>OY730195.1:10574735-13183453 GCA_963422505.1 Pseudognaphalium luteoalbum | reverse complement strand
GTTCCACGTCACTGCCAAAACAGGATTATGCGTTAGCGTCTATAAAAGATGCTTATATTTATTCAAATATATTCAAGTTTGATTCAAATACACTTACTCAGAGCTTGAGTAACTCTTCTTCCATCAGGAGTAATAAACTTTGTTGGTTTACCAACTACAGCCGGACCACAGGTGTAGCCTGGTCCAGGTGCAAGCAAGGTGAAGTTCTTGGGTGGTTTGACAGTTTTGTTAGTCGTTCCAGCCGCACCAACACTAACCTGGAATGAACTAGCATAATTGTTGGGGTCTTGGGCCCATGAATTGATAACACCTCCCTTACAGCAATTTGCGATCTGCTGATTGTAAGGGGTTCCTGGTAATAAATCAACAACTGTGGGAGTTTTCTTGCAGCAATGTGGCGGTGTACTTTTATATCTTGAACAATCTCCTTGCTCAGTGGTTTGACTTCCCATCATGCTCCATATCACCTCTTTCTTAGCCCATGTCCAACCTAAGGTCCACCCGGGAGGTGAAATGTGGCGGTATTGCTGGAAGTTATACATTGTAACAACAGCCTGCACAATTTATATGGACAGGTATTAGCAGCATTAAAGATCTTGAAAGCACACGTATTACTTGTGATAATGATGTTTTTACTGAGAAAGATGTTCTCTTTTATACTTACAACGTAGCCATCAGGGGTCCAACTAATAATATCCCACTTGATTGTGATGTTCCCATTTGGGTCTAGTGCATCATAGGCTTCTGCAAATTAACAAACATAGGAACGGGTCAAGAGTTGAAGATGTGTACAATGACAAATAGAGGAAGGGAAGTCATTGTATGAATCAACACATGATCTAAATCAAATAACTAACTTAAAAGAAGTGATTAGCCATCTACTTAATGAAATTATGGTGCTTCTAGCAGAAGATTACAACATTCGTTTTTCGTTTAACCAAAGCATCTTTAAGAAAAGGCTAGAATTAAAATCCTAAGCCAACACAGTAACTTCATTTACTTGCAGTAAAAACAAGATTATGATGTACAATTCCATGACTTATGTACATAAGTCAATTTTTTAGTTTAACCAAAACACATCCTTACTTGGATAAAATCTTGTTACTCATTAATCTCAAGATGATGAAATATCCAAAATTGAAGTTAGCATAATACAGATCACTCAAGACCTCAACAGATTCATTAGTGTAAACAAGATCTAAAATCATTTAGCAAAATTAAATATAAAATTCCCAGCCTCCCCTGTACCAGTACACATTACAGCTTGACTGATAACCCCTACAGATCTTGATCAATAAAGATCAAATCTTTTTAGCTCTGCAAAACCTAAAAGCTAATTTAATAGATTACCCACCAATCAATTTCCCCAATACATCAAACTAACTGAAACAAAAATCTGATAAAGTCACACCCATTAGTCAATTGAGCTTTTATACTACAAATCTTGACTAACAATAAGTAAAAATCAATGAAATTAAACAAGACCCAGAAACCAGATTGATCAAAAATGGAAAAAAGTAGAAAGCTTCAGGAACTCAAACAGATTCAAACCTGTGCAAGTGAAAGTGAATGAAGAAAGCAAGATTGCAGCAAAAATGGCGGAAACTGAGAATCTGGTGAGAGATCTAAAGCAGTAATCCATCACTTAATTGCTTCTAAGATTTAGTGTTTTTGAGTATATGAGTGTGTGAGAGAGAGAGAGAAAGAGAGGTGGGTTCTCTCTTTTTCACAAATGTTGGGATTTCATTTCATGGTTATTAAAAGAAAAAGTCTAACGAATTACTACGTAATTATTTTGATATTAATTTTATTTTTTAAGAAAAAATATATTAAAATGCATTCGTTTGGTGAAATTTATCAATCTTGTGCATCAAACATACGATGTCCTTTTCCTTGGAACAAGTAAACATGATATCAAACTTTATAAAAATATACTGTATGTATGTTAATCGAGACGTGATGTATAAGTTTTACTGGTATACTGACTTAATAATTATTTAATATAATTTAATTGTGCTTTATTGTATTTTTTTTTTTAAGCCGCTTGTTTGCATATTAATTTATAATTATTACTAATATTAATATCCATATATTTTTTTTTGAAACACTCACCTCATAATACGAATATTTACATTAAAATACGAAAATAAACGATTGTCACATTATTAAAAACTCGAATTTTCAAACTCTTAGTTGGGAGGTTCACCACGATACTACTAGGCGAAAGGTATATGGTATTAAGTAATATCTATATTTAAATACAAAAGTAAGAATATACACTATAATCTCAAGAATTATGTTTAACGTTTTCCTTTGTATGATACATTTTATTATTTATTATTAATTATTTTTCTTACCACATGTTATGATAATGTCGTAGCTTATTTCTCCGGGTTAAAATTACTACCAAGTATAATTTTCTATTTTAAAACGTAATAATGTAGATTAAAAAATAATCATTGAAAACAACAACCATGATTGGTAGCACAGATATATACCATTTCTTGCCGACAACATTGATGGAGAATGACATATTCATGTAGTCGATATCCTAACTAATTACTCGTATTTTGGTAGTTTTTAATTAAATAAACTAGTCTAACAAGATATTAATTAATTACTTAACATATAATATGATTGCATATCAAAAGTCTGTCTTTTTTTTACAACAATTAATAGGAGTAAGTACATAAAAATGTAATTAACTATAACCTGACATTCATAATGTGTACTCAATTATTCGGGTTTTCATTGTGTGTAACAAACTATTTATTTCTTTCCATTGTATGCAATTTGGTGACGTGTCAACGTGTAAGGATGACACGTGGCACCTTATATAGATGACACGTGGAAAAAATGCCGAAAATTACATACAATGGAAATAAATAAATAGTTTGTTACATACAATGGAAACCCGAATAGTTGAATACATCTTATGAATGTCAGGCAACAGTTAATTGCACTTTTACGTCCTTACCCCCAATTAATTAATACAGCGACAAGACCCGATGAACTTCGGACATATACTTTATAAATTGTGTTATTTACTTTCTTTATGACTTTTTATTATTGGGTACTAATATTTCACAACAAATTTTAATAGATTTGTGCATTATCTATGTTTATAGTATAACACATTGATGTACCATTATATTATAATGGATTTATTAAAATTATAATGAAAATAACATCACCGTCTATTATTATGTACACTATAGTTTACTATCCGAGTGCCACTAGTTCACAGAGTTCTTTTGAAAAAATTGATTTTCATTAAAGGAAAATGAATTACAATCCCTTTAACGGAAGAAATTTGATGGGTTCTAACTCTAATAATCACTCAACCAAACGAACTACGGAATGAAATCTCAATTCCAATTACACCAAATTTCAATAAATTTTACACCAAATTTCAATAAATTTCATGAACAAGACGCAACCTAAGCATTAGAAGTTTAGAACAACATTTGTTGGCTACTGGGCTCTTTGTATAGAGATTTTGAAATGTTTTTTATTTGACGAAATGATAATAATAAATCAAGACTAAACAGTGATCTGGGAAGAATTAAAAGAGCAATTTGATAACTTTGGTTGGGTAGTGTCGGTGGATTTATTAAATAATAGATTTCAATAGACAGAACATATCCAGCTCATCAACGACCACGTGGAGTTTTTGTCCTATAACTACACCACAACGTCATGTTGCACCAAGGTCACACCAACATTGCAACGCCGTCGCAAGCTTTTGTTCTGTACCAATTATAAATCATTTTTAGATCAAGCCACGATTAATAACAATAAAAGATAGTTTCGTGACGAATTCATCAAATATAATAGAACTAAAGGTCTTCAAACAACAACGGGCAAATTTTCAAATATTTTAACTAAAATTAGAACAAAAAATAACAAGGCACCTATGTGCACTTTCGCTCTTGAATTATACAACTTGCTGATGCACTAGCAAAATATGAACAAAAATCTCTAATGTATCATCAACCCTTGCATTGACTGAGTTCCTTCTTTGGTAACCTGTAAAACGGAATGTTACCCTGAAAATGCAAAATATTTAGAGGGATCATATGGATCAGTAACAATTGCAAACCCGGTTCGTTCAGGTAATGCATAATTCAGATCCGATAACGGTTAGTAATGCAGCATTTGCAATGTAGAAGTACAAGTACGGGTTCAACCACTGAGTCAGAGATATTATCAGAAGTTGATATACTAACACAATTTTAGCATCTAGCACGCATCTCAAGCAGCGTGACATTTCAAGCAGATCATGCTGCATGATTAGTCAAGATTAACAAATTTTAAACAGAGTACCGTCTGATTTAAATACGGAAACAGTAAACTAAGTGTACATTTCTTCTAGGAAAATAAACTATCCAAGAGATAAAACTACTCAATCATCTACAACCTACTCTATTGGTGAGTAAATACCCCATCTAAACAATAATACAGTTAAATAGAATTGGTTTAACAAGTTGAAGCTTCTAATATACAATCCTACTCCTGTTCCAGAGAGTCATCCTTAGATTTCCAAGCTTCCACTGTCCTATGTCCAAATCATACTGTTGTATTTATATTTTAAGTCGGGATGTATACTGCAGCAATTCCCAAGAGCACTTAAATTTAATAAATGTAAAATTACGTCCAAAACTTCAAAACATACCACGTTTGTCTTGAAGGTTGAAATGTTTAAACTTATCACGCAGTCTCCTATCCAATAGAACTTAATATATACACTTAAGTATCAAACCTCATAAGGAGAACTTCATTTGCCCCAACCCATTACCATACATATTTGCACATGTGCTTCAAGAAAGTGTCGAGATGCAGTATTAAGATATGTCGGTACTTGATTGGTACCTGAGTGCACGTAATATGTACGGTACCTGAACAAATAAGGTGCTTTAACAAATTCGATAATGGTGTAAGCAACTTTTCCTTCGCCTCACACATCACATTTGTATCCTGTCCAGAGAATGTTGCCAGATAGTTCACAGTTGGTCAAGAATTTAAAGTTTTCCTTGGCCAAGCTTAAATTCCGTTTCAGCAGAAAAAGAGATGTTACATTATTTATCAGTTGAGTAACACAATGAAACTAAATGTCAGTTCTATTCACGATGTCATATCTATAAGTGATACCTCATGTTCCTTCAAGATATTAGAGATGGCAAGAAGTTCTTTGATCCTGAAGTCCTAGATTCCATTCGTTCAAGAAGATGTCAACCTTTCGGCTTTGCAAAAAGGAAAACTTCTTACAAGAAGGTATGATATGTTCAAAGACACTGGGGCTGCCACTTCAAGGGCCTTTATGTAAACAAGGGACCCTCCGTAAGGGTTCTCTAACACGTTGTAAAGATTGAACAAGCCGAAGAAGTGATGGGAATATTAACATGAGACACTCTTAGTCTAAATGGTGTAATATAATGATATGAACTTATATCTTCAATTGCAGTGCAGGTTTTTTGGTTGGTTATTGGGCAGCTTTTGTGTATAAGAGCTTCGCAATTTCCAGTGACTAATCATGACTTTCAAGCTTCTTAACAAGATTGCAGATGACAGTGAAGATGCACTCAAGATCTGGGAAAAAGACAAGCAAATGACAGTTAAGCTAGAAAATGGTTTATAAAGAGAGCTACAATCAACAATAGTACTATACAGAAACACTTTTGAGCAATATTTCAAAGAACATAAGTTTAACTCCATCCTAATCTTCAGAATCTAATGAACTGGTAGACAAATTGCGGCAATGGCACCTCTTAAGAAGATACATTATAAAACAAATACCCTTGTATCATTCGCCTCACACATCATAAATAAGAGAGAAACTAAACACGAGAAACCGACATAGTGTGATAATGAGATCCCACCAGCATGTTGCAACTTACAAGCATAGTATAAACTATAAAGTATGTTTATGAAACAGACTAATGTCTTTGACACGTCACTCCTAGATTTCCATTTCGATATCACAACAGACATCCACAAAAAATGGCATCCCAACTTATAACACCGCATGTATCATCACTCTCCACAATTAGAGTATCACAGTTTTATCTATGTCAGCTATAATCTCTCAAGAATCTTGCAAAGGTTCTATCACTTCCCTGCATCTTTGTCCAACCATTGGTCCTTGGCATTTGTAAAAACTCCTATATTTTTCTTTCATTCTTAATTCAAACTCAATTAGAAGCATAGAGCACATATCACATCACAATGACACAACTCTTTATAACAGATAAATACAGGCTGGAACATTAATCATGCTACAATGGAACTGATTCAACTATTCTGAAGCTTTTTAGGGAATACCAAATCAGCGGAAGTAAGCATTGAGGAAGCCAAATCCAGCCACCTGCCAACAATCATGCATTCCCCTGCCTCCATACACAAACTACTTACTTGCAGTGCAGCTACCTGAGCCAGAATTCACAAAACAATATCACAAATTGAGCAAATACACTATGTGATATTTACCACTAGATTTCAAATCCAAATATTCCTAAATAATCTACAATATTCAATTTCGTTTCACGTCAACAAAAATTATATCAATTCTAAAACGGATTCAGTGATTCTGATTAATTAAGTATGTGTTGTATGGAGTGTAATAATAATTAGGGTTTTATAATAACCTCATGAACGACTTCCGCCCAGGACGTCTAAGTGGCATGACGGACGACGGAGATAGCCGGACGACGATCGTCATGTTAGTGTCGGCGGCGGCGGTGGAGGCGGTGGCGGTGGAGGCGGTGGCGGTGGCGGTGGTGGAAACTACGGTGGTTGGTGAAAATCATGCGGAGTAATATTTGTTATGTTATAGACTTATAGGCTTATTATAGCCTTTGTTGAGTCCTTTAGAATTAAAGAAATACATTTTACCCCCTGTAGTTGAATGCCGCTGATGGCATTAGGGAGTAACACATTTGTTCTTTGTTACTCCGTTATGTTATACGGTTAAAGTTAACAAAGCTATACAATCATACAAAGTAGTCTAAGGACCTTGAACGTAAGATAAACAGGATTAAAAAGGCTGCCGCTCATAACAACATAAGCTTTATGTAACTGTATCCTTTAAAAATAATATAATTCTAATATTCCATTAGAATAATTTTATTGTATAATAATTAACGAATATGGTTCATTATACTACGTAAATCCATTTGCACTTTAACTTAAAATTTTGTTTCTGCAACCGAATTCCTCAATGACTTCATTTGTAAAATTGTAATGTTGTTCGTGTAAGACTTTAACATTGACCATCACATGTTTGGTAATCCAAATGGTTCGAAAGAAGTCCGTCACATTTGAATCAAACAATTTACTGACAGTAAATAAACCTAATAAATCATCAATAATAATAAACATGCATAAGAAGTTATACTAAAGATTGATTTATTATATTCATTGTTTGTTATATATCACAAACAATTTTTTTAATATATATATTTATATCTATTATCAACGTTTCAATCTACTAAGTAGATCTATCAATCATGTTTCTTCTCATAAATGCTTCATAAGAGCACACGGAGTGGCAATGAACAGCGTCGCCGTTCTCCATGGAGAACACTGACCTTCAATGTTCTCCTTCGGCGTTCACCACCGCCGTGCGGCCCAGCACGTTGAAGACAAGCCGTTCACTTATTTTTTTTTGTTTTCAAACGGTTACAACAAAACAAAAAAAAATCTTAAAAAAATAATAAAATAATCAACTAAACACTGAACTGAACACTAGAACCTCAAGATTAACCATTGTCTTACTTTTCACCTTCGGTGTTCAAGTTCAGTAACACTGAACTAAACACTGAAACTCCATCACCACTCTCTGGGCTCTAACAAAAGTGGTATAAGTTTCTCAAATGCTACGTGTTAGATATCACTTAATATGAATTTACGGTTTTTATATATAGTTACAAAATCACAGCATAGAAAGTTTTTTTTATCTCTCATATGACACAGTGAATTTGGATGTAAGAAAATATGTGCATCTAGTAAAAATCTGATTATGTTAAAAGAGAGTAGTGTGACATAACTTAATAAATAAAGGGGGTAAAGTGAAAATTGGGTGGGGCCTATTGTCAGTATCCAGGGTTTATCGTTTTCACCGCGAGAGGTTTTAGTCGTTTTTACTACAATCAAACAAACATGGTAATACTATATTCAATGTCTATTCAATTCCTATTCTTATATATTAAAGAAAAAATAATGCTATAAAGGCATAAATTAAGTTATTCATACACTGTTGATATTGATTGCAAATATTTATTATCTATGATGATGATTATTACAGGCGTCGCACAAATCGTTGATGATTAAGAAGAAGCTTGGGAAGAAGATGAGGCAGAACAGAGGCGTTCCTGGATGGATCCTTTTTCGTAGCACTCAAAAACTCAAGTATAATGCTAAACGCAGGCACTGGCGCCGTACCAAATTAGGGTTTTAGCTCTAATGATCTCAAAATGCTGATGCTAATTTTTGTTTGTTAATAGTACACGAGAGGTCAAGTTTTAGTATTATGTGATTATCGGGCATAGGGTTTTTAGTTGCTATGTTATGACTTTTGCTAGTAGGAAAAAAGGGAAAGTCTTGGTATTGTTGAGGAATTTTTCTATGAATGAAATTATGCCTTTTAACCTTTTGTTGTTGGTCTCATCTGATTTTATTGCTTGTTTATTATGGAGTTTTGAATCTGTTTTTCTATTGATTGTTTGAGTAATTAGGGGAGCCGTTGACATAATTCATTGATTTTGTGTGAATAAATTTGTTGATATGCATCTGTTTGTCGAATGATGGATTATAGTTTTAGCTAGCTGTTTTTGATCATCTTGCATACTCTGTTTCTTTTTGTCGTTTTTGAAGAAACTTGTTTGTGGTTTGTATATGATTGTGCTTTGTGGATTGAAAATCATCTGGATCGATATATGCGAATGCTATTTGCATCCCTTTGTGGTTGCTCTAACTGTACATATGCATAGGTAGCAATGCACATTTATGTTTCACATATTAATTGTATGTTGTATATAGAAGTAAGTTACAAGAAGTGCAGACGTCAAGTCATTACAAGAATCTGGCGCCAATTTTATCTATCTTGCTGTTTACTGTATATTCTTGTGAATTTTTTTAATATGTTGTTTACTAGGCAATCTTTTTAATCTTCGTGTAACGATAGTTGTCCAACCTTTGGCCGACTAAATGCACGGGGTACAAGTCTGTGTAACAGAAACTTGAACTTTGTAATGCTCCGAATTTATTAGCTATGTGTTGTAATGTTACTAGATACTTCATAATCATGGATCGAATATCCCCTTGCTATAGTTACCATGTTGAAGTGGCCAATGTGAATGTTTGTCATGTAATTTTGATTGCCAGAATAGGCTGGCTTCAAACTTTCATTGTATGAAGCCTTGGTTGGTCAATTTCAATCAATGGTTCACTGTATGAAGCCTTGCTGTCTCCCCGGTCACATTCACTGCCCAGTATATGGAGGTGGTGCCTAAATTTTTTTTGCACTCAAAACGTTTCAGAATTGCATGATTATATGAAAGTGAACTACCCGTTGAATCAATCTTGTTTGGGTACAATTCACTGTGGCAACATATTTAAGTTTTAGTAGTTACAGGTGTGTTGGGTATTGTGTAGTATTTAGTTTTTCTTCCTTGGACAAAATATATCGCAATGCTAAATCTCTCTATCTTTGCAAAGCCAAAACACGAGGGGTGCGTTTTTTGGTTAGTACCTTTTGGTTTTGAGGGCAACACAATGGTACTGAATGTTGGAACACAAATTTGTGTTTTTGTCGAACATTTTGTTTCTCAGAACCAATAAGCCCAACGGCCCAACCCATTCCCAAGCAAATAATGACAAGGATTGAGAATGCTAATAATTTGAGATGATGCAAACATGAATCAGACGTTGTATAGGAAAAAGATTACGTACTTTCACCATGTTTGATTTTATGAGTTATCAAAAGATTGCAAAGTATCTCTACTCTTACACCAAGACCGTAAATTATGTCAGTGTTAGGTAACAACATAAAAAAAGTTGATTTGAGAGTAAATTGGGTAGATATCATTTTGGTCCAACTCTGGTTATCAAAAGTAATACGTATATGCTATCAATGTTTGAAGAAAAAACCAGTAGACTCGAAAGTTGCTAATTACTATAGATATCAAAACGAGGAATCAATTCAAAGAAGAAAAAAAATTATTCTTTACTATTTTAATGTTTAAAATTGTAATAAATGAGGTATCCATGTCATTTGTAATGTTAACATCACGATCGAATTGTGAAATTAACCAATAAGAAAACAAATATATTTTACATTTTTAATCGTCCAACATTTTTATATTTTCACAAATGGCGGTCTCTATTAATACTATCAGCACATTTCGATCCATACAGCTCAACAATACGAATTATTTTTCAATAGTTATTAGATATATTAAGATTAAGATATTGCGAAAGTGATTAGTAGCGGTGATGATGAGATAAAAATGGTAAAAAATTATTATTATTATTATTATTGTTATTATTATTATTATTATTATTACTACTACTAGGTGAAGTTCCGTGACAACGCGGGGTTTTGACATTTGATTTTATAAATTGTGTAAATAAAAAGTTAAGTCAAATGAAATTGTAACATGAACCGGATTTTTATATAATATAATTGTCAACCAATAATATCTAGCATATACTCTATCATATGCATATAATAAGAAGATAATATAGAATTATTGTAACCCATAATATAGTTTTTTAAACCTTAAACTAACTATGAATTCACTATAACTCAAATAACTGTATTTTGTAATTCAAACCTAAATTTCACTATTCAAAAATAATAGATTTTGAATAGCGATAATAATAATCCATATTCAATGTTATTATGGTTGAATATGACATATGTTTGTCTATTGTTTAGCTTAATGTATATTATTTAAGGGATTATCAGTTAAAATCATTAAATATTTTAGCTACATTATTTAAAGGATTATTAGTCAAAATCAATATCTTAGTTACGATTTTAACGTATTCATGATATTACGGTTGTTTGGTTAAATGGATGTCCAGTTTTTAATTTCATTATGTTGATAAAAAAAATCATGTGATTGATCAATATAGATAAATATTTCAAATACGATTAGTTTATTTATAAGTTACCACTTAAATGTCATGATATTTAAACTATAAGGACTAAAAAATAGTGAAGTATTGGAAGTGTCAATTTCAATAGTTGTGGGTTACATTATAAAAATTGAAAAAAAAAATGAAGGAAATAATTTTAACCGTAGGATCTTTATGGATAGAACCAATCTAGGGTCCAGATTGCTCCATTGTATTCTGTTTTATATATATATAAAGATGATTATTATTATTATTATTATTATTATTATTATTATTATTATTATTATTATTATTATTATTATTATTATTATTATTATTATTATTATTATCATTATTAGGGTTTTGCTAAATGAAGCCCGGAGGGCTTCCATTAACATGCATATTTTGTTTGTACCATAATTTAAAATTTAAGGTCAATCAAAATTCAGGAGGATAGATATAGTTGGTTATTAATTTAGCACAACTATTAAAGCATGTTTAAAAAAACTTAAAAAGAGTGGATTTTATTTAGCAAAATCCTTATTATTATTATTATTATTATTATTATTATTATTATTTAAAGAATCATGTGTGATTGAAATGATAAAAAGTGGTGGAGTGACCATAACATATGCTCTTCTATTGTTCCTCTGTAGCAGTTTGATATCGATGGGTTACACGGTTAATATGACGTAAATTGCATAACTTGTGAATAAGAGAATATGTGAATCAAGATTGAACTTATGACTTCCGCATTTATAGCAACGTAGGTGCTCACCAATAAGATATCATCATTATTTATATTATATATTTATATGAGTAATGCCACTAAGATTAATGAAGTAAACCTAAAAATAACCTAAATTTCTTAGTAGTCAAATTTATTAAATCTTAATCGCACCCAATCAATTTTTCACATATATCGATTATAATTTTAGGTCAACCAGTAAAATCCTACAAATCATTTTCGTATTTATATATACACTATATTATATATAATACATATACATATATACATTAACCATATGATATCTGTATATTTTGCTTTGTATTTATTGATTTGGTTTTTATATGTCTCGAAAAGAGTACGGAACGGTGGATGTTGATCATGATCCTGAATTTCAAGATGATACTTTGATCAGAGTTGTAGCAGAACGCACACATATCCGAAATCAAAGGGATTCTTCATGCTTTGCTAAATTCCAAAACTTCAATCACTGGAATCTCATCATGTGCGTGTGCGCTCTCATTCCATTATATATCTGGCTATTTCTATTACTATGTACCATCATTACTATATTACTAGAAAATTATATACCACTTGTAATCTTGTATATCTTAATATCTTTTTATTTATTTATCATAAATGTATTTATTAAAGAGCATTATTTTAAAAAGGAGTAATTCGAACATCATATATTCTTCGTACACCAGTAATTATATTTTATGTTGTTGTATAGTACAACATTGTAATTCTCCGTAAGCGGTGCATGAAGAGTTTTTGGCGATGTATGGATCATCACATTTTCAAATATTAGTACATGATGTCACACCCCGTCTAAAGCGGAAACAACGGGGTATAACGGTGATAGGATCATAACACATCATTATAAAGAATTCTATATGAAATACAATATCCAATGTGTCATGATGCCAATAACATGAATAACGGTTCATGTCGTACATAGATTTCAACAATGAATTCAAAAGCTTACAAACAAACGTACTATACAATGTTAAGGCAAAACAAGCCTTCACAAACAACCTTAATGATGTAACACAAGTCTTGAATAACTCTTAATGCAACCCTAAAGGTCCACTAAGTTCTCTTGTCCACTGCTTTAAGTCCACTAGTATAACCTGAAAAGATATGCTCAAAAACGTCAACACGAATGTTGGTGAGTTTCGTAGGTTTGAAACCAAACACCACAAGATAAAACATTTTGTTGTGATAATAAGAGTTTAGGACAATGCATATAGAAATGGCACACAAGTGAAATAATTCAACCAAACAATCTACAAACCGTCATCACCCCACGAAGGAGTATGACCCAATCAAAATTCTGCGTATGCGGTAGCTACCCATAAATGACCTTCAATGTACACCTAATCATACATTAGGTACTTACTCTCGAAAGAGAGCAAGACCTTTTGCAAAACAACATGACCTTCAATGTATACTAAAAGTACACATTAGGTACTTACCCTCGAAAGAGTAAAGCCTTTTATAAAAATGAATCCAACAAACAATGCACATAAGTCACATAGTGTCACACATTTCAAGCATATATCCAAAAATGAAAATAAACGTATTCACAGCATGAAAAATAGTTGATAAAATATGTGAGCATACTTTTTCCCCAATTTGAAAATATGTATATGAAAATGGGGCCACGAAAACTCACCTTGAACACCAAAGTAAGTATCGCCCTTAAATGAATCCACCAGACAACTTTGCCAATCTACAAATGAATATATACGTATACGGGTTACAACCTAGATATATCTATGTCCTTCCATTGTATCCCAAGTCCAAATCACCTCTACTAAGTTTCCTCACAACCAAACCTCATGTGTCTTTACAAAATCAACCCCATTATGAAATTCAGATTCTATCCAAAATTTTGTACCACTTCACGAATTTTTAAACATAACTTAATGAAATCATTTGACTCTACAAATTTTACCAGTGACACTTCAATGTTTTAAGAACAACCTGTAAGTTTTCCAGAACTTATTTCAATAGTTACTATTTTTAAAAATTCATCATAGTGAACTACTCTAAACCGACAACACTTTCTGACCTTACCAAAGTTATATTTTATTTAAAATACTTCAAGACTTAGAAAGTTTATAATATTTTTACATAAAATATTTAACACTTTAAAATCACTTCAGTAAAATTTCAAGACCAAATTCTTAGTTTAACCTACGTTTCAAAAAATCGACAAGTTAACCAAAATCAGGAATCGAAAAACTCAGAATCGACACTCAATCTTGTAAAATTGTTTTGACCAACTTAAACTCAACATTTGGACATGAAAACGATGAAATTTTAAACTAGACTCAAAATACTTATGTTTAGACTCTTGTATCACCAAAATTCATCATGATTTGACCAAGTTACCAGCTTCCCAAACCGAAATTAAAATCTAATCAGATTAGGGTTTATAGGTAATCAACCCTAATCACATGTATGAACAATCCAAACCGCAACCATAATCAAAATCCTCAATTCTACCAACTTATATACTGATTTTATTGATATCCAAACGATTTCATGTACCCGGAATACAATGGAATCGAACCAAAAACAAAACCGACAATACGAAACTAATCAAATATACGTAATTGAATGATTCGAAAAGAGTTATACCAACAAACGAGAATCCGCACGATAGAAACCTCTTAGAATATGTAAATAAATATCATGACATGAGGATTCATACATCATGCACCAAGAACACAAAGAAAACGAAGGATTGGGACATGAATCTTACCGAAACACACGAATAAACAATCTCTCGATCAATAGAATGATGTAGAAGTAATGAGATTGAGTTCTTGAACTTTGAAGATCGAAAGTTTACTGAGAAGACGCTCCAAGTCATCAGAATACGGCTGTAGGTTTGTAGAATACATTTTAGGGTTTTAAAATACGTTTATATACCAATAACTAAAAGTTTCAGAAAATTCGTAATACACTGCAGCAGTTTACAAACAATTTTTATAAAATAATCTGCTTCATTGCAGAGGCCGAAACCCCAAACTTAATGTAAAACATCGATATCTACAACTTTTTAGTTTTGGCCAAAGCCTGAAAACGACTCTAAGTAGGTCAAAACGACCTCTGAAGTCGACTAACGAAATAAATCAAGATAAACTAATCTTTTTGGTTTAGGTTTTTGTTTATAGTTTTAGGGTTACCTGAGTTTGAATGGGTTGGGCCGGCCAGATCCTCCAAGGAGGAATTTGGGTCAGTTTTCTTTGGGCCAAACAAGAAGACACAAAAACTTGGGTAACATGATCTAAAAATAATTGATACGTTTAGTTTCGTATCTCCTTCCTTATATGTCCGTTTGTGATAATTCTTTTTGCGTTGGATTCGTTTTTCAAAAACGAAAACTTTGATGTAATAAAATCATTGAAATTTTAGTATTTTCACAAAAATGACTTTTTACGGCTTGAACTACGATAACGTTTTGGTGACGGTTGTCACACATGAATCCTCCATCTTAAATGTAGTTTTCTCGAGAAAAAAACATGCAGTTTAATAAAATATAATTATTGTAGTATATTTTTTGTACTACGACAATTTTATCATTACTTTTTAATCACATTAGTATGACATACATATGAAATATGAGCAATACAAGAAATTTAGTTAATTATACTCTTCTACTTTTAAAAGTGAATAATGAATTTAAAGCATATAGAAAAGGAAACGTGAACTATAAATATGGGACATGAACTTTTAAAAGTGAATAATGAATTTAAAACATATAGAAAAGGAAATGTGAACTATAAATATGGGACATGGAGTAAGAATCTATATATGTGCCATTATAATAAATTTAATAATTTAAATTATATATTTTTGTTACCAAACTTTAATTATTATTATTATTATATAGGAATATATAAAAATCATTTTATGTGTTAAGTTACGATTTGTTTATCATTATTGATTCAGATCGCATCCGGATCAATCAACATCAATACTCTATCGGCAAAGATTTTATCCCTTCAACCTCCTTTTTGGTGAATATTCTATATAAAACATGACATGATAAAATTGCACTTGTTTACTTGTAGCTTATAGTTGGAAACTACAAAATTAATTATAAAGCACCGATTGCACTTATGATGAACTATCACCCAAGCACAACACCACCATTTTCATCGACACTTGTTAATTGTCATTCTAGTTATGTATCATGAAAGTTAATCATTCATTGCTTTCACTAACACGATGCTAAATGTATGTATGTACGTAATTATGTATGTGCTATTGGTTAACAAGACTCAATATTTTGTTTCCTAACTAGTCATTAAAAAGAGAAGATGTACTTGGGTTTTCTTTAATGTTGCATGGATTATAAAAGGAAGCTTTTATGGGTAAAGAACATGTATTGTTATTAATTGAAATAGCGACATAAATTGGGTTTCTTAGCACCTAATTGTAGATCTACGTACAAAACTTTTGTGGTAATGAATCATGTGATCAAAAGTAAGCCTCTACAAGATCTTGTGCTAACATGGCTTGTGACCCCCTTCCTAAGATTAGAATATTCCCCATATGACAATCGCATCAATTTTCAAGTAATTTGTACATCTATCCTTAAAGCATGTAAAGTTATTCAAAAATGTTGTTTATAAATACAAACCAACAAACTTATCTGACTAATTAAACTTATATTCAAGTCATCCTTACAAATAAATCTTAACAAAAAAAATAAAAAAATAAAAAAAACCTCACATTTTCCAAACTATATAACTAAAAAACTATGTTGCGCCTTACCAAGAGCTTATAGCCTAGCAGTATGTGAGATTGTAACGAGTAAAACACATTTCCAAACTACGTAGTATATAACTAAAAAATGTTCACCTTACCAAATAGCTTATAGCCTAGCAGTATGTGAGATTGTGACGAGTCTACCAACTAAAAGGTTGTGAGTTCAAGCCTCTGAATAAACTATATGTATATAATGCTTGAGATAAACAAATTGTAGTTTTCCCGTTAAAAATAAACAATGTTGCATCATAGACTACTTTAAACATCAAAGTATGTGTTGTGTTATGGGAATGCCCCCTTTTTGCATATCTTCAAAATTACACATCGACTCTTTTTGAGAGTTAACAATCTACTTTATCACGAGAAGGGGAAATTTTTGATTTCATACTCAATATACATTTGGTGCCTCTTTGTATAAAGTTTAATCAAAGCATTATCACCTTAAAGTCTTAAACGTGTCATGACTTGCACAATTTTACATTATAATATGGCCCATGAGCATACACCCCTGTTTGCAAAGAGCATGTGACCATTTTATATATTTAAATGTCCAACCTCTCTCATTGCAGGAACATGTAATGTTGTTAATTAATTCAAAAACTTTTAGTTAATGATGATAATGACTTCCTTGTTTTATTCTCTAATTTGTTCTTTGATTTAAACACTTAATTTTTTTTAAGAAAACCTTATAAGTTAACAATGCACATATTAAGTATCTAATAATAAGCTATGAGTTCAGGTCCAATTATTTTATGTGCTCATATTAGACAACTTTCGTTTGTTTAAAACATTTTATGAATGACTATAAATAAAAATATCATAAATAATTTACTTTGATACGATAGACATCCATGCATGACAACTACATATGATTTGACTAGCAAAAAAACACTTTAAAACGTGTTAATGCACATGGTGATTGGGTAGGGGAGAAATATTAGGAGTTTGAAGGTGTCATCATGTGCCTACAACCAACAATAATACACATTTAAACAACACTAAAGCAATTACACATTAGTGACTTGTAACTCATGCATTGAGACTTGTACCTTTATTTCAACTAAAAAAAATGTTAGAAAGTGGAGTACATACATGCAATGCATGGATGCATAGCATCACTTGTACCTCAAGGCTCATGTAAATCATTGTACTAGTAGCAACAAATGGTACATGTATGCACATGATGAATATAGATATAATGCATCTTTTAAAGGAATGGCATAAAGAAGATAGGAAATTTGGCACCTAATGAATTTCTAGTCTAGTGTACAAGCTCACAAGTAAATATACTGAAGCAAAAGTACATCTCAGTACCTGCAGTACTAATCTAACTTGATCACATTCCAAAATCAAACCATGGGTACTGGTCCAACTTAGCCACTAATAGAGGTTTCTTGATTTCCGAGGAAATCGCGGGTACCACGGCACACGGTTGTAGACCCCACTAAGCGTAGTATTCGCTACCAAGTTTGTCATTTCAAGATTGCAATACTACTAAAGTATAATGTACAAAATTTTGAGGTGTTGTAAACTAGTGGTAACTTGTATGTATTGTAGTTCAAGAACATTAGGCTAAATGCATTAATGAGAGATAACTATAAAGGAAATAAAATTGGCAATGTTACAAAAGGGACATTCAAAGATAAGCAATAAACATCAAAGGGGGTGAAACTAGACATTAAATGTCATGAGAATTAAATAAGCATTTAACTTTAAGGATGGATGTATATGTATATAGGTAAGGTTGGACCCCTGTATTTTTTTGCAGTGTAAAGACATCATCATATTTACAAGTTTTCGTTTCATAAATTCTTTGGTATAGAAAAAGTACCCCAAGGGTAAGGGAATTAAATGAAAGATACATGCATTGCACTTCTTCATTTAATAATCTGAGGGAGACTCAGAAAAACAGTTAATAAAGTAGTGTTAAATTACTGTATCATCCCACCAGATAATTTAAAGCTTTTTTTGACTGAACGAGGAAAATGACAATTAAGATTGTTGTTGTTAGAACCGATTGACAAGGGGTAATTTAGTCAATCTAGTAAAAGAGGTAAGGTTTACAAAAGGGCTTTAGAACTTGAAGTTGCCAGTGCATACATGCATTTTACTAAAACTTGCTTCACCTGACAAACACCACATGAAGAAGCCAGACTTGAGACCCTACACATTATTTTGTCCACATGGAAAAGTGGAAGGCCAGTGCAGATCTGACCCACAAACTCTTATATATCTCTCTAGAATTGTAAAAATATTATATGAAAATTGACAGCAACTTTCCCTCTCATTCTTAAAATTTGACACCCAATTCAATTCCCACAAAAATAATTGAACAATGCCTCCATATATTCCACCAAATCCCCTTCTGCAACTCTAGCAGCCTTTCTCCTTCAAGAACCAGAAAAGCAACATACTTCGAAATATTTAGTTTGAACTCATGAATTAAAGATTCTTATGATTTCATTTCAATGAACTTCTAATTAAGATTTCCACAGATTGAGTAGAAGAAAGAAGTAGTGGTGGTGGTGCAAAATGTCTACAAAAGAGGTTGTGCTTACCTTAAAAGATGATAAGCAAGAGTTACAGAAGCAATTAGGATGCATGAATGGACTTTTCCAGATCTTTGACCGGCGGTTCCTTCTTGGTCAACGCCGCCATGGCCAGAATCAGAAGAGGCTACCTCCAGGTACCACAATTAGTAGTCTACCTCTTGCGCATGTATATGTATAAGTATGTGTATGTATCTTCTTTTCATTCAGGTAAGATGTACATTAGAATATGATATAAGTTGTTCTAATGATATTACAGTTATCTAGCATCAACGGTTTACAAGGTAGGACAGTAACATGTTTCATGATATAATCATATAGACTTGCTAAAAACAACAGGCAAAAGAAGCTTACCAAGTGCTTACATGGAATACTCATGCTGTAAATTGCTTATAAGATTTATGCACCAGTTTATAAGATTATAAGAAGTTTAGAGTGAAAATTATGTTATTCATGTCTTCACCACACTGTACATGAACTACTTACAAGCAGTATTTATAAGTATATATAATCATCTTAAATTATTAAAAACACTTTGGTTTTCGATGTCTTACGTATAAAAAACCTCTCTGTAGGTCAAAGTGACAATGGTGAAAAGAAGCTTAGGAATCCATCAGAGCAGGTAAATACAGTAAAGTTGTGTTCTTTTTGAGCAAATTTATTAGTAGAATAGTTGGAAGACTAGTTCATTTGAAGAAATACTGACCCATACCGATTATCGCTTGCTTACAGGAAAAAACCCCAAAGGTGGTCATGAAAGATAAGAACAGAGTCTCTGTTGACTTGCCAAGGAACTCATTTTCTTCCACTAGCTCGTCGATTGCCATGCCATCTTTAGATTGTAGCAAGAAACTTCAGACAGAATTATCCTCTTCTTGCCAAAGTCTCGTCTCTGAACCCTCTTCATCTCCATTTATAACCAGAAAACAACCAGAAATGTTCATGCCGTCACCTGATATCAGGGATGTAGTCAAGGGTTCCATGACCCGAGAACCTCGTGTCGTATCGATTATAAAAGTAGCACAAGAAGAACAAGCAGGCCCTGCAATGAAGTATATTGATTCCCCAAGACCATTCCCACACCAAAAACCGGTTCAATATGAAGGAAACGATCGAAATGATCAAAACCTTGCTAAGCTTCGGGAAATGCAATGGGGAGCCGAGAGAATAAAGGATATGTCACGCTTCTCGTGTGATGGACGCGAATCACGGTATCAGTTGAAATCCAACATGAAGATTAAAGAGCTTCCAAGGTTGTCACTGGATAGCAGACAAGGCTATAGCCGTAATTCCGCTAATGATCCGATAAGTAATAATAGAAGATCATCTTCAAGTGTTGTGGCACGACTGATGGGTCTGGAAGCTCTAACGACCACCACAGATGTAAATCAGACCTTGAAAGCTAAAAGTGAAGAATCCATCTTGAATTCAACATCACCAAGAAAAGATGAGAAACTAAAGCATGATTCAGTTTCCCCACGAGTTAGGAAGGACTCTGTTTCACCTCAAAGGCGAGTCAAAGTCAGTCATGTAATTACAAAAATACCCCTGGAAACAGCTCCATGGAAGCAGGAAGGTGGAGGTCGGGGGCCACCGAAGGCACTGTTTAAGTGTAAGGAAGGTCCAGCGATAACTGAGCCGCCTTCCCGTTCTATATATGGTGAGATAGAGAAACGGTTAACCGAACATGAGTATAAAACTGCAGGGAAGGATCTCCGGGCTCTTAAGCAGATTCTAGAAGCAATGCAGAAAACAAAGAGCAGGTTAGAGAACAAAGAGCTTGATTTCGACAATAGCAGCATTGTAGATAGGCAGAGTCAGAAAAGTGACCAACCGGTTTCCCCGATCCTTAATGTGATTAGTCCTCGAAAAGTCAAGCACACAGATGCCAGAAAAGATTCGGTTGGTAGGAATCGGTTCAAAGACACGACTCTAAGAGATAGGAAGGCAACCGGTAGACCACTGTTAACTTCAAGCTTCCCAGAGCATTCTGGAATCGTGAGCCCAAGAATGCAGAAATCAAAGAACAATATAAATGTCCCATCATCTGATTTGAGCAGGCCCAAGAAGCAGCCCAGTAAGCAACGAACTCTGTTAGGGTCAACTACCAGAAACCCAAAGGCAAAACCCACGGATCCACTACAAGACAGCACTGAAACAAGAAATTCAAGTCAACTCAGTGATTCAGTTTCCTTTCAATCAGAAAGCTATAGTCCAGCTTCACAAAATGATTCAGAAGTCACGAGCACCGAGTGGGTCCAAGAAGTTATTAGCCCATTTCGACCAAAGGAAAACCACAAGGTGCGTATGGGTACTTCAATTGCTTTTAAAGATGTGTGCCTGCACACACACACACATACATTCGACGAAGTCAGTTGATCTTGAAATTATATTGACTTTTCAATATGCTTCATCTTTCCACAGATATACGTTGCAGAAAGGTTGATTGAAGATAAGACAACAGTTGACCATGTGAAACATACAACGGAACAACCAAGTCCTGTCTCTGTTCTTGATGCATTCTACACAGAAGACACACCATCTCCTGTCAAGAAGAAATCTAGTGCTTTTAATGGTACATTCCCCAGACTCGGTATTTTTATTTCTACTAAATATATAGTGATAAAATGTACTAAAGAACATTTTTGCGTCTTGTTTATTTCAGACGATGAGAGGTTACACTTTGAAGAAGCACACACTCAATATAGGATAAATAACTTGACTGATCAGTATTCAGAGTTCAATAACATGAAACTAGAAAACATAAAGTGCCTAGTTCATCAAATTGAACTACTGAACACCGACATTGATGATGTTGCTGTCAATCACACAGCAATATCTCCATGTGAGAGTGAGATTGAAGATGACAGATACGTAGAAGATATACTTATGGCCTCAGGATGCTTACAAGATCTGGACCGCACCACCACATTAGTCAAGCTTCATCCAACCGGTGGCTTGATTAACCCTGAGTTGTTCCATGTTTTGGAGAAAACCAAAGGATGCACCGATTATGGATACCACAAAAAGAATTCGAGATCAAAAGTCAGAAGAAAATTGTTATTTGATACCGTGAATGACGTTCTTGGACAGAAATTAGCCACACTAGGTCCTTTTGGGCCACATAAAGGAGGGATTCTGCATGCAAAAAAGCTCACAAAAGAAATATGCTCGGAAATAAAGAGTCTCCAAAATAACTCAGAGATATGCATATATGATGAGGATGATGAAGTTTTAAACGTTATAAATGCAGATGTTAATAAGAGGTCACAAGATTGGGATGAATACTATTATCAGGTTCCGGGTCTAGTGTTAGATATAGAGCGTATGATTTTTAGAGACTTGGTTGATGAGGTGGTCAATGGTCAGGTAACTGATCTGCAAGATTGGCCAGCGAGGCGACACTGTAGGCAATTATTTCCAATGTAGATGTTAATATTGCTAATCCCTCTTCCTGTCATCCTTGTCACTTCCCTTCCCCTTTCTTATATTTTAGTCGCTTTAGAAGCTCAACATTAGATTAGTGAAATCATGTATCTGCAATGCAAAAGCATGTTCGACTGCATATAAACTATAATACAATACTAACTGCACTTATGATTATTTCATTTGCACCATTTATCCATTCAAAAAGGTTAGTTAACCTGATATGAAACATAACACTTGGTTTTGAGGCTTGTACTTACATATACACTGCGAATGACAATGTACTAGATAGCCCAAAATTTTGGCAAGTTAAGGGTAAAACCATATCCAATATATAGACATAATCCTTAACAAGACATCCATGACATGGAAGTACAGCAATGTGCCTTTAAATAAAAATCAGTTTGTTTGCCAAATTCCTGTTTTATTTGGCGACTTTTGAACATAAATAATGTGCTACTAATGATGTCAGTGTCCAATTGAGTAAGATTTTTCTTATAAAAGATGTCATGAGCTAAAACAACAACCTATTCTACAGCATGCGTTTTCTTCAACTGTAAAACTTGCAGAAGATAAATAGAAATGTTTGGCCATTAGTGATGTGTCAATTATGACATTAATGGTGGAACGTGATTGAAGTTGGTTATCCATTTTCAATGCAGGTAATCTTGTAACCCAAATTCTTCCACAGACACTGTAATTTTGCTTGAATTTTTGCCCAAGAAAAAGGATACTGCAAAATTAATTTGGGACACCTATCCAGCACTTTTCATGGCACAAGGAGATTACTAACAAGCTAGGAAATGGTTAGTCCCTGACTTCTGAAGTGTGGATGGCATTCTAACTATTGTTTCTTCTTCAGATATATAGGTCAATGCTTATGAAGCACATGTTTGAAAGAAACAATCATATGCTTTGAGTAAAGAATATGGTATAATGAATTCCACTAGCCATATGAAGATTATCTGATTTGGGTCCTATATGTGATCTAGTTCTTTTTTACCTATGATTCCTATTACAATGGAAAGAAATAAAAACCAGGCACAAAAAGTAAAGAATCGTACTTCAAAAGAATCATCATTGTCTAAAACTTATAATTGGAACTACAAACATACCTCTCAAAACATGTTAGTGGGAATGATTCCCCTGTAACAGACACATGAATCCGACATTGACTACTCTGGAACTAGCAATTGGATTCCAAACTAGTATACAAGCACTATGTAATGTTCCTAATCTACAACTGCATCGTTTCAGCATGCTTTCCATTCTCCAATGACTCCTTCATAACATTCTCTATTATCTTTTTCATGTCTTCCATCGAGTCATCGTTCTCAAACCAAGACATGGCTTCTGCACTTCCTATTTTTCTGTGTCTATCTGCTGTAGCTAAAGATTTCTTGCCCGTGTGAAAATTCAATTGCACTGCAGGTCTTTTTTCTACAGAAAGCTTTTTGATACCTTCCTCAGTATCAAGATCACTGCATATAACACCTTCAATTACTGGAACACATGTCCCCAATGCAGAATCATGTTTTGTCCATAAACTATGATTTTGTGCCACATCGTCTTCCATAAGTCTAGCAGGAAGAGAAACTAAAGAAACATCCTTCTCCCCGTAACCTAAAGGAGATACAAGAAACGGGTTATTCACTTTCTCACTTCCACCATTATGCCCCAGTTCAAAAATGGGTACTTGAAACCCATTGCGAGCCAACGGTTGTTCTGGTTTCAACAATGGTGGCTCGATCTCGATAACCTTCTGATCTTGGTCAATATTTCTTTCTTCAGTTTGCTCTATAGCGGGTGAAGTTGGGCTCACATATGTCTTGGGATCAGGGAAACATGGTAACCAAGAGGGAATATTATCCAATGGGGGTATCTCTCCAGCATGATAGAAACTCGGTGTTGATTCCCGTTCCTTAGTGACAGGAAAAGGAGGTACTGAATATGCGAATCCTACTTCTTCAGATACAGCAACATAATGAGTAATGTCTTTGATAACCCCCGACTCTGACGAACAACGATCTATATCAGAAGCACCTACAAACCCTTGTGAGAGTGCCAAATCTTCCAACCCATGAATTATATCAAACACATTACTCTCACTCCTACCAGCTAAATTCGCATAAAAATTTGATGTCTTGCCAATATCCTGAATATACTTGCACATTACATCTGATAACGCATCACCTGCAGACTGCTGAAACCCGTGTAAACCAACACTTTCGCATATCTGAGCTACCGCAATCGTCGCAAGCGAATGTGCAAATTCGTCATTCTTACTTCTCTTTTTCAAAGTTCCTCTTGAACTCTCTCCTCCACCTCCTCCATCATTCATGTTACCAACTTCATATCACTTCAACTCAAGCATATTGACAAACGAACCCTAGTTTTTTTCAGCCAGCTAATAGAACCCTAATTCCTAGATTGGACATATAATCACTTCATCAATTCCACACATTCAATTCCAACTTAATGTAATACTAACATATAAAGTACACTCTAGATTAAAACGCAAAAAGGAGCATAATATGGGTTGATACAACGAATTATTGAACTTACCGGTTGTGCGTGTAGGTTAGGGTTTCCGCGATTAAGCTGCGAAATGAGAGTGTCTTCAAAAACACTTGAATAAACTGAATTTGAATCGAGAGGAAACTTATGGTAATGAAATCAAGATCGATCGGGTCGAATAGTATCTCAGTTGAGGCCCGGATCGGAAAAGGATGACCCGAGCTTTTACAGTGGAAGACAGTCCGTATTTTTGGTTTTATACTGGAACAAGAAGAACACTGGGACAGAGTTATGTTTTATTTTTATTATTAATCTGATTTCAGGTTATTTACAGAAAAATTAAAGCAAATAAGCTTCCGTAGCATAGTGGTATTGCGTTCGCTTCGTAAGCGAAAGGTCGCGAGTTCGATCCTCGCCGGGAGCTTATTATTTACATTATTGTTTATTTTTGTCACCAGAAAAATGAAACTATGTTTTAGCAATTACGACCGATTGCGTCTAAACCAAATTTACCAAAATTTGATTATGTCTAACAAAGGCCCAAATTCAACCATATGAAAAATGCCAATGGGGTAGAAAAGACATGAATCTCTTGTACAGCAACTAAATATATATATATTTTTAGTGATGTTATTTAGATGATGTTTCGGTTTACAAGTCCCTAATAATTCATAAAGAGCTCGATCAAAATTTGAAAAGTAATGCAAACGAGACAAATTTGAATAAAAAGCTAGTTGCTATCATCAAAAAAGCAATCAAGTCATTAAACCAAGGTTTCGAGCTCACTGTCACACACCTTGCAAATTCTGATTGATCTCACTGTCTTTCAGTTATATCGAATGACTTTTTACAGTGAATGAAAGTGGTTTTTTCCATACACATCTTTCATCTCATCACCCTATAGAAGATGATGTTCAAATGACTACGTGACCTCAAGAAAGTTACCGTTGAACTTGTGAAACGATAAAACCCAAGGATTTGATACAATCTCATTATCTCAAATTCAAGTTTGTCTGTAAACGAGACATCAGAATCTTCATGTTGGACCAACCCTGGACAACTATAATGGAATTGGATAGAATACCACATATGTTGCCCCAAAATCCAACCCTACCAATTTTCTATTCACATGACTAACACATTATTGCCTTTAACATTCAATTCCCATATATTATAAAACCATTAGTGGATTATTATCCTTATTATCTTTACTTATGTATTATTATTCATTTAGACAAGTCTACTCAAATCATTTAATCTGGATATAGTCATACAAATTAGACTATTTTTCATACATTAAAGAAGGATACACAACTACAAAAGAACTTACAATATCCAATTACTGGTAAAGCGCAATGGAATAAAGATTAAAGACTCTAACATCATCGGAGGCAAATATTTGTTCTAGTTTTCTCAGTTCCGTGCCTTATAAATTTAATCCAAAATTATCCATAGTTCAAATGAAATATTATGGTTAACAGAAACAAGAACTTTGCAAACTAGAAATCATACGTGTATCTGCATTCTGCATTACAGTTCACAACAAATTTTAAAGCATTGCCATGCATAATTGTCATTTGAAATCTATTATTCGACTGGGTAGAGATGACATTCGCTTACAATGACTAAAGATCCAAACTTTGATCAGGTTTTCAAATACCCCTCATAAAATTCCACCTCATTTTGTATGCATCGGTAAAGAGCTGGATAAAGAAGTGGTAACATAAGCCATGGAAAAGTAACTATCATATCCAAAACAAAACATTTTTTAGAAGAAACCGATATGCATATATACCTTAGCTTTTATTAGATTAAGGGATCTGATTTCTTGAATTGATGCAGTTGCGAACTGGGATCGGCCAAATACTCGATTCTTCTCACTAAAAGGTTTTATTGTTTCAGAGTTTGCAACATCAACTACACAATGGAAAACACGAGAAGCAATGGAACCATTGGTTGCCACCAGCTTTAGGGGTTGCAGAAGGAGCTCTAGCTGTATTTTGTGCCTCTGCTGGCGGTATTGATGGTGGTGACTGAGGTTTTGCAGTCTCTACCTTAACTGGACTGCCACCTCCTGCAAGCCTGAGAGAAGCATACAAAATTCATTACATTAGAAATAGTCTAACTACCCAAAGTTGTAATTGTAATGAACCATATAAGCAGATAACATACACCGGGAATGCAAATGAACTAGCGCTTTGGCAACTTGCATCAGAAAGGCAAGCGATATTTGCAGAATTACGATTAGGACTAGCTCCTTTCCCATTTGGAACACTAGAATTGGTACTGAACGAGTGTACCCCCTCCCATTCTTTTTCCCTTACGGTATCATTTTGGGTTTCGAGGAATTCTTCTTTCACTTCAGAATTCCGCTCATTTTCTGCTGATGTGTCCATCACCGTTAACAGGCCAGGTGAATACTCGTAACCATCATCATTCCAGTTAAGTTTTCCAGACTTGCTTATGAAATACCCATTATCCATAGAAAAACTATTACTCCCCATATGGATACTGAACAACGAATCATTTGAAGCTAGACTCCATTCTGAATCATTTCTACGTTTTCGAGGAAATTTGGATGATGGTATCCTGTTTTGATCATATCCCATCACTTGAATTGGAGGAGACTGTATTGGAGATGCATGTAACGTATTCAAATCAGTCGATGTTACTCCTCCAGCCTGTGGTGTTGTACTTATCATGCTTGGTTTAGGCGATGTAGTTGCTGATTGTGGAAATGCTATATCATTTTCACCAATATCTGCCTCAAATTGATTCAATGACAAAAAGGAAGAGGAAGAAGAGAACGAAGAGGAAGAAGAACGGGCAACTGTTTTTCCATTATCATGTGAGTCCTCATCAATCATGAAGTTTGGATGCTCACTGCTACCGCTACCACTCCCATTCTTGTGTTCCATTTTGTTCTGATTAGCAGATCCTTATAAGGAATTTATCTCATATCAGACAGCTAATATCTAGCGTTTTTACTGTTGTTTAGTGTAAAACTGTAAAGTAATATAGTAAGAAACTTAGTCTAACTATTAGGCACCAGCAATCATTATTCTAATGAGCCAATAGCCTTTTAGATGCCATCAATGATACGCAATTTATACGATATCTAACATCGTGTTCTGTTGTATATCAGAGTAAAATCTGAAGTGTGAACGCATCTGTAGCAAGGGTTAATACTTCTTTCTCGAATAAAGTTATTATTATTTACATAAATAATGTTGTTTACATATTCATCTGTAAGTAACAGATTCAAGTAAATTCTTATAATAACGGTTCACTAACACGAAATATCAAATGATGTTAGACTTCAAAATACACAAATGAAATGCAAAACCTGCGGTTTCACGGAAACGATTAACAGTTCTGAAAATGATTGAATTCTACTAAGATGTTTAAAACTAAGGAATCAATATCAAACAAAACAGATTCGTGTATTGTTATTCGTATGAAAGGAAGGATGATTCATACATAACGATATCAATTTGATTATAAAACTACGAGTAAATGGACTTACATGAACATTCCCCTAATAGATCAAACCCTAAGGTTTAAGATCGCCGGTGACACCAATGTTGCCCTGAATTATACGATTAAACCTCCAAAATGAGATAAATAAAAGGTGAAATATGTATCAGATAAAGGGATTAGGGTTAGGGTTTGATGATTGATCGTATAACGGAAGGCTGAGCGCGTTTTTAGGGAAACGCTGATATGTTTTATCTTTTTTCAGTTTTACAAATAATATATAGACGCGGGAAGAACTTCATGTGACAGGTATTTCTGTTTGTTAGAAAGTTGAGGGATGACTTAGGCAATTTTTTGAAAGATGAGGGGGTAGATTGAAAATATAGAAATTATGATAAGAGGTTCACAATACAAGTTTTTTCATTATTTTATATGTATCTTCTACTTATCTGCACATAGTTTGGCAAACACCTTAGTCATGGAAGCAGCTCTTTATAAGCAGCTTTTCGGGTATAGAACTCTACATTTCTCAGGTAAGTTACCCTATCATTACGCGTTACGAAGTTATGATTCATTTCAATCCGTGTGCAAGAAAGAAAAACTTCGTTTCAGTTACACGTACGGTGACTATTCATATGAACTTATTCAGATAGAAATGTTTTTATGTTAATCACAGAAAGAAAGAAAGAAAAACAATCGCCAAATGTGAGTTTATACGCGTGCTCCTTATAGTTCTAAGATTAGACAATTATCATATTCCTTCTTTCGTAATTTTGTTGTATTTTATCATTGAGGTGAAGTTAACTGGCTGCAATAGAGCTGAAAATTTGGCTAATAGTTTCTACTACTAGCGGTTTAGCTTGCAATTTCCTTTTATGAACCTTTTGCTAATTGTTCGCCCTTCACTTTCAGCAAATAAAGCATCAAGAAACTATACTAATACACCATCATCTGCTCACCAGAAGTCAAGCTATCCAACTCCATGTCTGAGTTATTCCAACTTTTCCATGTTGGAAAGGCAACACAGGAATGCAACAAAGGCAAGGTCTTTACCATTTCTTAAATTATAAACTTAAGCATACCCTGCGGAAACAGGAATTGATTTATGCATTTTGTTAGTATGTAAACAGATTTATGCAGGAAGGAGAAGGAGATCAAACATGGAGACGGATACATATGTACTAATGGAGCCAGGAAAGGCTGAAGAATTTGTAAATGAAGAAGAACTCAGAGACAGACTGAAGGGATGGCTAGAAAACTGGCCGGGCACATCACTGCCACCTGATCTTGCAAGATTCGAATCCATTGATGATGCTGTTTCATTCCTTGTAAAGTCGGTTTGTGAACTTGAAATCGATGGAGATGTTGGCTCAATTCAGTGGTATGAAGTTAGTTTGGAATGAAAGTCATTCAAACATTTTGCAATTACAAATCAAATCAAATCAAATTCTCATTTCTGTTGTTTGGTTTCTTTTAGACAATGTAGGGTGTTACTCGTGTAAATGCGACCCACAATCACATTCGTAAGTTAAGCTTCTTCCCTTCAATTCAATTAAACATGAATTCATAATATAAGCATAGAAAAGAGATTAAAAGCAATCACTTTATATCATTCAAGATACAATTGACCATGGTGAGATTGAAATACTATCTTACCAAACCCATTTGAACTCAAGATTTTCAAGTTTTACAAGCATTATATCATTCTACGAATGAGACTAAATCAAATACAATAAGATACAAACAATATCAAAACCCATTTGAGCAATTCAGGATTTCACAGTGTGCAAGTTTCATCAAGTTTTAACAGCACTTAGATCTTGAAACTTTGAAGCTTGAATCTGCAAGTGTCACAAAATCTGTTATCAGTGAAACTTGCACAAGAGATAAGCGATTTACTTGATAGTAAAAATTAGGTTGCAGCATGTGTGCATCATCATGAGGTCATACCTTGTGTTGTTGATTTCTAGCAATGGATGGTGGTAACCGAGTAGACGATTTCATAGACTTAGTTCTATCGAGCAGTCCTTTAGAAACAGGAGACATGATCTGATCCGTTGGGCTTTTATACCTACACAAAACCACACAATTAAGTCTCAATCCTTATTACCTAGAAATGATAAATTTGGATTCAAGTAATCACAGCAATCAAGACTTCAACTTTCTTGCTCAAGAATATCTATCTACGGAATTAGAGTAGTACCCACAAAGAACTCACTTACATTTCAGGATATTTGAATGCTTTTGGGACTGTAAGCCTATCAGGGGTGCATATTTTAGCAGAAGCAGCAGCCGGAGTTGGCGAATTCATCGGAAGTGGTTGAACCGGCGTTGGTGGTGGTGGTGCTTGCTGTGAGGGAGTTAACGGAGACTTTTGATCCATGGTTAGGGAGACTTTTGGTGGGTATTCTGGTTGAGTTAGAAGAAGATGGAATAATAAAATGTCCTGTTTTAAGGGTTTGAAGTGGGATTGATTATAAGAGTTGGGTTTTGGGTTGTTTGGAATTCTTGTGAATGTGGAATAAGAAGGTAGACTGGAGGGATAAAAGACCGTTGGTGGGTAACGGATCAATTTGGTGGGCCAAGGTGGCTTTGTCTCATTTTCTTTGTTTGACCCTTTGACTGTTTGACTAAATAGATGTTTAATTTTTTTATACTACTACTAATATTTATCCATGTTTCTTTGTTGTTTTGTTATGTATTAAATTTCTGTGATCTTTTATAACTACATGAAAGATATTTTAATTTTATATACGTTATCTACATGTTCAATATATACAATAAAAGTTTTTAAAATTTGACACATACAATAGTAAAATGTGTAAAATTTAATTGTAAAGTTAACAATAAACCATTGTTGTTTTTTATGTATAAATATATATACATCATGGTTGGAAACACAACACTCTAATACAATAACAAGACTCTGTTCATATCAAAATAAGTGTTAATTGTGTACACATTTTAAGAAAAGTAATAACCATCACACACTATACCAATACACTTTTATATTGACTATTGAATAACATTTTTGAACGGTTAAAATCTATATTTGACACTTCATTCGAAACAAACTAAAATAAAATTTGAAATGGTGAAAGTACTTACAAGTTACAAACATCATCCATTCCATTTCAATTCATTGTACTTAATTATATATATTAAAATGAGTATTTGTAAATTAGTATTTAAAGAATCTAAATTTTAAAAGACAATTAAAAGTAACAACAAACTAACCGACGCACAGCAAATAATATCACTAGAAATAAACAACATTAGATCACCTTTTCTATGTATCTAGTGACATGAAATTTGTATTTGTATATCTAATCAATCAAGAAACTATATAGGATGATCTAATATATACACCACTAGTGACATGTGGTCAAAGTAACCATCATATATATTAATATTTTCCAAATAGAAAAATGTAAAGAATAGTGAAATGTCAATGAGTTGTCAAAATGGAGTAAAAGAGGGGCAATAAAGTAATTCACGCAAGGTAACTACACTTTCAGTGCTTTATGGCGAGATCCCGTGCGGCACCCACACCCAAAAAAAAAAAGTCGGCCTACTTTCAAGTTTCAAGTTAATGTTACATACCAATATCAATATATCATCATGTATCAATTGATGGTATCTAATCTTAGCAGTGTTGCAGCTACCGAATGTAAATACTATTTGATCCACCCTTCTGATTCTTGATACTCGCCTGATTCTGCTCTTGAATTCCCCCCAATTTTACAGGTCAGAAATTAGATACATATACATTTTGTCTACATACTTATGTTACTCTGTTCGTGATCAGTAATGTATACTCCATGTTAATATTCTATAAATCCATCTTTTTTGTGTATCTGAATTTAGGCTTCCTTTTTTGTTACTGTTCTTAATGCAAATGTATATGCATGTTAATGTCTGTGCTATGATCTTCTATAAAGTTACTTCCTTTTTTACAGGTAGTATTGATGAAGTTGGTATTTTTATCTGGGTTCGGCTCAATTCCACAATTTCAAGATTTTACATCCTTTAGAAGATTTTAACAATTAGCCTCTAATCTTTTTTTATTAATATGTTTTCAATGCTATATGAATTCTTGGTATTCAGTAATATTTGTGGGCATTATTGATTGGGACTCTTGACAGGAAGAAATGGTTACCATCTCACTAGCAGATGTTGCCTTCAGGAACCTTCCGCACAACCTATTTGTTTCCTCTGGCATTAGTCGGTCTAATTTGTATGTCCGTCCCAAGAAATATTCACTAACCCGAAAACACTCCAATAATGAAAGGTTTATATAACTTTTATTTATTTATTTATTTACTTTGCATATATTATTCGACAAATGTGTTAGAATCAAACATATACTATTTGCAGAAAATGTTTACCGAAAAGTAACAGGATCTTCAAATCAAGGGGTGCAGTTTGCTGCTGTGTGGTATGTTCTACACCTTTACATGTTCGTTTCGTTAGTGTAAGCTATCGCTTATTATTGTTTTCAAAACTGTTGTGAAACATGTGTCTGCATCCCCAGTTTCTCCACTATTAGGTTCAATTAAAATCTTGTATCATTTGGTGTCTGTTTTTTTTATAGAGTGAGTCTGGTAAGGCTTCAGTAGATATTGCTGGTAATGAAGTCAATGAAAATGACTTGATAGCAGCTCAGAATGCACTTTTGGCGATAGAAAAGGAGAGAGATCAGTTACTTAAAGAGTTGGCTATGTCTAAGCTCAAGCAACAGGAATTTTTGTCAATAATTATGCATGATAGGAAAATGTCAATTACGGAACTTGAGGTAGATGAGATGGATAGAAATGCAAAAGTTGTCAATGGTGGACGATTAGCCCTTGTAATTGATGATGATTCTCAGAAATTAAAATTGCTTAATGATGGGCCTCGTAGAGAGATTCCAGACTGGATGGCGCGAAGAATTGGTTCTGTTCGTGTTAAGCTTCCTCCTAGAAAGATTAATGTTTCTGGTCCCGATACTTCAAAATTTAAACCTTTGGAATTGCCTAAACCGGATGAAGTATGGTCAATTGCACAAGCAAAGCCAAAGGATGGCGACATGTTAATTGATCATGTAATTGACAAGGAAGTTGTGGAAAAGAAACGAAAGGCTTTAGAACGCGCTCTGCAACGTAAGACCGTGCAACGTAAGACCGTTCAATGGCAGGAGACTGCAGAAGAGATAAAATTAGGTGCTTTTATCTTTCCTTTCTACTATGTATGCCTGATGATGGGTCATGACTCATGAGTATGGCACATCATTTTGACTTGTTCTTTGTTTACGCAGAGCCAGGAACTGGTACAGGACGTGAGATTGTGGTTAGTAACTACTAATAAGTTACAACATTTTATTCTTTTATAAGTTTCTGATGTGGTTGTGAGATTATTATTAATTTTTAATATGTGAAGTTTCAAGGTTTCAATTGGGAAAGCTGTAGAAAAAAGTGGTACATGGATCTAGCTCCAAAAGCAGCCGATTTATCTCGCTGTGGAATCACAGCGGTGTGGTTACCTCCTCCAACTGAATCCGTTGCTCCACAAGGTCTATATTTCAGAATTTAATAAATTCTACCTATACTAAAAAGAAATTTAATAAAATATTTTTTTGTAGGTGTATTAATACATTTCATGGAATGAGTGCAGGGTATATGCCTTCTGATCTCTACAACTTGAACTCAGCATATGGAACCCAGGAGGAGCTGAAGTACTGCATAGAGGAGTTGCACAACCAACAGCTATTGGTATAATTTGAAATGAAGATATAGTGAGCACACTCAGAAAAAGATTCATAATATGCATCCAGAAAAACTATATTCTTATTAGCTCATTGATTGCTCATTGTGACGTTTCTGTTAATATCTCCATTTTCTGGGTATAAGAGTGCAACAGTTGTTATGTACAACACTGGTGCATTTGGCTCATGCTTCTTCTTTTTTCACATGTAATGGTTGAAGCTGATGATATGTAAATATGTTTCTTGTTTTACAGGCCTTGGGAGATGTTGTACTCAATCATCGATGTGCTCATAAACAGGTAAATTATGTATCAGTTATAATTAACTATTTTGGTTGATCCTGTTGTCTCACTGTATATTTTTTGCAGTTCAAGGTTTTTTAATGGATACAAATAAGTAAATAACTATCTTCTGTTTTCTTGCATTAGATTATGCTAATGTCTGTTTTACGCACTACGCAGTTTTGTTGTATTAGTTTTGCTTGCTTAGCTTGTAGTCTTTACTCTTTACTGATGACAGAGTGATAATGGAGTATGGAACATTTTTGGTGGCAAGCTTGCTTGGGGTCCCGAAGCGATTGTTGGTGATGATCCAAACTTCCAGGGCCGTGGAGGTCCTTCAAGTGGTACGAATATACTCCTTCACAAAAATAATAATACGCTTCACTGCTAAAAGACTACACTGAAGGCTACCATGAAGTATGATATTTAAATCGTAACGGAACATAACTGCCTGTTTGTTCTATGAATGGCAGGTGACATATTTCATGCAGCTCCAAACATTGATCATTCCCAGGAATTTGTAAGAAATGATGTAAAACAGTGGCTAAATTGGCTCCGGAACAATATCGGTTATGATGGGTGGCGCCTTGACTTTGTGAGGTGAAGTATATTGATGTTCTTTTTGGTTTAACAATCTTACGTAACACATTTGAGACTTGATTTCTGATGGTTATATAAGGTTGATTAGTGATCGGGTCTCTGTGAGTTACAATATAACGCATATCACTGAAATTTCTACACTATGTACATAAATGTAGAGTTTGTTAACTTGTAGAATGATGCTCACAGGGGGTTCTCAGGTAAATATGTGAAAGAATACATTGAAACTTCGACTCCTGCATTTGCAATTGGAGAATATTGGGATAGTCTGTCTTATGAAGGCGGTAATCTTTGCTACAACCAAGGTAACACTGTAACATGCAGATACATTTTCACATGAGATATTTAGCAAGTTAGCGTATCACATGGAAAGAACGGAAAATAAATGGAAAAAAGAAAAATAAAGAAAGTAGAATTTCAAGTTTATCATACATTAAATCGCCCCGAAGGCCTTAATGGTTGATTTGGATTATATGTACTCAGATGCACATCGTCAACGTGTGATTAATTGGATCAATGCTACTGGTGGTTCCTCATCTGCATTTGATGTCACAACTAAGGTAGTTAACTATTGAACGCGTTTGTGCAATAACTTGGGAAGAACACTCTTTATGACCCTCATTATATTGTGCAGGGAATCCTCCATTCTGCACTGCATAACGAGTATTGGCGATTGATAGATCCTAATGGAAAACCAACAGGAGTGATGGGATGGTGGCCCTCGCGTGCTGTCACGTTCTTGGAAAACCATGATACTGGATCAACACAGGTCCACTCTTAACCAATCTTTCCTTTGAATATGATGGCTTAAAGTGCATGAAAGTTTGCTTAAATTAGTTTATTATTGATATTTTGTTACAGGGTCATTGGCCGTTCCCACGAGATAAGCTTATGCAAGGATACGCATACATCTTAACCCATCCTGGAACGGTAAGTTAATCTGCGACCCAGCATAAATTGCAGGCCATCAATGTGGTCTCCACTTTTAGATTTGACTTTTGAGATGATATAAGGTTTGATCAACCATTTGTGGATGTATATTGCAGCCTGTGGTATTTTATGACCATTTCTATGATTTCGGGCTCCATGATGTGATAACGGAACTAATAGACGCTAGAAAGCGAGCAGGGATCCACTGCCGAAGTCCTGTGAAGATTTACCATGCGAATAACGACGGTTATGTGGCCCAAATTGGAGATACATTAGTGATGAAGCTTGGGCACTTTGATTGGAACCCTTCAAAAGAAATAGATTTGGATGGGAGTTGGCAAAAGTTTGTTGATAAAGGCTCAGATTACCAGCTATGGTTGAGAATGTAGTTCTTTTACAATTGACTATTCCTGGAAGTTATATAAAATAATGTCATAAGAAATTATAAATGAAAATTAATACAATAATGTGGACAAATTAGTATGAACTGTGTAGGGTAATAATAAAATATCATTCATTTTTATGTAGTTTATATATATATATATATATATATATATATATATATATATATAAACATGAACTCAAGCCGTCGATGAATATTATAAATTATCAAGCCGTTGATGAATATTATAAATTATGTTATTAACCCCCTGTTCAAAGGCTATAAAAGGAGAAAGTTCGGATATTGTATTAAGAGTTCAAGCAGCATATACGGAAAATTATTAATGAAATAAAAAATTATACTTCAGGTAGTTCAAACAATGATCAGCTTCAAGATGCTCAAGATCCATACGAAGATATTATTTTAAGTATCTAATCATGTAATAAGTGTTATGATATTTTTGCCCTATGTAAAATGTAAATTGTAAAAGTAAGAAATTATCAAATATATTATCAGAAAGACCATTTTCTATAAACAATTATCAAATTATTCACAAATGGCCGACAAGGAGATCATTCAACAGCAAGACAAGCAACCTAGTGGAATATTTCTACAAATGAACAAGGCAACTAATATCCATTATTCAAAAGGAAGACAAAAGTAGAAAGATTCTCTACAAATTTTCAAAAGATAGAAATGTAGTTGTTGGAAGATTTCTACTGAATCAACTTAGTGGTACAATAATTCTACAAATTGACAGAATAACTAATCTCCATTATTTAAAAGGAAGACAAAAGTAAAAAGATTTTCTACAGTTTTCAAATGAGTAAATGAAGTTGTCATATACTAATTATAATGACAATTATTCAAGAATGCTTTGAAGATTATTAGAGAAGCATAAGACATTACAAGCAGAGAGAAAAATTTCAAGAAAAAACTTCTACAAAAACACTCCAATTCAAATGTATGAAACCAAAAAACCCTTTCCAAAGTAGTATTATTCAGTATCCACCACCCAATGTTCAAAAACTATAGACTTTCAAATTATAAATGAATCTTCCTTGTAATTGTCAAATGTTTTGTGATAATAATATATCATGTATTTTAATCTATTTATTACTCTTTTGTGTTTAATTATGCTTTTATGCTTGCAGTTTAAATTTGTAAAAAAATAAAATAAAATGTAAGTTTCAATAATCAAAATTATGTTTGAAAAAATTGGAGATGCGGGGGATCGAACCCCGTGCCTCTCGCATGCAAAGCGAGCGCTCTACCATTTGAGCTACATCCCCGATTGTTCTATTGTCATTTAGATAATCTAAAACGGTTATTCAAACGTTCTGCTATATTTAATGGTACTTTCTAATTTTCTATATTATTCCCCATACAATAGAAGCAACACCATTGACATGAGAAATTGTTAAAGCGGTTGGGTGTGTCACACTAAGTTTACATAGCCATATAGATCCGCATGACATGAACTAACTAACCATAAGCGGCCGTGGCCCCAAGATAAAATTATTTTCATGTACTCAGAGAATTCATGAACTAAGCATAAGGGGCCGTGGCCCCCAAAATAGAATTATTTTCATGTACTCAAATAATTGCTTAGTGACAACACAATGTTTATTAATGTTTACGTGAGAATGGTGAGAGCACATCCCAACCCTTAATTTTATCAAAATCAAAAAATGGATGTGACATTCTTGTAAAGGGAAAGTTACAATAAAATGTACTATACTTATCACATATTCATATTTAAGGTACACAAATTTAAATTTTTTAATTTAAGATATCAAACTTTCAATTTGTAATCATGTCACGGACGCGAATTTCACAAATAACGAGTTGTCACCGAATTGTTTTTTGTAAGTAACATGTCTATTTAATCGATTAATAATCCTCAGTCAATTTTAAAAATATTGAGTGAGGAGAAAGAATTTTACAAAAACTCATAACCACTTCCAACTTTAACATCTCTCATTATAGTCAATATTTTATAAAGTTGATCGGGGAATATTAATTCATTAAATAGATATGTTACTTATAAAAAATAAATTCGGTGACAACTCATTATTTGTGAAATTTACGTCCCTAACTTGATTACAGATTGAAAGTTAGATACCTTAAATCAAAAAGTTTAAAGTTGTGTACCCTGAATAGAAATAGGTGATAAGTATGGTACATTTTATTGCACTTACCTTTTTATAAATAATTTAAACTTATAATTACACTAATTCCATCCAATTTTGTGAACCAAACATATCCTTACCGTATCTAATACGATGATTACCACTTTGCTTCATAGCCAGCCTCCTGATACAAGTCAATTAAAGTCAACTAAATGAGTACGTGATTTGTACAAGATGGAATGACGCTTATGTCCAGCACGTGACTTGCACAAGATGGAATGATGGTTATGCCATTGTTGGTGAATAAATACGAGAGCTCGTTATCATTTCCATTTCTAAGCTTGATTTTGTAAACTCGTTCTTTCTTATCAAAACTCTGTATTTTTTGTGATTAATCTTGTATAATCATTCGACTAATCTTGTACAGTAGATTTCGAATTCAATTCTTATCCGTGAGTTCCTAATCTCTGTTCTCGAATCGAATCTCATTTCGAGTTTGTCGATTTCTGATTCGAATCGTATCAATTGGTATCTGATATCGCTCATTTTGTACATATATATCTAACGCGATATCGTTGTTTTTAGGTTTGTTTTTAGCTAACTTTTAGAACTTTCGGTACTTAGTTAGTATAATTTGGATTTCCAGGTTAACGAGTTGAAGTTTGAAAGATTGGTGATAATTTGATGTTGATTTGGAGCTGAAAAGTCAAAGTCGTTGCTGGAGCCAAAATCTCAAATAGCAACGCGATCCAGACAGAGACCCAGGATCGCGTTACATAGTGTAAATCAATGTCAGATTTTCCAAAGCATAGCAACGCGATCTAGACTCCTTTACTGGATCGCGTTTCAATGTGCAATTCCGTTACAGAATCTTCCCAAGGCAAGTAACGCGATCCGTCTCAACTATCCAGGATCGCGTTCATATGAAGAAAACTGAGATTTCAGGATCGCGTTCCATGACCGGGATCGCGTTTGTGAGCGGTTTTGCAGCAATTTGAAAGATTTAAAATACGTTTTCCTTTGATAAAAAACATAACTCCCATTCCAGAAAACAGTGGAGACGGAAATTATCTTAAACTTTTGAAGCTTTTCATCACTATTGAAGATCTTTCATTGTGCTAATCATTTCTGTTACTACGGATCATCACGTAATCATTCGTCTTTCATCTTTATTACATATAATCATGTTAGCTTTGATTTCAATTATTTATATTGAATTTTCTGTGGTAATTATGAGTGGCTAATTCTATAAACACTTGTTTGGATGAAAGGATTAATGATTAGAGGTGTTAACTTCTGATATTCATGTTCAATCAAATTACGTTTGATCGACTTTCTTACGAATTAGGGTTTCAATCTTAATTCTGAATTATGTGGTGAACTAATGAATGATTATAGCGGATGTTTATCATTCATATGTTTATTATCAATTGTTTGTCAATGAATGATTGAATTTTGATTGCGAACGCTAGAAAAATTACAATTCAGATAATTAGACTTAAATTTGTAAGTAAATGATCATGGCGAATGTCTTTCATAGATTGAATTGTAACATGATAAATTGAGATTAAAGTTTAGGTTATAGCGAATGTTAAATCTAACTTAATTGAGATGGACATGAATTGTATTTAATTTGTTCTAATTGAATACCCCGAAGTCATTAGTGAATTAATCCAAACAAGTGTAGTTTCTAGTATTTGGAAAAAGTTAAACAAATCATCCTGACTCTTCCTGAGTCCATTTACTTAGTTAGATTAATTTAGTTGTTGAGTAAGGTGATAATTCAGTCACACAAAAACCCAAGTCTTTTCTGTACCAAGTTAACTGCATTTAACTTAAAGTTCTCGATTACATAGTCTCTGTGGAACGAATCAGTACTTACTGTAGCTATACTATACACGATAGGGTATACTTACCTTAGTTGTGTACTAGTTCAGTGACAGTATTTATTAGTTAATTTTATAACTCGATTTTACACATCAAGTTTTTGGCGCCGCTGCCGGGGACTTGTGTGTTTGAGAATTTAGTTTTAGTGTAGTTAATTGATCCTTTCTTTGAATTAAATTCGTAGAAAGTTATTTTTAAGTTAAATTGTATTGCGCCGGTGCGTTTGACGGTTTTATTTTCTTTGCTTTTGCAGGTTTACTTAGGTAGTGGATGAGCACTAGGAATTCGGGTAACGAAATCCTAAGTCCTTTGTCTGATCCGGAGAAAACTACAAAGAAGAAAAGAAAGAATAAATCAAAGAATAAACCGACGGAATCAACTTCAAGCCACACTGAAAGTGGATCAACTTCAGCAAATAAAATCTTTGAAGAAGAAGTTTTTGAAGAAGAACTTGAATCGAGATTCGAAGAGGAAGTAAGATCTGAAGCAGCACCAATGGCTGACGAAAATGATACTCCCATGATCAATAGGACTAGGACTGTTGCTCCTACTCCGGGTTCAGCAATTCGGAGATCACAAATTGATAATAATTTCTCACTAAAGGGCAATCATTTGCAAATGCTTCGGGATACTCAGTTTGATGGAAGGGTGCGATCCGATCCGCATAAGCATATTGCTGACTTTTTGGAGATTGGTGAGAATTTCACGTATGGTCCGAACACGGAGGAGGCAATCAGATTAAGGACCTTTCCAATGTCTTTATGTGGGGAAGCCAAGATTTGGTATCAAGAACTCGAACCAAATTCTATTCAAACTTGGAACCAAATGAGGGACGCTTTTGTTGGACGTTATTTTCCACCAGCTTTGGCAGAAAGGTTATTGAATGCGATTCGAGGTTTCAGGCAAAATGAAAATGAAACTTTGGTGGAAGCATGGTTGAGGATCAAAGAGTTGCTTAGAAATTGTCATGGCCATGGTTTGTCAAAGGCCGAGATTATAGAACTCTTTTACAATGGTCTTGACATTCCATCGTCTGCTGTTTTAGATTCTGCTGGAGGGGGACTGTTCATGTATAAAACTCCCAATGAAGCTTGGAAGATTATGGAGGATAAAGTTTTGCAAAGTCTAAATTGGGCAAAAGATAGTAGAAAACCAGCCCGAAAGACTGTTGCTTTTGCGGAAGGAAGTGGTAGCAATTCTGATAATTCTGAGATGATGAAAGAACTTAAAGCTATGTCTACCAAATTCGATAATCAATTCAAGACTCTCAAAGGAGAGATCAAAGAGCTTCATGAAGGATGTGGAAATTGTGGAGGAAATCATGCAACAAATGATTGTGATAGTGATGATCAACCTATGAGAATGGCGGATGAAGATGTAAATTATTTGCAACAAAATAATTATCAGAGGGGCGGATTCCAAAACCGGAATTCGGGAAACTTTCAGGGTAATTATCAAGGAAATAGATATCCTCGACAGGGTCAGAACTACTACAATCAATTCCAAAGAGATAATGTTCCACCATCAACACCACCACCTGTTCAACAACAAACAACACCCGAATCTTCTTTAGAGAAGATGATGAAGGAGTTCATTTCTAAACAGAATGTTTCCACTGAGAGATTGAAAACCCAAATGACGAATTTGAGGTTAAGTGTGGATCAAAATCAAAAAAATCAGCAAGCCTCAATTCAGGATTTGGAAAGGAAAATGGACCGCTTATCTGAAGGGCAAAGTAGTAGACCACCCGGTGGTTTACCGAGCAACACCCAACCGAACTCGAGGCCCACATCTTCTAATAGTGGAACAAAGCCATATCAGCCACCACCGGACCGAAATGAGCATGCAAATGCTATTACCACTCGTAGTGGAAAAGAGCTACCACCACCTCTGGTAAAAAGGGCCCAAATTTCTAACTCTGTTTTGCAGGATAATGATGGAATAGAAGCTAACGATGAAGAAGAGGAGATTGTTCAACCTACTTCTGTTCCGGTTTCACCAACACCTCCGGTAACACAACCGGTAGTGAAGGCGTACAAACCGAAGATTCCATATCCTCAACGCTTGAGGAAGGAAAAGATTGCTGCTCAGTATGGAAAGTTTGTGGACATGATAAAGAGCATACGGATCAATGTACCATTGGTGAATATTTTAGCTGGAATGCCGAATTATGCCAAGTTTATCAAAGACTTGGTGAGCAACAAGGAAAAGCTTTCGGAGGCATCGGCTACATTTCTGAATGATGAGTGTTCTGCTATCGTTCAAAACCAGATTCCACCCAAATTGGGGGACCCGGGAAGTTTTATTGTTTCCTGTACATTAGGAAAGTTTATGACTTGTGATGCCTTAGCTGACTTAGGTGCTAGTATAAATTTGATGCCTTACTCCCTTTATGCAAAATTGTCTCTAGGATCCCTTAAGCCCACACGTATGAGCACCTGACTGGCCGATAGATCATTCCAATATCCCGTTGGGATTGCGGAAAATATGTTAATAGAGGTTGGACCTTTTACATTTCCTGTTGACTTTGTGATCCTTGAGATGGAGGAAGATAGCAAAGTCCCACTCATTCTAGGACGTCCTTTCTTACATACTGCTGATGCTATTATTCATGTGAAAAACAAGCAGTTGACCTTAGGAGTGGGCCAGGAAAGGATTGCTTTCACGGTTGATAAGGCCATGAAGCATCCTTATTCTACTGACGATACTTGTTTCAGTATTGATGTTATAGATGAGGCTTTGGATGAGGAGTTACAGGGATTACTTGGATTGGATGCTGAATTTGCTGAGTTGTTGAAATCTGTTGATGAGAAAATGACTGAAGAAGAGTTACTTGAAGTAGTGGAAGTAAAAGATGATGAAGAGCAACTAGCTGAAGAGAGCTTTGAGGAGCTAAAGAGTGAGGATCGTTTGAGGATCAAGACTTCACTGGAGGATCCACCGAGAGACTTGGAGTTGAAACAACCCCCAAGTCATTTGGAGTATGCACTTTTGGAAGAGGAAAATCTCTTACCGGTTGTAATTTCTTCTAATCTTATTAATTCTGAAAAATGCATGTTACTTGATGTGTTGAGAGCTCACAAGGGCGCCTTCGCTTGGCGTACCTCCGACATACCTGGGATAAGCCCATCTTTTTGTAAACACAAAATAAATCTTTTAGATGAGGCAAAACCCGTTGTTCAAAGACAACGGAAGCTTAACCCAAATATGAAGGATGTTGTCAAAAAGGAGGTGGTTAAATTGCTCGATGCGGGTATTATTTACCCCATTTCTGATAGCCCTTGGGTGAGTCCTGTCCATTGTGTGCCTAAAAAGGGTGGTATGACTGTTGTGACAAATGACCAAAACGAATTAGTTTCAACTAGGACAGTCACGGGTTGGCGTGTTTGTATTGACTATAGGAGATTGAATGATGCTACCCGGAAAGACCATTTCCCTTTACCTTTCATTGACCAAATGTTAGAGAGATTGGCCAGAAATGAATTCTTTTGCTTTCTTGATGGGTTTTCGGGATATTTTCAAATCCCCATAGACCCTAAAGACCAAGAGAAGACTACTTTTACTTGTCCATTTGGTACATATGCGTATAGGAGGATGCCTTTTGGGCTTTGTAACGCCCCATCCACCTTTCAAAGGTGTATGATTGCTATATTTCAGGACATGATTGAGACGTCCATGGAGGTTTTCATGGACGATTTTTCTGTTTTTGGTAATTCCTTTGAATCATGTTTGTCTAACTTAGACAAGATGCTTGAAAGATGCGAGAAGGCACATTTAGTTCTTAATTGGGAAAAGTGTCATTTCATGGTTAAGGAAGGAATTGTTTTGGGACACAAAGTGTCAAGTGTGGGAATTGAGGTCGACAAGGCAAAGATCGATGTCATTGCCAAGTTACCTCCACCCGCAAATGTAAAAGGGGTTAGGAGTTTCTTGGGTCATGCGGGTTTTTATCGTAGGTTTATCAAAGATTTTTCTAAGATCACTAGACCCATGACCAAATTGCTTGAGAAAGATGTCACGTTTGTGTTTGATATTGAATGTGTGAAAGCTTTTGAGACTTTAAAGGATAGGTTGACTAATGCACCCATTATGGTTTCACCCGATTGGTCTAAACCATTTGAATTAATGTGTGATGCGAGTGACTATGCCTTAGGTGCAGTTTTAGGACAACGTGAGGGAAATCATTTTAGGCCAATTTACTTTGCTAGTAAAACGCTTAATGGGGCGCAACAGAATTATACAACAACTGAAAAAGAATTACTTGCTGTTGTGTTTGCTTTCGATAAGTTCAGGCCTTATCTTGTATTATCCAAAACTGTTGTGTTCACCGACCATTCAGCCCTAAAGTACTTGTTTTCAAAACAAGATGCTAAACCTAGACTCATTCGTTGGATTCTTCTTTTGCAAGAGTTTGACATTGAGATCAAGGACAAAAAGGGGGCTGAAAACCTTGCTGCCGATCACTTGTCAAGGTTGGAGAATCCAAACCTAGACAAGTCAGGCGATACTGACATTGATGATTCTTTGCCGGAGGAATTCCTTTTACAGGTAGGTGAAGCTGAAAATGAGGAGGAAACACCATGGTACGCCGATATTGCAAACTATTTGGTTGGAGGTGTTTTGAGAAAAGGCATGACACATCAACAGAAAGGAAAGTTTTTCTCTGATTTGAAGTACTATTTTTGGGAAGACCCACATTTGTTTTGGGTATGTGCCGACGGAATGATTAGAAGATGTGTTTCCGGGGGTGAAACGAGGAGAATTCTGGATGAGTGCCACCATGGACCAACCGGTGGGCACTATGGACCATCTGTTACAGCTAAGAAAGTGTATGATGCTGGATTCTATTGGCCCACGATCTTTAAAGAAGCACAAACTCTTTGCCAAACTTGTGATTCGTGTCAAAGGGTAGGCAACATCTCAAAAAGGGATGAAATGCCTCAAACGAGTATTCAGGTTTGTGAGGTATTTGACATTTGGGGAATAGATTTCATGGGTCCATTTCCAAAATCAAATAAGTGTGAATACATCTTGGTAGTTGTGGATTATGTGTCAAAATGGGCTGAAGCAAAGGGCGTGTCAAAGAATGATGCCCGAGTAGTGATTGACTTCTTGAAGAGTTTGTTTTGCCGATTCGGTGTTCCTAAAGCCTTAATAAGTGATCGTGGAAGTCACTTCGCGAATCAGCAACTCGAGAAAGTTTTGAAAAAGTATGGAGTTCAACATCGGTTTTCTACCTCTTACCACCCACAAACTAGTGGTCAAGTGGAGAATACAAATAGAGCCTTGAAGAGAATTCTTGAGAAAACAGTCAAAGACAACCGGGCTATTTGGTCGAAGAAATTGGATGATGCTTTGTGGGCGTTTAGAACCGCCTACAAGACACCGATTGGAACCACACCATACAAGTTTCTTTATGGCAAAACATGCCATTTGCCGGTTGAAGTGGAACATAAGGCTTATTGGGCTCTTAAGAACTGTAATACAGATTTGGTTGAAGCTGGTGAGAAGAGAATGCTTCAATTGCATGAGTTAGATGTTGAGGTTGTAAGCTTACGAAAGCTCCAAGTTGTACAAGGAAAGGACCAAGGCGTTGCATGATAAAAAGCTTAAGATGAGGAAAGAATTCAAAGCAGGAGATAAGGTATTATTGTTTCAATCTCGGTTTAAGTTGAAACAACCAAAACTAAAACCAAGGTGGACCGGTCCATACACGGTGAAACACGGATATCCTTCAGGTTATGTTGAACTTTACAAGTCAGATGGAGGTTCTTTCATTGTGAACGGTCACAGGCTGAAGTTATACCATGAGGAGGATGCCGATTGCGAGTGGGAGACACTTGCCATTTACCCCAAGGACAAGTAAATTCGGGGTCGAGTCTAGCTTTGGACTCGTAAATAAACTAAACATGGTATGGTATATCATATATATATATATATATATATATTGTACTATTAGTATTATTACTCTTTTTACTTGATTTAAAAAAAAATTGGTTTAAAGCTAACAAACGCGACCCAGATACAACCTCAGGATCGCGTTCCATAGTGTTTTTGTGATGAACGTTTAAAGCAGAGAAACGCAATCCGGACGAGCCTTTGGGATCGCGTTCATAAGTGAAATTCGTCAACAGAATGTTTTGCCAAGAATAAACGCGATCCGGCTATGGTAACCCCGGATCGCGTTACACAGAATATTTGGTTGAATGGGCGATTTCAACTGAGAAATGCGATCCGGCATATGTTTGTGGATCGCGTTCCTTACTTTTGGACCTGCTACTGGGTTAAATAAAAACAGGCAGAGGGAAAACAAAACACACACATTTTTCTTTTGTTGCTACCAACAACCAAACACACAAAAACCCTAAACACCAAAATCGATCATCTTCATCATCTAACAAGATTTCTTTAAGTTTTCATCACTACTCACTAATGGCTAACTTCCTTAAGGTATTATCATCCACCAATTTTTGTGTTTGTGCATACATTTTGGGGGTTCTCCAAAATTCGGATTTAGGAGAATCTTAAGTGTGGGGATGTTATGATTACTTGTTTTTCTTCATTTTCATGCTACATTGTTGCTTCTAACTTGTGTACTCCATTATTTTATGTTTACATTGCTATATTGTGATGTTTCCAAATTAGGGTTTATGCTAGTTAGTGGGTAATCCGAATTGGGGGAATTATTGATGGTATTTGGTGCTACTTTGCCTGAACCTTTACATACTATGTGTTTTAATGCTTATTTGTTGATTAATTTCAATTTGTGAGTAGATTGTGAACTAGGGTTTATGACATTTTGGGGAAGAAGATGAAGTTGACTTTCTGGGTCAACGTTTGACTTTGTTTTCATTGACTTTTGATTGTAATGCATTACTTGTTACTATTGTGTGATTATTATGCAATTTTCAAGTATATGTTTGATAGTAAAGTTATGAAACTTGTGAATTTTGTTTATTTGATGGAGATGATGGTATCTTGTGTACATATCATGTAATCTTGATTAAAAGGCTTGTTTGGCTTTGAATTGTGTTATCCGTTGCCATGACTTTGTTTGAAATTAGACTACATGTTATATTTTGGCGGTTTGCATGTTCCATAGAATAGTTAAGGGTGTGTGTATAGAAAACTCGATTATTAGTTGTGGGATCCAAATGTTATGATCAATTGTGGTCGATGTACAAGTTTTGTTTGGCCTATATGCTTTGCTTATTAGGAGATATAGTTTAGACATTACTCGCTCATTTTGTGCCTCGATGACTAACTGCGGTTTTACTAACGCTAACATTCCTGGAAACATATTTTGTGTTGTGTGTTTGATGTTTCAGAGAGGTCGAAGTAACGACAAAGAACAAGGGTCTAGTTCTAAAGGAAAAGGAAAAGCACAGACTTTATCGCTAGGATATCTGTTGGATCCGGAGATATTACACCCATATTTGCAGTTTACAAAGAAAAATTGTGGGGGGAAGTTTGCGATGTACACTGAAAATTTGTTGGCTTTAAGAGGTACAGATATTGTACATCCGAGAGTAATCAATTGGCAGCCATTGGAAGAAGCGGGGCTAGCAACATCATTGCGACACACCCTCACTCAATCGGTTAAATGTCGATGGTCAGGTAACACTTATGATGTGCAAGATTTATTAAAGAGCCAATTTATGTAGAGTTGTGTTTAGAGTTCTTCTCAACGGTGGAAATACATAGGATAAAATCTGTGAGAAATCCATTGTTGTCGTTCCGAATAGGGGGTGAAGATCGGGAAATGAGTCTGATGAATGTTGCTGAGTATTTGGATATATATGATGCTGATGTGCTTGAAGCACCCTATTTTGAAGATTACATTTTTAGGGGAGAATGGTTGGACGAATCCGCGGTACCATTGGAAACTATGTGGCGTGAATTAAGTGACGCCCCATATGATTCATCGGGGAACAATGCTTCTAGCAATCTCCGAGACATGGAGCATCGCTTAATCCAAAAATTTATTGCTCATTCTATTACTTGTAGAGGGAAAAATACAGAAAAGGTAACAGCTCCAGATATGTGGTACTTGACCAGAATCAACAAAAGAATTCGAGTTTCTATACCATATTGTGTGGCGGAATTCCTGGCGACTTATGGGAAGGGAAGAAAGGATTCCTCCAAGCTTGCTGGCGGCCATTATGTAACTTTAATTGCTAACCACTTTGATGTGCGATTGAAGGCAAAAAAGAACCCTTTGACTATAGTGGAAGACAATTCGTTACCTTTATCCATTGAGATGTTCTCAGCCGCCAGGGCAGTTTCGCAAGAAAGGAAAAAGTTCATCCCTTGGAGACCGACAAAGAAAAGTCTTCGTGATGGTACATCGTCACAACCACCACCGCAGCAAGAAAGACACCGAGCTGTTTTTGATGAAGAAATGGAAGATGTTCCACATGAGGGTGCGGGATCACAACGTCCGGATACACCTGTTTGGTTCCAAGGCTTTGTTAATCGATTTGATAACTTTCAGATTCAAGAAGAGAATTTTCGGGAGGAATCTAGATATGAATGGGGTGTGCAGCGATATTTCAATGATTGGCAAAGGCATAACACGCAGCGCATCTATCCTGATGAGGAAAATGTTTTGCCCACCCCTTACTACCAATTCCCACGGTGGGATGCGCCAGGAGCTGTTAACCCCGTTCCTGATTATGACCGGCAAGCTGCACTTGAGGCGCTCGAGAGGCACCAACGCGGAGAAGTTCAAGAGCATACTCAGCATGGGTCATCGGGACATTGGCTATTTGGGGATTAATTTCCATTGGATCATGTTATGTTATCTTTGAACAATTATTTTCTGTTTTGAACTATTTTCCTCTTTATGATCGTTTAAGACTTTGTATGTTGATATCTAGGATTTTGGCATAAACTTCTACATGAGTGGCATTTAGGTACGGTTTGTACAATGCCATCTCATTCTACCCAGTTGATTTATAAGTTATGCCCGGTTTTTATGGTTATTTTGTTAGAGTGCTGTGCGGAATTGGAACCATTTGCATATGCTGGCAGTAAGTTCAGCGACAAAACACGCATGGCATACTCATCATTTTTCTGCAACATCCCCCGGGAAGTACTCGTTTCTTTTTTCTTCCCGCATTCGTGTATATTGCATATTTTAGTTTTGTTGCATTGGGGACAATGTACAACTTAAGTGTGGGGAGGTTAAATTCACTTGGAATTTGTTTGTCCTAATAAGTTTAGTTGCTTCATAAATTTATCATAAATTTATAGATAAATTTTAGCAAATGAAGTACAAGTCAAGTTGGTAGTCTAACACAAAACTTCGACAGTAGGAGGTCCTACGCATTCAGTTGGCTTATCTAACTTAATTATCCCTCTTGCATGTAAAATTTTTAGAGATGTGTCATATGAGCAACATCATTGGGTGAATTGCATGACTAGCATACTTGTAGCCCCATTGAAAATTGTGAGATATTTAGAGCCTTATTGAGAAAAGCACTTATTTTTAGTGTTTATATTGTTAGTTGCTATGAGTGTGCCGGTGATTGTAGTTTATTCTAGAACTTGCCCTAGTGATGCATCTCGAGGCCGCTGTGAGATCACAAAAATGTGATATAGGTGAGATCGTATGATGAGGAGGTATTCTTAGGTTTGGAGCTTAATCCCAGCAATTTTGACTTTCTAGCCAATTATCGGGACCGTATAGATCATTTATTTGATTAGTACTAATCTCAATAATCGGCCAAGGAATCTTAGTTGTTTTGGATCTAATTTTCTGTTACACCCATTATTATCCAGTCCACCCAGGTCGTTAGCACTCACTTTTAGTGCTAAGAAACCCGTAGACACTTCCACATACATTCATGATTACTACATCATATAGCCTATTTTTGTGTAGTCAATTCCCAAATCACTTATTTTTTTTTAAAATGTTGTCTAATTTGAATTTTTAATGGATTTTTGTGAAAAATGTGACTTAAATCGTCTTAATAGGGATTCTAATGTTAAAATTCTATGATCTGAAGTTGTAATCAACTGAAGGTGCTGAATGTTGAAGTTTAAGTAAATGAAGTTGAAAGCAATGAAAGTTGTGGAAGTTAACTGTTAAAGCTTAAGTTGAGGTTTGGTTAATTGTAGTCAACTAAACGGCCTTTGAATTCCTGAACAAGTAGTTCCTAAGGGGTGTTCTACACCTAGCCACCGAAGATCTTTTTCCGGTCTAGGATGGTTGGTTCAAAAGTTCGCTACACAGGATTCATAGAAAGTCGTAGAATGCAGTTAATCAATCCAATCGTAAATGTAAATCAATGAGAATTGCAAGTTGAGAATTGTGAATATAAGTTGTGCATGAAGAATAATTCTGATTGATTTAGCATGAGAATCCTGAATTTTATTACTGTCACATTAAGAAACAATTAGGCAACATCTCCTTTACTTCCTCATGGGTTTTGACTATCACTTTACACCAATTGCTTGAGTCTAACCTACCTATTCCACTTTCACCCATACTTTATACACAACACGATTAAAATACCTTTTCTGAGATTTCACTTGGTGCTCACGCCAAGACGGTGGAGATTTGATCCTTTTGCAAGCCTATGGTAACATCGCATCACGACTTGGCTTAATTGAGTGTTATATTATTCATTCCTTTACCTTGTAGTTTATAGGTTGAGAGTGAGTGATTGATACTGTGACACCTGCCAAGCTAGGACTAGTAATTAGTTCATACTTAACTGTTAATACATGTAATTAGTGTGGTACTAGACTAATTAATGTATCAAAATGTATATTAATATGCGATTTGGTTTAAATCGTACGAATTTCAAATCGAATGTAATTCGATTCAAATCATACGGACGTTGGTGAACATTTATATCAAGCAATGTAATATTAATTAAGGACACCTTTATGTCACAAATATTATTTTGATAATATTTCAATTACATTTTGTATCGCATAATAAACATCTACGCGACCCAAACATTTAAAAACACAAACAAACGAAACCAATTGAATTAGTAAGTATTAGTAAAATACTTCAATAAATGAATTTAATGAACTCCCGTATTTTAAAACTTACATAGTAAACAGTCAAAATAATGATTTAATGTTTAACGACTGGGGAAGACGAACACCGCACGGAGCACAATTACTGGGGCTGGAAAGGTGAGGCTTTCACCAAAACCCCACCTCCCTCCTTTCTTCCCCCTCATTTCCACCACTTACTTTCTCTTTCTTCCTTCCATTTTCTCTCAACTTTCACCACCACCACCATCACCTAAAACCACCAAATAACACCAACAAACCACCATAAATCGTCACACCCATTTAGAGAAAAACGATCACCACGCAACGATCTACACTCCTACCTTTTCGGAATTTCGATTCATCACTTTGTAAGTTTCCGACAAAACTCGAAACCTTTCGATTTCAAGTGTTTTTAAGTTCTAGTTGTTTCTTTAAGCTTAAAATGTCCAAATATGGGTTGGGTAAAAGTCACAGGTCGGACGGAGGCCCGAAAACACCTTTTCGGCTCATTTTCCGGCCAACAGCTCGTTGTGTCGCAGAGGCTCCAGGCCACCTGCGACACAAGCCTTTGTGTCGCATTATTTGAATTATGTCGCACTTAGCGACACAAGCCCTTATGTCGCAAAGGTGATCTGCGACACAACAGACTATGTCGCACTTAGCGACACAAGCCCTTATGTCGCAGAGGTGATCTGCGACACAACAGACTATGTCGCACTTAGCGACACAAGCCCTTATGTCGCAGAGGTGATCTGCGACACAACAGACTATGTCGCACCTAGCGACACAAGCCTTATGTCGCATGCTATGTCGCATGAAACAGAACCAAGAAAACACAAATTTTACTAAGTGTCGAGACCTTAAATTTTATCACTCGATTTCACCCAAATTCAAGTCCAGATGCGTTTTTCACCAAAGCAATTTAGTAGGAATAAAAATTTTCCAAGCTGACCTGGCAGCTCGACCCCAGCCAAGGGCTCTGCCCCTTGGACCCCGCCAAGGGCTGCCGCCCCTTGGACCCCGCTACCAGGGGCGCTGCCCCCGACCCCCGTCATCCAGGAACTTATAAATACTTTTCACACTAAGTGTCAAACACTTACAGATAATGAAATCTGATACAACGATATATAAAATAATAACACTTTTGTATTATTATTACAAACCATCACCAACGGGCCATATTTAGTTTCAAAATACAAACGGATTACTAAACGAACATTTGGACATTTCCTAATTGAGTGGACAACTAACATGGGTGATCTTTTAAGACACCAACTCGTTTACTTGTTTACTTACAACCTTGTGCGTTTCGGACGCCAGAAGGTTGCAGGGTTCGGAGAACCACGTACGGACTTACATCCACCTTACTTGATTACACCTTCATACTTGCTAGACTCAGGTGAGTCTTACAGCCCCACTTTTACTGTTTTACTTACGGGGTGAGATACATTGCTTACTTTTATGAACACAAGTACTGAATTACATGTTTACCAAACGGAATTGCATGAGTTTTCTCACCATTTATTTGGGGAAGTCCCTCCATCATGTATCGTTAGTTATGGTACTTAAGCGCGAACACTAGTTAATGGATCCATTAGGGAAATGACCCTCCCCGCCCGGGGTAGTAGCGCTACCACGAACCGTTCTGTATAAACGGGCGACTATTATTCGTTACTTAGCTTGCTCAGGTTCGAGCATGTCTCGGGGGCAACTTACTACTTACGGGTTAAGCTTCGATTATGAGCCTCATGGCAACGGTATAACTTACTTACTTTACATTTGCGGGATTGCAAATACTTGATTTACGCCTGCGGGCATTACTGATGAAATCTTGTGTTCAAATACTAATATTATTTACAAACCTGTGAGATTCACCAACATTCGTGTTGACCTTTTTAGCTTCGTATCTCAGGTACACATACGGAGTAGGACTCCCTCAGGATACTAGCTAGAGTCGCATGATTTCTACAACTGCATTTAACGGAGATTCTTAGCATTATCTTTTGTATTTATTATGATTATGTAATAGAATCTCCCGCTTTACGCGCGGACTCTAGGGAACTTCATTTTGTAACCCGAAACTCTATGTTTCAAACATTTTATGTATGGAAATGTAACTATTTTACAAACGTTGCATATAGATGTCGTTTGCTTTACTTTTGTGCTGTGATATTTGATTAGTAGCACCCCAAAGCTTGCTTCCGCTAAACAGTGATTTTGGGGGTGTTACAGATACACTTATCCTATTGTGAGGTGCTAAGTCGTGCAATTCGGGCTTGGCAAATTATCATCTCAAGTTTTGGTAATTATATATATGTTGCTAACATAATCGCTTAGGTGATAATTGTTAGTATTATTTTGCAAAACTTGATCTCTATTTCTGAAAATGCAAGAGGGATGTAATGGTTTAAATCTGGTAGAAAATGAATTGCTTGAGGACAAGCAAAGCTCAAGTGTGGGGATGTTTGATATCGCTCATTTTGTACATATATATCTAACGCGATATCGTTGTTTTTAGGTTTGTTTTTAGCTAACTTTTAGAACTTTCGGTACTTAGTTAGTATAATTTGGATTTCCAGGTTAACGAGTTGAAGTTTGAAAGATTGGTGATAATTTGATGTTGATTTGGAGCTGAAAAGTCAAAGTCGTTGCTGGAGCCAAAATCTCAAATAGCAACGCGATCCAAACAGAGACCCAGGATCGCGTTACATAGTGTAAATCAATGTCAGATTTTCCAAAGCATAGCAACGCGATCCAGACTCCTTTACTGGATCGCGTTTCAATGTGCAATTCCGTTACAGAATCTTCCCAAGGCAAGTAACGCTATCCGTCTCAACTATCCAGGATCGCGTTCATATGAAGAAAACTGAGATTTCAGGATCGCGTTCCATGACCGGGATCGCGTTTGTGAGCGGTTTTGCAGCAATTTGAAAGATTTAAAATACGTTTTCCTTTGATAAAAAACATAACTCCCGTTCCAGAAAACAGTGGAGACGAAAATTATCTTAAACTTTTGAAGCTTTTCATCACTATTGAAGATCTTTCATTGTGCTAATCATTTCTGTTACTACGGATCATCACGTAATCATTCGTCTTTCATCTTTATTACATATAATCATGTTAGCTTTGATTTCAATTATTTATATTGAATTTTCTGTGGTAATTATGAGTGGCTAATTCTATAAACACTTGTTTGGATGAAAGGATTAATGATTAGGGGTGTTAACTTCTGATATTCATGTTCAATCAAGTTACGTTTGATCGACTTTCTTACGAATTAGGGTTTCAATCTTAAGTCTGAATTATGTGGTGAATTAATGAATGATTATAGCGGATGTTTATCATTCATATGTTTATTATCAATTGTTTGTCAATGAATGATTGAATTTTGATGCGAACGCAGAAAAATTACAATTCAGATAATTAGACTTAAATTTGTAAGTAAATGATCATGGCGAATGTCTTTCATAGATTGAATTGTAACATGATAAATTGAGATTAAAGTTTAGGTTATAGCGAATGTTAAATCTAACTTAATTGAGATGGACATGAATTGTATTTAATTTGTTCTAATTGAATACCCTGAAGTCATTAGTGAATTAATCCAAACAAGTGTAGTTTCTAGTATTTGGAAAAAGTTAAACAAATCATCCTGACTCTTCCTGAGTCCATTTACTTAGTTAGATTAATTTAGTTGTTGAGTAAGGTGATAATTCAGTCACACAAAAACCCAAGTCTTTTCTGTACCAAGTTAACTGCATTTAACTTAAAGTTCTCGATTACATAGTCTCTGTGGAACGAATCAGTACTTACTGTAGCTATACTATACACGATAGGGTATACTTACCTTAGTTGTGTACTAGTTCAGTGACAGTATTTATTAGTTAATTTTATAACTCGATTTTACACATCAGTATCAAAGCTCGATTCTGGCAATCGATCAACGATACATATCAATTTTATCATTGGTTTGAAGTTTCAACACTCAATTTCAACTTTCACCATCATTGAGTGGAATAAGTGAATATGTATGCAACCGTCAAACTATCAGTGATCAGGAATTAAACATGAACACCACGTTGTTGAGGAATTTGCAGCAATCAATCGACGAAACCAACAGTTTGATCAAATCAGAAAATGGAGATAATAACAGAGACTTGCCATCAGATGCAAAAGTTGACCAAAGTGAACCAAGGTAATAATCAAATTAATCCATTCTCTGGTTATGATAGAGCAGTAGGAACTGTAATTTGCATATTGTAAGTGGTTTGAGGCCATTGTTGGCTAATGAATGCATTCAGGAAGTAAATTTTGGGGTAAAAATGGATGAAAATAGAAGTAGTGATGAGAATAATAATAGTGCACACATGTTGTTTGATGAAATGTCAAGTCTAAGAAATCTCAAACAAAATAGCATTATTCGAGAATATTATGAGACATTCAAGTCTTTGATTAGTAAAGCAACTGGTTTGAATGAATCAGAAATAGTTAAGTGCTTTGTTGGTGGGTTGCAACCGGAATTTGAAAAGAGAGTTAAAATTTACAATCTTGCAATCTTTATGATGCTTATTGTTTGGCTATCATGGAAGAAAATGCTAGCAACTTAGTGAAGAAAATATCCAGTCTACCTTTGCTAAATATACAAACGTTTAAAGAAGCAAGTGTTATGGAGAATAACAATAAGTTGATTGTTATTGATGAATCTGGAAAGGAAGGTGACAAGGGTGTGGAGATGGAATTAATTGATCACGTTTCCCTTATTTTGAGTGAACCTAATAAAGAAGAATAACTTGAAAGAAAATGTGATGAGAATACTATGGTAAAGGTACTTGGTGATGGATACAAAAATAGTAAGGTCAATGAAGTTTCACATAAGGAGATAGTAATCATTTAAGAAACTGAGATTGATATAAATATGGGAGGATTGGAAGTAAAAAATGTCAAAGAACGAAAGAATGAAGGCGTTTGAGGATACAAACTGGGACATTTCTAAGTTCGATGATATAGTTGCAAGTAAAGGAGTTAGGGTTGTGAAAAATCAACTTTCTGTTATGGAAGGAAAAAATCAGAATCGGGATATTAGAATCCCTGGTCATGATGCACCTGTACCTGGACATGATGCACCCATTTCTAGTAGTGATGCACTTACTCATAATTATGTTTTGAAAATCAAACTTCATCGGATGATGCAAGTGATGGGTTGGGTCAAAGAATATGAATGGAAGCCAGGCATAAGATTTTTCATTAGGAACAAGGGAATTTGGCAACCTTATGATGGTTTGATAGTTGATGAGACTTTTGAGTGGAAACCTGGTTGGACAACACAAAAATGAAGGAACATGCTACAAGGTTTAGCTAAAGATATGAATAAAAAGCAGCTATCAATATTAGGAGATTTTGTTGATATTAATGCCATATACATAGACTTCCAAGCACTTTGGCAATCTGTTCATATAGTTTGGAGGTACCTTGATTTGTGGACATTGTATGGATGAAAGTTTAATTTCAGGAAGACAAGCGGGAAAAGAGTTAAAGGAAGCTATTGCAAAGTTTCATACCAAAGTCGACCTTGAATCCATAGCAGCATGTATGGATGTTGGTCCACAATATGATGAAAAAGAAGCTGCAAAAAGTGATGTTGGTCCAAAGTATAATGAAAAAGAAGCTGCAAAAAGTGATCATATCATAAAGTCTAAGTGTTTAACCAATTTTGTCATTCATGCTAAATCTGTGACCACATCATTACCTAGTCAAGAAGAGTTGTTGACAGGTCATTACAAGCAAGAGAACATACCATTTCAGTACTGCAGTTCCACTTAAAAAGAACTCAAGATCGTATGAAAAGTTTAGCTGACAAACACAGAATCGACAGACATTTTGAAGTGGGAATGTGAGTTTATGTGAAGCTGCAGCCTCATCGACAGGTCACAATTCGCCCACAACAGTATACTAAGCTCTCTGCAAAATATTATGGCCCATTCCTGATTGTTGAGAAGGTTGGCAGAGTTGTTTCCAAGCTACATTTACCAGATACTAGTCTCATTTATCCTGTGTTTCATGTCTTTCAACTTAAAAGATGCAGAGGTAGTAAACAAAAAAAGATTGGAGCTTTACCACTTTGTGATTCAGAAGGTATGCTTTTATTTGAACCAGTAGCTATTTTGCATCGCAAATTGGGTAAACTGCACAACAAAGTTGCTGTTTATGTGCTTGTCCAGTGGGCTAATCAGAGTTTGGATGATGCTACTTGGAGTTGTACAACGATTTTGTGCTTCGTTTTCTTTAGTTTTCTGCTGATCCTTGAGGACAAGGATCTCAATAGGGGATGCATTGATACAAGTCAATTAAAGTCAACTAAATGAGCACGTGATTTGTACAAGATGGAATGACGGTTATGTCCAGCACGTGACTTGCACAAGATGGAATGATGGTTATGACATTGTTGGTGAATAAATATGAGAGCTCGTTATCATTTCCATTTCTAAGCTTGATTTTGTAAAGTCGTTCTTTCTTATCAAAAATCTGTAATTCTTGTGATTAATCTTGTATAATCATTCGACTAATCTTGTACAGTTGATTTCGAGTTCAATTATTATTCGTGAGTTCCTAATCTCTGTTCTCGAATCGAATCTCATTTCGAGTTTGTCGATTTCTGATTCGAATCGTATCACCTCCATTACCGGCTTTTTATTTGTATATCCGACAAGGGTTAACAATAAATAAAGATTTTCATGTTTACAGGTGTGATTAATGCTGTTCTATTTTCATGATTTATCACACACTTATGTTGGCAATCCTTCAATTAAATCCAAAAGGCACAGAACGATCATTAATGTTTACATGCGTGGTTAATGGTTTTTATATTGGTTCCAAAAACCACAGTACGATGATTGTGTATTTTCACTAATTCGATTGATTTTAATTCGATTTGCAAATAAGTTTTTTAAAAAAATAATCAAACGTAACAAGAGGTTCATATTAGTCACATACATGATAAACAGATGGTAAATATTAACTCTTTATTTTGTTCACATCATTTTTCAGATGGTGAAGTTTTTGTTTGTTTTGTTAACATAAATTTGTACATGATGAAGTTTATTTTCCCTTTTGGTTTACAGTCAATTCTAAATGAAGCTTTTATCTCAGGGTTTATGATTAATCATAAAGCTTTACCAATAGTTAACCACTGTGAACATAAAAAAAATCATTCCTTCAAAATTGTTGTTGTGAAGCAAACAAAAAAATGATTTATAGTAGGATACATTTTAAATGAAAATCGAGTTTCACTTATCTACAAAAATGTAAACTCCCTTTTTCTAGACTTTCAAATAGTTATAAAAATGTCACCTACATTTTGAATTTTGAATTTATAATGGATGGCTAAGATGTTATATCACCGTTTTCATGTTCATTGTGCTCTCGTCAGAACCCTATATCTATATAGGCTTCTGCTAATTGTAGTACTTAATCTATAAACTTTTATAATTGGTTTTCAAATTTTCCTAAATATTTACAAGGTGGAAGATGTAGTGTTACTTATTTGCCCCCTAGATCTAATATGGAAATTATTGCATATATACCACTATATATGAAGAGTACATTACCAAATCCAATTTATAACCATAAAATAATAATCATAAGATCAAACATATTAACTATAAAATAAATAATTTAAATACATAATGAATCTTACATACATAGAAGCTCCATAGAAGTTAAAGACATGTATTATTATAATCGTACAAAAATGATTATAATATATAACTTAACGCATGGTCATTTCTTTAAAATTCTCAAAAATAAAGTTAAACGAGCATATGATTCATAAACTCACGGAAGAATAACCATAAAACTGACTCAAATTATGAGGAAAATTGAAACTCCGTTGCATTGAGGGGTATCATGCTAATGATTAATAATGGTTATAATGCATGTATAAAAATTAGATATATATATATATATATATATATATATATATATATATATATATATATAATAAAATTCTTTTTGAGGGGACCGCAAGAGCTAAAAATACAAGTAGTAATATTTTTTATATATGCTTAAGAATATTTAAGTAAATTAAATATTAAATTATTATTTATTAGATTTTATATGTAGATGTAGATATAGACAGGGGTGAGCACGGAAAATCGAAAATCGATCCAAAAAGCAAAATAACCGAGAAACCGAAACTGAAAAAATCAAACCGAATTAAAAACTGACGGTTTGGTTTGTGATTTACGCAAAACCATCGGTTTGGTTTTTGATTTTCACCTCAAAAATCGAACCGAACCGAAAAAACCGAACCAAACTGAAGCCTTTATATTATATATGTTACTTTTTATTTATATAAAAGTTATGTATTTAATGTGTATATAAAATTAAATATGTTCAACTATATAAATAAAGCATTTGAATATACCGAGTAATATGAAGCACTTTGTTGTTATATTCGAAATACTCACTTATTACTACCTTTGTAAAACTATTAGCTACATATCGTATATTGTATACGTTTAACATTAATTCATTGTTAGTAGTTTCCTTAATATAAAGTTAAAATATAAGTTCAAGTTCATTCTTAACATAGATATACGTATATACAATGCATATTTTTATCAAATTTATTCTATAAAAATGTCCAAATAGATAAATTGAAAAAACCGAACCAAAAAAATCGGGCCGAAATTGAAACCGAAAAACCAAACGATTATGGTTTTTGATTTTTCAAAAACCGAACTTACGATTTGGTTTTGGTTTTAACCAAAAATCGAACTGAACCAACTCATGCTCACCCCTAAATATAGATAAGAGGATATTTGTAAGTTGTAACATACACTTTCCACCAAAGAACATGTAGAAGTAATGATACAACCAACTCAATATATGTTTTAAAAAATAAAGTGTTTAGTATTTCAAAGTGCTTTGAGTATTTTACTATTTTATGAGACATATATTCACTTATTCTATTATATGTATTGAATTGTCAATTCCGTTTGTATGTGTACTTATTTTTTTTGGCATTTTATTATATGAGGAAATATACAATAAAATGTCAAAAAGGAAAGTGTACATACAATAGACGATATTGACAAATTCACGACATACAATAAAAGTTTTAAAAGTACACATAATATTATCGTAAAAGATGTAAAGTATAATACACTTTTAAACAATAAACTCAACACGAAATAGCTAACAAATATTATATATGATTCACTGCTTCTACTATTTATTTGTGTATGTTATCATGCGAAAGATGGATTCTCCTTTATATATATTTATCAATTATATCAGTTTATTATTATATTATATAGAGATCTTCCCAGAACCTTGGAAGAGGATCAGATCTTATGGATGAGACATATCTATAATTAGGTATTAGCCTGTGTGATGCACGACCGTTTAAAAAGTACAGTTATATAGTAATTTGTAAGTAGACGAATATATAACTGGGCATATAATTAATTATATCGATAGCACAATTAATTTGTGGTGTTGACAAATTACTTTACTTTTACTTCAATATTTTTCATATATATCATTCTTACTTTTCAACATAAAGTTATAAACCAAATTTCTTTGCAAACAATGTTCAAGAGTTTGTAAATTAACAATATGTAGTCGTTAATTACAAAAGTACGCTCTAATAGGTAATTAAAAAACTTTATTTTATATATAAAAACTAAGCATTGAACTCGTGCGATGTACGACCATTTATATAATACCATTAAATTAGTCTCTATGTTATTATAATTAAGTTTGTATACATAATACAATTAAATTAATTTGTAAGTTATTATGTTAAATTTTAATACATTTGTTGAGCCTATGCAATGCAAGGTAATTAAAAAAGTAAAATTTAATCATATATTTTTTAGTTTTTCAACTGTATCTTTATATTGTTGAAAGTTTACAATTTATTACTGAAATTCAATAGTAATAGTATATACCAAAATGTACAAAAAATAATCAATTTTAAATATCTTTATTAAAGCTAATTTTCTTAAAACACGATAGTTGATTATAATAATATTCGTTAATTACAATGTATAAGATATTAATAGAAAATGTATCTTTTTTCATGTAGGTAAAAAAATGTTATATATTAAATATAATATGTGAATTTTAAAGGTTATTATAATAAGTATAATTGATATATAATAGTCTTAATAATTATTAATTAAGGTTTTAATGGAAAAAAATAATATGATGATGTGACAAGTTAAGAGGCTCTAAAGAATAAGGAAAGATTATCATGTGACATGTCTAAAAATCAAGGAAAAATTTTTGTTTTATAAATATTAATTAAGATTTAATGAAAAATAATAATATGATAATGTGTCAAGTTAGCAGGCTCTAAAGAATAAGGAAAGATTATGATGTAACATGTATAAAAATTAAGAAAAAATCTTTATTATATATATATAGATAGATTAGTCGACCCGAACCAAAGCATTTGTACGATGGATCATCTTTTCTATATACTAAATGACTATCTTCTAGTTTATGTAAAAGTATTTTACAAATTACGTTATGATGTCATGTAAGAAAGTTGAGAAATTAAAGATAAATATTAGCATTAAAATAAGACTTTTCATATGAAACCGACATTGAATCATACTAATAAATTTGTATCTTTCAATAAATTTTATATATATTTATCATATCATTGTACTTCTTCGATATTCCATGTGATGGTTCTCCGATCCGTTAAATCGTAAGTAGTTTAAAAAATATTGGTTCATTTAATAAGTGTTTGATATTTTCCTATCTTTATATATATATTTAACAAAATATAATGAAGCAATCTGAACTTTAGATTGATTTCATCCATAAAGATCCTATGGTTAAAATTATTTCCTTTATTTTTTTCAATTTTTATAATGTGTACCCACAACGATTGAAATTGACACTTTCAATACTTCCTTATTCTTTTTAGTCTTTATAGTTTGAATATCATGATATTTCAAGTGGTAATTTATAAATAAACAATCGTATTTGAAATATTTATCTATATTGATTAATTACATAAACTTTTTATCAACATTATGAAATAAAAACTGTTCATCCATTTAGCCAAACAACCGTAATATCATGAATACGTTACAATTGTAACTAAAATATTTTACGATTTTAACTAATAATTCTTTAAATAATGTACCTAAGATATTTTATGATTTTAACTGATAATCCCTTTAATGATATACATTAAACTAAACAATGGACATATGTCATATTCAACCATAATAACATTGTTCTATTTTCTTTTTGTGATTAATAGATTTTATATTTTTACAAGTTTTGTTTAAAGCGTTATCAAAATAAAACTTTCATTTTACTATATAACTATTAAATGATAAAGACCCTATTGAAGATCATGAAATTTCAATAAATTTTGATGGTATTAAATTAAATGTACATTTTTATATTAAAATATTATTTTTCCTTTTCATACACATATCTATCAATTTATAATAACAAGTTTTAAATGTACTTGATAATAGATATGCTATCGAGCGTTTTATTTATTTGCTAAAAATTAACGTCTACAAAGATCAAGTTGGCGAATATGGATTTGTCTTATTGCTATTCAAAATCTATTATTATTGCTTATACATATGTGTATATATGATCATGACAATGTTTGATTTGGATAGAAATTTAGGTTTGAATTACAAAATACAGTTATTTGAGTTACACTGAATTCATAGTTAATTTAAGTTTTAAAAAACTATTTTATGGATTACAATAATTTTATACTTCCTTCTTATTATATGCATATTATATTAATTAATATTTGACTATCCGCCCATTCATAAAATGGGTAACTATTATAACTAAAATGTTTACAAATTAGATAATATATAATTTACAATCAACATGTATTTTTAATAACTTAACTTAAAAAAAATTAAAAAACCTTAATCGTACCAAACTGATAGAGTATATGCCAGATGTTATTGATTGTTGATTATATTATATAAATGTCGCACGAATGAACTTTGTAGAATATGTTATGTTAATATTTAGTTATTTATAACATCAAGGCCTTTATATTAAGTAAAATACGCTATATGTTACTTGTAGATACAACATATCATGCAAAAAAACTAATATTATTGTATTAGAGTTTGTCTACATGTACATTTTCTATATATAAAAAATATAAAATAACTGCATTTAATACGTTATCTAATAATTTAATATTAAAAATATATTTGAAAAATGTTGGTATCAAATCCATTTGAGAAAATTACATAAATCATCCTTATGATTTGCTCTAAGTTTCACTCGCATACATTTATTTAATTTAGTTACCCATGTTATCATTTCTTTTGGAAACTCATTATGTCAATAGTCCTTTACACTAACGATTGTTAACTCTCCGTTATAAAGGAACCATACGTGTAAATTTCTTATTCATTTACATTTTTTGAGTAAAGTATAACTTATAAAATCAAGCATATGTGTGGATACATTATTAGGTATACAAACCATTATTTTTATTTATCTCATTTTATTCATCATCAAATCTGGTTATATTCTTCTTTAAAAAGTCAGATGTTATATTCCACCATTCAAATTCATCACCACCATCTCTCTCTCTCTCTCTCTCTCTCTCTCTCTCTATATATATATATATATATATATATATATATATGTAACACCCATCCTTTAAAACAATCATTAAGTTATAAATTACTGCGGAAGCGTTATATTAATATATAATTTTCACAAAACCTTGCCAAAGATTTACACAACATTTATACAAACCATTTATACAGAGTTAAATACATTTAACTTGTTTACAAACCAGGTGCTACAGTTAACAATACATTGTTAATAAACAACTTGATCAGAGTCGCCAATTTCAAACATTCCCAACATCAAAATTTCCTTCCTGATTAACCACTTAATCAACATAACCTGCAGGAAGTAATTTGAGGAATTAGCACAAAGCTAAGTGAATGGATAATCAACTACAATTCAATTTAGTTAGCAATTTGTTCACAACCAATAATGTAACAAATATCGTCAAGATGAACGGTGGTTCCTAAGGACCCTGTGCCGGGTGGCCCTATCAGAACGCTTAAATCAACTGTAGGCCATAACAGTGATTAACCGCTAACTCATTGCTAATACTCATCAACACATGTACACAACCCTGTGTTGATCAACAATAGCAATCAAGTTCAACCAACAATCTAGTTGACCTCTGGATTTAATCAAGCCAACATACAAGCTAATCAATCAACCAATCCAATGGCATATCATTCCAAGATAATCATTCTATCAATAGTAATCCTATAATTACTGATTGAAAATCAAACTAACACAACCAAACCAAACCGTGAGTTTCAAACCCACTCACCGATACCTCCAGAGTCGCTACACTCAGTTGCTAATCACTGAGCCTTTGGAGTATCTGAAACATTACATAATACACAATTAGTAACTTGTATAAATAACTATCATATACAAGTTATAACAATATTACTTTATTTCAAACACAAGTATCTCTATACTATATTTATATATAGTATACACTTAAGCTCACAATTCATCACAATCATCAAAATACTACAGACAAACGCGATCCAGGGTATACATGAGCAGGATCGCGTTCCTCTTTAGAAAAGTTTCTGTTACCAAAATACACTAGGCAACGCGATCAGGAACAAAGGGATGGATCGCGTTCCCCTTTGTAAAATCCACTTTTACCGGTTTGTACTAAGCAACGCGATCCTAGAAAATAAGGGGCTGGATCGCGTTCACCTTTGAAAAACTTTCTGTAACAAATTTGCACTTGGCAACGCGATCCAGGTGAATGCTTGGGATCGCGTTCCCAAGAACAAAACTCATCCATCTCAATTTAAAACTGAGGAACGCGATCCAGGCTAGGGTTCTGGGATCGCGTTGAGCTGTTTTTCAGCTCAAGAACAAACCTGCAACTACACAGCCCGAACCAAACTCACAAATTCACATCTTTTGCATACAAATTCATACAAACAACGAATTTAACTTCAAATAAACATCATACCATATCAAGTAACTTCAACAACATCAATTACAACATATATCATCAATCAATTCACTTAGGTTCATATTTGACCTAATCTCACAATACAAATTTATTAACAAACACTACACTTACACTTGTAGAAGATGATGATATCTAGAAGGATGAAGAACTCAAAGATTCAGCTTCAATTCACTAGTTATTAATCATGATTTTAGCAAGTTTTAGTGTTCTTGAAGTTTTTTTTAGAGTTTGAGCTAGCAAGTGATGTGAACTATATGGAAAGGATGACACAAAAGAGGGGGGTCGGCCTCTTTAAACCGACTCACTTTATTCGGGAATTTTATGCCCGTCTTAACTCTATTGTCTGGAACTTAAATACTTCTCGTGAAAAATCTATTTTTTATTGTACTGTCAACTTAAGTAAATTAGAACAATCACCAATTTACTATTCACAATAAGTCCTGGGACCTATTTATCTAAATTTCATGACAAACAATAATATCAATTAATTTCGCACATAATTAAATAATCAAATAAAAATAGAAAATTACCAGACTCGTCAAGAGGATGTTACAATATATATATATATATATATATATATATATATATATATATATATATATGGCTTATAAAATTTGATATTTTACAGGAGAATATGATTACTTTGATGATGATAAAATGAGAAAAATACTGTTTGTACACTTAAATAATGTAGCTATACATATACTAGATTTTATAATTTAAATTTATCAAAAGAATTAAAAATTTACACACATGTCCTTTTTAACGGAAAGTTAACAATTGTTAGTGTTAATAACGTAACTATATTATTGACGTAACAAGTTTCAAAAGAAATGATGATCTGTGTAATTAAATTAATTAAAGGACTGCGAGTTAAACTTGAATCAAACCATAAGGACAGTTTATGTAATTTTCTCAATCCCTTTTTAAATGAAGAGTGTATTATTGTGAATTATCAAGTTCATCTAATATTATTAAGAGTTAAATGCATGGTTGGTGTTGCAACAAGGATAAGTTGAAGTGCCTAGATGAAATATGGAGATGAGTGAATGAACTGCCCTTCCTGAAATGGATGAACTTCCCTTCCCAAAACGGATGGACTGCTCTTCCTAATATGGATATTGAATGGACTGAATAAACCTAACTGCAAAAGAAATAGACCGTCAGTCTTCCCAAAAGGGGAAAAGGGGATTTTCCCTTTTGACCAGACCTCCGACGTGAGAGTAAGTAAACTAGTACGGCTTTAGAGCATATATGAGTGTGAGAGTAGTAAATGCGTATTGAATGTCTACTTTTGTGTTGGTTGAGATGTATTTATAGTACATTCACTCAAGCTCAAATCTATTTCTGGTAAATGGATTTGACACTTCCAAACTTATCAGAATTGGTTATGTCTATTTTGATGTATGTCTCTGAAATAGCTATTTCTCAAGTTCATACTTCTTACTTTGGTCTTAGTGCGCCGTTTACAAATTTGGTAGCTACTAAATATAAAGTAAAGTAGGTTATATTGGATTAAATATATATATGGAGTTGGACCTATTTCCTTTGGTTTACGCATACATGCATTTTAGACTTGGACCAATTCATTTTAGACTTGGACCAATCCCTTTCTGTTCCATAATGATACATATTTAAAACTTATTCTAGTAACCCATGGTATGTCATCAGTTGGTTAGTGTGCTTTACATACGTATGCACCCCAAGTTCATATACTATATTTTTGCATTGACAGTTCAAAAACACACAAAAAAAAATTATGCATTCAAATCCTCCTTCAAGTAGATTGACCATAATACATTAATAACCTTAACCAATTAGAAATCAATTTAATCATAGAAAAAGAAGAGTAAGGGTATTTTCGTCACTCTTTTGAAGGATAGAATGAACGCACAATAGATTTTTCTATCTTTAGACTACAAAATAAAATACGGAGTATAATTTTAGCGATTTACATAAATTTATATTTAAATTATCATCAATTTTATTTTTAACACATATAAGATCAAGTATTACATATCTTACTAAGCCGTCCATCGAACGGAATTTACACTAGTATATTATATCTCTCTCTAACAATTTAGTACTCATATTTTTAAATGAAAAACCTAAGCAGAGAATGACGAGCAACCAAAAAATACAAAGACAAAGCAAGTTGTAGTTGTACGTCAGCTAACGATCACCTTTTGGTTTACCACTCTTTAGCTTTAAACTCTGTCTACTGATTAAAATACCTTCAAATGTTCAGATATGATACAAAACGATAATATTCATGTTATTACTACAGTATTATTATTGGAAAATGGAGATGGCTAAAAAGTAAATACTACTAGCCAACGATATGATGTTGTCAATTTGGGAAAGTTTTGGGTTGTGATGTATAGTACGTTGTGTAATGAACTGTAGATTTGTAGTATAAAACTTGTACTTTCAAATATTCTACGTACTCATCGCGATTCTTATTAATTCAGCGCCGATATTTATTACGGAGTGTTTCACAACAAATGACGTCGTTTCAAGATCATGCGAAACTGATACACCCTACCAAAAGCCAATATGTTCATTTTATTTTTTGCTAACTGAACTGTCAGCTCAACGTAACGTAATCACTAATCACTTTTTCGAAAAGAATGAACAATGTCAATGATAGACTGAACCCCACTAATTTCTTTACTATATATACACCCAAAGTATAAAATAAAATAAGAACCTTCTTCCTGCTTTTCTCGGTTCTCACCATGGTGCCAATGCTGTATTTGGAAAGATTCCCCCAAAGGCGCACAACGACAGGGATCATTTTGGTACCGGTCTAATGAAACAAAAATTACATGCCTATTGTTACATATAGTGATATCTTATCGATGCATATATGACTAGTTACTTCACTTAGTTGTTATCGAAATAATTACTATTCCTTCATCCCATTTTTTATTGTCCCTTTCAAATATTTAGTGGATTTAAGATATATTGAATAAATGTCAATTTTACCCTTATATTCGAGGCAAGTTTGCATGAAAATTTGTGGTAAATAAATGATTGAGAGTACTAAATGAGGGTAAATTTTGAGAGTTTTATGATTTATAATAGTTATTTTTTACAAGTAGACTATTGTTTGAGACAAACAAAATTAGTAACGTGGATAATAAAAATGAAACTGATGGAGTCTTAAAAGCTAGTTATTATTACCAATTATTAATTATTACTTGAAGATATATGGCATGGCTCATTAATTGTGTGCTTTATTAACTAATGATTTGTTAGTATTTTTGACATCATTTGTGGCTTTAAAAGTAGAATATGATGAAAGTGTCATTTTTATTGTAGAAACAGGGTGTGTTGATAGTGAGATGTTATATCTTTTACCATATCAATTTATTATATAGAGAGTATTTGAGAAATAAGACGCTAAATAAGGTGCTTTAAAAAAAGCTTTTTTTCAAAAAGAAAAGAAAAAGAAGGTAAAATCTTGTAACACGTGACAGTTATAAGGGGTTAAACTTAAACGAATGTAATACTTTAATAAATTTTTGATCAAATAATACTTTTAATAATAAAAAAAATTGATTTTTCTAAACATAACTTTTAGGGCTATCATTAACACGCATGAAAGTGTTGTACAATAAAATAACCGTCACCTTAAAATAAATAAATAACCATCATCTACAATACTTTTATGCATGTTAACGATAGCTTCAAGGGTTATGTTTAGAAAAATCCTTAAAAATTTACTAAAAAGTCTTATTTGATACTATTGAAAAAGAACGAGTTACTTCTAAACTCACACACAAATATATATATATATATATATATATATATACTATTGAAAGAGTAATGAATAATGTTGAAGATATATATATATATCAATCAAATAAAGAAAATTACGGAGTATTCAATGTAAGTTATAATACACTATAAAAAAAGCCCAAGTATATCATCTTGTTTTCAAAGTCACTATCTCTTAAAAATTATACCATGAGAAGTGGAGAACTGATATATTAGATAATTATATCCGATCTTTATTTTTTCAATATATACATGATTGATTTTCGGCGAGAACAAAGGGATTCTGTGAGAACTAGGGGTGAGCATGGTACGGAACCGATACTAAATCGTACCGAACCGGTTGATACTGCTTATTTTTTTGGCCTTCAAGTGAGTACCGAATACCAGACCGTTTAAAGTGGTATGGTACCGGTACGGGTAAAAGTGGTACTATACCGCTTTGGTACCAAAACATAGTATTATAATAAATAAACAAATTCACGTATTTTATACTCGATAAAATCACAGAAAATAAACATTAATGAATCTCAAATAAATAAAAACATCATTAAGTGACATAGATGAATATTGACGAAGAAAATCAAATACACACAACAACGTTATTGTACCGTGTTAAGTGTGACACGCATCATGATCCTTACCTTTATATTAACAAACAATATGTTTTGAATCCGATTCAACTAGGGTGTTAAAAACATGATTATTTGTGTAGTAAAGAAAACTAGTTATACTTCTATAAAATTAAATTTGTATTCGTACATGAGAGTTTACCTCTATTTTAATATTTCTTAATTACGCAAACAATATCATTTTTATATTAATAGACATATCATATGATCATATAAATGAGATTATAAATAAATCTTATTAAAATATAGAAAGAACCTACGGACCTATAACAAATAAAAACATGTAATTTCGGATATGGTACCAAAACGGAAAAAGTGGTAAAATATCGGTACCGAACCGGTTGGTACCGGTTATTTTTTTGGCACTAAAGTGAGTACCAAATACCGGACCGTTTAAAACGGTATTGTACCGGTTCGGTACGGTACCGGTACGGGTTCGGGATTTGGATACGAATGCTCACCCCTAGTGAGAACACATTTTAGCCATCCATTTGATGATCAAAAAACCTGATTTTGAAGGTGACACTTTTGTAAACACTTTAAAGTTTGATTTTTGAAGGTTCACACCACCTTTGCTCACGTAAAGTTTTTTTTTAGCTTCACATTATTTTACTCATGTGAAGTTTTTTTTTTTAGGTTCACATCATTTTGCTCATGTGAAGTTTTTTTTTGTTTAGCTTCACATCATTTTGCTCATGTGAAGTTTTTTTTTAGCTTCACATCATTTTGCTCATGTGAATTTTTTTTTTAGCTTCACATCATTTTGTTCATGTGAAGTTTTTTTCTTAGCTTCACATCATTTTGGTGAGGTTAAGCTTATTATTATTTTTATTTAACATAAGGTTATGATGCTATAAATTTTTATTTTTATAGGTTCACATAGTTTTAATGAGATTAAGTAAATATTTCTTTTGTTTACATTAGTTTTTGAAGAGATTAATGTTTATACATATCAATTCACTACTTCAAACAATGTTGTTAACAAAAATTAAATAAAACTTCACCATGTTAAAACTATTGTGAAGCAAGAAAATTTAAATTACCCAACAATCTTTATGTGAACCCTTCAAAATTAAACTTCAAAGTATTTACAAAAGTGTCACCTCTAAAATCAGGTTTTTTTATCAAAAAATGGATGACTAAAATGTGTTTTCACCGTTCTTACGGAATCTCCTTGTACTCACATGATCACAAGTCTCTCTCTATATATTCTTTTGACTAAAAATGTAAGCTTCGAAATTTGCAAACAAACTTTAAAAATCACGAAAACTAATGAAAGAAAAACAATTTAATAAAATATATTCAAGTCATTTTACATGTTTTTTTTTTAATTTTTAATGATTTGTGTAAAAAAAATAAAAAATAATAATAATAGGAGTAATAAGTTTAGCATTTCTCTTCGGTCAATAAACTCATGAATGAGTGGTTATGATGTGCCTGGGCAAGCGCGTGAAGATTCCCCCTCCCTCAGTAGGTTCGTAGTCCATTATTCAAGATCACCAACAACCTTTCTTCACTACCAGCCGTCCGATCTCCTTTAATATCTTAATCCACGGTTACACACAGCGCGTCAACCGGAAACCCACCGACATCTCCGGTAACCCTAGCCTCAGCTTCGTAAACAAGCCTCCAGGTTTTGATCCGAGCCTACCCCACTAAAAAGAAAGATCAAATTAATTTATTGGGTAAATTACAAAAAGCGTCCCTGTAGTCTTTCAGCTTTTCAGTGATCATCCCTCTCAAGTTTTTATTACACTGCCCATCCCCGTAGTTGCTATTCTGTCCCAAGTTCGTCTCTCTCTAGTTAAATCTAACGAATTAAACGTTAATTCAGGAGAAAATAACCAAAATACCCTTCTTCTCTTTCCTTTGTTCCTCAAACCTTAAATTTACACCAAATCCCTCCTTACCCAACTCTCATTACTGCATATAAATAAAATTCAAACCATATTTCTCAATTATCTTTCTGAAATTTTATCATCTCACTAAATTCCCCTCTCTCTCTAACTATACCCACCGGACCACCACTCCTACTCCGTCGCCTTTTTTCGGCAACAACTCTGGTGGCTTAGCCTACGGCCCATCCCTTCCTCATCAACAACTCATTAAGATTTCGACGAGTGTGTATGCGTGTGACAGATCTAAACAAAGATCTATGGAGGGTTTAGGTGAATTTAAATGTAGATTAATGATGGTAAAGATGGTTCTTCTGTTTTTCGGTGGATGAGATCGACGCCGATCGAAAGGAGCAAAATCGGCACCGGAATCTGCTACTGCTACTAAGTGTTGCATCCGATCAACTTGCTACTGCTACCAACCGTCGGAATCTGCTACTGCGATGGAAACTTTATGAAAATATTTGTTTATGATTAAGATACATATTTGAATATGGTTGTTATATTTCAATTTACAAATCTATGTTGATTTATATATTATGCTAGCATAGTCAGATGAACGATTTTATGCGTTTGTGGTTTTGAATTGGATATTTAATTTTCAATTTGTTAAAAGTGGTGTGTAACAAATGGATGATGGTGGTTATTGGTATCGGTAGGTCATTTGGTGTTTTGATTTGGATATTTGTTTTCAATTTGTTAAAAAATGGTGTGTAACAGATGGATAATGGTGGTTATTGCTATTGGTGGGTATGGTGTAAAATTTAGGGTTTGAGAAAGAATGAAAAAGAAGAAGGAGGGTATTTTGGTTATTTTCTCATGAATTAACATTCAATTCGTTAGATTTAACGAGGGAGGGACGAACTTGGGGAATAGCAACTACGGGGATGGGCAGTGTAATAAAAACTTGAGAGGGATGATCACTGAAAAGCTGAAAGACTACATGGACGCTTTTTGTAATTTACCCTAATTTATTTAAATGTTTATCAGCTTTGTCTGAAAACATGAAATAATAACATACTACTCCGTAGTAAATAATAATAATCCATCTTTGTCGCCCATTATTTGTTTAAAGAAATAGAGATATATATACATGGAAAATAAATAAATTATATACATACATGTGTGTATATAGTGAGAGAAAAGAAGGTGCATTCAGCTGCTTCTGTTTGCAGTTGCAGAAAAAATTGGTGCTCTTGATCTCCATTAACAAGAAAGTAAGAATCTTTATACCAATTTCAACAACCCCTTGAAAAAAAATATACATTTTGATCACAATCTTTATATTTTAGCTGTTTCCCAGTAGATTGATGGCTTCATTTGTGATGTACACTCATTAACTTTATGTTGCTAGCTTTAATTCAGCTAAAATATTGCATTTTTTTGATAGATGTGTTTGACATTATTGGCCTTTCTTCCTATTTTTGGGAAAATTTTAAAGTTAAGCTCCATGCAGAGGTTTATCTTGGAGTTTGAGTTGTGCATTTGCCCCAAATTTATTACTGCATTTTGTCTTTCAACTTGTTAATCTGTAAATACTACTGTATTAGTTAGCCTCCTCCAAAGCTCATTTGCCAAAAAATTTAGCTAGAGTATTTCTGTTTAATTATATTATATTATATATATTACACACACACACACACACACACACACACACACATATATATATATATATATGTTTAATTATTTTAATTTTCTTCTTGAATTGGGTGGTTGTTTTAGACTTACTGAATTATAGAAATAGGAATGAAATTTTCCTCTAAATTTTTTTTTTTTGCCATTATTATCTGAATAAGGTTGGAAGGTGAAGCCCATTATATGTCCTAAAAGTTGGATATGTGTTTCGAAATTCTTCTATGTAATTCACTGTGCTAGTGTTTGATGGACTCTCTAGGCCCTCATATATGACCTATTATTACCATCTAACCATGTTTCTTGTGAAAATGTAAAAAAAATAAATGATGTTTTCAAAATGAACAATCATTTGTCATAAGGTAATACTAGTTTTTTCCGAAATTAGTCATTCTTGCAAATTGGAATGTTGGCTCTGCATCTTGACATGAACAATGATTTGTTTGTAACAAGAGGCGAATACCATTGTTTGCAAAGTCAATCACTTTTATACCATGTTGTCTGTATTCTCTGATTCGATGATTTCTGTTTGTAGCTAGTTGTAGGTTTTGTATTAACTAATGGTAGATTCTTTCTGAACTTGTTTTTAGAAATGTATATGTAGAAGTCAAAGTATAACAAGATTCAAATGTTAGAACGACAAATTATGTTCAAACAGTTGCAAGAACTCCAGAGGCAAAAGAAAGTTCAAGAATTAAATGATGCCAGACAACAAAATGTCACGAATCAGCTATCTTCGATGCGCAATAAACAGTCATCTGGGCCTCAATTTGGACTGACAAATAACGGTATAGCAGTTCGTGATCCATCCCAAATGTTCATGTTTGGTGACACAAAATTAGGTCGCGGATTATCAAACCAAATTGCATTTTCACAGGCTCAAAATCAGGTGATAAGTGGGCATAGTTCAAATCAATATTCTCATTTTCAGTGGCCGTCTCACGACTCTGCGGGTTTGTTGACCAAGAACAAAAGTCAACAAGCAGGGACATATAGTAAATCTCTATTAGGTGATCAATTCAATGGTTCTTCCTGTGAGGAGGCAGCTACTTTGGATCCGTTGGAACAGAAGATTTTGTTCAATGGGGATGATAGCAGTTGGGGAACCGAAAACTTTGAAAACACGGATAACTCGAGGGATGTACCTTCTCTTCAAAGTGGAAGTTGGAGTGCTCTCATGCAGACTGCAGTTGCAGAAACTTCTAATAGTGACGGTGGGCCACAAGAAGAGTGGATTGGGTTGAGCTTTCAGAACACAGATGTTCCTAAAACTGAAATTGATGATGCGTTTACTCCATCCTATGATGATAATTCTCGTTCGCCATATTGTGGTTTCAGGTTGGGTTCATCTAGTCAAAGTCCACTTGTAAATCATTTTGACCCATTTCGGATCTCTGAGTACAAAGTGAGTACCCATAATCCGCTTCCAAATCAGAATAATAAACCAAACCAATCTCCGCTAGCGACTTTGGCTTATAGTGGAAGTAGACACACAGCTTCAATTTCTGATGTTTGTCGGGAAACACCCCATCTACTTTCAATTAAGAAAGAAGGTGATCAACAATGTTCAACTACAAGACCACCAAATTCATGGGCTGATGTAGCATTCAAGACTGAAAAGGTATATTATGAAAATAAAGTTCCTCAAGTAACCTCATTTTTCCAGGTGAATTCGGCTTATGGGAATAATAAAAGCCAACCCCTTGATCAACTAGCCAAAAGGTCAACTCAGGCTCCTGTAAATCTGGAAAGAAATTATGATGTGGCTAACCAAGATATGGCTGTTTTGAAATCAAAAAAGAGAAAGTTTCCTAAATATGAACATCTGCCATGGCATAAAGAAGTGACTGAAGGTTGTTCAAGGCTTCATGATATGAGGTATGTTACAGATTATATGTTTACGTAATAAGCTTCAAAACTTTGGTAACTAGACAATGTTGTCGTGCAGCACTACTGAATCGGAGTGGGCAGAGTCTATTGGTCGGCTACCTGAAACGGTATGTTTTTATTAGGTGATTTGGTTTTGGATTATATAATTGTAATATTTCAAAAGAGTAGAAGTCCATTGTTGTTTATCATATTTGTCGTGAACACTTCATTTATCAATAGTTGAAAGAATCGGGTGAAGACATAGCACACACATGTGGGATGGCTAGCCGTAAAAGAAGACTAGTTATAACAACACAGCTTCTGCAACTGTTATTTCGGCCTGCACCAGCTGTTATTCTCTCAGAAGATGCTACTGAACATTGTGATAGTGTGACATATTACGCTGCTAAATTCGCACTGGGTGATGCATGCAGCCTATGCTTGTAAGAGAATTTTCCTAGTTTCCTTTTTATGTTTTTTTTTTTTAATCTGGGAGTTGTAATCAATCCAGTTTTAATAGATTATTTTTTTATTATTTTTTTTCATGGGAATTTCTCTCCAGACCATCAGGGAAAAAGTTGACTTATAAAAGCAGCATAAAACAGAATCTTTCAAAAATGATAGATAGCTTCATTGATAGATCGAAAAGGCTAGAGGACGAGCTATCGAGGTAAAGCTGATAATATATAAGGCTACAGTTAGCAATTGTAACATGCTTCTAAAACAATTCATATTAAAATGTGACAAAGGTTGGAGAAACAGGAGTCGACAATTTTGGAGGTAAAGATGGATTTTCAAGACTTGGAAAAATTTGCAGTGATCAATCGTTTTGCCAAGTTCCATACTCGAGTGGCATTAATGAAAGGTGATACAGCATCATCTGGTGCTACTTCCTCTAAGCTGAGGCTGCATCCTCAGAGATATGTGAAAGCTAGTCCAATGCCCGATACGGTACCAGAAGTGCAAAAGTGTCTTTCACTATGATACTTTCAGTCGATACACTCTCTTTTGTATTCTCTATCCTAGTCCTCCTTGTCCTCATGACGCGTGTCTAACCGTAGTCTAATTTAATCTATTTTCTCTAAATCAACTTTAACCAAGTATATAATGGTTTTGTACATGTTAATGAGTATCTAGGAACCTTTCGCAGTTAACCGAATCTTTGGATCTAGAAGGATGCACTTCTAGCAGGTACTGAGGTACATATAATAAAATTGCTTAGTAATATTACATGTTATTTTATGTGATCGCCTTTTAATATCTTGAAAGCTGAAATCTTGATGAGGCTGTGTAACTACCAAGAAAGTTGATATTAGTATTTCAAAAAGACTACAGATTTCCCGTCCCCCCCTCCCCCCCCCAAACACACACAAAAAAAAGAAGCAAAAAGTCACATGTTTTGGTATCTTGATCCTGCTGATGGGGCATAGTACAAATAAATTGGGATATCTTCTAACCTTTGATAAGAAGTAAAAATAACAAAAAGAGGATTTGTTAGTATGTTTATATCTGTTGAGATTTTGTATACCAGAATTGGTTGTGTGATTTGTGGGATAAACTTTTGTACCGAAAGAACAGTTGGATGGATTTGGTTTCTTATATAAACATGGGAATAAAGATTTGCTGACAAGAAAGTTTGTGCTTTTTGTTACCTTAATCAACCCTGTGTATGCCAATTGCCATGTCAGCTTAGATGGTTTCTTGGATTGGAGGCCCACTTTTTTGAGTTTGTGGGCCTAGGATACACCATGTGAAGTCCACATGTTGGTAAATACTTCGGATTGTTGGACCCATTAGGGACAAATGGCAAGCTTCAATGAAACATGAAATGAAGACAATATATATGTGGGATGGGAGCAAGATTCCGATTGGGTAGGATGGGTCAACCAACAGCCGGCGGCCTGCACAGTCATGTATGTGGCGTTTGGAAGTTGTGGGCAACATCCACATCAAAGAGCTGGTCCTGTGGCTTTCACTCACTAGTAAGCCCAAATGGACCATATTGCAAGTCAGGCACTTCATTAGTCATCACAGGGCCAATCCAGTATCAACCATGATTTGGGATTGGGACTAATGGAAAAGGGCAATTTTGTTAGAATTATAGAGATTTCATAAAGAAAATATTGCGTAGTATAATAAAATAAATTCAGCTGAAAAAGACAATGATTTGTAAGCTAAAAATCTAAAATACTTTGTAACCAAATGTTGTTGTTAATAAGGATTCACATAACCCAGCTGTTTAGTTTATACTTACATACACTAATAATATTACAAACCTAGTGGTCACCATCAGTTTGCTACCAAGTTATTTCATCTTAAATTATTATTAGTTTATTACAAAATTATAGAAACAATAGTGTTGTGCCTTGCATACAGAGAAACATAATACAACAGCCCAAGAAGGCAACCACTGTCAACTATGCTATTCTATGCTCAAAAAATAGATGTAAACACCTCTTATCCTTTCAAAATTGCAAATTATTAACAAAATCCCGAATGTTTCAAACGAAAATCGCCATGAATACTTTCTGAAAACAAACAAGTTTATAACATTGTAAATTGATTAAAATAGCCTCCTCTTGTCATCTTCTTCATAGCTTCGTATCTTTTCCACATTCTAAGTTTCTAACACAGCCAATGTATATGGTTCGGCAGGAGGGAATCTAGACGATAACATGCATTTCCTGTTATAACAAAGCACCCTCTATATTATCATAGAAATAGTTGTTATAATAAAGATAACATAAAACTGATATATAGTATAAGAGAAAAATCTCTACTTATTCACAGTGTTAATGTTATCATCATACAAGGTGAAAGTATAGTTCACTTTTGATATAGAAACCTCCAAATAATAATATCTCGAATGACCTATCAAAATACTATATTAAGTATTACATACTTCAACCCACAAAAATAAAATAAAATAGATTTTATAATTGATCCCTGCAGGCAACAATGAAGCTCTGATTTCTGTCAATTTGTATGTCATCAAGCTACAAACAACATATGATAAAACCACAAAAATAACAACAAAAAGTTGATGAAATTCAAGTTATATATAAAACTTTAACGGATCAAATACTATAAAAAACTACAACAAAACAGACTAGAGTTACATTTCGGCATATAGATCAGCATAACCTGCGTGTATATAACTAAGGGTGAAGGGTCACAATAATACCATCAAGTAAGTCAGTAATTAACTTAGTAACCAACCACCAACACAAAGATATGGAAAAGCCTCATGTTATAGCCATACCTTATCCAGCACAAGGCCATGTAATTCCCTTAATGGAGCTTGCTCAACATTTGGTTAAAAATGGTGTCAAAGTTACTTTTGTAAACACGGATGTCATTCACAAACTGGTAATAAGCACCTGGTCAGAAAAAGATATGATGCAAATGGTTTCAGTATCAGATGGACTCGAACCATGTGAAGACCGAAGCGATCTAGCTAAGGTAGCTGTATCAATAGAACGAACCATGCCTGGAAAGCTAGAAGAACTCATAAACACTATAAACAGAGATGATGAGTGCAAAGTCACATGTGTTCTTGCTGATAACGGCATGGGATGGGCCATGCACGTGGCGGAAAAGATGGGAATTCGAAGGGCTACCTTCTGGCCTGCCTCTGCTGCTACATTGGCTTCTATATTGAGTTTTCAAAAGTTAATTGATGATGGAACTATAAATGAATATGGTGAGTTTTTTTATTAGAATTAGGAAATGTTTGGGATTGCTTGTTTTGGTATTCGTCTGCTTATTGCTTATTCGATATCAGATAAACGGATCCAAACACTGTTTTAAAAGTTGCTTATTGATCTACTCATCTACTTATTAGTAATACAATTAGCACTTAAAAATACAAGCTTATTATAAGCAGATAAGCACTTTAAAATAAGCAATCCAAACACCTCTGCCCTAGCTTTACCCATAATATGAGTCTATTTCGAACATTGATTTATATATGTTTCAGGGGTTCCTTTGAAAGATGATATAATTCAGTTGTCACCAAGCATGCCACCTATAAAACCATCAAACCTCTCATGGGCATGTATTGGTGATTCAGACACCACAAAGATTATATTTGATGTTACAGTAGAAGTGGTCAAGGCAGCTTCAATGTCAGAATGGATATTATGCAATTCAAGTGCTCAATTAGAGCCAGCAGCATTTAGCCATTTCCCACAACTATCACCAGTCGGTCCTTTGTTGGCAAGGAACCGGCTAGCTGAACAAGCTGGCCATTTCTGGCCAGAAGACTCCACCTGTTTAACATGGCTAGACCAGCAATTACCAGGCTCAGTTATTTATTTAGCATTTGGAAGCTTCACCATCTTTGACCAGACTCAATTTGAAGAACTAGCACTTGGTCTTGAACTAACCAACAAACCGTTCTTATGGGTGGTCCGACCAGGTATTCAAGATGAATGAAATTAAACTCGTTAGTTATGTATTGCATTCAGAAGTAAATAAGGTTTTGTTGATGACAACCATATAAAAAAGATTTTTATGCATATATTAGTAATGTTATATTAACCATCAAATTATTAACCAATTAAGTAATGGCATAATCTACCTCTTTAGGTATAACCAAAGAGACTACTGTGACATACCCAGATGGATTTATGGACCGAGTTGGTACTCGTGGTCGAATCGTGAGCTGGGCACCACAACAAAAGGTGTTGGCTCATTCATCAGTGGCTTGTTTCTTGAGTCATTGTGGTTGGAACTCGACTCTTGAAGGTGTTAATAACGGAGTTCCATTCATGTGTTGGCCGTATTTTGCTGATCAGTTTCATAACCAATCTTATATATGTGATATTTGGAAGAATGGTGTGGGATTTAATAAGAACAATGAGGGAATTATAACGCGTGCAGAGATTACTAGCAAAGTGAACCAAGTGTTTAGCAACGGAATTTTTAAAGAAAAGGCTTTGGACCTTAAAGAAAAGGTTTTAAGTGGTCTTAGTAAAGGTGGAAGCTCTAAAAAGAATTTGAATGATTTTATCGAATGGATTCACGAGAAAGAAAGTGATTCTGAATAAAGTTTGGAACTTGATTTGAATTTCATCTTCTGTTTACATTTGTAATTGCAGCGGGGAAAAAGATCCGTTGGTATCTTCTTGAATCAAATATTTTGTTAACTTTCTTTTGAAATCTGTATAGTAATCTCTACGATATTGTTATTCCAAGTTGCAATAGTTAGTTTTAGTCGTTTAAAGGAAAAACTGCACAGAAAGTTAGTTAACAGGTTGTCAACTCTTCATTAATTCTGTTTAAGGACGAATTCCCTTTAAGAGTCAACAATGCAATTCAAGAAGAAGATTGTGAATGGAGCCCGACACAAAACATGTTGTTTTTTGTACGATCATAAAACAAGATGGTACCCAAATATATCGAAAAATAGATAGACTTGCAAGACAACACATACCTGTTTCGACCCAACCTGCCCATTTTACCACCCATAGTCACAATAGGAAGTGGAATCTGACACCGAAGAGCCCATGGATGATGAAAGCTTACATTTGGTGTCTACATGAATGTTACATGGGTTGCAAAAGGACATGCTATAAAAACCTCTTCATTTTAGAGAAGGGTCAACTATTTGGAAATGCATTCAACTTGTCCCGAATATTTATTGTATGTATCATTCTTACGGGAGGTGTATTTAATGCATCCAACTTTCAAACACGATTTATTGTATGTATTTTGGTGACGTGTCGGCCGTTTACGATGCCACGTGGCGTCCCTAGAAGATGAGTCATCAAAATACATACAATAAATCGTTTTTGAAAGTTGGATACATTAAATACACCTCTCGTAAGTATGATACATACAATACATACAATAGATATTCAGTAAAGTTGGATGCATTTTCAGATACTTAACCCTTTAAAAAATGTACAAATAATATAATATAATTGATACTATTATACAATTAATAACATGATTAAATGAAAAAATAACAATTATTTGTCACCACCTCAGTTGTGCTGGATCAACCCGGATTCACCAATCAATGTGTATACAACCCGAATTTTAAAAATTCAATCAATTAACCATACAATTACATACAAACCCAGAATTAAAACAACATTTTTTAACATTTAATGAAAGTAAATCATCAACAATAAAAAATACACTAAAAACTAAACTAAACAACATGCAATTCAAAATCTAAGTCAATCAATAATAACAAAAATATAACAAGAAAAAATTAAAATTGAGACGTCTCTCTTTGATTATCTCTGATCCAAATTAAAAAGTAAAATAGTAATAATAAAAAATTATATATGTAGTAATAAATTAATTAATTACTGCTGTACAGACGATGAGCCGTAAAAATCGACTAATTTTTGTAACATGGATACTTGTGTACGTAAAAGTAGAATGTAATCAGCTGTTTCTTGAAACAACTTATCAGCCGATGACGTGGCTGCACCGGCACCGTCGATTTCTTGAGCCGGAATAAGGTTCTTCAGAGCCTCAAGCTTGTCGGAAACTGATGACGTTCTCGTCATCGTTGGATTGGTTTTATAACTATGATGATGATGATGATGTCTTGATCTACTTCTGTTGTGGCATGAACCTTTTCTCGCCGGAAAATTCTTTAATCTTCTCGGCGTCGACCCCATTACCGGAAAGTTTGTAAGGAGAGAATTGAATGAATGAGGTGGTGGAGATTGATATAAACGGGAAAACTGTGAGCGACCATTTTGGAGTTTAAGTAATTGGAGTCTTATCTTTCGACCCTTTATTTCGAGGGTTATTTACAAATTTGCCATTATTGTTTTATAACATATACTCCGTAATAATAATTTGTAAGTGAGTGTGCTTCGGTTTGATTTGGTTGTTATAAAATGAATCCAACTTTGATTTTCATTTGTCATTTGTATATTTTAGATTTGGTTGATTCAGTTAATTCGGTTAATCTCGAAATCTTGTTTTGTTGTCAATTTTTACTTTATGCCCACAATATGTATATTTAAACCGTAGTAAATGTAGCTTTTAAGTGCTAAATTTATACGGTGTATATATATATATAATTCATTGATATGTATATTGAAAGTGTCATTTGTGATTGCTTTTAGTGCAAAATTAACCGGGAATTTTGATTAGTCTTACAACTAAAAATCAAACCATTAGCTTTTTATTTAATCGAGTTATTCGGAATCTATCTCTATTTGGGTAAGATTTGGAAAGGCAACCCTTATTTGAGGGGCAAGAGGGCAACCTATCTCCCCATCTTAACTATTGATTTCTTTATCAACGGTCAAGATGCAGTGAATTCAACATTGAATACGGTCACTAGAGGATGCAGTGAATCAGGATCGTTGATAAAAAAATTAAGTGACGGAGGATGAACATGGCCCTCTCTTATCCACACCTTTTTATTTGTGAGTATATGTAAAATATATGATTACATTTGTTTTGAAAATAATGAGGTTGAAGACTTGACTTGGTGAAGGGGTGAATAGGTAATTTAGTGGGAAAACGACAAAAGAAAGGTTCCTCACATGAGTTTGAAAGATTTTATAGCGGGAGGAGGGAATTGAAGGGAAATGGTACCCATCTTGTACAAAGCCTGGCTCACCTGTAAACCGGCACATGTGAAACCACCACATCGGGTCCATCTCATCCCCTAATTTACCAAAATACCCCTTGCTTCAATTATTTATTCTACGACTATATTCTACTCCGTATTTTTTAATTCTTTTATCACCATGTTTTTCATTTAATTTATGGAAATGGTTATAGATATTAGTTGTAGGTACATGTCGGAAGAGTGTCGACTCTAAAATTCTTTAAGATGGTGACTTAAGCTTTTATGCATACAAACAACATTGATTGATTATGCTTGTGTCCATTTGGTAGAAAATTGAATAGACATTATGTTTACCCTTTGTTACATAACATTTGGTTTTTGTTTTTTTTTTACTTATTTTATGTGTTGGCTATCGATTAATCATGAAACGAGGTTTCATGTTATTCCTATTTTCTGGATAGCTAGCTAGGCACCCTCGATGGACTCTTAGCTTCCAGGTGATTCATCGGTGTTACCTTACAATAATTATAAATATGGCAAAAAGAGGTTTACATGGTGAAAAATGAAAATGGACCAATTCATCACTTCTAGATCATCTATAATGGGGTGTTTTAGAGCCATTTTTTGATTGAGAAAACCCACAACATCTGCCATGGGGCCGCTGTGTAGCCCAAAACAGGTAAAACTTGAGCGTTCATGCGAAACCCACGACCCCATTTACATTTTCCTTTATGTTTTCTTCCCTTGTTTTAGTTCAAAATAAATAGTGTTGTGGGATTTAAGGGACAAAAAATGAATAATCTGGTGTTACCATTGCTTACAAAAATAGTATTGTGATGTTGTGTTGACAAAACACCTAAAAGGGGGCATTCTGAAATGGAGGTTGTCTTGCATATTGGTGCTATATATATGTCCTTTAGTTACTATTTCCAACCAAAGTTAATTAGCTTCTTTTTAACGGCGATATCAAAATACTTGTGAAGTGTATAGTAATTAATCGTGAGTTTGTGTCACGGTAAGAAAAATGAGGGCATAGAATAAATTTGATCGGCTCCGTATTCCATCGAGTACTAAACTCAAAGTCTCTATTATACCTAATAAACTACCTTTTATATATATATATCGATATCGATATTGCTAATTATATCTGTTTAACCCCTATTTCATCAAGTTTCTAATTTCCTTTACCCATTGCAACCATCTGCCACGTCATCAACAACGCAGGAGCCAATGACACATTGGTGTTACATAAGATGAAAATAAAAAATACTCCTGTTATACGAGTATGTAAGAAGGGGGGCAAAATAGGGAATTAAAGAGGGGGGGGGTCCGGGGGGTAGGGGGGCGTGGCATCCCTAAAGGGAGCATGTGAAATGAGGATGGGCCAGGCAGGTGGGAGAAGAAGGAAGGGGTGCGTAGTGCGCAAAGCGGCGCATGCACATGGAACCCCACATGCATTTCAGGATACATATTGTTTACTTCTTCCATATATCTTGTTTAAGTTACTAGTAGTAGTATATACATTGAGCCAAGCTAGCTATATATGTATAATTGATTGATGTATGTATAGTGTATGAGGTAGCTTAGGTGCATGTGAGAGACAGTGAAGCAACATGAATTGTACCCCATGTTCTGCACATTCCCTGCACCTCCGATCCGTTAGCTACTTGGTGTCACACGTACAACTTCCCCATGCACCATGTACAACTTCACCCATCTCCAATTTTTACAATAACTTAACCCCCACCTTCACCTAATGTCGTCATGCAACTCTCTTGGTTTATCACGTTCTAAGATTATAGGATATCTTTTTTTATTATTATTCTACTTTCATAATCCCATTTTATTATTCACCACTCCATCAATGTATAACATGCTCCATCTCTTTTAATTTCAATTTTAGGTAGTCTGCTTTTTTCAAAAAATATGTTAATGCCATCAATTTTTGAAGCGCATCCGGTTCACCAAATACAGAAAATAATTCATGTGAAAGAATCGACGTGATATCTAAAGGTTAAAGGGTGCTCTTTAATTTGCGCTACTATGCATCCTTACTAAATTGTTAATGTAAGAAAAAATAACAGATTAATACTCTAATATGTGAAGTATGTCCTAATTTTCAGGATAGAGTGGACTCTTTGCAGTATTATATATTAAATAAATATCACAGACATATGCATATGTTAACTGTACCACTACTAATAAAATTGAAAATATGATCTCGTATATAATACACCTAAATAGTTTAATTTAATATATTTCACTTGAAACAAGAAGAAAATAAATATGCAAGTTGACTAATAATTTCAACCTAGAGGTGGCACGTCTCGTGAATTAAGGTTGTAAAGTCACGTGGCAGCTAAGTCACGTGATTATATTCCGAACAATTAAATCAACTTCTACTCCGTATCATTAAATAATAAAAACGTTTGTTTTATCTTCTTCTATATATCCATTACGCCTACCAACTTACCAGTGAGGCAATAACAACGACTCTCTTTTCACAATTCTCAGTAATTTTATTTGTAATTATATTAAATGGGATTTAATTTTCTATATGTTGTATCTATCTATTAACCATCTTATAATCCAATGATAAACATTATTTTTATACGTATCTAAGTATCAGAAACATAAAGTGGATAGAACATCGAAAACACATAACATTATCAAATGATAAACAAAATAACTTTTTGGTGTGTTTTTCCAATTTGAATTTCACAATTTACGTTTATCTAAACTTTGAAAATAATATTCAAGTGTGTTCAATTTAATATTAGTCAAAAATGACCAATAAGGTCTATGCTTGTTGCACCTATTGAAGACATATTCAAGTGAAAACCTTTTTAACCTTTAAATTTCACGATGCTTAATTATTTATTTTTCAAATTTACATTGGCATGATTATACATATTATCCACGTACCTTCAAACTGTCCACAAAAAATATATAAGAGTTTAGTGCACATTCTCATCTTGGAATTTATTAGTGAAGCATAGGCTAGTAAAAAGTGAAAAACTTAAAAAAAAAAAAAAAAAAAAAAAAAATCCTAAATACTCCGTATGACTATTCAGTACTCCTATTAACACCGGTCAAATAAAAAGAATAACAATAACAATATATTAAGGTCAATCAATTACCTCAAACCTCATACCGCAATATGTTATTAGTATTAACCATTTTATACTCTAACAAATGTTATTTAGTAATTAATGTACTGTATCCCTCCGAAAAGAGAGGCTTTTTTTTTGCAATGAAATTGGAAAAAAGTAATGTAAATATTGAGTTATAATGGGAAATTATTGAGAAATTATGCATGTCTTATAACTTCATTTTTATAAGCTTAGAAAGACCAAAGGATGTAAAAGGCAATATGAATACATGAGGTCACAAGTGTAATTGACACTAAATATACATTTATACATACATGATTAAATGATTAAATAACATGCATTAATTATTTATTATGATACATATGTGATTAAATAAGATAACGTCGATATTTTGAGATAATGATGCAACATAAGTTAGGGAGCTAACTTCTTAGTATTAATATAGAGATAGGTTAATAAAAAGGTAGTGATAGTATCAACATTAATTTTGATAAAATTTATGTAACTGTATTACATGACACACAAGTCAATGGTAAAATTACCAAAAAGAATGATCATACCCGTTTCACCTTTTTCTTATTCGGGTAGTAATTGATTGATTGAGTTATCTTAATCCATGTCCATCATATCATATCATTAGCCATTAAGCACAACCAACAAACATTTTTCTAATGAAACTTAGACATGACTTTGTAAGGGTTAATAATGTTTTGATTCTTAAGTTTCATTTTTTTCGTTTTAATCATTTAAGATTTTTTCTTACGATTTAATCTTTCAAGTTTGCATTGAGTTATCGGTTTAACCCTTAAAAGTGTTAAACCAATAATTTTTGAAAGTTAAATGATTAAACTAAAAAGACTTAAAAGAGCGAAATTATTATAAAAGTTAAACTTTAGTGAATAAACCATCAAATTTTTGAAGTATAATCAAACTTTATACTTAACCCATCAAAATTTTGAAACTTCGAAATTAAATTATTAGAAAAAAATTTTGAGTGGTTAAAATGAAAAAATTGTGAAGCTTTAAAGATTAAACCGTCCAAACAGATATTTGAGGGAGCGAAAACGAAAAGTTAAATATAGGGGAGGACCAAAGTGACATTAATAAATCGGGTCACTTTTTGGGTCAGGTAGTGTCCGGTTTAAGCGGGAGTCCATGTGCCATTAAAGGGTTTCACTTTATTCCCTTTGTTTTTCGGTCGGTCGAGCCCACTAACATAAGGCCCGGTTTAAATTTCAGTCACTCAAACATGCTTATTCATTAGTACTCTAGAAATAAAACATCATCAAATCTTTCAAAACGACAAAGTTGCTACCTGTAAATGTACATTATATACAAAATAAATTATGGTCGCTGATACTTTTAATTAACAAACAAAGGCTACAAGATATGGTTGGAGACTTGGAGTTAGGTGGCGTGTCATTCAAATTGTTAATACTTTGATATTATTGATATATGTATCCAGCAACAGCAACACCTAATTCTGCTATTGGCGTGTTACGTAGAGGTAGAATATAGACAGTAACACATCTACCCGAGGGTAGAGCTATTGCTTTCAAGATGACCTCCGGCCACTCGGCCAGAAATGCATTCAGCAATCAAATGAATAACGAACAATAATGGAATTAAGTAAGGAACACAATTAAATAGCTTATTGAGAACATACATATTTGAGAGTATTAGTTTATGCTACATTGCAAACAATTAAAACCTTTATCACTCTATTGTCTTTTCCTAAGTCATCGATAAACACCATCCATCCAACTTGTGCAAAAAGGAGATATATCTTGAAAAGTTCACCTGCTAAATTTTTTTAACTAAAAAGTGTGAGCATTCAATAGTGGGAAATGCATCAGCCCTTACCAACCTATGTGCTTGTAAAAAAAAAAAAAAAAAAAAAAAAAAAAAGGTTCATGTCCAACATAACCAGCATAGCATGTAATCATCCAGGTCCGAGATTCAAAGTTTTTGTAAGAAATACAATTGTAAAACTTCGACAAACACAAACTCATGAGCTTTAAAATAGTAGTGAAAACGAGCGCACAAGATCGTATAACCTTCTATGTTAAAGACCATTTAATTAGAGAGAGCGAGTGTTGTGTTCATAACCACTTTACTTTTTACTATCTGTCTCTACAATATTGATAACACGTTCAAATTTATCAGAGATAATTTTCATTTTCCGAAATAGAAAACGTATAAAACCACACATCATTTCACATTTGTAGATAAAGACAACGAATAAGTAACCATCTCTTATAAATTTTTTCCATAAACCACAAACTTAAACGCATTTCTAGCTTTCCAGTTTTCTTTAGAAAATTCTCCTGAAAACATAGCTTTTCTGTGACTAAACATACTCTATGATGTCACGTAGAAATTCAAGTGCATGTTCTACTGTTAAACTCTATCATCATTGAAAGAATTGATCCAAGAACACTAATATGCAAAACTAACAAACTTAACCTATTTGCTAAGAATTGTTCATTCTTACGGGGCAAAAGTTTATCTACCTTGTTCATAGGAAATAACAGTGAGTTCAGGTAAGTTTACGAAAGCAACCAAAACTCAAGTATACAATTTTTTTGCGAGACATTATGTTAATTTATAAATAATTGAAAAGAACTCCATTAATGTACATTGCTTAACTCTAGAACTAACAGACATCTTTTACGATTAACATAACAGCAGCAACCGTCGTCACCACTCAGGCACTCACCTCAGCCAGAAACCACTAAAAATAATGTTCATAGTTGGTACGGGGAGGCAAGCTTTCTTGAACAATGGGTTCGCCGGTGAACGGGTCAAATTTGTAAGGTTGACCCGTAAAAGGATCAAATCTCATTTGGGGGCGAGTAGCTTGACGATCACCAGATGGTGTAATTTGAGGATCCGAATCACCTCTTGCATAAGCTAATGAAGAGGCTGGTATCCGATAAGAATCTTGTGCAGGTTTTCGGTAAGCTGCTGAAGATGAACCAGGGATTTGATGTGATTGGTTGGGACTCATCTCCTCCAAGTTTGCATAAACTGCAGGAACATGCGAATTTACTAAATATCGACCGTATGTGGTAGTAGTAGTAGCAGTAGCAGAGGAAGATCCAGGTATTTCGTGCAAATGTAGAGGACTTCTTTCCTCTGTTCTTACACCACCTGCCTGACTTGATAGACGATAATCTGGATACAGCGAAGAATAACGAGATGCGTAACTGTCCAACCTGCATTATACACAATTAAATACATAATTATTTTAACCAAGATTCAATTTTTATTGATGTGCATTATAAATGTCATAAAACCATACAAAACGAACGAACCTAGGCACACTTGGGTCAACATGCAAGGCAAGAGAATCAACAGTTGGAATTTGCACCCTACCGGTGAGCCCCACAGATTCCCTGACATTAGCATCCCTTGATCTTGACAAGCTCAAAGGTAACTGATTCAATCCAAGTTTGTCCACCTGGTACTGTTGACCATATGATATCATTAGAGGCAAAAAACCAGAACTTGATCCATAACCATTGAGACCATAAACATACCTTAGAAATTAATCCCGCAAGATATGCTCCCTTGTCATGCTGCTCTGCTCCTGATAGCATGAACTGCAAAGAAAGGCATGGCATGATCAGTTTATCATGAGCTGAAAAAGGCGTTACTTTTTGTGTTATAGAAGCTATTCAACTGTATGCATATTGTTAACCTGATCAAGAACTAATATGGCATTAGATTCAGGTAGTTCTGCTAGATTAGCTAGAGACTCAACTTCAATCTGGCAACCAACAGAAACTCATTACATAAGTATTGCATGAGTAGCCTTCTTTGCCTATAAGAAATCTTAACTTATATGGACAAGGAAAAACAAAATCTAAAATAGTAAATGATAATGGGCCATCAAGTATAATTATAAAAGTGATAACATACATCATATCGAGTAGCAATACCGAGCCGCAAAATTCGAAGTAGCCGGTCCCTGACAGCCACCGGTAACATTAGAACAGCAGCTTCATGGGAGTCAGCAACCACAGATTCCTTATAGTAAAAAAAAATATATCAAATTACCAGCAGATCTTCCCATACAGTGAACACTTAATTAAAACCAAGGTTAATACCAAATGACTTGTATGCATAGAAATAAGTGTGACCGGAAACTATAAAAATAAAGTAAAAAAATATTAGGATAATGAACCTTTTGAAATGTCTCTTCATGGCCATTAAAGGAATTCAAGATTGGCTCGTGATATTGAGGTTGGAATTTACTTAAGGTCTCACGAGGCTGAGTGCTTTGGGGATCTTCATGAATCCTTTTCCTTTTCTTGTCCATGGGCCTTGCAACTTCAACCTATTATCATGTACACAAGTTTAAATTATTACATCTCAGATAGTCAGCTCTACGTGTTTCTGTTGTGAATAACAAGTTAAAAACCAAGAAAAGTTAACATTACATGGAGTTTAACTGATGGACCGCCATTTGGCCCTTGGACGATTTTGTCATGTAGTTGCGCTATTGCGAAATCGAGATGCTAAATGTGAAAGCAAAGTTAGAAATTGCAATAACAGCAGAAAGAAACCATGAACACTTTCAGGCAAGTGTGGGATGTGAAAAGGAGTAATTTGCATACTAATTAAGTTGACACTTACTGATCGCTGAGTAAAATGAACAAATCCAACTGAAGAATTGCCCTTACTGTGCACCACCACTTTCTCTACCTGAAAAACGAGTGTGCTAGCCATCAAGATTTACAATATATGTTATGTATGAAAAGGATGTAACATATAGAACACAGCATCTCTGACCTTTCCAAATGGGACAAAGAGTAACTTCAAGTAGTTTTCATCAGTACTGGAGGGTAGGTTTCTGACAAATGCTATTTTTATCTGGAAATTAAAAGGTTCATTCATAAACGTACAACAAATAATATAAAAGAAACTTAAACGTTATATTACTAATATGAACACCTTAGCAAGTTCATCCTTATCAACTTCAGTATCCTCCTCAGCCCACTTAACAGACGGATGCAAAGTACCACCAAGAACAAAATCTGGCCTAGAACCCGCCCTAAATGCACGTGCTGCAGCCTGGGATTAAGAAATTGAAGTAACATTATTTTAATTTGCAGACAATGGTAGTAGAGGGTACCTCTTTACACGCTTTGGTAAAAGCATGAAATTTGCTATCACAAAAAATAATTTGGTATACTGAGGTCCCAATTATATGATATATAGCCATATAGGACTTACAGCATGAGATGAAAACTTAACAAAACCAAAGCCTCGATTCTTGAATTTTTTGCTAGTATCATTGCCACTTACGGGCTGTGCAAGATCAATGGAAACAATATCTGGAAAAACCTAGACCACCAAAATGACGACATATATATAGTTGATAACATGATTGAGAACAGAAATAAAGAAAAAAAACACATAATATGTAAATCAGGGCTTTCTGTTAGTAAATACATGTTTACCTGGCGGACAACCTTATTGAAATCATCAGCACTCCACCCTAAATTAGTAAATTAAGAAACTTAAATAAGACAAAAGGAGCCAAAAGACTTTAAGCGATCAAATTAACAGTATTATGATGAGATTTTGACAAACCTTTGTTGAGGTTCCCCAAAAAAAGTGTATCCTGTGCAGCTGATGGGAGAACGCCAATCTTTTTCCCTTCTAGCTGAAACAAATAGGCCAAAAAAGTTGACTACCTTTCTAACCTCATCTTATGTTTCTATTTAGAGAATATGAACACATGGAATATAAATAAAAACGTATATACATAATATATATCTGTAGAATTGATTACACTCGCTCATAAGGTTCAAGTTTCTCAATATGATGTCCTATGTCGGGAAAATCTGAAACTACAACATTTTTTACAAGCTAGATCCAAGACCAGTTGTTAAACATGTCGACAATTCCTTTTAATGCCCTTCATCCCTAAATAATTGAGGTTATAAATTTCATTTCTACAATGCAATAAGCTATTTGACAATTCAACATTTAACCACAGTTGTATCTTTATAGGTTAAGCTTCATATACATAAATTTTTGTTAAGTGGTTTTCAATCTAGTTCAAGACCTCCTGTCACATTCACGTGCTATCAGTAAAACAGGATTTGATCTAACGAGAGAGGACTTATGGGTCATCAAGGGTCAAAATGACTGTCTTCTAAAAGATAAGTCGATTAAAACAAATTGAGAGCTATTCTAAGCACTAGCCTTATTGTCTCTAGTACCGAGGATTATTCTTTAGTTAAGTTCCTAGTACAATCGATGCATCAAGCCATCAACTGCAAGAATACGGGAAAAATTATGCATAATAATAGTGCGATAACTTCCTATGTCATAAGTCGGAATAATGTGGTGACCAGGAACTGACCCTTTGTCTTTGCAGTAATGATTTTTTTCCTGTTCTGGGTAAAATTGTCTTTGCGGTAATGTTAGCATAAGAGACATGTATATCGACAATCTATACTTTTAAGGAATTCTCCTACAGTCCAGAAGCAATAACATCACAAAAGAAAGGTAACACGCTGATACACACAAGATGCTTTTATCATTTAACTATAAACTTGGTTTAAGATTAATCTATACCATAGCTTCGTTTAACTCCTTCAGAGCTTTATCAGCTGCCGCTTTTGTCGTGAAGCGTACAAAGCCAAATCCCTATGTATATAAAAAGATAGACAAGCATTAAAAAGAGCTAACGTATCCAAGTGAAATGATATATATGGGCAGACTATTAAAGATTTACAGACTATTACGTAGTAACCCAAAGGTATGCTGGATAAATATCAAAATAGAACACCTTTAGACCTCCTTGTTGATCCTTTATCAATCGCATCTCCATGATTTCTCCGCAAGTTGAGAATACCTACAAGTGACAGAATTAAATTAAAGTGATGATATAACACATAGTCCAGTGGTACACAATAAAACAATGCAGCAGGATGGCAGCCTAATATTAGAAACTTATCTGGGTGATGAATTTGAGAAGATAACTAACCTTGTGAACCTTTTCTTCAGTGAGAGACCGTGCCAAACCCCCGACGAAAACCTCCACACCTTTGCTTTCATGCTCTGTTAAACCGAATAAGAAAGATTCCACTTCATTATATACAGCGTATAACATATGATGTCTTCACAAAAAATGATACATAGTACTATATATATATTTCTTCCAATGAAGCTACATTTTACTACTGAAATCGTTTTGTAAATTATATAGGAAAGTTTTTTTTTCCCTACCATAATTCCAACCAAACGAATGCTTAAATTCATCATCATGTTATCAAATAGTACAAAAATTTCTCAGGGGCAATGCACTAATTTCAGCTTCCAGAATCAACATGAACTTGCAGATTCAAATTTGAGCTACTAAACTATCCAAACAACTAGCTACTGAATGATTAAAAAAGACAACGAAACTTACGATAATCAGTTGAATTATGATCCAATAAGTGGCTCATCTGCAAATCAATCAATAACAATAATAAATCAACATAATTAAACTCATTAAAATACGTCAGAAGCAAACAATTAATAAAAAATCAATCATATTAATCAGATTAATTACCTGAAAATGCTGTTCCAATCGTCGTGGCAACGCCTGCACGATTGGTCAACGGACGATGCAATTTAACTACCTAACCGCCGTGACTCCACCGTAGAAACTGGAGTGATTCGCCGGAAATAATAATTATATATATATATCGTATGGAGTTACTGAAGTTTTGAGTATCAGGGATTGAATTGGGGATGAATCTAATAACTGTATCTATGTATGGTTAGGGTTCTTGTTTTCCGTACCTTCTCTACCCCTTTTCTGTTTCAAGTTTCGCAATCCTTTTGTTAATCTGGCTGTCGGTCAAGGTCAACAATTTATAATTCTTTATGTTAATTCTAATCTAATTTAAATTTGTAAATCTAAAAAAAATAAAAATAAAAATAGGCTTGAATATGTAAATATTTTTTTTCGAACATGTATATTTATGTAGTATTATTTTTATATAGAAATCAAGAATTGATATATGGTGTGTTTGAGTGACTAGATTATCAGAGTTTGTAGTCTTATAGTAGTTTAAACTTATTTTTTTTTCACAATCTTAAGCTACAAACTTTGTTTAGAACACAAAAATGTAGGAGATTATTGGGAGCTTATTGGAAAAATAAGCTCTAGAATAATAAGCTACTTGAAGTAGCTTATTGAAAATTATAGAACTTATGAGTATTGAATTTACATAAATATCCTTTATTTAAATGTTAAATTTATCTTTTTGTGTCTTTTAATATCATTTTACATCTATAAGCTCTAGTTCCAGCTACTTCATCAAACACTTACAAAAATAATTGTACGCTCCAGTTTCTAGCTCTCTATATAAGCTCCAGCTACTTTTACCAAACACACTCATAGTATATACTTTCAATAATCCAACTAAATTACAATAAATCGTACAAAAATTGACTCCCCTTTAAACGTTGAAGTTCTCTGTATGTATTAGCAAATTCATATTTATACATTTGATCAAAAGTAGGAAGTTATGCTACTTTGTAAAACATCAACTTCTATTGTTGGAACACGTACATGACACAATTTTTTGTGTGTGTAAGCATTTGAGTTTGACAACTTTTGGAATTTGACCGGAGTACTATTTTGACATTGATCCCTTACAATACAAAGAAAGCTATTGTGTGTTCGTTTAAAGAATTTTCGTTGATAATTTTATTGGAAATACTGTCGTAGCATTCAGATCATTGCATCACAAATGTAGTATTTGATAGATATGCCTAAAGCACATGTATACATGTGTGTGCGTCTAAGTATATAATTAGATTTATTCATCGATGGATATAAAAGAATAGAGAATGACAAATGATGTATCCACCTCTCAATTTGATAAATCCATCAAAGATATGCATTGATAAGTTGTACATTACAACCTGTTAATGCATAATGTTGATGGATTTATCCGATTTAAAGTTGAAAATATCAGTTCCCATAGAGAAACGGTTTAATACGAGTGCTAATTATGTATTTAGTACTTTAATATTTAAATTTAAATGTTCAAGTTTATATATATAGCATGACTTATTTAAAATTGTGGTGTAAATTATTTTGAACTTATTTAACATTGCCCGTTCTAAAATTGTCTTGTAAGTTAGTAGGGATGACAATCAACATCCGATCCAACGTATATACATCCACCCGATTCACCGGTGATGGATATGGACGATTTAAATGGATGTATACCGGATATGGATATGGATGCGGATAATTAATGAATTGGATGTGGATGACCAAGTCTCATCCATGGATGCATCCATTATCATTCGAAATACATATATACGCATACATGTACTTGCACTAAACTTATAAATAGTTAAAATATTATAATTATTTAAGACGATTGTTCTTATATCTTTAGATCCTCCAAATATATTTACCATTAATTGATCATCATTTATTTTTAGTAAATCAAAATTCTTACATTTCCATTTATAGGTTAATAGCGTGTAGATAAAATGTAATTTCTACTATATTTCGGAGGTCACTAATAGATGAAAAACAATAAACAAGTTATTTGTATCTTTAGAAACTATGTTTTACATATATTCTGTATCAAATTATGTCAAAATTATCACAATGTTTATTTTTTTTACTAGATATCCATGAAGGCGTTCCATCCATCAGATGTGGATGTGAATGGATGATTTATTATTTTAATGGATATGGATGCTAATGAAGAAAAATAAATGGATATGGATATAGTGTCACCCGGTCCATATCCGATCCATTGTCATCTATAGTTGGTACACACGTCAACGGTAATACTATTTGCAAATAAGCCATATTTGGGCTAGCATAAATTGGGCTTCCTTTTATAATGTCTAGGGTTTGGGTTTGCAGCCCAAATCATTTATATGATATTGAGGCCTCATATTTGGGATTACAAAGTACAGACTACAAGAGTATTTTCTTACCAATGCAACAACGATATATGTGGACTGTGGCATTCGACTTGAAAAGAGATTGTAATTTGTCTTTGAAACAAATAGATTCTCATATAATTGCATCATCTTCTATCCTATTTGTTGCTAATTAATCGACAAGTCATGTTATAAACAACGAAGATTAAGTTCACTTTATGACCATTGTTGAGATTCGTTTGCAATGTTATTCATTATTACTTCAACTGTTTTAAAATTTAATGCAAGTTTTATTTTTATTCAAGTGGCCCACACCCAATAGGGTGCGGGGTCCGTTAGATTTTAAGGTTAGGATTATTGTATGTAGTTTGTTGTCTAAGTTATAATCCAGTTTAAATAGGTATTTTATGTAATCACGATGATATCACAATCAATAATATTATTTTTTGTAGTTTAACAATTTATCTCGTTGTCATAGTAAAACAAGGTTCATATACTTCCCTTTTCTAAATGGATCGTGTAAATGATAAAAGGATGAACACATACGCTCTATATCATTTTCAATCCATGCTTGCATCTCATCATCTCTAGTTGTACTTTCGTGTGCTCATTGACATTTTATGCACATTTGTAAGGTTATTTTTCTCTCCCCATAAGTCATAATGTCTAAATACTTTCAAGCAAAACATCGTTATGATCGATTTACAATTAGAATTAAAATATAATGTAAATGTCTTTGTTAAAGTTTTCTAAACTGTGGCAACAAGTGTTGTCCCAAAAATTAAATTCATATAGAAATGTTTCACAAATAGTCTTGGCGGTTAAGTTTTATTAATCATAGAGACACTGATGATATAATCATACTCGTAATTATTCAGTGTTTAGTCTCGTATATTTGATATAATAACCTTATTTTGATTAAACTAAAAGGTTTTAAACACTCGAGTCTTTTTTTCCACCTTGTGAAGCAATCTATCTTATATATTAAAAGAAAAATCTTGAAAGAATAATGATCATTAGATGAAGATCAACTATTAAGATTTAACATTTAATTTATTGCATGACATCATTATTCCTATTATTATATGACTAAAAGACTATTTACCTTTCTTTATTTACAATATACACCTTTTAATATTTACAATATAAATCCTCTACTTTTCCCTTAATTGTAGATAATTCTTTAAATATTTTATAATTTATTATTTTGCTATAATTTAAACTCTTCCTACAACCTTTATTGTTTTAACTTTTCTGAATAAAACCCTAATAAGTTATTTTCAATTCCAAAAAAATTATAACTTCATTCTATCGTGATTTAAATTTTATACAACTTACTCTTTGTAATCTTTTTATTAATTTATAATTTATAATTTTTGAATCATGAATGTCAACGGCTCGGGTTTTGGTGGATTTTAGTATATTTGTACCCATACTACCGCATTTTTTGAATTTTTTTTCAATTTATAATTTACAATGCTTGGATCATGGATGCCAACGGGTCAGTTTCCGACGGGTTTAGTGTATTTGTACACATATCGCCATACCGGTTTTTCATATTTGTTCACAAGTTTCGGTTATCCTCATGTATGTAACTTTGACGAATAAAAATAAATAAATATTGAAACTACGACGCAAATTCGAAACACGAAAAAAAATGATACCGGAATACAAGATTTGAAATCTTAAGGCTAACAATGTAACTTTTTAATCAACTAATTCAAAGTTTCGGTACATAATATAGTATAATAGTATTATTAAAGAACAATACAAATACAAAAAGGGAGGTTGTATCATTCACAATATTATCAATAATTAATTAATTAATTTTCTCTTTTGCCACTAATTTCTCTATATCTCGATTTACATCCCTAAAATAATTTTCCATTTAATCTTCTAAGGATGTGTTAACGTCATTTGGGTCAGTAGAGCCTGCATTTGAGGTGTCATGTTTTGTCGTCTTTCGTCAAAGTTAAAAAAATAAAGTAATGCATTATAGGTTGTTAATTTTAAATTACAGAGAGTAACTTAGATGAACGAAACTACCAATGCACTGTAAAGAGCGTTATTTTTATGTTCAAAATAGTATTAACCTGTTGAACCAATAAATACGCTTATTTGGAAAAACATACCCGTATGATTTTAAATAATATAGTACAATTAAATATCAATACAAATAACAAAGTGATATCATACACAATATTGTCCCTGTTAATTAGTTTATGTATTTGGACTCATCAATTCAAAATCTATCACAATTCAAACCCTTAATGCATTTTTCATTTAAAATTAAAACAATACAAATTGATATACCGACACCGACATCAACACCAAAACAATTATTAAATCCATATAACACATCCATATATGAAATATATCTAAAGTCAATCCGTAAATTTTGCGGGTCTTAAACTAGTTTAATTTAATTGATATGTAAGGTTGCGTTGGGCTTTACTTACAAACGTAATTGGGCATTATGCGTTGGGCTTTACTTACAAACGTTTAGATACATCTTAGGACTTATAGGCTTATAGCTCCTAGTTGAATTAAGTGGGCCATAAATGGGCATCATGCATTGAGCTTTACTTACAAACGTTTAGAGATTGGTTTTACAGCTCAAAAGGCCGCAAACCACCTATCAATTGGAGAGGGAACGATACATAATTTTAAAAAAGTGAAAGGAGTAAAATTGAAATATTGTAACGAACTAACGATACATGACACGTTTTTTATTGGTCAATTTACTTCCCGTTATGAGAAACCTTATCCTCTCAACCCCATCCTTAAAACTTAACAATTTATATATGGTCGGCCCGATTGTACAATCAGACTGGATCTACTATTTTAACCTAATATAGGGTCTAATATTGACACGGAAGATTTACATCAATGAGACACAAAAATGTAACACTCTTGTCACTCATGAATCATGATATATATATGATGATAAGTTCGGACTTGTACAGATCCCTCATAGCTAGATGATGATGATGATGATGATGATGATGTGTTTGGTTCAAGAAATATTTTCAACTTACAAGTTATACTGCGTAAAACATATCGATTAACTGTTGTTGTGATATACCATAATAAAAACTAAAATGGATTCATTAAAAGAATAAGGTAAAAAGAAAGTGGTAGTATATAATAATAAAAAATAACATGGTGAGAAAGGTCGGCATGTGGCACGCCTAATAAGGCCAACCACACCTGCATTTCGAGGCCCATTCCAATTCCAAGTTCTTATATGACTCACATCTGATCTGATTCATCACCCCTCCCAACTGTCACCCTCAAATTAATACTTCCCTACGCAAACCACACAATCACCATCGTGGTTGAGGATTGAGAAGGTGGTCGACCACCTATTATTTCCGAATTAAAGGGTCTTAAAATATTTGTGTTTATATTTGTGTATATATGTGTTTGTATATATACATGTACGTAAATAAATATACATATAACTTGATTGTTAATTGCAAAAAGGAAAATATGTTTTAACTGTCTCAAACCACAATAAAAAGAATAAAAAAAACACTTTATAGCTCAATATGAGGCTTCATCTCGGCCTATTAATACTTTTACTTAGAGTCTCCAAAAAATTCAGAAACGGCCTTTGCATATAATTTTGGTGTACGCATGTGTTTGAATCATATACTTCCTCAGATATATTTTGAGTCTCTTAATTACTATTTTACATTGCTTCAAATAAGGGTTTACTTTTATGTAAATAACCCATAAAAATAATTTAGTTGGTATAGAATTGGTGTAATGTGTAGTTAATGTAGATTTTTTAGATTATGTGTATAGTATAAGTGGACACTTTGAGTCTTTGACTGGTACATAATGAATAGTTATTTGTTCTTTTTTATTTTTATGAAAAGTGAATATATATATATCTATATTTATAAAATAAAGATTTTTTTTTGCTTATGTGTCATCTTTTTAATCATCATAAGATGACATGTCAAAAATACATTACTCTTAAAATTCTGGAGAAACCATATGACTTCCCATTATTATTAATTTATATTTAAATATTATTATAAATCTTTTTTAAAAAGTGTTAATAATAGTTTAATTCTCACATTTTTATTTTTTTCGTTTTAACCCTTCTAACTTTTTATAAAAATGTTTAAACACTTTAACTTATAGGCTGACCAAAAGTTAATCATTTAAGTTTGTTTTTACCAAGTATGTTTTGCATTGATTAACAAAAGAGTGAAGTACACCCGTTGTCTCATTGAATTTATTTCATCAACAATCGAATTTCACTTGTGATCAACTATATGTAGACATTTCGGGAGTTAAACACATTGATGGATTGAGATGTCAAGTTGAGACAAAAATGTTAGAAACGATTACATATGTTGCTTATGTTAAAGTTATATAACATCTGTTATTGTAATATATTACGTTAACAGTTTTTAACGCGTTGCCATTGTTTCTTATGTTGTTACTCACAAAAACTTTGAACTTTTGATTCACATATGTTTTGGTTGTTGTGTACTATTTTTCTAATTTTCAATGACAAATTTATAGTTTTCAATTACAACACTGACATTGACAATTTCATATTATATAATAGTTTTGTATACATTACTGTGCATTGCACGGGCTTAAAGACCTACTATTTTTTACGAATACATGTGGTACTTATTATTTATCTTCGTACAATTCATTGTGTTTTATTTGGCTCCATATATTAATTTCTACAATTAATTATAATAGTTTGTTAATTTATTAAATAGTTTAGTTTATGTTATTATATATTTTTTCAATTTTCAATTATAATTGTACATATAAAGTTAACAACAGTAACTTATTGGACTACTTATAAATAAACTTATAATTATTTTTTTTAACGACCGTACATCGCCCATGCTAAAAACCTAGTATATATATATATATATATATATATATATATATATATATATATAAGTATATAACCCATTCAACAAAATTGAAGAAAGATGAAAAGTAAAGATTACACTGAGCAACATCTACTCACCAAGAAATAAAACATATAACGACTTCTAGAAAAACTACCACACATGACTTGATATAGACTAAAAAAGAACACTACGAATGATCCAGCCCGAAACACATTTAATTGAGTTATTGAGCCTATGACGTGCAAACATTGATCCATTTATGAATCGTCTATAAAAATACATATTGCCATAAAGGCATAAACATTGTGATGACTGAAAGCCAACAAAATCACATCAAGTCTCGTTATCTAATGGTGCTTGATCACTAAACATTTAGGCCTCGGATAAACTCGTCAAAACTCTTCATTTCGTTTCAATGCTTACTCTTCATGTTAATAAGTTTACATGTAACTTCAACTTTGGAAGGCATAATAATGCTTTAGATGAAAAATCAACATCCAAGCAAGGGTCCACTAAACTAAGCGGAGTATTTAACAAGTGCTATCGATGACCCAGTTGAAGGAGTACTTAATTAATACGGAATATACATGTTTAACGAGTAACTCGCATTGATTTTCCATTATGCGATGCTGTTTGAGGTTAAATCATAGGTCTTTTCCTAATTTATTACAAATGTAACATTTATTGTACTACACGCATGACATATATTAATTCACCAATTTATAAGCCCATTATTATTTAACATCAACATGAAACGTCTAATCTAGTAACGATTAACACTTGCAATGTATTGTTGTTTCTACAAAAATGTCACCTTTTTAATATACTTTAGAGTAAATTCTATAGATGGTCCATGTGGTTTACACTGATTCACGAAAATGGTCCTTATACTTCTTTTTTCATTTTTTAAGTCCAATAAGTTTACATTTTGCTCAAAAATAGTCTCTCTTCCACCTAACATGACTAATGGACCCTTCCTTTTTTCATTTTCGAATAGTCATGATTTAAACGGTCAAAGGGTAATTTAGTCATTTTAGGTAGGTGAGGAACCATTTTCAAGCAAAATGTAAACTTATTAGACTGAAAAAGTGAAAAAAAGAAATATAAAGACCATTTTCGTAAATCAGTATAAATCATATGGACCACCTATAAAATTTACTCTATACTTTACGTATTTAATCTATCATCTATAATAAGAAAAAGCTCATTGTTACTACTAAATAAAAATTTATTTTATAAACAAACTATATTAATTAATCCAAATTTTTTATAAGAAAATGATTAAAAAAAAGGAATAGAGGACGAGCAACATAATAATGGAAGATCGTATATGTGGGTCACATATTTTGATTGAAACAGTTTGAACATTGAATTTTGATCCCTTTGATAATCTGTGTCAATAATGACTAGGTAATTATTGAAGTCACATGACATGCATGTGTATTGTATAGCCCTTTTCTTTTGTCAATATCCCTAACACCAAGAGAAAAGCCTCGATCAATAATTACTGTTTACTATTTATCTAAAGTTCTTTCATGTTCAAGTTGGTCCATTGTAACATTTTGTTTAGAATTCTTTTTCTATATATTAGATTAGATAATAACTCATACTAAATCAACCAAACACCTTATACATCACAATATCACATATAATATGATATGATAAAACCACAAGTTAAAACAATAGGTTAATTAACTAGAACACATAGACACAATTAATTTACTAATTAATCCAATACCATCCCTTTAATTCATATGCGATGATGTTGCAGCTGCAATAGTCTAGAGTACGCTCCATCGCTTCCTCTGCCCAATAGTTCACTATGGCTACCTTGTTCGATGATTCGCCCATCTTGAACCACCCCGATATTATCCACTCCACGTATGGTCGATAATCGATGAGCCACTAGAACCGTGGTGCGACCTCTCATGAGCCGTTCAAGTGCTTCTTGAAGCACACACTCGGATTCAGCATCTAGAGCACTAGTCGCCTCGTCTAGTAGAAGTATTGTCGGGTTTTTTAGAACGGCCCGAGCTATTGCTATTCGTTGTTTTTGGCCTCCTGAAAGTTGAACACCTCTTTCGCCTACAGGTGTTTGATACCCTTGAGGCAAACCACTAACGAATGTATGCACATTTGCTGCACGGGCTGCTTCTATGACTTCGGCTTCGGTCGCACTATCTTTCCCGTAAGCAATGTTTTCCATTATGCTAGCTGCGAACAGAGCAGGTTCTTGTTGGACCAGCCCGATTTTGGCCCGAAGGGATCTTAGATTTAACCGTCGAATGTCTTTCCCATCAATCATGACTTTTCCAACAATTGGGTCATAAAATCGCTCAATAAGCCCAATTATGGAACTTTTGCCTGAACCACTAGCTCCCACGAGCGCTTGGCTCTGGCCCGCTCGGATTCGAAGACTAAGGTCCTTAAATACCATCACATCAGGCCTTGAAGGGTATGAAAAGTCAACATGACGTAACTCGATCTCACCCCTTATTGTTTCGACGGGCTCAGCATCGGGATCGTCAGGGTCAATTCGCGTTGACCTATCAAGTACTGCAAATACAGAGCCGATGGCTTCACCACCTCTGATAATCTCTGGCGCAAGGCTAACAGTCTCGGCTACTGAGTTTGCAGTTATGACTAAAACCACAAACACTTTGATAACCTTCGAGAAGGTTGACAAGCCTTCTTTAACGAGATGCACCCCGTACCAAAGGATTAGAGCTTCGGATGCAAAAAGAGCTAGTTGGGAGATCCCAAATAGCATGCCCGAAAACTGACTTCTGCGAAGACTATGGTTTTGGGGCACACGAAGCTCGTCTGAGAATAATGAGAGAATCTTGTCTTGAGCATTGAAGGCTGCAATGGTTCGAATATTGCTTACGCCTTCCCCTGCAATCATACTAGTCTTGGCATGCGCCTTTGCTGTGTCCCCAGCAAAACCCTTGAGTGAAAGTTGCTGTAAAATGCACGTAGACGAAAATTATAATCAAGTTGCAATCGTATTATTATCATTGTCAAGATGAACATTAAGTTGTTTAATTTCACCTTAGCTGCTAGAACTAAGTGATTAAAAGTTGTTTAAGATAATCTAAAGGTGATTAGCACTCTAATTAAAGTCCTTTAGTCCAAATAGTAGTACTTGTAAACATAGATACCAGCAGTCTTGTTTTATGAGTTGTGGCCCAGGCTTCTAAAAGGATGTATGCAAAAGGGAAAGGGACACTACTAGTAATCTCGAAAAGTGCACAGATGACAAATTAAAAAGAAAAAAGGGTAGCACCATGAAAATTGGGGCCCTCCAGAAATAAAAGGATACAGGACAATAGAAACAGATGGTAACAACTCTAATGGATTTTAGGTCGGGTGTATGCTATAATCCAAAACACTGTTCAAAAAATTAGAGGGGTAGAATGGTCAGTGTTTCAGTAGTACAGTAGTACCCTTAAATAGACAAGAGGCTGTGTGTGACCGTAAATGCAGCCCAAAACGACACAGGAATAATGAATAAGTGAATGCCATATGCATTTTCTGACATCTTTCAACCTCCCCTTACTGAAATTTACAAATGAGACACTAAAAAGTGAAGGCCAGATGTAAATGTTACTCCTTAAGGAAGATACAATATACCCATCGATCACGGGGTAACAAACTTGATTTTTTATTTCTTTATAAAAAAATTTAAAAGGAGACCGTCTTTTTGACATTTAAAAGTCAGGAACCTTATTCTTAAATAAATTTCTTACATTTTCAACATACATGTAACTAACTAAGATATAAATATGAGAAATGACCGACATGTCCAATTGGTATGACTAAATATTTACAATTAAGTATATTTAACATACTCTTAAGTTAATCTTTTAGTAGTATTTATCATTACATAAAACGAGGATGTTATAATGACTAATTTGTAATTTTTAGGAAGAGATCTGAAAATTTACTGTGTGCCTGTATGGTTTTTGCAGGCCTGCTGTAATTTTTAATAAAAAAATTTCAAAACTAATCATCAAATTTATTTTTATTACTTAATCAAAATCTAACTATACTGATAAAATATTTTAGAACAATGATAAGGTTCATGAGTATACTAATGATCATCATAGATTTACTACAACTTTGTAACAACTTGTGGAAAGATGTAACCTAGGAGAAATTTATGTTGAGTAGGTTGACAAAGTTTGCAAAAGTTTAAGGGCTCAAGAATGAAACTGATTTAAAAAGTTTAGCGGCATTGATGTTGATGTTATTAGATAAGAGAATCTTTTACAAAACAATTCAACTTCAACTTTGTGTCTGTATGTAACAGGATTATTATATTATAATCCATTAAACTACATTATAAATTAGAGGAAGCACGTGCAATATACCAGACTTGTGCCACCTTTACTATAGGGGGAGTTGATATATACAACAAACAAATTACTTCGAACAACAACTGTACAGTTAGTAAAGCTTGAAGTACAACACCGTAAAGCATAAAGTTGATACATGAATAAAAAAAATTTGTTGTATTTATCACCTCCCTTTACTATACACACTAGTTGTCGTTACTGTTATTAAGATTCCATTTTTTAATGTTAATTAATTAGTCTATAATTAAGTTTAATTAGTAGCATGTACGTACCTGAGCAAAATATGCCAAGACGAGAAGAGGGAAGGTGCCAAGTATGAGAAGAGAGACCCTCCATTCCACGATGAATGCAACTACAAATGAAGTAAGGAGTGATGTCATGTTTTGCAATATAACCGCGATCCTTTCGGCTATCGCAGACTTCACATCTGCAGCATCTGTGGCTAGCCGGTTTGCAACTAGGCTCGAGTTATGGTCCTCTTCGTCGTACCATCCAACTTCATTCCTCAATATTGCTAGACAAGAAAAAAGATTGAAACTTTTATTCTCCGTATATGATTAATATGATAGTCTGATAGCCAATATTATTCTTTAAAACTTTGGGAAAGAAGGCAAATTACAGAACGAAAAGAAGTTCTATTTGCAATTGTAGATATCCTGTGACCTATTAATCAGGTGATCAGAATTTTGGACAATTTAGCAGCCATATTGATGCCATCACATCATATCATGTGCCAAATCATCGGCTTACATCTTATAGGAAGTAAGATACACACACTAGTACGCTTGTAAATTTAATACATATAACATCACATTTTTTTAGCTCTATAGCAAAAATGGTGAAGTTTGATAAGTTCTGATGTTGCATATCCAAAAGGAAATACCTGCAAGCATCATCCTTCTTACTCTTGTAGTGAGATTTTCGCCCATGATACTAAAGAAGTAATGTTGTATTAGATACGCTACGACAGCATATAGACCGGCTCCAACGTAGATGAACACACACTCTTTGGTCTTACTCTCCATTCTAGCAGGGTTAGTGTAGTAGAAGACTTCAATCATATTGCTCATAACAATGGCAAACGTTGGACCAATAAATCCAGAAAGGATTGATCCTACAGCCCCCATAATTGAGTAAGGCCATTCAGGAGCATTCATTTTCAGAAGACGGAAAAAGTAGCCACTTGGTGCTGGATTTTTTCTATCTGTTTCAGCATTGGAAATCATTTCAATACGACCATCTGCACCAGTACTGTACTGATAGCTTAAGTTTCTTAAGCTTCCGGACCTGAGGCTAAGCGACTTCGTTGACAATGAATGACTAAGCCGTGTTGAACGAGTGCGACGGGTGGAAGGATTTGAGAAATCACGGTTTCCTGCCATTTCTTGAAATCTGATTAAAGAAGCATATGCTCCGGGTTTTGAAATTAGTTCTTCGTGAGTTCCTGTCTCAATAACTTGTCCTTGTTGAATGACTGCTATTACATCAACATTTCTTATGGTAGAGAGACGATGGGCAACCACAACAGTCGTTCTACCAATCATTAAACGGTCAAGAGCTTCTTGTACAATGCTCTCAGAACCCGAATCAAGGGCGCTTGTTGCCTCATCAAGGAGTAGGATCTTTGGGTCCTTTAACATTGCTCTAGCTATCGCAATTCTTTGTTTCTGACCACCAGATAGCTGCACTCCTCTTTCTCCCACCTAAATTCTTCAACTCGTTAACGTATAGTTTCATAAAACTCACCATTTCTAAGATTTTGAATGTATACAAACCTGAGTGTTATAGCCATTAGGAAGCAGGGTAATAAAACTATGAGCATTGGCTGCAGATGTAGCAGCTTCCACATCAGCCATCGTTGCATCGGGCTTTCCATAAAGTATGTTCTCAAGTATAGTGGTGGCGAAAAGTGCAGGTTCTTGGTTCACAAGACCAATTTGATCACGCAACCATCTTAGTTGAAGTGTCTTTATGTCCACATTGTCAAGCAGTATTTGGCCTGCACAATCATTTTGTATCCGTAACATTAACATAAAAATAAAGATAAAAATAAAAATAGATATGAAATACATTAACATGATATTATTGAGTTTTCACCTTGATTTGGATCATAAAATCTTTCAATCAACGAAACAACAGTACTTTTCCCAGAGCCACTGCCACCAACCACAGCCACAGTCTTTCCAGCCGCAAAGAAAATGGAGAAATTTCTAAAGATAATGACATCCGGTCGTGAAGGGTAACTAAAGGTTACGTCCTTGAACTCTATATTTCCATTGACCTCAGTTAGACACTTCCCATCCAAAGAGTTTTGAGCTATAGTAGGATTCTGCTTGATAATCTCAAGCAACTTGTATCCAGCTGATTTCCCTTTGCTAAAAGCTCCAAGATTTGAAAACGACTGACCTAAACTCCTGTTATGTTTAACCAGTTTGATTAATCACCTGATTTACCTTGTTAAACAAGAAAACAATGATATTGCAGAATCTTACATGCCACCAACAATGGCAGAGAAAATGGCAGTAAATGCCTTTCCACCATCGGTCTGCCCGTTTCTAATGAATACGCCTGCATACCAGAACACAAGTGCCCAAGACATGCAAGCTATTCCATAAGTACATCCCAACCCCAAACCCTTAGCCATCCCGGCCTTATAACCGAGCTTGAGCGTATGTTGTATCGCATCTGAATACGAGTTAAGCGCTTTAGTCTCTCCAACATACGAGTACACAGTCCTAACCTGTGCAATAGCCTGTTGATAATGACCAATTTCAATACACAATCACACAAAAAGCTAACACATCCTTATGCAGTTATAACACATATAGGATCAAATCAGTCAACATTAGCCAAAAATAATTTAAATTTACAGAAAGAAAATTGCATTTTTTCCCTTCCAAAAAACCACATGTGCATCATATGTGATCATTGATTAAGTTAGTTGTTGATTAACTACCACACTACGGAATCATAGGCCAAAAGTTAAGGGTAAAAGTAACAAGAGTCCTTTTATTATTATTGCAACGCATGCTACTTATTTATATGATAACAAAGAATTTGAAATACAACTACAGTAACACTGGTACCCACAAAATCAATAATTGCTAAAATCATAAAGACAAAAATAACAAAAACACAAATTTCATCAGGCCAAATGCTAACCTCTTCCGCGATAATACCGGCATTCGCATACGATTCACGGCTTTTCGAAGTAAGACCAGTGAGTGTATACGCATATAATCCTCCAGCAAATGCAATTCCAGGTATAACAGCAATGCTCAATAAAGCAAGTTTCCAAGCTGACACAAAACCAACCACCAATCCCGCCAAAAATGTTGATAGGTAATGGATAAAATTCCCTACCTATAATTGAAATAAAGCATTAAATTCAAAATTCAAGCAAAGATGCTGTTTGACCGGCGCAAGTTATAACATACACGCTAACATGCGCCGATATCCGGCGCACGTTAATCTAATCTTGCTAACATGCACCGAAATTACCTTTTCGCTAATGGCATCTTGAACAAGGAGCGTATCTGTTGAAATACCAAAAACAATATCTCCTGTTCGTGCATCTGTATCGTAAAACCCAACATCTTGCTTCAAAACTGCTTCTAAATACTTTTTGCGCAACGTACTCACTTGCCGTTCTCCGGTATACATCCAACATGCAATTTCTGTTCATGTCATATAATAAATCATAAATTAATCGAGTAATAAGGATTATATCATATTGTTGATGGTGATTTGTGTTAATTTAACCATTATTATATCAGTAGCCACGTGCACTTGATCTGCAAGTGAACTGACTAATATATATATATATATATATATATATATATATATATATATATATATATATATATATATTTTAACATATATATATATATATATATATATATTTTAACATATATATATATATATACATATATATATATAATATAATTACATACACAACTTGTTTTCAATTATTAAATTAAAAAAATATAGAGACGATAACGGATCAAGGTTAGCTTCACTGTTAACTCACCTGCATATGATGATACACATACCACCAGCCCAAGGTATACAAAATACAAAGCATACTGCATTTTATTAATTGAAAACAAATTAATTAATCAGATCTAAATAATACGTATCAGAATTCTATTTACACTTTTTTCAGTAAGTAAACCTAATTAATTTAATACTATTATATATTAATAATGAAAAATGAATTACGTAGTAGTACTATACCTTAGAGACTTCATGAACCATGGTGTTTAAATCAGACTGGTTTTTACCGAATCCGTTGACCATTTGGCCGAACAATAAGAAGAAAAAAGGCATTGAAGATCCGTGAACAATGGCGCCGACGGTACCGGAGATCATGAGAATGTAGTCGTATTTATCAGCGAATGAAAACAGCTGGTAAAACGGTAGCGTCTGGTCCTTTTTCTTCTCCGCCGGTGCCGGCATTTTCTTCTCCGGTTCCGACATTGTGATTGAACCGGCGGCGAACTCCGGTTGCGTACGGAAAGTTGTTTCTAAAAGGAAAGAAGATGAATTGCCATGAATGAAAGAGAGTGTGTTTTTGAGTTGAGTGAGATATGACTTGTGGTCAAACAAGGTGAGGTTGGTTTGGTTATATAAGGGTTTAACTATGGTTAGGTTAAGGGGAGTGTATGTACGGGGTTAAGAATGTAAAACCACACTTTTTAATTTTTTACTTTTACTGGGTACTGATGTACTACTATACTGCCGTTGGACCAGATCGGGGTGAATCTGATAGGACCCGACGACCCGACTCGTATTAATGTGTGTCCGCGTGCGTTTCTGGTTTGATTAACGAAAAATGCTCCGGTTGATTATGTGGAATGAATGAATATGCATTGTCACATGGTACTTGATGATGTTTAATGCATTATCACATGCTACTCGATCTCTTTTACAAATAAATGAACTTTTTTTCCTTTTCCTTTTTTCTTTTGTTTTAAATTTACAAACTCTTCTTGGTTATTTTTCCTACGTAGTCCAACAAACTCTATACTGTCATCAAGTGTGAAAAATAGATAATGTTTTGAAGGGCAGTTACATTGTTAAAGGAAGAAGAGGTAGACGATTTCAACCGTTGATGTATGTAATCAACGGTTCAAATTCGTCGTATCTTAAAAGCACTGCATCAAAATGTAGTTCTACGAATCTGGGTCGTTGATCATGTAGTCAACGACTTAGATCGTCTGCCTCTTCATCCCTTCAAAATTGTGATGACCCTCTAATCCTATATTGTGAGAATTGATACAAACTTTTTATTTATTTAATCTAGAAGGTTGGACTACTTTTTAGCATACAGATGGAAGTGGCCAATTCATAAAACTCTATCAGTTACCATATAAAACATGATAAACTCTGATGATTTAAAAGCAAGATATCAATACACAATATTGTCCTGGTAAAAAACCATTAAAATTAGATCATAAAAATCTTGCAATGCAAACAACGTGCTACATGAAATGACGTGGCCTTCGGCCCGTCGTTATTTCTGGAGTCTGGACCAGGACCCTTGCTTACTTGATTGATTTGATCATATGGATTCTCTCCGCCCATTGGACTCCCTTTCACTGATCCAGTTGCTAATGTGTTACTTGATTGATTTGATCATATGGATTCTCTCCGCCCACTGGACTCCCTTTCACCGATCCAGTTGCCAATGTGTTGATAGATTATTAGATGACTATATGTTTATAAAGATAACAACCAATTAAATAAAGGGAACGTCTTTATATACCATTTAAATCTATTGATTAAAAAAAAGAAAAAAGTACAGAAAAGGTACATAATGTAAGAAAGAATGATTTGAAAAAATGCATAAAAAGTACGGAAAAGTTAATTTAATAATAAATAAATGGTATAAAAAGTAGGACCCTAAATAAAAGATGGGAAAAGTATATGGTAATGCATCAACTTGTCTCAAATGTCTATCGTATGTATCATACTTACGGGAGGTGTATTTAATGCATCCAACTTTCAAAAACGGTTTATTGTATGTATTTTGATGATGTGTCGTCCGTTTAAGATGCCACGTGGCATCCTTAGAAGATGACACGTCATCAAAATACATAAATAAACCGTTTTTGAAAATTGGATGCATTAAATACACATCCTGTAAGTATGATACATATAATAGACATTCAGGACAAGTTGAATGCATTCCCAGCTACTTAACCCATAAAGTATATTAATCTCTTCTTTCAATGTTTAATGTTTATATGCATTTTTATCATGTTATTATTGCCTCCTTAGACCAAGCACTCTCACATATAAAATAGGTAAACTAAACCTTTTTTTTATAAAGCCATAATAACTAAAATTTGAAGAGTGTCATTTCTTACGACCAAACCTAGATCTAATTTTTTTTAAAAATTTATTGGTCGTGATTTCGACTCCACTTTTTTGGGCCACTATTTCACACGGACAAATTCACCATATAGATGTGATTCATGTAAAGCTATTCATAAGGAGATTGACGTAACCCCTATAAATTGTTTTCTCTTCTGTAGAATGGTGCTTGTTATCATTCTTATATCTTTTCTCTATATTTTCTTCTCTGATGTTTAACTTGTACATAGAAATGTACTTTACTTTTTTTTTTATGAAAAAACTTATAATATATAAATAAAATAGCCTCTTCATCAATATATAAATAGAAATTTACTTTACTACAGTAATAGCATATACTTTCATTATTACAAGTTAAATGATAAGATAGTTTAAAATATATTATTCATATGCAACACATCTACTTGTATACACATATATGTCTGCTTTCCAATATGTTTTCTCAATGTTTTAAATACCTTTACAATTGAGAAGCATGACTTTGGAGTTGTCCATTGATCGTAAGTTATTGAAAGTAACTATTAATCATCAAGGTGACATGATGCCCAACTTCACCTTTTTGACACTTAATGTGTGTGCTTTCCATGTTCCAAGGCACCTTATATATAAAAATGTCATTCTTTTATACATCCACAAAAAGATCAACCCTACAAGTAGTTTTAATCAAGATCATTAAAAGTTAAATAATTTTAGTTCGATCACTAATCAAGATAACATGGCTACTAATTAAAAAGATAAAATATTAATATACTTATGCTTCGTCTTCTTCATAACATGTCCCAACATAATATGGTTGTAATTTAAATGGTTCTTTATGTTGCTAATAGGTAATGCTAAAATAACCATCAGTTTTGATAAATCAACTAAAAATTGCATTAACAGGTTGTAATATACACACAAAGAACACATGATATTAGTAAATTTATCAATTGCCGTTACAAATGGCTCGTAATCATCATCGCATTGAATTTACAACTTATAGGATATCTTACCTTGTCATATGTAATAATAAACACCACTTGTTTAGAAAGATATCATCATTAAAACTTGAGTAACTTTAAAATATTTTGAAAAACTCACAAGAGCATTTGTTTATGTATGAATGTTGTAGATAAAGTAGACATGGCCATAAAAGTTCCGGCTTTAAAAAGAGTGATCCAAATACTAATAGTGTGTGTGTTTTGATAATAAGTCCTCTTTTTGTGCTCTTTTCTTTCTGCTTTTCTTTAGTTGACCAAAAATGTTAGCCAATTTGCACCAAATTACATACACCGGTGTTTGTAATAATTACACCCACCCAATTTCTATGCTTTGTTGTTAGCCCACCAAGACACCCCAAATGGTTTATCGAGAACTAATAAAATAGTCTAGTATTTGAAAGTTATTATGCAAAAAAGTATGCAATCTCCAAGATCTTTAGCGACTTGCTAGACTGTAGTTCAATTCCTATTACTAAATAAATAAAACAAAATGTCACTTGAAAAAAGTAGAAATTACAACAAGAGAACCGAAAGAAACAGATTTGTAGATTAAGAGCCCAACAACATGATAGAAGCCAGTCCAATAGAGTAAGAGCCCAATTCTGTCTCAGCAAATAGCCAAATAGTAGGTCGGGCCCAACTTACATCCCACGTCATAAAGTTTAATTGAAGAAAATATGATCTTCAAAATAGTTTGGATAACGTGAAAATAATGTTTTTAGAGGTGATCTGATATCATTAAAATTAATTAATTAACAGTATAATAATAATAATTTCATATTGTTAAATTTGAATGTATTTTCGAATTGCACATTTTTTGATTGGGACGGATAAATTAAAAGGTTTAGAAATTTAAATGAAAGGGAAGGCCATCAACAATCAACCCATGAAAAGGATTAGGTTGGATTTATTAGGCCCTAGTAAAAACCCATCAAAATATCGGCATATATATATATATATATATATATATATATATATATATATATATATATATATATATATATATCGTTTAAAATGAGTTTAAAATCCTTTAATTATCAATTAAATAAACCTTATTTGCTTAAGGAAAAGTTAATTTGATGTAGAAACAAAATTGTTGCTTTCTCAACGTGTGAACGTGAATATGCTTTCTAACATTATTTCCAAGCTTTATTATTTCGACTAATTAATATACTACAAACGTATATCCCTGTTTTGATGGGAACAAAATATATAAATTTCAAGAAAAACATAAAACGATATCTAGTTGGATTACTGTCAAAGTCGCACGTACTGCAAGTGCACACGTGCAATAATTTACGTACGATTCTTGTTTTTTTATTTAAAGGTTTTGTATTATTATTAATAATAATAATATATGATGCAGGAACTGCTTAGCTTGCTTGTCGTTTGTTTACGTATATTATAATTTACACGTACATGGTATTTAATTTTAGATATACAATATTAGTTTTGATGGTTTGTTTTCAGTCTTAAGATGTTTTCAGAAAAAAAAAACAATGGTTAATATATAAAACGAGCGAGTTTTAGCCCGTGCGTTGCGACGGGAGTTTTTCGAATTAAAAAAGAATAGAATATGATAAAAAAACGGAGTTTTTAAAAGTTCGCATAATATGTATAAATGTGGTTTGCATAATTTGAAAAGAAAAATGTGTCCATATCAATAAACACTATATAAGTTTTGTTAAGTTAAATTAGCGTTTGCAATTATTTGTATAATTTTGTCGATAAAAATAATTTAGTTGGCGAATGTATGATCTCTTTATGTTTTTATTTTATTTTTTATTATACTAATATATATGCTTAATTAAAACAATGTAAATTAACACAAATTCGATAGAATACTACATAAAAATGTTAAGTTAAATTATCGTTTGTATTTATTTATATAAATTTGTAGTAATAAAATTACTATAAGACTTAGTTGTAATCAAAGGGGAAAAAATGTATAAGCTATTAATTAAAGAAAAAGGTGAAAAAGTTAAAGCTAAAATCTAAAGGGGGAAATGGAAATCGTTGAAACCTAAAGGGTAGGAAATGGAAAAGTGATCAAACTTGAGACGAAAAAAATCAAAAATAGCTAAAATTTAAAGGGTAAAAAATAGAAAAATGGTAAAACTTAAGGGGAGAATTTGAAAAAATAAAGGGTGGAAAATGAAAAAGGTACTAAAACTTTTTGGGTAAAAAATAAAAATTGCTAAAAAGATAAATGATAGAAAATGTAAAAGGGCTAAAACTTTAGAGGTGAAAAATGTAAAGTAGAAGGGATAACTATTCATACAATAGTAATGAATAGTACATTTCGCTGGTAAATATTAGAGAGTTAATGAAATGTATGTGATATGACATATAATTATATATTCACAACTTTAAGCCTTATTAACCCTGTACACACGCTGACACGCAAGCCATATAAGAGTACTAAAAACGTAGACATGCATGTCTGTCTACTTTATGGTAAATGTATGACTTACTACATCTTACATCCGTATTCTGTTTTTGGCGAGATTGAGTAATGTTGTTTTAAAATTGTATACATGTATATATTTGACATATAAGAGAAAAGTTCAAAAAGAATGGTAAAAAAATGAAGAATGAAGGAACCAATAGAATTGCTCCATTTCAAATACCCATTTTCACTTTTTTTTTTCAAATCTAAATATCTCACAAACCGTATGTCTACAAATTATAAAAATGACATATTCGGAATCAGCGTCTTTTTCTCTTCGATTCTAAATCCATCAAGATATACTTTCGATGAAGTTTTTTTTTTCCATTTTTTTGGGGTTTAAAAACTTTTAATGTGAAATCACATGTGATGTATCACTAAAAAATAATCACACCCGCTTATATTTTCGATTAAACTTTAAATTCAAATCATTGATGATGTAAAGAGATTAAGACATGAAAAACTAAGGTGTAATCACATGCGATTGAACATGAAAGTATCAATCACATGTGATTAAAGAGTAATCAAATACGAATTTACAAATCATTGACTAAGAATTATACAATCAAGTAAAAATTAAGTTGAAATCATACATGAATTATCATATATCGGTAAATTGCTAATCAAATATCATTTTTTAAATGAAAATCATATGTGATTATATACAAAATCATATGTGATTATATAACAAATCACATGTGATTAAATGTACAACTAGCAATCACATGTGATTTTTAATGAAAACTAATGCAATTTTTAATAATATTTTTATAACTATTAATGTGGATGAATATTAAGTTGTAATCACGTGTTAAATAACATATACCATGAATAAATAATCGTGAACAAATTTTAATTTTTATCAAAAATCACATGTGATTATATTGTAAAATCTGGTAAAAAAATGAAGAAAAAAAATTCATCGAAAGTATAGCTTATGACATCTCTAATCGAAGAGAAAAAGACGTTGGTTCCGAATATGTAATTTTTATAATTTATGAATTTACGGTTTGTGAGATAATTTACCATGAGGGTAAAAATTAAAGTGGTTTTGTAAAGAAATTGAGCAATCCTATTGGTTTTCTTATTCTCTACTTTTTTTGCATTCTTAAAAGAACTCACCTTTGACATGTAATTGGTTAAAAATACTAAATGTCGTTACCTTGATTAAGAATTGTGAAATAATTTTTTTATTCTTAATGATTGTCCAACTCCTAACACAAACAATTATAGAGGACATTGATGACACTATGCAGATTTTGTTTTACTCCATTTAAAATAAAATAAAAAGAGGATTACAAGGACATTTTCATGATATCTTTTGGTTGTAGTGATGTTTTATGCACTTGTCCTTAGTATCAATGGTTTATTTTGCTTAATTACAAATTTACAATACAATTCATTATGTGCTACCTGATCTAGTAAGTCGTTTGATCTCTGCAAATTTAGCCATGATCCGATTAGAAAGGAAAAGAGAAGGATCGAGATAATTATCTGCTGCATAACGCAAGTATCTTATTAATAAGAATAGGATTAACTGGATTTGATATGTTTTTCACCAGGAAAAGTGAAAAAATTAACCTCAGACCCTCAGTTGACGGTTAATGTGAAATTTATCAGCTAAATTCCACTTCAAACCAAATATAAAAGGACATAAAGTCTTTTTCAGTGCCCACTTCATGGAAATCCTATGGTTATATATTCTGATCTGCATGTCCCTCCACAATTTAAAATCAAATCTTTCTGAATAAGTAATGTAAATCTTCATAATGTCTTTTAATATACTTAAAGGAAATATCGCTAAGAATCCATCAACATCAACAGTGCACGCCATTTACGCGATAATTACAGATTAGATTGAGTTCTCACCATGAGATCCAAAACTTTCAGGTTTCATCTCAGACAATGACAGATTAAAATGTTCATAGTTGACAAAAGGAATTATATAATGCACACTATCATCTGATAAGCATGATGGAATGAAGGAAAGTGCTACTTTTGGATCATCTTTGATGACTAAACTGTTTCTATGTATATATATAATACTTATTAATTATAATTATTATAATTTTAATGAATCAATCACAATACTATTGAAAGTTTTTCTGTCAGTTTGTGTTGATTTGGAAGAAAAAAACAATAAAAAGGCCAAAAAATTAGTTCTTTAAATTTATAAATTAGCACTCAAACAAACCAGAAATGGTCATATCTTAATGCATCCTATCATAATGATCCTTACTAGTTCATTTATTTTCTTTGTGGAAAACAATCAGGGAGGTTAAAGCTTCAGAGACATACCACTTTTCAGGAAGCATATCGGTCCCACAATGATCGGCTTACTCACTAAACTGGATGTAGTAAAGTTTATCGATTTATAGTAATTGTGTTCTAGTTCATAACTCGCTTCACGTTGGTGGTCATCTCTCAGAAATTAGTAATTAGATGGATGATCTCATGTTACCTGGTTTTAGATTTCATCCAACAGATGAAGAGCTTGTTGGATTCTACCTAAAAAAGAAAATTCAGCAACGAGTTCTTCCAATTGAGCTTATCAAACAAGTAGACATATACAAATACGATCCATGGGATTTACCAAGTAAGCAAATCAGAGTAACTATACAATCATAACTTATGTGTCGTACTGTTTTCCTTTTTTGTGCGCTTTAACTAGATTTTCTTTCCCGTTCAACAGATTTGGCGCCTACTGGTGAAAAAGAATGGTACTTTTACTGTCCAAGAGATCGTAAATACAGAAACAGTGCACGACCAAACCGCGTCACAGGAGCTGGTTTTTGGAAAGCAACTGGCACCGATCGGCCAATATACTCATCTGATGGCGCAAACTGCATTGGTTTAAAGAAGTCTTTGGTGTTCTACAGAGGAAGAGCTGCTAAAGGGATTAAAACAGACTGGATGATGCATGAATTTCGGCTTCCTTCACTTTCTCAACCTCAATCGTCACCACCCAAAAAGATCATGGATAAAAGCCTTCCACCAAATGTAAGAATTTCATACCAAATAAGGTTTTTTATATTTTTTTCATCGCGTACACTAACTTCTTTCTTTTTATTTGCAGGATGCTTGGGCAATATGCAGAATCTTCAAAAAGACTAGTTCTATGACACAACGAGCGCTTTCACACACATGGGTATCATCACTACCGGACTCTTATAATCCCCTGTGCAACGAATCAAGTTTGTCAGCTTTTGACATCCCTTCATACACACCCATGAATCAAACCGCTTTAAAGCTCTCACCTTTTTCATTTTCACATATGGGTCTTCCTAGCGGTTTCATGTTTTCAACAGTGGACATATCAGAACCAATCACAAAGACCACATCTGATCATGTTGCGCCCATTTTGTTCAATCTTGATCCTGATCTACTAGTGGACACAAGTACTACTTCTGAAAGTATGGGATTTGGTGACCCACAACAACAGTTCAACGATTTCTCAATGAATTCACATCATGATATGCAAGGAACTATAGATAATATTGGAGACCATGAAGAAAATCTAAAAGAGCGAACCAATGTGTTTCCATATAGCCTGCCAGCAACAGTTCCTGACGACTGGAATCTTAACATGCCATGGGATTCTCCTACATGTCCTAGCGAGATTTCGACTACATACTCCCCTAATAAGTGTTATACTTAATTATATTGAATTATTATCACTTATCTTTTGTTCGGTCTTATTGTACAGGACACAAAAGTTTCTTTCTTTCCAGTGTAATTATCATGTATCTATCATGCATATACCTGTACATGCCAGAACAGAAGATTATACATACAACTATCAGGATACTGAATTATTATATATATATGTATACTTTATATATATGTTTTCCTCAAAATGAACTTATGCTTCACGGAGATACTAATTTTGTTGAGCACATATTTGGATAAGCTCCTTGCTTTAGGTTTCTATACATATAAACACCTTAAAAAGCAAGCACAATAGAACAGTTAGATCAAATGGTTTTAAACCTCAAACTAACTTTATATAGTCATAGTCATTTCATATATATTCCGTCTTTCGACCCATTTTAAGCAATTGATACATGCACTTTATGTTTGCAATGAGTTACTATATTTTGCTCTTAGAAAAATCTACAATTCCAACATAAAATGTTCAGCCACTTACAGTTCAAATTTAACTTACGAGTACATGATTACTTTGTCAATCTTCCATTTTAGGATCTTCAAGTAGGTAGGAAAATTTCACAGTCAAGTATATCTGCGAAGTTTAGAGGTACATTGTTAGATGGGCTGACCAGTTATATTTTTATTTTTAGTTTGGGCCTTATTCTGCTCATCTCACATAGTACACCGTGTCATTTGATATATTTTTTTTCAAAGCAATATCAATTAACGTAACATAACGTCGACTACTCCGGTGAGTCATAAACTTTCTCCTCCTTTCATTTTTCTGACGGTAAATCTATAATCTACATTTCTCAACGACCGATGAAACTGTCAACATGAGAGATGTAGATCATGTAAGTGACGATGATGGAGGTCCAAGTGTGGAAGAACAAGCTCTAATGTATTTGGAAGCCCAAGATTGTGTGACGAAAAGGCTGCACGGAAAGGGGCATAACCTGGGCTACAGGGGTCCGTTTCAGGCTCATGAGCAGGCGAATCGAAGCTCGGTTCGAGGCCCACCAAGCTGCTAACCGCCGGAGGCGGTTAGCCCAATGCTCGAAGCCCAAAAATGGCTCCGTTTGGAAGATATGGGCTTTTTAATAAATTTTCTGTTCGAATTAGACTTTTGTTTTGGGTTTGTGGTTTGGCCCGTTATGTTTTATCGGCCCATTTAAATTTCTGCTTGTTTATTATGGTTGGTATGACATTGTTTTGGAGTTAGTTTTCATTTATCAAAAATCAGATTTCACTCTCAATTTTGTGAATCAAAGCACCCATTCACGGCATTCTTTGTGAATCAACGTGATTCGGAAGAAATTATTCCTGGTATTCATAGGAATCAACAGGTTTAATTTGGTTATCCTTATTTCACGCTACATCAGACGATTAGATTAGAGAGACGTAGGGCCAGGATTTGAACAGGTAATCTCCGCTTTAATGTTATATGTCCCTCGCCGCTAAGCTATCATTGTGGTGACAACTCAGATACCGTGTAAAATAACAAATATATGTGTTTTATTGTCTCAAATGAAGTTTGAACCCGTAACATATTGATTGATGAGCTTCTCGATCTCAAGTCATACCGCTAAGTGCCTTAGTCGATATAATGATATATGGAAAGCTTGACTTAGCTAGAAACAATTCCTATGTAAAAATAGAATTATATATGTATTAGTACAAGTAATACACATAATTAAAAAATGATAGTAAATCGAAATAGGAAGTGGATATATATATATGGTCCCAAGTGGGGAACAAAAGAACGACATGGGTCGGGTTGTTGAGTAACATATGTATGTAAGAATTGTGAATTAGACGTTACTACTAATTTGCACATAAGTAATTATTTAACTAAAATGCCCTCTTTTAATATTTTAAGAGAATCCAAAACTTTTTAAATATATTTGATCAATAAGGTTCTATTGTCTAATTGATAAAAGGATCATCGATCTATATCATCTATAGTCATTACTAGAACTTCAAAATTGAATGTTTAGGATGCGTTTTACAGAAAAATATCTCTATTTTTATTTTATCATTTTTCTAGAATTTTACGTTCCACGAAAACAAAAGAAAATCTGGATCATCTATCTATATCATCTATATTCATTACTAGAACTTCAAAATTGAATGTTTAGAATGCGTTTTACAGAAAAATATCTCTATTTTTATTTTATCGTTTTTCTAGAATTTTGCGTTCCACGAAAACAAATTAAAGAAAATCTAGAAAAAATGTTTAAATATAAGGGATGTAGTTTTCATTTTTTCATAATAATAGGATATATAGGAAGGGTATGGATCAGAGGAGCATATGTCAAATGAGGAGCAGAGAGGACAGGAACAAAATGCAGTAAATTATGCTTAAAATGCAGTAAATTAGGCTTAAAATGCTGTAAAATGCAGTAAATTATGCTTAAAATGCAGTGAATTATGCTTAAAATGCAGTAAATTATGCGTTTTATTTTTTGATCCACTGCATTTTAAGCATAATTACTGCATTTTAAGCAAAATTCACTGCATTTTAAGCCTATTTACTGCATTTTAAGTATACTTCACTGCATTTAAGCATTATTTACTGCATTTTATTCCTGCCTTCCCTGCTCCTCATTTGACATCTGCTCCTCTGATCCATTTCTATATAGGAAATCATAAATCAATATCTATCCCTTCTTATAAAACTTCTTCAGAAAACCTCAACTTAAACAGTTTTCTAATATTTTAGTTTCCTCATAAACTTTTCTGTAGAGTCATCTATACTTAAACGCACCCTTAAGGAATAAGTTTTAAAAAGTGATATACATTATATATATCCAGTTAATTTATTCTTCTTTATATATATATATATATATATATATATATATATATATATATATAAACACAAGAAAACCATATATGTAGATCTCAAATCCAAGTTCATTTTTGGCTAAAAGGGTATATATGAGTGAGTTCTATATTATATGTATCACAAGCTAGAAACGTGTCACTTAATCAACCAAATGAAGTGAAAGCTAGTGTTTTATATATATATTTTTTATAAAGGAGATCCGATCCAATCACCTTTTAAACTATGCTTAATAATGGATCGATCACTTGGTTAGCAATTAAGTTGGTTAATGAATCCACTATATATTTCGGAATTGGAACCATATAATATTCTAGATGTTGTATCGTACTTTTTATCCCACTTTAGGGCTCTTGGATCATCTTTTGACAATTTTGACAAATATCCAACTTTTTGTATATTGGTAAATTTACTTCTATACTAAATTAGTTATATGCTTTTTATATTTCTGTTCTCTGTGTCGGACAATAAATAGGCATAATTTAACACACGTTCAATGCAAACAATATATACACAACAAGTGCACAACACACAAAGACATAATACTGAGAGATGGAAAGTTTTGGGTGCTTTTCTGTTGTAGGAATTGGGGTCGATTAATATTAGTTTGCATGTTAATTAGTTGGCTTCATGCAAAGAAGTGATAAAATATCTAAGACCACACGCAATGGTGGTTTGGTGGTGCGTTTTGGGTGTCATGTCACCCGTAACATTGTGTTATTTAGTAACACATACAATGGTGATTTTCACCACACCGTGTTGTGAAAGAGTATGAGTCGATAATTAAATTAGTTTAGATTAAAAAGGGATGAGTGAAAATGAATTAGAAAAAAAAAGATCGAGCTTGCGGAGACCTCAATTTTCCTCCTCCACACTCCGAAGCAAGCACGATGCCAGCTTATAGCGCCACCCATTGCGGGCATGGTGGCGTTGTGGTGGCACCGCGCCACAACGTATTAACATTTATAAAAGGTAAAATATATATGTTGACATTAATTAATTACAAGCATGAAAAGGGCAAAATATTATCTTTTGTCATGATCCATCTAGCTAGCTTGAAGAAATTAAGTGTAACAAGCTAATTTTCATATTTTTAAGTGTCGAGTTTTGGATTTATATAAGCTTTTAAGTGTATGCATTTTTTTCATAATTATAAATGTAAAAATTGATTTGATTCTATATATATACACATTACTAACTATGAACAGTTTGATTCTAAGCAGTAAGATACGAAGGTATAATTTGACAACAAGTGAGAAAACAAGGACTAGAACTGCATTTAACCAAACTATCGTTTGTTCATGAAGACCGTTACAACATTGGGTATAAATGATTAGGGTTTTACTAAGTATCTGCAAAGATAAATATGGTTAGGAAGAAATCGACGTTGAGAACAGAAGGACAACAACTGAATTCGACTAATTCATCAAACAATGTTAGAATATATGTGAGTTATGGAGAGTGTCAGAGAAATTTGGCCGTCCAGGTTGGCGGCTACGCTCTTGATGGTTGTCGGGAATTCATGGCGAGTGGGGTTGAAGGGACTGAGGCTGCACTGAACTGTGCCGCCTGTGGCTGCCACCGAAGCTTTCACAGGAGGATTGTGGAATCTGAGGCTGCTTGACTATCATTACCTAATTAATTCTTTACATTGAATCAATTGGATGATGATATATGCATATGTAAGTGATCGACAAGTGTATGTTTGTCTGTGATATTGGTTTGCGCTTGAGTTCTTGCGGTAATTAGTGTTTGTGTTTGTATTTGTATTTGTACATGGATTTTGGTGATAAGATTTATACGCAAAGTAGGGTTTGATTACTTTTATGATTTTACATTTTCGTCGTGGTTTTATTTAGTATGTATATATGATGAGAAGCTTTTTTGCTGCAATAAGATCATGAAAATTGAGTGTTTTGTGCTGTTTTATGTGTGGTAAACTTGTGCATCATGATGGAGAATCGGAGAGGATTACATGGATTGATGATTAAGCTCTTTTCAATCAAATCAGTTAATTTTTAAAGGAAAAATGATAAGTGTTTCTTAAATTGGTATATTTTGAAGGCATGTAGTTTTTGGAATCCGTACTTGTGATTAGATCCTAGGAAAATTGTTTATCTGTTCAAAGATTATTGGTGTTTTTGATATTTTGATTTAGTTCCATAACTTAACTGCTCTGAGATTTTCGATCCATCATTTATCACGGTCCAAATTTATGAACTGTTAAAAGAAAATATTGAAAGTGCTTGTCTCTGAATTGGTATAATTTGACAATTTGTAGGCGTATATTTTTCGAATTCTATAAAGATTTTATATACATCTGTTCAAAGATCAGCATACTGCATAAGTTGATGATCATGTTGTCCCATGAATTTTCAGTTACTTGAAATTGTTAAGAGCTTAAGCCCAGCTCATGATCAGTAAATATCGTCATTCAGTAAGCTATATGGTTGGTAACATCAATTAGTCTTAATTTGATATGTGTTATTCCATCAATATAATGTAACTTCTGAAATTATTATTATTATAAATATATATGGTGTTGAAGCTGTAATAATTAATACAAACAAATAGAGATATATACAACTTGTGTGCCCGGTACTAATGCCGTGATCATATTAAAGGTTAACACTAGGTTATTTATGGACCCTCATACATCTAATCATGCTGGTTGTTACCTCTAATCTCACGTACCAAAAAGGGTCAGTACTCACTAGTAAAGCTAAACTTAAAGCATTCAATTCAAGCTCAATATTGATTACCTTTGTTTAATTTTCTTTACACTTTAAAACACACACAACAACAAGAATTGACAGGGATCAAAGAGTTTTATCTTTTGTGTTTTATGTCTACATGGTTGATTAATTATCTACTGTTGATGATTCGGGGATATGATATGATGTATTAACTTCTTTTAACTAATGAAGTATCTAAGTTATATACTGTAGATAATTAGATATATAAAACTGTCACTTAGCTTCTTTGATCTTGCAATGTACTATATGTGCACGTTTGTCTCGAGTAAATTAACTCGACTTGCCAGTGTTACGGTTCAAATTCGCGATCCTCCTTTTCATATTTGGTTGAGAATTAATTTATAGAACTGGGTTATAATTTAGTCAGTTAACTCGTTCAGTACCAGCGGCTTGCAGTGGCAAAATTTACCCAATCCTCTAAGAATTCCTTTCACATATTTTAACAGAAACCTAATTATCTTCACTCATATATTAACCATTTAATTTAATACAAGTACGTACATATGCATGTTAGGCCCATCAATCATTTGTTCTGTATATTGTTATTCATGGACATCGCATGCAATTCAATACGATTATACAATAATACAAATTCTGAAATATATATATATAGAAGTTGGCGTACACTGGTATTTTTCTTGAACAGCAACTCATATTACCACAAAAAAGGCATAAACACAAAGGAAAAGGAAAGCTCCATCTACAAGCAATAACAGGAGCACAGCAAACAGAAACACAGCAGCCATCACAACACCATAATCCTACCTGAAGAAACCCACAGCTACACTAACAAAACTACAAAAGAAAAACAAAGGGACAGCCAAGGGGCAGATGTAAAGGGGGCACGGGGCAGCTGCCCCTAAGATTCTCAAATTATGTAAAAAAGAATTTTTTTTAAAGGTATTTATGATATTTTTTTAAGATTTACCCCTCGTAATTGAACAAATAAACAAAAAAAATGGGTTAAATGTCTGAAAATGCATATAACTATGCGTGAATCTTCATTGTGTGTACATAATAAATTGATCTCCATTGTATGTATGAAACTAATTATTGATCTTCATTGTCTATATATTTGTGAGTTGTCAACGTGTGAAGATGCAACGTGTCACCGTCTGAATGAGAACACATCACAGATATACACACAATGGAGGTCAATAAAAGTTTCTTACATACAATGGAGATCAATTTAGTTACATGCACACAATGAAGATTCAGGTATAGTTATATGCATTTTCAGGCATTTAACTCAAAAAAAATTGCCCCCAAATTAATAAATTGGGTTAAGTGCCTGTAAATGCATATAACTATGCATGAATCTTCATTATGTGTACATAACTAAATTGATTTGCATTGTATGTACGAAACTATTTATTGATCTCCATTGTATGTATATTTGTGAGTTGTCAACGTGTGAAGATGTCATATGTCGTCGTATGAATGAGAACACATCACATATTTACATACAATGGAGATCAATAAAAGTTTCGTACATACAATAGAGATCAATTTAGTTACGTACACACAATGAAGATTCACGTATAATTATATGCATTTTCAGACACTTAACTCTAATAAATTTTAGATCTACCCCTTGGGACAGTTAGGACGAAAAGCAACCAACAAAAGAAAAAGAAAAAAAATATATGTTATATTATGCATATGTAATTATTAATATTAATATTACTATGTATGTATGTAATCCGATATGTTATATACCATGTTATAATTATAATGCCTTTACTAATTTTCTATACCGAATATTTTAATTTTATTATATGATTAAAAAAAGTTCAAATGAGTACAACATTTTTAGTGAGAATGAAGGAACCAATAGAATTGTGTCATGTGTCACTAAGTTCACTTTTTCACACATTTTTTAAAAATTAAATATCTCTCAAACGGTAAGTTGAAAATCACAAAAATTGCACCATAATAATCAGTGTTTAATTCTCTCCAATTAGAGATGTGACAAAGTATATTTTCGACGAATTTTTTTTCCGTTTTCCAGTACCACATGTGGTACCAGCGTGTACCACATGTGGTACTAATTTTGTACGATTTGTAAAACCCAAAAACAAAAAAGTCATCGAAAGTATACTTTATCACATCTCTAATCGAAGAGAATTACACGATGATTATTATGATGCAATTTTTATAATTTTTTGACTTACCATTTTTGAGATATTTAATTTTTAAAATCGTGGAAAAAATGAATATTACTCCGTATGAAACATGGTACGTGCATTGCTATTGGTTCCCCTATTCTCATCAATAATTATATTCTCATTTGAACTTAACTCTGTATTATTATATCATGTGTTATATTACACCAGTTGTAATATATATAATAAAAAAGTATATATATATATATATATAGTTTTGATCAAATGAGAACACTTCAAAAATAAGAACGGTGAGAACACCTCATAAATGCACAACTAGCCAACAAAAATCATTAGACACACAGTCATACATCTCAAATATGCAAAGAAAAACAAATGCACACTTCTAAAAATGCACAAAAATCGAAATATATATATATATATATATATATATATATATATATATATATATCATATTACATCTTCAAAATATGTTATTTGTGTATATACGTACACACAACATTTATATCACTCATTAATCTTATATGTAATACTATATTCTTTGCTATTAATGAAAACCATATCGTCTACTGCTACAGTAGTATAAAATGTAAGGTACAATAGAACTTTCTTCGTTCAATACACCAATTACAACGTTGTTATACACAATAAGTGTATGTTGATATGAAATGACAATTAAGAATAAAGAAATGACGATTAAGAAGGAGACGTTGAAATCCGAAGAGCCCAAATCCGAGACTAGTACTTCATCCATGAATATTAGGGTGTTTACCTATTATGGAAAGTGTGAGAAAAATCATTCCCTGATTCCTGGTGTGTACGTTTATGATGGGTGCCAGGAGTTCATGTCGCACGGTGAGGAAGGGACCGAGGCAGCATTGATTTGTGACGCATGTGGTTGTAACCGTAACTTTCATTCGATCGCAACGGACGCTATCGAGGTTCATAACTAGTCATGAGTCATCACCCCAATTTTAATAAAGTTATATTCTTAATTAAGTCAGTTCAAATAGTGGTTAATTAGAATCATGATGATGTTTTTTTTTTCTTTTTTCTTTTTCTAGTGTGTGATAAGAAGTTTTCATGATGAATAAGACGATGTTTTAAGTGTTTTATTTCCGTTACAATTTATATGTGTGCAATTTATTTACTTTTGGTGATGTGGCATTACCTTATATCACAAAAAAGTGGATTATTAGGTGCAAATTTTCAGAAGGCTTATTTAACATTTGCTAGAAATTAATTGTATGCCCTTTTGACTGGATGGATACATATATTTTTTGGAACGGCAGATGTGATTCATAAGCTACATTTAATTAATAATACACCCGTTGTATAGTAGTATTGTATAACTAACTAAACCCATATTTTTTTAAAGGCCTTAGTGTCTGGGGATGTATTAAACTTTCACAAAATCTCTATTGTGTGTATTCAACTTACGAAATTCAATATTAATATACTCAACTTGTAAAACTAGAGGTGACAAAATGAATGAGTCGGGTCGGGTCGGGTCGGGTCTTGGGTCTAGATGGGTTTGGGTCTAAATAGGTTCAGGTCTAGATGGGTTATTTAGAAGGATGAGTCTAAACGGGTCCGGGTCAAATGGGTCTCGGGTCGGGTCGGGTCATCGGGTTCACCAAACTTTTCTTATTTATTTGAGTGAAAAATGAAAAAAATGAAATGAGGTGGAAAAAAAAATTACCCGCTAGACTCATCCAAACCCGTTGGTTAATTGTTACACAATTATAGGTTATATTGAAAAACTTATTTAGACTCATCCAAAAAATGGGGAGGAGACCCAACAAACTCATCCCCTCCTAAAAATTAACCAAATTGACCCATAATTAACCAATGGGTCTAAAATTGTCACCTCCAGTAAAAACCCTTATATTCATGTACTTTGATGACGTGTCACTCTCTCCTTGTGCCACGTGGCATGCTATGTGCGTGACACATGGCACGTGGCACAAGGAGAGAGTGACACATCATCAAAGTACATCAATATAAGGGTTTTTACAAGTTGAGTGCATTAATATTGAGTTTTGTAAGTTGAATACACACAATAGAGATTTGATAAAAGTTTGATACATTCCCAGACACTAAGCCCTTTTTTAAATGAACAATAAAAACAAATGTAACCAATAGTTTTGATCATAAATGGACGAGATTCATAGTTAGCTTGACTATATACGAGATTTTTGGCTCAACTTGAGTCGAGACTCGAGAGGCATTTTGTTGATTATGTTAATTTCATGATCCTCACTTTGATATAAGACTAACGCCGCTATTTTGAATGAATTAGATCGAATATAACTTATGATACATATATAAGTTAAAAATCAATTTGATTGTTCGTTCAACGTATCCAATAATTGACACATCCTTTACTTCAATCATCACAGTTTTCTTTACTTTTAACACATATTAACATCATATAATTTGATTGATTTTTTGACATATCAAATGAAGAATACATGATCAAGAGAGGAATTATTGATTAGATCGAAACTTGAATTCTTCCATATGATTTTATAACTAATATATTAACATCGTCATATTGATGGTGTTTCCTTAAAGGTAAGAAATTTAACAAACCGTCGATAATTTGTAATATATCAAAATTTACAAGTAGTCATCATAACAATTTTTCAGAGTAAAAACATTTTATCGAAGAAACAACATAAAAAATTTGGAGTGAAAATTAGGAAAACATTTAAAAAATTTGTGACAATGACATCATTTTAGATTTCGGGCATAGGGTACTCATACCCTTGACAAATTGACCGAAAATTATGATTTTGAGACACTGACATCATTTTAGATTCCCATGCCGATTCCATCATTAAAGATTCTAAAGGCATATTTGAGAGTTTTAGGTAAATTAGCTTCATTATATATATTGACTTGATTAAGCTTTTGGAGGTGTCATGTTCGTTAGCGTTGTGTTATTTCCAAGTTGTCTTGGGGATGTTTATTTTGTTGTTATTTCTATCATCATACATGAAATGGTATAGCACTTGACAATATAATTTTTAGTTGTTTGTTTATATTTCTCAGTTTGAGGTGCTCATTTTAGGTTTGACCTTGTTTCAGTTCATTTCGTGTATTGTATCTTTAAATTGGCTTTTTGCTAGATTTTTGTTATTCAATGAAACTTTCTATTATTGAAGTACATGTACTAATTTTTAGACTCTGGTTCATTAGATATGTTTCCATTTGGAATTAACAAATAAAATTGTTATAAATTATGATATGCACTCGAAATCATTGACATAAATTCAAACAGAAGCCAAATTCTCATAATTTCCTTAGAATACTTAGTTTCGTTATTTCATCTATGTCTTTATCGCGTTATTGTGTAATCAGGTTGATTACTTGTCAGCAATGAGTAATAGCCAATCTTTGCGTGAAACATTATATTTACTTATTACTTTGTTTCTTGATTCTTACCTTTGTTCAATCTGCTTACATTAAAGGTAAGGAAGATATGAATCTCATGTATGTTTATCTAAATTATCTAATGGGTCAAATTTCAAAATGGAAACTTGTGATATAAATATTGATCTCAAAATAGAATTTGAATCTTTTGATTGGAATTACCATGACACTTTCATGGTCAAAATATGGTTAGTGAGTAAAAGACATGTCAATGGTCACTACGAAGACATTTAACAATGAAATTTCGATAATCTAACTAAAATATGTATTAAATTTATTTAAATAACATAACATGGGACTCTCAATTTGTTTGGAGCTGGCGTAGACCTATAAAGCACGCACGAGAAGAGACTGAGATTGTCAAATTAGCTGCTGAAATCAGAGAGGTATCTCTTACAGAAGGGGGTGACACTTGGATTCGGGGTCTAGGAAGCACCGGTAAGTTCACAGTTGCTTCATTACGTTCCCTTATCGACTCTAAATTGCTTTGTAATATGGGGGTTGTCACACATTGGAATAGTTTTGCTCCAATTAAAGACAACATCCTTTCCTGGCGGGTTCGTATAAATCGTGTCCCTACTCGTATCAACCTAGATAAGCGCGAAATTGATCTTCACTCGTTACTTTGTCCATTGTGTGAAGAAGATGTCGAATCATCTATCCACCTCTTTGCTTTTTGCACTCACTCGAAACTTATCTTTGATAAGATACAAAAATGGTGGAAATTGTCGCTAAAATCATATTCTGATGTGGCAACATTTATGGACACGGAAAAATCAGAATCTTCTATGAATGTCACAAAGACTAAGATATTGGATGCGGTTATCATTTGTGCTATATCGGCGATTTGGAGATACCGAAATGATAAAGTGTTCAAAAGAGAGCAACGGAACATCTTAAATATAGTAGACGACATTGTTACTAATTCTTTCAATTGGATTAGTAATAGATGCAAATCTTATAAATACTCTTGGACACAATGGTGTTGTAACCCCCGAGTTGTCTAGTAAGGGAGTTTTCACATTGTACTTTTATATGCGTCACTAGCTTCTTGTTAGTCGACGTTTTAGGATCAATTAATACGTGAAGAAGCCTGAGAGGAGTAATTGACTATTTAAAGTAGAAATGGTAAATCTCGGCATGGAATGGTTAACAACGCAACTTCGAATTGTACTTTAAAGTAATCCTATGTCGGAGGTGTACGTAATTTTTTCAATGATACTACCTCCATGTCAGCATACCTAACCAAATAACCATAAAACTATAAATTATTTTGATTTAAGGTGCAATACAATCAACATTGATCTTTGATCTTAATTATATGCTTTTCTATTCCATCAACTTAAATCCTAATGACTGGGTTGAAAGTCTTTTATAAACAAATTGTGCATTATCAAAAGCTTAACCTTGAAGGTGTTGGTCAATTTTCTTTTCATTTTATTTTCATCCAATTACTTGATCTTGGATAACTTGCATGTAATCCTAGCACGGATATATATTGATAAGACCAAATAAAGGTAAATTGGCTTATAAAGCTCACTTTATAGTTTATATATTATAGTAGTAATATTAAGCATTGTTATTAAAATAGTGTTTGAGCATGCGATATCTAACATAACATTATTTTGGGGAAGAAATATGTAATCATTCAACATCTTTTTTAAGTATATAATCAATTAAATTTCATCGTGAGATTGAATTTACGTATCATCTTGATTGTACGTAAATACTTGTAAACTTCGTTAGAGTATTTATCATACATAAACCTTGATGAATAGATAATATATATACTACGTTTTAGGTGAATTGTAGTACAATTTATAAATAAATAGATAAACCCTTAATATATGTTATTTTAGGAAAGAAAAAATATATACAACTATAAAGCTTAGGATAATAAAACACATAGGTCACTTAAATGTCACAAATTCACAATGTTGTGTTTTTTGGGCTTGACTAAGGTGGGCCTCAAAGGTCCGAATTTGAAAGCTTATAAAATATTTTATACCTCATTTTCTATAATTCATGTCAATCAAATAGAAACGGAGAAACCCTAAATGCCTCCATAGGAACCCTTGCTATTTTCTTCTCAAATATTCAGTGTTTGTAAACTACTAGCATTCAATTGACAACCAAAGACTTACTTATGGTGCTGAACTGCTGATACACAATAGACAGGTGTTGGAATGTGCGTTGGTTACGGATCATCTCAATTCACTTATTGATTCGGAGGTTGATTCTTAATCTCTCTTTTAATGTTAAAGCATTATATATATATATATATTCTCATATATGGTTATGCATATGAATTCTTTCTAGAAAATAGATTCAGCATTGTTCGATTGTTGCTATTGTTTATGTTGCTATGATTAATTTGATTGATTAAAATCCTAACAACCCTAACTTCTATTAATCATATTAGCGCGCAACGAATATTCGTACATTATAAAGATTAGATGTTTTGTATAGTATTTTACAAAAAAACCGCATTTAAAGATTCAAGACAATCTTAATTTACATAGAAGTATTTAGAATCATTAATAGTATGATATTGATTATTATAATAACTATTATTCTATATAATGTATATCTATATATACCATATATATCTATATATTGTTTTTTAATATGTAATAAAGTATAATAATAATAATAAATACATTGTTGAAAACAATTGAATTTTGTAATAAATCTATTTTTATTTATAAGTCTATACAAATAAATGCTACTAATAAATGCATTAAAAATAAAATTTAAATTATTAATTATCAAAGTTTGATTTTCACAATAGATGTACTAATCATGCATCGTTTTAAAAAACCTAAGTTGATAATTAATAAGAGAATGAATATTGAAAGTTGGGATTTGTAATAAATGATAATAAAAAAATACTAGATATTATTGAGGTAGGGAAATTGCACTATATATTTTGCTTTTTAATATACTATATTGATAAAATAATAAATTATCGAATTTTGAAATTTAGTTTTGAAAAAGTGGTGTTAATAATACATCTCTTCTCTCTTATCTCTCTTATCTATCAAAAGAGAGTGAATATTAAGTAATCTAAGTATTCAAAAATAATAATAATCCTTATCATTCATGTTTTAGGTTAACCTAAATAAAACCATTGATTCAAAGTAATTTGATGATAAATCTTAGCTTTAAAATAATTTACACATAAATCTCACTCATACCCTTATTAATTAGTTATTTTGATTAGTCAACACTCTTATTTAATACAATTAATTTTAATATTTAATATCATAATTCAATAGTGTTCAAAATTCATCCTAACTTATTGTTTATATTTTATTTTGTTTACAGGATATACGTTCACATTTTTAAAAAATGACATAAGTATTTAACTTAATTTCAAGCGATAATATTTTTTTTCAACTTAATTAAATTTACTCTCAGCTATAAATCAAAATGAACGATTTTGTTCATATGACCAAATTTACAGTTCTAATAGTTTAGGATGATACATCCTCTTAAATATACCTACATATGTAATACCATTATATTATATTATATTATATTATATTATATTATATTATATTATATTATATTATATTATATTATATTATATTATATTATATTATATTATATTATTATTATTATTGGTGGTGGTGGTGGTGGTGGTGGTGGTGGTGGTGGTGGTGGTGGTGGTGGTGGTGGTATCATGGTGTTAATTAATATACGGTTTTGGGTAATAAAAGTTGTTTGATACTTACATTTGAACGTCTACTTATCTTATTCATAGTAAATTAGTAAGTGTTGAAACACGGGTTAAAGTTACAATCAATTAAAAGTCATCGTTATTATTGTGAGTATACTTAAAATTCAGTCATAACCGAAATAATTGATCAGATACCGAACCGAAACTGAAAAAAAAGGAACCAAAATATTAAATTCAATTTTTATTTTTTCAAAAATTTAATTGTGTGTACTCCCTTAAAAAAATTAAATTAATTATTGAGGGTAAAGATACTAGCATACTTTTATCATTCATAATTCATAATCATATCAATGATCAATCGTCGTCAATGTAAAAGTCACTTATTTTTCTTTTAAGTAATAAACCATGACATGACTCAACAAAATATATTTATTTGATGAGTATGTATTGGGTAACCATTTAATCGAATCATCACTGACGGTTGTCCGAAATCTCAAACACTTGAATGTACAAAATGTATGGTAAATAAACTTTTAGGTGATAATTTTGTTTTAGTCAGTCCAAACTTACTTATTCCAAAATTTTACTCATCATGATATAAGAACTTTGGAAATTTAATTTTATCGTGATTACATATTAGCTAGATATTATAAATAATTGTTTCCATATTGCACCAGTTGACTAATTGTATAGAATAAAGAAATACATTAATTAAAAAACAAAATCTTAAATGATGATATATCTTACATTAATTTAGTGTAAGGGGTATTTTAGGGATTTCCGATATCCCCATTGCTAAGTTTTAAGGATAAAGTGTAAATGAATTATAAGGGATTTATTATTATTATTATTATTATTAGACGTTGTAGGTCTCCTTGTGTCATCAGATTCTACGAACATCAAACGTGAAAACGGTTATGAAAAGAAGTCAATGCAAGTAACATTTTTTATGCAGTATTATTAAGTATTACCTATATTATCTCTACGGCTATTCATTGTAGTTTGAAAACCTTATGTTGATCTCTAACTAATCGTAGGTAACTTAATGTGCTACTACATTTGTCCTAACATAATTGTCCGGTTTTATCTTTTAAAGTCTTTATTTTTCAACATTGACCTTAAATATTTTAGTGTGTGTTATATAATATTTGCTGCAAATTATACCAATGAAAATACATTTAAAACTAAATCCACTGTATATTTTGCATCAAGTATTATATAACACAAACAAAATAATAAATGTCAAAGTTGAAAAAGAAAGACTTCAAAAAGTTAAAACTGGACAATTATTTTGGGAAGGAGGTAGTATTCTCAAGAGTTTATAGTTCTTTATATTTTCTTTGCAAGCATCGTCAAATGAATGCATTAATTCTAATGTTGTATACTCTCATGGTGTTCAAGAAGATCAATATATATTAGCCGAACAAAATGTACACATAAAACTATTTAGATTTTACAAAGGAATATCGCGATGCAATTACTTTAATTAACTAATATACATTGATCTATAGAAAAGAAGAAGAAAAAAAGGCGTGCACAAGTACTTAAAGTTGTGAAGAGGTGCAATTTTGAACATAAAGTAACCTATTAGAATATTTACTTATTTAGTCCTTCCAATTCTATTGATTTACATTTTAATTTTTGTATTAGCTGGTTGAAAATTAAGTATAAACTACTCAGACACATTGAAAAAATACATGAACAAAATATATTGTTTAATTGAGAAACTGACTATTGATGAAAATGTTTTATTTGAAGGAATTGGAAGATTGCAACACTTTTTAACAGAATTAATGATAATGATTAATAGTGTAATGACTTCCTCCATCAAATCACCAAATGTGTTCACTTACATGTCTCAAATGTCTAACCTGTGGGTAAATTAGTAGCGATAGAGGATTACCTACATCAGGTATCACATAACTTAATTAATTAGACTAATAAATTTGTTTGTTTTGTCATAAACTATGTTATTGCTTATTTATTTTACTTACTTAAATAGTGTCATTTATATACAAAACTTAGACCGAATGCTGTATGATATGCAGTATCACATGTGTAGACTGATTCTCTTTGGGAGAATACATTAAAAGAAATTCATGTAATTTTGACTACTTGAGAATCTACGTTGGCACGCTTGCAATATCAGACTCTTTCGATAGGCTTCAGGCTGTGAGCTCGTATAGGTTGGAAAGCCGCAATATTCTCACGAGAACTAAATCATTCACCTATCCTTGATATTTTTGATTTTTTAAATTAAAATTTAACAATTTGTTCTTGTTTTGAATAACTCATTTTTAAATATAGTAACGAAAAATTATTTAACTTCAAAAATAGCATTAATATCCACAAACTCCCTTATTAGTATTAAAAGTGTATAACTTACTTCATTTTCCTATATTACGGGATTTCTATAATTTACTAATAAAAAATCAACGTTATTTAAGTAAATTATGAATTATGATTTTTTCCAATAATTAATTGATTATGATTTTATCCAACATAATTTTCTAATACTAACTATTTTTTTCTAGAAAATTAACTAACCCGTAAATTTTACAGGATTTCGATAATTTACAAATAAAAAATCAACGTTATTTAAGTAATCTATGAATTATGATTTTATCCAATAATTTATGAATTATAATTTTATCCAAGATAATTATCTAATACTAAACATTTTTTGCTAGAAAATTAAATAGCTTGTAAATTTTACGGGTTATGATCTAGTTGATAAATAAAATAAAGTTGAAAACTTTCACATTATATTTTTTAAATTTTTGCAAGAAATGGTAATGTCAAATAACAATAAAATATTAAATAGCTATCTCCAAGTTAATAACATTCTTTAAATTTGAATTTTTTTAATAATTATATTTCAAAAGTTTCCTGCATATAACATTTAAGAGGAAATTCGAGTTCATTTATTTTTACTTTATCATGTGCTTCAATAGACGTTAGTAAAATCCTAATAAAGATAATAAAAAAAGTATTTAAATTTGACAAGTTACATAACTTGTGAGATTTATATTTAGAAATTGAGGCTTTTCTCATTTCCTTAATACCATATTATTAGTAAATGGAGTGTTTATATATATATGCTTTTTGTATTTTTCTTTCTCTAAATAAATAAATGTTTTCACATTAACTTTATATATAGTTGAAGAATATAACAACGTAACTAATTAACATTGGTCAAATATCTATATTTAGCAAACCAACGTGAAAAGCTATCTTAGGAAATTTTTCCATTATTTCTTATTGTTTTAGATTATGCTATTAACCATAAAGCTGAAAATCATAACCATTATCCATACAATAAGATAACTCAAAGCTTAAGCGCTAGTCGCGTGTCATTGTCAGGCAATTTACGTACGTATATATGAAACATGTGATTTCGACGTATACGCACACTATATCTTCTTCATATCTAAAAGGCCACCACGATGGTGGAATGGTATTATCAGATGAGTGACTTACTATGGTTGCAGAAAGTCAGGGGGTGACTCACTTATGCAAAAAAATAAATTACTAAAATGAATAAACGGAAACAGGCTATAAAATAAAAGCATATGAAAGAATAAATTAGGTGGAGGAGAAATAAACAAAATAGAGGTTACTATTTTTAACAATGTTTAAGAAAAAAAGTTCATGTACATCTTTACTATTATTATAAAATATAAAAACATGCAAGTATTAAATATTATCTATTTTGTAACTAATAACTATAATAAATTACTAACGATAGCATCGATCCTAGAGAAATCACATTATATAAAATCTTCAAGGTATTGTGTTTTAATGTTTTGTGCATTTATTATATATTTAATTAACAATAACTTCTATCTATAATTTTAATTTATTACTTTCATTTTCAATAAATATCTGAAAGTAAATATGAAACATGTCATCTATCTCAAATTATTTATCCATCTTATTATATATATTTTTTACAAAATAACTGTCTATTTTAAACATTAATGCACATAAATATGCATTAATGATTAAATCTCCTATATCACTTTTAATTTTAAAACTACACAAACCTCAATCGTGACATTCAATTGAGGGTTAAATATATTCATTATACTAAGGTCAAAGTTGCGTTTAATGATTAATCTATGTGTTTTTAACTTATTGACAAATAATCTAGGATGGTTAAAGTAATTCAATATTAAATTATTATTAAATGCTAGTAACATTCTGTATAGTTTACTTTACAAATAAGTAAATCGTTATACTATTTTATGGATTCTTATAATTCTTAAACGAAATATATATAGTTGGCTTCGAGTGAGAAAACGATGTAAAAAAGAAAAGTGAGAACAAAAATAAAGCTTAACTCTTTTGTAAAATATAGTGAAGTCAACAAATAATGAAGTTTCACAATAAATTTTTTGTGTGAATTCAATAAATCTAAGGTTCAATTCACAGTAAAAAAATGAAGAATAATATAGTAATGGTTAACAATTAAAACTTTTTAAAGAAAAAAAAATAAAAAGCTTTATTTATTTGTAACTAAATGTGAATGTGAAGCAAAATATAGTAAATGTTAACTATTTAAAGTTTTTTTTTAGGAAAAAAAATAAAAAGCTTCACTTATTTGTAATTAGATGTGAAGATGAAAAATAATGAAGAAGTTTCACAATTAAAGTTTTTTAGTAAACAAAATCCATAAAGGCTCACAAATAAAAATAACACAATGAATGAAAATTCAACTATGTTCTCACCGTTCTTCTTTCAACATTGTGCTTTCATTAGATTATATATATATATATATATATATATATATATATATGTATATATATATATATTGAATTTTTTAATATTAATAATAAATTATAATGTACAATCTATAAACAAAATATAAGTTTTCTGGAAGGCTCAAGACGAACACTATTTCAACTTTCGTATATTTGGTGATACAAATTTTCTTAGTGACCAATAAATATTTTGGTAACAAGATAGGACGGTGAGGTGCTATCAATAGGACGGAAATAAAACTACTTGGATGAAAGATTCAATTGATCTAATACAAAGTAGTATTATGGCGTTTAATATTACGACTATTATTAGAGATTTATTGAAAATAAATTTCACTACTTATATACGAAGGATAAACAAATTTATCATATTTCACAAACTATTATATATATTAAATTACATCATATGTGAATCGGATATATTTTTTCATGTATATAAAAGTTCAACACATAAGAAGCCTAAAAAGTAAAAACTGTAACATTTTTATGTATTTCACTATTAATATAAAACTACTGATTAACAATATAAATAATAAAATTTCATTAATTATGAGCTTGAAGAATTTCCTCCCTTTTCAGGAGAATTCTTTTTAACACTCTTGCTTTTATTATTATGCATCCAAATTTTGAAAACACCTCTATTAATCCCAATGTCATTGCAAAATTTTAAAATGTTCTCTTCATCAGCCTTTTTCATTTTCCACCCAATTTTTTTTGCAAACTCTTGCATTTTCCCCTTCTGATCTTTAGTGAATTTTGATCGGAATCGCTTTGCTCCATTTTGATTTGTGGGTTGTGGTGGTAACCCCTGATTAAGAGCATGAGTCATATGTGGTAGTGTTGTGACATATGAAGAAGAGATTGGTGTTGGAGACAGTGGTGAAGTGGGGGTGTTAGAGGTTTGTGGATGGTGAAGGCTAGGGTATCGATACTCAATAGCGTGATGTACGGGTTGATGGTTTTGACTAGGTTCGATATGAAAACTGCGGTGACAACCACATGCAGCACAATTATAGAACTTTGGATCACTTTGAGGGAAGTTATATGACGACATAAACTCTCCACAACCATCAACAACATAATTACTGGTGTTGGTAGCATAATTTTTGTTACATTTACCATAAGGGGACGCGATCGGTGGGGCATGGTAGCTTTTGAATGCTTGAAGACCATTTGTACTTAAGGGTTGTGCTGGATGATTTCCCATTCGGCTTGGTTGAACATGAGTAGGGAGTTCAATTTCGGCTTGCACGTTGGTAGTGGTTAGTGGTGGTGGTGGTGGTAGTGGTGGTAGCGGTGGTGCATCCATTAGTTGATTTGATTTGAGGTGTCTAAGATAGAATTAGGGGGTGGTTTTTATAGATTTTTTTTCTCTATAGGTAATTCAATTATATAGAAGTAAATGAAAATAATAAATTACAAAAGTACATAAAACTATTGATTGATGATATACATACTTAGTTGGTATATGAATTACTAAATTGATTATGCATTAATTAGTTAGCGTTAAATGAATAATATATATATATATATATATATATCAAATATTTGCATTTAAGCATATTTCATCATCATATATTGTAAATAAATTAAAATGAAATGTTTTGTACGCATATATATTATTATCATAGAGAAAATTTCAAAAAAGAATGATAAAAAATGAAGATTAAAAGAACCAATAGAATTGCTCCATATCAAAAACTCATTTTCACATATTTTTTTTCTTCTAAAGACTAAATATTTCACAAACTGTATGTTAATAAATTACAAAAGTTATACTTTTAACAAAGTTTAGAATCAACCTTGTTTTTCTCTTCGATTATAGACCTCAAAGTTATACTTTTGACCATTAGTTTGTTTATTAAAAAAAATAATCACAACAATTATATCCATAACTAAACTTTAAATTCAAATCATTGATAATTTAAAAAGATTTAAACATAAAATATTGTAATCACATGTGATTGAACATCGAAGTATCATTCACATGTGATTAAAGGGTAATCAAATACAAATTTTCAAATCATTGACCGTAATTATACTATTAAGTAAAAGTTAAGTTGAAACATACATGTATTAACATATATCAGTAAATTATTCATAAATATCAACTTATAAGTGAAAATCATATGCGATTATACACAAAATCATATGTGATTATGATCGGCCACCGAACGGCATGTTATTCACCATAAGAGATTGTCGTCACTTATCCCCGACTTGCAGATCAATGGGCCTCAGGTGTAACACCCCCAAATTTAATGTTTTGCGGAAGCAAGATTTGGGTATTACTAATCAATAACAAAGCACACAGATTAATAGTAAACGACTCTATATGCGTCGTTTTGACAAAATATATTAATATTAAAATGTTTACAGTAATCATCCTACACATAGCTCGTGTTCGTAGTATGAAGAGATTTGAATACATAATTAGTTGTACAAAATCTAATAATGAAGTAAAATCTCTTGAATGCTTGCATGAATACTCGAGCTAATATGCATCCTGTTGGGCAGTCCAGTTCTACTGCTGTGTACCTGTGATACATGCTAAAATGGGTCAGCTAACGCTGTTGAGCTCGCAGGTTTAGATATCAAATAAATTTAGTGTGAACCGCAAGATTTAATCGTTGATTTGCATCCAGCAAATGATAATAGTTATGTATACAGCCATGAGCGCATAGTCTGAGCTTAACTCGAGGGGTCGGGTCACATATAGAGAATTCCGAGCGAGGTGCCTCCACGAGAGCCTAATCTACTCTCTTCTTCCCAAATATTAGTACATCCATTGCAGAGGTTAGCGCGACTAACCCAGATGAGGTGGGTCAATCCTATATGGTACCATATACTAATATTCACGCTACTTTCGTATTACCAGACTATACTGATGGAGGACTTTGATTTGATTAGTTGAAAATAACTCATGTAGTATATTGAAATATGTACTCGCGTTCACGTGTTAAAAACACAGCAATGTATCGCACCCCTAGTAAAACAGTAAAAAGAGGGGCTATGAGACTCACCTGAGCCTAAAGAGTTTATCTAAATAAACTGAGATTGATTAGCCAAGAATCGAAGTCCAAACTCTTGTAACCTGAGGGTGTCCATGACACGCAATGGTTATAAACATGTGAAGGCATCTAATAAGACTACCTTGTAGTTGTTTGTCCAACTAGAATGTCCAAATGATTACAATTTGGTTGATTGTTTAAGTGTTTGAAAATGCGTACGACCCGTTGGTGATTGTTTGTAATAATAATCCCACATTATTATTTTGATGATTTTGAAGTGTTATACCTAAAAGTAAGTTCCAATGTGTTTTAGAAGTTGTGTCGCATTCGTGTTTGATGTTATACAAGTTTAACACCTTGTGTGAAAGTTTAGATGTAACACCGTTACTCGTGACCCTAGGGTAAGGGCGAACCCCGTTAATGACGGGGGTCCGGAGGCAGCGACCCTGGTAGCGGGGTCCAAGGGGCAGAATTTGGGTGAAAAATGCATCTGGACTTGAATTTGGGTGAAATCGAGTGATAAAATTTTAGGTCTCGACACTTAGTAAAATTTGTGTTTTCTTGGTTCTGTTTCATCGACATAGCGTGCAACATACGGCTTAGTGTCGCTAAGTGCGACATAGTCTGTTGTGTCGCAGATCATATCTGCGACATAAGGGCTTGTGTCGCTAAGGGCGACATCCGCAATTCAGTGCGACGTAGGGTGTTGTGTCGCTATATGCGACATCTGTAATTTCTGCGACATAACTATTTGTGTCGCTATATGCGACATCCGTGATTAGTGCCACATAGTGGCTTATGTCGCTATATGCGACATAAGGTCTGATTTATCGACATAAAGGCTTATGTCGCAGGTGGCCTGGAGCCTCTGCGACATAATGCGCTGTTGGCCGGAAAATGAGCCGAAAAGGTGTTTTTTGGCCTCCGTTCGACCTGAGACTTTTACCCAATCCATTTTTGGACATCTTAAGCTTAAACAAACTATAAACATGTAAAAATAAGTGAAACGATGAATTTCGAGAGTTCGCTGGAAACTTACGAAGTCGATTGGAGCAAGTTTGGTGGTGATTTTCTTAGATTTAAGGTGATGGTGGTTTTGGTTTTGTTTGAGAGAAAAAGGGAATGAAAGAAATGGAGAGAGAGGAGGGAAGTGAGGAGAATGGTGAGGGGAAGGGAATTTGGGCAGATTTTTGAGGAGAGGGGGAAGGGTTTTCTTCAACTTTTATTCCCCGCGTTAGAGCTCCGTGCGGTGTTCGTTTTCCCCGGTCGTTTAAACGTTAAATAACTGTCTTATACGTTTAATTATAAGTTTTAAAATACAATTGTTTATTTAATATTTTTGTTGAAGTATTTTACCAATTACTTAATAACTTAAATGATTTTGTTTGTTTGTGTGTTAAATGTCTAAGTCGCGTTGACGTTTATTATACGATACGAAATGTAGTTGAAATATTATCAAAATAATATTTTGGGTATGATATCGTTATTAAATAATTTTATGTTATTTAATAAAATTGATTCACCAACGTTCGTATTTACTTGAACCGAATTACATTCGATTTAAAACTTGCACGATTTAATCAAATCGCATATTCGTATATATTCAACAATATATATATATATATATCGGTACATTAATTAGCCTAACATAGAACTAATTACATGTATTAACATAGAGTTGGGCACTAATCATTAGTCCTAATTTAGCGGGTGTTACATCAGGGGTTTTAAATTTTTATTTAGCGGGGCTTAAATTATACGTACTACCTACTTTGGTTAGTGGTAAGTATGACCTAAGATCGTTGTAAAGATCGCAACGTAATGTGGATCAAAGTTGGTGCTTTCGGTATGGAAGTCTTTAGGATGGAACAAAGTAGGTAGGTTTGGGGTTTTAAACTAAAGACGGATGTAACACCCCCAAGTTTCTTGTGTTTAGCGGAAACAAGCTTTGGGGTGCTACTAATCAAATATCAACAACACAAAGATAAAGCAAACGACATCTATATGCATCGTTTGAAAAAAATGGTTACAGTTCATAGATAGAAAGTTTGAAAACTTAGTGTTTTCAGTTACAAAATGTAGTTCCCTAGAGTCCCCGCGTGTAGCGGGAGATTCTATTACATAATCATAATATACAAAAGATAATGCTAAGAATCTCCGTTAGATGCAATGTAGAAATCATGTGACTCTAGCTCGTGTTCAGGGGTAATCCTACTCCGTCTGTGTACCTGAGATACAAAGCTAAAAAGGTCAACCAAAAAGGTTGGTGAATCTTACAGGTTTAGTAATAAGTAATCGTTATAAACCACAAGTATGTACCAGTATTGCTATCAAGCAAAGTAAGTAAATCAGTAATTCATCACAAGTGCCATGAGCTCACAAGTTGAAGCTTAACAGTGTAGTGTGAATGGTACAGTCAAGTATAGTTTCACGTACCCCCGTGAGTGCTATCCGAACACTCATATGTAACACGCCCGTTTCTACGGAACAGTTCATGGTAGCGCTACTACCCCGGGTGGGGATTGTCAATCCCGAATGGATCCATCCTACTAATACTCGCGCTTAAGTTTATAACTAACAACTTATGATAGGAGGCTTTTAGTGGATAAACTGTAACTCATGCGTTGTGTGTAAAAAGTAATGAAATCAGTTTAGTACATCGTGTTCATATGTAAAACAATTGCTAAGTATCTCACCCCAAAGTATAAAAACAGTAAAAAAATGGGGCTGTAAGACTCACCTGAGTCTTGTAAGTACGTATGTGAAATCAACCAGGTAAAGCGGATGTAAGTCCGTGTATCGGTTCTCAGAACCCTGCAACCTTCACGAAATCGAAAATTGAGAAGATGGAGAGCTTGAGATGGTGGTCGTTTTCTCTTGAATCAATTCAGCAAAATGATGAGTTTTTGGTGACGTTTTTGTGAGGATTTGAGGCTGCGATTTGAGAGAGAGAAGGAGATGAGAGGATGTATATGTGTGTGTTTGGTGTAAATGAGGTGGAAGTGGGGAAAGAATGGGGTTAAAAGGGGTGGGTCATGGGTCGGTTGGGGGCTGGGTTCGCGGGTCTGAGCCGACCCAACTTGGGTCTCTGGCTCGCGGGTTTGTGTTTCCGAATTTTATATCACGAGTCATTGTCGGTTAAATCACGTAGTTGTTTAAATGTTGTTTCGCATTATATGTTAAAGTGTATTTGAAATATTTTTAGCCAGAAGTATTTTATCAAAATATTTAATAATGAGTTATAAAAATATAACTTGAATTACTTCCTGTTGTTGGGCGCGTTTCGTGTGCTTTCGTCACGTTCGAAGTGTTTTAAACGATACTCGATACGTGTATTATATTTTTACAATATATTAATGCAAATAATGTTTGTTTGGATAATTCCACATTATTTAAAGTTTTTGTCACCAACGTCCATATTAAATAAGGTCGGACCTCGTCCGGTTCATAAGTGTACGATTTAAACAAATCGCGTACGTGTGTATGTAATTACACAGGATGTCTCATATATTTAGATTAATACAAACTAAATACATGTAATTACAAGCAGTTTAGGCACAAATCAAAAGTCCTAAATTGGCGGTTGTTACAACGGATATTTAAAATACATGAAATTAAAATGCAGGAAAAATAGATAAAGATAGATGTGTGATTGTTGAGATTTCAATAATTGATATTTCCGGATAACAGAATAAATGATGACCCTACTAAATTAAATAAGCAGACTATTAGGTGTAAACACTAGAACCCTACCAATTAATTTTCCCATTGGCATGTCATTAGGAACTAGGTTATCATGATTCTGATTTGAGCAATACGCAAAGCTTCCAATACTTACCTAGTTTAAAAGTAAGCAACCTATTTTGGTGAAATATCGAGGTGCATGAATCAGTAACGTATCGACTCATAGGTCTGACCGCTCTTAACTCCTAAAATAGTTTACCTATTAATAAGTTATGCAACTGATTAGTAACATTGTGTATTTAGACTGCCGATTATGCAAAACCTAGTGGTTTAAGTATCCTAAGTCACTTGGACTTTTACTTTCATTTCTAAGTCTTGTTTGTATCTGGTTTAGTTCCGGTTACTTCGACTTATGATTTAAATCTATTCTTTTCAAATAGTTATACATCCCTAGATTATTCGCAGATTGTTAAAACATGTTTCATATACATACCATGCCTTTAAGTGATAACCAGTGTATTATACAAAATAGTTACACGGCTTCTTACATTCAACATGCGGTCAAGAGTAATTAACAGTCAGAATGACACTCTTACTAACTTAAACTAATTAAATGTAAAGCAGTGCATAAATATAAATCTAATATGTACAATGAGTGGTCTCAATGTGTTTTATTTATTGCATGTTAAAGGCACATATAACTACTTAACTTAATTAAGATTTATCACTTCATAATTACCAGGTTGCAGTCACGTGGATAACCATAAAGGGTACTCCATAAATTAGATTTAATTCATAAAGCATAACAACACAAAAAGTTATTAATTCTCATTTATCTGGACGTATTTACGAACATTATTTTACAGTCTTTTGACTTTACCCACCAGTTAGTTTGTAATATTGTATTATCCTTTCGGAGTTCCAATGTTAAACCAGAGCTGATTCCTGTAATATATCTGAGAACAGTCGAATTGGAGCTGTTATATTACTTCATGAATATTTACACTGATTATATAATGTCATCCCTACTTATAATTATTTTACATCTCAACAATCACAATAATAAAGTACTCGCAATTCATGACAATAAATAAATCACATACAAAGCAATAACGTATATTAAAATATAACATAAAACGAGTATGCGAAAAGGATTATATATCACCCGGAAAATAAAGCGTAGCAGCGTATTATTATCATTAACAAACTCTTCGCACTTACAATGAAAATCTTCAATTCCGATCGTTCATTCTAGTTCCTAAATTATTCCATAGATTAATAAAACTAATCATAGAGCGAGAAACATTACAAAAATTATAAGAATTAGTAAAATCATCATCTGACACACAATCATTCTGTTGGTTGTTGCCTATCACATGTAAACAATAAATCAATCTTAAAAATTAGTCAAATAAAAACATTTTTCATCAAATATCATAGCAAAACAAAACAATTTTCAACATAGATTCTGTAAATAAATTTTTTGATTCAGTAAACACATATTATTAAAGATCCACATTTTATCTAAAAAGCATGACGCCTTTCATCCGGTAGTCTTCACTATACAACTAAACTATCAATTGTACTTAGCACCTAGTCGAACAACTTTTACTACGTCAAACAATCATGAATAGTACACATAGTTATTCAACAACTCGTTATTCTCCTTATTGCTTTGCATTGAATCGACAGCTCAAAACTATTATTAAAAAATAAATAATCAAACCCAGTCATTGGTTTCTTTGATTCAATGACAAATAACCTACTACCTAACTAACCCATACAATCACAATAGAATTAAAGATTTGGCAACATTGTAATGTGTTAATTATACTATGATTCAGTCTTAATTATAATATGTTCCAGACTTATCATTTCATCATTTGTCATAGTCCTAAACCCTAAATTTACTATAGATTCATCACTTTGCCACCTTGATTCACAAGTTTATCTTTTAAGCCATTGTTAAGTTCAGAGCGATACTCAACGATGCAGTGTATATTCAAACAATACAACAACATGGCAACGTTACTTCACACACATATCAAAAGGCAATAGGAACCTTGTTTTTTGTTCATTTTTTTTGTTCTCTATATGATTCATTTGCATCAAACAAACATAACATATATGTTTTCAACACCAAATATACAAAATACCAATGATTATTGAACTAGCGAAACATACTACGAACAACTAATTACCTAACCCTAATCGATATTACCGAACTAACAAAATTATACCAGTGATTCACCCGTTATTTTGAAAAAACCGTGAAACACACCACCTTTTAATCGCGAACAAAACTGAAACCTCCAAATTACCAACCAAAAACCCTACTTATTCCTCTACCGATCCAAACTAACAATCGCTAAACATAAACAATGAAGCAAAAATTACCTTTAATGTTCAATTGTTTCACTTTTTTCGTTGTAGCCATTGATTCGAACTTTAAAAGAAAAACAACCGCTTACGGGAGACTATTGGTCGATGGTGATGCCGTGAAATTGATATAATCCACTGAGATATTATGCGCCGATTCAGGAAAATACAACTATATTAGGGTTTGATTGTTGGGTTGAAGAAGATGGAGATGGAAGTTGAGTAGTTGGCTTGGGTATTGGTTTGCATGTAAACCGGTCGGGCTTAAATTTTTCATTAAATGTGATTTTTTTCCTTTTTTAATTGAACATAGGTAATTGACTGATGTACCTTTCACGCTTCAGATTTTTTGATCAAACCCATTGACCAATCTGAACCATTGAATCACTCATCTTGTGGCCAAGATTGCTTCTCCACCTTCTCCATCTAAAAACTCTTTTCCCTTGATCCCAATCCAATATATATATATATATATATATATATATATATATATATATATATATATATATAAGTTGTAGTTAAAAAATAATAATATACAAAATCTAGTGAAAAAAACTTATAGTTTAATTTATTAAAAATAAAATAGAAATTGGATACTATATATAATAAAATTTTGATAATAAAGTTTTGGAAAAAAAAAATTAAAAATTCCGTCTGCTGAAATCCGCCAGGAGCTGATGGTGGCTTGCGACGGCTGGTGGTAGCCGACGGTGGCTTGCATCAACAGTTGGTGGGGGTGGTAGTAGGTAGGGTTGGGGGAAGAAGGAGATAGGAGGAAGAAGAAAAAAAAGTAGAACTGTAGGTTAAAATGTAAAAATCAAAAGAGTGAAAGAACTGTGAATTGATTTTTTTTTTTTACTCTTTTTTCAAATTATTAAGAAATACCATCCCTTATAACCATTGATCCAAACTAAAGGAAAATCCAAGAGGCACAATTGAACCTTATCCTTAACTACCCTATTCTTCTATGGTCATTCACTATAACTTGTAAAAGTTTAAGTATATAAGTTTAGATATAAATTAAGACAAAAAAGTAGAAATGTATGATGATAATTATATTAATATTCAACTTTTCTGATATACAATGGTCACATTATCATTTTTCTAAGATTACATTCTATATTCACTTTGTCTTGATATGCAATTTCATACGGTTTGTCCAAATATGATAAAGTTGTGGCTTTGATCACTAGGTTGAAGCTTATGATTGTATTTTTTTAGAAAGTCAAACCTATAACTCCCTTTCACGTTATATACAATCATGAATATTTACGCAATATCTTTCATAAGGCTTGAACTCACAATCACTAGATTAAGTGACAATTCACATATTGTAAGTCAAAGGCCCTTTAATATTAATATAATGATATTACATTATTATATCATATAATAATTTTATTTTTACTTAGCTATATGCATATACTAGTATATTATTTACTCTTTCATGTCTTGAATAATGCAATTTCATATTAATATATCGATTTATTTATTCCACCATGTCATATATTATAATCAATAAACTAATAAACATGATAACAAATTTATATTTACACATATACATAAATTTCATTCCTGCAAAATCAATAATTATTGTATGCATATATGTACTAGCTATAAGCTCAAGTGTGAATTGGTAGAGAGAATAAAATCGACTAACGTTGACCCGTGCAATACGGTAGAAAAGAGTGAAGATATCAATAAGAGTTGTTAATTGTGATGGTGATTTTAATAATAATGTGATGGTTAGCTAGAACTAGGGGTGGCAATTTGGGTCGGGTCGAGTTGACCCGCTCGGGTCATCGGGTTGGCGGGTCGGAAGTAGTTAACCCAAACCCGACCTTATTTTCTAATCGGGTTGAGTATTTCAACCCAACTCAACCCTGACCCAAGCTGACTCAACCCAGTTGACCCAATTTTTTAACAAGATCAACATATTTTCGGGTCATTTTATGTTAATGGGTCAATTTCGGGTTAAATAGGTTACATGAGTCACTCTCTAAATTTATAAATCGTTACTAATAAAGATAAAAGTGTATTAAATCTCCAAAAAATCATATTAGCTAGTATGTTCATCAAAATCTAGAAAAGAAAAAAACACTTGATCATTAAATTAAATTAAAACTTTAAAATTTTTAACCACATTTTTAATTTATTCTTGTCGGATTTCGGGTCGTGTCAAAAATTGCCAACCCTAATACGGTTTATGGACAAAAAGAAGTTCAAATGTTTTATTTAAAAATAAAAGTATAAATATTTAATAATTTTAAATTATTATTTTTTTTATTTTCGGGTCATCAGGTTGACCTAATGACCCATCAGGTTACCCGAACCCGACCTGAAAAATAATCAGGTTATCGAGTTTCGGGTTGGTGGGTCAACGGGTCAAAAAATCATGACCCAACCCGCTTATTTTCGAGTCGATCTCGGGTCGTGTCGAAAATTGTCAGCCCTAGCTAGAATGTTTGTTTGTCTTTTGAAAATATGTAATACAGAGTATGTGTTATGTGTATATATAATAAGTTATCCTAATAAGTGAGGCATAAAGAGATTACTATAGTTTTAAAGTCTATTTAGATGTAAAAAGTCTCAAATAGTTTAAAAATATATAATACGGAGTGTGGAGTATAATATGGATTCGAGCCTAATATTTGAAGGTTATTTATGAAGATGTATTATGAGAGTAAATTATGTAGAAATAATATATAGTAAATGGTAGTTGCCAAATAGATTCATGGTTATTCATGGACAAATATTATATGGATTTTTTTCAATTAAGAAAGGTTAGTTTGGTCCATTAAATTATTTATAGGGGTAATTGTGTCATTTGTTTTTTTATAAAGTTTATAAATTAATGATAAAAAGATTTAAACAATATATAAGGGAGTATAATAATTACACTGTTACTTAAAGATATCGGTGTAGCGTACATGCATGATGAATTGTGTTAATAATTCGAAATATTTTTTTTTAGTAATAATTATTCTACACTATATATGTATAAAGATATAGACATGCGCGGATATAGAGGGGGGCATGAGCGGCAGTTTCCCCCCAAGAATTTTTAAATCATGTAAAAAAAATAGTTTTGCCCACAAAGATGAAGAAATAATTAAAAAAAAAATGTTGCCCTCAAAATATATAAATTCTAGCTCCGCCCCTGGATAAAGACAATTAATTCAACTCTGAACACATTTTCCCTTTCACACTTTTGAAAATGTTTTATATCGTATTATGTCATATTCAAGTAATCACAGTTTATAACTAAATATACAGTCTAATAACGAACTTAATCTCATCTTGTATATGGGCTGCATGGGCATGCAGGCCTAAGCAATAACCGTGTAATAGTAGTTAATTCAATTTTGAACGCATTGTGTTGGGCCTCATAATATTAGACTCTATATGGACACAATTTGTTGCTGAGCTGTAGCCCAATAGCTGGTACGTCCCAACTCTCAAAGTGTCACAATTGATGCACTTTAGAGTTTAAACCCGCGTTCTTTCTTAAGTTGTCAAATTATTAGCTCTGTGCCTCTGTCGAAGTTATGCTAAATAAGCATAAGCTCACAAGGGTTTCTAACCCACATATTGCAATTCTTACACCTATTAGAAATCAAAAAATCAGACAATCTTTGAACTCGAGGAAAAATTTCTTCACGTTGACTTTGATCCGGAGTAGCCTAAAGCAATGAAGTTTCACAACAATCAAATGGTTAATGGATTGACGGTACCGTCAATTCATTAACCGCAGTATATATATATATAAACACAAATGCACTCAAAAAAAATTTATGTCTATGTCCTATTAGCTTCCTTCTGGTTGCGTGATTCTTCCGTCACAAACATCGCTCTGATACCATTTTTCGAGATCAATACCAACAAGTTTTAAATTGCTATTATCTTAAACCTTTCCCGATAAAAAGTGTCATATGTTAGTTGTGTATATAACTAAGGAATGTTGGTATATAAATAGGGTAAAAGTCATACACCGGTAATGTATTTTCACTTTTGTTTGAATATAGGTAATGAACTAATGTTATAATCAATGTAGGTAATGTACTTTGTGAATATGTATCGATGTAGCTAATATAATTTATAAGTATATTACATACATTGAAACATATTATGTAATATTTATAACATGTAACACTTGACGATACATTACCTACGTTGATAAATATAATTAGTTTAGATAAATAGAATTAGTTTATTACCTACATTGAAAAAAATGAAAATAAGTTACCAATTTATGAGTTTAAGCCATACAAAATATTCCATACCTACTAGAATAAGGCTTATATGATTACATATTACAAACTAGCTAGCTTGTACCCCTTCTTATCAAAATAAATGTTTATCTTTTTATTTTATTTTGTCAAAATAAGTATGTACTATAAAAAATAATTATTATAAACTTTTATCATTTTACCCCGGTATAGAGTTTGTGCAATAGATTAGGGTAAAATGTCATATTCACCAACGAATAATGTAATTTCTTAAACTCTTTGAAAAATAAATCGCGAGACTGAGGGTGTATTAATTAACTTTTAACTTAACTATGTATAAATATAAATGTCCAAATTGAATTGCCCGCCCATAGTATATATAGAAGCTGGATAAAAAGGTTTAAGGTTATCACGTGTAATAATTAAGAATGAGAAGAAGGGAGTGGTAAATGGATGAGAATTCACATTCCAATATTCCATTGCCGTTGCAACAGTTATTAATAATTAAAAAAAAAAAAAAGTTAGTTATTTAATTTAATGCGATGGGGGTGGGTCCTAAAGAGTGACACTAATAATGAAAGGGTCAGGTCATGTGCGACTTGGGGTCCAGCAAGTGGTCGTGCACATGCAAATAACATGCAACAGACGACACCGGTCTTACTCTTTACACATTCACCCAATCTTGTTTTTGAATAAATCTTAAAATATCCCCAAATCTTTATTCCCTCAGTCCCTCAATTATTATTTATAATACCACTTGTAAACATCTTCATTACAAACATCGTTCTTACGATTTTCCCGGCAACAGTACTGTTTTCGTGCGTTCAAATATGATTGGTTATAAATGTATACATTGATCAAATAGCCAAGTAAATTGGATTACTTCTTCATCCGTCGTCTTTGACAAAGTGCCTATTTTTAAAATGTACTTAATAAGCTATTTTTATCCCGCACATTGCGGCGGAATTGAAAAAAATTATAATTTTAGGTGAAAATACTATACATGTGTGTTTAATATAAAAAATAAAATGTCCAAATATATATATTTGAATATATCAAACTATCAATACCATTGTATGTAATTTCTTTCATTTGAAATAAAGATACTATAACCATAAATGTTGATCACGTTCAAATTGAACATGATAATATGGTATTTTTTGAAATTATTATTACTACTACTATTATTATTTTTAATTTTTTTTTATTTTTTTGTTAATTTGTTCCATGACATTAGAACTATTATTTTTGTCTTAGTGACATATTTATACTAAGGTAATAATGTAACTTGGGATCAACTGGTTTGAACCCGCGCGTTGCGGTGGAAGTGTTTTGGTAAAATTTGGAATTACCACTTCTCTTATGTAATCAATAATACAAACAATGATACTAATTTATTGTACATAATTTTTTATATATGCGAATTAAAAGTCAGTGGACCGTATTTAGTAAAATTTGAGTATTTTCGAATGATATAGGGAGTTATGTTTAAAAAATAACTTTTTAAAACTCCAAGTAGTAAAATTTTTTACGATTTTGTTGTTAAAAAAAATTAAGTTGACGAAGGTATGATATTTTTTTATTATACTGATATGTATGTATAATCGAAAGAATGTAAATTAATAAAAATTTGATACAATACTACATAAAAATGTTAAGTTAAATTATCGTTCGCAATTATTTGTATAATTTTGCCGTAATAAAATTAGTATAAAAGTTTGTTGCAAGCAAAGGGAAAAAATGTATAAGGTATTAGTAAAAAAGGTGGAAAAAAATATAGGTAAAACTGAAAGGGGGAAAATGAAAAATGGTAAAATCTAAAAGGTAAAAAATGAAGAAGTGTTAAAAGTTGAGACAAAGAAATTGAAAAATACGTAATAGTTAAGGGGTAAAAAATGGAAGAAAACTAAAAGTTAAGGGGTAGAATTTGAAAAGTTAAAGGATAGAAATTGAAAAATACTTAAAGTAAAGGGGTAGAAAATTAAAAATGATTTAAAGATAAAGGGGTAAAAATATAAAAGTACTAAAATTTTAGGAGGGTGAAATGAAACTTTGGGGTCGCTATTCATTCAATAGTAACCCCACACATTTCTGATGAATGTATGTATGGGTAATTTTAGGAATCTCAACTATTCACTGAGCAATATCGTCTCGATCTATTAAGATCTTTGTTGACTTTAAAAACATGAAGATGAACATCTATTTTGAACAAACTAAAATAGTAATGTGGATATTTAAGATGGGACACATATAATAAATAAGTTATCGTGATAGGGTGATGATTCGTACACTATCAAATATTATCCATCTACCACTAGCTGTGATTTACAATGATATTGTACAACATTGTAAAGCATATTGAATGGTGTACAGATAATTTTTGCTAATGCATGGATCACTCCCAATCGTGATATTTTAACCAAAAAGGCGAAAAAGTGGAAACGATTGGATTAGTAAAGAAAAAAAAAATGTATGGATAGCAAGAAGCTATATGCCATGTGCTGGGCCTAACAGAAAGCACATGGGGCTTGGCTCGGATTATTGGATTAAATACACACTTTTATTAATTTCTTCCTAAAAATCATTTTCAAAAATCTTAAAAGTGACTAATTACATACTACTCATAAAAATCTTAAAAGTGACCGATTACATACGACTCCTTAGCATCGGAAAATGATAATAATACATATATTATTACAGCTCTTAGTATCAAAATCTTCTATTGATATTGTTTTTAACATTTACCATTGTTACATACTACCTCCGTCCCATTTAAACTATCCACTTTAACTTTGCACGTAATTTTAAGATTCTCCATTAATTATACTTTTCACCAATCAAATATTAAATCTACCCGCTAAATTCTTTTTTAGATGTGGCAATTTTAGACCAATTAATTAATAAAGGGTCAATTTGGTTAATATTTAGGAGGTGATGAGTTTGTTGGGTCTCCTCCCCATTTTTTAGATGTGTCTAAATGAGTTTTTCAATGTAACCTTCAATTGTGTAACAATTAATCAACGGGTCTAGATGGGTATTTTTTCTCCACCTAATTTCATTTTTTTTTCATTTTTCACTCAAATAAAAAAAATTGGTGAAAACCTGATGGGTCGACTTCCCGAGACCCATTTAGACCCATCTTCTAAATGACTCATATAAACCAAAACCCATCTAGACCTGTGATCCGACCCGGCCCATTCATTTTTCCACTAATACTCTTTTTTAATTGGTTATATATAAAAAAAGAACACTTATAATAAGATATCCCAAAATAATAGCGTGGACATTTTAAATGTTATCTATATTTATTATTATTATTAATTAGTTTTTATAATCAATTTTTTTTTCTCAAAGCAATAATAAATACTGAACGAGATGTGGCCACTAGGCTTGTGTCGGCCCGATTTAGAACCCATGATCCAACTTAACTGCTCACTTGCTAGTTGGCCTACAGTACGAATATGGACCAGCATGCAGCCTATTAAAACTAACCATGACTATTTTCACATCTATAAATATCTACAACACATCCCTTCATTCCTTCCATCAAACATTCCCAAATTCACATCTCAACAACCAAATTAACAATCTCCATGGCTAAGTTCTTCGCTGTCTTCGTTTTCGCTCTCATCGCCATTTCCATGCTTCATGTTACCGTAAGTCTCCGCGATTAATTGTATCCTTCAAAGTTCAAACAATGTTACTGATTTAATTTTTTGTTTCGTTTTAAATAAATCAGGTTTCAGCTAATGGAGGACATCGCGGAGGATATGGACCTGGAAGCTTAACAAGCTCTCGTAAGTTTCACATTGTCATATTTAGATCCAATACTTTTTATAATTCGACACACCAATTACTAAAAACAAGGTCCTATAATTAAATGTGACAAAAAAACATGTAATAGACACATATGTCAGCGTACTATGTGAAAAATAAATATAATACCTTCGGCTAACATTTTCGCATAGTTTAGAGACATCCATGTCTAATAACCTGTGCAAAAACTATAAACATCTTTTAGCTTTTTAACTATCAATAATAAAATTTTGAGGCTCTAAACGGTCACACTTCTTTTAACGGTCACAATTGTGTGGAAATGAACAGAGTGCCCCGGGCAATGCATAAGGAGATGTAGTCACACACAATACCACAATGCATGCATGCTATTCTGCCAAAAGTGTTGCGCAAAATGTCTATGTGTGCCCCCGGGTTTTTACGGAAATAAACAAGTGTGCCCATGCTACAACAACTGGAAGACCAAGGAAGGTGGCCCTAAATGTCCTTAGATCCGAACAACATTTACACGATCAATTAACGTCGATTATATTACGGGCTAATTACCGGATTAATGTTGTTATACGAATTAATTATGTACTATTCCCTTTCTGATCTTAATTGTTGTAATATTGTGAGGTCCATTTGATCAAAAGTGAAAATGGACTAACGGATTCTAATGTTTGTTGTTAGCATGTGCTACACTCCGTTGGATGTAATTCTTGCATCCGAATGTGATTGGGCCCAAAATGTTTCTCAAGTGATATTTTCACTTTATTGTTGAAATATATATATTTACCAAGTGAATTTATCGATTCACTTTGTCATGTTTTGTGTGTCCATGGTTGCTATGTTGATTGGATATTTCTAACGTGTTACCTTATGAAACATGATACTTAAAAATTTTAATACTTAAAAATTCAGGTTCAACAAATATTTATCTTTTTATGTATATATTAATTACAAATTTTGATACTTAAAAATTCAGGTTCAACGAATAAACTTTAACGTGTGACATGTGAGCATATGTTAGCAAAATATATTTTGGTATGTGTCTTTTAATGTTGGAAATAACATATGCATAGCACATGGCTCAAGATCAAATGCTATGTCGTATCAAAGAGTTTCAGTTTGGTAGAGTTTCCTAAAATTAAACATGTATGAAAACAAATAAAGAACAAAATATTCGAAGAGAAGTGTCCCAAATTATGTCTTGGTCTGGATGTATGTATATGAACTATAAAGGATTAAAGGGCAAATTGTGTAGTAGATGTATTTACAACCCCAACGGCTTAGCAACATTATAAGAATAATCATGACGAATTGAAGCCCATCTAAGACCATATTAAGCCCCATCTCGGTACAGAAATGAAGTGGGGTTGATACTTTGATCTTTGCAAATTACAATATATAAATATAGGGAAATTAATCAAAAAGTCCTTTTTCTCGAACATAATTTTCGTTTTGCCCCAAAAAAAAAAAGTTGCGATTTTGCCCCATCCGGGCGCAGGTCGCATGGTGCGACCTGCGACCCGTGCTCCACGACCTGCGACCCTCATGGTTACCGAGTAAAAGACAAGCGTTACGAGCAAAACCTCAGGTCGCAAGTCGCATGGTGCGACCTGCGACCTGCGACCCGTTCACCAAAACCTGCGACCCGTTCACGAGTTACCGAGTAAAAGACACGAACCCAGCACCACGACCTGCGACCCATACTCTGCGACCTGCGCCCGACTCAAAGTAGTACCTCGTGTTTAATAACGATGTCACGCTCCATTTTTTTTGTGCGACCCGTGAGACAAAAAAAGCTGCGACCAAACCTGCGATTCACCCGAATCCCAAACCTGCGACCACCTTCACCACCCGAACCACCCAAACCTGCGACCACCGTGAACCACTACCATTCTTGAACCACCACCAACCGTTAACCACCTCCCACCGTGAACCACCCACCATCCGTGAACCACCTCCACCCACCGCCACGTTCGTCCGATTTCAAACCCAAAAAAAAATGTGAAGCGAATTTGATTGGTGATTAGCTCCTAGCATGTCTTCTCAAACGGTACTAACTCGTTTTTACTCGATTTATAAGCTTTATTCGTTAAATTTCTTTGCGGCATTTCATCGAACACTTGGTGTGCGTTTTTATTTTAGATATTTAGACAACTAAATTGCTTCGTTTAATTGATATTACTGTGTTTTGATGTTTTTGGTATGTTAGAATAATGGATAATCTAGTTTATACTAAAACTATATTTTTTTCTTTTGAAATTTCTTTGAGGCATTTCATCGAACACTTGGCGTGCGTCTTGTTCACTAGTCGTAAGTCTTGATCACTAGTCGTAAGTCTTGTTCACTAGTCGTAAGTCTTGATCACTAGTCGTAACTCTTGTTCACTAGTCGTAAGTCTTGATCATTACTTGCAACTTTGGGGATCACTAGTCGCAAATCTTGATCACTAGTCGTAATTATTGGTCACTAGTCGGAATTCTTGATCACTAGTCGTATTTGTTATCATATGTATATATATTATTATTAGTATATATATATACTAATTATCATATATATATGTATATATATGTATATATTATTTATATATATATATGATAATTAGTGTATATATGTATATGTATATGTATGTATATGTATATATATGTAATAATATATACATATATATACATATACATACATATACATATATATATACACTAATTATCACATATATATATGTATATTATTATTAGTATATATATATACTAATTATCATATATATATATATGTATATATATGTATATATTATTTATATATATATATATGATAATTATATATATTATCATATATATGTATATATTATTTATATATATGTACATATACATACATATATATATTATTTATATATACATATATATATATATATATGATAATTAGTGTATATATATATGTATATGTATGTATATGATATATATATATATACATATACATACATATACATATATATATACACTAATTATCATATATATATATATATATATAAATAATATATATATATATATTATTAGTATATATATATATATACACACATATAATTAGTATATGTGTGTATATATTAGTATACATATATGTATATGATTAAGCGTTAGACATTTATGTACATGTATATGTGTTCCCTTTTATTTTTGACTAATAGTGATTGGTTGATTTTTTTCCAGCAGTTTACTCATGCGAAGTTGACATTGAAGAGCCAGCTCAGTGTTATTAGTGATTTTGCGCGTGTTCTGACAACCGAGCAAGAAAAGATATTTCGAGAACATTGTTTAGGTCATTGGTTGGATTTGAAGACAATTGATAATGACCCCGGCTATGTACATCATATGCTCCAATTGCGCTGCAATCGACCTAATATGGAGCATCCTCGGGAGGAGGTTGATGAGTTATGGTTTAAGATCACCCCGGAACATTATATACGATTTGGTAGGCGGGAGTTTTGTCTAGTGACTGGACTTCGGTTCGGTCACAACGTTGATATTGCGCATCACATTAGTTCGGATGTTCTTAAGAGGAGGCCTGCATTTAAAGAACGTGTATTTCCGGAGTTAGATAAGGTGAAAGTAAGAAATCTTCAGGAAAAGGTTTGGGATCGAAACACATTTGTAGGGTCAAGTAAACTTATCGATGAGGATTGCGTTCGATTGTGTATGCTACTTTTGATAAACATGGGTTTTATGGGAAAGCAGCCGACGTATGTTGTCGAGGATTATTATATGCATCTAGTTGAGGATTTTGGCGTGTTTGACAGGTAACCTTTAGTCAATTTTGTTATTTGATTAGAAAACTTTCCATGTGGCCAGTTATTCACATATAGTAATATATGTCGTAATTTTATTTTTGTTTACCAGGTACCCTTGGGGTAATATTGTGTGGGATAGAACTTATGCACAGCTCAATAAGGGGTTGGAGAACCGAGTCGCGAAGGAAGGGATGAAATACACATTGAGTGGTTTTGGGTGGGCGTTTAAGGTAGCTCCATTCTAGTTATTATTGTTTAACGTAGCTTTCTACCTCAATATACTATTATGCTAATTTGAAGTGTGCTTATATGTTATTAGAGTTGGATTTGGGATGCTTTTTCCCATCAATTAGAAGATGTTGTATTCAGGTTGCCAAAGCAAGTTCCTCGGGGTGTCCATTTGACGCGCAAAATGAGGATTGGCGAGTCTCAAAAATTTGACAAATACTTAGAAGTGCCGGTAATTGATTTACTTTTAAATATTTCGTTTGTTGTTATTTACTTGATGTTATTTATAAACTTATTTTGATACATGGTTGATGTTGCTGAAAGTGTGTTTACTTGTAAGCTGAAACATTATTTGGTTTATTAATTTTGTAAAAAGGACATTTTCAACTTTTTTTTAATTTGGTTTTAAAATGTAGGATGGTACCACTCTTGACATGCTTCCGAAGATGACGTTGAGGCCGACTAAAACTGAGAAGGAGTGCGATTGGTGGAAGGATAGTTACACCTTTTTCAATGAGCAGAAAAATGTACGTGAGTTCGAGAGGCCGACTAAGAAGCCACGAAATAGTTATACCTATAAAGCTCATGCTCAGTCATCACCTACCCCCGTATCTCATGACCAGGCGCTAGATGATATTGCTCTTTCAGCGCCTCATGACGGTCACCCGACTACTCATACCTCGAGTACAGGTTGTTGTCGCACCTCTCAGTCAGCATCACGGATGGAGGAGCCCTCCTTACGAGGTCGTGTCGACGCGCTTGATCAGATCATTTCCACCTTACGTGAGCAGGTGGACACGTTACTTAAGCGGGTGGACGCGCAGGATGTCATTATTGCTCAGTTTCAGGGTCAGGTATGGTGTTGTTATTAACGTTTACCTTAGTAATATGTATATATATGTATATATATATACATATATATATGTATATATATATGTGTGTATATACATACATATATATGTATATATATATCAGTTGTTTACTTATATTATTTGATTCCCAGGATGACGTGGGTTACGACGATGGTTATGTATCCGACACTTATATTGCCACTGCGGCCAAGATGTCGGCTCCACATGATTTGCGGCGTAGTATGCGAGATCGACGACGTGCCCCGGCTAGACTATCCCCGTTTATTACCCCGACACAACTTAAGAATCAGTTTTTGAAGAAAAGTGTGAAGGTGCATGAGGAGGCGCGTGAGGAAGCATCGGTTAGTTTAGGAGCTGATGATGATCACCGGGAGGTTGATGATCCGGTTTTGCCTCGGGTGGTTGATGAGCCGGTTTTGACTCGGGTGGATGATGAGCAAGTCCCGCCTAGTATGCCGATTACCAAGGTAAAACAAACTCAAATTTTTCCGTTTCCTTAAAGATGTATATATTAGTATAAATATATGTAGTGATTGATTGATGATGTTTTTTACTAATGTCAATTAACAAGGTTAAAAAAGTCAAGCGTCGGGCAAGAAGAAAGTCAGTTGAAGATGAGGATGAGATTGATGAGGACACTAGATTGGACATGGTTGCGAGTTTTGTGCACCCGGAGACTGGGGAGCTCATTACTCCCCCCCCCCTGAGCCACCTAGGTTGGATCAGGGACCATCCACTGCCCGAGATTTATATCTATCTGGCGGCCATGTGCGTTGTATGTTCATCCGACCGGGCCTTAGTTATATGTGTGTTGGTCCAGAATTTTGGGGCCGATTTTATGGTGAAGTCGATGATGGATACTTAGAAAACACTGTAAGACTCTAGATACCTTTATCTTTATCTTTATCCAACTATTGCGTTATAAATTTGATTTAGAGTTAGTTTGTGAATGTTATACTAAGACATCCTTTTCTTATAGCATATCGATGCTTGGTCCTATTTCTTGTTGTGGTGGCGATATCGAGCATTTACACGTCCCACTCAGCTTAGACGGCCATTGAAATGGACGATTATGCCCCTTGGTTTTGCGAATATGATAAAAGAATTCGTACACTACAAGGATGAAAAGATTAGACGTCAAAAGAAAAGGACGCGGGGTTTGAGTGAGGGTGTGGAGGACAAAGGAGAATCGGGAGTGGACTATAAGTATTTGATGGGGTTCGCAGATGGCACTCGTGCACCTTACCCTCCGTGGTGGACTTGTGATAAAGTAAGTAAACCATATCTTTAACTATCTTTAATTATTTTACTTAATATATGTGTTTGTATTATATACATATATAACGTAATATATTATTTGATAGTAGTATATGTATGTGGATGCAGGTATTTTTCCCCCTTCACATTCCAGGACGACAACATTGGATCCTAGTGGTGTTTGATCTTCTCCTTTTTGACTGCTACGGATATGATAGCCTTCCCGGTCTTTGCGCAGCTGAGGAGCGTAATAAATTAGTCGAGGAGATAGGTCGATACATACTACCTTATATGGATGCCATTAGTTTTTGGAGGCATTGGGTCCACAAGAAGCCCTTTGATCACTGTCAGTTGCATTTACACATGAAGAAGGATGCGCCCGTGCAGACTAATGGGCTAGGCGATTGTGGAGTATGGGTGTGCAGGAATATGGAGACGATTGCCAATGACGAAGATTATGCGATCAGTGGGGATACCACTACCGTTGCTATGGATTATACCAAGTTCCAGAACGACCAGCTACCATGTATGGGACATCTTGTAGGATTCGAGAGGGCCAAACCTTCCAAAGTAAATAGGAGTTTCTCCTTCAATTGCATACCAAGTGTCTCGAAGAAGGTTTTCAGATTAAGCCAAAGAAGTCAGACAAAAAAAGGTACACAGCAAAATGTATTTTGCCTAATTGTGATTGGAAGATAAGTGCAGCGTGTATCCAATATTGTGACAACTTCCAAGTAAGGAAGTTACACGACGTACACACGTGTTCTCGTACTCAAATCTTGTCAAATAGCCGTCATGCAACCAAGAAAGTTCTTGGTAACCTATTAAAAGAGGCGATGAATTTGGAAGGACGTGTATACAGGGGAAAAGAGATCAAAGCTGATATGACTCAACGCTTTAAAATCAGCCTTACATACAACCAAGCATGGAAAGCAAAGTGTTATGCTATAGAGCTGTTGAGAGGTAGTCCCGCTGAATCGTTTAACAAGCTTCCCATTTACCTGCACAACCTAAAACTACATAACACGGGGAGCACTACGAATCTACGTACAGACGATGAGGGTAAATTTGAAATGTGTTACATGTCCATCGGTGCAGCTGTAAGCAACTATTATTACTATACATCTTACGTTCAAATATGTACATTCTTATAGAATTCATATATATTTTTATCTGCCCTTTGCAGATACGTTCATTTGTCAACCATACACGCCCAATAATAATCGTAGATGGTGCACATTTGAAGGGTGGGTACTTGGGTACTAACTTAATTGCTGTGGCGATGGACGGTAATAATGGCATCTTGCCATTAGCTTATGGAATTGGGGCGGGAGAGACGGCCGAGGTGTGGACCTGGTTCTTGGAAAACTTACGTGACGCACTTGAATCTGCTGGTGGGATTGACAACTTAACATTCATCTCTGATAGGGCTCTCGCAATTGCAGTCGGAATTTCTGATGTATTTCCAGAGGCATTTCATGCCCTCTGTTGTCGTCATTTATTGATGAACCTGAGAAGCAATTCTTCAAAAGTCAAGCACTTTGAATGGCATTATTGGAAAATGTGTAAGGCTTACAGAAAATCGGATTTCGATGAACATTTTGGTGTCATTTCTAGACATTTACCAACTTCATCCACGGTTCTTACAAACGTGGGGAAAGAAAGATGGTCAAGGCATCATTCAACAAAAACACGATATGCCTACCTCACAACTAACAGTGCATAGTCCATTAATGCCATGACCAAGCATGCCAGGAAACTACCAGTCACAATGTTGTTGGAGTTTTTTAGGTCTTCAGTACAACAATGGTATTTCAAACATCGAAACACTGCCGCGACTGTTAAAACACCACTCACACCATATGCCGAACACAAGATTGGTAAGAGGGTTTGCAAATCGCTTAGCTGGACGGTCAACCCATCCACAAACGTGATATGTGAGGTGGTGGATCGAAGAAAGAATGGTACAGTCAACTTGGAAACAAGAACATGCACTTGCAAGCAATGGCAATTATCTGGTTTACCTTGCGGACATGTAGCAGCAGTTACTCGTTACTTTAAAATGGACAATGTGACCTGCTTTGCGGAGAGGTATTTCACCACGGAAACGTATCGAGCAGCCTATAGTGAAGCTATAAATCCAACGCCTCATCCTTCAGAATGGGACGATCCAGGTAATCTGCAGATTTGCTTACCGCCTATATTGGTGAAGAGGCAATCTGGTCGCCCACCAGGCCGTGCTCGTATTCCTTCGAAGGGAGAGGAGAAACGGGAATACAAAAATCAATGTAGTCGTTGCAAGGAACACGGTCATAGTCGAGTTAATTGTACAGCTCCGTACGATAGAACAAATGAGCCAAGCCGATCAAGAACCACCGCAAGATCCAACTCAAGGTAAAAATCTAGATCAAAATCAAGAACGAAGAAAGTAAGTTGTTACTTTAATTCACTCGTCATTATTTTGACTTGCATTGTATTGTTAAGTTCCTATTTTTAATGCACTCGTCATTATTTTGACTTGCAGAAAACGTCCACAAAAGTACAGTCAAGCAAATTCGAGGAGGAAGGAGAACCGTCCCAGGCAACTCAGACTTTTTCAAGTGTCCATTTGAGTCAGCCTTGAGCCACACTTGAAATTGTTGTGATGACAAAAATTATGTTATGTACTTGTTAAGAATGTTATGTACGTTTGCATTATCGTGGTTTATTGTATTCAATAACTTTGCTTGAACGTTACTAAAAATATCATTACATAAGGATTAGAAATAATAAAAGTAGATTCACAATACAACGTACATAATTGGCAAACTATCCAATTTATTAAAAGAAAAATACGAATCACAAGATTTAACCAATAACTAATCGAATAAACGCCTTGCACTTGAAGAGCCGGTAATAATTTTAGATATTGGTAACGGCATTAAAGTATCCGAATTCGAGAAATGTGACAGATCAGCGCGTGTAACATACACCTCAATTTCTCTATGTATTTTTGCATAGTCGGTAATCTGCTTGAGTTGCTCGACATCATCTGTTATCAATTGTAAACCATTATCTAGGTCTTCATCATGCTTTTTAAAGTAAAAATACCACCTCTCCGGAGGACAGTAACCTAGCTCGTTCAAAGCCGTTTCCAAAAGTTTAGTTGAAAATTCATCGGCCTCAACACAATCAATAAACGTTAACAAACCTTGAACGTACATTCTTTTTGCGCCCTGAAAATGCCCAGCGTGACGGAAAGCAACACTAAACATCCATGGAACTTCGGCGTATATTTTCTCAGTTAATGGTTCTTCATTTGGAGAACGAAAATACCAAAAATGATCATTGTCAACCATTGTGAAAAAGATATGTGAAAGAGAGGAGAATGTAAAATGTGGGGAATTCAATCTTTCAGTTACACTATTTAAAAACAAATGAAAATCCCGAAAATCACAGAAAATCTTATCCAAAAAGATAAGATAATATTTTATCTCAAAAAGATAATAAGAAATCTTATCCTGAAAATCCCGAAAATTACGGATAATCTGATAAAAAAGGAAAACATGTTTAATCTCCCTTGTCAAAAAGGTCTGGAAAAAAATTTAGAGCAAAAAAGTAAAAAAAAAAGTAAAGTATCAAAAAATAATAACTAAAAAAAATAAGTAAAAAAAGGTAAAGTTAAAAATAAGTAAAAAGAATAAGTAAAAAAAGAATAAAAAACGTAATTAAAAAAGTAAAAAAATTAATAAGTAAAAAAAACTTCTAAAAATAATAACTTAAAAAAATATGTAAACTAATAAAAAAAATAAAGAAAATGTAGAAAAAATAAGTTAAAAAATAAAAATAATAGATATAAAAAATAAAAATAAGTCAAAGGTCGCAAGTCGCATCATGATCGCAGGTCTTGAGGTCGCAGGTCGCATGTCTCGGTCGTAGGTCACAGGTCGCAGGTCGCAGATCGCACCATGCGACTTGCGACCAGAGGTTTTGCTCGGATACGCTTGTCTTTTACTCGTTAACCATGAGGGTCGCAGGTCGTGGAGCACGGGTCGCAGGTCGCACCATGCGACCTGCGCCCGGATGGGGCAAAATCGCAACTTTTTTTTTTTTGGGGCAAAACGAAAATTATGTTCGAGAAAAAGGACTTTTTGATTAATTTCCCATAAATATATACCTTGATCACGTTGGTCCCTGGACCCATGTTGTATTTGAATATTGTGAATACACCATGTATTAATTTAGTTAGGACTTAGGACCCATGTTAAAAAAACTTATGGACCATGTTAAATGGATACATTGTTTCTGTAAGAAGATCTTATAGTTTAAATCTTGACTAAAGCCCATAATACATTTACAAAAGCCCATGTTAATCACTAAATAGTTCTAACTGAAAATCAATGTCTACACTCGATACATTAATGTCTACACTCTACACATTAATGTCTACACTCTACACATTTGGATAGCTATTCAACTGCTGTTTACTAAAAAACTATAAAGTAAATGTACTTTGCATATTGCCTATAGTATTTACAGTTCTACAATATAATTATGCCGCATCTATAAAAGTGGACCCACATGATACTCGATTTTGGATTCGCCTATAAGACCCCTGCCAACGGTTCATCAGTTGGGACCATCGGTTTGGCCGACGCAACCGACGCCGTTGGCACGGCGGCGTCGGCTTAGGCCGTCAGTTTTTGTCATCGGTTTGGCGACGTGAAAGACTGGATCTTCGGTTCGTGTAATGGGGCCAGTTGCTTTCTTTTTCCTATTCTTCTTCATTTTCTTCTTTTTTTTCAATGTTTTTGTTTCTGTTTTTTTTTTCCATTTGCAGGGACGATGAACGATGATGATGAAAGAATAAGTTTAGGTTTTATAATGTATTTGGGCTTGGGCTTTTAAATGGGGTTTTTTGATATATTTTTTTAATACATGGGGTTTTAATGCTTATAAATAAATGTGTTCTAATTTTGTAATTATTGTAAAGCTTTCTTTTAACTAATTTAATGGTTTTATTTTTAGTTTATGTAATGCTTTAATTAAAACTAGCCGGTAACCCGTGCAATGCGTCGGGAACATATTTGGAATTTATGATAAAACATAGCGAAATACTGGTTGTAAAGTTGATTCAAAATATACGGCTTAAAAAAAACAAATAATAATAATACGAAGTAACATGATGAACAATAGTTGAACAAAAAATCATAGCAAAATATTAAAACACATAGTGTCAAAGATGTATGCATTATAAATGTCATATTTATATGATGACGTGAAAAAGTACGTAACAGGTGGTTGAAAATAAAATAAAACTTCAAATAACAAAATCCAAGCACACATGTATGGATTCGTCAAAATCCAAGGTAGTTGAAAATAAATTTAATTTTATGGATTAAGTCAAATCTGTCTATATGGCTTTTATATATCATCGGCTAATGTAGTGGTGACTAGTGCGGTGGATGGTGGTGCGGTTGATGGTGGTGACTGGTGCGGTGGTGGTTCTGCCACTATTGTTCATGTGTTTTTCAGATTTAATTCCAAAATCACAATCCCGGTAATTCAACTAATAAGAGATTTCCGCTTCGTCGTTTTAATTTATTACTATAATGATGTTATAAAAGGATAGTTTTTGGTGTATTACAAAGATTAAGAACCAATGTATAATTAATTTAAAAGAATGAGAGGAGATATTTCGAAATTTGTGATTGTTGCGATTTACCATTTTTTGTGTGATGTTTTTATTCTTCTTTCTTTTGTGCAGAAAAACAAATTGCTGAATGTGGTTGTACACAATTTGGCGACACCATTGCTTTTACCAGATTTGTTTGTAGCTCACAAATTGGTGCTATGTGGTTTTTCCAGGTGGATTCATCAAAGTATAGTTGGAGTTTTCTTTGGTCTTCTGCAATTTTTTTATTTGTTTTGATATCACCTAAATAGATGTTTACCAACTATTAGTGGTAATAATGGAGTAATATATTGCTTACTTAAACTATATTAAATTAAATATTAGTTGTACGAAAGAAAACCTGAATTTTAGTATGTCAAAGTCTTGGTTTAGAATTTTCTTTTTCCAAAAGGAGATTATAGAAAAATTTGTTGGATAGATAATTAAGGTGCTTAAAGCTTTTTTGTGGTAAATACGTATTTTGTGTTAAACCCATTTAAGTTTCCGTTGATACATGCGGTACGACGCTATGTGGGTTTGCTTATGAACTTATTGTTATTTCATTCAGTTTTTTTAATGATATTATCGTTGGATTTTTCTCAGGGATATGTAATTACCGACCTGCATTAGATTATGGCTATACTTTGATGTCTAAATTTGAAGTTCAAACCAGATTTTGTTACTTATCTTGTTTTCTTTTTGTTGGAGATCTGTAAATGTAATTAGAACACCATGAGGGTAGTAGGGAATGTTAGATAAAAACCTAGGTGTTAAGGGCTTAATAATTACTGGTCGTTATTTATAACTTTATTGCTTTTCTTAATACAAATACTTTTGTTTTTTGTAATTGGTGTTAAGTGTATGAGCATATGAATAGCCAAACACACATGATCGTTATCTAAAAAGTAAATAAACCGATTAGTGTATATATATTGTATGAGCATATTGAATGTTACCTCTTGATCAACAGCGGAAGCAAGAGGAGAAGCGAGTTGAGCAGATTCTAGAGCAACCGAAGCCACAACAACCGAAGAAGCAGAAGTTGAATCAACAATGGTACTCGAGACTGGTTGAAGAACGGGAGCAGCGAGTTGAGTAGTTTCCATAGCAAGTTCGAGATTTATGCTCATTTCGGAATCCATCTTTATCTTTAACACTTTAAGTGTGATGATGTTATGTGGTAATTTTTTCATGATCCCAAGTGTGTTTATATAGTGGTATGAGTCATTGATATGGTATCTTTGTCTAGCGATTATGTAATAATAGTGAGATTGTGTCTTATATTGAGCAGTGCTTGGGTTAAAATTGAGTCATTGTAATTGATTTTGTATGGAGTGTTATGAGTTTTTGTCTAGCGATTCTGTAATAATAGTGAGATTGTTTCTTATTTTGAGCAGTGTTTGTGTTGATGTAATTGAATTACTGTAATTGATTTTGTATGGAGTGTTATTAGTTATTGTGTAGTTGACTTTTTAAAATAGGATGATATGTTAGGTGATAAAGTTGTACAATGGACAAAACATAGTTGGTGCCTATCTAAAAAAAATTGAAAAACTCGTTTAAGATTATTCTTTGATTTTTTGATAAAGATTAAATAGAAGGGTAATCTTTGATTCTATGATAAAGATTAAATAGAAGGGTAATTTGGGGATTTCTCATATGACATAAGGTCAATAAGTGGGAATGCTTAATAAAGGGGTAAAGATGAAATTGTTTTTATTTAATTTTGTGTTTTAAATAATTAAAGTAAATAATGTATGGGGTCCAGAAATGGAGAAGTATGTTAAGTGATGTTCACTGTTGGCAGGGTAGTGTCAGTTTGTGTCAGTTTTGAAAAAAACTGACGTGACGCTAATGTGGCACCAACTGATGTGTCAGTTGGTGTTCACCATTGGGAGAGGTCTAAGACCCCTCACTATGGATCGTCGGTGGAGTGCGTCGGTGGAGGAGACGGAACCGACGCCATAGGCATGAGGCGTCGGTGGAATTCGTCGCGAAACCGAAGAGAAATGGGAAAAACATGGGGGCTGCGTCAGTTGTGTTTTTGTGTCTAACGGCTCAAAAAAATAATAAATGGGGCCAAAAAATATCCGTTGGAGTGTGGCACTGTGAGGAGAAAATAAAAACCCAAACCATCACAATTTAACACTATATATACAGACCTCTACTTCACAATTTATAACCCATTCTATTTCACAATTTTTAACCATCAACATACCTTTATACAATATATACACACCTTTACACCAAATTACACCAAACCCAAACCACCAAAAATTTCACTTCACAAAATTTACACCCCTCCAAACACAACATTCATACACAAATTACACCAAATTCTACTTCACAAAAATGAGGCGCAATCAATCAACCGGCGAAGATATGTGGAACAATTTAATAAACAATCCCATACCGAATCCGACCCATAATCCAACTTCACCAACAACCACGTCTTCCGCTCAATCGAGCAACTCGTCACAAAGTCAAGCACCCGGGTTTTCACGATACGCAAATAACCCCACGCTATTTCAAGGTTACCACAATTACCAACACTATGGTCCATATCCTCCATTCCAACAAACTCCACCACATTCCAACAAACTCCACCACCATTTGGAGACCCACGTTTTTTAACCCAACAATCATCGACTTTCTCACCATTTCCACCAACTCCAATTAATTATCCACAATTCGGAAACATCAACACTCCACCCGAGCCCGAGCCCCAAGCCGTAGCTGATTCCGAACCCGTGCCGTAGCCAACATAGAAGCCGCGGAAGCACAAAAAGCAACATTGGCCACGATCAACAAAAATTCGGTCAAAAAACTATATTAAATCGTGGAAAATGTTATACAAAAAAAACCCAAGGGGCTTAAGGGCAAAGAAAAAATGATGTTCGAGGAGGTGCGAAAAAGCGTGGTCGATAATTATGAGAATGATTATAAGACGGTTTTTGGTCGCGAAGCGGGTTCGGTGCAAGTCAACGATTCGGACGAAGACGACAACGAAAATGGAGACGAAGTGGGTTCGGAGGATTCAAAGTAGACTACTAGTTGTCTTTTTTATTTTCAATAAATGTATTTTTTTTTAGGATTTGTAATGATTTATTTTATTTAATGTAATGTTTTTAATTTTAATGAATATGTTTTATTTATGTTTGTGTTTTAAATAACTAAAGAAATTAGTGTGTGGATCTCAGAAAAAAGAGAAGTGATGTTAACTGATGTTCACTGTAGGCAGTGGAGTGTCAGTTTGTGTCAGTTTTGAAAAAAGTTGACGTGGCGCTGATGTGGCTCAAACTGATGCGTCAGTTGATGATCACCATAGTGAGGGGTCTAATATTCTCAGTATTAATTTGAACTTTGAAGCCCATCACCATTGTACATTTTTAATAGATTTAAGTTCAAGTATAATTCATATTGAAAAAATGTCAATACCCAACAACGCTCATCAATATACACATCCCATTCTAAGAAGAACACTTTATCGAAAACAGTTTAAAGCGTAAATTCTTGTAGATAGTAAATCAACCATTTCATTTTTCATTTTATTTTTTACAAATTATTTACTCTAAACATATATAAAAGAAGATAAGATAAACATTAAGCGTTTATATACAGCCATTTTCTATATTTAATCATGTGGTGGTAATTAGAGTAATGTTTACCAATAGTTGTGTATCCACTAACTTGATAGCACACCGTGTGGGGTGGTTTTTTCACCGTTTCTCGTCGAGAACGTCGTTGCAAGGTGTTCACGACGCCATTCTCGACCAACGTCCAAAATCGGACGCCGCACCAAACAACATCTTCCTTTTTTTGGCCTTTTTCCTTTTTTTATATTTTTATTTCGATGATAATATGATTGTGCCTGTGTGTGTTGTGTTTGTGTGTGTATGAAGAAGAAGACGACAACAACGTAAGGAAAGAAGAACTAGATAGCAGATTAGGTTTTAAAATTTTGCGGGTTTCAAAATTATATTGGGCCAAGCCCATATAAGGCTACTAATTTTGTTCATTTAAAATTAATGTATTTATGTAAATTTAATTTATAAATTGTAAATTTTTAACTTTTTTAATAAATGAATTGCTGTTTTATTAATTTTGTTGTTATTTGAATTAATTTTGTTGAATTATTTGTCTTTAAAGTATTTAAAAAAATAAAAAATTAAAACTCCAGAACACTCTTCAAAACATTGTCTGTCACACTACAAAATTCTCAACAACATTCTCCCTAGAGCATTGTAAAAACAAAATCACCAAACCCTATCCTTTCATAATCTAAACAAATTTATTAATTTCTCCTATTCACTTATTTCGCCCCCATATTTTAAGATCTTTTACAATTTTTTCATCTATTCTTATACTTATGGTAAGTAACTAATTATTGATTACTTTAAAGTTCGAATGTTTATCCGTAAGTTCACATTGACATTTTTGGAATGAAGGAGGGAGGAAACCATCCCATTCCTTCAATTTTGCAACTTGAGAATAATACTAATAAATTTACATTCATTCCTCTTTTCTCCTCTTTTCCTCTATTTTTTTTTATCTATTTTCCGTATAGTTTTTGACTTAAAAGTTAAAATCATAGTGTTACATTTTCATTTCCACTTACTTTGACTTGTTTTCATGAGTGAGATTAAACATAACTGGGTACATTTATTTTCATCAAACATCAAATATACATTTATAACTTTTACTAAAATATGTACACAAAATGATATCACTCCTTATAAAGCATATCATATTATTTTTCGTAAATATTTTAAATACTGTATATGCATAATGTACAATTCACAAAGCTCATGCACAATAAAACTTACAAATGTAAATATATGATTGTCTAATTTGCTTTATAACTTTGTAGTCAATTAATGTTTCCAGGTTCATTTTTTGCAAGGTGCACCATTCATGTTATTATTTTTATCTAAAAAGAGTATCACTCGAATCTATACTTCAATAATTACTTATTTATTTTTTATTGATTTCAAATTCGTTCCCGCTGCATTACTCTATTACTCCGGTTAGCAGCCAGTATATCAATAATGCAATTAAGAGAAACTTAAGAAAGATTAAAAATTATATTATATTAACTATATATCTTATACCACAAAAATCTTTGTAAAGAGTTTGTACACCCCAAAATGAAAAACTTTGTAATCGCATCACTTTTCTAGTTTTCTTGCATCAAATTAATCAGTGAGGTTCGGATCCAAACCGACCCAACCCCACCCTAACCCGAAGCCACCGACGATAATCAATGAGCAACACTGACTACTGAGTGCAGTTTTACCGATCCATCATCACTGACTCACTCACTCGGTGATCATCATCACCACAGCGATCTCCAGTCTTCAATTCAGCAAACATTTTAAGGTAGCTATCTATCTAATCTAACTACATTATTATCTTCATATACCAGATTCACATTCATAAGCATAATTCCTACCGTATATTATGAGTATTATTACATTCCTCATATATCATTTGCCAAAATTTTAATATATCAGTGACGATTTACTTTTTCCAATCGACAGATTTAATTGTTAACTAGTTGAACAATGGACTCATCAACTGCGCTATTCAACCAGCTTAAGGTATACTATTATGCTAATTTATTTCGATATGTTACTGCTGTACTAGGTATGACATTTTATTATAAACTGTATAAACTATATTTAACCCTAATTTGGAATGTAGAAAGTAAAGTTCGTTGTACCATGTTGTTCAGTGTAAAGTAGGGCTACAACATCATATTACATGTTACAATCCTTTTGAGACCTTATTGAACGTTTTTAGGGGGTGTTTGGGGGAGCTTATTTGAATAGCTTATTGCTTTTAAGCAAATAAGCTAGAAATTTTGGACTTGTTTTGAGTCCCTTCAAATATAAACTCGATAAAATAGCCTTATCAAAACACTAAAATGAGAGCATATTCGATTAATATAAGCTAATAAGCAATCAAAATCATCTGCCCCAAACACCCCTATAGTATTCTTTCTTTAAGTTTATAACGAGAGACAGAGTTTTGCAGTGAATAGCGTTGTGTTTCAATAGCCAGCTTATTCACTTATGTTATCAAACTTACAACAGGAAGCACAACCATTTTTTGTGTTAGCCGGTCCCAATGTGATTGAATCTGAGGAGCATATTTTACATATGGCGAAGCAAATTAAGGCTGTCACTACAAAGTATGTCAATTTATTTACTAATTAATAAGCATATGTGTTTGACTGATAGAATACAGATCGTGCGGATGTAAATAACTTATAACTCATTTAGTAGAGGCATCTGTTTTGTTCTATGTATACACCTTAAAACACATGTGTTTATGCTTTTATCATTCTATAATGTGGTTCTGTTTCTTCTCCTGGACTTTGTATATTTCCAGTTACTTGCTTCAAATTCCGTTCCGCATATGATGCATATGTTGCTTACATTTTTGTAGACTTGGATTGCCATTAGTTTTTAAGTCGAGTTTTGACAAAGCTAACAGAACTTCATCAAAATCATTTCGTGGGCCGGGACTAGCCGAGGGATTGAAGGTAATGTGCTGCATTCCACTATTCGACTTTCGGCTACAACATTATAGTTTGCAGTTTACTTGTAGTCTCTTGGTCCTTGGGACACGATTGTTATAATGTTGCGGTCGCATAACTATATCTCGTTATCTGCTTCTTAGTTGGCTGCTGATATTTGATAAAAAAAGGCTTGCACAGAAATCCAGTGCATATAAAACTGCATTAGTAAGGTAGTTTGCATTAGAGAATTTTCTAAAAGGCACTAAACGTTAAACCTTTTTGTAAAATCTGGCAAGCAAAATAAACAACAATACCCAATCCCGCAAGCAAAATACTAATGTATAAGATATTATCTTCTTAAACTGTGTTTTTAACTTGTCTTGCTGGTCAAATGCAGATCCTTGAAAAGGTGAAAGTAACTTATGACTTGCCCATTGTGACTGATGTCCATGAATCTAGCCAGGTAATAATTAAATTTTTTTGCCTCGTCAAGATGCGGTTTTTTGGCATATCTGTATTGTCTTCACATAAGCTAAAAGGTTACCATTTCATATAGAGGGCAAGTTGCATTTTAGAAGACCGTAGTATTGTATTATAAGGAAAATCTTAGAGTCTAATACTCTAATCCAGAAAAAACACACATTTTTATGATAGAAACTAAAAAGAACAGGGTACTTATTTATACTTATGTGTCTTGGGTGACAATGGATGCGGCATTTTCATTAAGTACAAGCCAGCCTTTGATTAGCCACATCATCAACTCCATGAAATATATATAAACTTCAGGTTTTTATGGATATTAACAAAGAATAGTGTTTACAAAACTTATAATAATTACAATGTAGTTTCAATATTCAGAATCCATATTACCAACCATGAACCATATGAAATGTGAAAATAAAGTATCTACATCAGCTATCAGTCAGCTCTAGTTATCAATTAAGGCTGTAACAGGTAACGTGTGTGTGTTTGCTACTTGGGGGGGGGGGGGGTGGAATTTTTTTAAAGAAAGAGAACCACCAACAAACCTTAAAAACAATAGAATAATGAAGCTACGAGAAACCTACCATTAAAAAAACTAGAAGGCTAGCACTTATGATCCTTAACAGTTTAGAAACAAGTATACCTACATTAGATTCTATTTATATGCAATTTTCTCTCATATAACAAAGCAGTAATTATCCCTAACTATATATCTAGTTGACTTTTTTGTGGCTCTTGAATGTTACTAGTGTGAAGCGGTCGGCAGGGTTGCAGATATAATTCAAATTCCAGCCTTTTTGTGCCGACAGGTAAGATTGATCCGACTCAAATGTTCCAACATGTCCAAGCGCCATGACTACCAAGACATCTCATCTAGTCTAGATTTTTTGTTTATACACTGTTCCTTATGCGTGGGGTACTAATTGCATATTTCTATCTTGTGACAAGGCCTTTCTTTGAGTTGAATCTATAACACATGTTGTTTGAATGTTGTTCATAGACTGATCTCCTAGTTGCAGCTGCCAAGACTGGGAAAATTGTGAACATTAAAAAGGGCCAGTTTTGTGCTCCGTCTGTAAGTTATCATTAACAGTTGACTTCATTGACCATTTATCGAACCCTTTGGGTCATGGATAAGTTTCTGATCTGTTGCCTTTGCAGGTCATGACCAACTCTGCAGAAAAAGTTAGATTGGCTGGAAATCAGAACGTAATGGTTTGTGAGAGAGGGACCATGTTTGGATACAGTAAGTCTCTATAATTTTATTTTAAATGTAAGTTGTGCCTAACAATCGACAATGCAAGTTAATCTTTGCTAATATTTTTGTTTAACATGCAGATGATTTAATTGTTGATCCACGTAACTTCGAGTGGATGCGAGAAGCTAATTGTCCTGTTGTAAGTACATTAACATCCGTACAACATAATCCTTATCATTCTCATTAGTAGTTATGAGTTAAATTTATGTGATGCAGGTAGCAGATATCACACATGCCTTACAACAACCTGCTGGTAAAAAGGTGAGCATATTATATATGCACAAAGATGTATTAATCTCATACAAATATTATTTCATGCTGATTTTTCCTCACGACTTTTATAACAGCTGGAAGGTGGTGGTGTTGCCAGCGGAGGTCTGCGGGAATTAATTCCCTGCATTGCAAGGACAGCAGTTGCTGTAGGAGTGGATGGACTTTTCATGGAGGTATGAAATAACTATAAGATTTATCTGGTATCTGCAATACCTTTACGTTTCTGTACTCTCATGCTTAAAAACGCATATATGTGAATCAGGTTCATGATGATCCACTTAACGCTCCAGTTGATGGTCCTACTCAATGGGTAAATTTCATGACATCTGAATACTCGTGTTTATCTATACAACATTGTTTGATCTGGTGTCTTGCTCATGAAAACAGCCTTTGCGCCATTTCGAGGAGCTGCTAGAAGAGCTCATGGCAATTGCTGTAAGTTCTTACCCTTATTATTTGCTTTAAGTAACAAGATGATCTAGTACCACAGGCCTTTTGCCAAGCGTTATCAAGGTAACCCATTAACCAATAGGGTGTGGGTTCAAGTCTCATTTGAAACAAAAAGGTGTAGACTAGGTGGGTGTGTGAGTTTGCCATTACCAATTTATTATTATTCTTAAAAAAAAATTGATGAGCAGGTAGGTAATTTTATTCTGAATACATCTATTCGGAAAAAGAAATTCTAAAGCATATTAGAAATTAAAGATTCCAATATTTACTTGAGATTCACATCGACTTTCTTTGTTGTTTTTTCTTATATCTTAAAGAGGGTTACCAAGGGAAAGCAGCAATACAAAATTGATCTCACTCCATTCCGCGAGTGAACATGTCTAGAAGGCTGGTCTTCAATGTGTGCTAGACGAAAGGTGCAGTTCTTTAGACTTTCAATTTAGATGTGGATTATTGGATTTGTAAATTTTCGGCGTCTCTTTCTTGTCGGCTTTTAGAAGAAATAATTAATATGTCAGTGGCTCAGTGTAAAGCTCTAAGCACAAAATGAATTATATTTGTATGAATTCCTCTTGAATTACATGCAGGTTGTTTTCAGGCAAGATCCTGTGCATACCTCAGATTTGGCTGAAGGCGTGAAAGATCACAACATTATAATCTAGTCATCAATGTTTTAAAATATGTAGTTTGAAAAACACGTAGTGTCAGATTCATTTTGTGTGTAATCGATAATGAACACATACATGTGTTTAAGGTTCAGGCGCTTGTGTATTTTTGGTCTTTTTGAGTTAGAATCTTACATATTTATGTATCTGATTGAGTTAAACCATGTGGGTTATGTCAATGGTCGGTCATGGTATATTCAGATCTTACACGGATTTAGTTTATGGATGCGAAACGCTATCGTTACAGTGATTATTCAATAGATATTTCCCGCAACTTCCATTTATGTTCTTTATTTTTTTTTTCTCGTTTGAAACACAGAAATAAACCAAAAGGGAAATTATGAAAGGAAAGTTATGTTCATCTCACGTACTTATACTTGCATAATAACGAGGTCTATAGATGAAACGTTTTATTTATATATACATACTTTTTAATCACCGTCCTATAGGGATGAAAAAAAAACCGAACCCGAAACCGAACCCGATTTAAAAACTGAAACCGGAACCGATTTGGAACCGGTTTTTGAATACCCGGTTCGGGTTTTTGGACAACCCGGCGGGTTGGTACTCAAGTTGGGTATTTAAATTCTGAAACCGGGTTGGAATCGGGTTGGGTTGGAAAACCGGTCAAAAACCCGAAAACCGGTCAAAACCCGGTAAAAAACCTGGTTGAAAACCCGAAAAAACCCGATTCGGGTTGGAAAAAAAAACCGGTTTTGACTTTTTTTTGATTAAAAACCGGGTTGGGTTCGGGTTTGGGTCGGGTTGGGCCCAACCCGATTTTTGTGCACCTCTACCGTCCTGTTAGACCACTTGCAATAGTGTAACCCATCATGGGTCATTCTTAGTGCCACGTCAGTGTCAATATCACGTCAGTATCAATACCACGTCTGCACTTGCAGGGGTAAACCTAGAACGCCCATTAGGACCCACCAATTAAATTTAATTTTCATTTATATAACAAAAACAAATACAATACAATAATTGATAAAAATTCAAGATAATAATTAACAAAAATGCTAGTAAACCAAAAATAAAAGTTAATAAATAGTGGGACAAACTATATAAAAATATGAAAATTGATTAATGAAGAAGAAAACAAAAAATGAAAACAGAAGAAAAGGAATCTACGGAGTATATTATTTAATGTTGGACTCCCTTCTTCTTCTTCACCTATCCTTCTTCTTCTCTACAACTCCCAAATTTTTCCAACTCCACTTCGTTTCCACCAAAAACAATAAAAACAAGAAAAAGAAAATTAAAAACAAATAACGAAAAAGAATATAAAAATCGAACGACGCCCCTTCCTTGCCCCGTGCTCCGCTGCTTGCCGCCCCAGAACGCCCGTCGAGAATATCCGATTGCCCGCGTTCAAGGGCGTTGTCGGCCCCAAAATGCCCCACGCAGCTTGCGTTGCAAATGGTCTTATGAACTAACCTATAATACAGTGTAGCAGATGCATGCTTCAGGAGTATTCCTCATAACTTTTAAATAATTATAATAATAGAACGTTGATCTTAAGAAATTTGTACATAAACTAACCTGGAAGCCAAACACATGTTATAAATGACTAATATAATTTACTTCTATCTATCTATATTTATAGAAGAGAGATATTATAATCACACAAACTTTACAAACAAAAATCCACAAAATGATGTGGATGATGAGATGGTCCAATCAAATTCAAGTTTTCTTTCTCTTGCATGTTACTCTCTCCACGTACTATTGGTCCACATCAATTTGTGAATTTTTATTTGTAACAATTTTTGTGATTCAATCATTTCTGTTTATAATATAAAATAAAAATATACTTAAACCAGAATCATATATGATTTTTCTCAAATTGATCAAACGATTTACATTTCAAGTTGATAGTTACAACTAGCCCCCTAAACCCTCTAAATATGTAAATATTAGTGTAAAACCCGTCCGATAGACGGTCCCATTAATATGCTCTTAAGTTTACTATCAATATTATTTATTATATCTATACTTAAAACTTAAGTTTTTTTTTAAGGTAACGTAATCTTTGCAAGTAAACTGGTTCATTCAAAGATCTGAGTCACATACAATAATTAATTTCTTATAGGTAAAATGCTCAAAAGTCGTTGACGAAACATATTCATCCGATACTACGTAGCACCATGACATAACATGATGAATCATATCGTACTAACCAAGTGATACATCAACAGACTAAACCATGAAATGGTAGCTTGTCTAGTCTACATAAAACCCATGAATCAATCACAATCAAAAATATAATTTGAGGTTATACCGGTCGACTTGTGGCTGTTAGGAAGCAGATTGATCTCCAAAGTAAACTACCATCATTGTACATTTGACGTAAGATTCTTAAAGCACAAAGTTGACAAAACTCGAAAACCTTAAATTCTTTTAATATCATTATAAATTTATTTTTAAATCAAATATGACATAAAATTTGGACATTTTCATTTACATATCTATAACATTTTTTTTATACTTGTATGTTTTGATATAAGTTTTGAATTGATGATGTTCCGATAAGGAATCCAACTGGATATACTATTACTATTTATTATTATTACTTTTGTAATTTTATAACCATTTATGCTTGGCTATTATTTGAAAAGATTGACCACTATGACTTATTTGACCTGAGTGACCTGAAATCGATATGAAAATTCAAAAATTTGTTGACTAAAATAAAAAATAGGTTATTCGGGTTGAGTCCGAGTTATTAGGTTCGGAATTAGCTTGAAGTAATTAATTCGATAATAAAATCATGTTGAGTTCAAGTTAGCCATTTCTAACCTGTCAACCTGACAATCCAAACTCAGTAAATCCAACTCAGCTGAGAGCCGTTAGACTCAAGAGTATATCTATCCAGTATTCCGTATTCCTCATTATAATTTATTTATTACTGTTATTATTATTATTATTATTGATAAACGTTGATGTCAAGAAATTTGTACACAAAAGTCAAAACGCATGTTACAAATTTATAAACGACTATTGTTAAATTACTCCTATAAATTAAAAAATAAAAATTAAATACGCTGACATAAAGAAAAGGATAAGTAGACCCTTTTTTTATTGATATAAGCAAAAAGTGTGTAGCCTTTCTAGAGGGGGTGTGTGTGTGATTTTGACACGCATATAAATCTTTTGGAATTGGACCCAAATCACACCTGAAACCCGACCCACCCTCTTCTCTAGCCTTGCCATTGCCACCACCCATTAGCCTAAGCGCATCAACATTCAACTGGTTCTGGGTTATTTTCCTCTGACAGACAAGAAAATTTGATTGACGCATTTCAGCGAACACCTTGAAGGCAACTATGGGATCTTTGGCGTTTGTCAACGATTACACAGCTACTGATGCCACTGTTCTTGTGAATAACCATCGTCGACTCACGATCCCTTTGATTTCGTATTATCGACCAAAAAAATCGTTTCTTGATTTGACATTTGTATGTAGTAGCAATGTTGGTGGTTGTAGCAGAGTATGTAGGGTTAGAGCAACCGGTGGAGATGGTACCAGTGATGCCGATGAGGCACTTGAAGCTGCAATTGAGAAATCTAAAAAACTTTTGGCCAAGCAGAAACACTTACTTCAACAGGTACTTAATTATATTCATTCAATTTGTTACTATCTTTAAATTAACTTTTACATCTTGAATGATTCTAAATTATGAAATAAGAAATTTAAATGCTTTGTTATGTTCTAGGCTTATCTGCTAATTGAAATGTATGAGCTTATCAGGCTTTTACAATAAGCCAAAACCATAAGTAGCCATAAACTGAAGTTGATAAAGCTCGTGAACTGTTATAAGTAAGTTTATTGTATAATTAACATTTCAAAAGGTTGAATAAGGCCGTAAAATAAGTTAATTCAAACAGAGATGTTAAGTAATGTGGAATGTGAGTTTACATAATTAGCAATTACTGATTGGCAAGTGCTAGTTGATGCTTATTTAGGTTAGTATAAGTTTAGATGCCATAATTCACAAACGTTAATCTTCACCTTTTTTTTTTGCCTTGGAATGAATTTCATGCTAATTTGCTCCGCGTTTACGTTTCCATTTGCTTATTAAATTATTAGGGAGTTTTCTGTTTGTTGCTTCATGTCAACAATATAAGTTGCGGAACTCCATATTGCTTCGCTTGTGCAGTAGTTAGTATCTATGCTGGTGAAAAATGGTGTGTCACAAGTTTTTGCTTGTTTTAGTTAAAAGTAAGGGGTAAGTACATAAAAATGTAATTAACTATGACCTGACATTCATAGTGTGTACTCAACTATTCGAGCTTCCATTGTGTGTAACAAACTAGTTATTTCTTTCCAATGTATGCCATTTGGTGACGTGTCAACTTGTAAGGATGACACGTGGAAAAAATGCCGGAAATTGCATACATTAGAAAGAAATAACTAGTTTGTTACATACAATGGAAGTCCGAATAGTTGAGTACATACTATGAATGTCAGGTCATAGTTAATTGCATTTTTATGTCCTTACCCCTAAAAGTAATGAACATTATGACATTATTCACGTTAAATTATTACTGACTATTTCGTCGGGATATATTTACATGTCCTAGGTTTAATATTTGGACAATTACGGGCCTAATCTAACTAAAGCATCCATGATTTGTGGAATACTCAGATAAATATACACCCTGATATGTGTAAGAGCATGGAGGAAAACAGCGTTTCGAGTTGAACATTAATTATTACACGTGATCAAAAACACTCATATGTTGTAACAGATTTTTATAATTCCTACAGTCGAATCGATGAATAAATAAGTTGTAACGCCGACCGCCATCAGTACTATTAGCATACATGACAACTTCAACAGTTCAACAATCAGAAAGGTACAATCTTGTGTGATCAAATATCATATCAATGAAGCCAAGAAAGTAAACATAAATTGATTTGAAAATACATAGGATATGATGATGTACAAATATGAAATGAGGAAATAAGTAATAGAGAAGGCAAAAATGGAAACACTTAAAAAGTTGAATAAGCCCTTAAAATAAGCTCAAGTAGCCATAAACTGAAGTTGATAAAGCTCGTGAACAGTTAACAGTAAGTTTATTGTATTATTAACATTTTAAAAAGTTGAATAAGCCCTTAAAATAAGCTTATTTCAAACAAACTTGATAAGTAATGTGGAATGAGAGTTTACATAATTAGCAATTACTAATTGGAAAGTGCTAGATAATGCTTATTTAGGTTAATATATTTTGCTGATGATTTCAAATTGCAGATATACGATATAGGGTTGCTTTTGTGTTATATTATGTATATTACCATGCACATTTAAACTGCTATCGTTTTCGGTTCTTAAGTGATTGATTTTATGTTTATACTTCATACAACTCAATAAAGGCGAAATATACTTTTTAGGGGGTGTTTAGGATTGCTTTTTTGCAAGTACTTATCTGTTTAAAAATTATTAGGTGATAACATTCTTATTTTTAAGTGCATAAACCTTATAAAGTAAGCAGATAAGCAGTTTTTATAAGAGTGTTTGGATCTACTTATCAGAATAAACAATAAGCAGATAAACACTTAAATAAGCAATCCCACACACCCACATGTTTTACTAATTTTTCCAACAACAATATACTAGTATTGAATTATTGATGACTCTTCTTTCTTATTTTAAAATGCAGATAGCTGAAAGAAGGGAAATAATTACATCTATAAAGGATACAACAATAAACCCCGAGAACGACGAAGCATCTTCTAAAGACAACCAAGAGTCCTTTTTGGAACCAGATGTTAACGTGCGTAATGACATTAACGCAACTGCTAATCCATCTACTAACAGTGCTGATCCGCTGGAATATCGTTCACTAAACAACTTGCTCGTGTCTGCTAGCAAACAATATGATGTAGAAAACTCGGGAATCAACTATCCATCTAAACGTTATCTGGATAGTAATTCCAAAAACAAGCTTCAAGGCACACCTGTACAGAGGGCTACGACATATGAGTTGCCACCCTTTGTTTCTGATTTGTCCACCAAACACACAAAATCAGAATATATAAGTGCTCCGACATTACACGATATTAAAATGGTCGATAATCCTGTAGATGATGTAAAACCCCCTCCTTTAGCTGGGCCCAATGTGATGAATATAATACTGGTTGCTGCAGAATGTACCCCTTGGTCTAAAACAGGTAAGACATCAAACTTTAGATTAGGATAAATTTCTTACATCCAGTATGCTTTAAGAAAGTGTCTTATATTAGGTGGTCTGGGAGACGTTGCTGGGGCTTTACCAAAAGCGTTAGCAAAACGTGGGCATAGGGTAATGGTAAGTTGTCTCTCGAAATTGTTGAAACATTGCATTCTGCAAGCTGGATGGTTTTTATTTCATTATATTTGATAAATTCTAGTCTGTGATTATTGCATATGAAATATGTTTGTTTTTCACAAACATTTAGGTAGTGGCACCTCAGTATGAGAATTACGGTGAACTTAAAGATACAGGAATTAGCAAGTGGTATAAGGTGAATGGACAGGTAAGCGTATTTTACTTCACACGTTCAATTTGAATTTCAATTAAGCTGTATTGCATGTTAATACCATGTATATATACAGGATATGGAGGCACATTACTTTCAAACATTTGTAGATGGTGTTGATTTTGTTTTCATTAGCAGTCCTATGTTTCAGAACTTGGGCAGTAATATATATGGAGGAAATCGTACGGTGAGGTTCTTTTTAGCTATGTAAGCACTAGTTAGCCCCTGAAGTGGAATACAAAATTAATTGAAATATCTGTCAATATGCAGGATATTCTAAGACGCATGGTTTTATTCTGCAAAGCAGCTATTGAGGTATGGCTTAAAATCTATGTACATAAGACCTGTTTTTCAGTATAAGTTTATTTACTGATTCCTAAAAGGCTGTAAAACTAAAATTATGTCATCTACAGGCTCCATGGCATGTTCCATGTGGGGGAACTTGCTACGGGGATGGAAATCTTGTTTTCATTGCTAATGATTGGCATACTGCATTGTTGCCGGTTTACCTTAAAGCGTACTATCATGAACACGGATTGATGGAATACGCAAGATCTGTCCTTGTGATTCATAACATCGCGCATCAGGTTAGTTTTGCATACATTCACGACTCCCATGTACAATGTACCTATATTTGTATTGCCAGTTTTTCTTTTTTCCAATAACTTTATATACGGTACTGTTTTCAGGGTCGTGGTCCAGTGGACGACTTTTCTTATGTAGATCTACCAAGACACTACTTGGATCTTTTCAGAATGTTTGACCCAATAGGCGGCGAACACTTCAACATCTTTGCTGCAGGTTTAAAAACTGCTTACCGTATAGTTACAGTAAGTCATGGATATGCATGGGAGCTAAAAACCAGCGAGGGTGGTCAGGGTCTTCACTGGATAATCAAAGAAAATGATTGGAAACTGAAAGGTATCGTCAACGGAATTGACAAAAAAGAATGGAACCCCGAACTCGATATTCATTTGACTACAGATGGTTACACTAATTACACTATGGAAACTCTTCATACTGGAAAACCGCAATGCAAGGCAGCACTTCAGAAAGAACTGGGCCTACCTGTTCGAGCTGAAGTCCCTTTAGTTGCTTTCATTGGAAGATTAGATAACCAAAAAGGTGTCGACTTGATCGGAGGTGCGGTTCCATGGATGGTGGACCAGGATGTACAACTGGTGATGCTAGGAACGGGTCAGCCCAATCTTGAACAGATGCTTAGGGAAATGGAGAACCGGTATAAGGACAAAGTGAGAGGATGGGTCGGGTTTTCGGTTAAAATGGCTCATCGGATAACAGCTGGAGCTGACATACTGCTGATGCCATCAAAGTTCGAGCCATGTGGGCTTAACCAACTGTATGCTATGTGTTATGGGACTGTACCCGTTGTACATGCCGTGGGTGGATTGAAAGATACCGTGCAGCCGTTTGATCCTTATAACGAGTCAGGGTTAGGATGGACATTTAACAAAGCAGAAACTGGTCAGCTGATTCATGCACTTGGGAACTGCTTGTTGACTTATCGGGATTATCAAACGAGCTGGGAAGGGATTCAGAAAAGAGGAATGATGCAAGACTTGAGTTGGGACAATGCTGCTGAACAATATGAAGAAGTTCTTGTTGCAGCCAAGTATCAATGGTGAGTTTGAGGGTTTTTCAATTGTACATTTTCTAGCTATAGAAAAGGGCTATGTGCTTTGACAGCTTGTATGTATGTTTGGAGGTAAAATAATAGAATGAGAGTTGTAAAGAATATATATCTATATGCATGTGTTTTTTGCAAACTGGATACCCAATAGTATGTAATTAGGATCCTAAAATATACTAAAATAATAAATATTCTACCATTCTCATATAAGCATTTAAAAAAAATTGGAAGTTTACTGAATTTTCCTGAGTAATCATCATTAGATAATTATCATCAAAAGTACATATTATAATGAAATGTTTAAAGGTTAAATATGTATTTAAGTTAACATTACAAATAGCATATAAGTTGCTGGAATAGCTCAGTTGGTTAGAGCGTGTGGCTGTTAACCACAAGGTCGGAGGTTCAAGCCCTCCTTCTAGCGCTTTATTTTTATTTTTATGATAAATGCTGTATACTTTTCTATCTGTTTTATATTCTTTTGATATTGATATTGATTTTTTTTATCAGAACTATTTTTTTTTTTATTTTCTCCTATAATTGTTAGTATATTTATATCTCACTCTTTTCTTTATTCTCTATTAATATTTTGATATTGATTTTTTTTATCAGAACTATTTATTTAATTTTTTTTATTTTCTCCTATAATTGTTAGTATATTTATATCTCACTCTTTTCTTTATTCTCTATTAATATTAGTATTTTTTTTAATATATTTGATCATCACTATGTTTTGTATTTCCCCATCTATAATGTTGATTGCTTTATATAATATCAAAATAAAAGTTCAATACTTTAAATATATTTCTAATTTTTACCAAGTATAATCTTAAGGCGACTAAAAAACAAATGTCGCACTTTTGTAGAATGATTAAACTGGTAATATAAAATAAGGGCATTGATAAATACAACAAATTCAAATGATATTTACATCAAATTTATGCAAATATTTATTGTACATCACACATTGTAATGTATAACAGTTGATGTATGTATCAAAAAAATTATTGTATATATCAACTCCCTAAAAAAGATAGATAAAAACTTATAAAACATGTGTGTACTATGTAGTACGTAGAGGTGGAACACCCTGAAGATAACTGTAACAGTAGTTTTGGGTCCATTCACAATACTTAGTCTAATTTCTCGTAAAAAATGTATTTTTTGTTACATTATTTGTTTATACTACAAGAGTACAAGTTGACAAAAATCAAGAGACCGTGATTACATATCACCTCAAATTTTAAATCCACCATTGATAGAGTTAAGTAAAAGGTCCAACTGTATTGTCTGTATAGACCAAAGGTGCCGATGGGAGAAAAAAAATTACTACAAAACCCAAACTAATTTTTAATGGACCCTTACAAATAAATTTGGACCCCCTTGTGAATGTAGATATTTGGACTCGAACAATTTACTTAATTTAATTATTCCACCATCTAAATTAACAAAAGTAGTCCAATTACACAATTTCAAACTCTTCTGTAACCCTTTACGTTCCTTTGTAGTATCCCATACCTTTCATATAAAAATCTTAATAATGTTCTTATTCTTCCTAGAAATTTATAATTAATATGCTTTATACAATCACTAATATGCAATGTTTAAATTATTATACTATTTTAGTTTAGTTTAAACTAGAAAAATTAGCTTCTTCAACTGATAAGATTTAAATTGCTAAGTGTCACCAAACCAAATTCTTACTCCGTATTTATTTTAATTGTCAATGTTAAAAGTTATTCAAAAAAGTGTTAATAAAATTTCACAGGGAAGATTTGTAATTTTAACCGTGTAAGACCATTGTTTATTTATGGTTTATGTTGTACATTAGTGACCCGACTCCACCAACCCAATGCATTCATCAACCCAACCCGAGTCGATTCATTTGTGTGATCATTTACGTAGTATATTGTTGCTTTTGCGAAGTCAATTTTCACATGGACCCACCTTAATATAGGTCATAGATTCGCCACTGGGTCTAATGATACTTTATCCGTCCCAATTAAAATGTCGATCATAACTATTTAATTATAAATTTTTACCAGTTAAACTTTTCACCAATTAAATATCATATCTAATTACTAAAACATTTTTAATTGATTGAATTGTGAAATGAATACTACTTCTATTAACACAACTAAACATAGAAGCGTGGATACTTATTGGTAACGGAAGGGAGATAGTAATTGATTGCTAAAAATACCACTAAATCAAGCTTTCAACCAGGTCCGTAATTAGGGACCGGTTTCTGGTCCGGTGCCCAAAAAACCAATTAGGGCTATGATAAAAATTGCATGAGCATGAGTAAGTTTCAAGTAGACATGGTACCGATTCTTTGTTAAAGTTGGGAAAGTAGGCTCTAAAGAAAGGGGTACTTTTTTTTAGTAAACAAAAAAGGCAACTAATAATAATATTGCGTGGCAACCTGCTACTTGAATTATAGATTTGGAATCCGTATAAAGATAGATAGATACCACTACTCCTAGACTCCTAGTTTTTTGCTTTACACATACAAACCTTCTCCCGTAACACTTTTCTTTTCTTACAAATTAAATATGCCCCATTAATTTTATCCTAAACTTTATTAATATTCCTAGTTTTAGCTTCCATTCTTTTGAATAAAACATTGAACCCACCCATAAAGTCTATTCACAAGTGATACTTTATCTATTATGTCGATGATCCTATTATACACTTGCAAACTTACTACAAACTCAACGTGTGACAATTTACTATCTTAAAGGATAGTTACAAACTTATAAGGTTAAGAAAACATGTCAAATAACATTCACACATGTTTGCTAAAATAATGCATTTGATTTACTATGTAACAATATAATTAAGGGTTTAGCCAATATAAGCCTTATTAGTTCCCATTAATCTTTCCGGACATGAATTAATAGTAGTACTAAATTATACCAATTTTTTTTTGTCAACCCATGAATTAATGTTGACCCAGTGAATTTATGTTCAAAGTTCAAACAATATACGCGTGTACAACATTATTAATAGAATCCGTAAGAATTTCCGTTAATAAAACCCATCAATTTATAATCATTTGAAAATGACAAATTATTCTAATGTTTAGGATCATATAATCTAAATTCCAAATTGAGAAAACATTACCCATCTTAACAGGAGTGTTAGTATGTGTGGCAAGCACATAGGAGAAAAGAAGCTTCAAAATGAAGCAAACATGCATTCTCATCCACAAGATAGAAACCAGAAAAGTGAAAAGAAATTAAAAAGGTGGGTTGAACTTGGAAAAAAGGAAAAAGGAAAGGGGATGTAATATAAAATATTAGTTTATTTTTGTAAGGAGATAAAAAGTGTCATTACTTTATTGAAAAGCGGAGGTGGGTGGGTGGTGGAACAAGAAAGTTTCACCGATTATGTTCTCTTTTACCCCCTTGCTTTTATCCTACCGACAAATCATCCCTTTAAATTGTGGAAAACTTATTTTGTCTTCTCTTATTATATTTCTTCTTCTTCTACTTTTATTAAAAAAATTCCTTATATTTTTTTCTCATAAATACATAAAATATTCTCAAACCTACTTTAAGGTAATATTTGCAAAAATATTAATAACCAACAACAATGACTGGTGCACACTAACTCATCTCGAGATATGTGAAAGACAATGTTAAGCATACACTCAAAACTAATTCAGTGACCCACTAAGAAAAGTGTTAGTACTAATGCTGGCAAATTCTGCTCATTTGCTTCAAATCTGGGTAATTCTGAGTATAATGACATAAATTTTGAGTTCTTATGGGTTGGAGAAATTTTAGGAATAGGCTTAACTAGGTAAAACTCAAATCATGAATGGATTTAAATGAATGACCATCATGTTATATTTTTATATTATGTAGTTAAAAATGTATAACTTATTTTGAAAAAATATATATCTTAAAGAATTAGAACATTTTTTTATGAAATTTTTAAATAACCCGTTATGACCCGATCCCGTTTAGACTCGCGCTCAATTAGACCCGAGCCCGTTTATACCCGCACCCGTTTAGACCCGTAGCCCATACCCACCCAACCCGCCCATTTTGCCAGCTCTAGTTAGTACATATTGAAATACACAACTATTTTCTTACAAAGTACTCATCTCCAGAACCAAATGCGTTATACATCCGTAGACTGACCTTAAAGTTACGACCGCTAGAAACTGAACTTGAGCCTTTTTAATCATCTTATCTTGGATAATGACATTAACATAACATTGAGGTATATATGTACAATTTAAGTAGGGAATCACAACATATGATCCAATATACTTAATCTTCTTCTCGTAAAAAATTGCATTTTCATCAAAATCGATAAAATAAATTCTAAACTCAATAACATTGATTGATGAAAACCAGAAGAACTTTTAAAAAGGTAGTAAAATGCAAACGAAATGAAGTATGAGGATAAAAGGAAACAAAAAGGAGGTGAGTCAGCAAAGGAAGTGAGAATCAAAAAGAGCGATGAGAGAGAAGATATGTCAAGAGCCACATATACAACTTGTGGCTCTCATTTCTCCTTTCGTTGCTAACGTGGCTTTGTACGATCATAACCCCCCAAACCCACATACCCTACTCGTCGACTCCTAAAAACCCCTAAAATTAAAAATTACTTCTCTGGGTTTTTTTTTGTCAGAAAACAAAATTAAATTAAATTAAATCTACAAGCATACATACATAGATCTGTTCATTTTATCCATCCAACCAAAACTCACCGCTGAAATTGAAAAGTTAAATTTAGTAGTGCCGGAAATGTCGGACGGAAAGGATCCAGCTATTAAGTTATTTGGTAAAACGATTCAGCTGCCGGAAGCTTTGACCGATAGTCAAGATGGCGGCGGCGGCGGCGGCTCTGTTAAGAGTGAAGATCGGGTTTCTTTGGCTTCGTCGAGTTCTTCATCTGATGCTGATTCTAAACCGCTTGACGAGAAGATGGAATCAGTTGATGATGCGAGTATTAATAATGATAAGGTAATTGATTGATTAGCGATGGATCTTATTTAATTTGATTGTTTGATTAGAAACCCTAGAAATTTAGGGTTTTTTATGAGGGTTGATTATTAGTGGATCCTTTTCCTTTGCTATTCGTATGATTAGTTTAGTCTAGGTTCATATATAGATTTAAGTCACCTCTTATTTTATAACTAAATTACTTTTTGCTTATCAGGTTTCGATTTTTAAGGGTTACTTTGAATTACCCATTTGCTTATAAGGTTGCAATGTTTACTGGTTACTGTTTTATGTTCTATGGATTACAATTTGTTTAAATAAGTTAAGAGTTTCTAGCAGTATCTATTGTGCTCACTGTTACACATTGGACAATGGGTGGTCCTTTATACAATATTGACCGTACGCCCAGTATGCGTAGTCCTAGCAACACATATAGTTTTCCCATTAAAATTTATACTATTATTATGGTAGGGATTATTATCTTTGTAGTAATTGGTCCGTTTGTTTTGCTATGTTCCCTGAAATGTTAGCGATTGTTGTTATTCACGATATCGAAAGCATAACACGGGAAAGATTGTATTATCAATCTAATAAGATTTATTCCAAACTTTACTAGAGATGCTTAGTATCTATCTATCTAGCTAAGTCGATGTTTTATCAAATCGAAGCAACATACTGTATGATAGTTTGTTGTCACAACATCGTCGAGGTAGCTAATTAAGTAATTCAAATGTAATATTATTCTCATCTAAAACTCCCATGTTTTTTATTCATATTAATGCTCCCTGGGATAACTTTTGTAAATGAAACTTGTGGTAAATGTAGGACATACCTGAAGAGAAGTCCATTAATAAAGAGGAGGATAGATCCCATTCTACTATATCCGAGGAAGTTACGGAGCCAAATGCAACTTCAACGTTAAACAAAAACACCCCTAAAACACCTTCAGCTGAAAACGAATCCGCTACTGCAAAAGCATCGAAGTCAGAGGAAGACCAAAGTAACAACCAGGAAAAGACCCTAAAAAAACCAGACAAGATACTTCCTTGCCCTCGATGTAATAGTATGGATACCAAGTTTTGTTACTACAACAATTACAATGTCAATCAACCTCGCCACTTTTGCAAGAACTGTCAAAGATACTGGACAGCTGGTGGGACGATGAGGAACGTCCCAGTAGGTGCCGGCCGCCGTAAGAACAAGACGTCAGCCTCTCAGTACCGTCAAATAACCGTCACAGAAGCTCTTCCCAATGAGCTGAGTCATACAGTTCTTAAACCCAACGGCACTGTCCTTACATTCGGTTCAGATACACCTCTGTGTGAGTCAATGGCCTCTACTTTGAATATTGTAGAAAAAACAATTAGGCAAGATAGTTTCCGTAAGCCTGAAGAGTTAATTATCCCCGTTCCTTCGAGTAATGATGATAATGCTAATAGACCGTGCACCAATGAGATGCAAAATTGCCACGGGTTTTCCCCTCAGATACCCTGTTTTCCTGGTGCACCATGGCCATACCCATGGAACCCTCAAATGGGTCCTGCTTTCTGCCCACCGGGCTTTCCTATGCCGTTCTACCCTGCAGCCCCTTATTGGGGATGTCCTATACCTTTACCTGGCCCAGGCCCGGGCCCATGGAATATGCAGTGGGTTCCCCCTCCCTCAAATTTCCATCCTGCACCTTCAGGTAGCTATGCCGCCCCTCCTTCGGGTCCTATATCCCCATTGGGAAAACATTCACGGGCCGAGAATGGAGAAGAGGAATTGACAAAAGACAATGAACCCGAAAAGAGTCTTTGGGTTCCAAAAACGTTGCGGATTGATGATCCTGATGAAGCTGCGAAAAGCTCAATATGGGCAACATTAGGAATAAAAAACGATGCATCTGTTGGGTCAAATGGAAGAGGTATGTTCAAGGCATTCCAATCTAAAAGTGAAGAAAAGAATCTGTTGAAAGAAACGTCTCCTGCGCTACAAGCTAATCCTGCAGCGCTGTCAAGGTCTCTTAATTTTCAGGAGACCTCATAAGTGGTTAGATTTGCATGATTTTGCTGCAATGGAGAATGCAAAGGTATGTGTTGCATTGAGATGTGCTTTTCGGTGACATGCAAGTGGGAAGAAAGGTAAAGTGATTCCATCCTTTGTAGTTTCCATTGTTCAAAAGAGAGACAATGTATTTTGAGTTTTCTAAAGTATTTTTGAGTATCATGTACATAAGTTATCTGTGAAATAGTGAACAAGGTAGAACAAAGCGAGTGTGTGCAGTGAAATAAGTTTAGATACCATAATTCACAAACGTTAATCTTCACCTTATTTTGGCCTTGGAATGACTTACATGCTAATTTGCTTCACGGTTATGTTTTGATTTGCTCCTATAATCTCTTGGGAGTTATCTGCTTTTGCTTAATGTCAAAACCATATACGTTGCAAAACTCCATCTTGCTCAGCTTGTGCAGTAGTTGGTAACTACGCTGCTTAAAAAATGGTATGTCGCAAGTTTTTGCATGTTTTGGTTAAGAGTAATGAATGTTATGACATTATTCGAGTTCAATTATTACTGACGATATCGAGATATATTTACATGACCTAAGTTGAAAATTGGACAGTTACGTGCCTAATATAATGAAAGCATCCATAATTTGTGAATTACCCAGGTTAATATACACTGTTATGTGTTAGAGCATGGAGGAGAATATCTTTACCGTGTTTCGAATCGAACATTTATGATTACTGCTACAGTCAAATCAATGAATAATAAATTGTTAATGGCGACTGGCCGCAGTACTATTAGCATACATCACAAATACAACCATCAGAAAGGTACAATCTTGTCTGATCAAATATCATATCAATTAAGCCAAGAAAGTAAACACAAATTCATTTGAAAATACATGGGATATGTCGAAGGAAAAATTGGATCGGAGATAGATCGACTCAGGGTTAACAACATGAATACTACTATGCCAGGGTAAACATAGTTGATCGAGGAAACATATATGGTGTGTACATGTTCAATAAGAGATGCCGAGTACAATATATGAAAGTAATCAAAGCATATAGCGGCTAGCGAATCACTGATAAAAAAATCAGATTTAATTAGATTCTTTAGGTCTTCGTCGTTGCTAGGGTGAAGACCTTGTGGGGATTCGATGATCCGATGGAAACGAACGTTCATCCTCAATCATTTTGTTTGTACAAGTTTAGATACACATTTCAGGCGTATATATTTTAATTTTATAAAAGGATGGATACGACAGTTAAGTTTTAACAGTGGTTGGGTAGTTCAGGCCCATTCAACCCATCTAATCTAATTTTATTATTTCTATTCCTATATATGCACAATCGAATTGAAAGCTAAAATCTTGACTTCATTTGATATATACCATATCAATTAATCCTCACGGCAAAAATTTGATTTCTGTTCCGATAGAGGGCTATTTGAACGATAGCGTCAAAAGAGACTTGGAAAATGTTGCTAAGTCCGCCCAAGCAAGATTAGCGCGTACGGAAATGGTGTGTACGTGACTACGCGCATACATGATTTTGTTGAGTCGAGAAAATTGATGATATACTACACTTACAAAGTTTACAAAAATATATATACTAAATGAGGTGAACCAATCAAAAGATAAGAGATAAATAAGTAAGAGAATGTATGATTTCATGTGAATGGCCGATACATGCACGGTAATCTTCCGAATAAATTACAACTATTGTTCTTAATTGTTTATATATCATATGATCTTATGAATGGGAAATCTTAGATAAAAACATTAAATTAAACAAATTATAAAAAGGTGGTATTAAATAGTAATCTACAAGTTCTCTCACCACTTTTCAACTCCCTTACAAAAACCTTGATTCCATTTGAAGCACCTTTTCCCACTTCCATATTATATACCTCCACAAAAAACAAATATTATAATATTATAATAGTTAATAATTACAATATATCAAAATTAATAGCAAAAATCATTGCAAGAACATACATACTATATATAGTATGTCTATAGCTTTAGCCTAGCATATAGGTTACAAGAATGAACAATTTTATATAAGTTGTTATGCAAACCGTACAAGAGATAGATATAAAAATTGTAATTTTCTTGTATATAATGGCTTATTGTTAGCTGTGTATATGATTTTTAAATGTGTGATTGCATGTGATGAGTCAAAGTGATTTCTACAATCTTGAAGTTCATATATATTTAAAGAAATAAAGTACTTATTAGTTTACTAATTATAATTCATGGAAAAAAACAACCTGATCCTAGATTGTCTCTATTTGTCAACGCCAGCTTTATTATCACACCATCACACCATTAGCTTCCATGTACCTTCACTTCTATTTATAAGTAACCACATTACAACACAAGAACAAGAAGAACCACTGCACATCAAAACTTGAAAATGGTTCGGTTTTCGTCTTTTCTCAAGGTCTTCACTGCTATAACTCTCGTGTTTCTCTTCTTCCAAACTGGTAACTCATCAGTACTCTTATCTCTAGTTATTGATCTTTTGAGTTTTTAATTTGTTTAATTGTTAACTAAAGTTTGATTAGGTATTTTCGTTTAATCATTTGATTATCGTTGTAGGAACAAGTTTGGTCATGAAATCTTCAAAGGGTGTTGATCATTTTGCTTCTACTACAGCTTCTGATCATATGTATCAGGTTTATTAGATTAATAGATTTTCTTGAAATTTTTATCTATGACTGTATATAAAATTTTGACTTCGATCGTATATATATTTTATAAACCGATTTAAGTATTTCGGATGAACAGGTATCTAGGAAGATGATGCAGTTGGATTATGGAGATCCTGAGGCAAACACCAACAAGAGATCTGGACTTACTCAGCCTGATCATCACCATTCTCCAGACCCTCCAACGCCAGATCATGACTAATAATATTGACTTCAATTTCCAGTAATTTTATGGGAAAAAAACGAGAAAAACCCCTTTTATATTAAGTTGTTTTTTTGTTCTTGATCCCCAACAAATGCAGTAGCGTTATAATTAAGTTATTAAATTAAATATAAATTGTTCAATAAGTTGTTACTTGTTTCGAATCTGTACGTACCCTTTTTAATATCTGAAAGTTTGTATCTGCTTGCAGAATTTAAAGATTTTCTCAATAGTATGAAATTAATGAAATTCAGTTTTTTTACATGTTCAATGATAAGTTCTTAATTTATTGAATGGTAGATTTCAAATCTGAATGCAACATTTTATTCTCATCAATCCGATATCAATTCTTTCTTCATTGAAATTAATTCATATTAAGTTCTTGCTGTAAGGTTTCATTAATTCCTATTTGTGCAATTAGCACGCCAGGACTGAAGGTTTGTATTAAACTTGAAGTAAGTTGGGACGTGATTGATTTAATTCAATAAGTGTTTGTCGATCTCTTGTTTCAAATTGCTTAATTAAGCATAGACGGAGCCAGGATTTGTATAGTAATGGCAAAAAATTTGTTTTTTAATTATTTATTTATCTTTGAAGGACAAAACCTATAAAAATATCATAAATACTTTTAAAAAAATTAATTTTTTACTTCATTTGAAAATTCTTGAAGCGACTGCCCCTCTAGCTCCACTCCTGTAATTATGCTATATAATATATATAGCTAGCTGTTTAATTGTAACCATAGATAATCTTAAATGGTTCTAACTGTTAAAAACATTATTATTTGTGAAAGTATATATTAACGGCGGTATTAAATTTTTTTGTCCCGCAAAGAAGATAGGAAAAAAGAATGAAGTTGTCCTTTTAACGTGAGAAGCGCCCAATAGTATGCATTATTGATAATAAATGGTTCTATGATCACTTATGAATGTTTACTGTCGCCTGGATTTTCATAACTTTCTCGGGGTCGGTTCAATCTGACGAGGCTGATAATTAGGGTGTGTTTGGCAAAACGAGTTGGAGATGGAGTTGGAGTTGGAGTTGGAGATGTAGCTGGATCTGGAGATGAAAGTTTGGGGCTGGAGCTGGAGCTTTTATTAGGGGCTGGAGCTAGAACTTTTACTTTTTAATTTGTGTTTGGCAAACTAGCTAGAGATGGAGCTTATTAATATAAAATGACATAAATGGACATGATGGTTTATGATTTCATTTTTAATAATAATTATAAAAGGGTAATTTAGTAATTCAATAACAAGGATATGAGGATTCTTTGTAGAAGCTAGTTTTAGGAGCTTATACTTTTGGGGATTATTTTTTAGAGAATTCCTCTACAATTTTTCATGCCAAACAAGGATTATAAATATATAAGAGATGAAGTTTCTTAAAAGTAGAATCTCAACCTTCTAGAATCTCTAATAATTTCCTAAAATGGTGTTGCCAAACACACCCTTAGTAGAGAGAGTGTGAGAGTGATAAGACTTGTAATTAAATAAATGCCCAAGTTGTTTTTCTTATTTTTAGAAAGGGATAAATTAACCGGATATCATTTGTAATGATGATTAATCATAAAATAAATATTTTATATTTTTGATACTTTAAGATTTTTATGTATACATTAATTACCCCTACATTAACACCAACATTACATTTTAATGCGTGCGGTTCAACATTACGGATTATTAATATGAAGCTTTTTTGTGGTTACATTTCGGAAGAATAGTAACATTAACAAAACATGTTGCGTTGATAATAATAAAACAAGTTTACATTTAAAAAAATTTATAAATAAAGTTTATTATAAACAATTCAAGACACAACTTAAACTAATATGTTAGATAATTCTGATTATTTCCTAAAATATTAATATGCGATTGTCATATGATATAAAGTATATAACTAACCGGAGAACATTATCATTTACCATGTAACGCATACGGAGTATTAATTATTTCAATTTATATTTAGCAATCCGCTTTTGTTGTCGTACAATTAGAATATCACAAATGTCAAATTCTTCAAAGTAATGTCAGTATTTTCAAAGGGACTTTATTATTCATAAAAGTAACATATTCAATATCATTGGCTTTTATTACATCCATCAAATTTTATTGTTATTTTTTGGTTTTGAATTGTTCCAAAATAATTATGAACTTTCGATGTCTACCGATCGGAAAAGTATAAAGTGGATGAAATGACTATTAGTACCACATAATGTAACTACTTTTTTTGTTCTAACTACTTGCTAGAGTTTCTGAATACAATTGGAATTAAAATAAGTGTATAAGTAAAATGATGAATTCTTATTAGTCAATACTAGAAATGTACTTGTACTTGTGCATTACAGCGATGAAGATATTAATAATGATAAAAAAGTATTTTATTTATGCTTGAATATTGTTTTTACACCTTATAAATTTTCTTACTAAAGTCTTTTAAATTTTGCTAATAATTATACGAGCATGTATTTTAGGAGTAATTGTTATGTAAAAATAAAGAAGTGGTAATTTTTAATCAATATTATTATGGATGCATATATTGTTGGTAGTTTATGTAGTTAGGAAATATTAGTTTTGTCAATATTATCAAATATAGAGGTATTCATGTCATTAGAGTTTAATTTCTTGAAATTGTAAGGTAATGAAGAAAATGCTTAAGAGTGAATAATTACAATTATTGTAATTTTCTAAAATTGTGTGTAAATTTATATTGAATAATTAAATTGAAACGGATAGAGTATGAACGTACACTAAATTGTATAAATTGCAACTGTTTTAAAATGATGAAATTAGAGATCCATAGGCAAACACCAACAAAAGATATGAACTTACTCAACCTGATCACTATTTTCCGGAACCTAGCTCTAACATCTACTCGAGACTAATATTATTAAATGCGTAAAGCCAATGTAACGTAGAAGAGAAAATTCAAATGGGAATTAAGATGTAGATGCATTCGGTTTGTAACTTGCAAGTTCATTCTATCCAATTTGAGATTACACTCGAGAGCTATTAATTACTATTTACTATATCCAAAGAAACAAAATAAGTTTTACATCATCTTCAACAAGAGTGAAACCTGTCATCCTCTCTGAGTAGAAAATATATCCCCATTATTATATTTCGAATTGATCCTTAGAGTAGCATGAGTTACAACATTAAATACTTTCCTTTGAACTTCCGGAATATGGATCAAGCTAGGTTGAGACGTTTAAATCATCATGAAGGTTATTATAAGTCAGGTGTGAAATGTTCCATAATTAAAAGATTATTTTTTAAAGCTCTTGAGATTGCACCGAGTTGAAAGTCTTCATTTGCTAGATGACAAGAGAATAAGTTCGTATTGATAGTACTCTGTTCCAATTGTGAAACGGAAAAAGAATGACATCTTGCTTAATTTGTATGTGCTCTACCGTTCTTCGAATATAACTCATTGATTCATCCAAAATAAAAGTCCATTCATCGCATTATTTGAGAGCGTAAAGCCGAGAAGTGACACTCTTGGAGACGATGTTAAACTTTTTTCTTTTCTTTGGATTACTAGTAGGTGTCGTTATATAAATTTAAATTGGGTAGATTGATCGTGCGACCCGAGTGCATTACTATCCTACTCCTTGTAATGTTTTGTTCTAGCTTCTTGCTAGTTTAATATTATCCGCCGTTCAAAAAAAAAGTCCAACATTTAATCAAGCTCCTTAATCTTTGTCGGCTCTCGGAGACTAGACTTTTTTATCACACCTTCCTTCATCTTGCATCTTTCACTCACGGTTGCCCTAAAGTGTGCTTCCCAAGAATACAATCTTACGTTTCCCTTCTTTGTTCTACTAGAGATCCAAATGTCTAAAAAAAATTTGCTTCCAAATTTACAAAAAATGCAATCTAGCAATCTTGCATAAATGGTTAGCACAAAATCAAATAAATAGTATCAATCAATATATGATCACTTAATGCTTAATATTGCATTAACTTAATTATGTTGATAGCATGCCTACATTAGATAATTATATATGAATCTTCATATGCACATAAGGTTTTCGCACTGACACATACATGTTATGATGCATAATGCATCATTAAAATTGAAGTTGTGTATGATGATGAAACTAATTTGTGCTTATGATACATACGCGCCTATAAGTACACTCTTTCTACGCTAATATGTGTCACTATGCACGATTTTGTTTCGGTCTATTTGCAGAAAGTGTTTCGTAATTGTGAAACGTGACATGCTTCAAATCGCTGATAGCTAATACCTCTTGACACAATCGGACCTGAAATTCAGTTTCATTTATCTTAATCACTCCCACATTTTCTACGAGGTAGGTTTCCGATATTTTACATTAACCTTATCCCTACGTCGTGTGTATCTATATACCTTATAAATTTAAAACATAATGGAAGAATGATTAGTGCTACTAATTGTACATATCGTACGAGCTACTGCACTTTGAATAATACGCTATCCAAATTTCATATGACAATATATGTATCTATTTAAATACTGTGCACTATCTAAATTGTAGCTGCAACGAATATAATTGCACACATCATTCACACAAGTATACAATTTAAAAGAAGGTGATTGTACACTCACTTTTTATGTGCATAAAATTAGTTTCAGGACCGGAGCTGGAATATAATCGAGGGCTCAAATAAATCATTTTTTTATTTTCTTTATTTTTGAAGGGTCACAAGTCATCAAATATCAATAATACCATTAAAAACGACCGCATGCCTCTATACATCCACCCCTGATTATATATTTAAACATTAATGCACAACGTACAACACTGTGATACATATTTGTAACATACACATCAAAAAGTGAGTGTACAAATCACCTCTTATAATAAACTCCCTATGTCTCACAAAAATTATCCCTAATTTTTTTGTTGTTGGAATTAAGATAAGTTGATAAAATGTCAGTTTTGACCATATCTTCAAGACAACTTTGATTGGATTTATTTAATGAATAAATGATTTGAGAAGAAGTGAGGGTAAAATAGGAGGTTTAAATAGTTATTTTTTGCAACTAGACAATTATTTTGGGATATATATAAATAGTAATAGTAATATAAACATTTATTTTGAGCCGAATTGAATAGAATAATGTGACGTAATATGATTGACTAAGTATAGTATTACTCATTAAACTTTCATGTAGGTATTTACTTAATTACAAGATGTCAAAACTAGTTCATCTTGAAGTTAAACTCTAGTACGTTTTCTGTTCTATAAATTGGTTATTACAGAAGCTTTTTATCACAATCATTCATCCAACAACAAGTGATTTAGATATAATTCTCATTTCTCATCTCAATTGTTATAACAATGGCATCCTCCTCCAACCCAAGGTAATTTGATAGATTCACATGAAGTATTTCAATTCAGTCCATAGTTTTTTCTTTCTTTCTTTTATTCATTCGACGAGGTTTTCGTGATAAAATAGAGATTTATGGGCGCGTTAATGTTTTCTTTACAGTGCTCAAGCTACAAGCCATCACAACCAACTTGGGAAGAGAAAGGCGAAAGAAGAGCCTGCTAGTAGGTATGTTAAAAATAAAAAATAAAAATAAGATATGCGTAATACGTCATTAATTCATATCTAAAACTTGTTTTTGACATTAATTGCCATTACAGTTCAGAAGACGATGATGTTGGTGTTTATCGACCAAAAAATTTGTGGAGGCACGAAGAAGACGTTGCACTTCTTAATCATATAGTTAGTCATGGACCATTGCACTGGAATGTGATATCACAAAAACTCACTGGAAGATCACGTACAGTTTGCTAAAACTTATATGTTTTTTTTAATGTTTATTTAATGAGTATAGTATTAAGTATTAACTCTGTCAATTTATGGACTGGTGAACTTTTTGTAGCGGACGGCTGTCGAAACAGGTGGTGGTCTCAGTTGTTCCCGGACATCTACCTAAATCCATTACTAGTGGAAGAAGTTTTATCTAAGATGAACGGGAATACGAAGTATGATCAGAAACGTGATCTCTTAAACAACAAGAGGAGGAAATTAGCAGACTCAACATTTGAAAATTCTGGTAGGAGACACAATTATGCTGTGATGTCTTTCATACCACCTACTCATCGACCACCTCAATATTTTGATTTTCTAGGGGTTGGATCGTCACCGTCACCATCACGACCACCATCTCAGTATTTCGATTTTCTAGGGGTTGGCCTGGCCGTGTGACTGATGAGGCTGCTAATTAATCAAGAGAAAGTTACTTAGAACCGTGTAGGGCATGTAATTAAATAAAACAAAGGGCCTGTCTATGTTTTTTTTTCTCTCTTTTTCGTAAGAAACTTAAGTTTAATGAAATGTGATCAGTTTTGTATATGATGATATCGATATACCATGATCGGTTTTTGGTTAATTAAAATCGTATCGTTTTTTATAATAATATATAAATATAATTCGACGGAAATAGAAGTACTGTTGATTGATAATAAGTAAGTATATACTGTTGTTTAGAAACTGATATCATGATATCAGCGAAATTTTTATTTCTCGTACGTCACGTTTGGGAAAAAAAACGACTTAGTTGGATCATCGTAAATGAATTTATTTATCAAATATATTTCTGTTGATTTGAGTATATAAGATCTTGTGTGTAATTTTTTTTACATAAATAAAATTTATATATGTTAGATATAATATTGTTAAACTTTTCATCTTAAGATGCAATTTTTCGTGTAACCAACTGCCGACCGGAACAGATTGAATAACTCATAAAATTTAGTCATTGGTGTCAAATATTTTTAAACTCACTTGTTAGTTTATTGAATTTATTTTAGTGAGACGTAACATCTAAATATGAGTGGTAGCACTTACAAAGAATCAATAAATTTTCAGCTAATATTACACTAAATCAATTTATTTTACTAGTATCATGTGTCACCGCTAACTATGTATGCACATTATGAATTATGACATATGAATTATGACATATGTAATGCTATGACGAATTGACGTTTTTTACATTTAGTTAGCCATCCACTTTTGTCGTCATACATACAATTTGTTAGAAAAAGAGTTCGAAAGTTTCCTTCAAGAGCTTTAATTTGCATTTCTAAGCAGGGACTTTTTTATATTTTAATAATAAAATATTCAACATCAATAACTTTTAGAACATACGTTACATTGTAAAAGTTCGTGTTTCTTTAATGTGGATGGACATATATAAATTGAGTTAAATATCACTCACTTTGAGGTACAATCAAAAGTACATGTTCGCGTTCTAATAATAACTGTATGTCTGTATGCCATACCATTAACGACCTTAATGCAAATTAAATAAATATAAATTTAACATACTTCAATTACATTTGCACAACACGTAAGAATAATTATATATGATCAAACCGAATCCAATCGAATAAATGACTATATAAAACATAATATAGCAACACAACTAAGTTGGCATGGAGGATTTTAAACATGCGATTAGCTTATTAAGTTCTACGAAATCTATGTCCGCTATGTGATGAATTTCACGGAATATTCACTATCCCTAATTCGGAAATAAGTGGTTGCGCTAAGCGGTTCTTTCAAGTAGCTTGGATATGTAAAAAAGCATGCAGATATTATAATTTTTAAGATTGAAAAGAGTGGAATTGTAATTCTAAAAGGTTGCATCAATTGGATTGTAATTGTTTCTTATTGCCTCTAGCAACTTAATTATCAGAAGTAGTTTTTACTAAATCAATGCCGTTAAAAAAATCAAGAAGACAATTTCTAAAAGATGAAATGAAGCTATTTTTATTTTTGAGAATTTCAAATATAGTAAATTAAAATTCAAAATGTATGTAACTTAAAGATCGGTTAAATTGAACTTATATTATAACAATCCGTATCAACTAATTAACTCATTGTTATTCCTTTTTTCAATAACATTCCACTAGTTATTAATACGGACTCTCGTTCCATACATGAAAACAAAAGGCACAAGTATTCCCTACTTGGTAATTTGATCGGGTATTCAATTTTGTTATTAGACTCCTTCGAATAGTGACTAACTACTGACTGGTCAGTTTGTGCTACATATGCGCCACGTTAGCTTTTTTAAAAAACTAACACAAACTGACATTTCACTTCCTACAGTAACATCATTTCTATTTTTTTCAGAACCCCACACACTAATTTCTTTATTTATTTAATACACAAACGTAAATAAAACATTTTCATCATAAATAAAAAATATTACATTGATATAAAATAAAAGAGTACATTTCCTAAAAAAAATACATTTATTAAAAATCAAAAAAATTATTAAAAAGAAAATACAACTAGTTAACGTGTTCGGAAATTTGGTGTGAGGCCCGCAATGTGTTCGATGAGAGCTTCACGAAGTCGATGATGCACGACATGGTCACGTAATTCCTTATCCATACGTATGTGCGTTGCAACCCTTTCTTTCCACGATCGTTGAAGCATATTATCCGGGTTTGCCAAATAGTCTTCCTCATTCGAACACATATTGCGTCCATTGTCTTCGGTTGCCATGTTGTGTAAAATTACACAACAATACATGATTCGACGTATTTTGTTGACGCTATATGGTCTAGTAGGGTTTTTGATTATTTGCCAACGGCCTTGAAGTGTTCCGAATGCCCGTTCGACATCTTTCCTTGCAGATTCTTGGTATCTCTTGAACCTTGTCTTAACTTCTTATATCGGAAACTTAAACGACTTCACAATCGTCGTTCATTTTGGATATATTCCATCGCCGAGATAATACACTTTGTTGAATTGTTGACCGGCAATAGTGAATACAACTTCAGGAGCTCTATCTTGTAGTAAGTCTTGGAATAAATCAGATTCATTAAGAACGTTGAGGTCGTTGCTCGATCCCGCAGGTCCAAAGAAAGCGTGCCAAATCTACATGTCGTACGAGGCAACGGATTCAATCAATATTGTTGGATGGCCTTGATCACCTCGAGTGTATTGACCTTGACATGCCACTAGACAATTTCTCCAAGCCCAATGCATGCAATCGATACTTCCCAGCATACCCGGAAAACCATGTAACTCTGCATGACGTTGATGTAAACGTTGCACGTCTTGGAGTGTTGGTCTTCTTAAATACTCAGTTGAATATAGATGAAAAATACATTTACAAAAGTTGTCCAAACAATCGTACGATGTTTGTTGACCGATATGTAAGTATTCATCAAATGTTTGTTGACCCATATACCTTGACATATACGGATAAACAATGGGTGACCCATTCGAAAGCGACGACGAAAATAATCAAGTGGGAATGTCGGGTTCTCGGCAAAGTAGTCTTGATATAAATGTTGTCCGGCACCATCACGATCTCTAGGTAAATAACGTCTTGCTCGTGGAATATGAAATGTAAATTCGGTATCCTCGTTCGAATCGGATGACGAATCTTCTTGGTCGAGACGATTTAACCTAGCGATCGGATCGTATATTGCAAGGACGACATTCACATCGTCTTTATCGGAATCGGATGTCGACATTTTAAATTTAGAGTGTTTTTTTAAAAGTGTATGAAAAATGTGTTTAAAAATGTGTATATATTGTGGGTGAAATGATAATGGATTGTGTATGAAATTGGGTATATATATAGTGTATGGAAAAGGGCTAAAAAAAATATTTTTTTTATATCCGTTTCCATCCAAACGGTTGGAATTTTCTTTTTTCTTTTTTAATATATTTTTAATACCGTTATAGTGTGAAAACAATAAAAAAAACCCACTGAAGTGGGGCCTGCTCGCACTCCTCTCCCGTCGCCAAACCGAAGTTGCCTACCGACGGTTGGCAACCGACGGACCGTGCCTATGGCGTTGGTTCCGTCAGTGCCAAACCGACGGTGGCCGACGGCACCGTTGGGACGAGTCTTACTGGCAAAATGACGGGAGGTGATAGATACAACATCCAAATTGATTCATACAACACAGTGTACAACAGTTAAAGCAAACAGTACAAGTGTATGATATTACAACTTTGGTGTATGAATGAATTTGTGTGTTGTATTTATCAACACTCCAAAATGACACACACATTGACACATATAAGTATATATTAACACGCCTTAAAGTTTTTACTTTTTTTCCCTTTTAGTTCATTTTTTAGTTAAAATAATTAATTTGTTTACTCTAAATCTGAAATATGCATCCTTCTAGGGTTGGAGGTTGTAAAAGATCGTTAACCTTACTCGCGAACATATACTGTATGTACAAATATCTTTGAGTACTATTTCAAATTTTTCCATATACTACATAGAAGCCGTCTATATTCATTCGATATAGCAGTCTGCTGATTACAAATACCTTTCAGATTTTCATAATAAGGCGATCCTATTGTATTATTTTCATCAATCGCAACTGTTGTTTCTATTGTCAAGTTCTTTCTAGCAATAGTACGTTTATGTGGTTAAATATATGATTTCGACAACCTTTGAAGTTTATAATGGTATTTTAGTGTTGTTTTTGTGACTTCTTTAAAATTTGTTTCTTGTTAAGTCAAATTATAGGTCACATTCGTTGTTTATTTGCACGACATGTAATGAATTACGAATTTATCTTGCTAGATCACACATCATTAGCATGAATTTATGAATTTATCTTACATTTTTGCTGAAAATTAATAGGGTTTTTTGTCGAAAAATGCATCAAGTTCCATTTTTTGCATTTTCGGGTATCAACTAATTTTTTTTTTTAAATGAAGCACTAATCTAAAATCAACCATTTCCGGGTATTAGTTACCGTTTGAAACGGTTGACGGTCAACATATCAAATTGGGTTTTTTCGAAAAATGCATCAATAGTTCTGTTTTCTACATTTTCGTGTATTGACTAATTTTTTTTCCTTTAAAAATGAACTACTAATTTAAAATTGATCATTTTCGGATATTAGAAAAAAAATTAGTTGATACCCGAAAATGCAAAAAATAGAACTATTGATTCATTTTTCGGAAAAAATATATATCCACATGGATTGTCACGTAGGCAAAACTGGATGAGTTGTCATTTTTTTGGTATCCGGTAACGATACCCGAAAATGATAAGTTTTAAATTAGTGGTTCATTTTTGGGAAAAAAAATTAGTTGATACCTGAAAATGCAAAAAACTGAACTATTGATGCATTTTTCGGCAAAAAACATTGTATACATATGTAACTTTTCTTATATGATACAATTTCTTACATTAATTTCTAGTTAGTACATAAGTGTAGATTAAAATATAAAATTATAGTACTGCGAATTAAATATGTTTTAATTAAGTTTAGACAAATTAAATCATATGATCATATTGTCATTTGTATATCCAAATATATGTCACATTGGTTCCATTTATGCGACGCACTATTTGTTTTCACATGATTTTTGAAAACAAATTGACATACTTTTACACGATAAGAAATGTATAAAGAGAAAAAGCCTAAATCGTTGAAATAAATTCATTGCCAAAACTCATGTATCGCGAGTATAAGTTGGACGTTTCTTATAGGGTGATGATATTTCACCATTCAAAATGATAAATTCACCACATATATACATTAATAAATTGTAGAGTACAACCTGTTAATACATACACGTGGTAAATTGATCATTTTGAATAGTAAAAATATCAATTGTCTTTTTTATAACGCACATCAAATACACGTCCTTGTGAAGAAAAATAAACAAAAACTATAGTCGTTACCTCGTTAAAAGTAGCTTCTCATTTTTTAAAAGCGTTATTTAATGATTATCTTATCTAAATCTTCACATTTATTAGTCCGAAAGAACTTTTATGCTATCTAGCTGTATTTCTAAAGGTAGAATATTTTCATTTTTATTATTATTATCATAAATAAAAATAACTATAAATAGTTAATTGTCTTACATATAATATCGTTATTATATTATTATTACTAGTATGTATACCTGTATATTACATGAGTTGTTTGATGTATAATTTTATTTTGTATAAATAAATAACTAATATCATTTATATCATGAGAAATAAAAAAATTCAAACTTTACGATTAGAGTTATATAATAATAGACTTAATTTGTTAGTAATAGCTTTTTAATTAACAAATATATGTTAATATCTCGGCCTTGTGATCTTATTAAGTAAAACTTAAAAGTATCATTTTTTACATTAATATACATCTTAGCTTTGTCTATATTTTGTTTGAACATAATAATTTAAGTTGCTTTTTAATTGATAACATGCTTTGAATACAAATAATTGAAAGGATTAACTGACAAATATAAAAATTAAATTAAACGATAAAATCATCAAAAACTTTCCTATACTATATTAATAAGATATGAATGATGTATCATAAATGAGTACCGATGCATGATTCAATTTAAATAGATTTTAAGTTGAGGAAGTAAATCACAAGCGTATGTAATATTCATTGTTATTATTGTGCAATTATAATATTATTTTAGTTTAGCAATCGGTTAATAAGTAACAAAAAATAACAAAAATAACAATAACAACAATATTAATAATAATAATAATAATAATAATAATAATAATAATAATAATAATAATAATAATAATTAATTGTATTCAGCTACAATTTAAATATAACTATATAGATTAAACATTTAGATATTTATTCAAACATTGCACATGAGATTTTATAAAGTTGAGATTTGATTTGGCTATTTTTAAAATATTTAGTGAAATTAAGGGAATAAATTGATGAAATTAAATTTTTTAAATTGATGACATCATACAAATATTTTCTATATATAATTTATAAGATTACAAATCATGATGTTGATTAATAACTAGTGTATATTTTTAATCATTTAACCATCTAATTTGTTGATTTATTGTCTTTTATATTATAACAACATAATAAAGAAATTAATATATTATATATTAAATTAAAAGTACAAAGAAAATTAGCTATTTTTATACATCCACATATAATTTACGACGATGACGATTTTACACGGAATAAAATTGCAAAAAATTTAAAAATCATCACCAATAAAACTATAAAAGTAATCATATATAATTAGCTAATAACTATCCAATCTATTTTTATTTGCTATTTCTATTCTTATTATAATAATTAAAATTAATGAGCGATATAATTATAATGATATTAATATATTAAACATACATACATCCCATTAAATACCCACAATTCAAGTTTAAATTGTACTGATGATTAATGTTTGACGCACATTGAAGATTTCATTCCAAAATATAATAAAAATATTATATAAATATTAAATTACAAACTTGACAAAATAGTATATATCCAAAACTCTTTTCTAGAGAGGTGATAAATGCAACACATAAATTATACTATATCATATACCAAACTTGTACCTTACATTTAAAGCTCACGGTACAAAACATTTATTTAATGCGTGCATCATATTATTTGTTGTATCTATCTCTCTCCTTTTATATTGGTGTATTTTAGCGTTACTTTTATTAATTATAAATTTTGCTTGTATTAATGGCATAGTCACATGTAATATTATTCATTTTAATTACATGACTATCACCCTTTCTCTCTATCTTTTTTATGAAATCTCTCGCTTTTATTTCATATGTATTTCGCTATATATATAATCAGCCTTTTAACTACTTTATAAATAACCCACAAGCATAAATCTGATCACTAGCTAGCGTTTTAATCATGTACCAACTTTCTAGCTAGCTGGTTATTTTTCTTAAATTAAATCATCACACAACAAAAAGAGAAGAATTTAGGTATGTAAAAGGCTGAAAAAACTTGTACGTTTTACCAATTATTTGATAATGCTATATATGTGATTAAATTAAATGATGCTGTAATCTTTTTTATTTTTTGTTTTAGTAATATGGCACCGTTAGGGAAATGATATCGATTATCATTTCTTTTGATGAGAAGACTAAAGACGCACCAATGACGGATGAAAGAGCTCATGACATCATCACTGATAAACCGAGGGTGAAATTCCTAGGTGTTAACAGTAATCGACCGAGGGCGAAGATATCACGAACTGTTCAGCGACCTCGCTGGACTTTAGCCGAGGACTGTAAGCTCTTAAAAACGGTTGCTAATCATAGGGGTACATCTATATGGCCTACAATAGCAAAAAAAATTCAAAGAAGAGACGGTAATTACTTACATTCCAGTTCCTACATTTTTCATTCATGAAAAACAGTACTAATTAAATGCATGTGTTATTCATTTCAACTAAAAAGTTGTGAGTTTGAACAAAGGGTAATTTCCGCTTATATTATAAATGGTTTTAAAAAAAATAAGCAATACGTAATTACTATGTTGCGGGGCCTACCGACCTCAGGAAAATTTTATATTTTATGTAATAATTGTATAAGAGTAATATAATGTATTAATTCTGGTTTTAAATGACATATTTTCAAATATATTTATTATTGTATGATTCTTTACAATCGATTACAGAACACTGCACTTACATGTCTAAATTTATGTATAAATGTAATTAAGTTTACTTGCGAACCCCTTTAAAATTTTATTTATGTCTCGGTCACTGACTGTGTGTACAAGTACATGCATATATTTATAGGCAACGGTTGCAGATTGAGATGGGAGAAGCTGTCGAACTATGATGATATCCATACGCAAAACAGATGGGTGCAAATTATCAACACAAAGGGTTATGGTGCGATAGATCAATGGCGTTATATGATATCTCGCGATAATGATTATCTCTTTTCACGTTTACCTGCCAATCATCCTTTTAAACAACCACCCGAAAGGATTGAGGGTACTGGTAGTTCTGGACAGCCCGTCGAACCGATCATCAACAATCCTGTTCCTGGTAATTCAGTTTGTGTGAATATTTTACCTTCGATCGAAAAGGGAAAATAGAAAATTGTATTGCAATTACTTCTAAGCATTTAAGTTTTAAATGATTATTTAGGTAATTACTATTAATATTATTACATGCATTAGTTAGATTCTATAATAACAACTGTAATATATTATGGTATTAATTTTTGGAATAACAGGTGGTGTTGAAAATGATGATGGAGTGACATCCATGGTGACAGCAGCAACTCCAACAGGCGGTCCACCGTCGAAGAAGTTCGCTGGTGTGGATTTGACCCTGAGATTGGCAATCAACCATAAAGAGATTCACTCACCGCCGCAGCAGCCGCGACCAAAGCATCCGTATCATGACTTTATTGCAGCTAAATTTAATTAGTGTGATGGAATTGAAGGATCGAGTGAAGACTGTTTTTATTTTATGCTGTTTGTTATTTCCGGTTGTTGTTTGTGTTGCATTGTCGTTTGTTGAAACTTGGCCTGTTTGGGTATGCTAGGTGTGAAGGGTTTTATTTGGATTACTTTTTATATCTTCACCAGTTTAGTATTGTTGGAATAATGTTTGAGCTTAAACTATTTACTAATAACAATATCAGATTATTATTGGAGAAATAATGATCGGTTCATGGAAAATAGTTTCGTATTATTATGAACTTTTTAATCAAGTACTCGAAAAACTTATAATCACATGTCCCAATTTTGTTTAGTTGGCGAACAATCGTAAATATATTCAACAACATGTGATTTAAATGTCATCTATAGTTTTTGCCATAAGACTAGTGCTGTGGGTAAATGTTTCAAGGCAGATTGCACCCAATTGCTTACGATCGATCTTGCAAGGAGGAAATATATATGATTCCGTAAGTGCAAGTTGCTTTTTAATCAAGAAAAAACACTGAGAAAAGAAATGCTCGGGGATGAGGTGAAGTGCGTCACATTCACTTGGATTAAACATAGAAGTAGGAGTGGTAATCTTAATTGGTTCGAATGGTCATGCCATCCATTTTCTGCTAGTTAAAATTCCTTCTAAATGCAATTCTGTTTTGGCACTAATACCTTACCAGTGTTTACTTCAATGAAAGTTCATGATGTTCAAAAAAAATTGCAATTTGCTTTAATAAAACTAGAATACTTGAAATTTATATTTTTTCCTTTCTTTTATGAAAAAAATACTTGTGGACTTTTGTATGACGGGGTTAGGGGCTTCGGGATGTTTCAATGAACTTGATGCCAATGGCGTTATCTCATTGCGGCGAATCTAGTTGCCAATTTTAGGGTTATCTCATGTGCAACAAATATAGTTGCTGATATAGGGTTATCTCATTTGCGGCGTATCTAACTGCTGATTTTAGGGTTTTTCATCTAAGGCGCTCCCGATCAAGGAAACACATCAATGTTGACGGTTGTTTTGTTTCTTGAATCGGTGATTTAATAACCATACATAAAGTCGTCATAGAGAGTAGTGTTTCAATGGATAGGTAGTTTAATTTGTTGAAGTTGTCCGAGTACCGTTTTCTTTCATTAAGATTGAAAAGGTGTCCAAGTGTTTTGCTCTTTGTTTGATTTGGCGCGTTTTCCTCTTTATTGCGACACCTAATGTATGTGTGCGTGTGTGTATGTATATATTTGAACGGTAGAAGATGAAATTTTAATTGAAAGTCACCTAGCGAGATGCTAGGAGAAGAAGTACATGAACTTACCGAGCGTTAGACCATGTTAAACCTGGATTACATGATCAATCATTCCGTTTTGTATGAATCTTCCTACTTCTATTCGAAATCTAAATAAATGAAAATAAAATTACATCTCATCTCATCTCCTAGAGTATCTTTTCTAGGTTTCTTGTTATTGATTATAAGTAGCTTCTTTCTGAACCTTCACAACATATTCATAAAGTAGCTAGTTTGAATCGTCACGTCAAGGCATGCTTTAAAGTCTTCATATTTGTTCCTCAGGTATGCGAAGGTAACAGGTAACACGTTCCCTCACGTTTGTTGGGTATATGACAACTTAACGTGGTCTTGTAAATCACAGGAACACGAACTTACCATCCCATATTAATTTAATATATATTCTTATAATAGTATGTGTTTGAGGGGAGTTATGAAGCTATGAGTGTACACAAGTGAAGATCTAGGTAATTAACGCCATTAATACTATTTTAACTGAAAATAAACGTACATAAAACCTAACGAATGCTCAATCGTTACATCATTTAAAATGATAAAATAGGTAGCGTATGTAATGTAATATGATTAAATCATTTAAAAAAAATTATCCCCCAAAATTGAACAAATAAACAAAAAATAAAATTTTTTACCCCCCACCAATTAATAAATCCTAGATTCACCCCAAAATAAAAGATTTTTTTCTATAATGTAATTGATTAACACAAAGTAAATATTGGAAGTCACATGAAATAAACGTACATAAAACCTAACGAATGCTCAATCGTTACATCATTTAAAATGATAAAATAAGTAGCATATGTAATGTAATATGATTAAATCATATAAAAAAAATTGTCCCCCAAAATTGAACAAATAAACAAAAAATATATTTTTTTACCCCCCACCAATTAATAAATCCTAGATCCATCCCAAAATAAAAGATTTTTTTCTATAATGTAATTGATTAACACGAAGTAAATATTGGAAGTCGCATGAAAATGATCATTCTTCGAGATTATAGTTAAAACGGTCATTGAAGGCTTTTGGAAGACATGTCACTTTGAAAATGTAAGTAGTCCTGTGATTTTTTTTATAAAATGCTGGGTACAATGTTTTTAAAACCGAAAAGTAGATCAGACCGCCAGTCTAACCGACCCAAAACCAGAAAAAACATGATTTTAAATAAAAATAATAATATCAAAAGCGGTTTAACCGGTCCAGTTCTCATTGAACCGCCCGGTTTTGACCGAACTGCCCAGTTCATTGACTGGTCAAACGTTGGTCAAAACCGGTTTTGAACGGTGTTCCCGGTTGGACCGGCCGGTTCAACCCGGTTTTCAAAAAATTGGCTGGATATATACATTTATACGACTCTAATTTAACGTACAAATCGTGTGTGCATTTTTTGGACCTAATCATAACACTAGTACCTAAAAAAATGCCACTTTTTATAACTTTAACGTAAACATAATATGCACATTTATTGTGTAACATATAATAGCTTAATTGCAAGGCCCAAAAATGCATTTAAAGAGCCAGGCCAATCCATTGTACAAAATGGCCAAACATGAAAGGCCCGACAGGAAAGGCCCAACATGCCAGTATGCTTTCGTTGGATGTATCCCTTCGAATGTTGTATGAAGGTTATTAAAGGACATATGCGAAACAGAATTAAACCAGAGGAATGCATTGCTGAGGAGACTATTGCAGAAGAAACAATAGAGTTTTTCGGCCAATATAAAAAGTCCATGAAAACTATTGGTATCCCACCTGATAAACATGATATTGATGAAATAAATGAGGACGAAAAGCCACTGTCGGCCGGGAAATTTCTGTAGAACTCCTTCGGAAAACACATTTGTATGTAATACAGAATACAGATGAAATTGTACCGTATATCGAGTAAGTATTACTAACACATGTCTCTATTTCATTACTTAAATTGTTGCAACAAACATAACCAAACACCTTGTTTTAGGAGACACAAGCAGTTTTTGGAAACAGAAAACCCGGGCAAGCGAAAAGCATTGCTGGAGAATGAGCACAATATATCTTTTGTTACCTGGTTACGCGAAGAGGTAATTAATTATCTTTTGTAACTGGTTGTTTGTTGTTCCTTCAATTTGCAGCTCATATATATACTTGTAATGATATTCAGGTTGAGAGAGAATTAGCGATCTCCAAAGAAAGTGTATCAGAAACCATAAGGTGGATTTCATTTGGACCACGCGCCACCATAGTGAAATACAGTGCATATAACATCAATGGGTATACATTTCGTACTAAATGTAGTGATGACAGCGTTTACCAAAACAGTGGGTTAATGTTGTGACAGAAGATATGCACATATCCAAAGGAGTAGCAACCACAAGACGCAAATTGTATTATGGGGTTTTGCAAGAGCTATGGGTACTAGATTACCGTTTCAGGCAACTCCCTCCTTTCAAATGTGATTGGGTTAACCATCAGGTTTGTGCGGTCAAACGCGATACTATGGTTGGTTATACATTGGTTGACCTGAATAATTTAGGCCACAAGGTTGATCCGTTCATATTAGCCTCACAAGCACGACAAGTGTTTTATGTGAAAGACCAGTTAAATAGAAAGTTGTCTATTGTCTTCAACACACCTCCTAAGAATTACAGAGATACATATGATGAAATCGATGAGGAATTTAGTACCATCATTCACCCGCAAAATGATAACATTTTGCCACGTGTGGATGCACGTGACTTGGGTAAGGAATCAAGAGATGATTATTATCAAACCAACTGTAGAGGTATTGTTATACCAAGATCCAAGTGATCGCACCATGTTGTAATACATTTGCCTTGTAATTACCTTTTAATTAATTATTTTATGGAATGATTATTTGTATCTAAATTTCTATGAATTCAACATTTTATTTTATATTACAGTGCCATTTATTGTAGTACATTAACCTTGTAAATTACAACATAAATATTTAGCATATATAAATTAAATGTCATATATATATATATATATATATATATATATATATATATATATACACCAACAATTTTACATTAATGACTCTAATATGCAAAAACAAGCTAAGAGTGGGATTCGAACGTGGGTCATATCCCAACCAATCCAGGTACAAAGAAACATGTTAACAAGGTGAGCTAAATGTTATTCTGCTTGGAAACCAAAGACTATATATTATATAACTATCAATAATAGCTTGTACCTGTTTGTACCTGTATTTGGCTACACTGAAATTATGTGTGACAAACTCGACCACATGGTTTAGTCACATAAACAATTACTTCATGTGACCATATAGTGGCATTTGGTCACACTGTTCAAATGTGTGATCATATAGTGACCACTTGTACCTGTTTTTGGCTACACTGAAATTATGTGTGAAAAACTCGACTTCATGATTTAGTCACATAAACAATTACTTCATGTGACCATATAGTGGAATTTGATCACACTGTTCAAGTGTGTGACCATATAGTGGCATTTGGTCACAGTGTTCAAGTGTGTGACTATATAGTGATCATATGTACCTGTTTTTGGCTACACTGAAATTATGTGTGATAAACTCGACTACAGAGTTTAGTCACATAAATAATTACTTCATGTGACCATATAGTGGCATTTGGTCACACTGTTCAAATGTGTGACCATATAGTGACCGCTTGTACCTGTTTTTGGCTACACTAAAATTATGTGTGACAAACTCGACTTCATGATTTAGTCACATAAACAATTACCTCATGTGACCATATAGTGGCATTTGGTCACACTGTTCAAGTGTGTGACCATATAGTGGTATTTGGTCACAGTGTTCAAGTGTGCGACCATATAGTGACCATATTTACCTGTTTTTGGCTACACTGAAATTATGTATGACAAACTCGACTACATGGTTTAGTCACACAAACAATTACTTCATGTGACCATATAGTGGCATTTGGTCACACTGTTCAAATGTGTGACCATATAATGATCACTTGTACCTGTTTTTGACTACACTGAAATTATGTGTGACAAACTCAACTTCATGATTTAGTCACATAAACAATTACCTCATGTGACCATATAGTGGCATTTGGTCACACTGTTCAAGTGTGTGACCATATAGTGGCATTTGGTCACAGTGTTTATGTGTGTGACCATATAGTGACCATATGTACATGTTTTTGGCTACACTGAAATTATGTGTGACAAACTCGACTACATGGTTTAGTCACATAAATAATTACTTCATGTGACCATATAGTGGCATTTGGTCACACTATTCAAATGTGTGACCATGTAGTGACCACTTGTACCTGTTTTTGGCTACACTGAAATTATGTGTGACAAACTCGACTTCATGATTTAGTCACATAAACAATTACTTAATGTAACCATATAGTGGCATTTGGTCACACTGTTCAAATGTGTGACCATATAGTGGCATTTGGTCACAGTGTTCAAGTGTGTGACCAATAGTGACCATATGTACTTGTTTTTGGCTACACTGAAATTATGTTTGACAAACTCGACTTCATGATTTAGTCACATAAACAATTATTTCATGTGACCATATAGTGGCATTTGGTCACACTGTTCAAGTGTGTGGTGCAGTTTTTGTCACACTTTATGTGTCTAACGTGACTAATGCTTCAAACTTACTCTTCATTGGTCACGCGTTCCAAATCATGTGTGACTAAATAATCAGCAAAAAAAACATCAGATCCCTTTAGCCACATAAATGTATGAAGGTGTGGCAAATACATTTCAGAATGGTCACACGATTGGAGTGTATGTGTGACCAAATAATGACGTGAATTTTATTTTGGCATCTTTAGTCACATAAATTTTTTAAGGTGTGACGATTTGATTTCGAGTATGTGTGACCAAAGCCCATTTTTAGCGTAGTGAGGGAAAGACCAACACGAAAGGACCAATTAATCAGATCCAGAACATACAGAGGTCAATCCAATTAGGGTTTATGTCCTCGTGGCCCACGATAACATAATCCGGGGGATCACCAACGTTAGTGGTGGTCCCTTGTAAACCGACAAGGGTTTGAAGCCTTGTGACACCCGTCAAATTAGGACTAGTAATTAGTGTCTAATCAAGTGTAATACATGTAATTAGTTCTGTGTTAGGCTAATTAATGTATCAATATATATATATATATATATATATATATATATATTGTTGAATATATACGAGTATGTGATTTGATTAAATCGTACAAGTTTCAAATCGAATGCAATTCGGTTCAATTAATACGGACGTTGGTGAACAACTTTATTAAATAATACGATATTATTTAATAACTCAATCTTATCCAAAATATCATTTATGTAATATTTCAACTCGAATTCGTATCGTACAAACAACAGTTACGCGATTAAAATAATAAACTCGCGAACAAAATGAAACAAGTTAAGTTATATTTTATAACTCAATTATTAAGTATTTGATGAAATACTTCAATTGAAATATCGAATAAATATTCGTATTTCAAAGCCTATAATTAAATGTACGAAATATTATTTAAACAACCGGGAAAACGAACACCGCACAGAGCGCAAATGCACGGGAGTAAAAGTGGAGACCCACACTTCGGTGGGCCCCATCGAAAATCTGCCCAAAATGGGGAAAAACCCCTCCCCACCCCTCATTATCACCATCTCTTTCTCTCTCCCCTTCTCTTTTCCTCTCATCTCCACCACCACACCACCACTACTTCCACCACCAAAATAACCATCAAAACCACTTTAAATCATCACGCTCGTTTGGAAGAAAAGATTCACGGAGTCACGATCTACGTTTCTACCTTTTCGGTTTCTTCCGGCGTTAAGTTTGTAAGTTTACGACAAAACCCGAGACACTCCGATTTCACTTATTTTTACTTGTTTATGGTTTATTTAAGCTTAAAATGTCCAAATATAGGTTGGGTAAAATAATCGGACCAAGCGGTCGTCGGAAAATATGTTTTTGGCTCAAATTCCGGCCAACAGCTCGTTGTGTCGCAGAGGCTCCAGGCCACCTGCGACACAAGCCCTTATGTCGCAAAACCCCCACTTATGTCTCATATAGCTACACAAGTGACTATGTCGCAAATCCTTCGGATGTCGCGTTTAGCGACACAAAACACTATGTCGCAAAACCTATTTCCGTCGCATATAGCGACACAACATTTTATGTCGCATTAAAATGCGGACGTCGCACTTAGAGACACAAAGACTTGTGTCGCAGACATGATTCGCGACACAAAAGGCTATGTCGCATCTAGCGACACAAGCCTTATGTCGCACACTGTGTCGTATGAAACATAACCAAGAAAACACATATTTTACTAAGCGTCGAGACCTAAAATTTTAACACTCGATTTCACCCAAATTCAAGTCCAGATGCGTTTTACTAAGTGTCGCCAGCCCCTTGGACCCCGCCAGGGGTTGCCACCCCTGGGACCCCGCTAACCAGGGGCGCTGCCCCCGGACCCCCGTCACCTAAAGTTTATAAATACTTTTAAGTATAATACTTCGAAATCGTAATAATAATAGTTGAGATTATTATTACAAACAATCACCAACGGGCCATACACGTTTTCAAAATATAACCAAATCAACCAAATCGTAGTAATTTGGACATTCTGGTTGAAAGAACAACTACAAAGGTAGTCTTTATAGATACCTTCTCACATTTATAACCATCGCGTGTCATGGACACCCTCAGGTTACAAGTTTTCGGACATCGATTCTCGGCTAATCAACTCAAGTTTAATTAGTTAAACTCTCCAGACCTAGGTAAGTCTCATAGCCCCTATTTTACTGTTTTTCTCAGGGGTGTGATATACTGCTCGTTTTATTTTAACTATATGAACGCAAGTACGAAAACAAATGATTACTACATGAGTTATCTCACTAATCTTTTAAAGCTCTCCTCAGCATAGTTTGGCAATACGTTGTAGCGTGAATATTAGTATATGGTACCATATAGGATTGACCCTCCTCGTCCGGGTTAGCATGCACTAACTGGGTAAACGGATGTACTAATATTTGTTCAGACAAGTGTAGATTAGGCACTCGTGGAAGGCACCTCGATCAGGATTCCTTAAATGTGGACCTGACACCTCGAGTTAAGCTCAGACTATGTGCTCATGGCTGTAAAACTTTTATTTTGCATAATTGCATTTTAAATTCAACTAAATCTTGCGGTTCATACGATATATGTGTTGACATACAAACTTGTGAGCTCACCAGCGTTTCGCTGACCCATTTTAGCATGTATCACAGGTACTCAGCAGTAGGTTGGACTGCCGTTCAGGATAACATTAGCTCGAGTCATCATGCAAAACATTCGGAGATTTAGCTGCATTATTATATTTTGTATAGATTAATTATGTATGTAAATCTCTCAATCCAGGAACTGAGCTAATGTAAACTATATTTTGATGTAAACTTTGATTTTATCAATACAAATTGTAAAATGACGCATATAGAGTCGTTCATTATATCTTTGTGCTATGATTATTGATTAGTCGCGCCCCGACCCGATTCGCTTCCGCAACCCGAGTTTGGGGGTGCGACAATCCTCTACTGTCATTGGTCCATGTCAATATGGGGGCCTATGCAAAAAAGGGAATAATCACAGCCGTACAAGGAGCATCACCATATTGTGAGGGATCGTGACACGTGGCAACACTTGCCCACCAAGTCGATCCAAGGGCATGAATAGTGTTTACCCTTAAGCACCTCCAAATTCACCTTCATCATCATACCTTCAGACCCTAATTTACAAGGAAAGATAATAACTTATCTATCTACTGCCGATTCTCGCCACCTTTGGTTTCGTTCTATACAATCCAACGGGTTATCCACAAGTCACGAAGAGCATCGAATCGGATCCAATCACCCGCACCCATGTATAACTTTTATGCTTGATCACACATATATAATCCTCACAAGTCACAATACCTTTTATTATTATCATTGTTATTTTTATTTTTAAAAAACGGTAACATCTTGCGATCAATATTAATTATCACAATTAACAATACATGATAGCTTGAGATTAATCAAGCTCGCACTCACATGAACAACCCTTCTCGATCATATGATTCTTAAGTATAATGATTATATTGTAAAAATTCATGAACCTGTAAATAGTCGTGGGGTAATTAATTAATACAACACTTTCTTTTTCAAGGATATGATATATAAATTGATGTAATTAAATAATCAATAATAAATTTCAGAAATCTCTCTTATATATTAAAAAAGGGTTTGTTTAGATAAATCATTTTGTATTTAGCTTTGATGTTTAATAAAGAGTCTCACTATGATTATCAAATAAATCACTAGGTTTAATATTTAATTACCCTCTTGCCCCTATTCAATACCAAACATTTTCATCCAATTCAAACTAGTATTTAACCCGGACGTTGTCCAGTTAAATAGATGCCATATAAAAATCTCAGTAATATCGTAAAGTTAATGTACATATACAACTCTATTTGCATGGAAGCTGTTAACATATAACAAATGTTTGAGCATAATAACGTATAACAATGCGTCTGTGTGTAACAATACAATGATGCTCATTTAAATATTTAAATCTTTAACAATGTTGGTAAGCACTACGATCACACAGAAAGTTGACAGCTGAATTATGTTTAAACAATAAATACCTACAAACTTTGAATTTATAATAAACTTTTAAAACATATTAGAACATTACCATTGACATAATTACATATGTAAAAAAATGATACGTGTAAACAGACTTTTTTGAAAGTATGTAGGTCGAATACAACCTAAAAAACATACATGGGCATTAATATCAAAATGTATATTATATTCAAATTAACGTACTATTGTGTTTTTTGCTTTTAACTTTTCTTATATAACTTTTGTATTAATCCAAATATACCACTACGGCCAGTTTATTTTTATCTACATCTTGATACCAAAAAGTGGATTTCGAGACAAAAAGGTACGTTCATTAAATATATATCATATGCCGATAAAATTTATATGGAAATGTAGATAAAATTACACTGAATATAAATATATATTCTAAATTATTCCAAGCATTATATAAAGAAAGTTATCAAAGAAAAGAAAAATATTACCTAAATTAAATAAGTAACCTATGATATATTATTAAAACTACTCCTTGTGTGGAGAGGTTGGAAAGGGATATCTGGAAAAAAAACTGATAAAAAAACCCGTCGATAACCAACAAATACAAGTTGCAACGGTCAGGATTAATAGTTGGGTAGATCTGACCGATGTAAATGAATGTCAGCATGTAACCGCTGATTCAACTCACCGGCAGCCATATATATGGACAATTTCGGCACCAAAAAAGCTGGAAATTTTGAATTTCAAATTCAAACTTGCAAGTATTTTTGGCCAATATTAATGGTAAAAATTAAGTATTATTAATTCTGCTCTTTTATTTCCTTCTCCTTTCCGTAACAAAATACATATTAAAACATAGTGACCTACACTTCCTTTGCACTGCAAAAAAATGACTTTACACAAGAGTAAACCATCGCCACTTTCGATCCTCCATGCTTCTTCACAATTTCAATATGAATTTCAATTTACGATTAATTAATATCGGAGATTCTAGTTAGTTTCTCCATAGAAGTATAGTACATGATTCAATTTCGATCTCAATTGAATATTGGTTTCGTTTCAGTTTTAAATTTTTATTCATAACTAATTTTATTTTAATCGATTTGATGATTATTTTAGGTGTACTCGTGAACTTAAATTTCCTTAACTAAATCAATGAATTTTGATGTCAAAAATTAGGGTTTTGTGTTTGATTCATAAGTTATGTATGATGTTATTTGATTTGGTGATTCTATTTCATGATCTATAAGGTTATTATATTGAATGGATCATTTTTGTAGGATATCAGGAAGTATTTTGTATAAAGGAGATATAACTTCTAATTGATTATGGTATGTCATATGTTTATAGGTTTGTAGGTTTTCTTAAAGGTTGTATTTGTATTATCATTTAACTCGATGATTTTGTTAAATTAGTTCATAGCTTATGTTTCTTTCTATAAATATATATGAATTAGATGATTTTAATTGGAATGAAGCATGATTTCTGACTATATGTTCACTAAAAGACCGAAATTAATGTTTGTTCAGTGACCAATCCATACTATGATGTAGTTGCACAATGCATACTCGTCAATGTTAACTCCTCATCAAATGAAGGAACTCCGACTAAAGGTGATTAGATCTCCGACCTGAGTTTATGAATTCCCTTTTTGAATTCATATTCACTGTAGAGTTCATGTACGTGAATTTTTAAGTTGTTCTATCGTTAATGGAGCATACACCTTCATCTATCATCTTGAACACAGGAATGTTGATTATGATGTGGAAAACATCCGTCTAGAAGTTGTGAGCTACTACATTGAAGTTCATATTCATGAAATTTAATATTATCCTATACTATAGGGTTGAGGAAGTCTAACTCTATATTTAACCATTTGCAAAACATTATGTTATTTGTGAACTCTCATTTTGTAATGTTTTTTCAGGGTTAGGACGGCAGTCCAGGAGTGCAAGATGTGACTGGGTCCCCCTTCATTTATTCTTTTTGACAAGTAGCTCTCGAAGTTACTTCATAGGAGTCTCACATGACTCAATAGTAGAATTGAGAAAGTAATCATTTTACTTGCCAAAAGACTCAGATGCAAATTCATGTTGGTGTTCCCTAAAATATATATATATAAGCCGAAATCATTTTGGTTGTTAGACCTTCATTTACTCTAGCTCCTTTGAGTCCCTGAGTATTGAATCAGGATCGTTAGTTCTCTATAAAAAATGTTTGCTGCTTCAAGTTGAGGTGTGTTGCCTATAGTTGATTCACACTTTCTCCACTATCACTTTCTTTTAATTACCACTATACAGTTATAGGATGTTCACCGGTATGGTTCATTTTTTGACATACTAGCTGCTGAGGGTCTTGATACAGTTCTACCAGTTGTAGAAACCATCAAAGAAGGTAACAAGTCTCGTATGTGTTAAGTATATATACTGGTTACACATGTCTCATCATTCAAGCTGTCATTTCTGAGACAATGAGAATAATGGCCATGTAATTAAGGGACACAAATTTATAGGAAGTTTAACTCGAAAGAGAAGGAAGAGTCAGAAGGTTTACTTGCAATACTTATTGTATTTTGATAAGTAAAATGAACGTTCTTCAGTAATCATTTGAACGTTATTCAGCAATACTTATTGTATTTTGTTAAGTATATATATTGGTTTACTTGCAATACTTATTCGATTTTGTTAGACTTATTTACAAAAAAGGTTTATTGTAAAAATAATAATATAGTTCCTCATTGTAATCATTTGAATGCACGTTAGATGACTTTTGTCCCGTTTAACCCATTTGACCAGTTTGAACCATTTCATTTGCGACTACTTCTTTGCATTCGACATATCTAATTTAATCTAATGTGTGATTTGTAGGAAACCAAGAGATGCGTTTTAACCAACGATAGTCCTAATGTTGCTACTTTAAAAGTAAAAACAGTTGATCAAGAAACTGAAGTTTATGAAAACAAACAGGTACTTGCTTATTCTTATAGCCATACTCTTCTACATAACTCACGTGTGTTATTTAAATGTTTACTTTTATATACTTTTAGATGGTAAAATTGCGTTCAAGTATACTTATTATATACTTCAGGAGGTATGTATAATCTTAAAATTATATTACAGTTTTTTTCGCATAATTTGTCTAGACTTTTGTATCACTTTCTATTGAACCATGTGTAGCAAAGTGATTACAATCAGATACTCAAATATAGAAGCTAATGAAACTGAAGTAAAAATGTATATTCTCATCTTTATAAGTGGATACAAGTAATTTTGCACTAACATAATCAGATACTCATTAATTGAAGTAGGTGTGAAAACACTAAAATGGATAGATAATATTTGAGATCCCATTTTATCATCATTATTTTACTGTTATTTTTTCGGTTATATTATCAGCTGGTAATTCTTTAGTTCTGTTGAATGTGAAGCCTAGGGGTGATGAAACGGATATGCAAAAGATTGATGAAACTTTCATCACTGTTCAACTGGAGGGCTTGCTTTCAGGTGATGCATGTAAGTTCATCCGTTTTTTCTTAAAAAAATGTACTACTTGCATATACAAGACTTCCTTAGTTTCAGTAGATTACGTACATAAGAGTTAGTTTCATCTTGGTTGTGTTTTTCCCCGCTCATAGTTAAGTCGAGCAAAATACTCTCTTTTTTCTACGAAAGAAGAACACGTCAAATTGGTTGAAAGTTACCCGATGACATTTTTTGAAAAAAATAGATTGCCATAGTATCTCAAATAAATATCATTCATGAATCATGTGTAGATAACAAGAAATTTGCTAAAACTTTTCTATAGCCTAATTAAGTTATTGTTGATACTAGGTGCCAAGATTAGCAAGTTTTGCAATGGGTCAAAACGGGTTGTTTTAATAGTACCTCTTTAGTAGTAATAAGTTTAAAGTTGTGTATTCTAGGTGTTAGTGTATATAATTGTGCCATCCTGAAGGAAAAAGGGAATTTTATTTGCCTTCTTCGGCAGTTTTCAAAGTGTATCGTTACATGCTTTGGATCTTGATGACCCGAACTTTCTAAATTCTAAGTGTTGTATACTTCGAGGAACTCGAATAACTGCAGAACAATTCATTATTGAAAGTAAATATTCTCGTGTAATGGCCTTAAAATATTTCCTCTATTTGAATCAAAGTGTTCTGGTAATATATTTAAGATATGCCATGCACGAAGGATGTAAGCTCATTAGTTATCGGTTCTTGAAGCCATTGAATATGGAATATATAGTTAGATATATGTGATTAAATATGATTTTTTGAAGCAGATAGTATTTGATGTTATATCTACTAATTCATGCCTTATCGATATATTTTAAATTAAGAAGTTGTCAAGATTATAATTGGAAAAGTTAAAGATAAAAGATTTTAGTATGAGAGTATTATTTGGTTGAGAAATGGATGGGTGCTTGTGAAGAGGAATGTCGGCTCAAGGAGTCAAGGGTTATAACCAGGTTGGTCTATTTTTTCTTGCATTTTCGTATATAAATGGGTCAGTTTGGGTAAGGTCAGGTTGATATATTTTCAATTTTAGCTTGAAGTTGTTAAACTCTAAGCTATTATCCGACATGCTTACGGAATTAAAAAAATGTCTTCTAGGGTTTGGGGGAAAACGGCGACAGGCGACAAAAACTTCGTTGATCATCAGCAACATGGAGGAATAGACAACGGTGAAGGATGGATTAAGGTAGATCGGAGGATGAACACACGATCAAACGTGATTCATGGGGGAAATAATGTTGGAGGACTTCGTAATCGTGAGGTTAAGATAAACCCTAATTTCAGATCCATCGAAAAATTTTCCACAACCATCTATATCACGAATTTACCTTGGAAGGCGACTGTTAAGGAGATCCGCGAAGTGTGCGAGCAATGGGGCACAGTGGTGGATGTGTTTATCTCTTTGAAACTATCAAAGATGGGTGCTAGATTTGGTTTTGTTCGTTTTATTCGAGTTAAGGATGTTGTTGCTCTTATATCTAATATTCGTACTGTTTGGATGGGATCCTTTCATCTTTATGTGGATTTGGCTCGAAATCATCGACCTACTTCAAATCAAATTGAAACGAATGAGGGGACTAGCAAGCTTTCATATGCACAGGCCGTTACAAAACAAAAAGTATGGCATCAAAAGAAGTAGCAAGTAAATCAAATCCAAAAGGATTATTCTGTTGTTTCCAATGAAGGTTTAAATGTAACAACTGGAAATAAGATGTTGGAACTCACGATGAAAGATTGCATGAATCTTGTAACAGAACGCTCATCATATTTAGCCAAGGTAAGAGACACCCAACTCATTCCTAAAATTAACACCATTATGCGAACGAATGGGTTTGTTGAATTTGATATCACTTATCTTGGGGGGAGGTGGTTGTAGATTGATTTAGATGCTGCAAATACCATAACTTCATTCATATTATCTGTGGAAATGGATAAGATATTTTCTGAATATGGCACAATTGAGAAATCTTTCATGCCTGGTGAACGTGTAGTTTGGTTAGATATTGTTGGTATGCCTTTGTGTACCTGGAACCCGATGGTCTTTAAAAAAATTGGTCAACAATGGGGTGAAAGCATTTTTGTTGACATGGATAAGAGAGAATTGATTGCTAATGGTAAAGTTTGCATCGTTACCAAACATATGCTGAAAATACAAGATGATATATGTGTAAAGGTTAATGGGAATGTTTATGAAGTACATGTCAATGAATTTGCGTATTGGTCACCTGACTTTGAGGACATATCAGAAAAAGATAAGTCAGAAGTATCATCTTTTGTAGAAGAGAATAACTCTAACCATGGTTCTGAGGAGAATGAATTTGAAATTTTCGATGACATTAAGGTGTTTAATGATAACAGTCAAAAATCTGATATTCAGGCAAAAGATGATGACCCTTTTAAGGTGATGCATATTATCGAGGATACTTGTCCTTACAGTGGTAAGAAAATGAATACTTGTAGACCAGCGAAGCACCTTCAGGAAAACAATAAACAGGGTGAGCATGCAAATATTCGAGATCATACGACAGAACCTAGTAACTCCTTTGGGTTTGGTAATGGTATAAATAATGTTACTGCTGAGACAAGGCAAACCGAGATAAAGGGTTTTAATGAAAAATCAAATGTTGTAAAGGAAAACCAAAACAACTCCTGTAATAGTGCATCTCTATCAGCTAGCTCTTTTCCTCCTGGATTTAAACAGTATGCGAAATCCATCAAAAGAAACAAAAATGGTCTTGAAGGGAAACATCATAGCAACATGGGGGATTCTTTTCAATCAGTTGGGTCTACACATGTAACATTTTCTAAAGATGATTTTATTAGAGTTACAGAATTAGGCAACATTTTAGGGTTGGATATGCCATCATCACATAATGATATCAACAGATTGCTAACTAGGATGCGAGAGATAAAGGTGAATCGATGAATATTTTATCTTTGAATATCTGTGGGATCGGGGGTAGGGATCCTAATAAATTGGCTAAAATCAACAGGATCATCATGAAGCATGGGGTTAATTTTGTTTGTATTCAAGAAACGTTTCTTAATGATATTAATATGTCTATGTATCGCAAGATTTGGGGTAACATGCAATTTGAATTCGCGTATTCGCTTGCTAATGGTCATTCGGGTGGTATTGTATCTATATGGAATCCAAATGTTTTTAGCAAGAAAAGGGTCATTTCGCTCACCAATGTTCTCATTGTCGAGGGGAGCTGGTTAGATATTCAAGCTGAGGTGTTTATGGTCAATGTGTGTGCTCCTCAAGAAGAGGATGGGAAACAGAGTCTATGGAGATATGTTATTGATTTCATGGTGCATAATCCTAGTCAATATATTGTTTTTGGTGACTTTAACTCGGTTCGTAATACGGATGAAAGGTTTGGTTCTTCCTTTTCTTGTATTAATGCAACGGGTTTTAACGATTTCATTGTTAATGGAAATCTTATTGATGTTCCCTTGGGAGGTTATAAATTCACTCGTGTTGATAAGTCTTGTTCCAAAGGTAGCAAACTGGATAGGTTTTTAGTATCAAACACTCTGTGGACGAATTTGGGTCCATTTTCTGTTACTACTTTGGATCGAACTATCTCTGATCATCACCCGTTATTTTTTACAAGAATTAAAACAGATTATGGTCCTATACCTTTTAAGGTATATCATTCTTGGTTCGAAGAGGAAGGATTTGATAATGTTGTTTCTGAATTTTGGGCTCATGGTAACTTTCAGCGATCTTCTTCTGCTATTATCAATCTCAAAAATAAGTTGAAGGGCTTAATAGGTAAGATAAAAGAGTGGAACCATGCTAAAAGAGATAGGAATTCGGAGCTGGAAAATCTCAATGGCGAGCTGCGGAAAATTGATGCGATGATAGACAATAGGGGTAATATCGTAAACGTTGCTGATATTCGACATAACATCATTGATAATATCTGCAGGATTGAAAGTAGAAACAAGAAGGACATTATTCAAAAATCTAGAAATAAATGGTGCGTGGAAGGAGATGAAAATACCAAATTTTATCATGGCATTATTAACAAGAAAAGGAAATAATTGTCGGTGCGTGGTATTAAACATAATGGTACCTGGTTGGAGGATCCTAATGATGTTAAAAAATTCTTCAGAAATCATTTTATTAGTAAATTTGCGACTCATGCTACTATTCCTATTGGTCGTCCTAGTTCCAGGTTTAAAAAAATCTCACTGGAACATCTAAATAGGTTGGAGGAGATGGTGACTATTGAGGAAGTCAAAGAAGCTTTTTGGGAGTGTGGTAGTGATAAAGCGCCAGGGCCGGATGGATATACATTTGGATTTATTAAACGTGATTGGAATATTTTGAAGGAAGATTTTTTCCAGACTATAATGGAATTCTTTGTTAAAGGTGATATTCCTATTGGTTGTAATTCGTCTTTCATCACCCTTATTCCTAAGATCTTTCATCACCCTTATTCCTAAGATCGATTCTCCTCTGATTGCAAATGATTTTCGACCGATTAGTCTTATAGGGGTGATTTATAAAATAATAGCCAAGATATTAGCTTCTCGTATTGTTGAGTTTATTCATGAGCTAATTGACCTGGTCCAATCTGCTTTCATAAAGAATCGTCAAATTTTGGATGGGCCGTTGGTATTGAATGAGTTAGTCCATGTTTTTTTAAAAAAAAAAGAAGAAAGCCATGATTTTCAAAGTTGATATTGCTAAAGCTTACGACACACTTAGCTAGGAATATCTTAATTCGGTTTTAAAGTTCATGGGTTTTGGAAACAAAAGTTTGAAATGGATTTCATCATGCTTGCACTCTGCACGGTCATCTATCATCATCAACAACAGTCCGACGCTTGAATTTAATTTGGGTCGTGGTCTTCGACAAGGAGATCCTCTTGCTCCTTTTCTTTTCATTTTAGCGATGGAAGGATTTCATGTTGCTATGGAAGACGCGAAAGCTGCTAACATTATTAAGGGAGTAACTATTGGTGATATTAATTTTTCACATTTGATTTATGCTGATGACGTTGTGGTTTTGGGTGAGTGGTCTCGTGAAAACTTTATTCATATTATTGACTTATTTAATAGTTTCTATGTAGCTTCAGGTTTACAAATCAATCTTACTAATCAAAGCTTTATGGGACGGGTGTAACAGAGTCAATCACATGGCAAACATTGCGGGTTGCAAGGGTGAAAAAATTCCTTTTCTGTATCTTGGGATGCCTATTGGGGCGAATATGTGTCGTATAATCTCATGGCAACCTGTTATTGATACATTCAGTAAAAGATTGTCGAAGTGGAGAGCTAAATTACTTTCATTTGGGGGGAGGTCTGTGTTGGTAACTTCTGTTCTTGGTGCTTTACCTACATATTACCTTTCTTTATTTTCGATGCCGATTGCTATTTGTAATAAGCTTGAGATGATGCGAGCGGGGTTTTTTTTGGGAAATGAGGCAAAGATTCATTGGGTTAAATGGGAGATGGTTCTTGCTAGTAAAGATGATGGTGGTCTTGGATTCGGTAGTTTACAGTCGTTTAATAAAGCTCTTTTATAGAAATGGAGATGGAGATTTCACAACTATCCGGACGCTCTTTGGCTTAGAATCATAAAAAATCTTTATCCATCTCATAATTTTATAAGGCGAAAAAGGTTTTCTGCTTCTCCTGGGCTGTGGCATAAGATAATGAACATTGTTAATGACCTCCACGTTGAAGATAAAGTCCCACTCTCTGCTATTAAAAGAAAAGTTGGTAATGGCGCTGATACTGCATTTTGGAACAAAGTTTGGTTGGGTGATTGTTCTCTTGCTAAAAAATTTCCGAGGCTATATAATCTGGAAGTGGAAAAAAATATTACCATTAAGGATAGATGGGACGGTCAAAGGTATAAATGGAATTGGAGGAGGAATACTCGGGGAGGGGCGGAAGAAGATCAACTTAATCAGTTACGTGAAATAATTTCTCATGTTACGATCGGAGACTCGTTGGACCAATGGGTGTGGAATTTCAAGAATATGGATAATTTTCATGTTAATGGGCTTCATAAGAATCTAGATAAATATAGTCTGCCTTCGCATTACATGGTAACTCGGTGGAATAAACATGTTCCCCGAAAAGTGAATATCCACGTTTGGAGACTGATTAAGGATAGACTTCCAACCCGCTTTAACCTTTGGTTTCGTGGTATATATAATAATTCTCATCTTTGCCCTTCATGTTTTAATGGTATTGAGACAAATGCTCACTTTATTTCGGAATGTACCATTGCCAAAAAAACATGGATGTCCATTTCGAAATGGTTGGGTTATAATCTACCTTATTGGTTGTCTCCTACCGATTTATTGGATCATACTTACTCTTTGAAGACGAACAAGAAAACGAAGGAGATCATTTCCATCATCATATATGCAACTTAGTGGGAACTTTGGAGATTTACAAATGAAACCGTCTTTCAAACAACCAAAAAAAGATTCATCACTCTGGTCGATTCTATCATCTTGTTTTCTTTTCAGTGGTACAGCTGCAGGTATAGGAATGCAAATATGAAGTGGGATGAATGGCTCAAAAATCCTTGTTCGATTGTTTAAAGGGCATTTGTTTGGAATGTCTATTTTTTCAGTTTTTATTTCGTTTCCTCGAGGCTTGTTTGGGACTGCATCAAAAACATGACGAGGTGAAAATCAGTGCCGTGGCCTCTGTTGATGGGGGTTTTTCTCATGTCTTGGTTAATCTGTAATCGGCATGAGTTTTTTTTACCCTTTTTGCAGTCTTAGCAATTAAAGTCACGGGAAGAATCTAGTCTATGTAGCGTGTTGTATTTCTAGATTTTATATTTTTTGCATCTAGTTTCTTGCTAGATGGTCTTTATTTTTTAATATAATTTTCTGTCGTTCAAAAAAAAATTATCCGACATGCCTAACCCGTTATTTTGTCACCTATATGTTGATTTTCTTCCGTGGACATCCAGATATAAAGCTCGCATTTGTGATGATTCGAGGATGTATGTATTCTCGATGGGAAACACATGAGAAAAATGAAGATAAATGATGCTTTGGATCGCAATGGCATCATGAATCCACGAAAGCTGATTCCTCCTTGTTGATGTCCCTCTCCTTTTACATGTTGTGTTTTTGTAACAAATAAACTAAAGTGACATTGGGCTATGTACTCTATGATTTTTGAATAAAAATGTTATATTTTGTTTCGAGATTTCTATAAAACAAATCATTACACATTCATTTTAATTGAAAAAAGTACTAATTTTTTAGATGAAACACGTCATATCATACATATATTTAAATTTAATCTTTAATCCTGCAAATCCGGGGGCTATGATCTAGTTCTTTTATTTATTACATCAAGAAAAATTGTATGTATATAAATTTTATTACTGTATGATATATGCATAAACGTATATCTGAAAAAATTATTGGTACACAAATAAAGATGATTAAAAGAATTCCTATAAACCATAAAAGGACTGTTTTATAGTACTCCAATATGGCAATATGAAACATATGTACTCGTAAGTATGTTACTATGTTTGGGATAATAACCATTGAATTTCGTACTTCGAATAAGAGCTATATATATATAAAAGATTAAAGAATATTAACATATCCTATCCTTCAAAATTATACGGAGTATTATACGTTTACAATCAATAAACAAATGCTAAATAATACTCGGGTACGTTGTTTAACACTGTATGTTTTCCATACACTTAATAAACTCATTAAAATCTAGCCTACCATCGGCGTTCAAATCAAACGCTCCGATCATCTTCTTACAATCTTCTATTTCTGCTCTTTCCTTCAACCCCAAGGCACAAAGAACTCTTTGCAACTCACTTGAATCGATAAATCCATCTTTATTCTCATCAAACACCTCAAAAGCTTCTTTCACTTCATCTAATCTTGGTTGTTCTTGCTCAAAAATACCCAACAAATCCGTAGAATTCAACATCTCCGGCAGCTTTTCGGTGTCGGGATGGTAAAAAATACCTATATTCGCCATCACTAGCTCCACGTCATCTCTCCTGAGACTGACATCATCAAGGGTGGTGTTTTTGGTATATGAAAGATGTGATTTTGATGGCTTGGAATCACGGGATGTATCATCAACGTGATTCTTGGAGTGTTGTTCATGGGAAGATACAAATTCGCGGTAAGCGAAAAACTTGGACGTTGAGAAACTTTTCATGATTAGGAAGGCATTGTTGAGGACCATTTTCATGAAGAAATACTGGATCAATTCAACTATCATGAAACTCATGGCTATGAAGAAAAGAATATATATGGTTTAATTTCTAAGTGGAGTTAGATTAATTAGCAAGAAAGATTTATGGTTTTGAATAGATGTTGAATGTTTGTGGGTTTATATATATAGGGGTGTTTTCAAGTATGTACAAAATGGTGTAAATGTTTGAATAGGTGCTCAAATAGTCAAATGTCAATACTTGTGTCAAAAAGTCTCGGAGGAAGGTAGGAGGAAATATTTATATTTTAATAAGTCGGCTATTTTTCAACATGGAGATTGTCCACTATTTTGATTTGTGAGTTAGTAAAAAGGGTGTTTTTTTCAAAATTGGAAACTTCATGGAAGCTATCTTTTAATATTTCATGAGATATTGGGTTGTTCATCTTTTTTGGTTTGGAGTTGAAAGTTATTAGCGTTATTGCTTTGAAGCTTCCTTTTTACTTATACGATTGTTCAAAGAAAAGAATGTCACATTTCTGTTGAGTTTTGGAAGACTTTGTTTGAAATATTTAGACAATATTTTATTGATTGATGTTTACGCTATTTCAATTCAAATATCTTATTATGTAGTCATAGTTTATTTTTAAAATAAGCTATCTTAAGCTTTTGTCAATCAAATATTCTTTCGATTTAATCAGAATTTGGACATTCCGAAGAAAATATAAGTTTCTATAAACATGTATTAGCTTCACGCTAATATTTTTACTATTATTTCCGTCTCAAATTAAAGTTCACTTTCACCTTACACACAATTTACGAAAAAGTAGAGATCATATAAACTATATGCCAAAAAAAAATATTTTGATCGGTTAAAAATTTGAATATGAATAAATTGTTTAGACGGATGAAAGGAACCTTTTTTTCTTCTTTCACGAAATTAAAAATTTTGTTGTAAGGTCAGGATGGGCCTTTGGACCATACATTAAAACTTAAAAGACAGGCTTGAAACAACTACAATGTGTTACATGTCTGGGTTGGGCCCAAACTCTGACAGATCTAACTAGAGTTACAAAAATGCAGCCAAAGATGAAAACAAGAACCAGAACAACATCACTACCTGCTGTTTTTCTCTGCAATCGAATGCTCTTCAATCTCAAACGAAGCACCCACTTCATAAAGGTCAGTCATCTATTCCCTTTCTTCTCTATCAAACAATTTTGTTCTTCTACATCCTTACAACCAGAATCTAACAAACCCCTTATAGATACACCTTCAATTAACATATCTGGTATTACAAAATCAGTTCTAGATAAAAGTTCCAATCTTTTAGTTAAAACTACCCATTACTCAACCGCGAATGCTACTTCTGTTCCAGAATTGCTGCTTAGTGTCTCCCATATAAACCCTAGAATTACTCGTAAGTTATGGAGAAAAAATGAATTAGAACTTCAAGATTTTGCTGAATTGGTAGTGGGTTATGAATCTAATGTTGGGAAATTGGGGATTGATGCTAAAAAGGTTGGATCTTTATTGGGTATTTTTAAGTGGGTTAGTAGTAATAGCAAAAAAGGTAGGGGTTTTAAGCATTTTGATCAGGCTTTCAAGATTATGGTGGGGCTGTTGGTTCGGGTCGGGTTGTATAAGGATGCTGAATGGTTACTTTTGGTTATGGATAACGAAGGAGTTTTATTGGATGATTATGAAGTTTTCAGTAATTTGATTGAATGGTATGTAGGCATTCATGAATTAGAAAAAGGTATTGATATGTATGACAGAATGAGGGAATTAAATTTGGTTCCATCTTCGTCATGTTGTTGTACTCTTGTTGATTATATTGTTAATAGGCGTGAAAGCGAAATGCTTTTTCGGGTGTACGGTGATATGGTTGAAATGGGTATAGGAGAAAAGGATATCCATGAGAATGTGATTAAAGCTCTATGCAGAGGAGGGAAAGTTTTAGAATCGCGAAATCTCGTTAAGAAAGCTTATGCTAATGGAATCAAACCGAATTCTGTGATTCATGATGCAATTGTAAGTGGGTACTGTGAGAAAAAAGATTACCTTGATTTGCTGAGTCTTTTTGCTGAGGTCAACGGTGTTCCTGATGTGGCTATTGGCAACAAGATCATACATTCAATGTGTCAAAATCTTGGCATAGAAGAAGCCTTTAAGTTTCTTGAAGAATTAGAGCGTTTGGGCTTCACTTCTGATGCTACAACATTTGGGATCTTGATCGGGTGGAGTTGCAAAGAAGGGAACTTAAAAACTGCGCTCATTTTTCTCTCGAATGTCTTGAGTAAAAGCCTAAAACCCCATAGATATTCATATAATGCCTTAATTAGTTGTGTTTTTAAGGAAGGTATGTGGAATCATGCTAAAGACATTGTTCTTGAAATGGAAGATGAGGGCGTAACGCTTGATATGTCGACTTTTAGAATTTTATTAGCGGGATATTGTAAAAGTAGAAAATTTGAAGAGGTAAAGGTGATGATAGAAAAGATGGTGCATAAAGGATTAATAGAACTCTCACCGTTACAAGATCCTATAACAAAAGCGTTTTTGTTGTTGGGTATTGATCCATTGGCTGTAAGAGTGAAGAGAGACAATGATGTGGCGCTTTCCCGAACCGAGTTTTATGATAGTGTTGGCAATGGACTCTATTTAGAAGGTGAAATAGCTGACTTTGACCGAACTATGATAAATGTTCTTAGTAATTCTATGATTCCTGATTATAATCATCTTATACTGAAGGATGATGGTCTTATCAACTATAAAACATTTGACGAATTGGTTTACTGGGGCCAAGAACTGTCATTTGCTGCTTTCTCGGTGCTACTGAAGAAGTTCCATGCATCTAATTCAGGTTTTAAAACGATCACCACTCTGTTAGAGAGTATGCCGAATTTACATAATGAGCTTAATGAGGAAACACTCAATTTTCTTGTTCAAGCACACATTAAAAGGGGATTTCTACATAATGCAAAGCAAATATACCAAGAAATGGTCAAGGGAAACGTGAAAATCGCGAACGAAACATATTCTGCTCTGGTAACAGGTTTATGCAAGAAAGGAAACTCAAAGGACCTTCATCAATGCTGGGATTTAGTCCAAAATAATAAGTGGTTACCTACTCTGATGGATTATAGAACCCTAATATATTCTTTATGCCAGAACGATATGGTGAGGGAATCGTTGTTTCTTTATGAGCGTGTGATGTTGGATTACCCGCAAGAAGCAGCGGAACTCTTATATGGTTTTCTCGAAAAGCTTTGTGATATTGGGTTCACTCAAGTTGCTCGTGTTTTATTCGACGAGCTTCTAGATAGGGGGTATGATTTGGATCAGGTAGCTTATAGCTATATTTTACATGGGCTTGTCAAGGAGAAGCGTTTTTCAGAAGCTTTTGCTATGTCAGATAAAATGTTGGCCAAGTGTTTTTCACTAACATTTGACGTTTATAATGCTTTGCTTTATGGATATTGTTTGATTAAAAACTTGAGGAAAGTCAACGAGGTATTTGGCGCAATCTTAAAGAAGAATGTAACCATCTACATCTCAAGTTACAGCAAGTTGGTGTCTCTAATGTGCAACCAACGCCAATTCTATCTTGCTTTATGGATGAAAAACTTTATGGTCAAACAAAGCTCTTCAGATATTACTCTGTATAATATCCTGATATTCCATCTCTTGGCATCTAGAAACAGTGGGTTAGTTGATGCACTCTTAGATGAAATACAAGAAACAGGACTAGAATTCGACAGTTTCTCTTATAACTTTCTCGTGTATGGATTCTCCCAGTGTAAATTTGCTGCGCGTTCCAGGTATTATCTGACAGAAATGATGTCTAAAGAACTGAAACCAAGTAATCGATCTTTACGAGAAGTAATCAGATCACTTTCAAAAGATGGTGAGTTTAAGAAAGTCTTGAAGTTGAGTCAAGAATTGGAAAAGAGGAGTTGGGTTCATTGTTCCATTGTTCAGAATGAAATCGTTGCTGGTCTTTTGAAGACGGGTAAGCTTCAAGAAGCTGTAAATTTTCTGGATGATAGGATTATCAAAGATCTCATTCCTGATAATATAAACTATGATAATCTAATCAAGCAGATGTGTGATTATGGAAGAAAAGACAAAGCTCTTGATCTTCTTGACACTATGTTGAGGAAAGAAAACATCCCAGATTCTACTAGCTATGACTATTTAATACAATATTCATGTGTTTCCCATAACATTGAAGAAGCTCTTGATCTGTATACCGAAATGCGGAACATGAAGCTCATTCCAAGCACCAAAACATACGAAGTTTTTACCGAAAAGCTTTGTGAATTTGGAAGACCATTAGAAGCTGAAAAGCTAATTGATGCTATGATCTGCATAGGAGAGCAACCAAGCAAGGCGATGTTTGGGTCAGTGGTTAGTAGATATCGGTTTGAAAGGAACTTTACAAAGGCCTCTGAGATTTTACAAAGGATGCAACTATTTGGGTACAAGCCAGACTTTGAGACTCATTGGTCTCTCATAAGTACTTTGAGCAGGTTTAGTAATAAAGATAAAGTTGACGACAGTCGTAGCTTTCTGTCAAGACTTCTTTCCGAAAGTGGGTTTAAGCCGAAGAAGGGAGTGGATCCCAAATCAAAGTAATTGATTCTGTAAACTAGTAGTAAATAATGATAGTATTTGGGTACTAATTTAAAACTTTATCTTAATCTTTACCTTTTGAATCTTAAACAGTTTGCTGTTGTTACATATGCAAGTGATATAAAAATTAAAAAGTCTATGATTATGGAGGGGATTAAATTTCATTGACCAAGTGGGCAAGTGATATAACATCCACATGAAATGATTAAATTATTATATGGGTCGATTAAAATGATGAATCTTAAACAGTTTTCTGAGTGTTAGTTGTAACGAGGTACTACTAGTATGTCTATAGTTGTCCTTCTCTTTCCATGAAATCACCATTAGTAATTGATTATGATGGGTTTAGGGAACGTATTACTATAAAGATGGCCAATAGCCCAATACTAATTGTAGCTTAAAAAATGTGACCAACTGACCATTACATATATGATTGCACGTACGAGATACTTGTAATATGGGCTCTCCTATTACCTCTCTAAAAAGAACTTTGGGACATATCGAATTACCAAAATGTGGATTAATTTCTCGATGATGCTGTTTATCAACGTTTCTTTATTGCTATATGTACTAAGACGATAACTTGTGTCGAAAGGCCAAACCTTGGCTGCGCCTTTAACCAATGCAGTTAAATTCGAGTCATGCATCAACATCATAGATAGCAACTATACAGAAACTAAATACGAATGAAGGTTTTAACATCTTGAAAAAACCTTACATTAATGTGAACATTGAAATTACATATCAAAGCATGAAATAAGAAATGGGGAAATGGCCCCTACCCCCCACAAATGACATTACATATTCAATACAACTGGATGGTACTTGGTACCAAAGCCATGGTATATGTATTGTAGCCTTTACTTTTGTTGTTGCTTCTAGTTGCCTTCTTACACCAATATGGTAAGTTTTTTACAACTCCTTAGTTGAATATTTTTCAACCAAAAGATTTCATCTTTATACACTCCAACTCATTTAAGTCAAGAAGAAACACATAAATAACATAATATGTAACTTTGAGTCCATTAATCAAAATTTTCATAAGTAATACACAATGTAGTATTATATAGTTAAAATAATGTCACTTGATCTTAATTTCCTCATTCAAAACTCTACTTGTAAACACTGTAAAAAATTCAATTAAAAAAAGTGTTAGATTACCTTGTAACATATGTAACACCGCTTCTAATGTCAAACATTTGCTATACGTATTTGACACATAAATTAATTTCACCGATTTGAATCATTTCATATTACACTACAAACAAAAGAGGTCATGTTTTCTCACACATAAAAATTAAATAAATTAATATTATCTATTTTTATCTTATTGGTCCCATTGGCTTGTTTTGTGAGGTAAACATGACCTCTCGTGATCGGTTCACACGAGAAATCTCAATCCTATATATATACTTGCAGTAAAAAAAAACACCAAAACACTAAACTCAAAAGAGTTAGAAAAGTTTAATTTGTTAATATTACTATCTATATGTATCCCATCTATGTAGCTGACAATTCTGTTCTGCCCATCTTTATACTCAATTGCAACTCTGTGTAGTTGTAACTATATAAACAGATTCATCCCACCATTTTAACTTGTTCTTCTTCCCAAAATTCCCACAAATATATAATATAATACAAGAAAATGGGAAGATCACCATGTTGTGATAAGGTGGGAATAAAGAAAGGACCATGGACTCCTGAAGAAGATAAAAAGCTATTGGCTTACATTCAAGAACATGGCCATGGCAGCTGGAGAGCTTTGCCTTCTAAAGCTGGTACTATTAATATCAATCTCTTCTTTTTCTTCTTATTACTTATTATTACAGAAGTTTGTATATACGGAGTATATAATTCTGCAAAATGAAATTACAAGGAAAAACATATACATATCCTGCAGGGCTGCAAAGATGTGGGAAGAGTTGTAGATTAAGATGGATAAACTATCTTAGACCTGATATTAAGAGAGGGAAATTTAGTCTTCACGAAGAACAGACCATTATTCAGCTTCATGCTCTCTTGGGTAACAGGTATAATTTCAATTATATTGCATGAAATTACTAAGTATTCTGGAATGGCTTAATCCACGCAAATTCCAGCTCGGATGATGGAGGTAATTTGTCTGGCGATGTTGGACCTTGTGACGGGTTCAGTCGTGCTCCATTGAAATATAAAGCGGCTCCAGTGTGCAGGCTAAATACCCATTGAAACCATTTATTAGTTAACTAATCACATCCATTATACTCTTTGAAATTGAGATTTATGAAACATTTTTATAAGAGCAATTAGGTCCAAAGTAAGCATTGATTTCTTTCAACATTATTTTGGAAAAAAGTTTGTATTTATTCTTTTTACATGTAAAAGATTTTTAATGCAACATGGTACAATTTAAATGCATTGCTTTTAAGAACTACAATAGCATGTGCTTTTAACAAGAGAAGTCAAATTTCGGTACATTGATCTTGCACTTATATTTTAATGATGATGATTCTTAGGATTAAGATTTGGTTTATGTTTTGTTTTGATTGTCTTCTTTCTAAGATGGTCGGCGATAGCTACTCATTTATCAAAGAGAACCGATAACGAAATCAAGAACTATTGGAATACTCATCTTAAAAAACGGCTACTTAAAATGGGGATTGATCCAGTGAGCCACAAGCCAAAAAATGACACTCCTTTGTCTAACAGCGGTCACTTGAAAACTACGGCTAATTTGAGCCACATGGCTCAATGGGAGAGTGCTAGGCTCGAGGCTGAAGCTAGATTGGTGAAGCAGTCAAAGATTCGCTCAATGAGCCGAAACCCAAATGCACACTCACCACCAGGCTCTCCATTTTGGCCAGCTCAAACGTACTTCCATACACATAACAAGACGCTAGGCGAAGAATGTGACGAATTTCAAGGATACAAAGATCATGAAAATGAAATCGACGGATTTAACGACTTGAGCATGCCAACAACGGATAACACATGGACAAGTGATACATTGCAATCAAACAACAACAAGGATGAAGATTTGTCACATTGCAACTTCTTGGAACAGTTTACGGATCTTTTGTTATACAGTTCACACTCTAACGATCGTTGCAGTAGTTCGACAGACGACAATGCAGGTACTAATCTTGTTTGTGATGAAAAGTTAAGTGAACCCGTTGAAAGTATCGAAGATTTTTATGAAGACAAAAACAAGAATCATTGGGACAACATTCTTAATTTGATAAATTCTTCACCATCAGATAGTCTTATGCTTTAGGACAACATCTCTACTACAATTTATGTTCTGTTGTTTAGTTACAATCATTATTTTTTATTTTGTAAAATGTTTGCAAGTGTGTAACGAAATAAATATGTAGATTTTAATTGTGTATTTACTTTTAGTTCACAATCTTCTTAAATTTCATAAAATATATGAAGAAAAAAAAATGTGAGGGCAATACAGGCAGCAATGAAGGGTTTATATAATCAAGGCTGCAAAGCGGTTCCCAGAAGTTTCTATGGCACAACAAAATTAACAGGTATTCGTAAACCATAAATTACGAACCCTTAGTACTTGTGCTTCTATTGATTTAAACAGAAACCCTCCAAAATTAAATAAATATAAAAATTATATGAATTTACAGGTTAGAAATTAGACATACCAGAGACGGAAGGACGCTGTGTGTGAACCAATGCGCGATCCGAATTTATTTGTAGACGAACGTTTGCCCAAAAATTAGGGCACTTTTATTTGGGCTTCATATTTATTGCGAACGGGCCTTGGATTTACTTTTCTAATCGCTTCAATGGGCTGGGCCCTGGCGTTACAGACATTATGACATAAAATTAGTTAATTAGTTGTCTAAGAGAACAACCTACATTAATATTAATTTGTATCTATTATATACTCCGTATTATATAAAAATTAAAGATATCACAATAACAATACAATAAGTGGAGCAAAAATGATTTGAAAGTTGCTTTAAATTATAACTGTTACATTTAAACAAATCGTGGACAAATGATTTGTTGGTTCCAAAAATAATGGATCATAGTTCCTTGTCTCCATCCTCATAGCTAAAAGGGAGGGGGACCGATCTAAAAGCTCGAAATTTTCCTACATTGTTCAAATGCTCGTTCTCCACCCTGAAAAAGTTCCATATACCACGACGAATGATCTCCAAACACGCAACTATAAATACTATCGTGCTATGATGGAGCCAAGGAGCTTCTTGGACATCTAATACTGTTTGCATCCAAGCAAGTCTCAATAACACATTCAATACCTGCAAAAGTAATTAAGCATCCTTATATATATATAACTAGACTAGACTGGATATGGTCAAAATGAATACTAATACTAATATCTTACCATTGCTATAAAGTAGACTGATTTGTTTGGTAAAATGAGTCTATCTCTTAACCATGGGTTCTTAGAGTTCCTACAAAGAAGACCCCAATCCCTGACCATATCCCAGTAGGTGTTGTAAACGGTAGCAACACCGGAAGTAGATGCAGCAATGATTTTCATAGTCATTCCTCTTCTCTGAACATAGATTGTTCTTGTAATAACGGCTACAATCGTTGATAAGTACTTGAGTCCATTCATGGCTTGACCATAATCTTTCAATTCACATACTTGTCGCAAGCACTAACACACAACACAGGTGACAGGATTATACATTGTTAATTTGAGGCCATTTTGATCCATTTACTTATTAATTTCTATCAATAGTCAAACAGGATGAAAGTCGCTCAAACATTACAGTTGATGCATACTTTTTAGATCATTTTATTCAAAGTTTTAGAGTATTTCAGTGTATACTTCTTTAGAATGTACACACAGTCCAGCCCAAAGCCCCAATTCAACTTGTCCTAAAACATGGCTCACTTAAACCAAAACCTGCTTTGAGCTTTACTTAACCCGCCCATCTGGTCACCTATCGTTTGTACCATACAACATGATAACATTCGTGTATATTTGCAGTTACCTGTAGGAAGCGAATCCAATATGGAATCACCGCAATAAGTATGAAAAGAGTCTGATAAACATCACTTTTGTTACATGTGTTCGATCTTCTCTTAAAGTCTCCCCAGCCGTAGTAACAAACATAAAATTCCAAAGTCCTGAATAGCTGAACCTGGAACCACAATATCATTTAAAAAACAAACAACCTGAGTGACGTGTAGACCATTTGCATGACAATTACCTGACTAGTCAACTGATCAGCCAAGAAAAAATCTGGGAAGGTGAGTTTATACAGAGGAGCACAAGCACATTTCCATAGATACACTATGAGGAAGAACCGATTTGAACGATAGATGATGTTAAATGGGCAGAATAGTATCAAAAACATGACCTGCAAAACATAAGTTAAGATTATATTAGATAATATACGCAGTCTATAGAGAAGGGAAAGTAGTAATTTCTTACAATGAGTAAGGCGAGAGGGACTAGTTCAGTTAATGCTTGGAAACTGTGAGTTCTTTGATCCATTTCCATTTCAAGATTTGAGAGTACAGCTGCAAGAGTGAGTACTGATAGAGCAGAGCTGAGAAGTAGAATTTCTTTATATCCCAACTCCGTAGTTGGTTTGAACCCAAAAATGAAGCAGTAATTGACACGATAGCGCTTCCAATAGTATATGTTTCCAGCATACGTTAACATATGTAATACTAGGTATGCGAAAAAACTATATAATGGAAATATGTTAGTCATGTATTGATCACGTCCTTCACTCCTGAAAAGTTGTCTTGTGTGAACTTTTAAGATGATTGCCAATACAAGTGCTATAGAGCAACCAAAGAAACAACCTGCAGTCGTGAGTTGTATATTAGAAATTAGCAATGTCATAAGTGGTTACATGGGGGCTCCCATGATTCACATTTTTGGGGTGGTTATTGCGGAAAAGGTCACATTTTTGAAAGTATGAGCATTTTTTTCCACCATTTTTATGTCTCTGGCAATTTATGCCTACTAAGGATAACAACACCATAGTTTGTAATTTCATTTCTATTATACAATGACCCTTTTCTTGGGCACCAACAACTTACCCACAAAAAAAGTTATTCTATGCTTGTCTCTTTTAGCTCGGGGCCTTAAATCGCGCATTCCTTGACGACGATTTGCATTGGCAAAGTGCTTTATAAATGTAGCTTCTACTCTTTCAAGGAGCTTAACAACCTGTAAGAACCAAAAAAAAACAACAAATTTTTAAAATTATTTTGTAAATGTAAAGCACAATATTGGCTGATCTCATCAGATTGGCCAATATGTTTTGGATGTAAAGCATACCTCATCAGATTGGCTCAAGTAAGAATTCTCAACCATCTCTAAATAGGTTTTAGATGTGTTTCTTGAAGTAACCTAAACCGATAAAAATGTCAAAATTCAGCATACCTCAAGGCTAACAAACATAGACTATCATCAGAATAAAAAAAAAGTAAGACCTTATCATACTTCTTCATTATCTTGGAGAAAGCCAATTGGTTCAAGAAACTATCAAGAAAAAAGATAACTAACTTATTTTCATTTTCACTTGATAGGTAATCTCTTCATGTAGATAACAGTTAAATAGAAGTGCTTACGAGTAATTTTTCAAAAGCCGAAGCTTTCTGTTGAATTCTACAAAAGCCTTCTTCAATTTCGCCTGTGCATCTCTGAGTTCTCCTTTGCTGTATGATAAGTTCGTTTTCGTGCCATCAATAATAGTTTTCAAGGTGGATATTGCAGATTCTGGTATGACATTAATCTTTACTTGATTCAGAACTTCTAGAGAGGCCATCTGTTTTTGGTCCTTTCCTTGTTTTTCTTCAACTTCTCGAATCTCATCCAACGGCGACGAATCTTAACACATTTCCAAATTAGTACCAATATCCAAACAACATACTCCACCGTCCAAAATATTGTCCAACTTATAATTTTAGCTTATCACTAAATAATGCGTACTTATCAAGATAGTAAAGAACATGTGTTTTAAAAAAGTAGAACTAACATTCAAGTATTCAACTAACCATACAATTCTAATTATAATTCACCTGAATTTGGGGAAGTAGACAGATTATGATAATGAGGATCATTAATTTTGATTCGAAGAGCAACGAGAGCATCCATTTGTTTATTCAAGTCCTCTGCCTCAATCAACACCTCTTCCACCTTGGCTTTGTAAAAATTATTCACCTTATTAAACTCATCATCAAGTGTTCTAAAGAACTCAAGCTCATTCTCTGCTCCATCTTCGGGTGACCGAAGAAACGTAGTTTGGTAATTCTGACACTCTTCTTGCTGCTGTATTTCACTCACATTAGTCACTTCAATATCACTATCTTTTTTATTGTAATCAACATGATGATGATGATGATTTGTTAGTCCACTAAAAGCTCTATAAACAGAGCTTCTCGTTAACAATTTCTCGTTTCGTGGTGAGGAATTCGAGTGACTCTTTTTTCGTTGTCGAACAATGAAGATTTCTTTCAAGATTGTTTTGAGGTGATTGTAGTTCATGTATGCTTCCTCCCATTCTGGTACCATTTGTGAAGTCAATTCCTTTCCAAACTTCATTTTATTTTCTATTTTTTCGAGTTCAAATGGAAGGAGATTACTTAGAGTAGAGATTATATGTTTGTAACAAATAAAATAAAAAATGTAAGGATGTCACCCCATGGATGGTTTAAATTAAAATATGAGTGGTGTTTTGTATCAGACATGGAGAAGGATATGATGGTGATCGATGTCAATTCCAAAATTTAAGACAAATCTGGATGGACCATTGGACCATCTGTCCATCTGATAACATAAATATTGTTGTCTTTTTGGGAACCAACCAATTACGCTACACTTATATATATCAATGCATTAGTTATCATGATATTTTGAGGGATAGAATTAATTTCACAGTTAATACATGATAGAGATCGCCTTGTGAGTTTTTAGAGGGTATAATGATCTTTCCATCCTTTTCTTATTATATATACTACATAAATTACTACGTAAAATAACAAGGAATTTTGAGCCAATTTTATGTCATAAACTTATTTTACCTGGATGTTTTATAATTAATTTTACTAAGGTTTGCTTTATATTTCTTAGATATTTCATTACATAGCTATTTCATTTCATCAATAGATAAGATATACTCCATCTTAACATAACCATCTTTAACATTAGCTACTACCTATAATTTAATGCTTAAACTTAAATTAATACAATTATGTGGAAGTTTATATATATATATATATATATATATATATATATATATATATATATATATATATTTATTGGATTCTACAGATGTGTACCGTGTACGATTATCAAATCCATTGATCGATCATCGATGTATAAAACTACGAAAACATGTAAAGAGATCATATTCAATTTACTGTGAATTTACGTAAAAACAAACCGTAAATAATTGTTTGCGAAGAGATTTGAACAACAACAGATACAATTTCATTTTTGTCATTTTCGCTTTTCGTTGTTTTACTCGACCCCTCACGCTTGTAAATGTCAATTAACTACGTAATACATTACAGGAAAAAATACCTTTTTTATATTATTATTATTACTATATCATAGACCCGTGTATAGACACGGCAATCGAAAAGCAAACCATCTTTATTTTATTTTTATTAAATCTCATTATCTCATACTCTAGTATTATTTTGGTAGTTCTTACACCATGTTATAAGTAATAAAGTACTACATCGTTTACAGAGAATGCATATGCTTATTTGTTGTCAAATTATTCATATGCTTATTTGATCGTTAGTCAAAAGTCAAAACCTATATTTTTTATCAGTTAGTCTGAACGTATATTGAAGTATAATTTGTTACGACTTAATACTAAAACTATAAAGCTTGCATGTTCGTATTGGGTTACAATTGACAAACCGATCACTCTATAATATGGAGGGTCATGCAACACTAGAAACGAGATGGCTAAATATTATTCCAAGAAAAGTGTGCATTTTTGTATGAAGGGTCATGCAAGGCCGGATCCCGGTTCGAGTGGTTCTTGATCGATTTGGTGTTAATCTAAACTCTACTTTTTGTTCATGTTGTGAAGATGTGATTGAGACGGTGGACCATAGTTTGCTTTTATGTGATAGAGTTCAAGATGGATGGCAATGTATATTCACTTTGTAGCAAATGGGGAATTATAATGTTCTTTCTACTGGGGACATAATTAATCATGAGGGTCACACTTTCTTTTCTAAGCCTCAACGTACGATTTGGCAAGCGGTCATATGGTCTACAATGTATGTTATTTGGGGTTTGAGAAATAAATTAGTGTTCAACAATCAACAATTTAACCCTCGTAAAATAGGTGATGAAGTTCAAGTATTAACTTATTTTTGGATTGTTCGTAGAGAAAAAGGATCAACATCTTCATGGGAAAAATGGAGATCAATCCTAGTCAAGCATGCAAGAGATAGAAAGAAAAATGTAGTCGGCATGGTAAAAAGATCACATTTTTGTAAGTTTTTTGAATAGGTTCAAAGAGTGTGAGACACTTGATTTGTATTTGAACAATTAATCCTCTCAAGTCCTACATCTCGCAGATGACTTGTAGAGTGATTTGTATATGTAATATTTGTTTTTATAATATATTAATGCTTTTAAAAAATCACTCTATAATATAATAAAAGTGAAAGACTTTATCGAGTCAACAAACTACTACAAAAGACTCATTTACAAAACTATACTATAACATTGTAATAATCTTATCTTATCATTATAATAGTAATAATTAATAATAATAACAATAATCATATAGGTAAAATTATTTACAGTTAGGGCAAGGTTGTCAAGATCGCGATCCTGATCGTAGGATCGTACGATCTTACGATCCTACCAAGGGAAAACGTGCAGGATCGGAGTAGGATCGGTCAGGAGGTAGGATCGGAGTAAGATCGTAGGATCGTTGAACCATCCGATCCTACAGATAGGCTAAAAATTTATATATATATATATATATATATATATATATATATATATATTACAATTGGACTTGTAAGGCTCACAAGTAGTTTAAATCCTATCTCAAAACTTACCATACATTTATTTCCAAGTTCATTTTTCCCATTTATTATCAAATTAACCTAAGAAAAAGTCTAGAACCTCTAAAACGACGATTAAAAATTTTCATTTGTAATATGCTCTCAAACTTAAGTGCAACTGTACTATGCCGCTATCTCTTGTTTTAGTACATTTATCGTTCGAGAAATATATGTTGACAAATATATCACTTCAGCAATATAAAAGTTTGAATGTTAGATTAATTTCTCTAATAGTAGTTTTCTTCAAGAATTTTGATATTTTTGTATGGAAAAACATATTTTGGTAGGATCTACGATCCCGATCTTGCAAAGGCAAAAATGATCCTACGTAGGATTCCGATCTTAACAACCTTGAGTTAGAGGATTATAGGTTTTTCTTGAAAATATACTTTTTAGATACATTAATATATATTGGTAATAATAGTTAAAATAAATAAATTATTTGATTGTTTAATAGGTCTCTATTAAAATAACAAAATTGTAATAGTAAAGGTTTTCATTTATTATTATTTTAAACCCGTGTATACTCACATATTTAACCAGACATGAAATTATAATATAAGTTTGATTATGATAACGCAAAAATAAAAGAATAAAAAGTTATTATCTTTAAACTCGTATATATACACGGAATGTGAATGAAATCGTTTAATTGGTTAATTGAAAGAATATAGTGGGTTATTAATATACTTATTTATTCTTAGTCTACTACTATATTTATATGTATCAATAAAAGTGTTTAAAAAATGACAAAACACTTACTTTTCATAACTTTTCTATAATTGAAAGTATTAAGGGATAATATGAGAGAAAACATGGAGAATGATTGATTATAAATATGGGGTTAGAAATAAAGAATTATAATTCAGAAAATAATTTTAATGAATTTTGTTAATTTTAGATAGTATTGATTTTGTTTAAATTTGTGAAAAAAATCATTAATAATGAGAATATGTCGTGAAAGTTGTATTGGTTTTTAAGTTTTTGTTATTTTACTAATATATATATAATACTTTAATATATAAAGGGGAAAGTGTAATAATTTTATTCATATATAGATCGTCGGATCAAATTGAAAGACCCCGTCGAAGGGCTCAAATTCCTCCACAAGGTTAGCTTAAAGCCTCGTGACAACGCGAACGACTAAATTAAAAATTATTATAGATTTAAAGTTTTATTTTTGATTTTTTAATTTAATTTAATTGGTGTATACATTAGTGTCTTGTAAAGTGTTATATTTCATATATGTATAATTTTGAGACTCGCGACAACGCGAGCGACTAAATCAAAATTGTTAAATATATTCAATTGAATATGAGTGTAAACATTGTTGTAGATTGAAGTTGTCATATATACACATTTTAATATAAAAATGTATACATCATACCTTCCATGTTTTTATTTTATTTTTTATTTTTGAAATCTTGAACAACCGGTTTTTGATAGAATGGATGTTCAACTATACTTAATTTTTGGGATGAACAATTTTTTGAAAGATGTTGAGGTCTTTGTGGATATATTGATATGAAAAATGTAGAGAATGATAAATCGTATATATATGGTTGATATAAAGAATTATAGTTAACAAAAGATTTGAAAGAAATGCATTTTTATTTTAAATAGCATTGCTTTTGCTTAAATTTATGAAAAAAGTTTATTAATAATGAGAATACCTTGTGAAAGTTGTGTAGGTTTTTATTTTTTGTGTTATGTTATCTAATAGTATAGTATTATTAGGCGAATTTTTTGTTAATATATTTAATAATATTTAATATTTAAGAGGAAGGTTTAATTATTTTAATTAAATCTAGATCTCCATGAGGTTTTGGTTTAATTATATGTACTAGTTTATTAACCCGTATATAGACACTGGTTGTATTAAAAAAAAGGGCTTAGTGTCTACACATGTATCCAACTTTTACAAAATCTCTATTGTATGTATCGTCCTTTACGCGTCCTTATTATTTAACTCGTAAAAACACCTAATCAGTGTATGCAACCGGATTTAGCAGGTAATTTAAAATATTTAGAGTTCCCACATTGTTCCGGTCATCTTCTCTGGTGAGATTGAGTTTCCAGTCATCTTCTCCGACAAGACTAATTTTCCGGTCATCTTCTTCGGCGAGCATCATTTTGGGGTTGTCCTCTCTAGCAAAACAATGTGTTGCGGTCATCTTTAACAAGTATGTATGTGCTTTATGTCTTTATGTGTGTATGTAATATATGAACAAAGATTCTAGAGAACTCGATCTAAGCTCACTCCGGAAAGCTCCATTAATTCCAGCGAGCTCATTTTCGGTTTGTGTTCATATAATTTTTAGTTTTTTTTTTCCAGAAAGCTCCCTTTTCAATTTTATTATTTATAAAGATGGTTCAAAGTTTCCGATCTTGAATTTCCGTTTGTCAGTATTTTTAGTTATAGATCTTGAATTTCAGTTTTTAATATTGTAGTGGAAGATGTAGGTGGAAAGGAGTAGAGGTCACCCGAAGTATATGAAAGATCGTTGGAAAAAGTTTTAGGTGGCCGGAAAAAGATTTTGGTGGCCGAAAATTCAATGAAGAAAATGATTAAGGTGACTGGTTAAAGGTTAAGTAAGTCACCCATTACATTAATTAGGTGTTCTTACAAGTTAAATACATTTAATAGGGACATTTAAAGGACGATACATGTAATAAATATTCTGTCAAAGTTAGATATATTTGTAGACACTGAGCCCTTAAAAAAATAGTTAGTTAAATTTACGTAACATTTATCGTTGTTAATATGTACATGTTAGTACTTAAAAAAACAATAGTAATATATGGGTTAAACTATTTAACTATAAACCCGTATATATAAATGTAATCATAAATATGAGTCTTATCTTATATCTTAGTAAAATTAAAATGAGAATAGTAAAATTACTCCCTACTACACAATCCACTATAGCCCACCCCTAATAGACCACATAAATGGTGAAAATCACTTCAAACCCATGATTCGTTTGCAAAACGTCATGCGTTTTTACTTTTCTTGAGAATATGTTTATCATATACGTGCTCCAACATATTTTCTTTCAAATAAATTTGGATATAGCTTCCAGAGATGAGGTCCAATACTTCACTTACGCAAGCCGAGTTGGATAGAATTGTTTCCGCGTGGTGTTCATGGTTTGACCAGTCGGTTCTGCGTCCTGATAACTAGGTGAATATATGTTATTTCTTTTACAGTTACTTACTCCGAATTATTATTATATTATTTATATGCATGTTTGAATGCTTAATTAACTGCTTATATGCTATGTGCTTGTAATAAATATTCTGTCAAAGTTAGATATATTTGTAGACACTGAGCCCTTAAAAAAATAGTTAGTTAAATTTACGTAACATTTATCGTTGTTAATATGTACATGTTAGTACTTAAAAAAACAATAGTAATATATGGGTTAAACTATTTAACTATAAACCCGTATATATAAATGTAATCATAAATATGAGTCTTATCTTATATCTTAGTAAAATTAAAATGAGAATAGTAAAATTACTCCCTACTACACAATCCACTATAGCCCACCCCTAATAGACCACATAAATGGTGAAAATCACTTCAAACCCATGATTCGTTTGCAAAACGTCATGCGTTTTTACTTTTCTTGAGAATATGTTTATCATATACGTGCTCCAACATATTTTCTTTCAAATAAATTTGGATATAGCTTCCAGAGATGAGGTCCAATACTTCACTTACGCAAGCCGAGTTGGATAGAATTGTTTCCGCGTGGTGTTCATGGTTTGACCAGTCGGTTCTGCGTCCTGATAACTAGGTGAATATATGTTATTTCTTTTACAGTTACTTACTCCGAATTATTATTATATTATTTATATGCATGTTTGAATGCTTAATTAACTGCTTATATGCTATGTGCTTGTAATAAATATTCTGTCAAAGTTAGATATATTTGTAGACACTGAGCCCTTAAAAAAATAGTTAGTTAAATTTACGTAACATTTATCGTTGTTAATATGTACATGTTAGTACTTAAAAAAACAATAGTAATATATGGGTTAAACTATTTAACTATAAACCCGTATATATAAATGTAATCATAAATATGAGTCTTATCTTATATCTTAGTAAAATTAAAATGAGAATAGTAAAATTACTCCCTACTACACAATCCACTATAGCCCACCCCTAATAGACCACATAAATGGTGAAAATCACTTCAAACCCATGATTCGTTTGCAAAACGTCATGCGTTTTTACTTTTATTGAGAATATGTTTATCATATACGTGCTCCAACATATTTTCTTTCAAATAAATTTGGATATAGCTTCCAGAGATGAGGTCCAATACTTCACTTACGCAAGCCGAGTTGGATAGAATTGTTTCCGCGTGGTGTTCATGGTTTGACCAGTCGGTTCTGCGTCCTGATAACTAGGTGAATATATGTTATTTCTTTTACAGTTACTTACTCCGAATTATTATTATATTATTTATATGCATGTTTGAATGCTTAATTAACTGCTTATATGCTATGTGCTTGTATATAAGTTTAATTATATACTTAGATGTTGAAAATCCTTAGTTGTTGATCATATGCTTTAGTTCAATCGGTTTCAAATTTTCCATGACGATCGAGATGCTCAATGATGAATAATAACTAATGTCTAATGGACGTCCAAGATTTTGAAAAAAGGCAGTGTGAGGTGGTTTCAATGGGTGCAAGATCCTGGATCATGCACTATTATTGTGAGTCAATGAAGGAGGGTTGGGTGAGATCGAAAAGGTGGAGATATTTTCAGAAGGATGTGGTTGTGATATTTTTTCAAGCTCACATTGTTATGGCTGTATAGTTTGGATCGTGTGTATATAGTTTGTAGGTTTTAAATTTTAGAGTCTAGGTTGGAATTATTAGCAAATGCCCAATAATGGGCTTGTTCAATGTTGCATATAACATTCGAGGTTGTACTTTTTCAATTTTTATTTTTGAATGTAGAAATAATAATGTTGGAAACAGCTTCTGAAATAATTAGCAGGGTCTCGTTCTTTATAACGGGGTTTTTATTTATTTATTTATAATTACAAACAAGGCCCACGGTTTAATTAATGAACCGTAGCCAATTTCATTAATAATTAAATATTCAGCCACACATCTAATTATCAGACCCGTGGTAATTTTAACAAAAAAGGACCACGGTTCTTAATAAACCGTAGTAAATAATATTTTATATAATTAAAAATTAACTTTTATGACCACGGTTTATTATAACAAAACTGTGGTCCTTGATGAAAATTGTCAACCTAATTTACCACGGTTTTAAATGATATACTGTGATTAGACCACGAAATTCTGACCGTGGTCCTTTAGCTTTGGAAATAGACTTCTCTCCCCTTAGTCCACCCCCCGTTTTTCGTGGTCCATATATGATTTTAACTGTGTGCCATTTGAGATTTTGTAGTAGTGACTAATGTTAATATAAACATTATAACTTTATAATGTTTTGAGATTTGATAAAGTATTAATTTAAATATTTGGTTTTATGATATTAACAAAAATAAGAAATGAATTAATTAAATGATATAATAATATATCCTGTTAAATAAATCTCGATTGTCTAATCAAATTGCAAACTCCATTAAAGAGTCCATATTGATCCATGAGGTTTTGGTTTATAAGTATGTCTGTGTATGTGTGTATGTGTAGTGTAATAAGATTAACGATTAAGAATTAAGAATTTATTTTATTTTATATAGTAGATTAGACTTTAAACCCGATATACACACATGTCGTTGATTTATATTATAAAATTTCGTATTAAGTATCTTGTTTCTCATAGTAAAGTGTGTAGGTTATATATAATCATTAGTTAGATTCATGATAATATTATTTTATATAAATGTATTTATAAGTAGAGATTAAAAACTTAAAAAAAAATTAAACTAAGTTAGTAAAAATAATAATTATTTTAAATATATATTAACATTTCAAGTAATTTTATTCCTACTCGATGAATTGAAAATATAAACATTACAGCTCAATTTGAATAATAGTTCAATTAATGTAATTTTTAAATTTTTATATGTAATTGAGTAGATGATTAAATATAAACATTTTTTAATAAGCTAGGAATCTTATTTTAAAATTTATAAAAATTAAATTACTTAATTGAAAATTTGATTTTCCATATATATTTTATTAGACTAACGTTATACGCGTGCAATACAGTGGTGAAAATGATGATGGTGGGTGGAGATGCAAATGCACGTTTTAAAATAAAAACATATTGTACTATGCCCATCCTATTTAAAATGTCCACATTACTATTTTGGGATATCCCATTATAAGTCTCAACTTTGATGTTGAACCAATCAAAAATGATTTTAGTAGGTAGATTTAATATTTGATTGATGAAAAGTGTAGTTAGTGAAGAATAAGTAGGAAGTAAGACCCACTTTACTTAAAATTTTATAGTCCACAGACAAAAAGTTAAGTAGTTTAAGAAAACATGATTTTTCTCTTAATTTTTGGTAAAATGACAATTTTACCCCTACCCTTTACCTACTTCTATTGTCTTACATGTATATAAAAGGGATAAAAAAAAAACTTCATCTTATTATTTTTAGTGGACAATTAATTTGGTGAAATAGTAATAGACTAGTTTATTGACTCGTGAATACACGGGTTTGATGAAAAAGTTTGTAAAATAATATAGTTCAATATGTAGAAATAAGTTTTCACAGTGTACTAAATCATGAATATCTCACTATTATGTTTTTGTAGGCATTTTAGTGATGCATTTGGGTAAATTATCTACGTCAATTGGCAAACTATTTCACTATACCGATTTGTTTAAAAAACAATGAGAAGTTGATATAATCTTTAATTTTGTATCTTTTTACCATTATCAATCGTCTTTAAATTTTGCAGTTGTTACCAAAATACAACTTCATAAGCAAATTGACATATAGTTGATGATTGCAATTTAATTGTTTAGATGGCTAACATTAAATAATGCGTAAACTAAACTATATGACGGGAATTAAAACACTGTCATTTCCCTTTGCACTTGTTGGGCAGTTAAACCTACATACATTATTGAATAGATATGTTATTTGGCCATTTTCGTATTATTATTGATATCAAACGACCATTAACATCCGGTTCAAAAAACAAAAAGTCCAAAAAAAATTAGTATTTGAAATAATTTCAAGTGTAATATATTTGACCAGTATTCGTAACATATAATTCCTATAAGTAAAATGGTATACACCAAAGACTAATAAGTAAAATTGATTTACTCGTTAGGTATAATTTTAAAGTTCGTTACAAAACAATATGAAGCTAATATGTATTAATTGTATTTGGGCATATGTAGAAAATATTGGTCTATATTTATCCACCTATAATAAGTTATATAGTGTAGTTGCATATGTAGAAAGTAGTGTCCAACCTACAGCTAAAGTTTATCTCATACAGATCTTTGCACCAGCACAAGAAATAATCAAATTGTCATTGTTATAAGACCTAGTCAACCTTTACCAAATTAGCATATTCCAAAATAGCATAGTAAACACAACTAAGAGACCAACATCTGACTTTATATCCCCATTGTAATAGTGAGCATGTCTTAAAAAACATGTCTCTGTCCCTACTAAATATTTCATCCAGCTCATCTTCCAAAACAGACATTTGACTCAGAAAAGTCAAAAAACTTTGCATCAACCCTAGTACTGTAACAATCAGACCCAACGGTTTAATGGACCTAAACTAAAAAAAAAAACATTAGTAAATAGAGGAATGGACCTACACTTATCTCTAGATGGGCCATCAAAACTAAATAAATATGAGTAAGTATTTCCATTTCACTCCTTATCAGATTCATGATTTCTCTGTGAACCCCTTCATTGTTCTCTGCAAAAAGATTATTAAGAAGTAAACTTTTGGATACAGCTTAATTTTGATATAAATGTATGAAGAGAAATGATGAATTGTGACAATGGCTCATTATTAGAATTAAGCTAATGCTAGGAACATAATTTAACCAAAACAGATACCCTTGAAGCTTTTGTGGCCTCAATCTCAAAAATTCCCTTTTTTAGAAAAAAGAAGAAGCGATACATCACCCAAGTAGCTAACACTCCACACATTCATCTTTAGCTCTGGATTGACCTTGCTGAAATAAACGCGTACACCCTGGACTGAACTTGCATCTTTAGCATAGAAAACAGAAGCATTCATGAAATCCCAAATTAGAGGTTCATCTGTACACAAGCAACAAATTAGAAAAAGAAAAAAGAAATTAAAAATATATTTTTGGCACCAAAGCAAATTAATAATCAAATGAGGCAACTAATTAATAAACATGGCAACTCATTGTATATTTTGAACAGAGTCGACAACCAATATTGTTAGTTGAGAATGTACACAACAACAATAATTGAAACACCAGCAAATGCACAACATTCCCACCTATATGCACTTGATCATCTTAAATTAAAAAGAAAAAAATGATTTTAGACCACATCATACTTTTTTCTTTATAGTTCTTTTTTGTTGGAAGCGAAAGAGTATAACAAACAAAACCGACAATATAGAGTCAGCCGTCACCAAGAGAAATCCAGCCCAATGCAAAAATAAGAAAACTTACATGAAAATGTGCTACTGTCTCGACCTGTACATGAGCAAACAGTTGAATTAATGTAAAAACTCAAACTATCTTATGTCATGGTACAAACCTCATTTAGCATTTTTTTTTTATTACTCAGTCGTCTTGATCTGGTAACATAGGTTGCAATAAAAGAACATTGCCACTTGGGATGATAAGCAGATTACTTCGAATTTGAACATTGCCACTTAAGGAATACAATATTCCTTCAGATGTGCCTGCATCGTTGAATCAGTTGGGAATCAAAATGTGATCAGCAAGAAACATAACCAAAAGTCCAGGACCATAATGATTAGAACCAACACGACACACATGCAAAAACCCAAAATTTCATTCATTACCCCAAATTCAGTAACAATTAAATTGAAATATATAACTGCTTTGGGCAAACTCAATCCGTTAATGCAAGTAAATGGGTCAAGATTGCCACCTGAAGTAGCAATAAACACAAGAAGGTAGCAATGCATTAGCTTTTTCGGCATAATAATATTTATTGAGCACATATAAACTTAAGCATAACTACTTGCCAAATGTGCTTTAAGTTTAGGCAAAAGAACACAACTCTTCACCATAATTCTAATACATTCATTCAAGCATTGGATGGAACCATGCCCGCATTATTATAAAAACTTGCAAGCTGGAAATTACCTTTATTCAAACATCGGATGGAACCGAAGCTAACAACACCAAATTATAGAACTCACATAACCTGCAAACTTGAAACAGTATTTAATCAAAAAGTACAATAACCAACACACCCTAATTAGTATACAGGTTAGTAAGGCATTAAAACCTGAGGGCATTTGATCTTTTTCTCTGATCTTCTCCACAATGATGTCAGCTAAAGTTCGTTGTTGTAGTGCATCCCTGGAAATGAAAGCTTCCAGTAACTTCTCTTCAACCTCATTGATTTCATCCTGTATGGTCATCATAATAAAACAATGCTTAAAAACACCTAAAATAGATTAGTTGCACCAAAGCACGACTTTCACTGCACCTGATTTCATTTCTCACATAATCACATTTCAGATTAATATACTTATATTTTCTTGCACTTGTAAGTAAAACTGTACCAAAAAGCTAAACACTATCACTAAAAATTTCTACTAACATTACACCTAAGTACCTAACATACTTGCATTTTCGTGCAACAATATGTAAAACAATTATACCAATACACAATATAATTACACTTACATACAGGTAAATTCCATTATAAACATAGGGTTTTCATAAACGATTGTACGTTAAACAATATTCAGGGGGCAAATAGTTTGTTATGATCTGAGTACAAATATTTAAGCATGTCATTAAAATGTTACAAAATAAACCCTAAATTGTGTACAAAAGTGTGGTAACAAACCTCATAACCACCAAATTGACTATGATTATCAGAATGACCAGCAAAATTATCAACATCATCGTCATCATCATCAACTTGAGCTTGAGTAATAGGTTCTTCAGGGAAAACAATATTAATAGGGTTTTCAGCATCTGTTACTGCTTGAGAAATAAAAGGTAACTTTTTCTTTTTTACGAATTTTATTATCAGGTTATTGAACTTTATTACATGTGGTGATGTTGATTGGTGTTTTTTTTGTTTTGATTTTGTATGTATTTAATCAGGCGTCGAAAGTGGCTAAGATGTTCAAATCTTATAATCATGCGAACTCGAATCCGTTGGTGATTCCAATCTCAGTGAGAAGCAAGTTTCTTTTTGTTTTTATTGAAAAAATCGAAACTGTTTTTTTTTTTTTTAAATCTTATTTTGAGTTGCTATAGAAACTTTTTTACTGGTTAATTACCATGGAATCATTTCTTGTAGTTCTCATATTACTCTACAGATTAGTTATGACTAAAGCCGTCTAGTGAAATACAATAGTTTTATAGTGTAGCATATATTCATGTGATGTCCCTTGGTGGTGTTAGATACTCACTTTTGGCAACATGTAAGTTGCCTTCTCATGATGGTGTAAAGTTTTATCTTTTGAAGTTTCCCTTTTTTTGATTCGATAGTCAGCACGGTCCAAAATTCATTGCAATATATGTACTGATGATATACAATTTGCAGGTTTGTGTGGAGAAAGAAGATTGAACGAGACGTCACTCAAGGAGTTCCTCTTGATATGCTCTCTGTTAGAGCTGAAAAGAAGAGACGGAAAGAAACGATGGTATGTAATTACATGTCCTACTACACTTCATCTACTCGTACTTATGCTTTTATTGAAACTTTTTCTCCCTTTTTTATTATTTACGTCTCTTAGTTATTGAAGATATTCTGAATTTCTTATCTATCCTTTTTAATCAAATGAAATTTATTACATCATGAGTAACATGTATTGCTACAGTTTCATTTTCATCAGAGTAAAGTTCGATCTGGAATATGGCTGCGTGAAGGACGTGTTAAGCAAATTGATATACTGTCTAAGCATCTTGATCCTTCTGATGAATTTGATGTAGAGATAGAGGGGCCATACATGGTATTTAAGGTACATGTTCGTTGTCATTTCCGTGGTTCCAATTCTTCTTTGCCTTTTAACCTGTGTACTTCTTTGGTATCTTTTTTCTTAACTGTTCTATTTTCCTTACTACTTCAATAGTTATTTTTACCCATTTATAACCTTAAAATATCTGTATAATGCAGAAGTTCCGAGTGTTCTTTGTATTGTTTCACATTCACGGTTTCTCATGTGATGTAACTACTATGAAATAATACAGGGTTTGACTATTGAAGAGATGGAAGAGCTTCACGAGGACATAAAAAAGCATCTAGAGTTGGACAGGGGAACACCCACACACATTCAATATTGGGAGGTGATCTCTCTCTCTCTCTCTCTCTCTCTCTCTATATATATATATATATATATATGTATATATATATATATATGTGTGTGTGTGTGCGCGCGTGCGCGCGCTTGTGTGTGTGGGGGGTGACGTCTAATCCAATTTTGTAAATGTTGGCGTTCTTCATAATTTTAAGACTTGGATGGGTTTTTTTCCTGCAAACTAACCTTCACTTAGCTATATTTTAAAGTATCAAAGTTAAAATTGAAGAATCTAATTTTTGTAATCATATTTGAAGCAATAGTTATTTGTAAGTTTTCTTAATTTAACCAAAAGCGTTTCTGGTCAACTAGTACTGAATATACCTGTGCTGACCTGTTACCCATTTTGCCACTTCAAGTTGTACATGTTATATGTATAGGTTGCTAATGGGCTTATCTTTGAACTCACTTTATGTTGTTCCTTACCTAATCATTATTTTTATAGGCACTTCTGGTGGTTTGTGATTGGGAATTAACGAAGGCACGTAAAAAGGACACATTTGATCGGGCCAGAGTGAGAGGGGAACAACCGCCTGCTGATGTGGTTGCAGATGAAAGGGGTTTGCATTCAAGTATTGAAGCAGATGTGAAGAAACTCCTTGATGGAAAATCATTTGCTGCACTCGAAGAACTTCACTCTGAAATTGAGTCACAGATGAGTTCTGGCAAGGCTAAGGTTGTTGAGTATTGGGAAGCTGTTCTTAAGCGTATTCACATCTTGAAGGCAAAGGTAACATTTATCACCTATATATCTTGAATCTCTAGTATTGACCAAACAGTGGGTCAGTTTGAAACGTTGATTTTTACTTTCGTGTCGAATTGGGGACTTATTACCTGAGTGTCAAAAAGGGTAAGGTTGGGCCAACTAGCCAACACATCTTTGCCCATTTTCGTGCTTTTCTAAATATTTAATGTCTCAATAAGTATGATTAAAAGAATCATATGATCAAAATATAATGTCTTTTAATTATAATGCCGTAGGACGTTGCAAGCATTTGAATGCACACTGGATGATTAAGGGTTGGGTTGGGGCAACTAGCCAACACCTTTGCCCTTTTTTTGCTTTTGTAAATACTTACTGTATTATTTATGATGAAAATATAATGTCTTTTAATTATAATGCTGTAGGACAGGACGTTGTAAGCATTTGAATAAACACTAGTGACTTTTGACTTGTTTAACTGGTTCCCAATTGACCTTTTACAAGTTTCTGCCGCTTCTCTATGTATTACTCGTTTGTCTTGTTATCAACTTGTTTTTACTTAATTGCCACCTCTATTGTCCTCAGGCATGCTTTAAGGAGATTCACAATATGATGTTGTGTAAGCATTTGGAACGTCTCGAGCAACCAGATGGGACTTACAAGCACATGGAAAGAGACAAAACTGTTTCACCTAAAGTGGAGGAACAATCTGATCATGACCAAAGAGAACTAATACCGAGAACCAAGCCAATAGAGGAGGAAGAAGCTGGTTCATTTTCTCCAGAATTGTTACAGGGTGATGAAAATGAAGAAGCAGTTGACCCTGATGAGGACACGGCTTTATTGGAAAGGAAACGTATGGAAGTAGTGGAGGAACAGCAGAGAAAGATTCAACAAGCAATGGCTTTGCGACCAGCTCCCTCTGAGGATAATTTGGAGATGAGGGCGGTCAAAACCATGGGAGGTGATGAAGTGTTTGGAAACATTGATGAAGTTAATGTTGACTCACAGGTACACTGGTGGCATGACAAATATCGACCAAGAAAGCCGAAGTACTTCAACAGAGTGCACACTGGATACGAGTGGAACATATACTACCGTCATTACTATGATAATGACAATCCGCCCCCAAAGATTGTGCAAGGCTACAAGTTTCGTATTTTCTACCTGGATCTTGTTGACACAATAAAAGCTCCAAATTTATACTATTGAGAAGGATGGGGATAGTGTTGAAACCTGCATCATTCGAAATCATGCTGGCCCACCCTACGAGGATATCGCATTTCGCATTGTCAATAAGGAATGGGAGCATTCCCACAAGAAGGGATTCAAATGCACATTTGAGCGTGAAATCTTGCATGTTTATTTTAACTTCAAGCGCTACAGATACCGTCGATGAGTCAGCAAGACCCTTTGGTTTTATATATAGCAAACAAATCTATAGTCTCTTTAAGAATGATTTAATATTTTAATATCACTGTATATAATATAATATTGAACATGGGTTTTACTATTTGTTACGACCTTAAATTGTCTAATGATATAAATTACTCTTTATAAAGCTTTAACGGTTGATTAAGTATATATTGTTATAGATACATCAATGTTTCCACGGAGCGGTTTTGAAAGACGTATTGGTGAACGAAGTTGATTTTGAATTATAGCATTTATCCTTAATTGTATGTTGTTTCTTCCTAGTGTTTTATGAAATGCTATGTGTGTATTTTATTCCATTTGAATTAAACCGTGAAATTTAAAGAACTGAATATCTTATATTTAAATCACTAAAATATGATGTAAAACACCAAACTTTAATAATTTGAACTTGAAAAAACTCTAACTTGATTTATCTTTATCTTGTTAGTATTTATCATACTTGTTCTTTAAAAGTGACGTTTAATGTATTTATATGGTTTTTTTTACAAGATTTGTTGTGAGTAGGCCCATTTTGACCACTTGTTCAACCTTTTATTAGTGCTATCTCTAGTGCTTACAGTCTAGTGTCCCTCTTAAACAAATTTTCTGAATCCGCCGCAAGTGCGGTACTATGGTGTACACATTGTGAATTGTTGGCAGTTACAAATCGCTCACGTAGCTTATTGGTTAAATCTATTCTGATTGTAACAGCACGTCACCGGTTCGAGTCCAGCCTGTTTGTTTACTTTTTTTCCTTTTCCTGCCCGAGGAACAATTATTGAACTTTGTCTTTTAAAAATGGTGATTGTTTTCTTGATATATTTTCCATAATTTAAGTCTGTAATTATTAGAACAAATAAATGAAATATATTCGACACATAAAGAATTAGAAAAGCTAGAAATTTTTATGACGAACTTATGAACAAAAGTAATATTCATCATTGAAAAAGATTACTAAACTTATGAGCTTTTGATACGGTTATTTGTTGAAAATCGAATTCTTTATCTTTTATGTTGGGTCCGTGCTAACATAAATTTGGGTCGATTTAGTCTAACGTATCACTTGAAATAATAAAATTCAAAACCCCTAATCAAAAAGCTGATGTGATGAAGATCATACAAAATTTGACCTCGTTAATAAAAATTTCTGGTACCGCCCCTGTCTGCCACTATCTGATTCTGTAAGAGCACCCCTAACCAAAAAAAGATCATGGAAACTTTTTGAATGCCATATCAACTTCGTCACAAGATCAATTATTCCGTTATTTATAAACAACAAGCTCGTAATTGCACGTACAAACCATATCAAAGACTCGTCAGTTCACAACCAAATTATTGATCATTGTTGTTCTCGTAACTAAAAGGTAATGGCACAGATTTGAAAGCTCGATATTTACCAACGTTGTTCAAATGCTCATTCTCCAACCTGCATTGTTGACACCATTTTTCTCCGTTAACAACTAATCAAGGCCAAAACGGATTAAATTTCGTCGCTAGAAGAACCAACCTAAAGAAGTTCCATATACCACGACGAATAATCTCCATACTTGCAAAAAAAGCAGTTAACGCCGTTCGATGGACGAATGGAGCTTCATGGAAATCAAACACAGTTTGCATCCAAGCTAATCTAAGTATCACATTCACGACCTACAATAATGTCGTTGCAAAGAAAGTGTCACGCATATATTTTTCAGTCACAAAAGAGTATACAATTTCGAGAATGCTAAATACCATCACTATAAAGTAGATTGATCTACGAGGCAAAAGGAGTTTGTCTCTTAACCACGGGTTCTCGGAGTTCCTACGCATAAGACCCCAGTCACACACTAAATCCCAGTACGTGTTGAAAACTGTAGCGACGCATGAAGCTGATATAGCAACGAGTTGTAAAGTTAGCCCTTTCTTTTGAGAGTAAAAAGTTCTTGCAATAACAGCAACAACCGTTGATAAGTACTTAAGTGCATTCACAGCTTGACTTGAGTCTTCTCCATCAAATAGTCGTCGTAAGCACTGAAAGATAGAATAAAGATCTAATAAAATGGGAACCAAATGCAATCGCGAAACATGTAGCTACATCCAACTAATACTGTTTTTTAGTGACGATTATTTTTCGTTAGTATTTTCTTTTGACATGCACTTTTTGGAAATGTAAATCCGTTTCTAATTGATAATATTTTTTTTGTGAGGGTATTACGCACTATATGCATACCTATTTTTTGAAGTATGTACCTGTAGACATCGAATGTAATATGGAATGATAGCGATGACTAGTGAAATGTTATTGTAAATGCTACTTCCTCGACACTCACTAGATTCCCGCGTCTTGTAGTCTCCCCAACCGTAGTAACATATATAGAACTGCAAATTCCTGTATAGCTGAACCTGAAACCAGAAAGAGTGGAGTCTTAAATATGCTACTTTAATTGTGTGTGTTTTAAAAGGGTTCAAAAATGACAATTAACTCTTAGAATATGCAAGGCATTGTGTATTTCAAAAATAGTATGTACTTTGTGTAGTGAACATTTACCTGACTAGTTAGTTGATCAGCCATGAAGAAATCAGGAAGAGTAACCTTATAAAGAGGAACACATATACAATGCCATATACACCTTATCAGGAAGAAACGACTTGAACGGTAGACAATGTTAAATGGACACAGCGCTATTGAAAGTACAACCTGCAATACAAAATTAAGTTACAATTCAACAGTCATTCAGTCACGAAAAGTACACGAGGGAGGCAATAATTTCTTACAATGAGTAAGCCTAGAGGAACTAGATCAGTTAAAGTTCTAGAGCTTCTAGCACTTTCATCTATGTCCATTTCAAGATTTGAGAGCACAGCTGCAAGAGTAAGTACTGATAGACCAGAACCTATAAGTAGGATTTCGCGATATCCTAATTCTGTATTTGGTTTGAACCCAAAAATAAAGGAGTAATTGACGCGATAACGCTTCCAATAGTATATGTTTCCGGCATACATTAGTAAGTGTAACACTAGGTATCCAAACACACTATATAACGGAAATACATTAGTCATGTATTGATCTCGACCATCACTTTTGAGAAGCTTTTGAACATGTATCATTATCACTATTGCCACGACAAACGCTAATGATATTCCCACAAAGCAGCCTGCACGAAAAATACACAGTGCATTTAGAGACTGTTTTTACATTGGGACAAAGTGATGTATCCCCTTTAAAAGGGTGAGATATTGTCCACAGCGTACCCGTAAAAAATGTTACTCTATGTCTCTCTGTCTTAGCCTTATGACGTAAGGTTTTCATTCCTAGATCACGGTTCCCATTGGCGAAGTGCTCGATAAAAACAGCTTCAACATTTGCCATGAGCTTAGCAACCTTTGTGAACCCAAATTTATCAACTTATTAGGTCAAATCGTAATTGTAAAGACACACAGAGTTTTCAGAAAACAGAAGTACAGAACCTGAAAATAACAGGCATATACCTCATCAGATTGGTTCAGGTACGACATCTCTACCATCTCCAAATACGCTTTTGACGCATTTCTTGAAGTGTTCTGTAACTACAAAAGTGTTAGATTGCAAACGTACAAACTGACACAGAATTACCTTAATTTGAAAACTCAATAAATCAAGACCTTATCATACTTCTTCATGATCTTGGAGAAAGCAAGTTGATTCAAGAAGCTGCATAAAGAGAGTTTCAGAAACATAATCTTAAACTTGCGACAAAATGCTAATTAGTGTCATGAGTAACAACATGGATTTGCGAAAACTAAGTTGTCACAAATGTTGGAAATGAAAAAGTCGCTAGTGTTAAGAGCTTACGAGTAGCTTCTTAGATGACGAAGCTTTTGGTGGAACTCGATGAAAGCTTGCTTTAGTTTTCGTTCTGCATCTTTGACTTCCTTGTTGCTGAACGAGTTGCTCAATTTTGAACTACTAAAGGCATTTTTCAATAATGACATAGGAGTTTCTGGCATAATGTTGATCTTTACGTGATTTAAAACGTCTACAGAAACCATCTCTTGTTCCTTATTTATCCCATCACCTCGCATGCTCCTTTTGCTATTTCCTACACCCTGAATCACATCTAATTTGAACAAAACAAAAAATTGATCATTAGGTACTTTAGGTGTCACTAACACTAGTCACTATTCAACAACAAAATATGCAGTCACAAAACCTGGGATTTGTTCGTCCGTGATTCGAGATGATGAAAATATAGGAGTTGAACTGCAAAAGGACGGGTCCCCGACTTTAATTCGAAGAGCAATGAAAGCATTCATTTGCTTACTCAACTCTTCAGCTTCAATCACCATCTCCCCTACCTTCGATTTGTAAAAATCAATCACTTTATTAAACTCAACATCGAGGCGTTTAAAGAAATTGAGCTCAGACTCTCCTCCATCTTCCAATGACTGAAGAAAAGCAGTCCAATAATTCTCCGATTGCTGCATTGCACTGGCCAAAATCACTTCATCCTCTTTATCCTTGTTAACCGAATCACTCTTCGTTAGCCCACCATCTAAGACTCGATGAAGAGTCACTTTTCGTTTCCGAAACGACCCTTTTGATGGTAACGGTGGGTTTGCTTGATACCCCGGTGTTGATTCGTTTTGTTGTATTTTTCGAAAAATCAAGATTTCTTTAATCAAGATCTTGAGGTGATTGTAGTTCATGTATGCTGCTTGCCATTCAGGCACCATTTGTGAAGCAAATTCCTTGCCAAACTTCATTGTTTCGTGTTCTTTTACTCACTTGTTATCGAATTAGTATCGATGTGATGATCAAGGAGTACTTATAACCATGGAATCCATTGATGCTATCTTCAAAAACATTTGTAAATTGAAACATAAAGACAGGAATATTTATTTCATATTAAAGACAAAATGTAAGATCTTGATTACTAGAATATTTACATATTTGATATTTCATATCTGTCACTATTATTTAGTTGAAAACTGCCAAACGATCGAATCTTCAAACAAGGTTTAATTTGTTACTTATTTCAAATATTTTTTAGTTTTTTTTTCAATAATCATATTATATTATATTAATGTTAATATTAATATTAATAAAAATAAAATAAAAATGTATCATGGCTACATATTGTGCAAAACGACACCGTTACATATATCAGTTTGTTATTTGGTCGTTAATTTTGGACATAGGGAATGAACAAAAACAAATGATCCGGCTTTACAAAGATCTTTAGCCCCTCCATGCATTTGCCAAATCTAGGTTACATATTTATATCTCACCCCCAAATTAAATCAACATAATGTGGAGATTAATCAACCTATCAACAGCATATGTGGTGGTGGTGATAACATTAGGATTAGCATCAACAACATTGGTGAAGGGGATGAGGTTTGATCTAAAAACAGGAGCCACAAAATGCATAACCGAAGATATCAAACTCAATGCGATGACCGTAGGAAAGTATAGCATCGTCAACCCTGTTGAAGGCCTTTCGTTGTCTAAAGACGATCGCGTGACAGTCAGGGTACATTGTTTGAGCAACTTTTATTCATTATTAATATCTTAGTTTCTCTCTTTTGATAAACTTTTATATGAAAAAGTATTTAAGCTTTGCTTGCCAACTGATTATTGGGATTTATGGAGATCGGTTTTGTGTCATATGATTTATATAGGTAACTTCACCGTTAGGGAACAATTATCATTATGCAGACCGTAAAGATACTGGTAGTTTTGCATTCACTGCGGGTGAGGCTGGTAATTACATGGCTTGTTTCTGGTCGGCTAAACAATCTCCGGACAAATCACTGTCAATAGATTTTGACTGGAAATCGGGTCTGGCTGCAAAAGATTGGTCTAAAGTGGCTAAAAAGGGAAAGGTTGAAGTAAGTTTTTCTTACTTCAGTTCTGTTAGATGTTCATCTTTTCTTTTAACTTGCGTATCATTGGATTACGGGACTTCTTTATCAAAATGTATTTGTTTTTGACAGATGATGGAACTTGAATTAAAGAAATTATATGATACAGTCACCACTGTCCATGAAGAGATGTTCAATCTTCGTGAGAGGTAAGCATCGCAATTTACATCTTCACTATATGCTTGTTTTTTATACTATGAAACCTGCACATGGCGTTTACCATCAAGGCTGCTGTTTATCGTGTTTTTGTAGGGAGGAAATGATGCAACATTTGATAAGATCAACTAACTCAAAGATGGCAACTTTCAGCTTTTTCTCCCTTGTAATTTGCTTATCTGTAGCTGCTCTGCAGCTATGGCATCTGAAGGCCTTTTTTCAGAGAAAGAAGCTCATATAGTTTTGAGTAAACAAACTTCAGCATTCTTTTGTTTTTATAATCCAATCAGAAGATTGAAAATCTTTTATAATGTTTAATGTGATATTTTGTAGTTTTACATGGTCATGATGTATTGGATTTTATGTGCAAACACTCTCTAGAAGCCGGCAAGGATTAGAAACCTCAAATTTTGCTTGTACATAGACTGGAATGATCTCCATCTATGATAGTAGTTTTGTAGAGAACATATACTTTCGGCCGATTAGATATTCCTTACTAGTAACATGCATCCGCTTGAAAAACCTGTGATCATAAGCTGATAACTCATCTCACCATCATTGAGTTACCGCAATAAACAACACGAAATAAACTTAACCTACAACATAAAGATTATCTCGAAGTCGTTAATTCACCCGAACTTTGTTTGCCTTCATATTGCATGAAAGTGGAACATTTGAATTCGTCAATACATTTCAAGATGATACCAAGCAGAACAGTAGGAGTTTGATGGATTCACAACATAATTGAGATTAGAACATTCAAAGGGCTACAATCATACTTATGAAGATTGAGATCATAACCCCAAAAGTTTTAAGACTTTTATTAAAACAAAACACAAACAAGCCAAACAATGCCCTTGAACACAAAGCAAGGAGGGTTTTCACAAACAGAAAAAACAGAAAACATTTGTTTGTAATGGCAATACATTACAGCATCACAAGCTTAAACTGTCACCCCTTTATTCATACTAGTAGCATTTGGGGAGGCATGAAACGACAAACCAAACTTCATCTCAATCATCATAGTGTTTGCGGTTATGGTGCCTATACTTCTTCTCATCATCGTCATCATCGGAGCCATCATCTCCCTGCACGTTCATTGCATTTAATTGGTCATGAGCATTATAGTCTAATACGATCCATTGTTTCAGATGACACAAACAGGAAATGAGATAGTGGCAAAGGAGAGGAAAAGCATCTTGAAATATCAACTCTGCTGATATTAATGGTTCCTAAAATTCCCGATTAGGTTACTCCTTCCATACATTCCAAAACGATATGTTATTTCACATAGTTGAAACCAATCTATTCACAAGTAGAAATCTAGTTCCTTTGCAAGACCCTTGGAAAAGCATTTCAAAAACTTGTTTTTGTCTCAGAGTTATCATTCTATCCTACATTTTGCTCGAAAATCTACGTTCACATATATCTAACTGACAATAAATGCCAGCAACAGACCTCAAGCCTTACAGAGTAGCAACAATCTTAATCCCATTTGAGACGGACACTATATTCGAATTCAACTCTCTCAAACATCACACAAATTAAAAGTATTCCCACACAAACACAAGTGAAACACAAAGTTCAAAATACACAATTTTCGAGCTTCTACTCTACAATGGTCACTAGGCATAACAAGAAGTTCATATCTCCCACAAATGAAGTGTCATCCATGTTCAAAGAGCACCATCAAATCATCAATCATCTGTACCCTTTACTAAAACTGGTCATGCTTAGTTCATTGGTGAAACTTACAAGTTCATGTAAGCATCAGATACACAAATCTTATCCTTTGTAAACTAGCCTTGTAAACGAATTCGGAACAATAATCAAGTTATACTCGACACTTGATTTCTAAAACAACCAATCCTATAAGCATAATTGCATCAATCAAGTAAGATTAACAAGACAATGAACAGGTAAACAGTGCAAAAGTATGAATCAAACTTACGTATTTCTTACGGCCACGATAACCTTCATCCTCATCATCATCTCGCCTTCCGTAGCTAGGCCTTGAATGTTCTTCTTCTCTCCTACCGCCACCATACCTTTCCTCACTCTGCTCTTCACCATAATTAGTCCTCCTCTCATATCCAGACCCATACTCCGGAGTTGGATCCGGCCTGCGTCCATATCCAGATCCATATTCTGAAACTGGTTCCTCCTGCTCCTGCCTACGGCCATATCCAGATCCGTATTCCGAAACCGGCTCCTCCTGCTCCTGCCTACGGCCATAACCGGATTCGTATTCCGAAACCGGCTCCTCCTGCTGACGACGATAACCAGATCCGTATTCCGGAGTCGGATCTTCATGTTTACGGCCATAACCACCAGATCCGTACTCCGAATCCGGCTCTTCCTGCTGACGGCGATATCCAGACCCGTATTCCGGAGTCGGATCCTCATGCTTCCTTCCATATCCAGATCCGTACTCCGAAACTGGCTCCTCCTGCTGCCGGCCATATCCAGATCCATACTCGGGTGTCTGTTCCTCCTGTCTCCGGCCATATCCACCAGATCCGTACTCCGACGTCGGTTCCTCCTGTCTCCGGCCATATCCAGATCCGTACTCAGAAGTAGGCTGTTCATGCCTACCACCACCGGATTGGTAACTGGAAGCATGAGCTTGTGGCTTACGCCTCACATAGCTCTTATACTCATTATCTTGAGCTTCTTCACCGTAAGCAGATGGTTCGGCGTATGAAGAGTAGTTAGAACGCTCATAATCAAAGTCGCCGGTGGACGTGGAGGTGGAAGCATAGCAGGTTTCTTCCGAAGGTGGGAGAGGGCGGCCGTAGGTGAGGGCGATGTCGTAACCACCGCCGTATGGCGTTGGATCGAAGTCGTCAAAGTCATCGACGTCGTCGCCGGATTCGTAATGGTGACCTTTTGGGTAGTAAGACATGATTGGTGTAGTTGATTGGTTAGGTTTTCGAATTTCACGGTTTCGGATTAGTTAGATGATGTGGCGTTATGTAGATGCAGAAAAGGGACCTGATACGACGACGTTTTACTGGCTTTTGACTTCTTGGATCACTAAACGAGTCGGTGGGGACCTACCGACATCATGTCTGATTGATTCTTATGTATTTTCATTTCATTTCATTTATCTTTATATCTTTATACGTATATAAAACGGAATACAATTGAGCAATCTGAACCTTAGATTAATTTCATCCCTAAAGATCATACGATTAAAATTATTTTCTTCATTTTTTAACAATTTTTCTAATGTGTACCCACAACTATTGTAATTGACACTTCCAATACTCCCCTATCTTTTTAGTCCTTATAATATAAATATCATGACATTTCAAATAGTAATTTATAAATAAACCAATCGTATTTGAAATATTTATCTATATTGATTAATTACATGAAATTTTTTTATCAACATTATGAAACTAAAAGTTGATCATCCATTTAGCCAAACAACCGTAATATCATGAACACATTAAAATCGTAACTAAAATATTTTATGATTTAACTAATAATCCTTTAAATAATATAACTAAAATATTTTATTATTTTAACTAATAATCCGTTAAATAATACTCCATCCGTCCCAAATTAAGTGTCCTGAATCAGATTTGGAAGTCTTTCTTTTTTAACTTTGATCTTAAATATGTTTATAATATTGTTCTATTAATAACAAGTTTTAAATGTACTTGATAATAAATATGTTATTGAGCATTTTATTGATTTGCTAAAAATTAACGCCTACATAGATCAAGTTGACGAATATGGATTATTATTATCGCTATTAAAAATCTATTCTTATTGCTCATACATATGTGTATATATGATCACAACAATGTACGATTTGGATAGAAAATTAGGTTTGAATTACGAAATACAGTTATTTGAGTTACACTGAATTCATAGTTAATTTAAGATTTAAAAAACTGTTTTATGGGTTACAATAATTATATACTACCTTCTTATTATATGCATATTATAATATTATATTAATAAATATTTGACTATCTGCCCCTTAATAAAATGGGTAAATGTTATAACTAAAATGTTTACAAATTAGATAATATATAATTTACAACCGACATGTATTTGTAATAATTTAACTAAAAATTAATCAAAACCTGAACATTACCAAACTGATAAAGTATATGCTAAATGTTATTGGTTGACGATTATATTATATAAAAATCCAGATCATGGTACAATTTCATTTGACTTAACTTTTTAGTTACATAATTTAGAAAATCAAATGTCGGAATTATTTTTCACAACTGCAGCAGAGAGTTCGAGCCTCACCTGCATCACAAAATCCATTTGTTGGAATATCACCAGGTAAGTTTTCTATTTTCATGTCGATACATAAGATGTATGCCACAAATTTAAAACAACAAATACAATCTAATTCAATACATTCGTTTTAAATATATACTCCCTCTGTCCCGTTTAAAATGTCCATTTTGATTTTGCACGTAATTTTAGGATTCTTCACTAACTACACTTTTCACCAATCAAATATTAAATCTGGCCACTAAAGTCTTTTTTGATTGGTTAAATATCAAAGTGAACACTTATAATGGTACATCCTAAAATAATAATGTGAACACCTTAAATGAGACAAATAAGTATAAGTGAAAACATAAATAACAAAACCACTTAAATTTCGCCCGCGATGTCGCGGGTCTTTTATCTAGTGTATATATATATATAACAGAATACCACGGAGAAATTTGGGCCCTTCTATGAGTTCCTTCCATACGATCTAATGGTGTACATTTAATCTCTATAGTTACACTTTCCTCCCCCACATATTATTAAAAATAATTATATCTTAATATACGTGTAATACATTCTACAACTATTGCCACAATAAATTAACTAAACCCAATTTATCTAATATTTTACACTTTATAATAAACCAATAATGAGACAACTTTTAACTACACAATTTTATCTTAAAATAAAATCTTTAAAATTATATAATATATCAAGTCTAAGTCTAACTCATCTATATAAATAGTTTTAAAACGATGATCATATATTAACTACATGGCCTTTAATTTACTCAACCACGTTACCATAAAATCAAGCACATATATCTAATGAATCTTACAACTATATCTCAAAATATATGTAATAAATCTTACAACTATAACCATAATAAATTAAGTGAACCCAATATATCTAATGTTTTATAGTTTATAATAAACCAGTAGTGAAATAAATTTTAACTATCCAATTTTATCTTAAAATAAAATCGTTAGAATTAACATAATAAGTACAGTTAAATTATTAAACATACTTTCGAAAACCGGTACTATTTAATAAAATAAAGTGTAATACCATTTTACAAGCCTACTTCAAATCTAAGTCCAACTCATCTATATTATTAATTTCAAACGATTATCATATTTAACTATGCACATATATGTAATGAATCTTACAATTATACCTCAAAGTATACATAATAAATCTTACAACTATAGCCATAATAAATTAACTAAACCCAATATATCTAATGTTTTACACTATATAATAAACCAATAATGAAACAACTTTTAACTACACAATTTTATCTTAAAATAAAATCGTTAAAGTTAATATAATAAGTACAGTTAAATAATTGAACATAATTTTTAAAACCGGTAATATGTAAAAAATAAAATTTAATACCATTTTACAAGTCTACCTCAAATCTAAGTCCAACTCATTAACCACACAATTTTATCTTATAAAATAATAAACAAGATAAATGTGAAAGCCCGCGTTGTCGCGGGTCCTTTACCTAGTTTATTATATATGAATTGAATATTTACCTTTTTATAACCAATGGAGAAGACCCTTAATTATTTGTCAAATATATATACACATGCCACATCATACAAATCCTATGTGTCATCACCATATAAAAAAAAACGTGATGATGTGGATTTTCATACACCCTTATTCCAAATAAGGTAATATTCAATTAAAATTTATATTATAACCATTTTTATTTAATAAGGTAATTAATAAAATTAAATTATACTATTTTAATTCAAAATAATGTGTCATATAATAACACTTATAACTTTTTATTATAGTCTTAACTCATGACATCCTTTAATCTATTTTTCCCTTCTAATTTTAATCTTTTAGTTTTTTCATCTCAATCTTAACTTTCATTCCTTTAACTTTCTCTTTTTTTAAAAATAAATAAATAAACTTTTAGTAAATTATGAGAACTTTCTTTTAATGTAATTATAACTTTCATTAAAGTTTCGTTAATTTGAATTTTTTTTATTATCATCTTACAGATTAAGGGAATTCAATTTCTATTATTTTGTAAACTGAATACAAGCTTTATGAATAGGTTGATCAAGGTCATCATCTATTTTTTAAAGAGTTTTCAGAACACTTAAAACTCACAAGATTAATCTTGTTGTTACATTCAACAAACGAACAAAATAAAATGCAAATATTTCTAAATTCAAAATACATTAAAGATTGTAATAAAAACTACCTTAGAAAGTGTTCACGGAATGTGATATATATATATAATGTAATAGGATAATAATATTTATCTTTTTATTTTGAAATTAATTGATTGAGCTATTATATATGGAATGGATACATCATAATTAATTAGGAGATATTATTGATTCTTTTAAAAATTTTGAGACCGTGAGACTTTATATACGTGGACAATATTAAGTGATATTAGTAGCCTAAACACGTGACACATAGGATGGTTATGAGGTGGCATGGTGGATTAGTTGGCAAATAATTGGGAGTCTACTCCTTTAATAATTATAATATACTCTCTCCGTCCCAAAATAAGTGTCTCATGTAAAAATGCACACGGTTTAAGGAAAGTCACTATCTACCAATAACATTTTATCTTTACCCACTAAAGTCTTTTCTGATTGGCTGAAAGAGAATCTGAACACTTATTTTGAGACGTCCCAAAATAGTAAGTGAGACACTTATTATGAGACGAAGGGAGTAAGATATAAGATTTATCGAACATTCCGAAGATAAAAAGGAGATCAAATAATAGTTATCTATACTCTATATTTTATAAATATAAATATTTAAGAGATACAGTAAGAACCTAAGGGGTAATGTCTAAAAGCAAAAAATGGAGATGCGGGGGATCGAACCCCGTGCCTCTCGCATGCAAAGCGAGCGCTCTACCATTTGAGCTACATCCCCAGTTGATTTTTATATCATGAAAGATTACATAATTAATAAAATACATCAATTTCACTAAAGTAGTGACGTTACTGATGGTACACAACATAAAATGGTCAAATGCATTAGGCATATACAATTGTTCTTACCTGAAATAGTTTCTAATGACACGTATGTACTGTTCTTAGTTCTAGTTAGCCTGGGGTTGTGTTGTATCGTTTGCTTCGTGTCAAACAGTGGCAGAATAGGATTTTAATTCGTGGGGCTCTAGACTTTAAATAGGACAATATAAACGGGTTAGCTAACTGCTAAAAACGAGTCGGATGTAGCTAACATACTTTCAATTAATATTAAATAATTACTTGTTTGAAGTAGGAGTATAAGTCATTTCATTCACATGTTAGATGGTTTTTTTACATGAAATGAAGTAATTAATAACACTAAATCGAAATTGAATCAAGCATTAAAATTAGTTATAATTTTTTATTAACACAACTACCTTAGGCATACCCTTAAGTAAATTATGTGTACTATAAATAAAGAAAGAACTTAAAGGAAAAAATGTATAATATAAATGTATAGAAAAGACTAATATAAGATCTTTTTAAAATGTGTAACCAAGTTTGGTATGAAAATATATCCCACATCGCTAAAGAAGAATGAAAATAGTCTATGTAGATATTTATCTATACTACTTAATAAATAATTTGGACTCAAAGTCTTAACTTTAACAAAAGGGGACAAGTAAATTACTAATTTACCCTTCTAAGAATCTTAATTAGTTGACACATCACAAAGTATTTAGGTTAAAAAAAAATAATTCTCATAATTATTTTATTGTATTATAACTGATGTAACTGACATAACTTATTCTTGATTATTAAATGTCAATTATAATTATTTTGATATAAATAAGGTGAAGAAATAGAGTACTCCGTATTATTAATGACATATACTATCTTCTACTCATAAATAACTGTTTAACACGGCATTTTAAAGTCTTGAGAAAAATATACATGCATTTTTTTGCCAATCTTTTAAATATGTTATGCAACATTTATAATTTTTTATTGATTCAAGTAGCTAATGAAGTTAATATATTATACTATATAAAAAGTTTAACCACTATTGTTAGGTAGTTATTTTGTCTTTCGTTTACTAACATTTGAAGAATTTTTAAAATAAGTTGTTAGATATTAAGTAATCAACAACAACGTTATAAACTTTAATGAAAACTTTTTATACAAAAACATATTACTTAAAAAGATTGTATAAAAAAGAAATAAAATTTGAAATTTTATTACTAGGTAACTATTATATCTTTGACGTACTAATATCTGCAAATTTTTATTAATAAATTATTGAATATTAAGTGTTTTTCAATAAAGCTTTAACCTTTAATAATCAAAATTTATTTAAAAACTTCATTATTAACAAAGATTTTATAAATCAACAAAGTTCAAAACTTTATTAAATTTTGACCACTATATAAAAAGTTTGACCATCTAATAATTTTGAAATTATAGAAATAACTTATATATTTTATATATTTATAAAATATGAATTTCTATAAAATAATATAAAGATGTTTAGTAACTTAAAATGTTCGTCGTTTCAGTACAAGCAATGATATGTTATGACCTTTCAATATATATATATATATATATATATATATATATATCATGCAAATTATAAGAGACTAAAATACATATTAAATCTTATGACCATGACAAATTAAATGACACGAGATGTGTAACATTTACAATTAAATTTGGTAACGTATTACACATAATAGAAACAACATTAACAAATTGACTTGCAAATTGATGTGAAACATCAAACGTTTAATATAAAACTACTGCTTTTTTGTCATCCTTACCATTCATAATGTTCTTGGAATTACAAATTCTATTTTGCTATATTTTTTTTTGTGTACATAAAAAAACTTAATTAAAAAATGATGCATGTACATCGTCGAACGTAAAACATTATCCGCCATATTATAATATGGCTTCTGTAATTGAACAACTTGATTCATATTGGTTATCACCTCTAAGTATCGTATTAGCTAGACACCATCTTCCTTTTGGCATAACCCTAATAATGCCTATTTTTTCCCGCAACTATGGCTAACAAGAAATTCCATCCGGCTCTCACAATCAACAATATTTGAATTCTCATTCCTATTACCCTCGAAATGGAAAAAGGCCAACGTACTTCGTGGGTGGAACTATTTAAAATCCATTGTATGACTTAGCAAGTTCTTGATCACACCATTTCTCCCAAATCAAAACCGTCTTCCTCTCCACCAGACAAACAACCTGAAAAAGTTGTCGGTATCGAACTTTGATCATGCATCGTTGCCATTGTCTTTTGACAGATATATGAAATAATCTTTAATGCTCTTCTCCATACCATCTTTCACCCCGACACCACAACTCACACATTTGAGATGCTTTAGTTACTATATCTTGCAAGACAAACATTCCCGAGCTGTGTACCTTGTAATTCAGCAACTTGATTATTATTGATTATCACCTCAAAGTATATAATGTGTACAATTTCTCCCGCACAAACATTGTCGTGAGTTGTGAAATAGAAAACTTTTGAGAAAGGTTATGATTTCAATCCCAACTACTTCTGATCTCACAAAAAACAATGAACATTGTATGAGGTGTGACAAATTTAGTAACATAAATAAAAAAAGGATTTTACATAAAACATTAGACGATTCTATTTTGTTTGACAAATTTTTTTATTTTAAATCTGAGGGGCGTCGACGTTCAAGGATGAGAACACCGTGAGACAGTGTTCTACCGCACCGTCTCGGTGTTCTTCCCAGTGTTCAGCAGCCAGCTTCCACATACAAACGCAGGGAATTCAACGTTCATTTTTTTTTTGTTTTCTTCCTTTCTTTTTCTGTATGTTTGTCACAGGTTAAAAAAAGATAATTTTTCGATGAAAAGGGTTGGCAAAGAAGGAGGTAGGTGGGTAAATTTTATTTGATATATATATATACATCTCATACAATCAACAACAATAACTTTCATGAAATAAATGTTTTTAATTTAATTTTATTTGTTTTTTATATATTACTTTATACAATTATCTTTAAAAATTAAATAAAATAAATAATAAAAAACTCTATAACAGTGTCTTAACACTGCAAATCACACTTTCAACATTATGACCGTCAAAACATCGTGTACCACCAGCCAGTGCTCTAAATGACACACCTTGTAAAAGCATCCATCGCTGAGTTCAGTCGTTCATAAATAAACAAATAAAAAAATAAAAAATATAATCAAAACCCATGCATGTCCGTCCGTGATCTGCTGCTGCTGTACTAAAACCTTCCACTGCTATTACTAGTAGCAATTCGTGAACCCCCAAATTCCACACGCAGTTGCCGATTAATTAATTAATTAAATAAAGCAAGCCTACACAACAACCTTCGTAAGTATAATTCCCTCATCTGGTTCGTTTTTTACTTTCAATTTTCCCTAATTTGTATGCTCTTTCATTATCTTATTTAATTAGGGCAATGATTAATCTGTGCTTTGTTACTGCTGATCATTTTTAGTAAGTCTCTGTTCAGATACTGCTCCAATTATAAGTTTGTATTGTAATGCATATTATTAGGGTTTTAGAATCTACATTTTTGTTCAACGCTTTTAAAAAGTTTAATAAATAAATAAATAATGTACTTGAGTGAGTGTGTTGTATATATTTGTGTAATTTTTCTGATTTTGTTTGGTTCATAATCATTTGAATTAGGGTTTATTCATGTTATTTGGGGGATGTCTCATGATCTGTTCTGGATGATGATTAGAGGTGGCAAAATGAATGGGTCGGGTCGGGGTCACGGGTCTAGATGGGTTTGGGTCTAAATGGGTCCGGGTCTAGATGGGTCATTTAGAAGGATGGGTCTAAACGGGTCTAGGTCAAATGGGTCTCGGGTTGGGTCATCAGGTTCGCCAAACTTTTTTTTTATTTGAGTGAAATAAAAAAAATAAAATGAGGTGAACAAAAATAATTTACCCGCTAGCCTGTTAAACCCGTTGGTTAATTGTTTCACAATTAGAGGTTATATTGAAAAACCTATTTAGACCCATCCAAAAAATGGGGAGGAGACCCACCCAACTCATCCTCTCCTAAAAATTAACCAAATTGATCCATAATTAACCAATGGGTCTAAAATTGCCACCTCTAATGATGATGATTATGTGACCTCCAGTTAGTTAAGGGTTAAGCAATTAGCTGAAGGTTAGTATGTTGAGTTTCATGGTTATGGAGATGTGAATTACGTGAAGTTGTTCTGTCATTTGGTATTATTAGGAAAAGATGAATGATATGAATCTGCCAAAGGAGAGACTAGATGTAATGAAGGGAAAGCGTCAAACAGGGTAGGTTAGAAGGAAGTTTAGGAGGACCACTTGATCTTATTATCAGAAACTGTTGATCATTTCAACTTTGAAGGCAGCCCCCATCACTACCAGTAACACTTCTTGATGTGATGATAGTTTAATAGTCGAAACAAACACAATAACTTGGCATTGTATTTGTTTCTGACATGTGTTAATCGTTAATGCTCTTTGATGTATTTATCTGTTTCGATTTAGTATCAGACTGTCATTAAGTATCCTTTGTACGTACATGTATCTGTTGATGGTTCTCTGCTGGCTTCTAACATCGTGACTGACCGACTGACTGTAATGCTATATAGACAAAAGGTGCTGATGTATTTTAGAACAGAACTTGTTATATACAACCTACATTACCAAAGTATACATATGCAGTTATGAAAACTACATTTTGAATTTGGTCTAAGCAGTCTTGTCTACTGCACCGTAACTTTTGGGTTTAAGACATTTCATCAGGCACATGCTAATACTGGTGGTTTCATTAGCTTGAAACGTCTTACTTGAGAAATAATGTTGTTTATTTATAAAAGCTGTTTGATGATTAGATATGATTCTTGAGGTTGTAAAGAAAAGTTAGATTGATATAAAAATACATCTTTGTTTGAAAATAGCCTGAAATTTATTCAAGTGATCCGTATGTTTGTGTATTTTCTGCTTTCACATGAGTATGATTAAAGTTATAGCATGTTGTTTTGTTTCATTATTGGGCGACTAAAATCCAATTAAGTTCTAATAGGCTAATATTGATTTCATATTTTCATCATGACAGGTTATGTTTCTCACGGTACAGTTGAACTGGAATGTGGTCATACCAGCTGAGAATCTTGACATCAAGGGCTTGATGTTACAAAAGGCGATATTGGTTCGTTTATTGGACGATTTCTCAGCCAAAAAAGCGACCAAAGACCATGGGTACCTTCTAGCGGTGACCAATTTGGATAAAATTGGAGAAGGGAAGGTAAGAGAACACTCAGGTGATGTGTTATTTCCAGTCAGCTTCACTTGCTTGAGCTTCAAGGTCTTCCGGGGAGAGGTTGTGGAGGGACACGTCCACAAGATTCTAAAGCATGGGGTTTTCATGAGATGTGGGCCTATCGAGAACCTCTATCTTTCCAACCAAAAGATGACTGATTACCAATATCAGCCTGCAGAAAGCCCATGTTTTCATAACTTAAAGACTGGTTCGAGAATTGAGAAGGACGTGACTGTGAGGTGCGTCGTGATTGGGGTTAAGTACATGGAGGCTCAGAAGGAGTTCCAGGCAGTCGTCGGGTTGGAAGGAGATCACCTGGGCCCAGTCTAGCAGTGAAGGTAATTCTGGTCTCTTACCTCAAATTCCCTTATCTGTCGGTACTTTTGTACATTTGGTCTGTCTAGCTCACATATTTAAGAAAACGCTCATGTTTCTCTCATCCTGACGGATCAAACCTTTCGACCAATGAGTGTATCTTTTAAATAGCACATGCGTCTTTTCGACCAACTAGTGTGGCCTGTAATAGCACATGCGACAGCAGAACCTAAAACCTATTAAACCTTAGTCAGTCTTGTCTATTTGCTAATAATTTAGTGATTGGTTCAACTGGCCCACGGGTCAATGCAAAACCTCCATTTATACTCTCTAACCTACAAAAGTTAATCTATAAGATTGCCACTTTTACCCCTTTGGATGTGTTTTAATAGTGGACCATCTCTGATGAATATGATAGTAAAACAGTACTGAAAGTCAATAAATGTGCAGAAAATGCTGAAAAACAATTAAAAACATGTGTTGACTATTATTATTTATTATTTGCTGACCAAACCAACGTATTAGATTCTAACATTCTATTGTTGTTTCCATCTTGAAGATAATGGTGGGTTAGCGGGTTTGAAGATTGTTTATCTTATTGATGAAGTTTGGATCCTGATGGAGTGAAAGGAGGCGAGGAAGATGGTTTAGTTTAGGTTTAATCTTTCTTTATCTGAATCCATGGTTCTTGTATAGTTGGGTTCATGGTATGACATGGTTTCTACTGCATATGAAACTTTTGATGATTTGAAACTTGCAACTTCTAATCTTACTAAACTAAATGGTTGTTGAAAGTTGGGAATTAGGATTAATGGTTTTGTTGGTTGAGTGCGTGATAAAATGATTTATGTTGGTTGAAAATTAGTTTTTACTTGATTAACTGGGTGGATTTTATATAGGGTTAACGGGTGGATTCTGTCAACATTGGTCGACTATTTGATCAGTTTTTCTATAAATCCGAAATCTAACTGGCAAAATGAAAATCCTAGCGAAAACTGAAAATGTTTACCAAACGTTTCAAACAAAAAAACCTAACCCAAATGGTTTGAGATTCGCAACGCCAAACTTTTAACTTTGGGTTTAAGTATTTAGCATAGGACCAACCCAAACAGCCTCCTCTCCCCTATTGTTCATAGAACCATGAGCCGGGTAAGCTTTAGAACTCCTAGTCTACAAAAAAGGTAACGTAAAGTTGCAACTTTCCACCGTTTTCTATTTTATTTTTAAATTACTGTTAAAGGGGTTAGTTGTAACAAAATGTGTATGAATCGTCACATGTAGGAGGATTGGAACGAATGAAACTATTAACCAAAATCGATTACAAAAGCTCTTTCAAGGCCAAGTAAAGATGAATGAACATATTATGCCTTTTCGATCGTATCCAATGCCATCAATGAACCTAAGAGGGTATTTTGGTATCAGGAGGCGCATTGCTGCAATAACCATGATGTTTGTAGTTAGTTACTTAAGTTACAGAGACAGATTGATATCGTGATATCGCCCATCGAACTAGTCACAAGGGCCTGTTTCGGTAATTCAGAATAGTAACATCATACACTTGCCCCACAAAAAGTGAGTATTTTTGTACTCATTGTATATACGAACGACAGACCTTAACATCTTTAAAGTAACTTTAACATCTTTAAATCATAAATGCAGAAGTAACAATGTCTATCTACAACACTAACAATCCTATGCATGGCAAACGGCCAACAAAAAGAACAAAAAAAATCTCTTCTAAATGTTTTCAACAATTATACATCCTAAGTATACATATTTATGAAAACCTATAACTATAACTTTTCATATCATTCCCATATAACAACCACAACAAAATTTGAACTAACCCCACATATCAAACTTCAAAATATAGCTTCTATCACGACAAATTAGCATTAGGAGCCGACTTCTCAACTTCATTTTCGGGGAAAACTTCTGTCTGCAAATTAGGTGCTATGGTTGTAACATGTAACCATGTCAACTGCCAAAAACTATCAGAACCAACAGCATCACTTGGAACAAGAATTCCACTGGTTTTCATCACAAGCAGACTGTTTTTGAGAAGCTCAGTCACTGTTTCATGAATTTTATCGCTCTTTTTCCCTCTAAATTTCACCTTCATAAACCTCTCCATACAGCTTAAAACCCGTAGCCATACTTTACAAAATGACACCAACCTAGAAAGACTTGATAAAGAATGTAAAAATGTGCTGGACAAGAGCTTTAATGATAAAACTAGGGTACCTTCCATGTTTCGGTACTCTTTTGGAGACTTATCTTGCACGATTTCTAGTAAATCAGTCACCAATGTGAAGACAACCATATCAAAACACTGTGACCACAACTCGACTTGAAGTTGAACCCCGTGCAAACCAGTCAAACAACTCTGTAACATCAAAATGGCATGGTTCCTAATTTCTTCTCGTGGATCTAGACATACTTTCCTTAAACCTTGTACCAACCTCAACCACATTTCTCCAATATCTTGATACAATTTTACGGCAGCTTCAGCTTCTTCCCCCATAGCTTCCTTAGTCTCCCGGGACCATCTCATGAGGCAACCAGCAGAACCCGCCATCAAATCCAACGACTTAACAGACCTAGCAACGTCTCCTACTCGAGACTCAGCAAATTGTCGGGCTGCATTGACACAGAGGTCAAAATTTGCAGGCAACAGGTGGGCTCCATCTAACATGATGAATTCTAAAGTCTTGAATCCGGGCTCGGAAGCTTCTGGATGTCGAGCTGTGATCGAGAGGAGAGATGTGATGGTTCGCCAACCCAGGTGAGATTTTATCTGTCTGGCATTTGCTTTCACAAGGCGCATAACTTCCTGTGTGATGTTTTCACAGTATGCGTCAGCCACACGAGCATCAAGTTTTAAAATAAGTTGAAGGGATTTGAGAAGCTCATCGGTTAGGTTTTCCTTATACGGAAGAAGCCGTTGACAGATTCGGATGAGCCCAAAAACTGCCTTTTCAACCAAAGTACTAGGCATAACTGCTGACTGAACAATATTGGTTATGTACTCATAGACACCTTGCCATAAAAGCATTATTCTATCCCGGTTATTTAGTGTGACCGTAATCAGCAACTCCAAGCAAAACACCGCACCCTCTTCATGAGATTGACCAGCAGCTAAAATGAGGGCTCGGGCAAGATTCGATAGAGACTCAGATTGAAGAAACTTGCTCTCGGTGAAAATGGTACTCACGTGGCAACTTTTAACAGTTTCTACAGCATGCTTATGAGCTTCAAGCTGTTCTTGAGATGGTTGAGGAGCGGGTTTTTCCGTATCGTAGTAAAGAAATTCACTGAATCGGCCCATCAAACCTGATGATTTTCGAGAATGGGCTGCAGCTAGTACAGTGGGTGCTGGTGGAGAGAGTAATACAAATTTTTCTGGATACAATTCTGAAACTTGCTCCACATCATCAGCTACATCACTGGCTAAACGGGAAGGAAGAAGACCCAATTTGTGTAAACTTAAAATGCAATCCACAGTGTTTCTCCAACCCGAGCGTATATAATCACCATACGCATTCGTTATTGTGAAAACTGCTATAGTTGCCTTTCTAGCTTTAGTGTCATTACCGAAAGCAAGAACGGATTCTTCAACAGACATGGGAACCAAGAGGGTGGTAAATTTAGAGAGTGAAACAAGTAAACCATCGAGCACATCATCAAGATGATAACACCCAGCAATCTTTGCAACAATTAAAAATCCATTTATAGATGTTAGTAGCACGTCTTCTTGCTCTACAAGATCCAGAATCACAGATAGAGCGGCAACAATAGGTCCTGATAAAATAGTGAACATTTCGTTGTTAATCATCTCTCCAGAATCACAAATAATATACGGCACCGTTTGTGTGGATTTGTGAAGTAGTCCAACCCAGCTATCATGGGTCATGGTCGGTATATTGGCACCTTGTATAGGGGTCATCCGGATCTCGTTTTCGCAAATCGAGAGGTAAAGCTCGGACAGGTACTCACGTGGGAGATCATTTCCACCGTTTATTCGGCGGTTGTTACGAATGAAATCTTCTTCAGTCATCTTCCTTTTGACCTGTGCATTGTGCTGGTCTGTATTAAGCAATATTAGAGAATAAGACAACAGGAGTGCAGCATCTTTGTTAGCTAAAGTATCTGGTGATTGCTCATAGTATTGTTCAGAAAATGCTTCAACGACTCTCTGAATCTTCTGGGCTTCCCCGGGTAATCTAAAGGTTTCCAAGAAAACACGCAGCGCAATGTCGAGATTCATGTCTTGAAAATCAAACGTTTTAGCAAATTCTTGAAGCACATCAACGCAGAATTGATCATGATTCCCTAAATAATCACCAACAAGATTCTTATCTAACCCAATTGTGTACCTCAAAAAACACGCTACACTAACAGGGTCAAGGGTATCAGGTAGCATATGCATTCCTTGAAGAAACTGCAAACCCTTTTTAGGATCCCGATTAAAATGATCAGCCCCAACCATCAGCTTTTTTTTCATGTGCTTCTTTTTACGAATATACGGTACCCAATAATCAGGGTTTTCATAATTCTCGCATTTCACCTTCCAAAATGGCTCATGATCTTCAAGATCGGGTTCTAATACTGGTACTTCACCTCCCATTTTATCAGACATACCATTAATCATGGAAATCAATCCTTCGAGAGCAAGAACATGTATAGCTGATAGCGGGCTGTTGACCGGAAATGCGCTTTTTGATAATAAGTTGACTAAGTCTTCAAAGATATTGCTACAGGATACGTCACAATCATAATTAGCATACATTTCATAAATAAACGTTGGCTGCCTACAAAGATCAACAATAGTTTCCATAGCAACCTCCTGTTGTTGATATTTAGCTCCGTGTTTGTTTTGCGCTATCCTCATAAGCACAGAGGAAAAGAACGCTTCCAACTGTAACTTCAGCTTCATGCGAAGAAGATGATAGAGATTCAAAACAATGCTACATACAGTAGAAAGAATCAGTGGACTTGTGGACAAGCCAAACTGCATTAAGCAACGGAATAGATCATTTTCCACCAAAGCCAACAACTCAGGATGCCGGTCAAAATAAGCCCCACCTAACTCAATAGCTGAGTTGATTAAACCCAACGAGAATAATGGAACATCTTCATCGTATGATAAAGAGTTAGATCTGAAACCCACTCCCGCATTGTCTACCGCGTTAAGAAGAGAACAAAGAAATTGAAATATTTCCACCATGCATGGAACCCCATACGGTTCAGTCGTACGAAGCTCCTTCCTTTGACCAACCTCACTGATAGTATCATCCTCCTTAACTACTAGTGTACCTGGCGAATTATTGGCAGAATCGGTAACAGAATTCGCTCTGGCTTCATATATTGGACCAGTGTAGCCATTGTCCTGTTGTTTACTGCCAACCTGCAAATGAAAAATAACTAAATTTCATACTTTAATGATAATTATCATAAGTGAAATTAGTTATGGTACATCATAAATCATACGGAGTACTTCATTACCTCGTCATTGACATCCGAAGTACCAACGTTGTGTAGATTTGAAAAAATACATCTGACCAGCTCATGCATCGTTTGTCGAGCTATCCTCTGCAACAGTTCACCTTTCGAGCTTGCTTGATGAACTATCTGGAAACATGTGTTCACCATGTCACATACATGCTGGTTACTCAACTTAACCGATGCTTTGTTCTTCATGCAAGCCAGGAGAACCTGAAGTATCTTCACTAACACTACTTCCTCAGATGCAGGATCGGTCACCTCAAAACGACAACTTGTCACCGCATCAACAATTAGATGCAACGCACCGGCTACATTAACAGTATCAAGATCAAGTACTTCAAGAGTTACAAATTTGTATATAGAAGATAAGGCTACGCCAGTTATCGGTGCACCAGTTTCATCAGACTGAATTACATCTAAAAATGGCTGCAGATACAAAACTGGATTGATAGTATGCCACTGCTTTTGCCATGAGAAAACTTCTCTTCTTATTTCCTTGAAAGATTTGATGAGGGAGTGATCTAATTGATCTTCATCTTCCACATATTGACCTCCCCACCGCACGTTTCTTCTCATGACTGATAAAACTGCACCAATTTCAGAATTTACCATAAAGGCCGATGAACTTCTGAGAGGCCTGCAGGAAGCATCCTTAGCTTCTTGAGCAACAGGGACGTTTTCGAATTGTTGACTCGGGCACCCCATGTTTTCAAGCATTTGATGAGACAATCAATGAAGTTTACATCCACCTCTTCAATGGGAAATAAGAATAGCTAATCTTGGGAGATAATCGCCACCTTCAAGTAAAATATGCACATTTACAGAAAATGTTAAATGTGGAAAGCTGAAATCGGAAATTGAATAGAAAACTAGAACTAACTTATGCAGCATAACACTTAGACTTGGAGGAGCAACATGCAAGAGCTTACCAGACAAATTCTGCTGGAATATATGTATAATATTGACATATATATATTGCATTGTGGTTTTAGATCTTAATTTACTTACTCCCAAGCTCTGAGTTATGATTATCATCTTCTTTATTAGAAGGGCAAACCTACAACCTCTCCTGCCTATTATATACAATCACACAAATTATATACACATTGCTCAAATGAGACATGAACCAGCAACCTCTTGGTTGATGGGTTACTTCCATACTGCTAGGCCAAAAGGCCCTTTGGTACCACTAAAGCTTAATCTATTTATATATTTCTGTTTGGATTGAGATTACGAGTTCAACTTTGACCCTTGTCTAAAACAGTCTACACTCTACGGTCTACCAAATGGATGTGTGCAATATAGAGGCGGCAATTTAACCAATTTACACTAGAAAGGACCTGCCTGACCCATGGTAGAAATTCAGTATTATTATAACTATCTTTACTCAAGTAATAGCTTGGGCGCCCTACCTACTACCCATCCTACTAATACATTTATTAATGCATACTAGTCAGTGTGCCATGTTTTTTTTTTCATGTTGTATTTGTTTGTCAAAGTCCTAATTCTCAATATATTATAAATGAAAAAAGTAAAAATTGACAAATGTGTTTTGCAATCTAATATGACAACCTAAATGGAAAGTATAAAACTCTCAAATTTCCATTATTGTCGACTTCTTGCTTTTCAGTAATAACTTTTCATCACCACCAAACAATTCAGAACAGCATCACCTTTCCAATTAGTGTCTAAAAAGACCAACTTTTTTGTGTAATCGATATCTATATTCCAAATATACGAGACTATAGTTAACCCCACCCATGTGATCCTATCTAGAGCCAACTCAACTAATATATCTACAAACTCGAACCAGTCTTCAGTAATTCCCTTATGTCGATCTTGCTCAACCGTTAAATCAATCACATACCTCCTCGGCATACAATTCTCTAACTGATACATTCAAAGGTCTGAGTGTGACAACTAAAAATCCATATGAAATTGTCTAACAGATTTCTGTCAACCTTTTTAACGGTGCCTAGAACCAGTGAAAGCACAAGTTTATTTCGGCATAAGGTACATTGCTAAATGCTAATGCGCAACACCATCTACCAACAGACACTAGTATTGTAATCCTAATAATCTATATAAGGTTATAAACATAACCTTGTGGTTTTGTGTAAAATGCAACATCATACAGAATAACAATAGTAACAAATAATGATGATAATCATAAGCATAATCATAATAACCACAATTTCTACAATATGAATATGTAATGCACCTACATTGCCTAATTAGTACAATTTCTTAATCATTTATAAAAACCCTTATCAAGTAAATGTGCTCAATTAGTACAATTGATCACATTAAAGCATAAAACACCTCAAATTCTCACCTTATTCGGCTTAAATAGCGACTTCATTACAATCAAACAGGAAAACATACACCCATGATTACAGATCCTATAAACAACATCAGTGTTGAATAAATCGTATAAACAGAAAGCAGGATTCATGAATTGAGTATGAATTGTGATATGGTTTATAGAATGCGCAAGTGAAGAGCGTAGATCAGAGAACAAAAGAGGTTACCGTTTCTGGCATCGCGAAATTGTTAGAATTGTGTGTGATCTTCAATTAGTTTTTCGTTGCTTTTTTTCTTTTTTCTTTTTAATTTGATTTTGGGATTATTTTGGAAGAGGGCCAGATGTGTTTTTGCAGAGATCGGCTTCTTTGTACAGCGGGTAATAATTTCAATCATTATTTTAAATATTTTAATTTTATTAACAAAACATACACAAAAATATGCAAAATCATAAGAAAGTTTTTTATAATTTACTCCGTATAATACTACCTCGGTCTCATTTATAACTTTTCAATTTTGACGTTAAATATTTTTATTTATATTATATAATGCATGATGAAAATTATATCAATAAAAATACATTAAAACTCAATTCATTTATATATTTTACATCAAGTATTATCAAACACACAAAAAAAATATTTAACGTCAAAATTGTAAAATAAAGACTTTCAAAAATAAAAAATAGACAATTATAACAAGACGGAATAATAATAATAATAATCATAATAATAATAATAATAATAATAATGATAATAATAATAATAATAGTTTGTGAGTATAATTTTCAGCATTGCAACGTGACAATGTATCTTCCTCTTTTACTGTTTGTTATTTAATATTTAATTGTTTACGCACATATAAAAAATGGGACATGAAATTATTTACCAAAATTAATACGACTTTATTATTTTTTTACATTTTCCATAAGGATATAATAAGGATAGTGATAAAATCTTGTAAAACGTTAAGTACAACTTAATAAAGGCTGAATACATATAGTTTTATATGCTTGTTTGATCATCTTCTTAGAAAATAAATAAATTGTAGGGTTTTTTTTTATTTATTAAATTAAGAAAATAAAATCAGGCAAAACCTTGCATAAATTGTACACAGAAGAGGTATACGATTGGTGTAATCATCTTATAACTACACATAAAGCATTTTCATATTTATCTTATGATCTTGCCTTAAACTCTTAATCAAATTGAAATAATATTCAAATATTATATTAATATGTATATGTATGAGGTATCATGGATGCTGCAATGAGTTCATTAACTATACAAGTTAGGTGTAATTTCCAATTTTCTAATTGTAGTAATTATACTATAGAATACTTTCTTTCGTGGAATTCGATAGAATTGAAATCTCAATTCCACTTCATAAACATATTTGATTCACAAATGAATTGAGTTGTAAGTATCAAATTCTTTCATTCAAAGAATTCACATTTCACGAAATTCCAATTGCTTTGATGACTTCCATTTCCATCATAAATATTTCGTGAACCAAGCACAACTTATCATCAATTCATAAATAGAGAGAAATTGACATCTTGGTTTTCATGTGACTTGGTTAAAACCTTAATAACCATGGAACCCAATTGGTTAATCGATCATATCGCGCTATAGAAACAAGCGATCTATCCACGTGGCACCCTACGAAAGGCATGCATATCACAATCATATGTGAGAGCTAGAGACACAGATGGATTTGATAAACATCAAAAAGATGAAGTTAAAATCACAAGAAACAACTCAAGAAGTTGATGTTTTTGGCATTTCAAAGTAACCTTTCTTTGTCTCTTCTCTTGTTAATTCTATTGGCCGTTATATCTTTACAAACGTTAGTTCGTACTCTAACCGTGACATATCATAGCTTTTTAAATATTTCAGTTATGCATCACGTATGATTTATCCTTTTAACCCGTCCTTTTTGTCGATTGTGGTAGCCGAAACTATCCTTATAACTTCCATTTTACTCTTTACAAGGTAATATGTTAATACTCCGTAATGAAATGATAGCGCGCGTCAATGTATATGATATATGATCATATAGAGTTTTGTACCAATTAAAGAGGTGTCTAGAGAAATTTCTTATTTTGAAACGTTTATCTGTTTAAAAGATAATATAGTTAGTGTCAACGTGCTTAATTTCAACTGCTTATTTCTTATAAATTAGTCATACAAGTAATGTAATAAGGGTGTTCAAAGCTGCTTATCTGAAGAGCTTAAATATGCAATCTCAAACACCAGTTGTTTAACTTGGTTGTTTCTCATTAGTCGTAATACTAGTTTTCTATGCTTATTAGTTATTACACACGTTATTGTTAAAAACTATGTAACAATTAATACATAAATGGTGTTTGGTAGACATTTATATTATATATGTTAAGAGGTTAAATGAAAGATGACTACGTAACTCGTCTTGTAATTTGCTCCAATTGTCTCTATGTGATGCAAGTTTCTATAAATTGACTTGTGGGGTTACATATATGTTAGTACTAGTTGAATGACATATATGACCCTACAAACATACATATACATACATATATATATATATATATATATATATATATATATATATATATCACTTTTGATTTTTGAGGATTTTTTGTGTTGGCATGAATTTTATAATGATGGTGATGATTTCAAAGCTAGCTTCTTTTTGTTTATGAGCATATAATACAACTATCAATTAGCTACATCCCATAGTTAAATACAAATAAGAGCTTTTGATATTTGGGTATTGATTGGATCAGGTATTGGAATAGATGTACTATGTGATTTAATACATAACCTTTTCTTCTTTAATAATGAAGATTGTATTTGATAACCATCAAGAAGCTAAACCAAAAAAAAAAAAAAAAAGTTATATAAGCAGTAATAGGGATGAATATGGATCACGGATTCACAGGTCCAATCTATCCAATCTGTGGTTACATGTCTGCTTCTACTCGAGATTCAAATGAAAGATGATAACTTGAAATCATTTTTCAACGAAGTCGATTTATCTAAAACACTTGTACCATATCGTGACATAAAACTGAATTTTGATCTAGCGGTATAAGATAAATTCATCAACCAACCGATTGTTTTTTCAAATCTTACTTAGGCAATGTGTGCATATTTATTGCTGTTGTAAATACCATGTAGATTATGTTGTAGGTGTGCCGTTGCTATAGAAAGGCCCAAATGTTGGTTTAAAATAATGTCCTTATAAAATTAATTAATGTATTTCCTCTGATCCTCCATAAAGATTAAAGAGTATATTGCGCTACTCATGCTTGATTACATATTAAACAAACACATGTGATAGGAATGAATGCATTTCTTTTAAAAAATGAGAGCATGAAAGAGGAAGCTAGGTAAGGTAGCATGCAGTTATGCACTCTTTGGACCAAGTCAAATTATTACTATTATATTTTTAATAAGAATGTTATAATGATTGAATAGTTTAATCCCTCCTCCCCCAATCAAAGATAACCTTCCAAATGGTAAAATCTAGGGGCCACAAGCTGAAAATATACATAGATTAATATTAGGAAAAAAATAACAAAGAGATGTGTACAAGAATAAAGACCCTTTCAGCTGTTACCATCATTTTGACAAGATCTACTGTTTCCATTTCCTATATAAATATCAACCATATTTCATATGATACATATCACCAACTTATATAGCTACCATACTCGAAAAACCATTCTAATAATCATATAGAAAAATGGCTAGGAAGAGAAAACTTACCAATGGTCAAGAACATATTATGAGTGACAAAAGTACTGACCATCATCCTGTTGAAAACTTGGCTTGGGATGAGACGGTTAAAGACTCAGCAGCTGCGGTTGCTCTGGGTGGTCCTAGGCGGGCTCGTAAGCGGTTCGTGGGTGTACGCCAGCGGCCTTCGGGCAGATGGGTGGCGGAAATCAAGGACACCATACAGAAGATTAGAGTGTGGTTAGGCACCTTTGACACAGCTGAAGAAGCAGCTAGAGCATATGACGAAGCTGCTTGTTTACTAAGAGGAGCCAATACTCGAACAAATTTCTGGCCGTCGTCTCAATCGTCTTTAACCACACCTGCACTCCCTTCAAAAATAACGAACCTGCTTCTTCATAGGCTCAAAGCCAGAAACAATATGTTAGCTGCAGCCATGGCTGCGAGTGAGTCATCTCAGAACACTTCTCAGTTGACCATGAATCATCATGATGATATGAAGCAACAGGAATTTAAAGATGACATGTTAGAGTTCTCGGATACAATCTTTACCGATTTTCTTAATGACCCGGATGAGTATATTCCTGATAACAATGATATAATTATGTTAAGTGAAGATAATTCAGGTCAGTTGATACAACCTGATAATACTAATTTGGATTATCACAATCATCATGATCATGTGGTATCTGAATCTCAATGTTCAAGTGGCGATACAAATAATGGAGATGTAATGGAAGATTTTGATGAAGAAGGGAGTAGTGACATAGGAGTGATTGATTTCAGGTTCATTGATGAACTTGGATCATCATGTAACTTTTCACCTTTTGAAATAGCTCAAGAAATAGCATCGGATCCTATTCAGGAGGAAGTTTATAACGGTGAAGGTGAAGAGCCGTTAACAATATCTGAAGCAATGAAGAGGATGAAATATGAGCGAAAATACTCGGCTTCTCTTTATGCTTTTAATGGCATACCAGAGTGTTTGAAGCTGAAGCTTGGACTTGGAGGGGGTTCAAAGTCGAGAGAAAGGTCCAAAATGCAAATGTCTGTTTCCGTTCATCATCAGGAGATAAATAAGATAGCAGATGATGAATCAAAGGAGAATGTTGAAGGGGAGAGTGTGATTTCTTCTACAGCTAATATTACTGATGGAGATTTATCACTATGGAGCTCTCTTGATCTCCCAACTATATGTTTTGTTAATTAGCTAGATTGAGAGCTTCTTAGTTTCCAGTTATTCTTATAGTTTTAACTCTGTAATTTCAACGATGCAACACATAACTATATGGCCATGTAGTACTGCAATGTTATGTTTCTAATGTTCACCACTCAACTCATAGAATGTGTACTTATTTAATCCCATAAAGATTACAAAGATGATCACCACATAACTTTATAATAGTTATGGGTTACAGAAAACAACTAAGTTATCAACTTAGAAAACTGAGGCGTCTAATGAGTTGCAAAAAAGATCTGCTCACAAGATTTGCCTACAAAATAGATTAAAACATAGAGCCCTAATGAGACTTGGTATATACAGCCTAGCTTTTCTTCACAGGCACCACTAAGATATTTCCTTGGAGAAAGCCGGTCTTCATTTCAGGCTATGCTCATTCTAGTCTTCTATAGCACACGAAGCTGAGCGAGAAACGCAGCACAAAGTTCCAAGAACAGAAACTGAGGTCCATTTACCCTCTGTAGGTCAAGCAGATACTTTTCCTCACGAGTTTTATAAAGCTATAAGAACATGCATTATAACACATTCAGTAGGAAACTTAATGCGCACGAAATAATTTGAGTATAGATAAGTGAAAAATCATGTTACCTGGACTTCAAATTTGACCACATTAGGGGAGCTTGAGGTGCTGTCAGCATCTACTATAGTCGACTCATTTTCAAAGTAATGACTACTCTGCATGCCATTGTTTACCGTACGTTCATTATGGCCAGGATCCCATCTGCATTTCATGTTGTAGTGCCCTATCTTCTTCCAGCATACATTCAGTTCTTGCAGAGCTTTCAAAACTTCCGTCATTATCTCACGAGGATGGGCTCGAGACTGTCAAAATGGTCCATTAAATCAATAATACTACAGAGCGTTAACTAACAAAATATGTGCCCAATAAAACATTCAACACACTTGAGTTTCGGAGAAACAAAAACTACTGCAAGCATAAATTTTATGTAATCTATATATTTTTCCCATTGGCAGATGGGTAGACTCTAATTGAAGGTCTCACAAACATTTTAATCTCACCATGACGAAATTAAATTAACTTGATCTTATTACAGTTACACGGCACCTAACTGTCACTTATTGTGGTTTCCAACTACAGGTAAAATTAATGAAAAGAGCAAAATAACCTGAAGTCCAAGAGCCCATTTCCTCTCCATCTGGCTTCTCATATTTGCTCCTTGATAATCAATGTATCCAGTTGGGCGTTGTGCTAAAGCTGAAGCAGCAGCCTCATTTGCATTGATACGGTTGTAACCCTCCTGCATTTGTTAGATCTAATGTAAGAGGTACCTAAAATTGATCAGTACAAAAACAGGATAACAATATCAAGAGACAATCTAACCACAGGTTTCTGGAATTCAGCTCCAAGATAACTGTTTGAGTTACGAAACCTATTGTCCAGTAGCAAGTAATATGCAACGGTTCCCTGACAATGTAACATATATTAATGACATCACATGAAATTCATTAAACTACATGGTAAATAAATATACCTCATTTTGCACTCGGTTGCGAAGTGACTCAACAAGGCCGTCCCTATCAAAGCCCATCTTGATCACCTCTGTAAGAATATCTTCATCAGTCTGCAACCAAAAAAGAAAAGGGAATATTGCATTGTTTGTTGTGATTTTCGAAGAATAAAGAGCATACTGCAGATTTGCAGGTATTCTATCACATTTCTACCTTTTTCACTTGCTGCATAGAATCTGGTGGAGGGACAGCTAAGTAGCGTGGCAGATGAGCTTGAAACCAGGGGTGCATACGAATCTCGGGAATAGTCATGCGCTTCATTGGGTCAACCACAAGCAACCGTGGGATCAAATCTCTAGCCCCAGGTGATAAATGGCTTGGAAGTGTGTATATGCCACCCTTAAGAACAAACAAGTGTGATTCATGTATAAGCATTACTTGGTGACTAGATAATGAACCATTCTAGTATAAAAAATTCCAAATAATATTTAATAGGCGCACCTTAATTTTTTTGAAAAGGTTAGGTATGTTTTCATCATCAAAAGGAAGGGTGCCACAGAGAAGAGCATACAAGATAACGCCACAGCTCCATACATCTACCTCGGGTCCAGCATACAGTTTCCCCGATATAACCTAGATAAAACACGTGACATAAATAAAAGTATCTTGAAAATTATTGAAGGTCCCAGAACAAAATAACTGCCAGTATTGATACCTCTGGAGCTGCATAATTCGGACTCCCACAACTTGTCTTCAGAAAATGACCATCACGCATGATATTGCTCAAACCAAAATCCGCAATTTTAACGTTGCATTTGGCATCCAAAAGAAGATTTTCAGGTTTAAGATCTCTGTGTACCACCATATTCCGGTGGCAGTACTCCACACCAGAAATTATCTGCTTTAAAGCATGGGTATGAGTATAAATTAACCAATGAAAATTAAAATTAAAACCCACAACTGTAGCAAATGAGTGGACATATTTTCACCTGCTGAAAAAAATTGCGAGCCTCATCCTCGTGCAAACGCCCCTTCTCCACGATATAATCAAAAAGCTCACCGGACTTCACATACTCCATAACAACATAAATATCTGATGGTGTCTCTACAACCTCATAAAGGCGGATAATATGTGGATGCATAAACAATCTCAATATCTTAATCTCTCTTCTAACTGCAAAAGCCGAGAAATACATCAAATCAATAACTATACATTTCGATTTTCAGCAAATCATTCTAATTGTGGTATTCTTATTATTATTGTCATTGACAGTGTTTCTACCTTTTTCTTCCATCTCCATGTTCTTTATTTTGCGACGGTTTAGGATCTTTATAGCAACTTTGTGTCCAGTCAATGTATGCTCTGCAATTTTCACTTTCCCAAATGAACCAATACCAAGGGTTTTCCCAAGTTTATAGTTGCGTAAAAACATTTCCACACTGCTCCCACCACGCCCTGATCCATCCATAGCTAATCTAAAAAAATTGTTGACTGAACGTAATAAATATATATGCTTATTCTATCAATAAGATTATCCACAATAAGCTTTCATAAGCTATTTCGATAAATGGATGACTTCTAACATTTCAATATATGGTTGACTTCTAATGTTTCGATAATTTGTTGACTTCTAACAATAATGTGAAAGTAAAGATACAAAAGCAGTATCGATTTCACAATTTAGCTTAATAAGAAACTATACAATAACTGTCCCTCCCATGGATCTAAGTAGTAAAAGGTAACCCACTAATAATATATTACTTGTAACAATTGTCTAAATCGGCTGTCCAAAAAAGCAGCTATTTGTAATAGTATCTTTTACGTTATATCTTAAAGATGAATTTCTAAATTCCTAGAAGAGTATGAAACGGAAGTACGTTACTATTTACGGACAGGTATTCCAAATAAATTCTCAGTTCTCAAATTAAAATAACCTTGAGAACCAACCGCAATAGCGTATATATTTCAAGAGAGTGACATTGGAGAAAACTAAGTAACTTAGCTTGAAAGTTTGGAAAGAAGGAAAAAGTAGCAATTGTTATAGAATACACCTAGATGGAAACTTTTCTCTTAAAAAGTTCACTCAAAAGGGGGAATTTGCAACCCAAGCTCGGAAATTGTAGATTCTTAGTGTAAAAAAAGGATGGAAAACACGCGAGCAAGACCATACGGATTTGGGTCAATACACACAAGCGAATTCACATAAACATGGATATACAAACCAACGACAACGAAACACACGGGGATCACATGGTTCAGTCAAGATGACCTAACTAGCATATCGATTGATACACGTATCTCACAACTGCCAATTATAATTACCAAGAACTCACATTAACATTTACAAACTTACAAAGGCAATAATTCTCACAAATAAAAACTAAGGAAAACAGCTTGATTACATTACATATAAATAAATATATAATAATAATAAGAATAAATGGTATAAAACAAAAGGTAAGCAAATTAGGAAAAAAGGTTTTTTTTTTTTAAGAATAGAATTAAAAAAGAGAATCTCACATACAACGCAATTGAAACAATAATTGAAAAAGCAAGATTCTTCAGATATTAGCCACAGATCTGAAATTCGAAATTAAATAAACCCTAGAATACAATTACAAACAGCGCTGGATAATAATTGTATTATATTACAAATACATACATATAACACATAATAATTCATGCAAAAACAGGAAGAATTAAAGGGAATTTACAGAATAGACTAACCGAGAGTAACAGGAATGAAGTCAAATCATGTAAAGTTATCGTCTTTCCCGATTAGGAGTGGTGGTTGCGAAATTGTGGCGAAAGGATCGATGCAAAATCAACTGCACAGCATTAATCGAATGATATGAAGTTTAATTTGATAAATCAACATGTATACAGTGACATAGATATGTAAAAAAAAACACCATATGGGATTATATATATGAAAATATAGATATAATATGGAAATATATTTGTATATAAATAATAAAATCGGAATGAGAAAAATGGTAGAAGGTTTGTACTGTGTGTATGACAAGGGTTTGAGGAAGGGGGTGAGGGAACAAACAAAGGAAATCGCAACAACAAATTATTAAAAAGGCCTTTTATTTATTGATTCACTATATATACTTTGATTGATTTGATTGATAAGGAAAATAATATATAAATATAATAATTAGATTTTATTAGATTAGATAATTAGATAAATAAATAAATAAATACAGTAATAAATAATATATATAAATAAATAAAAGTTCCTATAAGTAGATTGAGAAAATGGAAAAATTTCGTGCTGATAACGTGTTATGATGTCGTTCTTTATAAAATGGACTATAAGTCCAAAAATCTCGTATGAAGAGATTTTATAAATTTATTGTTTCTTTTTATATTGGCCAAAAAATATTTGCAATTCTTTTCAAAAATAATTTTATGGTGCTCAATCACAATAGTAGCGCTATATTATAATGATAGTATTATCGATTTCATTTATATCGATTTCACACTGTTCTAGACATGATATCATTTATTGAGATCTCTTCATTTTTCGGGTACTAAAGGTTTTGATAGAACCTTCATGTCTAGTTTCATTAGATTGAATTGGGGTCTTTAGTCCTCGATTAGACCATCTAAATAACTTGCTCCTTTTTTTTCGAGGATATAATTTGGAATCGACTCACGTTGCACTTGACATAGACTTATTAGTCATTTTAAAAGGATCATATACCTACTGATTATGAGACTAAAATGTCCATAATTCTCAATCACAATAGTAGCGCCTGGTTATTTGCATTCACAACACGTTGTGAAACAAATAATATCACTTATTTGCATCACAAATGACTTGTTGACAAATATTATTTTGTTTCATAATCATATCACTTGTGAATTTGTTGACAAATAATATCATCTCATCGAATTTAATGAGAAAAAAACTGACTTTTATGAGATAAGTCATGGATCCATCATCGTTGATGTATCCATCAAGTTGAAAAATGTTTTATATGTATGCAAGACAGTGAGTGTCCTCTCATTATTAATAAGTTACCTCGCCAAAAATATGAATTAAATGATTTTCAACTCTTTTATGACAAGTGAGAAATATCAACGTCTAATGATATATGTCATCCTTCGAGGGTCAGAAGGATTGTCAACATTAAAATAATCATTGCATCATGAGGATGTATGACTCTTTGTACATGCTTGTAAACATTTCTTTCATATTCAGTTATGAATATTCTTCGCCTTTAGAACCTTGTACAAAGTTCTAAGGATATATGACTTTCAATATAGTCATCGCAAATGTGTTTGTAATATGGGCTAAAAATGACCGTTTTAATAGGGATTTTATCATCTATTAATTGATATAAGGACTTGTTTAATTTGATTTGATAGCGTCCTCGATAGCCCTTTATGAAAGCTTGAGGCTTTATAAATAGTGAAAACATACCTTTATTATATGCTTATATATAAGAATTTATTCAAATTGAATAAATGGTGTTTTCAAGAACCTTTCTAAAAAACTTGATGATTTTTAAGGTGGAAGCATCTTTAAGCATTTTATATCCTTGAGGGATCCAAAATGCAAATGAGCTAGACTTGTGAGTTATCATATAGCAAAGAGTCTTAGCATCAATACTCTTTTCTTATATCTTGTAGTTTCATACTCATTGTGCTTTAAGAATAAAGCCCAACCATAGAATAAGCTTTACACCTTTATAAAATGGACTATAAGTCCAAAAATCTCGTATGAAGAGATTTCATAAATTTATTGTGTCTTTTTATATTGGCCAAATAATATTTGCAATTCTTTGCAAAATAATTTCATGATCCTCAATTACAATAGCTAGCGCTATATTATAAACAATAATACTATCGACATCGATTTCATTTATATCGATTCCACATTGTTATAGACATGATATCATTTATTGAGATCTCTTCATTTTTGGGTATCAGAGGTTCTGATAGAACCTTCATGTCTAGTTTTGTTAGATTGTTTTGGGGTCTTTAATTCCTCGATTTGACCATCTAAATAATTTGCTCCTTTTTTCGAGGATATAATTTGGAATCGACTTTTATTTTATCACGTTTCACGTGCCATAGGCTTATTAGCCATTTTAGTAGGAGCATTAACAACTTATCATTCAAATAAATATGTCTGGCAATTATCAAAAATGAATTATCATTTGAATTTCAAGTTCATACTTGATATTATGAGGATCAATATTATATATTGATAATTCATTTTCAGTTTAAGGTGTTTTAAGATCTCCCATTTTGATCTCATAGTTGTGCGTTATGGTTGAGCATATATCGCACAAATAAATAAAAAAATATCTATGGTATATCTTTTTGAGGACCAAAAATCAATTATAGGGAGAAATCTTATTTCCATTGGCACGATGCGGACTCACATCATTGCATGTATACTAACATGGCCCCAGAGTATAAGTAGTATTGTTGCTCTCATAATAGATAGATGTTGATTTTCTATCAACTAAGCCTTTTGATAAAAGCAATTTACGTATGAACTAATATATGTTCAATACTTACTACAATCAACTGAAAATGTTGATGTATTTAAACAATATATACGTTCACTGACATTATCAAAACAAAATTTGATATTTTTAAATATGTGCTTGAAATCTCAGTAACCGGGTTACTTAGTCACGCAAAATTTAGGTTGCGATTTTCATGACCATTTAGACGAAGCATCGATTTAAAAATTCTAAATGGTTCATTATATGGATATATGAAATACCCGCTAGTTGATTTCAGAACTTTTGTAACATCCAGTTTCTGGGTCTGAAATTTAATAGAAGAGCTTTTAAAAGTATTAGAAGAGTAATTTTGGCATTTGATATGAGAAATTAAATAGGTAAAAGAGTCACAGGTTTTATTGTGACTAATAAAATAATGTTTGTTTTAAATTGTTTTAGTTGACGGTAAAATAATAATATTTTGACACGCGGGCATTTTCGGGTTCCAGGCAATAGGTTAGAAGGGGGTATAATTCTATCTGATAAAAGATGGGGCGGTGGGAGTTAACCGACTCATTTTTACTTCTCATTTGTTTTTATCACTCTCAAAACCCTCACTCTCAAAATTACTTAATCCTTTCAATAAATCAAAAAGGAATTAAGCAATTAACTTGTGGATAAGAGTTAAATATCAGATTCTTAGCTTGTTATCATCATCTTCCTTTCATCTTTCCTTTGAAATTGTAAGTGTTATGTTCTTTATATCTATAAAATTGGGTTTACATTAGTTATGGATGAATGATGAAATATGTTTGAGATTGAAGATTTAATACAAGTTAATAAATATTGTTTGATGTTTATAGACTAGTAAAGCTATTGATTTCTTGATGATAGTAAAATAATTACTTGTGTTCTTTGAGTTTAAGTTAGAAAAGTTAGGGTTGTGGTATATGTATTTGATGATGATTTGTGTTAAAAATTGATGTTAGATTAAGTTGTTTGTTGTTATATTATGTTTGTAGTTGAAGTTTAAGATTATTTACTTGACAAATTCGTTTATAGTAGCTGGGTTTTGTGAAAATTGGGTTTTGGTTCGAAGTGGTTAAGTGCAGGAAATCTGCAGAATTGAAGGAAATCTGAAAATTGGGTAGTCTTAAGCAAGGGATAGATTAAAGTCATAAATGAACTTTTTAAATACATGAATCTGTTAGGATGACCAGGAATCGTTATATGATTCAGGTATGTCTAGTACCTTAAGATTTTGTTCCCGTTCATATGAAAGTATTATTAAACCATAATTAAGATTTTGCTTATTATTCTAACAAGTCGGCGGGTTCTGTGTATTCACTGGGAAACCGGCGGGTGGGCATACCCAGCCGGCGGGTTGTGAGAATAAATCAGCTGATCCTGAGCCAAACCGGCGGCTCCTGTAGGCTTTAATACTCAATAATGTTCTGTTGTCACAAAAGTTAATTCACCCGGTGGGTGAGCACGGGGACCCGGCTGTTGAGGGATGGGACCCGGCTGTTGAGGGATGGGACCCGGCGGGTCTGGAACCAAAGCCGGCGGGTACATGGTGCAGAACAGCAAATCAATTTCTAACTTTAATATGTAAATATATAATTGATTTGATTATGAACTTATATGATAAAATATGGGAATAGATGGTGAATACATGTATTAAGTGGTTATAAAGGAATATATGGATGCTTAGTATATATATATGTATATATTGATGATAATGATTTAGTATATGTAATGCAAATAGGGAAACTAGTTAGTAATTGGTAAACTGGTACGGGTATTTAAGATATTATATGATATAAGTGTTATATTGGTATTCTATGAGTTCTGAATATGATTTGAAATGTGTAAAGGATATGACGATAAACGTGTACAAGATATTAGAAGTTTGGAAGTGTGATTAGGGTTAATCGGTATAATTGATATTATAATTGGGAACGGGTTAATATGTGAACTTATGGGTTAATATGCACTATGTGATGATTTGTTAATGTTGTATATTTAAGTTTATTTGAAATATGTTATATGGATATCGGGATAAGTACTGATTTGTGGATTTTTGGTTGTAATTCCAGATTGGGCAGAAGACACTCAGTGATATAAGACTACTGAGTGGTGAAACGGGTATATTGGTGAGTGGATCTGTAGTCCTCGGTTCAACTCAGTTGTAACAGGTTTGGTTACAACGGGTGAACATTCTGGTTATTGGTTATTGACTGTTTGGTTTATATTGGTTTTGAGTTTATTGATATGATTATTGATATTATTGAACTGGGTTGATTATTGTTAGTCTGGGTTATTGTTATTGTTGATTATTGACTGTCTAGTATTATGGGTTATAGTTTGGCATGGCGATTATGCATTATGTAATTTTGTGGCCATTGGGTATATGTGACTATGTAGATTATTAAGAGGTCAACGTTAGTTGGGTTTGTTGCTATTGTTTGGCTGGCTGGGTTTCCGATACATATCGTTGATGGATGAACCCTAGTCAGTGAAGATAGCCTCAAACTATCGGTAAATCACTGTGATGGCATACCAGTGGTTGAAGGTTTCTTGTGATAGCCTACCAAGAACCGCCGGTCTTCTTTGACTATGTGTATTTATGTGAATCACTGTGATGGCATACCAGTGATTTAGGGGTTCTTGTGAAGGCTTACTCAAGAACCGTTGGGTATTATGTTTTATGCGTTTATTTGTTGAAATTGGGTTTGTTATTTCTGGATTGAACTGTCGGTTACAGTTCCATTCACTTAGCTGTGAGTTAACCCCTCAATATTTGACCTTTTGCAGATTATGATTGGGATTTGGAACGGGTATTGGGATTCTGGATGGGATGTTTGACTACTGCTGCAGCTACTCTGATCTTTTTGGGATTTAAAAGTTATGTTTTGTGAATTAATATAACACCCTGTTTTCAATAAATGATTTTGTAATTATATGTTTATAATTGTGATGTTTTAAAAAGGGTTAAAGATTTTGGTACATGTAAATATAGATTGTATGTTTGGGACTCGCTTCCAAAGTATATTAATATAATATATGGTTTTAAAAGTGGGGTGTTATAACTTTTAAGGGAATGAGTCCCAATAGTAGTACGTATAATTTTTCTTGAGAGCAATGCATGTAAAATTATTATATCGAGGAAACTTGAGGTTCCATTATACATTTCGCATCATAATTGACTCGGGATGGTCTCACCGGTCTCGCCAATTAATGTAATAATCAAAGCTCATTAAACGTCAAGTTTATGACCATGTGTACTTCAATTACACATTCATTTATAATACAAGCCAAGGAGGTAGAGTAATACCTTTTTAATATTTATTTCTCGTGGGTATTAGCTCTTCAAGGACTTTCAGTGTACTTACACTATCAAAGATAGTCGAGATGATATTGATCATTGAAGAATTGTACTCGCTGATATTTTTAGAATATTGCAACATGAGGTGCATTTTAATAAAGCGAGTTTTTTGAAAGCATTGATTGCTTTTGATGATCAAACCTTTTGGATATTTCACCGTAATGTAGATTAATTCTTCGAAGATTGTTCAAAATAAAATAGATCTTAAGATAAAAAGTCCATATGAGATATAGAGATAATTGTTAATAGAGACGTCAAGATCAATGAACTTTAATTTTTATAAGTTCTAACATTGTAACTACAAAATAAAAATATATATTATTTAATCAAAATTACATGCATGTAATCAAACAAATACTATGTTTTGAAAATCAAACACATGCAAGTGTATTAGTATATTTAAATTGTTGCTAGATAGGAGTATTAGATTATAAACAACATATATGCATGATACTTCGAAAGTAGACATAAACATATGATTAAAATTTCGTTGATTAAACAAAACGTATACACAACTCATATCTTTATTAAATTAAAATAAAGAAAAGTCATGTATATATATTTACAATAATGTTGGGCTCATTTCCACCGAAAAAATTAATTAATTGATAAAATCCCTCTTGTTTATCTTTTAATTCAATTTTTATCCATATAATATAATAACTGTGATAGTTGCAAACTAATCTACGAAATTGTATATACATGAAATAAAATGACTATAAAATAAATTGAAGCAACTTAAATGAATTAATATAATCAAATGATTATGAAATATAATTAACATAGAACTTGAGGTTCCATTCAATGTAACATTAACTTGAGGTTATGTCAATTATTGATTCTCTTTAAGAGATCATTATAGATCTTGAAGATCATATATATAAATATATAACAATAACATGAGGTTATTGAAAAAAATTATAGATCTAAAGGATCATATAAATATATATTAATAACATTAACATGAAGTTATGTTATTTGATTCATATTGGTGAATCATAATATAGACATCAATATAACAATAACTTGAGGTATTGTATATCGATTCTTTTAATGTAGATACAATAGAACATGGATTGTTCTTGTAATATAATAACAAATAACAATTATCCTTTTGTAATCACAATAGAACATTGATTGTTCTTGTAAACTACAAAAGAGTTTGTAAGATAATAAGAAAATGAAATTAAAAACATATAGAGTTTCCTACCTATTATTCTCTAGAGCAACTCGTGCTGATAACGTGTTGTGAATGTAAAGAAGAAGAATGAGAGAAGGAGATGAAGAGATTTCATATTTTGGACTTATGCAAAAATAATTTCATGGTGCTCAATCACAATAGTAGCGCTATATTATAATGATAGTGTTATCGATATCGATTTCACACTGTTCTAGACATGATATCATTTATAGAGATCTCTTCATTTTTTTGGGTACCAAAGGTTTTGATAGAACCTTCATGTCTAGTTTCATTAGATTGAATTGGGGTCTTTAGTCCTCGATTAGACCATCTAAATAACTTGCTCCTTTTTTTTCCGAGGATATAATTTGGAATCGACTCACGTTGCACGTGACATAGACTTATTAGCCATTTTAAAAGGAGCATTAACAACTTATCATTCAAACAAATATGTCTGACAACTATCATAATGAATTATCATTTGAACTTCGAGTTCATACTTTATGCTATGAGAATCAATATTATATATTGATAATTCATTTTGAGTTTAAGTTGTTTTAAGATTTTCCCTTTTGGTCTAATAGATGTGCGTTACGGTTGAGCATGTATCGCACAAACAAATAAAAATATCTATGATATATCTTTTGATGACCAAAAATAAATTATAAGGGGGGAGAAATCTTTTCCTTTGGCGCAATGTGAACTCACATCATTGCATGTATGTTAACATGGCCCCATAGTATAAATAGCATTATTGCTCTCATAATAGATGTTGATTTGAAATCAACTACGCCTTTTAACAAAAGCAATTTATGTATGAACTATTATATGTTCAACACTTACTGTAATCAACTGAAAAGTTGATGAATTTAAACAATATATACGTTCGCCGAAATTATCAAAATAAAATTTGATATTATGAAATATGTGATCGTAATCTCATTAGTCGAGTTACTCAGTTACGCAAATTTTAGGTTGCGATTTTCATGACCATTTAGATGATGCATCGATTTAAAATTCTAAATGGTCCATTATGTGGATATATGAAAATACCCGTTTGTTGATTTCAGAATTTTAAGGGATTGAGTCCCAATAATAGTACGCATAAATTTTTCTTGAGAGCAATAAATATAAAATTATTATGTTGAGGAAACTTGAGGTTCCCTTTATACATTCGCATCATGATTGAACCGGGATGGTCTCACCGGTCTTGCCAATTAATGTAATAGTCATGGTCCATTAAACATAGAGTTTATGGCCATATGTGCTTCAATTGCACATTTTATTTTATAATCAAAGCCATATAATATGAGAGAATTAAAGTACCATCGTTTTGAAATTTATTTCTCATGGCTATTTTATGTTGGCTCTTCAAGAGCTTGTAATGAATTATACTATCAAATATGGTGCAAATACTCTTTAAGAACTTATTTGAGACATAAAAATTAGGTAATATTTTCCCTAACATGTCATCATTAGTAAATTTCACACCACATAATCTTAATTCACAAATGATAATATTGTGGATTGTACTCGCTAATAGATCAATTATCTTGCAACATGAGGTGCATCTGTTTAGAGCGAGCTTTTGGAATGATTACTTTCTATTGATAGCAAATATAATTTGAATTATAACGGATCTTTCACCGTTAAATATTCTCTTTTGAGTTAGAAATGTCAAGAGTTGAGCTTTATATAAAAGAAAAATATTCTTTAAGACAATTACACATATATGTTATCAAATAGTACTTCATTCAAAGTAAAGTAATCAAAAACATATGTGTAATAGCATATTAAAATTATTGAATAATAATAAGGTATAGTTTATGCTTCACGATGTGATGAATCTGACAAAATTCATGTATTAGTTTGGCTTGAAAAAATAAATGGTTAAATAAATGATAATTAAAATAATAAAATAAAATAAATGATGATATTGAAAGTAAGTAAATTGAGATATAGATAGAATCGTTTATTTATTCATTTATTTTTTCCTCATTTTTTTCTTCACAAAAGTCAAACATAAATCTTTTATCAAATTAAAAAGATGTGAAAAGAATTAAGTCGGAATCTAATGTTTGCATTGAACAAAGAAACTTCTTTTTTCTTCTTATCTTAAATATATAATAACGATAATGATAATGCTAAACTATGAAGTAATATATATGCTAACAACAATAAAATGTATAATAAACAATAAAACAACTTAAATAAAAATTGAGATTCTGAAGAAAAAAAATGTAACAATAATATGAAATTATCAAAAAAAAAAAATTTTTTTTTTGGGTAGATAATCATAGATCATGATGATCTTTTGTAAGTTTCTAGTTATTTTTTAAAAGATAACGGTAGATCTTGATGATCTTATTTAATTTCTAAGTTTCTTGAGGAAATCCATTACAGATCTAGAATAATAACATGTTTTTGTATATGTTGATTATCGATTCTCTCTAAGAATTAATTGAAGATCTTAATGATCTTACAAATATGTATAACATAACATGAGGTTATATTGTTTGCATAATAACAATAACTTGACGTATTGTATATTGATTCTTTTTAAAGAATCATTATTAAATATTTGACAATAACTTGATGTTATTTCATTTTGATTCTCTTTATGAATATCATTGAAGATCTTGATGATCTTAAAAACAAAAATAACAATAACATGATGCTATGTTATTTGATTCATTTTAGAGAATCATAATGTATCATTATGTAACACCCCCAAATTTTCTGTTTAGCGGAAGCATACATTGGGTGTTACTAATCAATTATCACAAGCACAAAGATATAATGAACGACCACTACACGCGTCGTTTTACATTGATATAGATAAAATAAAAGTTTACATCAAAATATTGTTTACATTAGCTCAGTTTAAAATTTAGAGATTTAAGTACATAATCAATCTATACTAAATATAATAATGCAGCTAAAATCTCTGATTGTTTGCATGCTGACTCGAGCTAATAAATCTTGATTGAGCAGTCCAACCTACTGCTGGTCACCTGTGATACATGCTAAAATGGGTCAGCGAAACACTGGTGAGCTCACAGGTTTGTACATCAACATATATTTGTATGAACCGCAAGATTTTATAATTGAATTTAAAATGCAATTAAGCAAAATAAAAGTTATACAGCCATGAGCACATAGTCTGAGCTTAACTTGAGTGTCAGGTCCAATTAAGGAAACCCAACTGAGTTGCCTCCTACGAGTGCCTAATCTACACTCGTCTTCCCAAATGCTAATACGTCCGTTTGACCAGTTAGTGCGTGCTAACCCGGACGAGGATTGTCAATCCTATATGATATCATATACTAACATTCACGCTACAGATGTATTACCAGACTATGCTATGGAGGGCTTTATTGATTAGTTGAAAACAACTCATGTAGTATTTGATTGAATTGTACTTGCGTTCTACTTGTAAAACAAAATGAGCAATAATATCACACCCCTTAATGAAAAACAGTAAAATAGGGGCTATGAGACTCACCTGAGTCTTGAGCGATTAAATTAATAAACTTGAATTGATTAGCGGCGAATTGATGTCCGAAGACTTGTAACCTGAGGGTGTCCAAGACACACAATGGTTATAACATGAGTAGGCATCTCGAAAGACTGCCCTTATGATTGTTCGTCCAACTTAGAATGTCCAAATTACCGCGATTTGGTTGTTTGTTTAAGTCTTTGAAAGTGTGTACGGCCCGTTGGTGCTTGTTTGTAACAATAATCCCACATTATTATTTTGATGGATTTGAAGTGTTATACTTAAAACTAAGTTCCAATGTGTTTTAGAAGTTGTGTCGCATTCGTGTTTGATGTTATACAAGTTTAACACTTTGTGTGAAAGTTTAGATGTAACACCGTTACTTGTGAACCTAGGGTAAGGGCGAAGCCCGTTAATGACGGGGGTCCGGGGGCAGCGCCCCTGGTAGCGGGGTCCAAGGGGCGGCAGCCCCTGGCGGGGTCCAAGGGGCAGAGCCCCTGGCTGGGGTTGAGCTGCCAGGTCAGCTTGGAAAATTTTTATTCCTACTAAATTGCTTTGGTGAAAAACACACCTGGACTTGAATTTGGGTGAAATCGGGTGATAAAATTTTAGGTCTCGACACTTAGTAAAATCTGTGTTTTCTTGGTTCTGTTTCATGCGACACAAGGTCAGATATGCGACACAAGAGCTTTGCGACACAAGGGTTGTGTCGCATAAGCTTTCGGTGCTAAATTAATAGCGACATAAGGGTTGTGTCGTATAGGGTATACGACACAAAGTGCGACATAATCGTTGTGTCGCAAAATCTACGACACAGGGGTTGATGCGACATAAAATACGACGTCAATGGGTTTATACGACACAACCTTGCGACACAAGGCTTGTGTCGCAAAGATGAACACCAGCCCAGAAACAGCGCCTGTCGCGCTTTTCCGACCCAATTCACAAATCTAACTCACTTTTAGGCTGAAAAATCGTGTTTTCTTCTTACATTTGGACAATACTAAGTTGTGTAAACATTATAACACCGAAATAATACACCAAAATGAGTAGATCTAAATATTTAGAGAATTTCTTACAATTTCAAATCGAAGCTAGAGGAGGCCGAAAATGATGACGATGCTTTTGTAAATCTTGTTCCTTGCTTGATGGTGATTCCGAAAATATAGCTTTTGTTGGTTGGTTGGCAAATCCGAAAATTGATGGGAGTTTTTGGGTTTGAGAGTGTTTTTGTGGTGTGTGTATTTTTGTTGAAATGAAAATGAAAGAAAGAGGGAAAGAGGTGGGGTGTAGGTGAAAGCCTCACCTTTTTCAGTCCCCGCAATCGCGCTCCGTGCGGTGTTCGTTCTCCCGTTCATTTAAACGTTAAATGTTTATTTTATACGTTTAAATACACGTTTTAAATACGAATAATTACCCAATATTTTGATGAAGTATTTTACCAAATACTTAATGGTTGCGTTATAAGGTATAACTTTAACTTGTTTCGATTTGTTTGCGCGTTTAATAATCTAATCGTGTAGTCCTTGTTTGTACGATACGAATTTGAATTGAAATATTATCTAAATAATATTTTGGATATAATTGCGTTATTAAATACTATTATATTATTTAATAAAATTTTCACCAACGTCCGTATTAATTGAATCGAATTGCATTCGATTTGAAACTCGTACGATTTAATCAAATCGCATACTTGTATATATATATACTAATCAATATATATGTTGATACATTAATTAGCCTAACACAGAACTAATTACATGTATTAAAACTTGATTAGGCACTAACTACTAGTCCTAATTTGACGGGTGTCACACATTATAACAATAACTTGAGGTATTGTTTTTGATTTTCTTTATGTAATCACAATAGAACATTGTTTGTTCTTGTAAATTACAAAAGAGTTCAATAGATCAACATGTTTTTTTTATAGAGCCAACTCGTGCTGATAACGTGTTGTAAAATGAAAGAACAAGAACAATAAATGGAGGAAGAGAGAAATATTATTGAGTGATTAGTATCAAACGAATATAATGACAAGTATATATAGGATTAAACAAAACCCTAATAAACTAATAGTTAGATGGTGGGCTATCCACAAGCCCATGGATTTCACAACAAGTTCATAAATCTTATAAATATAATATTGTATAAAAAAAATTAAATCTCAGTGGGTATGGTACAATGATTTTTTTTTTTTGAAAGGCAGTATTGCAATCACTGACGGACCCCCATTATGGTCCACCCAATCATCTTCAATGAGTTCGAAGCCAAGGCGACGCTCTAAAGGGGTTGTTCTCTCATATCTTGGATGAGTATTGCGTCGCAGGATTCCCCCTCACAACGAGGCTCGAACTTTCACCCCCAAGGAGAAGCCCCATTATGGGGAAAACTCCTTACCACTGAGCCAAGATACCAATGGATTTCCTTGAGGAAGAATACTCAAATCCAATATCCCTTTGTAGGGATTGAACCTGGGACAACTCCCCCACAATGATTTTAATTTAATGCATATTTTTAAAAAGATGATGCTTGATGATTTAAGATGGGTAAAAATGGAGTTGCATAAGTATACGCACTACAATGATTATATATAGTAAAATAAATTATATTTATAGAGGTTCTATAAAAAATAAAAGATAATGGGCCAAAGGAGGAAGTTTTTAATTTCAAGTTACTAAGAATAATTAGCATTTTTTAACTCATATGTACCATCATAACTGAAATATATCGTCACTATTTCTACCATTTACATAGTCACCCACAAGATGTTTATCTAGGGGACATTCGAACATGAGAGCTTTTGTGACTTGTGATATTATGAGTGGGCCTTTTCATGAGATTACATTTTTTTCAAGTTATATATTATTATTATTAAATTTAGATACAAAGAAAGAAAGTTAAATAGTAATCAAAGCATTATAAAGCATATTAAGATCATTAAAATACATATAGAATGTGTTATTCATCCATGACTCGCATACGTAATGTAAATCCAGTATGGACTGTGATCCTCTCTAGTTTTATCGGATTCAAAACACCGAGACACATTTCAGCACAAAATCGAAGTTATTTACGAATTTACTTTCCACATGTGAGAAAAGATGATCTCATATAAAGCGAACATGAGAGGAATCCAATATAAATAGGCATATAGATCTATCAAACGATGTATGTTTTTTTGTGTCTATAATACACTTACTATCATCCTCGTTGTACCATAAAAGTAAGATCGCCTTGCACACCATCAAAAACGGCAATCCTTATTGTAAACCAAAGCAAGTTGTAGGTTACAAAAGAAAATAACTAACAAAGTAGCCAAGTTAAAAACTGAGGCGTCTAATGAGTTGCAGAATAAAAGATCTGCTCACAAGATTTGCCTATAAAAAATTACAACATAAAGCCCTAAATGAGACTTGATATATACAGCCTAGCTTTTCTTCACTAGCACCCCCAAAGGTATTTCCAGGAGAAAGCCAGTCTTCATTTCAGGCTATGCTGATTCTAGTCTTCTAGAGCACGCGAAGCTGCGCAAGAAATGCAGCACAAAGTTCCATAAACAAAAACTGAGGTCCATTTACCCTCTGTAGATCAAGCAGATACTTTTCCTCACGAGTTTTGTAAAGCTATCAGAACACAGAACAAAATTCATTAGTCAGTAGGAAAGATAAGCGTGAAGAAGTATTTTGAGAATAGATGGAAAATCATATTTACCTGGACTTCAAATTTGACCACGTTGGGGGAGCTTGAGGTGCTGTCAGCATCTACTATGGTTGATTCATCTTCAAAGTAATGACTACTCTGCATACCGTTGTTTAAGGTACCTTCAGGATGTCCAGGATCCCATCTACATTTCATGTTGTAGTGTCCTATCTTCTTCCAGCAAACATTCAGTTCTTGCAGAGCTTTCAAAACTTCTGTCATTATCTCACGAGGATGGGCTCGAGACTGTCGAAATAGACCATAGAATAAGCTTTCAGTAACCATGAGATTACTAATCAACGAAACTACTGCAAGCTTCTCTTATTTAGTATGTTCTTTCTCATTGGTAGAAGGGTAGACCCTACTATCATAATTTTATAGAACCTTGATCTTATGATAGTTACACGGCACTCAACTGTGGCCTTTTGTGGTTTGCTAACTACAATGGTTACCAAAAAAACAAACAAACAAATTCTAGAATAAGGAAAAGGGTAAAGATAACCTGGAGTCCAAGAGCCCATTTCCTATCCACCTGGCTTCTCATATTTGCTCCTAGATAGTCGATGTATCCGGTTGGGCGTTGTGCTAAAGCTGAAGCAGCAGCCTCATTTGCATTGATACGGTTGTAACCCTCCTGCATTTGTTCGACCTAATGTAAGAGGTACTCAACATTGATTATAACCAAAACAAAAAATATAACATCAAGAAATCTAACCACAGGTTTCTGGAACTCAGCTCCAAGATAACTGTTTGAGTTACGAAACCTATTATCCAGTAGCAAGTAATAAGCAACGGTACCCTGACCATATAACAAAAATTTAACATCATGACATGAAATCCATTATAAATATGATAAAAAAATAGATAAATAAATAAAACTCATTTGTTTTCAAAATACCTCATTTTGCACTCGGTTGCGAAGTGACTCAACAAGGCCGTCCCTATCAAAGCCCATCTTAATCACCTCTATAAGAATATCTTCATCAGTCTGCAACCATAAAAAAAACTACTACTTAAATTACCATGGGAGAGGTGCACTTGCATATGTATACAAATTTTATCACATAAGGGTATCTTGTGGAATTGCAAGTATTCTATCACATTCCTACCTTTTTCACTTGCTGCATAGAATCTGGTGGCGGGACAGCCAAGTAGCGCGGCAAATGAGCTTGAAACCAGGGGTGCATACGAATCTCGGGAATCGTCATGCGCTTCATTGGATCAACCACGAGCAACCTTGGTATCAGATCTCTAGCCCCGGGAGATAAATGGCTGGGAAGTGTGTATATTCCACCCTTGAGAACAAACCAACATGATTCACAAATAAGCATTAGTTGGCATCTAGATAATGAACAATTTAATGAAAATAATATCTCAATAATTGCAGTTTATATTAAACAGGTGCACCTTAATTTTTTTGAATAGATTAGGAATGTTTTCATCGTCAAAAGGAAGAGTGCCACATAGAAGAGCATACAAGATAACACCACAGCTCCATACATCTACCTCAGGTCCAGCATACAGTTTCCCAGATATAACCTATTTATATATAAGGTATATAAAATACTTAAAATCAAATTCAACCCCTTGAAATATTATGCTTCTCACGGAACTCGTAATTGCAGATTAATACCTCTGGAGCTGCATAATTTGGACTCCCGCAACTAGTCTTGAGAAAATGGCCATCACGCATGATATTACTCAAACCAAAATCTGCAATTTTAACATTGCATTTGGCATCTAACAGCAGATTTTCAGGTTTAAGATCTCTGTGTACCACCATATTCCGGTGGCAGTATTCCACACCAGAAATTATCTGCTTCAAAGCATGGGTGTGAGTATAAATTAACCAATGAAAAATTAAATAATACCCACACTGTAGCAGATGAGTGGGCATATCTTCACCTGCTGAAAAAAATTGCGAGCCTCATCCTCGTGCAAACGTCCCTTCTCCACGATGTAGTCAAACAGCTCACCAGATTTCACATACTCCATAACAACATAAATATCTGATGGTGTTTCTACAACCTCATAAAGGCGGATAATATGTGGATGCATAAACAATCTCAATATCTTAATCTCTCTTCTAACTGCAAAAACCCAAAATTTATTATAATAATAGCTACGTACTTTCAGCAAATCACTTTAAATCTGGCATTAGTATGGTCATCGACAATATTCCTACCTTTTTCTTCCATCTCCATGTTTTTTATCTTGCGGCGGTTTAGGATCTTTATAGCAACTTTGTGTCCTGTTAACGTATGCTCTGCAATTTTCACCTTCCCAAATGAACCAATACCAAGAGTTTTCCCAAGTTTATAGTTGCGTAAAAACATTTCCACACTGCTCCCACCACGCCCTGATCCCTCCATAGCTTTATCCTGATAAGATGGTCGACTGAACGCGGTAAATAAATGGGTTTATAGTTTGAGAGTGCATACAAGTTTGCAAATTTTACTATTGTATGTATTCAACTTCAAAACCTTCTATTATATGTATTCAGGTTTTAAAATCATCTGCAGTATGCATTAAACTTACTATTGTATGTATAGAACTTACAAAGAAAATGTCAATATATGTAGCCAAAAACATGCAAAAAACATACAATACACGGTTTTAAGACTCGAATGCATATAATAGGAGGTTTCGAAGTTGGATACATACAATAGTAAAAGATGTAAAGTTCGATACATTATCAAACTATAAACCCTAAATAAATATTCAATCACTAAAAGTACCAAAGGTAACACAACAACTGACAGAATATTTGTAACAATTTTCTAAATCAGATGTCCGTGAACGCCAGATCTTTGTACTAGTATCTTGTACGTTGATATCTTTAAGATAGATTTCTGAATTTCTTGAAGAGACTCAACTGGAATTACCTTATTACAGTGAAAAAATAATGGAAAGCTATTCCAAATCAATTATCGATCCTCAAATTAAAGTGACCTTGTAGACCCAATGCAATACCACAAATATTCCAATATGATGTTATTGGGGGAAACTAGGTAATTTATCTTGAAAATTCTCTCAAAAGGGTAAATTTGCAATCCCTAGATGGAAATGCGCACAAACAGATTCACGTGAGAAAGGAATTTTCTTTATTATATATAAAGCACACAAAGGCATACAGAATCAGGTTTATACGCACAAACAGATTCACGTGAGACATGAATATAAAACAAACCACAACGGAAACACACAATGATCACGTGGTTCAGCCAAAAATGACCTAACTCTAAAGTTGGTCTAATTCACTTGACTTCAAAAACTGCTTCTGTGTAGTGGCTCTCTTTAAACTTATGGATACTATACCTAAAAACATAACAACTGATGCACATATTTCACAACAGCGAATTAAAGTCCTAGGAATTCACATCACATTAGCAAATTTAAAAAGGGTATAAGTCTCCAAAATATATAAGCAATAACATAATAAGCTTAACCAAACATAGATAAACAAACAAAATTGGAAATAAGAGGGCATCCGGCATAGAAATCTTTTAAATCAAAAAAGATAAAAAGGAACAAATTAAAGAAAGGGAATCTTACATACAACGCAACTGAAACAACTATTGAAAAAGCAAGATTCTTCAGATATTAGCCACAGATCTGGAATTCATGATCAAACAAAACCTAATATATACAATTACAAACAGAGCTAGGTAATTATAATACATCATCATATACATATATGTGCAGAATTCATGAAAAATAAAGGAAGAAATAACGGAAATTAAGAGAATGGACTAACCGAAAGTAACAGGAATGAAGTCAAATCATGTAAAGTTATCGTCTTTCTTGATTAGGACTGGTGGTTGCGAAATTGTGGCGAAAGGCACGATGCAAAATCAATTGCAGATGATTAATCGATATAAATGAGGTTTAATTTGACAGATTAAGATGTATACAGCGACATGTATATGTAAGTAAAATTACAGAATTAGGGAAATAATGGTAGGTGACGAGGGTTTGAGGAGGGATGGGGTGATGATGGAGCAAAGGAAAAGGAAGGTTTTTGTGTTGTGAAAAATGTGAATGGCCACACAATGACAACAAATCATGAAAAAAAGGCTTTTTTATTTTCTATTTCTATTTCTATTTTATTTCACTTGTTCTCTTTGATACTCAAAAAGTTAGAAAAAATAACATCATACATAACAATATCATATTAAAAAAAACACTTAGTAAACCCATATCACAAATATGTATACATTCTTTTACGAATATATATAAATAGTCTCAGTGCAAAACTTGAATCCTGATGAGTTACCTTAATACCTCTAAACTAATAGTCGTTTAAGGACACAATATCATAATTGGGGAACACTTTTTATTATTATCATATGAAAGTGATATTGATAGCCCTAGAGAGAGAGAATTTATACATTTAACGAAGCTAAAGTTTCTTTATTAACTCAAAATAATATTATTACACTGAAGGTGCACATATTTCACTTAAACGTTCCTTTTATATGTGATACTAGAGAAATTTTCGGTTTAATGATTGTCTTCAGATGGTTCATATTGACAACCTTTAGGGTTGTCAATATCATTTCTCTAGAATTGTTATTTTATGATTCTGCTTTAACGAGAATAATATTTACTCGGTTCCTTCTTCTATTTAGTTATTATGTTATATTGGTATTCATAAATTATGTGAAGAGGTATCTTGTACATTGTTATATATATGATTATATGATATATGATGTGTCAAATACAATATAGCACGCACAGTATATATGAAATATAGACTTGAGAGTAGGCCTGTAAACGAACGGAATGAACACAAACGGAGTCTATTCGTGTTCGTTTATTAAGATTTTGACGAACAAACGAACGAACATGAACGGATTTTGTTGTTCATGTTCGTTCACTAAGAAAAATTGTTTGTTCACGAACACAAACGAACGTACACGAACAAACACGTAATTTAATGCATTTCTTCGTTAATACCTTAAACAAACCTCAACAAACATAAACGAACGTATATATACACATCTACGCATATATAACTTGAAACTTTGCAATGCATATTCAACATTACAAAATGATCACAAATGAATATAAACTCCTTTGCTCGGTACAATCGTAGGTAAAAGCAACAAATCTGGAACTAGTGGAGATGTGTTTGGAGTGGAGGAAAATATGAGAGGAAAATGTTAGGTAAAAATATCTAGATGTTTAATATTATAAAATGAAAAATATCTAAATATTTAATTAAATTTAACTTAAATCAACATAAGATATACAAATATGTATTAATTTAATTAAAATATTAGTTAATAAATGAACATTTAACCTAACGTTCACGAACATGTTATCGAACGTTCAAGAACATGTTATCAAACGTTCACGAGCGTAAATGAACGAACGAGACATGTGTTCATGTTCGTTCATATAATTAAACGAACGTAAAAATTTGTTCATGTTCGTTCATATAACGAAACGAACGAACATAAACGAACTTCCCGCCGAAAGGTTCGCAAATAGTTCGCCGAACGTTCAGTTCGCTTACAGACCTACTTGAGAGTAAAAAGTGCATGTGGTTCAACGATATATAAAATATACACTAGTAGCAAATTTAAGCATAATACAATAAGAATGATAAAAAATATATAGTATAATTTTGTAGAGTATGTAGTTTGATTCTAATGAATTTTTCTTTTGTCTTGAGATTACCAATGTATCGATTTTATCACCAACGTCAATAACGGACTTGTTAAAACTTTGTCGGAGCCACCTTTATCCATTGGTTATCGCGCAATCGACAAGTTTCATTTAGTAAGCGTTTATTCTTGCAAGTTTTATTTAGTAAGCGTTTATTCTTGTAAGTTTCATCTAGTAGCGATCTTATCTTTAAGGGTATTATATGATGTGCCAAATAAAAACGTTTATTCTAATAAAGAAAGGATTTGCCTACCACTTTCAACTATTTATGAAGGTGAAGTCATATACACTTATCAAAAAATAACATTGACGAATCACATTTTATATCGGTATCTAATCACACTTTACGCCCCTTAGACCATCTCCAATGTATCACATATTGCACTAAATTTGGTATTTTGATGTACAGGTTTAATCTTTATTCATTGGCATCTAATTTCACACTTTACGCCCCTTACATTCATATGTACAGGTTTAATCTTACTTTTAATCTAGGAATACATATTTTATGTGTTGCCACTTACACAAATGCATTCCCCTGTATTAAAAGTAGTGATAGTGATATTTATACTCTCATTTTCTTGATAATATCAACATTTATATAGAAAATATTAGGGGTGTTAACTGTATGGATAAACCGAATTGTCCAATCGGACAATTTGGATTGGACTATTTGGTTCGGATAATTTGGTTTTCTAGATTGATTTGGTTCAAAACCGAATATTTATTTTGGTTTTTGGATTGGTTTTGGTTACCAATGTAAAAACCGAATAGTCCAAATTAACCGAATAGTAATATATTTTGGTAATACTTTCCAAATATGTACAAATTAATTAGGTTAATCACTCAATATTATACATACTTATACCATTATTAACTTTATTCATCGTTTATCACAAATTTCTAAACTATATATTAGTTTTGTCTTGCAAATTATTATATTTTTGTCACGAACTTAAGAAACTTGCTAATTAGTTTTGTTTTATAATCAAGTTTTTTTTATTTTGTTCGAATGTTTATATTATTAATATATGAAAACATAAACCGAATAGTAAAAACTGAATAAACCAAATAGTAATTAGGTTCGGTTTGGTTTGATTTTTTATTTTTTTGGTTCGATTCGATTTCAATTTTCCAAAACCGAAAACCGATCGATTTTATCTATTATGTTCGGTTTAAACCGAATTAACCGAATGAACACCCCTAGAAAATATACAATACACATAAATCACTCAATTTTTAATGTGTTTGCAAAAATGATATTGTAAAAGCATCGGTGCCTTAATTTAATCTTACGTTTACAACCACACTACATGTCAAAAAACAGTTTAAAAGTGATATATATGTCTACTTGTATATATCTATATCTATACAACTTATAAAGCAATTAGGTTTTTTCTTCATTGATTTAAAGAAAAGAAGTTATTAAAATACCCTACTTACAATCATAGAGTCTAAAATATCCTTAGCTAATTAAAGTCATATATTTTTTATTTTTTCTAAAATATTTATGAAAAATTAAATGAATTCTATATTTAAATGTAGAAAAATGATAAAAGAAGCCCTAAGGGTTTCTTTTAGCAAAACCTTCGAATGTATTTTTTCTCTTAAAAATCATAACATGTAATATCAGTTGAATTTGATCTCTATTTGACATTACATTATACTTTAATATAAAAGTAAACTCTATGTTAACATTATAGATTTCTTTTAGCTTATTGTAATTAATATATTGTTATATTTTCAGTGTTACTAATCAATGACTAAGTAATAAAATATGGTTTATGGACACTAACTAGAATTGTCATATATAAAGTTTATGAGTAGTGTAAACATATGTAAATTGAAGATTGAGCTCATCGAAAAATTAAGGGACTAGATTTGTTTAAATTGAAATTTAGTGAATTGATGAAATAATATAAAGGTTTCCTGTATATAATTAAGAGTAGAGTTCAAATGAGTACATCAATATTGAGTGATAATGAAGGAACCAATGATATTATGCTATGTGTACAAAGAGAACGTTTCACATATACAAAACCCATTTACCCCCAACATCAATTATCCTACAAACGACAAATCGAAAAATTATGAAATTTGCACAATAAAATTCAACGTTTTCTCCTCTTCAATTTGCCGTCCCTCAAGGCATACTTCTGACAAAAAGATTTTCTTCATTTTTTGGTGGTTTTACAAATTCGTAACACATGTATTAGTGATTGGTTGTACATTTGATTTGGGGTTAGGGTTTAGTGTTAGGATTTAGCGGGGTATAGGGTTAGGGTTTAGTAGGGTTTAGGGTAAGGGTTTAACAGAGTTTATGGTTTAGTATGATTTAAGGTTTAGAACTTTGTAAAACGTTTGGGGTTTAGGGTTGGGGGTTTGGGGTTTCAGGGCGAAACCCCAAACCCCTAAACCCCAAACCCTAAACCTTAAACGCAACACTTTAACACATGTGTTAGTAAATGTGAAACCCATGAAAAAGATGGGAAAAAAATTCACCGAAAGTATACTTTGAGGGACGGCAAATCGAAGTGGAGAAAACGTTGAATTTTATGGTGCAATTTTCATAATTTATCGATTTGTCATTTGTGAGGTAATTGATGTTGGGGATAAATGAGTTTGACACATATGAATCATTCTCTTTGTACACATGGTATAATATCATTAATTTCTTCTTTTATCACACAAATTCCTATTCTCGAGGTATACATGATACCGAGTATTTACTTTTTGATATACATTTTTTTTATATTTAAAATAATTGATAGGGGTATTATTATTACATCTACGGAGTACTTGTTTGAGAAGAATATTCTTACCTTACATCAAACGGTTGCACCGTAGAAGGGACTGCTGGTATCGACGATTGGTGACGACCGGCGGAGAAGCTGCAATTTTTGGATCTACTTAATACCTCAATCATCCATTGCTTACCTACTTCAATCAATTTCACTAATTCAATAATACAAACCTAACAATCAGGTAAGGAATTGTTCTTTAATTACTATCGTTTGCCCTAATTTATGAGCCTTTCTATCGACAATCGTGATTCATTGCGTTTACCCTAACTCTGTTTCTAGTTGAGATTTTTTCCACCGATTCGCACTATTCTTTTTGCAATTCCAGTTTTAGGTTTGTTGATCAGCTGATATGCATCCTTAGCATTATAATCAAGTTATTATATGAATTGCACTAATCTGCAGTTTTTTTATTAATTTTGTCATTATTTTAAAGTGAGAAGGTTACGTAGAATTTTGTGGAACTATGAGGTGTCGAATGATAATACGCTAGTAGAAGATATTTTAGCATTTAATTGACAAAATTCGATTAGCATAATACAATATGATCAGTAGAACTTGGAAACATCAAGCAAAGAGGTGAAGGAAACAAAAGATTAGCACCTAGATGTAGAACGAATGATAGTACCACTGCGTAAACCGATTATCGGAATGTTTTTAGTGCTCCAAAGGAAGTTGCTCCACATAAGTTTCTTTTTTGTAATAGTCTACATAATATGTGATTAATTCTATGTATGAATACTTTATGTGTATATCTATAGTTTATAGTTTGGAATTTAGAGGCTTACCTTTTTAAGTGTTACAAAACTGGAAGCCTACATAACTTTTCATCATATTGTGTAAATTAGCCTCTGTTTGTATAACAGGAAACTTAAATGAGAGTTTCAGTTATAATCCAGCCTGCATCTAACCTAAGTTTTGCAATGACATATTTGGAGGGACATGTAAATGTTTGCTTTTTCCATTTATGTTTGAAATTTATGGAATATGACTGCGTCCGTAAGTGAAATGTCTGTTCGTTGTCATGTGTATTAGTGTGAACATTGCATTATAACTATTCTTAGAGATATGTGAAGTCTGGTATGAAGCTAAAGTTGTTATTCAAATTAAAGTTGGTTTATTGCACCGATAATCATCATAAAAGAAAGTTGCATTTATAGTGGTCAAGCTTTTAAAGTAGGTCATGAAGTCTGGTTTATACATGGTTATAATTATGTACCACATACATGATTTTGTTTTTAAGGCTATATTGGTATATATAGCAATATACCATCTTTATACAATCCTACTTCATCTAATACATCAAAGCTACCTGGGAGATCCAGTTAGGGGTGTCAATGGGTCAGGTCAGAGCAGGTCACTTAGTGATCCAACAGATCTCAAGATCCATTAAATTGGATCTAGATCTAATTCATTAACTAATGGGCCATGATCTGCCCCATATCCAACTAATTAAATGGGTCTGAATCCGGGTTGATCCAATTAACTCTCAAAAGAAAGTTTACCGTAAATATTTAGATCCGTAGTTTTTCCCCAAATACGAAGAACATGCACACAAAATCAAATGCCCTAGTGCGGAAGATGGACGCTTCGAGCTAGAGCTAGAACAACAACTGATGATATCAGTACCGAAGATCACAAATCGCCATTGTTTCTGAAGATATAAGTTTCGATTTACAGCTACTGATTTTAGTGCGGAAGATCACAAATCGCCCTAGGTTAGAATGTTCAATTTTATTGTGTTCGATTCGAATTGATTATGTTTCTAGTGATCGATTTTATACTAATTTGATTATGATAACTCGATAAACCTTATTTTGCTCTATCAAATTGGAGAAATTTCAGTTTGAATTCGTTCTTATTAGTATAATATGAGTTACTTTCTGCTAATGCATATGTTGATAGCTATTAAAGTGAAAATAATAATTCTAGAGAGTATATTCAATTTAAAATTTCATTAAGTGAAGAGAATTCTTGTATGGAAATAATTAACAACACAAACGAACAGATGGGGGAAGCTTCCAACAATCAATCAAAATCGTTACCACGTCATTGCTTACACTAAATTATGTTTCTAGTGATCTGTGATCGATTTTATACTAAGTTAGTTTAATTATTATAACTTATAGGAATACATGGGTTAAACTATGATCAGGCCTCATTATAATACATGGTTACAATTGCATCATTAATCACCTTGATCAGCTAGGCTACTTTTTGTGTTATTGTAGTTTTGTTTCTGTCGTGTAGTGGTGCAGCTAGGCTGCTTTTTGTGTTAGTGTAGTTTTGTTTTGGTAGTATGGGCTCCTACTTAAATCTTGTAATTTGGGAGTCTGGGGTGTTTTTTGATTTGTATATGTGGTCAGACTCTAGTGTATATTTTTGTTTTTTGGTAATGATAATGTCTGCAGTTTTTTAAAAAAACTATGATCAGGCCTCATTATAAAGTGGATTAAACTCATAAGAATACATGGTTACAATTGCATCATCATAATTGTTTGACTTTTACGAGTAGCTGTTAGTTGAATACATAAAATGAATGTTAGAGTTTAGTTTATTTATACTTAAATTGTGGATGAACAATAAATTGTTATGAGATTCTATAGAAACATTCCATCAACGTTATTGTTGCATTGAACCAAAAGTACCCAGTTATGAAATTATGTCATTTGTCAGAAAGTGTAAATTGATCTATAGGCTTATAAAGTGTAATTTGTAGAATTTATAATATTGCATTTTAAATGGGTCGACCCGGACAGGTCATGGGTCGACCAAAGTGAAGATCCATTCTGGATGGGTCGGGTCCAAAATTTAGACCCATTGGGTCACTTAAATGGGTCAGGTCGGGTCGGGTCTAGATCAAGATCTTCCCCATTGACATCCCTAGATCCAGTTGACATTTATGTGAGTTGTTTTCCCTCTTTAACACATTCCTAGATACACAAAAGAATTATTTAAAACACACTCTCTAAAATACGGTCTTTGTTGGAACTTTTTTGGGCATCAACCCATTTGTGTTGTGTGATTATCCCACAACCTTTCTATGTATGGCTATAAAATTATCCTAACATCTTTAACGCGCAATGCTTCTATTATTGTCTGAACTTCTTTCACTTGAATGTTTGGGATATGCATGCTACCTATCTAACTGATATTAGGGGTGAACATGGGTCGGTTTGGGTCGGTTATGACCCTTAACCGAACCCAAAACCGAAATTTCGGTTATGGAAATTTCTTAACCGTTCGGTTTTGGTTAAATCGGTTATGGTTAATCGGTTTTTGGGTAGATTTTGGGTCGGTTAACCGTTAACCTTTGGTTAACCGCTTGAAAAAGAAAAATTATGAAGTAATGGAATCATCGAGCTCCTAGTTGTGGTGGTGTTGTCGATATCTTGCGAAGAACATCACTATTTCTAAAGGTTGTATTTACGGGTAGAAGAGAAAGTGGCTTTAAATGTAACCTAAAAATGGAATGGACTACATAATTAACTAGTGGGCTTAAAGTTTGAGAGTTTCCTAACGGGTCATTATGCTACTTAGTATTAAATTGTATGCATCTATCAATTTAATCCAATGACTGTAAGTAGCAGTAGATTGGTGTTAAATGGGTAGTTTTTGCTACTGTGGGCGTGGGATGTATTGATGCAGGTAAAGGTTTTTCGGATGCATCTATATGCTTGTTTAATTTCTGAGGCCAGGAAAATCACGGAGTTAGTTTTGGTTGGAAAGCTATATTCGGCTCTGTCACAATCTGATAGTTTGGTGCCTTAGTAGAAATGTAAATAGTATTGTGCTGTCGTGCAGGGTGGTTTTTATGTTTGTATAGATAGATTTATTTAGATAGATATCCCCTGCTTGAATCTTTGTATATTTTGGTTGGTATTCAATAAATTTTTGCCTTTTCTAAAATAAAATTAGCTCAACATATATTACCTATTTACATTACATATTTATTTGTATAATGAAAATATAAGTAAAAAAACTAAGGGTGGGTCGGTTCGGTTAAATAGGGTCGGTTAATGGGTCTTAACCGTAACCATAACCGATCTAATCGGTTAATGGAATTATAATAACTGAACCATCGGTTAAGCTTTGGGTCGGTTAAATCGGGTCGGTTAAATCGGTTAATTCGGTTGTGGGTCGGTTAATCGGTTTCTATGCTCACCCCTAACTGATATACAATAGTTTTTTTCACATACCTGACTTCTTAGACATATCTGACTCCTTAGTAAAAATTAGTAAACCTGACTCCTATGATGTTTTTTAAGCAGTTTGGTCCAAGTTTGATTCTGGTGCTTCTGAACGACTTTTGTGAAGGCTAGTGAGATGGCATCTAGGAGGAACGTTAATTATACTCGTCTTGCGGATGAAGATGATGACTATATTATGGGTAATGAAGGAAGATATGACCCTCGGTTTGATTACTCACCATCAAGCTTAGATGAAATCCCATGGAAATCCATTGCCCTTGCACTTTTTCTGCTTGTTCTTGGATGTGGGCTACTACTTCTCTCAATTTTCATCTTCACGGGTCACATGGGAGGAGACAGATCTCAAGCATATGGCCTGTTAGGACTTGGGGCTCTCACCTTCCTCCCAGGTATGCCAACAATATATAACTCCATTACATATTTTATATACGTTGTGAAGATTGGTATGTTTTTATATAAGGTATCCATGTCCAAATCAGTTAAATGCTAAACAAGAGTTGCATGATAATTGCATTTACATTTTGGGAAATTGCAAGGTAACATATAATCCAGAATTCCAGATTGTCAATACTCAATATGGCAATATGGTGTTTATACTAATTACGTAAGGTGTGTGAAATTCAGTTTTTGCTCGACATTGGACAAATTTTCTCAAAAAGGGAACTTCTTTTGAGTTCTTAATCTACAAAAAAGCCAATTTTTGATAACATAATATAATAGTTATAGTTATATATATTGAAAAAATTAAAAATTAACTTGTACTTATTTCTTGGCAAAAATTGAATCTTACACTTCTTCTCATGCTTCTTTTGCTCTGATGTTTAACGTTATTTGTGTAACCAACTGAATTAGATGGGCTTGTTTGGTTATTCATGATAATAGCCTTTTTTTACGGTTTCTAACTTTCTGATGATGATTTATACGTTTTAGGCTTCTACGAGACTCGAATTGCGTACTATTCATGGAGGGGTGCACAAGGTTATCGCTATGCAGCCATTCCTGGTTATTAAGAACTACACACTCGTCCTGTTTATTTGGTTGTATATTCTGGATGTAATATACATCCATCGCCTTTCTCTTATATAGATTATTGTTTTTTTTATAAAACTTATGTTTTGGAAATGAAATATTTACGACAGATTTCCAGTTTCTGTTTGTTGGGTGACTATTAACATCCTTAGATGTAGGCCAAATGCATATAGTTTGTTGGAAGGTTATATTAAAGTTCTGCTATATATGTGTTGAGAAGAGACTACCAAATTTAGTATAAATTGTTGTAATGTCGGTAGTTTGCAAAACTACGAGAAAAGAAAGACTTTTGTTGCAAATAAAGGAGCAAATAGAGAGTGTTTCTTTAATGACAAAAACAGTATCGATTTAAATACTCAACTTGTTCTATTCTAAGAAAGTAAACATCTGTAGATATCATTTCAGATTTCTGAATTCTGCTATACTTAAGTATGTTTTCAATAACTTACATGAAAAACATAAACACCAAAGCATTGCCAAACAATCAACTTGTTAACCCGTCTGCAAGTTATTTGCCTGATTTCGGTAATCATGATGTCTGAGGTCTTGACAAGCTGATAATTCTGCAAGTTATTTGCCTGATTTTGGTAATCATGATGTCATCTAAATTGAGGTCTTGACAACCTGATAATTCTCGGTGCAAACTTTTACATGATTGTAAGCCGATCTGCATACATAGTATTCATGTTATTTACATAGTTATAAAATGGTTAATGGGGTCAAACTAATCAAGATAAGGCAAAAACTGATATTTGTGAAGTATCAACAATCTTATTTCTCTATCTTGATATGTGAAAGCAACAATGGGTTATGGGGACTGATTGGTTCACTTGCAGTTGTAAAAGTATTATGAGGGGCTTTTTTTGCATTCAGAAAATATGGACCAGAAACTGAAAAGATCCAATTGACCAAAAAAGTCAAAAGAGACCTTTTGTTCGCCAAAAATTACATGATGACGTGGCAATAGAAAGGTTGACAGCCACCAGTGCACCACAACAAGCAACATTCTTTCTTCTTTCTTCCCTCTATAAATTAAAATTTTCTCCAAACTTCAAATGCAATCTTCATTCTGGGCATTAAAAATATATAAATAAGTTTTGGTAACATAACCCGGATCCGACAGAGTCGAACCCACCTTTCATCTTTCCTCTAGTGGGGTTCCTATTTTTGCAGAGGGTCATGGAGCAAATAACTTGGTTCATGATAACATAATATCTGTCAGGTATCTTTTCCTCTATATATTTTTTCCTTTTTTTTCCATCTTTGTGTAAATATATGAAACTTCATATACATATCATTGGTCCAAAGATGCCTTTTGATATGATTATCTGACTTTAGTCTTTTCTTGAAAGAATCATACAATATGAAGAAACTTATGAACTTGTTCAAGCATTGATATTGATATAGTAGTGGACTAGTGGTTATCGGTAATTTGTTATGTTGCTTATTTTCAAATTATCACGAAAGTTTTGTAAATATGTATAGTTTGTGATTCATGCTAACATCCAGTACTATTGCCCTCAACATTACATTTTAATATTTTGGCAAATGACTTAGCTTTATTTGTTTGTTCATGGCCATGGTAAAAAAGCTTTAATGCTATTTGCTTACATAAATTTCCATATTATGGGTATAGTATTGGATTTGCATAGGGTAGCTTTAAAGATTTTCAACTGTTCCTTGCAAGCTACTATTCTAAGCAATTACTTAGTTGCCCTACTTTTTAAGCTGTTTTATTTACTTTTAATTTAGTAAAGATACTCTTGACACTTGGGTTAATTATATTACTATAATTAAAGGAATAGATTAATGAGTAATGGTCATTGCTTAATTATTGAGTACCACCTTAATATTAACTTCATAACAAAATCTTGTAGCTTGTTAAAGTGTGTTTTATATCATTCAGTGTGGTGGTGGTGGATGTGTGTGGGTCGGGTGGATTGGAAACGTTATGTAAGGGGCCAAAAGTCAAAATGAGTAGTTGTTTACTGATCTTAGGGATCAAATAGTTATTGATCACATTGTTTTATCAGGGACTAGCAAGTCACCATTTTAAGAAAGGGAGATAAATGGGTGGATGTATTTCATCTCATAAAAACAGCAAAAGATCAAGGAAACCACGATTTAGTTGCACAAAAAAGACCTGCAAGCTTGAGAAAATGAGAAAACAGAACAGCAGTGCAAGACAAGGCGTTTTTGTTCATACAACCAACGTTTGTAGAAACACATCTTCTAAGTCAACTTTTAACCTCAAACAGATGGAAGGGCACCACAACCACTTTGACTCTAATGGTATTTCTTCTGTATTCTTTGAATTTGTTTTTTTTACAGCAAACCTGTTTTTCTCTTTTATCTTATCATTTATTAATCAGCAGACTCATTCACAACTTGTGAGTAATAGTGAACACTTTGCCTTGCAGTAATTTGCCAAGAAGAATTTTGGTTTGACTCGGTCAGCAAAATCGATGAATCTGATTCAGATGATGATTTCTTCAGTGTTCATGGGGGTAATTTAACATAAAAACGCTTTCCACTTTCTGGATAATAATATTCGTCTCCCTTTGTTCCATAGATGTGTTGCATATATTGGTTAAGACTTAAGATAACTCGATAAGTATTTGAACTTTTGTCAAGCGTTTTTAATACTTTAAGGCTGAATTTTGTGATCCTATATCTATTGCTACATTTTTTACTCCAGTAATGGAATGTGGAAATTCAGTAACTGTAATAAAAAGTTGTCCACTTTAGGAAAGATTACAATCTTCATTGGACGGACAGAAGGAGCATGCGTTAGTATTTACAACATGCAATTGTTTTTACTTTGTTTCTTAAAACATAATTTTGGCAGATGGCTTCCGAAATTCATTAAGTGGACAGGTGCTTCAGTATGAGACCTCATCATCAAATAGGATCAATGACTCATTAATATCAGGTCCACAGATGCTAATAAGGAAATCATCGGTGATCAGGCTTTCAATGAAGTGTACTTCGCTTGATATAGAAGAATCCAGTGAAATCCGTACGTTTCATTTGATATAGAAATTTTTTGCTATTATATTTGTAGGAACTAGAAAGTTACAACACAAGTCAAACACCTTTTTTCTTTTGTAGGTTTGTCAAGAAAAGTTTTTTATCGTCCTCGAGCGGGACTTTTGATTCCTTGCTGTACAGATGAAAAGTTAATCTCTGGATCCTGGTCTGCACTTGAGCCCTCAAGTTTTACTGTTCGAGACATCAACTTCTTTAAGTATGCCACCTACATCCTACACAATTTTTTTTCTGATTACGTGTCATCTATGTTTACCAATTTAGTAACTAACTTGCAGAAACAAAACAAAAAGTCCTGCTCCAAATTATTGTCCTTACACTCCTATAGGTGTCGACCTTTTTACATGTCTAAGAAAAGTCAACCATATTGCCCAACATCTTCAGCTTCCTTCGGTCAAAGCCCAAGGAAACTTGCCTTCTTTTCTCATAGTCAACATTCAGGTTCAAATTTTATTATCTTTTGATAGTAATTCTGTTATATGAGACAAAATGTTAACTCTTGTAAGTTGTAACATGCTTACATGTTTTACAGCTACCTACTTATCCAACTGCTATGTTCGCTGGTGACAGTGATGGAGAGGGTCTGAGCCTTGTGCTATATTTTAAACTTTCAGAAACATATGAGAAAGATACGTCTCTTCAGTTTCAAGAAAGTGTCAAGGTAATATAAAAAAGACAGATTTTTGTTCGTTCTTTAAGATGAATTTTTTTAGAAGTTGGTGCATTGCGCATCCAGAGTTTAATTGCAGATGATATGGAGAAAGTGAAGGGATTCAGGAAAGAATCTGCTGTGGCGTTCAGGGAAAGGTTAAAGATTATGGTGGGTGTGGTGAACCCTGAAGATCTTGTTTCCAGTAGCACCGAAAGGAAACTTTTGCACGCCTATAATGAAAAGCCTGTTCTTTCACGACCTCAACATAGCTTTTATCAGGTACCCAACGTCACATTTTTCTCATTAAGAAGTGGAACATAATCTGTATACTATACTCCTTTTTACTATGATTTCAGGGATCAAATTACTTTGAAATTGATCTGGACATTCATCGATTTAGTTACATTGCAAGGAAGGGACTAGAAGCATTTCGTGAACGCCTTAGAAATGGTATTCTGAATTTAGGCTTAACCATTCAGGTACTCGTATTTTTGTCACTTGATTGCTCAACCTCTTATGAAAAAGGTAAGTGATGAAGGTGTTGTGTTTATGTTTGTGAATAATAGGCTCAGAAGCCTGAGGAATTGCCAGAGAAAGTGCTTTGCTGCTTGAGATTAAACAAGATTGACTTTGTGAATCATGGACAAATGCCCACAATTGTTGCCCATTAATAAAGATTCATTTTCTACCATGTTTTCTTAACACTGCCATACACTATATACAAACAATCTTACTTTCCCGAATCCGTGTACTGATTGGGTGGGCATTGTGATATATACACAGTAGTCATACAATTTTTTTTAATGCCTCGAGCTCATCTGATGTCTTTTATCTTCCCTTGTTTTTACTTGTTAGTAGGCATACTCGCTGTTGAAATTTTCGTATTTGGTTCTTTGTCACAAACATTGTCTTCAAATGTTTTAAAGCCGCAAGAATTGGTCAATTTGGATAGAAATTTCAAATAGAGCAATTATCTGTTTGAAACTATACTTGTTAAATAATTCTTTTTACTTATATATATACCAGATACCAGATGGGTTACTTTTAAAATAAAGTAACTGGATTAAATTTACCATATATAATGTTTAGGTTATGGAGCATGTAATGTATCTTATTGAATGAGAACAAAGTTACAAAAGGGTCAAATGAATGGAACAAACACATTAAAAGGTTGGCACTTTAGAGAACTTTAGATGTGCTTTGTATACCACTTCCCATTTCTCCCATGCATGTTGCTTCAGTTCCATTTCTCTTCTTCTCCTTCTTGCAATCATCCAAGCACATGGTACAAGCTCCAAACACAATTGTATAACAAAGAATCAGCTTCTTTTTTGTCTCTCTTTTACATCATAACTCTACATCTGTAACATCCAAAGTACCAAAAAAAACCCATCGTTTCATTACTATGAAATCTGTGGCCTTTTATAATCTGTGTTTGAGATCTATTTTTACAAAATGGAATTGCTTGTACCTCCTGAAAAGCGCGATCTAGATACTCTGTTGCGAGTGTAACCTTCTTGCCTTCCATTGGATCTATGTGATTGAATTAGCATAGGTCCCGAGTAATGTCGCATTTTTTCTTTGTTATGATCCTATCAAATGATAATATGCGTAAGTTAAGGAAGTGACATTTTTGAGTTAAAAGATTATAATGGAATGTTTTTACGTTACTAAAACTTTCAATTCAATCTAAAGATGACTTACAGAGGAGAAATTTTGCTCGTGGATCGGCTCTATGGGACGGACGTCCTGACTTGTTGGGGTTGCAAAACTGACTTGTTTTCGCCTTTTTGTTGACCACCCAAGGGTCCCACTTGATGTGGTTGCCAATGTAGGCAACGTGTCAGCTTGAGATATATCTGTTGTTTGGGAAACAATTAATCGTGTATTGTTACTATCAGCTGATCCTCCTGGCCCATGGAAATAAACACTTCGACGTGCCTGACCAACCATAAAGAATACGAAAATTAGAAAGGTTTGGCATTGTTGTTTAGAAGCAATTAACTGATTATATGATAATGAATAATCATAATCAGATTATCAGACGTAAGTAAATGAATTGCAGACTTGCAGTAGATAGTGTTTGGATGTGCTTCTACTGTATCTATTTGAGTAAGACAAATTCTGATAATTTAGCCCATTGAAAATGTAATAATCACTTTCAAAACACAGAAATCACTTGAAACCATCAACAACTCAAAGCAACAAACACAAGAATAAGAAGAGTGTGAGCAAGAAAAACCTGTGTTTGTTCTAGCAAAGTGTTTCGACCTCTTCTAAGATTTCTTGAAGACCCGGACACCCGAAACTTTCCACCAGCTTTCTTTCTGAAATTTATTAGCTTTTTGAAGTCAGTATGTCCCAATTCTCAGTAACATCTTTGAAGTTTAAACATTCAAGTTCACAAAGAAAAAGGAACATCACCTTTGTGCTTCTTCGCGAAACTTTGCATCAATTTCCTTGCTGGGTGGGTACTTTGGCAAGCTTGCAGGATCACAGGCATACGGTCTCATTTGGAAATACTTAAGATTAACAAAAAATAAACAAAGACCAATAATTAAATCGGTCTCCATAATTTGTTAATCGATTCACGTGAGACAAATGAGCTGTTACCTCAGATTGAAGAGCAGATGTAGCACTCCCACGTTTTTCAGGTTCAATGGAAAGTAATGTATCGATTATACTCACAGCAGATTTTGGGAGTTCTTTACATCGTTCACGAAGAGAGCTTGCGTAAGCATGTCGTGGTTTAGACATTCTTGCAAGAGGAAGTGTCGGTTTAGTCCAGTAATCCTCTGGGGGAGTGCCACAAAGCATGAATATTCTGTGCAATTGTTCAACCTGCAGAAATAGTTTTATCACAGTTGATTATCTGATTCTGATTATATCATATCACATAATCACTCTTAAGATGCACATTCAACATGTTACTTACCTCTGTTCTCCCCTTGAGGATTGGTCTACTGATAAAAAGTTCAGCAAAAACACAGCCAACGCTCCACATGTCGACATATGCTCCATATTGTGTCGACCCCAAAAGAAGCTCAGGAGGACGATACCACAATGTCACCACACGGCTTGTCAATGGTTGCCTGCTAGAAACAAAATTTGCTAGCCCAAAATCTGCTATCTTCAATTGCCCTTCATTATTCACCAAAATATTTGATGTTTTAATATCTCTATGAAGGATTCCTCGTGAGTGACAATGCTCGATTCCTTTCAACAATTGACACATGTAGCATTTTATCTGCACCCAAGAAAATCTTTGAAATAACAAAGCTTAACCATTTCATGTGGGGAAATCAAGATAAACCTTTAAATTTCTTAAACCTGAGATTCAGTGAATCTAATGTTGGGGGATGATAGGAGTCCTGCAAGATCATGTTCCATATATTCGAAAACAAGGTAGATGTTACTTGATAAACGGGACGTAATTATCCCCTCTAGTTTCATGATGTTTGGATGGTCAAGTCTTCGAAGAATTGTGATTTCTCGAGCCATAAATCTCACACTTTCCGGTTGTAAACTGTCGAATCTGACCTTCTTCAGGGCCATCATTCTACCTGTTCTGAGATCGCGTGCACGATACACATTACTGTATGTTCCTTGTCCAATCTACATTTTTGAAAATAAAACCCCATGAATAAACAACATGAAATTGTGGCATTATTTTAACACTTAACATTATAACGTTATACGTAGCATGAAAACTAATATACAATTAAAAAATAAGGTGAAAGTAGGTTGCATTTTGATAATTAACATTTAAGTATAAACAATCGAATGACATACCTTTTCAAACCTCTCAAAGCCATCAGATTTTAGTGGAAGCCAACCATCAATGGCTTCACCGGCAACAGCACTAAGCCAGGCCGGCCACCCTGCAGCAACATGTTCCGCAACAGTCGATCTTCCAAACTTTAAGTTAAACGAAAATGAAGGCTTTTTTGAATGCTTGTTAACAGAATCATGATTTGAAGATTCATCACCTCGAATATCTAGCACAATATCACCTCTTTTTCCAGCAGAATCACCATTATTACTGATCTTGTTAACGTCTTGTGTTTCATCTTTAATGCTGTCCAATATTAAATTATCATTATGATAATTGTGATGATTAGCAATGGTCAGGGAAGAATGATGGATAGGGGAAATAGTAGAGTGTGCAACATGTTTGGAGCAGATGCACCCCATTTACATTTACATTTGCATTCACCCCCAAAACCCATCAAACGAATCGATAGATTTTGGGGCGACCCACATGGACCCAAAAGGGAGATTTGGGTCTGAAAGAAACTGGTTTAGTAAGGAAATATCACCCCTTAAATTTGCTTCAGACAAAACACGAACCATAATTTCGGTGGTTTGATAAATTGTGTGGATCCTGAATGGTTTTGGCAATTCGGTATGGCATAATTATAGGACAAGTTGAGGATCATTCGCCAAACAACTCTCCCTATCACCCTTTTTAATTCTCTTATTAGTTGCAGGTTATTTATGTCTTTAGATCATTTTCTGTAACATAACTATGTACATGTGAGTGTTTCAATAAAAACACAAATATCGGTAAGAACCATAAGAACGGCTATATCAAAATATCAATCGTCTCAAAAAAATTCACAAACCTTGTGGAAATATTTCTAGTGCACCAGATGCATAACCTTAAAAGCAATGTTTTGAAAACCGGTTTTTGAATCGGTTCGGACATCCCTCCGGTTCCGGTTCAACCGGAACCCAAAACCGGTCAAAACCGGACCAAACTACAAAAAAAATTAAAAAACCGGGAAAAACCGGATTGGACCGCCGGTCCGTTGACCAGTCAACGGAGGCCCAAAACCGGTTCCATCCCGGCCGGAAATGTCAAATTTCCCGGTTCAACCGGTTGGACCGGGCCGATTGAACCGGTTTTCAAAACATTGCTTAAAAGTTATGTATTAATCAATATGGATGATGGGAATCTTGAAACATTAACTGAGATCTACAGTTGTAATAGATATGAACTTGCCCATATTTTTTACCAAGTAATAATGATAAAATACTCAAACCTAAAATAAAAAAACAGACTTTCAATCCCAGTGATAATCACAATACATTACAAGAACAATGTGATTAAAATAAAATCAAAGGCTGATTACCAATTTTAAGTATCCCAGTTTAGGTATCCACACAAGATCATAAGTACTAATAATTCAATAATCAATCGTTTTGTCCGTCAGAAACAGATGATAATTGAGTCCCAAATAGCTGCAACTGCAACGATCATGGACATAAACACATGGCCTCTAGTAACCGAAAATCTAGAAGAGCGACTCTTTACAGGGGCAGGTTCTGGAGGTGGTGGTAGATCGTTGACATGAACGTGCAGTTTCATTCCTCCATAGCAATACCCTTTGCTGCTAATGAAGTAATAATCGCCAGTAGCGTTTAGCGGTACCACATCTCTTCCTGCTCCTGTGGTGTAATTATGTAGCGGATGCTCAGCATTGCATGTCTCGTAGTTTGTCTGGTTGACTTCCAGTACGTCGTTCTGGTACCTGTCGTATCCAAAATCTGCAACATGAGACAAACATAGTCAATGACTGTTCGATAGAAGCTTGACTCATGCCGGTTTACAAAAATCTTGATTGTACAAAAATCTTGACTCATACCGGTTTACAGTCAATGACTGTTCGATAGAAGCTTGACTCATGCCGGTTTACAAAAATCTTGATTGTACAAAGAGAAAAGTTTAGTTTTCATTACACAATGCTAACATTATAGGATAGTGATCAGAATCAAAATACAACGTATATCATAATGAAATATCTCATTGGGTAAAAAAGTGTAAAAATTAGTATAACTTTTATTCAATCTTAAGCAAAAAAATTTGATTTGTCATTATACAAGTGCTAACAATATATACGATAACATTTTTTTATTGTTACTGGTTCAGAAAAATTAATATTACCCTACTACGTGTCACCTGAAATTCCGAACCCGCCGTTGATACCGATCATGATCAAGAAAACAGTATCTTAACAATTAAAGGTTCAGGAACTAATTAGCTAAAAGGTAATGGGTTACGTACAGAGCCAATCGCCACGATAGAAAGTTTGATTAGCAGCCCAAAGAGTGTAATTGACGTTAGAAGTCCAACCCTTTTTATCTCCCACGTTGAACCGTTTAGCAGACACATCAACCGCTGACATCATCATCATCATCATCATAAGCGTGACGTAAACTATCAATCCGACCGCCGAGGAAGATTTACTGCTGCTGCCCATTATTCTGCGTGCTGACACTGACACAAAAGTTTCTAGGTTGTTCCACGCGGGGCTTCTGGTTTGTACTTATACCACAAAAAACAACATTCTCGGGTTGTCAATCGGGCCATGGGTAACCCGACCATAATAAATATTTACAATTTACCATATTAAATACATGTAAGGCTGTAAAAAGATAACGATAAAACACAAATTAATAGCTGGAAATTTTATATAAAGGATAACGTTTGTAAAAGATGTTACTGTATAAATTTTGATCTTAAAGGTGTAATTACGTATATCTAAAAATTACACTTAGTTTTCTTATTGATTGAATTTTTTCACTCTCCATATTTTATACATTGAATTTGACGTGTTTCATAATCTTTTTAGGTTTATATTAAATTTATGTAAGTATGTCTTTTTGTCATTTTCTCAAATAGTTACGGATTATTTATTAAATTTATCCCATTTTTGTTACTTTTGATAAACAAAAGTTATCGGAAACTAATAAAATCACACCAATGCTATCAAGTTCAACGTTTTGCTATTTTCAAAGCTGTCAAATAAATAGTAATGCTCATAAAACTACTTGGTTATATTTTGACAAACAGTCTTAAGTTAGTAATTTTTGATAACTTAGAAGAGATTTTTATGTTAGTATATGACAACTCATAATGAAGTAATCATCAAGTTAAGAGCATTAATGTCACTTAACAACAACTTTGTGTAGCTGTCATAGTTATATAGTTGGGATGATCTCTAAACGAAAACTTTTGAATATTTGTAATAAAATGTGTGTGAGCTATTTTGATAGATTTTTAACGACCATAATTGATGTGCAACATACATAAAGGTTGAAGCATTTATCATCTAAGTATGTACGTAATTTGATGTATTAGTAATAATGTTTTTTTGCCAATAATTTTGTTTCCACTAGATTCTTGTATAAAAAGAGTTCTTTATGTTAAAATATGCTTTCAAGGTCGTCACTTCAGTAAATCACTTAAGCCCTAACACATTTTCGATGACATGGAGCTAGACTATAATATTGGATAATACACATAAACAAAAAGAAATGATACCCTGTATTTAAATTCCTAAAAAGGAAAAGAAATGATATAAAAAAAAGATTATAGCAACCCTTGCCTCGAGGTATGAGAGGAAATTTTCAATTAAAAGATTGGAGGTTCAAATCTTACTTGAGACCGTGAATATATAATATTCATGTAGTTGTATATAGTATGTGTTTACTAGATTGTAGGTTTGACATTCTAAAAAAATATATTCCATATTAATAAGTCATGTTTTAAAAATGGTGATGCACAAAGTAAAAAATGATGTAAAATAAGCCATTAAATAAAATACAAAAACATATCTTAAGTTCACAATAACATCTGAACCTTAAATGTTTTATACAATATAATAAGCTGAAGGGGAAAAAATCATGGTCCTTTACACGGCAACTGATCATCCATGTCTATAGTATAATCCCACCATTGTATATGCAGAACCCATATCCCTCACATAAATAGCAGTGTGTAATGGATGACCCACACGACACTTCTCATATGGGTCAAAGTGATTATAAGCATTATCAAACGTGTAATATAACCGACATGTTGCAACTTAATCAAGTCTTCTTAACAAATACTCAACTTGGACCTCCTTAGTCAAAGGCATGATCCACTCCCCATAAAGATCAGCAACTAAGCTTGGGTTTATTTTGTACACTGGCTCTGGTGCAACGTCCACCGATCCCACATCAACTACTTGCCCATAAGTCTTCGTTTTTGTTTCCACCCTTCTTTGGATCGCCTCCTCCACAACCGGATATGTCAACAAAGCCATCAGTTTTTTCCTATCCTGCAAGTATAATCCTCATCATATAACCATAAGTCCATAAGTTTATACAAACTTGATACCATTCCTAATAGCAATATGTCTAGACAGAATCCTTACCTGTGCTCTGATTGCAGCTTCATAATCACTTGATGAAGCTCTAAATTTTGCTTCTGCTACAAATTTACCATAGTGGATTCGTTTAGAAAGAGCCTGCAAAGTAAAGGTTGAAAATTTAACCTTTCAGGGTCACTAGGTATGCAAATATATCCTGATTGGTGAGCAAATTTAGGCGTGTTTGGCATTTCTTATTTTAAATATTTAAGTGTGTACCATGTCAAAGTTTAAGGTGTTTGGATGATTAAGGTGTTTGGATGGAGCAAATAGAAAAACTAGCTTTTTAGTGGTATGATTACTCCAAAAAGCTAAAAATCCCATCAAAAAAGCCAAGCCAAACACCCCCTAAGTCCTTATTAATTCTAATATAGTAGATGCTAGAAGAGTGTTTGGTGTGTTTTTCTGCTGTCAAAATTTGGCAATACGCATATAAGCCCTTAATAAGACAATCCCAAATACCCCCAAAGTTATGAGATGATCCACATGACCGATGTTAAAAAAAAAAAAAACTGCATCAGTTAGTATATGTTACCTGCAAGCAGATGGTATCACATGCTGCTGTTGATCCACAATTACCATCATTTCCTTTCTTGACCAGCCTAGGTAAAAGATCTTTGAAGTACATATCCCATATTTGGCTGTTGATATTGATAGAATCAGCACTAGAATGCAACACCTATATGCATAGAATCGGACTAGTTAATAAGCACTAAAGCATCTCAATTTCTTATAGGATTGAAATGCAATAAAGCTAGCATGTTACCTTTGGGTATTGCAAAGGGGGCAACATAGGTTCAGGCAAGTCATTTGGGAAAAAAGGATGCTCATCAGGGTTCTTGTATCTTCCGACCTGTTTTAAAATATAATTCTTAACGTTGCCTTTTTTTCGTATTAATAATATTAAAAGGCACTTAACTTACCTTAGCGTGAACTTTTTCGGTTTCTTGGACCATGAACTCAACCAACGAACCCTGGAAGCCATCCATGAAGAAAGCTTTGGGGTCATATGTATCCTCATTGTAACAATATTGAGCTCTTTCTACAAGACTAAATATAATGCTATCCTCTTGTCGAATTAAAGAGCTTCTTATACCGTCAAGCGTATAGATCTCACTCTCATCTATTCTAGCTGCGCTCTTCACTCTACAAGAAAATGAAAGGAAATAACACTAAAAGTTCAAAGAAACATTCATAATGCTACTCCATTGATATCAATATAAATTCAAATTTTGAGCAGATAAATGTTATTTCTGTGTACGTTCAAATTCAACACAAACTTCATACATATATAAGCGGTCGATAAACAGGCCGAAAATGGCACAAAATCTATTAACTTTTCTTAAATTAAGTAAAAAATGGTAATCCAAATATATGAATAGTGAATACTCGGCATTAATTATGTTCTACATACTATCAATATCAATATATATACATTAAAAAGAACACTACTTTCATTAATATTATTATTTATTATTATTATATCTCAAATCAAAAGCTAAAGTCTTGAAACAAACCCACTAACATGTGCTGGCGATTAAAAAAAAAAGTTTCTTGGAATCAAAAGGGTACCCGAGAGAGGCAGAGGCCTGAACAGATTGGATGCGATTGCTTGAAAAGCCTGAAATGGGTGTCTGAAAGTTGCAATCTTTCCATGATTTGAGGGCAAATGAGGTATCAAACCTTGAAGATTTTGAAAGGGGGGGAATGGTGGAGATGGCAGGAGACAACTGGGATCCCCATGGTTTGGCCTCCATTTCTTAGTTGAAATGTGGAAACTAATAAAGGGGAAACTAATATTAATATGATCTGAGAAAAACCAACGCCCAATCAGAAAAGAAGATGGTGAAGGGGGTTGGTGGGTTTGGGGGGTTAGGTATAGGAAAATGAGGTGTCCACTCCATAACGGATGTTTGGTCAGACTCATACGTTGTGCAATCATGGGGGTGTTTGGATTAACTATCTTTGTGGAGCAATTTTGAAGAACCTTTTTTAGTTAAGACTATATTTTTAAGTTTTTGTTTTGTTTTGCGCTAAACTTCATACTTGTTACCAATGTTTTGAAAACCGGAAACCGGATCGGACCGGATTACCATCTGGTTTCGGTTCAACCAGTTCAACTGGTTCGGTCGAACCGTTCAGTTGAACCTACCACGTCATCATTTTATATATAAAAAAACCCGGTTGAACGGTCCGGTTCCCATTGTATGTATAAAAAAAAGCACTTGACAAAAATTATTTATTTTGTTGTAAGCACTTGACAATGTATATTGTATGTATACCGTCCAGTTGAACCTGCCACGTCATCATTTTATATATAAAAAACCCCGGTTGAACCGTCCAGTAGAACTTACATTGACCAGGATTGTATATACAAAATTATTTATTTTTGCACATTGTATGTATTATGGTGACGTGTTATCAGTTATAAGGTGGCACATGACATCTGTACAAGTTAACAAGTAACCAAAATATACACAATCTACAAAATAAATAGTTTTGTACATACAATATCAATAAATTTGTTTACATACACACAAGAAGGCCAACGAATACCTATAAATATTAAAATTAAAAAGCACTTGACCCTTTACATATCAGTTTAATTAGGGTGGTGATTTGTATTCCCACTAAAGTTTAGTCATACATTACTATTATGAATTAATCAGATGTGTTGTAAAACATTTTAAAACATAATTATTGGTGTATGGTTAAATTTTGATAGTTTCAAATCACCGCCCAATAAATTATGATACAAGTTAAAACCAATGAATAAGATGAATGAAACGGAAAAAAAGGGAAAAAACTTATTTGATAAAGGTATATCTTTGTAAATGTATCTTTTATCTCATCCCATATATCATATATCATATAACTTATATCAAAAAACTATCGAGATTTGCTAACTATAATTTTCTAAAGCTATTTGAATTAGCTTTTATAACACTCTTAAACTTTTTCAAAATATACTTATAAGTAAATTATATACGTTGATGTTATCAGTAAATATGCTTTTAATTACACACAATTACAAAACATATTACAAAAAACACACACACACACACACATATATATATATATATATATAATCGATCAAATCACAAAGCATTTTTACAAGAGAATTATGAACATTTTGCTAATGTGTTATTGTTGGTTTTAAGTGTCTACTACGTCGTGTTTTTCATTAGAGTGAAAGTTTTTGGGTTTTATTTATTATATATATTTAGAGTATTCTTCAACAAAATTATTGACTATTATTAATATTTTATTGTATCCATAATTTTATATTAAGGGTGTGTTTGATAACAAAGAGTTAAAGTAGCTTTTATTCAAAAGTCAGTTTGAAAAGTTTTTTGGATGGGTTTGGAAGAGGACTTTTATGGGCTTTTAAGGGCTTAAACTTCCATTTTTAATACAGTAAGTATCAACCCATAAGCGTTGTTTGCTAACGCAAAAAAAAAGAATGGAGCTTCTTAAAAAAAATTATACGGAGTATCTGAGAAGCATCTAAACAAGAAGTTTTTTTGAATAGAAGCTCAAATTCTAGCTCCAGACACAAACTCTAACTCTAGTTCCAACTTCAACCAACAGCTTCTGTCCTTTGTTGCCAAACATACATCTTGTTTGATGGCTTTTGAAGCTTCTTTTTTCAAAAACTCCCATTTTATTTCTATCGTCAAACAAGACTTAAAAATTGAAGATCAAGCCCTAGAAGCAATGTTTTGAAAACCGGTTCGAACCGGTCGGTCCGACCGGGAATTTTGAGATTTCCAAGTCTGGTAAAACCGGTTTTGACCAGTAGTTGACCAGTCAACGAACCGCTCGGTTCGGTCAAACCCGGACGGTTCGACCAGAAACCGGACCGGTTGGGCTGATTTTTGATTTTTTTTTTAGAAATTGCGTTTTGGACCGGTTTTAGGGCGGTTGGGCCGGACCGGTCCAACCGGAACCAGACCCCTAACCGGTCCGATCCGGTTTTCGGTTTTAAAAACATTGCTTAGAGCTCATCTTCCAAATACACTCTAAAAGTAAATTTAAATTTAATCCAGATCTTATCACTCTATTAGTTTTTTTACAAACCTGTTTTGAATTGTTTTTACCAATTAATTATTTTCTCTAAGTTTAAGTTTATTTTTATTAAATTCAATTTGCATTTCTACTTATTTTGCAATAATTCGGATAACGCAATCGTTAAGATTACATGGACAACACGTCCACCCTCTGTTTCCCCATAACCCCCAAATATGCAAATTCCGGCCCCGGTTCGAGCACCGGCGTGGGTATCCACGCGCCGCCTTCTCGAACAAAAGCTATCGGACCTCCATAAATTGACAGACCTCAAGCAATTAAACCAAATTCACGCTCTCATTTACAAATCAAATCTTCACCAAGACCCATTCGTCATCCCCAAACTCATCACCGCATTCTCATTGTGCCGTCAGCTACCGTCCGCAGTCAAAGCCTTCAATCAAGTTAACGAACCCAATGTTCATTTATACAACACCATGATTCGAGCTCATGTTCATAATTCTCAACCTGCACAAGCTTTTGAAACGTTCTTATTGATGCAGAATTGTGGTGTGTTTCCCGATAATTTTACCTACCCTTTTCTGTTAAAAGCATGCGGTGGTCAGAATGATTATAATCTGGTTAAAATGATTCATAGTTGTATCGAAAAGTTTGGGTTTAGCTCTGATGTTTACGTACCGAATGCCTTGATTGATTCGTATTCGAGGTGTGGGGTAATTGGTGTTGGTGCAGCTAAGAAGGTGTTTAGTGTTATGGAGGATAAAGATACTGTGTCTTGGAACACAATGATAGGTGGGCTGCTGAAAGCGAATCGGTTAAGCGATGCTCGCCAACTGTTTGATGAAATGCCTGAACGAGATATGGTGAGTTGGAATACTATTTTGGATGGGTATGCGAAGGCGGGAGAGTTAAATGATGCGTTTGAGTTGTTTGAGAGAATGCCTGAGAGAAACGTTGTGTCTTGGTCTACGATGCTTACAGGGTATAGTAAAGCCGGTGATATGGATATGACACGAATGTTGTTTGATAAAATGCCTGTCAAGAATATGGTTTCGTGGACGATTATTATAGCTGGGTACGCGGGAAAAGGGCTAGCAAAGGAGGCTGTTGATTTATACGAGCGAATGGAGGAAGCAGGGTATCGGCCTGATGATGGGGCAATAATTAGTATTTTAGCTGCGTGTGCAGAATCTGGTTTGCTCTGGTTAGGTAAACGTGTTCACCAGTCTATTAAAAGAAACAAGTATCAATGTAGTACGCTCATAGAAAACGCGTTAGTTGATATGTATGCTAAGTGTGGTAGTTTAAATAAAGCGTTAAGTATCTTTAATGCGATGAGTAAGAAAGATTTAGTATCGTGGAATGCCATGATTCATGGGTTAGCTATGCATGGTGATGGAGACGAAGCACTTAAGCTTTTTTCCAGAATGAAACAAGAAGGATTCACTCCAGATAAAGTTACTTTCGTTGGTGTCTTATGTGCTTGTACTCATGGAGGTTTTGTCGATGAAGGGATTCAGTATTTTTACACCATGGAACGAGATTACGGTGTTCCTCCCGAAATCGAACATTATGGCTGCGTGATCGATCTTTTAGGCCGTGGTGGGCGTCTTCAAGAAGCGTTTAGGTTAGTGCGTACAATGCCCGTTGAACCAAATGTTATTATATGGGGTGCACTTTTAGGGGCCTGCAGGCTTTATAATGCAGTCGAACTTGCTCAAGATGTGTTGGAGCATTTGGTAAAACTAGAACCTCAAAATGCAGGAAACTATTCAATGTTGTCTAATATATATGCTGCAACTGGGAATTGGTCTGGTGTTGCTGACGTAAGGTTGAAAATGAAGAACACTGGTAACGAAAAGCCATCAGGGGCTAGTCTGATTGAATTAGAAGACGGAGTTCATGAATTTACTGTAAAAAATACCGCGCATCCTGCAAATGATAAGATTTACCGGATGGTTGACGGATTGAGTGACCATATTAAAAAAGTTGGTTATTTCCCAGATGCAATCTACTAATGTATGCTGGTAAACTGATACTGGAAGCTTTGATGGCAAATAGAGGAGGTGCTGCGAAGTTGTTTAGTCGGCCCTTTTTGAGACCGACTTCATTGATCTTGTTGTATGTATGTAATTATGTATTATCATACTGAATTCGAGTTCTCAAGCCTCACAAAGTCACATTCATATTATTGATATATATACACCTGAATACAAAGCTTTACAGTGATTCATTATGTAATTACTATCATCATTTCTAGTTATACATGGAATGTTCAATCACAGGTGCTGTTCTTTGTATACAAACAGTATCTGTATTGTAATACTCCGTAGTAAGTTAAAGTCAGTTGGCAATTAGTGAACAAACTTTGTAATTGCACAAAGATTGAAATGTTTAAATAAATAAATGATAAATTATTGCATATCAAATAATCATGATGAACTATAAATCTGATCACAATTCCATACTAAGTAAATTAATATTTGGGTGAAGACACAAATAGGTTCACTGTACTTTGCGAAAATATTCATCTGAGTTACTAAACTTTATAAATGTTCAATTGAGTTACTGTACTTGTTGATTGTATCATCTCGTCTATTTTGCTTAATTTTGATTAAAAGTTTAGTGATCTAATTGAACATTTTTAAATTTAGTAAAGCGGCATAATCTAGGCTATTGCAACTATGTCGAAAGTTTGGTAACCTAATTGAACATTTTTACAAGTACAGTAAATCAATTGAACATTTTTTAAGTTTAGTAACCAGTTGAACATTTTCGTAAAGTATAATGATTTATTTGTATATTAACCCTTAATATATAAGTTTCATGATTTCAAATTATTCAAATAATAATGGTTTATATAGAGTACTCCGTTATTACATCATTAATTGAACATCAATGCTACTCGTTATGAAGTAAGAAAAGTATTTTAGATGTTATGACTCGACCCTACACAAAGGATCCAACCTATTAGATCATTCGTAATCGTAATATCAAAACATTCATTTTTCAATCGCTGCATCAGCATAACACCACAACACCATTTCATCATACACAATCATTAACACTAGAACGTCTCTTTTTTCCCCTGAGCCCCACTAATTAGTGTTAATTTTCATTTATTTAACAAAACAAATACAATTTCATTAAATACAATACAATTCAATAACTAAAATACAATACGATAGTAAAAATAAAGAGTACAAATATTTAAATTGCGATTACGTCTTAAAAATAAAACGTTACAATCCTTAAATAAATGAAAGTACACGATTAAGTCCTAAAAATAGAAATGGTTGTTGTTGGAAGTAGGGGTTTGGTTGATTGAATGGTTGTTGAGGATAGTATGGGGATAGGTGGACTGCGGATCGAGGGAGAGTTATTCGGGCTGGGTGTGTTTAGTGTTCCGAATAACATTAGGTTGATGTATGATAAATTATCCGAATTTGGGTTTTGATTTGAGTTGGGATTGAGGGTTGAATTTGGAGAAGACATAGTTAAATTGGAGATGATTTTCTTGTGTTTGTGAATTTTTAGAATGTATGTGAAATAATGGTTGGAGATTGTAATGTGAATATATGTGAAATAATGGTTAATGTATGTGTATATATAGTGTAAGATAGAGTTTAATTTTTTTTTCACTACCGTTGCATCCCAACGGTTATATACTTTTTTAATATATTCTTTTCCTTGTTACCGTTACCAAATTAAAAAAATTGCATTTTCTTCGTATTAAAACCGATAGGAAAAAGGGAAAATAAAATAAAATCGAAGGTGAGGCCCATATCGACGCGCATTCTCGTCCCGTTCATCGAGCACGAACGCCTCAGAACACCGCGTTGCGGGTTCTGGGCTTTCAACCCGGGCAAAACGCCCCTTTCACCCAGCGTTGTGAATGATCTTAGATGAGTTCTTGAAGTTAACACATTAATTCATATATATTAAACTTGTACCAACCACTTTTTTGCCTAGCAATATCAGTGTAACCTAATTAGAGTTTGTGAGCTGAAGATGAAAATGTTTAGAAAGTGTCTTAATTTGTTTTAAAAATTTTGGATAACTAAATTAACTAAGTACTTTATTCATAAATTAATTAAACAGTTATATACCTTAGATAGTGACTTATGCGTTGCAAAAAAAAACATATTACTTTACATGATATTTCATTTTTTTTAAGAAAAAAAAAAGAAGATAAACCCACAACATCACACGTAATTATATACATTATTACTTGCAACAAGACTCGGCACTCGTTCACTAGTCTAGTGATGGATTACATGCAATATAAATGTTCATCATGAGTTCAATTCTCATCCGTATATTCCTTTAATCATAGATTATGCAACTTACCTCTCTCATATTGATCGTGAGATCAGTCAGTAAAAGACCGCCAGAAGATCCGTTTTACTTTTTTCTTTTTTGTTTTAAGGCTCGGAACTCATAACTATTTTTTTAAAACTCCTTAAATTATGCTAACTTAAAGTCTCTATATTATTATCCGTATGATTTCAATAAAACTTTGAACCACAGATTATTTTTAGTCTTGTCTGGTAGATATTTAAAGAAAAAAAATAGACCACCTATAAAATGTTTGTGAAATCAATGTGTGATGTGGTCGCAATAAAATAAAGCATTGATGATGGTGAGGTCAGTTGCATACTTTTCCGTAATTTAAGACTATACATGCTATGATGTGAATTTTTATGGCAATCAAATCATAATATCAATAAAACAATTAATAGCTGAATTCAATTTTACACTAATCGTTTTAATTGTAATTCAAATTCAAATTCGTTATATTTCTCCTTAAAATTAGTTACACTAGATCATAACCCGCGAAATTCACGGGCTATCTCAAGAACTAATTACCATAAACTATATAGATTATCTTATTTTTTTTTTAAATGAAAAGTAACAAAGGTTCAAGTACGGATAAGTTAAAATCAAGTTTATATTATCTTAATACGAAGAACTTTCATATCTCACATAATTTTTTGATAGTCCACGTGATAAAATAACAATGGCAAAAAAAACATGTATAATCTTATTTGGGGTTAGTGTCTGGGAATGTACCAAACTTTGACCAAATGTCTATTGTGTGTACCCAACTTACATTTGCTAATTTTAATGCGTTTTGATGTATTTTGACGATGTGTCGATGACGTGTCACTCTCTCCGTATGCCACGTGGCACGCTATACGAATGACACGTTATCAAAATACATCAAAACATCGTTTTTGAAAGTTGAATACATTAAAATTAACAAATGTAAGTTGGGTACACACAATAGACATTTGATCAAAGTTTGATACATTCCCAGACACTAAACCCATCTTATTTAGCACACTTATTATGCATAAAAAAATGTAATTTAAGACAAGGGTATTTTTCGGTTGACCAATCCATTCCAAAGATCGACATTCCAACTGTTAAGTAACCTATTTGCCTATTACTCGAGGTGAAAAAATGAGTAGGTTGGAAGAGGGACAAAATAAGTTCGGGTCAAGACAGATAAAGTCAAGTAGGGCTGACCCAAAAACACTTATCCAATTGATTTTTTAGATCTAATAAAAATATATGCTAATATGAGTACATAACTACATTGGTACGTGGATTATCCAAAATTTTTTTGACAATGTGAAATAGGAAATTTTCATGTATTGAACACATCTTGACTCATTTGACTTCAATATCAGTTAAATCATTGACTTGGCCTTTTTTTCCAGTTTAAGATAATGATAACTCAAAGGTGATTAGCATCATCTAACCATGAAAAGTTTTTTTTAGCTTCTTGACTTAGCCCTAGGGGTGTTCATTAATTGGGTTGAACCGAAAAACCACCAAATCCAAATAGGTTTGGTTTAATTGGTTTCGGGTTATTTGGATTTGGTTCAGTTATTTGGTTTTAACCGATATTATAACCGGTTTTTGGTTCGGTTTTGGATTAGAGATTGTCAATTTGGGGTCCACCCGAAAATCCGATACAATAGTAATGAGCTTTTTATGAGACCATCACACACTTCCTATCTCATGAAAAATCTTCTTTCTCATTGTGTTCAATTTTGTTAGTAACATGTTTATATTTATCAACCTATACATATCCATTGTTATAATTCACTTAAAATTTTAAATAAATGCACATTTTTTATTTCAGTCAGTGTCAATAAAAATTAAGTAAGACAATGATTATTAAACGATTAAACTGCAAAAACTCATGATTCATCTCTCTTAATGATAAATGTTAGTTTAATAAATATCATTATCAGTAAATTATACTTCCATTTTCGAGAAAAAATTGGAGTTATTTTCTTAGTATTCTTCAAACCTTATCATAAGTTCGGATTTACGAGCCCCAAACCGATTAATATGATTGTTATTCGGTTGGTTTGGATTGGGTTTGTGTAGTTTCGGTTTGGGTATTGGGCTGCTTTTATTTTCTTCAAAAACCGAACAAACTAAACCGAATAACTCCACTAAACCGAAACCCGACCGTTTGAACACCCCTACAGTTAGCCCATTTGTTCAATACAAATATCAACACCCATTCGTCCAGTTATTTCCTGTCCAAATATTTTGAAAAATATTATTTAATGTTGCAGGTAGTTAGCATTTGTAATTTGTAAGGACAATGGATACTCTAATACTAACTGATAGAATGGTGAAACCCGCATGAATGCCGCATCATTTCTTATAGGAAAAAACAGAACATGCAATAAAGAATACAAAAAAAAAGAAAAATAAGAAAGGTTTGTGAACATGTACATTATGAGTCAACGTGCATCACCAAATAACAGACTAAAAATAAAATATACTAGCTTGTATCATTTTACAAGAGATGGCTTGAACTTCATTGAATTAATATCTAACTGAAGGGTAAAATTGGTGATTTTATTGTGTCATGACATTATTTTGGCTAGATTACGTGTAAATGACACAGACTGTGCCATAAAATAATCTCTTTTGAACTTTTTTATAGTTAAACGACCTAAATTACACAACTATAATATTTTAAACACATCTAATAAAAAAAGGATATACTTACTTTGATCTTGGCAACTGCATCTTCAGTTCTAGCATTTACAACATGAGTGGCTTCGAGCAATTTAGCTTTGTAAAGTTTATCATCCTGTATTCTAGGACAATAATCTCAGACACACCATAGGCACGTGCTATCTACAGGCAACTGAACATTTACCTAATTATAATCGCATAGTAAGCGCCACTAAAATATAAAGTAGTTAAGCCACAAAAGGAAGCTTTTAGTGGTTAATTATCTTCTGATCAAAAGAATATTTTACATAAAATATGAGTCATTCACGTCTTAACCAACCTTCATATTCGCAGTTTACTACCATTTGCAGTTGACTACAATTCACGTCCTTATGTGTGATTTGTGTGCCATTGATTTTGCTTTTGTTTATTTGATTTTTTACGGATTAGGTAATCGATTTTTGATACCGACTTTCAAACTAGTGGCAAATTAAAAAAAAAAACCCCAATTATAATAAAGTTTATGTCAAACATAAATAAGGGTGATTGTGTACAATGCTTGTTACAGTACCTAAATCAGTGTTTGTCATAAAGTTTGTGACTTTACGTTGACATGTTGACCAACGTGAAATGGCCGTTTCTTGTTTGTCAAGATTTCATTCTGCTCCAGAAATCGTTTTAAGTTCTACAAAATGTTAAAGCTTCAGCTTACAAAAAAACACAAAGTTCAGAGTTAATTGATAAATAAAACATTTCAAAAATGCTGCTTTAATTCATTGCACAATTCTAAAAAAATGCACATAACAGTTCACATATATTTATGCACTCAACCCGCCCGTTTACCACCTGTATGGATAACTTTTTATATGAATAATGAGTAAACAGTTATCCATAGTGTACCCACGAGAACTTTCCGGAAAAAAAATCTACATTTTCCAAATTTCGGCTGTAAATAGACTCACAATTCTTAGTATGTACTACATCATTCACAGTTCACGTAATATAAATCCTAATAATCACCCTACATTATTGGGGATTTTCTAACACCTAGGGTAGTATGTAGGTTAGGAAAAGGCAGCTGCCAATTCTAGTGATGAATCATCCATGTTTGTGAAAAAGAGAAAAACAGGAACATTGCTAGATGATGCATAAGATTAGATAACAAACTTACAGGATTTTATTAGGTAACACATGTTACCTGTTTGGAGAAAGAATCTATATCTCTCTTGGCTGTTTGAAGTTGTTCTCTATTTCAATCACATGCTACTAAACACAACACATCATTACTTAAGTTATTTAGAGAGTTTGTTAGCAAATTTTTCTAAAAATAAAATATATGTGATGTAAAACGGATTAGTCATTGGAAAATGAAGTCACCGCGACTAGTTAGTGTATTTTCATGAATTTACAAATGATAGACCAAAAATCACATGAACATATGTTTAGAATTATTCATGAAATGTCTACTAAACCACAATGACAAGCTAACATCCACAATAAATAAGTTTCAGTCATGCTAGTTGCTAGTCATGTTAGTTGCTAGTTGCTGGCATCCATATATTAAAACACACATCTTGAAGATGCGTTAGGGTATCTTGTATGGCATTGATATCGCGTAAAAAGTCATGTTTTTACTACCGATATCTCTTTCATTCTAGAACTATTCTTGGCATTTTAAACTCAAAACCAGTACAAATCAATGATATAATGCCAAAATGGTCAAAACAAGGTTGCACGATAAAAATCAAGCAAAACGGATGAAAAACGAAGATTCCACACACGTTTGAAGATTCAAGGCATCAAAACAAGATTTTAAGACAAAAGTGCCCATCATCAACATCCATCTCACCCAAGATGTTCGTTTTCAAATTACAAATCCAACAGAAGAAGAATCAACAAAAACGGATAAAGAATGAATATTCTACGCCCGCCGGAAGATCCAAATGATTCGTACGCAACATCTGGAGATAGGAGACATATTTTTGGGATATCTTTACATCAAAGTCTTTGTTTTTGAATTACAAATCCAACGCAAAAAGAATCAACGCAAACGGATGCATAACGATGAAGATACGCGCGAATTAAGCAACGCAACGAAAGACGACGGACCGGGACGGGTGGCAGCCAGCCGCCGCCGGCCTGCTGGTGGGCGGCGCCGGCCTCCACCCCCCGTCTCTTTTGCACTTTTTCGTCCTTGCTCGTACCTGGTGCACCACCTTTCGCTACTTTTTCGTACCTGGTGCACCACCTTTCGCTACTTTTGCTAATATGAGCCTAGGGGTGCTAATGTGAGCCATATTTTGCCTATAAATACAGCCCCTAAGCCTCCATTTGTAGATGTCCCATATGCATTAGGCATATTTCTCTCTTTACTTTCTCATTCTATTTTCTTACTTCAAAATTAGTATTAGGCTAGTTAAGGAGCTTGTTCAAAGTAGAACGAAAGCTAGGGAACATTTTGTAATCTTTGGTGTACGCTTGGAGTTACGCATATTAATTCAAGTCTATTCCTTCTCGCATTATAATCCGGGTTCTTTCTATCATATTCTATCTTAATTAAATATGTGTGCTTTAATTATGCTAGAATTTGTTTGTGCCATGATTAGCGAGTAGATTACTATTGTATTTATTGTGATGTAGTTAGCATATATAATTGTGGGATGACTTTAAATATGTCGTGAAATAATATGACGGCCCCTATTCGACTGTTTACTCGGTATAGTGCTGGAAATGCTTTTAAGCAAAGTACACGTATGGAAGCCGGTAACGATCGAAGGTAGTTGTATTATGGATCGACATTATAAAACGAAAACTTTATGAACGGACTATTCCTATGATTTTAAACCTAAAACTTATATTCGCCTTTCGATTAACAAACGTGATTGTAACCCTGTAAAGAGGAGTCGCGAACCTTGATACTTGGTCAATAGTTATCTGTGTAAAAACTATGTTTTTAACTGTAACGTCATGCAAGCATCATAAAATGCAATGTGATTACGTGGACTTGCCATGAGTATTGTACACTTTCGATCACAATGTACTTATCATGTAAACATGGCGAAGGAATTAAATTCACAATGGAAACATCGGTAAACGATCAAATATACTGTGAATCACCATAGCATTTTCCGACATGGTCTGGGTTTAACTTTATGCAAAAGCCGTCAACATTTTAATTAGCGTTTTAATTAGATTAGTTAATTTAGATTAGATTAGAGTAGGTAGGCTACAGGCTAAATAATAATTTACGAAAACCTAGGGATTTGTTAATTGTAATGAGAAAGGCAAGTTTGGAATCTAAATTACACTGATATCCTTTCCTTAAAATATGAAACCAAAAGTAAGATACGCAAGAACCTTGAACGCTTTCCGCTGTTTATTATCCTTAAGTTTCATTAATAGGAATTGGTTAATAAGTCCGAACATAAATTCTAAGTTAATAGTTTAATGGATTTGAAATCTTCATGGTATTAAGAACGGTCAGATTTGTAATGACCTGCTACTCTATTCCTTCGCCCACGAGCGAATACGTTCAATAATACGGGCCACTGACTCCCTCACAGGAGAGTGTGGAGAGTTGAGCATCGTCTGTCTGATCAGAATCATGACACCTTAGTTCCTCGTGACATATTAGTTGATAACCGACTAATAGCGAACTTATTGGTTATACCATTGGGTGGTGAATCCACTAAACATTTCCAATTTAGATAATCGTTTCCCTATAAGAGTCATCATCCCACATTATTAGCTAACGAACTCACAACAAATACTACCATTATCTGATTTATTATTACACTTTTATTCGCTTTATTTAGTTTACTTAGTTAACTGAACCAAAACTCCCAACACACTCTTTTAAAACCTTTACTAGAAAAGAAAGATTGATTGGATCACCTCCGTTTCAATTCATTTTCTCTTTAAGAACGACTCTAGGTCATACTTACCATCTACTAGCCCTTTGATTCAGTATTAGTAAGTTATACTTAGACCCCAGCAAATATAAATTTAAAACAAACCGATCGCGATCCGTACGTCGTCTTCATACGACGCTTCGGGACGCATCAGGCATCATCCTGGAGTATAAATTATGAAGAAGGCGAAACAATCCCACTAATAAGTAGATATTATGATGTGACAAAATGGGTAATTTTACTACCTGTTGAACTGGGTCGGGTTCGTTGACCATAAACACTTTTTGTCTAAGACTTTTTGATGATATAAGGAGCATTATTTTTGTTAAAGTAAAATTGGCTAAATATAATGGTTAGAGAACTACCTGCTTTTTACATGGTTACGTCACCAACAAAGTTGCTCTGTTTTGCTTCGACCAGTTGTACCAGTAAGTTCTGCAATGTTTCTTTGGCATTATTTATGCCAATATATGTTAGAAGGGTAATAAAACTAATGATACATAAATATTTAAACATTCTTGAGCCACCTAAGTGCACCAAGACTTATAATTGCAAGGATTATGATTCAAACCATTAACCTTCTGATCACGAGTTGGTACCCACTACAACTTTATGCGGGTCAAGCTAATTTGCATTCTTCAGCTAGAAAAAAAACCATAGTTTGTACATCGATTAGGGACGTGAACATCACAAATGTAAATGTTAGCTGCAAGTTACTGTTGGAATAGTGTCCAAGGTCATAACTAAATTGGTAAGACTGTCATTAAAAGTAGAGTCCTTTTTGGGTCACCCTCAATGAACAGTAAGATAAATAAATGAGAGATAATATTAATTGGAATTAATATTATATTTAGTTTATTAATTGGATATTAATAAGAAACTAAAAGAAAACAAAAAGGAAATTCTGGAAACTCCATCCATACGCCGTATGGAAGTTCCATACGTCGTATGGATGCTAGGGTTTGTAAGGCGGTGGACAGCTGTCAGAAAGTTCTGGAAATATCATCCATACGCCGTATGGAATTCCATACGCCATATGGATGGAAAAACAGTTTGTCCCACATCGGCTGGAAGACCAAAATGTGGGTCTCCTCCTTCCCTATAAATAGGGGCCTAACCCTTAGTTTTCTAGACACCATTTTTTGAATTGAATAGTTTTCAAGGCACATTTCTCTCTTTCTTATTCCTGCTCCTTGTAAGAGTTTTACGACTAAGAGTCGTAACCATAGGAGACTTGGGAATTTCTCTTAGTTCGTGGGTGTGAAGCATTAGAGGTGTTCTAGTTTGGGCACTCGCCACCAAGCAAGAAGGTTTTGATTATTAGTCTACGCGTGAGAAATTGGTTTTCTCAAAGGTTAGTAATTTCTTATTGATCTTATTTATTTTATTGCTTTTATTTATTCGAGTTAAGATCCCTTAGGGTTTTAGTTTCCTAATTGCCTTAGAATAATTATTTTGTTATAATTCCGCTGCGCATATTAATCTAGTTAAGGAATAGAAAACCCAACAGTGGTATCAGAGCCTTAGCTTGAAAAATATTAGCATTTAATTATCTGCAATAGTATGTAGGTAAAGATAAATTGGAAATTGACTTGTCTAAATTGGTAAAAAGAATTTACACTTTAGACCCTATATTTTGAAATGTTTAAAATATACCTCTAAATTTTAAAATGTTTTAAAATAGAACCGTAGACTTTAAGAGTTTAAAGAGAAACGTTACATGTATTATGAGATATAAGTATATGTATCCTTAAAGTTAAATACATCGTCAGTCAATTGATGAATTGACTCACCCATAGTGAACAAACTATAAGAGAGGTATTCTCTACTTCTTTGTGCGTTCAATGGAGCTGCCGATGACTTTGATAGGATGATGTTAAGATCAAAAGTATGACCTAAAAGTACTAAAACAAAATCCCGTTCTAGATACTATAAAATGTGAATAGTATGCTAACCCATAAAAACCGCACATCTTTCGTATGGTCTGTTAATGGAGCGTGTGTGGTTTACCGACACATTAATATGAGAACATATTGAGAGGTGATGTGGAACTCGCGATTCTCGAGCGTACTCGGGCCGGGGACCATGCGGGTTTTGCATGGTTAAGTTCACCATCTTGTTTCTTTATCCTCGGCACACCAGTCATGAATGGTAGATGAGCATAATCCGAGATTAACATGCCTTTGATGGAAATCAATGAATCTCAAAAGAACTAGGAATTTCATGGAGAATGAAATTGACAAGAGCATTGTCTACCTAAAATAAATTCGCGATATGATTACGACAAACCTCTTCATAAAACGAATCTAAAATATGGATCCTAGCCTTAATTTTTGGGTAATTTAATTAAGGAATACTCAAAATAACTAAAACTATGTTATCTCAAAGATGTCTGTTTAAAATGGTAATATTCCTCATGTTCCTAATTCAACAAACAACTCGAATTCCTCACAACTCTCAGATTTTGAGAGGGAAAGACTAAGCAGTCCAAACTGTATGGACTAATGTGAATCTTAGGTTCAGCCTAAGGTATGAGAGCAAGGAGTATGTTCTCGATGAACAGATTCCCACAAATGATAATGATTCAACCCAAAAGCAGGTTCAATCTCACCGTAAACATTATGATGATGCGAATAAAGTATCTTGTATTCTTCATGAGCCCTCAATTGCAAAAGATTTTTGAGAATACTTGGGCTTATGAAATGAACCAGCAGTCAAGATATGGTTCAGGAAAAAGGCAAGCAAAGAACACCTTAATGTGGTTAGATCCCTCATGGCTTGCATACCCAAACCTGGAACTTCTAATTGTGCTTTCATCTTGGAGATGAAAGGGTACATTGATAGGTTGGAATCATTAGATATGATATTCGATACAGAGTTTTCCATCACCATAGTTCTGTCCGGTCTACCAGCTGTATACAAACAGTTTGTAATCTCATGTCAAATAGATTTGAATGAGATAGACACCTCAGAAATGTAACTCTAAAATTACTACAAACCGCTAAGCGAGGGATCAATAAGGATTTGCCCTATAGCTCAACAGCTCCTGTGTTATAAAATTGGTCATGATGCAAAGAAAGGATGAGATCTAAAATAGCTACGAATGGAAGGCCCAATCGTGGGTCTAAGAGAAAGATTGAATTTGAGATTGCATCTACCAAGTAATCCATGGAAAGCAGTGTGCTTTTTCTACAACATAGTGGGTGACTAGAAGCATTGCCGCCCAAAATATCTGAAGGACCTTAAAGACAGAATGGTCGAAAAAGGATTCAGGTATATAAGTAATCGAATTCCGCATTATTAAAACTTCTAATTCGTGGGTCTTGGATACAGGGTGTGGTACTCACATTTGCACTGTATTGCAAGGTCCAAAGGAAAGTGGGAGTTTGAAGCATGAATAGCTCAACTTAGTCATGGGAGACAAGATAGTCACGCCCATTGGTAAGTTTGAGTTCATGATAAAATCCGGAGTTATGATACATTTAAATAATTGTTATTATTCGAAATATAGTTTCATTTCATGCTTGTTTAAGGATAGTTATCAGTTTTCATTTGATAATGAGAATGATGACAGAGCTTCTCCTAGTAAAGGCATGTATGAAAATGTTAAATAGGTCAGCAAAGTAATTTAAATGTTCGTCCATCTAATGAGCTTGATAAATCTAAATTGTGAAATTTTCATCTTGAGCACCAAAATAAGAAACGCATCACCCAACTCCAAAGGGTTGGAGTGTTGGAACCATTCGAACATAAATCGGATGATGTATGCGAATCTTGTTTATCAGGCAAGATGACTAAATCACCATTCACAAAGTCGTGTGAAAGAGGTGAAGGAACATTGGACTTAGTGCACATGGATGTGTGTGGACAAGTCCGATGCACTACAAAAGATGGAAATCACTACTCAATAGATTTGGATATGTTTATCGGATTAAACATAAGTCCGATAATTTTGAAATGTTCAAAAGGATATCAGAACGAAGTAGAGAACCAACTGGGCAGAAAGATAAAGGTACTCCAATCCTAAAGGGGAGGAGAATACCTTAGTATCAAGTTTCTTGATCATCTTAGAAACTGTGGAATAGTTTCACAGTTGTCTCATCCTAGAACACCATAGCCTTATAGAGTTACTAAAAGGAGAAATAGAACCTTGTTAGACATGGTTCAATCTATGATGAGTCGGGCAACACTTCCAATAAACTTTTGGGGTTAGACATTAGAGACATTCGCATATCTTAAATCTAGTATTCACCAAGAAGAGATGTGAAAGGGAAAATGTTTTCTCTTTGGCACATCCAAATCTGGAGTTGTGAAGTTATCGCTAGACGAGAAACTTAGCACAAAATCAAAATCTGAAAAGTATCTTTTCATCGGTTATCCACAGGAGTCGTTTAGATATATATTTGTAGCTCGAAGAGGATTGTTCCTTAAAAGAGAAACAATATTTAAAGAGGACAGTGGGAGTACAATTGATCTTGAAAAGTTTCAAGGATCTACCGGTGAAGAACTTACAAGTAAACACTGATGTTCAACAAGAGGTGGTGACACCTGTTGAATTTGATGACATATTCTTACCCGCTCGTAATTGTAGAGTTAGCAATCCTCCTCAGTTCTTTTATGATATCCATATAGAAGAAGAGGATAACATTAGTGATAGTACACTAAGTGAATTAGATAAAACCTGCTAACTGCAAGGAAGCGATGGCAGGCCATAAGGCTGTTAAAGCGGAAAGAAGCTATGAAAAGCAAGATTCAATCTATGCATGACAACCAAGTTTGAAATTTGGTTGACACTAGGCCCGGTCTTAAGACAGTAGGTTGTAAGTGGATTTTCAAGAAGAAGATTGATAACACGCAAAAAGTCATGTTTTTACGTGCATTAATCTCACCTTTTTAGCCCAATATGTGATGAAACTAATCAAAATAGATACTTTATCATTAAAACTCGTCACATGGGCCAAAATATAGACAATGTTTCAAAAGTCAACTAAAATGGTCGAAAAACACGATAAATCTAACGAATACGATCATAAGCATTCTCGTTCACTTGTTCTAGCACTTTTTGAGCCACACAAAGAATTATGACCTCTAACTTATGTCATTTTCTTCGTTAGGAAAATACGAACGCGTGGATATAAAGAACGCTCAAAACGGATAAACGACGAAGAAGTTACGCCCGAACGAAGAAACGAAGAACCGAAGAACCAGCATACGGCTGAACCAGGCCGTATACGGCTGGTCCAGACCGTATACGGCTGGGCCTGGACCGTATATGGACTGCACAGACCGTATACGGCCTGTGCTCAGCCGTATACGGCTCAGTTCAGCCGTATTCACCCTGTGCTCAGCCGTATACGATCCAGTTCAGCCGTATACGGTCCAGCTCAGCCGTATCGTGCGTTTGGGTGATAAAAATCTGATTTTTATTCGCCTTTGCGATACGGTTGTGCGTTTGAAGGTTTGGATATGGTCTACGGATACGGCTGTGCAATGTCTATAAATACAATCACCTCCTCACCATTTCAAAATATGTTTTATCTTTTCTTAGAATTTCTCTCTCTCTCTCACTACTCTCTCTCTAAAAATTAGTTAGTTAGTTAATTAGGTTAGTTAAGCTAGTAGATTAGTAGCTTACTTGTAACGGAGGTGCTCCGAGACTGCGGTGTCGCACGATTTGTAATAACGCTTTGTCAGGTTCTATTATAATCTCTATCTTGTTATTTTAAATAATGTTGTGCTGTTGCTATACTTGTTTAGAATTACTTGCTAGGATTATTGTCATGCTTAGCTAGACAAATCTGTGTTTGCTATGATAGTTGCCATGCTAGGGTAGTTGTACCTAAATCATGTTGTTACTCTGTCTATATGCTGTTGGATTATATTTGAATCTATGAATTGAATCTCAAATGTTTATCTATCCAACTTATGATGTGATTAGTAACATCCTTCTAGGCTTGGCCAATTGCTAGTTGTATGCCGCTAATTATTCTGTATCTGATGATCATTGAACTCGACATGACCGGTGTTCTCCTGGTTGATATATTACCGAAGGGAGACACGGAGCGTAGGATTAGAGATAGATTAGATTTAGTTCATTTAACAAGTGTCTTAGAGAGAACTTTCGAGACACTTGTGACTTAACCATGTACCCCGTCACTCTGCATAATTGATCCCTGCTATGCTGCCTTTCTGCATGTTCTTGTTTGATTGTTGCTTAGGGTTTTCATGCTAGTATCTGTTATGCTGATTAGTTACATGATTAGGTTTTCGAATATTTATCAATTGCATACACCAGTTTAACATGCATAGAATAGTTAAAATGATTTATATGAAATAATGATGAATAATTTAATCAGCCGTTAGACCAGACCATCCCAACTTGTCTCGGTAGGAAACCCTTGTTCATGTTTTTGTTTATTCAACAATTCATGCCATGATTCGGATATCTCAAATGTCCGAGATTGGGGAACAAGACTCGAGGATGGTTGTTGGTTAAATTGGTTGCTACATTTGGGACAACTTCCGGTGTAGTTTACATTCCATAACTGTTATCCACGTGACATGTTATTTATCTGATTGCGGACAACTCTACGTTAGATAGATAATAGGCTAGGAGTTATGGCTCATTAGGAAATATTGCTGTTATCTTAACTAAGGCTTTATCCCATTAACTACCCCTAAATAGCATGAGTAATTATCATAGTAAACACTCGCTTCACCTATAAGTTCTCGTTGCCACCTCACCTCCATTTTACTTTATTTTAATTTAATTTTAGATAATGAGTAGTTAGTTAAAACCAAAACAAACCAAAACCTCTTTTAAACCCTAGCTAAATCCCCATAGATAACTAAAGTCCTAGATCCCATGCCCGTTGTAGTTTGAAGAACGACCCTAGGTCATACCTATCGCTGTACTCACCCATAGCTTTAGTATACTTAGGCCCAACAAAAACAAATTAAAAAACCCACTGATCCAGCCAAGCGGGAGGCCCGCAACGACAGGAAGCGATTCCTAGAAACCGACCGTTCGGCTGGCATCAAAGATATACATGGATGGGAAAGTACACACTTATAAAAGCTAAGTTTGTAGCAAAGGGCTATACTCAAACCCTCGGGATTGATTATGAGGAAACCTTCTCACCAGTAGCTAAGACAAAGTCAATTAGGATAATGCTAGCCATAGCTGCATTTCATTATTGTGAAATTTGACAGATGGATATCAAAACCGCTTTACTTAATGGAAAACTAACAGAGGATGTGTTTGTGGCACAATCAGATGGTTTTGAAAGTGTAAAGTATTCTAATAGAGTGTGTAAGCTTCTTAAGGATGTTTATGGAAGCCTCTCATAGCTGGAATCTCTGCTTCAATGAGAAAATCCAAAAGTTTGAATTTTCTAGAAGCAAAGATGAGTCCTGTATATATGTCAAGTTCAGTGGGAGTGTTGTAGTCTTCCTAGTATTATATGTGAATGATATAATACTTCATAGGAAATGGAATCCCAACATTACAAGGTGTAAAGGATTGGTTGGGAAAAGTTTCGCTATGAAGTATTAAGGAGATGCAACATATATTCTTGGTATAAAGATTTAAACGATATAGGTCGAAATGTTTCATAGGACTTAGCCAGGACTTGTACTTAGAAGAAATTTCTAAAAGGTCTTAGAATGGAGAATTCTAAGAAAAGGAATATACCCTTACATCATGGCATAAAAGATTAGAAGAGATCTCTGTCCAAAAGACTTAGCAAGAATTGGACGAAATGAGTCGAGTCCCATAAGCTCCGGCTATAGCATCGATCATATATGCCATGACGTGTACAAGGACTGATGTCTCATTTGCTTGGAGCAAAGTGAGTCGATATCGGCACAATCCTGGTGAAAGTCATTTGACAGCTGTAAAAAATATTCTCAGGTATTTGAGAAATACTGAAGACAGGTTTTTAGTGGAGAAAAGGAATTCAGAGTAACAGGTCATAGTGACGCAAGTTTCCAAACAGATAGAGATGATAGTCGTTCACAGTCTGATTTGGGAATCTTACTGAATGGAGGAGCAGAGACATGGAAATTCAAAACGTTTTGAAAAGAAATACCATTTTGTTCGGAAATGAACAAGTGATTGTAAAGATCTAGAGGATAGTCTGGCTGATCCGTTCACAAAGACACTAACTAATTCCGAACACAAGAGAATGTTGGGAGCATAAAAGGACAAGTGATTATGAAGATCAGAGGACAATCCGGTTGATCCATTCACAAAGATACTGACTAAGTCCAGACACAAGAAAATCGCTAGGAGCATAAAAGACACGTGATTGTGAGGATTAGAGGAAAGTCCAACTAACTAGTTCGCAACGTCATTGGTTGAGTCCAACACAGTAAACTTGCTAGGAGCATGATATAACACCCCTCATTCGGTACATGAATATTCTATTATTTTAATCGAAAGCGCATATTATAAAATACAGTTCATTACTATATATTAAATAATATACATAAACAGTTTACATATTCAGATCACTTCAAATTAAAACTGTTTAGCAATTACTTAAAACGGGGTATTATATTTTACAAAACAAGGTTTATACAAAACCATATCAGAGTCACAAGTCGTCAAACTTTCCTTGCCGAAGCATCCACTTCCTGAATACCCACATAGTAAACAAAATCTGCAGGAAGTAATATGAGGTATTAGCACAAAGCTAAGTGAATAGATTTATCACACACGATTCAACTTAGCTTAACTATGAATTTACACCAAATAATAGTAAACACACATATTTCAATGAGGATCGGTGGCTCTTGGGATATCATAATACCTGGGGATTCCCAAAGAACACTTAACGTCAATCTGTATGGCCAATACAGAATAGACCGATAACTATTGGTTATTAAACTCATACACAGGTCTCAAACACAACAAATGAATCAAAACCTGTGTAATTCACATAATAACCAAAAGTCGAACTACACGTTGACCTCAATAATCTGATACACATATATTCACATATCACGTAGATTCATAGTCAATAATTAAGACTAAACAGTCTAACACATATCTACGTTTACTTGTTGCAACCAAACAGTTACAACTAAATCAAAAGGTGAGTTCTAAATCCACTCACCGATACCTCTGACGTCTCCACACTCAGGATTCTTATATCACCGAGTCTTAGGTTGATCTGAAATAGAAATTCAAATATAAGTTAGAAATTCGTTCTACAATCATCATCAGAGCATATTTATCAAATCAGGTAATCCATGAAGTCTAGTCAAACAAAAGTTCATTCAAAATGAAATTAAAAAAATCCCGAAATGACGTTTAAAAACTGAAAAAATGCCATTTTCGGGCCCTAGATGACCCCGAATGGCCAAAAACTGCTTAGACTCTTAGAATAGAGTCGGGATCATTAGGCCGTTTCCGAGTGACCATGCGAATTTTAATCCAATCCGAGTTAGTAAAATTGTCACCTGTCCGTTACCCCGAAAAGAGTTTAAGCATTTTCAAAATTTTGCGAAATAAAAAGTTGTAAAAAAACTCGGTTCGCAGATATCTCAACTCGCAAAGTCAACTCGCATTGCTAATTATCTCAGTTCGCAGGCCATTTCAGCTCGCTTCGCAGAACTCGGTTCGCAAGATCTCAACTCGCAGAACTCGGTTCGCAAAGCAAAACTCAACTCGCAGAGCAATATCTCATTTCGCAAGATCTCGGTTCGCTTCGCAGAACTCAACTCGCTTTGCAACAAGAACTTAGTTCGCAGAACGAACTGGGTTCTGCGAGTTTCGCTGTTCTTACGAGATTTACGAATCAAAACTCACCAAAACTCAATAAACTCGATTTTTATGGTTTCTAACACATCTACTAACATCATATACCACCTAATAACACCAAATAGCAACATAACCAACTTAATTTGGTTTAATCACTCAAAAATCATTTCATACAATTCAAAGTTAAACTCACTTTTGTGATGGAGATGAAGGTGATATGATGAAGATGATGATGTTGCTGTTTCGAATTCGAAATCACTGAGCAATTTTGTTATCAACTTTGATTTGGTTTCATGATTTTGAGAGGTTTTCCAAAGTGAAAAAGGAAATGAAATTTTAAGAACATATATGGTATTAAGGTTGGCTCACAACCGACTTTGATACCCAATTGCTTTAATTTTTATACCCGTCTTAAATCTATTGTCTGGAACCTAAAATTATTTGCGAGAATATTAATTTATTTTATTGTCAACTAGAATAATTTAAAACAACTAATATTTCATTATTCACAATATAATAATAATATCAAGTAATTTCTAAAAACAATTAAATAACTAATTTTTAAATAAAAGAATTACCAGACCAGGAAAGAGGGTGTTACACATGAGGTTACAAGATAACATAAAGTTTTAGTTGTTAGTTTGATTTTGAAACGTTACAAACAATGATGGAAACATGAATAGACTTGGTGATTAAATAATGGAGATTTTTTTATTGGAAGGAGTTCTACCATTTACTATTGTTTGTCATTGTGTTTCAAGTTTAGCATGTTTAGACACCACTTCCAGAGTAATAAGATTTACTCAAACCTCCTCAGTCGATCACACTATAGGAAGTATGTGGTGAATTAAGACTGTCATGGAGTGTTAGTAGATTGTCTATGGAGATTAGACATTGCATGGAGATTGCTGCAACATTCATGGGTACTTAATGGGGATTTAAGTATAGGAGAGACCCGCACTCATGGAAGTTACTTCATGGATTGAAATCACAAGTAACTCTGAGATGATAATATCTTATATTCTTAAAATGGAGATACATTGAGTTTCTAGTTTTTCAAGTCTGTTATACTTTAGTCTACTCAAACGCTGTGCGTAGATGCCAGTTATAAAGGGTATGCTAGGTATGACATGATGAGTTGACTAATGCTATGTAGTCGAAATTTATTTGTTCCTTTTCGCCTAATGGGAAAAGCGATATCATGGGCCCTCTGATGATTAAATGTTGACTAATAAAGCGCTTGGCCAAGCCAGGACTAAATTGATGTATACAATTTTGTAGTCCTATATAGTAAAATTGATCGGAAATCAGCAAACACAATCTTGAATCTGGAGATTAATTAAAATCCATGTCCCATTTTCATACGATATCAGAAACAAAAGAATATATGATCACTTGTCTAAAGGGCTATCTCTAGATATGAATCGGAGTTCGGCAGTTGAATTGGATGACACTCTCTGCTTAGTAAATGGAATAGGCTTAGACCAAAAGTAGTTGATGACTTATCCAAGTGGGAGAATGTTGGAATAGTGTCCAAGGTCATAACTAAATTGGTAAGACTGTCATTAAAAGTAGAGTCCTTTTCGGGTCGCCCTCAATGAACAGTAAGAGAAATAAATGAGAGATAATATTAATTGGAGTTAATATTATATTTAGTTTATTAATTGGATATTAATAAGAAACTAAAAGAAAACAAAAAGGAAATTCTGGAAACTCCATCCATACGCCGTATGGAAGTTCCATACGCCGTATGGATGCTAGGGTTTGTAAGGCGGAGGATGGCTGTCAGAAAGTTCTGGAAATATCATCCATACGCTCTATGGAATTCCATACGCCGTATGGATGGAAAAACAGTTTGTCCCACATCGGCTGGAAGACCAAAATGTGGGTCTCCTCCTTCCCTATAAATAGGGCCTAACCCTTAGTTTTCTAGACACCGTTTTTTGAATTGAATAGTTTTCAAGGCACCTTTCTCTCTTTCTTATTCCTGCTCCTTGTAAGAGTTTTACGACTAAGAGTCGTAACCATAGGAGACTTGGGAATTTCTCTTGGTTCGTGGGTGTGAAGCATTAGAGGTGTTCTAGTTTGGGCACTCGCCACCAAGCAAGAAGGTTTTGATTATTAGTCTACGCATGAGAAATTAGTTTTCTCAAAAGTTAGTAATTTCTTATTTATCTTATATATTTTATTGCTTTTATTTATTCGAGTTAAGATCCTTTAGGGTTTAGTTTCCTAATTTCCTTAGATTAATTATTTTGTTATAATTCCGCTGTGCATATTAATCTAGTTAGGGAATAGATAACCCAACAGTTACATCCTCCATAAAGCTATGTGAAACCAGATCGAGGAATTAAGATCTTCAACTAAGTGTACAATTGAAAAATAAAGAAGCGAAGTACCACTAACCAGCCAATATGTGATACAATGAAAAATCAAAACACCAATTAAATGGGTACTTCAATTGTTGTACATAAAATATTAGTACAACGAAGAACATTCCATATGTTTGATTAATTTAGTGATTGACTAATATACCAAAAAAGTAAAAATAAGAAATATGTCCTTAAATTAATAAGGAATTTACCTCGTATTCAAATTAGAGCCAAGATAAGGACACCAATTATTAGGAGTGTTGTTGTTGCAGAAGACCAAGTTTCATGGTGTTAGAGACATTTGTTGACAAATTACTTGAGAATGATGATGGTCTTGATCGTTAAACAATGCACTCAGCTTCGGGAGACCCATTCAAAATTAATACAGCCCCTTAAACATGAAATCGTGTTGAAAAATGTAGTTTAAACTTTAAATAATCAATGTTAAACAAACTAATTACTTAGAACTAATCTTAAACTTTGTAGGTAAAAAGCTTTCGGAGTCAAGCATATCAAGAGAAATTTTCTTTTAGCTTAAAGAATGTATCATAGCAATCAAGGAAAACCATCACATCTTGAGGCAATTTTCACTGAAAATCAAATAAACTAATTAGAAACTCAAAATCCAAGAACAAACGTGTTGTATAATTACATAAAACTATACTACCCACAATCAAGAAAAAAATATCCTTAACTTAGTAATCAAGCATAATACATATAACGTGATGAACATTAGTTGTACATTTGTAGGGAATCAAAATCATCAGTAAATTCAAAAGCTAGGCAACATACTAATCTACAAAATCAAAACCCCAAAAAATTGAAAAAATAAATGACGCTACAATATATGAGATTTTCTCCTAATCAGCAAACTTTCAATTATAATTGAAATAGTATTAATAATCAGAACATTAAAGAAAAGTTGAAAGATTGTAAAATGCTCTCAAATTGTTGAAAAAGAAGAACATGGAATTTTGACTTGTATACAAAAACCTGCAAATAAAATCAATTATTCGTAGCATAAAAACTTTAATCATCGATTCATCAATGAATTCATATGTCAAATAGGGAATGATTGTTACCTCAATCTACAATTGAAGTCGATTAAATATTGAAAGAAAGTTCCCTGTTAATTGCATTTTTAAAGAAGCGATTTAAGAGGATAACAGCAAAAAGTTAGATGTTAGTATAACACTCCTCTTTCTCAAGATATTATTTTATTATTTTTCGACTACGGAAGCGTTTAAAACAAAATATTAATTTATAAACTTATAATATTAACATACATCATATGTCAAATATTTACAAAAATCATCATTTACATAATATAAACGGGGTATTATAATGTACAAAACATAGTTTTCTGAAAACTATATCAGAGTTGCAAATTATCAAACATTCTTCATCCCCTTCTTGCAACCCACATAACAAAACAACACCTGCAAGAAATAGATTGAGGGATTAGCACGAAGCTAAGTGAATGAATTCAACACTCACTAATCAACTTAGTATAATCCCTTGAATACACCAAATAAGGATATACATCTATATCAATAATCAACAATTCAACTATGAGGATCGGTGGTCCTTGAGAAACCCTACTACCGCGGCGGCTCTCAAGAACACTTGTCCAACAATCCATATGGCCAATACGGAATAGACCGATAGCTAGTGATTATTGTACTCAAACACAAGTCTTACACACAACAAATGAAGTAAGATTATATGTAATTCACACAATAATCAACTAACCCAACCAACGTGTTGACCTCAAAACAACATATAATCACATGACAACTAGCATATAGGATTCAATCAATAACACAAATTATCTAACTCTATCAACATGACAACTATCACTTGTTGTAATCAAAGTAATTACAACTAAATCAACTAGTGAGTTATAAATCCACTCACCGATACCTCTTTCACCTCCACACTCAGGATGTCTATATCACCGAGTCTTCTGTTTATCCGAGAATACAAAATCAACAAGTTAATAACTTACTTCTTCTGCTTAACAAACTTAAATACTAAGTATTTAAACAAGTAAACAACTTTTATTCATAATCTAAATCAACTAAATCAAAATTTTAGATTTTAACCAAACATTCAAATTTACTCTTGCATACGCGATCCAAGAAATGTTAGCCGGATCGCATAACTCAGTTATAAAATTTCTGTTACCAAATTACACTAACTTACGCGATCCAGGATCCATTTACAGGATCGCGTATCCTAGTTTATTTTCTTCTGTAACCAAATTGCACTAACATACGCGATCCAAAAACATTTGTGGGATCGCGTAAATTGCACTAACATAAGCGATCCAAAAACATTTGTGGGATCGCGTATCCAAGGCAAACTTTGACATTTTGGACGATTTTTTACTAGCTTACGCGATCCATAAACCAAAAGCTGGGATCGCGTGACTAAGAAGAAAATGACATGCAACCCATTTCTGCACAAACTCAGCTCGAACCAAAAACTCAATCACACAAATTTTCAAGATAGTAAATCAACAATTCACATTTTTAGCATCTAAGAAACATTACTTTACTTCTAGTAATATCAAATAACTTCATTTAATCACAAAAATATCAATTTCATGCTAAATTCAAAGAACCCATTTAAATCATTAACAACAACTCACGAACTCAATCAATTTATCAATTCTCTAATTAACCTAATAACACTTACGTTCATGAAGAAGAGAATACTTACACTTTGATGATGCACAAGATAATAGCAACTAGAAGATGATTAAATGTAAAGAATCACAAGTTAAAATCACTAAACTTGGGTAAAGATTAAAGTTCTTGTAATTGAAAATATGTGAAGTAGAGTTGAACTGAATTTGGGGAAAAAGTGAGTGGAGTTTAGGTCGGTCTCCCTTCAAAACCGACTCAATCTTTATTAATTTAATTCCCGTTATAGATCTACAGTCTGAAACTTAAAAACCGATTGCGAAAATAGTTATTTTATTGTACTGTCACCAATAACTATTTAAAACAAATAATATTTCACTATTCACAATAAGTTACACATAAGCAAATAATATTTAATTTACTTATAACTTATTAAATAATTATTAAAAGTAAAGAAATTACCAAACCGTTATTGAGGACGTTACAGTTAGGGATCTTAGGGTTTGTACCATATGAACTGAAGTAGGGAAAGCTATTAACAATTGAACTTGAATTGTGATTTCAACGTATGAATGCTTGAACGATCGAATAGAGGAATAAGCAACTATTTAGATTATATAATCAACGATGATGATAATGATTCAACACATGAAGTTGTTTTCATTTTATTGAAGTTTGAAAATGGGTTGAAAATTGGCGATGATGATGATGACGATGGTGTTATAGAAACCTTAGATTTATATATTTCAGTGTATAAAATTGAAGTTTGAAAATTGGAAAGAAATTCATTATACTCTCTTATTTAATTTCTGGATCGTGGATTCTTGTTTGAATGTTTATGCAATTGACGATGTTTCTTCCGGTACAAGAGATAGTGAAGAAACATTCTTTCAATTTTCACACGCCATATTGCCATGAATGTTCAATATCTCAATTTTAGATCTAAAATTTTGAATTTTGATTTTGAAATTCAAATTAAACAGAATAAAATGGAGTGGCGCCCTAACTATGAGGTGGAGGGTAATATGATACTTTAATAATAAGGCTAAAGATTTATTTGATAATCATACTTAAGGTTAGTTATAGACATAAAAACTAATTAAAATTTAATTAGGGTAATCAAACCCTAAAAAAAGAGAAGAGGGATTACAGAATATATATTATAGTCGAATGACTGAGCAATGATCAGTTTACTTCTATGATTTTATTATTTTTTAGTCCAACCAACTCATATCGACATCTATTACTTTCCCGTCCAAATTTAGATATCCATCTTACTGTTATTATTTTATTATTATTATTATTTTTTTTGAAAAATTTCAATTGTGAAAAACTAACTATTAAAAAACATTGATTTATAAAATGATTCTTATTTAACTACTTTTAGTCATATGTAGCGCTTGTCATTTAGCTAACTCATATGGTAGAGAACACGCCAATATTAAGTCTAATTCAAAAACTGTTATTTCTTATGTTTTTTCATAAGCCGGTCCTCCTTGTGTTGTAGCTGCAATCATAGGTTCATCTTGACAGGTTGATAGGTCAGAAATGGCTAACCCAAATTCAGTTAACCCGAAATTGACCCATGTAACCAGAATTTTATTCAAATCTATAGGTTTTCGGGTTAATAGGTCGGTTTCGGTTCAAATGAGTCATACAGGTCAAATGTGTCACATGGATTAATCTTTTCAAAAATAATAGCTAATCATTAATAAGCATAAAATTGTTTAACAATCATAACTAGAAGTCTGAAGTGATTTTATGAGGAATCATGAGTTGTGCGGATGAGAGTCTATGGACAAAAAGTATGTTTAAAAGTTTTAATTTAAAACTTGAGATAAATTTAAGAACTTTACATTAACCTTTTGAGTATTTGGGTCATCGGGTTGAACTTGACCGGGAAAAAAACCAAGTTGTCAGATTTCGGGTTGGTGGGTCAACATGTCAAAAAATCATGACCTAACCTGCTTATTTTCAAGTCGATCTTAAGTCATGTTTTAGATCGTGTCGAAAATTATCAGCCGTAACTACAATCGTAGTATTTATCAAAAAATGAGCATCCCAACTAAAAGCTTTTAGTTCTCATGCAAACTTTATTTGGTATGTAAATTTTCTAGTGGAGTTTTCCTCAATTGTGAAAAGTGATATTGATTAGGTTAATAAAATATGGGTTTAGGCCCTCTATTTGCTTAAAAAAATGGAAAAAAATAATAGTTTTCATGTCCCAATTTAAATATTTATTTTACTACTCTCTTTTTTCCAAACAAAATTGTCTAATTGTAATAACTAACTATTAACAATTACTAATTTATAAAATATACTCAATATTACTTTGAATAACTCATATTCAAAATATTTTAGTTAAACTAGTCTTGAATATAAGAGTAAAATTGATATTTTATTAATATAAGGGTAAAGTTGTCATTTTATTATAGATATAACATTTTTTGAAGAACATTTATTTTGGAGATAGATCGGATGGTATTAGTTAAGGGATATAACACATATGTTGCTAGTAATTATAAGTGTCAAAATGAATAGATTGAGTTGGATCAGGTCACGGGTCTAGATGAGTTTGAGTCTAAATGGGTCTGGGACTAGATGAGTCATTTAGGAGGAAGGGTTTAAACGGGTCCGGGTCATATGGGTATCGATTCGGGTTGACCCATCAGGTTTCCACCAATTTTTTTTTATTTGAGTACTCACTAGCCCCGTCCAAGCCCATTGGTTAATTGTTATATAATTTGAGATTATATTATATACTCATTTAAACCCATCCAAAAAAATTGAAGGAGACCCAACAAACTCATCATTTCATAAATATTAATCAAATAGATCCATAAATAACTAATGGGTCTAAGATTACTACCTCTACTCGTTCTCATAGTGCAATTTTAAAATACTATTTACGTAATTCATCTTTCAACTTTACTACATGTATTCACTCCTTATTTTTTCATGCTACAAGTAATATAAATTTGTTCCTATTAGGTAGGCGACTCACACATTAATATATTTTTTTTCATTTGTACGATAACATAAACCGTATATATGGTTATATAAATAAAATATAAGAGTGTATGAAACTATGAATCATCACCTATTTTACGATGATCCGATATAGATTATTGTCATGACAAAATGATAAAAAGTACAACCCTTTCAACTTCAAATCCTAATTTCATCTTTGGTTCTTAACATCAATATAATTATCTGGAAATTGTATATCTTGATACTAAGTATTAGACAACATTATCTATATGTTATGACGTCATTTTCCTTGGATGTAAGCCATGTTATTACAAAGTTAAAGTAGCCCATAATCCTATGTCTAGACTTTAGCCTAATTAAAAAATGAGGATGATATATTTGTTAGCCATAAAAGCAACTTGTATTCCTATAATATTCGGCATAATCTTATAGGCCCATATTTAAAAGGCATATCTTCTTCTTTTTCTTCTTGAAATATAATAATAATGATAATTATAAAAAGTCATTTTTTCTTATAAAATAAAACAAGATACCTACTAATAAATATCAACTTTAATAATTAAGGTAGGAAATTATCAACACCTACTGAATTAAATTCCATCAATAATTATAAAACCGTTTTGTTAGACATAAACATCGCATAAACAAACACCATTGGATCTTGTATTTTATAATACCATTGGATTGGATTTAATTGTTTATTATTATGTCTTTATTTCAATTAAGGTAACGATAATAATTAAATAATAATTTATGTGAAGCCAAAAAGGCTAAAAAGGACAGAAGGTGGAAAGAATCTAGAAATGTGATAGGTGATACATATGTGAGTGCGTGTATGTATATGTTTCTCTCTCTATATCTATCTATCCATCCATCCATATATTTTTAATAAAAAATATAATTAAAAAAGGAAAGGAAACACATTTTATTAATTAAAAGAATAGTTTTTATTAATTATTATTTTAAAAAAGATTTGCTGGCCAAATGGGCAAAGACATTAATGATGGAATCAATATATGTGTTTGAAGACCACATGTTGACAAACTTTATACATTTGTGTTTTTATTTCTATTTGTAGAGAGAGAAATGGATCTATTTATTATATAAATTTATTTTTATTTTTATATAATAAATCTATCTTAATTCTTATCTCAAAATCACTCTCTTTCTCGTATCTCTTGATCAGAAAAAAGTGGCCCAGCAGATCCCAGATTTTCTCTCATTTTATTTTTATTTTTTTTATACCTAAATTCTCGGAATTTTTCGATCATTTCTTCACTTTAATAAAATTACTACTTGCTGGAGCTTAATCAAGGTTATGAGGTACCATAATCTCTTCCTGATTGCCTGTATTTTGGTTTAGTTAGCTCTTAATTTCGTTATTCCTTTGAATTATTACTGTGCTGGAAACATTCTGTGTTGGATTTTGATTAAATCTGTTTACTGTGGAGATTGATGAAGGAATTTAGGTAATTAATTAATTAATTAAATATATGTATGTATGTTTCCAATTCCCTTTTTAGGGAATTTGTTTGGTGGTTGAAACTTGAAACCTCAAAGCTACTTTATTATTTATTTATTTATTATTATTTGTTTGTAGTTATTATTGTTAATTGTTAATCTTCTTCTTATTATATATTGTTTATGTTTATAATTTGGAGATTGTATCCATGATGATGATGATGTTGATGATTGTTAGGTGAGATTCTTCTGTGTTGATTCTTCAGTTTCATGGTTGATGTTATGTATGTGTGTATCTGCAAGATTACTTGAGTTGACTTGTGGTTGACCTTTTTTATACAATCTTCAAAGTCTTGACTGCTGATTGCATGTTCTGTTGACTAAGTTATTGAATGAATTTGTACCTGTTATGCTAACATAATCTGTTGTGTTGATAAGGTATACCGCATTTACTTTGAATATTAATTGTCTATGTTACTTGATTTTAGTGCAGGAATGGCGACTAAAGTACAATCAAAGGCACATCTTCCAGGTTCCATGATGGATCTAAACAACGGGTTATGCAACGGTATGTGGGACCTGTATCATGGTGAAAGAACCGAAAGGACCCCACTTTACGATCCGTACTTAATGAGGCAAACCATGAATGGATACAACGAATATCCAAAAGAACAAATGAGACAAACTATTATGAAGCAAGAGTCAATCTTCAGGCATCAGGTCTATATTGATTCGTTTTGTGGATCTCTCTGTTGAAGATACTTCTGTTATAGTTTTTGTATTAATGATGTGTATTATGTGTTTTAGCTTCAAGAACTTCATCGCCTGCATAAAAGACAGAGTGATTTAATGAATGAAATCACAATGAAAGAGCATTGCAATTCTGCAATGCCAGGAAATGCACCAAACTTAAGTCAAGTTTCTTCATGGATTGCCAAAGAGATGCATAGTCAGAGAAGAGTGATTGATTTAGAACTGCCTGCTGAGGTGGAGGAGGAGAATGAAGGGAAGAAACTAGTCGGAAATGTTCCTAATTTGAGAACACCGAGAGCCTTTAATTTGGCTGATCTTAATGAACCAATCCAAGTGGAAGACACGTTGTTTGCAGCAACTCTTACGAACAAAAGCAGTGATCAAAAGCAAGATTTACCCACAAGGTCAAACTCAGGGCTTTGGTACCTACAAACCGAGCCGAAGAAACCCCATGAGCATTTACCGAGAAAAAGAACTTTATTTGGGGTTGAACTCTGTGAAAGTAATAACATACCATCGTTTGATTCTTCACGGGATCAGAACACTTCAATGTTTAACCATAACCATTGGATTGCCTCCTCTGATGCATTAAGGCGAATTCCAGAAGATTTTGCAGGCAATAAACGTGCTAATATCAGTGGTTCAAGATATATGACAAGTGGTATCAACTCCAAAATTTCAGTGTCCAATTCTCTTCCAGAACCTTGTGAAAAACATGAGAAGAAGAACCATGAGAATGGGCTGCCTCCCTGGCTTATGAAAACGAAAGGGAAAGAAACAACACTTTATCAGATGAATTTGGACTCACTGCAGCAAAATTCTCAGCTGTTCTTCAAAAAAGCTGAAAAAGTTCAAACCGATAACTCCCGTGGAATAACAAAAATTCTTGGGGTCCCCATTATTAACGGGCCTGACAACTACAAAATGCTTGTCAAAGAAAATGATAGAAATAAAAGCATTTCAGAATTGAGGCATCAAATTGATTTGAATTTATCTTTTGACGATGAAGAAGTTCCGTCATCAACACAATGCATCCCAGAAGCTGTTGTCAAAATTGCTTCAATGGAGATCGACTTAGAAGCTCCTGCAGCCCCTGAAACTGAGAAAGATTATGTTTATATGGACGCCCATGAGGAACTGGTCAAAGCTGTGGCTGAGGCTATTATGTCCATTTCAGTCCACAAGACTAGTCAGCCACCCCAGGAAGAAGCTGACACTTTGCTGAGGTGGCTTGCGGATGTAATTGCATCAGGTGAGAGTGTCGAGAAAGATTCAGCAAATGTGAATAATGACAAGGAGCGTATTCCTGAAGGTATGGATTACTTTGAGTACATGACGTTACAGCTGCAAGAGAGTAAGGAAGAATACTTCGAGTATAAAGCAGCGGTGGTGGTTATGGAGGACAAGGAAGAAGACGAAAGTTTGTTAAGAAAACGTGCAACTAGGAAGGGTCAGGGGAAGAGGGGCAGGCAAAGAAAAGACTTTCAAAGGGATGTATTGCCCGGGATTGTTTCTTTATCGAGGCGAGAAGTGAGTGAAGATCTTCAGACATTTGAAGAGGCGTTTACTGGTATTGGTGTCTCTTGGCAGTCGAAAAGGAAAGCTGGTGGTAAGAATGGTAGGGGTAGGCGGCGGTTGGTGGCTCCCAGCCCCCCGCCGCCACCACCACTACCACCACAGTCACCTGCAGTGGCTGCTGAGCAGATTGTTTGTAGGCAGGTGGCGTTGGAGGAAAAAAGTCTTAGCGGGTGGGGAAAAAGGACAAGGCGTTTGCCAAGACAGAGATGCCAAAATGGCGGAAATCATCATTCTCTTGCTTTGAAGTGTTAGACTTGCAAACCACCACCGTGATTGCCACTAGCGCCACCACAATGATCATTGGTCATTGACTGATTGTTGTACATAATTTTATGCAGTAGACTTGTTAAAGTGTGTCTCCTGTAAAAGTGATGAAATTTGCCATCAACAAAGTTGGGTTGTTGGTACTGAAAAAACAACATTTTCTTTATGAGTTTGATATAAACAGAGGAAAAACAGTCTTTTATTGATTGCTTGCTCACTTACTTATTAACCATTTTTAACTGCTATGACTTATGTGCTTGTCTTTGATTATGAGATTGATCACACTGTTAAATTATTCATACATATGCCTAAACATGTGAGTCAAAGTATATACTTTATTATCAAACGTATAGAACTGTGACATTACTCTTATAATTTGATCATTACCTTACGTAACAATGTTATATTGGCAAAGAAACGACTGAAAGAGTTTATTACTATGATGATGATGATTAAAACTGTATCAGATGGAAACGTGTGAATAAAGTTTGTTCTACCAAATAATTGGGACTAATGTCGCTATGTGTTGAACGATTAATAAATAAACGGAAAATGGAAAACGTGTGAAAAAAAGTTTATTCTATGAAAGTAATAATGTACATATGGAAGTAATCAAAGTAGGGTTTTTTTTCTTTTGAAAATAATATTTTAGTCCATGACTCAAAGGCCTATGATCGAGTAGTACGTGAGAAGTTCAACAGTTAAAAGGTTGTGGTATCAAGACTCGTTGGAGGTATGTGTATATATGTATGTGCCATGTATATATAATATGTAGGGTAGATTAGTTATATGATTCCCTTTTTGAAAAAAGAAGAAGAAAAAAGCACTAACAAATATGCATTGACTTTCGATTATATGCATTTTCCCCAAATGTATACGGGAAAGTTACAAGAATATCACCAACTTCGACTATTTTAAAATAAAAGATAATGACTTACATGTAAAATATATATTTAACATTTCTTTTGAGGCATATATTTTTTTACTTATACAAGAAAACAAATTTAACCGAGTAGAATTAGTAAATCTCTTTTTAAACTATCTAGATTCGGATTTAAATTATTCTCTCAAATTACAATTATAATATATTATTTGGCATACAAAATTTTTCTATACCAATAAATTAAAATATTATTATTTCGATAATTATAACGCTTATAATTCACTTATAATATTCGAGGTCACTAAAAAAATTATAATTTGTTAAAATATAGACTTTGAATAAAAATATCGACAATTTATAGGAACCGGTGAGGGCACGGGTCGGTAGCACCTGGAACAAAGATGCATAATTTCACTTCTAGGGTTTCTAATAATATCAATATCAACCATTATATTAACACTGATATTAAGCTGGTTTTAACTCATAATTATTATGTATCACCTCTACACCGGAATCAAAATCTACGTAAAAATAACACCTTTATTATTCCCTATAATTAAATCCCACTCTCATTTTCTCTCCAATTTGATTGCACAAAAAGTGCCATTAAATTCATCAGTTATTTGGGAAAAGTTAGTATCTTCATTAGAAAGGTGTGATAATGTCAATTATTTAAAAAAGATTCATGCTTTCATGTATATACAAGGTCTTGAAACCAATGCTTTTTTAGGTTCTAAGCTTGTAAATACTTATGCTTTTTTCGGTTTGTTGAGTGAATCAAGGTTAGTTTTTGATAGAATTATTAACAAAAATCTTACCGTTTGGAGTTCAATTCTAGTTGGGTACTACAGAGCTGGTGAACTTGATGAAGTTATTAGCGTTTATTTGGATTTAAAACATATAAAAATTGGTCTACATGGTTCTGCATTTACATTTACTTTAAAAAGTTGCAGTCAGTTGAGTAGATTAGAACTTGGGAAAGCTATTCATGTTGATGTTTTGAAATGTGGTTTGAATACGGATCGGTTTGTGGGGTCGTCCTTAATCGGGTTCTACTCGAGGTGTGGAGATATGGGTGATGCATGTAAGGTGTTTGATGAAATTACCAAGAGAGATCTTGTAGCCTATACTTCTTTAATAACTGGTTTTACTCAAACCGATGATCAGCATAACGCTTATAAGGCATTTGAAATTGTTAGGCGTATGCAGACTGAAAACTTGGAACCGAACCGTGTGACTATGGTAAGTTTACTGCAGGCAGCAGCAAAGTTACGGTTGCTGGATCATGGGCAGTTGATCCATTCGTATGCAGTTAGAAGAGGAATCGGTTGCTTTGATGAGGTTTTTGAAACAAGTCTTATGGACATGTATATTAAGTGTGGGGCACCAAATAAGGCTACCGTGGTTTTTGGTCAAATGAACATCAAGAGTACTGCTTGCTGGAATGTATTGATTGCTGGTCATTTGAAAGCATGGCAGCCATACGAAGCCTTGAATCTTTTTTTTCTCATGGGACAAGAAGGTCATAGGTTTGATTTGATTGCTTTATCAAACGGGATTTTAACTTGTGCGAATTTGGGCTTATTACGTGTTGGTAAGAGTATTCATGGTTATATGCTCAGAATCGGAGTTCATCTTGATGTTGTTGTCAAGACATCTCTAATTGATATGTACTCAACATGTAAATTTTTTGAGAAAGCTAGAGAGATTTTTGATTCCATGAAGGACAAAGATGTCATTTCCTATAATGTTATGATAGCAGGCTATCTTCAAAATGGGCATGCTTATGAAGCAATAGAAGCATTTCACAACATGAGAGAATCGGGTTTGACTGGAAACGAAGCTACCATTTTAGCTGTAGTTTCAGCTTTTTCTGATTTGAAAGATATTAGACAAGGGACAAGCATCCATGGATTCGTGATTACGCATGGGTTCGAGTCAATTACTGATATTGCTAATCAAGTCATGTACTTGTATGTAAAATGTGATTGTATAAACTATGCTAGGCTAGTCTTTGATCGAACAAAACACAAAGACTTGGTTTCTTGGACGTCAATGATGATGGGCTATGAGAATCTTGGACATGTTAAAGAAACGATAACTTTGTTTCAAAAAATGATGAATTCGGAAAAAGAACTAAATCCTGATTCAGTCATGTTAACTTGTTTGCTTCAAGCCTTTTCTCGGCTCGGGTGTATAAGACAAATCAAGGAGATTCACTGTCGAGTGATTCGAGTATCAATGGAGAATGAGATAGCTGTTATGAATTCTATGCTAACTACTTATAGTAAATGTGGAATGTACAAAACAGCAAGAGATTTGTTTTTTCGAATGGGTACTAAATGTTTAGCTTCTTGGAATACAATGATAGCTGCATCAGGGATGCATGGTGATTGTTATGGAGCGCTCGAATTTATCAACCAAATGAAAAAAGAAAAAATCGTTCCTGATGAGGTTACTTTCTTGTCAGCCCTATCTTCTTGCAGCCACATGGGTTTGGTTGAAGAAGGTTTAAATCTTTTTAGGTCAATGAAAGAGGAATACGGGCTATTTCCAGGAGAAGAGCATTATGGATGTATGGTTGACTTGTTGGGCCGAGCAGGTCAACTTGAAGAGGCGTTTGTGTTTTTGAAATGTCTTCCACCAACACAGAATGGTTCTGCACTTGGTGCACTGGTGGCTGCTTGTAGAATTCATGGAAACTATGAAATGGGAGAGGTTTTAGGTAGGTGGCTATTGGATTATGACCCTGAAAATCCACGTTCGTATGGGTTGGTTTCGAACCTGTATGCATATAGTACAAAATGGAATGAGGCGTCATGTTTAAGAGAAGCTGCAAAGCAGAGAGGCTTGAAGGCGACTACTGGATGTAGCATGACAGAAATAGATGGGTAATATAAGTTGTCACACTTGTAGGTTTCGACTGCGCAAAGCATTCAAAATTTTGAGGCCTTCGAATTTTGTTATACATACTAGTATATTCAAACAGGAAAACAGTTACAGTTATATCTTATAACCGTTGTTCGCAGAAACTATTAGTTGTCACACTAATTGATGGCATTTTAATATCATATGCCTAATTTTTTGCATCTATGTGACTCATTTTCGTTTTAAGACTCAAATTTTGTAGGGCTTAGTGTCTGGGAATGTAACAAACTTTCACCAAATCTCTATTGTGTGTATCCAACTTACAAAACTCAAATGCACTCAACTTGTAAAAACCCTTATATTGATGTACTTTGATGACGTGTCACGCACATAGCATGCTATGTGGCACAAGGAGAGAGTGACACGTCATCAAAATACATCAATATAAGGGTTTTTACAAGTTGAGTACATTAATATTGAGTTTCGTAAGTTGGATACATACAATAAAGATTTGGTGAAAGTTTGATACATTCTCAGACACTAAGGCCAATTTTTTTATCATATAAGTTAATCTAAAGTGTCAATTTCAAGATCAAATCACAATCTTATAAAGCATGCATCTTTAAGCGACACATTTGTTCTAGCGGTGTGGAATTTGCAGCTCCATCACTCATAATGCAAAGGGATGCACTCTCGACGATGTGAAAAATCATCCATTTTTGGGTATGTTAGTTTTATTATAATTTTTAATCTATGGCTTTAACTTCTGTAAATGGACTTTGCTTCCAGAGTGCATCCACCTCGCATGATGTGGCTGCAGCCAAAAGTGACATTGGTAGCATGCATAAGAAACGGGTTAAGAAGACAGCAGAAATGCCTACTGCATAACTGAATATAACTCATTTGAACCGTCCAAGAACTCGTTATTTTGCTGATTTTGGGATTCATTATATTAACCCTACAAACCTACACTAACATTTCATTGCAAACAAAATTTGTAGTCAATCTTACACATTAACATTTCATCCCATTTGATTTTTCTTAATAAGATTTCTAATGAAGCAAGCAGTCCATAGTGTACTATAACGGTGTTGTAAAGTCAAGATGCATGTAGATAGCTCACTCTTTTTCCTCTAATTTGTTAGGGTTTACTCTTATTCAATAAAACATTTTTCTCTTCCTCTCCATTCTTGTTTCTTGTTCTTTCATTTCACTTTATCATTTGGAATATTGAAAAAAAAAATTGTAAGTAATTTGTATATCATGGAGATTTCTATGTTCTTATCAACCGTAAGTTTAAAGCAAAGCGGCCCAATAAACATGACATAATATCAAATGAAAGGACAAATTTAACCCCAAAAATAGTGTTCACGTTAAATGTACTTCGTAAGCGAAAGGTAAAAAATATCATATGCGAAGTTACTCCTAAAACACCAAATATCATACATGCCATTTGTACATATTTGAATGCATAAAGTACAATAATTTTTATAAATGCGTGAACAAATATAATACGTAGAAGTTTAAGAGTGACATATATAAAATCATCAAACTTCGTCGTTGTTTCACAGGAAGGACATATTAATTTGTAACGATCCAACTCCGAAATCAACAAACTACAAACTGTTCATATTCATATACATACTTCAGTACTAATCATGAGTCACTTTTCCTAAAAAAGGTATATGTACCATTAACAAACGAACGTTGTAATGAATCGAAGGTCGAGTCAAATTTGGATTTTGGAGTACAAATTCAAATAAGCAATGCGTGGTAGATCAGTTGTACCTATATATGTACAATAATACTTAATAAGTATGCTATACATTTAAAGTGCTTCTGTTCTGCTAAATTTGCTCATTATTAACTTGTACGTTGCAAACCCACAAATTTGACTCGCTAACGGTTTTATATAAAATTTGGGTTTTCTAGCTCGTTCGTCATAACTGAAATTACTCGTGAACTTGGGCCATACTAACTACAGAAAATATATATTACAACCATGAAAGATAAATAAGTTTGTATGATAGATAGATGGGCAGAGTTGGAAATTTTTATTTGGGGCAATCTTTTTCTTCTTCTTTCATTTATATCATTTTGAAAAATCAAAATTTCTAAACTTTCATCCATTAACTTAAAAATTATTTTTTTCTTAAATTTTAGATTTCTTGGAAGGTGACTGACTGACTACCACTTAACTCCTTCTAAATCCTCCTCTGGACACATAGTAAAACAAGCAGTTTTTTAACCACGCATTACGGCGGAATAAAAATACTTATATTACTATATGAAACAATTTAGTATATATGTAACATAAAGTCAGTGTTTTGTATGTAGTCACATTCGGATATTCGAATGGTTTAAAGAGCTATGTATGAACATAAACTTTATATTCATTGGTCAATTAATTTATTTGGCAAGACAATCAAATTCCCAAAAGTGTTTACATTCTTTGTCTTAGAATTAGAAGTATATAGCTTTTATGTATTAATTACAAAATTACTCTAAAATTGTTTAGGATTTATATAAGTAGTTTAATGTATATGATTTTTATATAGATCCAAATAAAAGAATTTTAAAATAACTTTAGCGTACAGTTTATACTCATACGCATTTCTCTATATTTTTATCTGACACCGACACACCATAATTAATTCATATTACGCAACATCTTATTGATCATAAATAATTTTTACTATACTTTTATAAATATATTATATATATATATTATATAATTATATAATATACGCTATTAGATACTTATATTATAGAGTGAGATATATTAAAACAAAAAATAAAATGCAGTGAAAGGAAAGAGATGAACGGTGAGGTTTTATCAAAAAAACTTTTTAAAAGGAAAATAAAAAGAGAAAAGAATGCGTAAAAAACTAAAAATGTGTTTGGTCATGTACTATTTTTTCAATAGTAACATTCAAACTAATTCATCAAATATGAAGCTAAAGTTTATAAATTCTTGTTCTTCACACTGTGTATCTGATGATGAAGCTATGAATACATGTTTATAGACTTTCTTATATTCACATTAAATAATTACTACCATCGTTGAATCACTCTTTATAATATAAATATAAAATTATGTTACATAACGCGGATATTATGCTAGTAATAATAACTCCTTTATTCACCTCCTGGTATAGAATTTGCGATTAAATTGAATAGAAATTTACATTTGTTAGATAAGTTAGTTGGTGAAGACCACAAAAATACTCAAACGTATGTACGTTATAAAAGATTTATTATTTAAGATTTCAGTAAGGTTGCATACTACGGCGTATTTTTTATATCATATGACATATGTAAGCAGTGCATAGCATTTTTTAACAATATTAATAGTTGCTTTATAATGCCATTTCCATTACCTATACTCATTTCACTGAACTTTGACACCAACACAACCACACTCACCTGTACGGCTGTATCCCCTCCCAACTCCCCAACTATTTCTTTACTACGGTGCATTTGTTAATTTTTGAACTAGAAAAAACACATGTCAATTTATAATTGGCTAAATACTATTCAATTAATAGTAAAAATTTAGCACTCTTGCAAATACTATAGGGTGTATTTGGTAACAACGGGTTGGAGTTTGTGACTGAAGCTGGGGCTGGGGCTGGAGCTGGAACTTTGAGCTGGAGTTGGGGTTTGGGCTTCTTTTCACAAGCCACTTCAAAAAGCTTCTTGTTTAAGGGCTTCTGGAGGCTTATTTTTTCAAGAAGCCCCACTTTTTTTATGTTGTCAAACAAATCTTATAATTGGGGCTTATAAAAAATAGAAGCTCAAGCCCCCAAAAGCCCGTCATCCAAACATACCCTATATTTTTCAATATACGATGACTACGGTGTCAATAATATTATATTAATATTAATTGACACTTTCTAATTTCTTCGATGTCACATCGATATTGATGTTGTGGTAGATAGCGTGACAATTTTTGTGGATGTCATTTCAACCAAAAATACGAGCTACAATATAGCAATAATTGAAATTTCATAAACACAATAGAAATGAGTAATTAATTTTGGTATGTATTAGATGTTTGGGTCAAAGTTGACGAGTTCAAACATTAAACAAAATTTAGAATAGAAGTACTCATATTGAAATTAAAAGTAAGTTTAATTTAAAGTAAAAAGGGACCGGATTATAAATTAAACGATTGGTCAAGGTAATAATAATGAAAGCAATTAAGTATCTACAATGTATATACTTTTGCACCAAATTTAGGGTGCGTTTGTAACAACGCGTTGGAGCTTGTCGCTAGAGCTGGAGTTAGAGTTGGAGCTTGGGGCTGAGCTAGGGCTTGGCCTTCTATTCAAAGGTCACTTCAAAAAGCTTCTTGTTTAGCGGTTTCTGGATTGACTTATTTTTTAAAGAATCCTCATTTTTTTTACCTTGTCAAACAAGGTTTATAGCTGAGTATTATAAAAAATAGAAGTTCAAGCACCCAAAAGTCCCTAGAATCCCCTCATCCAAACACACGCTTAATGTTTTGGTGTAAAAAACCATCTCCAATCAACTCACTAAATTTGGTGTATACTGTATTTTGGAAGATTTTACATTAAATTTGATACAACACTAAACTTTGCACCAAATTTATAATGTTTCATTTTAAACCCTATGTTCGAACTATTGTTGTTATTATAAGTACAAAACTTGAAAAAACTTATTAATTTGTATGATTATTTTAAGTACCTTATACTTTAGATTAGATAATACTATGATTATTAAAACAATAAAATATAATTTTTAAACAAATTATCTGAATTTTAAGCATTGTTTTACACAAAGATTTCATATAATTGAAGATTTACGAAAATAAATACAAAAAAACTTTGCACTTAAGTTAATAACTTGGAAAGTTAATTAATCAAAGTATAACGAATTCAAGTGAAATACAATGCAAAAATTGTTTAGAGGTCAATGTGTAAATGTTGAAATTAGTTTTAGTGCAGAAATATAGTGCACACGTTAGAGATGAAACATATTTGGTACATGTATATTCCTGAAAAATTCTTTTATCACGCTTAGTTTGATGTAGCGTTTAGCCGTTTAGTTTAGTGTATATATCGGAGATTGCACTAATTATGACTAAAGGGTGTAAAAAAAAGGGACAAAATAACCAGAAAGGGTCACATCTAAAGTGGGTTTAGATTGACTAAACAATGAGAATTGAGTATAAAAAAGGTCCTACCGGGAGTCGAACCCAGGTCGCTGGATTCAAAGTCCAGAGTGCTAACCACTACACCATAGAACCACCTATATAACAATTCCTCAACCAAACAATATATACTGAAAAACATGGCAGAAGTTTACGATATAGTCATTTTTGGTGCATCTGGTTTCACAGGAAAACATGTAGTAAAAGAAGCACTAAAATTTGTGTCACCAGATTCACCTCTCAAATCAGTAGCTTTAGCCGGTCGTAACTCGATCAAATTATACGAAACGCTAAAATGGGCTTCCCCATCTCACCCCACTGTCCCCATTCTGGTTGCCGATACTTCGGACCCACTGTCACTCCGTCGAATGGCAGCGCAAGCTAAGCTTGTACTCAACTGTGTTGGCCCGTATCGCCTTCACGGTGACCCGGTTGTCGAAGCCTGTGTTGAAGCGGGCTGCGACTACTTGGATGTTTGTGGTGAACCGGAGTTTATGGAGAGGATGGAAGCGGTTTATTATGAGCGAGCGGTTGAGACGGGTAGTTTGGTGGTTTCGGCTTGTGGGTTTGATTCGGTTCCTGCTGAATTTGGGTTGATGTTTAATTCAATGCAATGGGTTTGGCCCGCTGTGCCTAACCGGGTTGAAGCGTATGTGGATCTTGAGTCTACTAAGAGGATTGTGGGAAATTATGCTACGTATGAATCCGCGGTTCTGGGTGTGGCTAATGCTGATAACTTGACGAAGTTGCGACGGTCCATTCGTAGAAGAGCTCGACCTTTGGTAAAGCAGATCTCAGGCTTGTTTTGACATGTTTGGCCGGTTATGTCCTACATATAGCCGAGCCGAGCCGAGCCAATCCAATCCAAATGGAGGGAGCGAAACAAAATTATTTTTATGTATATTATAGTTTTCATTGTGGGGTGGGGGATTTTTAAAATGCCCAGTAAGACCTTAAAATTTTTCTTGTTACATAATTAATAATTTCACTTTTACGGCGGAAATACAAACATGAGGCACTTTTATGGAAATTATTTTTCTGTTTACTTAAAAGGACTAATAATAAAGAGATTAATTGATACATATTTAAAATCAAATTTTGACCTTTTTTTCTCAGATTCCTGGCTATGCTCCTCCTCAAAGAGGATTCGACATTGAACACCAAAAAAAGATTGGACTTTGGGCCGTGAAACTCCCATGCGCTGATCCCTCTATTATCCGTAGAACGCTCTCGATCCTCACAGAGAGCCCAACTGGTCTTCAAGGTGTCAATGAAGATCCTAACCAAGCCATAAAACGAGCTACATTTTGGTCCAAAATCAAACCGGCTCATTTCGGAATAAAGATTGCCTCCAAGACTTACTTAGGTGTCCAAATATACGTCACAATTGGCCGTATAATTGGGAAACTCTGTGGCTCCCCTTTCGGGAGGTGGCTTTTGACAGAATTCCCATTCATTTTCAGTCTTGGGTACTTCAGGAAGAGTGGTCCCACAGATGATGAAGTAGCGAGTGCGAGTTTTAAAATGTGGTTTGTGGGACACGGGTTTAGTGATGCAACAAAAACTTGTGTAGAACCTGATAAAGAAATCGTTACGAGAGTAACCGGGCCAGAAATCGGGTATATAACAACACCGATCATTTTGGTTCAATGTGCACTTACGGTTTTGAAGCAGCGGGGTGATCTACCGAAAGGGGGAGTCTTTCCTCCGGGTATCGTGTTTGGTCCAACTGATCTTCATGATCGACTCCAAACAAAAGGGATTTCATTTGAGGTGGTTTCAAAGGGTGACATCTCTACATAATTTAGATGGTCTTTTTATTAGTTTGTGATCTAATAAAATGAGGTAGCAATCTATATTACACGTTTATAGATTGCATTCGTTATATAGCTTAATTAAGGTGTTTAGATGTACGTTCTATTAATGAGTTGTATGTTTTTTTTAGTGAATGAAGTTGTAATAACTAGATATATAGATCTTTATTAATTTTTTGTCCATGCTTTACAAATTTCATAAACAAATAAACAATGTTTTAAAACTCGAATTTTAAGTCGATCCGGAAAAGTGTTAATTTCTGGTCGGACCGGTTGAGCCGGAAGGTCGGACCGGAGTTAATAATAGTATACATTAGTAGTATTTAGTGAATTTTTTTATTTTTTAATAGTTATAATTATAATTATTAATTATATCATGTAAAATAATTATAATCCATAGAGTAATAAAGAGTGATGACACATCGATTCTCTTGTTATTATTGGATTACATATCAATATAATAATTATATAATCCATAGAGTAATAAATGATTTGATAACACATCAGTCAAAAATTCCATCATTACCCTCATTATTATTAAAATACACAAGTAGTCAATATTCCCTAATTGTAAATGATTAAATGTACATAGAAATTAAAAAAACAACATGAAACCGGGTCAATGCGCCGGTCCGGGTCCCGATCCGACCGGCCGGGTCAACCGGGTCATTGACTAGTCAACATTTTGAAAAACTCAGGTTTTTTTGCTCGGAAATCTCTAAAAATGCGATTCAACCGGTCGAACCGGTCTTAAAACACTGCAAATAAAACTTTCATATTAGAGTTCCAAAAAGTTTATATTAATCTGTGATGGGCTGGATCCAAGTAATCCATTAACAATGCGTCTATTTCACAAAAGTGTTTTACCAAGCCTGGCTAAGATACATAATCTTAAGTTCTTAACTTTAAACATTATGACCCAAATTTATGCAAAATCTCAAGAAATCGGTCAATAAGAACTGCTCTATCGAAACAGACCTATGGATCTTATTGAGTTAGTCACAGCAAAAAAATAGGAAAGATTACTAAAGGATTGGAAAATCACGTTTTCGGGGTTAAGGTGTTCATAGAGCTCAAATTGCTTCACAAACTAGCATTGTAATATGTTCTGTTTTTGGAGGCTTGTTAGCGTTTTGTTTTAGGATTATTGTGGGTGTTAGTTATCTTTAGGTTTAGTCCATAATTAGGTGCTGGCTTTAATATTACAGTATGCTATTTTCGCCGTTCATTAATTTTTTTTTTCAATCTTAGTATATATCATCACTAAATTATAAAAAGAACACATATGAGTTATTGAGCTTAAAATGGGGACGTATGTTCTTTGAAGTAAATTATAAATTTCAATGTTTAGAGGATGAATCAACTGTTTTGCAGCACTCTTGATTTTTTGTTATTTTTAGTGGTGGTGTAATTGAAATCAAATTGGCTTGGTTGAAATTTTCTTTATGAAGCACGATGTTCGAAAAATGGGTATTTTATGCAATTTCTCAAACTTTGAACCTAAATATGTATATGTACATATAATATTTATGAGTGACATTTTATATGGATATGTAGCTTTTGGCAAGGGCTTCGTAACGATGTACTTGTGTCCAAAGTTATGTTGTAGTGAATGAGATATCGTGCTTTAAAGTGAGGTACTTGACGGTGGAACTAAAGGATCATAAGAAGAAGAAAGTGGGCCTGTATTGACTCATCAGGTTTTTTGGGCCTGTTTTAATCCATGGACCTACGACCCATCATGTTATATGAATGGGACTGTCTTGACCCGCCCATGATCCATATAATATGATCCAAACCCAATTCCTTTCAAATTCATATCAGTTATAATGGAGGTGATCAAAAATTCAAGTCTTTAACTGATGCTATTGATTAGTCATTTTAATAAGCTTAATCATGGATTATTTAAGTATCATTTATGCATCTAGTTGTATAAATACATCATCATCTCCATCATTTTCAATCAACACAACAACCAAATATTCACAACAAAATACACACATTAGTGACTGCAATTTTCAGGGCTAGCTTTCGAATCGGGCTGTACGCAGCTTTAGGTCGTCGTACCCTAGGAAACAGGCTGGTATATGTTTTAAGGGAATTGCGTTCAATGCAAGCTCCGGCCAACCTTTTATTTACCGTCTTTAATTTCAGTTTATGTGCTAACGAGTATAGTTTGTGTACTGCTACTATTAGTTGTTAATAGAATGTGTTTTTGCATTATGCAGGTTACTACTTTAATGTCATTACTCTATTGTTATTCAGCATGTACGTTTAAGCATTTGTTTTAGTGGGAAATTCAGTTTTGTATTTAAAAGCTAGTTCCTAGTTCCTACACACAATGATTAACTATATGCATATTATAGTACTCTATTTGTACTGGTTAATTAATTTTTCTCTATATTGAATACTTATTTAATCACCAAAATCAATTATCCCATTGAGGGTTGTGCGTAAGCATAACTTAAATTTTTAACTAGCGTAATCATATTTGTGGACAAGCATCATCAAGGTGGTCTATTGGCTATTGACCGACTATGGGTGGTTCCCTTTTGGAATGTGGCTATTGTTAGAATTTCCATTTATTTTACTCTTGGATATTTTAAAAAGAGTGTCCTACAAATGATGAAGTATCAAGTGCGAGTTCTAAAGATGTGGTTTGTTGGAAGTGGGTTTATTGATGCGAATAAAATTTGCGCCGAGCCTTACAAAGATATCATTACGAGAGTAATGGGGCCAGAGATTGGGTATATAACAAGACATGCCATCTTGGTTCAATATACGCTTACATTTCTGAAGCAACAGATAGATCTACCTAAAGGCGGAGTCATTACTCCATCTATCGTGTTTGATCCGGCTGATCTTCATGTTTGACGGAAGAAGAATGGTTTTTCGTTTGGATGTGATTTCAAAGGGTGGCATCTCTGCGTATGGTCAATTTTACTAGTTAATGATATATCAAAATGTGATAGTGATCAAGCATAAAATGTATACTTGAGTGTGGTGGATTGGTGCGTATGGTCTTTTTACTAGTTAATATAATATCAAAATGTGATAGTGATCAAGCATAAAATGTATACTTGAGTGTGGTGGATTGGCCCAATAAGGATGCTACACAATTAGATAGCAATTTAAAGTGCACATTTTTATGGATTGTGCCAGTTATCTAGTTCAGGGTGTTTAAAGAAAAAATAGGATCCATGTTTTTATACACATACGAATTAGTCATAGATTTACGTTATAAAAATGTGCACTTTAAATTGTTTTGGTTGGTTTGGTTCGACACATTAAATTGGTCAAAAATGGTTAACTCGAGTCAAAAATGGAACACTTGTATTTAGAATCTTAAGTCGAAAACCACAAGGCCATAAAAGGCTAATCATGTATGTTGGTACCCTATTAAATACTCTATTAAATATTGATTTGAAGTACGACGGACAATCACATTCTTCGCCGTTGACGTCATCATATTCATCAAATCAACTACCCTTTTGTTTCTCCATATTACGATCCAGAATCACAAAACCCACTCAACCAAAAACCATGGCAGAACTTCAACAACCGACGTACGACATCATCATCTTCGGTGCATCAGGTTTCACAGGCAAATACGTAGTCAGAGAAGCTCTCAAATTCCTCAACACCCCAAATTCCCCACTCAAAACCCTAGCTTTAGCCGGCCGTAATTCAACCAAATTAACCCAAACCCTAAAATGGGCGTCTTCTTCAACATCTCACCCTTCCATCCCTCTCATCAACGCTGACACGTCCGACCCCAATTCACTCCGTCGCATGGCGTCTCGAGCTAAACTCATTCTCAATTGCGTTGGCCCGTTTCGACTTTACGGTGACCCGGTTGTTGCAGCCTGTGTTGAATCCGGGTGCGATTACTTGGATATATGTGGTGAACCGGAGTTCATGGAGAGGATGGAAGCGGCTTATCATGAGAAAGCGGCTGAGCAGGGTAGTTTGGTCATTTCCGCTTGCGGGTTTGATTCGGTTCCTGCTGAATTTGGGTTTATGTTTAATTGTAAACAGTGGGTTGATCCGGCAGTTCCGAATCGGGTTGAGGCTTATTTGAGTCTCGAATCGGATAAGAGGATTGTGGGGAATTTTGGGACGTTTGAGTCTGCGGTTTTGGGTGTGGCTAATGCTGATAAGTTGGCTGCGTTAAGGCGGTCTAGACCTAGAAGAGCTCGACCTCAGGTAACGCGAAATGTTTGCTTTGTTTAGGATTATAGATTCATTGTTTTGTGTATATGGTGCTGAATAGTAGCTAGGATTAAGTGTCTGTAAATGGTAGGGTAACTTGTATGCGATATGATCTATATGTGTCATTGACTCATTGTGTCTAACCTTAAAAGTTTCGATCGTAAATAGCAATTTCTGAATTAGCCATTGTATGAATATTTTTTCTTCTAGCAACAGTTGTATCCATATATAAGTTTCTTCGTTATTAGAAAACCGGTACCATGTCACCGGTCGTTTAGATTTCCCCAGGTCATTTAATGTGGCTTTATTCGTGTGTATTAGATTCCTGGGCCTGCACCTGAAAAAGGATCCACTATAGAACACCAACAAGATCTCGGGGTTTGGGCAGTGAAGCTTCCATCTGCGGATGCCATTGTGGTCCGAAGAACACTTGCAGCACTTACAGAGAATCCGAGTGGTCTTCCAGGAGTCAATGAGGATCCTAAACAGGCAGAGAAACGAGCTGCCTTTTGGTCCAGGATTAAACCTGCTCATTTTGGAGTAAAGATCGCCACAAAGAATCTTTTAGGTGTCATTGGATTCATCGCGATTGGGTTATCGATTGGGCTACTGGGCAGTTTTGCTTTTGGGAGATGGCTTTTGTTGAAATTCCCTTCGTTTTTCAGTTTTGGAGGGTTCAGGAAAGAGGGTCCAACAGAGGAGGAAGTGGCTAGTGCCACTTTTAAGATGTGGTTTGTTGGAACTGGATTTAGTGACGCCAAACTTGCTTCTGAGAGAAACGCAAAGCCTGATACAGAGATAATTACGAGAGTTATGGGACCGGAGATTGGGTACTTGACAACGCCGATCATTTTGATTCAGTGTGCTCTGATCCTCTTGAAACAGCGCCAAGATCTTCCTAAAGGTGGTGTCTTGACTCCTGGGATCGTTTTTGGCCCAACTGATCTTCAAGATCGACTTCAGGAGAATGGAATTTCGTTTGATTTGGTCTCGGAGAAATGATATTATTACTAAAATGGTATGCTCTTTTGTCACTGTATCAGTTTTCAGTTCAAGAGATAATGATGTTACAGATAATTAATCTTCATATTAGATCCAAATGTCTTAAGAAACTTCAAATGAATCCGTCCTAAGTGCATATAAACTGTCCAAAAATCTAACGATTGTTAAAAAAGCTAATACAGAACAATAGAACATTCATACTGGTTGTTTACCATGGTCAATGCTTGTTTATTTTTCTAACAGCATAACACATTACAATGATTGTATCGATCTAAATACACAAAGGAAAGGTAATGTGTATTGTGATTATTCACCCGTAAAAGTATACATACATCTGCGGTTGTTCTTTCATTCGAGGTGGTCATGTGGCCTAAATGACATGAACATGGCAGCATAATGTTGAAGTTGGCCGCTGCTCCGGACCTGGTGATCCGCTGAAGCTCCCCTTATCCTCAAAATGTAACGCCGCCACGCAAGTTGTATATTAACAGCAGCCCATGTTCTCCAATTTGATGAATAGTACCTTGCCCTTCTCTTCATCTTTTCGTTAACAAATGTATAACGAAAATGAGTTGTGATGTACCTTAAATGTTTTGCATCTAGTGCAAATGCCTCTGTTGGCTTGACGCAAGTGAATGTTGCGGTTGCAGCCGGATAACGTTCTATAAATGGAATCCTAAGGCACCATGAGAGAAGCTCGTCCCCAAAGAAGCTCCCTGGTTCCAGTATGCTAGTCCCAACCATTCCGCGACTTAGCCACTGGGTCCTCTTCACCTTTCCTTGAACTACAAACACCATTCTTTGGACCGGGTCTCCTTCTCTAATAATCTGTAATTATGTACCTTTGTTACTTTCTCTAAACTATAATGCACTTTTCAGTATAACTGTTTTTATGTTTTGGGTTTGTATGTCGACACCTTCTCACCCTTTGAGTAGACGAAATACGTTACACGGTCACAAATGTTGTCAAGAATTACATCATCCATGAACTTGAACAACGGTGCCTGAAACTTTCTATATCAGCAAGCTTGACCTCAAAAGTAGTCACTAGTACGTTTACCGATTTCAGTGTGACGATCCGTACCTTTTTAATTAGATCCAAGCACAGATAACGCTTAATATCTCGTCTTAGTCCTTCAGGCAGATCCTTGACCATTTCCATATCGTCTTGACCGCCCATAACAGACCATCTCCGGTTCTCAAAATGACGGACTCTTTTTCTCAATTTAGAAGGCAATTGTCGTCGTCTCATCCACCACTCCATGTCCCTAAACCTCACCTGATTTTTTGTAGTCCTTCCTGTGAGTGCATACAAGAAAACCTGATTCCATTCATTAACAAGATTCAACCATTGTTAGTTAGCTTACCAACATCACTACGTATCAGTTCAAACATTTTTCAAAGCATCAAAAAAGAACCTGAATGTTCCCAATTAACGAGGTGAAAAGTATTAGTCCAACGATCACCATATAACATGACAATAACACCTCAATCACTTCACTAGTAGGCTCAAGAATATTGCCCATTGTGCTGCAGGTAACAGGTAATCACGTAAAAACACAAATGGCTCAAGAATGTGGTACCAAAGCAGTGACTATTAAAAAATATCTATAAAAAAACACAATCGGTTTTTTTGCAATAACTATGTGTCAGTGTCACATTTTGTTAGTTACAAGTTTTTGCAGTGGAATTTTTAACAAGTTTTCTTGCCTGAAAGACATCAAACCCCAAAGATTGCTGTATAAGATCTTCGAAACTGCAGAATCACACGAAATTATCGGAAGAGCAAACTGATATATCCCATAAGGGAAAGGTCCATCGTCATCTAAGCACACTGAGTTTCTAGAGTTTGCCTCACTTGAACACGCTAAAAAGAGATTGCTACATTTCTCGCTAGTATCACAATGTTTCGTCAAGCATGAAACAACTCGTTGCATTGCTAGCGCGTACCAATATCCTCCCGCCGCCTAAAAGCAAACAAATAATCATAAATCTTTCCGAAAGTACATCGTTAAATCGTATCATACAACACATTACGTTTCCATTTAACAAAAGAAAGCACATTAACGGATAAACATACGTGTGAAGCAAGGAAGTACGCTACGAAACTGATCCCAAAACGCCACCAAATCGAGCCAAAGATATAACCTGTGACCGATCGTGTACGGTACATCAAACAAAAGCAATGATACACTTTCGGTATGTACTGCAACATGAATAAGAACTGTACTAATATCGTTATCATCGATATCTTTTCCGCTCTAAGTAATCTCGGTACCACCGTTGTATAAAACATCTGCAAATTATATCTTATCAGATCAGATTTTAATTAATTAAACATAAAAGAGCCAACTGTATAATCATAATGTATTCATGTTTATGTGATTATAATCATAATAATTATGTTCAAATAATAGTTTACCTGTGGGATTGGTAAAAGGACGAAAACATCTAACCAAAACCCTTTAAAACATCGAAGGTAATGGAAACCAATGTCACGTGCATCCCACACGAGCTTCCCATTTCCAACTACCAGAGATTCTTTTGACACGTAAGCCAAACGGAACTGAAGCCACACGTGGCACAAATGCATGGCATCAATACAAGTCCGTACAACGCTCACCGCCATCACAACCCTACCATCGATATACACACACGGTCCACCACCACTACTACCGTCGTCATCCACCGCTAATGCGAAAAAGAAAAACGGATCCACCGCCAATGCCGCGAATCGCGCTAGTAGAACCACTCGATTCCATCGCCGTACTCGGTCGCTACGTGGATCGAGTACACGCGGAATGTGCGCTGGTCCGGTGGACGATGATTTCCGATTTTGATCGGAAACTGTTCGGGAGTTGATCGGGAGTAACGACGAACCGGCTAGAGCCTCCCATGACGGTTGATCGGCAGGATCGCATCGCGAAGAGTGAAAATTCGGAACTCCGAATTGACTACATACGAAACATTGTTGTATTTCTTCGGTTTCGGACGTGCTTTTCGGTAGCTGGATTCCGCCATTGATCCATCTAATTACATTACACGATTCGTTAAATTACAATTTAATTTGTACGATCAGTAAATTGAATTTTAATAATTCTTGACAATTACCTGAAGCTAGTTTCATGAAATTGATAAATTACCTGGAGATCATGGCGGAAACGGTGCTGTGTTTATCGGAATTTGTTACAGAAGGCGGAGATAGAGTGAGGGTGGCTGGGACTGTGTTTAGCAAAGGGTTGAGTTTATATTATATATGGAGCTGGTATATATATATACGTGGAGTCAAAGAGGTTAAGCATTTTGTCCACGTGTGATGTATGAGTTTAGAACTAAGATAAAAAAGGAATTGAATTGAAGTTGTAATTGGACCACCACCGATTTCTAAATTCGTATATTTATTTTAAGTTTCCCGGTTTGGACGTAATTAGCTAATTTCGAAATAATAAGTGGAAATCGAGTAACGACTCCACCAACTCATTAAATTACATCCTTCCAAGATACTTTGATATATATAACCTTGAGATAATGATCTTAATACATACATCTTTATGATTTCAATTCAATTAAATTAAAAGAGTTAATACAACATATTATTAGCCTATTGATATTTATCAGTCTCATGGATAAAATTTTACTACCTCCGTCCCAAAATTATAGTCTATCTTTTCTTTTTTGGATGTCCCAAAATAATTATCCACTTCTCATTTCAACCAATAAGAAGAGAGTTTAGTGGGTGCAGTTTCTATTTGAGTGGTTGAAAATTGTTACGATCCCACTTTTATTAAACTGTGTGCTTTTTGTTGGTGGACAATAATTTTGGGACGGAGAGTGTAATATACAAATTAAGGCCCGATAAATATTAATAGGCTCATAGTCCCGTCGAAGTTGTGGTCCGAAGTTAAAGACCAAAGTTGAGTTTTCAACTTTGGTTTTCCAAAGTTTTAAAGTTTTTTTGCCCCCCTTTAATTTGATTAGTTCAAACACATATTGTGTGCCCCTTTTTTAACACCAAGTTTACCACTTAACCATTTCATAACAAATCGTACACAGTGCTAAACTCTTCGTGCTCTTACGTAGCTTTGTCATATGTATACTTAACATCATTTGGACTACCTAAATGTAAAAAACTTTTTAAAACCGAAAAATATACTACTAATACGTACGTATAACAAATGTTAGTCTTAGACTAAATAAAACCCGTGATGATAAATATATTACAGTAATTAATTATTAATACCGGAAAACATTGAAATTTGCTACAACTTTTAAAATATATGGGGACACATTCTGTTAATCACATCAAGGCTAATTACACAAAGCATATTTACATTATCAAGATATATAATGCTACACCTTTTAACTAAATTTGGTTTAGTGATCGACACGTGAAGTTGTGGAGTTTAATTTAGAGGTGTCACATACGAGGTAATGTGGTAACTAGGGAAGGAATAGTGCAAGTGCGGTGAGGATGATGATTGGTGCATATTGTATACCTCTTTTATTTATACTCTTAATAGACATAAATAGTCACATTTAAGGATGGTAATTGGCGAAAAAAATTTCGAATTCTGTAGGTATTTGTTCATTGTGGATGGATAAACTCATAAAATTTTTACTTGCAAGTGAGTTATGGGTATGAATTCTTACATGTTGACGGGTCACATGCGATTGATGGGTATGAATTTATACCGGTATGAATTCTTGATGTATGGACTCTTGTCTGTGAGTATTTGAAAATTTCACCTTTTTCATTTTTTAAAAGAAAAATAGATTTTATTTGTTAGTATTTAAAAAGAAAAATAGATAAATAAGTAGTATGAGAATGTCACCCACATTACAAATATGTATACATTAATATACAACTGCATATATTTGTCTCATCCCATGACTTAAAACTCCAACTTCATGAATGAACGAACATCACAATATCGCTATATCAATGACATTTTGATACTTGAAATTTTACTAACATGAATATTTTACAAAGGAAAAAACGAATGCTAGTAACACAAAAGGAAAACGCTTTTGCACGAGTGTGACGTGTGAAGAGCTCGAGACGTAAATGTGAGGTCTTCTTTATAGGTGGACGACCACTTAATTAAGGCCTACAAGGCTACAATATTACATCCAAAGGTTTGATAACTATGCCTTATCTTGTTTATTACGGAGTATAAAGATTTTGACATAATTAATTCATATGAACATTAAAATGTGACACATAAATCAATAAAACATCATTAAGCGTCATACTGTTATAAATGGTGCAACTATCGCTAATAAGGAATTAAATAATTTTTTTAATCTATAGTAATTATTATTATTATTATAATACGTAATTATGCATATATATGCTCTCTAAAATATCTAGAACTTAGAAAAAACATCAAACAAAAATCTTAATAATAAAATAATAATATAGTTCTTTACCAGTTACCTCCAAACGCCCATCTCCAAGCGCATCAACAAAGAATAAAGGGATTCGATTATCATCATTTGCCGACGTTTATACGGGTAGCTGAAGACGACAGATTACTCTATAGCTACATCTATATCTCCGTTTACAAACTTGTAAGCCCTAATTTTGCGATTATATTTTGCAATCCGTTTATCATGATGATTACGTCAATCAACTGTTAGGGTTTAATACGATTGATTTGTACGATTGAAAATATGCTTTATTATTGTATTTGTTAAAAGATGATATTGATTTTGAATGACCAGCTAATAGCTTTCGATCTAAAGTTATGAAATTAGTATTGATTTGTTTGCTAATTAAACATTTTGACTTGTATTGATGTTGATTTTGAGAGCTAATTTGTGTGACATTTGAGCTCTTATTCTGTGTGGGATGATCACTGATCAGATGATGGGACCATCTACTAATTTTCTGCATGATGTTTAAGTACTTAAGGAACCCGATTAGATTGTGAATAAGTGAAAGGGCTGAGAATTATCAACTGCGTTTTCTTACCGATGATCTTATTGGCTGCAAAATGTACTTGATGGTTTACATTCAATTAATGGATTATTACAAATTCATTTTATGTTTTTTCCTGATGCTGTTGTAACCAGATAATGAAGTATCGTGAGGACGTGAGGTGGACTGTTGCATAAAATTAGATTTGGACTTCTTTTGTTAGAAGATAAATAGACCTCTTTTTTGTTTAACATGTTTTTATTTTCTTGTGCTGCATCGGGTTCTTGGTTAGCGATAAACCAAGTTGAATGAACCTTGTGCTTCCCAGGATATATACGTTGTCATGATATTGATGTTATTACTAATTTTTGTCTTACATTTGAAAATGTTATGTAAATGGATCACGACAAGCCGTTTTATGTAAACTGTCACATTCTTGTTGGGCACCATCTTAACATTTTATATCGGTGTTATTAAGACTTGATGGGTCTCAGAATGGGTTGTAGTGGATATCTCTTTTTGGTACTCCCCAGTATTAGTGTGAAACAGGTGTCTTTATACTTATACAAATTTTAAGTTGTTTAAATGGCTTAGCTTTTTTGCATGTATATAGCTGGTAGCTATTCTTGATTTTTGTGCTCCTGTGTAGGTACCAACTAATATTCTTTGGAGGAAGTTTTGCATCCGTATCATATGTGGAAGTTTGCTTCCAAATGTCTAGCAGGCACCGGTGGCATGAACTTTAGAAATGGCTTCAGAAAACTAACACATCGCGTTCAGGAATTGTCAGATGATGAAGCTTCTTCCACACTTAGTAAAGATGATGGATTGGAATGCCCAATATGCTGTGAATCCTTCAACATAGTCGAAAACATACCTTATGTTTTGTGGTGCGGTCATTCACTCTGTCAAAATTGTGTCTTGGCTCTTCAGTGGGCTGTTGTCAAAATTCCTCCTTTACCTATCCAGCTACCCCTTTTAATATCTTGCCCCTGGTGCAACCTCTTATCCCCTCGTATTGTATTAAGAGGTAAACTTAAGTTCCCTCGTAAGAACTACTTTCTTCTCTGGATGGTTGAGAGACTCAACAGTGATAAATTGAAGTCTCACACCGATTCTTTTGCTGATTGTCAGCAATCAACGTTGACTTCAAGAAGTCAAGTAAGTCATTCACATGTCCAAAGGCCTCAGCCGTCAGGGTCCACCACCGGTCATAATCGTCTTATTGGCATACAAGCTTACCTTCGAAAGGCACTGTTTATGTTTGTTGAGTTGACTGCTAAGTTCCCATTGGTCCTGATCTTTCTCCTGATTGTATTATATGCAATTCCAGCTAGTGCTGCAATATTGGCTTTGTACATCTTGCTCACTGTTCTATTTGCTCTCCCTTCATTTCTCATTCTGTATTTTTCGTATCCTAGTTTGGATTGGCTGGTGAGAGAGATCATGGCTTAGGGTTCTGTTGTTGGCTGGTTCGTCCTTAGAAAGTTGGGGGTTTGTTATTACAGTTCATACAAAAAGTTTATACTGTGTATATTTTTGGCTGTTATTATAGGTGTGGGTGCTTCTTGTAGCTCATGGATATTGACATCTTTCTTGTATGGGATTGGTATCACAAAGTTACTTTAGGTCATTATGTGAACCATCTCTATGCGACTTGAGATGTCGTTTGAGTCGTAATCAAAAAATTCGAAATGTTTGAATGTCAATGCCCTTTTTAATCGCATCTTAGACAATGAGTGGTATATAATGGTGTTCGTGGTCACAATCGAATGTGTAGGGAAATGGTGGTGTTTGATCCGCAGTTTTTAAAATTTCAAGGTTGAGGTGCTCTAAACGTGTATCAAATTATAGCTCGAACGGGTAGTTTTGTATGAAACGTGCTTTTCAAAAAGCACCCGAAAATTAGTTGTTTCTCTAATAATGTGAAACGAACGAATAATATAATAAATGAATTGTGAAAATTATGAACTTGTATAATACAGAGTAATAAGTTGTTTTAGGGCGATAAACTCACACTATCACACCACAACTACAAACATTTCTTTTTATGAATACATACGTAATTACACCGTATATGTCCACTCCTAGATTTGAACAGATCGAATCGGTATCTCTAGTCACTTTAAATTTACGTACGTGGTTTGTTTTATTTAGAAATGTGAGTTGTATTAAAAAGCCTGCATCTCATATTTTAGAACTGAAATTTCATTGTATATTATATAAAAATATTATTTTTGTGATTGGACTAAAATTATATACTTATAATTATTGTGGTGAATTTTAGTATGTGGTTGCTGAAACAGAAACAACTAGACAAACCTCGCGCCCTCTTGAACCATCTTCTTCCTTCTTCATCTATTTTTATTTTTATTTAATATTTATATTTATAATTACTAACTGTTTGTTCCTTGCGAATTACTAAAACCCTATCTTTCCCATATTCTCACTCCAACCATCTCTACCTTTTCCATATCTGTAATTAACTAACCAAAATTATAACTAATTTATTTCCAGTTCACTTAACTCGCACTATTTCCGTTATTCATGGCGACGCCAACGGCGGCAGCAGCAGCAGCGTTCTCCGGCATCCGCGTCCACCACGTTCCGGCGTCCAATTCAATCGATAGAGCAGCATTGTTTTTACAACCTTCCGTATCGTTCAGCTCGTTTTCTAGAAGTAGTACCGTGCAATCGTTGAAATTGAAGACAAGGACTAGTAATGATGCTTTGTTACGCAGCGGAAAAGGCTATCGATCTTTTGTGGTTCGTTGTGATGCTTCTTCTTCTAATGGAAGGGTAATTATGAACTATATTACATAATTAAACCCTAGTTAGCTCTTGTTATTTATTGTGATTAGGTTAATGATTGATCTAATTGCTTGTAGTTGATTGGATGTGAAAGCTAGTAGTGTGGAGGTTAACATAGTTGAATGGTGGTTTGGATAATTTGATTCTAAAGTTGTGTAATTCGAGTTGGATGAGTAATCTGATTTTGTTAGGTATATTGAATCAGATGAGAACCTAAGCTGTGGTAGGAACCACTCAAATTTGACATTTTGAATCATGCAAATACACAAACTTAACAATGGTATATCTCAATTGAAGTGTTTGATAAAACTTTGAAGCATTTTAATCGAAGAATTTAAAAGCTTTATGGTTGTGCATCTGCTAAGGAGTTGGTTTCAAATCACTATCAGAAGCTTCGATAGAAATATACAATTATCGAGTTTATGAATTTGTCGATCTATATGATTCATACTGAGATATTTAATTACTCCCAAATCACTATCAGAAGACCCTTCCATAACGATAAATTTGTGGTTGACCATATCAAGAATTATGAATTGATGATGGTTACAGTTGAACACAACTATGTATCTTGTATAGCTGTATTTGCTTGCTACCTTATTAGTAGTTAAGTTTCAGTATACAGATGACTATTCTACATGTCAATACATAGTGTGCGTGTTCTTTTTAATTGTATTTCTAAGTTGGTTACTTGTTACTGTAGTATCACTTATGTCTCGACAATTCCTTGTCAGATTACTCAACAAGAATTCACGGAGATGGCATGGCAAGCAATAGTGTCTTCACCAGAAGTTGCAAAGGAGAACAAGCATCAGATTGTGGAAACTGAGCATTTGATGAAAGCCTTGCTCGAACAAAAAAATGGGCTAGCTCGTCGAATTTTCTCCAAGGCTGGTGTGGATAATACTCGCCTTCTAGAAGCCACTGATAAGTTCATTCAGCGCCAACCAAAGGTGGTATATTATTTACATAAGATGGACAAATGTTAATATTCTTTCTTTCATATTGGCTCATCCTGGTTATATGTGGCAGGTTATTGGTGAGTCAGCTGGATCAATGTTAGGGCGGGACTTGGAAGGGTTGATGCAGAGAGCTAGGGATTATAAGAAAGAATACGGTGACTCGTTTGTATCTGTTGAGCATCTGGTGCTAGGTTTTGTGCAAGATAACCGATTCGGGAAACAGTTATTTAAAGAATTCCAAATATCGTTGAAAACCTTAAAGAATGCAGTAGAATCCATCAGAGGACGGCAGACTGTAATAGACCAAGGTATTAATGCAGTTTCGTATATAATTTATACATTTTTATGATGATTGATAAGATTCCTGAAAACCCTTGCTCTACCCCAACCCATAGGTACATGGTAGATTGGTAGATCTCAAGTTTCTTTTGTAGTGGCAATGGTAATATAACCCAAAATGATAATTATGTGCTTTTTCTTGTCATACTCTGAACTTCAGATCCTGAGGGGAAGTATGAATCGCTAGAGAAGTTTGGTAAAGATTTGACTGCTATGGCTAGGGAAGGGAAGCTTGACCCTGTCATCGGAAGAGATGATGAAATACGTAGATGCATTCAGATTCTCTCCAGGAGAACTAAGAACAACCCTGTGCTCATTGGTGAACCAGGTGTTGGAAAGACCGCAATTTCTGAAGGGTAACCTACTAAGTTTTATCATTATTATAATTATTTTGCATCCTGTATTATACATGAAAACCACATATATAAATTTCTCTAGTGCTCATTCATCCAGCCATCGTTTCCCTATATGGCAGGCTTGCTCAGAGAATAGTACAAGGTGACGTACCTCAAGCTCTAATGAATCGTAAGGTACATACTGGACCCTCAATCGTCTATCTTCTAATAGGTGTGTACACTAACTGACTTCTATTTACATTGCAGTTGATATCCCTTGACATGGGTGCGCTTATTGCTGGAGCAAAATATCGTGGAGAGTTTGAAGATCGACTCAAGGCAGTGCTGAAGGAGGTTACAGAATCAGATGGGCAGATTATTCTCTTTATTGATGAGATCCATACTGTTGTCGGAGCAGGTATTTTTAAGCCTGAATAATTTTTTGTTCTTTGAAATATACAACAACAATACCCAGTCCCGCACTGACGGGGTATGGAGGAGTAAGATGTAGACAGTCATAATTCTACGGCCAATATGAAATATACTAGGTGTAATTTCAAGTGTACGATCATGTATTCTCAAGAAGTGACTTGTGTTTGTAGGGGCTACCAACGGTGCAATGGATGCTGGCAATCTTTTGAAGCCGATGCTTGGTCGTGGAGAGTTGCGATGCATTGGTGCAACAACGTTGGATGAGTATCGTAAATATATTGAAAAGGATCCTGCATTGGAGCGTCGCTTTCAACAAGTTTATGTTGACCAGCCTACAGTAGAAGATACAGTTTCAATACTTCGTGGACTGCGTGAAAGATATGAACTACATCACGGAGTACGCATTTCAGATAGTGCACTTGTTGAAGCTGCAATTCTCTCAGATCGCTACATCAGTGGACGTTTTTTACCAGACAAAGGTATTCCTAATTTCTAATTACGATAAATCTAATGATTAGCTGATAACAACATGCACTTCCTTCTGTTATTAAATTCTCATATGGAGTGTGTGTATCTGGTGAATTTCAGCCATTGATCTGGTAGATGAAGCGGCTGCTAAACTGAAAATGGAGATCACTTCAAAGCCTACTGCACTTGATGAGATTAACCGTTCAGTACTGAAGCTGGAAATGGAGAGGCTATCACTCACCAGTGATACAGATAAGGCTTCAAAGGATAGGTTAAACCGGCTCGAGGCAGAGTTGGCGCTCTTGAAGGAGAGGCAATCCGAGTTAAATGAACAATGGGAGCATGAAAAGAGTGTCATGACAAATATGCAATCAATCAAGGAAGAAGTGAGTGCTATCGATTATTTTTTAATTTTTACTTTTGACTTTTATCGACTTTTCATCGTGCTGAAACTAACCATTCTTCCTGTGCAGATTGACCGGGTCAATCTGGAGATACAGCAGGCTGAACGTGAGTATGATCTCAACCGTGCAGCTGAGCTGAAATATGGGAGTCTGAACTCTTTGCTACGTCAACTTGACACTGCTGAGAAGGCATTGGTGGAGTATATGAGCTCGGGGAAGTCGATGCTTCGGGAAGAAGTTACAGGCGATGACATTGCAGAGATAGTGAGCAAATGGACTGGCATTCCACTTTCGAAGCTCAAGCAATCCGAGAGAGAGAAGCTGTTAAATTTGGAAGAAGAACTACATAAACGGGTAGTTGGTCAGGATCCTGCGGTCACTGCTGTGGCTGAGGCAATCCAACGGTCCAGAGCTGGCCTATCAGATCCTCACCGTCCAATAGCTAGTTTCATGTTCATGGGACCTACCGGAGTTGGAAAAACTGAGCTAGCAAAAGCACTTGCTTCTTACTTGTTCAACACTGAGGAGGCTCTTGTACGAATCGACATGAGTGAATACATGGAAAAGCATGCTGTTTCCAGATTGATAGGGGCGCCACCTGGATATGTAGGGTATGAGGAAGGAGGGCAGTTGACCGAGACAGTACGCAGGAGGCCGTATGCTGTTATCCTGTTTGACGAAATTGAAAAAGCTCATGCTGATGTGTTCAATGTTTTTTTACAAATCTTGGATGATGGCAGGGTGACTGACTCACAAGGTCGTACGGTCAGCTTCACCAACACTGTCATCATCATGACCTCAAATGTTGGTTCACAGTACATATTAGACACAGAAGACTCATCTGTGCCAAAGGAACGAGCTTATGAGACAATTAAACAAAGAGTCATGGATGCAGCAAGGTCAATCTTTCGTCCAGAGTTCATGAACCGGGTCGACGAGTATATAGTATTCCAGCCCCTTGACCGCTCACAAATTAACAGAATAGTTCGATTACAGGTAAGTTCCAGTGTTCCACTCTAGTCCTTTTAAGTGTTTACAGTTTACAAATTGTTATTGACAAATTGTCATTTCCTTGTGATCGTCAGTTGGAACGTGTACAAAAGAGGATAGCAGATCGGAAGCTAAAGATTAATGTAAGTGAAGCTGCAGTTGAGCTTCTAGGAAGTCTTGGGTACGATCCAAACTATGGTGCAAGACCAGTGAAGCGGGTGATCCAACAATATGTGGAAAACGAGCTTGCAAAGGGTATATTAAGAGGAGATTTCAAGGATGAAGACACCATATCAGTGGACACAGAAGTGACCGCGTTTTCCAACGGTCAGCTCCCCCAACAAAAGCTAGTCTTCAAGAAAGTAGAGTCGGTACCAGGTGACGCCTCTGAGGGTCAACAAGTCTTCTCCCAAACTTTATAGATTATGAAACCCCACATAGATTATGCAAAAAAATAATAATAACCATATCATATTTTGTACCATTAGCAATGTACATTTAGTATGCCTGATAAGTGCTATTCTATGGCTGTCTTTTTGTGACTTTTAAATTATAAATTACGTATTAATCACATTTTACCATCATCATCATTACAAATATTGATTTGCTGAACAAATCAAAGTTTTAAGCTAAATATTAAACAATCCACTAATTCATATGATGCGGAAGCTGTGATGATCCGCTGCCGTCGCTTGCATCATAGCAGAATTGACACATTAGCTTCTTGGTAAGAATTGCAGCATCATTGCCCGCGTTTTATGATCAGCCGTAAGCTCAAGTTCACGCATTTCATGATATAACTTGGTTGCTGACTCGGTCTTTTCTCTTAGACAAAAACCCTGAACGGCAGCATTGTAAAGATGCGCGTTTGGTGGTACCAGCTGCACAAAGCGATCCCCCGGTTAATACCATATTAACAATAATGACATGAAAGTGCAAGTGATTCGAACTATATATTTATAAAAAGATTAAACGTACCTTCAAGATCTCATGTACTTCATCATAAAGAGAACCCCAAATGCAAGATCGAATGAGTGACAACAGAGTCAAAGTATCCGGAGTTTGCTTTTGATGAACCATACGTTGGTACACTTGCAACGCAACTTTTGGCTCGTTTCCAACCTCACAAGCTCCAATCACCCGGCAATACGATGTTACAGGAATCGATAATCCCAAGTTCTCCATTTCCCATAAAATCTGCAACGCCCTTCTCCAAGCACCAATCTGCTTGCACGCAGTTAATGCAGTGTTATATAAAGGCAACCCGAGTGCCTCTGGACTCTCTAGTTGGACTCTTTCAAAAAGCCGAAGAGCATCACCATATTGCTCTGCTCTGCATAGAGCAACAAGCAGCGCATTCCATGTGTAGGATGTAGGAACATGCCCTAAAGATTTCATGCAATCGTAGACTTTAAAAGCGAGACCAACCTGACCATTGTTCCCAAGCGAATGAATCAACGCATTAAATATGATAATATTCGGGTTCTCTTTTCTTTTCATCATACCACGAAAAACACTTAATGCGAAATCCCATCTCCCATCTTTCGCAAATGCCATTATAACACCTTCCATAGTACGAGTATCTGGCTCGACCTCATATTGCACCATTTCAAGATAGGCCTCAATAGCCAATCCGTACTGACTATTCGCAATAAATATGGTAACTAATAACCGATAAGTAGTTGAATTACCAACACAGTCATTATCCCTCATTTTTCTCCATACTCTCTCGCTTTTTATCCAATCTTTTTCATCACGACACAATGTTAACATCATGTTAAACAAGACTTGATCAACTTTCTTTTTGTGATCGTCATCTGTTACAAGTTCCTCAAACATTTCAAATGCTGCTTCAAAGCCTCTAGCTTTAGCAACCCCTTGTAAGATTAAGTTGTAACTATGTCCACTTGTTCGATCGTTTGATTTCATTGATTCAAATACATGTAAAGCATCATCAAGCTCTTGATTTCTTAACAAACAAGAGAGGAGAGCATTAAACGCGTGTGATTCAGGTCTAAGACCCAAGTAATCCATCGACACATAAAGCTCAAGCGCGCTTCGAACCTTATCAGCCCTGCTAAGCTTCAAAAGGCGCCATGATAGATTCTTTTCATCTCTTTCTTCTAAAAACTGCAGCCTATTTTCATAACCAATTGAAGGCTCAATAATATCGTGAACAACATCTTCGCTTTCATCGTCCCACGTGGCACGGTCTGTAGAAACTGACCTGTATGCAATCGAAACCTTGGGTATAGACTTGTCAAGTCTAGTACTTCTAGATACTACTTTTGGTTTCGTCCTCCAACTGTTCGATGAAATGTCTGAACCAAAATTCTCCAAAAATCTCGAAACATGTAACCGAGTATGACAACATTCAGAAAACCCAAGATCTGTTACATGAAAGACAACCGAATTTGCCAAAGATGCAGCCATAAATCAAACCCCGATTCCAAATTTACAACTTTCACTTATTTACTCACAGAGATTGACAACCCAACCAAGAAAAGAAACAGTGTATAGATACAGAAGATAGATATACATATAATACAAACGCACCAAATTTCAAGTATGTTTCCAGAAAGTAAGCAGGGTTTAGTGAGTAGGATTTAAGACCTGTTTAGACAATATGCTGAAAAGGGTTTATGGTTGACAATTGCATCTATTCTTATAAAAATCTTTACTTTTTCAATCTTTAAACAAGCGTACAACTTGTTTTGCACAACGTACTACCTTAATAAAGAAACTTTTATCTCAACATATAAAAGGGCTCCCAGTTTCCCTAAAACCCTCTTTTCACTCCAAGATTTACAAGATTTATCAGATGGATGAAAAAGATGAGCTTTCACAAATTGGTAAGTTCTATTGGTCTTGTAGTCATCTGGGAGATGATGAATTAGGTCAATTTGATATTTTTTTGTAATAATAGTAGTAATAACGAATATAATAATAAACCCTAGTATGATTTTACCTTTTTGTTTTTTTAAAATGCAAAAATATAGAAAAAGTTGAAGATGGTGAAGAAGAAGAAGACGTAGCAGTAGAGGGGTTAAAAATGGAAGGAATGGCATCAATAGCGTTGTTACCAACCGGGTCGATTTCGGGTCATTTTGTTCGTCTTCCTCATTCTGTTTGTTATGGAATTCAAGGCACTGGTATATCCTAATTACTTTGATGCTATTCTAAGAGAAGTATATTGTGTAAAATGCTTCTTTATTTGTTAATAATTGTGTAATAATGAATTTAGAGTTAGCATGTGAAAGGGAATGTAGCAGGGGTGAGGACTATCGATTGGTCAAGTTGACTATCATCGACTTCAATGTGAGCTTTCTATGCTCTATAATTTGAGGTTTAGCCTTTAATTGTTGGTTGTAATGAGTTTTTATATGTGTAGAGCAAGAAAGAATGTGAGGTAGTGGTTGAACGAAGAGGTCATGATGCTGCACGATTATGTAATGTCGAGCATGCTCATGGGTAAGCCTACTCACCTTATCTTACAGGATACTTAAGGTTGCAAACAATCATTAATCATGGATACGTGATCAGAAAGTTTTTGGTATCGCTGACGTGGTCTGTTTCTTGACAGATGGGAGAAGGACGTTGTTAACTTGGTTGACCAGAAGCACCAAAAGAGTAAGATTGTGATTTCTTTTGAGTGTGAAACACTAAAAGCGGATGAAGCAGCTGAAGGGCATGTTAGGCGGTTTATGCCTAATTTAACTGGCATGGATGCTGTTGGTAAGCTGTAAAAGAAGTCTCAATCTTTTTAATAGTTCCAAATTCTAATGTAGAATACAACTTAAAAGAAGTGAGTTTTCTCTTTTCATTAATCGATAATCGATTTTGAATGTGCAGTTAATATTGGCAAGATGAGTATCACAGGCTTGGACTTTAAAGCAGAAGTGGGATGTAAAGAGAAAAAAGTTCCTAAACTTGTGATTTAAGGTGCAGTTTTGAGCTGATCTTTGGTCGCGTCTAGAACCATGTGAGACCCTGTTGTTTATGTTGACCTTGTCATTAGTATAGTAGATTTTAAACTTAGTTAGGATATCTATTAATTGGTAGCACGAGTAGTTTTTGAAGGGACACAAGTTAACTGAATGCATCTGTCATTATGGCTTTGTATTTACTTAAATTGATAAACTAATTTCCAGCTCAGTTTAGCTCAATCTCCAATTTGCATGATGAATAGAAAATAATTTTTTTATTGTTTCTGCGTTTCAGTTTCCTGTATACTTGGGCCTTATTTTTATGATTTTGCTAGATATCTAAACAAATATCATTATAATCACGGTTATCTTGTAAAATCCCAAGCACACACTTTGTTGGTACTTTTATTAGTTCATCAGGTTTTAGTGTAAGCACAAACACATACGATTCCTCAATTCATCAACCTTTAATCCATTTTAAAACCAACCATATTAATCCTCCATGTTACAAGTCGCACCCTCATCTATAGTTCATGTACATTTGTCCAAGTCAACTTATTGGGAAAAACGAAGCTCATCATTCAGTATAAGGAGTATCTTCTTGATGAGAGATGACTGTTTCAAAAGCACCCACCAAAGCCCCTACCCTCGTCTTCCTATTCTCCACAAGCTTACTTGCTGTTTCTTCTATTACACGATTAAGCAATTTCTGGGCTTCTTTTTCTTTCATTTCTTGATGCTTTAAAGTTACTGCTCCAGAGCTATTGCGAGAATCATTTTCGAGCACTCTCCCTCTCCTAAATGTGAGCCTTGTAGGACCATTATCCTCAGACTCGGGTTTCACAATCTTTCCCCTTCTGAACTTTACTTTAAACCCTCCATCTTTGTCTTCACAAATTACAGCTTTATAATTACAATTCCCTTCTAAAGTTTCCATCTCATAATCATCGTCAGAGACAATAACTTCTTCATGATTAGTATATTCACATTCTTCTCCTGGAACCTCTTTATCGTTAGCATGCTCAGATTCTTCCGTCGATACCTGTTTGTCTGAAGATTGAAAGCTTTCAGAATTCGAAAGTTTTGGTTGATTCTATTGATATAGTTTGAGATTGATCTCTTTCAACAGCTGGAGCAACAAATTCCAACTCTGCATTCTCGGCTTCATGCAAGCTCATTTCCTGAACCTTCTGGGAGATCAACTGCTTTAGCTTGGTTTTTGTCATCCTATTATGATCGTTTACATGAGACATTTTCTTTAATGAAGTTAGTTCATGTACCATAGCTGTATTATTTATAGTCTTAATGCGTTTTTCATATTTTTGACCAACTAAGCGTTCTGAAGCATTAATAGTAGAAGAAGAAATTGGCTTTCGTTTCACATTTGTAGGACGGTTATTAGGTAATTTATGCTCATTTTGAGTTGCATCTCTGTTTGTTGATAAACCACGTGCTGGGACCCTGACTTTAGATGGCAACGAGTTTCCCCTGTTGATGACTTTAATAGGCTTCTTAGGTACACAGGTTATGGGATTTGGAGACGTTATAGGCTTTGTATTTTTCATCTTCATTCTCTCCACAGGAATCACATCAGTTTTAACTCCTTTCTTCATGATGACTGGCAGTTTTCTTGATCCCAAACTTCGTGTAGATATTTTCAATTCCAACGATTCATCTTTCATACCGCTTTTACACAAATCATGACAAGAACCAATTGGAGGTCTGAGATAGCGAGATTGGACACGACATTCTTCTGTGGTGTACTTTTTGGTTTTGGCTTTAGAACCTCTTGGTGCACCCCCAACAGCAACCATGTATGCAGGTCCTGATATTGATACAGATGTCCTTGATGTATTAATATTTTCGGGGGTCTGTTTAATTCGGGTAGCCATTCAAACACGAAGAAATTTGAAACCTGATAACAAACAAAACATGTAACCAAAGATTAAACTAAATTCCATGGAAATGTCATCATTTTGGAAAAAAGATGTTGAGTAATCTATTAAAGACCGATGTTATAGATTAAAAACTCAAAAAGGTAGTTAAGAACTTAAGGTTGTATGATCAATGATCCCTTTACGGATCTATGTTTCACGTCTCATTTGCAAATATGATAGTAATACATACATATATATATATATATATATATATATATATATATACACACCAGGTGAGAACCCACGGCAACGCGGACTATGACATTTGACTTTGTAAATGTAAAAATTAAATTTTATATAAACATAAGACTAATTTTCTAAGAACTAAAAATAACAGTTATTACTAATAAATACCACGTATAATTATTGATCAACACAAATATTAATTCATGATATACAAAATAATTACAAACGATATTGATTAATAATAGCAATGAAAAGGTTTCCTAAAATGATTAAAAAAATGTATTTAAACCCAATCAATGTACTCAAAAGAAGATAATCCTGTTTACAAATTGGGATTCTATACCACCCCAAAAGGTACAAATCCCATATAGCCGTCCTAAGTCCTAACACCCTAAGATCTTAAAATATTTCATCAACTTGAAGTAGAACTCACCTGAATTTCTAAATGCTACCTTTTCCTTGAATTTCTGTTATTCAAAGTCACAGGGTGATCGTTTTAGCAATTTTCAATAGCTTGTATTACCATAAAAGCAATAGCCACCCCAAAATATAAAAAATATATACAGTACCTGCAAGTAATATCTCTTCTATAAAATCACATTCAATTAATAGAGAAACAATCAGCATAGTGATATGAAAAAATGATATGGTTGCAGACCTGCAAAAATGGACCAATCTGGTGCATGATTCGATTACATTTCAACGACAAAACAAAGTAACACAAACTTGTACATATTTTCAACCGAGAGCTACAACATTGAAGCATATTTGTTTGTAACTCGTGCATATTTGGCGAGAGTCACGTGAGCATACTCTAAATCAATTCACCTAATATGAAAAAAAAACAGCATTACTTCATCAGCCAACTTAAAAGGAGGAAAAAGGAAGAAAGAACAAATACGCATAAAACTCTGATCAACACAAATAAATGAGATTGTAGATAAAATATTAATATAAAATGGATAAAAGAAAAAGAACCGCAAAACCATCATACAGGACTGTAGATCCAAAGACATACTTGCAAGTCAACTAATGATCAAAACTTACATTAGAAACATAGCGGCACAACACTCATCATGCATAAAACACCCAACTGAGATAAATACAGAGATCCCATGATGATGGGGCATCATTAAAGTCCTCTTAATTACGCAAAATAGGGTCAAATGGGTCAGAAAAAAGGAACTACACCTACTTGTTGCCCCTAAATGGGTCAAAATAAAAGGAATTAAAACTACTATTTGTTGGTGCAATATTTTTACATTAAAACAGGTGAATCTGATATATACTTCAAATAAAATAAAACTGAGACAGGATAAAAGTTGGGGTGACTGATCAAAGTTGCAAGAATAAAGGCACATGAAATAGAAATGTTGCAAATGATGATAGACCAATTTTAACCTTTCTAACTTGAACAGTGTATGTATATGTTTAAGTATCTAGCTAAGTACCTATATAAGCTTTTTAGCCATGGCTTGTTTGGATTATGACGCATACAATCAAATGGAATTAGGGATGGTATCTCTTAGAAATTTCATCAAACAACTAATACTCATTTATCAAATAATGATACAATACCAATATTTGATATGCATCGTCACCATTGAAACTTAATTAATGCATACCACAGTAGAAACAAGTGTACTTGCGCTGTCCCTGCCTATATAATTGTGGGTAGATCTCTCAATTGTCTGCATCCAATAGTTATATCAGGAAACATAACACCTTTTACCAACAATCTTATGCAATCAAAGCAATTGCGTCCTAACGACGATTGCATTATACGGGTTAGCTTTGAATCTTTGAATGGAATGTGTCCACTTCTTCCCTTACTGTATCCAATCACAAAGAAAACATACTTCAGTTTAAACGTAATCAAAAATCTAACCTGACATGTGACCTTGATACACTCCTATAAGGATATCAGAATCCAGATGGTTAGACATAATCATAGCTAAAAGGAAAAAAAGTCGTCTACCCTTGGCTTTCGAATTACAGTTCCCAGTGTTAGTAGACTGCGGTGTATGTGGCAGCCCTCCTTTAACCTCGTACTAGCTGTCAATGACTGAGATGCACGCTCACTTCCAGCAAGATCAACAAAGTTCTACAGTAAAGCAGAAAAGTGAAAAAGGAGATTGCAACCCAATCTATATCAATGATCTAAACTGAATTAATGCATACCACAGTAGAGACAAAGTGTACTTGCGCTGTCCCTGCCTATATAATTGTGAGGAGAGCTCTCAATTGTCTGCATCCAATAGTAATATCAGGAGACATAACACCTTTTACCAACAGATAATAAGAGTAAACTGTCATAATACGGAAAAATACATTGTAATATGATGTTTTCTAAAAGTGCGTATATTTTGGTTTGTAGACAATATTTTTTGAGACGAAATGATTGTACGTTAAAAGTTTATTTTTGTTGATGTGGGTTGTGTTATGTACAGTCTAAGTAACCTCCTACTAATTTATATATAAAGAAAACCATATGCTTTGTTATTGTGACACATCATCAATCTCATTTTCTATTCTTTTTCAATTATTTTACAAAACTATTAAGAATATTAACAATAATAATCTTAATAAAATAATTATTATAATAATCATAACTCATGAATCATTAAAAATAATAAAGAAACTTTATTACTATTTATATTTGATTTTGAAAATCAAATACTATTTGTGACATCCGTCAAATTAGGACTAGTATTAGTTCCTAATCATAGTATTTTTACATGTAATTAGTTATGTTTAGGGCTAATTGTGTGTATCATTATGTGTATTGATATATGTTTTATATGTACACACGTACGCAATTTGGCAAAATCGTGCATTTCGTATCGGATGGAATCCGACCCCCATGGACGTTGGTGACACATTTTATAAGTAACGTAAACCTATTTCTATGATAAAATAGTCGTTATTTACTTGGTATTATTATTACATAATAATATAAAGGAAAAACTATTACGTTTGGTATAAAACGTAACGAACGCGAGAAAACGTGCAAATCGAGCCCGACACCCGAACGAAATCCAAAATATATTTTGTTAGCTTAAATTAAGTGTTTTAAAAATTCTTGGTCATTACAAATATCATTTACATATTGAAAATATACACGAAGAACTAAAGGTAACACAATTTAACATAAACACGCGTTTAACGTCTAACCGACTAACGAAACGTGACCCGATTCGAGTAACGAGCCGTAAGCCCAAGCCCACGAGCTCAAGCCCGTGAACTCATGCCCAAACTGGCCCAAGAACCCAAAGGGACCAGCCCTAATCCACCTCATATAAAATCCTACTTAAATTCTCTAACCTCTCATTTTTGCATCATTTAACCACCACACCCTCCCTCTCTTTTCTCTCATTCTGCTCAAAATCCAGCCACACCACCACCTTATCCACGACCCAAGACACCTTCCAAGAACACCCAAACAATACCCAACAACATCTAGAACCATTCTACACGTTTGGAGCAAGGAGAAGCAAGTAGAGCACAAACCGAAACTGCAGCAGCCCACTTCATCTCCCTCTCGCTTTAGATCCGTTTTGCTCTGTAAGTAACCTCTAGATCTTACTTAAAACTCCTTGGATAATATTTATCTTCATGTTCATGCTTCGTTCCTGCTAATTATGTCCAATATCTACTCGAAAAACCGAAAAACAAAGCCATTAACCATCAGGTAAAGGCATTACCCACTGGACAATATTTTAGATCGACTTAGATCGGGCATAACCGGACAAAAACTTGATGAAATATAACGTTTATTATCTCTAAACTCAGTATTTTGAGTCTAGTTTCAAATCTGTAAGATATATAGGTATTGGAGTTCGTTTTCCATTTTTAAGGAGTTAAACAAAAATACATATACAGTCTGGTGATTCTGAGCAGAAAGTTTGGTAAAATGTAACAGAGCATATCTCGTAAAATACACAATGAAAACAAATGAAACCACTTGGAAAAGATTATAATTTTTGTTAGCTTCAAATCCCCTACTTGAACGTTTTCTGAAGTTTTGTAAAATTTGAGATATGATTAAATCTTTAAACATGTGTCGCTGGAAATAGCTGCTTGACCCCTCACACTTTGTAAATTAATATCACGAGTTTCGTTTGGCTAAACAACATGTAATAATATGGAAAATAAAGCTAAGACATAGGTGAATATGTGTGAATTTTTTTAGGTTCAATTGTCACCATCTTGATAGTTAAAACGCATAGACAAAAACGTATATTTTTAATAAACATAAATGTAAGTGATACTTTCGTATTCGATTTAAAAACGACACTTGCAGGTCACCAAAGGTCACGAAACTTGTTTTCTATAAGTTTTATAACATAATAGAAGTCGTGTAAAAGTTTTGGGTCAAACCGAGCATTTTTGACCAAAGTCTCATTTTGAAAACTCTAAACAGCCCGATTTAGCGACACTCACACTGAGTGTCGCACTTATGCAACACTAACCTAGCGACACTAACTTAGTGTCGCAACTCAATGTCGCTAGTTAAAAGTCGCAGCTTAATGTCGCAAAACTAGCGACATTGACCTGAGTGTCGCTACTCAGTGTCACACCTACCCCTCTAGTCCTGATCTTGCTTATGCATTACTTGGGAAGGATTGCCCTATCCCTTTGTTGGGGGCTTTGGCTACCCTACCTCATTCCCTTCACCTCTTAATTGAATTTCATAGGATCCATGCGACACTGACCTAGTGTCGCAACCTTTAGGAGTGTCGCATAGTAGTGTCGCATAACACAGAATGTACAAAACTACATTTCCTCATTAAGCCTCGATTTCGCGCAACGTTTACATAACTTTATACGATACTACTCGAACTGGCAATACACATACATTGACTAGTATACAAGGAAATGAAATGAAACCTAATAATAATATCTTCGGAGATTATTATTACATACATAAACATTCACCAACGGGTCACAAACATTTTTTTAATTAACACAACGATAACAAACCTTGGACATAACTAGTTGGGCGAACAACTAGCATGAATGTTCTGTTAAGACATTCACTCATACAACCTTATGTGTTTAAGGCACTAGAAGGTTGCGGGTTCATAGAACCTACAGATTATTTATATCGGATACACGTTTATTGATTTAGACGCCTGCTTTCAAGACTCGGGTGAGTCTCATGGCCCCTCTTTTACTGTTTTTCACTCAGGGGTGGGATACATTGCTCTATTTATTTTACATATGAACGCAAGTACTAAAACCTCGATATGTACTATATGAGTTTTCATACTAATCATTTTTAAAGCCCTCCATAGCATAGTTTGGTAATACTTTTGTAGCGTGAATGTTAGTGTATGGTACCATATGGGATTGACAATCCCCGTCCGGGTTAGCAAGCACTAACTGGTCAAACGGACGCATTATCATTTGTTCATACGAGTGTAGATTAGGCACTCGCAGGGAGGCGCCCTCGATCAGACACTTCATTGTGAGCCTGACACCTCAGTTAAGCTCTGAGTATGTGCTCATGGCTGTATATACACTCATTATTTATTTGCTTCGTTGGAAATCATGATACTAAATCTTGCGGTTCATACACATGACTTTAGTAAACAAACTTGTGAGCTCACCAGCGTTAGCTGACCTTTTTAGCATGTATCTCAGGTACGCAGCAGTAGATTCGGACTGCCGATCAGGATGCATATTAGCTCGAGTCTTCATGCAAAAACTCGGAGATTTCATTGCATTATTAGATTTTGTATAACTAATCATGTTTTTAAATCTCTCATATTACGAACACGAGCTAATGTAACTAGCTTTAATGATGTAAACTCTGGAACTATCAATGTAATGTTTAAAACGACGCATATAGAGTCGTTCGCTATATATCTTTGTGCTGTGTTTATTGATTAGTCGCGCCCGACCCGATTCGGTTCCGCAACCCGAATTTGGGGGTGCGACATATTGGTATTAGAGCCTAAGGCTATAGTGAACTAGGTTGCATTTAGTGGGCCTAGACTATGACCGTTAGGCAGTATCTTCTTATTAGGTATGACTAGTTCAGAAGTTACATCATACAACTTTAATTTAACATAGCCTGATCAACTATGTACAACTAAAGGAAGATGATGTGAGACCTGAAACGGTTATGTTGAACAGGGATACACTAGTTGACTCTGACCACGAGAGAAACGGGACCATTACTTGTTTGTGCTAGACACTTTAGGCTATATTACATGGTATATATAGGCCTCACTTATTGAAACATTCTTGCCACAGAATGGCCGACTCATCATCTAGACAAAACACGCATGTTTCATCCTCTCTCTCTCTCTCGCTCACGTCGCGGCCACACAGAACCACTCGTGGCTAGACGCACTGGTAGCTCACACCGAGCTAGACCTTACCACAATCTTGCCATCACGGGTAACGTCTCTGCTATAGCTCGCCATCGGGCAATTGCCCACCAATGGAGCTGGTTATCCACGGCTATGGCTACCTGGAGGATTGAGGATTACATAGAAGTCCCTACTGATGTTGGGGAATATTCAGCCATGGATCTTTCCCCTTACACCCAAGAACCAACACACCTTACCGTACTCGTGTTAGCCGCTAGAGTACACCGACACGAGAGACAATTTTGCGACTTAGATCTGGAACTTCAGGAAACTCGCGAGAACTGGAGACTCACGGCACTGGAACGTATCAATCAAGTCTCTGAAGACCATGAAAATACGGTTAACAACATGGACGTCCTACACGACCGACTAGTGGAAACAGGAATGAAAGTTGAGCTCTTGCGCCACAGGTTGGAACATTGTGAACAACGCTCACAAGAAGCGGAGGAATACTCGAGAATGCTGGTACAATGACTAGTTTTGGCAGAAGATAACGCCAGGCAAGCCAGTAGGCTTGCGACCACTGTGGATCGCCTTGTCACCCTTATGTCACGAGTAAACCTGCGCCAAGATTAGTGTAGTACTTATCATGTAATCTATCTAGCTATCTATGTAAGACTCTCGTAATTCGTCCGGATGTATAAATTCCCGGCATCTTTTGTAATCTCCATATTATGTAATCTTTTGAAAACTCGTACCTTGTATCCAACTTTGTTATCTAATGAACTATGATTATCATTTCCTGCTGTTGTATATTATCTCCCTATATATATACACCTGTGATATATCATAACCTTATACAAGCATCTCATTTTATCTTCTTTCTTGTTTATTATAGCATTATGCCTCAAAGACGACAAACGTTCACTACCGCTGAATTGGAGCGACTGATTTCTCAAAGGGTGAATGAAGCCCTAGCTACTCAAAACACGCCGCCAAATAGTGTCTCACGACCCAATCAGGGCAGTGAAGACACGACCAACAACACCCCTCCACCCAAACCCTGTTCATACAAGGACTTCCTGAATTGCAAACCGGTACACTTCAAGGGCACCGAGGGTGCTATTGGTTTGCTACGCTGGATGGAGAAGATGGAGTCGGTCTTCCGGATTTGTAACTGCCCGGAGGACCGTAAGGTTAAGTACTCCACATGCAGCTTCATGGATGGTGCCTTGACTTGGTGGAATACCTATGCCCAAACTGTGGGCATTGATGCTGCTTTCTTGACTCCCTGGGAAGATCTGAAAAGGATGCTGAAGGACGAGTACTGTCCTAGAGATGAAATCCAACAACTGGAGAATGAGTTTTGGCACCTCACCACCCAAGGCAATGACATTGCCGGATACACCACCCGATTCAACCAACTAGCACTGTTGTGCCCCTCTCTTGTTGACCCATAATACAAACGGATCGAACGCTACATCTGGGGACTTCCCCCACGTATACAGGGTATGGTCACTGATTCCAACTCCACGACCATCCAGGGTGCCGTCCGTATGGCACATAATCTCATGGCCCAAGTAGTTCGTCGGGGAACACCAGCTACCAACAATAATTCAAATCAGTGTGGGGACAACAAACGCAAATGGTCTGGGAACAACAACTCCCAATCATCAAAGAAACCTTACACTGTCAAGGCCCACTCCTCTGAGCGTGAACCCAAAAAGGGCTACACTGGAAACAAGCCCTACTGTTCTAAGTGCCGTAGACATCATGATGATCTTTGCGGTACTCCATGCACCACTTGTCAGCGCTATGGGCATATAGCAAAAGACTGCAAATATAACACCACCAACACCAATCAACCTAGAGCTTGCTTTGAATGCGGCAACCCAGGGCATTTCCGGAATGAATGTCCAAAACTGAAGAATAAGGGCAACAACACTGCTAAAGGTAGAGCCTTCGTTATGAACTCAGGGGAAGCCCGCCAAGACCCGAATGTGGTCTCGGGTACGTTCCTCCTCAACAACTTAACTGCCTTTATTCTATTTGATATCGATGCTGATAGAGGTTTTATATCTGATGAATTTTGCCCACTACTTGACATCACACCCGTTGCATTAGATGCTAAGTATAGAGTTAGCTAACGGCAAACTCATTGAAACCGATAGTGTGATACCCAATTGCACTTTAAACCTCACCGACGATTTATTTTCAATCGATCTTATACCCATCGAGATCGGAAGTTTCGACATCATTGTTGGCATGGACTGGCTGTCCAAGCATCGTGCCGAAATAATCCGTTTTGATAAAATTGTTCGTATTCCTCTTGTCACTAGTAGTTCTTTAATCATACAAGGGGAGACCGGTGGGACGAGATTAAATATCATTTCGTGCATGAAAACTCGAAAGTACTTGAGAAAGGGTTATCAGGCAATCCTCGCACACATCATGGAGAAAAAGTCGGAGGAGAAGCGACTTGAGGATGTGCCAATCGTTCGAGACTTTTCAGAAGTCTTTTCAGAAGACTTGCCCGGTTTTCCACCACCCAGACAAGTCGAGTTCACAATCGATCTTTTGCCCGGGGCAGCACCTGTGGCACGAGCACCATAGCGTTTAGCCCCGTCCGAACTTCAGGAGTTGTCCACCCAGTACAGGAACTCCTGGACAAAGAATTTATCCGACCGAGTTCTTCGCCTTGGGGAGCTACAGTCCTGTTTGTCAAAAAGAAAGACGGTTCTTTCGCATGTGCATCGACTACATAGAATTGAACAAATTAAACGTCAAGAACCATTATCCACTACCATGCATCGATGATCTATTTGACCAACTTCAAGGGTCAAGTTTCTATTTCAAGATCGATCTGCGATCTGGATACCATCAACTACGAGTCCGCGATGTTGATATTCCAAAAACTGCTTTCCGAACTCGTTACGGACATTATGAGTTTCAAGTCATGCCCTTTGATTTAACAAACACACCGGCTGTATTCATGGACCTAATGAACCGAATGTGTAAACCATATGTAGACAAGTTTGTCATCGTCTTCATTGATGACATTCTTCTCTACTCGCGCGACGAATAAGAACACGCGCAACACCTCAAAACCATCCTAGAGCTACTCAAGCACGAAGAGTTATATGCCAAATTCTCTAAGTGTGAGTTCTGGATGCAAACTGTACAATTCCTTGGACACGTGATTGACAGTCAAGGAATTCATGTTGATCCCTCAAAAATCGAGGCTATCGAGTGCTGGCAAGCACCAACCACGCCGACTGAAGTACGCCAATTCTTGGGTCTTGCTGGGTACTATCAGCGCTTTATTGAAATTTTTTCAAAAATAGCCCAGCCCCTTACAACCCTCACTCAAAAAGAAAAGAAATTCGACTGGACTGAAAAACAAGAGTCAACATTCAAATTGTTAAAACAAAAGCTTTGCAGTGCACCTATTCTATCCTTACCCGAAGGCAACGATGACTTCGTGGTATACTGCGATGCTTCACACCAAGGTCTCGACTGCGTGCTCATGCAACGAGACAAAGTTATCGCCTACGCCTCTCGACAACTGAAAGTCCATGAAAACAACTACACCACACATGACCTCAAATTGGGAGCTGTCATTTTTGCTCTCAAGATCTGGAGGCACTATCTCTATGGCACCAACTGCACTATCTTCACCGACCACAAAAGTCTTCAACACATATTCGATCAAAAGGATCTCAACATGAGGCAACGTCGCTGGGTCGAGTTGTTTACCGATTATGATTGTGAGATCCGATACCATCCGGGCAAAGCAAATGTTGTTGCCGACGCCCTCAGTCGAAAAGAACGCACGAAACCACTTTGAATCCGAGCTCTCAGTATTACAATTCACAATGATCTCATCACTCAAATCCTTACCGCACAACTCGAAGCACTAAAACCTAAAAACATCAAAAATGAGGCCTTGAGTAACATGGAAAAACAAATCGAAACCAAACCTAATGGGGTTAAATATTTCGCAAAACGAATCTGGTTACCATGTTTCGGGAGTCTCCGAGACTTGGTAATGGACGAAGCCCACAAATCCAAATACTCTATTCATCCTGGATCCGACAAGATGTATCATGGCATCAGGGAGCTATACTGGTGCCACATATGTCAGCAAGTGCCTCACGTGCTCGAAAGTCAAAGTCGAGTACCAGAAACCCTCTAGTTTACTACAACAACCGGACATTCCCCAATGGAAATGGGAGCAAATCACCATGGATTTTATCACCAAACTCTCAAAAACCCTGAGCGGTTGCGATACCATTTGGGTGATCGTTGATTGGCTCACAAAATCTGCTCATTTCCTCGTGATAAAAGAAACCGACAGAATGGAACGCCTCACACGAATATATCTGAAAGAGGTTGTGTCCTGACATGGCGTTCCTATCTCGATTATCTCTGACAGGGATAGTCGTTTCACATCTCAATTCTGGAGATCATTACAAAAGTCTGTGGGTACTCTTCTGGATATGAGTACCGCCTATCATCCACAAACCGACGGTCAAAGCGAAAGCACAATTCAAACACTAGAAGTCACGCTACGAGCCTGCGTAGTTGATTTCGGTACTAATTGGGAACATCACTTACCATTGTGCGAATTCTCATATAACAATAGCTACCATACCAGTATTGGAGCTACACCATTCAATGCATTGTACGGTCGTAAATGCCGATCGCCTATCTGTTGGACCGAAGTGGGAGACTGCCAACTCATTAGTCCAGAAATCATTCACGAAACCACTGAGAAGATCGTTGGTATCCAGCAACGGTTAAAAGCCGCACGTGATCGTCAGAAGAGCTATGCTAACGTGAGACGCAAGCATCTCAAGTTCCAGTTTGGGGATCGAGTATTGCTCAAAGTATCGCCTTGGAAAGGCATCATCCGTTTTGGTAAACGCGGGAAACTAAACCCTAGGTACATTGGGCCATTTGAAATCTTCGAAAGAGTTAGACCAGTGGCATACCGATTGCAGCTACCCAGCGGACTCAGTAGCGTGCATCGCACATTCCACAGAAACTGACAGAATGGAACGCCTCACACGAATATATCAGAAAGAGGTTGTGTCCTGACATGGCATTCCTATCTCGATTATCTCTGACAGGAATAGTCGTTTCACATCTCAATTCTGGAGATCATTACAAAAGTCTGTGGGTACTCGTCTGGATATGAGTACCGCCTATCATTCACAAACCGACGGTCAAAGCGAAAGCACAATTCAAACACTAGAAGTCATGCTACGAGCCTGCGTAGTTGATTTCGGTACTAATTGGGAACATCACTTACCATTGTGCGAATTCTCTTATAACAATAGCTACCATACCAGTATTGGAGCTACACCATTCGAGGCATTGTACGGTCGTAAATGCCGATCGCCTATCTGTTGGACCGAAGTGGGAGACTGCCAACTCATTAGTCCAGAATTCATTCACGAAACCACTAAGAAGATCGATGGTATCCAGCAACGGTTAAAAGCCGCACGTGATCGTCAGAAGAGCTATGCTAACGTGAGACGCAAGCATCTCGAGTTCCAGGTTGGGGATCGAGTATTTCTCAAAGTATCGCCTTGGAAAGGCGTCATCCGTTTTGGTAAACGCGGGAAACTAAACCCTAGGTACATTGGGCCATTTGAAATCCTCGAAAGAGTTAGACCAGTGGCATACCGATTGCAGCTACCCACCGGACTCAGTAGCGTGCATCGCACATTCCACATTTCTAATTTGAAGAAATGCCTGTCTGATTAGACACTTATCATACCGCTCGACGAAATTCACATCGATGATAAACTCCTTTTTGTCGAGACACCAGTGGGATCATGGACCGTGAGGTCAAACAACTCAAACAAAGTCATATTTCCATCGTTAAAGTCCAGTGGATTTCACGGTGTGGTCTGAAATTCACTTGGGAACGGGAAGACCAAATGTGACTCAAGTATCCACAACTATTCTTAGGCTCCACTCATACCACGACTAAGAGCTAAATTTCGGGACGAAATTCTCTTGACAGGGGGAGAATGTGACACCCGCCAAATTAGGACTAGTATTAGTTCCTAATCATAGTATTTATACATGTAATTAGTTATGTTTAGGGATAATTGTATGTATCATTATGTGTATTGATATATGTTTTATATGTACACACGTACGCGATTTGGCTAAATCGTGCATTTCGTATCGGATGGAATCCTACCCCCATGGACGTTGGTGACACATTTTATAAGTTATGTAAACCTATTTCTATGATAAAATAGTCGTTATTTACTTGGTATTATTATTACATAATAATATAAAGGAAAAACTATTACGTTTGGTATAAAACGTAACGAACACGAGAAAACGTGCGAATCGAGCCCGACACCCGAACAAAATCCAAAATATATTTTGGTAACTTAAATTAAGTGTTTTAAAAATACTTGATCATTACAAATATCATTTACATATCGAAAATATACACGAAGAACTAAACGTAACACAATTTAACATAAACGCGCGTTTAACGTCTAACCGACTAAACGTGACCCGATTTGAGTAACGAGCCATGAGCCCAAGCCCACGAGCTCAAGCCCGTGAACTCATGCCCAAACCGGCCCAAGAACCCAAAAGGACCAGCCCTAATCCACCTCATATAAAATCCTACTTAAATTCCCTAACCTCTCATTTTTGCATCATTTAACCACCACACCCTCCCTCTCTTTTCTCTCATTCTGCTCAAAATCCAGCCACACCACCACCTTATCCACGACCCAAGACACCTTCCAAGAACACCCAAACAAGACCCAACAACATCTAGAACCATTCTACACGTTTGGAGCAAGGAGAAGCAAGTAGAGCACAAACCGAAACTGCAGCAGCCCACTTCATCTCCCTCTCGCTTTAGATCCGTTTTCCTCTGTAAGTAACCTCTAGATCTTACTTACAACTCCTTGTATAACATTTATATTCATGTTCATGCTTCGTTCCTGCATATTATGTCCAAGATCTACTAGAAAAACCGAAAAACAAAGCCATTAACCATCAGGTAAAGGCATTACCCACTGGACAATATTTTAGATCGACTTAGATTGGGCATAACCGGATCAAAACTTGATGAAATATAACGTTTCTTAGCTCTAAACTCAAGAAGTTTGAGTCTAGTTTTCAAATATATAAGATATATAGGTATTGGAGTTCGTTTTCCATTTTTAAGGAGTCAAACAAAAGTACATATACAGTTTGGTGATTTTGAGCAGAAAGTTTGGTAAAATGTAACAGAGCATATATCGTAAAATACACAATGAAAACAGATTAAACCACTTGGAAAAGATAAAAATTTTTGTTAGCTTCAAATCCCCTACTTGCACGTTTTCTGAAGTTTTGTAAAAGTTGAGATATGATTAAATCTTTGAGCATGTGTCGTTGGAAATAGCTGCTTGACCCCTGACACTTTGTAAATTAATATCACGAATTTCGTTTGGATAAACAACATTTAAGAATATGGAAAATAAAGCTAAGACATAGGTGAATATGTGTGAATTTTCTCAGGTTCAATTGTCACCATCTTGATAGTTAAAACGCATAGAAAGAAACGTATATTTTTAATAAACATAAACGTAAGTGACATTTTCGTATTCGATTTAAAAACGACACTTGCGGGTACCAAAGGTTACGAAACTTGTTTTCTATAAGTTTTATAACATAATACAAGTCATGTAAAAGTTTCGGGTCAAACCGAGCATTTTTGACCAAAGTTTCATTTTGAAAACTCTAAATAGCCCGATTTAGCGACACTAACACTGAGTGTCGTAACTCAATATCGCTAATTAAATGTCGCAGCTTAATGTCGCAAAACTAGCGACACTGACCTCAGTGTCGCTACTCAGTTTCGCACCTTAGCGACACTACCCTGGTGTCGACTCTTAATTGAATTTCATAGGATCCCTGCGACACTGACCTAGTGTCGCAACCTTTAGGAGTGTCGCATAGTAGTGTCGCATAACACGGAATGTACAAAACTACATTTCTTCATTAAGCCTCGATTTCGCGCAACGTTTACATAAGTTTATACGATACTACTCGAACTGGCAATACACATACATTGACTAGTATACAAGGAAATGAAATGAAACCTAATAATAATATCTTCGGAGATTATTATTACATACATAAACATTCACCAACGGGCCACAAACATTTTTTTAATTAACACAACGATAACAAACCTTGGACATAACTAGTTGGGCGAACAACTAGCATGAATGTTCTGTTAAGACATTCACTCATACAACCTTATGTGCTTAGGGCACTAGAAGGTTGCGGGTTCGGAGAACCTACAGATTATTTATATCGGATACACGTTTATTGATTTAGACGCATGCTTTCAAGACTCATGTGAGTCTCATGGCCCCTCTTTTACTGTTTTTCACTCAGGGGTGGGATACATTACTCTATTTATTTTACATATGAACGCAAGTACTAAAACCTCGATATGTACTACATGAGTTTTCACACTAATCATTTTTAAAGCCCTCCATAGCATTGTTTGGTAATACTTTTGTAGCGTGAATGTTAGTGTATGGTACCATATGGGATTGACAATCCCCGTCCGGGTTTGCAAGCACTAACTGGTCAAACGGACGAATTATCATCTGTTCATACGAGTGTAGTTTAGGCACTTGCAGGGAGGCGCCCTCGATCAGGCACTGCATCGTGATCCTGACACCTTAGTTAAGCTCAGACTATGTGCTCATGGCTGTATATACACTCATTATTTATTTGCTTCGTTGGAAATCATGATACTAAATCTTGCGGTTCATACACATGACTTTAGTAAATAAACGTGTGAGCTCACCAGCGTTAGTTGACCTTTTTAGCATGTATCTTAGGTACGCAGCAGTAGATTCGGACTGTCCATCAGGATGCATATTAGCTCGAGTCTTCATGCAAAAACTCAAATATTTCATTGCATTATTAGATTTTGTATAACTAATCATGTTTTTAAATCTCTCATATTACGAACACGAGCTAATGTAACTAGCTTTATTGATGTAAACTCTGGAACTATCAATGTATTGTTTAAAACGACGCATATAGAGTCGTTCGCTATATATCTTTGTGTTGTATTTATTGATTAGTCGCGCCCGACCCGATTCGCTTCCGCAACCCGAATTTGGGGGTGCTGACACTATTAACTTCAAATGTTGACACATAATTAACGTATTAAAAAAATCCTACAATCTAACCATAATTAATGTATAGCCGCCTCTTTCAAGACTCGAGCCCAAAACCTCTCGATTGATAAACTCCTCATATCATATATCACAATTAATTCTTTTTATTAATTTTTTCGTTTCTAATTTTTCTTATAATAAAAATCTGAACGTAAAGTGGTCTTACTTATCATATTGAGTGACAATTCTTAGCGGCACATATCATCCAATGATAACTCACGACATGAACCTTGTTTAAAGTATTAAAATATTTAATTCTATAACTTGTAGTAATAGTAGTTACAAAATGGTAAGAATAATACATTGAGTGGATGAGCTGAAGTTATTAATTAAGCAATATGAAAGATGATGTAAAATATAACATTTTTTAGAATGTAATGAGAAGAAAAACATACTTTTGAAGTCACTTATAGTGTTAATCTACGACAAATATGTAAAAGTTACTCCACTTGATTCATTTTAATTACATTCTTTGAATTTCTAATTTGAACATACATATAACCTTTATTTGATTTTATCTCGCAATAGCTTTCAGCGTTAACTTTATCGGACTGGATTGTACGTCGCACAACTTCAAAATTTCTAGTCATATATATATATATATAAAACAAAGATGAATTGATAACCGGAAACCAATTAAGTAGTTACTAAAGAGTTTTAACCGGGTAGTTTAATTACCTTTTCACTTCAAAATTTAACCAGGTAACATGGATTGTTTTTAAAATTAATTTCATTTTGTTGTATATCCAAAGAGACAGGGTTAGGGGTGTGCAAAACACGGTTCGAACCGTGAGAACCGGTAAACCGTACCGAACCGCTTCTTTACGGTACGGTTCTCGGTTCTAATATTTATAGTTTCACGGTTCGCGGTTCGGTTCGGTCCGGTTCTACACTTAGGGTGTGAAAACAAGGTACAAACCGGAGAACCGGAAAACCGTACCGGAACCGTACCGTCCCGTACCGAACCGCTTCTCTACGGTACGGTTCTCGGTTCTAATATTTGAAGTTTCACGGTTCGGTTCGGTTCGGGCCGGTTCTAGCACTTTGCACAGGCCTAGACAGGGTTACCAAAGGATACGATTAAACATTATGCACACTGGTCCGGTCGGGGCTAGACATAAGAGACGTAAAGTATGTGGCCGAATTTTAATGTACCTGAAGAATTTGGTGAGATCGGCGCAATTCTAATAGAAAACGAGCATCACAGAGAGATGTATGTCAAGATGATTAACCTCGAAGGCTTTTCAAATGGCACCATTACCATCAACCCTAATTCTTGGGTTCATCCAAGTTTGATAATCCTGAAAAACGTATTTTCTTCACTAACAAGGTTTGCATTATTCTTATCTTATTTCGCTCTTGATATAATGATGTCATTTCTGCCTAATTTGGGTATGGGTATTTTTGTTGTTCTTGCTACGACAATTTTGCGTATTTATCTTTTAATATAAAACAGTTTACATTTCGTCTTTTTAATTAGGATTAAAAATGGTTTAATCCTCAAAGTTTCACTGTTTTTTTTTCGTTTTAACCACTCAAAATTTTTTTAATGATTTAGTCCTTCAAGTTTGCATTAACTTAATGGTAACCCTTCAAAGAGTTAAATCATTAAATTTTTAAAAGTTTGATAACTAAACTAGAAAATTTTAAAAGGATTAAATCATTATAAAAAATAAACTTTGGGGATTAAATCATCAAAATATCGGAGTATAATCAAACTTTAGGCTTAAACCATCAAAATTTTGAAACTTCGAGGGTTAAATCATTAGAAAAAAACTTGAGTGGTTAAAACGAAAAAAATGAAACTTTGAGGATTAAACCATTATTAAGCCTTTTAATTATTATTTTTTCGCTCTATGCAAGTCAACAACACACTTTTTCGTTTTGATTTTAACTATCATTTTCGATAATAAAATATTTTTATTTTTCAATTAAGGATCTTTATTATAACACCCTTTATTTTATCATCATTTAAATATAATATATCGGAAGCGTAAGTCCAAATCGACATTAATAATTTACATCATCTAGTCAACATAAAAAATTCAACTTTTTTAAATCATAAATGGGTGTTATATGAAAATAAGATATAACAATGATTTATACAAATCAATATCAGAATCACGCCTCGTTGTCAGACATTCCTTCCAGTCCAACTTCTTGCCCGCCCATATTATGTCCATAACCTGCAAGAAGTGTTAATGCGGAGGATTAGCATAACGCTAAGTGAGTGAATAATTAACCAACAACCCAACTTAGCATAACAACCTTGTGTGCAACAATTTACACCACAACTACCCTTAAACACATAAGTACACAATACAACTTTTCAACAACGCAACAATTCAACAACATCACAACTCAATAATGAGGATCGGTGGCTCTTGAGAAACCCTACTGCCGCGGTGGCTCTCAAAGAACACTTACCCAACCATATCCGTATGGTCATAACGGACGAGACCGGTAGCTAATGGTTATTATACTCAAACACAAATTCTATACACAACGAATGAAGCAAAACCCTGTGTAATTCACACAATAACCAACTAGCTCAACCAGTTAAATCAACTCGTTGACCTCATTAATAACAGATGCCCGAAGGCCAACTATATTAAGTGCTCACATATTCACACACTCAATCAAGTCAACTTATCAGACTAAACAGTTTAGCAACAATATAATTACTAATAAACCAAAATCATCATGGCAAATAATAGCAGTAATAATACGTTTACCCGTTGTAACCAAACTTGTTACAACTAAATCACACTGAGGATTAAAGATCCACTCACCGACACCTCAGTTGTCCATTCAGTAGTCTAATGTCACTGAACCTTCTCCACATCTGAGAATACAACAGAACACAAGTTAATCATTTATCTCAAGATTCATATAACATCATTAATTCATAATCACTTATAAAATTTATGATCATCATGGCCATCTTATCACATTAATCCACTTTACCTTCAACATTTAAGAATTCCTCAAACCCTTTATAAAAGTTTAATTAATTCTTAAACAACCATGTTCTAACTTCATTATTTGATTAATAATTAAGTGTTGTTACCCATTAATAATATCAATCATCATCTTTAACAACAATTATCAATTATACACTAATAACATAAGCTTAAAAGCTTTGATTCTAGCATAATCAATTAGACCCATGAACTTTTATTATGATCATACATCATTTTCCTCAATTCTAAGTTACGGTTTAGTTACAAATCATGAATTAGCTATCAACTAACAATTCTAATATAACCACAAGCTTCACTTCATGAAAAATCAACTAAACCCACCACTTTTATCATGATCATAATTCAATTATACAATTTCTAGCTTAGAATTTCCCTTATAATCATAAATTTAACATTAACTAACAATTATACAAGCATTACAAGCTTTAATTTAACATTACTCATCCTAATTTCATCATATACACAAAAACCCATTTCTAGGTTTATAAAAATCAATGAATTAGGACTTACAAAGTAATTAGAAGGATCATGAGATGATTACTTCATGTTACTGAAGCTTAAATCAATGTTCCATGACTTCAATTTCACTCCAAGGCTTGGTTTTAAAATTTTCAACTCGTCCCTGTACATTTCTAGTTCGGCCGGACAAACATGGAGGAAGAAACACTTTGATTTTGAAGAATTTTGATGATTTAGGGCTTAATTAGGGTTTATGATCTTTCTCTCGTACACAATCGACATTTCTGGAGTATTGGTGAAGTTTCATATGTTTTACACATATTTATTAGAAATATGTGTACTAGTTTTATCCCCTTTTAGATCTATTATCTGGAACTTAAAAACCATTTGCGATGAAAAACTATTTTATTTCACCGTCAACTGAATTAAATTAAAACAATTAATAATTTATCAGTCACAATAAATTATTTGACTCGTTTACCCATTTATTTTCAAATAACACAACGAACCTATTTTCAGACACATTAAATAATATTCACCGTCAGAAAATATTAAAATACTACTAGACCCGAGGAATGAGTGTTACATTTATCAATACATATGTTAATGGATACCAACAAACACTTGTGTATGAATACATAGTCAAAAGTTCAAACGAGAACTAATAAAAAGGGAGAACTGTAGGAACCAATTCAGACCTTTGAATATTATGAACTATGGATAAAAATGGTGATGGCAACTTGGTAATTAAATAAAAAATATGTGATTTTTAATAAAGAACAAAGGGCATTTTAGTCATTTTCGACATATCATTACAAGCCAAAATTAAACTGCCACCACATTTATGGGAACAACGTGACATTTGCTTCCAATTTTTACGCCACCATTTCTTAGATCTCGATCTTCTCTCGTATTCACCATCGCCGGAGAAATATTTTGCAGCCATTCACTTATCCGTGATATCACGTACTATCACAATCAAATCCGTAATTTGATTTAAATTTTCCCATCATCGTCGACAAATCTGATCGTATGTTGTTTGAACGCCGCTCCATCATATCCAAACGCCCCATCATCACCGCCATCACTACCGCTGAATCGCTGCGCCACCACCACGTTGATTTGTCTTATATTGCTTTTTAATTTGCCTTGTCATTTCTCGGTCTCTTTATATATGCATTAATGTGTGTGTGCGTGTGTGCACACACGATTTGAAAGAAAGCGGTTTGTTCACATGTGCACACGTGGATATTATTTAGGGTCACGACATATGATCGATGATGATGAACATGCTAGGGATGTAAATTGTTGCTAAGCTTTTTGGTTTTCATATGTGTACATCGAAAAGAAAGTTCTTAAAAATGAAGTTGTTCACATATAAACTCGTACTCCTAACTGAATATCATATAATAGGCTGGGATATGGTTATATGAATGTGTTCGTACACTACAACAAAATAATCAAATATTCACAGATTTTAAGGCCAATGTACACGCTTAAATGTGTGTAGAATTGTAAAGTTCACGGCTGGGCTATGCGTGAGGAAACAGGGCGTAACAAAATAATATGAGATTTTCAGGCTTTTAGGCGTGAACAAGTTTAGATGGTTGTTCACAGGTTTAGGTGTGAAAATATTAACATAAATCTTCACGCTTCTAAACGTGAAGATATTGACAATTTCTTCATGCTTTAATGTGTGACGATATTACCAAAATTCTTCACACTTCTAAGTGTGAAAATCTTACAACATAATAACATAATAGTTCACGCTTTCAAACAGTGTAAAAAAATCACATTTAGATAGATACATATATGCATTATTTTTATATTAATTATTATATAGAAAATAATCAAACAGAAATTTATAACAATTTGATTAAATCTACACCAAATACAAAACAAATAAAATTCAAGCTAAAATTACATCATTATCCACATATATCCATGTGAGTAAACCCATTTCTATCAACAATTTATAGCTAAATGTGGTCCAAAGGTACAGATGGTCAACCCAGTTGATTGCAAACATGGCAGACTATTCTCGACCATGACGATTGACTAAGTGGACTTCCATATGACCCCAAACACCTGCAAATATATATAAGCAACATTTATCTTAGCCACTGAAATTCATTACATGTACATTGAACACTTTGGAAAGACTAATAGATAGATAGCTTATGTAAGAGTTCAGGCTAATATATAACTAAAAAGAAGTCGTGTTCATCGAGTCATTAGGCATTATATCAGAGATGACTAACAAAATCCGTATATAACAGTTCATAAGTGATTTATGTAACAGTTGGGGATGTGCACAAGTGACCAAGGGCTTTAAGACCATATAAATCTCCCCAAAACATAACATCAAGTCATATAAATTTCTAACCTTTAGAACTTATATTTTTGTTGAAAGACCATTTTTAGATGTAATATTATCATAATAGCAAAGTAACATAGTTTCTGTCAAATGTTACACAATCAAATAATCTCTTCACGAATGTTGATGTAAAATATCCGGATGTCAACAAGGATGATAGAAGTCAAAACAATTTTAAGCTTCTTTTTAACTCTAACTTAGAAATTAAAGTACATACCTTGAATTTAAGAAATTTCTCTAACAGTTAGAATACGGTCTCTGAGGCGCCATAAGTTCTGTATGAATAATGACATTAAATCAAATTAATGATAAGACTAAGACTAAAAAATGATAACGGCTTTATGAAGGACGAGAAACCCCTAGCATACGAACCTTTTCTATTGATGTGCTTCCATATATATACTTGCCTGTTATTGTGCAGATTAACTTAAAATTGTCGTCAGAAAAAGAAATTAATAATCATCAGTAAACACCTGAAAACACAAAAACCAGTTATGAAGATCATTTTCAAACAACATACATGTCAAAACGATAACAAGGAGCTGAAATGTGATGCAAGTATTTTAACTCTCATATATTGATAATAATGCTTTGAAAAGGACACATCTTATATCATTTCAAATTTCTTGGATGTAAACTTCCTAGATAAAGAGCAAACATTACCAACAACTGTATTAATCAGCCAAGAAGCGTTCCTAAAACAAAGAGGAATAAATCCAACATAAAATGCTAACACCTTTAAAAACTCATTGGGGAATTGGTAACTCCCTAAATATCCCCAACCTCAATATCACTTGATGATCAACGAATAATTAGAATATCTTCGGTTGATCAAGAAGGCCCCTTTTACAGTTGATGAGATTAAGATGAGAGGTATACTTTAAAACATCACAACCACAGCAACTAGTTGACACGATATCCAAACCTTCTACTATTTTTTCTTAAACTTTTATCATCTTTAAATTCAATTTTATTAATCTTTAACAGTTTAACCTTGAGATCCACTGCCCTTACTACATCAATAATTGGTTATCATCATAATAGTCAACATCTATTGAAAATAAAACAAAATGAAGAACATTTCTATATTATTTTTATTCAGGCATTTAAACAAACACCTAGAATGCTTTGAACTAATCCATTACTGGTAAAGGATTTCTACTATAAACAATTGCAGGTATAACAATGTGAAACATAAGCCTTTATCATTTTAAACCATTAAACCGATAAAGCGGTAATGGTGTCAGAAGCAAGAACATCGAAAAATCGACAGGTTAGGGTTTAAAACTTAGTGCATAGTTGCTCGTATTATGCTCTCTACAAACGCCTTAATCGTTTTAGACTATTTTACCGATAACTAATAACATATATGTTCTATATACCCACACATATACATAGACATACAAACCATTGGTAATGAGGAAGTGCTTGAGAAAATGTATCACCTTCATGGAGCCTCATCTGAAACTTGAGTCATCATCATCATCATCTTTAAAAAATAATCATTGAGACAAAATTCAACACATATTGATGTCAAAATCACACAAACGCAAGTCCAAAATTGACATAAAGTGAACAAAAATTACTAAAATGGCGTAAAAATAACTAGATTTATCACGAAAACTCAACACATCGATCGATTAACTAATGAGAAGATGAAAATACCGTAATTACTCTTCAATTGAATGGCAGAGGACGGAGATCGATTAAGGATTTAAGGTCTGATAGATGAGAATCGCGTTATCACCTATGATTTACATGGACAAGTTGCAATATATACGGTAGAAAATTAGGGCTTGAAATCTTTAATTACAACTGCGCACACATGCAAGAGATAAGTTGCGATTTATAACATTTAGTAGCTGAATTTTCATATATGTAGAAGAAAAACCTAGAATTTGGGGCTTCGATCACAACGGAACAAAGAAGAAATGGAATGAAGAAGAAGTGAACCGATTATAATTTTGATTAGTATTTGGTCTTTTGTTCACGCTTCATAGAAACGTGAACTTTTGTTGCTTCCAGATCTTTTTAGTTTCATTATGTCATTCTTTTAATAAATTTCAGGTGGTAAGCTACATACATGTTCACGGTTATAGCTGTGATAACTACCTCACACTTACAAGCGTGAAACTTAATATATCATTCTTCACTATTAAAATTGTGTGATAATTATAGATATCTTCATGCTTTGAAATCTCACAATAATATATAGTTTTAACGCTTAAAAATGTGAGAAAAACTCATATATCTTTGTTCACACCTATAGAAGTGAACATTTTTATTCACAGTCATAAACGTGATTTTCTCTAATAGAAAATGTATTCTTCATATCAATAGATGTGTAAAATAATATTCACACTTTTAATTATGAGCATCCTGAATTTTATCATCACGCTTCTGTGAAGTGTGAGCAATGGATAAATTTATTGTAGTGGTATCTTCATGACTTGTTCAGTTGTTCATATGTAGAAGTGAATGTGTTTATATGTGCATGTTCACCACTTGTTCACAATTTAATATGTACAATTCAAAATTCAAATATATGTAATTATGTATAAAAATATAATGTGTTCATATGTGCACAATAATTTTACAGTTCTCATTTTGAAAACTGGTCGATGGCCAGAAAAATGACGTAGCATGAATGCATTGGCAGAAACAAAAAGGATACGGAGGACTAACGCAAAGGAAATAATATAATGTGGGCAAAAATTAAAGAATTAAGTATATTTGAAATAAGTAAAGATTTACTAATTTGCCCTTTATAATTAACAAATATTATTTAATTAGATTTGATTTGATCAACAGTTCAGATTGATTCCCGCAGTTCTGTACATATTCTTGGTTCTCAATTGAATTTGCCCTGAATACATATATTTCATCTAAGGAGATAACCTTGAACATAGATATATATGGTCCCCGTAGAACAAAGTTTAAATTAAATAATATTAAATTTGATTTAACATGTGATGATATATATATATATTTTGTATGCTATACTAATTAAACATAGAAAAAGTAATAAACGTTTATTTGTTGTTTAACTAGATTTTATTAAGAAACTATAAACTTCATAAAGCTAGTTAACTCGAATGATTCATGTGTGCGAAATGCAGTCGTATCTACTGCCACAAACACCAGGTGGGCTAAAGGAGCTTCGAGAGAAAGACCTATCAACTCTTCGAGGAGATGATGTCACTGATGATGGTCCTCGCAAGAAGCACGATAGAATTTATGACTACGATGTGTATAATGATCTCAGTGATCCTGACAAGCAGTGGCGGAGGTACATGAGTGCAATGGGTAGCACATGCTACACACCTATCTAGCCAACTATGTGTGAAACTTTTTTATATATAAAGGTTAATATTATTCTCCTGTATATTGTGTTACTTGTAAAACTTACTTCCTTGCCAAAGTGGCTTGAATCGTTCTCTACAGAGAGTTGGTCATGTGTTCGATACTGTCGGTTTAACATTCAATATTTGTTTTCATGTTACATTTTGGTAACTCATAAAATAATCTGTACGCTAATATATTCCAACTTATATGTTTGTTGTAATAAGATTTTTTTTAACCCAACAATCTTAGAAGTTTCATTTATTCAACAAGCTTATAATTTGATCATGCATGGTGTTGACTGATCACACTAAACGTCCATTTTACCACGATTTTATATGAACCATATTCAATTTGTTAAATTTAGGTATTTGTTTTGATTTTGCATCATAGTTTTATTTTAATTATATGAAGCTTAATAGAGAGGGTTAAAAATTTTAGGGTATAAACCAATTAACTTAAAATAGATATCAAACTTTGTCTTTGTGGGCTTCAAAATAGAGTGATCGACTTATGAATTATTTTGCTGACTAAAGTTTCTAGATCCGCCACTGCTGACAAGAACCCAGAATTTGCACACCCAGTTCTTGGAACCAATGATTTACCTTACCCTAGACGGTGCAAAACTGGTCGTGATCGCACCAAATCAGGTACTATACATATCCATCATTTGGAAGAACATTTTGAATTCGATGAATGACTAAAATTACGAATAATGCAGATCCTTTATCAGAGTCAAGATGTAGTGGTGTTTATGTGCTGAGAGATGAAGCCTTTTCGGAGCTGAAACAAGTTACCTTCTCGGCTAAAACCTTATACTCGGTGATGCATGCAGTTGTGCCTTCGCTACAAACATCCATGATTGATAAAGACCTTAGCTTTCCACATTTTACATCAATTGACTCATTGTTTCGTATAGGAGTTCATTTGCCTGATTTGCAATCGAAAGGATTCTTGGAGATGCCCAGCCTCGACTCTTGAAGTTGGTTGGAGATACAAATGTGAACGTGTTGCGTTTTGAGACCCCTGCAATGATTAGCCTGTTGTATATTTTAGTGCATTGGCGGATTAGTGGACTCGGGGTAGGCGATGCGGAGTGCATACCCGGCTAAGTTACTAAATACCGGGCTTAACCAAAACTGCAGGGTCAAAGGGGTTCGTGCCTCCTTGTGGGTTCCTATGGGCAATTCATATTGACTACATTCAATGAAACAAAAAGGTGACTAGATTCATTGAATCTGGACAAACGGTTCTAACCGTTTTGTAACCGCTAGTTTTGGTGGCAATATATATTGCATAAATTCAGACACAAAAAGAATAGAACATAAAAAAACGCTCTGTGGAATCTGATTGTGTGCCCAAACAGATTCAAACTCTTGTCTTATCCCAAAGTGAACTTCGTGAACCCAGACACGATAGGGTCGAAATATCACTTTTAGAAAGTGATCCTTTACACGATTCAAGAGTATATCCGGGTTGAAATATTTTACCCTGTTTACACAAAGTTTTCCCAACAATCAAAAGTGATATTTACGTTGATTTCAATGGATGAATCGATGAAGGATATGAGTGATCTGATTTCGTGTGAATATTGGCGTTGCAATATTTCATGTGAACGATGGCAGAAGAAGAACGTACGTTTACGATAATTATTATCTTTGAATCGTTGAAAACAAGTCTAAATTTGGGAAACCAAATGGTCAAGTTTCGTGTGAATGTTGGTGTTCGTTAATCAACGGCTGAAGAGTGGGTTAACGGTCAAATTAATCATTGTGACACTAGATCACAATAGATGATTCAATCTTATTAAACGGGTACACATTTTCTGTTCCTTTTATATATTGAAATTATGATGAAAATATATATATATATATATATATATATGCATGACACCTATGATGTTAGGATTGACATGTGGCCCAAAAATAATCATCTTTCTGTTACGTGTTTGACTATCTAATGATGATTACATAATGATGTTCTTAAATTAATAAAAGTTTTAAGAACTGTGGTTTAAAATAATTAAAAACATGTCTTGAATTTGTGATACATGAAATTGTGTGAGAGATGGGTAGTTAATTGATCCAAAAAGATGAAATTGGACGTTGTTAAGGGTCAAATTTTGGGTCCATGTCTTTGATTATAATTTGCAGGAAAATAGGAAATGTTAATGCAATTTTGGCAGTAATAAAATTTTGGCGGTTACTTTGGATAGCCAAATACAAACCAGGAGATTAATTTATCTATCAAACGATTTCATGAGGGTTATCCAATTTTGAAAGATTTGTATTGTGGAATGATCTAATTTCCATGATGATTAAAAACTGTTCAAGGAAGCCTTAAATTAATTCAATCTGTATTTGGATGTGGTTTCTAAGGTTTCTTAACGATATTTAATTGGTCATGAAATGGATTCGGTGGATATACAGTACCATGTATATACTTGAGTTGCAAATAACGTGGATCATATGAATTTATTGATTCTAGTGATGGATCAATCTGCGTTATTTTATTGTCCAAGTATAATTATAATTTCCTTAAAGAATTTTATAAAATTGTTTTGTGAAGTGTATGGGTTGCTAGAACAACCGAGATCTATTGAATAGATGACCACTATGCATGTATATAGTATTTGGCCCTTATAATTTGTCATGATGTTAGTAATTGTTCTGGATTATCAATTGCATGTACCATGACAATGTTTTAAAATATTACAAACACATTGATTGCAAGTTTATAGTTAGTCAGATAACTTGGTCACGGTATATGCCCATATATACTATATATATGGATATCGTTATGCTCTTTAGTGCATTTGTTTGGTGATGATTATATACAAGTATAATAATTAATAAATGTGGTGTTGTTGATAGTGCCTTTATGATATGTTCTAGTATTAATGATTCATCATTGTGCCATGCTAGATTAGGACATGTTCATTATGGTAGATTGCTGGAAATGTCAAAAGATGGTTTAATACCAGCTTTTGACATTAACACTGAAAAATGAAAAACATGTATGCTAACTAAAATCACTAGAAAACCTTTTCAAAGTATAAAACGTTCTTCTGAATTGTTAGAACTTGTGCATAGTGATTTATGTGATTTGCATGCTACGCCATCTTTAGGCAATAAGAAGTATGTTGTCACTTTCATTGATGATGCTTCTAGGTTTTGCTATGTTTATTTGTTGCATTCTAAAGATGAAGCATTGGATAAATTTAAAGCATACAAAACTGAAGTAGAATTGCAACAAAGTTCTTTGATTAAAAGGCTAAGAACGGATAGGGGAGGTGAATACATTGATCCTAATTATTTCCAATCCGTTGGTATTGTTCATGAGGCGACTGCTCCATATACTCCCCAACAAAATGGTATATCGGAGAGGAAGAATAGGGTTCTTAAAGAAATGGTTAATTCCATGATGTCCTATTCTGGCTTAAGTGATGGATTTTGGGGGGAAGCCATGTTAACGGCTTGTTATTTTCTTAACAGGGTTCCTAACAAAAGGAGCAAGGTTACACCTTATGAACTTTGGTTCAAGAAAAAACCAAACTTGAATTATCTTCGTGTTTGGGGTTGTAGGGCACTTGTAAGACTTCCTGAACCCAAGAAGAAGAGTTTGGGGGAAAGAGGTATTGATTGCATCTTTATTGGATATGCTGAGCATTCCAAGGCTTATAGGTTCTATGTCATTGAACCTAATGATTCTATTTCAGTGATTCTCATCTATACCTAGACCAAAGGACATGGTTCCTAGTACAAATGGAACTAATGGAACCGACGAGGTGGAAAGTTCTGAAATGGATTTGACCAATCCACTTGAACTAAGAAGAAGCAAAAGGGAAAGGAAACAAAAATCATTTGGCCCAGATTTTCAATTGTATCTAGTTGAAGGGTCTAGGGATGGTGTTTCTACCCGATATCCATATTGATTTAATCTTGAGGATGATCCAAAGACATTTGAAGAAGCAATGAAGTCTCAAGATGTTGCCTTTTGGAAGGAAGCAATCAATGATGAGATGGATTCCATTATGGGTAACAACACTTAGGTGTTATCTGATTTACCACCTGGTTGTAAACCTTTGGGTTGTAAATGGATCTTCAAAAGGAAGATGAGAGTTGATGGAACCATTGAGAAATTCAAGGCTCGGTTAGTCATTCAAGGTTTTAAACAAAGACCTGGGATTGACTATTTCGATACCTATGCACCTGTTGCTCGGATATCTACTATTAGATTGTCAATTGCCTTGGCTGCAATACACAATCTAGAGATTCACCAAATGGATGTGAAAACGGCATTCTTGAATGGTGATTTGGATGATGAGGTTTACATGAAACAACCCGAAGGCTTTGTTATACCCGGTAAGGAGCAAAAGGTGTGCAAACTTGTTAAATCTTTGTATGGATTAAAACAAGCACCTAAACAGTGGCATCAAAAGTTTGATGAGGTGGTCTTGTCTAGTGGATTTAGTTTGAATCAAGCTGACAAGTGTGTGTATATCAAATTTGATAACTCTGGTAAAGGAGTGATCATTTGCTTATATGTTGATGACATGTTGATCTTTGGCACCGATCTTGAACAAGTTAATTTGGTTAAGGAATTCTTGTCATCAAAGTTTTCCATGAAAGATATGGGACAAGCTGACGTGATCCTAGGTATTAGGATTAAACGTGAGGACAAAGGAATTTCTATTTTACAATCTCATTACATTGAGAAAGTGTTAAAGAAATTTAATTGTTCTGATTGTAGTCCTGCGAGTACACCTATGAATCCTAGTTTGAAACTGATGGTTAATACCGGTCAACCAGTTTCATAACTTGAGTATTCTCAGGTGATTGGTAGTTTGATGTATGCCATGACGAGCACAAGGCCGGATATTGCTTTTGTAGTTGGTAAGCTTAGCAGATATACTAGTAATCCTAGTGGACATCATTGGCAAGCTGTGAGACGAGTGCTTAAGTACTTAAAGAAAACTATAGATTATAGTTTGCACTACACGGGATATCCTTCTGTGCTTGAATGATATTGTGATGCGAGTTGGATCACTAATTCGGAAGATCATTCTTCCACTAGTGGATGGATATTCTTGCTTGGGGGAGGTGCTATTTCGTGGGCTTCCAAGAAGCAAACTTGCATCACCAACTCAACTATGGAATCTGAGTTTGTGGCCTTAGCTGCTGCCGGTAAGGGAGCGGAATGGCTAAAGGACTTGATCTATGAGATTCCATTGTGGCCTAAGCCTATATCACCCATCTCTATTCATTGTGACAGCGCTGCAACTTTGGCTAAGGCATATAGTCAAATGTACAGTGGGAAGTCTAGACACTTAGGTTCTAGACACTTAGGTGTTAGGCACAGTATGATTCGTGAGTTGATCATGAATGGGGTAATATCGGTTGAGTTTCAACAAAACCTAGCTGACCACTTGACGAAGGGGTTGACTAGAGACTTGGTTGATAAGTTGGCATTAGGGATGGGATTAAAGTCCATTTAATCTCTAATGGTGGGACACCCAATTCCCTTCTAATATAGTATTAGAAGCTGAATTCAATGTGGAAAGCCCACACTTAGAGATTGGAGCACATCGATTGCATATCATCCCAAAGGTATGTGCTCGGATCTGCATGAGGGTTAGGTTGAAGTGCAACTTCTTAATAGTTCTTTTGAAAAAGTGCACGTGCAGATGCATGATGAAAAGAGCTTCCTATGTGAATGTGAAGTTTGGCCGCTTCAATAAGCTTAGGACTTTAGCTTTGTATGCATTCATGAATGGATATGGACACATGGCCTATATAGTGTCAGAATTTAGTTTTTGTGAACTATTAAACTTATGTGTATATTATCTTCAGGTATTCAAATGGGTTGAAGGGTTCAATTCTTAGAACACCCTGATTCTCGAATATTTGGAATGTGTAATATACTAAGGTGAAAATTCAATGTGCGTGACATTTTCATTTATGCATAAGTTTGTTTATGTTTGATTATTTTATGCAAAAGGCATTGCACTAAAATGGGGGAGGAATGTTGTATATTTTAGTGCATTGGCGGATTAGTGGACACGGGGTAGGTGATGCGGAGTGCATACCTGGTTAAGTTACTAAATACCGGGCTTAACCAAAACTGCGGGGGTCAACAGGGTTCGTGCCTCCTTGTGGGTTCCTATGGGCAATTCATATTGACTACATTCAATGGAACAAAAAGGTGACTAGATTCACTGAATCTGGACAAATGGTTCTAACCGTTTTGTAACCGCTAATTTTGATGGCAATATATATTGCATAAATTCATACACAAAAAAAATAGAACATATAAAACGCTCTGTGGAATCTGATTGTGTGCCCAAACAGATTCAAACTCTTGTCTTATCCCAAAGTGAACTTCGTGAACCCAGGCACGATAGGGGCGAAATATCACTTTTGGAAAGTGATCCTTTACACAATTCAAGAGTATATCGGGTTGAAATCATTTACCCTGTTTACACAAAGTTTCCCAACATAGCCGTCAGTGAAGCTCTTTCTACACACCTTTATTTCATTGTGATAGTTGAAAGGTCATGTTCCTTTGTAAATATATTACAACCCAATATAATCTACAAGTATGTGGCCTAATTATTTTAGTAGGTACATGACAGTTCAACATGAGATGATCCCAATAGAATTATACTTCATATTTTTATTTTTATTTTTTTTCATAAGAATTGATTTACTTATAGTAACAAAGATCCCTTTTTATTAAGCAGGGGATAAAATTTTTTGGTTGAAGGACGAAGAACTTTGTCGACAAACTCTTGCTGGACTAAACCCATGTGGCATTCAGCTAGTTACTGTATGTTTTTAAACCCATATCTCACATTATGGAGATGATTTTTTATAAAAAAGATCTAATCAATTGTTGTGTAGAAACCCTATATTTTGCTTTCTGAAACTTATAATTGTTATGATCACGTACACACGGCTGTTTATGATACAATGAAGAGTGACTACAAAGGCTCTATTGATTTTATATATAAAACGCACTGTCTAATGAAGTACTTTTGAATTCTATGGACCTGTTTAGGAGTGGCCCCTGAAAAGCAAACTTGACCCTGAGGTTTATGGGCCACCTGAATCCGCAATTACAAAGGAGGAAGTTGAGAAAGTAATTGGAAACTTCATCCATCTTGAGCAAGTAAGAATCACATTTATATATAATATTATTAGTTGCAAGAAACAATTTGATAAAAATAATTGGAATTGTTATGCAGGCTTTACAGCAGAAAAAGCTTTTTGTTATAGATTACCAAGACTTGCTCCTACCATACGTGAACAAAGTCAGAGAGATCAAAGAAATGAGAACGACTTTATACGGGTCAAGACTGTTGATATTTTTAACATCATCAGAAACATTAAGGCGAATAGCGATTGAGCTAGTTCGACCACCTGGTGATGGTAAACCTCAGTGGAAGCAAGCATTCACCCCTTCTTTTATCTCAAAAGAAGGGTGGCTTTGGAAGCTCGGTAAGGTTCATTTCCTTGCTCACGACACTGGCATCCACCAGCTTTATAGTCACTGGTAAATGCCTATACTCTCTAATTGACTCTCATATAACAACTCCAATTCACTTTCTCATTGTTGACTTTGACCAATTTAATCTCTGAACGGGTCAAAGTCGCCACCTTTACTACCCATTTACTGATTCATGCTCTGCTCCCAAGGGGTACTAAAGTACAATAACAAACTCAAGTTTAAGAAAATAAGTCAAATGGGTTGAAAATTGTTACTTCCAAAAATTTTAGTGTATAAAATATTATAAATAAATTGAAAAAAAATCATATATTGACTATAAAATTTTTATTTTTGTGATCACATAACATGCATTAGTTATTTCTAATAAAAGTTACATTTGACAAAAGCGTTCAAGTCGACCTGATTTAACCCATTTTAATGCGAACGAAAAACTATTGGTTTTGACTTTTGACCTGTTACACAGATTGCTAATTCTACATATTCGAGTTTGCATATTCTATATTTTTGTGGGGTTTAAATATCATATTTTCAGGCTGAGAACTCATTGCTGGCGAGGTTCTAATTTCTTTTCTTTCTATTAACATATAGATTTATACCTTATATGGACTTAACAACATTTTCTAGAAGTGACAAGAGGAGTGGGCTGGGTAACGGGCCATAACGGGTTGTTTAACCCGGCCTTAATTAATTGGCAAACATTACTCTATCTTCTTTACATTTAATTTACCTGATAAATACGATCACAAAAACTATATTTATATAATATATAAATATCCAGACCTGTACTTGTTACAGAGATCTTTTGAAATGTATGAGTTTGAATGTACTTTACTAAAACCATATTCAAGTTTTCTTTATTATTGACTTCACAATATCTTGAGTATGGTGGGGTTTATCAAATATTTTATTCATAAGTATGTTTTAATTAATTTGAAACATGAAAACATGGTAATGAGTTATTTATGGAATACCAAGTCTTTTATTCCGTCATGAACAAATATTTCCCCTATCTCACATGAAAGTTTCATGCAACGTTTATGAGATTGAGGCCGAAATCTTCTCGGTAAGTTGAAGAGTGGAGGACTAACCGTTAAGCTTTTTTGAAATAATTAAGGCTCTAGCTTCTATTTTGGATACACTGAAAAAGATACACATACTAAACATCTTACTGCTACGTTCCATCACCATACTCTGTTAGTGTCGTTCTCTACCACCGATGTTGATCTGTATTGTCTCGGTCGCTGCCGATTACAATACTCGTTGACTGCATTAATCCTTGGGTTTTACAAGTTGAGACTCGCAGCGATTTATACGAGTTCGTATAAACCAAAAAGTACAGAGATTACATCTCGTGCGGTCTCGTTTGCTGTCTTTTGTTGTTGCAGGTTGCTATTCGTTGCTGAGTTCGTGTTGCTGTTCGGGCTGTTGTTGTGGTTGATTGCTAATCGTTGTGGTTTCGTGTTATTGTTCGTGCTACTGTTCGTGTAGTTGGTCATTTGCTGCTATTATATTCAACAGCCACGACTCTTATTCAATGATTGTTGACAATAGCACGAAATAGGTTTTCTCGTGAATAAGTTATTCTGTCACGAAGTTACTTTGTTTTTGCTTTCTTCCTGTGAGTTTGATGTTGACGAATACCCGTCTCTAGCAAATGGATATTGGATTTTTTGGTGTTCTTCCAAATAAAATATTAAACTTATTGGGGGTAGAACTGTTACTAGTTACACCTTGTTGTATCATCGTATGGGTTGTTATTACCATTCTTTTTTGGAAGAAACGGACAATATATATATTACCAAAAAAAAGCAAACACGGATACAATGGATGCCACATATACCAAAACAAAGGAGTGTACATGACCAAACCAACAAAGACCCAAACATGAAACATCCAAACATCAAGGGCTCTGGTATTATTAGTATCCTTGTCGATTTCGGTTTGATTAAGCGTTTAAGTTATTAGTAGCATATAGATCTTTGATCATGTTGTTTTTATCAAGTAGGCCTTAATCTTAGGCCGGAGTACTGAATTACAGTCGTATTATAAGTTATGGGTGTGTTTGGCAAAATTAGCTGGTAGTTGGAGCCGGAGCTTATATCTTAAGTTAGAAGCTCAAGCTTATTTTTTAATTTTTTTTAGTGTTTGGTAAAACTAGCTGGAGCTTAAATATGTAAATTGACATAAAAGGACAAAAAATGTATAATATATAATGATTTAAGGGGTATGTATATAATTTCTCATTTCATAAGCTTAGAACTTATTTTTACAAGCTACTTCAAATAGCTTATTTTTTCAGAGCTTGTTTTTTCAATAAGCTCTTCAAATTTTGTCTACTAAACAAGGCTAGAAATTTAAGCTTACAGAAAAAAAAAATAAGCTTAAGCTCCTATAAGCTCCAATTAGAGGTGTTCATTAATGGTTTGGAACCGTTAGAACCGGTAAATCGAACCGAAACCGTACCAGAACCAAACCTAACCGAGATATAATGGTTCGGTTCCTGGTTCTAATATTTTAGTGTTAATGGTTCGCGGTTCGGTTCGGTTCCAGAACCGTTAATACCGTACAAAAGCATAACCGAACCGAAATATACTTTGTAATATTATTTTTCTTATAAAAAGTAATGTTTTAACAGCTTACTTTAACGTACAATTTCAATCTACAATATATTACGTATATCTATATTGTAATTGCGTATAAAGTGTGTTATTTACTATATATACGTCGTTATTCAACATTCATATTTTGTCAATTCTGTAAGCCATTATAAGAAATCAATAGTAAAAACTTAAGAGATTATATTAGCTAAGTTTTAAGAAGCTATTTAGATACATGACAACAATAACACGTGATTATTTTTTTATTGTCAAAATAGATTTCATTCATAAAGGAGTTACTCTAAGAGTTTGTTAACGTGTGCGCCTAACTTATTTGGTTTGTGATTTTGAACCAAAACCGTCATAACCGAACCGGACCAGAACCGCAATTACATGGTTCGGTTCGTGGTCCTTGATTTTTCAATAATTAGTTTGTGGTTCGGTTCGGTTTTAGTCCGATCTAATGCGGTTTTTGAATCATGTACACCCCTAGCTCTCTATAACTGAAAATTAGTCAAATGAACGGTCAACAGACTCGTTCTTGCAATAAACCTTGTCAGACAATCTTAACCCTTTATTAAGCATTTACACATTTTTGGCTTAAACTTAGTAAAGAGGATATGGGAAATCCCCAAAATGACCTCAATCTATACATTAAAATAGTAAGATGGGAAATTACTCTCATACCCCTCAAATATTTATTACACATTTTATAATTTAATAAGTATCTAGATCTATAAGATCAACATTCAATTTAACACATGAATAATAAAATTTAAATACATAAATATACCAAACTATTTCTCGAGTATACAATAGATACTTTAAAATTGAGTATTAAAAATTAGATATTGTGTGAATCGAGTCATCAAATAATTTTTTTTACGTTAATTAATATATGTTATCCACAATTTTAGGCGGGTTATGTTCTAGTAATTTATAAAATAGACAAATATATCACTTGAATACAAAAACCCTTTGGCCACTAGGCGATTTTATTGTGAACCAATTATTGTTAGCCACATGTCCAAAAAAAATTTGCCGGTCAACTCTATTTCGCCAGTCTAACATATATAAATCTACTAGCACTAGAGTTTTGCCACGTGGATACTAAAAATGGCCGAAATAAAATTTCAAACCGGTGATCCGGCGATTTATTTGAATTATCGGTTTTGCGTGACTTGCATTTGTGAACATTTGTAAAATCAAATATTTCTCATCACCTTTACCTCTTTTTCTTTTTTTTGTCTCCCCTCCGGCCACAAATGGATTCCAGCAAAAATATATAGTTTAGTGTTTAAGCAAAATTACTCTGTCGATTCACTCGATTGTGATCAATCACCGTATTTGTTAGCCACTTCAGTTTTTGTTCGATTTTCCGTTCATAATGGTAGCTTTTGTGTTGTGGTAGTTTTGGTGGTGTGTAAGTGGATATCGTTGGTGGAAGAGTTGTTACTCGTGGTTGGTGGAAGAGTTGTTACTCGTGGTAGTGTGTTGGTGTTTAGGTGGGTATGGTGGTAGATGGATAAGTCACTTTAGAGACTCGCGGTAGCGTGGCGGTGATACAGGTATTTTAATTCCATATTATGTTAGCGGCGGAGCCACGTAGAAAGTAGGAATAGCAGTCGCTACAGGTCCATTTGCTATAGTCAGTGTAATTTTCTTATAAAAATTGTATTTTTGACCTCCATTTGCTATAGTCAGTGTAATTTTCTTATAAAAATTGTATTTTTGACCGCATTTCTTGTTTGTGCTACGGGTTTACATACATTTAGATGCCCCTGCTATAGGTCACCCCAAGATCCCCACCGTATTATGTTGTTATGAGCTAAAATGGGTATCGTCTAAAACTATAACTTGTAATACTTGGAGAATACGCCCGAGATCAACAAACTAATACTATATGATGCCTTGACTGTAAAATACATTCTCGTTACACAAAGTGGGATGCTTTAACTCAGCTTAATAACTGCAATCAAGTCATAAAGGTTCCATAGTGAGGGTTCAGAAGAGGCAGCACTTGAGGAGAAGTTTTCACCACGTGAATAAAAATAGAAAGAAGAAAATTAAAAACTGCAATTAAAAGTTTCCATATTAACTTCTAAAACAAACAGTAGAATTTGGATCAAAGAAACACATGCATTCCTCAAATATCCATCGGAGCCGCTTCTTCCTCTGCAGCAGATCCTCCCTGATCAGCAGCGGCACCACCAGTTTCCTCTGCAGCACTCTCATTAGTAGGAGCTTCTTCTCCAGATATCTGGAACTCGTTAATCAATGATTGTACAGTTGCTTGGTCCAATATAGTTAATGCTTCTCCAACTCCAACCACAGAGACTGTGCATACAGAGCTTGTGAGTTTTTCACCTTGTAAGGTCTCTCTAATGGCAAAAAGGGCATCCTTGATGAGGTCATCCCGAGACGAACTTGTGAAGTTCTTAAATTTGCGCTCCAAGTAAGTCTTAGCAGCTTGTGAGCGGGATCCAATAGCAAAAGCTTGGTATTCAAAGTAATTTCCACTGGGACAGTTGTAGTAGAGATGGGCTCCAGATTCATCTAAGCCAGCAACCAGCAGACCCACACCATAAGGACGCTTCCATGAACGCTGGGTGCACACCTGTCAACAAGTCACCTAGGTAAGAATTTGTTACTAGTTAAGATACTTGAACTATAATCTTAAGGCTAATATTGCCCTATATATCTAGTATATGGTACATCGAAGCATAAGAAATGTCACATTCACGAACAAAATAAGAATTTTCAGAACTCCTGAATAGTTTATGCAGTTGCATAGGTGTCAAGAGTAGATATTTCTACATATTGCATAATGAAACGACAGTAAGAAATGATGGGATGTATATAGTAAGAAATAGCAAAGTTCTCTAGCTGGTGAATACGTAGGAAATCAAACAACAGAAGAAAACGATAGCAAGTTTCTGTTTCGAGCATTTAGTTATTGCACCAGGATTAAACCTATGTTACATTGTTATTTATATACCCAAGGGATATTTTTCAAAACCAACATAAGAAATTAAAAGTGTATAGAGAGTTCCACACGGTTTACCAGGCACCAGAAAAAGAAATTGCAGGACCACTTAATTTAAACTATTTATTAAAAATATCAGGAACTACATGCTCTACCAAAAAGCAGATGCCAGTGGTAAGCTCGGAGACATGACATGTGCATAAGATATCCTTGTTCACTGAAACTCATAAAGTATCTGATCCAATATGGATTACAGAGGTTGATCTCCAAGTTCACCACTAAATTTTAAGTGAATATACAATATCAACCAAGCAAGGATCCATAACCTAACACAACAAGAAAAGAAAAGTGGCTCACACGATGAAACACATATTAACTTGCTATAAAATACTTCCTGAAAAACACTTTTGTGGCCCTTGTACTGCTTAAACTTATGCTGCAGAATTCAGAGTATCTAATCAAATATTTGTCCCATGTAACATGGGAAGAGTCAAAGCTGGAGTCAAACCAGGTGTCAAACTCAACAAAGCATGATAATTCTAGTTAAATATCCTAGTCGCTTCAGAGAGAGATATCCTAGTCGCTTCTCGATAATGTCTTAATTTGCAAGGATAATCTAGCATTAAAAATAGCATACCAAAAACTTAATTACAGATTCAGTACAGCCACTATACCGCTGATGTCCTTGCAGTTATAGACAGGTTTTCTAGCTAGCTTCAGTATCTAGTTCATATCAAAATAATTTTTCATATAAAGTAGAAAGTTATAACCTTGCAGTTTTTAAACTTCAGCCACTTCTTCGTGAATTATTTATATACCCTTCTTTTGTTTGTCACTGCCTTGAATAATAGAAATATCTCAAAATTCATTCCTAGAAAGTAATATTCAAAACTTCAAACAACTTAAACTTACACAAAAACAATCTCAGTATCTCGTGCTACACGTTGTATATCAGTTGGCGATCCTATAAGTTGATCTTTATTGATAAATCAAATACCTTTTTACTTCTATTCACCTGGACAGTAATTTAATAAAGAAAACGTTAAGAGCATTGAATACCAAATACCTCTTACAATCAAGAAATATAGACAAGACAACTCGTCATAAAGAGTATTAAAAAATCAATCTATTCTGCACACCCCCACAAAATAATAAACATAACAATAGAAATATTCAAGACCATGGTATAGGGTACTTGAGAGACGCAATCTTTTCTTAGAAAGATACAAATTACACACAGATGACATTACATAGGAAAGCTCAGGTTTATTTCGCACAAAATAAACATATTTCGCAAATTCATCATGTAAACCCTAACCAACACAATACATACAATTTAATAAATTAAAAAATTAAAAATAACCTGAGCTTTATCGGCGAGTTGAACAACTAAACGGCCAACAGGAAGGGGAGATTCATAAGTATAACCATAATTAATACATTCAGATCTCATATACCGCGACAAAACACGGCCATCAGCGGTGAGTCCGGCGATAGCAACACCGATATGATCATCAACCTTGAAGATTTTTCTCTGATGAGAAGAAAGTTCAGAATTAGCTTTGTTAACGCAGGCGAGAACCACGTGAGTTTTGGATCGAAGACCAATTGCTGCCGATCCTTGTTTCACTGCTTCCATTGCGTATTCCACCTGAAATAATCGGCCGGCCGGCGACCATGTGGTTATCTCGGTGTCGTATTGGGTGAGCATTGTGTATAGGTTTGACGGTGATTTTTGTTCGTCGGAAATTTGTGTCTTGAGTGTATGTGTTTGGGTGCACTTCGATGATGAAAGGTTAAAGAGAGGCTTTTCTTTTTGCTCAAGCCAGGTTTGGGAAACATTATTTAAATAATATAATTTAATAGTAAATTGTTTTTGAAGGGAAGTTGTTTACAAGAGGCTGTCCTCTTGTAAATTTACTTAGAATTCAAACCCGTATATACAAACCTTACTAATACTATGTTCTGAGTATCGTCCCCAAGAACAGTTTATGTATTTTAAGCTATAATTTATCTAATAGTTAAACTAATTAAAAGCAAGTGAAGATTAAGAGTTTTGTATCTTTCAACGAAAGACGATCAAAAAGATTATCAAACTACTAATCTATACTATTATATAATACATTTATAATACGTTTTTAAATAGGGAATACACTAAACTACCCCTAACCTTACTAATAATATTTGGAAAACCTACTTGAAGTGACTAACATACCCCAACATGCATTAAATCTATACTATTAAATAACACATTTATTATGTTTTTTTTAAGATGGAACTAGATCATAACCCGCAAAATTTGTGGGCTAATTCATCCATATATAAAAAAAGTTTTATAGATTGAAAAAATTTGTCAAGTAGAACGTACTCAATCGACTGGCAATGATATATCGATCAAGAAATCTAGTACCATCAGAAAATAACATGTCAATAGTTATAATAATTATTGTAAAATGGTCCAAAGCATCCTCCACCAATCTTTTAATAGGATGTATGAGTTTAGATTTGATGTGTCGCAGACCCAAATAATCGTTTGTAGTTCAAGTGCGCTCAACTCTATGACAAGGCTGCCTAATATCCATACCTTGACTCGGTGGATGAAACTATCGCCAACAAACTTTTGAGTGTGACGTGTATATACAATTAAATTTCATATCATTCCATAAAGTCTTATGTCTATACATTAACTTTCTATTTTATAAGCAACCTATCCTAATTTTTTATTTTTTATGTTGGTGAGAATTTATGTATATAGGATGAATGTAAAATGATTAAAAGTAATAGTGATGTGACAATCTAGTGAACTTTGTAAAGTTCAATGGATTGCAAATGTTTTATGTAAAAAGGTAAATTGTTGATATGGCAATGCATTAGACTTTATTGTAGATGCTCTTGGAGAGTACATGTACATGACATGATAGTACTAATATAGCAACCGAATTTTAAATCATTGAGTCATTGAATGTAACCTTATTATTTATATACACCGAAACGAAGACCGAATAAAACATTAAAACGTGATAAATTAAACTCCATTTTTCCCACTGCATCGCGGGGGGCAAATGGATTCCTTGTTGACACACAAATGACATAATTGTTGCAGCTAGCTCGTCCTTCTACATCCCACCTCACAATGAACTTCAAGATGATATCAAACTTTACAAATGAGAACTTCATGAAAGTGGGACAATTTAATCAATACATTTTTTTTTGGAACTAAAGTGGCCTGCACAAGAATTTGGAGATATGAATAACCATGTAGAAAAATGAATATTTAGACATATTCGAACACCTATTCACACTTCGGTCAATATCTAGTCACATCTGATATCCTATGTATACATGACTATGGTGTCATTTGAAACTTACAAAAGAATAGAAATGATATAGTAAAAGGATAGAATCTTAATAAGCCATAAAGAACCTAATAAAATATCAATGTATGTCATATCAAAAGAAGATAAACAAATGATGTGAAAACACATTCGACCAATTACCCAACCCATGGAACACGCCCATTTCATTTCACTACCTCTGATCATATGATATGTTGACCCACACAAGAGGAAAACACCTATATCAGTTACCTCAACAGTGAGCTCCAAATTCTGACAAATGACTTCATGTCTAATTATTTTTTGTCAGGAATAAAGATCGATGGATGCTTTAATTCCTTGAATACATTCGAAGAACGTGTTTACATAATATAAGAAACTCTGATTAGCGTAAAACGTCACATAAAAGAAACTAAATGACAGGAACTCCAATACACTACACAAAATGACAAACCATATGCAAAAGAAGGAAAAAAAGAGAACCTTAAAGATCTTGTTAAACAGGGATGAGCTTTGGCCTTGACTCTGACCACATAAAGACACCACTAAGGTATTCACTTGCAGATGATTGACCTGCTAATAACACAAAGATATGTCAGAATCATGTCTTGATAGATATGTACTCGGAAATTTCATGGGGAAACTCAACCAGGAGAACTTTTAGGCATGTAAATCACTAACAGGAACTCGTTCATCAAGCTCTAATCCTTTCGAAAAAACAATATTAGAATCATGACAGAACCCAATTACCCTCTTCCTCCCCCGCGTGTTGTAACCCCATTAAAGTAATTAAACACCATCTACTCTTCATGCTTCTTTTCATATTTTTCAGTTGCCGACTCCATTTTAATTAATTATCTATGGTGACAGAATTGAAGAACTACATCCGTGTGAGAAGCCAAAGGAGCACCGGCAGATATACTAAATCCACTCAAAATATTAAGTATACCAGGGGGAGCCATACCTCCCTGAATACTTTACCTAATTCCAGGCACGTGCTGGAAGTAAATGGAACCGGTAAAATTAGAGATGTCCATTTATTGATAATGGGTCAATTTTGGTTAACAGAAATGATAAAAATTAAAGGTGTCCATTTACTAAAAATGAGTCAACTTCTGTTGACCTATTACTCAACCCATATGCCCACCCATTTGTCCTCTCAAATCAAATAAGAGAAGTTTATACCAGAAGGCAGAAAGTGAGGATCAAGGACTTGCACAGATTCCAAGTGAATTTTTGGATTACGTATTGCAGCACAGCCATCAGCGAGGGCATGTGCAACTTTACATGTAGGCATCGACAACAGGTAATTCCTTCGATTGCAAGAAATGTACACACGAAATCAATTCGAATACTCGACAACTCTTGAATTGTTAATGAGAAAGTAGCATGGAAAAATAATCCCAACAACGCCAACAGGTTCCCTAATAACATAAGATTTAAAAGTAAATATTGGAAGATCAATAGATGCATTTTGGGTTGCAACCAAAGCTTCAGAAGATCAGCATTATATTTGAAGCATACAAAAACAGCATTATAAAAGATATTAATTATCTTAGCTGGTTGTAAATTTAGTACTCTAAACATTAATAATATGATTATATGTATTACATATTATATTTGATGATGTTCCATCAAGTGGCTTTCCATAATCGTTGGTTTCATGTTTTGCGAATTCAACGCTTTTCTCAGTTATCTAAATGTGAATGAAAGCTTATACAAAATGATTAAAACACAAATAACAATTAGTGCCTATTAAATGTGCAAAGTAGATGATATTATGTGTAAGCATAAAATAGTTTAGACCTTGGAATGGCGAAGATGAGCCATCTTCACCGAATTCTCCTTACAGAATGCACTGAACCCTTTTTCTACGACCATGCTTGAAGCCTCATGCTATACAGATGTCTTTCTTAGCGTAGAAGGATCAGAGTACATGTATAGCACCTTGCAGTATTACTGAATACCACACAAAGGAATGTGAACACTTAAGGTATTGATATTGATATACTAATAATAAAAAAAATCGACATCAATCAGTGTTATGTGATCATTATAGTTCTACTGATAGATATTACAGCAGAAGCAATATTGAAAATAGGTAATGGAAATAAATAAAAATTAGAATGGGGTAAATGAAAACCTGAAAAAGTACAGTAGGGCGAGCTGGGGAGCAGCAGAGGTGTTGCTAAAGACACTGGTCATGCCAAATTCAATTAGTCTAGATATCTTTTGACAAAATAAAGAAAATTGCAAGTATTAGTAACTGTAAATAGATCGACATGTAAGTTCCAAACGCATAAAGATACCTGACATTCTACCAGCGTCTTATCTCGATCATAGATGGCTTCAGCAGTTTGAACCCCTAAAACCACCTTGATTTATATACTTTGCACCAAAGAATGAGGAAATAATGTTGCTTCAATTTATTATGAATATCATGCCTGATTTAACTAACTACAAAATAAAATAAAAGGAAAACATATACTGATTGTAATCCTTGGGGTCCTTTGAGTACATGAACAAAATGCTCATATCTCTGAATGTTGAATCCCCAAATAAACGCTTTGTGATGCGATTAGATAAGCAAAACGATGTACCAATATCTAATAATGCACTTATATGTTTGCCAAAAATACAGTAGACAATGAAACTAAACCGATTAGTAACACCACTACAAAGCACTAAAAATCGGCTGTTAGGGCATTGTCTTTGTCTTTCAAGTGAGGGTCTCAACGAAGATCTGCATCTGTATTATTAACAAATGAACAATTCAAACACTTTCTGATATAGCTTCTGTAGAATATATATATCAAGGATCATGAATTGATGAACTCAATGATCAGATACGTATTAAATGGACGACTGATTATTACAAAAAACAAATTACGGATTGATGAGCACATATATTACATATATGTGTTTCAAAGGCCATGAAATGATCAAAGTTGCAAATCAGGGTGCTTGTTTCAAAAGGAAAATTATTTACTTTCAACACAAAATTAAAAAATAAAATAAAAATACAATTAGATCCATGAGCAATCTAACACGTATTTTTTATGTAATAATTCATGAATTGTAACCAGATCTACAACAATTCATACAGTTTTTCGTACATTAACAGATCTACCGTTTAGATAACTAAAGAGAGATAGAAGACGCTAATTATCGAAACGAAGCATAAAGCCCTAATTCAATTCAGATATAAATCACATAATTCATGTAGATTAAAATCGAGAACAAGATGATAAAAGAAAGAATGATACCTTGGAGAAATTTGATTGATGAAAACTGCGAGAAGAAATTTTGAGATTAAAAATTTGGGTTTTCAAATTCAAAGTGCAGAGCAAAAAATGAAAATGGCGCCCTAAATTTGATTTGGGGAGTGCGTGAGTCTGCATCAAGGAGGGTAAAAATGTAATTTACTAATAAGCCTATACATTTATTGGATAATCATAATTTGGGGAGCTAAAAAATTCAAAGCTAATTAAAAAAAATTAGGGTAATCAAACCCTCTTTTAATAATTAAATTAGATTAGATTATAACCCGCAAATTTGCGGACTCTTAAATAAATTTGATATAAAAATGTTTACATAACACCTAAATCATTTAACTAAATGTTTAGATAACTATCTAGATAATATAGAAAATGTTGGAGTTTTGGACTTCATAGAGTAGGAATTTTCTTTTTGAAATTTGTTTTAGATTTACACTAAACACACAAAATAAGCAATTGTTTCGCCCAATTACCAAATCACTTGTTTGCTCCAACCCATCTGACTCGCCCACTTTGACACTTCAAGTGAACAAAAGAACACATGAACAATCATACACATAACTCAATAAAAAACTACTTACCAAGGAGTTGGACCAAAAATCTATAACCTATAAAGTTACAATTAAAGTTGTTTAAGCTGTATCTAGATAACATTTATAACTTTAAGGTTGGTCTACTATACAACCCATGTCAATGTAGTAAAATTAAACTATTTGCAACAATGTCAATAATTTGAGTTATAAAATATAACTATAAAAGTCATTGTGACAATAACTAAAATATAGAGATACAAAATTATATTACATAGACTATATGGAAATACGAATAGTATTCACCTCAAATTCAGGTGTTTTAATTTGACCGGATACTTTTGTAGGTACCCCTTTAGATACGATGAATTACAAGTATGGGTTAAAGCTGGAGTACATAAAAGAAAGGGATAAAAACACCAAAATAGTTCTAACTAAAGGTCACAAGTGCTTAAATCTCTAACTAATGGTAACGTGTGTATTCCTAGATAGCATTCCATACATGTTACAAAGATTAATCAGTTATAGAGCATACAAAGATAATAATAAAGGTTGATAAATACATAAGCATACATTCCTTAAGCAATTTATAATCAACATCATTACCCATTTTGTAAAATTCCAGTATTGACACAAGTTACACAAATGTATTGACACAAGTTAAGAATTTCTTGACAAGAAGTTTGCGGAATAACACTTATCAAGTGGAAGATTTATGTAACTTGTAATGTGATAGAAATAGAATTGTAAATAGAACAAGAACACAGGTGATTCAATAATCAAAAGCCTCAATATTATTATTGAATAATACTGATACACAACTGTATCAGGGTTACAAAGACAACCTTGAAGCTAAGTTACAACTGACTAAAGACCTCTTTTACAACATTGAACCATAAGTCTTACTTATACACAAAAAAAACTTGTATAAAATCTATACAAAATCTACTTTACAAAGACAAGTTCTTATAGGAAACACGCCTGCATTAAATGCATTACCATTCCTTGTCTGCAGCGTGCACTGTTCCTCAAAAGCATGTCTGCAGTAGGTGTACTTGTGTTGCAGAGTTGGTAGAAAGCAGACCCACTAAGCAGCATTAACATAGAAATGAGCAGAACTATCTTCTTGAACTAGCAGAACTAATTCTTGCAAACATTGGCACTTGGCAGCACTAACTCTGTAGAAGCTTGGCAGAACTAACCATTGAATGACTAGCAGAACTAACTCTGGAAAACTTTGTTTTCAATAAATGAACAGAGCTAACTTCCACTAGCAGAACTAAGTCTTCATAGCCCAGCAGCACTAACCTTGAACAGACTTAAACACTTAGAATAATTTGACATTTGAAGAACAGAAGAATTTAGCCCAACAATCTCCCCCTAAACTTGATCTTTCCCAGAATAGATTCAAGTTTCTACTTCATGATTTCTGCAAATTTCCTTTTAAGCTCAGCAGCTCTTTTCTTTGTTCTCTCCTCACTCTGAGCAACATGCCTTTGTTGTGCCTTTTTATAGTATTGCTGCACTTCATGAACTAATGAAGCAGCAGTATCCAAATCATCACATTTCATTGTGAGTGAGAGCATTGAGCTTAGTTGACCAAGAGTCCAAGGATACTCAGTTCCAATAAAGAAGTAGGCAAATACTCCACTGTGTAACTGCACTAGATGTACTCCATTATGAGAATAGCAGTACCATGCCTTTACCCTTGAGGTGTCTTTGTAAAAGTCATTTTCAGGATCCATTACATACAGGATTGAGAGACTGTTGTAGACAATATGCTCATCACTATGCCTTTGAGCATTTTTATATTTCTTAACTGCAATGCTCCACATATCATCTAAGTCATCTCTGGATAAGGCTTTTATGCATCTGTAGAAGGACATGAACTTCTCCACTGTATCCCCAGCCCTCACAATCTTTAAGTGCTTTTTCATTTGCTCATCTGTTTCCCACACCCAATCAATAATAGGAAAGTGTACAGCAATAGGTACCTTGGGTGTCTCAACCTCAACCATTGATCTGATCTGTGTCCAATCAACCTCTTCCTCAGTAGACTCTGTAGGCTCAGATGTAGAAGATACCACAGCAGGCACTTTTGTTTCACTGTCATCCTTATCATTTCTGATAGCCATCCTTTTCCTTCTTTTGAGATGAAGGGTTTCTTTTAGAATTTTCTTTTTAAGAGCATCCAGATCCTCCTTTTCTTTCCTTTCTAGCTCTGCCTTAGCCCTTGCCATTTCTGCTTTTCTTTCTAGCAGTTCCTTTTCTGCTGCAGTTGGAATTTTTGCCTTTTGAGCAACTGCACTCTTTGACTTTTCCTCTAGGGCTCTTTGTGTGCTCATTTCAATGTCCCTTTCAATTTTAAGATAGATCTTTTCCAGCTCATAGAAATCCATAGCCATTAACTCCTTTAGAGTTCTTCCTGTGGTGTTCTTAACCACTCTGGCGCATATTGATCCTTTAACTGCCTTTGAGTAGGTGCCCTTTTTCTTTTCTCTTCTGTTTTCTTCTGGGCCTCATGCTTTCTCCTCTGCTCAAGCATATCCAAATACCACATCAGTCTTTGATCAGCAGTGAACTCTTCTATTTGTGCATTGTGAGTTCCATCTGCCAGTAAATGATCAAAATATATCTGCTCCTCAGGGGTCATCATGATCTTTACATCATTACCCATATCCACCTCCACAAATTTATTCCTTCCTTCCCCATCAAACTGGGCTTGCAAATTTTTAGCACCCCTTTCACTCATATCCTCCATCACTTTTCTTTTCATAGGCTTCACAGGCTCAACCAATTTTTCTTTACCCTTTCCCTTGGCCAAATCAATTGTGGGTTTCACCTGTGATGAGGGAATTTCTTTTATAGATATGCCAGTTGAGCTTTTCCTTTGTGTTGTGCTTTTTTGTAACCTTCAAAAGTGCATCTGCAGCAACTTTTTCAACCTCTGTCATAGCAGCAGCACCAACCTTTTCCTCAGGAATAGCAGATTTAACCATTTCTGGTTCCTTAAGCCCAGCAGAACTATCTATAGCACTAGCAGCACTAACTTTTGTACTAGCAGCACTAACTTCTGCATCTACTACCCTAGCAGCACTAACATCAACACTAGCAGTACTAACTCCAGCAGCACTATCTAACATATCTTTGGCACTTTTCTTTGCAGCCTTAGATACATCTTCATCCAGTACCTCTAGAATCAAACTACCTACAACATTCCCTAGCTGCTCAGCACTTACGTCATCATAGATGCTATCATCAATTTCCACCACATCATCTGTATGTTTTTCTGCTTCCCCTGCACCAGTAAATTCAAATTGATCTACATTTTCTTCCTAACTGGTGCTTTCATCAACAAGCATCCTTTTCAGTCCAGTTGACTTACTCTTAGCTATGCTTTTGGATTCATCTCTTTCCTTCATCAACAAATCCACCATCTCCCTTATCCTGGCAATCTCTGCCTTCTGACCCTCCACTTCTTTTGACAATTTGGTACAAATATCTGTCAATTCCTTTATAGTCAAGCTATCCTCACCATTGCCAGAAGTGTTACCCTCTTTTAATGGATCATTGGAAGATTTAACTAATGTCTCAGACCTAGTCTGAGCATCACTAGCCTCCAATGTGGTTTCTTGGCACCTGGGACCACTGGATATATTGATATCCAATGGATCCTCAGCAATAGAGGAATCCAATGGCATCTCTACATCTTGTGTTGCCATGGATTGGGTCCTAATTCCAGTACCACTGTCCTGTTCTCCTACTGAGGTAGCAACAGTAGTGGCAGCCCTTTCCATATGGTCTCTCTGCTCCTTAGTGACCACCTCATTGTCATTTTTGGACTTAGGCAATTGAGCAGGAGGAGCCTCATATGCCTGTTTCTTAGCCTTTTTGGCTTTTGGTTTGGTAGGCTTTGGGTCCCTTGTTCCTTTTGTTTTAGTAACTGTGCCACTTGGTTGAGAAGTAGTGGGAGTTTCTACTTCTTATGGCACAGTGGAAGGCATGTTTAACATGTGTTCTGTTAAATTGGTCACCTTCCCAGAAAAGGCTTTTCCTTTGACCATTCCATTCCTTCTCATATTTGAAAATGTTTTCTTAGAAAGATTTGAGAGGATCAATCTACCACCTTCCCTAGGTAGATCTTGGATTTCCTGGTCAAGTATGTGTTGTAAAAATCTTGGATACATTAAAAATTTATCTTTTGGTTTCTCAAGATTATTTACCATTCCATTGAAGATTAATTTTGAAAAATTAAATTTTTCATTATTGGCAAGACAGATGAAAGCAGAAGCTATGTTACTGCTAAACTGCTCCCAAGAAGTTTTCTTCTGTGAAATGCAGTGTTGTAGGGTATGGATTAAAAATTTCCATTGTGGAGAGAAGAGTTGTTTGTAATATGTTAATTTTTCTGTTCTCTCCTCCTTATACCCATACAACACCAGTTGATCATGTATCTGAGAAGTAGCATAGCATTCCATACCATCTGCATCATCTAAGAGAAGATGAGCACGTATGGAAGCTTCAGTGATAATGATAGGCTTCTCATTTACTGTTGCCGTTATGTTTTTAATCCCATCTACTTCTGACACCACGGCAAATGTCCAGAAGTCGTTAATATGTGAAAGAAAAATAGTGAGATTAACAGTAAGTGCAAACCTTATAGAGGTGCACTTCAGGAAATCAATGATTTCATGATAATCGTCTGAGCCTTGTGGTTTAAGAAGGAAGCCGCAGACGTTGTGTTGATCTCCAGTATCGAGTGTTTTGGAGGAGGAAGATGAGGATGCCATTTTTGAAAGTTAGGTTTGAGAGGTTTTGGGAGGTTTTTGGAAAGGTAATTTCAATTTTCAATAAAAAGTGCTCGTGAACTGTAAAAGTGTAATGTTTGGCAGACTTAAATACCCTTTTAAAGTGAACAGTACGTTCAAGCCCTAAAATAACACTAGCAGAATTAAAGTTGAAAAAAGTTACTGGCAGAATTAACTTTGGCAGACTTAACTCTAGCAGAAGTAATTCTGAACAAAATTAATTCTAGCAGAATTAATTCTAGCAGAATTAACTTTAGCAGAATTAATTCTAACAGAATTAACTCTAGCAGAAGTAACTTTAACTTTTCTGCACACTTGGACAAGTCCACGTCACCCTCTTATTAATAGTGCTGGCAGAACTTGAAAGTGCCCTTAGACGTGGATCTAGATGACAATTGACTACAATTGAAAGGCGGAATCAATCAATTGCGTGTATTACCAATGAACACAAACCGAAACAAATGTAATTCACAAAGTAAATGAAGATATCAGCTTGTATTATGAATTGGGAACGATTACAAGGTTGCTTAGTCGACAAATGGTGCTAGGGTTTCGTCAACCCTAGCCGGAAACCCGTAGGTTTGTATTTATACTAAAAAGTCTGCCGACATGCGTCACTTGTGGAAGTGTCGCATGTGGCCGCCTTCATGCGTCACTTACCTAAGTGACGCTATGCGTCACTAAGGCAAGTGACGCCTAACCTAAAACTTAAGTGTCACATATAACAAAAACTATATTTTCACTATAAGACTAACGACACTTATTACAACTCGATAGACCAACTGACAGACAACCTAATATGCATCAACAGAACTAATTTAAGCTAGCAGAATTAATATTGTAGAAAACTGAGTTAGCAGAACTAACAACCTTTAAGCCTTTAATCCTGCACTGTTAGCTTAAAAACACAACATAACTAGCAGAATTAAAATGTACTAGCAGAACTAAATAAGATAATCACTATCTCTACTAACAGAACTAAGTCATGAGAGTATTAAATATTGAGAATCTTATAATGTCTGCTGTAACATGCTAGAGTATCAAGTAAATCCCTATGTGTAAAACATTTTAAAATTAAATACTGATCATAATGAGCTATTTATCATACCTATACCAGTAACCAAAAATGTAAATCTGCCAACATCAAATGCTTTTGTGAACAGATCTGCAAGTTGGTTATCTATATGGATTTTAAAATTTTGAATTAATCTCTTCTCATTACAATCCCTTATGAAATGATATCTAATTTCAATATGTTTTGTTTTAGAGTGTTTCACAGGGTTATTAATAATACTTATAGCAGCAGTATTATCAATATACATGGGAGTATTTAGAAAAGTCAAACCATAGTCTAGCATTTGATTCTGAATCCATAGAATCTGAGCACAGCAGCTTGATGCAGCAACATACTCTGCTTCTGCTGTTGAAGTAGATACAATGGTTTGCTTTTTGCATTGCCAAGATATTAGTCTATCTCCCAAGAATTGACAGCCCCCTGAAGTTGACTTTCTGTCCAAATTGTTACCCCCATAATCATTGTCAGAATATGCTACCAGATTGAAGGAAGAATTCTTTGGATACCATAGGCCTAATTTTGGTTGACCTTTTAGATATTTAAAAATTCTCTTCACAGCATGAAGATGAGACAACTTAGGATTTGTTTGAAACCTTGCACACACACAGACTGTAAACATGATATCTGGTCTACTGGATGTGAGATACATCAGTGAACCTATCATGGATCTATAGAGATGTTCATCAACACTCTCCCCCTCAAGATCTGCAAGTAATGGCTTGTGTGTTTCCATTGGTGTGCTTGCAATCTTTGCATCACTGAGTTTAAACTTGTCACACCCCGTCTAAAGCGGAAACAACAGGGTATAACGAAGATAAGATCACAACACATTATTATAAAGATGTCTATATGAAAATAAACCTCAATGTGTTATGAAACTTGTAACATGAATAGTGGTTCACGCTACATGTACATATCAACAATGAAAACAAATAGTAACCATTAATCCATAATGTAAGTGTCAAGGCAAAACACGCCTTTCCAAATTATTAAAAATGCAAAAGTTCCACCTCAAATAATAGTCTCAAAGTTTAGCTTAAATGCAACCTAGAGGTCTACTAAGATTTCTTGTCCTCTATCTTCAGCCGACTAGTGTTACCTGAAAAGTTATGCTCAAAAATGTCAACAATATTGTTGGTGAGTTTCGTAGGTTTGAAACCAAACACCACAAAATAAAACATTTTGCTGTGATAATAGATGATTAGGACAATGCATATAGAAATGGCACACAAGTGAAATAATTCAACCAAATAATCCACAAACCGTCATCACCCCACGAAGGAGTATGACTCAACCAAATCCTGCGTATGCGGTAGCTACCTATAAATGACCTTCAATGTACACCTAAGCATACATTAGGTACTTACCCTCGAAAGAGTAAGGCCTTTGATAAAAACACCCGAATCATGACCTTCAATGTATACCAACAGTACACATTAGGTACTTACCCTCGAAAGAGTAAGGCCTTTGATAAAAATGAATTCAACAACTAGTGCATATAAGTCACATAGTATCACACATTTCAAGCATATGTCCAAAATGAAAATGAATACGTTTCACAGCATAAAACAATTTATAAAATATGTGAGCATACTTTTCCCCCAATTTGAAAACATGTAAATGAAAATGGGGCCACGAAAACTCACCTTGATTAGCAAAGCAAATTACGCTCCCAATTAAGTCCACAAAACAGTACGTCAATCTACAAATAAATTTATATAGTTTAATAACCTAGGCAAAGCTATACCTTTTTATTATGTCCTATATTGAGGTTCCAATCTAGCTTCATTAGGTTTTCTCAAAATCCCAACTCATATGTCGAGCCAAATATAAACTCTTACGTATTTATTCTATGATAATATACATTTTCAAAAAACTACACTATTCTGTCTAGACATTTTACACCACTTTACGAACTTCAAATCCTCTAAACAAAATTATTAGACCCTATAATTTTTACCAATAATACTTTGATGTATCAAGAACACTCAGTAATTTTTATAAAATTTATTTTGATAGTTAACTATTTTTAAAATTTCGTCCCAACTAAATTGCACACAACAAAACGTTTTTCTGACTTCTCAAAACTTTTATAAAAATTAAAATACTTACAAATCTTCAAAATTTTTAAAGAAGTTAATAAACATATTAAAGTCATTCCAGAAAAATTTTCATAACCAAATTCAAAGTCAAACATGTGATTTCGTGATTCAAACCGTACCAATGTGTTTCCGAAAATTCATCACCCCATTCAACAGTTCACAAAATAATTTTTATAAAATCATACTTTACTTTTTAGAGGCCGAAACCTCTCGAATTAATAGTAAAATTTCGAGATCTACAACTTTCGTGTTTTGGCCGAAGCCTGAAAATAAACACAACTAGGTCAAAACGGCCGTCGAACTGGACTGAATAATCTGGACAGATTTTACGTTTAGCGATATAAGACTTTCGGTTTGCAAAACTTATTGTACCCGACATATTCATAACCCACACATATAATTCGATCAACCACATGTACATCTCAGAAAAACTATAAAGAAAATTTAAATATTAGGGTTTATGATTATACCTTTACAAATAAGTAACACGCGAAACCAAAAAGCAACTTGACTCGACTTGATGTTTCTTCCTCTTATTTTCAGTTGACTGTCCCCAAAGAAACCCAGGGTCGTTTTTGTGTAGGTATCAAATAAATGCATAGGGTTTAATTTAGGTTTATAATTATTTATATATAATATATATTTACTTGGTGAATAATTAATGAATTAGAATGAAATTAGGAAACAATTTAATTAATAATAAAAATAAATAAAAGAAATCGGGAATAGATGTGGTAATCAATTCCACCGACTCTTCATTTTTTTTTATAATATAAATTAAGTTTTTATTATTATTATTATTATTATTATTATTATTATTATTATTATTATTATTATTATTATTATTATTATTATTAATACAATTATTATTCATATTATATTATTGACTATTATTATTATCTCATTATTATTATCTAACTTTTAATCCAACCATGTAGGAACATTGATTCGAGTTTTTGGAACATTATTCGAGAACTAAATTTCTCACATAGTTTAAAATACGAATACTTAATTTATTTCTCCAATAAATTTCATGCGCATAAATGTCAGTCAGAAATGATTATCGGAAATGAACCTAAGAATAAAGATTTTGGTGACGGATGTCACAAAACTTCTCCAAAATGTCCTTAACATATTTATCCTGACTTATGAAGATACCATCCACTTTCTGCTTCACTTGAAGACCTAAAAAGAAAGTCAATTCTCCCATTGAACTCATCTGGAATTTCTGATGCATAAGAAATTCAAATTCTTTGCACAAACTGTCCTTTGTTGAACCAAAAATAATATCATCTACATAGATTTGCACTAGTAGGATATCATTCTCAATTCTTTTGATGAACAAAGTCTTGTCTATGGCACCTCTTTTGAATCCATTATCCAACAGATACACAGACAAAGTATCATACCAAGCTCTAGGAGCTTGATGCAGTCCATAAAGTGCTTTGTCCAATCTGAGCACTTTATCTGGATGCTTGGGATCCTCAAACCCTGGTGGTTGACATACATACACTTCCTCATCTATCTTCCCATTTAAGAATGCACTCTTTACATCCATCTGGTATACTTTGAAGTTCTTAAAAGAAGCATAAGCTAAGAACAATCTGATAGCCTCAATTCTTGCCACAGGTGCAAATACCTCATCATAATCAATACCCTCTTTTTGTGAGTATCCCTGTGCAACTAATCTAGCTTTGTTCTTAATTACTATGCCCCTCTCATTCTTTTTGTTCCTGTATACCCATCCGGTACCAATAGCCCGTTTTCCTTTGGGTAGATCCATCAAAGTCCACACATTTTGAATTTTGAATTGAAGTAGCTCCTCTTGCATAGCTTCAACCCAGCTTGGATCTTTCAAAGCTTCAACTGATTTCTTGGGCTCTATCTGTGACAGAAAACAAGCAAACAAAGAAAAATTTACATTTTCATCAAGAGTTTTAGATGACCTTCTTGTTTGCATAGGAGCATCAATTGCTCCAATGACATTGTCCAATGGCATGTAGCTTTTATGAGCTTGATACTATGGACCAGCTGCCATTTCTATCCCAGATTCCAAATTGGTAAGATTCTGATCCAGATCTGTGCCTTCTTGAATCATTTGACCACTTGATTCTGACACTTCCAACCTTGTTGGTTGTTGCTCCTCTTGTACATCTTCATTTGATGCTTCTTCTTGTTGAGAGCATTCTGGATTTGATGATGCATTTCCATCATCATATGCACCATTATCATCCAAATTTGATGAAATGGGTACTGAACTCTGTTGTTGATCAGGGGTGGAAGATTCAAGTACTGCAGGTGGGTCAGGTAGCCATGTTGGAAACAAAACAAATTGTGGTGATTTGTTTGTTTGTTGACCTGTAGTTGTACCTGCATTCACATTTGTACTTGTACCTGCAATTGATGACTCATGCACATATCTAAAAGATTTGGTTAATGCATCAATATCAAACAGGTGTGCTGGACCTTTTCCTAAAGAATTTGGTGTGTGTTCATTAAAGGTCACATCTAAAGTCTCTTCCACTATTCTTGTTCTACTGTTGAATACTCTGTATGCTTTTCTTTGAAAAGAGTAACCAACAAAGAATCCCTCATCAACTTTGCTTTGAAACTTGCCTAATTGATCTTTGGTATTTAAGATAGTAACAGGACATCCAAATGGTTTAAGAAAACTAACCAAAGGTTTGTTATTTAAGAATAACTCATAAGGTGTCTTGTTGTGAGGCTTAACAACTAATACCCTGTTCTGGACATAACAAGCAGTGCTAATTGCTTCTGCCCAGAAGGTCATTGGTAGTTTAGCATCTGCTAACATGGTTCTAGCAGCCTCAATAAGTGTCCTATTTTTCCTTTCTGCTACTCCATTCTGTTGAGGAGTTCTCGGTACACTATATTGTCTATCTATACCTTTTGATTCACAGAATTTATCCATCTCTTGATTTCTAAATTCTGTTCCATTGTCACTTCTAATGATTTTAAGCTTTCTGTTGGTTTGATTTTCAATCTTAATGATGAATGATCTTAGAATTTCTCCAGTTTCATCTTTGGTTCTAAGAAATAATACCCAACTAAATCTGCTATAATCATCAGTGATCACTAGGCAATATGACTTCTTACCTATACTACTCACATTTGTTGGTCCAAATAGATCCATATGCAGTAAATGTAAAGGTGAGTCAATAGAGTTTAGTGTCTTGGCCTTATAAGAGGATTTGTGTTGCTTGCCTTTTTGACATGCAACACAGTGATCATCACATGAATATGTTTTCTCTGGTAAACCTCTGACAAGTTTTCCTTTAACAAGTTTGTTTATTGTTTTAAAATTCATGTGACACATCCTTCTATGCCAAAGGTCAGACTCATTGACAGTTGCTCTTGAAATGAGACAACTCAACTCAGGTTTGGGTACAAATTTAGCCAATTCACAGCTATACATGTTGTTCTTTCTGGGGATTTTCATTAAAATCATTTTGGGGTCAAGAACAAATTTCTCAGAAAGAATACAGCATTTTGTGTCATTAAAGAACAATGGGTTCCTTTTCTCTGTAATTTGGCTAACACTTAACAGATTGTACCTCAGTTGTTCAACAAAGTATACATCAATGAAGCTCATTTTGTCACTGTTGACATTTCCCATGCCTGTAATCCTTCCTCCTTTAGGATTACCTCCAAAAGCAACAGGACCTCCATCAATAACTTTGAAGTCCTCCAATCTGCTTCTATCTCCTGTCATGTGCCTAGAGCATCCACTATCAATATGCCATAAGCTTTTCTTCTTGCTCTGCACATTCAAATGACAAAAGATCAGTTTCTCTTGGGAACCCAAACCAATTTGGTTGTGGGTATCCCTTTCTTGTCAAACGCATCAACTCTTTTGAAGGTAATTGATGCTGGTGACAGTGCAGTTGGTTTCCAAACCCAACTAATTTTTGACTTGACAGCATTAAGTGGCCTGGCAGAATTAACTTCTGAACCACTTAATTTTTGCCTGGCAGAACAAAATTTGGTTAACTTTTGCTTAGCAGAATTAACCTTGTAGTTTTGCTTGGCAAAGTTAAAGTTTGTATTTGTCATCTTAGTTCTGTTGGCCTTATTTTTAGTCAACACTTTTGCATATGATTTTGGTGCAGCAGAGTTAACTTTTGCCTTTGACTTTCTGACTATACTAGCAGAATTAACTTTGGTTTTGAAATTTTGATGGTTAATTCTGTTAGTATTAGTCCATGATGATTGTTTAACCCGTTGAAGCTTTGGGTTAAAATAACAATCCTTTTGAAGATGATTGAATCTTCCACAAATAAAACAAGCTTTCTCATCAACCCTTTTGAAATTAGTTCCAAGTTTTTGAGAAACCATTTGATTCCAATTTCTTTGGTTTCCTCTTGAATCTTTCTTTGTTTTTGAAACTGGTGATGAGTTAGCAGAGCAATTACACTTAGTACATTTAACAACAATAGTTTTATCACTTTCTGGTGTGTTAACAGATGTACTAGCATTCTTCTTTTCATTCAAATTCATCCTAGTCTTTTCTTGAAATAGTTTCTTACCCTCTGCTAGTTTCTTAGTTTTTAACTTAGATACTAGCTCAGTAACAGAAGTAGGTTTTGAATGAACTCTCTCATCTTCCTTAGATTCAACCTCATCATCTGAAATCCACTCAGATATCTCAACCTTTTCCAGGTCATTTGCATTTTCATTCAATGCAGCAACATGATCTGCTAGTTTGACCTCTTCTACCATTTTCTCCTTAAGTTTATTCATATCTAAATCAGTTTTAGGAGGCATGTATGTGTGATTGTAAGGTGGAGGTACATTTTTAATATTATAACCTAAGCCAGTTTTAATCTTATCATGGATTTGACTCTTTATCAGGTTTTGAACACTCTCAGAAGCATTCTCTAGCTCAGCCACTGTAAGTTTGATACTTTCTTTCTCAACAGTGACTTCAGCTAGTTTCTTAATCAATTCATCAACCCTATTTTGCAACATGTCTTTTTCAAATTGAGCATACTTAAGATCATAATCATATTGTTCTTCATTTTTCTGGTATGCTTTAATTTGTTTCTCTAGATCTTCTATTGCTAAGGTTGTGTGTTGACTTCTAATGTCCCAGTCCCTAAGTTCTTTGCAAATATTAGCATTATGATCCCTGTAGTGTTTAACAGTTTTCTTACATACATTGGAACATAATTTTGCTTGTACCTCATAGGGAACTTCATCTGATGTGCTTTCCTCTCCAATAGCCATCAATGCATGATTCCGTGATTCCATTTCTGCTTGATCACTCCAGTCATATCCCATACCATCTTGTGACACAAGAGCATTTGGTCTAGACTCTTGAACAACAATGGTTCTTTTCTGTGACCCATTGTAAGCAGCATTATAACCCCCAGATCTTTGTCCACTCACTTCCTGCCTAGGAGCTCTGCATTCTCTGGCAAAATGACCCAATTTGTGGCAGTTGTAGCAATCTACTTTGCTCTTATCAAACCCCACATTATCATCTCTCTTTCCTGCAAAGTTATTCCTTCCTGTTCTCTGCAAGAATCTTTTCACCCTCATGGTGATCATGGCCATTTGCCATTTGATGTCCATTTCCTCCAGATCATCTGGATTCACCTGTTCTAATTCTTTATTAGTCAGTGAAGAGTTCACATGACTAGCAAAGAATGCCTCTACCACTTGATCTGTAGATCTTTCTTGTACTACAAATGGTGAATTTGATCCTATACTTTTCACAGTAGATACAGACCCATATCCTTTTGAATCTGTTTTGGCTCTTCCCATGGACATGAATGCAACATTCTGTGAGCTCTGTGCTTCACCACTGCTCTGTTTCCTGCTTTCCACCTCAGGCTCAAAAGCTATAAGATCATTGTACAGATCATTTAGCTCTTTATCATCCAAATCACTTCTTTGTCTAAGACCTACAGTATATATAGTCCATTCTTCACCTAGTGATCTTAAAAACTTCCTGTTAAGATCATCCTTGTCTATGACAACCTTGTGATTCTTTAACTCACCTACCAGCTTTCTATATCTGTTGAAGACTTGAGTCAAAGTTTCAGATTTGACAGAACTAAAGTTTTCAAACTGTTGTTTGAGCATTGACCTTTTGTTCTTCTTGGTGCTTTCATTTCCTGCAAATCTCTTATCTAGTTCTTCTATAAGCACCTTTGCATCATCAACCTGCTTAAATTCACCTTGATATTCATTAGGAATAGAAAGTGACAAAGTGCTTAGAGCTTTAAGTTCAGTAGCTCTTTCCCTTCTTTCTTGTTCTGTTGTTGGTGCAACTCTTGGTAACCTTACACCATTTGCATCAACTTTGTATTTTGGACCATTTTCCACAATGTCCCATAGCTGATAATCTGTAAGCAACATGTGTTGCTTAATTCTGTTTCTCCACATGTTGTATTCATCTGGTCTAAGGATAGGAATCCTAGACACTTGAACACCTTCTACAAATTCTGATGCCATTGTATACTTAACCAGCTTAAGAAAGATTACAACTTAAGTGATCACAACTCTTTTCTAAGATCTTCCAGAATTCAAAGCTTACACTTGCTCTGATACCAATTGTGGGTCCCACAATAACACTTGTTTACACAAATGTATTGACACAAGCTAAGAATTTCTTGACAAGAAGTTTGCGGAATAACACTTATCAAGTGGAAGATTTATGTAACTTGTAATGTGATAGAAATAGAATTGTAAATAGAACAAGAACACAGGTGATTTAATAATCAAAAGCCTCAATATTATTATTGAATAATACTGATACACAACTGTATCAGGGTTACAAAGACAACCTTGAAGCTAAGTTACAACTGACTAAAGACCTCTTTTACAACATTGAACCATAAGTCTTACTTATACACAAAAAAAACTTGTATAAAATCTATACAAAATCTACTTTACAAAGACAAGTTCTTCTAGGAAACACGCCTGCATTAAATGCATTACCATTCCTTGTCTGCAGCGTGCACTGTTCCTCAAAAGCATGTCTGCAGTAGGTGTACTTGTGTTGCAGAGTTGGTAGAAAGCAGACCCACTAAGCAGCATTAACATAGAAATGAGCAGAACTATCTTCTTGAACTAGCAGAACTAATTCTTGCAAACATTGGCACTTGGCAGCACTAACTCTGTAGAAGCTTGGCAGAACTGACCATTGAATGACTAGCAGAACTAACTCTGGAAAACTTTGTTTTCAATAAATGAACAGAGCTAACTTCCACTAGCAGAACTAAGTCTTCATAGCCCAGCAGCACTAACCTTGAACAGACTTAAACACTTAGAATAATTTGACATTTGAAGAACAGAAGAATTTAGCCCAACAAGGTGTTTTAATTTAACCGGATACTTTTGTAGGTACCCCTTTAGATACGATGAATTACAAGTATGGGTTAAAGCTGGAGTACATAAAAGAAAGGGATAAAAACACCAAAATAGTTCTAACTAAAGGTCACAAGTGCTTAAATCTCTAACTAATGGTAACGTGTGTATTCCTAGATAGCATTCCATACATGTTACAAAGATTAATCAGTTATAGAGCATACAAAGATAATAATAAAGGTTGATAAATACATAAGCATACATTCCTTAAGCAATTTATAATCAACATCATTACCCATTTTGTAAAATTCCAGTATACAACCGGCCAAAGCATACTCACCTGCAAGACCTCTATTCATCCGAAGCCTAAACTCTACTTACGAAGAAAACCATTATTGAGTACTATCACATAAAATCCGTTAGGAACAAATATACTATATGACTATAATCAAGTAACTATGCATAATATAAAATAGTATTCCGCTGCATTGCGCGGGTATTATGCTATATATATATATATATATATATATATATATATCAATTACTGACCAGTATTAGTATTACTGATATACGATAATTGGTACCTGGCATTTGTTATTCGTGTGTTACCATGTACAACACTGGGACTGTAGGAGTAAAGTAGAGAGGATGAAAAAGTTGCAATCACTAATACTGTGTGATCAAAATATTATCAGGTATAGATAGTTGAACATGCAAACAATTGATATGAGTATGATTCACACAAGGTTTACAAATACAATTTAAAATTTCGTATGCTCAACTAAATCATATACACATACCAGCTGATGTAACCTTGTTGTTTCCAACTCGTGTAGAATTTAAGCTATCTAGATCGGCATTATAAGCAACCTTCCTTTTTCTTAAAGGCCAGTTAGGAGGATTGCTTGCAGACATTCTTCACGAAGAACACATAGATCTGTGACAGCTACAATAAGGAAAATTGAAAATGTTTGATTCTGGAGAGTAGTAGATTTTAAATAGCTACAGCTAATTAATGTCACATTAGGGTCCAATTTGTTCTCACATCTCTAAGCTCACACCTGAACCCTATCCAGAACTGAGACCATCTTCCTGTTCCATATCACCAGACGCCTTAAATCTTTTCTTGAGGTCAATAATTTACAATTTGTAGTCAAATTTATAGATGAAAGAAAATTCTCTGGATCAAAGTGGCCAATAGTGATACTCTTATAGATATTCTTTCCCAATCTTGATACTTATGCCATAATTGTTTTGATTCAAGTTATGATTGTTATGACATGTGATTCATGATTTTACTGAACAAAATAGTAAATAAACTGGCCATGAACTAAGAACACATATTAGCTCACATTAAATGATAAGTTACCTGGAAGAAGGAATGTGTAAAAGGTCCAAAAATGCTGTCCACTGGCTAAAAACAATGCTTTTAGAGCCTGATGAGCGAAAATTTTCTAGTTCACGTAGCAATGGAGACACTTTTGAAGATTCCGTCCAGTTTTTCTCAACATCAACTCGAAACCGACTGTGAGTTGGTGCTGTAATAAGTTCCTGCTTGCTCACAGCCTTTCTGCCAAATAGAGATATCGCTGTCTTAAAATACACACAATTAACACAACAAAAATAACCAACAACCTAAGCCCTGCCCAAAAATACTAATTTTGGATAATAAGTACACTTTTGATAATGATTACTAATACTCTCTAATTTTTATCTACATACTTATCAATGGGACAATTTGGAAATAAGGGTAAAATGGGTCACAATTGGCAGAAAGTATACTTTTAATGCATAAACCTTTATATATTCGACTTATGCAAAAAACAAAACAAAACAAAAAAAACATATTAATATTACAAAGTCAAGTTCTTGTAACCATGTTTAAAAAAGTAAATGATAGAGAAATTAGAAATCACACAAATAGGTTTGACTCGACCTGATTTGATTCATACCATATATTAAGAGCATTGACATAAACCCGTTTTGACCCACTACCAAGTCGACCATTTTTCCACCTCCAAAGAAATATAGCAGTCAATGGCAGGAAGATACCTACAAACAGGACAGATACCCGAATTGGGGGTTATCCAACTTGATAAGAGACATTCGCGACATAATCTATGAGCACATGGTGTCAAAACTGCATCTTCAAAAGCTTCAAGGCATATAGGACATTCTCCTTGTTCACCTTTTTGCAACTCCTTCACAACCTCCTGTATATAAGCTTTAGAAGGCAGTTCTTTCCCTTCCTCAATGGAGTCTTTACCGCCCTTTAAGAAGCGTTTTGCCAATTTCCCTGGATCTGTAAACTCTTGAGTATCCCCTCGATTGTCAAACAATTGTTAATCTGAAGTTATTCAAAGTTTAAAAAAATGTCAGATTACACTTAAATAATTTGTTTGTCTTGTACCTCATCACAAGAAAAGGGTGATCACAACATTGCCGAAGTCGCAAGAGAAGCTCCAAAATGGAAGCATAATTGTGAAGAACCCGTCCTTGCTCAATGAATTGATCGAATTTAACCTATGATAACAGGCAAGCAGATTATGGTCTTAGGTCCAGCAGAGAAGGCACAATTAGAGGTTGCAAGATGGGCCACTAAGGCACTACAGGTAACACATATACATACACATGCGTATATATATGTATACTGTATATATGTGATATATATAATTTGAGTACACGTTTACATGTTTATGGCTCATAGGCCCCCTCAAGGCTCAAGCTAAGGTAGGGAGCAACCTCACAAGAGACGAACACTTTGTATTTCATATGTTTGAATTATAAGGATTACAATCGGCATCATGTTGTTGGTGCATCTTAGTGTGTCTGTCAGTTGGTCTAAGTCTGTTATGTGTTTGATATGTAATTAAGTTAGTTAATAACTTTTGTTTTAATTACATTTTGTGTTTTGGCGACACAAGGTCTTTGTGTCGCAATAGTTACCTTGGCGACACATCTTGTGTCGCATGAGTCGGCTTGGCGACACATCTTGTGTCGCATAGACCAGGTTAGGTCTTTGGTATAAATAGGTTATTTCGGCTCATTTGTCAGGTTGACGAAATTGTGTAATCAGAGAGCTTATTGCAAGTGATATTCTTAATATAATCTGATTAGCTTTGAGTATTGAATTGCTTTGCTTATTTGATTAACGTTTATATATTCAATCAATTGTATTCCGCACTTTTGATTGAGTAAGGATTCGATTAGGTCCGATTACAGGGGTCCTACAAGTGGTATCAGAGCTTCTACCGGAACACAGACAGAAAATGTAAATGAAAATGTAAATGTTTCTGATGAAAATGAATTTCTTCGTTTGGATTATTTCTCTGTTGATGATATTCCAGGTCAGCCAAGACCATTAGCTGTAGATTACTCGAATGTGAATTTATCGTTATTTCAGCGAATGGTTAATGGGGAAAGTCAGGTGTCTAGTCCTGAATTTGAAAATAATGATGATGTTGAGATTGAGGAGGAGGAATTAAACAATGATGAATTTTATAATGATGCTCCTACAATCGAGACAGATTCTTCGGAAGATGAAGCAGAGCCAGCTGGAACTCAGACAACTGTTCCAGAAACTTCAGAGGCTTCCGATAATGCTTCTACTTCAACTCTTGAGCGACCGGTGATAAGCTTTATTCCTGATGAATTTATTCCTGTAACTTGCAAGACATATAAAGTACATGGGAATTATACAGGAATCATTAAAAGCTGGAAAACTTGTAGAAATATTCTGATGATTAAAAGAAGTGATGGTATTCAGTATTTTAAAAGCTCATTTAAGAAACTGAGTACGTTGCCAAAAGGAGAAATAAACCGTCTTGCTCAATTAGATCTAATAAATCCAACCAGGGATTCTAGAGCTGATTTTATACAGACGGTTCTGCGTCGTGAAGTGAATAGCAAGAGATACAACTTTATCAAACCGACGCTTGGTAAGAGATTCATTTTTAAAAAGAAACTAGATCCAGTTACAAAGCAGCCGATTTGTAAAATGCGTTATCCACCAGCTGATTGTTTATCTGAGATCCCATTGGAGTCTGTTCCTTATGATTTTCTAAGAAGATTTCATTATTGGGAACTTGATCCACATACAGGTGAAGCTGTGTTTGTGTTTGTTCCAGAGTCTGAACATCCGGAGAGAAATTCACTGTATGGTCTTAAGAAAGCTCAATTTAAAGTTTTTGATCCTATGAGCTTAATCAACTTGTCACAGAATGACTTGAGGATATTGTTTGATAATCCAATTCGCTTCAACGTAAGAAATGTGGTGAATTCGATTCTTGCTAGACAATTTCAGAAGGTCGTGACTGTGTGTGTTACGCATGGGATTCATGCTGGAGGCAGGTTTCCAACAGGCTGGGCATAATTGAAGAAAGTTTAATGACCAAGCTGAAGACACGGGGGAGTTTGTTGGTGCATCTTAGTGTGTCTGTCAGTTGGTCTAAGTCTGTTATGTGTTTGATATGTAATTAAGTTAGTTAATAACTTTTGTTTTAATTACATTTTGTGTTTTGGCGACACAAGGTCTTTGTGTCGCAATAGTTACCTTGGCGACACATCTTGTGTCGCATGAGTCGGCTTGGCGACACATCTTGTGTCGCATAGACCAGGTTAGGTCTTTGGTATAAATAGGTTATTTCGGCTCATTTGTCAGGTTGACGAAATTGTGTAATCAGAGAGCTTATTGCAAGTGATATTCTTAATATAATCTGATTAGCTTTGAGTATTGAATTGCTTTGCTTATTTGATTAACGTTTATATATTCAATCAATTGTATTCCGCACTTTTGATTGAGTAAGGATTCGATTAGGTCCGATTACAGGGGTCCTACACATGTACCTAGAGAGTATAACTTACATATAAGATATAAGTATAAGTATTCTAGTTACTGTAAAGTACATCTAGCATGATACAAATCGACAAGGAAACACTGTTTGCAACTTCAAATAATAATTAAGTGCATTAGTTCTGATTGCAGATAAATCAAAATTTTGTGATAGTAGATTAAAGAGGTAGTTTGCATTAGAAATACACTTACACGTGACTTTCAAACCGTTCAGTCCATTTTGACCCCTTAGAGGTTAATAATAATCACCCAAATCTACCCGTTCATATAAGTCAAGATTGCCACCTCCTCTTCATCCAAAAGGGGAAAAAAAGATTGCCACCTCTAGGCAAGAGGCAAGACTACAAGACTCTTAATAAGAGTTAAGACAAGTACCTTGGATCTCTTAAAAAGAGCATCATAAAAATCCATTTCGACCTCTGTTTGTTCACAGTATATGACTTGCACCTCAGCAGGTGGAAGGACTTATATAGGCCTGACACCAAATAAAGTTGGTCAAAAGAATATTACATAGAAAATGATTAGCACATAAGTAATATGAGAAAATGTATTGTTAATTACTCACCAGCCTTCCTTGTCTGTGCTGAAGTTAGTTCTTCTCAGCATAATCGGCCTTAGTATGTTCTGAACCAAATTTAAGCCCCGCACATCACCATCCTCAAAAGGTTTCTGGATTAGCTTGTTCCACACTTCCACCTATTAAATAATATTTCTATCAAATGTAAAAACTTATACAAACATAACAAAAGAAAGCCAAAACATACCATGCCCAGCTTCCCCATGGTTCGATCCTTAAGAACCGAATAAGACTGTAAATGTCCTCCAGATTGTTCTGTAAAATTATAACATGTCAAAATTCTGAAGTAAATCGTGAGAGTTACACTTGCATTATCATAACATGGAACAGACACGAGAGCTATATAAATAAGTAAAGGATTACACGTGAGCCTATCACCTACCTAGAGAAACCTGAAACTCATTTCTAGAAGAAATTGTAGTATCAAAAAACAAAAAACATACACTAACATGCACCTAAATATGATGGGTAGTATAAGCTGAGGCGGTAGGAAGGTCGAAATAGAAAAAAAAGAGGGGGTTATATATCAGTAGATAACAGTGATAAGATTGATGGGTCATACAAAAGCAAAAGTATTGATCCATATACACGGCATCATAATGTAAACAACATATAATTCTAATAGGAAAGGAAATATTGGTGAATATATAATCTGCACCTAACGATGAACTAATATCTAATAATTCACATAACTTGGCAAAATACAGTAAACAATGACACTAAACCCATTAGTAACAATGGATAGAGTAAGAAGCAGCCATAGCAGTTTTATGTTAACTTTTCTGACTACCATAAACAAATGTGTTGGGCTAAATTCTTCTATTCTTCAAATGACAAATTATTCTAAGTGTTTAAGTCTGCTCAAGATTAGTGCTGCTTGGCTATGAAGACTTAGTTCTGCTGGTGGAAGTTAGCTCTGTTCATTTATTGAAAACAAAGTTTTCCAGAGTTAGTTCTGCTAGCCTTTCAACAGTTAGTGCTGCCAAGCTTTTTGAAGGTTAGTTCTGCCAAGTGGCAATGTTTGCAAGAATTAGTTCTGCTAGTTCAAAATGATAGTTCTGCTCGTCTACATGTTAATGCTGCTAAGTGGGTCTGACTTTCTACCAACTCTGCAACACAAGTACACCTACTGCAGACATGCTTTTGAGGAATAGTGCACGCAGCAGACAAGAAAGGTCAAATGCATTTAATGCAGGCGTGGTTCCTAGAAGTGTTGTGTTAGAAAAGTAGATTGTATATAGATTTTATACAAGTTATTTAGTCTATAAGTATGTACTTGAGTCAAGTGTAAGTAAAAAAAAAAAAGTGTGTATCAATCTGTCCAACAGTTAGTCAAGTTGTAACCAAGCTTCAAGGTTATTTTGTAACCCTGATACAATCGTGTATCCGTATTATTTATAATATTGAGGCTTTGATTATTAAATCACTTGTGTTCTTGTTTTGTTATACATCTTCACATCAATTACATTACAAGTTATATAAATCTTCCACTTGATAAGTGTTATTCCGCAAACTTCTTATTAAGAAATTCATAGCTTGTGTCAATACATTTGCATAGTCAAGTGTTATTGTGGGACCCCACAAAATGTAATCATAAACAAATGTAACTTTTCTGATTATCAAAAAATAAATCTTGTATGTTAACTTTTCTGATTACAATAAACAAATGTAAACGTCATGTAGGGACAAACAGTCGATGCATCAAGAATGTCAAGGGCCACAAACATTTACATGACAGGAAGCAAAATAAATCGATCCAATTCAACTATGATTACATGCTACTAAAGTTTAAAAGAAACACTACAACAAAACAGCAAATATCGGCTTCTTTTTTTTTCTTCGCAGCATACAGAGTTTATCAGACAGCAAGGCAAAACAACATGGTTAGTAATAACGGAATAGAGGAGTCTTACAAGCTGATCCATTAGGATCATATCAATAGAGGCGATTTGATGTGGAGTGTTTTTGTAACTCTGTTTCCACAACATAAGAACCTTTACTCGTTAAATGTGTTTGATAAACAAATCTGAACCACTGATTTAGATTAGCAGCATTGTTTACGTAATATGTCATCTTTCATCGTCCAATTTTACTATATTGCCCCTATCATACTTGTCTGTTGCGAAATTATAGGAACTTATTAGTTTGAATTTTAAATTTGAAAATTTAAATTTTTAAATTTCAAAAACATAAATGTGTATTGAAATTTGAAATTGAATTTCGTAATTATATATATATATATATATATATATATATATATATATATATATATATATATATATATATTTAAAAAAATAACCTTTTGTTAAATAAGTTTGTAGTCCCTTGCGCTTCTTAGTTCATCATCCCCATTTAAGATGGTGGGCCTGCATAAAAAAGAAAATCGGCCTGTAAAATATACTCTGTATCATGATCATATAAATGAAAAACAACAATGTAATATGTAAATTTTTTTGCAAGCGTTACAGTTGAATTTAACGGGAACTTGTCCCGGTGAATCTTGTACAGGCTGAAACATGAACGAATATCATAAATCATTAAGGTTACAATGATGTAACAATCAATGTGATACACTGCCATTGAAAAGAAACAAATGTACCGGAACAAATCCTAAGGAATTTTGGTGATTATTAATGCCTATGTAATTTCCTGACATCATTTTGTTTCCTTTGTTTTATTGTAATTTGAAGATGGAGGTTTTTTGTTTGTTTAATGTTCATCAAGCCAATTAATGAAATTGTCTCCCTTCTTTGCAAACATTATAGTAAACATTATAGTAATACATTTCTAATAAGAAATTGTTAAAATATTTGATATATAATCCAGATTTGATATGTGTGCTTTTGTGCTATTTTATTTGTTATATATAACATCAAAATGAAGATTTAATCTGTTAACATCGAACGTGTAGTTAAGTTGATTTATGAGATGATGTAATTGAAAGAGTTAAAGTAAAACTTTACTTAATTTATACAATAGGTTGTTTTATTTTTATACTTACAAATATTAATTATTTGACCCTTTATATGAACGATTACGTATATGTACCTCTCATCTTCGAAAGATAGTGGGTAATTGGGTTACTCCAAGTGCACATATGGTTACAGTGGTTGTTGTTCTCTTGATCGATAAATGACATATTTTGATGCACATTATTGCTAGCCATTCAAGCGTTCTATCCTCTCTAGCAGACTATCCATCTTTAACTCGAAGAGGTGCAACAAGATCAGTGTCAAGTGGAATTGCCTTTTTTTTCAATCTTAAGAAGAAAGCGTAAGCTTAAGTGATTTAGTGAAGCAAAGAGACCTTAAAAGCAACCTTTTCAGGTATCAATTGCGTAACTTTCTGTCAATCGGAAAAGTGTATAACTCATAGCCCCAATTAGTTGTTTGTAGCTAGGGTAAGGATAAATTATGAATGATCTAGTGTGAATATGTTGTAGTTTTGAAATATTAACCTTTTTATAAAATTCTGCTAATAAATTAGTGATACTTTGATGGTTAATTTATATGTAAGTGGCATGTCAAGAGTAAAAAAATTCTTGATTTACAAATAAAGTTTGTGAACGTATTCAAATAACCAACTTAATTGATCGATGCTCATTATTTTAAGTAACTGCTTGATAAATTAACTATATTTATAAAGGAGGTTGTTAGTCTTTTTTTTTATTATAGTTTCGATCATGGGGGAAATAATTGACAACTTATGAGAACTACAAATTACGTATTTGTTCACTTATGATTAACTTAATCCACTTCTATACGTTTGATCGAGAATTGGTAAAGCAAAAGAAAAAAACCCTAGAATTATGTATAATAACGAACAACACATATATATGTTCACATGTGAATAAAATGTGCTTAAGATATAAATTTTAAACTTTAGCTTCTTTTATTTGCAATCGAATGACTTGAATATTTATATGAGTTCTCAACTTTTATATAGTTTTCATTCGATCTTCATAGGATTCTAAATATAAATATGAGAGTTATGTTTTAGAAAGTTTTATTTTATATTTTTCAGAACGGCAAACCTACAATTTAATACATAATTATATATACAATCATCACTTAAAACTTGGATCTCTAACCTCGTAGCCTTAGGTTAAGAGTTTGCTAGAAAGTCTTTTTATAAAGGAGTTTCTTTTCTTTCTTTTTGGCAAGATTATTCCACTTTCTTAATTTTTATCATTGTTTATGTTAATGTTTGTTTAGTACGAGTAATTTATTTAACTGGAATCGTGAAATTTGACGTTGACGGATAGATTTAGCTGCTAATTATCCAAAAAACCCCAAAATTTCACAAAGTCGTCTCCGTCATCGGCATATTTCCGTCGTCAAATCACCTCCTGCAACCACCGGCACCACCGTTGTATATTCCAAAATTAACCGTTCTTAAACAATGCAACCACCAAACCCTACCTTATCTAATCTCTACTCTTACCCTCCTCCCCAACCAACCTCCCAATTATACTCTCATTTCCCTCCACAAAACCCTAACCCTAATTATCCCCCAATTCATTACGAACCACACTACACCAGAGCTCCAATCGATCCTAATCCGCCTGGCGTTGACTCTTATTATTCGTCTTCTTCTTCATATCCGGTCAACCACGCCGGCGGTGTTTACAGTGATAACCGTGCCGCTGCCCTGACTTACTCTCACGCAGTTAGTGCCGCACCACCGTCTACTTACGCTACGGATCCGGTGGTGTATGATTGGGCAGCAAAGGAGCCTGTTCTGCATTATGATTATGTAAACACTATTTATACAACTGTAAGTCATATGCATATGTAATTACTCAAGTTTTGATACTTTAACTATTGTAGATTATTATGATAATTTTTTTTATCCTTTTAAATATTGATGAAAAGTTTCTGCTAATTAATTATCAGTTAGTGATAATGATATATGGTCAATTTTAGTACTGCGGTATACTTACAACTTTAGTACTCTTGAGATATAAATATTTTTTATGTATATGATAAATCTTAAGATACTTATCCGTTTGGTGCTTGGATGAGTGAAGCTATTAAGGTAGCCTTTATTTCTTTGTTCACTACCTGATGCTCCTTTAGGCATAATGGAAAATTGTGATGGTTTTTTAAGATTGCAATTTACAAAATAGTAGTTTTAGAGGCCTCAATAATGCCATTTAGTCTTGCATAGGTCAACTTCCCAAAATAAGTTCCAAAGAAGAGGCCATTATAGATAGAAAATATCATTTACAGTCACATGATTACTGCAAGTTTTACCAAAACTAACATTAAGCACCTATATCATCCCCTATGCCTTTAATTACGGAAAGAGACATCTAACCAAGTTGTAATAATATGGTTCTGGACAATTGTGTAAATGGTGCAACTTGGACATGAAGAATAGGACTTTATTGGAACCTTATTAGGGTATGCGAACCTCTTTGGAGCAATTGCCCCGTTGAAACCTATTTGTTTGCAGCGATGATATATGCAATCAGAATTTGTAGTTTGGCGACCTCCTTAAGTTCTCATCTATATTGTTGACAAATTCTACTTTTATAGAAGAAGTTTGTGCATTTGATTACTCAACTATTCACACAACATTTGCAGGCTGCTACGGTTCCTCAAGATGCTTCACAGCTGCTGACACCTGCACTTCCCCACATCAGTTGGACCGATCTAAATCCAAGCACCCAACCTCACGTGGCATGGAAAAAGATTCCAAAGAAAATAAAAGTTGCTCAGTCTGCGTGGTGTGAAGTTTGTAAACTTGCGTGCAACTCCACAGAAGTTCTTTCTACACATAAGTTAGGCAAAAAACACCTGAAAAATCTGGCAAAATTATCCAAAGCTGCTTCCGTTGCCACTACTTCCACCACTACAAACATTAATTTAGCTGTGCCAAGCAACACAATCGTAGGACCCGTGGCCACTACTTTTGCCACTGCAAACGTTAATTCAGCTGTGCCAAACAACACAATCATAGGACCCGTGGAAAACCCGAAGAAGGGTAAGTTGGGGAAAAAAATTAAGGCAGATACTCCACAAGACTTGGCCAAGAAGAAACGGAAGGTATTGGAAGGTGGGGCAGCTGCAAATCTCGTGAGAACTTGTCAAATCTGCAATGTCGTTTGCAATAGTGATACAGTTTACAGATTCCATATTGCAGGTCAAAAGCATGCTTCCATGTTAAAAAATTACAGCAAGCTGCTGTAGTTTGAGCATGCATATTCTTATTCTTTTCCTTTTACCCTGTAGAGATGATAAATATATCTAGGGAGAAGGAAATTTAGGTGGAGAAGAGGGAGAAGCAATATGATTCAGTATTTTTATTACTATGATTCAACTTTTTATTACTTGAATTATAATAATGAAAAACTGAATCATAGTAATAAAAATACTGAATCGTATTGCTTCTCCCTCTTCTCCACCTAAATTTTCTTCTTTTTTGATCTTGTTACTATATATATATAAACTATTCAAGTGCTTTCCTTCTAGCTTGCTATGGTAGTGAATTAGTTATATAACACTTTCGAGATCTTCTTGTTATAATTTAATGATCTGCCGGTTATTGTCAAGGAAGCATGCATGAGACTGTGAAGAGAAGTGAGGATGTGACATTGTCTTGCAGCTGGTGTCCTGGTGATGCTGGATCTTACTCAATTGTTTAAATTGTGTTTGAGTTGTATATTAGTTTATATAAAATATGATATATGAAATGTTGTAGCCACATATAATAATTAATATAGAATACTCCAAATGGAGTTATGGAGCCAATTTTGAAATAATATCCTGTTTGGCCTATTGATGCTACATATGTACCAAAGCCTTACCATGAACACTTGTTTACATAGGGGCAAGATACATTCCTTGTACTAAAGAAACAAGAATAACAAGAAAAGTATAACATTTAACAACCTTTGAGGTGGACTATTGTCTGTTGGGCGTTGATATGTGTTTAAAATGAACTTTTGGGTGTCAAGTAGTAGTAAGGTCCTAAAAACTTTGTATTAGAAGCATACATGCAAGATTGGAATCAAAATACCAAAATATAAAATTATAAAACATGATGTACGATAATGATGGTAATATGAATGCTTGGGTATGTATGATATTTGGCAAAATGTTAGGGGAATACCTCTAGGGTCCCATACCCGTATTTCAAACCCGCACCGATGGTGATTTTATCGAATCCCTAAACTCATACTCGAATTATACATATATAAAATAGAATATATTATATACATTTCTATAATATAACTATATATGTATATATTAAAGCTCTTTTTAAGCTCGTGATTTTCAACATATTATCATATTGTACGCTTCATTTTCTCAATCCTAAGCTTTATATTGTCAAAGGCCACTCTACTATTGTGCTACTCAAACTTTGTTTCAATTGTTTAATAAATCTTGGAGACATTCTTATATGTTTATGTAATAATAAGTCGATGTCGTATTTAATCTTGCAATAAATCATAAGAGTTTATAGGATATTATAATCGTGAATGTTATCATTTTGGTACTTTGGTTATTTAATTTAAGTTAAATTGAGATTGGGGAAAGAAATCCCCGAATACATGATGAGGATCGTCGATCATTATTGAGGACAAGGATGCCAAATTAATACCTGACGTGGATGGAGTATCCCAACGGGGATGGAGATGAGGAGTGGGAAATGGGGATGAGATGGAAAATGAGATCCCGATTAATGTCTGTCCCATTGCAAACCATACTTGAGGGAATCTATATATGGGTTTCATCATGATATACAATAGAAAATTAACTACAATACGACTTAATCATTCTCACCATCAAGTGTATTATGCTTACCCTTTTGTAATAATTCTGACTTTAGAAAAAAGTTGAACTATTCTTAATAGCAAGATAAAACAACGCGAACAAAGTTAGTATTGAAAGCTATTGCTTAATCAAATCCAATAAAAATTACACATAACCTTAAATAAGAATACAAAAGAAAGAAACTAATATAACAATAATTTTTACGTCCATCACATGTTAACTAAAATTAAACAGTGTAAAAAACTAAGGGGTATTGCTAATTAGACTTCTATAAATGGTCAATAACTTGTATAAATTAGTTGTAGTTCAACTAATATTTATGGGTCAACAAAAAAATGATAGTTTATTAGAATCCGAGTACTAATCTTTATTATTATTTTATGAAACTTAAAAAAAAAAAAAAAAAATCACGTCGATAAACAGGGGCGGAGCTAGGATATTTTATATAGGTTTACAATATTTTTTTTTTCTTTTTCCTATCATTTTGGGGAGCAAAACTCCAAAACTATCACTGATAACCTTAAAAAATTTATTTATTTCCACAATTTTAGATTTTTCGGGGGGCAACTGCCCCCATACCCTCCTCTAACTCCGCCGCCCATGTCGATAAACCCATGTATAAATGAGGATTCGGAATATATATATATATATATATATATATATATATATATATATATATATTGGCATGATCCAGAGGGAAGCGCATTTTTTGAGGGAAGGGGGGAAGCGTTAGTATGCATCAGGAAGCATATTACCTTCACCCATACAAATCTCGAAAAAAGCAAACTGAAATTTAGTAAATGTTAATCAGAATTGATGCTATGAATGTTAAGCTTCCTTGATAAATTATTTCTTCAAGTTATAGCATCGATTTATGAATATTACATCCAAATCCGTTAATATGCATCGCGGTGCATATTAGTTAATATGCATTGTGATGCATATTAACACTCAAAATATTTTTCAAATAATGTGAAGTTTTTAATATGCATCGCGATGCATATTAGTTAATATGCATCACACTGCATTTTAACAATTTATTAAATAAATATTCATCAATTAATGTTATGACTTAAAAATGAAATTCATTCGTTAAAATATTCTTTATAGCATCAGTTTTGATTACTATTTACCGATAAAAATATTTTTTGTTGACGTTTTGATTGATAATTGTAATATGCTTCTTGATGCATACTAACGCTTCCCCCCTTCCCCCCAAAAAGGCACTTTCCTCTCGATCACTACCCTCTATATATATATATATATATATATATATATATATATATATATATATATATATATAACAAATTAATAAAAAAAAATGTTGAAGAAAAGTTCGGCACATTTGATTTGGCCACACATTTCCAAGACTTTCGATAACTCCCAAATTGAAATACCTCCATTTTCATTTTCATTTTCCCCTTCTTTCTTTTTTTGCATCCCCATTTCTTTTTTCTCTTCCTCTCTTCAGATTGACTTCAATTTATTAATTAATAAGCATCCCACCAAAGATTTTAATTGCTTTCATTCGTGGATTATTAAGATTCCTACAGTCTCTGATCTTCATCAAATTTTAAGGGGGGTTTGAGAGGACAACCAAAATCATTTCCTGAAAAAAGTAAGGGTTTTTTATTTTATTTCTTTTCTCAATCTTCTAATCATATTACCATCATACATGTTAAATAAAGTTTTAATCTTGATTTTAGTTGATTTATAAAGATACCCACTTGAAGATTTGAGTAAAAGTTTCAGTTTTTGGTGTTTGTTGACTTTAATTTAGATCAATTTCTGTGATCTAGTTGAAAGGTATTTAGTGTTTGTGTTATATTTTTTTTTATTAAAATATATTCACTAAAATAATTTATGGGTATTAGGTTTTTGAAGCTATAGGGATCTTGATTCTGGTATATAGTTTGCATTCAAGAGATTTGATTGATTCATGCTTCAATTTATTATACTCAGCTCGGTTGTGTTATCAAATTTGGTAGGCGATTGGAAATCAGCTAAGAGACTATTCAATTTTAAAGATTTGAGGATTTCAGACTACACAATTTGTGTCATCTTTGATGGTCTTGATTTTAATCAGGACCATCTTCTTATAGCTTTTTGGGGTCACAAAGTTTGTAAAGAACTTTTGTTCTGGGTAAATAGTAAATTCCCAGAAAGTTGAAGATTTTGGGTGTTTGGATACTTGGATTTTTGTGTCCTAGAAAAAGTGGAAGATGTCTGGAGTTCAAGATTCGTTGGAGATTAAATTTCGTTTGATAGATGGATCAGATATCGGTCCGAAAAGCTTTCCAGCAGCTGCAAGTGTTGCAACCTTGAAAGAAAGCATTCTATCTCAATGGCCTAAAGGTCAGTTAATTGTACTTTGAACATTTTCTTTTATTATGTCACTTTAAAATTATTTGTATTATCAAAAATGTTTTCTGTGAGTTACCTGTTGGGATTGAAAAGGCCTCGAGTTTGGCTGAACAAGATAGAAACTTAAATCCATTGTTCTTGTTTTTGTTCTTTTCCAAGCCATTTTTCAATTGGTTTGTCATCTCAAAGTGTAAACATCACCAAATTATATTCATTAATATCATTCTCGCAGTACTAAGCTCTTGAGATTAATCGTTGTAGCGAATAGATATTATGTTTAAGAATAGCAATCTTGATACGTAGGTGCCAAGTTCAATGCGTTTAGTTGAACCATATTATGATGATCAATTGATCATTGTAAAAAAACTACATGTCTAAGCAGTATATTTGTGAAGTATATGCTAAGAGCCTAAGATATTGTATTGATTATCCGATATCTTTCATTGAATTGGAATGTTTTTGTACTTTGGTGTAACAGATAAGGCTAATGCTCCAAGGACAGTAAAAGATATAAAGATAATTAGTGCTGGAAAAATATTGGAGAACAATAAAACAGTAGGGGAATGCAGGAGTGCATTATGTGATGTGCCTGGTGGAATTACAACCATGCATGTCGTTGTTAGTCAACCTCCACAAGATAAAGGTACCACTAAAACTGTTATTAGCTTTGCATATAAGCATCACTAAAGTTGTTCTCAGAATTTTTTGTTTGTGCATAATCATCGGTCTCCTTAAAATGCAACAATTCCCCCCCCCCCCCCCCCCCCCCCCCCATTTTTTTAAGAAACATTGCATTACAGTTAATTTAAAAGAGATCCCTACACTGTTTTTTTTGGATTATAATCAAAATCATTTAACACATGGTCAAATAGTAGGAAGAACTACGTCCATTGATACATGTGCAATTCCAAGGAAATCAAGGGTATAAGCCTATGGGAGGTGATATTTTGGTTTAAGATTCGTACACCAAAAGTGTGCATCGAGAAGTTGTACTAAGTGAATAAACAACGTAAAATGTTGGTCTATGAATCAAAATCATGGTGTAAATATCACCTCCCTAAGTTTTTTACAGAAGGCCTATCATGTTTATAATTGAAAATTTATATTTTTTTCCTTCTCAAAACTGGGATTGTGCAAAACTGCAAATGATATTTGTAATGTTATGTTTAGTGCTCTAAACAATTGGAAATTGCTTTACTTAAATCGATATCATTTTTTTTGTTACCATGGTAACTACTTTTCAGAATTAGAAATCTTGCTATTTCATGAGACATAGAGACTATATGAAGAACTATAATGCGAGTTTGATCATATACTTGTTCTAACATTACGCAATCTTCTTATTTTGGTCATTTACCAGAAAAGAAAGCGACAAATGAACTGAAACAAAACAAATGCGTGTGTGTTATATTATGAGAAGCAACCACGGGTCATGGCGTTTGCAGGTTGGTTATCTTTAATTCCTTTATTGCAGTTGACACAAAAAGAAAAAACGTATCCGTTTTGAATCTTTTAATGATGTACATATTTTGTGTTTCAGTTTGTTGCGGATTATAATTATTGGTGCAGTTTTCATCATTTAATTGATGTACACGAGGGTGGTATGCAAGTGGTGTGATTGCAGAAGACTTCGAAATATTTGGAACCTCCAAATCTATTACTAATACAAGTATATTTAAATGGGGATAAAAAAAAGTTACGGTTCGATATATGTTGTTTGACGAAACTATTAGTTGTCACAGTAATTGATAATGCTTTAATAGTATCTTCTTAATCTTAATATTGCGTACATTTTGTGACATTTTTTCATCTTAAGTCTCAACTTTATGATAAATTAGGTTCAATCTTATGTGTTGAACTTTAAGATCGAATGAGGATCTTCATCCTTAAAACATGCATAAAGTGTGGTATATTTCTACTAAAATAAATAAAATACTCGTTACAACTTGCAACCTTTAGACGTTTATATTTTCTTTCATTAGCTCTCAAAAACTATAGTCACGTCACATAAGGAAATTAAGCCAAGTGGACCATACTTTTTAAGTTTTGGCATTATAAAACTAATCCTAAGTCACTACAAATGTATCTTATTTTAGATTCTTTGATGAAAGTCAGATTCCTAAAATCTAATGCTACTTAGGCCCCTCACTATAGTACGTCGGTAGAAAGCATCGGTTGAGTACGTCGGTAGAAAGCATCGGTTGAGTGACGGAACCGACGCCACAGGCACGGCGCGTCGATTCCGGTCCGTCGATTAAAAACGTCGCCAAACCGAAATAAAAACCAAAAAACTTGGGCCCGCATCGGTAGCTAGCAACGGCTAAAAAAAATAAAAATAAATGATGTATACGTTGGGCCAGGTTCCAGGAGCCAAAAACCAAAAAAAAAAACTCATTCACTTCACAATTTAACACTATATATACACACCTCTACTTCACAATTTTTAACCCATTCTATTTCACAATTTTTAACTACCAACATACCTTTATACACCAAACCCAAACCTTCATTTTTAACCTCTATATATACACACCAAAACCACCACTTTTTATAAACATTTTCCATTCCACAATATATACACATATCTATACCCATTTTTCATCCACTTTTTCAAACATTTAAAAAAAAATATAATGTCATCATCCGATTCCGATAAAGAAGATTTGAGTGCCGTCATGGCCGTCCGCAATCCGATCGCTAGGCTAAATCATCTCGACGTACAAGATTCGGACTCGGATTCGGACGAGGAAACCGAATTTACATTTCGTATTCCACAAACGAGACGTTATTTAAGTAGAGATCGGGTGGGTGCCAGCCAACGTTTATATCAAGACTACTTTGCCGAGAGCCCGACATTCCCTCTAGATTATTTTCGACGTCGGTTTCGGATGAGTCGCCCATTGTTTATCCGTATATGTCAAGGTATATTATCATACTCTCACACTCCGTTACCCTCTTACTTTACGTTTTTTCATCAAGGTCGAGACGCAACCGGAAAACTTGATTTTAATGTTTATCAAAAAGTCACGTCTTCCTTATAAAATATTTTTATATTTTATTTGTAGAAACTTTTAAAAAATTATAATTAACATTTCCAATTTTAAATTGTATGGTCTACAAATTGTAGTAACTTATAATTATTTTTTTCACCTTTAATCCCATAATCTGAATACACTTATCGATTTACTAATATGGGTAATACGTCACTGAATAACTGAATGATAAAAATTATTTTCAATGAAACTTTATTTCCGCTATATAGCACGAATATTACTAAGTATATTTCATGATTTATGATTGCAAGTCTACAACTATTATTTTTAACCAGCACATATACACACAATAGTTGACCCCATACCTCCACCACCACAAGTAGTCCTATTTTCATTTTATTAACGACACCGTAGATTTTATTTATTTTGTTGGAAATATATAAAAAAATGAAAAAATAGGACACAAAATTCCAAGTAGGAAAATCCACCAAATTGTCCTCCACGTGTCAAAAGCTTAACCTCACCTTTCGAACCTTGTTTCTTTAGTTTTTTTTCTTTCTTGTGGATTCATCGAGTTTCAGTTTCTGGTTACTCATCAATTTCAAGAAAAATTTTGATAAAAATGGCGGCAGCCATTTCTGTGCTTTCACTGAAGTCAAGCATTAGCCTTCAAAGCTCAGACCTTTTTAAACAACCCAATTCAAAGTTCCTTAATGGGTCTCCATTACACTGTATTTCTTTGAATTTAAAATCAGTTACCAGTAGGACTAAACCTAGGGTTTTTCCCACTTTGGTGGTTTCTGCTTCTACCAGAACCACCACCACAACCGCCACCGGCGGCGGCGGCGGTACATTTTATTTCAATATTACTGGTTTCCCTTTTCCTCTTGGCCCTTTTCTCAATAGGCGGACTACCAGGACTGAGGTAAATTCTTTAGTTTTGTTGTTGTCTGCAATAAAGTTTTCATCTTGCTTTCAAATCCATATAATTATGATCTGGGTTGTATTTGTATTTTTAATGGTCCCCCCACCCCCATGATTTCAGGCTGTAAAAGACTGCATATGGCTGTTTGAGCAAGAACAAGCATTAGGATTCAGCAGTGTCTCAACAAACATTAGGATGACTGTCATTAAACTAAAATCAGGTGGATTATGGGTCCATGCACCAATAGCCCCTACTGAAGAATGCATTCAGGTCTTATATTTGATCTGTTTGTTTTCTGTGACATTTGAAGATATATTAATCTTGATTTTCCATGAAAAATGTTTGTGTTCATTGTCCTGCAATTTTGCAGCTTATGAAAGAGTTAGGAGCTCCAGTAGAATACATTGTCCTGCCTACATTTGCCTACGAGCATAAAATATTTGTTGGTCCATTTTCCAGAAAGTTCCCACAAGCTCAAGTATGGGTGGCACCAAGACAATGGAGTTGGCCTTTGAATTTACCACTTGAGTTTTTCGGCATTTTTCGTGCCAAAACACTCGAACATGAAGACCTTTCGACCCCATGGGCTGCAGAAATCGAACAAAAGGTTCTAAGCTCTCCTGAAGTTGGTAATAGAGACTTTACACACCATAATATCGAATTTTTCTTAATTTTTAGAATTACTCCGTTTTGAATACTTAGATAAATTCTTGTTAAATGTAGGAATTGGACCATACGTTGAGGTTGCCTTTTTTCATAAGCGTTCAAAGACACTACTTGTGACGGATGCTGTAATATTTGTCCCAAAACAGCCTCCTGAGTGTATAAGTAATGAGTCATTGTTGGCATCTGCTAAAAACGGGTTGGCTGTAAAACTTCTTAGCAAAGGGAAGGACGTCTCTCAAGAACCGGTAGTTGATAACATTGTAAATAGACAAAAAGGTATATTATCCTTAAAAGAAAATATAGCTCATGGCTTTTACTTGCGATGTTGATTGTTTTATGCATCTGATCTGTTGAAGACCTTTTGTCTCAGGGTGGGAAAGAATGGTTCTTCAAATTCTATTTCTTGGTCCATCGAATCTTTTGGAACCAAAAGCTAGTTTCTCTCAGATGTCACAGAAATTGATCGTTTCGCCCATTGTTAAAACATTGGTCTTCAGCAAAGTTCCTGAAAAGGCATGCTCTATAAACCATTATAACATATGATTAAATCTATTGATCTTTGACTTCTGAAGTCAAACTGTTTACTTTTTCAGGTGAGGGATTGGATTGATAGCATTGCAAGAGACTGGAAATTCAAAAGAATCATCCCAGCACACTTTGCTGCTCCTATAAACGCAAACAGGTCTGACTTTATAGCAGCTTTTGGGTTTCTTGATGATCTTTTAGGCGAGCGATATGTTACTCGCCCTTCACTGCAACTTCTTTTCTCATCCATTATGGGAAAGGCGGCAAGTTACTTCCCTCCAGATGACATGAAAACTTTGTCATCACTTGATCAGTTTCTAGTCTCGGTTGGAGCAGTAAAGAAGACTGTTTCAGGTCGAAAAAGATGATACAATGTAGATAAAAAGAAGAGAGAAATATAAAGAAAGATGCTGATAATTATAGCGTAGTTATTGTCTATATGGTAAACAGAAACTCATTTTGCCCTGCTTTATGGGTTACTTGTTCTATTCTAGAATATAGCATCTTGCAGTTACACATAGATGAGAATAGTGTCTTTAATGGAATTATTTTAAGATAATATAAAGTTGGAAAGAACAGTTGTCTGACTGAAAATTTCATATTATAGCATTTTCAGGTGATCATAAAAGCTTTGCATAACCATTTGCATGATAAGAAACAGGATCTGAAGAACTTTTTTTTATCAGTAATTGTTTATGAAAGATTTTTGTTTAACAACCTGTTATAACTCTGATTCATTTAGGGATTCAAGTTCAAGGTTTTCAGAGAAAAACTACAATGGTTTGGGTTTATTGTTTCGTTACGTATTAGACTTTAAACTTTTAACTATTGCATGTGATATACTTTCATTTGTTTTATTGTATGTCGTGAACTTGTAAATATGAAAGTACTGTATATTTTCTTTTTGGGTAAAGCCATAAAAAGAAACTTTCCTATTTGGGTCTTACCCAAAAAGGAAATTTTACATATAATAGACTATATTTACAAGTTGAATACATACAATAGAAGTTTTCAAAGTTTGTCGCATATAATAGAAAAAAGTGTAAAGTTTAATACATAACGAAACAATAAACCATAGAAAAAAGTGTAAAGTTTAATACATAACGAAACAATAAACCCTAATAGTTTTTATCTTTCTATTTATTTATTTCAAGGAGTGTCATGTGAAATAAGTGAATTATGTATGATTCATTTTATAGTTTTATTTTGTAACCTGCCGGATCCAGATATTTTAATCATAAAGGTTTTAGGTTATTATGAATTCAAAAGATATGCTTAAACATTTCTAATTTTGTATGAGTCCGGTTTTTCTTCAGTTGAATTTTCCTTCTGGAAAATATTAATAAAAGTTATTATCATTAGTAATGGTATATCAGCTTAAACATATCTCTATAATAAATATATTTAACAAACACGTGATATTTAGTAGAAAGATGTAACCTTTTACTTTACATTGATTAACACCATTAGAAATCCTTACTTTTGTGTATGAGAATGATATGGTTGCAAAACTTTACATAATTTGACATACAAAATACTTAATTATACGTTAATTTTACTTTTGTGTATGAGAATGATATGGTTGCAAAACTTTACAAAATTTGACATACAAAATACTTAATTATACGTTAATTATACGAGGAGAGAGAAATATGAGAGAGAATAAAATGATGATTTGCCCAACTCATTTTCAACCTCATTTTGTATGCATTTGTTTGTAAGAGCACAGGGAGTGCCCCGTTCTCCCTCACCGTTCAAGCTACAAAAATGCCGGGCTCCGGCGTTCGGCACTCCCCACCACCGTTCACCGCCACCGTTCGGGTCAAAACGCCGGAATTTCGATTTTTTTTTTTTTTTTTTTTTTTTTTTTTTTTTTTTTTATAACCAAACGCTCCACCAACGGTACAAAATAAAAAATATTTTAAAAAACTAGCCCTTTTTTAGGCCGTTTGGCTTTTTTTTTTCTTTTCAAAAATCATTATTTTACACTATAAATACACACTCAACTTCTACCATTTTTCACACCTCAAATCTTATCTTCTTCTTCTTATTTCTATACTTTATAATTTGTAAAAACTAAACCAAAAAAAAATGTCTCAAAACCCAAATGACCCATTCAACCTCCAATCGCAATGGAATCCATTTCCACCAAACTACAACCCGCAAACACAAGTTCCAAATGCTCAAATGTTGGGTTTTGGTCAAACTTACAACCCGCAAACAACACAATCATCTTCATACAACCCGTGTCAATCACAAGTTCCACCCATCCAATTCCCGCAAATGACACACGAGTACCAAGAATTTTTGTTATGGAAGCAAAGTCAAGTGCCGCCGCCGTTGGAGCATTCGGTTGAGGCCGAAACACCGACGCCGTCTCGGCCCAATAAATCAAAATCCAAAGTAGTCGAGTCGCCGAAGAAAAAAAAAGTAATATCCGTCCGCAATTATTGGACGTCAAAAGAGGAGCTACTTTCAGCTCAATGTTGGATTTGTATATCCGAAGATCAAAACCGAGGCATCGATCAAAAAGGAGAGTCATTTTGGTACTTGGTGAGGGACGAATACTTTTTAATTTAATGTTATTTGTTTATATTTTGTATTCTTTTATGTATTTAATTTGTTTTTAGAAAATAATAATAATAATAAAATAATCACGAGAACACTGAACTGAACACTGAACCTCAAGATTAACCATTACCCCAATTTTCTGCTTCAGTGTTCAAGTTCAGTGTTCTCAAGAACACTAAACTGAACACTGAACCACCATTCAGCGCTCCCTGTGCTCTAAAAGTTTTGTATCTTTTTGTGTATATATATCATCTAGGCCTGTAAACGAACCGAACGAACACGAACGGAGTTTGTTCATGTTCGTTCATTAAGGTTTTGACGAACAAACGAACAAACACGAACGGATAAGCGAACGAATTTTGTTGTTCATGTTCGTTCATTAAAGAATTTTGTTTGTTCATGAACACAAACGAACGTACATGAACAAACACATAATTTAATGAATTTCTTCGTTAATACCTTAAACGAACTTCAACAAACATAAACGAACGTATATATACCTATTGACACACATATATATTATAGAACTTGAAACTTTGCAATGCACATCCAACATTACAAAATAAACTCCTTTGTTTGGTCCGATCGTAGGTAAGAGCAGCAGATCTGGAACTTGGGAGGAGAGAATAGATGTGTGTTTAGAGTGGAGTGAAATATGAGAGAGAAATACGAGGTAAAAATATATAGATATTTAATGTTATTAAATGAAAGTATCTAATATTTAATAATATCAAATTTAGAATTTAGCGTAAATCAAAATAAGATATATATATATATATATATATATATATATATATATATATATATATATAGGATGTGGGTCAGGGGAGAAGAAAAACTTTAGAGAGAAACGAGAGAAGAGATCTAGACCTTTAATTAAATTAATCAACGGTTCAGAAGTTCCATGGCATATGTTGTAGATAATTGTAATATTATTGAACCCTAGAGGGGTAAAAATGTCTAAGCAGATTCATCTACTTTTTTGGAACCGTCAACTAATAATAATTCATGTGAAGTCTCCTAAAAACTTGGTGTGTCGTCAAAATAAAAGGAGTGTCATCGGCATCCATTTTTTTTGGTTCATTATCAATATTAAAATTCAAAAAAGAAAAAAATATCTAGGATCTAATTGGAGATGAAATTCACTATCAATTTCGGTTAATGATTTCCATGAATCAAATATGTTTGTTACTCCATTTGTTGATATTTTTTCTTTTTGTTGCATCACTGAATTGTATTATAATTATTTTAATCGATACTATAAAATATTAAAATTTATGAATCACTCTTATGTGAAACAATGTTATAAAACTTTGAATCAACGCTATAAATTTTATGAATCAATCTTATAAGTTTTGTGAATCAGTGTTATAAAACTTTCAATCAATGATATAAGTATTATGAATCAATGCCATAAAAATTTCTAATCGCTAATAAATACTTTGTGACTAAATTCTTATTCATTCGTTTGAATTGGTTAAGTTCGTTTCTAAAATTAAATATGTATATAAATTAAAACGACGCATGATAATAAAGAGTTTTTGCTCGTATGATTTTATAGGCTGGTTGATGACGATGATGAATTCAAAAGAAAATAAATAAGTATATCATAGATGATTTGATGGTTGGTTCTTGTTTTGAATCCAAATATAGAATATATAGTATATTACATAAGTTGTTCCTGTAAGTGGAATTAGGTTCCTGTACGTGGGAATAAAGTAACCACCAATTAATTTTGATTTAAATTAATATGCATTTAATACTATTATTGCTATATTAATTGAATCGTAAATTTTCTATAACACCCTTTGACCCTAAATTTAAATGAGTGGCCTACAATGTTTCTCCATATTCTCTCCTAAAATTTCCTTCTTTTTTGATCCTCCAACTATATATATATATATATATATATATATATATATATATATATATATATATATATAGTTATTATACATGATTCTAGGTTTTTTTTTTCTTTTGCTTTTCCAATTCTCGATCAAACGTATATAAGTGAATTAAGTTAATCATATCCGAATAAATACGTAATTTATAGTTCTCGTAAGTTGTCAATTATTTTTCGCATAATCGAAACTATAAAAATAATAATAATAACTAACAACATTCTGTAACGCCCCTAAAACACGTAAATTCTAACGATAAAATATGTTTATTGTCAAAGTTATATAATATAATATACGTTTATGTGTACATTTATATGTAGGGCTGTTAACGAACCGAATCGAGTCGAATACCAGGATGCTCGAGTTCGACTCGTTTGCTAATAATCCGGTTCGAGCTCGACTCGAGTTCGAGTAAGTTTTAAAAATTGTGTTCGAGCTCGAGTTCGAATTATTTGTTGTTGTTCGAGCTCGAGTTCGATGCTCGTTTATTTGATTGGAAAGTGTCTTTATGAATCAAAAATCCAAGCGCAATTTTGCTTGTTTATGAGCTCGGGATCGCTAAACTCATTCCATAACTCGAAATCAAGCTCGAGTAAGCTCATTTATACTTGATGTCTTAGGTTTAAATATATTAGTTACATACATTTAAAGTTCCAAATAGACAAATTTATTATATAAACTTGATCGTTCGACTCGAAACTAAACGAGCTTTCAAACAAGCCGAGTCGAACATCAATTTTTTATGCTCGGCTCGTGAAATTAATCGAGTAGAATTTTTCGTTCGAGCTCGACTCGTGTTCGAATATTATCAAACTCGATTAGCTCGTTAAATGCTCGACTCGTTAACACCCCTATTTATATGTATAGAATATGTTAAATGCGTAAAATGTTTAAATGTGACAAGTTGTTAGAAATAGGTTAGTAGGACTAACCAAATAAAAGAATGTATGCTAGAGGGACTATATGTGTTAATAAGTAAACCTGAGGAAAATGAAATGTAAAAGGAGTTGAATATACTCCCTACAGCCTTCTGAAATCCTCCAGACCCAAATGTTCAGTACGTATATGTTGTATAAGTTGGTTTGAAGAACAAGAAAGAAGAAAATCGAAATTAAGCTCAAATTAGGAAGAGTTTGTTGGGACATGTATGTGTGACAACAGATCTAGCTTGTAATAGTACTAGTGATTATTGTAATCAAGTTTGTACAATTGATTTGGATTTGTAAATGATATTAGTTTGGTATTAATATTCGTTAAATATATTAGTATGATAAAGTGTTAGACGAATATCGAATACGATGTTACAAACTAAAGTCTGTGAGATAAGATCTCAAGTCGCAGAACTTAGTCCTGCGAGATGAGATCTGGGCTTGGTTGTGGGCTGCGAGTTGAACTCAACTCGCAGAGTCCATCGACCTGCGAATCGAGTTTGATTAAAACCTATAAATACTCAATTAGGTTTAATCCGTAAAAGACTTTTGGCTATTCGTTTTCCAGAGCACAAAAACGCTATTCTAAGCAATCATAAGGTTAGGTATTGATCGATTAACGTTAATTAATCGATACAAAACCTGGTTGATAAATCAATTCGCTATTATCTTGCGAAACAAATTGTTCACTTATTGTGAACCAAGTATTGAGGAATTCCGCTCCTTAATATCTAAGATAACCTCGTTATCGATCCACATACTAGGGACTTACAATTGGTATCAGAGCTTTCGGGCTAAATACTTAGTTAGTTCGAGGTTATTTGGATAATAACGATAGATTTAGGGTTGTTATTACGATTAATCTTCGTAAAAACGATCAAAATCAGTCTCTGGAAGTTTTTAGTTTCGTTAATCGACCGAAATCTTAGGGTTTAATCGATTAGAAAACTAAAATTTTCGTTTTAGGGTTTTTCAGCCGATTCTGCGAACTGAGTTCCCCCTGCGAACCGAGTTCTTCTGCGAACTGAGTTCCCCTCTGCAAACCGAGTTCCCCCTGCGAACCGAGTTCTTCTGCGAACTGAGTTCCCCTCTGCGAACTGAGTTCCCCCTGCGAACCGAGTTCCTTTTCTGCGAATCGAGTTTCTGCGAAGTGAACTTTCTGATTTTTCTGATTGTTAATTCCCGAAACTCTTAAAATGTCTGACATTAGCAAAATGATTGAGATGGAGCACGAGGTTGGAAAATCTAATACTCCACCTAAGTTGTTACGTGTTGAAGACTATTACAATTGGAGAGATAGGTTTGAATCTTACTGTAGATTCCATAATCTCTCAATCTGGATGTGTATCAAAGGAGGATACACGGCACCCACCCAAACTGTTCAAAATGCTGTTGTTGTGGTATCCTATAATCTGATGAGTGAACAACAAAAGAAAGACTATGAGAATGAAAATAAAGCTCATTCTTGTATCAAGATGTGTTTATCCAAGGAAATTAATCATCAGTTAAAATCTTTTCATACTGCTAAAGCACTCTGGGAAGCGCTTGAGAAAAGATGTGAGGGAAGTCCACAAGTACAAGCAAGCAAGAAGAAGCTTCTGAAAAAGCAGTTTACTCTGTTTAAAGCTTTTAAAGGAGAAACTCTTGATGCTTATGTTACTCGTTTCTATCATTTGTTATCTGAGATTGAAAACCATGAAATCACTATTGAGGAGGTAGAGAAAACCGACAAGTTTCTTGAGGGTTTACCTTCTAAATGGGAGATGTATGGTGTGATGATTACAGACAATGAAACCAGATATGCAACCATGACACTTGAGCAGGTTATTGACAAGCTCAAAGGATATGATTTCACTAAGAAGTTGAAAGATACTGATTCTGATCATGTTCAGGATCCAGCATTGTATCATGGAAAAACTTCTATCTCGACTGCTTCATCCAGCTCGACCACTGCTTTGTTTGTTGGTAATGCTGATGGAAAGGGTGAAATGATAACTGATGAACTGTGTTTCATTACATCATCCGGAAATGAAGCTAAAGGGAAACCTTCTGAGAAGTCACCTCAAGAACATCAAAAGATGCCTATGAGTGTGAAATCTGCTGAGCAGCAATTGTCTGTTCTTGCTTCATTTGTAGCTTCATATGAGAATTATATTGATTGTAAGATCAATGATCCAATTCTTTTTGATGAAGACTATGATCAGATAGATCCTGATTATCTTGAAGAAATAGATCTCCAGGACCAACTTGCTTTGTTGTCAAGGAGAGTTAAAAATTTCTTAAAGAAAAATGGAAGAAAGGTTGTTGGCAACAGATCAGGGTTTGATAAAACCAAGGTCAAGTGTTATAACTGTAAAAGTTACGGATATTTTGCTAGAGAATGCCGAAGACCTAAGGTAGAGACTGGTGAATGGAAACAAGGCTCGGGAAATACTTTGCATTCCAAAGCCTTAGTAGTGAAACAGCTAGATGGATCTTATGATTGGAAAACTCAGTCAGAGGAAGCTTTGATGGCTGAGATTGAAAATCAAGAGATTGAAGCTGAGTTATTATCCTATATGCCCACTGATCCAGCTTTTGAAGTAAAGGTGCCTGAGACTCCTGCTAAAGCTAATGTTGATGATGTATTAGACTTGGGTTCAACTGAAGATTTGGATCCCGTAGATTTTGTAGCTAAGATGGCTGAACTGCAAACTGATAAAAAACGGGTATGCCTAGATCTTGTTTCTCTTGTTGATATGTGTCAGTTAGTTTCCAGTTTACAGTCCCAAGTTAGTGCTTATGCAGATTCCTATAAGACTTTGACTGAAACTATAATACCCTGTCATCTCAACTTAGCACACTTAGTAAATCCAGTGAGGCTGTTAGATCTGAACTTGACATAGCTAAGTTAGATATATGTAGGTTAAGTGATGGTAAACAAGCCTTAAAGGATAAGATTAAGGCAGATGCGGCTGACAAGACAGCTTTTAGAGATACTGTGAATGAGAAATTAATTATCATAGACGGACTCTATATGAACATAAATGATTTGAATCTGTCCATTGCTAATAAGGATAAGGAGTTAGCTGATTGCAAAACAAAACTTGTAGCTCAGAATCGTAAGCTTGAGAGCTATAGAACATCTGAAATGGATAGAATGTTAGGTGCTTAGCGTAGTGTGAAGGATATGTCTGGTTTAGGATATAATGATATGCCTCACCCATTCAATTCAAATTACACTAAAACTCCTGTAGATATTGAAATGGCAGATGTTAACCCTGAAACGAAAGAAACTAATAAACCGGATAAGTTAGAGGCACAGAAGAGTGTTATTAAGAACCCTTCATTAGATGATAGTAAGAAAATTCCTCACACCAAAGTACATTTTGTACCGGGTGGAGTAATTGATGATACTAAGATCAATGAAGTGGTTAATAAAGAACATGTCATTGAACCTTTAGTGCCTAAAACTCCGGTAGCGGATGCAAAAGCTAGTAAGTCACGTAAACAGATGTCTTGCTTCAAGTGTCACCAAAAAGGACACGTAGCTTCTTGTTGCCCAAATAAGAAGTTGGAAGCATCACATAAGTTAGTGAATACTGAAAAGACACCTACTATTTCTAGTTCGATTGTAGATAGGTTAGGCTCCAAACCGGGATTAGGAAGCAAACCTGTAAACATTCTGAAAAGAGATGGTAATCATAGTGTCTCTCCACCTAAACCTAAAAGGGCTTATACTCTAAACGAAAATACTTTCAATAAGCCAAGAGATAAGACACCTTCGAGGTTTAGGACCCCAATTAGAAACCATAGTCAATTTGAGAATGTAACTACTTCGAGTGCACAGGGAACTAAGTTTGTGCCTAAGAGGTTTTCTACTCACTCTCCTCATAGGCCTAAGACTACAGATCATCAACAATCTCAAACTCCTGTGAAGGTTACCAAGACTCCTGAAGGGAATAGTTATGGTTACTTTAAGGAGGTTCAGATTGTAGATGACCAGGGACAAACCAAGACCGTAATGGCTTGGGTCCCTCTTGATAGCTAACTGTGTACAACTTGTGATGTGTAGGAGCAGACTGTGAACAAGGACAGCTGGTGGTATGTAGACAGTGGATGCTCAAGACACATGACAGGTGAAAGAAGTCTACTGAAGGACTTCAGAGAAGGTTTCAAGCAAAAAGTAAATTTTGCAGGAGACAAAGGAGGAGTAATTACTGGGAAATGAAAAGTTTCAAATGGAACTTTAACTCTAGAGGATGTGAATTATGTTGAAGAACTAACTCATAACCTAGTGAGTGTTTCCCAAGTCTGCGATAAAGGTCATCCAGTTCATTTTAATGAAAAGGAGGCTTTAGTCCTGAAGCCAGGCTTCACAATTCCTGAAGAATGGATATTGATGAGGGCACCAAGGAAGAAGGACATCTATGCGATAAACATGGGGGTTCCTAATTCTTCAATGGTATCTACATGTTTATTATCCAAGGCTTCGGAAGCAGACGCGCTACTATGGCATAGGAAAATGGCACACCTAAACTGGAGAAAAATGAACTACATAACCAAAAATGGTTTAGTTTTGGGTGTACCGCAAAAATGTTTCGAGTCTGAGGATAAGTGTGTTCCTTGTATGAAAGGAAAGCAGCATAAGAAACCACACCGATCTAAGACTGAAAACTCAATCTCCTCGCCATTTGATTTGCTACATATGGATCTCTTCGGCCCAATAAGCAAAAGAAGCATAGGTGGCAAATGGTACCGTCTAGTTGTCACAGATGACTACTCTAGATTCTCGTGGGTATTTTTCTTAGGATCTAAGGATGAAACTCCAGGTATTCTAATTGAGTTTTTAGATCAAATTGAAAATGTATACAAAACGAGAGTTAAGCGTATTCGTAGTGATAACGGAACAGAGTTCAAGAATTCGACGTTAGATATCTATTGCTTAAGCAAAGGGATAATTCATCAATTCAGTGCACCATATGAACCTCAACAGAATGGTGTGGCTGAAAGGAAGAACAGAACGTTGATTGAAGCTGCTAGAACAATGCTTGCAGATTCAAAACTTCCTGTCATCTTTTGGGCAGAAGCAGTGAATACAGCATGTCATGTTCTGAATAGAGTTCTTACGGTTAAAAAGCATAATAAGACTTGTTATGAGCTTTTGAACAATAAGAAACCAAACTTAAAAGGATTTGAACCCTTTGGAGTTGCTTGTACAATATTGAAAACTGGGAATCAAGCTAAATTTGGTGAGAAGGCTGACGAAAGATTTTTCTTGGGTTATATGCCTAATTCTCCAAATAAAAGGGTTTTCAATAAGGTCACTAGTCGTCTGGAGATAGTTTATAACATTGAAGTTACGAGCTATATACCTGATGTGCATAAGGGATTAGATTGGCAATTTGACTACTCAGATCTCTTTCAGTCATTTAAGGTTCCCATAAATGATTTTGTCAGTGATTCAGAGATTTCTCAGCACTTATTGAATGAAGAATTGGACAATGGTCCGTCTTCAACATCGAGTGTTCCGAAATCTGGAATCAAGACATCAGATGACTCAAATGAAGCTTCTTCAAGTGGGTCTCGACAATCTTCAAAGGATAAGTATCAAGAAACAGAAGATTCTGAAAAGGATCTTCAAACAACGTTTGATGATGTACTTACTTCTTTGAACCATTTAAAGATCTCTTCGGAAAATTTAGAAGAAATGCCTTCATTAGAAGAGATTGGTACTAACTTAGGAGATGAGTTAATAGTTGATCCTATACCGGTTACAAGAATGAGTAAGAATCATCCCGTTGAAAACATCATCGGTGATATTAATACTCCTGTTCAGACTAGGACTCAATCTAAAGCTAGTACTTCTGAAGATTTAGAAAGCTTGTATACTGCTATGAAAGAGACAGGGATTCCTAATCAATGTCTATATTCATGCTTTATCTCACAAGTTGAGCCTAAAAATGTGCAAATGGCTCTCAAAGAAAGCTCATGGGTTGAAGCTATGCAGGAAGAACTGCAACAGTTCTAAAAATTACAAGTTTGGGAGTTGGTTGACCTACCAAAGGGAGAATATCTAATTGGAACTAGATGGGTATTTAAGTGTAAGAGAGATGACCAGGGAGTCATTACTCGCAATAAAGCACGTCTAGTGGTTCAAAGTTTTAATCAACAAGAAGGCATAAATTACAATGAAGTGTTTGCACCAGTTGCTAGGCTAGAAGCAATTAGAGCATTTTTAGCATTCGCGTCATTCTATGATATAAAAGTTTATCAGTTGGATGTTAAGAGTGCCTTTTTGTATGGCAAAGTAGAAGAATTGGTGTATGTTGCTCAACCTCCAGGGTTTGCTGATCATGAGTATCCAGATAGAGTATATCGTTTGAATAAGGCTCTATATGGATTACATCAAGCACCAAGGATGTGGTATGCAACACTATCAACGTATCTACTTGATAATGGATTTACAAGAGGAGCAATTGATAGTACATTGTTTGTAAAATGGAACAATAAAGACTTTCTATTAGTACAAGTTTACGTTGATGACATTATCTTTGGATCTTCTGATGAAAAGATGTGTCAAGATTTTGAGAAAGTCATGAGAAAAAGGTTTGAGATGTCTGCAATGGGAGAGTTGAAATTCTTCTTAGGGTTACAAGTTGACCAAAAGAAGGATGGCTTCTTTATTCATCAATCTAAATATGTTTATGAGTTATTAGAAAGATTTAAGATGGATGACAGTAAAGTCTACAATACTCCGATTCCAGTTAATCACAAACTAGGTCCGGATACATCGAGTGATCAGGATGTGGATCCTACTTTATATAGGGCCATGATTGGATCACTAATGTATTTGACTGCCTCTAGACCTGACATTATGTTTGCTGTTTGTTTATGTGCAAGATATCAGGCTAATCCGAAAGAGTCACATATGCAGGCTGTTAAACGGATCTTCCGTTACCTCAAAGGGCAACCGAAGCTGGGACTTTGGTATCCAATTGATGGAGACTTAGATCTAGTAGCATATACTGATTCGGATTATGGAGGATGCAATCAAAATAGGAAATCTACGACCGGAGGATGTCAATTCTTAGGAGGTAGATTAGTATCTTGGCAGTGCAAGAAGCAAAGCTCAGTAGCCATTTCTACATGTGAAGCTGAGTATGTTGCAGCTGGCAGCTGATGTTCTCAAGTTCTTTGGATACAACAGCAACTGCGGGATTACGGGTTAAATATAACCAATACTCCTATGATGATTGACAACGAATCTACTATGTCGATCACTAACAATCCTGTGAAGCACAGTAAAACTAAGCACATTGATATTCGACATCATTTTATTAGAGATTGTGCTGAAAAGAAAATGATAAGGTTAGTTAAGGTTCCGACTGCGGATAACTTAGCAGACCTATATACGAAGGCGTTCGACAGAGCAAGATTTGAGACATTGGTTCAACTGAATGGAATGAGAAATCCAGAGTGATTAGTCTTCCGAGGGTATTTTAGTAATAGTTAGTAGTTATTTTTAGTTATCATTAAAAAAAAAAAGGGGCGGGGGGGGGGGGGGCGGGGGCGGGCGTATGGCATTCATTTGCTTGTTACCTGAGGGGAATCGCCTCTATAAAAGAACAAAAGAAGTTCTTTTAGAAAAAGCTTTAAGTTTTTAGCTGTAAAAACTTGGGAAATGATAGTACATTAGGAGAATAAGTCTCAGAATAATAACTTTAAGTATTAAGTATGATGTGTTAGTAGATTCTTATAAGTTGCATTAGAATAACGATTTTTATCTAGGATTACACTTATATTTATCTTATTATACACCTATATCCACTGATTATAACTTGTCCTTTTACTTAACAAGTGATAAGAATAACTTAAGTCTAGTCAAGTTCATCATACGATTTATTGGTAGGCAGGTTATGCTAAGATTTCCATGCAGTTAAGAAGTATAACTTTCATGTGTAATATCTTATGTACTCCGTTATATAACGTATGACATATGTCTTAATTGTTGAATGATAGTATTACCATGCACTGTGATCTAAAATAAAAAAAAATGATTGAAATGATACAAAGTATCATAATGTCAAAAGGTGAGTTATATGTTTCGAAAGGGCATCATTTAGTAACCTCTACCTTACATATGAAAGATACAAAGTATCTCGTGTCAAGTGTATGTTATATGCTTCTAAAGAACATCATTTAGTAATCTCTACCTTGATAATACAAGATACAGTGTTATGTGTTGTACTTGAATTCTTCAGTATGTTGTATAGTAGAAAACACTTGATATTGTGCACATTAACAATAAAAGATTGGCTCAGAATCCTGTGTGTAATCTGTTTATGTGGATCATAATATCGGTAATCGTCTTGAACTGTCTATGATATTCGAACATTCACTTTTGTGAATAATAAGAAATCATAAGTTATATTTCAATGAAGTGTTATATCATGTGGATAAAGGTCAATAAGATATAATTTTATAAATATAAGTTTATTACTGATTAAAGTTGTGATTTTATTGTGCTTATATGAATTTCATGAGGTATGTATACTAACAATCGTCTTAGGCTTATTACAATCTATTAAGTACAGCTTATTCTTTCTAATATGATCCCTAAACAGTTAAAAATTTAAGTGTTTATTATTAAGTTAATTTGTTAGAATGTTAGTAGTTTTATTATTTTAACTTTTGTAATTATTTCTTCGAATCAATAAAACTTTTAATTATTCTTCTTGTTTACCTTTTGGAATTAAATTAAACTAGCTATCTTATATTCGTGTTGAATAAATGTAACAAATACAAGTGAAAAATAATTTTTATTTTAGACTTGTACAGTATGTATGGGTTTCACTTTATACTAAGTGCTAAAATCGCGTTTTTGTGAAAACTTGCGATTTTTACTAGTCAACGCTGCGAAGCGAGACTAGTGCTGCGAAGCGAGTACATAGTATAAATGGGGCAAGTCCAACGAGTCCAACCCACACTTGCCATTTACTCTGCGAACCGAACCCACACACCTCTGCGACTTGAAATTTGGCGAAACGAATCGAAAATACATTTCGATCGATTTTCTGATTTTTAGTACAAGGAAGGATTTTTTGATCCGTGGAACTCTTACAACTTTTGATTACGCATCTTTAGAAGTAAGTTTCATGAGATTTCACCGTGTCATTCGTGAGATATCGATGGGTTTACGTTTTTGAATGTGTCGGTTTAGTTTATCACGGATTTTATACAAATTAGTGATTTAGAAAACCTAACACAGGTTTATAATGCTTAATCGATGGTTAATAAACATGTTATAATCGATTAATTGCTTTGAAACACATCTGATTAGTGATTGATGTTTTGAATTCGTTGAGCAGATGATCCTGCAAACCGAGATCTATCTCGCTTCGCAGCCCGCTCCAACGAATCGAGATAAGTTGCGAGACGAGTTTCAACTCGTTTGACTTCAGTTGACCGAAGCGAGACGACTACAACTAGTTTGACTTCAGTTGACTGAAGCGAGACGAGTTCAACTCGTTTGACTTCTGTTGACCGAAGCGAGACGAGTTTCACTTGTTTGACTTGGGTTGACCGAAGCGACTCGACTTCAAATCGCAGGGTTTCTGCGAACCGAATTGAAAAATAAAATAAAATTTATTATTTTTCAAATTAGAACTTGTTATCGATTTGAGAATTGTTTATTTACAAATAATTAACAAGTTACTTGTTTCTATACATATAGACTTAAGAATGTTTGTTTATAAGTTTAAATATGTGTAATATCTTAACAATTTAAGTTATTTCATATCGAAAGTCTTCCGACTCATAGTGTAGTCGTGCAGCGTGTCTCGATATTTATCGGCGGTATGATAACTCAAATTGTTATCCTTAGCTAACGAGCTTTATATATAATTTATAGAATATAATTGAACTTGTTTATTCAATTAAGTTTCAGTGAATTATGTTAATAGTATATTTAGACGTTTGATGATCTTTTTGATCATAATACGTTAAAGTGTAAATTATCTACTGCTCGTTAACTTAACATTTTTGCTATTTGTGTAATTTTACATTACAGATATGGCTAACAGATCTTTTGAGAAGGGTCACAACATCTTGGTGAATCTAGATGTCAATGAGCGTGGTGCTGAGCGCTTTGAGCAGATTTTCACATATTTAGCACGTTCGAGAATTCGATTTGCTATCACTGAGTCACCTCCACTGAACAAAGACCTTCTTACGCAGTTTTGGATGAACATTGTATATGATGGTGCTGCTAACCCGCCTACAATACGTACGATGGTAAATCAGCATCTTATCTCTTTTACTGCGGATGATCTACGACAGCTATTGCAGTTAGGCACTTCTGCTCAAGAAGCTGGTCCACCAGCTTATGCAGCTGAGTTTCAAGTTGAGACAATCGGACTGCGAGGTTACAACGCTTGCTTTTTGCTATCCAAGCGTAAAGATGAGATTAAGCCTGAGGCTGCTGATCTTTTTGGGCATCTTCTTGATGCTGATTATGTTGCTCCACCAAACAATGGTTGGATGGATGCTGGAGCTCACGGTCAAGCTCAATCTCAACCTTCACAAGCTCAACCTCAACCTCAACCAGCAACAGAGTCACAGGAGCTTATTGAGGATGTTTTACATCAGGTTGAACATCAAGGTCAACAAGTTGTGACTGAGCTAGCTGCTGAGGTTCTACATGAGGTTTTGATACAGATTGATGATGATACAGATCCCTTGTTACGGGATATTGGTAGTTATATTGAACAGCCTGAGGTAATTTTATAATTATATAGTAATATCGGTACTAAGTTGTTATATAATTATCCCATTAGTGTTATAAATAATGCACATGATATAGATATTTAGTTAATTAGTTATTATTTCTAATTATGAAATATAAATATTATTATCATCAGGGAGCTGAGACTGCAGACCCAGAGGTTACTCGACCTGAGGGTGAGTAGGGATAGCTTGATAGATCTGAGGGTTTACCTTCTCAGGTATTTATCAGATTAATCATAAATATATAGAACTTGTATGATAGAGCTTTTAGCTAATCATAAATGTTTAATATATTTAATATTTAGGATTCTGATGTTGGTCCATGTGGAGGCCGTGATGGTCAATCGGCTTCAGATGATGATGATAGTACTCCTTCTCCACCTCCAGATGCTGGTTATATTAGATATCGATCTCGGATGATTCCAGATCCAGCACTGAAGGAAAAGAGAAAGGCTAAGGAATTCGATCCGGACTTCAGTATTATTGACGAAGGTCCTGAGGAAGAGGATCTACCTCTTATTCCTCAACGCAGTAAGCGTTCCAGGACTTTGATCATTCAGGATGGTATGTTTTATTTAAAGTTAGATAATCTTAACTTGTTGTTTATCAGGATTTAAACTGAGACAGTTAATTCTGTGACAGTTGCTCAAGATACATCCCAGGTAGAGATGATAATACCGGTGGTTACTGAACCAGTATCTGTACCATCTGAGGTATGTGATAAACGTTTAGTACTACGAGTATTATAGATATTTAATTAGCGATTGAGACAGAGTTATCTGTAACAATTAATTATTTAATTATATCTAACTTTATAGGCTGAGAAACTGCTTGAGTCAGTGGAACCAGAAATGGTCTCCAAGACTGTTGAGGAGGGAGTTGCAAAACTGGTGCATGATGCTCAGTTTCCGACTAATAAAGCTAGTAGATTTGCAGCTAGTCTTCTCAAAGAAGCGTTATCTCAAGCTATTCCACCACTCACACGTGAATCATACATTGCTTCAGTGACACCGCCTGGACCATCAACAATATCTGTTATTCCGACGACTGATGATGAAAGGATTACATCCTTAGAGTCACGAGTTAAGGAATTGGAACAGAGTACTTCTAGGATTCCAGGGTTGTTAGCTGAGAATGTTTCTCTTGCTCAGCAGATGGTTCATATCAGTGAATCACATTTGACACTGCTGAAGACTCATGATACTTTGCTTGCTGATTTTACTGCCCAGCGACTGAAGCTTGAACACTTAGAACGTTTGGTGTTGAGAGTGAATTCAGGACAGTCTGCTCAGGGGGAGATAATGATATATCATGAAGCTTGCAAAGAGGATGAGTTAGCTAAGAAGAGAAGAGATGATAAAGATGATGATCCCGACGCTCAGAAAGATGGTGAGCCGACTGGTCCTTCAAAGACTGGTGAGCAAGCTATTATTCAGGGGGAGTCTGCATGTGTTGATGTTAGTGGTGATGGTGCTGGTACAAGTGCTGCGGGTACAAGTGAAGCTGGTAAGACAGCTTAGACTTGTGTAGATATTTGTACTTAGTATTTTAGTTGAATTATAATTGTAATTTATAATTGTAATTGAATAATTGTAACTTAATAGTTTTTGTAATATATATTTGGCTTGAGATTTTTATTACAAGATTAAATATATTAGAAACTGTTTAAGTTATTTAATTTTGAAAAGTTAAATAAATTAGTGATCGAAAGTCTTCCGAATCATTGAGAAGTCGAGCGGCGTGTTCTGATTTATTTCAGCGGTCAAAGTTTATTTTAACTTAGACATTTTAGACTTGAGAGTTTTAATAACTGACAAGTTAAATATGTATGATTTTGAACTAGACAAATGATATATAATTTAAAGATATAATTGAAAGTTAAGTTCTTGTGATATAACAGTTCAATTAAGTCTTGGAAATTATATAAGGTAATTAACAGTGAATTTAAATGCTTGGTGATTATTCACAATGCATTAGAATTTAAAATTAATTAATATTTGTTAAGTGTTTATAAGACTTAAGAATTCTTTGATTGATTCAGAGAAATCAATAAAAGAATTATAAGTTATATAGATTGGTTATATTAACACAATTGAAATGAATAATGAAATTTTTAGATTGATTCAGAGAAATCAATAAAAGAATTTATATTATTAATTTAATTTGTGTAGATATGGAAATGCTAGAATTGAGTGACTCTGGAAGTGATATTCTTGATGAAATCGATGAAGAAATTGATTTTGATCTTGAAGAAGGAGAATTTTTACTACCTGAGGATTGGACTGCTGTCTATGAGAATGAGCTAGACATTGGTGTAGATCCAGATGCAAATATTAATGAACACCATGAGAGCCCATCTAGGACAGAACTTATTATTGAAAATAATCAAGGTCCAACAGTTGTCGATGTAGATGAAGAAATCGATGACTCAACCGATTCTGAAAAAGATGAAATCTTAATTTCTACCAAGAATCCAGCAGTTTTTCTTAGAAAACTTCCTAAACAGAAAAAGAAGGTTGGAGTTTCTGAAGTTGATATAACTGGGAAACGGGAACCTAAAAGAGGGATTATTGGTTGGTACTTTGACTCTGAGCTGAAGCTGTTTGCTATTAAGAGGTTTGACGGAGTTCAATATCTTGAGCGAAAGCTTGCAGTATTTAGTTCTTTGCCTAGATTTGAGATTCGAGATTTGGCTCGATTACCTTTGAATAACCCAAGTGATGATTTTGTTGGAAAATATGTCGAACACATATTCAAGACTGAGGTTAGAGCGAATAAATTTGAAAAGATTAAGCCAAGAAAAGAAAAGACGATTAAATTGGCAGAGAGAAGTCAAAGAACAGGACGAAGAAGAAGAAAGAAGATTTATCCATCTGTTAAATGTTTACAGCAGATTCCATTGAAGACAATGCCACAAGATATTTTGGAAAATATGAAGAGTTGGCATGTGGATTCAGAGACTGGAGAAGCTGTAATGGTTGAATCTGATGATGAGGTTGAAGGTGGTGAAAGAGAAATCTTCAGAGTTTATGACCATCGACACCTAATGAACATGTCGAAGAAAGATTTGATAAAATTGAATGAAAATAGAATCTTGACGACAATAGCATGGGGTGACTTAGCACGTGATTATCAAATGATGGTTAAGACTTGTATAAAATTGAAGATTTATGCTGGAAGTAAGATTTATGAGTAAAAATCAAAGACAACTTGAAGACATAATAGCATAGATGCTAGAGCTATTGTCAAGGGGGAGTCTGTTGGGACATGTATGTGTGACAACAGATCTAGCTTGTAATAGTACTAGTGATTATTGTAATCAAGTTTGTACAATTGATTTGGATTTGTAAATGATATTAGTTTGGTATTAATATTCGTTAAATATATTAGTATGATAAAGTGTTAGACGAATATCGAATACGATGTTACAAACTAAAGTCTGTGAGATAAGATCTCAAGTCGCAGAACTTAGTCCTGCGAGATGAGATCTGGGCTCGCAGAGCTACGAACCGAGTCGAGATGGGCTTGGTTGTGGGCTGCGAGTTGAACTCAACTCGCAGAGTCCATCGACCTGCGAATCGAGTTTGATTAAAACCTTTAAATACTCAATTAGGTTTAATCCGTAAAAGACTTTTGGCCATTCGTTTTCCAGAGAACAAAAACGCTATTCTAAGCAATCATAAGGTTAGGTATTGATCGATTAACGTTAATTAATCGATACAAAACCTGGTTGATAAATCAATTCGCTATTATCTTGCGAAACAAATTGTTCACTTATTGTGAACCAAGTATTGAGGAATTCCGCGCCTTAATATCTAAGATAACCTCGTTATCGATCCACATACTAGGGACTTACAGAGTTAGGGTTTGGAAACTTCAATTAACCATCTCCAAGTTATGTTTAATCTTTATACTAGCTCAATTTAAGTTAGGATTTGAATTTCTTAAACCCTAGAATTAATGAAAGTTCATGTATGTTAGTTAATTCAATGAATTAATCTTTTATGAATGTTTTAGAGTGATGTAGCATGACTAATTCATGCTAGTTTGATTTAGAAAGTTATAATCATATATCAGTGGGAAATTGAGAAATTATGAATATGTATATGATATGTTAAAGTGATGATGTTAATGATTAGTGATAATTATGGTTAGAAAGGACAGGTAATTCCCACATATATATGATTCTGAGGTTAAAGTTATGAAACATGTGTTAGAAAGTTAGGTCTTATTAAGTAACACCTCAACAAGTGATTTATGTTAAAGAAAGGAGTAATTGTTATGTAAAATGATTATGTTATGTGTTTAGGTGATCAAGAAAGACAAGTGATTTCAAGTTATTCTATAAACCAAGATAAAGGTAAGTAGATGGATATGAATGTGGAGTCAAGGAATGAGGTTGTCATTAGCTTGACGGTTTCCAAGTAATGGATCATGACCATTAGCTTGATATAAATGATAAGTCTTAGTAGTTAGCATGATGATGTTTAAGGATCCTTAATATATGAATGATGTTTATGTTAAAAGCTTACATTACTTACTAAACAATTGCTTATGTGTTATGTTTACAATGTTGTAAGTGAGCCAAGTGTAAATCGGGGAGACTTGGGAAAGAAAGTGGTGTAAGGCTAATGGTGGAGCTTGTTGCAAGGTTTGGTAACAAGCTTTATTCTTTTTAATCATGCTCATGATACAATTCACCCCTTTTGTAAAGTAAACGATACATGGTTAGTGTTTTGAGAATACTAAGTCTCATTGTGGTTATGAATGATGTTTTTGTTAAAGTCAAAGTATAGAATGAGACTTAGAGGTTTTGAAAGTTTGAATATATGTATCACAATGTTAAAGTTTCTTGAAAATGATATAAATTAAGTTTGTTGATATGATAAGTCAAAAGTATCAATTGTGAAGGTAATAGTTAAAAGCCAATGTTTATTGGTTAATATGACTTTGATAAGTCAATTGGGTGAAAACCGTTAAGGAAATAGATTCATTTTGGTCAAAGACCCAATTGGGTCATTTTGGTGCCCAAATGGGTCACCAATGGGGTAACGAGTCAAATTGAGTTAGAATGCATAAAAGTCAAATGTTTCTAAGCCAATAAATCCTATTGGTAATGTTGAAAAAGTATTATAAGTATGAAGATTAGAAGTGCATTAGTTTAGAAGTTAGCATGTCAAGATTTTGAAAAAAAAAATGGTCGAAAACAAGTTGATGGATCAAATCTTGATAAAACGCAAATTTTGAAAAAGTATAAAAAGGGAAATGTTCATTTAGTCAAGATACATGTGTCTGCAAAATTTCGATTGCCCAGGCGTTGTCGTTTGAGAATTATGCGAGTTTGAAGTTCGGTTTTTGGCTAATAATGGCTGCAGTCCAAATTCTGCTGTCCATGGTACCTGGCTAGGGGTGTTATTCGAACGGATTATTCGGATTTCGGATTAATCGGATCGGATTAATCGGATTTTGGACAATATCAATTTCATCCTTAATCCAATCCAAATAAGAAACAGATTAATCGGATATGGATTAAATGGTTCGGATTAACTTTTGGATTAAACAGTTTCATCCGAATAAGCTCAAGTTGAACGTGTGATACCGAGTGAGACTAAATTTACGTTCAATAAAACAAGTATATAAACAAACATAAGATAAGATGAAACGATATATCATATTATAATATCCAAATTCCAATTCCAATTTCTAACATACAATTTGATCCAAAACATATTCCTAGTTCCAAAATTAAATACACCTACAATCAATCTATTCCAAAAGAGGAGTCTCAAAACAACCAAGAAGTGTTAAATTTTCTTTTCTTAAGTTCATAGCATCCAAAATGTCAAACCTCCGTTCTTCAAAAACTGGAAAATGGTAACATTATATTATTTAATATATTTGATTCTTATTCGGATTATACAGATACATCCAAACAGTTTAATTTTGATCCTTAATCATATCCGTGTATCCATTTAAATAGGGTTAAATGTTTGTAAATGTACACAACTATGCGTTGACTTCTCTAGTGTGTACACAATTAAATTGACCACTATTATGTGTACATAACTATTAATTTTGACCATTGTATGTATTAGACGGGTTATAACCAGTTAAAATGTTGAGTTGTAATCAGTAACTTATTTATCAATCTATTATAAATCCACATGGAAATGATGTGTAATATTATTTTTCTAACTTCAGTTCATCTAAGTTTTTATATATACTTTAATTTAATTAATTCAATTTAAATCTATAAAATCATCATCTTCATCATAAAAACATCCGAGTATCTGACATTCTGACCATCACCATCACCGGATTTCTATCTCTTGTTTTGTGTTTTGTATCTTCCCAATCACCACCACCACAACCTTCGACATTAACATCTCCAACTACGATAACCTCTCACTGACATCAACATCATCAATAAGCCATTATCCATCAGCCATCATCAAAAATAAAACCCCCACAATGTTTTAGACGAAAACCCTAATTTGAGCACAACCCTAGATCTGAAACAGAAAAGACGAAAAGGAACATATCACGATTGACGAACTTTACTAATTCCGTTCAACAGTGAGTCACCGTATCTATCGCCACCATTGCGATGGTTTCGATTCAGATCTTCATGTTGCTAACACTAACGATTCAGATCTTCTGAGGTGGTTTTGACGTAGTAAGCTCCGACGATGGTCAGCAGCATCCGAAGATGGTTAGCAGGTTCCGACAATGGTCAACAATTTCCGGCGATGGTGGTGTGAGTAGTTGGTTGATAAATAAGTTTTCAATTTAATCAATTATTAGAAGAAATATATGGTACTTCTTGTTTTATGTGTATGTAGATATATGTATCTTATTACGGAGTACAATTTAATCAGTTTACTCATTTTAAATTGAGTTGGGGGTATTTCAGGTTAAGAGATTTCAGATTTCTATCAAGATGAAGTACCAGCAAATTAGCTTAACTTGCAAGTATACTAAGTAAGCTAATCATAAACTCAACTTTCTATTTTAAATACGTACTCCGTAGTTAATAAGGGATGTGTCATGTTTATTAGTTGGCATCTGATTTGGACAATGACGTGTACAGTAATGTTACTATAAAATTCCAAGTATACAAATAATGCCCGGTTACCTATTGTATAGGTTACCATATACATACAATAGTCGAAATTAATAGTTACCTACATACAGTGGTGGTTAATTTAGTTGTGTACACACTAAAGAAGTCAACGCATAGTTATATACATTTACAGACACTTAACCCGTTTAAGCAGGTTCCGACAATGGTCAACAATTTGGATTAGATCGGATGAATTAATAGTTACGCATAGTTATATCCATAATCCGTTTAAGCAATCCGTAATCCAAATAATCCTGTCCATTTAACCTAAATCGGATTGGATCGGATGAATTATTCGGATTTTGGATAAAAGTGACACCCATATACCCGACGGATTGCCTTGGTACCCGGTGGGTAAAGAAAGAAGTCGGCTGCTCATAGAGCAACCCGACTGCTCCTCTACGCTTCAAATGACCATTTGCTTCTGTTACCGCGATATTTAAATCACCCGGTTGCTAAGCTCGGGACCCGACTAACTTGTAATTTAGTTTAGCGAGTGTTTCTGCGACTTTTTTCTTCATGGTGGTGGAGATGGGAGTTGATAGTATTGTTATACAAGCAAGGCAACAGGCATCTTAAATGCTAAGATTATTATTCCATTTCAAGATCTTACGTTATTTAACTTATTTGCTTGCTTCTTTTTTCATATATTAATACAAAAAGTAAAATCAACATATCATGCATACTACGATTAATTATTTGATTTGCTCATAGAATCAAATTCTCCAACCATTAGGAATACTACGATTAATTATTTGATTTGCTCCACCGATAACTAACATTTACAGGGTTTTTATTTCAAAGTTTTATCTAGTGACCCAAAATAGAGAAACAAAGGTTAAATTGATGCTTTAATGGAGTTCAAGTGACACAAAATAGAGAAACAAACTTCAAAGCGATGCTTTAATGGAGAAGTTCGTTCATAGGAGTTACAGAGGAGTAGAGGAAGAAGGTGCATTTATTTTTCAAGCTTTATTCAATTTGTTGTATTTAACCCTCCATTATTATATGAAGCTCAACTTTCTCAAGTAATGTGATACATCTAATATATATATATATATATATATATATATATATATATAGTTAGAGGATCTAAAAAGAAGATAAATTTTGTGGAGAAGAGAGAGAAGGAATCCTCACCAATCATTTCAATTTTGGTCAAAGGGTATATAAGTCTTTTCTATTTTACATATTAAATTTAATACAATTAAATTTGTTCTTTTAAAAACCCAGCAGCGTTTTTTTCTTCCCAAATTATAGGTGATTAACAATTTGTATCCTTACATATCATAGCCAAATATAAATTTAGTCAAACTTATTTTTGTTGTGCGTTTTTATTGGAATGATCTGCACGAAATATTAAAGATATGAATGAATATTATATTTGACCAATTCATACTTATTTACATTGCATATGTTAATACATTCAACATCATCTTCAACGATTATTGGGAGCGATTCATACTTTATTGCATTCAATGTCTGCCACGATATTTCAATAGTGAAGATATCATTTCTAGAATCAATTCATACGTAACTTGACGAACGCATTGAACTTGTGAAACTTCGGAATCGATATGGCGAACGATGAACCTACGATGGGACTTTTAGATATGTATTCAACGAAGGAATCCGATGATATTGATAGTACATCCGAAGCAAGGAAGCTATTTCTATTGTGTTTTGAAAGTTGCGTAATATCGGTTACGTTTTGTAATTGATGATGTTTGATTTTATGTAATGATGATAATCGAAAATACAAGCACTTGGTAGTTGGTTCACATATATTTTTTTATCAAACTTCATGTTATGGCATATATAAAACGTTGATTCAGTGGATATTTTTTGTTAACGAGTTTCATGATTCTGTAGCTACAAAACGTTGATTCGGTGGCTAATATTTGATATCGAGTTCAGTGGTTAATATTTGATATCAAGTTACATATTTTGTTGGAAACATCATGTTGATTCAGTTGCTAATATAAGTGATTCGGATAAATAAATACATATATAGTGTATGAATATATTTGTTTTCATGTTTTGATCCAATTGTGATAATAAATACTTTTGAAGCAAAACGTTGTTCGTATTCCCATTGCGTCATAGATATAACTCATAGATGTTGATTTTAAATTTGTGTCATCATATAATCACTTCGTTGTAAAGTTTCACAATATTTAACCCATTGATTCACCAATTTAAAATATTGATTCATTTGTTTACCACATTGAATCAGACATTATGCGCAGTGATTTATTATAGTTAATCCATTGTTTCAGTTATTAAACCCATTGAACCTTTGGTTACACACATTGTAAATTGATTCATTTAGGTAACACATTGTTTCGGTTGTTGAGTAGTCACCTTACGAGTTGTAGGTGGTTAAATCGCAACCCTTCACGTAGGTTTACTAATGATGTTGAAACGTAATCAATTGATTCGTTGTTCACACCCTATAATCTCTTCATCAAGTACAATGTGTGCGTACATCGGTAGAACGAATAATAAACACATTTTCAAAAATTGGTAAAAATGAAAAACAAAATTGATTATGAACAATTTAGTTTTTCTCACATACTATCGATAAAAATTTATATCACCATCCACTCTAAATGCTTCAAAATTTGGTAAAAATGTCCACGATTCAACAATGGAAAGAAAACCCGAAAAACAACAAACATGTTAGGTAATTTTAGATGTACTAAAAATTACATTGCATTAACTTTATTTTTTACAATGTACTACCAACCCATAATTGTTAATTCAGGTTTTCAGCAAAAAGCTTATTCCATTCAACCAACTCTTTTGACGAATCCATACAAATTGGTGTCTGCAAAAACACACACATCGAATGGCTATGATTCATCAAATAACCAACAAAGATTCAGCAGAAACTCAACTATGATTCAGTTTTTACATACTATGATTCTACTATTATTTAGGGGCACAAATATATATATATATATATATGCTAACTACGAGTCAGATGCTAAACATATTATGTAGCATAAAATTTTCGTTACCAATGGGCAAAATAGAAGTCAGACTGAATATCAGGCCAAATATATGATGTACTCCAACAAAACTATGTGGCACTTTATAAACTTATGAGGTTCAGCAACAAAAATGTTAAACAATTAGTGATAACATATCATTAATATTCAACTATGTTTCACAATCTACTTTGTGCATACACCGATTTGATATGTTTTGACATTAAGCTTATCGTATACTTTGCTTAAACTTTTGCCATATATCTCTCCAAAACCCTCACCATTTTTAGCAAGCCTTTTAAACAGTTAACCATTTGCACATTGAATCAGAATAAATTTTGCCATTCTTCAACCTAAAAAACCAAATTGGCCATTATAACAAAACATGCAATCCAAAAAAAAAAAAAATCTCGCAAACCACTGATCTACACCCATCTTTTTCAAAACAAAACACTTAAATGTTGAATCACCCAGTAAGAAAAATATTCAATACACATAAACCAAACGAACTATATTACCTTTCATGTTCGATTGATTCAGTTTTTTTTTGTTGTCGGCAATTTTTCTGATGACAACCACAATAATAAAACCCTCTTTCTCTTCGGAGTAAACCTTGATTCAGTTGATTCAAAAGCCACTCTAGAAAAACGTTAGCATCCTCGTTACGCGATAGATTCATTTTTTTGTTGTAAGCAATTTTTCTAATGATACCAACGATAATAAAACCCTCTTTCTCCTCGAACTAAACCTTGATTCAGTTGATTCAAAAGCCGCTCCAGAAAAACATTAGAATCGTGTTGTCTATTTGCTTCGTCTCAATTGCGAAATCACAATTAGGGTTTATTATTTTTTTTGGTCGCCGCTGGAGATGGAACAAAAGAACTTTTAATCGATTATGTTTTGAATGCTAACTGATCGGCACTTTATTTTCTATATTAAATGTTATTTGTTTCCTTTTTTGTGAATATAAGTAATAGACCAATATGCCCCTTACTCCTCATATTTCCTAAACCAACCTCATTGACTAATCTCATCCATTGAATCATTCATCTAAGGGCCAAGAATGCTTCTCCACCTTCTCCATCTAAAAACTCTTCTCCCTTGATCCCAATCCTATATATATATATATATATATATATATATATATATATGATGATTACATAGGAGATTGACATCTCTTTTATTTTAAAGAGAACTTTTGTTAGTAACTAGATTTATACTAAATATATTTGAACAAATATATACGTCGATTGAATGGTCCAAATTTAAAAAATTGAAGTGATGTATTAGAAATTTAACCAAAAGAGTTAAAAACTGACAATTGGAGACAATTACTATTAGAGATATAAGTAAGTATCAGATAAATAAATAAATTATTTAAAAATCAGATCACTATTAATCATTTTCATCGAACCTTTATCTTAATTGAAATCTAGTATTAGGGTCTCATTTCCATAACACAATAACTTTGCCCAGGGCTTTTAAAAGTATAGAGACGACCATGTATCAAACCATCCATCACCCAAGAGGATTTAATAAGAATACCAATTATCAAGTAACTACACAAGCACTATCCTACTACCGTTACTTGATGTTGTTACTCAGAACAACAACTAGATTTATCTACCAGACTTGTAAAGCCAGAAAGGCTTCCCTAAAAGTTTCACAATTAGCCTGGAAGACATTCAACTGGCAGGACAAATCCAGGATCCTGTTACACTACAGAGTTATGAGTTCACTTTCACGCTAATTGGAAATTATAAAGGTAAAAATATTTAACAACAATTAACTATTGATTTACAACATATAAAGAGACTGAAAATTATTGGGAAAAAAACATAATTTCAAGCTTCATTGAAAGAACTACTTAAGTTTTGTATCAAGAAGATGAGATTGTGAAAGTACTAGAAGAAGAATAATATATTGAAAGGGAATTAAAGTTGAAGTTACCAGGTAAGCTCGATTTTGTCATTGAGATGGAAGCAATTACAACAAAATTTGATAGCTGCAACAAAATGATTGAAAGGGTGGTAGATAAATTCAGTTCTGAACGACCGGTTTCCCAACGAATTTTCGAAGAGGAAGAAGAGCAGAATGGTGGTAATCTTGTTCCCAAACAAGATAAAAATCTAAAGGAAAAGATCAATGAAGTTAATGATAAAGTACAAGAGAAGAGTAAGAAGCTGAAAGACGTGTTAGAGGACCAAATAAGAGAGAGGAGAGAAATCTTGGATAAATCATAAACAAATAAGTTATTTGTGCGTTGAAAGTACTAGTAATAGAGGATTATACATGCGATTGTTCATGTAATTATTATACTTCGTAATAATTTGTGTTTCATTCCTTTCCGGTTATGTTTGTTATCAAAACAATATAAGTAATAGAGGATTATACATGCGATTGTTCATGTAATAATTATATTAATTTATGTTTCATTCCTTTTAGCTTATATTTGTTATCAAATCTTAAATAGATTAGTTATTTGTGCGTTGAAAGTACAGGTAATAGAGGATTATACATGCGATGATGTAATTATTATAATAATTTGTATTTCATTCCTTTTAGGTTATTCCTGTTATCAAAATAGTACAAGTAATAGAGAATTATGCATGCGATTGTTCATGTAATTATTATTTTAATTTGTGTTTCATTCCTTTTAGGTTATACTTGTTATCAAAACATAAACAAATAATGTATGTGTACGTTGATAGCATAAGTAATAGAGGATTATACATGTGATTGTTCACGTAATTATTATATTAATTTGTGTTTTGAAGTATAAGTAATAAAGGATTATACATCTAAACTATTGATATAATGTATGTATTGTTACTACATGTACATAAAAAAGATGGTATCAAAAAACGTACATAAATTGGCATAAAAAACGAGGAAAACCAACTAGGTATCCCAGCTTTGTCTTTCTACAGATTTAAAAAGGAGCGAAAATGTCAGTATTTAAAGCACAGTTTTTTCAAATTTCTTAAAAATTGTGGTATACTAAAACAACTTGCTTAAACAGTTCTGCAGGAAACATTTCAGTTGATGATTGAGGAGCTTAATAAGAATAGCAATTACCAAGTAACTACACAAGCACTGATCTACTACCATTACTTGATGTCGTCACTCAGAACAACAGCCGGATTTACCTACCACACTTGTAAAGCCACAAAGGCTTCCCTAAGAGTTTCACAATTAGCCTCGAAAACATTCAACTGGCACAGGATAAATCCAGGATCCTATTACACTACATAATTACGAGTTTACTTTCATGCTGATTGAAGATTATAAAGGTAAAAACATTTAACAAAATTTAACTATTGATTTACAACATATATATAGAATGAAAACTATTTAAAAAAAAAAGAAGAGAATTTTAAGCTTTATTGAAAGAACTTCTAGAAGTTTTGTATCAAGAAGATGAGATTGTGAAAGTACTAGAAGAAGAAGAATATATTAAAAGGGATTAAAGTTGAAGTTAACAAGTAAGCTCGATTTTGTCATTGAGAGGTAAGCAATTACAACAAAAGTTGATAGCTGCAACAAAATGATTAAAAGGTCGATTATTAAATTCAATTCTGAACGACCAATTTACCAACGAATTCTTGAAGAGGAATAAGAGCATAATTGTGGTAATCTTGATCCCAAACAAGATAAAAAACTGAAGGAAAAGATCAATGAGCTTAATGGTAAAATACAAGAGAAGAGTAAGAAGCTGAAAGAAGTGTTGGAGTAGCAAACAAGAGGGAGGAGAGAAATCGGGGGTTATAATGTTGATTTGGATAAACCATAAACAAATAAGTTATTTGCGTGTTGAAAGTACAAGTAATAGAGGATTATACATGCGATTGTTCATGTAATTATTATAAAAATATGTGTTTCATTCTTTTTAGGTTATTCTTGTTATCAAAACAGTACAAGTAATAGTTCATGTAATTTATTATATTAATTTGTGTTTCAATCCTTTTAGGCTATTCTTGTTATCAAATCATAAACAAATAAGTTATTTGTGCGTTGAAAGTACAAGTAATAGAGGATTATACAAGCGATGATGTAATTATTATAATAATTTGTGTTTGTGTTTCATTCCTTTTATGTTATTCTTGTTATCAAAACAGTACAGATGATTATACATGCGATTGTTCATGTAATTATTATATTAATTTATGTTTCATTCCTTTTAGGTTATTCTTGTTATCAAAACATAAACAAATAATTTATTTGTGCGATGATAGTATAAGTAATAGAGGATTATACATGCGATTGTTCATGTAATTATTTTATTAATTTGTGTTTTGAAAGTATAAGTAATAGAGGATTATACAACTAAACTGGCATAATGTATTGATATAATGTATCTATTGTTACTACATGTACATAAAAAAAGGCATCAAAAACGTACATAAATTGGCATAAAAAACAAGGAGGAAAACCAAGGTGTTATCCCAGCTGTGACTTAAAAACATTTTTCTTACCAGAAATAAAAATAAACAATTTAAGCTGAATGAATGTAGCATATATATCTTTTTGTGTAAGTAAAATATCATTTGTACTTAATGTTTATAGCCTTAATATGTTTTCTTTTATATTTTTCATAGTATTAGTATCTTATTAAAATTGAAATCAGTATTGTATTTGAAATTGGCTACATATCTATACATGTAGATATGCAATATGTTTTTCTTTATATACATTAATTAATTAATCATCTCAAATATAATATATGAATAACTTTTATGATATCATCAATTAAATAAACTTTTGGTTAATCAATAAAATCCTTTAGTTTTACTCACGTGTAAAATTAACACTATTCAAATCTGTGAATTTTAACAAAAAGAATCTACATAATAGTCATTAACAAATTATGGGATGCATAATTCGAATGATTTGACTAATTATAGTTTTGACGTTGAAAGTTAATATTTTATTATTTAAGTAAGTTGAAAGTTAATATTTTATTATTTAAGTAAATATCAACTTATAAGTATTATTTGAGTAGAACATTCTCATATGTGAATATAACAACTAAAGACACAATGCCACATTTTTCAAATATGTATATCTCATTTTTTACTGCCTGTTATTGATAATAATAGTTAATTAGTTTGCTCCCTTTTGTTCTAGCTAGCTTCTTGTGTAGAAAAATATGATGATCTATCTATGCGTGCAGTTACGTTCTCAAATCCAAAATCGGGTGAACAACAACACACTGCGGGTTGGCTTAAAGTATTTACAAGCGCCGCATATCAGCCTTACTTCGACGTTGACACATCTGATATTTTGGATAGGAATAAATATTCTCTCTTTCCCTTCAACGGGACCTTCAGCGAGAAGACTGCTAATAGCCCCGACTTGTAAGTCCACTTTCACTCTTTGTAAGTTTTTGATCAATCGTTAACATGAAAAATCTATGCATATTGTAAGTAAACATTTTCTTGCAGGTATGGACCATTTTGGATATGCACTACATTGATCTTTTGTATCTGTGTCAATTGGTACATCTGTCACGTATCTTGCTGACAGGCTACACAATAATAATTGGGACTATGATCTACATTTTTCAACCTGGTCTGCTAGCCTACTGTATGGATATGCACTTGTTGTCCCTATCATTTTGTATATAATTCTTCAGCATTTATCTGCACCTTTTGGGCCTTGCTTAAATACTCTGCCTCTATGGACACTCGTTGTTTGTCTTCATTCCGGCAGTGGTAAGTTTTGAGATTTTAATTTTGTAATGTTACACACGTTTTGTCGAAAGTTGGTTTATACTCAAAATATGAGTTTTGTGCCTTCTTGGAAACATATTGTGCAACGGTTATTTTCTTTTAGTGGCTAATATTCAATAGCTTGGGACTTTGGGCAAATGCAATGTCTGTCTATTATTCCGGTGGAAATATTCAGGTGGATGATTGCGGGTGTTGCTGGATTCAGTCAGCAATGTTTGTGGCATCAAATCTTCGAAGCCATGTAGTTACGGCAGGTGAAGGTGGTATGGAATTACCCTGTTGCAGTTGGCTCTCTCCATTGTACTTAAGATATACTTGTTCACTGTATCTGTACAGTTTTCTTCCAAATAAACCCATACGTGTGTGTCGCTAGTTTAGGTGTACTGATTCAATTTTGCCAACATAAATTCAATATAGTAGTTTTTAACAGTTGGGATTGTTTATGTGGATTTCTTCAAGATAACTTAGATACCATCACTCATGGCGCGTTAATGTCCCAGTGACCGCATCCTAAGGTGTGTATCCTATTTTAATTTTTTTAAAGAGAGACTATTTCTATTGTGAACGTCATCCTAAGGTGTGTATCCTATTTTAATTTTTTTAAAGAGAGACTATTTCTATTGTTGTTCACAGACTAGAATGTCCATTTTCTTGTCCTGCATAACTTAATATGGTTGGGTATGCAAGTGAACAAATTATCATTTAATATCAATTACCAAGCCTTTATGAATAGTAACTTCTCTATCTTTTTCTAATTTAACTTTATCATATCTAATAAATTACTCATTAAGGAATGATAGATGTTATCATATAATATAATATCAATTACTATGCCTTTATGAATAATAACTTCTTTATCTTTTTCTAATCTAACTTTATTTGATCTATGAATGATAGACAACAAAGTCAATCTATAGTAGTGGTAAGTAGGTGAGAGATTGAAACATGATTATTAAGTTGTCTCAAGTTCTAACCATGGTGAATGTTGTATGTTTTTCTTTTCTACTTTTTAGGTTTAGTTTAAAGTAATTTTCTTTCTTTTTTGAAAAAATAATATAGTAAAGTAATTACTAAAACAAAGTTAAGTAACACTTATAAACGTAGATAAAATGTTTTCAAGATTGATAATATGGATTCAATGAAAAAATATATGTACAACTAATTATACCTATTTTTATTTATCTTATAGTTTATATTACTTTCATAACATTGTGAAGTAAAAACTATAAGTATAGATTAGTCATATTTTCAAGTAAACACTATAAGTATAGATTAGTCCCATTTCCAAGATAGTATTATGGATTAAACGAAAGAAACTATATGTATATTTAATTATATCCGTTTTAATCTCTCTTAGAGTTTATATTACTTTTATGATAAATTTGCAGAGTAGAAATTTAGCTAAATATCTTATAATCTATGTGAAATTTTAATTTTTGAGTCTCAACATAAGAATTATACGTTATACATAGACATACTCAACACTTTAAGAATTGAAAATAAAATTGATATGAATTCGAATATTCAATTGTGTATTCAAAAGTTTAAATTTCAATGAACATTTAAATTTCACATAAATATATTTCATAGTGAAAAATTTGCTAGATAGACTAGGTGGTGTAAATGTGTAATCCATTGCATATGAAGTAGACAACTACTACGTAATATTTTAAACTTGATATTATAAAATAATTTGTTCTCCAATGTAGCGGCATTTCAATCCCCTTTGTTTACTCTTTTTTACAATTTTTTAGTTTTCAGTTTCAATATTATATCAATTGTTAATGATTGTAGATAAGTTTATAGGAACACTTCATATATAAATAAAATGTGAATAAAATACCATGAATATATTATATATTCCCCTCACGAAGCGTGGGCATAAAAATCCTTGTTAATCATCATTCTGCCTCACCAAAACTACTAAAGAATTACTACAAAATGTCCCATTGACCTTGTAGCTGTTATATGCTGCGACAGAGTTGCTTGTTCTGTTGTTCTATTAATTAGTTAAGAGGCCTAGTAATGAAATCATACATTTAAGCAATATTATGTACACAATTAAGTATAAGTATTGCAATTTGCAACAGAAGAAAGTAAACTGGAAATTAGAGTATCTAGTCATCAGCAACTGACATCTATACAGTTCCATTGCAAAACAATGCAGCCCACATCACAAGTCGAATGTCTTCGCGATGGTATCAGATCTGTACAACCTCGTTGCAAGAGAGTAAAACTTGCCGAATTGATAGTTCTGTAGGGTATCCAGTATGGACAAAAAGTGAAATTGCATGGAAAGGCTTTGATCATACTCACAGTGGCAAAATTAACTTGGAACAGTTGAACCTAAGGCGTTGCAATATGGAATAATGAACTTCAGCCATATCATGAGAAACACCATACTGCTAATCCCATACATAAAATCACTACATTGCTTGGAAAGTATAAAGCAAATTTGAGTTGTACTCTACCATAACAAGTACAACACCATGATGAATCAACAAGAATACAGGGATGCTCAAATCACATATTCCTTAAGCTATTTAAACAACTGTTCAATCAAAAGGGGTCATATTAAGGTTCAGTAAAGTTGAAAAATGTAACAATATTGACGGATACAGTGTAGGAGGAACATAAAGCTGAGTAAACATATATGGTAACCCACATGATTTTTTTCTCACTACAGGGAACAAATATAAGAATAAAAGAACTGAGCAACCAAAAATAGTGAAGAATTGAACTGACTAGTGCTCTGAGGTTCCACCACAAGCCACTTGATCAAAACAAACCGTTCCTTTAGACTAAAGCAGGCATGTCTTTGAGCCAGGCATCCAATGGCTTACCGATTGAGTAAACAATAAAACCAATCTTTCTCAGCTTCTCGCTGTCAACAACATTCCTACCATCAAAAACAAAAGCGGGTTTCTGCATGTTGTCGTATATCTTCTGGAAATCCAAATTTTTGAACTCATCCCACTCAGTCAGGATACACACACCATGGGCATCCTTGGTGGCTGCATAAGCATCCCAAACGACACCAACTTGCTTCACGGTGGTGGGGCTCATTGGCTGGAGGTGAAGAGGATGATCCCAGTCAAACTTCTTCATAGAAAGATCTCTTTGGATCTGATCTTCTGTGACTTGTGGATCATAGATACTCAACATAGCCTTGTCCCCAAGCAAACCCTTGCAAACATCGATGGCAGGGGTTTCACGGGTGTCACCGGTATCCTTCTTGAAGGCAAATCCAAGAATGGCAATCTTCTTGTTTGACACCGTGTTAAACATAGATGCTACCACGCGGTTTACAAAACGGGTCTTTTGGTAATCATTGATCTTGATGACTTGTTTCCAGTATTCAGCCACTTCAGGTAGCCCATTGCACTCGCAGATGTAAACCAAGTTCAAAATATCCTTCTGGAAGCACGAACCTCCAAATCCAACACTGGCGTTCAAAAACTTCGGACCAATTCTAGTATCCTTTCCAACTGCATAAGCAACCTGGCTAACATTTGCACCTGTTGCCTCACAGAGAGCTGACATGGCATTAACAGAAGAGATTCTTTGTGCCAAGAAGGCATTTGCAGCAAGTTTTGACAGCTCAGCAGACCATAAATTGGTTGTGATGATATTTTCTTCAGGGACCCAGTGAGCATACACATCCTTCAATGCTTTAATAGCTGCCTGGCCTCCTGGGGTTTCCCTGCCACCGATGAGGACTCTGTCAGGTTTGAAAAGATCTTCGATCGCAGTTCCCTCAGCAAGAAATTCCGGGTTCGAAAGAATCTGGAAGTTAATTCCCTTGCTGTTATGTGTCAGAATTTTTTCAATCGCCTCAGCTGTTTTCACAGGGACAGTCGATTTCTCAACTACAATTTTGTCTGATTTCGAAACATCAGCAATCATACGAGCAGCACTTTCCCAATATGTAAGATCAGCAGCTTTACCAGCACCAAGACCACGTGTCTTTGTTGGGGTGTTAACCGAAACAAATACTATATCAGCTTCACACACATGCTTCTCCACATCAGTGCTGAAAAACAGGTTCTTGCCACGACACTGCTTCACAACATCATCAAGACCTGGTTCGTAAATAGGAAGCTGGTCACTATTCCAAGCTGTGATACGAGGTACAGAAATATCAACTACAGCCACTTCGATATCAGGGCACTTGAGTGCTATGACAGCCATGGTAGGTCCCCCAACATACCCAGCTCCAATGCAGCAAATTTTCACCATCTTTCTGTGTTCCTGTATAACAAAATTCCAAAAAAAAACCAATCAACATATAGAAAGAGTTCCATGAATCATGCATGCATCTAGCTCAAAAATTTTCATTTTGCTAGTTGACAAGTAGAATAATATATCGCATGACTCAATATTTTCCGCAATAGCATATAAAGTGTTTATCCACACACAGTCAAATAAATTCTAGGGGTAAGCACACATAATTGTATCCAGCTTATTGCATATTAGTACTATTTTATTTAGTGTACTCTCAAATGGTCTTACATGTGTGATAAACGTTCTATTCAAGCAGTTGTATGTATCGGACCTATAACTCGTTAACCGATAGTGCAGGAAAGATTTTGGATGACGTATCGAATTCCATGAGGGCCAAGTCAGTAAATTTTTTACAAAATTTTCAAAAAGGTTTTCTGCTACTTGACGAAATGGTCACAAAATTTCACACTAGCAAGAATTGATAGTAGATTACATACACAAAAGGTGAGAAAATCGATATATTTCCGTGCATTAAACCTTGACTTCCAACATATTTGCTTGATCTTAGGTAAACATTAACAGATCTGCTTCAAATGTAAGCAACTATAAGCACTCCTAATTTCATCTAGCTTACAATCATTGATCCAGCAATTAAACAAATGAAAAAACACAGATCTAAACATAACACTATCGATTTATAATCAAAAACCTAATAATTCAGCTCATTAAACCTAAACATGTTCAATCAAAACTCTATTAACAAAATGTCAATGGATCTGATGATAATACATAGCAATTGGAGTAAATAACAATATAATTTACATAGAAATACAAAAAGTAGGGTAAAACTGAAACAGATAATAATGAGGAATCGGAAATGTTACCTGATTGATCAGCGATCGGAGAGTGTGAATACGAAAGAGATCGGTAACTGGTGTTTTATACGAAACAGAGAAAGCGGGGGCAAGTTTATATAATATTTTCAAAAGTACAGAATCTACCCTTTAAGTTTCAATAAATGACATTTAAGTTCCCTTTTTGTTTCTAAATTCTTAGTATTTTTTTTATGATTGACGTGGACAGCTCAACGCGTCCACCAACATGCATTTGGCAGATGAAGGAGAGGGAGTGGCCAAGTTTGTAGAAATACTTTTTATTTTTAGCATTTTGTACCCATGTAGTTTTCTTATTTATCCATTATACCCCAAAGTAAAAAAACTCTTCAGCAGTTGGTTTGTGTTGTTATTTACGTATAATTTGTTCTCTTACTTTTGTATTAACATGATGTAAAAGTTGTAACAGTTTATAGTCTTTTTTAAGTTGTAAGAACAACGAGAATGGAATTCCACAAATTAGCAATATAACGTAGGTTCTGACATTTGTAATCATCAAGCCGACACACACGTATAACCAAGTACCTATTGTAGCATTAATACTATTAATACTAGTATAAGTTAGAACAGTAGAAATAAGCACGTGAATCTATTAGTCTACCGAATATTCTTAAAATTATGGGTTCGAGTCATGTCATAATTCGTAAATGCTTATCAATTAATAATTAAGCACCGGTACATTTAGATATGACCGTTTTAAAAGAAAGTTGTGTGCGTGGCTAATTAAAACTTGAAACGAGATCCGCTCATGATGTCGATATGTGTGATCTTTTATATTACAGAGTATTATTATTATATTCATGAAAAGGTACACAAGATTCACATAAACGATCACGTACACATTCTTCTTCACTCTAGGACGTTTGCCTGGAATGTAGCTAGAATTGTGAGGATGTAACGAGTAATTTATACAAATTGCAAAAGAGTCAAACCTACATTTTTAATTTTAGTTTATTCCAATTTTAATTTTTAAATTGAAATATGATTTTAAATCTTTTAAGTTTTCATAAATTCCCATTTCCAATGAATAAATAATAGGATAGCATGTGCGTGACACATGGGTAGCCTCAATGGTAAGTTTGTCCGAAGACCATTTTCATCTTCCACTTCTCTTCACGTTCGTCCTAATAATTAATTAATTAAGTTAATTAAAATTAACTGATTAAAGGCCCTAATCATTCATGCATTCTAAACTCACATGGGCGTTTCCTTGTTAATTCTGTAAATGGTTTAACTAACTCTCATCGTTCATCTATATTCTACAACAAAAAAGTTAAGTTGATGTACTAAACTAACAAATAACAATAACTTGAAGGACCAAATTAGGAATTTCCTGGATCGAAAAATAGTACTCGTTTGACGTAGAAGAATAAATAAATAAATACAGTAGTATGTATATCTAGCTACACCTCAACGCGTTTTGACGGTAACGTTTCACCACTGTCAACCACAAACAGGTTTGGTGTCAGCACCTTCCTTGACGCTGTTAACCCTCACTGGCTCTCACTATGTATCAAAACGGATTTCTGAGTTTTTGTAGAAAGGGGCTTACGTGACACAAATGAAACTCTTGGGCTTTTAATTTAGCGAGATGATATATACAACAAATAAAAGTGATTCTTAATAGTTATTGCATATAGTACAAGTACTCATAACACACTTTTGGTGTTTGAATCATTTTTATTTGTTGTATTTATCCGCTCCCGTTAATTTACTAATTAATTTAGACAGATAAATGTTATTCATGTTTATCATTTTAATTTTGTTTTGGCTACTTCTATTTTATTTTATTAAATTCGTTTAGCACACAATGTTAATACAGTAAGAAAATTTAGGTGCAAATTCAACGTTGCTATACATTTTATTGAAGTTTGTATATTAGTATATATACATTTTATTGAAGTTTGTATATTAGTATGTTAAGTTGCTACGTTATTTGAAAATGATTTCGTAGGTTACTCAAATTCATATGTTATTTTATACATATTAAATTCAACTAAAAACTTATCAATAAAATATTAAAGGACACAAATAATCATGTATATTTCAATTTCAATATTTGATTAATTTTGAATTTATAAATAAAAGGTATGTACACTTCATGCCATTAATTTATTTTTAAATTAACTTTTTTGTACTTTTTTAAATCATTTTTTTTACATTCCAAACTTTTTTGTACTTTTTCTTTTTTTAATTAAAAAATTGTATAATAAGTATTTAAAAATGGTATCGAGAGACTTTCCCATAATAAAATAAAATGGTAGTTAATAAATGATAACTTGAAAACCAAGATTGAAAGGTCCGAGGACATGGGGCTCCAATAGCATCACATATATAATTGATTGATGTTTGAGTAAGATCTAAGTATCAATTCTCCCCTATCAATTATTTAAATATATTCCTATAACAAACAAACAAACACAACAGATTAATTTAAATGTTGGCTTTTACATGTTTTCTTCTAAATCTACAAGATCTTTAGGTAGCACCCTAGAAAAAGAGTTTTAAGTTGTAACTATTCATTTTCTTAAACAATATGTTTATTGGTACTTACCAATAATAACAACCAATAACAGTTGCAGAAGAGCTCGACATATATTGTTTGAGGGGGGGTGGTTTGGTTATTAACGGTTATTTCAGGGGTGGTAAGTGATTGTTTTGATAATGTAGGTGCTTGTCGGTGATGATGGAATTCGCTTTCCTCCTGTCAGTGTGGATGCATGGTAGGTGTAAATCGAATATACTCTCATAAAACGTGATCATATTCTAAAAAAAGTACTCTCTTTCAAATTTTATAATCCAGTATTTCTTTTTTTAATCTTTCATTTTTTTTTTTCATTATCATAAATAGATAAAAATAATAAAGTAAAACTTCTTTATAAGAGGTATGTAAAAAGTAATGAATAAAATTGTTTTTTTTATCAAAAAATAGGGAATAACGATGATGTATCTTAAACTGTGTGTTTTTTTATCTGTGGAAATAAAATTAGGATAGAGAAGGTGTACAAATTTTTTTTTATCAACTTAATTTTGAATGGACATTGTTTTGTATATCACTTTTTTCTTTAGACACCATCAATTGTGCATTATAGGGTTGTACCTGTACACCATCAATTGTGTTTTATAAAGTACAATTAATGTACGGAAGAGAAAAAATATTGTACGAATCATCACTCATTTTGAATACGTGTCATACTATGACTATCATATATTTTATGAGAAGAAGAATTGGACATTACACAAACACAATCAACATACATAACATTACTCATTTACTCGTAACTTTTGTGTATGCAAAAACCTTCAAGTATTATTGGCTTTCATTAATGAAGCTAGGATTATATTTGCTTATATAAGGAACATAACATAGTGAAAATGAAGAAAACAAGCAAGGTGTAAAGAATAATATCTCACAATCATCATCATTATCATGTATGCGCCTTTTAATTTACAAACAACCTCTTGTTTCCACACTACATTACATCTACCTTCAAGAACTACTCGCCCGCTAAACGCAATTCAGCAATAACCTTTGCCCATATGTCCATTCTGCTACATCCTATATGGATCCCACATCCACCATCCATGCGTTCATTGAACCTGAAGCAACTAACGAGTTGAATATTAGTAAGTCCGACCACTAGTAAAAACGAGTAAACGACTGTGGGACCCACACCTTGGAAAACCTCTTTTGACCGGGTCTTTGCTTATTGACTCTGCCTTTGATTCTTGATTAGTGCTTTTCCATCTCTTTAAATTTAGCTATAGGTGGGAATGGATGATGTGCTGCAAACCTGAATTTAGTAAAACTGTTTTGCAGCATTGGGCAAATCAGACTTTGATTAATTTTTCAGGTCAACAGTAGAACAGGTCAATTTGTGTAATCGTGTTAAGTTTTATCGATCTTTATCAGAGAACATTAAACATTAGCTTCAGAGGAAAAACACCGTATGGGTCAAAAGTTACCCAAAGTGTATTTTTAGTGCAAATCTACCTTGACACGAAGTGTACTTACAATGCATAAACCTCATGAATTATTTTATGTAAAGCATTATAATATCAATGAAATATGATAACTTTGTAAGAGAATATTCTACATGCTAATTATTTGTAATAATAATAATTGTAGAAAAAAGATATCTCAAGTTAACCCCAAAACTCAACAAGTTTTGAACCAAACAAAAATAACCCATTATGACATCACAATAATCACCTATTATGACCCAAACCAAATATTTAACACGCCTATTTTAGTATTTTGCAACCTTGGGAATCAGAATTTGAGAAGCAGGCAAGGGTTTCTCTTGCTGCAACAAACCTGATTCTTGAGGTGAAATGTAGGATTACCTAATTATCACAAAATAATCACTAGGTTGCAACTAATTATTTGATTTTGATCTTGAATGTTGCAATACTCATATCCAGAAGACACATCCAAACAACCCCTTGCTGCTAGTCATCACTCCGTTGGACTTTCGAATCATATACGCTCCTTTCTTCTTCTTTTTGGTAAACCATAGAGATATAGACACCTAAAATGATAATTCTAACTTTGTGTACTAAAAGATCAAGAGATACCTTGCAAACTCGGCGTGCATTTTCAAAAATCCTTGTAATTTCAATTCTGAAAGAAGAGATGTTGTGGGATTTCCAGGTGCTGCTATCTTCTTATCATTCAGTTTTGAGACATCAATAGCCAATAGGGTCAAATCCAAGAAACACTTCTCTGCGGATGCAACAAGTTACATTTCAATACTCTAATCAGTACGGACGGACGGTTATGATATGATATTCACATGTTACTATTTCTTCTTGCTAAGAAAAAATATTGCAGATATCTAAATAAATGCTTTTTATTAAGAATAGTAGACCAAGTGTATTCAGCCAAACCAATCGATAAAGTTAGCAATTCAGATTGTTGTCCACGGCCAGATCCATAGGGCACATCGTGCGAGTGTAGTCAGAATTTTGTCTTATCATGCAATAAGCCAATAAGTAGATCACCGACCCATTGATCATCTATCACATATAAGTTTCAAGATATAGGAAAGCAATTTATTACATCATATCAAGTAAGTAAACAAAGAAAGATGCGTGTGCAACATCAATTATAACACAATTAACTAGTGTATCTCCAACTAGACACAATTGAAAAGATATAAGATATATAACGATTCAACCAATGTAATCTGAGGACTAGTGTTAACTTATAATTCATTTTAACCAGCTAACCAATATCCAGTCATTTCATCTATCAAGATTCAAGGAAGAAACATATGCAAGCCTAGCATCTAACACTCCCAAAAGTCTGACGGTGTTTTTTTTATAATTCGCATGGAAGCTTTTTTTATCAGTACATGACAAATGTACGTGATTGGACGCCTATACCTATATTTTACGTATAATAGGAGAAATCGCATATGGGAGCACATTTTTGCACTTAGAGAGACAAAATCAGCATAAGGGAGAACATTTTTGCACTTAACGGAGGCAAAATCAGCATAAGGGAGAAAAGTAAGTATATAATTCAGCAAAACGGATGATAAAAATAAGGACTAGAGAGTATTAGAAAAATTTGGAATGAGAAACATATTTTGCATAGCGCAAAAAATTAACGTAACAGCCAAAAAATAGTGGGATAACCAATAGATTTACATATAGGCCTAACAACGTGATTAGTTAATTTGAAAAGTTGGATCGGATAAAATTAAAGAGAGAAAAATTTAACCAATAAAAAATAGAGTATAAATAGCCTATTTAGTATTACCCCGAAACAATATTTGCATAACGGAGTAAAACAACTAAAAAAAATTATCGCACAAACGAAAAAATATCCGGTTCGGACCAAAAGACTCCCCCAGTGGACTTTTTCAATCAGGCCCAATAGCAGAGACAAACCAACCCGGCCCATATCCACCCAAAATTTAAGGAAAAAAGAAAACTAGCCGTTATAATAAGCGCCCTTCCAAACGTTCATATTACAACTCCATTATTTTTATTCTTATAGTCATCTTCATTCATGATCATCAATTTTTCATCCTACCAACCAATTAGCCCAGAATCATTTTCTCTGTTAATTATTCTTTTCACTAAACAGAATTGCGATGGAATCGAGACGGACACCGTCAAAATCAAAGCTTTTACATAAATCAAAATTGCCGGAAAATGCAAACCCTAATCTAACAAGCCCTAATCCTAAATCTTCAAAATCGACATCAATCAAATCAGCAGTGAAGAAGCTGAATCCGGTTACCTCGCCATCTCCGCAGAAGACCAAAATTCGTAATCGGAAATTTGTAGTTGCGAAGAAGAATCCAAAGAGCGAAAAAGCTAAACTTGAAACCCTAGCAACAGTAAATTGTAAGTGTAAAGCTAACTCTAGCTCAAAAAAGTGTGTGTGTGTTGCTTATGAGTCTCTTAAGGCTTCTCAAGATGAGTTTTCGAATTTCGTAAAACCCAATTCTGAAAAATTAGGGGAAAGTGAGAGAGTTAGTGCAATTGTTAAGAGAAGAAGGGATAGATTGTTGGAAGTTGCAAGGCAAAGTATTCCTGAAAATGGATGTGGGAGAGTGATGCATCTGGTGAAAGCATTTGAGAATGCTTTGACAATACCGAAACCGAAAATAGATTCGGACAATGAGGATGGAAATGAGGAACTTGAAGATGAGACTGATAAAGTTTTGAAATGGGAATTGCCGGGATTGCGACCACGAGCTCCAGTGACTGAATTCGGTTCTCCGGAACTTGTTTTGACACGCGAGAGCCTGGGATTGGATTCATTGTCGGGTATTCAGGACAGGTTGGTGATCTTAAATATTGTTTCGTTGAATTTTTCACTATTGTTCCTATTTGATTCTGAATGGGGGGTGTTTTTGTTTTGGTTTGTATTTGTGAACTTTAGTAACTCGAAAAGGAATTCTGGCAGTGGGAGACGTAGCAGACGAAATGTATGTTCTGACGTTTAACTTGCTTTTTCCGAATTGGATCATTATTTTGCTAATTTTGATTGTGAAATCGAAGTTTAATATAGATATTGTTTGATTATGTAGAGTCTTGAATTGTCTGAGGCATGTGGTGGTAGTCGAGACAAGATAAGGACACTTAAAGCTACTCCTCAACAACCCTTCAAGCTCAAAACCGAGGTTCGCATATATGATCGTTTATGAATGCATCTATTAAAATTGCAAAAAACATGTGTTTGTAGTACCTTTGCGTATTTAATGAACTATTTAACTGTAAACATCACTTCGTATGCAGCAACGAGGAAGATCGAAGCAAGAGGAGTTCATAAAGAAAGTACACGACATGATGATTGAGCAAGAAAAACAGAGGATTCGTGTTGCGCAGGGTCTCCCATGGACAACAGACGAACCCGAGGTACATCAAAGCGTTGAAGTAGATTTATAATGCTGTAAGATTGTAATTAGTTTTAATGATCGTGGGCTTGAGAAATTTTAGTGTTTAGCAAGACCTCCGGTTAAAGAAAGGACTATGCCAGTTGATTTAGTGCTACATAGCGACATGAGGGCCACAGAGCGAGCTGAGTTTGACCAACAGGTGCAAGAAAAGCTTTCATTCATAGAGCAACACAAATTGCAAAGAGAAAGAGAGCAGAAGGTAGAAATTCCCAATTTGTTCGTTTAGCATTTATGTCTCGTTCGTACATCCTTGATTGAGTATTGTATCATACGTCTCTTGTTACTGTTGTTAAATATAGTTAGCAGAAGAGGAAGAATTAAGGAGGCTGAGGAAGGAGCTTGTGCCAAAGGCTCAACCTATGCCGTATTTTGACAGACCTTTCGTTCCAAAAAGGTATGTCATTATAACCATCGATCACATATTTATCCGAGAATGTCAAAATTATTGATATGCTTGAAATGTCACCAATATGTTCTTCCTGGTACGCCAAAATATACCGTAGTTGGCAAGATGAAGCAATATTTGGATAAACTGTGAAAATGTAAATGCAAAGGAAGCATAACACTAATCATCTTTTTTACCAAGATCTCTGAGTAAATGTGATTCTTGTGTAAAACAAAGAGCTGAATACAGCGGTCTGCATATTGTAGGTCAGAAAAGCAACCAACACTGCCTAAAGAGCCACGGTTTCACAACCCTCAGCAGAAGAAGATCTAAGGTGGTTACTGCAAATATATGATTCTTACAAAATTTTAGGTGTATATGATGCAATTAATTTGGTTGCAATTTTGGGTTCAAAGATTTGTCAGTTCTTCTACTTTAAGCCATGTTTGTTAAGTTCTTCGTGGAACTTATGCTTGTGTTCCTATCTGTTTGTTTGATTAGAGGTGGTTTATTGTTGAGTTTGAAAATAGAGGATATTATACTTGTAATTCTTGAATGTGGTTTGGTTGTTCAATTGCCAGAGTATCTTGTTCAATGTTAAAAGTATGGAAAAGATTTGGGTAATGATTCTTGCACCACAATCTACAATCTACCGGTGCATACTTTTTGTTCTGATTTGCAGTAAACTCTGAGCCCAAACATAACACACCCAAAGAGAGAAATCAATAACACACCATATCATAGAGTTTTGCTAACGTGTAGCTTTTTTACACACAGAGATAATAAACATTGTAATAAAAAAAATTACTCATATTTCGTAAATATATGAGAATACGCACTTAGTAATTACTACGTATTAATTTGGTCTAATATTGTATATTTTTAGTATGAATAACAACGTAATCACATACTTTCGACCCCGAGATAAACAATGTTCTTCTAAAGATTGGCATTCGATATCTCAATATCTTCATCATATTCAACTACAGGAGTCTCAAAATTTTACTCTCATAATCCAAATGTGGTAGTGGTGGAGGCTTGGATTTTTCATATGAGACTCAAATTTGATTCCCACTGGTTGCAACTTTGGAGCCAGTTTTTAGGCGCGTAGTCTAGTTGATTCCGAAGGAGATGGCTTTGCAAGTACATATTTTTCAAAGGGAAATTAATAAAAAAGCCCCCATTTTATATTTGGATAATTCATTATGCCCTCCCAAAAAAAATTATCATTTTGTCCTACCCGAGCGCAAGTCGCATACTATGACTTGCGACCCAACTCATGCGACTTGCGACCAGTCATATATCCGAGTAAAAGACATACAAACGAGTTCGAACCCGACCACATAAGTTGGGCGCACTTGCGACCCATTTTATGCTACCTGCCACCGGTCTTTTTAAACAAACCCATGGTGGCCTGGTGGGATACTATGTAACTTTAATTTAATATATTAAATGTTTCATATATAATTAACGTAGTATTTCGTTTTCCTTTAATAATTTTTTATATGTAATGTATTAGATAACTCCGAATATATATTCACGATCGGTGTAATTTTATCTACGTTTCGACATAAATTTTATTGTCATATGTTATGTATTTAACGAAAGCATTTTTTAGTTTCGAAATCAAATTTTTTTATATTAGAATATAGATAAAAATAAACTAGTTATAATAATATATTTAGATTTACATAGTATAACATATAAAGGTGAAATAATAAATGTTATATCTTTATTTTTTTACCGATAGAAAAAGTTGTTTTTTTATACCTATTTTTTGTATTGGATACCACTTTGATTTTTTCGATAAACCATGGTGGGATACCCTCATACACGTAAAACCTTTTTTTTTTTTTTTTTAACTTTAATTTAAAATACTAAATGTTTCATACTGCATTAATGCAGTATTTCATTTTTCTTTGATAATTTTTTATTTATAATGTAAGATAATTCTGAATATATATTCACGATAGGTGTTATTTTATCTACATTTCGACATAAATTTTTTCATCATATGTTATGTATTTAACTAAATCATTTTTTAGTCTCGAAATCAACTTTTTTTATACCAGAATGTAGATAAAATAAACTAATCATAGATGTATATTTAGATTTATGTAATATAACATATAAAGGTGGAATAATAAATGTTATATCATTATTTTTTACCAATAGAAAAAAAAGGTATAATTTAGACCTATGTTTGTAAGTTGTAACTATGACCACCTTTATAGAAATAGTTATAAAAAAGGAAAAAAAATTCTATTGGTAAAAAATAATGATATACTGTAACATTTATTAGTCCACCTTTATATGTTATACTACATAAATATAAATATACGACTATGACTAGTTTATTTTTATCTACATTCTCATATAAAAAAAGTTGATTTCGAGACTAAAAAATGCTTCCGTTAAATACACAACATATGATGATAAAATTTAAGTCGAAATATAGATAAAATTACACCGATCGTAAATATATATTCGGAGTTATCTAATACATTACACATAAAAAATTATAAAAGAAAAACGAAATACTGCGTTAATTAAATATGAAACATTTAATATATTAAATCAAAGTTACACATTATCCCACCACGCCACCGTGGATTTGTCGAAAAAAACCGGTCGAAGGTTAAAATGGGTCGCAAGCACAGCCTGCGACTTGCGCCCGAGTTATATGGTCAGGTTCGAACTCGTTTGTATGTATTTTGCTAGGATATATGACTGGTCGCAAGTCGCATGAGCTAGGTCGTAAGTCGCAGTATGCGACTTGCGCCCAGGTGGGGCAAAATGACAAATTTCCCCCCGAAAGGGCATAATGAATTATACACTAAAAAATGGGGGCTTTTTTATTAATTTCTCTTTTTCAAATTGCCTAACACTTTCCTTAGCTATGTAGCATAAGTTCGGCATTGTCTTCCACATATTATCTTCCAGGAAAATATGACTTTGCAAGAACATAGTCATGTTTTTCAAATTTGGCTAACACTTTCCTTAGCTATGTAGCATAAGCTCGGCATTGTCTTCCACATATTGTCAACTAGACGGGGCATGTGAACCGATCAGCATTACTGATTATCATCGTTTTGCAAGAAAAGTTAACTCTCCTAGTGTTGATCAAACTCGGTCCATGACCTTGAATGACAGGTGACAAAGTTCTATAAAAATTAATATGCATAAGTAGGTTGGGCCATAATTGACACTATTTTACATCCTAATTTTTAGTTGAAAACGATAAATATGCTTAATTTGTGTGCGTAAGATAAGGCTTAAGGATTTGATTGATTCAAAAACCTTAAATGATATGTGGAAATTGAGATGAATAATTGTATTCAATTGATTCACATCCTTGATAATAAGATGTTAACACCAAATAGATATTATAATGACGTAGATTTATATTTATGTTTGTATAGTATAATTTTTATAGCAATATATGTTCGCTGTGTAACGAATAAAAATATGTATTTCGCATGGTTATCATGATAGACAACTAAATATAAAGATTAATTAGGTAATATCAGGTAACAAGAAAACCAGGACAACATTATCTCATGTGGTTTGTTCACCTCCAACATAGACCAGGCATTGGTTCGTAGACGGGACGTATACCCAAATGGATCAAAATTGACATTTAAAGGCTTCACCACCTACTTGTTTTTTACATCTTTTTTTATACCGTTTTTATTTTTCTCATATAAACAAACATTATTATTATTATTATTATTATTATTATTATTATTATAAATCACCTGAAGCTCGAAATCAGCCCAACATACCTATAACACGCGAGTACATAGTTGCATAATTTGGATTTTGTTAACGCAAGCCCTAAGAGTTTTCATTAAGATATTTGAAAATGCATAAAATATATAAAATAGTTGTACATTGAGTAAAATTCATGGGGATAGGGGATATATTATTTTCAAAGTACAAATTTTTATGAATGTTCAAACGTCTTAACGAAAGGCATTAGGGCTATCCTTATCAATTTCTAACGAACGGATTAAGCTCGGGTCGAAAAAGGGCAATTTGAACTGGTTTGAACTGGCAGTGTTTCAAAGTTTCAATTTGAACCCGAAAATTAAGCATAGGTAAGGTGTGGTGGGCAGGTGGGGTGTTGAGTTGATACTCTTGTCTAATGGGCTGGGCTTTAGAGTAGATACATGTTTGTTATTGTACAAACAAGCATGGGCCTACTTTGTGTTTTTATTTTAACGCAATACCATGTGACTTCTAGGACTGCCCGATCCTGCCCGGCCTGCCCTTCTAGTTCTAAGTTCTTTTAGAATCTTTCCACTCGTAGTTTATCGTTATTAGTAACTTAATTAACTTTGGTTTATTTACATTAAAAGCCTACAAGTCTAAATTCATGAACACCTTACAGGTATGTGAGTTTATATTAATTAAGCTATAATAAGTTTAACTATATAATCATAAACTCTATAGTTAGCAAACTTTAATTAAGATTGACAAAAAATATGATGGTGACTTTTGAAATGAATATATGATGAGACGATCACTTTTTGACCAATTTGTTAAAAGTTGGATTGTTGTTGGTTTGACAATTTTTTTACTAACACAGTTAAAGCCAAATTTTACGTATGATTAAGCGGTCAAAAGGGTTAGCATTTTGTAACACTAATGTAATTTGTTTAAAGTTAAGACTAAATGTCAATTTTTAACTATTAAAAACATTGAAAACCACCAACTCCTCGGTACATAATTAAATAGTACTCCCTCCGTTCTAATCAAAATATCAACTTTGATTTTGCACAGAGTTTTAGGATTATCCACTAACTATATTTTCACTCATCAAATAACATATCTACCCACTAAAGTCTCTTTCGATTGGTTGACAAATGAAATATGACACTTATTTGGAACAATGCAAAATAGTAATGATGACACTTCGGACGGGACAGAGGGAGTAAATAACTAATTATCTAAACATAACCGTTATACACCAACTATCCATACTTTTTTAGTTGTTACCCATAGCCGATTATGTTTAACAAGATTATCTATAACTACTTATAATGTGCGTTGGGTGTTGAATCTTAATCATACTTAGAAATTTTATTCCAACTTTACCCCTCTAAGATTTTAACAAGTTGTACGTTTTCAAATCAGGAAATCATAAAGTATGCATTGATCAACTAGAATACATAAATAAATTATAAACAAATCAGTAAACAAACAACTAACAATAACAATGTTTCTAAAAATAACCATTTGCACCTACCCTTTTTCAAAACATGGAAGTATTCTTTCCAAAATACATTCATACGTCTTGAAGCTGTAATTCTCAAACACATTAATACACCATCAATTCCATAAATCATATTTGATCAGCATAAATGTATATTATCATTACCATTGAAACAAAGAACTCTAACATTATCAATACTCGCCTTAATATGATTATAAAAAATAAACATCAATTATTTTATTATTAAACAAAGCACTCACCTCAATATGAATCAAAACAACCAACGCAATAACAATACATCGGCAACTCCACCGCATCTTTCAATCGATGGTGTTTTTAGACAATAAAATTGGACACTATACTTGTAAATTACATCATATATGGCTTCTCAGTATGACACGTTGGCTACTAACATCCCCATCACGAGTTAATGTTATTTTATAAATTCAGTACCGCCGCATCGCGCGGGTACTCTACTACTATATCTATATATCTATATATAATACATATAAAGCATGTCCATATTGTTGAATCTTAATTCTTAAATAATAATTAAAATTACACTTTTACCCTTTTACACTCATAAATGAAAATCATTTTAAATAGGAAAGTTTTTATTCCAAAATTACATATTTAAATTTATGTGTTGTTAGAATAAAAAATATCACTATATTAAGCATAATTAGTGATAACATATCTATACTTATTTATAATTACATGTGCCATGGTATTTTAACTAATTGAATCATTAACCGTTAAACAACGATGGAAAATTGTTATATTACCATTATAAAATGACATTGTATTTAACGAACTAGCAAAATAGATGTATTAATTGTTACGAACGCATTGTGCGGGTGATCTACTAGTAAAAATTAATAAGTGACATCTTTCTTTTTATACATATAAAAAAAAAGAAATTCATTAGAGTTGCTCTAACCCAAAAATATCATTTGCTTAAATCAGAAACAGGGGATACCAAAAATTTTGTATTGATTTACGGAGTAATAATTTGTTTATTAAAAGGCAACAATCCCCTGTTATGATTTGAAAACATGTTCCCCATGGTCATCGCCGACAATTTCTGGGCTATCCAAATAGTGTCACGTGACTTACATATGGTTGGTTGAGTTTGATAATTTTGCTTCCGGGGCTGTTGAAAAGGTGATGTCTATGTTTTACATGATCTATCTATCTACTAATAATATTTGGTTTGGTTCACATGTGTGTGCACAATTTGTGTTTATTTTATCCTAAACTTTTTGTCTTAGTCTGTTGGAAATGGATTAAATACTTTCTACTAACACACATTTTAACCAGGTGATGATCGAAAATCTTTAGGCTTTATCAATCGACAGTGGAAGATCTAAAAGTTGAAATCTCGTTAGATGTAAACACTCTAAAGTGATCATGCCAACCTCCTGAAAAGGAAAGGCTATATCTGGTTTAAATTTGTGTGTTGGTCATAGATTAATCGGTAAAAATATGGAAACCACATAAAAGGAACACATATTTTGATTTTCGTATTCAACGAACATCACAAGATAAGATTTATCTCAAGAATATGTTAAAAATACTTTTACAGTATTTCTACGGTCTAATTTTGTTTTTCATTAATTTCATCGTATATATCAATAATTTTTCATAAACCATTTTTGCATGATTTCCGCCCTACAATTTTCAGGTAAATTAAGGCCCCTACCTACCGATCACAACTCACAAGTCACGAGATTTGAAGTTTTCATGTTGACTTCTTAATTATTATTACTGAAATTTTATCTTTTTACTTTTTATTGTTCTGTCTAGTATTTAGAAGCAAATTATAACCATTTATCCTACAACTTGTATCATACTGAGGCCGCTCCCATAGGAGCATCGGATTACAAATCGGTTGCAAGTGATTAGAAAGTTGGTGTCATCTGTTGCATCACTTCTTAATCATTTTTTCATTCAATCACTTAACCAAACAAATCGGTTGGAAAAGTGAGCCGGTCTATTTTTTTAGTGTATAAAATTGGTGGTATATTGGTAAACGTGAGGTCCAGAAAATGAAGTAATTACTTATTGATGACAGTGAATAATCGGTTGTTAATCAGTTTTGATTTTTTGAATCAGTTGTGAAAATCTTAACATGGCACGGAGGTGGTGAAAGTGATTAGGAAACGGACGAGGGTAGTCTGATTGTTCAATATCATATCACATGATCATCTCCGGTTTTCCACAATCACACCATTCCATAGTTCTATAACATGTAATTGTTAGAAACATGGTTATTTCGATCACAATCCTTTAAAACTGCTATATAACAACATGATATGACCCTCCCCGTGATACGGTGAGGACATTTAATTCAATATAAAAACGGAGATCATGAGTTTAATTCTCATATGTCCCTTTAATCATGGTTTACGTGTTCTTTCATGTTGGTCGTGAGAACGATTGGCAGTATCCACTCACGAGAGGCGGTTACCTTTTCCCCCCCGACATGCATAACCTGACCCGATAAATTGCATTGAACAAGGTTTCCATAAGTCATATGGTGGGGCTAGCCATGAACCCTACATGGCTCCATCGTTACACATTCACAGCCGAAACATGATCGGGCCGGGCTGTTTTCTCTTATATATGTATATACGAGTACAACACCCATATTACCACCTATCTATCTATCTACCACCTCTCTCTCCATCCTTAATTCCAACCATATATAAACCCCTCATCTACCTACAATTATATGCATTCTAACTCACTTGCCCTACTCAATTGCTTTCATATATAGACATATATATCAATCAATAAATAATTTTAACGACTCGGTTTGATCATAATGTCGAGTAGAAGGTCAGGAGCGTCGTCAAGGATCACAGACGACCAGATTATCGAACTCGTCTCCAAGTTGCAACAACTTGTTCCTGAGCTTCGCAGTCGCCGTTCCAACAAGGTATAGTATGCCTGATCATGTGTTTCAGTTCACCTCTTAATTGATTACTTGAGAATTGAAAAGAAGCATTATTAAACTACAGTTTATGACATGTGATTTAATTTGTTATTATAACTAAATGGTATTAGAATTAGAGTTCACAATGCTTATTTAACCAAAAAAGAACTACTTAATTAATCAACTTGTTAACTTTTGGAATCAAGAAATATAAAATAATTAAAATGCTTTCATGCATAACTGAATATTGAGTTTGTGATCGAGTTAATTAACCTTTTTTTATATACAACGTTCCTTAATAAGTAAGTTTATATAAATATGTATAACATATATATGTTATTAGTAGAAAAGAAAGTAAAACTTATAAACATGAAAATAATTATCATGTTTTTCATAAATTTGTTTGATATAACATAAGTTCACACACTTACATAAGATATCTTCAATTCAAAATGTTCTTAAAATGATTATCATGTTGTTATTATTATTATAATTAATAATTAATAGCTAATTATAATTATTAAGTTATTTGTCAGTGTCCTTGTAGACCTTATCATGCTTTTGTTGGTTATACATACATGCACCGATATAACAGACTTTTCGTACCATACATGCTTATTTTTTGATCAAATACTATACATACTTATTTCTAACTGAAAAAACTACTCAATCATATCCTACATACCTAACTCTTCTGACCAGTTCCATCATCACGAATTATCTTCTTTCAATTCCTAGCTTGTTCAAATGCCCACGATTCTTCTTGTAAACTAGCCTAAAGAAATTAAGAGCGTTTTTACTTACGAAAACTTGTCACATTTTTTTCAAAAAGTTTTAATCGGAATATATAATGAAAAACTAGCAAAACGTGTTCAGTTTTGCGTTTTCTAAAAAAGAGAAATCTTTGTTATCTCTTTCTAACTACAAAATGTAAATTAAATTATATAAGATTTGTATTGTTCTTCTAGTACATTTATATTATGTAAAATGAAAATTTCGCCCGTTCTCAACTAATATAAAACACACCTCTCCAAATGAGTATAAATTGAAAAATGATTTTTTCTTTCTATATATAGAACTAATTTGCAGCATAAAGATCTTATTAACCATACAACTAATCTTGATAGTTTAGCGATACTCAATAATATATTCATATAAATTAAAAGACAAATGTTTCACATGTGAGTTGATCTAATTAATATTTCGATCTAAATGTTTATGTTGCATATATGGTTTTGGTATAGGCATCAGCCTCGAAGGTGTTACACGAGACGTGCAACTACGTAAGAAACTTGCACAAGGAAGTTGATGACCTTAGTGATCGTCTTTCCCGATTATTGTCCACCATTGATGATGATAGCCCTCAAGCATCCATCATTAGGAGTTTAATTAATTAAGTTCAAATTTATATAGATATATATGTATTTCGATTAATCTTCATATTGATATCTAGCTAGTGCGACAAGGTGAGTACAAATATACAATATGATATATTTGTGTCTTGTGTGTATCTTAATTAATGTTTTCTTCAATGTATACATGTTATTTCATCTCTTAGATTGATTATTTTCATTTGTAATTGTTAGGAGATTAATCAACGATACAATATTTTTTAATATAAGAAAAGACTTGAGAGCCCAGAACCAAACAAAACCCAATAATTATACCATGCATGGGTATAAAAGAACACTTTTAAATTAAAGTGCATGAAAAGATTCATGAACAAAAGCTAACTAAATAATTTAGTGAAAAGTTAGAGGTAACGAAACAAAAGCTTATAGCGTACACTTTGTGCCAAATAACTAACCAAAAGATTTAAAAGAATAACAGGTGTCTTTCATTGTGTATAAGTACGACTATCTATATCCATATCTTACCTCTTATATACAGTTAAACCTTACTTTTTGGTGAGATTAAATAATGTTATTGTTGTTGCAATGTGAAGTTATTGAGTTGCTCCTACATTGATTGATCTCTCAAAAATCTAATGTTGTTTTCTTTTTCTTTTTCCCAATGGACAAAAGTTTAAATATTAAATTAACCAGCAACATGGTTAATTTTATGTATTATTTTGAAACAAAATAATAGAAGTTGTTTGTCCTTTAATTAAATAAAAAACGGGGCCAAGAGCAAAGGGAAGCAATATGCATAAAGAAATGGGACCAAGGATTTTGTTGCACAATCAAATGTCACAATCCAAATTCAACATATAGATATTATAGATGAGGTTGTCATTCAATACTCTTAATAGGTCACAGTACCCACGAAAGTGATATATGTCAACTCTCTACTTTCATCCACACAATCTATAAATCTATAAAGATGTATTATTGAAATTGCATGTTATTAGCCTTATTACAAAATGTTACAAACATTCACGGATGTAGGATTTGAGGTGAGTTGTAGCATAGATATTTTCATTTTTGTAATCCCCTAGCACAATCAAAAATATGTAACATAGAACACAATGTTTTATAAGAATTTACACCACGTATAGCGAATGGACACGTAACTACAATTACTTTGACCTTCAACGTGATTCCGTGATTCCGCCTTGATTACAAAGATATATAAAAGTCTCAAACTAATTGTATAATCCAACTTTATAAAACATGATGTAATTAAGATTTCAATTGATAACATATAACCACAAACAATAAACACTTGAAAAAACAAAGTAAATCAACCAATATATGTAACCTATGCAAAATACATTATGAAGCAAACATTAAAATCTCTAAAAAGCCTATGTAGAAAGTGACTAAGTAGCAAAATGGGCTCCATATATAAAATGAAGGAGTAAGACACCTTAAGGGCCTAGTCTACATTATAGTTGGTTCTTAATTGGTTCATTGAGTAGGTATAACAATGTCTTCATGACTTCCATGTGTCGTTAAGGCAGGTGATTTGCACATTTCTTTTCGTTTGTGCACATCACAATCATATACTTAAATCCCAATGCATAACGTATTTTATACATATTCGTGGTGTATACATCAAAAGGACGAGTGTATAAATCACCTCTCACTGTCTAATTACTTATCATCAAACTATACATGTGATTATGGTAGCTTAGGGGTTCATTTTTGAGGCTAATGCCATCCAAATGCATTAGTAATTGCATGCGAGACCGTCATGGATAGGCTTCAAAGCTAAAAATACTTTTGAATATTGTGTGTGTTGATCGATCTCTAAGAAGGCAGCTTTTTTATGATTGTGGGGATCATATATGGGCAGAGTTTTGATTAAGGCCCATCAAGAGTAAAAGCCCACTTAACTCACGCGTCAAGCTTTTGGTATGATTGAACCCAATCCGTTAAACAACCTTGTTGGGCTTCATTAATAGTATGTTAATTAACATATAGTGATTTTTTAAATGAGTATAGCAAGTTTGAATGAGAATCGAGGAACCAACCAGGATGTGTCACGTGACACAAAATTCATTTCCCCGCATGTTTTTAAAAATTAAATATCTCACAAATGGTAAGCCAGAAAATTATAAGAAATATACCATAAAAATAAGCATTTTTTTCTTTTCGATTTGTCATCTCACAATAATTTGGACAACTTTTTTTTTTTTTTTGGTTTTACAAATTGTACAAAATTAGTAACACATGTGTTACTAGTTGGTATCATATGTGTTACTACCTGATATCACGTGTGTTACACGATAATATCACATGTGTTACTAGCCGGTAACACATGTGTTACTCGCCGGTAACATATGTGTTAGTTGTTTTCAAAAATCGTTGAAAAATAAAACAAAAAGTTCGTCGAAAGTATACCTTGTCACATCTCTAATCGAAGAGAATAAAACGCTGATTTTTCTAGTGCAATTTTTATGAATTTTCAACTTACCGTTTGAATGATATTCACTTTTAGAAAACTGGGCGAATGTGAGTTTTGTACAACGTGACACATTCTAGCTGGTTCATCCATTCTCACCCAAAGTAGGTGTACTCATTTGAACCTTACTCGATTAACATTATACGAGTACATCATTTGGACATTTTATATTACTACAAGTTTCACACTGTTTTCTTAAACTTTCATATCGTCATCTTTTTCTTTTGTTTGCATTACATGTTGTGTTATATAAAACACATGTAGTTTTAGAATTGCCAAACTAGATTATTCGAGTTTTATCGGCCCATATGACTGAACCCTTGAAAGGCTTTATAAAATGTTACTCTTAACTAAATTTTTAAGGTGTGTTTAGTTGTGGAAAATGTTTCATCTCAGTTCTGTGTAAATGAAAAATGCTTTTTAGAAAAGTCTCGAAAATTTGAGAAACGTATTAAATTTTGTTGTATTTTCCATTTTTAAAAATTGATACTAATAGAAGGTAAAGTTAGAAGGCTTTAGAAAAATGGAAGGAATGTTATAAAGGAAATAGGTTAATAATTGGTAATCCAATGCTTGTTTTCCATTTTTGGAAAACTTTTATTGAAATGAACCATTTTCAACGTGATTTTCAACTTTTCTAATAAAAAAAATGATTCTGAAAAATCACTATTTTTCTACTGCTAAACTCATCCCGAACCTCTTAATATTATCGGTATAGACTATAGACTATTATAGTTCATAGTTGCAACTTTCTAGCTCATTTATTCTGCCAAATTTTTCACTAGTACACATGGTATGTTAGTTGTTTATTTAGGAAAGAATATAATTTCATAAATGGTCGATAATAATCATAAGGCACTTAGGAGTACCATTTGTGTCGCCACTTATTTATAGAGTTTAGTTTGGATGTTAAAGTATTTGAACTGGAAGTTTCTCCAAAGAAGTTGGTGAAGCTATACATATGTTTTCTTTTTCTTTCTAAAAAAGCTCTTATAAAAATCGATAAATAAACATCATTACATGTTTAATTTGGTTCGGACAGAAATTTTGGGTATACCTATTGTTTTTGCTTTTTCCAGTTATAAAAACTTTAAACCAGCATAATAAGATGGGGCTAGTGGTCGGCGTTCTCATATATTCACAAGAGGTTTCGAATTCAAACCTCACTATTAGCACATCTCGTGGTGGTCAGGGAAAATATCGGAAATGGTTACGAGATAACCTCTCTCCGAATAACCTGAACAGAACAAACCTCGTCTATTTACTTAAAAAAAACTTTGAGAGCTTAAAACAACATTTCATTTCCCCAAGGCTCAAATCAATTATGTTGGTCATGTTAACACAAAAATGACAAAGATCTTGACCCATTACGTTTCTAAATTACTAAATGGAATATGACTAAAGAAGTGGTTGGTTTGGTCTGGTAAAACATTAACAACGGAATTTGTGTTGGTCAAGCGACAATGGTCTTTAGGTGCGTTTACTCAACCATTAAGGACTACCACTCACATAATTTTTGATATAATATTTATATTTATTTATTTATAATATAAAGATTAAACTACTAAACATTATATTCAAATAATTACATCAAAAAGGCCAACTCAGCCAAGGAAGCTAGGAATGAAACCGGAATTTAATTTTGACTTTCTCAAGCGACTTTTTTGCTTACTTTTTCATAAAACAATTGAATCACAGCCTGTGCCCACAGCCCACCTAGTATTACTTGTTCAAACTTTATATCATATTTCCATTTTATACTAGAAGTGCCCGTTTTTCAGCAATTCTATTATTACTACATTCAAAACAATCCTACTATTTAATTGTCTTTGTCTTTAATTTAAACATAATTTAATTATTTGCCTCGTAGTTATAAAACACCAACTACTTCTTTTTAGGGTTGGTGGCTCGTAATATGATATTATTATCCTTTGAAATTAGGTGTGTAGATTATTCAATGAAATATTAACTAACAAAAAATCTCTTGGTTCACTCATCATTATTTTCTTTATAAGTCTCCATAAAAGAATCACACCTTCAATGAATGAGACATGAGTTCACAAGGTTGAGTCAATAATGCCAACCATTTTTTTTTGTTGCAATGTTATCGATTTCGCTAATGGCTCATCTTATACGGTGACCGAATGGCCAACCGAATATGACCATGTATTGCTCGTGTGGGGTAGAACGATTATCATGTCGCAATGTGCATTTTCTCAGAGCAAATCGCTAAAACGCTTTCATTATATACAAATGTCAAGCGAGTCGTAAAAGCTAACAATGTATTAAAATGGTCGATTACAGGTAAAACTCACAACTCTGGCAAATCAATCCATAGAGAACAAAATCTTGAACATATCACTCAATAAATCAAATGTTCAAATATTTTTCTCGAGCAAAGAAAAATGAAAAAAACTATACAATCATCAAAAATTGAATCATTATTAAGAACTAATCACAACAAATTGGACACCTAATTAGTCCATTTTCATTGCAATCAGGACATCTTTGAAACCCATAATCACTTTCTTCTTTTTCTTCATCATCCATTTCATCGTAGTCGTCTTCGTAATAAATCTTACAGCTACCCGAACACGTCTCACACGGTACAAATCTTACATCACCACACGCCTCACAACCACAACGAAATCCGTCACTATCCGCAATCTCACAACCTTCTAACGCCTTCTCGAGATGCCCGTCTTCATGCAATCGCCTAATCTCGATAGCACCCCCGATACATTTCTTCCCAATGAACACTTTAGGTAATCCGCTAATAAAACCTCCTAATAGCTCTTTCAGTTCCTCTTTAAACCCCGAATGCATCGATACATCTCGCTCGTCCACCCGAACTCCGGTCGACTTCAAAAGTTGTCTGACGTGGCAACAATCCTCGTAGGTCTTCCTTACTCCTCGTAAACTAGTGAAGTACAAGACCAGTTTTTCCTTGACACGTGGCGGACTTTTATTGGTTTTACCATCGTTAACAAAGCCATTTTGTAAGGATTTCTTGGAATCTGTTATATCCAATAAATCATTATCAACACCGTCTGACGCCGGCAGGTAAAATGGGTTTGCTGGATGTAACAGTTCTAATGATTTTCGAAATGACGTAATCACATCGTTATCAAAATCCATTGCAACTGCTGTATCCATTATTGAGCTAAAAACAGAATCCGGTGTAGGATCCTTTTCGGGTAGTTTTACTGCGGGTTTGGATTCGGGTTCGGGTTCATCGAGTGGTGATGTAATTGAATTCGGATGAACATGAAACGAGAAGCTACGAAAGTGATTAGCACCTGAAATCGGTCGTAAGGGGCTCGTATCATCTAATCCTTCCATTAACTCCCACGCATTGATTGTTTCCGGCTCACCGGGAGGAGTTGTGATCGGCGTTCTCGGAGCAAATCTCGGGATCTTTTCTTCGATCATTTTTGACCATGACTTGGCATCAATCACGCTAACAGCGAATTCATCATCACTTTCTTTCTCTGTGGCATTTTGTCGAACAGGTTCCGGGAGAATCTGAGCAGCTCCTGGATTTTTCAACCGGCCAACCTCATCGGTGTCCGATGGATCGAGCTGAAGGTAGCCGAGTGTGGTGGATTTAAGTGCGACGAGATGGTAGCTGTCGTCTTCATTCTGAGGAGGATGATGAACGTGCATTGAATAGCTTCGTGTCATCGGAGCGTACGGCGCACGGCAGTTCCGGCACACCGGTTTTTGTTTAGACGTTGCACAACCCATTTGAATGAAAATGATATAAACCCGGAAAAAAGATTTGATTTTGAATCACACCCAGAAACAGTTAAACATATACTTCGTATATAGCAACTAGATTAAACAAAATCTTGTTTGTTGATATTGGTCGGTTAAGTAATAAAAACATTCCCCAACATGAATTAACTGGGAATTAAAAAGAGTCAAATTAACAATTAAAATAAAAACAGTAACAATGATACTCAAAAACCAACAGAATTTGTGTTTATCGAGTAAACTAGATTCTAGATTTCATAATATTTTATGAAGAAACAGTGTCAAGACTGAAAATAATGAGAGAAGAAGAAGAAAAAAAAGACAAAAAGTGTGATTTGGAAAATTGGTACGAGTGGTGTGATGATAACAACACCCGGCTTCTGCCTTCAAGTCGTGGGGGACATAACATATTATTATCATCAAACTAAATTATTTTATAAAATATAAAATACAAAGAGAAATAATAATAAAAAAACACGCACGAAAACACCGTTAATGTGTGTGAGAGAGAAAGGAGGAGAAAACGTGTAAAGCGGGAATTATATTCCCTAAATGACTCATTCCTTTTTACAAGTAGCCACTCACCCGCTAAAAAGGACGATCAAAAAGGGTGTGATTTGATTTCCCTTATTTTTATAATTCCTTCAACTCTCACTTTCATGCGCGTGTAACTAAACCTTGGTTTGAATAATATCGTGGAATTGGTCATGTGGTATTGTGGTTAGACTTGTGATATTCGCGTAACTTAATAAGGCTTGCGACAAAACTAACATTAGGGAATAGGGAATACTCAGCGACTGTTTGATATCGGTTTTGGTTGGACGGATGAGACTGATGGTCGTTGGGGTGCGTCATGGAAGGGTGAGGTGTTCACGGTGCTTGTCTAGTGATGGTTGTGCTAGGGCCTAGGGGTGATAATCGTATTAGCGTCACGTAGTGCACATATATTGTCTGTCATATATATTTTTGTCACGTCACTCACATCGTAGGATGATTGAGTCATGCAAAATTGCTCTCGTGACTAACATATAACCGACTAATTGGACACCACCGATAATATAATGTTATATATACTATGTTAAAACTCGTGATTACACGGGATTTTTAAGAAGATTAACAATTATCGCTATTCATATGTGGTCAATTGATAAGTAAGACTAAATGGTTAAATGGTTAAATGGTTAAGGATTGCGTAATTTATTTGTTTTTGGGTGAAATATAAAGATATATACTCCCGATTATATAAATTGTCGATTTTAAATGTAATTGTTATTTAAGTACGCATCATTAATATTTTAAGTTATAAATGCACTATTGTTTACGTAGTTTTTAAGAGGGGGCCAATTTCATATGGGTATCGAGTAGTAAGACTAAAAACTACAATTCTAACATGTATTGTAGTTATAATAAAATAATAATAATAATGATATATGTAAGTAAGAAATCCTCAAACAGTAACATGCATATATGTCGGCATATATAAGTTTTTGTAGATCTAATTATTTTAAGTGATATGTTATGGATAATATAACTTAAAAGTGATCGAAATTCATTTAATTAATGTACGTATGTATATATATTTATAAATTAAATTAGTTCATCACAATAGAATAAATTTTTTTAGGAAAATTAATAATTTGATTTCTCATATTCAAGATAGAAATATTGATAATTGAATCTGTTTGATTGATTAATTGAAAGTTTAGTAAAATCCAAACATTTAATTGGTTAATAAAGGTTAAACTATGAACGAAATTAGCTTAACGAAGTTTTCTTTTATTGATAGAGGGATTTTTGTACATTCTGTTCCATTTCCATTAATTTCCTACTTAGAAATCTCAAAAATGTGAATCTTTTATTCATATTTGAATCTTCTCAAGTAATATAATTTGAATACATAAGCACTTTGGAGATTGTGTGTATACTTGTGAAAATGAAATAAAATAATTATAAGATTCATTTACATTTACCATACAAATTAAAACAATAACTCATACTAAGAAGTGATACTATTTATATATTTAGGGTGAGGTAATGAGACTAAAAATTTGTGTAAGACTAAGGGAATTAATTATATCATTCTACATATACAAAGAGAATGTTTCATACTACAAACTCATTTACCCCAAACATCAATTATCTCACAAACGACAAATTGAAAAATCATGAAACTTGCACCATAATTTTTAGCGTTTTATCCTCTTCGATTTGCCATCCCTCAAGGCATACTTTCGAGGAAATTTTTTTTCATTCTTTTGGTGGGTTTCATATGTTACTAACACATGTGTTAGAGTTTTGCGTTTAGGGTTTGGGGTTTAGGGTTTGGGGTTTAGGGTTTGGGTTTTGGGGTTTCGAAAGAAACCCCAAAAACCAAACCCTAACCCCTAAACCCCAAACCCTAAACGCTTTATAAAACTCTAAACCCTAAATCATACTAAAACCTAAACCCTAATATGTAACATCCTTCTTACTAGTCTGGTAATTCCTTTATTTAAATTGGGTATTTAATTGTTTTTAGGAATTACTTAATATTAATTGTTTACTTGTGAAACTTAAGTAAATAAGTCTTGGGACTTATTGTGAATAGTAAATTATTAATTGTTTTAAATTGATATAGTAGACGGTAAAATAAAATAATAGTTCTCGAAAATGGTTTTTTAGGTTCCACACAATAGATTTAGGACGGGTATAAAATTAAAGCAATTGGAACAGAGGCGGTTGTGTAAGCCGACCTTAATTTCTTTTGTTTTCAAGGTTTCTTCATTTCCTTTCATAACAAGAACTCAAAAAAAAATAAAAAAAATAAAAAAAAAAAATCAAGAAACCATGACGAAGTTGTTAGCCAAATTTGTTTAGGTGATTTCGAGTTCTAAACATCAATTTCGCATCATCCTTTCACCCCTATCTTCATCAAAGAGTGAGTTTAAATCTGATTTTGGGTATACAAATTGGGTTTTAAAGATTCTGATTGATTTACACTAAATTGAAGCTTTAGATGTTGTTATTATTAGAGGATATGTTTGATTAGGCCCAAACTCGTATGTGGGTTTAAGGCCCGTTAGGGTTTCCTTTATGTCTCCTGTAATATCTATATAATGTTGCTCAATAATATATCATAGGCTACGAGATTTTCATATTATAACATGGTATCAGAGCCAAAGATATGAGCACAAAGTTCGTACGGCTCAATAATATAAAATTGAGTTTTATAGATTTTGATTGATTACACTAATTGAAGTTTGAGATGTTGTTATTAGGTGTTATTTGATGTTAGTGAAGTATTAGAAACCATATAATTGAGTTTTTTGAAGTTTTGGTGAGTTTTGACTCGAAAAACTCGTAACAGCAGCGAAATTCGCAGTTCTCAGTTCGTCCTGCGAACTGAGTTTATGTTGCGAAGCGAGATGTGATGTTGTGAAGTGAACTGAAATCTTGCGAAATGAGTTGTTGCGATGCGAGTTGAAATCGCGTTGCGAACTGAGTAGTTTTGCATTGCGAACCGAGTTTTGCGAGCCGAGATGGCTGTGCGAACTGAGTTATTCCGTTGCGAATTGAGTTACTGCGAACCGAGTTGGCTCTGCAAATTGAGATTTTAAAAATTTTTGTTTTGTAAATTTGGAAAATGCGTAAGTCTTTTCGGGGTCCCGGATAAGTGACAATTTCATTAACTCGGATTGGGTTGAAATTCGCATAGTCACTCGAAAACGGCCTAATGATCCAGGCTCTATTCAAAGAGCCTAGGCAGTATTTATAACACCCCTCGTTTTGTAAACCATTATAATAATGATTTTTAACTCGGAAGCGTAAGTCTGAATATAATGTACAAAATGTACATAACTTTTTCCAAAACATATTCACAACAGTTCAAAAACTATTACCACAATTAATAACCAAATCGAGGTGTTATATATACTCGACATTACTATTATCAAAATATATCAGAGTTGAACGCCGATCAAACATTCCTTCAAACTTAACTTCATGCCCACCCTTCAAAATATAACCTGCAGGAAGCAGAGTGATGGGGTTAGCATAAAGCTAAGTGAGACAGAACTGCAACAAACAGTATAACTTAGCTACAACAATCAATTACAGCAACTAATTATAAATACAGAACGCACAAGAGGATCGGTGGTCCTTGAGTACCCAACAGTCTCAAGAACTATTGTCAACCATCTGTATCAACATATACAAAGACACCGATAGCCGGATGTTATTTTCACACGACAAACAGATCCTTAACACCAACACGTGTACCAAAACCCTGTGTCGTCCAATCATAACATCCAAGCCCAACCAACCCCGTTGACCTCTGAGCAACCACATATAATGCCAACAACAAAATATCACAACATCTCAATTCAACAACTCAGGTAAATAATATATTCAACAATATATACATCTAATTATAATTAATCGTTGTAACCAACTGTTACAACTAAATCATGCTGAGGGTTACAGGTCCACTCACCAATACCTCATTCGTCCATTCAGTAGTCTAATGTCACTGAGTCTTCTGTGTATCTGAAACACAATAGAACAACACAAGTCAGTAACTTATCTCATAATCATCATTATAACATATTTATTCAATCAGGTAATCCCTGAAGTTTAAGCAAATAAAAGTTCAATCTGAACTGAAATCAGAAAATCCCTAAATGACATTTAAAAATAGAAAAATGCCATTTTCGACCCTTATATGACCCTGAATGGCCAAAAACTGTCTAGGCTCTTAGAATAAAGCCTTGACCAGTGGGTCGTTTCCGAGTGACCATGCGATTCCAACCCAATCCGAGTTAATGGAATTGTCACTTATCCGGGACCCCGAAAACACGCATTTTCAAAATTTGCAAATATAAAAGTTTTAAAATTCTCAACTCGCAGCTATCTGGGTTCGCAGAGCCAATTGAGTTCGCAGAAACTTAGCTCGCGGGATTCAGTTCGCATCGCAATTTCAACTTGCACATCTCAGTTCACATAACGAGTTGGTTCGCTTCGCAGCTACTCAGTTCGCAGGACGAACTTAGCTGCGAAGTTCGCTACTGTTACCCAGTTTTTCGAACAAAAACCCCAAAATTACAAACTCAAGTCTTAAAATCAATTACAATATATATCTAACAACAACTAATCATCATATATCATGATATATCATCTTTTAATCATCAATTTCACATATTTCATAAACCCCAACTCATTGATTCAAAATTATGTGTTTAAACTATGAAGAATACTTACATCTTGATTAAAAACAATATGATGATGATGATAATCTGATGATGATGTTGAATCAAGCACAAAAACAATCTTTCTTTCTATTTCTCTCTTTTAATTTCTTACTATGTGTGTTTAATTTTTGCATATGTGAGAAATTTGAGAACCTCGGGAAGAAATAAAGAAAATGAGTCAGTCTCTCTCATTAACCGACTTCAATTATAGTATAATTTTATTCCCCTTCTAAATCTATTGTCTGGAACCCGAGAATCATTCGCGAGTTCAAACATTTTATTTTACCGACAACTTTATTAATTTAAAACAATTAATAATTTACCTGTCACAATCGGATATTTAACCTTTATTCCAATTATTTTCAATAAACCAAACAAAACTATTCCCTAACACATTAAATAATCATTTAAGCCAGGAAATAATATAAACTACTAGGCCCGAAATACCGGTGTTACAGTTTTTGGCCATTCGAGCTCATATAGGAGCCGAAAATGGTATTTTTCAGTTTTTAAAAGTCATTTCGTAATTTTCTAATCTTATTTCTGATTGAACTTTTGTTTGCCTAGAGCTCAGGGATTACCTAATTGAATAAATATGCTAGAATGATGATTGTGGAACAAGTTACTAACTCGTCTATTATGTGGTATTTCAGATACTCCAAAGACTTAGTAATATAAGATTGCTGAGTGTGGATTCTGCAGAGGTATCGGTGAGTGGATTTGAAACTCACATTTTGATTTTAGTTGTAACTGTTTGGTTACAACAAGTGAACTTAGATGTGTTTGTTTAATTATTTAATCTGAGTTATTGATTATAAATCTATGTGCTATGTGGCCTTCGGATATCAATTGTTATTGAGGTCAACTGGGTAGTTGGGCTATTTGGTTATTATGTGAATTACACAGGGTCTTTATTCATTCGTTGTGTGTAGAACCTGTGTTTGTGTAACATTCTCTCCACTAGTCTGGTAATTTCCTAATTTAATTTGATTATTTAATTGTTTTAGGAATTACTTGATATTATTATTATATTGTGAAACTTAGATAAATAAGTTCTAGAACTTATTGTGGATAGTAAACTATTAGTTGTTTTAAATTATTACAGATAACGGTAAAATAAAATTAATATTCTCGCAAATGATTTTTAGGTTCCAGACAATAGATTTGGGACGGGTATAAAATTATACCATTTAAAAATGTGAGTCGGTTTGTAAACCGACTTTGCAACTCATATGTTTTCAAGTTTTAACACTTTTTCATTCTCACTTTGCAAACTCATAAGTTCAAAGAAACCATAACCAAATTAGAATTAAGCTAGGTTTCTGTGATTTCGATTTCAAACAGCAACATCATCATCTACATCATATCATCTTCATCTTCACCAAGAAGTGAGTTCAATTTTGAGTTTTATAAATTGAGGTTTTGAGTGATTAAACCAAATTAAAGATTGTTATGTTGCTATTTGGTGTTATTAGGTGGTATATGATGTTAGTAGATGTATTAGAAACCATAGAATTGAGTTCCTTGAAGTTTTGGTGAGTTTTAATTCGAAAAACTCGTAAGAACAGCGGAATTCGCAGTTCTCAGTTCGTCCTGCGAACCGAGCTCAGGTTGCGAAGCGAACTGAGATGCTGCGAGTTGAGTTTTGTCCTGCGAAACGAGTCTCTGCGATGCGAGTTGACCTCGCGAAGCGAGTTGAGTTTCGCTGTGCGAATTCAGTTTTGCGAACCGAGATGGCTGTGCGAACTGAGTTATTTCATTGCGAGTCGAGTTTCTGCGAACCGAGTTGACCTGCGAAACCAGATCACTGCGAACCGAGAATTTTTAAAGATTTTTATTTCGTAAATTTTGAAAATGCGTAAGTCTTTCGGGGTAACGGACATGTGACAATTTCACTAACTCGGATTGGGTTGAAATTCGCATGGTCACTCGGAAACGACCTAATGATCCCGGCTCTATTCTAAGAGTCTAGGCAGTTTTTGGCCATTCGGGGTCATCTAGGGCCCGAAAATGGCATTTTTCAGTTTTTAAACGTCATTTTGGGATTTTCTGATTTCATTTTGAATGAACTTTTGTTTGTCTAGACTTCAGGGATTACCTGATTTGATAAATATGCTCTGATAATGATTATGGAACGAATTTCTAACTTATATTTGATTTTCTGTTTCAGATCAACCTAAGACTCAGTGATATAAGAATCCTGAGTGTGGAGACGTCAGAGGTATCGGTGAGTGGATTTAGAACTCACCATTTGATTTAGTTGTAACTGTTTGGTTGCAACAAGTAAACATAGATATGTGTTAGACTGTTTAGTCTTGAATATTGACTATGAATCTACGTGATATGTGAAAATATGTGTATCAGATTATTGAGGTCAACGTGTAGTTGGACTTTTGGTTATTATGTGAATTACACAGGTTTTTATTCATTTGTTGTGTTTGAGACCTGTGTATGAGTTTAATAACCAATAGTTATCGGTCTATTCTGTATTGGCCATACAGATTGACGTTAAGTGTTCTTTGGGAATCCCCGGGTATTATGATATCCCAAGAGCCACTGATCCTCATTGAAATATGTGTGTTCACGATTATTTGGTGTAAACTCATAGTTAAGCTAAGTTAAATTGTGTGTGATAAATCTATTCACTTAGCTTCGTGCTAATCCCCCATATTACTTCCTGCAGATTTTGTTTACTATGTGGGTAGTCAGGAAGTGGATGCTTCGGCAGGGAAAGTTTGACGACTTGCGACTCTGATATGGTTTTGTATAAACCTTGTTTTGTAAAATATAATACCCCGTTTTAAGTATTTGTTAAACAGTTTTAATTTGGTGTGATCTGAATACGTAAACTGTTTATGTACATTATTTAATATAAAGTAATGAAATGTATTTTGTAATATACACTTCCTATTAAAATAATATAATATTATTGTATTAGAAAGAGGGGTGTTATAGTTTGAGTATAATAACCGTTAGCTATCGGTTTATTCTGTATTGGCCTTACAGATTGTTGGGTAAGTGTTCTTGAGAGCCACCGCGGCAGTAGGGTTTCTCAAGAGCCACCGATCCTTATTGTTGAATTGTTGTACTGTGTAATATGTGTTTATGATTAATTGATGTAAACAGGTGGTTATGCTAAGTTGAATTGTGGGTGACGAATTTATTCACTTAGATTTGTGTTAATCCCTCATTTTACTTCCTACAAGTTATATTTTGGGTATGTGGATAGCAGGATGCAGATGTGTACGCATGAAATGTTTGACTGCGCCATCCACTCTGATATGGTTTTGTTATAAACTATGTTTGGAATTTTATAATACCCCTTTCGTATAATAAGTGAATTATGATTGTAATAGTTTTAAACTGTTGTTTATTAAATATGTGAATGGTTCATGTACATTACTTTGAATGTATAGTAGTAAAATATGATTTAAAATTTACGCTTTCGAGATAAATAATATAATATTCAAGTTTAGAATGAGGGGTGTTATATAATAAACCCTAAACCCTACTAAAACATAAAATCTAAACCCTGAATCATGAACCCTGCTAAATCCTAACCCTAAACTCTAACCTTAAACCCTAACCATAACCGTAAATAAAATGTACAATCAATCACTAACACATCTGTTACTAATTTATAAAATCCACCAAAAAACCGATTTTTTTTATTAAAAGTATGCCTTGAGGGACGACAAATCGAAGAGGATAAAACGCTGAAAAATATGGTGCAAGTTTCATGATTTTTCGATTTGTCGTTTGTAAAATAATTGATGTTTGGGGTAAATGAGTTTTGTAGTATGGAACATTATTTTTGTACATGTGACATAATATCATTAGTTCACTTAGTCTCACTCAAAAATCATGAACTCATTTGAACTTTACTCTGCTTATATAAAATACGATAACATCCTGGTTTATCTTGTGCACGCTTTATAGTAAAGTTGAATTTCAAAAAGAATGCGTGAAATAAAGGTTGGTAAAATTTGAATGTTATACCTTTGTTTGTAATAATATTTATGACTCCGTATTCAACTTTTAGTTGAACTTTCAAAACAAAATAGGTTACAATCATTCTTTATGATTCTCACATATGACAACCCACCACGCCAACCGAATTAAACTATTTTTTTGATGAGACCAACTAACATCCTCACTAGTCATTCACAAACTTAGATGAGATAATGATGTCACTAAGAAAAAGCTAGGCAACTTATACATTTCACACTTTTATCTATGAATTTAAACGTTATCATATTATTGCAATTTAAAATTTTACTATTAACATTATCCTCCCCAAATCCATATAACCCCCATAAAACTAAATTATATATTACCATTTGCTATCATACACTATTTTTAAAAAATGACCATCATATATCGTGGTAACTTATTATGAGCTGGTTATGATCAAATAAAAGTTAAAGTACAATAAATATATCAAAAATTCAACCGTTTATTAAGATAAAAAAATAGGTCGGGAATCGTCAAGTATCGAAGGGTAAAAAGCATAAATATATAATTTTCATTGTGAAGCAAATGCCATTTTATCGTTATGCTATTTATTTTATGTTAAAATATATTTAATTCGATCTAACTCATATATAAACGATTATTTAAGTTACTTTTTCCCTCCAAATACAAATTTCATTTCTTTTACAAGTTTTACACTCTTTTAACATACTTTGTGACTCCGGTTGTGGTCAACGATAATGATCAACAAATGCTTAATGGATCTATATACATAGACCTAAAATAGACTTAATTTTTCTCTCTCTTAATCTTATCCAATAACTTTTAAACAACTCAATTACATCTTATCTTTAAGTCTATATTTAATCATACATATCTAGGCTTACCAATTATTTTTAACGCCGAATATCTTAAACATTGGGTACTACATGAACCAATCCGAACACATTTTTTATCAATAAATATTTCTCTTTACTCTTATCAACCTGAGTTTTATGAAATTCATGTGACAAAAAATACACCCAAAAATCTTTAGGAGACTAATTTAGAGGTTAATGTCTTCGGCCATCTGATATCCTAGACTAGATATTGGTAATCGTAGTTTCAAGTACGAAGATCGTGAAGTTTAATTAAATGTCGTAAATTGGCACATGGACACATGATGGACGGGCCTAAGCTTGTGTTATAAATTGGGTGCCACGAGTCGTTGAGGCGCGTGAACGGACAGTTGATGGAGCGGCTGAGGTTACTAGAATCCTTCCGACTGCCGACGGTTAAATGAAAACATAATATTCATTTCAATTCAAAAATATTGTTAAATGTATTTCTTGTATCTTTGATATCAAAATGGTGAAATAATAAATATAATATGTAATCGTCAATAAGAACATTCATGTATAGGTAAAGGATGACGATCCACCTAGTTTGTTATAATCAAGTACGAATTTTAATAAGAAGCAGGTATCGCAAATACTTGTTAAATTTGTACTAATCCTTAAAATTGAAGGAGAAGAGATGAATGCTTCAAATGAGGGAGTGATAAGTAAGTCGAATTTACTACATGTTAAGAACAAATTTGTAGGTTTAAAATACAGTATCATTTATATGCAGCGTTTGTTATAATGAAGTGTTCTGTTGATAAAATATAAATACAAAGATTCTGACGATAATTTCATCTTAAAATGTGAAATACATCTACATCCTCAAATGCTAATTTGGTACAATTTTATGATTTTATAATTATATTAACATTTTGTTGAATCGGCTCCATTTATCTTAACTGTATGAACAAAGATTTATTTGTAGAAAATAAGGAAAAGGGTTACATTAAACAAATTGAGGAAATCAACGCGTGACTAAATTAATTACCCGCGTAATCAGTGCAAGGAGGTAGGATGTTTGAGTGTCTGGTGATGACGTTACACGTGACGGACACGTGTGTATGCTGTTTAGCGATGAATGCGTATATTTTTGGCCTACAAATATCCTTTCAACTATATATAAATTTGATTGATTATAGTTGGGTACCTAGTCATGTCATCCTATCATTATTTGAAATATGTTAATATGTCAAGTAGTATATTGAATTTCAAAAAATATATTTAATAAATACATCATATAATTATTAGAAGAATGTTCGCGCAATACAACGGGACAAAATTAGGTTTCACATTCATTCGATATGTAATACGTAAATTATAATTAAACTTTATACGATAATACATTATGATATAGTTTATCTTTAAAAGAAAAAAATCACATCTTTACTTTTTAAAAATGAGTTAAAACTAAATACCCAATATAAATATGTATATATATAAATGTGGTTGTGAACTCGATGATCAGGTTTCGAGTTGCGACTGTTATATTGCATGTTCAAAATGGCTAGGTCCAAGATTACGTGGGTATATAATTATGATTGGGGATCATAGGGGAAGGGGTCATATGAGGAAAAGGATGAGAAATTTTATTTGTGGTCATTGGATGATCTTTTGGGTTTGATCAATGGTTAAAAAGAGTGGCAAATTTGTAATTACTTTCAAAAATAAGGGTATTAGTTAACAAAAAAAACATAACATTAATTTTCACTCCACACTCCTTCCACTATTTAGACTTTTACATTTTAACCCTTTCACTTTATTTTCTTCCCTCTCCTACCTTCTTCTTCCTCCAACCCCACCACCCCTACCACTTGCTGCCGCCAGCCACCGCCGAATTCCGGCCGCCGAAATTTTAAAAAAAAAAAAAAAATTCAAAAAAAAAAAATTATCCAAAAAAAAAAATTCAATTTTTTTTTTTCAAAATTTTTTTTCACAATTTTTTCCCATAAATCTTTTATTAGATATAGTATTCCTTTTCCTACTGCATTTTTAATAAAACTATACGTTTTTTTTACTGCATTTTGTATATTATTGTTAATTAACTAAAAATTTTATATATTTTACTGCATCTCCTATACCCGATGTCAACAAAATACCGTACAAATTGATAATATATATAATCTAAAATGCTATATATGCAAAATGCAATAAAAACAACAATATGTATTATACTTTAATACAAAATGCAATACAAATAGATAATATGTAAAATACAAAATGCAATACAAATCGATAATATGTAAAATACAAAATGAAGTGAATAACAAATAATATATAATGAATGAAATATATGAAAAATGCATCAAAAATAACAAAATGCAGTGAAAATAATAAAATGCAGTACAAATAGATTATATATAATATAAAATGCAGTAAAAATAACAAAATGCAGTAAAAATAACAAAATGCGGTACAAATAAATTATATATAATATAAAATACAATAAAAAGCGAACAATGTGTACTAAATAAATATATGTAAAATGCAGTAAAAACAGTAGTATGTATTATACTTTCATACAAAATGCAGTAAAAATTGATCATATGTATAATATAAAATGCAGTAAAAAATAAATAATATGTAATATATGAAATATATGCAAATTGCAGTGAATAATAATAAAATGCAGTGTAATTTGAATAAAATGCAGTAAAAATATATTATGTATAACTTAAAATGCAGTAAAAAACAAACAATATATATAAGATTGAGGTGTATAAATAAAATGCAGTAAACAAATCAAAAGAATTATGTGTAAAATACAAAAATGCAGTAAAAACGAACAATATCTACTATATACATATACAAATGCAATAAAAATAATAAAATGTAGTACAAAGTGATAATATGTAAAAAAATTGAAAAAGAAAATCATGAAAAAAAATTTTAACAAATTGAAAAAAATAAAATTCCAACGACCGGCAGCGGCGGCGGCAGGTGGCAGCAGCTAGTGGTGGGTGGTGGTGGGTGGTGGAGGGGAAGGTGGGTAGGAAGAAAGTAGGAGGGACTAGTGTACACTATTAAAAAATTGATGAATATGATTGGTTAAAGTGGGTGTTCGAATGTTTAGCATCGTCTGCAACTGGTCCTGATGGGTTTAATTTTTTATTTGGGCCTAATCTCACACATGTATCACAATATTTTGGGGTTTAAATAATTATTGTCTTAAGCCCATGTATCACCATAGTTGGGCTGTGATGTGTGTTAAGTATAGGCAATTATAATCACAGGTTTTAATTAAGGAAATACTAAATAATACTATCACACAATTCAGGCAAGTGTTATCCTGATCATAGAATATAGTTTTATAAGTAAGTCCAGATTCGAACACAGGGAACGTGATTTAATCTATAACTAACTATTTATTTATCCTAATTACAATTATTACAATCAATATACAAACTTACAATAATATACAAGATAGGGGACGTTTTAGTTCCGATCGAACATATTTGTAATTGATACCGATTCTTAATAAGTAAGTTTTAAGGAACAACTTAAGAATACTTAATTGGATAGAAGATTATAACTATTTAAACTATTATTTATTAAACTTATTATATTAACTTATGTCTATTTGCGTATTGGCTATTATTATTGTGATTTACTAATATAGAAAACCACAAAGGTTAAGATAATTTTCATATAGCAATACAGTCAAAGGTTATGTAAAGTATTACTATTTATTAAGACCTATCAACATATTATTGATACAATTTCAGGGTCGGTTGAATTACAATGCTGCTTAACATCTAATGAAACATAATCACTTAATTTAAAAACCCAAAAGATTAATAAAGTTTATCTATAAATCAGTTAATTATGATCATTAACATAATATAACACATAATTCTTGCATAATAATATTCAATAATATAGTTCCAACATAAATATATAATTCATATAATAAACCTAATAAACATACATTTAAACATTCATAACGAAAATCTAACAAGCAATTAATTCAAATAAACAATATCCATAGTAACCCAAAAGGTTAATAAAGTTATAAGGATAAAGAAACCGAACCAATTGACGAACTAGCTTTTCCTAGGGTTAAAAACCTTCAAACCCTAGCTCCTAAGCCTCCAAATTCGCACCTAAAGCTGGCCTAAAACCCTAACTTTCGTATTTCTCTTCTCTGAATCGTATATCCTTTAGCTTAGACTAAGCCTCTATTTATAACTTTTCTGGCCGACCTTCCAACCGCCGGTTGGGAATTCCAACCGCGGGTTGGAGTTAATTGAATCCCACTCCAACTCTGCGCTTTACACCGACTTGAAACCCTTAACCCCAACCGCCGGTTGGTTACTCCAACCGCCGGTTGGTTTGTTTTTCCAGAATATTCCACAAACGGGTTTGGGCTTCAATGTGGGCTTTCTTTCTTCTTAAACGGATTCAACTTGTTTTCTTGGCCTATTTCTTCAATATTATCATCTTAGTCTTCATTTCTTTAAGGTTTAAATCTTCTTTTCTTCAATTGCTTTAATTTCTTCAGTTTTGAACTTATTTTCGTTCCTTTTTCTCCAATCTTCAATTAAAATACATCTCTGCAAATATTAACAAAATAAGTATCTAAAATCATATAAATGCATAAAAATGTATACAAATATAGGGATAAATAGTATAAAACATAGTATCTATTTGATGCTTATCAAATATCCCCACACTTAAGTTCTGCTTGTCCTCAAGTAGAATACTAAATAAAATTTAAAATAAGCATCAAACTTAATATTTAAAAATCAGAATACCAAAACTAAAAACCTGTTTTATCAATTAAAAATTTAAACAATTTAATTAACATGGATAACTATAATGTACAAATAAAAATTATTATTATTCGTGTAATATATAGTTCATGAACGATTACTAATATATTTATCCACTTTAAACAATCTATATTTATACTTCTGAATACATCTTTATTATTAGAATGTATATTATTTATGATTTCCATATATGATATACTCTTACACTTAATCATGCAATTTACTCATATATTCCAAATAAATATATAAAATCCATTTTTAAGAATCAAGACATTGGTGACAGGTCTGCATTTACGTGCAACAGAGCGACATAACTTGATTCAGGTAAAGTATTTTTTTTAAATCAAACCAGCGGTGACAGGTCTGTACAGCCGTACAACAAAGCGACATAGTTTGATTTTTATCTTTATTCATTTTTTATCAAGAATTTCTTCTTTCTTCTACTTTATTTAAGAATACTAATTAGAAACTAGGTCTGTACTTACGTACAACAGAGGAAATAATTAGTAGACCCCCAAATGTTTTTATATAAATATAAAGATATATAAAATTATTGCATGATAAATCTAAGAATTAAGACTTTTATGTCATACATCATATTATGTACCATAAAATAATAAACAAGTTATTTATATTAATTTCTTAAAATTCAGAAATCTTCATATAGATTACCTATTAGTACATCATATCATCCAACTCCATCTATTTTTGTTGTTAAGTTTTACCACGTAATTTGCATGGAGGTATCATTTACGAGCAATTTTGAAACTTATTGTATTGAAAATAGACGGAATTGGTAAAACTTAACAACAAAAATAGACGGAGTTAGACGGATGTACCATTTACGAGCAAATTTGAAACTTATTGTATCAAAAATATGAAAAAAAGTTCGGGTATGATGTGTGAAAATGTGTGTAAACTACATGTATGGTTTATGGAATTTTCTCATAAGTATAATTAAAACATTATTTTTAATTAATTGATTAATTGAAACTTATTGTATTAAAAACATGAAAAATAAGTTCGGGTATAATATGTGAAAATGTGTGTAAACCACATGTATGGTTTATGGAAGTTTCTCATAAGTATAATTAAAATATTATTTTTAATTAATTAATTATTATTATTATTATGCATTAACTCATTAATGCTTTCATTAAGGGTTAATTAATGCTTTCTTAATTAAAGAACCAAAAAACTTATGATGTTATTAAGTTTTTTAATGGTAAGATTAGCAAGTTGTTAATTAATCTAAGGGTCATCTCTAATTCAAAGTTTTTCTTTTAATTTATAAGATAGATACATAATGATCTATATATTTTGCAACTTAACTGAGATTGTTTTATGTATAACCGCAACTGATTTTTCACTTATGACATTGATTGTAGGTTCGAGTTTCAGGACTACTGCAATAATTATATATATTCATACATAATTGTTAGTATATATTTGAGGTTTATATTTTGTAATTTTATTTTATAATAAGGCAAATAAAATAGGGTATATGTTTATAGGAATTCAATAACAAAAAATTAAGCGAAAATCATTGTTAAACTTTGTAAATATAAGACACATTGTTCATATTTATTACCAATCCTCATTCTTTACACAGTGGTTGTGACATTCCTCTAAATTAGGTATATACTTATACTTAATTACATGCATTCTTACGTTAATTCCCTGCACAAAAATCTGAACTAAAATAATGATATGATGTCAGTCTAGCGAGCCCAAAAATTGTTGAACAAAAAGTATTTCAAAAATTTATAATTTATTATAATTATAAATTAAACGATACGAAATAATATCAGAGTGAATCCGACAAAATATATACAATAGTTGGTGATACAAGTTTAGAGAAAACGCGAAAATATTTTTGAATGCTTATTTATTTAAAAATATTATGCGAAAAGTTAGAAGTCATAATAAAACGTAAATTATTATACGTTTTATACAAAATGTGTCATACGCGACAAGAACATACAAAACAAATCCGACAACCAAAATAATAAAAATTATTTTTATTATTTCAACTAAGTATTTAGAAATTACTATAGAATAAATTTTATGAATAATTGAGTGGAACACGGGGTACAAATAATTGAACCCGTACACGAAATTGACGGATTAAATATCCAAAATACTTAAACACTGAAAATATCTACGAACAGAGTAGTGTTGAGGCCATACTCTTTCTTTGACAAATGAACCCACTCCAGATACTTTTTTTGTTCAAAAACTCACACAACCATTTCTCCTCAATTATTTGCCTTTTTTTTTTTCTCTCCATCGGAAGCAGCAACCAACAACATTATCATCTCAGCATCATCATTTTTCTTCACTGCGAGAAAAACTCTTTCTCTATTTCCTTTTATTTATTGTTGATTTTATCTTATAAATACTACCTAGTCATGATAGATTGATAGATTCAACATTAAAATGAAAGCTAAATAAACTAAACACACGTATACAAAAGTTAGTAAGAAAGGCTTCCTAATTATTTGAGATAACAACTCTAAAATGGCTAAGTAAGGATACCCGAATGGGTGGTAGCATTATTCAATGGTGTTGCTGATTTGTTTATGTGACTATATGCTAATTTGGAAAGGTGATGTGTAACACATAAACTATATTAATAGCAAGCTTTCCTAATGTAGAAAGAGAATTAGTATTATTCAATATGATATAGTTTAAAATTAATACTTTACTTGATGATGTTGTGACAAAGGTGAAATGAATTTGGTTTAATTTTGGGTGAGTTTGTCACTCATTTTGTAATACGGATTGTTATACATTCAGATAAAATAAAAAGTTTACTCCATGTATATTTAGAAGTTATCAAATATCAACTTATGGACATTTTAATATCTCATAAAATAAAATATACATTCTTTAACAATTTATGGTAAAGTGTTAAAACTTTTATCACTATAGTTTTCACCGTATTATATTCTTTATATATATATATATATATATTCTAAATATATATACACAATGACAAATAATACGGGTATAAATATATATACGAACGGATTGGACACGATAAATTTTGTGAACGGAAATAATCATTTGAAATATATAAACTAAATATATTTTGAACGAGTTAAAGTTTCTGGTACAAACTTTAATTGGATATATATATATATATATATATATATATATATAATGGTACAAAACGAAATCAATTTTCGTAACGAACAAATTTATGTTTTTGAAACATACTCGACAAACTATGTATACATATACATATGTATATACATGACAAAAATATTATATATACGAATATATATATATTCAACTAATAAGTATATGTATATGTTAACATTTCTCAAATCAACCAAGAACACACATAACTTCATGAATAATAACTCGATAAAAACATATTAACCGGACAAATACCCAAAAACAAGACAAACCTCACACAGACTCAAAACCCTATGATTCAACACTGATAGGTGGAGATCATACACAATCATTCAAAAACTAAACCTAAATGTGAGAGCTTCTAAAATCTTAGTAATGAAGATGATGCACCTATTGAGAGAGTAATAACTCTCTGTACGTAATATAAAACAAAATAAAATAAAAAAGATGTTTCATAGAAGCCTCTGCAGTAACACATCTTCAAATAAGCCCCCTGTACTTTTAGACTCGAACACTTCATACATGAACCTTTATTGAACTAACCAAAGATCCCTTGAACTTACCTGAAAATGACAAAATGACACTAAACAAGAAATAACTAGACTAAGCAAGTCTAGATTATACAATTTAACAATTAGTCACATTATAAAAGTTAAGATTGATATAAAATACTTTATATTTTTAACAGTATATATACTTACGTGTTCCGAACGATTCAGCAATAACTATAATTTGTGAAAATAATAATTATTTTCAACACAAATCACCAACGACCTGTACAAACTTAAGAAATTAATAATTTTTGCAAAACAACCAAAATGTTAACATAATTTGACAGACTGTCAAAGTACTTATGTTAATACATTATTGTGTATGGGTTGACTTTATTTTGGGCGACATCATTACTACTTGCTAGCTCTCACATCCACAACATCTACAGTGAGTTCACAACCTCTACTTTTAAATATTTTCTGCTTTTAAACATAGGGGTGCTAAACATAGAAATTGCATGCTAACACATGCAATCAAATTATAAATGCTTTATAGCTTTATACAATTGTTTGATTTTTGAAATTACAATTTCACAACTATTTGGGAATTAGACAACGAATCCTAGTACGGACCTAGACTTACAATGTAGTGCATAAAAGTCCTTATGGCTATAGACTATAACCATTAGCTAGGTGACTCTAGCCACTGAGTATACAGATAGTACTATCGCCGTGACGACCCTCCTACAGTTTTGGAGCGTATACTTACAGGTCCTATTTGGCAAACAACTACTGCTGGTCGTGGTTTGGTTATAGGGTTTGGTCGCGTTACTTTAACTCGTCAGGTTTAGCTCACGTTTTGAGGGATCACCGTCTAAGTCTTCCCACAAAACTACTATTTAGGAAGTGAGTTCCTACGAACAACTATTTTGGAAATGTTAGTCCTTGATAGGATTAACCTGTGTTTCATACAAACTATTATTTGGTAAATGTTATTTATACTTGAAATAACTTGTGTTTCCTACACAACAAACAACTATTATTATTAGGAAATGTTTTCCCTTAATTGGTTAAACTTGTGTTTCCTACACTATATACAAACCTGTGAATTCACTCAACATTTTTGTTGACGATTTCTCTATGTTTTTCAGGGAATTAGCAGCATAGGTAAGAACTGCATGCATATCAGGACGGTCAACCCTGGACTTGTTAGGATGCCACTACTTTTGGGACACTTAGATTTCCTTCATATTACTACAATTCATTTGTGGTTATATCTACGAAATCTACTTTTGTGCTATGTATTTTTATAACATACTGTTTCAAACACTACTACTATTGTTACAACTCTTCTAAGTTGTAATCTTTTGTAAAACTACTTAATTATTGGCATCTTAATACATTATGTTCTGCGATAATCATATGCTCTGGATGTATGTATTTGTTGTTTGTATTACTGCTTACAGCCCTGCCACGTCACTAAGCTTCCGCACACTACTCACACTAATTGTAATTACCGTTTGGCAGGGTGTGACAGTGGTACAACTTTGTGTATTTTTAAAAGAAAAAATAACTTATATCATTTCCCTATTTCAGTTTTATTTGAATGATTCCAGAGTAAAACGAACCAATAATGCAACCAACATTACAACACCATTCACATTTTCTGTAAAAGGTGTAAAGACTTAGCTAATAGGGTACATGAAACATGGGAAAGTGGGTGATTATTTGAGATTATGCCCCATTTATGAAGAGCACTAATTAATTAATTGTTTAAACGATAGTTCAAGGACAAAAAACTATATGGTTAGGTTGCAAGTGCAAATCCTTCATGTTGGAAACTTGGTTATAGTGCACATTATCTTCTTAATGACCTTTTCTAATTGATTTTAAGAGTTGTTAATAACAACCGTTAAGACATACATAAAAGATTACACATTAACCTATATTCAGGGACTAAAAATTTGTTATGCATTGATACGAGTGCATTTTATATTCGTGATAAATGTGAGTCTTAAAAAAAATGAGTACAAATATATTTGTGATAGGAGTCCATGCCTGTAAAAAATAAAAAATAATGATAAAAAATGAAAAATGAAATGAGTACAAATGATATTAAAAAATATAATACACCGACGTCTTAATAACAACTCTTAATTGTGTAGTTATCAGTTTTCTTGATTTTGTTGGAACGGTTGAGTATATAGCTTTGTGATTTGAGTTTTGACGAATAAAAGTGCGCATAAATAATAATAATAAATAAACATAATCAAGCAACACATATATATGCACCCAATCACCTAAACAGAAGTTGACAATTTTATTGTTATTGCAAAGGTTGGTTTATAAAGTAACTTGTACTTATGTAGTTATGTAGGCAAATGGAAAGTTTGTGATCAAAGGCAATATATAATTAATTAATAAAACGATGTGTGTCTATTGTCTAATCTAGTCCACTTCGAGTAGCGTCAAAGTGACATATATATTGGGAGTACAAGTGTATAAAACAATCATCATCGATATTAATTATAGTACTGTTTAATAAATCCTTACGTTAAATAATATTAGTGGGGTTTAAATGATAATAGAAATTTACGTGAGAATGAAGGAACCAATGATATCGTGTCATGTGTACAAAAAGAATGTTCCACATGTACAAAAGAAATTTACCTCCAACATCAATTATCTCACAAACGACAAATCGAAAAATTATGAAAATTGTACCATAAGATTCAGCGTTTTCTTCTCCTCGATTGTCGTCCATCAAGGCATACCTTCGACAAATGTTTTTTTCATCTTTTTTGGTGAGTTTCACATTTACTAACACATGTATTAAAGCGTTGCGTTTGGGGTTTAGGGTTTAGGGTTGGGGTTTTGAGGTTTCGGGCGAAACCCCAAACCCTAAACCCAAACCCCTAAACCCCAAACCCTAAACGCTTTACAAAACTCTAAACCCTAAACCCTGCTAAACCCTAACCCTAACCCTAAACGCTAACCCTAACCACAAATCAAATGTACAACCAATCACTAACAAATGTGTTACTAATTTATAAAACTCACCAAAAAATGAAGGAAAAAAAAGTTGTCAAAAGTATGCCTTGAGAGATGGCAAATCGAAGATGATAAAGCGCTGAATTTAATGGTGCAATTTTTATAATATTTTGATTTTTTGTTTGTGAGATAATTGATTTGGGGGTAAATGAGTTTTGTACATGTGGAGAATTTTCCTTGTACACATGACACTGACATCATTTGTTCATTCATTTTCACTCAAAATTGATGTACTCATTTGAACTCTACTCCAAATAATATATTAAATATTAAATCATTAAAATGCAGAAAAATTATATTTGAATGTGTTCGTGCACGATATTTAAAGGGTATTTGGTTTGTTAGTGGAAATGGTACAGGAATGAAAATCAAATGTAAATCCAACCTCCTAGATGGGTTTATAGTATACACATTTTCTTATTTTTATATTTTACCTCAACTATGAATACGAATGAAACCCATATACCCTCATCTCATTCCCATAAACCATACACACCCCCAAGGAGTAAAGAATACAGATTATGTGTATATAGAAATTTTAATGGTTAGAAATGTAATTTACATATTACACCAAGGGCTAGAGGTGCAAAAAAATCGGTTTTTTTCGGTTTTCGGTTTTTTAAAAACCGGTTTTTAAAAAACCGGTTTTTTATCGGTTTCGATTTTTTTCGGTTTCGGTTTTTCGGAATCGTTTTTTTTCGGTTTTAAATGTTCGAAATCGGTTTTTTTTCGGTTTTGACCCGGTTTTAACCGGTTATTTTTTTTCGGTTTTTTTTCCGGATTCGAATTCGGTATAAATTGTAACACCCGCATTTGTGGCTTGAGGGCAAATTGGTAATTTCCTTACTTATATAATATTATTTAATATATATACATATTGTGTTTTATATGTTTTGAATTATAACTAAGGTAAATAGGTCTCAGAAATTATTGTGACTAATGAAATGATAGTTGTTTTAATTTACTTTAATCGACAGTACAATAAAAGAGTTTCCTCGCAATTAGTATTTAGGTTCCAGACAATAGAGTTAAGACGGATATAATAACTAAAAGTATAAGGTCGGTTTTATGGGTTGAGGTGAGTAACCTCTGCATCTTAATTTTCCCCAATTTGGAGAAACTTGCAAGAACTTATACAATTATCTATACTTGAACAAAATTTCTATCAAATCAAACTCAATAACAAGTTGTTGCTGGATTCTTGTTCTAGTTCTTGATATCATCATCAACTCATAATCTTCAAGTGTAAGTGTTATAAGTATTATTATGAAATCAATTTGGTAATTAGGTTAAATATGAAATTGATGAAATAGTTGGTTCTTTGTGTGATAGACATGTTAATTGATGTTATTTGAAGTTATTATCAGATTATTAGTATCACTATTATCATTCTCAATTTTCCTTTTAAAGTATAAATGTTTGATTTTGATGAACTTGTACTTGTTAGGTCAAGAATGAGAAAAATGAATTGATTGATGATATGTGTTGTTAAATAATGTTGTTTGAGGTTGTTAAAAGTAGTGTGATGTTTATTTGCAGCTTAATATGTTGGTTGTATGATTTAGTATGTGGAAATTGAGAAAATTTGTGAGTTAGGATCGTGCTGTAAACTGATGAACAGACCTGAGTTTCTGGGTTTGGACAGGATAGCCGATCGGCTATCTTAAACCGATCTGCTACTCATGCAAAGCCGAACGGCTATGCTTAGCCGAACGACTAGTTTAGTTCAAAAATGCAACAGAACTTGACTTAGGTGAAAAGGCTTAAAAATCAACTAAAGAAGCAGATCTGCTAAGGTAAAGCAGATCGGCTTTGATCTGCTACAGGCTCAAATCAGTTTTCATTTTGTGTTATACTCACAAGTGCATAGTTAATATATATATTCATGATTGTATGATTACTTGTATAATATCATGATTCAAATAAGGTTATTGATGGATGATAAGTTATTGACTTATGTGTTTTGTGGTGATTACAGATACACCAAGAACTCAGTAAATTAGTCAACTGAGTAAGTGGACTGAAGTGAACAGGTGAGTGGACTTGTACTCTCAGTATGAATTGGTTGTAACATAATTGGTTACAACAAATGAACATAGTTGTTATTATTAATGTTGATTGTTGAATATTGACTGATGAAGTACAAGTGAAATGTGTGATGAGTCGCCTTTGGGCATTAGTTGATATAGAGGTCAACAATGGTTGGACTGTGTGGCTACAGGTTAACCATCATAGGGTTTGTAAACATGTGTTGTGAACGGAACTTATGTTGGTTAAAGGTAGCAAACAGTTATCGGTAAATCACTGTAAAAGCCTGCAGTGATAGTAAGTGTCGCTTGGTGGGCCACCGCGGTCTGAGGGCGCCACAAGGACCACCGATCCTCTTGATGATGATGATGAGTCTATGTGATACTTGTTGATAATTATTTATGTTGAACTAAGTCAAACTGTTAGTAACAGGTTTACTTACTTAGCTTCGTGCTAATCCCGTTGTTTACTCCTTGTAGGTTTGACTTGAAAGGAACTGGGCAGGGAGTACTTGGAAGGGGTTGACCATAACTACTCTGATAATATTTAGATATTATATATATCCCAGTTACATTTTGAATAGTTTGTAAATAATCAAATAATACTTTTGGTAGATGACTTTATGTCATCCATTATATAATGTAAATAGTTTACGCTTCCGAACTATTGTTGTTATTTTAAAAAAAAAAAAATCTTGTGTGTTACATAAATGTTTCCAACCGGTTCGGGTTGTAAACCCGGATCCAACCCGGTTTTTTATATAATTGAGTTTTTTTCCGAGCGTTGAGCGTTTTCGGAAAAACCAACGTTTGGGCCAAATCTTTTTGATTGGAATGTTAGTACATTAGTAATGGAAACATAATTGATCAAGAACTACTCTAAAAGTCTTACCAATCTTCCTAAAAAAAATGTTTTGTCAGAAAAGTCTATAATAGAATTAACCGAAATAGCGTAAGGCGTTTTCATGAAAACCAACGTTTGGGCCAAATCTTTTTGATTGTAATGTTAGTACATTAGTAATGGAAACATAATTGATCAAGAACTACTCTAAAAGTCTTACCAATCTTCCTAAAAAAAATGTTTTGTCAGAAAAGTCTATAATAGAATTAACCGAAATAGCGTAAGGCGTTTTCATGAAAACCAACGTTTGGGCCAAATCTTTTTGATTGGAATGTTAGTACATTAGTAATGGAAACATAATTGATCAAGAACTACTCTAAAAGTCTTACCAATCTTCCTAAAAAAAATGTTTTGTCAGAAAAGTCTATAATAGAATTTACCGAAATAGCGTAAGGCGTTTTCATGAAAACCAACGTTTGGGCCAAATCTTTTTGATTGGAATGTTAGTACATTAGTAATGGAAACATAATTGATCAAGAACTACTCTAAAAGTCTTACCAATCTTTCTAAAAAAAATGTTTTGTCAGAAAAGTCTATAATAGAATTTACCGAAATAACGTAAGGCGTTTTCATGAAAACCAACGTTTGGGCCAAATCTTTTTGATTGAAATGTTATTACATTATTAATGGAAACATAATTGATCAAGAACTACTCCAAAAGTCTTACCAATCTTCCTAAAAAAAATGTTTTGTCAGAAAAGTCTATAATAGAATTTACCGAAATAGCGTAAGGCGTTTTCAAGAAAACCAACGTTTGGGCCAAATCTTTTTGATTGGAATGTTAGTACATTAGTAATGGAAACATAATTGATCAAAAACTACTCCAAAAGTCTTACCAATCTTTCTAAAAAAAATGTTTTGTCAGAAAAGTCTATAATAGAATTTACCAAAATAGCGTAAGGCGTTTTCATGAAAACCAACGTTTGGGCCAAATCTTTTTGATTGAAATGTTAGTACATTAGTAATGGAAACATAATTGATCAAGAACTACTCCAAAAGTCTTACCAATCTTCCTAAAAAAAATGTTTTGTCAGAAAAGTCTATAATAGAATTTACCGAAAAAGTCTATTTCGGTCGTTGGAAATGTAAATAATTTGGAAATGTAAATAATGCAATTACAACTAAAAATGGAAACATACAAACATAACTTTTATTTGAATGATACAATTACAACTAAAAATGGTAAAGTATATCGAGCTTCGGCATGGCCATCACCCGGATACACTTAACCACTTATATCATCCCAAACTTCATCTTCATCGACGGATTCAACTTCAAGTTCTTCAAATTCACCTTCATCTAATTCGGTCGTTGGAGGTGATATCCCTAATGCGACTTCTTCATCTTCGATAATCTCTTCAACGTTACCTAATAGTGGACCTTCTAACGTTGTTACATTTTGTATCCTATCTACCCCGTCCAAGTAATCCTTCAAACACACGCATACTTCAACGGATTCAACGGTTAGTCTTGACCTTTTTTCCGATAAAATTCTACCACTATTAGAAAATGCCGATTCTGAAGCTACCGTCGAAGCTTGGACGGCTAATAAATCTCGAGCCATTGCGGATAAAATTGGAAATTGGACTTCTCTTTCTTTCCACCAACTCAAAATATCAAAATTACGGAAATCCTCAACACTTAAAGTGGTTAAAAAGTTTGTAGACTTATAGTGTCCCAACTCGCTTGTTGGAGCCGATGTACGTTGACGCTTTGTAGCGTCTTCAAGTAAAGCATTATAAAGGTTTATGCTTATGTCACTCGATGATGCTCGAGATGTTCCCGCCCGCATGGAGTCCACAAGTGAGTTTGGTTGGTAACCAATTTTTGTTGCATAAATCTCAAACAATTGTGTAAAACCATTTTCAAATCTAATAATTTCATTTGTAATATAGTTGGGGCTGTCGGTTAAGTTTAAGTCCAAATTTTCCATTATTGTTGTGAGTATACGTTGTACGCCGCCAACATTTATAGTTGGATTTAGTGCGGCGGCACAACTAAAAACCAAAGGCATATTACCAAAATATTTTATAAATTTCTTTTTTATAACTCTAACCATTTTTCTAAACATTGGAAATGACGAAAGTTCAAATTCTTTTAATTTTTCAGTCATTATAAAATTTTGGTTTAGAACTAAAGGGCTAGTTGGGTAATATACACCCGATAATATAGTAGTAGCATCTTTAAAAACTATTAAAAAAGACGTTAAATCATAAAGTTGATCCCATTCGTAATCGGTTATAGCTACCGACTTATTTCTATCAACTAACAACGTATTAAAAGCATTTAAAGTATCACGCTGTCTTAAAATATTTTCAAACATAATGTGAGTAGAATTCCACCTAGTATTATTATCATAGCATGGTCCTAGGGGAGTTTCACCACATTGTACACGAAAACGTCTATAATTAATTTGACGTTCGTTACTAGAACTATATATAGTTACTAATAAACCCTTAAATTTTTGACGTAAAGTATCACATATTTTTAATGCCGCTTGCACGGACAAATTTATAATATGAGCAACACAACGAGAATGAAAAAAAGCGCCATTTAAAATTGGTTTTACACGTAATTTTAGTAAATTCATAGCTCTCGTATTATTTGACGCATTATCTAGTGAAATTGTAAAAACTTTATCGTGTAAATTATATTCAATTAAAGTGTCATTTAAAATTTTCCGCAAGTTACATCCCGTATGCGGATAACCAAACAATTTAAAAGCAATTGTACGTTTCATTAACAACCAAGACTCGGGATGAAACCAATGGGCCGTAACGGCTAAATAAGAATTTGCCGTACCATGTGGTGCGGTCCAAACATCACAAGTAATAAAAACGCCATGTTTATAGTTTAGAAAACCATCAATTATATTTTTTTTAGCATTTTTCCACAATTTAAACGCATCGTTTCTAAGGGTAGTACGACTTACTTGTTGATATCGCGGTTGTAGTCTCGTTTTGATGATACTCGTAAGCCGTTGGTTGTCAAAGTGGTTGAATGGAAGCGCCTCTTGGATGACAAACTTGGTAAAATCTTCTCGAAGAGCTTCGGCATCGTATATAAATACCCCACCATCCGAACCGAGTGTCGTTTGTGAGGCATCTTGACTAGCGGCTCTACAAGCCGAGGTCATGTGACTTCTTAATGTTGAGTTTGATGTGGGGTTATAGAACTTCCCACATCTTTTGCAACGAGCCTTACTAAACCCATCACTCATAACACACAAATCGTAATTCACCTAAATTTCCGGGTTCCGGGTCGTTGATCTAACTTGCACGACATCAACATTTGTGTAAACTTTATTTCGTACAGTGCTACCAACGGAAGCGGAACCGGAAGCGGAAGCTTGAGAATGTATGTTTTCCATTTTCGCAAACAAAAAGTGTGTGTATATATATATATAGTTTTTGAGAGAATAATAGAATATAAAATAATATGTAAGAATATGAGAGAATATAAGAGATTTTGGTGTGTTTTAAAACCCAAACCATCCAAGTATATTTATAGGGGGTTTAGGGGGGCAAAGGCACCCAAATAGGGCCAAAAAAACGGACACAAGGGGCTGGTAACGGCTATGTAGCCGTTTGGCCACTTTTTCGAAAAAAACCGATTTTAACCGGTTTTTTCAAAAAACCGGTTTTAACCGGGTAAAAAACCGGAAAAAAACCGGTTGACAGAAATAGCTTAAACCGGTCCTAACCGGTTCGGTTAGGAAAAAACCGATCCGGTTAAAAAAAACCCGGTTATTGTATTAACCGGTTTCCGGTTATTCGATCGGTTAGGAAAAAACCGGTTAAAAATTTGCACCTCTACCAAGGGCGGATGCAATTTGTAAGTTGGGGTTCCCGGGCCCCATCAAATTGGGCTTCTTACAAAACATGTATGTAATTCTTGATATAGTCCAAAATAAAATGTGATACCCAAGAAAAGCCCATTTGTGTGGATAAAATCTATTATGGATCCCTTTATTTATGCATTTTCTTACATTTTTATAAGAAAATGTATTTACTGGCTTTAGTATTTAGTTTTCAATTTGTTGTTCAGAATATTTTTCTCATAACAGGAATCTGCCCGCCATAATGTAAATACTTGAAAGTTTATCTTACACTTTCATATATATACGTTTCGTTTAACCAACTTTTTATTTCAACGAGAGGTTGAGAGTAGATGACTGATGACTCGAGATCAGTATACTACAAAATTGAGGGAAACTATAATAACGTAATGTCGATTTTCTCATTAGCCAATTTTTATTTATTTTTAAGTTATATATTGATATATTGTGATAAGGAAAATGATTGATATGCCTAATTGTGTATAACTAAATGTAGGCCTACAAATGTGATTGGTGGGTTTCAAAAATTGATTGGATAAGATTAAGAGAGAAAAGAAATCCAACCAATCAAATACTTAGATCTACTTATAGGTCTGTGTAATTAAGTCTAGTTAGCATTACTAGTTTACTACTATGATAAAAAAAATTAAAACCATGTCGCATAATCCCCATTTAGTTAGTCTGTCTGTTCTCTGTTACTATTAAAATACTTGGTCCACTTTGTGTAAAGAAGTCATTATATAAGGGAGTAAAATGTCAAACCAGTAAAACTAAAAGTCAAATTTGTATATTCTTTTAAATTTGAAAGCATCATTTTTTATTGCACACCTAGTTAATGACGACGATCGATTTTAATCCCCAAAATTTCTACACATATTTCGTAAATTGATAGATGAGTTGACTCATTTTTTACCCGATCACTGAATTATTGAGGTAATTGAATACACTTGTGTATAATTTCTGGTTTATTTTGTTAAATTTCAGTTGATTAATTACAGTAAATGCATCTCTGTTAGGGTTTACTAAAACCTAGGGTTACTCACTTGATCCAGCTGATTTGATTTGTAAATTTGATCATCATTATCGTTATTGAATCAAGTGTTTATTTGTTGTTGACTAGTTATTTTGATTTAGGGTTTACTGAAATCTAGCTGATTGTAAAGATGGTGTTGGTATTGGCAATTGGGGATTTACATATACCACATAGGGCACCTGATCTACCTGCAAAGTTTAAATCTATGCTTGTTCCTGGAAAGATTCAACATATTATTTGCACCGGTAATCTCTGTATCAAAGTAAGTGATAACTAACTCACTTATGTAGTACTACTTATAATTATGATTTGGATCGTGCAAATGCAATTTGTTTGTTTCGTTGATTTGGATCAAGCAACTATGCATTTATACCATATTAAGTGTTTGAAAACTATTTGCTTGTTTTTTTGTTGTTAGACTGCCAATGTAAATCTGGAAATGTTAACTAGAAAGGAAAGCCTGAATGGCAAGAGGGAGCGAACACAATGATTGAGTGCCTTCTAGAGTTCTCTCTCACTATTTCATTGAAACTACTTTTTATGCTGCAACTCTGACCGAGTCCCTCTTACTATCATCAGTTTGGTGTAATTGGTGAAACTACTTTACAAGATTCCTTTTACCGGGATTACAGTTTGTGTAGCTCGTGACAATCCAATCACCGTCTAGCATCTGCACATTTATACTGCTATCAGACTTATATGTAGACATGGAAACAAACTTATCAACGGATTTTTCTGTAAATCTTATCATAAGCTGCTTTATTGTTTTTCTTAACACTGTAATTATTAGCACTGCAAGTATGTATATGATTGTCTGTTTTACAATAATACCATGGTAGTGAATATCATCAGTTTAAATCTTACCAGCCTGATGTCCAATTGGAGTCGTCCCCTCACACTTGTTTGTATGCGCTGTCAATTATATTAGACATCACATTACTAATGTGCTGTGACTGTTAGTTATGGTTATAGGGTTGCCAATTGACATGTATCAATAATCAAAACCGTTTGGTTACTCATCCACTGATGATCAGTACACTTACTGATTCAAGTGAATATGTTGAGTAAGCGTGTTCTGGTCTGCTGCTCATGATGTGCTTGATCAATAACACTAATTGATGTTGTTTTGACTTTTTTGTATGTAGAAGCTACGAGGTCATGGTATCAGTCTTGGCAACTGAAAAATTAGGCCCTAAAGATATAAAGGCCTAATTAGCCTAATTATCATCTGGCATAGTGTCGTGGTAGTTTATTCTCTTGAGGGTTTCTAGTTATAATTTTATTAAAAAGACATATTTAATTATCAGATAGTAAAGAACGCTCAGCCTCTCTATGACACCCTAAGAAAGATCATCGAAACAAAGTCGTTTTTGTGAATGGTGTCTGAGCAGCTGTTTTTTTTTTATGAATCCCAAATTTGTTCTGGATATTGGTTTGGCTACTCATCACATTCTTATGGGGCCTATGTCTTCATGAGCAGGAAGTACATGATTATTTGAAGAGCCTATGCCCAAGCTTGCATATTACTCGAGGTGAATATGATGAAGATTCTCGTTATCCAGAGACCAAAACACTTACCATTGGGCAATTTAAGCTTGGATTGTGTCATGGTCATCAGGTTAGTCATGTCACCTTGAGCTTAGTCATGATCAATTACATATATTATGACTTCAATACCTTTAAGTTTTATGTAACCTAAAGACATCATACCAGTTTTTAGAAGTTGCTTTCATAAAAAAAAACTTAAATGTTGGATCACTTGGATGCTCATTACGCATATCAACCATTTCTTATATGACATGTCTCATTTGAACGATGTGATTAACTGTCTAATTATCTAAATCCCCATTGCAAAATGACAAAAAAGAAGATATTATTGTAGGGATGAGAATATTGGTAATTTGTGGAAACGTAAATGCAAAAGAATCAAGCATACTGCTTGCCAATTTTTTCCACAATCCTTTTGTTGTTGCAAAATCTATTGTTTTCTTCTTTAGCAAACTTATAGTTATCCATCTTCTTTAACAAAGTTATACTTATCCAGGTTGTTCCATGGGGGGATTTGGATTCTCTTGCCATGCTCCAAAGACAGTTGGATGTTGACATCCTCGTTAGTGGTCATACTCATCAGTTTAAGGCTTACAAACACGAGGCGGGTGTTGTTATAAACCCTGGTTCAGCCACTGGTGCATACAGCAGCATCACCTACGATGTAAACCCGAGCTTTGTTCTCATGGACATTGACGGGCTACGTGTTGTTGTCTATGTTTATGAACTCATTGATGGAGAGGTAAAAGTTGACAAGATCGATTTCAAGAAAACATCCACAGCCACTATATAAGATCACTGATCACTTTGCTGCTAACTCTACTAGGCTTCCTTTTATGTTTTTTGAACCCCATTTTCATTTGGTGTATGTGATCTATTTCTTTTTTTTTTTCCTTTTCTTTATTCTTTTCTTTCATCTTTTTGTAATGAAGTTATAGTTCGAAATGATGAAACCCCATCAGATTTGGATCCTTCTTGGTAGTTTTTATCGGCTTGTTACATGTAATAAGATTTGGATGTTTGGTTGTGCAATCCATTCTCATGTAATTGTAACTCCCAACATGATTTCGAATGCCATATTACCTTTGTAATGATACTGAAGGTTTCTTTAGGAGTTGGTTGTCACTTGTCAGCCACACATGCCTAATAATGCTCAGCATGTTTTTTGATTCTTTAGAGGTCAATGCTTGATTTCTCTTATCTAGTTGACAGAGATGGTGCCTTTCTCGTTTGCGACGAATACACCAGATATTCTCGTGTAGTAGGTCGGTCTTTTCAGTATATCTGGGGTATGAATACCAAAAATTTATTGTGTTAACATAACATTACAGAAAATCATTGAAACTTGTCTGGTTTTATTCTAAGATGTATGCATACACATATGAACTGCAAGCCTTAGCTAAACTGTAATTGGGTATAGACATACCTCATATTAGGTACACAGATCGTATATAAAAGTATATATAACTAATAGATCAATGATCTTAATAGTCGAAGCAATCATAACTGGCCCTTTTGACTTCTGACAGCCATGTACCAAAGTGGCGAGCTGCTCACACGTACCATTGGTCCCATTTACAAACAATGCACTAGCTTAGAGGTAGACATGTATCCTCTTGTATGACGTCCCACCGTTTTGCCCAGTTACACATACTAAAATCACGGTTACGCAAAAATATTGATTACAATTTGATCCAAGTAATGGTAGAGTTATAAATGGTCTCACTATGCAAATCTTGATACTGACTTTGTAATTACTGGACACAAGCGTGACATTTCGTTGTGAAGTATAACATAACCTTACACTGTTCAGCTGTACTTCTTAGCTTTTACTAGAAAACACTCACCGTTTATGTTAGTTGTCACAGGATGATTACAGCTCTATTGGCATAGTTCATCCTTGGTTCATCTCCAATTCAAGCTCTCAGCTTTCTAACTTGAGTTCGTAATCACGATTTTAATGTTTTCACTATTCTTATTTGCAAGCTTGTTTATCAGTAAGTACAGTAAAAATCTACAAAATGTAATTGTAACACAATTTGACGTAAAACATGCTTTCATCTGATAAGACACAAAGTAATAGGTTAAATCTGGAAATTAAATATCAAATCCTGATGTTTTTCTGATTGTAATAGTCGAAACTTGAATATATGTTAAAAGGGCACCTGAAATGACCCCTTTCGCTATGGTAACGATAAGTTGAACATTTAATAGTAAGTTATGTATCACAAGCATCCCAAATATTATAAAAAAAACACAAGAATATCAAAACAAACTTTGGGTCCATAACTATACATTCAGACATTGGCTATAACATCCCCGGAAACAAAAGAAAATGATCAAACCAGTGACAACAAACATCAGTTATTTGTTAGTGCCTAACAATGTAGCACAACACAATAAGAACCGTACAGAAGCTGCAACAGATAGTCTCACCTCTTCCTCCTCCAAGGATTTTGCTGGTCCAAGCACTCACCTCTTCCACCCTCCCTGAACTACTTTTTCTGAAATGAGTTGCGTGAAACTAATCAATCACCCCAATAAATATAATTATAGAAAAATGACCGTTGAAGATAACTTCAAAAGACGGTTTACAAAAGTACAAAAATTAGCATATGTGTTGCTTACCATCTCTAGGGGATATTTGGGATTTGTTAGGTTTACTCCCTCCCTTCCCATTGGCTTGTAAAGACTTCTGAACCCGTGGTGACTGCAAGTTCAGTTTTGCAGTGGCGGATGGTAGAGATTGCCGCCTTGGGACACCATTTTCAGCCCCTTCTTCAGCAGCCTTTGCTGCTGCTTGGGCTCTAAGTTTGGCTTTAGCTGATTCAGTAGCTGCCATATAGCTTGGCAAGGTTGGTGTGTTTTGTGATACACTCTCATGCTGTTCTTGTTTTGCTGGTAAAGACTTTCTCCTCCTTGCTTTCTGATTTTCTTTGGCAATTGCTTCTACATTTGCAGGTGGTTCATTCTCAAGCTTCCCATTGGATTCAAGGGGTGTTGGCTCGACGGGGGCCTGATCATCTTGCACAACTTCAAGTGGTTTGTCTTCTTGAGGTTGAACCGGAGGTTCTTCTGCCACAGGCTCAGGCTCAGGCTCTTTAACACTCTCAATATATGAGCCATTTATTTTCTCAGAACCATGATTGGCTACCTCCTCAGAGATTTCTTTATTCAAAATGGGTGAAGATTTTTCAGCTTCAGTTTCTGACTTCTCGGGAGCCGCAGAAGTGGATATAGATATTTTTCTTAGATTGCGTTTCACTTTTTCTAATTCATTAACAGATTGCTCTTGACTCGAGTCCACTTGGTGGCTGGCTTTTCTCACAGTACGTCTGGATTTTTCATTTTCAAATGAATTGGAGAGACCGTTATCATTGTTTGCAGCAGGAACTCTACGAACGCTTCTCTTTGGTCTCCCAATTTCAGTTTCCTCAGATTGCAATTTGATCTGCTTTCTTTTAGGTTTTGGATCAAGCGTCTTTTTTGGTTGCGGTAGGGGTTCCCAGAAAGAAGACGATGACCAACGCTCAAGCCAGATCCTAGCTGAATTTGGCTCAACTGATTCGTATTGAATGCTTAAAGGCATGGTTGTATGAGATGAAGCAACAAGCTAGATTAAGATCTAAGTATCAGTCAACTTTTACATATAAACATAACGGTGATATCTCTAAAGTTTCTACATCTTATTGGATTTACTGGAAAACTTTTCTTTTCAATCAACTACCCTTACAAAGAATTGTGATACAAGATGTGTACCATTGAATCATTCTTGGATATTTTGATGTTCAAACATGTGATGTGAAGTTTTGATTGGAAAAAAAAGTCTACCGCTGTTAAAGATACATTTTCAAGTCAGTATTATGTTAATGTAGTGTTTTTAGCTACATATATAATAATAAATATTCATTAATAATTATGTTCAGAAGTGACTACTAGCCTTGACAATAACATAACATTTTGAGGATACCTTAGAGGCAAACACATTTGTTGATAGCTTCTCTACTCGGAGGGACGTTTTAAGCAAGTCTGCCGATTTCTTGTCCTGACAATGTAAGATTCCATAACTCAACATTCACGTGGCAGCTATGATTTTTCAAGTTGGTGAGAGTACATGATAACAATAAAAGAAAGAAGGGTTACCACAAATCTTCTTGTAGTGTACTTTTGAAGCACTTGACCGTTAGAAAGTCTGACACTTCGGCCACGAACCAACGCCTGGAACTCAACAATTGCACGCAAGCAACTCAAAGTAGCAACAGCCTGTCTCCGAACTAAGTGACCACGAACTAGAGCTTGAAGCCTTATGATACCCTTGAGGGCCCAAAATGCTCTTCGAGCCTTCACATATCATTTAATATATGTTAGTGTAGGTATGGAAGTTATGACAAAAGATATAAAAAACAAGTGAACTAAATAATGCCACACGTAGTATTAACTGTTGACTTAAAAGCCATGGTGTTGCAAAACTGAAAAAGAGAAATTACAACTAAAAATCACACACTTTTATATAACTTATAAATCATGTTGCCTTAGATTAACTCTTGGATGTAAACAGTAAAGTGAAAAGAGGGAGAGAGGTGCTAACTTTACGACTTAGTTCATTAACTACAGCACCATTTTGTGTTAGGTTGCGCTATAATTTCAGTGTAAAAGAAGTGAAAGAAAGTCAACTGGATTTGCAGCATATAGAATCTTCTAATCTTCTATTAGTCTACTAAAGGTCCACATTGAGAGCTTTGAGACGGACAAATTTACAGCCACATCTGAAACTATAGATCCTTCTTTTATGTAAATGCACCATTAACCAGCTGCCTCAAGGGTCAAGGCAACGAAAAACTTTGCAGATAACCACAACTAAACAGGCCCCAGACCACAAAATAGAGAACCATACTTTCAAGAAAATTGCATTGATATAGAAAAAAATGTTATCTCCTGCAATGCAGCGTAAGTGCCCCAAAAATCTAATCACTGGTTGACTTGGTGTATTGTGAATTGACAATCATATACAGTTTTAACAAAATGATATATTTTAAGCTCTAAGCATAACTTATCAGCAAGCAAAAGAAGAACTTAATCAAGCTAATAGCATTACCAAGTATCCCCTGAAAGCGGCCTGTGCCTTGGTGGCGGCTTGCTCTAGCTTGATCAACTCCTCGCCACTTGCAGCATTAAATTCTATGAAACTTCTTACATCTTCAGTAGTATCAGGCAATAAGTTGGCACTCGAGCTCTTCTCTAGTTCTATATGCTCCTCACTTGAAGCAATGACAGGACGCACTGGGCTAGAGATAACCATAGAATCAGCACCAAAATCGTTTGACGGTGCCTTATTAATGACAGATGTCTTTATTTCCAAGGTAGCATCCTTCAAAAAATAACATGATATCAGCATGAAATCACTGCTTACTTTGTCAATCACCATATGTAAAGTCACTTATTACTAATTTAATCAAGTGGTCTAAGTGTTGAACACTCTGTTCCCAAAGATGTTTAGTACAATATGATTTCATTCAACGAACATCGTCTATAACAATACCAAAGATATTCATAAATAGATATTCCTTTCTTACTTTTGATAGATTGGATTTTGTTGTCTTCTTTCCAAAAAACACAGTCTTGATCCACTTTCCAGGAGACTTCCCCATCGTTAACTAGTAAGTGCTGCTAGAGATGCTGCTGCACCTTAGAAAACTCTGCACTATCCAAAAGAATGAACTCTCAATGAGATCTAAACCGATGCATAACTACACGCACAAGATAATATAAAAATAATATCATTCCTACATACACTGACTCAAACTTTAACTTAAAGGACCATAGTTCATATCCTATTTCATACAGCAGTTTATAAATAACATGATCAATCAATGACTTAACAACTCACACTTATGCTTCAAATGTTCAGTAGAGATAGAATTCAACTAGCCACTCTGCCGACAAGGAGAAGCGGAATCTACACATCTCCAATTACAATTGGATCTAACTTAAAAAAATACATACATTTATACAAATTTCACTGAATAATAAGTGTCAGCAACTAACAAGCTAAAATTACATGACTACATATTGTATACACAGCGTAACTATGATTTCAGTTCAAATTTAAGAAATGTATTGAAATCAAGCCGAGATCTACAACGAAAGAAAATGTAAATTGTAGAACAAAGTAGAGTACGAGGTAGGGTTTTGATAATGAAGAAGGTTCAGATCTGGAAATGTACCTGAAAACCGAACCCTAAGTAGCGACAGCTGCAAACAAACTGAAATTGAAGGAGAGGAAATAGATCACATACAATAATAATAATAATAATTTTAATTAAAAATTGAAATTGAAATTGAAATTGAAAATGAAAAAGAAAAATGATGGAGATGGAGACGGTGTACCATGAATTGGATGTCATGCGGTTGAGAAACATGGACCCCTCTGCTTTACTTACTCTCACTCACTATAAATATAAATAAATATAATACTCAATACAGTATGTATGTATGTGTGTATCTATCTGTATCTATATTCAGCTTCACTCACAGTAAAGTGACCGGAATAAAGCGGACCGGGTTTTTTCTTTAATCTTTTTTTGCTACAAATTTAATTGTTTGAATTCTGTTTTAACTTTCTTAATTTTTATTTTCCTTTTTTAAGTAGGGTTAAAAGTGGAAGTAAACAATCAAATCCATATAGTTATAGATATGAAGTCACTTGCGCACATAAATGCTTATTTGGTACATAAAACTATACGCATTATGTTAAAGTTAATATAAGAAGGAAAAAAATGATAAACAGAATGCTATATATAACATTGAATATCTGATTAAACAACAATGTTTTCATGTATGATCATTACTTTCCTTATATAATTCATCAAATGGTTATTTTTATGGAAATTTAGGGGATTGATTAATGTACTTTGTTATATAAGGAATGCTAAACAATTGCCTGAGCAAATTTATCAAATGGGACATACTATTTTATATTGTGGGTGGATTGAATAAACTATTTTAGATTACTTGATTTGACGTATTCATTCTTTTAAGTTATGTAACAAATTGGTGAGTGTAAACACGTGTTCATATTTGAATTTGCTTGCGAGTTATTTTTCTAGGAGAGAAAAATAAGTTTTTTGCAGCTATTGGACACGATTAGTGTCATTTTCTCACGCTGAAAGGATTCGGATAGAAGTAAAATAAACTTGTGTTCACGAGTTTATTGTATGAAGAGAAGAGAAAAGAAAAGAAGTGGAAGTAAATTTAGACAATGTATTTTCTTTAAACTTTCTCTTTAATATTGGAAATAAACAGAATAATGAAATGTTAAACTAGTTATAAAACGGTCACTTCCTTTCATATGTTTCCAATTCAGGAACATAAAACGTATAAAATTTATTTCTTTTCTTTTCAACTTGAGAGTAAAGTTTTTTCTCTTCTATTATTCTACGTCCTCATATCCTCGCTTCTTTCTATCAAAACTTGGGAGCAGTATATGACTTAAATTCATTATATATTTGAGTTATAATATTATGTGATATAATCTCAATATATATATGATTAGGGGTGCAAAAAAAAATCGGGTTTTATACCCTACCAAAAAAAGCCCGAAAACTCTACCCGGTTGTACCCAGGTATGACCCTACCCAATTCGGGTTTTGGGAGTACCCGACGGGTACGTACCCGGGTAGGGTTTTTAGAATTCAAAATCGGGTTGAACCTTGGTTGAAATCAGGTAGGGTTGGAATCCAGTCAAAGACCTGGTCAAAACCTGGTTGAAAACCCGAAAAAACCCAGATCAGGTTGGGCCCAACCCGATTTTTGACTTCTTTGATTAATACCCGATTCAGATATCGGGTCGGATCGGGTTAGATGAAAACCCGCTTTTGTTCACGCCTATGTCTGATTTGAATATAACTCTATTTCTTCATGACCTGGCAAAATGTATGTATCCGATGGTGTCGGTTATTCCCAGCTTACAATATTAGTTATCTTATCGATCTTTTTCATATTATTTAATTTAGTACCTACAGGCTACAGAAAATGGTGATGATCAGTTCTATCCTAACTTTAAAAACAACTATTATAAATGAATAAACGTACAAATCTCACGTTTTATAATTATTTTTTTACATTACAGATATTTAGATAAAAATTACACCGTATATATATCGTTTATAAATAACGTGCACCAATTTTGTTTTATATTGACCCCAGAAAACACAACTCTTTTTTGTTTCATGCCGATTGTTTTCGTTTACCGGTAGTCAAATTGAAATATTTCATGCAAGAGTTTTAACTTTGATTCATAATTTCAACTATATTATTACGGAATTGATTTGTACATTACCAGCTCATTTCTGTATATCATTACATGTATTTTATGGTGTCGTACGCTACAATACTATAATGGTGTACATAAAATTTTTAATAGGGTATGAATCCTATGCGTTTTAGATACTTATGGAATCGATCAATCAAATACGATAGCATCATAGCAAAGTGGTAGGTCAATACTTTTTCTTTTCTTTTTTTCGTGATAAAATTTGTTTGTCTAATGAAGCAACGTATTTGAAGTGATTCTGTCTTTTATATTTGATATTTCTAAAGATCATATAGATACTTACATCCTTAAATAAATTATCAGTATATAAAAATTAAGGCTATTGATATACATAGTATTTAATATTTTATATTTTAAATTTAATAAATAAATATAAATGTGAAAGATATAGTGTGTGTGGTGGGTGCGTTATTATTTAAAGAATGAAAAATGACAGCTATTAGCATTTAGAGGTAGTGGGTTACTATCGTTGCCCATTCATTCATTTTCTTCTTAATATGACATTAAATAACTTTTCCCAATCAATAAATAAAAACATGAATATTTTTAGGTCAAAAGTTAGGAAGGTTACAAATAGATGCAAAAAGGAAACGAAAGCAAAACATACTAACTGTGAGAAATTAAACAATTTCTTGACTGTCATTTTTGTTTTAAAGTTCATTTTTTTTAATACTAATATATCTTTTTTTTTCTTTTACTAAATGCAAATCTACAAACTATCCATTATACTTTGTTCTTTTCATAATTTAAGATATTGTATCACTACCAAGTACCAACCTTCTAAATATATTATCTATTTTACACCTCTATTATCCATTGTGAAATACATACAAAATCTTACTACTTCAATCTTTCAAAGTGTAGTCCTATATGTACAATCTAGAGATCTACGTACACACACATTATATCCAACATAACTCAAACACACGATCTGTTACTTAATGCACTCATCAAATACAGCCAGATCAAAGACATTTTGATCATTTAAACATTTATTTATTAGTGTAAATATGTTGTTTAACTTCATAGTTGTCACATTCATAAATCTGCTTTAAATAATCGCCCTCATAGTTGTCATATACTGTTTTGTGAGACATGATCTTACAGATATTCACTATTGTACTTTAAAGTTGTTTTGGTATAGTTAGTGAGCATAACATGCACATGGCTTGATATTGCATTTTTGTACCTCTCAACCTCACATGCAAAGTCCGGTGATTATTATAAAAATCAATTCACTACAGGTTATTTTATTTTATTTTTACTAAAAAAAGAAACTGATTTTTGTTTATTGATTGATCTCAGGATCTCAACGTGAGTCATGGTGCCCGGTTACTCGTTTTGTAAACGTGTAGTATCAAGACACCAAATTGCACAAGCTTCGTTGATTTGACGAGAGATGTATGCAAGGTAGTTTCCTGCTCAAATCAGGTTTGTCAAAACAAATAGCCAAACACAACATTCCCTTTATCGAATCCAGTAGAAAGGCTACAAATTTGGGTTGAAGGATCAAAACTCACATCCAATTTGATTTTGGATTTGGTTAAAAATGGTATCTCAAACAGGTAAAAAACAACCCCACTCTAAATAAAGCAACTACAAGATTTGTGCACATAACTTCTCTTGAACTAGCATCAACTTTTTAACAACCTACAACATGTTCATAGCATGTAATCCATGATCAGAAAAGGCAGTAGTTCTTCGATAACATGACGAAGTAAATTAGAACTTAGCTTGCATAATTAACATAGACTACTACAAATAACAACATCAAGTTTATATATATATATATATATATATATATATATGGAACCTTAACTTAAGACTTTTCAAAAGTGATCTTACTATGACATTATATATAACTATTTTGGATACTATTAAAGCTTTTCTGGAGACCAATACGGAGTATAATACAAGAAATAACTATGTATACAGGAGTCTAATATGCAAACCAGAAAAGGGCAGATGAAAGGTAATAGAAACTTAAATCCTACAAATTGTTGTTATACGACATAACTTATAACAAACATAGTTTCCACAATACTCATTATTACTGAATCAGTGGTTCTCAAGCATGAATATTACAGAGATAGAGATACAGACAGACCACCCTACCAGGAGGAGAGACATGTGGGCTTCCCCAACCAAGCACCACCCAGCAAGCATATGCACTCTTAGTCAGCTGTCCAGCTCTGCTCAACCACTTCTCTCACTTTTCTGTTATACTCTCGCTTATTCTCACTAAACAAACGGGCTGCTTCCGAGTTGGCTGGTGAGTTTGGATTTGGATCACAGAGCAATGACTAAAAAGGCAAGTAACCATATCAGAAAAGAATATCGCAATTTGAGATATATTTTAAATTTACACAAGAAAATTGCAAAAAATTACTTGACTAACCATCATCTGAGATAGAAAGTGATGATATTTATTGCATATCACAAGAAAGTGGGTATTATTTCTAACATTCACACTGACACACAAGCATAAAAATAGAGAGAATCCACATTATTAAACATTTAAACACAAAATATTATATATAAAAAAAGAACTGCATAGTATTACTTCACTATCATATCATCTGAATTAAAAAAGTGCCAGTTCATTTCATTTCAAATATTTACACTGAAACACATAGGAACAAAGGATATATAAAGTAGAATTCATAAGTAGTAAAGGGATAGAGCAATATAAGAAGTCATGCACATCTATATCATAGCCAAATAAAATCAATCTTAGAACTGGATGACTAGTCTATAAGCATTCACATTATTATATCATAGTTCATTTCAATACTAATGTTCACACGATAAACACTTTCAAACATATCAAATCAATCTTAGAACTTCGTCAATGAGATTATTTACATTTTCTTCTTCAGCTATTCAACATTTTCCTACAGACCACGAATGAGGATTGGGGAAGTAAATTGCATTCATGACTGTTTGATATAAAGAATTTTAATTTGTTTAGGCAGATTGTGAGGAATTGGATGACTAGTCTATAAGCTATTAAACATTTGATTAAAACCCAAATATTGCGTAACCAAAATTTTATCATTTCAAGAGCAGCCTTGAAGCCAGCTAAACCCTACTACTTAATACAAACCTTCAACATAATGCACAGAAACATGTCTCATATTATAAGAATTCAGACTGACACTCGTCGCAAAATTTTACAGTTAATACCAACCTGAATTGATGTCAGTATAGCAGCAACATCATAAATTGGACTCCACTGATTTTGAAGGATGTCCAAGCATATGCTTCCATCTGCATAAACTGATACAAGCAAAAAGCTCATGAATATAAGGCATCAAGAATTTTTAACATAACTATGTAAAAGCAAATTGAATATACACACTATTCTATAAACCACATAACATAGATTTGTACTCTTCAGCACCTTAAAACAAACCAGAGTTGTGTCAACAATGGCTTTATATATACGATGAGCCTAAAACATAGAAAATGGGAGAAGATTGGGCATCAAGACATATGCTGCTTGTGCATGCATAATGCCTCATCTGCCACTTCGATAAGTAAAACAGCTCGCGGAAGTTTTTGATCTATGAGTCTACAGCAGTAACAGACAACATTTCCTTTATAATAAAAGCCAAATTCAAGCCTCGGAGCTGTCACTCTATTTTTCAATTTAAGAAAATGAAATAATTTAATCAAGTTGATGATGACCACTTACTGTTTGGATGAAACATTCGAGATATGAAACGAACTGTGGGTGGCTTATTCGGATAGTCTTCTGAAAACTGAAGGGTCAGCTTGAACGTACCTGAGTTTGACAGGTATATGTTGTCACTAAATACTACTCGTAATATGGAACACACCAACATGACATAATTTTATGGAAATCAGAAAAGGTATATTGTTACACCTAGAGACCACATCTAACAAGAAATCAAAAGCGCTGTTAACAACTTAGTGCTACAAGTCAATCACATTCAGGACAGAAATGCATATGTAATAATAACTCTAATATCAATTAGCTCAAGTGCTCAACAGCTATGGTGAAGTACAAATATTATGAATCTTTCCTACTTAAAGCCTACGTGTTGAATGTGTAAGGCTGGCCATTTATATCAAATCCATTCCAATTACCCCCACCCAAAGATGAGCAGCTACTCCCCTGCTTGTATATATAAAGTATCGAAAAACACTATTCAATTTGTGATGTTCTTTTTGATATTTTATGCACTTTCGCATGCATATGTGTATTAATATAACCAATTAACCATCAGTAACATTTCTTTTCTCAGTCTAAGCATATTATGGACCACGTAAACTGTAAAGCATCTTACTAACCTCCGTCCCAAGGAGTGTCATCCGGCCTGCAATGCAAACAATGAAGATCAATAAAAAAACATTATATATAAACGACAAATATCATCTTAAGCTACTAAACCATACTGAGTAATCAACAAACACTGACACACACTTTCACCTACCCAAATATAACAGCATTCCAGAGCATTATATTGTTATCATAAGGAGCGCCACTGATTCCAGCAGGAGGATCTTGCTGCAACCTCTTAAAATCCCTCATTAATCTCTTTCTTGCAGGGGTTGACATCTTTTGTCAACTGTTTTCTCCCAATTCAACCAAAAAATAAACAATTTCAGCTTCCAATTCTATTTAATTACGAAATTTCATCAATTAAACAGCACAACGTCACAAAAATCAAGTATGGCGATCATACTACCGGCTATTAAACCCTAGATCTATAAAATGAGATTAGTTACATCACACATCAAGAGATATTAAACCAAATAACAAACACAAATAAACAATTGAGCAAGTAAACGTGTTATTAAGCCCTAGGGTTTCGTTGATCGAAATATGAACGTAATCACATGAAATTGAATTGAATATAAGACATAGAGATTACTTGTGCTGCGTTAGACGCAGAGCGGAAAGAGATTGTGTAACGATGACGGTGGTAAATCGGAAGATGATGGTCGACCGTCGGTGGTGGTGGTGGTGGTGGTGAGTAGCGATCACAGAAGGAAAAGGGGAAACTTATAACAACGCGTCATATGTAAGCTGGTGGATATTTCTGTATTTTTGTCTCTATCTATGTTTATATTTGGAAAATATATCAAAAATACAAAAAACAAATTTTTTATATTTAATTAAAATTAAAATTTAGTACTCCCAATCTCCCATGCTATTAGAAATTAGAAATGTACGTATAACTATTTTTAATAGCTTCAAATAAGTGATAGAACTCCATATTTTAATCAATCTAAAGAGGAGGCCGTAGCAAGTGAACATGTTACTCCGTATTTGATTGATAAAAAATATAGTTAATGAACAATTCTAATATTATGTGCAAAGTCAAAATAAACATTTTAATTGAGACTAAGGGAAAAACACTTTAGAAATTTAATGTGATTTAATTTAATATAATGATACAATAATAATACTAATAATATTATTTTTATATTAATAATAACAGCAACGACAATATTAATAATAGTAATAATAATAATAATATTATTAGGGAAAGTTTTGTCACACCCCCAAAATCAGTAATCATGTTTATTAATGGTTTAGCGGAAGCTTTGGTTAATTATCGGAAGCATTTTAAGTTACAGTTTAACAGCGGGGGTGCTGACGTTACAATAGTGCATTCATTGTATCAGAGCATATGATCATACAGAACATATTAATTTAAGATGCCATAAGTTTAAACGTTATTACAAAAGGGTACGACTTATAAAGTCGTACAAGTAGTGGTGTTGTAGAACAACATAAGTTTACAAAACATGAGTTTATAAAAGAGGGATTTCGTTAGTATAACCAATGGAATTGGTAATACAAAGGAAATTCAAGTGTCCCAAAAGTGGCATCATAAATAGTTTGGGTTGCCTACGTCCTTTATGCATGCAGAAGTACTTGAGTCCTAATTCCCTGAAAAACATAGTAAACCGTCAACATTGAATGTTGAGTGAATTCACAGGTTTAGTGTAAATGTAGTTAAACCAAGTTTTGTATAAATCATTCATGTACACAAACAAAATGTTTATATGTATAGCAGGAAACACAAGTGTTCTTATTAAAGAAAACATTTCCTATTTTACTGTAAGAATGTCATTCGTACTACAATTCAGTCGAGGTGTTAGGAAACACAAGTTTAATCATAAACATTTCCTAATAATGGTTGCAGGAAATACAGTTCAACAATCAAGTAAACATTTCCATATATACAGTTGTAGGAAACACAGGTTTAACAGTCAAGCAAACGTTTCCATATAAATAGCTGTAGGAAACACAGGTTTAACAATCAAGTAAACATTTCCATATAAAAGTTGTTTTGTCGGGAAACCAAGTTTATCCAATCAAGGTAAACGTTTCCTATAAAGAAATCATGCGTAGGAACACATGTCCAATTAGTTATCGCAGGGAATACCCTTCCCAAATCAAGTTGTAGTTTTGTTGTTTAGTTACGTGGGAAATGTAGACTATGATCCCTCTAAGGTGAGCGACACCTTTAAAGTTAAAGTAACGACTCCTAGTACTATAACCAAATCACGACTAGTGGATGTTGTTGCCTCAGTAATATCGCACCCCCAAATTATGATGCGGAAGCGGGTCGGTTCGGGGCGCGACTAATCAAATATCAAGCACACAAGGCATACAATGAACGACTCTATATGCGTCGTTTTACAAAATACATTGATATTATAAAAGTTTTACACTGTTATAATATAGTTTACAAAAGCTCTTGAGCCAAATGGTAGAGATTCTATGGTATAACTAAATTATACAAAATATAGTAATGCATGACAATCTCTTGATGTCTGAATGCGACTCGAGCTAATGGGCATCCTGAGTGAGCAGACCTAATGTTGTTGCGAACCTGAGAATACATGCTAAAATGGTCAGCTAAAAGCTGGTGAGCTCACAGGTTTAATGATAAAGTGTACTGTATGAACCGCAAGATTTAAGTATGAATATTTGTAATTAAACAAATAAGTAATTGATAAATGATGTATATAACTGCCATGAGCACATAGTCTGAGCTTAACTGAGGTGTCAGGATCACAATTAAGTGCCTGAGCGAGGGTGCCTCTATGCGTGTGCCTAATCAACACACGTATGAACAAATGATAATGCGTCCGTTTGACCAGTTAGTGCTTGCTAACCCGGACGGGGATTGTGAGTCCCATATGGTACCATACACTAACATTCACGCTACAAAGTATTACCAAACTATGCTTGGAGGACTTAAAAGATTAGATGATAAACTCATGCAGAATATAGCGATATTTGATACTTGCGTTCACATGTAAAACAAAACAAGCATGTATTCTCACCCCTAGGTTAAAAACAGTAAAATAGGGGCTATGAGACTCACCTGAGTCTAATGAGATGCTATCAAGCACAATTGATGGTTTACAAGAGAAATGATGTCGTCTCCAACGACTGAAACCTGCTGGGCGTCCTAAACGCGCAAGGTTTTAATGATTAGATGTTGAAACCTGTCGGGCGTATTAAACGCGCAAGGTTTAATTGGTTAGATGTCTCAACAGACCATCTATGCTAGTTGTTCTATTAACTAGTTATGTCCAAATCATTTGGTTAATGTTTATGTTTGAAGTTGAGAAAGTGTATACGGCTCGTTGGTGACGGTTTGTAATAATAATTTCAAACTATTATTAGTATACATGATTTGTTGTACTTAGAAAAGTATATGTGTTTCGTGTGTAAGTCGTATCGTATAAGTTTAGTTGTTATTCAAGTTTGTTATATCCGTTACATTTTATTTCATAACTTACGGAATTTGGTACGGGTCCGAAAACTGAAATATGCCATTTTCAACCCCTAGACGACCCCGAAAGGCCTAAAACTGCCAAGGCTATGGTACATAGCCTTGATCATTGGGCCGTTTTCGAGTGACCGTGTGACTTTTAGCCCAATCCGTTATAATAAATTTTTCATCGAGAAGCTACCCTGAAAACATGATGATATATGTTCCGTTTGAGTAATCTAGCCGTTCGGCTATAAAGCTCTAGCCGTTCGGCTATGGAGCACCTAGCCGTTCGGCTATGGAAGCCCAGCCGTTCGGCTATGGAGCACCTAGCCGTTCGGCTAAGGGAAACCTAGCCATTCGGCTGATCTAGTCCAGCCGTTCGGCTGATCAAGTCCAGCCGTTCGGCTCATCAAGTCCAGCCGTTCGGCTCATCAAGTCCAGCCGTTCGGCTCATCAATCCAGTTTCAGGTCTGTTCGCGAAATCAGTTGGGAAAACGAGTATAGGTTCGATTTTTGAACATAATCTACTTGATAGAACACTAATACATGATGATATATGTTATTTAAACACGAAATTTAAAAGAAAAGTGAAAGATTTCTTACGGATAAAAATGAGGAACGGATGATGGTGATGATGCCGAAGAAGATGAAGGAGATGATGAAGATGGAGATGGTGATGATGCTTATTGCTGCTGCTGATCTTGCTATTGTTAATATTGTTGTTGTTGTTTTTGATTTCGAAGGAGGTCGAGAGAGAGAGCAGAGATAGATCGATGATGAAGATGAAATGAAGGAGAAGAAGAAGTATAGGCCGGCCAACTCCAATTATTGGAGTTGGTTGGCTCCCAAGCGTAGCACAAAATACCCGTGTTTTTGTACCCGATCGTAAAAGTAGTATAATATTTTCAAATGATAAATTTCTAAAAATGAAATCGTATATACTTTTATTCGAAGTATTTTATAAAAATACTTTTAGTGAAATATAAAAATATATCTTTGTTTTAAGTTTGAATGACGGATATGGTTCGAATGATTTCGTCGCGTTTGAGTAAAATTGAATAAAACGAATGTGTTTTATTTTTGTCTAATGTAAATAATAATTATTAAATCCAATAATAATACATTATTTATAAGTTTTGTCGCGAATGTTTTTACTTTGTACGATACAAATACTTTATATATTATCGAATTAATATATAATAAATACTGAGTATATTAAATAATAGTTTCATATTACTTAATATTTGTTTTCACCAACGCCCGTGTAAATGAATCGGATTTTGACCAATTTGAAAATGCACGATTTAATTTAATCGCGTACTGATATATACTCAACAATATATATATTGATACATACAATTAGCCTAATACATAGTACTAATTATATGTATTTCGAAATGATTAGGAACTAATAACTAGTCCTAATTTGACGGGTGTCACAAGTAACACGGTAAGTATACACTCCTCGTTACGACTGTCGTCGTGTGGTTGGAATGACCAACGATTTATATCAGTGGGAGGTTTGTCAAATCGATAGTACCATCTATATACTCAGTGGCTAGAGTCACCTAGCTAATGGTTATAGGTTGCAAGCACTGGGACTTATGTGCACTACAACTACCTCACGTAAACCTAGGATCGTACCAAGATTCATTGTCTCATTCCCAAAATAGTTGTGAAAAACGTTTCATATAGTTAACAGTTGATTTATAAAGCAATAAGCATTATTACAAATCAATTTGATATAAAAGCATGTCAAGCAATTATATAAACAAGTAGCATGTAATAGCACGTAGTTCTATGTTTTCCACCCCTGGTTTTAAAAGCATTTAAAACAAGTAAAAGGTAGGGGCTGTGAACTCACGTGTAGCGGTCTTCGGCGAAATATAACAACTAGTAATAGTAGTCGTCCAAACAGTGTACTTCAAGGCCAAATATTATAGACGAAGATGATTATGATTCCTGATGATGATGCAAACAAGATGATTGTGATGATAAAGACTATGTGATCATTTTGGTTAGTTTGTGTTTGAAAGTTTGTTGGTTTTGAATGTAAGGATGAAGATGATGCAATGGAGATGACTCTGTCTTCTGCTCTTTGTTCTTGCTCGACACACACACAAAACCCATATGTGAATTATTGAGGTTAGGTGATCAAGTGAGGGAGTGGGAGTATGTATTGAACTGAGTTTTATTGATTTTCAAAGGAGGGAATGGGTTTGAACAGAAGGTGTCGAGCAGATAAAATATCTGTGTACAAGTTTTGGGTTTTTAGCCCGTTTATTCCGTGTACGGGTTCAATTGTTTGTACCCCGTGTCCCACTCAATTATTCGTTTGTTTAAATTTTATTTTAAACTTTGAAATTGATAAATACAAAAATGAAATAATTTTATTTAAAAATTATTAATAAAATTATTCGCCGTAGTGGGACTATACAGTTAAATTGCGTGCCAGATTTCAGTTGAATTTGGAATTTATATTTTGAGGTAATGTTCCAAATACTAAAACGGGAACGGAAAAATAAATACTTTTATTATTTTCGACCTTTAGTTACGTTTTATAATTGTTTCTGTTCGTGTATAACGCGTCCTATAAAGCAGTCTAACGGTTTTCGTTTTAATTTTGTTCTAATACTTCTCTAAAATAATTTCAAATGAAAATTATTCAAAAGCATTTTGAAGTTCTTTTTGGAACTTTACGATTCGCGTTTGATACGTTTAATATAAAACGTATAAGTTATTATATTATTTCAATAATATAAATATCTAATATTTGAAATTAATAATTTTCGAATTATTAATTATTTTGTATCACCAACTTTGTTGTATTTAATTTGTCGAGTTTAATATGTTCATTTCATACGTAATTATATATACATATAACTACGAATCTAATACATCACGTATCACATAGTAAGTTTCACAAAACTTAACACATAAAAATCGTTTTGAATTCACAAATCAGAGAATTACTTTAGGTAATGCATGAAGTTAGGTAAAGATTAATACCCTAAATGGAGGATTGTCACAAGTTTAATTAGTGCTCTGAGAGCATAAGTTATTGACATTTAATAATGTTTAATTTTCCATAAATAATATAAAATGTAATTAATGATGATGTATAATTGAAAACAAATGAGTTTAAATAATGAATTTTGTGATATATATATATATATAGAGAGAGAGAGAGAAAGTTGTATTGCATTTAATTAAGCTTATCTTGTGCTTTTATGGGCTTATGGCACAAGTTAGCCAAACTCATATTATTATTATTATTATCATTATTTCTATAAATTATAATAGTTTTTTGTAGTTCTTTAATTATTTAACTAGATTATAACCCGCAAAATTTGCGGGCTACTTCATAATTTTAGTACGAAGATTTATTTTTGTTTAATTGTATAACGTATCACTTGACACTTTTCACATATGACTTTGGAAAATGATTTTGAATTAAAGGAGACGTTTGTCTTTTGATAATAGTTTTAGACATTATTAAGCACGTTTATATCATTGAAAGTAGTAATTGATACTTAAACTTCAATACCTGAAAACGAAATCGCCATCACTAGTGAACAATACGATAAATCACGCCGGTTGCCAAAATGGTAAATCTAATTATTCTGTTTCAAATGACTCTCATTGTGTATCTTTGCATATAACTTGATTAGGTGCTCGTTTTGCCCCCGCTATGCAGTGGCCACAAAAGATTTACTCACGATAAATTTGTTTAACGACATGTCGTACTTGTGTAAATAGTAAAATAATAATACTATTTGTACATTATTTTGTATACTTTATTTTTTAATTATTCTAATTAGTGGTAATAATTCTCGATACAACTTGAACTTTTACACGGAAAAAAATGAGGAAGAGTTGCATTTTCAAGTCTCAACCCGTCAACCTGTTTATCATATCCTATTGAGTTTGGGTTAAAGTTCACGTCAACAGATTGACCGACCAAACAACACAGTGTACGTTGTATATATATGGGTTGGCTACTTTTAACCCGTTAACCCATTTATCAAATTAGTTTCGAGTTTATAATGTGAACTTTTGACCTGCAAATCTAACTCGACACACATCGCAATCTCTAATTATAATAATTGAAAGTTAATAAAAATCAATACACAAATGTCTAATATAGCTATAAAATGTTTCCAATCATGCATTTGACGTTGTATAAACTAATATAGTAATTTTTACTATTTTGTTTCAAATCAAATGGACCAATTCTCTATACATCATTGATATATTAACTTTTATAATTATTTAACTTTTTACCAGCAAACCTAACTCAACCCACATCACAATTCCTAATTATAATAAGTGAAAGTTAATTAAAATTAAGAAACAAATATCTAATATAACTATAAAATGCTTCAACTAATGAATTTGACGTTATATAAACTAATATAATAATTTCTACTCCTTTGTTACAAATCAAATGGGTAAATTCTTTATATAACATTAATATATTAACTTTTATTATTATTTGGAGTCACTTTAAATGTTTAAGTATTGAATAACATATCTAACAGTATAGTATTTAATTTTTAAGTATTCTTCTTTTTTATAGTTTAGAAATTTGGTAGTAAATTTGTTATATATTAGTATAAATGATAAAAGATATAGAAGATTGAAGTGAGTTATATTTATAAAAAAACATATGACTTTTTTATTAGTAGTTATATTAAAATAATTTTAAGTGTTGAATAACATATCTAACAGTATATTATATAAATTTTAAGTATTCTTCTTTTTTATAGTTTAAAATTTTGGTAGTAAATTTTTTATATATTAGTATAAATGATAAAAGATATAAAAGATTGAAGTGAGTTATATTTATAAAAAGAACATATGACTTTTCATTAGTAGTTATATTATAATAATCTTAAGTGTTGAATAACATATCTAACATTATAGTATATAAATTTTAAGTATTCTTCTTCTTTATAGTTTAAATTTTTGATAGTAAATTATTTATATATTAGTATTAAATGATAAAAGATATAGAAAATTAAATTGAGTTATATTTATGACAAACATGTGACTTAAGTTATATTAAAATAATCTTAAGATACATTTAATTTAAATATTCATTAATGTATCATATAAGTGGAGTATAAAAAAGATATATTTATGGGTTTACATTTGTAACCCAAAATTAATTATTAGATATTAATTTGCATAATAAATTGTATTTAATTTAAGTGTTAAAATTTGAATGAGAACATTAAATGTTGATTATTCGAATATGATTTTAATTGATTATTTATTTAAAGGGTAGTGGCAATTTAGACTTTTTGGCACCTCATCTCCACTATTTAGGTAATCATGGTTTTCAACTTAAGATCAATGATTCACATTTAATTATTTAAATCATTTAAAGGTTGAGATTAAATTAGATTATCTAATTAACACTTTCTTTTAATATATAATAATATATAATATATAAAGAAGAAGAAGATAGTTTCGAGCTCATTTTAAATTTATTACTGTTTACGCAGAATATTAATAACATATTTTAGATTCTTGTAACGTGATAAATAATATAAAACATTATTAATTCAATACAATCAGTTGATTATCAAAACATTCATATAAGTCGCGTAAGCATATATCTTATGCTATTTAAATTACAAAAAATGCAATGTACGATTAGACTTGAACAAAAAAACCGGGTATTAAACCCTATCCGGTTTCAAACTCGAAAACCCCCGGTCAAACCCGGTTTGACCTTACCCGGTTTAGGTTTTTTGAATACTCGGCGGGTACGTATCCGGGTAGGGTTTTTAGACTTCGAAATCGGGTAGAACCCGGGTTGAAATAGGGTCGGGTTGGAAACCCGGTCAAAAACCCGGTCAAAAACCCAGTTCGGATTTGGTCCAACCCGGTTTTTGACTTTCTTGACCAAAACCCGGTTTGGGTTTCGGGTCGGGTCGGGTGAAAACCCGGTTTTGTTCATGCCTATGCACGATACAACAACAGACACAAGTGGTTGATTCGTTTAGCATTCAAAATATTTTATAAATGATAGCACAAATCACCAACATGCAATATGTACCACCATTAAAACGTAAGTAATAGTGTACGAAGATTTTTATAAATAATAGCACAAATCACCAACATGCAATAATATACTAATCGCGACATCTTGTATTGGGTGTAACCTTTAACTTTTATTTCAAATTTACTAGGCGTAATATTGCAATATGCTTTATGACACGAGGAACGTTACATATATGAACAAATTTGTATTTGAAAGCTTATACAGTTATACCATCAAATCATATATAAAAAGAGACACAAAAGCAAATGGTCAATTATTTCTAAATGTACTTAACTACTTTTTTTATGTTGTATGCGTCGAACTTTTTAATTGTTTCTATTATTATTGCATATTAAGCTTTCGATTATTGTTTTACGTGTCAGCAAAACTATTATTGTATTTACTTGAAGACTAAATAACTGAATACAGAAATAGCATTGTAAGTTTGATACATACAAATGTAAACTTAACAAAAAGGCCGTAGAGAGTCGATCAATAAAAATTGTGGATGATGTAGTCAACTATTGTAGATTTCACCAAATCGAAACTGTTATATCAAGTAGTGTAGCTTCATGTTTGTTGTAAGATACCCGCAATATGAAGTATCATCGTCATTAGACCGTTGTGTATATTCACTATCTCTTGACATTTATAACATTTAGGAATTCAAAGTCGCTCAAGGAATGAGTTTAGAATGCGTTGGCTTTTACGACCTCCGTCTCGTAACGAAGTGTTCATTATGGACATGGTACACAATTCTAGAAAAGTACACACATTTCTTTCTTAATCAATAAGACGTTACCTAAATGTTTAAGAAAGTTTATAGTTACTTAAAATTTGAAAGTGAACTTATTATGAAACAAATTAACATAGTAAGATGTACACTAAGGTCTAAGGTATTAATTTCTATTGAGAAATAAGTTATTTTAATTATGAGTATATACTAAGAGCATCAATAGTGCACTTGTGTGACGCGTTGTATGAATATGAACCCGCGTTGTGTAGATGAACTTTACCACTACCTACCATGTGAAATGTCGTATGTCATGAACCCGATTGAATGGGTCACTACTCACCCATCCCACTATCCATAAGTTCTATGCACTACAGGAGAAAAACATGAAGTTGCATAAATATACGAAATGATGACATGGTGTTGTATACAACTCAATAGTTTGGTATGGATTAGTAATGTTCTATAAATAAATGAACATCAGTCACACTAACTTCTTCTATTATTAATAATAATTATTTATTATGTATTCAGAGTCAAAAATCAAAGTGATGAAAATGCATCAAATTGTGTCTAACTTATGAATTTTTTAATTTAAATTATATATTCCATGGAAGTCGTTTTGAAAAGACATGCACATGTAACAAAAGAACCAGATAAAATCAAATTTGTCCAAATCAGGGAATAAACATGAATCTGCATTTCAAATTGTCTCACCTAAATTAGATAAAGATACAAATTTAACAGAACTCAACAACCATTAAAATATGGAAGCCAGGATTCATTTATAACAGCATGTTTGTCTAAAACGATTCAAGAATAGTAAACTGATGTCTCTTTCTATCCCTTTCTTTTTTATGGTGAATACTTAGCTCCGATGCTAGGAGGACCAAATTTGTACCTTGTGTGAGCTTGATTGTACATGGTCGTTCCAACTCCGGAAAAGGTGTATCCTTTTCTATGGTTCTGCTCAAATTATATACAAGATCTTCAAACTAAACGAAGAACTGAAGCAAAACCATCTTTAACCAACAACTGAAAAAAATACAGACAAGTTTCTCTTTTGTGCAGTCAACTTTAACACCTGATCTCAACTCACTTTTCGATGATTTTTGGCCCATTGTACGGTGCTCCAACCACAGCTAAGCCAGAGGGTTTATCTATCTCTTCAAGCCATGCATAGTTTTCGGTATTTTCATCTTCAGGCAACTTTTTATCAACTGTCACATAACATATAGATGCATATGTTTATGACTTATTTTGGTCAGAAATAGAGAAGTAAGAATCAATTAATTAAAGACCGTCATAGGTAAAGAACCTGAGAAGTTGGCGAAAGGATGAGTTCGATAGTATTGGCAGTGTCTGCCTTCGGGATCGCAGTATGGAGGGCCGAGAACATCAAGAACAGCACACGATGTCACCGCTGTGAAGCAATGCATGTTACCTCCATCTGTTGGATAAAGAATTGATGCACTGCATGGTGCAGTGAAGTCAGAGTTGACTTTGATTTTCGCCAAACGTACACTAACGGGTCCTGCTTCACCTGATAAACACAGTTACATGAGTTTCAAGCCATGAATCTGAAGTGAACAGAAAAATGAGTATTTTTTTGCGGCATCCTTGCTTAAATAAACTACTACTAATATCAGAAACCAAAATAAGACACTCTTTAAATGCAAAAATACTATGCCTACCATTATCCATTTGTTTGCCTAGTTGCGCTTGTTATTGTTTGTGATGATAAATAAGGAAACATTATTAGGAAAGGTAATAATAAAAAGAACCCATATCCTTCTTGTTAAAAACTCACCTTCTGATGAATCGACTTTAGGAGTAGAAATCGATGCACTATCATCCACCCAATCATACGCTTTGATGTGCATGGTTCCAAAGAGAAGCTTGCTGAACACTGTCATTTGAGGGTGGTTATGGAGTGGGAGGACACCAGATGGGGGCAAGAGAAAAATCCCAATCTGCCATAACATGATGCACCCCATTAAGAGGACCCACATATCTTTTCACTTATAACGATTTATAATTCATGAAGGTTGTCAATCAGTTGAAAAAAGTTGTCACATTTGCAAACAAAACTACATAGGTAACAAGATTGGGTGGATGAAAGATTTATAATTCATGAAGCTACAACAGATGAAAGATTCAAAGAAACATACCGAGAATTTGTCACATTCGCAAAGGTGTAGGTATGTAATTTTAGGAAATCCTGCAGTTTCTTTAACCTTAAAGTAGGGCATATTACGCTGTACCCCAACATCAAATTCTGTCATTCCATCTGAAAAAAGATAAGAGAATATTCAATCATTAAGTTCTTTACGATACACCAGGTAATATTTGCATTTGACGATTTTGATCCTACAGTTTGATGAATGCTCCAAATACCATCTTTGCTAAGAATTAAGAGCACTATTTCAACATATTTTTGTTAGCACATTGATCTTAAACGTAATAATCATGTTTGATTTGTACTTTTTCAAGAGATTTTGTTGATAAAAGTAGTCAAGTTGAAAACAAATTAGCACGCCTAAATTTAACTAAGCCCTTTTACGAAGATTCAAGGTCAATCCTAAACCTAAAATTTTGCAATATCTGGTGAATTATTGCCCTTAATAAGCAATATGCTGTTCCCCGCCTACATGTAAAAATTACTTAATATTTTGCAATATCTGGTGAATTATTGCACACGAAATTAAACAGTGTGTATAGTTAACATAGGTGTATAACAACTAGACTTAAGACATCAATGTCTATCAACTACACTTAACTACACGTAAACAATAATCTACCACACCGACATAAACACGGAGTACAACACAACGAAGCTCTTTCGATTTTGATAAATGTTGAAATGGATGACTCCGTGGAATGATTTATATTTACGTACACCAAATTCAATAATAACGTTACAAACCGTCAAATCAAACATTGTTACCTTAAAAATACAAAATTGTATGTGCAAACAAGCAGATTAAACAGAATCACAGGTTTCCATCTATAACTGTATATCATTCTCATGTATTCCTTTCCATAATTAGAATTAAGCTCTCACTTTCTGTAACCCTCAAAACTAAATGCTTTACATATCCAAAAAACACTTTGACATTGATAATTTTTCAGTTTTCTTTGCTCCAAAAACATTACTCCGTATATGAAAATCCACTGTTAGATTTGATAGAAGTAATCCATTGTTTATTTTTATAATGACCCATTTTGACACTCGGCCAAAATTACACTAATTTTAAAGTCAACTACATCAAATAGAGCAAAGTCATTGACATGACAGTTGAATTCAATGTACCATCAAGTGGGTAACTCAAGATACACCAAAACCACAAATCAAAAGTTGTTTTTGATCATTCAAATTCCATAGCATTATTTGCACTAACAATCATAAGACTCCAAATAGATCCAGTTGCTAAAAGACCAAAACTGTTAAAAAAACATATGAATATTATAGATATACATACCAAGATTTATATTCTAATCTAGGTCAATATCAAAATTGGGAACTTAAAAAAAATATAATGATAATAATAAATAAAAAACCTTACTTAAAATATCTTTTAGCCGTTCAATACCATCAGCAGGTGGAACAATACCAGGACCACAATCAGCAAAAACCTCTCTGCATGTATCATAAAGTTTCTGAACTGCTGTAACTTTCTTATGTCTCAGTCTCCTCTTCATTTTCTTACCTAAAACTTTCTCCATGCCCATTTGGCAAGTGTTTTACATTCATGCACTATAACACCCTTATATCTGTATAATTCAATACCCCCAGACTGAAAAAAATCAATAATTTAAGTTAAGTTTCCAATATGGGTGTTTTCAAAAACTCATAAAAATCCAAACTTTTCACTTGTAACAATGGTCTCTGGTAATAAATATCAAGAAATACACATTTACACACAGTAAATCAAGACTTTATGGATAAACTGAAACCCCACATAAAAACAAAATTAAAAAAGATGGCAGCTTTGACTGGTAACTGTAGAATTCCAATCTGGGTATTGAAGCAAAAGTAACAAAGATGTAGCCAAAAACAGGAAATAAGAATTGGTAGGAAAAAGAAAGATGATATTGTACTTTTTTTTAGCGATGATTCATCAAGAAAAAGAGTGCATCTTTTTGGATAGAAGTTGTGATGCGACTCCTTAGAATGAAGATCGGGGTGGTTGTGTAATGGGTTTTGAATGAAGGAAATTAAAGATATTTGGGTGATTTATTTGTTTTTTGGTAGAAAAGAAGAAGATAGAGTTGATTTCGAGAAAGGAAATGGAAATGGAAATACTAGGGGCCATGGTTTTGGTTTTCCAGTGGGCCGTTTCAACAGCGGATTCAGTTTTTAATAACTTTTATATATGGTCATTTTCAACCTCAACTTTTATAATTTTATTATTTATATTATATTATATTTATATTGTTTAATTTTTTCTAAATCTCTATGCTTTAATTCGAAAAGGCAAAGAAGAACAGGAGACAATTGTCAGAGAAATCCTCCTTTGATGTGAATCCCTTTTATTCGGATCGAATTTAGTTGATAACAACAAAAAATGATTATTTCGTTTCCACTCAAAATTGTTTACAAATATCCATCTCTAACTAGTTTCTTGTCAAACACACCATAAAACTCTTAATCAATATTACAAATTGTAATCAAGTTACTAAGAAAATACCCGAGATCAATCTTATACACATTTATTTGATTATTTGTTTTATATGATGTAAGCAAATTCAAGGTTTTTATACAAATAGTTTCTACGCTAATTTTGTATATATAAAATGTTTGTGTATATTTTTACATGAATAAACACTAAAAAATAAATTTGTTAATAATAAAGAAGATGATAATGTATGTAATAATGACAATGAATGTGTTAATAATAAAATGTAAATTCATATCATCTTTTTATCTCTTCACAATAACTCTTTTTTCATTTAAGTATTTGACCCATGCAATGCAGCGGAATAGTATTTTGAATATGTTATAATGTAAAATTGATTAGTCATCGTTAAATCATGTATATTTATACTTAAGAAACTTTAGGTGAAAACATAATGTAACAAATGCGAAAACATATTTAAATTTAGTTTTGTAGTTTAATTATTTACCATATTTAACATTCACTTTATGACATAGTCTAACGTATACTTATCAATTATACAATACACTTTTTCAAGTCATTAGAACAAATCAAAATGCTCGATAAACCACAATCGAACTACATGATCATCAGTCATTTCAACTGTCAAAGTGTGTGTTTTAGTTGATTATCTATTAATTATATTTTCCAGTTGTAATATTGTCTTTAAAAAAAGAAGATAATTAGTAGATCTAAAATTTAATTTATAATCCATAACTTACAGTCTTGCATACCAATAAGTAACTAAGAGCACTCCCAACGATTGCATCATTGGAAATCAATTGGGATTTTGTTGTCATCCATGTAATCACTTTCAAACCACTTGGGACTCCAATCGCTTAACCCATTTGTAATCGGTTGAAAAAAGTGGGGGTTCGTGTGAATTTTTTTTGTTTAATGTATAGCATTGTTGATATATTTATAATTGTAGGGTCCGAAAAAATGAAGTGGTTAGTCATTAATGACAGTGGGGATCGGTTGTGAATCAGTTTTAAATCAGCTAGTGGAAATATGAGGTGACGCTGAGATAGCGAAAGTGATTTGGAAGTGATTCAACCACAATTGAAAATGACCTTATGATGGACGTATCTATTACGTGGTCTACTTATATAAATTTTAGCATTCTAATTGTCGAGATATATATCATTTGTTTTATCCGCTATAATTATCTTTTACTTGTTTTTTTTGAGTAATAAATCAAAACGAGTTTGACACACATGTTGTTGAGTACACACGATTAATAATATGTTACGGTATTTGTTTTAATTCTTATTCAACACGGAGTATAATCGATTTTATTTAGTGTTAATATAATAGAGTATACGATATGATGTAGCAAGAACTTTATAAAATAAATAATGAATTTAAGATATTGTGTACAAACATGCTAGACGGCAATTTATATATTCAATTACTACACTTAAGACCTCGTATCATGTGATATGTTTATACCTTTTTTTTTCTTTTTTTATAAAGCGAATCATACAATCTAACATATTACACATAATATCATATGTATATATACATGTCTACCATGAGACTTGAACTTTGGTTGAAAAGTTTCACACATATCGCTAGGCCAAAGAACCTTTGATTATACATAATTTAATACGGAGTACTTACTTGATAACGTTTTGCGGTTTGTACACCGTTCACTTCTTAAGTAAAAAGCAAGAACCTAATTTATATACTATTAACCTTCAACAGTAGAAATGAAATCTTGAATGTTTATGTTTATTACCATTCAAACAATGCAATAACTCGTCAAGTGAAAAACAATTACATTGTTGAAAGGTAATGAAAATAAACAACCAAGATTTAATTTCTACTATCAGTTAATGATTAGTATAATAACGAAAAGTTAAATGGTTTTGTTTACTAAATTAATTGATGAAGTCAAAAATGACGGGTTAATAAAATATAAATTGATTCACCCACTTGACCACTTGTTGCAAACTCCAATCTAATTTGCCAAGTTTTTGTTTTTTCTTTTTATGAAAAATTAGCCAATTTTAGTCTTTTTGAGGATAGTACGAGGAGGATCATGCCTTGATATGTTTTCATCCACTCATATCAAAGTCCATGACACCCAATGACAACCATGCCCATTTTATTTTATTCTTTTTCTTCCATATTTACTATGCATGCCTCGTTAACTAACGATGATAAAAGAATAGTAACGCTAAATATGTATATTTACATCGATCTATATTTAGCTCTAATTTTCTAATTGTTGATTATTTTTTTCTTTCATAACCTCATTCAATTAATTTATCAAATTAACCAATTAATTTTTGATCTATATTTAATTTTAGATAATTAAGCCTACCAATAATTTTTCAAACTTCCTATTAGCAACTTTAATTATATAAATCGAGTGAGTATTAAGTAGGACAAATACACATGAGTAAATCAAAAAATTGATCCATTAGTTAGGAACGGATCCACATTGAAGGTAGAGTATAACACCCTGTATTTTAGAATCATTTAAAAAAAAAAAAAAAACGGAAGCGAAAATCCACACAAACATTAATAATTTACAGTGAATAATACACGAATAAGATCAAGCTATTTCAAAACATAATTTGTCAACTTGGGTGTTATTTAATTAAAAGACAACACTGATTTTTATCAAAATCAGATATCAGAGTAAATGCCTAGTCGTCAAACATTTCATCCAGTCAACAGCTTCTTACTCAGCCCATAATCTAACCATGTCCTGTAAGAAGTGTTAATGTGGGGATTAGCTCAAACCTAAGTGAATGAACCAATAGCCTATAACACAACCTAGCATAACAAATATGCTTACAACTAAGCATAGCATAATTAAACGAGTTTACAGCTACAGCATCGTAAACACATAATTCAAGAGGATCGGCGGTCCTTGAGGTACCCTCATGCCTGGGTGGCCCTCCAAGTAACCTCACACCACTGCAGGCCAATACAGTGGTAAACCGATAGCTTATGTACTATTTACCCACACAACACAGTATTCCTATAACCAACCGTGTACAAGGATCTGTGTTGGCAACTCAATAGTATCCTTAAGCCCAAACCACGTTGACCTCCAAGTAAGCACATATGCCCAAATGTCAGATATCACAAAATCTATATCTATCATGGCATCATGTCAATCAACAGTCTGTAAATAGTGAAACCACATTTACCCGTTGTAACCAAATCTGTTACAACTAAATTACACTGAAGGTTATGGGTCCACTCACCAATACCTCAGTCGTCCACTTAGAAGTCTAATGTTACTGAGACTTCTCCGTATTTGAGAATTCAATTAAATAACAAGTCAGTAACTCATTCATTGTAATCAACTCATGTTATAATCATATAATATATGCTAACACGGAACATGAATTAATCAAACACTTACTAAGTTATAAAAATAACCACATTAATTTATATAATTAATAACGCTAGTTATTAATCCATTTCACAAGTGTACAACTTATTACAGTTAATAGTACCAAGCTAACAACGATAACTATATTATACATAACAATTAATCAAATGATACCTTAATTCATACAAGAAACTCATAAAATATCAATATAATAAACTATAATAAAATTGAAAATATCATTCATGTTGGTTACATTCAACCAAATAACCAATAGTATTTAACTTATTACAGTGGTATAACATCATTAACACTAATGACCAATTTGTCAGTTTCATTAACACTAGTCTACAAGTATTAATTTTCACTAAGCTAAGTCATATAAATCAATAACTTAATTACTTAGTTCTAGATTACTAGCATAACATATTTACCCTATACAGATAATCCATATGATCTAAGGAAACAAAAGCCTAATCTGAAGTGTACATCAAAAAATCCCGAAACAAGGTCAAAAACTGAAAAACGCCTTTTTCGGCCTCTAAACGAACCCGAATAGCCAAAAACCGCCTAGGCTATTTGAATAAAGCTTTGATCATTGGACCGTTTTCGAGTGACCATGTGAATTTCAGCCCAATCCGAGTTTAATGAAAATTTGTAAAATTTAGTCACTAAATGTATCATTAACACTTACGCACTTTTGAAATTTGCAAAACAAAATTTACCAAAAACACTAAGCAACGCGATCCGGAGATACAGAGCTGAGATCGCGTTCATCATAAGAAAATATTCTGTTACCGAATTACACTAGGCAACGCGATCCGGGAATTGAGGCGGGATCGCGTTTCGAAGAGGAAAATGCGACTGCACCACATCAAAACTAAGTAACGCGATCCAGACACATGGCTAAGATCGCGTTTCACAGTTTAACAGCAACACAACCCAGACCTGTTCATATCAGCTCGAACTCAAATCTAAAAATTCACAAAATGTAGATGAAAAACACGTTTTTATCTAACAAATATCCTCAACTAACATCTATAAACATAGAGCAATAACAAACAACATCATCTAACATCAAATTCTACACATGCATCAATAATCTAACCTAATTTTAACTAAACTCAAACACATATGTGTAAATAGATAAAATCAAATTACAATGGAGATGATAATCAAAAAGATGATGATGATTCAAGTAACTTTCAGTAACCATTAATCATTTACATATCAATTACTAAGCTAATATCCAATAAAGTCATATAAATCATGGTAATCAAACTTACATTCAAAATGGAGAAACAAGATGAACTACAGGATGAAGAGGATGATGAACTCAGATTTTTAACACTAAATCACAGCTTCAATTTGATTGTTTGGTGTTTTCCTCCCTCTCTCTTTTTTTTAAAGTGTAGGTGGAAGTGAATGTGAATGAGAGGTGTAAGAATAATTTGGTGAGAGTGAGTACAAGTGTCGGCCTTCCATCTGACTCAGGTATTAGATGATGCAAATATTATACCCGTTCTAAATCTATTGTCTAGAACCTAAAACCATTTTGCGAGACCAATTATTTTATTTTACTGATATTCACAACAATTTAAAAGAAATGATATTTTATTAACCACAATAAGTCATTTAACCATTTGACCTATTATTTTCAATACCCAAATAATACAAATTATTTATAACACAATTTAATAAATAAAAATAGAGAAATTACCCTATTTTTCCTAGGCCCATAAAGAGGATGTTACAGAGTAGTCGTAGTTACGAGTAAATTCATTATAAAATGTGTCAATATTCATTATAAAATGTTGTATCATTGTTATTCTAGGGGTCAACCCGAATAATCAATCCGCCGATGCATGTAGTTAATTTAAATTCTCACATGTGATATCAATGTTAAACAATGTTAAAACTTAAAAGTATTTACATAAAATAAAAGGGATACTCTTTTTTTTAGACTTTTAGTGTGTGTTTGCATATACGGTATATTCTGTATGTGAAACGAGCAACATATTTAGATGTTTTGATATTTCGTAACTCAGAAGTATTAAGTTCGAGTTTAATTCCATACTAGGTGAGGATCGGTGACAACGCGGGTTTTAAAATTTAGTTGTATATGTACATTTTGTTGAGTTGTAAATTGTTTTAAAACATTTATTAAATCTAGTTTAACGCTCAAAGTTTCAAATATTAGAAAAAACTGGTTGGATTTAAATATGGGTCATAGGTGTAAAATTCGTTAAATATATGGAGTTGTGAAGCATTATAGTAGATGTAACATCCCCAAATCGAACCTAGGAGAAACAGGTATTTCCTTAAATTTTATATGTAATTTATAATATTATATGTGTTTGATTGTAAATTTAATAGGAAAATAAGTTTCAGGAAATATTGCGACTAGTGAAATATTGTTTGTTTTAAATAAACTTAAGTGACAGTAAAATAAAATAATTTTCTCGCATTTGAAATTGAGGTTCCAGACAATATATTTAAAAAGGGGTATAATATTACACTGTAACTAATGTGAGTCAGTGTAACAAAATAAGTGGAGGCCGACCTATTTTCCCCCCTTTTCATTTGTTCTTCATTTGTATCTCAAAATCTCTCAAACTAAGTTACTAACTCAAATTGCTAGTGAAGATTATACAAAATTGATGATTAAATCCTTAAGCTCATCACCATCGTAAGCTTCTTCTTGCTCTTCATCTTTGTAAGTAAGTTCTTATTACCTAAATGATGAAATTAGGTTAATTTATTGTGTGGGTTGAATTAAAGCTTGAATGATGTAGTTATTAGTTGTATGATGATTGAATGATGATTCTTGATCTTTATTAAGTTGATTACATGATGATTACATGATGAAATTGGTAGATTTCTTGATTTTTAAGTTTGAATGTGAAATTTTTAGGTTATGAGTGATTTGTATGAATTGTGATGATTTGATGATTGAAACCTTGTTATATGATGTTATTAAATGTTATTATGGTCTAAAATTGGTGAAAAGTTGAGTACATAACTGAGTTTGGTCGATTTTGTGGTTTGTGGTTCGTATGTGAAATTGCAGAAAATTGGTTAAGTGCAGGTCTGGAAGATGGTGAGAATCCGACGGATTCATTAAGAATCCGGCGGATTCTTGGTGAATCCGGACGGATTCCTCAACCGGATTCTGTAATTAAGTTATGTCCCAGTTTTGAATCTGAAAATGACTGGAATCCGGCGGATTCAATTGAATCCAGGCGGATTCATTTTGAATCCGGCGGATTCATACTGTGTGATTGAATGTTTTTAATTTAAACTTCATAATGTGATTTAGCTTGTACATTATGGTTATATGACTTAGTATATACTTGATTGTTAATATTAAGTTATGAACAATATGATATGAAGTTTGACCCGAAATTTCTTGTGTGTTTCAGATACAACGAAGACTCAATAAAATTAGATCTTTGAGTTTGGAGTTTGAAACGCGACAGGTGAGCGGACTGATTCTCACAGTTTAATTTTGGTGTTAACAGTTAGTTACATCAATCTTAAGTTGATGGTATTGATTGATTTATTGATAAGTTGATGTTAGAATTATTAATTGAACTTGTTGATTGATGGATTAATTGATGGCTAGTGAATAATTCCATGATAGGTTGGAATGATAAAGGTCAATTATATTGGGTTTAGTTGCTATAGGTTAATCTTTATGGGTTGGATGAACATTCGTTGTGAATTAGTCCATATTGATTAAAGATAGCAATAAACTATCGGTAAAATCTCTGTATTGGCCTGCAGTTGATTATTAAGTGTTCTTGGAGGGTCACCGCGGACTGAGGACACCTCAAGAACCACCGATCCTCTGTTTTGATTGTTTCTTATAGTTGATTGTTGTGAATTGATTGTTATGCTAAGTTAGATTGTTAGACTTAGTTTACTCACTTAGCTTTGTGCTAATTCCCCACAATATTCTTGCAGGTTAAAGTTTTGGGATAGTTGGGCAAGTTATGGATATTTGAAGAAATGTTTGACAGCTGGATACTCTGATCATTTTGATAGTATTAATAGATTTTGTTTAAATAACACCCAACTGACACTTTAACGTTGTAACTATACTTAAGACTTTTAAGTTATGATATTTTGATATGGTTTGATATCATGTATGTATATAATATATGAATGAGATTTACGCTTCCGAATTAAAAAAAATTAAAAAATATGTCTTAAATCGTGGGGTGTTATAGTAGAAGTAAATATTTACTATGAAAATTTTATTTTGTTTTAGAATAAGTTTGGTTAAAAAATGTGAATGAATTGTCAAAAATGTGTGTAATAATTTAACCGTAAACATTATATGGAGTATTAACTTTAATGAATTAAATAAAGTATATAAAGATAAGATTTGATTTTTACAAAAACATAATTCGAAATTAAAGAAAGCATAAAAAGATGAAATTTGATTTTTTTAAGAAACAAAACATGATATAAGATTTGTTTTTGCTTTAAATTTTCAAAGTAGTTATAGATATATTAAGTTTACTCGATATTATATTATTCAATAGGAAATTATTTGAATGAAATATTTTTTTAGGTTAGATAATATAAATAACAGTTTGCGACAAAGATTGGAATTGGATTAAAATCCAATACAACTCAAAAGTCGGCCGAATTTTATCTTATTATTTCATAACTAGGTGAAGGACCCGCGACAACGCAGACTTTGATATTTCCGAATCGTAAATTATTTTTTTAAATTAGACGATGATACGATATTTTTTGTTAATATAGTTATGGTTGTGCATTCTAACAGTGAAAAAATATTGTGCATAGAAATAATAAAATGCGAGTAAGTTGGTGCATCAGCGTAACTAATACATATATATGCAAAAAGGTATATATGGAGTCTTGGCACCTGATGTAAACGAAAAAAAATCTATACGTTTATACTTTTCTTAATAGGCATCATAAGATGTTAATCTCATTCGACTGTAATTGTCAAGAAATCGCACTTGATTTCGTTTCCAAGTACTACCTTAACAGAAGATCAAAGAACATGCTGTATCCAGAAATTGCTTATATATGACAAACAACAGTTTGATAACAAAAAATTCACTTGTGATCATTCATTTCCTACTCCTTGCTTTTGAATGTAGTATTCAATCTCAAGTTGATTTCATATAAATTTTTGCACCAGCGCTTTACACCAGAAACAATCAAATGGTCAATTTTAACCAAACGGGTCAAACTGCACCAGATTAGCATATTCCAAAATACTCCGTAGCATAATATACATGATTAAGAGACCAACATGACTTTTAGCAACAACACAGAAAGCCCATATTTAACACCGGAAGAAGTATAAGAAAAAGACATGTCAAGCTTTAAGCCTTTAGATAATGCAAGTGTGTGCAAGTAGTTGCTTACCTGATCCCATCTGCAATGAGCATTGTAGTATGCATAAAAGCATAGTTTTGGAACTCACAAGTGTGCACGTTGAAGTACGAAAAAGGCTTAAAGTTTATTTTTCAATTTCAGCAAATCCAAAATAACATATGACTTCTTGCCAGAAAGGGAAGCTAGATAAGAACTGAATAAGTCAAAAGAGATGTTTGACATTTCCAATATAGTTGACGTTTACCCTGCTAGAGATCAAAGACATCAAACACAACACAAATTGTCCCAATCCTAAATAAATGGGTCAAAATTTCCACATTTAAATATCCTTCTTACGATTTCTTGAACAAATTATAAACAACTCGCTTCATGTTTATCTTGTAGAAAACTGTACCTAAAGCTCAAAGATAGATTATAAAGAGCCGTTTTTTCAAGTCATTAGAGATAAAGCATAACCTGAATCAACCCATTCATAAGTAAATGGGTTGAAATTGCCACCTTTAAGATTGAACTATTCTCAAATATTAATAGTTTAGAATGTAAAAGGCCGGTTGTCATAATTGTTTCATGTTTCTCTTGCTATTAGAAGATGGAATTATTACTTATATATGGAATACTAAAAGGGCCGCAAATAAACAAAACTATTGAACCTCAGCTGAAAAATTGTTATGTTGTAAACGCAATGAAAGCGTACCTTCACAAAATTGCAACTACTATAATCTTACATAGATAAATTAAAATAATGAGAATTAACTTCAAATATTTGCAATCTACATCAACCTATAACCCTTGGTCAATGTTCCGGATCCTAATAAAACCATATTTGCACACTATTTCATCTAATATATATATACTGAAAAGAGGGATGCTTATTAAAACATTACATGCGTTATTGAGCATGTATAGACCAGAACAGTCATCAAAAGCAATTGTGAAAGTAGGGATACTGGATACACCAATGGCAGTTTTAGCAGAGCTAAAAAATTACTTGTCTTGGCATGAACCCAACCCACCCCCATCCTAACTTGGCACCTTTACATCTGAGCTTTGATGAAATTAGTCATCACTGAACCGATTAATACCAGAAACCTAGTAGTAGGAATGATCACAGCATCGAAACTACATATGCAAATAGGTAGCACCTAACAAATAATAGAAAGAAAACTTTAGCATAAAACACCTGTCAATCATCCAATACTGATTCTCACCATCTCTCCCTTTAGCTAGTCCTGCCAACAAAATGTCGGAATTAGTATCATATTGCTACAGTTATACAAACCTAATAGTCGATTGAAAATAAATCAATTGATCGGAGCATGGAATTGTCCGACAACCCATATATTGAAACCCAACTCGAACCACACAATACTTTAAAAAGACCAGTGCACACACAATATTAACTAATATGATATTAGATATTGATCTAAAATCAAGAATAACTAATCACTAAAATTATGATCAAAATAACAATTACTAATTACTAACATTTGTCTCTCCTTTATCTTCAATCACTCATTGCTTACAGAAGCAATAAAATAAATGATAACTATAAAGAATCAACCGCCAAAAGCATACATAACAGCACATCTGCAAGAAAATATGGGAACCCAGGTAGGTGGGGTGGCTGAATGTTGGGCCAGTTTCTGGAATTGTGAGCACGTAGGTTGCTTTCGGGGCTAAGTTTTGACCCAGTGATGTCTTGCTACGTTTCCACCCTTTCCTTGAGACTTTTGTTTCGATACTACCTCAGCTTTCTTTTCTTTCTTTTCAACCTAGGTTTTCTTAATCCTCTCCTTAATTTCACTACAAATTTGACATAATAACATCTTTAATTACAATGAAAAGGCAAAACAACCAGTGCCCAATACAACCTAGAGATACAAACTAAATCACATACCGAAGAGCTGCCTCCCTAGCAACATCACGAACTTCAGGTTTCTCACTTCTTTTCTTCTGGATTACTTCCAATGTGGCACCAACAATAGCGTTGGAATAAGGCTTTTTGGTAGCACGACGCCTCTTCTTCATCGCTTCTTGAGCAATATCCTATTACGTTTCATGATAAGCAATAACAATTGATAAATGGTAATGTTATTCAACAATATCAAGCATAACGATTGACCCACAAATTTGTAACTTATCATATTTTCAAGTTTTAATAAGCCTATAAGCTGTGATAATAAACAAATTATGATTAAAACATATCCTTATGATAATAGAAATTATACCTGAGAGTCGGATTGAATAAATCTAACACCCCATCTGTTACACCCGCCAAATTAGGACTAGTCTAATCGACTGTTAATATATGTAATTAGTTCTGTGTTAGACTTATTAATGTATCAAATATATATATTGTTGAATATATACAAGTATACGATTTGATTAATCGTACTCCATTCAAATCGAATGTAATTCGGTTCAACTAAATACGGACGTTGGTGATCAATTTTATTAAATAATATAAAATTATTTAATGAAGATATTATACCCAAAATATTATTTTGATAATATTGCAATTACATTTCGTATCGTATAATAAACGTCACGCGACTTAAACATTTAACACGCAAACAAACGAAACAAGATTAAGTTATATTTTTATAACTTATATTCTAAAGTATTCGGTTAAATACTTCGACTAAATGTCGAATAATTAATCGTATTTTAAAACTTATAACTGAACGCGTATAAAATTATTTAAACGTTTAAACGACCAGGGAAACGAATACCGCACGAAGAGCGAATACACGGGAGTAAAAAGTGGAGACCCACACTCGATGGGCCCCCACCGAACCAGCCAAAAAGGGAGGGAAAACCCTCCTCCCTTTCTCACTTTCACCATCCACTTTCTCTCTCTCCATCTTTTCTCTCTTCCTTCTCTCTAAACAACATCACCACCATCACCTAAAATCAAATAAAAACACCATTAAACATCATCATCTCGCTTAGCTCCTTTGAAGAAAAACGACCACGACATCACGATCTATTTCCATCTTTCCGGATTCTTCCGGCGTTAAGTTTGTAAGTTTTCGACAAAACTCGAAACACTCCGATTTTCATTATTTTTACTTGTTTATGGGTTATTTAAGCTCATAATGTCCAAATATGGGTTGGGTAAAAGTTTCAAGTCAAACGGAGGCCGGAAAACACCTTTTCGGCTCATTTTCCGGCCAACAGCGCGTTATGTCGCAAAGGCTCCAGGCCACCTGCGACATAAGCTTTTATGTCGCTAAATTAGGCCATATGTCGCATATAGCGACATAAGCCACTATGTCGCACTAATCACGGATGTCGCATATAGCGACACAAATGGTTATGTCGCTAAAATTACGGACGTCGCATATAGCGACAAAAAACACTATGTCGCGAAATCTATTTTCGTCGCATATAGCGACACAATATTTTATGTCGCATTAAGTTGCGGATGTCGCACTTAGCGACACAAGCCCTTATGTCGCAGACATGATCTGCGACACAATAGACTATGTCGCACCTAGCAACACAAGTCTTATGTCGCACCTAGCGACACAAGCCTTATGTCGCACCTAATGTCGCAGATAACAGAACCTAGAAAACTCAGATTTTACTAAGTGTCGGGACCTAAAATTTTACCACTTGATTTCACCCAAATTCAAGGCCAGCCCCTTGGACCCCGCCAGGGGTTGCCACCCCTGGGACCCCGCTATCTAGGGGCGCTGCCCCCGGACCCCCGTCACCTAAAGTTTATATATATATTTTTTAGTATAACACATCGAATCAAAATAATAATGTTGAAGATTATTATTACAAACAATCACCAACGGGCCGTACACGTTTTCAAAACATAATCAAATCAACCAAATCGTAGTAATTTGGACATTCTAGTTGGACGAACAACTACAAATGTAGTCTTTCGAGATACCTACTCATGTTTATAACCATCGCGTGTCTTGGACACCCTCAGGTTACAAGTCTTCGGACATCAATTCACGGCTAATCAAACAAGTTTATTAAGTTAAACTTCTCAAGACTCAGATGAGTCTCATAGCCCCTATTTTACTGTTTTACTCAGGGGTGTGATATCATTGCTCGTTTTATTTTAACTATATGAACGCAAGTACGAAAACAAATAATTACTACATGAGTTATCTCACCAATCTTTTAAAGCCCTCTTCAGCATAGTTTGGTAATACGTTGTAGCGTGAATATTAGTATATGGTACCATATAGGATTGACCCTCCTCGTCCGGGTTAGCATGCACTAAATGGGTAAACGGATGTACTAATATTTGTTCAGATGAGTGTAGATTAGGCACTCGTGGGAGACACCTCGATCAGGATACCTTAAATGTGGACCTGACACCTCGATTGAGGCTCAAACTATGTGCTCATGGCTGTAAAACTTTTATTTTGCTTAATTGCATTTTAAATTCAAATAAATCTTGCGGTTCATACAAATATGTGTTGACATACAAACCTGTGAGCTCACCAGCGTTTCGCTGACCCATTTTAGCATGTATCACAGGTACTCAACAGTAGGTTGGCTGTCCAATCAGGAATCATTAGCTCGAGTCTGCATTCAAACAAATCAGAGATTTAATTGCATTATTATATTTTATATAGATTAATTATGTAATGTAAATCTCTCAATTTCCAGGAACTGAGCTAATATAAACATATTTTTACAATGTAAAACAACGCATATAGTGGTCGTTCATTATATCTTATGTGTTGTGTATATTGATTAGTCGCGCCCCGACCCGATTCGCTTCCGCAACCCGAATTTGAGGGTGCGACACCATCCTGTATAAATCTTTTGGCCATTGACACGGTAACTGCTGCAACACTTTTTTTGTCTTCCAGGAATAAAACCCTAGAACCCTAATTCGTTTTTATTTTATAGGCCTGGAACGACGGGTTTGTTTTTGTGAAGACCGGGATATGTTTTTTATTATTATTATAATTATGAATTATTATAATAGATACTCCGTAGAAGATAAGGATTACAGTAGGCAAAGATATTGTAATTCTTTTAATTAAAATACATGGCCGAATTTTTATATTAATTTACTCAAATATTGATTTAAGTTAGGGGTGTAAAGTGTAATTAGGATAAATTAATCTAGATAGTTGATTGCTAATGAGGGAGCCTAATCAAGGGTGTAAAATCTTCCATGGTATTTTATTTTATATATATATATATATATATATATATATATATATATATATTACAGATTATTATAACTTAATTGATTTCTATATACTAATTTAATACTCCATATTAATATTTAAAGATTAAAAAATAATTTGGAGGTATGATATGTAATCATCGAAAACTAAACTAGACTGTTCGATGGTCAAAGAGAAAATCCAATTAATGACCAATATTCTTCTTTAATTTAATATAAAATATTAGTTTAAATTTAAAAATTATAAAATAATTAGGGGTATAAAATGTAAATATCAACAACTCACAATTGATGCAAACAAATGGATATTACTGACAAAACATGTTTTGCATTTAATTTGCAGATGAAGGTCCACCTTACTTTTTCAATTAGACCGTGTTTTAGAGTTTTTTATAATGAAGGTGAGGTGTATAGGAGTTAATGATAAATAATTTCTAAAATATCATTGATACTTTTAAAAAGTTTATTTTTTACGTGATATAAGAGTTCTAGTGGGGGTGGCTGCCTTTGCTACTCCGCCCTGTCTCCGCCATTGGGTGAGGGTAGGCTTATTAGGAGGGAGGGGGATCGGTGACTTACTATTGTTGATTATTGTTCAAAACATTTTTCCTAACTTGTATATTGTTAACACTAAATATACTAATTTTTTAAACTCACATAAAGGTACGTTGAGCCAAAATTCTTCGACTCCAAATACATTATGAATTTTCTTCTTTCTTCAACATGTAAGGACTTGTTTTTCCTAGAAAAGAAAAAAGAGGAAATATAACATTATTGTTCGTATGAGGTCCCGAAATAGGAGCCTTTTGTGAAGTCGGTTTTGAATTTTACTCTAACTTCCTAAGGTTTGCAGAAAACCAGTGGTTCAACTTGAACCCTCTCATTGAGGAGGGCAAAACCATGCTAATGCAACCACAAATGAGTCAAGCTACGGTCGAACATTGTATTAAGGATAAAAGTTTAAAGCTTTCATATGTAAAATATAAACCTCGCTTTTTAAAACTTTATACAGTCTTGTTAATGTCTTCGAGAAATTACGTAATGGAGAATAAAAAGTGTTAAGGGTTAAACAACCCTGCACTATAAATTCAAATTGCTACCTATGTGGCTATGTCATATATCTTATGGACCTTAAATCAAAGATGAGGTTTTAGATCAAGTAAGTTTTAAACTTTGAATACTTAGCCTTGCTTCCATGACACAAGAAACAACATACCAAATGACAAAGGATACAATTATGAACTTCGAATATCAAATGCCTAAAGTAGATTAAATTCACAAAGTATGGAGAATTCATATTAACTAATTTATATATGTAACTGCAACTAACCTTTTGCATGGCTTTGACTTGTAAGGATTGTTGTATTGACCTCACTTCAAGTTTTCCTCGGATATAAATAAAAACAAACAATACACACACAAAAAACAAATAAAATTTGTGATGATAAATAATGTTGAAAGATATTATTTATTTGAATTTTTGACGAAAAGGGAGTGTTCGCATTTAGCATGAAAGTCTAGGTCATATTTACTACTGCTCATTACTTATTATCTTTTAGTGCATACATCTCTGTTGATTGTTATGAATCTTTTGAGAAGCTTCGCATATGCTAAATGTGTTTTACTTGTTATTCTACAATCAGCGGGAATGCATGAAAAGGCAACAGGAGAAAACCAAGAATCGGAAAGAAAGTCTTGAATCGCTATGCAGATCAACTTCAGGTGGAGAGAAAGCAAAATCCAACTGGCTCAATGAGTTGGTGACTTATTGGTTGTTACAATATTATTAATTTATTACTCCGTATTATTGTACGCTTGGTCAATTGGTCTGTAATAATATTGTGTATTTGTGATATGAAAACTTTAATGTGGTTATTCCAAATAGTCAAAAATTAGTTTTTTTTAAAGGCAATTGTGGAATCACTTACGAACCATTTTGACTCACCCGATCATCTCCCCAAGCGATTACTCCTCGTTGGACCGTATTCATATATTTGACTGTCTTTATAGATGCTAACAGGCTTTATAACATACCCGGGCTTGAGCCTAATACGCCTGATATCTTGCCTAATAGTAATAGTAATAGTAATAGTAATAGTAATAGTAATAGAAATACCATACTCATTTCGATAGGCTAAACAATTTCCTCAAACTATAATCACTTTAGTGATTCTGAGAATGGGTTAGTTTTATAGAGAAGGCCCAATCCAACCGAATTTGTTTATGTTGACCGGTTTAAGGGTATGTTTGGCGATAAAATAACTAGCCAAAGTTTTTAGCTGGAGTTTCTCTCAAAAGCTACTGTTGTGAATCCGGCAAGTGAGTGTATAAAAAGTGTTCTAAAACTGGCTCTAAAAAACGGTGGGACCTGCCTAATGCTCAAAATTTGATAAGCGTCTCTAGATGCGTACAAATAAGTCTAAACAAACCAATTATATAAATTGTTATGCGGCATGAAAAAAGAAGACTTCTACACCATAACTTATTATTTCAGAACAGTTAATGCTTTGTATGTTCCAAACATATCCTCAGAACAAAAAAGACCACATTTGTATCCATAAATGTTTCAAACAACCACCATAGTTTCTATCAATAAATCTAGTACCCCGTCTTCATTTAAGCAGAAAATTTGGATACCTGCAGTGAACTTATTCTCTAGAAACTCACACGTAACATAACTGAACCGCAGGGGTGAAAGATCAGATAGGATAATGTATTTACACATGAAAACTTGTCATCCCAACTAAAATATGAATACAACACTGTCGTGAACCCTGGATTTCTGATTCTGAGCCACACACTCGGATATCCACATTAAGTTCCTGATCTCCTGCTCCCTCAGCCTCATGTATGCAAAGAACACACCATAGTGAAACTGCGTGACAAGAACCACCAGTTTGACCTTAGATGTTTGAACCCTAAATCTCAGAATTGGCAACTTTCACTGTAACTTACGAATGGGTTAATTTAGGTTATGATTTAGCTCTAACAGGTTAAACATGTATTTCAACAAATTTAGATGAAAAGGAGATATGTCGAAAATCGCCCCAAGTGTGTTTTCATTGCAAAAAACCTCCTCACTATTTTATTCGAAAAGCTAGATAATCATTGAAGTAACACCCTTGTATTCATATTTGACAAACTAAATGCTCATTAAGGTATTGAAAATGTTAGTCAACTTGTGTTCCGATTTCACAGTTTTCTTTCATCCTTGATCACTCCACAATTCAATCTTTTCTACCAATTCTGTCACCGTTCTTAGATTTACAGACTCAATCTCATACTTCAAGATCAAATACTTATAGGGAAAATGTACGGATTCGAAGCAATGACGTTCAACATTCACGGTGGTTATCTGGAAGCAATGGTGAGGGGACACAGATCTGGTTTATTAACCGCTGCTGATTACACCAATCTATGTCAATGCGAAACCCTAGATGACATCAAGATGCATCTCTCCGCTACCGACTACGGACCTTACCTTCAAAACGGTTATTTATGCTTACTTACGGATCTCTCTTATTATAATTTAATATTATAATTAAAGTATGATTTTATGATAATAATTGCCCTAATTTTACTAATTTCATTGCACATATAGACAGATAGATACTATGTATTAAGTACAAGCTAGGTTTTAATGTATACATGCTCGGTACGTGTTTGATCATGTTGACTACTTGGCTAGTGTTTTGAGTACTATTGGATTGATTAGCTGATCAGGATGGTATACTGATATGCAACGTATATGTATATGCATATTCATACTTTTTAGTTTGTTGTACTACTTTGTATGACTAGCAATGAATGAGATATTGCATAAGGTAAAGTATAAGATCCATATTTAACTATTTGAGGTGGACATTGCTGCTAGTTAGTAGTTACTAATAAGTAATAACATGCACAGTTGTTTCGTGACTGAACATTTTAAAAGTGATTTCATTTGAAGAGTTTATGTAAAATAATGGGTTGTCGTGTGTGGAACATGATTAGCAGAACTTTCTGAGCGGGCATTATTTGATTAGTTGATGTTGATTTAGAAGAGAATGTTGGAGAAAAGTGGAAATGCAGCGAGTTTCTATTGAAGTATTAAGTATCGGAAAAGAACCACATAGCATGAAGAAGTCATGTTAAGTACTTGATACGTATATACCATATATGTTGACCCGTAATTTGCGGATATATGTTTTTTTTTTTTATCTCCAAAAGGCAGTTGCATTCCTACTTTGACGCTTATAGGATTTTTGTGTATGCTAATTTTGGTTGCCGTATTCTTCTGGCCGAGCCTTCACCTCTGCATACCACTACAATTGTAGAAAAATGTACTCTTAATTTGGTTGATGAGTACAGGCATATGTTATGCCAAGCCACTGAGCCATTGTCAACCTTTCTAGAGTACATAACGTATGTAAATTTACTCATCCATCTAAGAATGTGCTTTGCTATAATCTGGTTTCTATGAGTAATCTTGATAGCAGTAGCATCTATGATATATATGATTGATTGGGACCTAAACAGCCCCGAGAAGAAAATAAGATGATAATTTTAGATCCTTTAATAACTAATAATTTTGTCTCTCCTCAGATATGGTCACATGATTGACAATGTTGTGCTCATTGTTACTGGTACACTGCATGAGAGAGATGTTCAGGAACTGTTGGAGAAATGCCATCCATTGGGGATGTTTGACAGGTAACCTGCCCACAACTTGTCTTCTGAAATTATCCGCTTTAGATAATCTTTTCTTTTGTTTCTTCAGTATTGCCACCCTGGCAGTCGCTCAGAATATGCCTGAGTTCTATAGGCTGGTGCTTGTGGATACACCGGTTGCTCCATACTTTTCTGAGTGCATTACATCGGAGGTATACACCGTTCGTTTATGGTTCCATTATTTTACAATTGCTTCGCATTCTAGTTGACCAAAGTTAATACGATCTGCAGGATTTGGATGATATGAACATTGAGATTATGAGAAACACTTTTTACAAGGCATATCTTGAGGATTTCTATCAGTTCTGCAAGGTAAGCTTTTGTTGGAAGTTTTTAACTTCAAAATGTCTTCTGTAGTGATGAATTAAGTACAATTTTGCGATATAAACTAAGCGGTGCCACTCTGAAATCATGTCTGACCTTCTAGCGTTCGAAGCTGATAGACGAGCTGTTAATATAACGATAAATAGGTGCTGCCATTATTTGGAAGTTTGCTCACATAGGAGCTCACTTTATATATGCGAGTTCACTTATAAGAATGATTGTATTTTATATGCAGTATTGGAACAGAGCTAACTCGAGATGATCGTAGAAAGCTGTTTTCTAGTTTTGGCTTACTGTAAGAAAATAAAACTGTTGGATATATTATTAATCATAGTTTTGTATCATTATTTTTATTGTATGCTCATTTTCTTTTCCACTTTTGGCGTTACAACAGCTACCCCTATGGCCATGAGGAACTTGCTGTGTGCGAGGATATAGATCAGGTATATGTCCTTGGCTCTGCCAATAACTCAATATACAATAGTCAGCAAGTAAAAAGGAGAGTTCTGTGTTTAATTATATATACCATCTCCATTCTCAGAAGAGACTCATTTCACATTTAGTGTAAAATGAATTATTTGTAGCTTGAAAACTAACAAGAAACTTTTTTTTTTTTTTTTTTTTTTTTGTAATTGTAGGTGCGTGGTGTGATGGAGAAATACCCTCCTTACCAACCTATATTTTCCTGGCTATCTTATGGAGAGAGCCAGATGCTTGATAAGGCATTCTACGAAGAGGAGGTGAAGCGACTTTGTTTATCTTTTGAGCAGCAGGTTGGTGTTTCTGATGAGCATTCCTATTTTAAATTTAGATCTAGACTAGATGAGGTGGAAAAGATATGAGGATCGGGATGGTTGGACCCCACTTTGAATCGGGCAGAACAACGTGTTTATCGTGTTCTTCATTTCCCCGGTAATTTCATTTTTTTATTTTTTTTTTATTTTTTACTTCTTTTTAATGTGTTTGTGCTCTTTTATTTAAGTTTTATTTATTTAATTATTTATATTTATCTAACCGAATTTATTTATTTTTGCTGTGGTTCCGACACAAATTCAAAACACGTAAAGCCCTTCATTTTTAGGAGGTTGACGTAACTATTTCATAGTGTTTGCCCCAATCGAATTCAAACCAGAGAACTCTCACTATCTAAAGCATCAAATTCTTACCGGTTGAGCCACCCTTAATTTTTTCATCGAGTAAATTGAATTGTCATGCGTTTTGGATATTTGGTAGCAATGTGAATGTGTTTTGTTCTCGATCTTTTACGGAGTATTTAAAGTTTTATAGAGTAAACCAAATCATCATAGTAATTGACATACTAGCGGTTTTCGCGTAAATTGCCATTATCTATTTCCTACACTTTTATTACTCGTGATAATAATGTAAATATAATAATATATAGACGTTTAGACTTTTACCAACTCGGGTTACATTCCTTAAGAATTTTATAACTTTTTTTAACACTCATCTTAGGGATCTAGTGATAACCTGGTAATTTCCTAAGCTTTAAATTATTTATTGAATATGTTAGGAAATTAGTTTGTTTATTATATTTTGTTTAATTGTGTAATATTAGGTAAAAAGTCAAATGACTTATTGTGATAGGTAAATAATTGATTGATTTAAATTTATATAGTTATAAGAAAAATAAAATAGTTTAAATCGCAAATGATTTTTAAGTTCCTGATCATAGGTTTAGAAGGGGACGAAATAAATAAATGAATGACGAGGTCGGTTTGTGTAAGCCGGCCCAATCTCCCCAAAATTACCTACCTTTCTCTTTTGTGAATACAAAATAATACCTAGTAAATTAAAAAGGGTGTTGTTTTTTTCTTATAATATAAATACAAAGAAAGTCTCATTGCTTCAAATTGAGACACATCATCATGTATCTTAATATTTTATTAATAAAAATTATAATAATTAATTCTTAATTTTTTCTTGATTCAAATTGAGACACATCATCATGTATTTTAATATTTTATTAATAATATTTGTAATAATTAATTTTTAATTTTTTCTTTACATATTCACTTTAAACTTTTATAACCTTATATGTATATATCTTCTTTAGAGTATCCATAATAGAAAACATAATTTCTAATTTCTTATGATAAATATTTAGAAGTCTTACATACGTGCACTAATTTTCAATAATCTTTCATTCCTAAATCCTTGCATGTCCATATTTTTGCTTAATGTGCTATTACTACTTAAAATTATGATACTTCATTCCCTGTAACTAATCAAGGATCGTAGAGTTTAAAGATAACTTTGTCACTTAGGCTTAAAGTTCTGTATAATGTCGACCTCGATTTCTCTTTGACGTTTCAAGACATCGCCATTTTTAATCTAAGTGTTGTAGCTTTATGTTTATTATTTTGCTTCTGATTTTTAATTTAGGTTGGTACTACGTTTAAGATATTAAGCATTATCCATAAACATGCATACTTAAAGTGAGATCAATCGTATGATAATCAAATGATTTTCTATTAGAAATACTTGATATGCTATATCTTATATGCTTTAGATTATCTTAGTTAGTGTGATGTTTTCTTGAGAAGAACAAGACATCAAAAGGTTTATAATATATATGAGAAATGAAGATATAATTAAGCTACGATAGTTAAATTATTAACCGCTTACTATTCAATCTACATTTCTGTACCTACAGAAAGATGTATTTTTGTTTCGTTTAAGCACCTACTTTAAAGATAACATATATATAACATTGAATAAGATAAAGTTAACAATTTAGGCCGGGCTTGGGTTGTGCATCGTACAACCAAAGAATTTCTAGTATTCTATCACAGATTCAACATCATCATCTTGTTTCTTCCATCTAGATTGTAAGTGTTCTTGCTCTATTAATTTATAAACGTGATTTTTGTTTAAAATTAAGTGGGTTAATGATATATGAATGAATTTGAACTATAAAAGTTAATACTTGATGCTATATGATGTTTGTAGTTGTTATTTGCTTAGTTTGGTTAGAAACCTGAGTTGTGTTGTTTGAGTTGAGAATTTCGGGTCTACGGTTGTGCAGAAAGTTGCAGGTTTGGAAGATGATTGTTACCTGGTGGATACTTTGTTACCCGGTGGGTAAACCAAATAACTCGGGTACCCGGCGGATATCGCCTTACCCGACGGGTAAATGGGTATGGTGGATCCGGGTAAAGTTTTATACGACGGGTAATAAGAGTGGATAAAATAATTTTGGTTCCGTTCAAATATGAGGTTGGGAAGTGCATAGGTACCCGACCGGTACTTCGTTATCCGGCGACTACCACATGTTTATTTGTGAATTTTGATTTAGTTTAAGTATTTGTGCTATATAAGTTTCGTATGGCTTTAAAGTATGTAATAAACTTTGAGAGCAAATAGGTGAAACTGTCTTTTGATTAGACGTGAGGTACAATGTTCAGAGTTATGATGTGATTTCGTTTCTAGGTTTGAGTAGTAGTATGATTTTGTAATATAAGGCAACTCTTCTATGTGTATGTTCGCTTTCCAATTTGAATAGTAGTATGTTCTTGTAATATTTGATGTGATTTCGTTTCTAGGTTTGAGTAGTAGTATGATTTTGTAATATAAGGCAACTCTTCTATGTGTATGTTCGCTTTCCAATTTGAATAGTAGTATGGTCTTGTAATATTGGGAAGGTCTTCTATGTATACGTTTGAAATAAAAATATTTTCTAAGGAACAATTGTGGAAAGTTGAATATATTTTGATGTACTCAGTGTTTTAAGACCCGATTCGTCCGGCCCGATCGAACCGCATTTTTAGAGCTTTCTGGGTAAAAAAACCCGGGTTTTTCAAAATGTTGACTAGTCAACGACCCAGTTGACCCGACCGGTCGGACCGGGACTCGGACCGGCGCATTGACTCAGTTTTTTTTCTTCCTTTTTTACAATTTCTATGTAGATTTAATCATTTACAATTAGGGAATATTGACTAATTGTGTATTTTAAGAATAATGAGAGTAATGAGAGAATTTTTGATTGATGTGTCATCATCATTTATTACTCTATGAATTATATAATTATTATATTGATGTGTAATCCAATAATGACAAGGGAATCGATGTGTCCCTCTTTATTACTCTATGGATTATAGTTATTATACATGATATAATTAATAATTATAATTATAACTATTAAAAAAATATATTAAATACTACTACTGTATACTATTATTAACTTTGGTCTGACCTTCCGGTCTGACCGGTCCGACCAGAAATTAACATTTTTCGGGTCGACTAAAAACTCGGGGTTTAAAACATTGGATGTACTTGACTTTTATTTGTTTATACAAATGTTTGAAAACCCGGGTTTAGATCGCGGAGTTGTGTTTGAGTTTTTAGTTAATTCAAAAAGTCGACCTTGTATTTTTTTTTTGCTGGCTGCGCTTTTTTCCTTTTATTGTTTTTCCCTTTTCAATCAAATGGTTGAGTTTTTAGTTTCTTCAAAAACTTGAGGTTTAAATCGGGGAGTTGTGTTTGAGTTTTTAGTTTCTTCAAAAACTTGACGGTTCAATAGGCACCGGATCACATCCGACCAGAAAACCTGGCGGCTCAAAGTGGGCTGAAAATTGGATTTGGCTCGCTACCTTTTGAACCGCTTGACTGCTTGGGTCACGGTTCAACCGGTTAGACCCGGGTTTTAAAACATTGGTTTATACTATGTTGTTTACATGCGAATATTCATGGTGTGCATCATCAAAAGCCCTTGGCAATTGGCATTGACGAGTAGCCATCTGATGACTATGTTATATTGTCGTAGATTATAATGTGAATTGACGAAAAAAGTTTACTCTAAATAGTGTATGGAGTTACAAAGAGGATGGATGGAATCCCTGGGCACTTGGGCAGTATGTCTAGAGTGATAATGTTCTATATTGTGAGATTTATGGCAAATGGGTTGGGTTAATTACATAACAAGGAGTTGGTTAGAAGTTCTCTATACTCTATTTATAGAATGTTTTTTGGTGTTTTCCTTGACTCTGATTTCTTGTATATTCTTTAATTTTCCTTTGGTCTTAATTTTCTGCAAGGTCTGGTTCATATTATAGAGCTAGTTTAGTGATATGGGATTTTAATTTGATGTTGGAGGATAGCATATTGTGCATAACCCTTGAAGTGATAGTTTTTTTTTTCTTCATTTATTCTCTATATTCATTTTTTACTTTCAAAATCCATAAACCTGATCATTTAGTCTTTGAGCCTGTTGTTTCTTTTGGAAATGAGAGGGAAATTTTTTATGTTAAGTACCCTGCTAAGAATTGGAGATGTAGAAATTCTTTCATTAAGATCTCGGTAGCAGGGCATAGGATCATTAGATATGTGTTAGACTACTTGTTTATTAATATATGTCATTATCATTTGTTGTGTTTTTGTAAATACATTTGGGTGGATTTAATTGGTTTTGGAGTTATAAGGGGGTTTGGTTAGATATTATTGGCCATCTTTTGTCTTGGAATTGGTTACCATTAGAGGATTGCTTCTAGTAAATGTCACAAGGTATGGTTTTTGGTTCAGCTAAAGTCAAATTTGACATTCTTAAGTCCAATTACAGAGGTTGGAGCATTGTTTGGTATATGGAGGAATATGCAATCTCAAAGTATTCATATGGATGTGTAAACTTGTCTAGCTGGCAAACTTGTATCCATAGTCGTGTTTGTTAAAAAGATCGGAAAACAATATTTGTATGCATGTTGTCTTATATGTCCTTGCCCACCCTTATTATTTCTTCTCGTGTTTCATTGTAAGCATTATTTATCCTCTTCTCATCATTTTCTACTTAACATAACAACCTTGTGTAACATCAATTGCTGATTTGTGAAACTGTCTGCAATCAAAAACAGTAGGCATGAAGTTCTCTTGAGTATATAATTGAGAGGATATAATTGCTGCAGAATAAATCAAATGATTACGATCTCGATCTCAGGCAATTTATTTTTTAGCACCCGATATTACACAACGTTTGACAAAAGAATTTCCCAAATTCAACTTCCTTAAAAGGAGAACGTTGAAAGCAGTTGACAGACCCCATAATCAAAATAAACTGCACACAAAAGTAACTTAAACCTAATCATATATGACGCCTCACATTTAAAGTCTAACACAATCCAAAATATGAATTTGAAAGTCAACTCGAAAACTTAACCATATAAACGGTTTGACTCCCAACACTCATATACATTAAATTTTTAGAAAATGATATTTGTAACCCTTAGGGTTACGAATAACAACCACCTCCTATGAAAATAACCGTCAACTTCTTTCAACTACCACAAAACCGTTAAGCACATATAATTATATAGCCAACGTTAATAACATTTGTAAGTTTTTTAACCATAATTTACTAACTACCCATGAAAAGTTATCCATGAAAAGTTAATTGTTATTTTAGTAAAAAAGAAATTATTTGATCTAAAAATAGTACTTAAAAGAAACTTTTTACCCAGGATGAGAATCAACTCCTTTCGAATGCTTTCCAACCCTCAACAATTTTCATATTATGGGGATATTTAGCATAACTTTTTAAGGAACCTTTTTAGCTTTTATATTATGTTACCGTTAAAAAGCCATTTTCCAAATATTTGGATAAGCTTTTTAGATAGGGTTTTCTATAATTATTTTGTGATAAAAAAAGCTAAAAAGTTAAAAGGTACCTAAATTCCATACTTTTAATAACAGCCAAGCCAAACACCCGCCAAATTCCCTTGTACGGAACGGTACACTGCATAAACCCTAAATACTTGCGATTTAGGGTTTTACTAGTCACCTAAATTCAATCGATTAATGGCGAACAATCAACCTTCAACATCACAATCAGTATCGACGAACCATGAATCAACAACAACAACAACAACAACAACAAAGGTGACAGATGTTAATATGGATTCACTGGTTCATTGCACAAACTACCTCACTCTACAAGACATCTCAAACATGGCCATCTCCTGTAAATTCCTCAATCACCTCGCTTATTCTGACTCTCTTTGGCGACGCTTCTTCAGGTTCGTTTTCATTTTATCAATCAACATAATTTTAGTGTTTTTATGCTACATCCTATTTACATCAACCACTTAGTTAATGAATTGTAACAGTCTATTCGTTATCATAAGATACTGTTTACTAGGCAATCCTATTCAATAGTATATACCAGTATAGATAAGATAGAAATTCGTTGAGAACAAGGTTGTCAAGATCGGTATCTTGATCGTAGGATTGTGAAACGATACGATCCTGCTGTCCATTGTTTATTATTTTTCGTTTTGGGTTACAACTTGGCCAAAAATTCCAAATTATATAACAAAGTCCAAAGTCATCTACCGCTCAACGGTTAAAAGCTAAGTTTGTTACTACTATTTTATGTTGCTAAATAATAACCTAATTAGTAAATGACTCTAGCAGTAGACAATATAAATATTCATGTATTGTGTAGATGATTAATACGATTTATAAAACTTCAAGCCTTCTCCCATACTATCTTTCAGCCTCTTAAATTTCCTTAGAGAACTAATTAACATCATGTATTGTGTTTTTTCTGATTGGTATTTTTAATATGTGAGGAGTAATACTGAAGGCATGGAATAAGGATGTGGTTTAGTACTTTTTATGTGTGTGATATACCAGTGGTGCTCATCTGAAATTTAGTGCTGTTAATTGAAGGGAACGATGGCCTCAGCTGGAACCGTATATCATTTCACAAACATTGGGTGTAAGAGAAGCATATGTGGCAAGATATACTGCGTTGAAGCAGTTCAAGTTTGCCGACCCTCTAGTTTATGACGTGCATACAGAGGCAAAATCCAGTGACCTCTTACTTAGCAAGAATTCTATATATTTTTCTCAGGTACCAGATAATGAATTCTTTTATGGTGTCACCTTGGCAGTTATATTTCACAGTACTTAGGGTATAGTAATTTGATGGTTATCTACGCAACATGTATACATGATTGCATATGCATGTGCGAATTAATCAGATCGGAGCTTGAGAATACACGGGTGCTAATTTAATATCTCCTCCCACTACCTGCATGTTTTTGAGAATATCTTCTTTTAGTTATTCCGTTGCAATAGTCAGGTGCATGAAAGAATTCATAACATAATAGAAGCACTAGATGACAATGTATTCTCATACTTTACTGGGCATTTTACTATTAAGCTAAATGATGATCAGTTAATGTATTCCCATTAAGTGAGAAAATGACTGAAAAATTGGTAATTGGTATGATCAGGGGTTTCTCTTTTCTGCAGAAGAATACTTACTAGCAGTCATTTAAATGGACTTTGTGAAGTATGCTTTATGTTGTTTGATTCAGTTCTGATTTCACTTCAATATCTTAAGCCTGTTTCATACGTCGCCTCACATGGGAAAAATGACATAAATTTTGTAGTATTTATATTGGCATAATTATAACCTGTTTTTATCAGCAAGCCTTGCCACTAATTTCTTGTTTATTACAACTTACAAACCTGCAGGGCCCACGAATACAGATTTTGAGTATTGATAAACTTCTAGAAGGAACAACTTCCATTGTCTCACTCAATGATCATCGTGCAAGAATTACCAGCATGAGGTGAGACTTCACGCTTATTCTTCTCTATCATGTATGTTCTCTGATGTTTAAAAATTGATCTTTTAGTTCATAATCATCTAAAAGGTGAATAATGAATATGTAAAATAATTATGATTGATAATGGCAGTTTGTATGCAGATTGTTTCCTTTGAAAGAAACATCTTTATTTCGGAATGAGGCACAGATAAATGAAAATGTTTTAGTGACCTCAAGTTGTGATCACTCCATTCGACTATGGTGGAAGGTATGGAAGATGACCTATGGATGTGTTCTGTAGCATCTAATGCACTTTTAGGTACAGAATTTTGTTGTCAGATATCTTTGGCTGATTTGTAAAGTTTCTTACTAATACTGATCTCAGGGAAGTTGCCAGCGGTGTTTCAGAGGTCATAATGGCCCTGTTACTGTCCTTTCTGATAAGTTATTGGGAGATGGAAGTGGAAGAGTTTTTGCCAGTGGAGGTGAAGACAGTACAGTTCGGCTTTGGTCACTGAGCTCAAGTGGAAAGCGTGGTCAACGTGCTTTGAAGGCCACACTTTATGGCCATGAGAAACCTATAGAGCTGATATCTGTTACTGGGTATAAATTATATAGACATGTAATTCTGTTTAGAGTTTAGACACATACAACACAAAAGCCACACACATACAGCGGAAATGGTTTGAGGGTGCCATTCTTTTAGGTGACGGACTTCAAGTAATTGGTAGTCAACTCGGCTAAAAAATTGGCGCTTCCCAGAAAGACATTTTTTTGGCTAACTGTAAATCTAATTTTTTTTTTTACCCATTAGTAATCCTAAATTATAAATTATTATTAGGAAATGAGACACACACAAACACATGTGTGTGTTTCTCTCTACTGGTGGATGCATGCATCAGATACTCCTTTGAACATACTCTCGTTTTGTATCCTTATCCAGGCACAAGGATTCTCTTGTAGTGAGCATGTCAAAAGATTCCAAGGTATTGTCATTAATTTAAACTATTGTTTATGTTTGTTATTCACATAAGTTGCCAGTTCAGTTACTACTTAGTAGTGTTTAGTATGAGCTATCAACAGCATTGTCACTTATGCATATATAAGTTATTTTCTTTAATACAGTTATATATATTATCCATATCATGACAACTTTCATGTGTATGTTTTATCTTCTTGCATTTCTTGAAGTTAACCGTCATCCTTCAAGTTGTAACGGGAGTCGTGTTAAAGACTTTTGTTGGTACAGTGGTGATGTTTTCAAATTTTAAGTTTGCAAGTTACAGATTGCTTGCTTAATGTATACATTACTTTTTAATTGTGTGTGAACTTTTTCTATGAGCTTCTAATACTTATGATAGAATAATAGGTTAGAGTATGGGATGCTTCAACGTCATCGTCTGATCGTAACTCTAGCTGTGTGGGCACTACATCTGTCTCTGGTGTGCCAGTAGCCATGAAGTGCCATGATTCGTTACTCTATGTAGCTGCTGGTTCTTCCATTGAAGCTGTTGACTTGAGGACTATGAGAACATCCTTCAGGACATCAACAAATCAAGGAAAATTGTATTCATTCAACATCAACCCCTCTAAATTTTTAGCATGTACTGGTGGACTTGGCAGGTTAAGCACTTAATCTCATCCCAGATATTACAATGTTTATTTTCAGTAGAGTTCACACGTTCCATCTGTCACATGAAGTTTGCAATATGTCATTTTTTGGCAAGATGTCAAGTTTTCAACCTGTAGTTACTTATTACCCATTTGAACAATTATAGTATCTTACTATCTTCATGTAATAGAAGGAACAGTTCTTTATTGTATGTGGTTACTCTAGGAGGCAAGATGAAAGGGTTGTAATGGGTCCAATCAGGTTCCATTGAAAAGACTCATTTTTAGCACGGGTCGAAGTGGACCGTGTTGGCTGCGATTGATCCTCATACACTTTGTAGTCCATTTTTTATATATTATTTTTTATGTTGTGACTTGCATGATTAATTAATGCATTAATAAAAAAATAGTATTGTTACGATACTATTTTAATTGAATAAAAATTTTAGGAGGCGGTATGAATCAAATAAGATCTTCAGTGACTTTGAATTAGTTGACCCGTTCAGATTAAAAAATACAATACAGAGTGACCCATTCATAAGTAAATGGGTTGAAATGGTCTCTTTTACAGTAGTAGTTAACTGATGCAATGGGTTTGTGATATTTCTGTTAACTTTGTGCAGAGCCATGCTTTGGGACATAAGGAAAACAACAGAGACGGAGGAAGAAGATCCAATGGCTGAACTGGATGGACATATAGGTCCAGTGACTCACTTGCACATGGACCCATACAAAATTGTTACCGGGGGTCCTGAAGATCCTCACGTTAAGATCTGGGAAGCCGACAATTGTAATCAAACAAATATCCTGAAGTGCACTGTCAATGACTCTGGATGTTCGGCTATGGCTGCAGATGGATGTCGCATTGTCACTGCTGGTTACAATCAAGAATTACGTTTTCGGGATTTTACCAATGCTATATGTTCTGTCTCATCAAATGATGAAGTAACTGGTTCAAAATTTTGGTGCCTATCAACTTCTGGTGATGCCGATGAGTCTGATTGATATAAACTTTTTCCTCTATTGTCTATAATACACATAGATTCAAGCCGCTTAACTTGAAAAGTTTTGTGCTGAACGGGGAACTTTTTTATTGACACCCCTAATGTAACTTCTTTTCTTTTTGTTATGTTATCCTCGATCTCATGCAATATACAAGAACATGTTATTTTATGATCTTTTAATTCTTTTCCTCGTAAACATTCTCTATAAATAATGGAATACTTCAATAAACAGTGGGTGATAGCCAAATTTACATGATGTTAATGGTATGGTGATTTCGTTTCGTCTTGAGTTTATCACTTCACTTATAAGGTATAACAATGAATTTTAGGGGAAATTTTATGTACTTGATTACTCATGATAGTTGCTCCATCTTTTTCTTTTTCTGATATTTTTTTCAAAATACTATATTGGTATAAAGTTGATCATGAAAAAGGTATAATGTACTAGAAAATGGTATATTCGGAGCATCGCTCAAATATTACACTAATTTACAAGGCTCACATAGTCAAAAGTTGTTAAATTGTCTACTCATATTTGTACATTGAGATTGAATGATAATCGTGTCATTACATAACATAATTGAAAGAAGCACCGTAAGTAAGAAAAGTAGTATACCAAATTATATTTACGTTATCTACTTTTTGTAGAGTAACCGTATATCCACGGCATCTTACTGATCCTTTATTACTATGCATATAAGTTTATACAAATGGTGTTGCCATTAGAACATGCTCATTGTCTATCCTCTTTTATAATTATAATTAGCTTACTATGTGTGTGATGCACGGGTTATTAAAATATGATGTTTTATAAAATTTTTAAGTAAGTAATAATATTGTAAGTAAGCTAAGACAAACAACCCCAAGTAGATATTGCCCATCATAATAAGAAACAAAATTCTTTGGAGTTTATTTTGTGCAATATTGTTATAATTCAATTTCTAAAACTTCTTAAAACACATGTCATCTAGTTAAAATTATACTTCTTTCAGCCCTTATAATCTTAGGTATCCTCAAGTTAAAAGATTACCTTATTTAGTATTCATATTTATCTATTTTTATATATTAAAACAAAAATCTTGAGAGAATAAGGACCATTGAATGAATATTAACTATTAACATCTAACCTTTAATTTACTTCATGACATTATTAATTCTATTATTATATGACTAAAAGACTAATGTACCATTCTATATTTACAATATACACCATTTAATATTTACAATATAAATCCTTCATTTTTTCTTTAATTGTAGATAATCCTCCAAATATTTTATAATTTATTATTTCTTCTATAATTTAAACTTTTCCTACAATCTTATTTATTTATTTTTTCTGAAAAACCCAATAAGTTATTTTAAATTCTAAAAATTCATAACTTCATTTCATCGCTTAGTGATTTAAATTCTTATGCGACTTACGCTTTATTATCCTTTAATTAATTTATAATTTATAATTTTTGGATCATGGATGTCAACGAGTCGGGTTCTGGTGGATTTTAGTGTATTTATACACATACTACTGCCTTTTTTAATTCTTTTATCAATTTATAATTCACAATGCTTGGATTATGGATGCCAACGGGTCAATTTCCGACGGGTGGTAAATATGTGCACATACTGCCGGTTTAGAATATTCGTACTGATACCTGGCCCAATACCCGTTGTGTACTCAATTAGTATTACCCATTGGTTTTTCATATATATTTGCGAGTTTCGGTTATCCTCATGTAACTTTGGCGAAACAAAAAAAATAGTCGTTAATGAAAATACGACACAAATTAAAAACGCGAAAAAAAAGATACCGAATTACAAGATTTGAAATCTCAAAGTTAACAATTTAACTTTTTAATTAACTAATTCAAAGTTTCGGTACATAATATAGTATATAATATTATTATTAAAGAACAATACAAATACAAAAAAATGGTGTCATGCACAATATTATCAATAATTGATTAATTAATTTACCTTTTTGCCACTATTTTCTCTATATCTCGATTTACACCCCTAAATAGTTTACCATTTAATCTTCTAAGGATGTGTTAACCTCATTTGGGTCAATAGAGCTTGCATTTGAGGTGTCATGTTTTGTCATCTTTCGTCAAGTTAAAAAGACAAAGTAATGCATTATAGGTTGTTAATTTTAAATTACATAGAGTAGCTTAGATGAATGAAAATCACCAATGCACTGCAAAGAGCGTTATTTTTTATGTACAAAGTAGTACTAACCTGCTGAACCAGTAAATACGCTTATTTGGAAAAACATACCTATATGATTTTAAATAATATAGTATTTTTAAATGTCAATACAAATAACAAAGTGATATCATACACAATATTATCCCTATAAGTAGTTTTTTATATTTGGACTCATCAATTAAATTTCTATCACAATTCAAACCCTTAATGCAATTTCATTTAAATTAAAACAAAACAGACAAATGTACCGTACACCAACACCAAAACAATTATTAAATCTATATAGCACATCCATATATAAGACATATCTAAAGTCAACCCGCAAATTTGCGGGTCTTAAACTAGTAATCTTAATAATTGCATGACATAGAGAGACAAATAATAATAAAAAAGAATACTAATTAAAAAACCTAAACATGAAAACTACTGAGTGTTGTTGTTCATCGACAGAACAACCAAAGTTCTAAGACAACTTCTTGAAGTTGTAAAAGAAAAGTTTGAGTAAAAAACTCGATGCTATTATTGGTTAATTAGATATGAGTATTCACATATTACTTTGATTTGAAAATTTACCAACGGCTTATTAGCCATTATAGTTTTTTTGAAAGTAATCGTGGTGACATAAACATCTCTTTAGATGAACAAATAAATAACAAACAACAATCTATTTTGTATTCAAATAATCAAACAATTATCGATGACCACAAACATGTCAGATACAGAAAGTCGATTAAGGATCAAGGATATCATTACCTCTTTGTGTTTTCATGAACAGCTTGTCGGAATTGTTAATCACAAAAGTCCGATACAAATGTCAATTTTCATACCCAACATTTTAAATCAATCATCGATCATAAAAATTTTTTTAAAGAAGACTGATCGAATACAATACATAAGAAGTAAACAAATATGTCAATTGATTATCATGGACTTTTCAAAGATTGCATTTGAAGAAATAAATTAATGTATAAGGATCACAAATGTAATATCTCAATATCTCAATCTTCTTATAATCTTATGGGCACAAAACTAACATATATAGAAAAATAATCTTTTTTTTTTAAATAAAAAGTACTCCGTAAAAAAAAATATAATTGATAATAGATTGTGAATAGGAAGTTGTAGAAAAGTGGATTAAATTCATATTTTCGTAAACTGACGTTGAAATTGAATGTGGAGTAGAGAGAATTGATGGAATAATAAATAAAATACTCTGTAATAAGTGGTGAAAACGGTTGAGGCAATTATTTGAAATGTTCTTTCTAGGGATGAGCATTTTGACCGAATTACCGGAACCGAATCGAACCCGTACCGAACCGGTACCGACTGATACAAATGGTATCGGTATTCGATATTTGATTTGTGGACAAAAAAATTCAGTACCAACCGGTCGGTATCGGTTCGGTACCGATATGGTACAATGCATACAAAATACATAAACCGAACCGAAACCGATCAGTACCGGACTGAACTGAAACCGACCGGTACCGGACCGAACTGGTACCGACCGATACAAGTGATACCGGTATTCGGTATTTGATTTGTGGACTAAAAAAACCCGGTACCAACTGGTCGGTATCGGTTCGGTACCGGTACGGTACCAAGCTCACCCCTAGTTCCTTCCATCTAATGAGATATGATTGAAACGGTTTATATTAATTGAGTTGCATAATATTTTATTAGTTATTATTAATTTATTACTTTAGAATTAGCTTAAGATCCGCGATTTTGCAGGATGCACAATGGATATTTGTGATAATCGTACGTAATGATTAGTTAGGAATGTAAGTGAATACATTGGCGTGTACAAAGTGTAGTTATTTAATACGAGTAAACTACACAGGGGCGGATCTAGAAAAATTATACGGAGGGGGCAAAAATTTATTTATTTTGTGTTTCTTTATAGTTTTGAGAGGGCAAAATCTTAAATTTTCATTAATACCTTAAAAAAATTCATTTTTTACGTAATTTCGGAAATTTTATGGGGGCAGCTGCCCCACTGCCCCCATTCTAGCTCCGCTTAATTGTTGCATTTCTCTAGTCGACTTCTTTTAATGCTACTTGAAATGTTAACGTTTGATATACTATTTTCTCAATGTTGTATTGTAAATTGTGAGTTTTTATTCTTAAAAGATATTATTTGTAACTTATAAGTGTTTTTTTTAGTTATTAAATTAGTTAGAATTTGCTGTTGTCGTGTTAAGGAGTAGAAATTTTCTAATTATTGTACTATTTGTGTTTAAAAATTTTAAGGTTTAACCGTTTGAAAGGTTGTTTTACATCGCTCATTCATATTTATTGTTTAGCTATAGAATATATTTTCAAGAGCTCTTATATCATCTCTAATGAGAGTCTCTCTTTATAAAGTTCTTTAATATTCGAAAAGATTTCCATTGAATTGTAGACTTTACTGAAACATCTTGAGATTTTTTAAGTTTTTGTATCTATACAAACCATGTCTCTTCCTTATATCATTACCTTTTAATGGTTTTAAGGAATTGGAAACTTCTACTTAAAGCAACCGTTTTGATCGCTAAAAAAAGTTAATTTTTTTTACAACTTTTCTATTCATTCAAATGATCTTAAATTGTTTGATGTTGTTTACAATTGATTATACACAAATAAGCCTCGTAACAACTATTTTTGAGTAGAATTATTGTTTTGAAGTTGTTTGACCAATTTTATGATTGTTTTGTCTAATTTAAGAGGCTCCATCGACTTGATACTCTGGATCCACCACTGGTGATATTTGTGGATTGTTTTTTATTATTTGATAAGTTAGACATAATGATAGATGTTACGGGTTTAGAAAGTATGTCAAATCTTTCCTCTTCTTCTTGTTTTTTTTTACGCCACAAGCTTTAGCAGTAGTAGGTAATAGTTGCATAAGAAGTTATGTTTGCGTAACAATAATCCAACCCCATTAGTAATTGTGGAATTTTTTCCCCTTTCGCCATTGTTTCTACCATTTTCACATACACATAAGCAATTACATGTATATGGTGCTTCAAGTGCATAAGTCTTATCAGTTATCCCAAAGTCCTTTCAGTTTGAGATTGGATACTTTAATTGAACAATTGTTTTGTTTGAGAATAGTGATGTCATGAGACAATTGATAGATTATATGACCATCAATATGAACTTGATATTATTGCAATTTAAACCATAAATTTGAAGCCAAATCAGCAAAATATAGACTGTTACCTATTTCACCTGTAACTGTATTCAATATACATGAAATGATCATGTCGTTGTTTCGTTCCCAATGTGATCTCAGAATTGAATTTACAATTGGTTCTTTGAGTTCCTTTTTGTTACTATCTTTCAGTTTGTTCTTAGCATTAAGTGTGTTTGCTTTGTAGGCTTGGTTACACCTACTATAATTGCGGTTGTTAACAAGATTGCAGATTTGGTGATAAGTGGTAGATATGTACCATGGAAGAGACAAACGAAATTTCCTACACTATTATAGTCTAAAATTTGTTACACATTAATTAATTAGAGAATCACCTTGTTTTCATTAAATCCATTTAAATAGTTGAAGAGTGCTTTATACGAATGAAACAAATATTCAAATTAAGATTGTAAATATAGCCAGATATAGTAGTTTTGAAAGGGGTACATTAATTTTTATCCCACATATATACGAGATGATTATCGTTGATCCTAATCTAATGATATTTATGCTCACAATACTTTTCTTATACTACCTAAGTAATGTATCTATTAGATGATGATGATGATGTGTAAAGTGGTAATGGTAGTAATTACATTAACTCAACATCTAACGATTTAAATTATGTTTTGTTGATTTTACTTGACGTTTTATTATTTTACAATCATAAAAAACGTACTCTAAATCATCAAAATTAGAGATGGTAACACTATGAGTTTTTGACTACTCCGCACTCCTACAACACTTCCCCGTTTCCGATTCCACCCACAAAATGAGCACCACCATCACCACCATCATCACCACCGTAATCCTCCTCTCCATCCTCCCAATCACCACCACATCCACACCAATTCTCGGCCTAGACTCCTTCCTCTCCTCCCAATACCGCTTTGATCCCTCCGCCACCAATGACACTTTCCTCCTCCTCTCCCCCTCCCTCAAAAAATCCCTCTCCTCCAATCTCCTCAAAAAATCCCAATCACCAACACCACATATTACAAAGAATGCATGCTTTTACATGCGTCTATGTGGTGCATTATTTGGTTATGTTACGATTTCGTCTAACATGATGTTTCCAATGCACTGATAGCAGCTTCAGACAAACTTTTTTTTTTGTCAATACTCTGTTATAGTCATGGAATAATTTTGCATTGTGTTATACGTTTCTGTACAACCAATCTAGCCTTGTCAGGGGGTAATTTAGTCATTTTGATTATTATATTTTTTCAAGATCATGAAACTAAAATGTCAAATGCCATTTTGCATTGGTTGATTGGGGTAAAAGTAAGCTGTTGTAGTAACTCAACCTTCAAACAGTAATACTTGGTGTTTCCGTTGCATATGATTCATCATAATTCGGAAATGTACTGAAATACAAAAAACTTACCACTAAGCATGGTTGTTAACTCGTAACTTGACTCGCGACTCAGATTCTTGATTTTTAACTCGTGACTCAGTTCGACTCGTAAAAGTCATTATTTACGATAAATAGGCATTTCTATATGTATATGTATATTGTTGTTTAAGATTTTTGTTTTTAAGTGAAGTAAAACGTGGTAAAAGTCGATAATTAAGTCGTTGAGTGTCAATCAACATAAAAGTTTAATTCAAAATAGATTATAGTAATTTATTTCTCTCTTTTGTCCTTTAAAAGTAGCTTGAATAAAAAATGAGCAAAAAATTGGCTTAAATTGAAGAAAATCATGCAAAATCCGTATTTAAAGCTAATTAGGTCATAAAACACTTGGGCTGGATCGTGAAGCGAAGGTTGCAGAGCCCAACCGTCGGTTGGACTTGTCAACCGCTGGTTGGGTCCTAAGGTTTTAAAGCGGTTGAAGAAACGGGTCGCGGACTTTGACTTTGGGAAAAAGATACCCAACCGTCGGTTGGAAGGCCTAACCACCGGTTGGGAGGTCGGTCCAAAAATATATAAATTGAGCCCTCGTCCCAGACTTAAACCATACGAAATTTGAGAAACCTAATTCGTCATATGGTTTTCCAGCGGCTAGGAATACGAATTTGGAGCAAAAGAAGTTAGGGTTCCATGGCTTTCAACCCTACGAAGATTTAGTTCGACGTTTGGTTTAGATTTCGATTCTTTTATCTTTTAAACAATGTTTGTTTACTTGTATTTGGATCTAATTTCTATTTATTTGATAATGAGCTAGTATTCTAATTGTATTTATAGATGAGTATTAAGTAGATGATGGTTTGAATTTATGTTTACGTTGAAATTAATTTTATGAAAGTTTATTATGCTTATCTGAATTATTCGTATTGATTATATGATTTTAAGTTGTTTCTTAACATGATTGATTGACTTATATCATAACTGACGTTCTTATAAGTTAATTAGTTTTTATAATTATCTAACTTGTTAAATAATTGTGACTTGAACTGGGACTGGTAATAGGTTAAGATAATAATAACTTTGGGAGTATAATTAATGTGGTAATTATAAACTATCGTTGACGCGAAGTTGCTTTAATAAATTATAATAAATTGTGAAAGTGTTAATTAAATAAAGATTAGATAAACAACACATAAGAAGGATTTCTAAGTATATTCATAACGAATCTCGTGTTTACTTGAAATTTATATGAAAAGTTAACCCTGACAGAAAAACTTTCTGCTTTTGTTAATGCAACATAAAACTATCCATCGATTTAATAAACATAAATGAAAATCGGAATCTAGGTAAGACTAGTCCAAATAAATACATCTTCTATCCAATTGATTGTTTCTATATGTTATAAACTGCTTTGTTGATTTAAGTATTTTTAAAGTTAGTACTAATTAAAAATCGTTCGTACGGAACTAAAACACCCCCTTTTACTTGTATTTTATTTTCACTAGTTTAATTAATTGTTTCAATTTAAAACACCGTTCCATGTGATTCGACACTCGAACTTACATAAGCTATACTATCATTCGATCATGTATTTTTGACTGCATTGTGATAGTTTATTTTAATAACATCCATTTTAATAAACAAAACTTTATAAACGCTATCTAGCACACGTCATATTCATATAAAGTTGGGTTAAACTAAACATACGGTTAGTCAAAAGTTTGATTCCAATTTGCACCATAATTAATAGTTCTTTTGGCATAAGTTGGAATAAATGTATCATTATAAACCTAGTTTAGTAGGGCAATCTTTATAGATTGGACATATTTTAATGACATATGTTTAGTTATACTAATCTAAATTATATCCCTAAGTTTACGTCTTTCAGTGTTTCGAATATGTGTATAATATCTTAAATCTTGAGTTATATATATAGAAAACATCCAATGTGTAATCAAAATTTTAAATAAACTAATCAAATTGTTTAATTTTGTTAAATTATCTAAAATTTAGGAAACTATGACATCATAAATAAATAATAGTAATTTAAAGATAGAAGATTATTATAAATATTTAATTAAATTAAATTAGACATAGCCTTTAAAAATCCTTGCACGATCATAATACTTATTCTTTTGATTTATTCATGTAATAGGTATTATAAGATGGTCGTCCATTTTAATCAATTCAAAATTTGAGTTTTGCCCAGTTAAGCTTATTCTTTCAATCTTTGCTGTCCATAAAAGCTCGAACTTTATATCATAATACCCAGAATTACTCGATGTAAAGCAAATAGGCATAATTTGTTAGTACCGATGAATAGACACTCAACATTAACAAACACAATAAACGCACTAAACACTTTCAAAGCACACACATACTCATTATTGCATCTCGGTACTTACACTACCATTATCACCTCCCACCGCCACAACTGAAATCGTTGAATTTACACACGTAAATCGTCGAATTGATACTATCCATCTCCTTTTATTTTGAAAAATATCACCACAAGATAACTATACCGGTGCTTTATTAGAAAGAGAAATGCTAGATTCATTCAAAATTCAAAAATTGATATTCACAAAATGATGTGGATAAGTAATTGGACCAATTAAAATTGCTTATCTCTCATCAAATGACTGGTACACATCGTTATGCGGGAGAAATTTTGTAAAAACCATGTCAAGATATCATCTCTGTATTATAAATTATAAATTACTAGGCATTGAGCCCCGTGCGATGCACGGTCGTTTGAAAAATGCAGTTATATAATAATTTGTAAGTAGCCGAATATATTAATGGGCATATAGTTAGTGTTATCTATATCACAATTCATTTGTGATGTTGACCAATTATTTTACGTTTACTTCAATATTTTTCATATATATCATTCCTTTACTTTTCAGCATAAAGTTATAAACCAAACTTCTTTGCAAACAATGCTCAAGAGTTTGTAAATTAATACTCCCTCCGTCCCAAATTAAGTGTCTTGGTTTAACTTTTTGAGTCTTCCCTTTTCAACTTTGACCTTAAATATTTTTGTTTGTGTTATATGATACTTAATGCAAGATATATGTATGGATTGGATTTTAAATATATTTTCATTGGTATAATTTTCCTAAAGTAATATATAATATAAACAAAAATATTTAAGGTCAAAGTTGCAAAAGAAAGACTTCCAAATCTGATACAGGACACTTAACTTGGGACGAAGGGAGTAACACGTAATCGTTAACTAAAATAATACGCTCTAATAGGTAATTAAAAAACTTTATTTTATATATAAAAACTAAGCATTGAGACCGTGCAATGCATGACCATTTATATAATACCATTAAATTAGTTTCTATGTTATTATGTTTAAGTTTGAATACATAATACAATTAAATTAATTTTTAAGTTATTATGTTAAGTTTTAATATATTTGTTGAGCCTATGCAATGCAAGGTAATTAAAAAAATAAAAATTTATCATATGTTTTTTAGGTTTTCAACTGTATCCTAATATTGTTGAAAGTTTAAAATTTATTACTGAAATTTAATAGTAATATATATCTTAAAATGTACAGATAATAATCAATTTCAAATATCTTTATCAAAACTAATAAAAACACGTTTCAACTAAATATCATCAATTTCAACACTACCCATCTCCGCTTATTGAACAGATTAGGCTTTTAGCAACCAAGTATTACTCTTAACAAATGGATCACTTTCCTATCAAAACCTTTATATAGACCACCAAACTAAAATACATAAATCCACGTCATAAACCTTTGCAAAGTCAGTAAATTGTCTTTAAAAAAAGTATAACCATCTGGGTCAGATCAATAACAGCTATCGTGCAACTTTAAAAGCAAACTTAATGAAATTTTACCTTGTAAAAGACCCATTTATAACGTTAAACATGTTCCCGTTAGAACTGTGGAGGCACTATCATATTCGCAGCCAAAATCTTTTTCTGAAAGAGACATAAGGTTTAAATTTCTAAACTTTACTCGGATCAAACCAATTCATCAAGACCTGAGAAAGAAATGAATCAAAAAGGAAAATTTTAATAGCATACAGTCTAAGCAGTAGTAATGAGTTAAAAAATTATACCAATTACTAATAGGGTAAATGGAAGTTTTGTATTATCTGTAATAGGAAAACATTAAGAAATTATACCAATGAGTTAAAAAAAATTACAAATCAAATGGTTTAAATGGGTCAATTGCAACAAAGTTAACTAATTAGTACCCTTTTCCATTGCCTAAATATGTACATTAAAGAATGCATATATATACTACATGTGTGCTCAGACACGTAATTTTCTTTAGAAAAGTCAATCCATCATATTCATATGGCACATATAAAGTGAACCCACTAATGTTACCATTAATGCAATTTAAATAACTGTTTTTGCTATAGTGAACTCACAATAAAGACCTATAAAAACCATCAACTTACATCATGAGATACCAATCTGATAGTTTTACCTCTTGCATGATCAGTTTCATCCATGCGAAAATAGATTGCCATGACTGAAATCAGCTCAACAAAAAGTGTTTCTAGTTGCACACACCATAGTTTTCGAGAAATAAAAAGATGAAACTACATTGAACATTAGAAGAAATTACAATTAAGACCTATAAAAACCATCAACTTACATCATGAAGAACAACCACCACAAACAACATGCATTAGCGCACATATAAAAATTAGTATAGCCAAGAATAAGATCACACTTAGTAATGCAACTTGCCACAAGCTATACTAAAGAATACTCCAAGAATAACAATTAAAACAGTGATAACTTCAGTGCTCACTGATTAAAAAACAGGTTGATCGGGGTTGCTTTATCAATGTAAATAATATATGGCCAACATTGCAGTAGCAAAGCCAAAAGCAATTGAATAAGCTTTATGCAAACTATATGACAGAATCAGAATTAAAAAAAAAAGATACAAAATGATTACCTTTCTTTCCATTTTCTTTCAAAGACTACATAGGTAATGAAACCCTATGAATGAAATCAACAACCATTATAATCAAAATTGCAAAATCTTTTGAACAAGCTGTTTTCTACCCGCGTGTTACGGCGGAACGAAAAATAATTACAATTCTAGGTAAAAATATTATGCGCGTGTTGAATATAAGAAATAACATATCAAAATATATATACTTTAATACTTGTTATTATACATGGATCTTACACTTGATAACAATAACATTGACGTCAATCTTATAGTGAAAATTGATAGACTGGACATCATCTTAAATTATATATGTAATAATAAAGATGGAGGATCCGAGGGAATGCCTATTTTAAGGAGAAGGAGGAAAAGTATATTTTTACTGTATTTTAAGATAAAAATTTTGTCATTTACGACAACTACTACATTCTAACAACACGGCAATCTAATAACACTGCATTATAAACCTATAAATTTCACTGCATTTTAACCCTTACAATTTTGTACTAAAATGCAGTAAAATAAGACTTCTCCTCATTCCCTTCATATAAGACCTCCTCATCTGAACCTTACCCTAATAATAACACGAAGAAATGATAAGTTGAAAAAACAGTCATGGGATAAAAGTTCATATCCAAGCCAAGTGTTAATTATTTTTTGTTAGGAGTATATTTTTTTAACTAAAAAATAAACTCTCTTAAAAAAATTAAGTCATGAATATTTATGCTATATATCCATATGAAACCAAATCTTATTATAATATAAGGTAGTGAAACAGTTATCAACCTAAAAATTTATTTACAAATAACACTTTAAAATATTTGAATATAAATGCTACTAAAAATTAAGGAAAATGAAAGGATAAAGACTATTCCATAATAACAAAACAAAAAGGAAGTGATGTGTCAAATTTGCATTCACCTAATACTATTCATATAATAGTAACCATTTATCAATCCTGATAAATGTTAAATGTTAGGCCTTTCAATTATAGTGATGAACATAGGAATTAAGAAAAAGAAGAACAACAACAAAAAAAGGTGACTTGATTAATTATTTGAGTTATTGATTAGTATGCCTAAGTTTTCTTTTTCTTTACAAATTTTATTTTCTCAGTAGTGAATACACTATTCATTTAAAAGTGTTTTGCGCTTTGCAACAGAGTTAAAAAAATACATTCTTAAACTCCAATATGAATTTCATAAAAAAATTTAAGTTGACGAACGTATGATCTCTTTATGTTTGTTATTTTATTATACTAATATGCATGTATAATTGAAAAAATATAAATTAATACAAATATGATAGAATACTACATAAAAATATTAAGTTAAATTATCATTTGCAATTATTTGTATAATCTTGTCGTAATAAAATTAATATAAAACTTTTATGTAAGCAAAGGGGAAAATAATTTATAAGCTATTAGTTAAAAAAAAGGGGGGGAAATTAAATCTAAAATCTAAAGGGGGAAAATGGGAAATCGTAAAACCTAAAGGGTACAAAATGGAGAAGTGTTAAAAGTCGAGACAAAGAAAATGGAAAGTAGTTAAAACCTAAAGGGTAAAAAATGAAAAATTACTAAAACTTAAGGGGGAGAAATTGAAAAGCCAAAGGGTGAAAAATTCAAAAGTATTAAAAGGTGAGGGTTAAAATTTTAAAAATGATTTAAAGGTAAAGAGGTGAAAGTATAAAAGCTCTAAAGTTTTAGGGGGTAAAATGGAAATTTGAGGTCACTATCCATTTAATAGTAACCTCATTTCCTTCCTAGTAAATGTATGATCTAGGAATAACAATTTCCCTTACACCAAAATGTACATATCATACTTTCAAATCAATCAACCAAAATTTACATCTTATTTTTTCATGTAGTACAAATTCTATAAAGATTTACACAAAAACAGTCATAGTACTACACTAAAAAATTGAATTCACTGTTCCTAAGGCATCACTACAACTATGAATTTACTTGAGCAATATATTTTGTAGAACATAGCCTGAATTCAATAATCAACTAAAATTAGCTTAGGTTCAGTTTAAGAACATAGTTTGCCCTATTTTAAAGCACTTTAAGGTAAAAACAAAAAACAAACTCAACCCTGAATTATTATATATACTCAAGCATATTCAAAACCCTAACATACAATAACAAACCAAAACTAAACTCTAGTGAGCAGATTGTAACATTTTAATGAGTGAAAAAATAGAACATACCATTGTTGCTTTTGTCATCATCTTAGTTGCCAGGACCATCACCACCACTAACTACACACTGATGACGAATTAGGAAAAAATATAGTTATATAAATCGAACAATTAGATTATCATAATCAAAAGGCAAACACGATGGATCAAGAAGGTTACTGCTTGTATCAAACAATTAAGAGATACATTAGTGCCAAAAACATGAGCTTGAAGGAAAAATTGAGTTACCTGCAAGAAAATCGATTTGCAAAGATAAATGTAACAAAAAATTAAAGCACCCAAAAAAGTCTCTTACCTGTGAGAATATCAATTTGCATAGCGGGAAGGAAAGTGAACCAACATAGGTTCCATTGCTGAAAATCATAGCGAAAGGAAATGAAAAAAATGCCTTACATTGACCTTGAAATCAAAACACACCATAAACCTAAGAAAACCCTAGTTCAAATGATCACAAACTTACCAGGAAGTCACTCCCTGATTTTGTTAGCGGACATATAAAAAACGAATTGTAGATGAAAACCGAAATTGGTACCGATAGGGAAAAAGAGTGTGATGAAAAGTGAGAAAAAACATACTGGGAAACCATTGATGAAGAAGAAAGAAAGATACAGTGATTCCATTTGGGGTCGTTTGGGCGGTGGCGTCAGGAAGAGAGTAGCATGATATTTGATTCGGAAAGGGCCAATCAAATTGAAAGAGTGTAATTGGAGGTGGTTGTATAGCCTGAGCCTCGAGGGGATATCAGATATGGCTTGATATTATGCGATAGTTTCCAGACAATTTTTGAATGTAAAATGAGTATTTATCAATCAAACTGAATATATTTTTTTAATTATTACTTTCATCACATCATGATGACATCAGCAAGAAGCATAAGAAGAATACATGTCAGTAGCAAAACCAACCCTAGAGAGTGCCAAGTCAGCAAAATGACTTTAGCCTTAGTGTCCTTTATTAGATAGTATAGATTCTATAATTTTTGAGTTCCTATTGTAATAAATACTATCTATCTATACTAATAAAGGGAGGTTTGACTGATGTCATGAAGCTGATGTGTCAGGTCATGGGGTATGTTTTGATGCTGATGTGTCAAGTTGTGGTTAAAAGTGTGATGTCAGCAATACCTCATATATTTTCATTCAAAAATCATAATAATATGCATAAAATCATTTTAATTATTAATATCTTTTTCATATATTTTACTTAATAAATATAAATCTCGAATTTGAAAAATGTCTATTGGTCCTCTAAAGCCTTTTTATAAACGCTATCATTTTATTGATTGAGTTTACTGCAAATATTATCACGCTTTCCCTTCTCCAATGCGTGTGATTATATCGATGCACCTCTCCAAATTAACCCTTCCTTTTCATCTATTTCTTCCATCTCCAACACCACCAAACATAAAATCTTTTGAATTGCAAATGTTCAGGATTCTAGGGTTAGTATGGATGATTGTTGTTGCAAAGGACTGCTAAATCTCATTTGCGATCGTACGCAAGCCAAACGGTGGAAAACTGGCCCCACCATAACTTCCGTTGAGTGATGAACCTACCGGCGGCGAAAGAATCACCGATTCTGACTGCATGGTAACCACCTTTCCGGTATGAATCCAAGTCTTCATCTTCTTCAGACGTCGACGATGAAGAACACAATGACATGATTGAAATTGATTAGATTAATAATTAGTTAAATTGATTTGATTGATTTGTGATTTTGAATTAAAAAATGTTTTTGAGTTTTGTTTCCTTTAAACTCAGGTACTCTATGAAAAAATATGTATTTTGATTTTGATTTCTCATTGTTAGGTGATGTAATACATGATAGTTCATAAATAATTCTGTATTTTGGTTGTTTTTATAGTTGATGTAAACCTATTAATCTTTGTTCTCTTTTTTCTCAGGTACCTCACGTAATCTTCTTTCTATCTCTCCTACACTGATTTCTCTTCTTTATTTGTTTTAAACCAGGTAATATCGGTTTCACACTTTCTAGGGTTCTACATCACCATTTTGCGGGTTTCAATTTTAATATTCCGAATTGATTAATATGGGTTGCTTTTATATTTCATTTATTTAGAAATTAACGTGATGTTCTAATTTTTGGGTTTATGTTTCATCAGTATGTATGTTTTTTTACAAGAATTGGTAAATGAATACGGATGCAAGAATAGCCAATAAAGTGATTTATAATATGAGGGTTGCTGCAATCAATGGCGGAACTTGAACATTTCTATTAAGGGGGAGAAATTATTTTCATCATCAATGTTGTGATACATTATAGGGGTTAGTGTCTGGAAATGTATTTAATTTATACCCGATGTCTATGTGTACACAACTTAAGTTTGCTATTTCGAATGCATCAAACTTTCAAAAAGTGTATTTTAGTATATTTTGGTGATATTTTGATGATGTGTCAAACTATTCGGATGCCACGTGGCACCTTACACGAGCGACACGTCACCAAAATACATTAAAATACCCTTTTCAAAAGTTGATGCATTAAATATAGCAAACTTAAGATGGGTAGGCACAATAGACATCGAACACAACTTAAATGTATTCCGAGACACTAACCCCAGCCTACTTAATAAGACCGAGGTTGGCTTATAGACGTATACTTGCTCTCTAGTTTACAACCATATTTCTAATTGAACTTAAAATAAAATAACCAAACTAAACTATAGAGCACCGTCAAATCTATATAAAACCCTCTCTTGAAGAATATTTGAATTACTTGGAAGGAAGTCAACACGTGCGTTATACTTGGTCATATGAACGTTAGAGACGCTCCACCAAATCTCGGGGATGATCCCGATTTTTTGGAATTGTTTGTTATTGACTTGTACTACTACTCCCTCCGTCCCATATCTATTATCCAGTATTCCATTTTGGGATGTTCCAAATTAATTGTCCACTTCCATAAATAGAAAAAATAATGAGATAAAGTTCATTTATGCCCTTAATTTATATATGTAAGACAAAAAGGTAGGTAAAAAGTAAAGGGTAAAATTGTCTTGTTACCAAAAAGTAAGAGAGATGGTGATGTTTTTCTTAAACTGCGTGTTTTTTGTCTGGGGACAATAAAATTGGGACGGAGGGAGTAGTATATAAAAGAGGCTTGAATGATCGATTAGGTTAACTTATGCTCACTACTTACACTCTAAAGACTCTCTGCAACACTTGAACACTTACACACTTCACCGATTACACACTTAGATTCGATCATTCCCGTGCTCTTTAGCTTGTAACTTGTTTTGTATTTCAATAAGAAAACATAAGGCAAGGATCGATTGATCCTTCCCGAGGTTTTGTGCCGGCGATCTACTATAGATCAAGGGTTTTCCTCGTACATCATCGTGTCAATCGCATTTACCTTATTATTTTATTGTTTACTCGATCTATTTTCTGCATAAACTGCATTGTCCCGGAATTATCCCGGATAATACTTGATTTTCACACTCTTTTTTGTTGTCAAACACTTGTTTCATACAAATTAGCTATTCATTAAGCTTTATATTGCATTTTTGACAAAGATCTATATTCATATTTTGAAATAACAAGCTTTTTGTTATAAATTAGTGTTTTAAGTACTCTTGTCTTGAAATTTGATATAACCACATTACCTCACAAACTAGATTTGATCACTTAATTGCTTTAAGTAACTTTTGACCAAAATAGATAAAGACAAAATAACTCCTTCACTGCATGTTCAACTACTCATACTCACATGCATAATAAAAACAAATTTTGATTAAGAATTACACTTGTAGAGTGATTATTTTGTTTATTTGTACTTGAGAAAAAAATGGATGTGACTTGACATTAATTCATCCGACAATTTCTATTGTTTTATAATACAAGCTTTGCAAAAGTGTGAAAACCTATGGTTTGCAAAATGAAAATGCAAACCACCCCTACTATAGTTCGCAAATACATTTTGCGAGACACCCATTGTTATAACATTGGAAAAGAAAACACTATTACTATCCACACAGTTTATTAAACAACACTATTATTAAAAAAAATTCTTTCAACCATTTAAATAAGGCCGGCGCAAAAAGGGGAATGCAGGGAAATGCAGAAGTCCGGCCCAGAAATCTAAACGGGGTATAAAATATGGGTAACAACAAACGTAGGGTTTTCTCTGCATTACAATAACTCGTTCTCATCGATCCGCCTTATTGCAGCAAGCATGGTAGTTACTATTCGTTTCCATTATTTTCATCTCGTAGATTTAGATTTATTTATAATGCTATGTTTCAATGACGCTAATTCGCCTAATTTCTAACTATATTTTATTTTCAGATCATCCCTGAGAAGAATCGCAAAGCCATTTCAAAATATCTCTTCCAAGGTTTCGTTCTGTATTTCTATTTATTTCACTATATACGATTGTTTTGTTAGGTACTTAGGCATGTAAGTTGTATGCGAACTACAAATTATGTTAAAATCTAATTTGATTTACCTCCAAAATTCTCATCTATCCAACCTTGGAATATAGTTCTGGAGTGAATCACTAAATCACCATGAATTTATTTATGCGTGAAGAACTACAAAACATTTGAACTGTGCGTTAGAATTTGTATGTATTATCAAACTGAGGGGGTGTTTATGGGGTTGGGGGGCTTATTTTTAATCGCTTATTTGCTCAATAAGGTCCCCTACTGAGTGTTTGGATAAGCCCATTTTACGTTGCTTATTTGTGAGGGGCTTCAAAATAAGCTTTAATTATTCCGATTATTTTCTTATAAGCTATAATCTTGGAAATTAAGCTCTCTCGAACACCCCCTGATGTCAAATGAATTTAGACATACAGCAATATCCGGGAGAGTTGAAATTTGAACCTGTTCTAAGAAAGATAAACATTGTCACTTTAAATTTCTGTAGACGTTTAATTAATGAACAGGGGGTGTGAGGTGGAGGAAGATGTAAAGAATGGGGAGAAATTGACAAAAGAAAAAGAAGTAAATAAAACAATTTTAGACATCTTTTAAGCAAAGCTACTTAGTTTTAATGGTTTCACATATAACTTAGAACCCCGTATCCACTGTTACAACATGTATGTATGTTGTTATTCACTGTTTGCTTTTTATACAGAGGGAGTTTGCACTGCAAAGAAGGATTACAATTTGGCAAAGCATCCAGAAATCGATGTACCAAATTTGCAGGTGATTAAGCTTATGCAAAGCTTCAAATCAAAGGAATATGTTAAGGAGACCTTCACTTGGATGAGTTATGACTGGTATCTTACCAATGATGGCATTGAGTTCTTGAGGACTTACTTGAATCTCCCTTCTGACATTGTCCCTGCTACTCTCAAGAAGTCTGCTAAGCCCCTCGGTCGCCCCATGGGCACCGACCGCCCTCGGTATATCTCTTTTTCAAATTAATTATTGTGTTTCTTTTACATGTGAATATGAATATGATTATATGGCTACTATTCGATAATCTGTTATTAGGGATAGATGAGCAGTTTTACATTTATTATCAAAAAATAGATGGTTTAAATGTAACAGTAAGGTGACTGCTATGAATTCGATGTGCAACGATTTGTTTTTAAAAGCATAAGCATGTCCATTAGACTTTAGTTTTGTGCCGTTTTTAGCGGTCTTTTTGTACGTTGTGGTGTAATTGGTGTTTGATTTTTGTAGCGTCCCACCTGAGGACAGGCCGAGGTTCGGTGATCGGGATGGATACCGTGGTGGTGACAAGGCTGGAGCTCCAGTTGATTACCTGCCTGCTTTTAACAGGGTATGCTTTTTTATATCCATTTGTGTGCACCGTGTAAACAGTTGTGGCTATCTTTATGGTATTTGTGCAGGGTTGAACTTGTATGATGTTGCAAGATTGGGTGTGTTTAGTTGTAGTTTTTATTTTTTTTAAAACATTTTTCCATCTTTCATTTTCTGATAAATGAATATGTAGATAAGGGTTAAAAATATAGATAATGTGTTCAAAAGTTGATGTATTTTCCATTTTGGAAAAATGAATGTTAAGAGAAAGTTTTTGGAAGATTTTGGAGAATGGAGGAAGTGGTGTAAAAGAAAAAAGTGGAAAGCTTGGAGTTCTCGTTTTCCAACTTCAAGTTATTAGTTATAATATGGAAAAATGAGTTTTCCATTTTTTTAGAAAACTCTTGTAGAAAATACTCATTTTGAACGCCTTTTCAGTATCTCACCTTCTTTAGAAAAATATTTCTGGAAAAATCCTTCATTCTTCTTCAACTAAACACAATGTAATATTCTCTGCAAACGGCTCTTTTATATCCATTATTAAAAACACCCTTTTGTTTCTTTTCCCATATATGTTCATATCGCTGTAATGTGTTCGTTAGGATTAGAACTGTATTGTACATTCATATCTAGAGACTATAGTTGTCCTGCTCTGCTTAATTTCTATGCCTTCTTACGTTTTATGTCTGGCTTTTTTCTAAAGGAACTGAAAATTTTATTAATTCTAACACTTGAAATTGGGATCTTTGATGCGTATTTGTAGTTTTATACTGAATTCCTGTTGTCATAAAGCTATTGAGAACACTGTTATTTTAGACATTTGACACGCAATGCTAGTTGTCTTATATCGTAAATGATTCCAAAATCATAAAATGAGTTTGTACTGTCTGCCAATTACGTATGTTAATATCTATTTTACATTACGTATGTTAGAACACTGTTAACTCAAAATATTGTTATTTTTTTAATTTGTGTTTGTGGAGTGCTGAGCATTAGTTGGTGTTTTTGCATCACTGGCAATAACAGCATAGCTACTACCAGATAAAAAGACCAACTGGAAATGATCATTGATTTGCAGGGTGCTGGTGGGAAAAAAAGCTTTGGTCGTGGTAGCGGTGACTTTGGTGGTGGTGCACAAGCAAGCTTAGTTATCTCTTAAATGTTTTAGTTTCACCGTTAAACTGTGAGGTTTTTGGATGCTCTGTGATGTTGGATTATTATAGACTTGTAGTCCGACAGGTTTGGTTATTGTGATGATCATAGTCTTCCATTGGTACGATTGAGTGGTACTTATCTGTTTATGAATATCTTATGCTATGTCTGGAAAGCTGTATTGTCCATTTTTAGTTCAAATTATAGGGCAAATGGGTCGGGTTGGGTAACGGGTCGAATCGGATTTGGATCAAAACGAGTAATTTTTCTGACCGGGTCAGATACGGATTGGGTCAACCCCTTATTTTACTACTTTAATTTTTATTTATTTTTTTCATCTTAATTATCTTGAAAAATATTAATTAGTCGAGTTTTTTAACCGAGCCTTGCAATTTTAAAAAGTATTTAACAAAATGAGTACTTTTAAAACTATTTAGCAAACGTTGTTATTTTAATTTATCAAAGAATTATAGATAAATCTTTAATGAGTAAAAAAACCCTTAAACCATTGGACTTCTCACGTACGTGATTTACATTTTCTTCGTTACCTTGTCGAGCACCATCCCCTTCAGAGGCGGCTTTTGTTACTGTTTTAGTTGTGGACTTTCTCACAGTTTGCATCGTCGGATTCTCATGACCATGATTCTCACTTATAAACGTGTATCGATTGACTAAGAATTAGTTGCACAATTCAGATTCCTTTTCATTATTTTTAAGAAGTAGGAGTAATACTTAAAACTATTTAGCATATAGGTTTGGAGTCGTGTTGTTGTTTAAATCAGAAAGTGTTTAGTTAATTGGAATGTGTACATTTGACTTGGTAAAGTCAAAATTGAATGTAGTAGTGTCAAACTTGGTAATAGCTACGTTATAAGGTGATAAATATTGCTAGATGTTCATGTGTTTAACGTTGATCATGATTTCAGTTGAATTATGATCTATGTATTAATAGTGGTATATTATAAAGTCAATATTGAATATTAGTTGTAATTGGTATAATATGATGAATTTTATGTGAAATTGGTGTTTTAAATTTATACTAAGATACCAATAGTGAAAATGATTTTGTTTGACTTAGAATAGTCAATGAAGTGTGAATGGGTTGTTAGAATAGTGGTTATATGGGTTAATACCCAAATGGGTCGTTAAAGTGCCTAAATGGGTCACTGGATGGTTATATGGATAACACAAGATGTGATTCAAGTATGATGAATGTTAAAGTGACTTTAAGTCCTAAATATAGCGGGAATGTGCGCTGAAAGTGTTTTGTGTAGTCAATGTGGTTATTTTTGGTAAAAGCGTCCAATTGGACCCTTAAACGGGTCAACGAATCAAAACATGATAGAATGGGTATATGAGGGTGATGAATATGCCCACATGTCACAAATATATGTAAAAACATGTTGGCAAAGGGTAGAAGTCAGAAACCAAGCCATTTGGAATATGGCATGTCAACCAAAGTGGTTAAAAATGGACCAAAATGAGTTGTACGTCCGTTTTATCGATAAACATGAAATTTAAAAAAGTGTAAAAATGGAAAGTTGCATTTTGGTTATATAAAGGTGTCTGCAAAATTTCAGATCCTAATTCTTTACGGTTTGTGAGATATGCGCGTTTGAATTTCGGAAAATTGCATTAAAATTGTGCAAGAAATTGGGTCTGCTGTGCAGGCATGGGACTCGGCGGGTCCAAAGAGAACCCGGCGGGTAGATGTGGTGACCCGGCTGGTTGTGACCCAATCCGGCTGCTCCTCCAGCCCAAATACGGCAATTTGTTTCTGTTCGCTCAAATTTAATTCACCCGGCTGGTGGGTATTGGAACCCGGTTGCTTAGTGTCTGAACCCGGCTGTTAGGGGTTAGAAGCCGGCAACTTCCCTATAGAAGCCGGCGGTTTAGGGGCCTTTTCAAGTGATAAAATATTTTTAAGTTTTGACGTTCGACGTAACGGTTGACGTAGAAATTTCCGTTAGAAATTTTCGGTGTCAAAATAAGATGAAATTTACATGGTCACTCGGAAACGGCCCAACGGTCAAAGCTGATAAATGAATTGGAATATATGATATATGATGATTGTGGATATTGTTTGATGTAAAATTATGTATAACATTGAATTCTAGCTTGAGTTGTGCAGTTTTTGGGGGTTGGTTCGGGTTGAACAGCAGGGTTTTAAACCTGCAGATTGCAGGTAATGAAGAACAAGCCGGCGGGTTCTATACCCTAGCAAGCGGGTTCTGTTGAATTACCCGAAGACCCGACGGGTCCTAGACCCTAGCCGGCGGGTCCTTCCTCCTGAACAACAACTAAATTCTTGTTTTTAATATGATTCTTAATAATTTGTTTTATGTTATAACATTGATAAACTCATAACATGAGATAATATAAGGTATGTTATGAATGATGAGAGACGATTAGGAACTTGGTATCTCTATGCAAATAATGTGTAGTTCCTTGAGTTTATTGTAAATATAAGTTATGTATTGATGAGACAATTTACTAACTTATATTTGATTTGAATTCTCATATTACGAGAAGACTCAGTGACATTAGACTACTGAGTGGACAACTGAGGTGTCGGTGAGTGGATCTGTAATCCTCAGTATAATTTAGTTGTAACATGTTTGGTTACAACGGGTAATCGTATTATTACTACTTTTGGTTTGCCATGATTAATTTGGTTTGATAGTAATAATACTGTTGATAGACTGGTTAGTCTGATATGTTGACCTGATTGAATATGTGAATACGTGATCACTTGATATTTGACCTTCGGGCATCAGTATTGAGGTCAATCTATTGGTTGGGTTTGGTTACTATTGTAAGACGACAGGAATTTCCTTGTACTTATCGTTAATAGAAAATTAGGTCGTATGAAATTAGTACCAAACTATCGGTCTCGTCCGTTATGGCCATACGGATATGTACGATAAGTGTTCTTGAGGAATCCTCGGGTATTATGATATCTCAAGAACCACCGATCCTCATTGTATTGAGATGTTATCTCATTGATATTGTGTGTTTACTGTTGGTATTCTTGGCTGAAGGTTTCCCCAAGAACCTAGTATTTCATGTAAAATTGTGTGTTTACGATACTTGGCTGTAAATAGAATTGTTATCGCTAAGTTAGACTGGTGATTATATGTCTACTCACTTAGCGTTATGCTAATCCCCCACATTAATACTTCTTGCAGGTTATGGATTGTTATCGGGTGGGCAAGAAGTTGGATTAGATGAAATGTTTGACGAACCGCGTGTACTCTGATATTTGAATTGTATAAATTTGTGTTAACTTTTGTTGTACATAATGCCCCAAGTTGATAAAATATGATTTAAATTAGTTTGATTTTATAAGTATATTAAATGATATAACTTTTAATTGTTGAAATTTGGACTAACGCTTCCGACATAGTATATATAAATGGCAATAAAATGAGGGGTGTTATATGAGCATTTAGACCGAATTACCGGAACCGAACCGAACCCGTACCGAACCGGTACCGTCCGATACAAATGGTACCAGTATTTGATTTGTGGAAAAAAAATCCGGTACCAACCGGTCGGTATCGGTTCGGTACCGGTATGGTACAATGCATACAAAATACCTAAACCGAACCGGAACCGACCGGTACCGGACCGAACCGAAACCGACCGGTACCGACCGATACAATTGATACCGGTATTCGGTATTTGATTTGTGGACTAAAAAAACCCGGTACCAACTGGTCGGTACCGGTTCGGTACCGGTATGGTACCAAGCTTACCCCTAGTTCCTTCCATCTAATGAGATATGATTGAAACGGTTTATATTAATTGAGTTGCATAATATTTTATTAGTTATTATTAATTTATTACTTTAGAATTAGCTTAAGATCCGCGGTTTTGCGGGATGCACAATGGATATTTGTGATAATCATACGTGATGATTAGTTAGGAATGTAAGTGAATACATTGACGTGTACAAAGTGTAGATATTTAATACGAGTAAACTATAACAAAAAAGTACATGTACGATATATATTTTATGCATTAAGAGATAGATATAAATACATAAGAAGTAAATTTATACCAATGACTCAAATATTGCTAAATGATAATTCATAGCAAATTAGGCCCTCGGCCCACGACTTGACGGGCCCTCAACCAAGATAAATAATCTAAAATAATAAAACAACTTTCCTCCCATATTTATAAGGGTAAATGGCGAATATAGGCAATGTACTTTCACTTTTGTTCACATTTAAGTATTGTACTTTTTATATTACCAATGTAAGTAACATACTTTTTAGTTTTGTGTTGACTTCGGTAAGTAAGTTGTGTTATACCGGTTAACATTTTTTGAATGCTGACATGTTTTTGCCAGGTCATGAATATCGGTGATGTGGCTGCCACGTCCATTAATTGTGTACACGTCAGTTTCCACGTCATGAATGAGATGTTTTAAAATACCCTTTTTCCCCTTTCTTCATCCCGTACCCTTCACCATTGAAACCCTAAAATCGTTTTTTTCTTCAATGGCTTCATCAAGCTCATCCGTTAATTCTCGAATGCCAAAATTATGCAAATGCACCGAACCGCAACCCTTGAAGCTGCGCACTTCGTGGACGATTACCAACCCAGCTAGGCGATTTTTGAATTGCCCCGATGCGTTGGTTAGTGTATTTTGATTATTTGGTCACGATTATTTGATTCGTCATGTAGTTCTTGAGTTGTCCGCATTGTCCGGTATATTTGTATTTTGATTATTTGGTCACGATTTGTATTTTTTTATTAGATTCCATGGAAGAGGTGCAAAGCATATTATTGGGTTGATGAGGAAGTAAAGAATACGTGGTACAAGATGAATCTGTACGAGTTGTATCAAAGTTTGAACCGTAACCAACGGGATTCGTATTACGAGATGATGAGCTACAGAGAAATAGTCACAAAAATGGAAGATGACTTTGCATTGTACAAGTCTGAGATGGAAGATATGGTGGAACTGCTCCAAAATGAAGTGTTGGGCTACAAGAAAAGGAGCAAGTTTTACATGAAGCTAACTCTGTTTCTTGCTGTGATCATAGTTGGTATGTTGTGTTTAGGTTAGCTGCAGTATGTTTAGGCTAGTTGATGTAGGTGCACTTTGTAATGGTTAGGTTAGGTTGCACAATACAGTTTGTAAGCTTTTGGTGCAATTGGTAATGACTCAAGCTTCACAATGTAATCTTTTGGTGTAATTGCTAATGAACGAATCTAACCTTTGGTTGTAGTTACAGTTTCTTGTTGACATTTTTTACATATTTCCAGTTCTTGATAAGTGGCATAAAACACCAATGGGACAAAACATAGAGCATCTCAATGTTGTCAAAACATATAAACAATTACCAATGCATTGACCCAAGAACAACAATCAATATAAAAATGACCCACTGCATTACTTCAATTGAAAATTGGATCATTTGTTTGTTACAGTAACTGCATACATATTGCATACCTACTTAGTTTGTTTCTTAGGCCTACTGCGTACACACAAAATACATGATGAAGTCTGCATACAAACTACAAACACACAAAATACATCACCAAGTCTGCATACATGCTCTAACCATTACATCTACTTTGAATTTGAACCATCATCTTCATCACCCATCTCAGGCACCACAAATGGTCTCTCTATGCTCAATCCTGTACCATACTTATCTGGCTTGAAGGGCTTCCCTATCAGTGCAATTCTTTCAGATTTTCTCCTCTTTGGCTTCCTTTGATAACTTAACCACCATTGATCAACAGGTTGAACAGGTTCTTTGGGTTCTACATTGGACACATGACTTGACTGTGTCATTGGCTCACCATTTGGCTCACCATTTGGCTCATCCACATCCATTGGATCATACCCTTCACCATTGTCATGCTCATCTCCAGGTTCTTGGTTTGGCTGTCAATACACATGTTGATAGTTAAATAGCTATCATGTATAAACATATGCAACATAATGGAATCTTAACATTTATACCTGATGCTTCCCACCTTCACCATTGTCATGCTCATCTCCAGGCTCTTGGTTTGGCTGTCAATACACATGTTGATAGTTAAATAGCTATCATGTATAAACATATGCAACATAATGGAATCTTAACATTTATACCTGATGCTTCCCACCTTCACCATTGTCATGCTCATCTCCAGGCTCTTGGTTTGGCTGTCAATACACATGTTGATAGTTAAATAGCTATCATGTATAAACATATGCAACATAATGGAATCTTAACATTTATACCTGATGCTTCCCACCTTCACCATTGTCATGCTCATCTCCAGGCTCTTGGTTTGGCTGTCAATACACATGTTGATAGTTAAATAGCTATCATGTATAAACATATGCAACATAATGGAATCTTAACATTTATACCTGATGCTTCCCACCATAAGCAGACCCCTTAGTATCCCCACTTGTTCCTTCACCACCAGTTACTAGACTTGATTCACCTGTAGTCATAGTGGACCCCCTACCACCACCTATAGACCCCCTGCCACCACCTCTAGACCCCCTACCACCACCTCTAGACCCCCTGCCAGACCCCCTGCCACCACCTCTTGACCCCCTACCACCACCACCAGCTTCACACTCATCACCACCACCTCTATCACCACCACTTGTGCAGGTTTTCTTATTGTGCCCCTTTTCTAAACAGTTTGAACAAGTCATTTGCCTTCCAACTCTAGAAACCTCATAGTCATTCTCAGTAGGGTGCCTTATTCTTTTTTTCTTAGGCCTACCTGGCATCCTCCTCACCATAGGTGGTACAATAACTTTCTCCTTACTATGCCCTCACATGGATGTTCCATGAACAGGCCTAATACTATGTGAATAGGTATTCTCCCAACACCCCTTAGTATACCAAGGATTCACACCATCTTTTGGATCCCTTTTACAGTACACAAATGATGCAACAACATGAGTACAAGGGATACCAGACAGGTCCCACAACCTACAACTACAAGTTCTGTTTTCCAAGTTGACACTGAATGAATCATTTGCATTTCTTACCTCAAATAATTGGTAAGAAGAGGGATATACTGTCCACTCCCTGCAAAAATAATAGTTATACATAGACAAAGTTAAAGTGTATATACATAGCAAAAATAATAGTACACAAATGGACTTACTTTTGAACAATTTTCTGTCTTTCTATATACTTCCTTATTGATGGACAGACTTCATCTATGCCCCCCTTGGCTTTTTTACTCATGTCAAACACTCTCTGCATCAGGTATACCCTTATTTCCTCCAACATGGTGATAATAGGCTCGTGTCTTGCATCAATGATTGTTCTGTGATAGCTCTCAGAAATCCCATTCTCATATGCTGCACATGCTCTATCCATCTGGAAGAAAGCTCTACACCAACTCCTTGGATTCTTCTCAATCAAATAGTTATATGCAGCCTCATCCAACGCTTTGATTTGTTCCATCTTAGCTTCAAAACGTTCTACCACAACTGATGCAGCTGCACCCCAGAACAAACTCCTGAAAGTTAGGCCTGACCACTTCTTCTTGAAATTTTGGTAAATATGTCTTGTACACATTCTGTGTTCAGCATGTGGCAACCAAGTAGACACTGCATCAATTAGTCCCTACAACATGATAATCCATTTAAATAAGCCAATAAGCAACTAAAAGATTATAACAGATTATAAAAGAATATGCTATGGAACATACCTTATGTCCATCAGAAATGACTGTTAAGTATGCACCATTATACAAATGTATATCTTCAGAAAGGGCAGCTAGGAACCAACACCAATTATCCCTGTTTTCAACATTAACCACAGCCCATGCTATAGGATACATTTGGTTGTTTGCATCCCTGCCCATGGCTGTTAGCAGTTCACCTTTCACTGTTGACTTTAAAAAGCAACCATCTAATCCTATAACCCTTCTACAATTACCATTCCATCCATCAGCTAAGCCTTTGAAGCATATGTACATCCTACTAAAGTATGCCTCTCCACCCCCTTTATCATCCACCTCAAGCTTCACATTTGAACCAGGATTACTCTTAAGTATAGCATCCCTATAGTCCCAAAGTCTGGCATAGTGTTCCTTCAGCCCACCCTCATGATCAAATAGGGCCCTTTGCTTGGCCCTTTTACACTGCCCTATGCTAACATTAATCAGAAAATGTTTTTTTATCTCTGCCCTCAACCCCCTATAAGTCATCTTAGGATTAGACACTATTTCAGTTGCATAATGTTTAGCAATCCATTTGAAGCTAACCAATGGGCTTAAGTCAAAATTCCTAACACAAGAATGAGTTGGAATAAGTGATTTAATCTGAAATGATCTCTCACTAGACATCCAGGTAGCCCACAATCTAAAAGGGCAATCCAAAACAAACTTCTTTTTTTTTTGGTGTTGCTTTCTTGGGAATACTTCTTTGATTACCCTTCTTTTTGGGTGTCACCTTTCCTTTTCCTTTTCCTTTCACACTAACACCCTTCTTGCATGGTGTCCCTTTCTTCTTAGGAGTCCCTTTCTTTATTGGTGATCTTTTCTTCTTTGCACCTTGTTCACTACTTTCTCCCTCTTGAGTTCCTCCCAACTGTCTAGCTAGTTTTCTTGCCCTTCTAGCTCTCCAATCACCACCAGCACACCTACCAGATTCTATACACCTTCCACACTTTACTAACAAGCTTTTCCTATCATTCCTAGCATACCATAGTTGGAGACCATTTGCTACACCATAGTTCACCATCAATTGTTTCACTTGTTGTGGATTCTCAAATCTCATTCCTAGAATTGGTTCTTGCTCCTTCCAATGAATGTTGGGGTTGTGAATAGGATATTGAATACCAGGTTGCACTTTATATTGCTCCTCTATATCCTCTTCTTCAAGCTCATACTCATTCAGTTTCTCACCTGAGTTATGTGGATCAATAGGATCATAAACAACTGTTTCATCAAAAGAACTAATAAAACTGCCAGTGCACAACTTCATTAGGAATAGGTCCTCTATGCTTTTGTGCTCAATAACAACATCATCTTCACCTTCATTATGCAAATCAACATAAGGTTTAACATCATCCTCTAATTCTATTACACTATCAGATTCACTACAATCATCTAACATGTCCCTATGCTTTATCCAAGCCATAACATCATATCCATGGTGTTCCACATATATTCCTACTATACCCCCCTTTAAATTCCCCACTTGCATAGCATCAAGTAAATGGCCATCATTTGATAGCTCTCTTATACCAATGTGTAGTGGTTGATCAGGAATAGCATAGTATAACGTACAAATAGGTAATCTAACACACTTTGATAATTTAGATAACACTACCTCATATTTCAGCCCGGTAAAATCAACCTTGACGATTTCATCGTGTACACCATTCACGTACTTCAACAGATCCCTTTTAAATGTGAAATTACCTTCGTGATAAAAGCTTACCTTCAATTTATTGAGCATTCTGACCAAATTACAGAATAAGGGTTTCAAATTCAAAAATTGGGGTTTTAAAATATAAACAATGATCAAACAAGATTAACATAAAAAAACGTCGGAATTAACATACCTGAAACGATTTCAGAAAATAAACGACATTAACGAATCCTTTTATTAGTTCTTGGAATTAATTGAGAGTGGAACTGAATGAGTATGCGGTTGAAGCTTTTGATTTAAGATGGAGACGAGGAAATGAATTAAAAAGCCACGTCATTAATTATTGGAAAAAAAACATATTTAAAAAATTGAAAAACCGGCTATTAATACGTATGACCGGTTGCTTCCGGTCAACCAAAGTGACAGCGTGACATTTTACCTAAGTCAACACAAAATTAAAAAGTATGTTACTTACATTGGTAATATAAAAAGTACATTACTTATATGTGAACAAAAGTGAAAGTACATTGCCTATATCCGCCATTTACCCTATTTATAATCATTCTTATCTTACAAAGATGTGTCCTCGAACGATATGGGTACACAACAATTCAAAGTGATTTCTCATTGTTAATATGCTTGCCTTTATTTTTTTCTTTCTTTAATTCTCCCTCTTATGTCCGTTAATTAACTGACTCACAAACTTTGTTTTATAAAATTATGCATTCTAAGACTTTTGAATTATATATATGTAAACAAAAGATACAATATAATGTAATGGTTGTATACATATAATTGTAGATAGATTTACTTATAGTGGTAATAATAATAAAATGGTGAACATTGACATTGAATGACTAGTGTTTGAGTTTTTAATTCATAAGTGCAAAAACTTAATTGTTGCATTCCTCTAGTCGACTTCTTTTAATGCTACTTGAAATGTTAACGTTTGATATACTATTTTCTCAATGTTGTATTGTAAATTATGAGTTTTTATTCTTAAAAGATATTATTTGTAACTTATAAGTGGTTTTTTTAGTTATTAAATTAGTTAGAATTTCTTGTTGTCGTGTTGAGGAGTAGAAATTTTCTAATTATTGTACTATTTGTGTTCCGACATTTAAAGGTTTAACCGTTTGAAAGGTTGTTTTACATCGCTCATTCATATAAACAATTTAGCTATAGAATATATTTTCAAGAGCTCTTATATCATCTCTAATGAGAGTCTCTCTTTATAAAGTTCTTTAATATTTGAAAATGTTTCCATTGAATTGTAGACTTTACTGAAACATGTAGAGATTTTTAAGTTTTCGTATCTATACAAACTATGTCTCTTCCTTATATCATTACCTTTTAATGGTTTTAAGGAATTGGAGACTTCTACTTAAAGCTACAGTTTTGATCGCTAAAAAAAGTTAAATTTTTTTACAACTTTTCTATTCATTCAAATGATCTTAAATTGTTTGATGTTGTTTACAATTGATTATACACAAATAAGCCTCGTAACAACTATTTTTGAGTAGAATTATTGTTTTGAAGTTGTTTGACCAATTTTATGATTGTTCTGTCTAATTTAAGAGGCTCCATCGACTTGATACTCTGGATCCACCACTGGTGATATTTGTGGATTGTTTTTTTATTATTTGATAAGTTAGACATAATGATAGATGTCATGGGTTTAGAAAGTATGTCAAATCTTTTCTCTTCTTCTTGTTTTTTTTACACCACAAGCTTTAGCAGTAGTAAGTAATAGTTGCATAAGAAGTTATGTTTGCGTAACAATAATCCAGCCCCATTAGTAATTGTGGATTTTCCCCCCCTTTCGCCATTGTTTCTACCATTCTCACATATACATGAGCAATTGCATGTATATGGTGCTTCAAGTGCATAAGTCTTATCAGTTATCCCAAAGTCCTTTCAGTTTGAGATTGGATACTTTAATTGAATAATTGTTTTGTTTGAGAATAGTGATGTCATGAGACAATTGATAGATTATATGACCATCAATATGAACATAATATTATTGCAGTTTAAACCATAAATCTGAAGCCGAATCATCAAAATATAGACTATTACCTATTTCACCTGTAACTGTATTCAATATACATGAAATGATCATGTCGTTGTTTCGTTCCCAATGTGATCTCAGAATTGAATTTACAATTGGTTCTTTGAGTTCCTTTTTGTTACTATCTTTCAGTTTGTTCTTAGCATTAAGTGTGTTTGCTTTGTAGGCTTGGCTACACCTACTATAATTGCGGTTGTTAACAAGATTGCAGATTTGGTGATAAGTGGTAGATATGTACCATGGAAGAGACAAACGAAATTTCCTACATTATTATAGTCTAAAATTTGTTACACATTAATTAATTAGAGAATCACCTTGTTTTCATTAAATCCATTTAAATAGTTGAAGAGTGCTTTATACGAATGAAACAAATATTAGAATTAAGATTGTAAATATAGGAAGATGTATTAGTTTTGAAAGGGGTACATTAATTTTTATCCCACATATATATGAGATGATTATCGTTGATCCTAATCTAATGATACTTATTCTTACAATACTTTTCTTATACTACCTAAGTAATGTATCTATTAGATGATGATGATGTGTAAAGTGGTAATGGTAGTAATTAGGCCTGTAAACGAACCGAACGAACACAAACTGAGTCTGTTCATGTTCGTTCATTAAGGTTTTGACGAACAAACGAACGAACACGAACAGATAAGCGAACGTATTTTGTTGTTCATGTTTATTCATTGAGAAAATTTGTTTGTTCACGAACACAAACGAACGTACACGAACAAACACATAATATAATGAATTTCTTCGTTAATACCTTAAACGAACTTCAACAAACTTAAATGAACGTATATATACCTATCTACACATATATATTATAGAACTTGAAACTTTGCAATGCATATTCAACATTACAAAATAAACTCCTTTGCTTGGTCCGATCGTAAGAGCAGCAGATCTGAAATTAGTGGAGGGATAGAATGGAGGTGTGTTTAGAGTGGAGGGAAATATGAGAGAACAATGTGAGGTAAAAATATCTAGATATTTAATAGTATTAAATGAAACTATCTAAATATTTAATAATATTATATTTAGAATTTAGCTTAAATCAAAATAAGATATACAAATATGTATTACTTTAATTAAACTATTAGTTATTAATTTATTACTTTAATTAAACTATTAGTTAATAAACGAATATTTAACCGAACCTTCACGAATATGTTATCGAACGTTCACGAACGTAAATGAACGAACGAGACCTGTGTAATTAAACGAACCTAAAAATTTGTTCATGTTCGTTCATATAATGAAACGAACAAACATAAACGAACTTCCCGCCGAACGGTTCACGAATAGTTCACCGAACGTTCAGTTCGCTTACAGGCCTAGTAGTAATTACATTAACTCAACATCTAACGATTTAAATTATGTTTTGTTGATTTTAGTTGACGTTTTATTATTTTACAATCATAAGAAACGTACTCTAAATCACCAAAATTAGAGATGGTAACACTATGAGTTTTGACTACTCCGCACTCCTACAACACTTCCCTGTTACCAATTCCACCTACAAAATGACCACCACCATCATCACCGCCGTAATCCTCCTCTCCATCCTCCCAATCGCCACCACGTCCACCCCAATTCTCGGCCTGGACTCCTTCCTCTCCACCCAATCCCGCTTCGATCCCTCCGCCACCAACGACACTTTCCTCCTCCTCTCCCCCTCCCTCAAAAAATCCCTCTCCTCCAACCTCCGGCCACCACCCACCTCCTCATCCCTGTCATCCCTCCAAATCACCGTCCCAATCACCGTCAAGCTCGTCGGCCCTTCCTCATCCTTTCCGTCCTCTTCCACCACCCTCCTCCACTCCTTCCTCACCGCCGCCGTCACCTCCGATCACTTCCACGTCATCACTCCTCTCCTCTCCACCAATCACCACCGTCTCTCCCTCAAGCATTCTCCTTCCTTCGATATCTCCCTCTCACAACCCTCTCTCACCTCATCTCTCTCAAATAAAATCAAATCCGAAATCGCTACTACTCCGTCGCCGCTCAGATCTAACCTAATCTCAATTTCGTACGGTTCGATCGACTCTATAATCAAACAGGATTACGAAAAGGAAATACCTAACAGTAATAAGAACGAGAACAATCATGTTTTTATTTATTTGCTCAATTTAGGTGCGCAATCGAAACCCTACGGATATAGATACACCGACACAGGCGATTCATCACTCGGCGTGACTAAATGTTCTGGAACTATCTGGACCGGAAAAAACCGCTACTTGTGGATTGATTTAAGTGCTGGACCGGTTGACTACGGACCCGCTTTATCAGGTGATGGTGTGCTGCCACGTGGCGAGTTTCATCCTCTAACCGCTTTACATGGTAGGCCTAAATCTCAAAAAGCTTTACTTGCCGATTTCGCTTCTCTAGTTTATAGTGCTTATAAGGTTCTTCTTGTACCTTCTTTAAGAATCCCTGTTGCTTTTGAGAATACGTTGCTTGTTCAGTTTATACATATACATGGTTCTGATGTTGACAATGATTATAAGAAAGGGCTCGATTTTGGGCAAATCGAGAAGAATTTTGCTGATGAGGGTGGATTGTTGTTTGGTGATCAGTCGTTGAGTTTTAAGAAGTATGATGTGGATATGGCAGAATGTTCGCTTTGTTCGTTTGCTGTTTCATTAGCGACTACTTCATATACGTCTAGGTACTTGTTTGATAATTATACCTTGATTGTCAGTGAGTATTTGGATTCTAAACGGCTACATCAGACGTTATCGGAGTCTCAGGATGAGATTAGGAGGTTAGCGAAACTTCCGGAAGAGGATATCGGGCGGGTTCTTCCGGTTTATATTTTTGATTTGGAAGTGAATTCAATTTTGTTGCTTGATCGGTATCATCAGTCTGTTGCTTTTAAGGATATGGTAATTGCTGTTAGGACCAAGAATACGCAGACTGTTAGTGATTATAGTTGTAATGGCCGTCATGTGTTTACACAAACTCGGGACCTTGAGAGGCCACTCATGGGTTCAATTTTACAGAGCATGTGGGGTGTGTCACCAACTCATTTGGTTTGGAGTTCGCAACGTAATAGTACATTAGTTGATTATACATGGAGTGTTGGACACACGCCGTTTGGGCCGTTCTCTGAGCTTTCTTCATTGTCGTTTATACAAAAAGATGCTGCTAGAAGAAATACATTATTGACATCTTTGAATTACACCATTACAAGTGCACTTGATGTTGTTGAATCCATAGCAGCTCATGGTGGTGAGAGAAAGCTTCTGCCACATCATCAACTTTCAGAGTTTTTACAAAGATGGAATTTGTTTAAATACAAAATTGATAAAGTGGTTTCTTCATTGTCACATTTGGACTTCGAAATGGGTTTATATTACTTGAGGTCTTCTGATCATGATCTTTATGCGATTCATTCGCTTGTGTATCATGCATCTCAAGATATGGAGGCGTCACTTGTTTGCTTTGAGGACCCACCGTTTCCATGGGCGTCGTTTTTGATGTCTATAGGGATTTTCATCGTTCTTCTGTATGCTTACTCGCAGAGAGACAAACTGTTTAGTAACAAAAGGAAGCAGTTTTAGTGGTGTAAAAGACGCATTGCTGTATTACTGTAAGATGAAATGGTTCATGGTTGACTTAAGGAACATGTCGGTTTGTTTTAGATATAGTTTCTTTTTCTTAGATGAAATGTCAGCTCTAGTTTGTTCCTTCTTTTGCTGATAAATTGAGTAAAATTGGATAGAATTTTCATCTCTCGTTTTGCATTGCGTTTACTTGACTGCTTTCCCTGTTGTGTGTGCCTGACTCTTGAAAAGGTTACATATATGTTGCTATCTAGGTTCATCTAGTTAGAATCATTGTCTCAAGAACTTCACCCAGACTAGTTACAACTCTGATTAAAGGTAGCATAATTGGTGGATTGGGTTTGGGTCAGAATGATTAATTTCTGGTACGGGTTGGGTCAGTTTGGTCCAGAAAACTTTTTACTCCGATTAGAGGTGGGCAGGTGGCATAATCGGTGTTTTAAATACGATTTTGAATTTTAAAGTTATCATCCTTATAATCTAATTTTTTGAATAAAAGTATTTAGGTGGTTTTAGACTTCAATAATGACTTTCGAGTTTTGAACTGTGACCTGTCTGGCCCATTTTACCCAATTCCTGCTAAGAAGTCTTTTTATATTTTACCTTTCGGAGATGACATAACCTGAATAAACCATTAATCTGTAATTGGTCAAATTGCTATATCTAGCTGTAAATATTGAATTTACTGTGTAAATCAAACTGAGCAGTGCAAAGTTCTAGCTGTTGTTTACAAATTTGTCTGAAAAACCATATCTGTTTTATATGCTTGTATTGTGGACACACATACATAATATGTACGCGTTAGTGCAGCATGACGTTTTATTGGAAACTCGTTTCAAGTGGTTGACTTGTAAATGAGAGTGTGAAACAATATATCATGTGGCATTATAAGTTGTAACATCTGCAAGATACTATGAGAATCCTGCAAGTAATTGGTAATAGCTTTGTAATTATTAGGAACTTTATTTACATAGTTATACGCAAAAGGTAACAAACCCCTGCATTTTTCCTAAGTTTAAAGCTTGCAAATATGTCAAAAAGAGCACTTGGTTCAGTTAATAGATGTGATCAGAGCTTGTAATTTGGGGAGATCATAAAAGGGAAGTTATTCAAGGTATCATCAGTCTCATAAAATAACCCACTGTACTCTTCATCATTGACTATCTGTGGTTGACTTTTTTTGTCTTCTGCATCATCTTCTTCGTCACTCCCATTGAGATTTTTCTGAACAAGATCTCTAAAGATTGATGATTGAAATAATAGCCCAAGTGCTGTTGGGGATGATTTTTTACTTGGACTAAATGGAAAATTGGTTTCAAACACTTCTTGTTTCTGGGGGAATCTTGTTTCTTCTGCTATGGAATTGTTATAGTCGAGGAAATGTGGCCCTGATTCTTCAGCTAAACCGGAGTTATTAAAAGGTGTAATGGTTAATTCTCTGTGTGTTTGTGGCTCTTGAAAGGCAGCTGGAGTTTGTGTTCCTGGTTTCAACCATCTTATGTAAGTACTCAAATCAAAATTGGTCACGGCGTTGACCCCTCTGTACTCGATTGCTGCTATGTCATAAGCACGAGCTGCCTCTTCTTGGGTGCCTACCAAACAAAATTTGGTAAACCAACTTTTCAATATTATTATGAATGCAACTGCAAACTATTACGGAGTATCTCTCTTGCATCACTTTTAGAGGTGGCAAATGGGCGGGTCTGGCATATTAGGTAAAGGGTCAAAATGAGTTTGGAAAGTCGGTTGAAACAAATAGTTTTTAATACGGGCCAAAATGGGTTGGTCCAACTTGCAAACATCTTTTGCTTATTTAAATTTATTCAATTAAACTTATACGCAGTTGATTACGAGTAATATTTTGTTATTATATTTAAACTGATTATGCAATTTTGGACGTCTTATGCATTTGAATACATTTTGGATGCTTTTTTACCGTTTGATCCTGATTTTTTTCAGGCTTTCAGCTATATCTTTTAGCTGAAGTTGTTGAGGTAAGTTAATAATCAAAATTGATACTTTGGTAGGTATGGGTTAAAATTGTCACCTATAATTATCTTACAGTGGATCACAGGTGTTCATCATTTATCATTATTATAATTATTATATATAAATATATAGTGAAATGTTTGATCAGTTAACTTACTGTAAGTTCCAAGGTAGAGATACTTGTTTCCAAAAACTCTCCCAATACGGGCTTCCCATCTTCCATTATGATGATGCCTTGCCACTCCCCGATATTTCGATACTCCTCTTGAAAATCCACTGCTCTTCCTGAAGAACCGAAGAAGCAAAATTAAAACAAAGTTTATTTGATGTGGGTGTTATTGTTTGTATAAAAGTCTTACCTCCTTAGTGAGGCTAGATATTCTTCCTTAGTCACAGTCTGCATTATTTCGATTTCTTTCTCATAGTCAGAGACCTTCACGAAAGTTAGAGGTCGATGAGCACATATATGTTTCGAGTGACTATGTTGACGTATGAAATATAAGAGTCAAGTTTCATACCGGAAAATTAGTGAAGGTTGATGATCCCCAGTACTTTAGTGCAGCTAGATCGTATGCTCTGGCTGCTGATTCTTCTTCATCATAAGCCCCTGAGTCATGATCAAATTAAAGATGTTAACCTTTTGCTCTATAAGATTGAAGTAGAGGCATAATATAGGTGGCTTTTGGGGTATCGAATCAAAACGGGTAGTATGGTCATATATTGGTACATGGACCGAAACTTAATTTTCTGAAGTTTCATCTTTTACGAACAATTAGTGTGTCATATATGTATACTAAGTGTTTAGGATATTTTATGCTTCACAAGTACTCTAAGAAGTTTTGACCCGTTTGATTTATTTCCTCTTTAGCTAAATTTCTGTTTATATAATGCTTTTGAGATAAAACTTGACCCGACTCGACCCATTTATAAGTAAATGGGTCGATATTGCCACCTCTACTACTGATACTACTTAAGGATTTGCAGAAAGAAAAACTCACCAAGATAAACTGTTCAGTTTAAATATATCATCCAGAATCCCGATGGAAGTTGGAAATGGAAGAAACAAAATCAGGTTAATAAATTTCTCTCTCTAAAGGGAAAAAACAGTTAATGTAAATAGTGAAAATGGGATTACCTTGTTTTCCTTTTTTTTTCTGTGTAACGTTCCAAGAAAGTTTATCCCACAAATGTGCTTCATATCTGCCTGTCCATCTATGCTTGCTTACACCACGAAACTTGGAACTTCTTTTCACAGTGGACGGTGAAGCTTGATCAGACGGTTGACTTGGCTGCAGCTGTTGAGTTTTGCAATCTAATGTAAGATCTCTTCTTCGTCTCTTCACACGTCTTGGTTCTAGTGCTTCATTTTCAACTGTACTGATGGATCTACGTAAGGAATTCTCTTCAATCTTCACTGCAATTAATGCCATTATGCTTTCTGATATCCTTCTATTATGCTTGTTGTAGTGTTATTTTTTGTTGATCTGGCAAGAATGCATGCTTTTACATGCGTCTATGTGTGTGTATATTTATACAAAGTGGTGCATTATTTGGTTATGTCATGTTTTCGTCTAACACGATGTTTCCAATGCACTGATAGCAGCTTCAGACAAACTTTTATTTGTCAATACTCTGTTATAGTCATGGAATCATTTTGCATTGTGCTATACGTTTCTGTACAACCAATCTAACCCTGTAAGGGGGTAATTTAGTCAATTTGATTATTATATATTTTTTTAAATCATTAAACTAAAAATGTCAAATGCCATTTTGCATTGATTGATTGGGGTAAAACTGCAGTAGTAACTCAACCTTCACACAGACATACTTGGTGTTCCTGTTGCATATGATTCATCATAATTTGGAAATGTACTGAAAAACCAAAAACTTACCACTAAGAATATGAACCATTATTATAATATATTTGTAAACTATAAAACTATAATACGTATGTACTAGGGTAATTGTTGCTTTCACATTTACATAACTAGTCTTTATTTAAAGTTTGTTTTAGAGTTATTTAATTCTTGCATATCATGGTGTTCGTTTTTGTCATTATTACGATGCAAATGTTACGTGCAGCTAACAACATCTAACTTTATACGTGGTTATGAGTATGTAGAAGGGCGGCAACTCCCATTCAAGAAATTTCAAATTATTATTTTTTTATTTTTTTTTAAAAAGTATTAATGTTGTTATTATATAAATTTTGCCTCCACAACACTAAAAAAGAGTATTTTTTATTGTTTACCCTCTCAATGATTTTTCATCCTAACTTCGTCCCGGTGTGTGGTTAGGCTTAAATAATGACTGATCGTTTACATGGTATACCATTGGACTAAAAACGTAAACAGGCTACCAGCACATAGTCACATACCATTCGTGTAGCTAATAATACAAATTCGAATGTCGCACCATTATTATAAAAAAGTTAGTTTCAAAGATCAATGATTGGTCCAGATTGTAAGTTGTAACAGCATAAGGAAGCATCAGATACCCCTTCACCTTCATGGAATTCTCCGTTAGTTTAGTTAACAAGTTTTTTGACTATTTAGGAAAAAGCTCGTTTGTTTGTTTCGGACGGTTTAAACAATGGGATCGAGTGATCACGTCTGTTTTCTGTTAAATATAAAGAGTCCATCATACAAATGCTTCTACTTGGATTTATTATGTGACTTTTATTATTTTAAAAATGTTAAAATGTGCTCTTTTTGTGAAAAATTGGGGATATGAAATGGGCCTTTATTTGGAGTTTTCTTGTCAAGTTTTTTGAGGTCACAATCTCATTTGGGTTAGGTACCATATTACAACGTTTGTGCATTAAACACATAATCTTAATACAGAAGTCAACTTGTGGTGGATCGGGTTTGGTTGACCTGCCCACATTTTTGTCCATTTTTGGCAAATTTTTCAAAAATAAACTGATGTAAAAGTAGTTGTAACCTAATATACTACTTGCAGTAATCTAAATGATTAGATGGAGTGATTTATGAGGTTGTGGTTTGTATACAATTAACATACGATTAAACCGTTTCCAGATTTAGCAAAGCGTTTACTCGTTTGATCGATCAGTTGGAGATAAACATAACACAAATCGACAAATTCTTGAGTTTGATTGCTTGAAATTTTCGTCTATATAACTTTTGATTGTTTATCTATCTGTTTCCATACATGACTTAATATGCAGTCATAATTTAAATTAGCTATTTTTGTACTTAACTATGTCACGAGTTGTGACTTTGATGAATAAAAGTTGAATGACCAACTCATGTAATTGTAAGTTTTGACAGTGATAATTAGTCACAATTGTTTATTCGTAACATAACATTAAAATAAAGAGACATTAGCGTTTGTAAACCGTAGTCATTACTCAACTTTGATTAGTCGAAGTCGGTTCCTTTTTACATTAAGTGATTCGTTCATCATCATTAAGGTATATACTTAATGTTATTGTACATATTGCTAGAACAAACCATTTGATGGCACATTGGCACCCTTTCTCTTGTCCCGTCGAATAAAGTAATTTAGTTATTCTTTCATTTCATGAGTCGCAAAATTAAAGCTCTAGAACGAGTTATTCTCACGATGAAATTCGCAGTATATCACGAATCATCCTTGAACTAATTCAACTTTGTATACATTTTGCTACCGATATAATCTTACTCAAGATAAGATGTTATATTGCCTACTATGCTTTGCATGGGTTATCTTACTTGTTTGATATATGAAATGCATTACAAGTTTGCTATCTAATCTAATTAATAGTTGTAGGATCGGATAAAACATATACCGTATATTGCTAACGATGCTTGGAGGGATGATAAAGTGGGAGTGTGGTAAAGTGCATTTCAATACACGACCTTTTAAAGTATTGATACCACTTTAATAGTTAAATTATTCACAAATTTAAAAGGGGTTTTGATTTGGTTAGTTGTTTTATTGATTGTTTGGTGGTTGTAAAATAATCTTGTTGCCTAGTTATATGGTCATAATGACACTATAGTTCAGATGAAAGAATATAATTGTACAACTATAAAGACGGGTCACTTGGCTTCTTCGTTCTCTTCTTTCTTTCTTTATGTTCGACGCTGAACTTTTGACGATTTCAGGCAATCAATCAAGTCAGTTTCCAAGTGAATCAGTTGCGTGAAGAGTGTGTTGTGACCCATAACCACAAGACGACCTTCATATTTGGTAATTATTCTTGAAGTCTTTACATTTTACCAATTGTGGTTGATATTTTTCATTGCTCCGAATTTTTTTTGTTTCCAAAATCAGCATGAATGATGATCTGGTTACTAGGATGGTTTGGATTGATTTGTTCCACATATTGTGTTGGTGTTTCTAGGGATCCCACTTTTAATTCAACCAAGTGTGTTGTACCATAACACGGAGGTGTTTATCGATTCGTCTAAGAAGATTCAAGCAGTACTATAGAAGAAGACTTCATTTATACAACTAACAATATAAAGTTAAAGTTTGCCGGAGATATTTCCCTGTAACAATATAAAGTTAATGTGTTATTAGGTGAAAAAGAGAATTAAGTCTGTATACATGAAAACTTCAAGGCTAAGGAATGAAAATTTGAATTGGTTAACTCATCACTCCATATTGTACTTTTAATTTTCTAAAAGTGAACAACACGAAACACAACATTTGTGCTCACGAATCATTTTTGTAGATCATATATTCATATGTGTACCCGTTTGTGTGTAGTTATGTGAGTTAGAATTGATTTTTTTTATAGTTTACGCTATTTTTTTTATTAACTCTTAATTTTGTACTCATTTCGTCCTATAAATATTTATAGTCCAAAGAAGGAGGATATAATTAACTAAACTTCCTACAATACCCCTATTTTATAGGTTCGTAAGAAAAATATGGGTAAAAAGTAAGAGTAAAATTGTAACATTACACAAAAGTACGGTGTAATAATTATGTTTTAAATAACTGCATGTTTTTGTCTGTGCACAATAAATTTGGAACGGAGAGAATATGATCATTTTACTTTATTTTTATATTCATATCCGTTCAATTTATCATTTTCATCATCGTAATCGGAAATGAACTTATACCAATAATGACTTAATCTTTACTCTCATACCAAATATCATTCCAAAATTATTTCTTACTTTCTCCCAAGTTATTTCAACCATACACATTTATCATTAAACAATTCTCAATTTCTCAAAAAATAGAAAATAAATAAATAAATAACTTGGGCCTGGAAGCCCATCTACAGTGGTTTTTCGGGGCCCATTTAAAGTCATCCACCCACCGACCCACACCCACCGTCGTCTGCATATATTTAGCGGCAAAAGTTTCACGAGAAGAGGCCACACCGTACTTCCCATGGAGCCCTCCCACATCTGATCCTTCTTACTATTTGTCTCTCCGCTTCTTTCCTTTTTCGCGCCATTCCGTTACTCTATCACATATTCATTTCCCTCTTTATAACTCCATAATAAATACATACACAAAATCAAAACCCTAACCTCTAATCATCATCACCACCTTCACCGATCACCATGGCGGACGGCCACATGTTCAACAGCATTTCTCTCGTCGGCCGCGGCGGTGCCGTAAGTCGCTTTACCTTTACTCTACTTTTTTACATGTTGATATCAATTACTTTAGTACGTATAAAACCCTAACCCTAACCCTAGCTAGCTGCGTAACAGTTACGCATATGTACGGCGCATAGATATGCTCAACAATTTGACGTATTATCGAATTGTGGTGTAGAATCGTGTATGTTTTTGTTTCACTCTAGGGTTTTAAACATCCCATTTTGTGTGTTGGGAAATGCAGAATCCAGGGCAACTTAGGGTTCATTCACGTGGTTTGTTGTGGAAGAAACAAGGGGGTGGGAAGGCTGTGGAAGTCGATAAGGGTGATATCGTTCGAATTACTTGGATGAAGGTGCCACGTAGCAATCAACTTGGTGTGCAAATCAAAGACGGTCTTAAGTATAAATTTGTTGGTTTTCGTGATCAGGTTTTGTGTTTTTTCTTCAAGTGAATTCGATAATGCCTAGTGGGAAATTTAAAATTTAATTACTAGTGCAATTTTGGGATATATAAATGCAATTTAAAGAATATTTTCTACCACTCTGTTTGCAGGATGTGGCCAGTCTGACCAATTTCTTCCAGAACTCATGTAACATAACCCCAGAAGAGAAGCAACTTTCAGTTAGTGGAAAGAATTGGGGAGAACTTGATATTGATGGTAATTCTTTCAGTTGGTGCTATGTGAACCTTTTTGTTGGATATATCGAGTTTAGTGGTTATTTTGTTATCACCGGACATGACATGGCAAATTGAGTTGGATATATATTTGAATGCTTAGGACAAGATGGAAATGTTTTGTGGACATTGAAATGAGTCTAAAATTCTGTTTGTGTTGCTTTGGCATCTTGTAGCACCAAACTAAATCGCTTGTATGCAGTTGTTATCTTTCCTGGTTCACTTATTTGATATTGTTATTTGGAGAAGCAGATTTGTTTTACATATTCATGTAGTCTTGGTTTACTGCATTGTGCTTTTTGTTTCTGATGTTTAAATCGATATTACTCAGGGAATATGCTATCTTTTCTTGTTGGCTCAAAGCAAGCGTTTGAAATATCATTGGCTGATGTGTCCCAGACGCAACTGCAAGGAAAGAATGATGTTATCTTGGAGTTCCACGTGGATGACACAACTGGTGCTACTGAGGTCTTTTTTTATGATTTCATTGTTCTGTTACATGTCAATAAGCAATGTGAATGAAACAACTTATACATTAATTGATTCATCGAGTATTTTTTATGCTTGAAGTCATATGCTTTTATAAATTTACGCTACCTATAGAGTTTGAGGCTTGGAGTCTTAATTTTTAAGCTTGTTGTTAATACAGAAAGACTCTTTAATGGAAATGAGCTTCCACATTCCCAGCTCAAACACTCAGTTTGTTGGAGATGAAAATCGTCCTCCTGCACAAGTAAGATGTCTGAATTTATTCACTGCTGCATTTACAGTTATGTAATGTATTTTTTGATCTTTCTGTTACGTTTATTCAGGTTTTCAGAGAAAAAATAATGTCAATGGCTGATGTTGGTGGTGGAGGTGAGGAAGCTGTCGTTACCTTTGATACCATTACAATTCTTACTCCAAGGTACAGTCTCTGCTTGTTTTTCTCTGCAGTTGGTTTTCTTTTGTGTCTTTCCAAATATAATACAAGTCATTCATCGTTGTAGGGGGCGTTATAATGTTGAACTTCACCTTTCGTTCTTGCGGCTTCAAGGGCAAGCTACTGATTTTAAAATCCAATACAGTAGCATAGTTCGTCTTTTTGTCTTACCCAAGGTTTTTAATTATCCCTACCTTTACAAGTTTTTATATGGGAGATACTTACTGGAAAATATCTCATATCCACTCTTGCCTATGTAGTCCAACCAACCTCATACCTTTGTTGTTGTTACTTTGGATCCTCCTATCCGTAAAGGTCAAACCATGTACCCACATATTGTGATGCAGGTATCTTGACTATTTTGTTATTTGAATTATTCTATTAGAAGCTTGTTTCTAAATTTGGCTTACATTTGATGTTCTATCGGTTTATATTGGTGAAGTTTGAAACTGATACTGTGGTGGAAAGCAATTTGGTGATGAATGAGGAGTTGTTTGCTTCCAAATACAAAGACAAGTTAGAACCATCATATAAGGTAATGATGCTAATATGTCTCACGTTTAGTTGTGGTTGTACAGTCAACTTCCCTTCTGAATAGTGTTAACAAGTGTATAAGTAATTTCCTTATTTTTTTACTTCTTACATTATAAATCTGAAAGTAAACGAGTCAAACAGGTGAAACGGATTGAAAGTCTCCCAAAGTGTTTCTTAATACATAGTCAACCAACCTGATCTAGCCTAACCTGTTACTCGACTTGTCAGACCACCTATTATACCACCTCTAATATTTTATGAAGTATGCACTTTTGAATGACTTGATGGCCCTCAAATTAACAGGGTCTAATTCATGAAGTCTTCACAATGATATTGCGTGGGCTGTCTAGTACAAAGCTAACTAGACCCGGGAAGTTCCGTAGTTGTCAGGATGGCTATGCTGTTAAGTCTTCATTAAAAGCTGAAGATGGTGTTCTATATCCTCTTGAGAAGAGCTTTTTCTTCCTACCAAAACCTCCCACTCTTATTCTCCATGATGAGGTATAATGTAATAATAATTAGTTCATGGCAGGAGGTCAGGTGTTCTAGTTGAACTTGTATGACTCATTTGATATTTGTAGATTGATTATGTAGAATTTGAGAGACATGCTGCTGGAGGTTCAAACATGCATTATTTTGATCTACTTATCAGACTCAAGACAGAGCAAGAACATCTTTTCCGTAACATTCAAAGAAATGAATATCATAACTTGTTTGATTTTATTAGGTGAGTACCAGTGTTGTTTAGTATTGAGATCATTGGCAAGGAGTACTAATCTTACCTCTGAACTGATGCAGTTCGAAGGGTCTGAAGATCATGAACCTGGGAAGTGGTGTCCAAGCTGCAGATGGTGTTGCAGCTGTTCTGCGACACGAGGCTGATGATGCTGTGGACCCTCATCTTGAGCGAATTAAGAATGAAACTGGTGGAGAAGATAGTGATGAGGAGGTAAGCCTCCTATCTTCTTTTTCTTTGACTGAGTGGGAATCCTTGTCTTGCGTATCTACGGTGTAAATATTATACTTCTTACATATACTCTTATTAGAGGTGCTACTCTTTGGTAATAAGGCAAACTGGGGTCCATATCAGGGTTGGAAAAGTCGGTCAAAGATGGGTCAACGTGAAAAAAATGGGATTAGTCTGGGCAGGACGGTTTTTTGGGTCAAAGGTGGGTCAAAGACGGGTTTCTGGGCTGGTCAATGATGGTCAACTTTTTAAAAAATAACAAATTACCAGTTTCATCGCAAATCGGATTCCTTGTACTCCAGGTGCTCAATTGGAACTTCATTAACACGCCAGTTTCATGTACCAGTTTTATATTTATTCATATGTAATTTTGAAATTTATTTAAATACTAAAAAAGTCAATAAAAGTCAAAATCCGACTAGTCCGTAAAATGTCCCGACCGACTAATCCCTGACTTACGACTTTTTCAACCTTGGTCGATATAGATCAATTAGTTTTTGGTATCGCCTATTGGTCAAAATTGGTCTGGTATACGTGTGTCCAGACTCCAGAGGTCTTACACTTAAATAAACGATTAAATGTGCCAACTGCCAAGTATAAGTAAATAGATTGTATTACTTATAATATAGATATATGAACATTTTATGCCCTTTGGGGTTTACATCTGAATCATTTTTTCTTTTTACCTCGTTTGAGTTGTTATCCTTTTAAGCTATTTTTGATATATGCCTTTTGACTAGTCAAAGATACAACATAAGCTGAATCGACACATTGATAAATATATATATGAGTTGAGATTGCCACTAATAAATATCTGGATCTTGTACTTATTTTCTCATCGAAGTATTTAGAATTTCTTTCTTATGATTTAACTTTGTAATATGTTGATGACAGGATGAGGATTTTGTTGTTACCAAGGATGATGATGGCTCGCCCAGTGATGATTCTGGGGATGATGACTCTGATGGTAGTGATAGTGGAGGTGACAAGGAGGTAAAAAAAAAGATGGTATTCTTTAAAGGATCATTTTTAAATTTAGAATCATTCTTACAGTGCTGCCTAACCTTTAATATCAGAGAATTGCCAAAAAGGAGTCCAAGAAAGAACCTAGTGCTTCCAAAACATCTTCAAGTAAGAAGAGAAGCAATGATGATGGGTCTACAAAGAAAAAAAAACTGAAGAAGAAAAAGGATCCAAATGCACCTAAGAGAGCAATGAGTGGTTTCATGTTCTTCTCACAGCTTGAACGAGAGGTTAATTATAGCTTTGTGCTAATTTTGCTATTATTAGTATATAGCAAAATGTTAGTTATCCAATGCTTAATTTATTTTTTCATAGATGTGCCCCTGAACTTCTTATTTTTTAGTCGATTAAATACTTTTAACTCGTTGAGAATCTACTATAAATCTTTAACTTATCTACCTGTAAATGGTTGTGATCCGTTAACAATTGGGCTAAATGTCGGGTAGTGCTATCTTTGTCATTCGTTACCTTGTTTGTAAAAACATCTATAGACATAGATCTTTACATAATCTTAAAATTTTACGGATTTGTTCTGCCGGAAAACTCAGTAATTAGGATTGTCTAACTTTTTCCTCCATTTTGTTTTATGCTATATATAATACATTATACATCTTGATGTAAAAGGACTTGTTACGATTTTTGTGCATATTCCAACCAATTTTTTACACCTTATTTAGTTTCATTGTGAAATTACAGTGATGACCTGTTAATGACTTTATGTTTTTTTCAGAATGTGAAGAAGGAAATTCCTGGAATCCAATTCAAAGAAATTGCTAAGGTTCTTGGAGAACGATGGAGCAAGTTGTCAGGTGCGTAAGCCCCCTCACAGAGTTGACCATTGTCAATGTATTCTTCAAGATAATAAGATGCATTTTAATTTTGTTGGTTTACAGCCGCAGAGAGGGAACCATACGAGGCAAGAGCTCAGGCGGACAAGAAGAGATACCAAAATGCAATCAGTGACTACAAGAACCCCCAACAACCCAACAAAATGGATTTGATGGATGAATCCGACAGTAATTAGAATTTTGAGTATATTTAGTAAATGTTCCTTGAGGTATGGTGGTTTTCAGTTTAGTGGTAAAAAAATCTAGAATGCACTGTCTGGTAGGTTAGTGTGGTTGTCTTCGTTGAGACTCAATGTGATGTTGACATCATTGTGTTAGCTAGTTCAAATTATGGAAGTTTGCAGATGGTAATAGAATGGCAATTTTAGTCTTAGTTTTTCTTTTTCTCACTCCTGAAAGTTTGTCCATTAGAATTGCTTTCTTGGAAGAGGATCGTGATATTGCAAAGAAAACTCGGTACAAAGATTTTTTGGGTCAAGTGAACCTAATTAATCCTTCCTCTAGAAGCTACATGGTAGCCCCATTAGAATGACCCTTCTATGTTGTTCCCTCCACTTGTAAGTTGCACACAGCTGTATCTATTGTTGTATTAAGTCCTGAATCCGGCACTAATATGAATTGTATGATCAGTAGGTTCAAATCAGTAAATCTATGAACCGTATTAGGGGTACGAGTCATAAGTTAGTTTTACTGGAGTTGAAAACATTGTAGCCCAGCTGCACTTATATTTCGGCCCCAGAAGCTACATTTGAGCGTGCTTAAACAATAGTGCTGTCTTATGACTTCTTCAAACAGTAAACTCTCTGTCCAGTCAACTACCATACAACAGATTGTGGGAATGCCTTTGTCTCAACAATGGTAAAAAGGAATGCGTTCCTAATATGATTCAAAATTGAATTTACATGAAAACTGTACATCTGTTACTTGTATACATTCTTAAAGCCTAGCAATCCTTCCTATTAAGAAAGTCGTGGCTATCAACAGGGGGCTCCTGCCTTACAATTAAGGGATGCACCCACAGATTTGGTCAGTTGGGCCACATTCGCTGCTGGTTGCGCTGGAATCAACGGGGGACCCTTGTATCTTTCAGCCCAATGTGGATTTCCCGATTGCCGGAAATATGCTCCGTTCAGCAATAAATCTCCCTCACTTCTCCAATTCCATTTACGCCATATGGATTCTGGAACTTGCTCCCTTTTTGTTATCTCTTTGCATGCACCATCAGCAGCCTTAAACCGGTTTCCCTGGCTGATGATGGTGGCGCCATCTGCACCTCCGATGGCATAAGATTGCCATTCAGTATAGTCGTTATTAACCACGTGTACGAATCCAAATCTCACTGCCGGCAGCCGCTGTGTTAGTCCTATGCCAAAGTGGTTGTAAGCAAGTGTCACCTTCATTATCTTGTCCTCTGGAGTTTTATCACTTGCACCAAAAAGCAAAGCCTGTTTGTATTAAAGATATAACTGTTCATTAAAAAAAATTGAGGAAGAACATGTTTGGGGTCAACCAGAGCCCATTTGGACCTGACCCGCCCATTTTGTAGTTCTAGCTTTATTGCAATCAAAGTACCTTATCGTGCTTGACAAAGTGGCAGTTCGAAATGGTAATGTTAGTGGAAGCTGCTACGACATCGATAAGCCCGTCATAGCTGCTGGCAAAGGAGCAATGGTCAACCCACACCTGTGAGGATTTAAAGATGGAAATGGCATCACCATCGCTTCTTCCTCGTATACCAACGTGGTCATCTTTCGACCGGATCATACCACCAGACCCCTCGACAATATCATACATGTGGAGGCCATGGATAATGACGTTGTGAACGAATTGGAGCATAAAACCAGCCCCACCTGCTACATGTACTTCAAACCCACGACCATCAACGGTCTTGTCAGACATAAAGATAAGCTCTTGGCTGAGTCTAATGGTCATATCACGTGAGAAGGTGATCCAGAGTGGTTCGGGCTGGAGGACCGCATGGCGAAGGGTGCCTGGTTTAGGGTTAATGACGTTTTTATCTGTAGAGTCATTCACGATATAGATATGGCCCATTTTACCACCGAAAGTCCCATGGCCGAATCCTTTAGCACAATTAGCGAGCCTTTTTCGGTTGTTTGCCCAGTTGCGATCGCACCTCCAGCATTTGTCAATAGAGTTATACGCCTTGCATGGACCACCTTTTTTCTTACCTTGCGGCCTCCTGATGGCGATAGCAGTATTATGAGCCATTAACGACGGGACAATTGCTGCAAATAAAATCAAACATAAAACAAGAACTCGATTACATCGAGCCCCTTCCATCTTTGATCAAACTTAATGGAAGATATTAATTGTTGGTAGCTAGTCTGGCCGTCTTAAAATCTGATCTTTAAATCTGATCTTTGATCAAACTTTAAAAGATCAGATCGTTTTTAAACCAGTCCAGCTACCTAAACCAAAATGTTCCGTCTCTAATTGTGAATTTCGAGATGGTTGAGGTCGAGTGAATGAAGAAACGCATCGATGAAAATGTTCGATTTATATCACATTGAACAATACCAAAAATAGAAACTTGCTTTGTTAGAGAAATATGAGGGGGGCCATGGGTTTGTAGTTATGGTTTGACCAAATCATTCATGGGAAAAGGAGATTAATGGCCAGGTAGTTAATATGTTGCCAAATACACAGATCCCTCTTTAGTAAATACTTTTATATTTAGGGAGATTAAATTAAATTTAATGAGATGTAACACTATAAAAAGTTCAAATTATAATGAACACACCTTAGAGCTGTTAAAAGCACTTTGGATCCTATTGTGGATCAGCCCGAAATCTCCAAAATGGAAAACGGGTTGAACCCAGCCCATTTAGCAGAACCCAAACAGACACTTGAAGAAAGAGGCATTCTGTTGGGACATTTCTGGCAAAATTTCACAGCATGAAAAGCAAAATCACAACAACACTTATTCCAACACTTTTGACCATTTTAAGCAAAAATTCTGCCTTCATGTATATATTTACTGTTCACCTTACTTACTTGGCTTGCAATTCATATCTTTATTCCTCCATGCTATGTTTCTGAACCACATCTGAAAAGAAACATCACAAAAAGTAATCACTAATCCACATTTCTTAATCATTATTAGCAAGATATCCTATTCAAGTTAACTCAGGTGCCGCATAAAGGTCACGTTATAATTATATTATACACGGATTCACAACACTTAAAGCCGTAAACTTGGGAATTTATTTTAAATTAGTATAACTTAACATAGGCCTTTAACATATGTCCAATCTATAAAGACTTCCCTACTGAACTAGGTTTATAATAACACATTATGCCAAAAGAAGTTTAATTTATGGTGCAAACTGCACGACCACAAAATGGAATCAAACTTTTGACTAGATTAACCCTACTTCAAATGAATATAAAAACCTTTAGTTGAATGTATGTAGACCCATCTTGATTTTAAAAACTATTAACCTTTATATATGATCTTATGTTCTTGTTTTGGTTCTCTTGAATACATATACATTTACTAAAACTGCAGTTAAAGTAAATATTGCATTGATTGGTAAAGACTGACTGTCAAAAGAAGGTAGTTTGCATACAGTGGTGTAAAAAAATGTAACTAAAACATGCTTTAGATGAAAATGGAAGTGTTTAGTTTATATATATGTAGAGGAATCTTTGCTTTAAAAAATTTGGTAACCTTTATGATTATATCATAGACATAGAGATTAGAGATGAGAAAACTTTTCAGCATTTAACGGAAAGATGTTCTTGATACGGGCTTAATGAACAAACAAGCTTCTCTTTGAAGATGAAGTACAACTTTTTCTTCATCAATGATGCTACCAAGAAAGCATAAATATCGTCCTCACAGAGATGGTTATATAATATATCATAATCATAAACAATAGTAAAATCTTACAAACAAGCCCAAGATTACCAGTTAATCATGATTTTCCTACATTATGCTTACCAAATTGTGGCGGCAACAATTCCTTTGTATGTTGCCATGATATTGGGTTACATTTCTGTAAAATGGTTGAAACTTTTCAACCCAGACCAATGCTCTGGTATAAACAAATTTGTTGCTAAATTCTCAATTCCTTTGTTATCATTTCAAGTAATTTCTAAAAGTGATCCTTACAAAATGAACCTCAAGTTAATTAGTGCTGATGTTCTTCAGAAAGTCATTGCCTTAATTGGGTTGGCTGTAATTACTAAAGTTCGATCCAATGGACACCTAAATTGGATCATAACAGGTCTTTCTTTGTCAACTTTACCAAACACTTTGATCCTGGGGATTCCGTTACTAAAGGCAGTATATGGAGATGAAGCAGTAGTGCTATTAGCGCAGATAGTTGCACTACAAAGCCTAATTTGGTACAACTTATTATTGTTTCTGTTTGAGCTCTCAACTGCAAGAGAAGCTTATGTAGTACAATCATCAGCTGTAACAGGTATGAACTATATGTCATATATAAACTTTAAATGGTTTTATTGAATTTGAATAACAATCAATGTACCTAAGATTGACCTTTTGACTGAAGAGGAACTAGAGGCGCGACAAGAAGCACAAAGAATTCCAAGAAGGAAAATAATGAGCGTTTTATTAACAGTAGGGAAGAAACTTTTAATGAATCCTAATTTTCACGCAACTATAGCAGGCCTTGCATGGGCATTCATAAGCTTTGGGTAAGTGCACTTTGGCACAAAGGAAGTTGAAATTTGGTATCAAGTGGACTTAATATAAGAGTTGGGCCTAATGCAGGTGCAACATAAAATTGCCAAAAGTTGTTGACAGTTCAGTATCTATAATGTCGGATGGAGGACTTGGAATGGCAATGTTTAGTATAGGTAACAACATAACACGTTATTCATTTTTACAACTTGGGGAATACAAGAAGCAGAAAAAAAAGTTTAAACTTTCGTAATTTGCATTATTTGATAGGTCTATTCATTGCATCACAGGCACACATAGTAGCATGTGGTACACGATTGGCGTTACTGACCATGGCCTTAAAGTTCATTGTTGGGCCTGCCATAATGGCGGTGCCTTCTATTGCAGTTGGATTAAAGGGCATACCATTTAGAATTGCAGTTATACAGGTAGTACCATGTTTTAAGTTTATAATGATATCATTCTTCATATGATATAATTAAACCGATAATTAATAAATTGGTATATGCACCAGGCAGCTCTTCCACAAGGAATTGTCCCATTTGTATTTGCTAAGGAGTACAATGTTCATCCAGATATCTTAAGCACCGGGTATTGCAACTATTAAGTTTATTTCAACAAGTAGTTAAATTTCAAGAAACAACAATGATGAATGGTTTTACTTATTACAGGATAATTATTGGCTTTCTTGTCGCGTTACCCATTTCGCTAGTTTACTACCTGTTGCTGGGATGATAATCAATGCACAAAAGATGGTGAGTGAAAAAGTTAGAAGTCAAGTATATGGTTTCTGAAAAAAATTTAGTGTCTTGATATGGAGTACTCGCCTTTCTAAGAAAAAGAAAAAGCCTGATACATACAAAGTGTTGATCAGGCATGTGTACATAGTAGCTAGGCATTATAAAAGCAAGTGTATGTAAACAATAACATATGAGAAAGGATTTGTTCAATCTAAATAATTCAACGGCTAGTGGGCGTACTTGACCTTCTAAGCCCGGCAACAAGGACACGTCAACATGACAGCCTCGGCATTTGGAAAATTCCTCATTGTATGTAAATTTCTTTTGGAGTGAACATATTACTTACTTGGTATGTAGCCAAATTCTAACTAGCTAAATTATATATATGTACTAATTAAATCCAAGTGTAATATAGAAAATAAAATTGAAAAAGCTCTTGCTGTTACTGAGCTCTCTTGAAATCATATGGTTCAAGAAATTAACTCAAGATACTATCGGGCGAAATTATATATAGTGAAATTTGCTGACTTACGAGGCGTAAGAATAGAGTAAGAATACGGCTGTTGTAAAATACTTAGGTCTCATATACTTGAAGAAGATTGGTATAAACTTGGTATGTGAGAGTTGTAAGTATTAACAGTGAAGTTTAATCATTTAAACAATTAACCTTCCATTATTCGTGTCGTTATCTATTCTCGGTTCAACCTTTTCTCTTTTGATTATCCACTAAACTTTCAATGTCACCCTACTTTAGAAGTGACACAATATATATAATCAATGTAAATTGAGATTATTCAAGCTCACAGTTTTTTGTAATTTGAGATGATCCACAGGTTCTAAAAAAGATGAGGGAGTGTAGCTTACATCTTCAACATGTATAGTAATAGACTGCGTCTTATGGTATGGTGCAACTGGGTTTTGCTTATTGCACCTGTTTTTCTGTTTGCTCAATTTCACCATGAAATTTAGAAAAATCACATTAAAACTGGAACTTCTTATGCAATTCTACTTTCTAGTACACTTTAATTATACAGCTAATATATTATTAACCTTAATCTTTTATTATATCGAGTATCGACCATTGGAGTTACACATATTGAGGTCCAGTTATAGAGATCAATAGTTTGTACCTTTTGAGGCCCAATAATTGAAATAAAGTGTTTATATCAACTATCAAGCCATCAATGGGCCTACACATTTTGAGGCCCAACAATTTACATAACGTGTATTTCCAATTTTCCACTATTTATTAAGAAAATCAAGTATTTAAGCAGAAAAAGCATAGTTACCATCGAATCATCGATTAATCGAAATTATAATTTTTTCTATGAAAGCTTAATTGTGATTGGGGAAAACGCTTAGGCTTTTTTTTTTTTTTTCCATATTGAAAGGCAATATGGTGTGCTTGAGCTTGGGTGCGTTTAGCATTTAGTATTATGGGAATTTTAGGAGTTTGAGAAGGGATTATTGTAAAAACTAAGCCTATAGAATTCGTTATTATAGAAGCTAATCCAAAGAGCTTCTGAAATCCGTTAGGGGATTTCACCAGTTTTGCTTCATCTCCAACCACAAGATCCAAGTAGTTACCAAACATAACCTTTATCGGACATGGAGGGAAAACGGATTTACATTCTTATATTCACATAACATAAATATACTAGTACAATAATATTTGTTTTTTAGTTTGTGCCATTCTTATTCTTTTAACTTTCATTGCATTTATAGATCATATTCCTTTACATATAAATAAAGTATAACACAATGAATAAAGTGATGATTTTGTATATATAAAAAAAGAGAGATTCATATACCTACAATACATACTTGAAGATGTGACTAGAAAATAAGACTGATGTAACCATTCTGTTATCTACATCTATATCAGCTGGTAAAGTATACTTAAAGTGAATAGTATATATTATATAGGGTACATAATCTTTTATCATTATTATTATTAATTATGTAAAAGGTCTTCTCCCTCTTGCCTAGTACTCTTCATCATGAAAAAATGGATGGTTACATCAATTATATTCTTTAACATTATTTGTTTTCTAATCACATCTTTAGGCATGCATACACGGAGATGTTCCTTCATCATACATTATACATCATTTTCACAAATTTAATTTATATAGTTATATATCTTTATTCTTTACCTTCAAATGGTATTACTTAAAACGAGTCAATAAATAATCAAATATAATCATTATTATTAATGGTAGAAAAATAACTGAGAGGGACATATCAACCCCAAAAGAATGCAAATATATAAGCATAATAAGTACTACTAAAAGCACAAAAGATATATACATTCAGAAATCCCTAGCCCCAAGGAAAAAGCATACAAGATGCACAACAATAAAGCTTTGAATCCCAATCCTACACATTAGAGAATTCAACATGAAATAGACATGACCCAAATGTTGGGATACAATTTTAACATGATGAGTCAAATCCAAAGTTACTTTCTACATCTTATCAAATAAATAAAAAATTTGGTCCATCAAGATTCTAGCTGGAAAAAAGCATATGAAAAGGAGAGTTTTGAGTACAGGGGATAAAGAAAAAGCAAAGCAATGCAAATAGTTATGTTTTGCTTGTTGACAATTTTTAAAAGGGCAAAACCATTTCCATGTGGGCCTATTATGCTTTTACTCTTTTTTGTTAGCTAAAAAGACAAAAAAGTATGAAAAAAAGAAAACATAAAGTACAATAATAACAAAGAAAACCAAAATTTTCATTGAGAAAGTGAACATAATTAGCAAAGGATGAATTAATGCACCATTTTTTTTATCTTGAAAACTAACTAAAAGAATTCGAAATCTAAGTAAGGACCTGATGATCTATCCGAATCAGAGGCTTTCTTTTCGTTTTGAGGCAATGTTGACTTGACCGTTTGATTCAAGAACGAAAGATCAACAGGTTTTGGAATCTCGGGAGGTTGAATACCACGAATAAGAGCCCAATTTATGCTTTCGAAAAACGGGTGCTGTTTAATCTCTGTTGCACCTCTTTTGTATCCTAATCTTTTTTGTGGATCCTTAACAAGAAGACCCCGAATCAAATCCTTTGCAGCAAAGCTAATGTTTGACCCCTCAGGGAACTTTAGAGATTGACCAACAACATTAAACAACGTCTCACGATTACCATTGCCTTTAAAAGGTGTTTTCCCATGAAGCAATTCATACAAAAATATACCAAACGTCCACCAATCAACCGCACTCCCATGACCATCTCCTCTAATGATTTCGGGTGCTAAATACTCGTGGGTCCCAACAAATGACATGGACCTAGCAGCAGTTGGTTCTACTATAAGCACAGGACGTGAATCTAAGCTTACGGTGGTTTTACTTTTTTCTGTTTTGGATTTCGATGTTTTGGAAGAATTGAAAAGACGGGGTTTAAAGCAAGAAGGTTGAAAGCACGTAGGCTCAACACACGCAGGTAGTCTACAAGAAGGCTCAATGCATGATTGCTGGATACAATATGAAGTGCCTGTGCAAGATGGCTCGTTTGTAGACTTAACTAGTCTTGGACTAACACAACACCTTAATGACAGATCAAAATCAGACAACATAATATGACCATCTTCTCTAACTAAAACATTTTCGGGCTTCAAATCTCGGTATACCACACCCATCATGTGAAGATACTCTAAAGCAAGTAGCACTTCAGATGCATAAAATCTGCAAAACCAAACAAACAACACAATTATGCTCCAAAATTCACATCAACATAACAAGAATCAACTTTTATTAATATAACAGCATAGCTAAACAACTAGTTTCACCTACCAAACTGGAATCAACTAGGTAAAGTTTGTGAAAATATAAATGATAATGTGTCTTTTCTAAATATCGTACTACAGCATACAAAAAATAATTAAAAGGGAAATTTGATAAAGATGATTTTTTTTTCCTGTACCCATTCTTCAACTTAGGTATCAAACAACTATTTTTTGGAGGGGAAAATGTCAAAAAATGTAACATAAAATATCTTCATGTCTAACAATGTGGGGTATGCACAATTTTCTTGTTGATAAAACAGGTAACATATTATCAATTTATCACATCTAATGGAACATAGGCTAAAAAGGCAATTTCATACTCCATATTTCATAATTTAAATATTATATTATCTTTGACAACTTTTAATTTAATATTCTACCAAATGTGAAAATTTTGATTTATGTTACCTTCTTATTAGCAAGAAATATACATAACTCATTTTGTAAAATGGTTTGACTAACTAGTACCCTTACAACATAAGTTAAACTTCATTAAATACACTAAAACTTCCTAAATATATCACAAAATTCATTTATTAAACTCACTAATTCTCAATTATACATCTTTAGTAATTCATTTTAATATTTAGAGAAAATATTTCTTAATTAAATGCCCTTAATTGTACCCTATTTATCCTTTGTAAAGATATAACAGCAATTTTTTTTCTTTTACCTTTCTTTGCAATTTACCCTTTATTTTCCCTTTATTTCTTTAATTTCAGGATTATTTTACCCTGAATTCTTGAATTAGAACAAAAAATCACCTTTAATTCCTTTTCAATTAGGGTAATACATTCCCAAAACTTCAGAAAGATAAAATTACAGGTTAATTTTTTCCTAAAACTTTGCAACACAATTAACATGAGTTTCCATAAAGCAATAGTTAATCAGCAACTGATCACAAACCAATTTATTTAATTAATGATTACATAAGAATAACATAGTAAAAAGTAAACCTTGCTGCTTGCTCATTGAAATGTTTGCCAGGTTGTCGTTGTCGAAGAATGTGAAGATCGCCACCGCTGCAAAACTCCATCAACAAACACGAAAGTTTATCGGTATCGAAATGCGAATAAAGTGTTGGAAGAAAAGGGTGATCCAACATTCCTAATATCTCCCTTTCAGTTTGAGCTCTAATCAATTTCTTCCTACCAACAAGCATTCCTTTATCCATTACTTTAACAGCAAACAGACACCCCAGATTCCTTAACTCAGCTAAATACACACTCCCAATATCCCCAAATCCAAGCTTTTTCAATAACCTAAAATGTGATAAACTCAAATCACCATCTTTACCCTTAACTGACTGTATAGCATCCCATCGAATATCGTTGGATTTATGCGGTTTGGAAGGGCAAAAGTTTCTAACTTTGGGTTCATTAGGATCAACACTGTAACAACAACTAGATGAACTTAAGCTGGATTTATCATCACATTCTTCATTCAGATTCAAATGTTGTACAGTGGAGACACTGATAGTGCTAATGCTTAAATCTGTTCTGGGACTATTGGAGCTGTTGCTGAGATCAGGTGATTTAGATGAGCCATTATTAGGGCTACTAGTGGGTTGAGTTTGCTTGTTCATAGAAGGAGACTGTGTGTGTGTCTGTGTGTGTCTGCCAAGTGTTTGATGAAATGATTGAGAGAAAGAAGAAAGCAAGAAGATGTTGGGTTTAAAGTGGGGTGTGGTCAAAATGAGGGTTTTGGCGACGCCGAGGTGGTCAAACGGGAATGGGAGGGGCGCGAAATAAGGAGTTATTATGGGGAATCAAACAAGTGTAAGTGTTAGTGTGTGTGTGTGTGTGTTTAAAATTTGAAAATATGATATTTTGGTAATTTGATATTGTATTGTTTTTTGCATTGAGATGCCCAATGAATTGAGTATTGAAAATCTTAAAATATATACTCTTTTATTTTACAATTCCACACCAAAATAGAATATGCCAAAATATAGATGAATTTTTTAATATGAATGAGTAACAATGTAACATACAACTTATTAATAAAAAAACTAGTAGATTGCAAATTTCATGACTTCGTCCCTGGAATATTTCTCAATTTGATTGTTTGGTCAAAATATTTCAATCGATTCAATGTTAGTCGTTATTGGTTTATTTATAGTGATATGGTGGTTTTTATTTTAGAGATAAGTGTATGTGAATATATCTAATTATAACCGAGAGTTTATTGCATTTATCCAATTTCATTTTTTTTTAAGAAAATGCAGAGTATTATAAGATTAAAAATTAAAGTCAGCGTACAAATACAGAACAAGCACCCAAGTTACAAGATACATTTATCCAATTTCATGTTAATCTATCGTATGTGTTCAATTTTCAGTTATTAATACTATTGTATATATTTGACCTCTTATCACTTATAGTCGGTGACATCACACTCATTTCTTAATGATGTGTCACATGATATGGCAATTTATACGATTTGTCACGTCGTTGTAAATATCGGATATGAGATAAATAAGTTATAAAAGAAAGGATGGTGTAATACAATGCACATAGTAAACTTAAGATTAGATTGAATACATTTTCAAACTCATATTACTTATTTTATATCTATTCAGGGAAAGACGTCAACTGTTATTTTGAGAGGTGATGTGGTGTGAATGTGTGATATGAATTTTAACCTTGACAACATCAAGTTATGAATTTTGTCTAATATAATAGTTTTAAAACATGAATTGAAGCTACAACTAAACTTGTGAAGTGTTATCATCTTACAACAATAACAATGATGGCGTTAAAATTATGTTATCCTTGTACAGTCGGCGAAGTTCAAAATTTTATATGCGGGTGAACATATCAAAAACAATTAAAGGAAACCGTATCGATTCCAATTTATGGGTAAGAGGCTTATTAAGTTATAGACATTATTATTGGTTTAACTTTTACTAATAGATGGGATTTTGTTTTGTTAACTAGTCGAGACCTATCAAGTCTTGTGTAATGCACATATCAAGGGGCGGAGTTAGAATGGCAGTGGCTCTTTAGAAATTTTGAAATTACGTTAAAAGAACTTTTTACGAGGTATTCATGATAATTTCAAAATTTTGTCCCCTCAAAACAATAAAAAATAATATAATTTTGTCTTTGTCCTCTTCACGTAGATTTCTTAGCTCCGCTCCTATCATATGACTTAAATTATTGGGTCTAAACATGTAAATAGTAGAATACTACATGGACATGATATGTAGCTTTACTGCTTTATTCTAAAGATTTAAAACTTTAATTGATGGGTAGCTTTTTGTGGAATAAATAAACAAATACTAGTAAGAGAAAGAGAAAGTGTGAGAATAATAATAATAAATAAAATATAGAAGGGAAAGAGAAGAAGGTAGGGAGTTGAGAGACAAAAGACGGAACCAATAGAATAGAACGGCATCATCAAAATCAAAAATCAAAAATCAAAAAATAATAAAAAGTGGTAAACGGTGAGGACTACGAGGAAGACAAGGTGCGACCAAATTCACTCCCGAACTCTGCCCAAACCGTTTCATGGGCACCAGAAGACGCTCGTATTCACGTAAAACTAGGAACCACACCTTATTCTTTTTATATTTAATTAATAATGAGAAGATTAAATTACAATTTCAAATATATATCTTTATAATAATTACTCTTTGACCAAATGATATTTCCACCAACAAAAATAATACTTCCATCAAAATTGTGAAGTAAGCAGTTATCTCGCATGCATAAACTTGTACCAAATGGTAAATCTATTATTTTTAATGTTGTAAATATCAATGCCATTACTTTTGTAAATGTACATACATCGTTACGAAGATAAATAATTTATGATAGTAAAACACATTGTTCAAAGAGAAGGCTACATATAGAACTTTTACCGAATAAATTATGAAATGAGTTGGTATAAAAAAACTTTAACATGAAAAGGAAATAATATACAGAAAAAAAGTTGTTGACTTGATTGACCAACTTTCAATGCAAACTCATTTGATAACTAACATTTTTTTTCTATCATTATTATTTTGAAGTGTAAGATATCTACTTCATTCATTAGATATTATATACTCTTATTATTATATGTTCATATTAAAAAATCGATATAATTGAAATATAATTAATCAATGATGGAGATATAATGAGAAAATAAATACTCCCTCCGTCTCAAATATATAATCCAGTATTTCATTTTGGGTTGTCCCAAACTAATTATTCACTTCCATAAATAGATAAAAATGATGAAATAAATTTTTTTTATACCCCTAATTTATATATGTAAGACAAAAAACAAGTTAAAAGTAAAGGGTAAAAATGTCATTTTATCAAAAAGTAAGAGAGGAGTTGATGTTTTCTTAAACTGCGTATTTTTTTTGTCTGGAGACAATTAAATTGGGATGGAGAGAGTATATGACATGAAATAGAAAAAATTCCCCCTTTTTCACATTTCTTTCGGTACATGTACAAACTTATCAATACATAAAATGTTACTAAATTAAAATATTTTTACGACAATTATACGGTAAAATGATACAAACAATGATGTTTACCGGGATATAAGCTCTGAACATTATCATTGCTAACAATATGTTTTCACACATGCTTGATTTTTAATACACTTAAATATTTAGATTCAATATTGGTTTTGTAATAAACTCTCATGAAAACGACGATTAATTGCACTACAGTATTGTTTTTTAAAAAATGACTGCTGCGTTACTATTGACATGTTGAATATGATAAATGATTGTTGTTGTGACAATAAACTTTTTTTGTGTTCGAATTTTAGTCAGAAACTACATTAAATCATCTGTTTACCCAATTAAATTTAGTTGACTATGTTCGTACTTGGAAAACCAAGCAACAGCTTCAAACAAGAAGAAACCAGGTGCTACAAAGTTCTGACAATGCTTATATTATGCATTCGCTTAAGACAATATGCAGGAAATAGTTATTTTACCAATTGCATAAACACTGTTACATTAAGTTAATATAAATATAAAATTTTCCATTTTACGAAAACATTTTTTCCAGGTGTGCACATAGAATTATCTGCCTAGACGGGCATATAAATTCCGATGTCCTAAAATTTTGAGGTATTTAAAAACGACGACCATGTTCGTTAGCACATACTAGCTAATATCCTCTGTTATATGTATATCATGGGGATATTAAGTTAAATTTTACTAATATATACACATTTACATTTTACTTCTAATAAAAAGTTATGAAAAGCATGTAGACGCTGGTAGTAACTAATTTTTTTCCCCCCAAAACTATGGCACAATTGTTGTATGATGTTTTTAGAGTAGACTGGGCAAAATATTACCATACAGCCAAGAACATCTATCTATAAAAAGCTCAGGATTGTTCCAAAATTCTCCACAAACTCGAACCATCTATGTTTTGGTAATACTTGGAGTGATAACACTCGTCTATTTGACATTACCATTTGCATGCTTGTGGAAGGGCCAGAGGTTTACCAAGCGCTCCAACACCCCTGCACTTTTGAAGTAACCTGAGAACCCCTGCGGAATTGTTGGTGGGGGAAAGTCTTCTGCAGGCATTGCAAAGGGCCGAACCATCTCCTCCATCTTATCCAATGTAAGATATGCCCCTATTTCTTGCAGCCGTTCGGGACCCATTATTGGTAACGTGTGCTCCTGATGCAGCGAAGCTGCTTCAACGTCGCTTTTCTGCAAAATAGAATTGTCTGTGTGAGAAAAAAGGGTATACCATTGGAGATGTCTAATTTTTAGTTGGGTAACCATGAAAGGGGTAATTTTTCAGTTGGGTCAAGTCTGGTCAACTCACACAAGCCTTTTGGATAACTTTTATATATAAATTATGTCTTAAACATCATTAGAAATATAGATTAGTACAATAATAATATATAGACGTTTGAAACACACTTTAGAGGATTTCAGTTTAGCTACAATAAACTTTTTAATTCCCCATTATGACCCATTTGAAAAACTCACAGCCAAATTAAACCAATCTAAGCATATATGGGTCGGAATTGACACATGTCTATAGTTTCTAACTGAAAATGGATTACCTCCAAGGGAGATAAATCTGCACCACGGCTAAAAGTCATCTCAAGACGGTAGCGTTTTGGGTCTTCCAGATTTACCTATAGTTCATACAGAGGTATTTATAATATTAAAACAATCATCAAGTATTTTCATGTTGACATGTTGTGAGACTATTGTGTTCTTTTTAAGCTCATATATGGCAGAAGAATCTCCAACCTCGGTATTTTCGAACATCCTTAATACAATATAGCTCATGTAATCCAGTTCCTTCGTTTTCAAAAGGCGTTCCAGAGCACTATCACAAATGAGGCTGGCCTCCTCTTGAAGAGATTCATCCAAGTTACAGTAACGGAGAACATTCATCAAGGAGTGGATATGAGATTCCTGTTATTCACATATATAGTACAAGTCACAATGTATAATAGAGGCATTGAAGAACGAAAGCTCACAGAATAATAATCCTTACATACCGACGTAAAGTAAAGGCGGGTCCGGACGTGTCTCTCGGGTGTCCGCACATTAGCATATCTACAAAAGTGAATGAAGAAAGTTCAATGCCCATAAACAAGTAGCAAGTAGGTCTTCGCGTACTACCTTTTCCCTTTAAATCCAATGACCGGGAAGAAAATGAACATAAGACTTGGAGAAGAGTAGAGAATAATGTACTGACTTTGGATCCAAACGATATTTTATCTCCTTGTCATCGTCTTCATCCTGATCCATGGACTTTTCACTTGTGAAGCTAGTTCTTCTTGATTCTTCAGTTTTAATCAGAGATAGTGGTTGATGATCTGAATGTTCTTTCAAATTCTTGATAGACGTTGTTGAGCTTTGACTTAAACTCTTCAATTCAGCAACATTGATGGCTTCTTCACGTGTATTCCTCAGATCGATCAGTATTTTACCCAACAAACGTCGAGCAATCTACAAGTTGGTACGAAAAAGTCATATAATAACACGTGCGTATGCACATGTTAGACAGTGATTTTCCTCCATATCCATTACTCTTTGAGAATGGAGTCCAAGAGTGAAAAGAATCATTATATTTATAAAGCACCAAGGATAAGGTGCCAAAAAATTAAGTTACCTTGGAGCCTATCTTCAATTTCTGCATTGGGTTGATGCCATACTCATTCGGAATAACACCATCAGCAAGTAACTGAGATGATTGCAGAACATTCAGAAAATAATGACAATCTTATCTTAAGACATGAAACCCAATATAACATTCTCTATTAAGACAGACTTGAATGCCCTTCCCCACATTTTTAATTAATAGCAGCTTCTGCAGTAGTGACCTAGGGGAACTGAATGGTTGCATCCCTCACATCACAAAGCATTGTATCATATACTTCTAAATTGATTTTCATTCCTCAATGAGTAAAGATATTCAAGACCATATACAGGTATGTATCAGGAAACACTACGATGAAGCATATATGACAGTTAGATTATAACACTGAACATTTTTTAAGGAGGGCGTGCATATGATGATAGCATCTATGAGAGATTATAGCGATAAACATTTTTAAGGAGGGCATGCATTATCCTTTATATAACATGCTGATTGTTGTTGATAAAGCTTAATACCTGAGCAACTTTGAAGAGCTCATCCAGTCCATCTATATTTAGATGTGCATTGTGCAAGAGATCATACCTGTTGAAAGTTACAAGAAAAAGATCAGTCACACAAAAATGGTCTAACAAGTAACAAGATGGACCACTAGAAGTTAGAAACAAACATCAGAGTGTTAATGTGCGGTCTGACTTACTTGCATGAGTCATAAACATCTGGAATTTGTGTTATATCATATCTACTGTTAAAAGAAATAAAAGCAAAATGTTAATGAATCTAAATATGACTGGAATGATTTGCAAAAGAAAATAAATCAGTGGGGCAAGTTTTTCTTGTACGTATCAAAAGCTTACTCTTTGCGTTCATTATACAAATCTCGTTCCAGTTTTCTCCATCGAGCATACATTAGAAGAAAGCCCTCACTTCCACAAGGTAATCCAGCAGCAATGCGGTCAACATCTATATTTGTCTTACCAAGTGCTCTTGCTTGATCATATGGAGGAATTACATCATAAGAGGTTGTCTCAGCAAGTTTCTCATCTTCATCCTTTGCCAGTAGTCTCACTTGTTCCGTAACTTTTTTTGTCAGCTTCACCTACCATATATAAATCAGATAAATAAATATTAGACAAATAGAGAAATACCCGCCTTATAAAACACAGCAGAGGAAAATTTTGATACAATTCAATATATTCGGTAGAAACTGGACAACTTAATATTTGCAAACATGCAATTATCTATTCATAATGGCCAGCAAGCTTTTCTTCATCAGTTGCAGAGCTATGAGCAGATGCCAGTTGAATTTCTATCGTGCTTCCCACATACTAAACCTTATACGCTGACCATAATAAAACTAGTCTATCTTAGTAAAATTCTTAGTAGCAACATAAGTAATTTCTTTTTACCAGAGTAGGTAGAAGCTCTGAAGCATTCAGTGGAAGACCAGCCCCATCAACCATCCAAGGTTTTTTAGATGACCCATTTGCCTGCACTGCCTTCACTCCAGCCGTTATCAACTCATTCAATCTAGCCTATAACAGCAAGAACCAAAAAAATTGTCAGGCAAAAGTATATGAAGTTATCCCCTGAAGTCTAGAATCTGATGGGTTTAATAGTTATATTTTCTTGATCTATTTTCATGTTATTAAAAACAAAAGGCTATACAAAGCATGCATTGATCAAACTGACTTCAGAAAGCATATAATACAATTAAGAGATCTAGTGCCAAAATAAAATAATGTACTTTCGAGTTCCGTCACTGAAAGCACTAAACGGGTGGCAACAATGCTTTATATCATCCTTACTATCATGCTGAACAGCCACCATTTAGTAGTAGCAAGACAAACATAAACCATAATGTTGACACCCCTCAAACTAAGCTTGATATATTTCAGTGCATAACAACGTTGCAAAGCCTATAATAATTTTCCGTTAACATTTGTTAGCAAATATCTCAAGAGTTTCCAACCTCAACCTCACCATTTGAATAGATGACCATCAATTAATGTTTCAGGTTCAAATGACGAGTTCCACAACCGACCATTAAGAAGTAGATATGTCTATGTAGCGTAATAGATTTGCATTATCATTCATTGACATGTTACATTTCTGAAAATTTGATTGTGAAAACAAAAAAATATCTAGCTAAAATATGAGGAAAATTTGCAAGAGATAATTTTCTTACGCAAAATAATGATTGCATCATTAAAATGTATTCAGATAAGGGAGTAAAATGAACCTTAGCTTCTTCCATTTCGATACTTGCATTATCAAGTCCATCTAACATTGATGAGTCTTTGCTAACAAGTGAAACCTTCAAAAATATTTACATATACAGTTTATCAGTCATAGCCTATGATAGAGATATATATCATCAAACTGTGATTAGAACACAACAAACCAGTATTGGTGTTAACTGTCCTTCCAAGTCTAGGAGACCCTTCGCAAAGGCTGCAGCTGACATCTGTTGAGAGGTGATTAACCAAACAAGTTTGTTAGGTTGTCTAAAGAAAAGTAAACAAGCAGAACTTTGATGATATTCAGGGGGAAAAAGAAGGTGATCCACAAGGCTAAATCTGGCAGGACAAGGTGATACCTGCACACGGCCCTCATCAGAGCTATAAATCTTAAGGTCATGTCGATATGTACTGTGGAGGCGAAGCAGTCCAGTACCTTCACCTGAAGTATATGAAGAAGAAAGAGGGTGAACGATGAAAAAAGGAGTACAAAATATTTTCAAAGGATTATACTTTTTTTATCTCATGCAGATGCACAGCTTGTTGACAGAATTCACTTGTAAAAGTTTCAAGTGCACTAGATAGAAGTAAAAGGATTGCACTGGATAGTGAATAATATTAACCTGGATACATATTGTTGCGAAAATATCTGCCAAGTTCTTCAGCCTGTCAATAAGAAACAAATAGGCAATGCCCACACAAATTACAATTAAATGATAATCAAAAGCTCCTGTTATTAAATTACAAAAATCTATTGACTATTCATATATCTTCTGTCAACAATGATCATATATGTGTTTAAAAAAGTAATCAAGCCATAACATCCATGTATGTACATAGTAGGGAATACGAAAATCTAAGAAGTAAAGACCTGTTTCCGACCAGCATGTGTAAGAACACCTCCATATTTAAGAACCATGAGGGCTTCTATGGGACGTTCTTCTTCAGTATCACCTTTTACAACTTTAACCCACTTAAGTGGCTTAAGTTGAACCTTCCGATAAATGCCAGAGAAATGACCACCCTGGAAACAAAGCAGTTGTTAGTTACCTAGAACAACTATCAAAGTATCAAGTTCAGACACAGAAATATAAGAAGCTGAAGTTCTATTGCATTTGAATTGGTGCACAAACACATGACACATGAAAAAGGATTGGCCTGGTTGTTAGCATTCCACATTGCTGAACGTTTCTCATATAGAGTATATAAGAACCGTAAAAAGTCAAAGATTATTAGCCACTTAAGTCTCTTAATCCAGGTGCTACTAACAACGCTGTTTATTTTCTGTCAAGGAACTCCTGATATTAAATTTACTAAAGTTTAATAGACCTTGGCTATTTTAATCTTTCAAACTGATGCAAAAGTCTAACAATATCCAATGTGTGCAATTGTGTCACACTTTTCTACTTAAAAGGGAACTAAACATTCTATCAATCTATCTAAGGCTATCATTGCTTAAAATGTTAGTATAACGGAATGGTGTTAAAAAAACTAGTATAAATCTTCACTCAACAACTTTCCGATGACCACTACTCATAAGATCTTGTCTAACATGATTTTTTTTTTTTAATGCGTTCCTACAAAACAGCTTATCAAAATATTGGAGTACAATTCATAAAAGTTGGTCAAGAAGCCTCATCAATAGAGAAGGAAAATAAAAAAGAACACTTTTTCCTTATGTTCAAGATACAAAACAAAGGAAAACCCACAAAAATTATTGAATTGCAGCAAAAATGATAGATTCAAATGTAAACCTCTTCAAGAACTGCTTTCACTTGACGAAGCTTTTCTGCATGTTCAATATCTTCCGCTTCGCTATCACTTCCAGGACCAGGTCTACGAGAATCAAAATGTCCCATTAAATATATAACATCACTTTTCTAACAAACAGCATAATACAGACATGATTTACACCAATTAGGCAATAACAGTATAATTGGTTGCGAATAGATGTTAATAATAAAAATAATGTGCAGCTCGCTAATTTAGGAAGGTGTTATTCACAAATCAATAAAACCTTCACGATAGGAGACAGTACAATTAAAGTTGTATAAGAACTAAGCTCTTTGGGTAGGACTACTAAAAATGAAAGCAGCAACCCCTTAAGGGAAATAGTTATGCTAAAACATCATCTTCTGAAGGGCCCAAGGAATAAATTACCTCCCATAGCAATAATTTCAGGTACTGAACAATATGTTACCTCTATACAGCACATAATGTATATATCATTCAAAAAAAATTGAACCCAAGTTAAGTCAAGGCATTATTCATTTAGGAAATAGTTTCCACGAGAAAAGCTTCGCGTTTGGAGAAAATACCTAGTCCGTGGTACCAATATCCGTGTAGCATCTAGCAGGTCCTGCAATTGGACTGCAGTTTTGAGTTTTGTCTGCAAGGATAACATTGTCAGACTAAAATACGAGCACAAAGTTAACTAGTAATTTTTGACAAACGGAAAATATGAGTAAGAGTATATAAAGCACCTCAGATCGTGGTCTTCCACCATTATATTTCAGCATTAAATTCAACAATTTTTCCTCGGTGACCTTCAGCTTTACCTTCTGCTTTGGGGTTCTATCGCCACTGCCCAACAAAAACATAGCTACTTACAAAACAACCAATAGTGCTCACACAACCTAGAAAAGCAAAGATCAGATGTATGTCTTACTGACGAATGATAGCAATCACACAGTGCAACTCCTCAGCCTGTCCAAACGAGCCAATGATTCCACTTCCTTGACGCGTTAGGCCCTCAGGCTGTGCTGGTTCGTTGACTTTCCAAGGTAAAATAGGTGGAATTGTTGTTGAAAGATGGGGAGCTTTTGCATCTAGAAACATCTTCCTCAACACACAAGCGGCATCATCATAATATCTGTGTAGTTACGTGAACATAATGAAATCAGCAAGATAGCATTGGACTTTTGCAATCATGCTTAAATACATGCAATGAAACTACATTGAACCAATAGACAAACGCACACATATATTTTAAAAATAATAAGAAGAAATGAATAACTCGTGTAGGTACACATATTTAATGCTTATTACTTGTAGGAATTTTTTACAAAGCTCCACCCATTCACATCACAAACATATGAACGGCCTTCACAGCGCAAGAGATCAAACCCACACACCTGTAGAAACATGAGTATTGCAAATCATCAAATAGTGACCAAATTGGTTAACAGACAGCATAAATTATGCATGTTTAATAACCAGAAAATCTATAAAGACATGTACGCTCTCTCTCCTCATAATCACATTTTTATATCCCTCTATATAGAAGCAAATATAGCGAATTTGGAGTTAAGTAAATGGATCTTCATAGATGTCCTCTTTACAAGTGTTATATCACTTTTTACTTATGACCCCTGGGAGATCTCTTCATGATCAAGACAACTTGCTTACCTTATTGCTGATTGGGGATAGATGACAGATATACCATTTCCTTTTGTTGATCAAATGGAAAAATTAATAACATAAAAGGCAATATAAATACCAGAAGCAAGAAAATTTATAAAGTGACGGAGAAATTACACAGACACATTGCCAGAAAATTTATAATATTCTTTACGTGCAAAAAATAGTTTGCCGCAAGTCTAAAGGTAGAAATCATATAACCTACCCCTTGCCTAAATGCAATGCAAACTTCTCTTGCCATTTGCTTCTCGTTGGGAGTAAGAAGCACCGGATACCTAACCTGACAAATTCAAATAAACATAAAATCAACTCCGTAAGGCCATCCAATATGCACATATATTTTTTATATGAAAATTGAGATATGTTCCATATTGCACAACTATATTGAATTAGTTGTAATGAACATGCAAGTTCCTTGACATGACTTGTCCTTAGTTCTTGATACAATCCCCATTTATTTGTTCAGACTACTGTTAAAATGTAGTTGATATCCTTACAAAAGATTGAGTGTGAGATATGAAATCATGTATGGTTCATGAGTGTTTCCAAAAAATTTCCTTACACTTATCCTACATAGCATATATGCAAAGAACATAAGGGCCACATCCTAGATTCGGAAGCCAGACACTAGGCAAACAATAATATAGGGCTTTTATAGATACAGACAGGGTGTGAAGGAAGCAAAGGATTGGACTTATGCTCCATGTATTACTTACTTCTTTGCCATCTGGATTTCTCATAACTACACCATCAACAACAGGAGACTTCCTTGCCTCGGCATGTGCATATTCTGGACCAACTGTATACACCTACATCATCATAAGTAATCAGTAAGCAAGGTTTTCACTATGAATAATGGTAATCACCAAACACAAGTCCTTGGCCACCGAGCCACAAACAGACCTAGTCGGTCTGCAAGGTATGCATGTGTAAAATTGGAATAATTTGTAGCATCTTATATTATTCTAGTGAATACCTTAAAGAGTCGTATTCATTAGGGAACTGCATACATTGGTTGGAATACCAGATTTGACTATTGAGTCCCAACACCCACACACAAAAAGCAACAAAGTTACTACTAATACTTAAAAAAATAAAAAGAATATTTTTTGGAGGGCAAATTACTACTAATACTATTAAAAGCCATTACTGCTTTTGAAGGCATAGATAATATTACAATTTCATTCGTGTTAGACATAATGCATACAGATGAATATGCATGGTAAGAAGTAACACTGCAAATTCTGGATTTTTTGTGAGTGGGCACCAAGAGTTTCATGGCATTGGAACATAAAAACGTACAGATTATCTATCCATCAGAAGCATCAACAATAATGCATTCGTGAGTACTCAGACCAATATAATTGAAATCCTTAGCATCATATTGATTGAATTAAGGTATAGGAACTATCAACAGGTAAACTGACTTTCAGTACTTCCTTTGCATACCGGAAGTACCATAAGCAGCCTAAGGATTCTCTAATGTCACTCATTCCATGCTATCTACACTATATATCGAAGAATTTCCAAGAATAGTAAATGGAATTTTAGTTCTTGTAGCATTTTAATCATTTTCCCCTTTCCTTAAGGGGCAGGGAGCAATGGAAAACAGTAGAGTCGTAGCAAATATCATAATAATAATAATGAAAATGGGACTAAGTGGACAAGCTTTATTCCATATTCTAAACCTGGGCAACCTTAGTGTACCACGAATGCACGATAATATCATTATGTCAAGAATAAAGAGTCAAGCAAAAAGGAAAATAAAAGATTAATTAAGTCACGATTTCAATTAACCTTAACGTCTGTTCCTCCAGTTGGCATAAATTCTTCGTATATGTAAGACCCCTCACGCCTGACTCTTCTGACATCTGGATGAAATTCACTTGATCTGTTGCCAACCTGAAAAACAGGTATACCTCTGGACGGTTTATAGCATAGCAAATACATATACATATTATATACTAAACATAAAGTTAAAAGAAAAGATTTACACATGCACATGTAATATAGAGACATTTCAAGATAGACAAGCTATGCAAGTGACTCGAATCTTACACTTTACACTAAGGGAGTCAAACACCTAGAGTTAATTCAACAGCCCAGCCAATTTATTTGGAACATCTAAAATCCTTAATACCATAAAGTTCATGTATGAGAATGAGAACATAAGCGTTCATACATCTGTGAAGCTTGCCTTAATATCTGATCCCAAATTTCACGGGAACGTGAAAACCATTTTCTGAGCTCAGGCAGAAGGTTTATGACAGCTAAGGGCTCCATGAGACAAAAAGGGCACACAGGAACCAAAAAATTAGGACCTATCATTAATTGGTGACATTTAGAGATCCCTGTTACACGTACATATTTAGCTTCAAAGATGATATAATATAACTGCTAAAGTTACAAGCTTTATATACACATCAGGAGTTGAAGACCATATAATGTACCCACAAATATTCCCATATCCTGTAACGTATTTAAAGGCGCAAAGAAAAATTTAGAAGGAAAAAAAAAAGAACCAAAGAGGAAAACAAACAAATAAATCACTTGACTTTAGTACATTAGAGCCTGTATAATTGTATACTTCAACACTAAGTGGAATAGTGGATAACAGATAAGTATCACCTAATTTATAATTTTCTCTCGTTCAACTCCACAAAAATACCAAGTCAGAAAGCTCACCTTTCGAAATAATTCTTTCATGCCTCCCCCTGCTGAGCTGGGGTAATATATCATAATTCTGTGATCATCGCCTTTAAACCAGAAAAGAAAAAAACAGAAAAACTAACCATACTCAGTTATGCACAATGAGGAACATAGCTTACAAAACTATGTCATTTCATGTGAACAAGAAAATTTTAGAAGTGTTATATCGCTTTATGATAAATATATTGAATTTCAGTAACAGCTAGCAAAGATTGTAACAACCAGATATTAAGGAACATAAGTATAGAGTTAAAACAACAAGATGGTAGTTGTAAGAAGGTATATTGAAATGACTATGGCAAGTTCATACCATGAACAGGTTTCTCCACGAAAGGCTTCCAAAATCGCTGCCCATGAACTTCAACAAAATCTTCTTCCTCAACAAAATACTCCAATTCTTGATATGGCGTGTCCCTATTTACAAACGCGTATCTCGGAACTGGAATCCCATACATTTCGAGGCACTTGATTTTTTACCGGAATAGGAACAATATAAATCAGAACAGAAAAGAGAGGAAATCAGTTAGAAAAATATCAGACATGTTACTTCCGTAAATAACATAGAATAAGAAGTATGTCCAAACTTGTAGTTTAAGCACTTTAACAAACACTCGACCCCAAAAATCTAACCAAGTCAAAGAAACGAAGGCTTGAAATAACTCTAAATACAGCTCATGTAGCTGTAAATCTGTAATAACCTTTTAAATGTAAAACATAGTTGGAACCTATGGCTAGATGGCTCAGCTTACATCATAGGATAAGCCTATATTGGCCATTACCCACAGAAGAATACATTAAGATCAGCCTATGTAGAGGAAATGAAGATTCATTTCACTGGAAGCAGAGATAATCACAATTGAAGGGTATAAGAATACTGATAATTGACAGACCAGTCAACATATCCCAGTTTCAATTCAACAGAAACAAATTATGTGTAACAAGTACTTTCTTGGATTATAAATTATGACTGACTTCCCTTATTTGCTACTGCACAACAAGAGCCGGTTCATAAAGCAAAACATGATGTTTATGGAAGGCCATACCTCGTATACTTTCCTCCGGTCATGAAGAAGGTGCTGTGGTTTCAGTTCGTTCACGAGGAAAGGTCTGGAGAAAGAATAAGTAAATGGTAACCGTAAGCAACTAGGTTTATGTTGCTGGTACCAGTTATTAAAAATTGCATGCAAATTAAATCACATGCATGGTAATGAAAACCATCGTAATTGAACTGTCACTTCAAACTTCGAATTTCAAACTCCGAAGGATTTGAGAATTAATAGGAAAAGTCGTAATACATGGAAGAAGAAAGAGCAATGTGTGTGAGCATATAGAGACTTCTATTATCATGCTGGCCTATTCATTAAGAATTAATAGGTGACAGATACAATAAAATGATTAACTACCTGCCAACTCGAAAAGAATCATGGGAAACACAAATTATGATATCAAATTTACAAGAAAAAAATGATGATCGTTTTAACAAATAACCATATCCTGTTTTTCAAGAATCAAAACTATTCTGATAGTGCGTTTTGGTTAGAAAAAAACTTGCGGACACAGGCTCCAAATATAAGTAATATATGTGCAATTATCAGCAATGCCAGAAAAAGCACTTAAAATTATGAACTCGCTATTGATTGATTTACGTTCCTGGATATTGTCATAAATCATATATTATATTTTGCTAAAATTGGTCACAAGATTTAATGAGAACTTCAAAGTGTTGCAAAGCCACCTAAAATGAGCAACACACATTTGAGATCCACACGGTATTAACTGTTAAATCTTGATAGGATTGTATTCTTAAATCTCTCTGGCACATGCAATACTATAAGCTTTCCTAAAACTTGCTAAATAGGTTACGTCGTTTAGATATGCATGAGGAGACTTTTATGCCAAACTATTCGTGTATATGTGAGGGCAAATCTTATCATACATGCTGACAAGGGCCAAGTTTAAGAAAATATTCAAAAAGAAAAAGCATACTTCCTCAGTGCAGCATATGCTTCAGCTTTCTCAAGCGGATATCCAGAGGAATGGAAAGCAATCAAACAATCACAGAATGGCCACCTGAAATAGTGAAGTCAGGGCTATAATTGTTGAGTAAAAGCAGATAAGAGCAGAATATTCTGATATCTCTCTTAATTATCTACGTTTGAGAATATATATTGGTGTTTACATATATAGTTGCGTATTGAATATCTTTATAATTATATAATATCTTTCTTGAAAATGTATGTTTGAGAAAATATGTCGGTGTTTACATATATAGTTGCATATACAATACGAAAGGTATTGGCAACCCTTAGTATGCAAACAATAAACATCGTACAATACCAAATTCAAAGGTGGTGAAAATTGACTAGATATTTACCTCGTGCCATTATCTTTGTCACTTTATGGTTACAATTAATAAGGAATTTCTCTAATAGATCAGCATTTTATTTCATTTCATGAAGGAACAATTCTATATGTTAGCTTTATTAATTTCTCTAACAGATCAGTATTTCTCTCATTTCATGAAGGAACGAATCTATCTGTTAGCTTTTAAGCAGAAAAAACAACTACATATATTCTGGTTATTAATGAAATTGTTAGAAACACCTCTAACTACATCTTAATTAAGAGTGTTACAAATAGAAACACTTTTTACCTTTTAGCTAAAATACTACAAAAACGTGTAAATTTCCAGTTTGAAAGCATCAGGTTCAAATTGTCTAAGTTAAAAGTGGACTTCAATTGTGGCAAGGAATTTCATACACACCGTATACGTGAGAAATAACATTAAACGTAAGCTACTAAGAACTGATGACAACTGATATTTGTGAACTGATAGCGGATAATATAATTATACATACCTCTCAATCGGTTCATCCAGGATAACTCTGTCCCCAAAATAAATGATCTACACGAGCATACAGCAAAACAATGCTTATAATCCAATCTTCCTATATTTGTCAACTAAAAATGTTGGTGCCACTTCTCACAGTTACAACACTGTCACATCATAATCTGAACACGTGACGTGATGTGGTGCAAGATATTTTCACACAACTCATTTCATAGTTGATTTATTACATCAAACAAATATATATACAAAAGTAGTTGGGATTGCCAGATTGGGATAAGTGGAGAAACTAAGAAATATTAATTTCTCTTCCGAAGACATCAGTCTCGATTTGTTTCCAATTTGATACTGTAATAAATAGCTAAATAGCCTAAATGGTTGATCATTTACTTTTGAGCATAATTTATGTATGATAGATGATACTTTTATATTGTTTTTTCATATCTTCTAGGCAAATTGCCTCAGAGGTGTTTTTTTAGTAAGTTTTCGTTTAATCTGCCCGTAACACAAGAGGCTATAATCTTGTTTCCAGATTTTTAGTATATAAACTGGCCCTCTCAACAGCTTTATAAGATACCAGATAGCCAACTTTCAAAAAGTTGAAAAATATACTATAGATATATACAACTCAGTATATATATACAACTTTATTCCGGAATATCCGAATAACCCTTCAATTTCATGAAAAGCGTAACCAAATCAAATTATTAAAAAATAATATTAAAAACACAACTCATTAAATAACAGATTATTTATCACTTACTTCAAATTCACCAAACGCTTGCAGCCTCTCTAGTATTTGCCCCATCGGAGCTGAGAAAACCTAGCGCCGCCGTCACCACCGCCACCGGAACAAAAATAAAAATAAACGCAAAATAAAAATAAACGAGAAGCAAATTCATATCAAATCAAGTAAGTAAAACACGATCACTGTAGTGTAAACACATTCGTTGTATCGTATAAGCTCAACATCATCATCATCCATGGAAGAACTATATGTGCAAGTGTGTGTTTTACTGTGTGTTAAATTAATGTAAATAGAACAGAACCTCGGGGCCGCATTTCACCTTCTTTTCCATTACACATACACCGACTATAATCTTCTTTCCTTCCGCCATTGCTTCTTTGTCTCCACATGTACGTTTCACTACACAGACTGATAAATAAACAAAAAATAAAAAATTATAAATAGATGATAGATATACGTACGGTGTACGTATATGTGTATGAACATACCGAAAGAAAGGGGATTACCAGAAATGCGAGAATCTCGAATGAAGAACAATCAAGGACGGTGTGATTTATGGCTAAATATATCGATGATGATGAAATGGACGAGAGAGAAAAATAAATATGGAAACGAAAAACATGCCGAAAAAAGGAAAAAGTTTGTAGAATTTATAAGGATATCCGTGGAAAAAAGGGACTTTATTATTTTCAAAAAGATAAGATGTTGAGGTGTAGTGTGAATCTGGAATATACATACACATATACTTCATCAAAAATATATTTGGCCTTTTATTGGTCTTTATATCCTTTTATCTACTTGTTTAAAGTTGTGGTATGTAAGAGCTTGTCTTAGTGTAGTAAAAAATGTAAAATAATAAAGATTAATATAATATGAAATTGAATTGATGCTCTAGATATGAATTGATTTATTCAGGATTATAAACTTTTCAAATAGTATTTTAGTGTGTGAGTTAATTTAGAATGATGAAATATGTAGTATTTGTTTTTTTGGAACTTTCAAAGTTAACATATTGTTTTATAAATATGATCTATATATAGTATGATGGTTGGCTTATTTTACAAGCTCTTAAAAAATGCTTTCGAAATATAAGTAAACTTTTAGAAATCTCATAAATCTTATCCAACGTAGTACAATTTAGTCAAAATCTGACATAGTTCGTAACCCAAACCGTACCTTGTAACGCCATAAAACCTGACCAACGACCAATTCGTTGTTCGGAAAACCCCAACACTCAACATGGATAACATAAACGGGTTGCGAGATGACTATGTTGTTTAAGAAACCTGACCACGCAAACATGGTCACGTGTTCATAAATCTTAATGTGCAAACATGAGAGCCATTTTATTTTAGAGTACTATTTTCCTTTTCTATATACTTTTTAAATAAACTACTTAGGAAAATGATACAAAGGTGATTCCCGAAAGAAATGTCAAGTATGATGAGTGTTTTTTTTATGATAGGTACCTAAAATAGTTTAGATGTTAATAAGAATGCCATCTTCAGTATCTTGTAATAAACTCAATTGATTTTAATTTGGATCACTTTAATAGTGATTAATGATAAAATCAAGAGAAGCCATACTTTAGCATCAAGTTATCCATTGCTAACAAACTTTTTAAAAATATTTTTGCGAGTCTGTGCCATGTCACATATTATAGTGCATTTAGTGAAGTCAACATTTTCTTAGTTATTATCACTTCAACCTAATATTTTCCTAATTTACGCATACATTAATACAACATCTACTAATTTAATGAAATTTTGACCTTATTAAATGCATCTTAACATGTATTATGAGTCATACGTTAACGAAACCTTTAAAGATATTATTTTGTTTGTGGTTGACTTTGAGTGACTTGTTTTAAAAATGTGAATCCGCATTACTAGATACATTTAAACAAATCAGAAACATACTTTATTTGGCGCACTAGATAAGTAAAGATAATCATTTAAGTAACAATGATGATAAATCCACAATCTATTTTAATAAATACACCATAATCATGCACTGACAGATTGTACTGTACGGTCTATTAAAGCATGATTACGGTGAATTTATTAAAATAGATGGCGGATACATCAATTCCCTTTTAAGTAAGTGGTCTCATTATTATAACCCAAGTTATCTCATTATCATTATTATAATGATCAACCATTCGCTATATCCTATTTTAGATTGTATGCATTAGTGATTCAATAATACTTACTCTGTCTAACATTTTGTATGCTTTCGTGATCTAATATTACTTACACTATCAACATTTTTAAAAACTAATGCTAATCCATATGTAGTCCCTTTATTTGATTAGTATTAGAATTAATTTGTTAAGTTACCCGTTATTTTATACTACATTATTTCATTTTTGTTTTAAAAACTAAAATAAAAGGTCATTTATTTAAATTACTCCGTACTATATAAAACAAATAGATCAAAGTTATCGTTGAGAGTCCGATGATTAACACTGTCATGTAATAGTAGTGTATGAGTTATCTAAGTAGATGTCGCTTGCAAAGGGTCTATTTGTGGCAATTGTGGGGAAATTTTGTTTTTAACTAGCATGAAAACGATATTGATAGACAAGTGGCTATTTTAATGCACAACCACTCCTAAAGAGATGATATTATTATGTGTTCTCGTGATAATGATCTGTTATGGTGATATTTTATATTATATAATATATTTAATAATTTTTATTAATATGAAGTAGATGCGAAATTATGAATACGTACTTGTCCATTTGCATATATAGACATACATTTATTGTATCAAAGTGTTACTTCTATCTTTATAATTAAGAGAGTAGACCCTCAATTATTTGTCAAAAATTTACCCAAGTCACATCATACAAATTTTATGTGTCATCACCATATAAAAGAAATTGATAATGTGAATTTTCCTACATCCTTATTTCAAACAAGGTAATATTCAATTAATATTATATTATAACTGTTTTCATTTATTAAGGTAATAAATAAAATTAAATTATAACCATTTTTAATTTAAAATAATATGTCATGTGATAACACTTATAATTTTTTATTATAATTCAAACTCATGACATCCTTTAATCTATTTTTTCCTTCTAATTTTATATAAAATATTTTAGTTTGTTCATCTTAATTTTAACTCTTATTTCTCTATCTTTCTCTAACTCTCTCTCTCTTTATATATATATATATATATATATATATATATATATATATATAAAGAGAGAGAGAGAGGTGGGTTAAAACGAGAAGGCTAATTTTCGTGAGAACGTGAGAATCACTTCAAAACTACTTTTTAAATATTCGAAACACTTTTTCCTGTAAAACTTTTTCAATGATTACTATTAAAATAACTTTTGGAAGCTAGATATAAATATAATTAAAAAATATTAACTTTTTTTTCGAATTTATTTTACAGTCGTTACTGTTGTGATTATTGAAGATAATCACAAAATATAACATGATAATCACATGTGATTATTCTCTAATATAATGTGATTATCATGTGTTCGAGATAATCACAAAATATGGCATGATAATCACATATTATTCATGTGATTATCAAGTTATAAAATGTGATTATTATGAATAAAAATTTTAATTAAAATTAAAAAAATAATAAAACGTCAAAAAAAAATTATCAGAAAAATAACTTCTAAAAGTTATTTAAAAAAGAAGCTACGAAGAAATTTTTGTAAAATAACATGTTTTGCATAGTTAAAAATTGATTTTAAAGTGTTTCTCACCTTCTCACAAAAATTAGTCTTCTCATTTGAACTTGAGACTATATATATATATATATATAACACTTTTAGTAAGTTATGAGAAATTGCTTTTAATGTAATTATATCTTTCATTAAAGTTTTGTTATTTTGAAATTTTTTATTATCATCTTACAAAATAAGGGAACTCAATTTCCATTATTTAGTAAAATGAATACAAGCTTTATGGATAGACAAATCAAGTTCATATATAATGTAAATATATATTTGACGTGTACTTCTATTAATTTTATATTACTTTTTAAATATGTAGGTATATATTTGATTGTTGTAGAATGATTTATATTTTGTACATATAAATATATGCATTAGTTATTTAATAAAACGTCTAAATTGTTACAATTTACTTTTTCCAAGAATATTAACATACGCAATGTTTATCATATTGTTGCAAGGTTAATATATTATAGCTACAGAAAACGAGAAGGTCATAATGACTAGGCAATTATTTTTAGCTAGAAAAATGTCAACTTATAACATACATATCTTTTTAAACCTTCTCGTTTTATTAATATATTGTGGGGGGAAATGTTGTTGTTATTTATTTTTGAGGGGTTAAAAATTTATAAAGTATCATTAATAACGATAAAAAGTTTCTTTTAAAATCTGAAAGTTTCCCCATTTTATATACCGTTTTGACTTATGGTTCACATATTTTATAATGCTAGCCGTACATTGCACGAGTTTAACACTAGTTTTAAATAAAGATAAGATAATAATGTCGTTACAACTTACAACCAGCATTTATCTAATATATATATACAGTTCTCATTACATACAAGTATTGTAAAGTAAATCTTTAAAATGTAAGTATTATTATTATTATTATTATTATTATTATTATTATTATTATTATATAATAGTAACTAATACTAGTATAGCAAAATTGATTAAGTTTAAATGTTTAATAATATTGATAAACTAATTACTTATCAACCAACGAATAAGTATATTACTCCGTACTATTATTTTCATTTTGCTCTTAGTTAAATAAAAAAAAACTACTTTATAAATATTTATTTATCTAACGTCGTTTTCTATGTTTCTCGTTACATTTAAAGTAATAAAAGTTGATTGTGTTTTAGTTGCTAGTGGATTGAGACATTGAGTGGGAGTTGGAGTGGACTACTCAATGAGTCTACTAGTACGACAATTCATACCTAACGGTCCAACTTCAAGATCTCTAGAGTATATATTACAGTCATTGTTATCCAAATTTTTAATTTTTAAAAAGACAAATATCTTACCACTACTATCATACATTGCATCACACAAATATATATAATACTCCACGAATATTAACATTTTATCCTACTTAGAGGACTTGAACCCTCAACCTTACCTCAAGATTGAAGGGTCACCTCGATACCGCTAGACCAATGGCCTTTTAATTTTCAAAATTTTAATTACAACTCTTAATGTTACCTTTGATTCGCGATAATTTTATTTATATTTTTTTTTGAATTTGAATTCATGAGGATGATTAAAATTATAGGGAATGTGAATTCTCTTAAGTAAAAAAAATTGATACTTCAAAATCAATTCACTCTTGATTTCATGAATGAAATAATCTTATAGAATTGGATTAAACTTCCGATTACTTTGAACTCTGTTAAACTCTTTAAACCAAACACAATTTATATTTTATATTCATTCTATATGAGTAAAAGCAATCATAAAATAGACTCCATTCCCATTTTTTGTAATAACTGAAATCATAAAAGTTTTATTAACAAGTTATTGTAACTAAAAAAATAAAAACATTGTGATGTACACTGGATTCCCATAACAATATGATATATACAGTCACGTATAATGGGACTAATTACATGTACATCTATCAACGGGATACATTTTTTGAGGCACATATGATATGCTCATAACGCAAGACTTTATATGATAAGTATATAAATCAATAACACATTGTTCAGATTTCATAGAGTTTTGCAATTTAATCTATGTGATAACTTGACTCTACGACCTCTTCCCTTTCTAGTTTCTTTCTCATCCGTCGATCCCTTATCTTTCTCCTTAACTTTATGTTTTTCCGAAACAAACGATCTCATACCAAATAACATTTTGGACATCACCGAGTCCGAATGTTTCCACGTATCCGAAGGTGAGTCCACTATCTCAATGTGCCACAATATCTTCTTGTTTTGAGGATTTATCCTGTCTTGTCGAAGAAGATCATGTGTAATCACGTTCGCTAATGGGGGCGGTCCCGAATGTGCTTTTAAGTAGCTACCGTGAAGTGTTTTTAACCATAATGAATGTGGTTCCACAGGGTCAAATTGACCCACGGGTATCCATAAGTGAGAAGTATTCTTTTTCTCGGGTTGGGTTTGGATGATTCTAAGATTTCTAGCTATCATTCCTGGAATAGATGGTTGGTTAGACGCAGTTAGATATTTTTCGTAACAACTTCTTAGGTATAAAGATTCTTCATCGTTCACCTCGATTGTCCATTGTGCATTCTTGGTAAAACCATCTCGGGATTTTGAGACGGATATTTCATCTCGTTGTGCAATTAGGTACCTATCTTGACCATTTTTTAGACGGATAATCATATTATTTTGGAATAACTCCATATCAAACGATACTTAATCAGAATAAAAAAAGAAATCGCTAGATTTATTTTCAACTTAAGTTCACCTTCTAAATAGGTGAACACAATAGGTTGAAAATAAATATAACACGATTTCGATTTCGTTGTTAGCATGCAAAAGGCACAATTCGGATGAACGATAAGGAAGAAGGTGAGATATTGAAACGGTAAAGGAGTTGAGATTGAATACAAAATTGCCAAATTTGGGTTGTTCAGAAATGACGATTATTTTATACGATTTTTGTTTCAACCCGACACGTTGCTCAAGTAGCACAAATTATGGGATTCATCCATATGCTAATACTGGGATTTATTGGTTGCAAAACAAATCTTGTGGGATAAGGTTTTGAGCTTTTAGCAATTACTCCGTATGATAAATATTCTTTTTTATTATGTTACAAGTATATTGTTTGCAACATGGATATTAAGTTATTAACATATATCTGTCATGTGACTATGTCTAGCAAAAAAAGTGTCAAATTTAGCAAAATACAATCAAATCTAGGATATAATGGCATATCTATCAAAAGTTGTGGAACAAGCTTTAATAAATTTAAGATCTTCTAAACCATCAAGGTGATCCAACTAATAAAAATTTAGTGCTTCAACATTAAATAGCAAAGGTCTCAAGTTCATATGGTGACGTATCTATTAAAAGGGGTGGAATTTTATGATTTAAGTCTGTATGGTAGTATTTTTTTAAAGGATCTTTAAAACACAAAATCATCTACCTGTACAACTATCTTTTATGATCAAATATTTTGAGATTAAGGGAGGTATCTAGTATATAGCAAGCTGTTAATTACTTATTAATCAAACACTTATACCTCTATGAGTATAGGGGAATATTATTTTAGAATCATTTTTTATGGTATTAACCGTAAAAATGACTTTTTAAACTTTTAGTTTTAACATATGTACACTTTCTGCCTAGAAAATGTCAAAAATTTTAAAATTTTATCATCTTTAATATTAGATCGATTTAATATATATATATATATATATGTGTGTGTGTGTGTGTGTGTGTGTTACACAAATTAAAGTTGTGTATCACAACTTTCATGTGTTATTATGTGATACACTAAAATTTTATGATGTGTATCCCATATTAAAGAGCATAAAATTCTAATAATCTTGATATATTTTTTTTATCAAAAAAGTTATTTAATCTTAAAGTTAAAAAGAAGTTGTTCATACTTACTCTTCTCACAATTAGAGTGTTTGTATTTGAAGCGAATCTTGTGGAGTAGGTTATTTTAATTGTTGTTTTTATATGATTGTCTTTACATTAATTGTTGTTTTGAAGCGAATCTTGTGAAGTAGGTTATTTTAATCTTGTGAATTTTTATATTTAGAAATGGTAATGTTTCTCTTTTAATTTTTAGAAAGTGCATTTTCTTATATTTTATTTATTTGTTACTTACATTTATTATTTATTCAATTATTTGTATGAAAAAAAAATATATCAGAAAGTTCAATTAACTGTTCCTTACACGTCACTTTTACACTAACAGAATTCGTACCCGTTAATGTGAAAATAATGTCACGACACCCTTTATTCTTAAGAAAGAACGCTCAACAATTTATCATCCCCGTATTTCCTTTTCAAGCCTTAAAACTCACTTCATCGAGTTAACTTTCTTTTTATAAATTGCCTCAAATTAATTATTACTCGTATCATTTTCAAACTTGATTATAACAAATACCAAATTACGTAGTTAAAGTTACTACAAATAAAACAAATTCATTTCATAAAATAAAACAAGTTTATGATTAATAACTAATTTCACTTTTGAGAAGGTTGTTTACCTTCATCGAATATTTTGACTAGGGCTGGCAATTTCCGACACGACTCGAAACACGACCCGAGACCGACTCGAAAAATTTCACGTTGGGTCAGGATTTTTTGACCCATTGACCCACCAATCCGAAACCCGACAACCTAAATTTTTTTCAGGTCCGGGTCGGGTCAACCCGATGGGTCATCAGGTCAACCCGATGACCCGAAACCTAAAAATATAAATTAAAATTTTAAATTTTTTTATATTTGAGATAATATATAGAACATATGAACCTCTATTTCCCCAAATTCTCACAACTCGCAATTTTTCTTATAATAGTAAAAAGTGTAAAGTTTAATACATAACGAAACAATAAACCCTATAATTATATATGGGAGTGAGGAGTAATAAAATTTTAATTATATAATAACACCTATAGTTAAATAGTTAAAATTTAATAATTTGTTTTCAAAATGTTCATTACATAATCATTTTACTTACTTTAAGCTAACATTATCCTTCTCTTACGTAGTTTTTTAACCTCTACATATGTATTGTATATATAAATTGATTGTGTTACTTAAATGACATTTTTAATGTTAGAGATACATGCTATATATGATGGAGCACAATTATCTATATAACTTGAGACTTTAGTTATGATTATTAACTATTTTTATGTTTATTAATGGTTATCTATTATTTTTGAGACAATTGACCCACATGACCCATTTGACCCAAAACCGACCCATTTGACCTGAAAGTAACCCAAAAACCGACCCATTTGACCCGAAAGTAACCCAAAAACCTATTTAGTTAAATAAAAATCGGGTTACTCGGGTTGGATCTGGATTATCGGGTTTTGGGTTGGGTTGTAATTTTCAACCCAATTAAATCAGGTCGGGTTCGGGTATATCATTTTCAACCCGCCAACCCGAACTCAGTAACCCAACTCGACCCAAATTGACACTGCTAGTTTTGACTACTTGAAGCAATTGTACGTACCTTCATATTTACATTTTTTTTTTAATAAAAAAGAGTAAGGGTAAAAAACGAAATAGTTTGAAAGTTAGAGGGTACACTTGAACTAATAGATATTCTATCGGGTCAAAAACAAACAAACAATCACAATCCGATAGCGGTGTGTGTACAGGACTACAGGTAGATGAAAGCAATGGATACGTGGTCACTGACTACTCCTTCCACACCTTACACCACAATCAACTACCCGCCATCAAACACTCACCGGCAAAAACTCCGGCTCCGGTCAGCATCCATCACAACCGCTAACTCCTCAACAAAAGACATATGGCGAAAAACACCAAAAAAGCCCACGACTTTAAAGCAACAGCAGCAGTCATCGTTTCTTCAACCTTATCGTCGAAAACCTGAAGTGGGTTTTTTAGATCACAACGTGGATATGGAAGAGCTCATATCATCTATCAATCAAACCACAGACGAACACCAACTGTTTGCGTTAATGTCTCAGTACAAAAACCGACAACTTTCAATACGGTTCATGGTAACTGTACTTACCCGTGAAGCTGATTGGCAACGATCACTTGCATTGCTTGATTGGATCAACGAACATGCATTATACACCCCTTCAGTTTACGCGTATAACGTGGTACTACGAAATGTGCTAAATGCGAAACAATGGGAGATTGCGTATGGACTGTTCGACGAAATGCGTCAAAGAGGATTGTCACCTGATAGATACACCTATTCAAATTTGATTACGATGTTTGGGAAAGAAGGTAAATTTGATGATGCATTATCTTGGTTACAAAAAATGGAACATGATCATGTGTCTGGTGATCTTGTTTTGTATAGCAATTTAATTGAGTTGTCTCGTAAGTTATGCGATTATTCTAAAGCGATATCGATATTTTCTAGATTGAAACAATCCGGGATTTGCCCGGATCTTGTTGCGTATAATTCGATGATAAACGTATTTGGAAAAGCTAAGTTGTTTCGTGAAGCTCGATTGTTACTGCAAGAAATGAGATCAGCTGAAGTTGAGCCTGATACAGTTAGTTATTCGACCTTGTTAAGTATGTATGCCGAAAATCAGAAGTATCTTGAAGCGTTGTCGGTTTTTTCTGAAATGAAAGGGGTGAACTGTTTGCCAGATCTTACGACGTGTAATATAATGATAGATGTGTATGGACAACTGGATATGGCGAAAGAAGCTGATCGGTTGTTTTGGAGTATGAGAAAACTGGGAATCGAACCGAATGTGGTTAGTTACAATACGTTACTGAGAGTGTATGGTGAAGCTGAGCTTTTTGGTGAGGCGATCCATTTGTTTAGACTGATGCAGAGAAAAGATATCGTGCAAAATGTTGTTACTTACAATACTATGATCAAGATTTATGGTAAGACTTTAGAGCATGAGAAGGCTAATAATCTTATTCAAGAAATGCAAAGTAGAGGGATTGAACCAAATGCTATTACTTACTCCACCATAATATCTATTTGGGATAAAACCGGGAAGTTGGATCGAGCTGCAACTTTGTTTCAGAAGTTAAGAAGCTCAGGTGTTGAAATTGATCAAGTTCTTTATCAGACTATGATTGTGGCTTATGAAAGAGCGGGTTTAGTTGGGCATGCAAAACGGTTGCTTCATGAGCTTAAAACACCGGATAATATTCCCCGAGCAACTGCAATTACAATTCTTGCTGGAGCTGGTCGTGTAGAAGAAGCCACATGGGTTTTTCGACAAGCGTATAATGGTGGAGAGATTAGGGATATATCAGTGTACGCATGTATGATTGATCTTTTTTCAAGAAATCGAAAGTATACTAGTTTAATTGAGGTTTTTGATAAGATGAGAAAAGCAGGGTTCTTTCCTGATTCTAATGTGATCGCTCTTGTGCTAAATGCGTATGGGAAGTTGCGCGAATTTGAGAAGGCGAATGAGGTTTATATCGAGATGCAGGATGAAGGGTGTGTGTTTCCTGATGAAATTCACTTTCAAATGCTAAGTCTTTACGGAGCAAAACGAGATTTTGAGATGGTGGAGGCGTCATTTGAGAGATTGGAAGGTGATCCAAATATCAACAAGAAGGAATTGCATCTTGTCGTCGCTAGTATTTATGAAAGGGCTAATAAATTGAATGATGCATCTCGGATTGTCAATAGAATGAAAGATATCGGACTTTTGAGATTGTAGTTGTGTGATACTTGTGCTAGTACGAAGGTTAATGTAAAGGTTTTAGATGTGACAGGCGTTTGATTATGTGTAACATGTAAAAATGATGTGAATTGTCATGGGTTGTTAGTTAATTCTATTTATGTGTTATCCTATTTGGAAAATACGTCCAGAACCCCCTGATTTTTAAACCAGATATATAATCATAATATCTGCTAATGATATTTTACCATGGAATGCGTGAAGTAATACATCTCCATTGTTTATACATCTTACCATTATAATAATTGTAGATGGTAGATGGATCGAGGATCTTTTGCCTTGTTTTAGGTTACATCAGCACACAAAGAAAAAAAGAAAGAAAGAAGGAAACCACTTTAATCGAAGTATATTAATGAAAACTTGATTGTCATCCTCGTGGTATATTTTGCGATCTTTTTACAAGAATGGTCAAGATGAAGTAAAAAAAATATGATCCAATTATGACTCGTGTTTCATTGACGTCGAAGAAAGGATGAAACAAGCAGGCAGCACTAAGCAGTAATGAGTTAGGATATGTCAGCTGGTTGTTTCAGTGTACAATCACCTGCTTCACTAGTTTAACTATCGGTGCATATGGTTAGAGGAATTCATCTAAAGAATTGGAATTTCAAAGAAGGAGAATTCCTTGGAAAGAATTTGATGAGTTAGTTTTGAACCAAATACCCTTATAATTAAATTTTCAATTGCATTGAATCCACTGAAATTCTGCGAACTTTGAACCAAATACCCTTGTGGAATGGAATTAAGATTTCAATTCCATTATCTCCATCGAATTCAATGAATTTATGCGAATCAAAGACAACAAAGATACAAGGTTAGGATTTCATGTCCCGCATATTATTTATACTTCCATGTACATAGGTGATAGTACAAGCAAAAGCAGTGTAATTAACAGGCCTGTTCAAATGCGCTGCCATTTCCTGCTTAATTACTGAAACCCAACCTAATTTACCCAATTGGTTTGTCATGTAATTCGGTTCGATTAACTTTTTACTTGGGTAATGGTTGGCGTTATCCAACATGATTAACCAAATACGAATGAACCGCCTAGTTAGGAATATACATGCCATGTTCTTTTGTAACACACATGACACATAAGCAAACTGAAGTCTTATTGCAGTCATACATACATAGTGATTGGTCGGCATTAGGATTGGGATGGAGTTATACTACTTTACATTTTACAATAATGTATTCAATACCCCCTAGATTTTACGAAACTCTCAAACTTGCATGATTCGCTTACAAAGCAACTGATGGGCGTTCTAGCTGGAATTCTCTATTTTGCAGGTCAAACTTTATCAGGGAACAGAAAATTTCAAGATGGAAGACATGAGCCCAAAAAAGGCTCAAGTACAAAAGATCATCCATGGGTGACCCACCAAGATATCCAATATGTAGATAGTTGTGGGTGTGACAGCTGACTTAATTTAGTTAAGAGCGCATTTAAAAATCCTTGTCATGGAGCTCAGTAATTTCTAAAATTCCAATCAGAACCATATGAAAACAGTAGCAAACACCACAAATATTAAGTAATTAGAAGACATTTAGAAACTCACAATAACAACCATCATTTAAAACAATTATGATTCCATATTGACCAATATAAACGTCTAACTTTCTCCAAACACAATCAAACATGTAAAGAAGCTAAGCAGCAAATTTAGGAGCTTCCCTGTTCTTGAGTATCTTCCTCTCCAGTTCGTCCTTCTTAGCACCAATAACCCTTTCCACTTCTTTTCCTTGCTTCAGCAATACAAGTGTTGGCATCGCCTGCACACCGAATTGTTGTGCCACATCCTACAATCATCCATTAATTCTAATCATGAAAACTCCCCAAAAATCTTTCATATTTCAAGAGTTCCGTTAGTATCTGCTCTAACCACACATGTAAAGATATAGCATAACTCTACATTTCCTTCACGGATACTGATTTGCACAAATGAAACTGTAACTTCCCATTTTTATTACAGTAATAAAGAGACTAGCATACTTGAATATAAGCGAAACTTTATAATATAAACTGTGACAATAAGGGGTATGTAGAAACTTCTCACTTACAAAAAAGGATTACAAAATCCAAACTTGAAAGAAAAAAGGATTATTGACAGGAAGTTCAAGACATACGCATCCACCTGATCACATCCGTTTACAAGGGCAGACGATGTGGCACTTCATGTCGCCGTTTCCATGTACATGTCAGACTATGTGGTTACCTTAAAATAATCTCAAACTTCCAGTCAAAAATCCTTTTTTTTCCTTTGACAAAATAGGATTTCATAACCTTTTGATGGGAGCTAGAAAGTTTTACATACCACTTTATGAATTTTATTCCAACTTTCTTGGAAACTTTCCCTAAAAGTAAAAACTTTGATGTTATTTGGGCATAGATTTGTAAAACCCAAACTTAGATATAAATCAATACAACATCACACGAATCAAAATAATAAGATCGAACCTAATTAACTAAACCCTAATCCTTAATATTCAAATTAGGTCACTAACATAACACAATCAAACAAACAGCTAGATAAACCTAACAGGTAAATTGATTAACAATTAACAGTATATACATAAATAAAAACCTGTAATTCATCAACATCGATTTTGATGAAATCGATCTCGGTATATTTAGAAGCGAGAGATCGAATAAACGGTTCTAACATCTTGCAAGGTCCACACCATGATGCTGAGAAATCAACCACCATAAGTTTAGGTGATTGCTTTGAATTATTGTAGTGAAGTTGCCATCGGTTTGAGGAATGGAATTCGATGACTCGTGATTCTTCCGATGGTGTATCGCCGTCGTTGGGTGTTTGTTCTCCGCCGTATAACGATGATAGGAAGGATCCCATTATCTTTGTTTTTAGTCAAATTGTTGAGGTCAAGTGTTTTGATGAGTCAAGGTGGTTTTATTATGCAGGTTTAGCTGAATTGCATAAATAGTCCTCTGACTTGTATTCCAAATACGTTCGTTAAGAGAATAACCTTTCAACAAATTGGGTTGAGTTGACAACAAAATAAGCATTATATGATGTGCAGTACCGCATCACAATGCATAAAAATTGGTGTATAATCAGAGTGGATGTTGTATTTATCAGCCGTCGTAAAAGAAGATTATTTATATTTGGTTCAATACTAATTTTCTTTTTCTAGAAATAAAAAAGAAAATTAAGATTCTTTTATATTTTTAATTTTTAATTTTTAAAAGGCAAACTAACATACACGTACAACTTTAATTATTTGATGATTAAGATTTCACTATTAATAACTGTTTAGTATTATGTATGGCGAATTATTTATTTATACATAAATCCGTTTCGATTGTTCAAAGACCGATAAATCATGATTGGTGAACCGAATCCTATCAATGAATAGTTTAGATTTATAATTTTGGATTTACAAAACATCATAGTGCCACAATTTAGAGGGTAATCATTTTAGACTTGTTAAGATAGCGTTACTACAGGTAGTATGGTTTTTTGGACGGATCAAAACAACAATAGATTACAATTTGTACATGAAATTTTGAGTTTTTATAAGTTTGTGAATAAATTGCCACCGTTTTTTTTAGTTAGTCTTTTTCACTTATATGTCTATATTTGTAAAGCAAGCTCATTAACAAAACTCCATTATTGGCAATCAAAAACGTACCCTTAGATGTATACCTCCCAACCAAACACACTTTGAAATTACTTGGTATTTTTTAAGAAGGGCAAAACCATAATAAAACCTTTCATGAAATTTTCGATATCCACATGATGACATGATTTCTCAACCAAAATCATATCATAAATTTATAATATAGGATTATAAGCTATCCCTTTTACGTTTATCACAACAAATCATGGATCATTGGATTAATTCAACATTTTCCAATTTGATCTTTTGAAACACATCCTTTAATAAAATTATTTGATAAACCCAACCATTTTTTCGCATTGCGACAATCAATAACAGGGTTTTCGAGATTTCTAATAATGAATTTTTGGAAATCGTTAATCTCAATCTTACTTTGTTTCTCTATTCTTTCACCCGAATTCTACCTCCAATCATCCGGCTTTCGTGAAATGTATACATGTTTCTTATTCATCTCCCAGTTCTGTTATGTAAAATAACCATGAATCATTTTTTTTTGTAATGTTGTTGTTTTTTCAGGAAATTATCGGTGATCAGATTGCCGAATGGTGGTTCGTATAGTCATTCTTTTGATCCATCTCGTGTCATCCAAATTTCTTGGCATCCAAGGTTTTCCACCAACATTATTAATCGTCCATAATCTGTGACCATATAATGTCAATATACATATGATCCTAAGGCATGCAATGAAAAATTAATTATTTCTGTTTGGGCCATGCATGCAGAACATTCTTATACAAAAACTTTCTAACAGATGAAGAGTGTGATCATCTCATTCAAGTGGTTAGTCATTTGATCGATTTCTGTATTGAACTTGACGCAAATTAAGAGCTTTTTTAAGTTTATATGGAAAATGAAAATGCTCAGTATTATATGTTAATTTGGTTATGATTTATGGTGATTAGGCGAGGGATAAACTCCGAAAATCTATGGTTACGGATGTTAAAACTGGTAAGAGTATAGAAAGTAAGGTTCGTACGAGCAAAGGAATGTTTATTAGAAAAGCTCAGGTAAGCAAGCTTCACTAATAACATTTGACATGTTACTCATATATTAGCAAGCTAGTATCAAATTTTAAATGCTGATTATGTTGCAGTGATTTTTGCTTGTAAGAGATCCCATTAACATATATTAGGCTGCAGTTTAGTACGCCATTTCATTGTTTTTGCCGTTTTAAGGAAAATTATGTTGATAGAGTAATGGATGATTAAGGTTCAACTTTTGATTTTTCAGATTATGAAATCTGTGACCTATAGGATTATATAATAAGGTATTTGTAATATTTTCTTTAAAGGATGAAGTGGTTGCTGGTATTGAATCGCGGATTTCTGTTTGGACGTTTCTTCCAGTAGAAAACGGGGAGGCTATGCAAGTATTGCATTATGAAAATGGTCAAAAGTATTTACCGCATTGGGACTACTTTCAAGATAAGACTAATCAGGCGTTAGGTGGTCATCGAATAGTCACCGTACTTATGTATTTGTCTAATGTTGAGAAAGGTGGAGAGACCATATTCCCTCAGTCAGAGGTATGTTTTATTTGATTAATACTAGAGGTGGAAATTTTGACTCTCTGGGTTGATTTGAGTTGGGTTTTATGCCTAATGGATCTGAGGGTTAAATGCAAAGGAAACATATCGCATGGGTTGAGCTGGCCAAAATGGTTAAAAGTCATGTAAACCTTCATATGCATAAAAGTTCCTACGTTGTTTTGTTATACCAAACCCATTTGTCCGTTTGCAAAAATACCTAGTTTGTCTAGAACCTGTTTTGACCCACTGTTCGACCCGCTAAGTATGGGTACTCTTATTTAGCACATTAATTATGCTTTTCATTTTTGGCTTATGTCTTCTTATTTTAACATGTGTTCTGATGGTCTCAGATGAAAGAATCTCAGCCGAAAACAGACGAGGACTCTGAGTGTGCTAAAAAAGGTTATGCAGGTATGTTTCTTCCAGTTGGAAACACATAGAGAAACCTTAATGTAGCATGTTGACATTCAAGAGTCAAACATTTCCTTACTACAGTGTACCTAAATCAAATTAAACAAGTCATTCCTTAAAAATAGCTGACCAAACTTTATGCTGACTTTGCAGTCAAACCCAAGAAGGGCGATGCTCTATTGTTTTTTAGTCTTCATCCTAATGCTACAGTTGACCCAATGAGCTTGCATGGGAGCTGCCCTGTTATAGAAGGTGAGAAATGGTTAGCAACCAAATGGATCCATGTCAGAAGTTTTGAGCGTAAGCGAGTTGATGCAAGCAAAAACCCAGACTGCAGGGATGAAAATGAACACTGCCCCGAATGGGCTGCTCATGGTAAATGTGAGAAGAATGGACCCTATATGGTTGGTTCTGCTGATAGTCCTGGAAAGTGTAGGAAGAGCTGTAAAGTATGTTAGTTTTGTTGGCTTCTATTTGCTCATAGTTTTTTCTGTATCTGTAATTGCACGAGTCACTGTGGTTCTCAGGTTTTATATTTTCTGTATATAAGTAACAAGCTTTTGTAAGTATTTGTGTGTTACTCTCATAGGGTTGAGATTAAGTTTTGGTTACATCGTCTTTTTATAATTTCAGTTAGGGGATATGCTTGAAATTATAATAGTTATCTTTGTTAATAAAACTGAATTTTTTGATAGAGCATTAAGATGCACAATTACTAGAGTGAGGATTATCAGTTGATGGTTGTTTTAGGATGGTGATTCCCTTTTGGTAACTTGCACCACATTTGCGTCACTGCACTTGGTCATGACTCATAGATAGAAAAAAAAAGGACCCTCTAGTCAGGGGCGGAGCTATGATCTTTTATACAAAGGGCAAAAACAAAAATCTTGTTTATCATTTTGGGTGGGTAAAACTTCTAAACTCTCATTAATAACCTTTCAAAAATTGTTTTTGTTTCGTAATTTTAGATTTTTCAGATGGCGACTATCCCTTTTCTAGTTTCTAGATGCGTCTGTGCCCTTGGATAATTGTGGTGAGATTATAAACAGACCCTTGGGCTTGTCACAGTTAGCAATTAGCAATGTAATCTAAAAAATTATTATGGTTTCATTTGGTAACATGTTTGTTAACTTTTTCGGTCCGTTTAAAACTTACAGCAAGCCAAATAGACATAGACAAAAAAGGATAATTAAAGGATATAGTACGCGCAAATGTATCAAATTATGGTCTGACATTCATAGTATGCAGTGAATTACTCGAATTTACTTTGTATGTAACGAACTTGTAATTAATTTGCATTATATGTATTTTGGTCAAATCAATAGTTGCAAGACAAGCCACGTGTCAGCTTATATAGTTGACACGTGAAAAAAATACCAAAAATTACATGCAATGTAATGAAATTATAAGTTCGTTGCTTATGCAATGTAAACCCGAGTAGTTCGCTACGTATAATGAATATCACTGTAGTTTGATACATTTGTGCGTACTAAACCATAAATAAATAAATAAACACATAACAGATTAAAATAGAAGTCTATATTCAACCAACCTAATTTTGAATATGATCTTTGAATTCAAAAATCTTCGGAAAAACATATAAAGTTTACGAAACTTAGAGGGGGCGCTTGGTTAGACTCGAAGAATGGAAATGGGAAAGGTAAAGGGAATATTAAAGGAATGCAATCAATATATCATAGTATTACCATTATAATAGATGTTGCTTGGTACATCTAACTAATAATTACTATTTACAATATACTAAAAAGTATGATATACTAAATATAATTGCTTATATTTAAATGGTTTACATTACTTAAAATACTATGAGGATAAAAATTACAATAATATGTTGTATACAGATGCATGTATAGCATATATAATTGATAAGTAAAAATAACTTATATGCATGTAATAATGTATACAGTAGAATATTTTATTTATATACATGAAAGCACGGGCACCATATATATGCTTATAATTGAAGTTCGTTGAATTCACAGGTATACATAGTAGTGTTTAATATTTGTATTATTGGGGTAAAAATATTTGTTTGAATTTAGAGGGGGATGTGTTAATTTTGAGGTGTTAATTGTTAAGAGAATGGGGGGACAAATTCGGAACGAGAATCTATAATATATACTTAAAGCAAAATATCTTGGACCAATTCGAACCCTTAATTGAGTTTTCTCATATTGATCCAACGATTAAAATTAATTTGATGATATTTACACTTAACTTACCTTTATATTTTAATTAAATAATAATACTTTAAATATTAAATAAATTTAAGAAGAAATAAATTAAATTAATAAATATGAATTAATTATGTAAAGAACATGTATTTACCTAAATCAAACCGGCCTAAACCAAAAAATAGGCCTTAAACCCCCTAAAATACTTAGTTAATTTAAAATTATAAATATTTATATCAAAATTAATAAAAAGAATCAGCTACGTAGAGAATGATTCTTTTATGTGTACTTGAAGGCAGAACATAAACCTACTATCTAATATAGCGAAGGTATTAACCATTCCTTAATCTTCAAAGTTTACTTTGATTCTCAATAATTCAATTGTAGATTTCCTTCAAATCATTCATTTACATTTTTTAGATAAAATCTCATCCTAAAGTATATTTCATATTCCGGTTATTTTCAAGCCGTACAATTTTCATTTAAATTAAACATTATGTAGTTCATTTTTAAAAAATTAACCCAAAAGTAATGTTAATAAAACTTTTGAAAATCGATTTAACACAATTAAATCAAATAAAATTTATGATGTTTTATTATATCCAAAATTTAACAACACAAATCAAAATAAAGTTTAACTTAATAAATTTATTTAATAAGGACATTTATAGTAGTCCGCATTATCACGGGTTCTTTACCTAGTATAAAATAAAATGTGATTATCCCATTACTTGGTTCATTACCCTCAAATTAATGAGTAATGGTGGATTACTCGATAATAGGTAATGATAATATTCCTTGTAACAAACCAAGCATCATCAATCATTGACATTCTCATTCCCCACACCCTCATTTTTAATACAATGTTGGTTATTTATTTATTATTAATTTTATCAGTATCATTTCAAATAAACTTACACGCAAAGTTCTACCAATTTCAATTTCATAATAAAGTACTACGGAGTAATTATCTGATGCCAAAGCTGCCAATCAGAAATAGTCTGAGGGACTTGAATGCAAATATATTTACAGTTGAAAACACAAAAAAACAACATTTCGGTTGGACGATAGATACAAAATATACATACACCCTTCTCATCAAAGGAACCCCCAATTTTCCCTCCCCTTTTTTGCCCCCTTTCACTTTCCCCCTCATTTCACGCAGCAGCAGCATTTCAATGGAAGATCAAACCCAAGTAATTTCTCAATTTTCAAGATCTCAATTATTCTTTTTTTCACATTCACACACATTATTCACAGTCTAATGTAAATATCTTACCTCTCTATGTGTTTAATTTTTGATTTTGTAGAAAATGGAAGCCTTGAAGAAGGCATATGCGGATATAATACTGAATACATCCAAAGAAGCAGCTGCTCGAGTAATGGCGTCTGAGCGTAAAGCTCTTCGATTTCATCACGATCTGCGTAACACTAAAGATGAAGCCCTTCGAATGCTTCTTCGGTTCAAGCGAATGATTGATGTCAAGGTATTGATTTTTTAGGTTAGGTTTATGAGCTTTTAGAAGTTGATTTTTTGTTTTGTTTTAAGATCTATGCTTTTTTGTATTTTTGTTACTGCAAATTGAATGTTCGTTGTGTTTGAAAGTAGGTAACCAGAAGTTAGATATAGTTCTGTGATTATCTCTGTTTAATCTTAAGGTCAGGAATGGCTTCTTGTATGTGATGTTGTTATATATAGATAACTATCTAATACTTTCGAGTTACGGCTTCTGATAATTGTAATAAGAACCGGTGTAATGCTTATAATTTTGGAGGCGGATATTGGCATATTGACTTCAAATTATCTATGGAAGCTAAGAATATCAAAGTCTGTGAATTTGAGAAAACTTAATAAACACTTAACCTTGTCACATTTACTAATAACCTTGTCAAAGCTTAATCATCTTAATTAATAATTTCGAAAATTATTGAAGAATGAAGGCGGTAATTGTGGGATTGAGAAGCAATCTCTTTTCTGTTATAGCATTTCAGTGGTGCTGAAGTTGACTCTGCTCGTGTTTTTATAAGCTTTCAGTGCCTCTAGATTGGTTGCTACTGAAATATGACAAGAATAAGTATATCTGACAAGTTTATTATAAAAAACCTTACTCTATGGGATTGAGATGCTCAGGCAGTTCGGCTTTTTCTTTCTGCCTTAGTTAAACAACTTTCTCGAGTCTAGACTTTGTATCAACTAGCAAGTAGCCACCTATGGTAAAAATACACATCAGATATAATCATACAAGAAGGTAAAATTCTATATCTGAAATAATCATACAATTCTATCTGCATTATCGTGCGTTATTTCTACATTTGTTTGTATATCAACGATAAAGACTTTATGACTGACACTATATGACCACAGGATACGACTCTGATTTTAATTAGGGAATAAGATTATTTATTACTAATAATAATATCATAACTAGATAAGTTTTATTATTATTATTAGGAAATGTTTTGTGAATCTTGTTTAATTAAGTGAGGACATAATAAGTCTTAAGGAACAAGTTGATTAAACTCTATGAATAGGGGCTTATGATTGTAATTCTATTATACAAAATATTGATAACTGATTTGGATTTCAATGGTAGAGTGACTTCCTCTCGAAAGTAAGTCAACCAAGAGAGCCGGTCGACCTATCGAACGTCGACTATTCTACCTTTAGTTTGTTTTATTTGATTATACGAGTTAATTCATATCACTAACCCTTCTGAATGTTTCTTGATGTAGACAGCTGAAGCAGAAACAACAAACTTGGGTCAGCAAAAAAGAATTGAAGAGTTGGACGCCCAGCTCAATGAAGCTGAATGTGTGATTGTTGATCTTAGAGCAGAACTAAGGAAGGCACATGAGAAATTGGAGGAAATGAAGAACAGCCATATGGTACAGTCAAATGAACCATCTAAACATGAACACACACACCAGGAAAATACAGCTCATGGTACGAAGCCCGATGTTACTGAACAGTTCAGGAGCTCTTTTCAATTTGGGAGGTGTTGCAATCCATCAAAGGAGACTACAACATCAGGTTTTACTTTACCTTCCATAATCACTGGAAAGAAAGAGCCTGAGTTATATAGAAATGGATATACTCACAGAATTCGAGCAATTGAGAGCAATCTGGTTGATGTAAAAGTTATATCTGATGATAAAGTTGCGGAGGATATTTGCTCAAAAAAAGAGCTGAACAATAATGTGGATGAAAGAATGTCTAGAAAATGTGATACAGTTGCCAACACTATAGATACAAAGAACATTAATGGATCGGAAGTCTTTTCTATTATCAGCAGTGTTGTCAAAGATCAAAATTTTAAAACTCAAAGAAGTCCAAGAAACAGAGTTAGATATGCCCAATCAAACCGCAAACTTTCTCGATTTTGTTATGCCCAGTCTATGAAGCCGACAACAGAGTCTAAGAAGTTGAATCTCAAGAACTCTCAGGGAAAGGGTGAAACATTGACAGCAAATACTGAACACAGTGCAGGTACCCTCCGTAGAAGCATTAGAAAAAGAAAAGTTAGGTGTTGGGATCAGATATCTTCATTGTTTAAATCACGTGCAGCTCTTTCCCGCTGCAGGAAGTACTTGGGCAATGATGGATTGAAATTTAATGAATATCATAGATCCAAATCTACAAATGCTTCCAAAGAAAGCAAGTATGACGAGCACACCAAGTTGGTAAGGGAGTCGGTGGTTGAAGAACAGAAAATTGCTGTAAAAGAATCGGTTGGGACTTCAAGTTGTAACTCTATTACTAAAGCAGACAAAGTACTCAAAACAGATTATGTACAAGCTGGTAATACTGATAAAAACAGGCTTCTGAAGTATACATTTAGCAGAAAGCGCAAGAAAGCTATGCCATCCGATAATTGCCCGTCTGTTGATAATAACAATATGACCCGTGAAAATGAGAACCTCGGTATGATAGAAGGCTCATCCAGCGAAAGTCATAACCTGGTTGACGTTGCTTGCCAGGTTAGGCTCCTTTTTATTAAACTTCTTTCATACCATCATTTAAATATTCGTCTTCTTATCACTCCTGTTGGGATAGATGATCTGATAGATATCTTTAATTGCAAAAAATTTAAAAAAAGGGAAGACAATGAGAGATCGTTTACATGGTTCCATGATTTATCTACATCCATGACTGTTGTTGGGATTCTTATCATATCATTCGATTTATGTTTTTAAAGAGAATTTGCAAGTATAAAATATACAAATTGTTTGTCTCACTTCATGAACAATTTTTTCGACAACTATAGGCCCAGACTCAAGTCTTGTTCTCCAGTGTACATTTTAAATCAGGCTTCATATCCACTTATCCAGCAACAAATTCACATCTATGTTTCTTGTTGCGACAAGTAAATAGGATGCACACTCCATCATTTTGCCCTTAACTGCTTCATGTTTGCATGATACTCACCAGAGTCCAGAGAGGGCAAAATGGGTGCGTTGAGTAAATAGTCAAAACGGGACGCTTAGCTGCTGACCTAAAAACAATTGCTAATTTTACATATATAAGTGCGTAGTACTTTCGCGCCGTTCAATCAATAAATTTTCCCCGTTAGAGATTAAACATAACCAAATCGACCTATATATATAAGCAAATGGGTCAATGCCATAATTAGGCTCATCTAATCGTCTGTGTTCTCTATTTATGCAGTTAATTTCCTTGTCTGGAGAACGTAGTTGGTGAAAAGTCTTCACTGCTTCCAAAATGTCATCTGCAAGCAACATGGAGAGAGTTTATTTATGTTTATGCCTTAACATATGTTTTATGAAAGTCCTTGATGGCTGTTATTCATATTTTTACTCATAAAGCATGAATTCTTGTATTTATACTGCTTGGTGAAAGTACATATTAATTATACCAGTTTAAGCATTCATCCATCTATTTATTGATAGATAAATCATGATGCCAATTGACTTTGCTCATACTAATCAAATTGCAAACCCAATAATAACTTTCTCATTCAGGTTTTGACTTCTTATGTGATGCTCAAAAAGTTATTTGTACACAACACTAATTAACCACATACCCATGTCAACACTCAATACTCAATAGCATCACTATATAGGGTGTGGTTCATTTTAAGGGATTCTGGATGCAGTTGGGCCTAACCGGCTAATTGGCCCATAAAGATGTGGAAGTCTTGAGCCCTATACTTTTGGAGCAGTATACTGTTTTTCCCAGTTGTTCATGCTTTTATCAAATAAGGGATTAAGGGGTAAAATTTAGACTCTAATGGGCCCCTATCAATTGGTTCGACGATCACTATGAGTCTATGACGGAGGTAAATAGTAAATCGTAAATCATGTAACTCGTGATTAATGTGAATAAGAATGGAACCACGACCTTCACATAAATGTTGCATGTGCCTCACCATTCAACTACAATCGCGGTAACTGTTATCAAATAGATTGTGGGGTTTGCAATTGGAACAACAAGACCATTACCCAAGCTAACATCATCACAACTCCTGTTTTTTTTATTTTTTTTATAATTATTAAATCTCATTTTATTTTTACTTTTTGTATCTCATATACACGTTATGAGTAGTAATTATTTTCTTCTAAAAATATAACAACTTATGGATCCGATTATTATAACCCGAATCCGTAATGAAGATAACTCAAGTACTCAACATAGATTATTTATTTAGACCATTTTCATATGTATATGTTTGGAAGAAAAAAAAACAGGAAGAAGGAAAATAAATAGGAACGTAGTCGTAATTAATAAATGGAGGATCGCGAAGGGAACCTACAATTGTCTTATCCACTGGTGGAATGTCGCATTCATGAAAATTTGCCCCTTTAAATCGTTTAATGCTGACGAATCTGTACGACCAGCAGCAAATATTAAAATGCTAAAATCATTTAATGCGAAAATCATGGGAATGGGAATTATAATTATAATAAATAATAAATAAATATCGTAATGAGTCACTTCATGTAATTCACTTTCATGGGTCTTGCATTTTCATATTATCTGTCTACTACCAGTATTTAAAACTTGGTCACACTGATTTGTAGTTGATGTATAATCTTCAAACAAGATAATGAATCAACCAATCGTTCTCACATAATAAATTCGTGTGTGCCAGTACCAAAATAGACTTTCATTTAATTCGCGGTCCAAACTCAAACGACGTCGTTCATAAACAATCATCATGTACAATATATATATGTATATGTATATTGATCGTAAAGCACGTGATTAATTATTATTCGATTGTTTAAATCAAATCAATTGTTGGACCGCAAATGTTTAGTAATGTACTAAATTTAATAAATATTTTTGCTCCAAACCTTTTTTCGTCACTACATGAACTTAAAAGCAGTATGTGTTTGTCCATTTTAATTCTTTGCTGTCTTTATTAGAATAGAAAATACGAAGGATTATGTAGCAAACAACTCTTAAAGTTAAAAACGATTTATGCAGCAAAAAACACTAAAAGGAAACTATATCAAGAGCATCTCCAATAATAGCTTTTGTAAAAGTTTTTTTGTTCAAAAAAGCTTTTGAAAGACTTTTTATCATTGGAGTGCATAGTTTTTTTATAGTAAAGCTATTAAATCTCAACATTTGAGATAAAAGCTTTTTCCCAGATTTGTGTGTATAGGTTTGAAAAGAAAAGCTTTCTAAAAGCTTTTATCATTGAAGCTTAAAGCTTTTTTGAAGATTGATGATGTGTCTTGCAAAAAAAGTTTACTAAAGCTTTATACATTGTGGGTGCTCTAAGACAATAACTGAATGTGTATATGTGAAAGTTGAAGGGGAAAACTGTAAATATATAACAATTTAATGATAGTAACATATACTTTAAAAACAAGTATATATGATATGCAACCAATATCTTTGACCTTTATTATTCACTTGGAATCATCGCTTAGTTAACCAATCTTATTCTGTTTGGCTTGGCTCTTTAATTGGTTTGAGATTTTTCCAAGGTGTTCTTATAAATGTCTGTTTCTGTCTAAAACTTTCTTTTTATGTTAATTGGCGATAACCACAATATCACCATTTCTTCATCCATCCATTAACCTCGAGATGATTAATTCCTTCAAACTACTAGTAATAAACAAACTACTTCTAATCTCTAGTAGTTTTAATTAGTATGGGTACAATCACGTTCCATGGATAACCATTACAAACCTCAAATCAAAACGTTCAGTCGTCGTTTGTTTTCTAGAAAGCACAAGTCGAAACCTCACTCTTCTCTTTTCAAGCAACTTTCTGCAGGTTGTAAACCATCTTCCCAACTTTACACTTGGCCGATATTTTTATGTTTCGTTCAATGTTAAAGTTACCATGATCGTTGTGTTTTTGCAGATGATCTGTCTGAAGATGAATATGATGAGGATGATTCTTTTATGTCACCGGAGATAGATCCCTGCAATATAACAAATGAATTACGGTAATATTAACATAAAAATATATGCTGAATTATTAGTCATCATGTTATCTATGTGTTTTGTTGATTTTACAATGTGTTTAACATATTATTGTGTTTCAGGATATTTGTGGCTACTTGGAATGTTGCGGGAAAATCTCCTGTTGGGAGTTTGGCTGTCGATTTGGATGAATGGCTGAATGTTAAAGAATCCGCCGACATCTATGTTCTTGGGTACTCCTATAGTAGATAACATAAAAGGCAAACTGCAAAAACAATGCAATATATACACTACTGTAAAACATTTTTTTAACCAGATAATACAATATACTTACTTTTCTTACCAAAATATGCGATCTGTTTCTTTTAATGCTAATAAAAATGGTACTGTAATTATATCTCATTATTAAAACAGTTATATTTCTTCTGCATATTTTGGTAAGTAATGGTAATATATTGCACTACATTCTTAAAAAGGATGCCCTGCAAGCCTGCATATACATGTAAAAATGAAAAGTAGTACACTACCTTTTCTTGCAGTTGTCCAGTGGCTAAGTTTTTCATGACTTAACTTAATCATCACCATACAGATTTCAAGAAATCGTACCGTTAAAAACTAAAAATGTTATTGGAGGAGAAGATCTAACCGAAGCAACAAATTGGAACCTGCTTATTGGACAAATACTTAACAATAAATGTGCATGCCGTTGGATATCACCTATGTTAAATCCAATCACAAGTGAGGACTATAACTATACGAACAATGCTTCTGATGGAACATCAATAACAAGTATCGAAGAAGAAGTAGAAGAAGGAGGAATCAATCACTGTGGTAGGTACATGCTATTGGCAAGCAAGAAGATGGTTGGAGTGTTCATAAGTGTGTGGATAAATACATCATTGTTTAAGAGGTACAGTATATCGAGTGTGAAAGTATGTGCTGTTGCTTGTGGGATAATGGGCTATTTGGGAAACAAAGGATCAGTGTCTGTTAGCATGTCGATTGAAGGAACAAGTTTCTGTTTTATTGTCGCTCATTTGGCTTCTGGTGAGAAGAAAGGGGATGAAGGGAGAAGGAATCACCAAGTTTCTGAAATTTTCAAGCGAACAACTTTCACCCGACATTTTCGAGATGACTGCATTCCTCGGCCTCTCACAATCCTAGGACATGAGTAAGTAGTGTGACAGGGTGTCAATTTTGACCCATTTACTTATGAATTGGTTGATTCCATTCATGTTGTATCTTTTACAAGTCAACAGACTAACACAATCAGCTTAAATGGGGGGAAAAGGTCAACTGGTAAAAGTTGCCCAAAGTGTATTTGGTAATGCTTTATCATGTTATTCCAGATATTACATTGTGTCATATTTGGCATACTAAATATCTATAAAACAGAAAGTGTTTTGGGTCATCCAAAACTGTCAAAGTTACTCAACCCGCCCATTTTGTCATCTCTGTGTGCGTCCTTTATTTTATACTCGTATAAGATAAGATGCATTTCTAAGATGATAATATCTATTATATTGTGAAACAGCCAGATATTTTGGTTTGGAGATCTCAACTACAGATTATACTTGGAAAAAGATTTAGCTAGGGAGCTGATAAAGAAGCAAGATTGGACTGCACTTCAAGAGTTCGACCAGCTTCGACAAGAACTGGGAGATGGTGGAGTGTTTCAAGGGTGGAGTGAAGGGAACATAGAATTCGCACCTACTTATAAATATTCCACATTTTATTGCAACCGCTACTCTGGTACCCTTCCTAGCAGAGCAGGAGAAAAGCAAAGGACACCAGCATGGTATGCACATATACTATTTTCCTCATTAGTGTCTTCCTATAGTATTTAAATTAAATAATTCATGTATCAAACTTCTATCATTTTTGCTATGGTATGTAAAGGTCCCATTGTATGTATCAAACATCTTAAGAAAAAAAATATTATCTGTACATCCCTGGTGAACTTTTAATCAGGTGACCGGATAATAGAACGTTTTCAAAGAAATCCTAAATTGAATGCATTCTGTTGTCGTTTTCCAATTAATCAAAATTTATAGATCATATATCTCTTTCTTGTTAATGGAGCAGGTGTGACAGGATTTTATGGTACGGGAAAGGAGTAAAGCAACATTCTTATTTCCGCAGTGAGAGCAAATTCTCAGATCACAGGCCCGTATCTGCTCTTTTCTCTACACATATTGAAGTTGTGAAGTCCAATGATGCTAAAGTGGTTCCACTTCAACCTGATGTACCAAATACCATTTCCTATAAACATACTGTAAGTAATCTGTCAAGCTTGTGTATTACCTTTTCTCTTTATAGCAAAGGATGAATGGGCCTACACAATAACTCGATTTAAATAACAAATGCATTTCAGGAACAATATGTATGTAATGAAGAGGCTTCGTCTACATTGCGCTCACTCATTGACAAAGAGTTAGAAGGATCACCATCAAACAAAAGAAGCCGTAGAAGAAACAAATGGCTGTGATGCAGAGTTCATTGAATTAGCTAGATATACATTGTTGTGATATAACGTAATGTTAGTCTTGGATTTAGTTCAATTTCTTTAATTCTTTTATCATTCTACGTTCACTAATCTCGTTTGAACAATCTTCCCCTTCCTTTCAACATATAGTTTACTGTAAATAGAAACAATACTATGAGCAGCTTATAGATGTAGATGTACCACATAAAACATGTCTGAAAATCCACACCATGTTGAAACTTCAATGGGAAATAAATTCAATGCATAAACATAGTGGTGAAGTGTACCCTATTCCGAAATCCATAAACGATACATTTGTCATTCTCACAAGATATATTTAGTCCCTTTTCTCTCTCTCTTTTTTGGGGGTGCATTTTATCATTTTACAACACTCAAAAGCATTAATGTGCCAATAAACATTAGCAAGAAAAATATATTAATCTCTCCGTCCCAAAATTATTGTCCACAGACAAGAAACACACAGTTTAAGAAAACATAATTATTACACTGTACTTTTTTGTACTATGACAGTTTTATCCTTACTTTTTACCTATCTTTTTCTAATATACATATAAAGTAGGGGTATAATAGAAAGTTTGGTTAATTATACCATACTACTTTTGGAAGTGAACAATTATTTTGGGATGTTGAAAAAGAAAAACATGGACTATAAATATGGGACGGAGGAAGTAAAAGTTAAAAGACTTAAGAATGGTATATCTGTAATATTGGGCTGGGCTGCTGGAGTAAACTAGCGCATAGTGGCCATAAGATGGGCCTTGGCCTGATAAAAGTTTTAAAAATGGGTTTTCCAAAAATAGCACACATTGCTACTCTCATAGACAGGGCCCATGGTCTGACTTCTAAGTTTTAAATACCGAAAAGTAATCTTCTTTATATTATATTATATTATATTATATTATATATATATATATATATATATATATATATATATAAAATACAACCTTAGATTGATTTCATCCCTAAAGATCTTACGGTTAAAATTATTTCCTTCATTTCTTTAAAAAAAATTTAAAGTATATCCACAACTATTGTAATTGACACTTCCAATACTTCCCTATTTTTTTAGTCCTTATAATTTAAACATCATGACATTTCAAGTGGTAATTATAAATACACCAATCGTATTTGAAATATTTATCTATATTGATTAATTACATTAATTTTTTTATCAACATTATGAAACTAAAAACTGGTCATCTATTTTAGCCAAACAACCATAATATCAAGAATACATTAAAATATTAGCTAAAATATTTTGTGATTTTTACTAATAATCCTTTAAATAATGTAACTAAAGTATTTTTTTATTTTAACTAATTATCCCTTAAATAATACTTCATCCGTCCAAAATTAAGTGTCATGAATCAGATTTGGAAGTTTTTCTTTTTTAACTTTGACCTTAAATATTTTTTATTGTGTTATATATTACTTATGAAATTATACCAATGAAAATACATATAAAATTCAATCCCTTCGTATATATTACATCAACTATTATATAACACAAACAAAAACTAGCAAACAATATGCTAAACAATAGACAAACATATGTTATATTCAACCATAATATATTGTTCTATTTTCTTTTTGTGATTCATATATTTTATATTTTTACAAGTTGTGTTTAAAACATTGTCAGAAACAACTTCGGTTTTACTATAAAACTAGCAAATGATAAAGATCCTATTGGAGATCATGAAACTTCAATAAATTTTGAAGGTATTAAATTACATGTACATTTTCATATTAAAATATTATTTTTCCTTTTCATACACACATCTTTAAATTTATAATAACAAGATTTAAATGTATTTGATAATAAATATGCTATTGAGCATTTTATTGATTTGTTAAAAATTAACCCCTACATATCAAGTTAACGAATATGGATTATTATTATCGCTATTCAAAATCTATTGTTATTGGTTATATATATGTAACATCCTCTCGTCAGGCCTGGTAATTTCTAATTTTAAATTGATTATATAATTATTTTAGAAATTATATGATATTGTTATTTAATTGTGAAACGTAGATAAATAAGTTCCAGAAATTATTGTGAATAGTAAACTGTTAATTGTTTTAATTAACTATAGTTAACAGTAATATAAAATAAGTTTCTCGCAATTGATATTTAGGCCCCAGACAATAGATTTAAGACGGACATAAAATACCCAATGAGGTAAGTCGATTAAAAGAGGCTGACCTCCTCTTTTCTTTATTTCCCAAACTTCCAGTGACCTAAAGACCACACACCATCATTCACACTCAAATTCAAGATTTAAAATCAAAACCATTGAAGATAACCTAATTTGGAGCTGTGATTACTTCATTACCATCATCATCATCATTGAATCTTTGCCTTGGATTGATTTTGTAAGTGTTCTTGTTATAGTATGTAAATGGGTTTTATTTGAAATTGTTGATTTCTTGAATGTATATGATGATTTGAAGATGATATAGATGCTTACAAGCTGAATTAAGATGATTCTAATTGTGAATTCGAGTTCTTAAACTAATTAGTAGTTGAACTGTGATTTTAGGGCTCAACCAAATGGGTTATATTTATTGAGTATGAAAATTTGATTGATTACTGATTAAATGAGGTTACTTGATGATATATGTTCATGCTTGATGTTCCTTTGATGTTAGAAAGGTTTATAAGTCGAATTGGTAACTAAGTTAAAGTGTTAATGAGATTTGGGTTCGAGCTGTGTATTTACAGGTCTGTTCTTGAGCTGAAGAACAGCTCAATGCGATCCCAAACCCTAGCCCGGATCGCGTTCATCAGTTATATTTTGAGCTGGACGAGTTTTGTTCTTGGGAACGCGATCCCAAGCTGTTACCTGGATCGCGTTGCCAAGTGCAAATCGGTTACAGAAAGTTTTCCAAAGACGAATGCGATCCAGCTCTTGTTTCCGGATCGCGTTACTCAGTGTATTTTGGTAACAGAAACTTTTCTTAAGGAGGAACGCGATCCCACTAACCCTGACCTGGACCGCGTTTGCCTATATTATTTTGATGATCATGATAACTTGTGAACTTAAGTGTATACTATATATATGTATAGTATTGTTACTTATGTTTGAAGTAGATTAATAATGTGATCACTTGTGTAAGGTGTCCATTTACCTAAGTAATAGTTGTTGATGACAAGTTACTAACTTGTGCGTTATGTGGTGTTTCAGATAAACCAAAGATTCAGTGATTAGAAGCTGAGTGTCGTGACTTCTGAGGTATCGGTGAGTGGATTTAGAACTCACCCTTCGATTTAGGTGTAACTATTTAGTTACAACAAGTATACGTAGATTGATTATACGATTGTTAATCTGTATTATTGATTATGAATCTACGTGATATGTGAATCTATGTGTATCAGATTATTGAGGTCAACGTGTAGTTGGACTTTTGGTTATTATGTGAATTACACAGGTTTTGATTCATTTGTTGTGTTTGAGACCTGTGTATGAGTTTAATAACCAATAGTTATCGGTCTATTCTGTAATGGCCATACAGATTGACGTTAAGTTTTCTTTGGGAATCCCCGGGTATTATGATATCCCAAGAGCCACCGATCCTCATTGAAAAAGAATGTGTTTACTAATATTTGCTGTAAACTGAGGGTTATGCTAAAGTGAAATGTGTGTGATAAATTCATTCACTTAGCTTCGTGCTAATCCCTCATCCTACTTCTTGCAGGTTTTTGATATATATGTGGGTGTCAGGAAAGGATGCTTTCGCAGGGAATGTCTGACAGATTATGACTCTGATATGGTTTTGCTATAAACCTGGTTTTGTAATAGATAATACCCCGACATATGTAGTTTTTAAACAGTTCTAAGTTGGCATGTTTTGAATATGTAACGGTGTATATACATTAACTTAATGTACAGTATATAAATATGTTTTAAATTCCTACGCTTCCGAGTACAATAAATATAATATTGATTTAATGAATGAGGGGTGTTACAATATATGTGTATGTATGATCACAACAATGTACGATTTGGATAGAATTCTAGGTTTGAAATACAAAATACAGTTATTTGAGTTAAACTGAATTCATAGTTAATTTATATTTTAAAAATCTGTTTTATGGGTTATAATAATTCTATATTACCTTCTTATTAAATGCATATTATATTAATAAATGTTTGACTATTTGACCCTTCATAAGATAGGTAAATGTTATAACTAAAATGTTTATAAATTATATAATATATAATTTACAACCGACATGTATTTTTAATAACTTAACTAAAAAAAATCAAAAAACCTGAACCATATCAAACCGATAAAGTATATGCTATATGTTATTGGTTGGCGATTATATTATATAAAAATCCGGTTTATGGTACAATTTCATTTGACTTAACCTTTTAGTTACACAATTTATAAAATCAAATCTCGAAACCCCACGTTGTCGCGGGACCTCACCTAGTAAGCATATAAAACTAAAACATTTGGCCTAATTATTAGCAAGGGCGGAGCTAGAATGGGGTAGTGGGGGCAGCTGCCCCCACAAAATTTCTGAAATTACGTAAAAAAGAAATTTTTTTAAGGTATTAATAAAAATTTAAGATTTTGCCCTCTCAAAACTATAAAGAAACACAAAAATTATTATTTTTGCCCACTCCGTATAATTTTTCTAGCTCCGCTCCTGATTATTAGTCTTATAATATAATCATATACACTAATGTAGTGTAAGAAATCATTTAACGGATGTTTATTTATTGGATGTTACATAACGCAAAACTCCAAACACCATTATAAATAATTTTTATAAAAATTAATTACAAATTCTAATATTCTAATAGAATAATAAATTGGATATATCGGTTCATTGAATGTAACTCAAAGAGTCATCAATGGATATATAATAATTGTTTATATTTTCCACATCAGGCATGTTTACTGAAAACAAAATAGTGAAATACCCTATACGTGTGAGTGCACTTCATTTATTTCCTTTGATTATTATTATTATTATTATTTTTATTATTATTATTATTATTATTATTATTATTATTATTATTATCCTAGAATAATTTTTCAGTTTGACTTATTCTTTTTTCAATTTTTATCTTAAATATTTTTGTTTGTGTTATATAATATTTGATGCAAAATATATGAATGGATTGGGTTTTAAATGTATATTTATTTGTATAAATTTTCATCAAGCATTATATAACACAAATAAAAATACTTAATGTCAAAGTTGGAAAAAAAAAACTTTAAAAAGTTAAAACTGAGCAATTATTTTGGGATGGTGTAATCATGTAAGTCAAACATTTTAAGTTAATAATACATAATTAAGCTAATAATCTACAATAATGATTGATTTTGTAGCTAATAACATACAAGTTGAAACGTGGAATATTATGTTGAATTAAGTTTGGCGTGTTACATACGAAAATACCAAGCATTTTTTGGGTTGCTTTGTTTAAGCTACAAACGCTCTGAAAAAATTTAATTTAATGAGAAATTATTTGAAACGAATATTATAAATCAATTTTTTATGAAGTACATTTATTATATTTACATGAAGTGCATTTTATGTAAAAATATTAGTGCTCTTCATGGTTTGGTTGAAGATACTTTATGTTGGTACTTGGTAATATGTTTGCATAATAGAACACATTAATCCAAATTATCATTCAGTTTTTGTGGAAGAATTAACTTGAATAATTTCTTGTATGCATAAGTCATGAACTTTGTAATTGACAATATATGTCGAATTGTCTATCACACATCTCCATTATTCGTTCAATCAGAGATGGTTCAATTCGATCTAGATTCTCAACGACTGAACTAGTTTGATGGCATATTATATGGAATCCTTGAAAGGTGTATAAAGCGCATATTGGATAACTAGCGAATAAGTTAGTCCAATAACTTACCAAAACATCGCAATCTGAATCGACAAGTCATGATTTCGATCAAATGTTTAATTGATTTTATTTAATTATTTCAATCAATTTGTTGATCAAAGTTAAAGTATATCAGACAAATTAAAGTGAAGAAAAACTTTGGATCCCAAAGAAGCTAGCATATATTTAGATATGATATCTTGTAGTGGATCTCCAAGGGAGTCTAGAGGCAAGAAGTAATGTAATCTTCACATCAAGCATTAAGCTTTGTAGGAACATTTATTAGGTGAGTTTCTTGTTTAATTTCCAAAAGTTATGACTAAGAAGCATTATTTATCTCAAAATTCATTGAGTTTTAAATCCATTTTCGAACTACATTATTGGTTTCTAATAACCAACTATTTGTAGCTTTATATAGTTGCATAATGGGAATTATCTATCGATCAAGTTGGAATCGTCATGATTTTTGTTAGAGAAAAATGTCACATCAATTTATACTCATATCTATGTTAGCTAGATCATGACTAGGATGTTATTGCTTTCTATATGCGTATGAGATAAAAAGCATTATAAAGGCCATCATATTTGAAAGTAGTTCGTGAAAAGGAAGTTTCCTAACTCATTAATTGTGTGCATGAGATGATCATTGTGTTTAGTCTTGGATCATGCGATGGATTAACAGAAAAAACGTGTAGGGAGAGGGCCCACGTACTCAGAGCAGAGACAGAAAATTAAAATTTACTGAACGAAAAGAAAGTTTTTCATCTTTTTAAGAGGACAAAGAGTAATGAATAAATAAACATACACGTAGGTCTAATTTTCTGATTGATTTAATCTCATTCCCTCAATTTTTTTAACCCCTAAATCACATCTTTATGCCTATATCTTGTATTACACATTTAGGTCCACCAATCATTTTTGTATGTCTAACAAACAACATTATACTCAATGGTAAGTAGGAAGAGTGAGTAAACGATCACTTCATATGTTAACCATAGGGTTAAGTATCTGTAAGTAAGACTGTAACCATAGTCCATAGCATTACACTTGAATTTTTAGTAGAAATGTTTTGTTTCCATCCCCTATAAAAGATACATTATATATTTAGCGTCTCCACTTTTAAGATCAAGAGATCTCTAATAAATACTCCATATCATGTCACTTTTCTTTCGCGCTCTTTCAAATCTCCCTGGCTATATATCATCGTACGAAAAAGTAACAAAATGAAAACACATTGTCAAATGTCTTGTCACGTTACAAAGTTATGATGCTAGTTAGTTAGAGCACGAGGAGCGCCCCGTTGAATGTCGCCGTTCATCCCACGAAAACGCCGGCGTTCGGCACACCCCACCGCCGTTTGGCACACCCCACCGCCGTTTGCTCTCACCGTTTGAATCACAACGTTGCACTCGGCAACGTTTTGCTTTTTTTTCTTTTTTTTTTTTTTTATTTTAGTAATTCGATTTTGTGTATTTTATGTTGAATAAACTGGATGATGGGAATAAGAAAAAGGAAGAAGTAGAATATGAAGTTCGTCTAGTAGCAGCAGAGGAGGTGGTTAGGTTTTAAAATGGGCCATATTATATAAATGAGTTATTATTGAGCTTGGCTTTTTATATAATTTTCAAAAATGGGTCAAGTTAACCCAATATATTATCTAATTTAGTAATTTATTTGTTGTAAGCTTCTTAATTTGTTTGATTTGTATTTTAATTTATTTGTATCTTTTAATATATTTGTTTTTAGTTAATTTGTTTTATTAAAATAATCATGAGAACACTGAAACTCAAGATTAACTATTACCTCACTTTTCTGATTTAGTATTCAAGTTCAGTGTTCTCAAGAACACTGAACTGAACACTGAATCACCATTAACGCTCCATGTGCCCTTCCTTATGATGCTAGTTATACCAAGCAACAAGTGAAATATCAAAATTATTGTTTTACAGCAGAAGAGTTGGTGTACCCAAGCTTGAAAACGACATGGAGTATCAACTTCTATTCTTACTTCTTAGGGTGCACATCGAGACATGTGTTAGTGTAAAATGCGGAGAAAGTGAGAATATTATTATACTATGTACTTATCAAAAATCACTGCAATAAATGTAATCTCTTTTGTAAAGTTATAGTACTGTAGTATATAATATATTCATGGGTACGTGTCACTTTGTGATTTGTGTATATTTTTCGATCCTTCATTTCGTAATTAACACATGACATTATATTTTATCTGTTGCTGCATTTGAAATTTGGAACCGATCGATCGGTAAACCTTGATTTACACAAGGATAATTTTCTATATGTTCTGTCAACTTACTGGTTAACAAGCTACCACGTCAGTATAGCAAAAATAATAAACTAAATAAATAAATATATAAAATATAAGATTATGAATTTAAATCGATAAACATAATTAAATTATGGATTTATAGATCCATAGACTTTAGACTTTAGAGCACAACGACCAAATTTATATAGAACCCTTTTAAGAGTACATTTCCTTTTTACTACCAATTGTCAATTGGGCATTGATCGATTAATATCACTACTCTAAATGTTCATACTTCACATATATGACTACAAAATTAAGAGTATGAATCCGTACCTCAGTACATGTGAGTGATTTATGAACATGTGATCGATTTGTCCGATGTTGATGTTTTTTACGGGTGGGACGAACGTTTACCATTGAGATATGGTACGGGAGTTATGATACCCTCCAAATTACCCTTACATCTCTTTAGTCAAATATAATCCATTCTGATTATCAGGGCACGTACGTTCTATCCATTCTGTTTGCAACCTTTGATTTTTGTCGTAGTTTTTAAGTAAGACATTAGATTAAGGGACATAAACTCATATCAGTTAACAAAAGCCGTTAAACAAGAAAAATGATGTATATTAATTTTCGTATTATTTATGCTTTTGGTAAACTTCAATTTTTTGAATTGCCCTATCAGTCACCACCCTGAAACATCATCATGATAGTCTATGCGTGTTTCTACAAATTACGGGCCTGTTTGGCGTGAAGCTTTTAGAAGCTTTTGCTTTTCATTTTTGTTTTAAAAGCTTCAATCAAATAAAAAGTTTCGTTTGGTAGGTAGAAGCTTTAAGCTGTTATTTAGATTAAAAGCTTCAAACACAAACGCTAACAAGAGAAGCGTTTCACAAATTGAGGGAGCTTTTAACATAGAAAATTACTTAAGTGCCCCTAATCAATACATTATTGTTTATTCTTAGTCCTCATTTATCTATCTACTAGATGAGGACCCGCGACAACGTGGGCTACCAAATCAAAATTGTTATAGATTTGAAGTTATATTTTCTAATTCGATAAATTAGTATATATGTTAATGTGTTACATGTAAAATCATATAATTCGTAAATGTATAGCTTTAAGACCCACAACAACATAAGCGATTAAGTTGAAATTGTTATAGACATTCAATTGAATATGAGTACATTAATTGTTGTAGATTGAAATTTTTATATATAAAAAAATGTAATTAAAATATACATTAATATATTTAATAGTAGTAATACTTAATATTTAAGGGTTTATTAAAAGATGGTTTATTATTTAGTTGGGGTAAAGTGTAACATTATTATTTTTAATATAATTTAATTATTAATCGTTGGATTAAATTAAAAAACTTATCGAATAGTCCAGATTCCTCCATTGTATTTTGGTTTAAATATATTTTAGATTAGATTAGATATTACTTTGTACGTCCCTCCGTATCCTTATTTTCTTTTCTTTTATCAACATTTAATTAATAATTCATTTTTTTTTATCGACTTACATGCATATTTAATATGATGAGATGTTCCTTTTCTATTTTTTTCTTTAATTTGTAGGCGTATACATAAATTTCAATTTAAATGTGATTTCTATATATTATATGCAATTACAAATGGTATATTTATCTATACAATATTTGATTGGTTTTGTTGTTAGTTTCATATCTCATATGCAAATATATATATATCTATCATGTAGATTGCCAATTTTTCATGATTTTAATTTGGACTATATACCATGTCAAATTAATCAACATTTGATTTTAAGAAGAAGATATGCCATTTATCGTGTATGATAAACATGTATGCATTTTACATAAGAAGATATGATATTTACCAAACAGTTTTATACGAATAAAGTTACAGCTTACAACTACAGCCTACAGCTACAACTATTTTGCCAAACATACCCTATATATGGATGATATTTTTTATGGACTCATTCATTTCTACTGGTTATCCGTCACAAAAGGGCAAAAAAAAAAAAATTTAAAAAAACTTTACAAATTCCGCTGACCGTTTGACCTTAACCCTAACCAAAATTTATTTTTACTCGAGTTCCTCCGTCCTAAATTTATTGTCCAACTTTCCATTTTGGGATGTTCACTTTGTACTTTCAACCAATCAAAACATTTAAATGTGGTGAAAGATTAAATCTTATTGGTTGTAGAGTATAACTAGTATACTTTTTTTAAACTACATGTTTTTTGTGTGTGGACAATAAATTTGGGACGGAGAGAGTATTTCTTGTCAAAACATTTTAAATTATACTCCTTCTGTCCCATTACACGTATCATGTTTTGACTTTTTAATGTCTATCTTTTTCAATTTTGACTTTAAATATTTTTGTTGGTGTTATTTAAGACATGATGCAAAATATTTGAATTGATTGGGCTTTAAATGTATTTTTGTTGATATATTTTTTCATCAATTATTATATAACAGAATCAAATATATTTAAAGTAAAAATAAAAAATAAATACTTTGAAAAAATAAAACATGACAATTGTAATGGAACGGGTGTAGTATTACCACCATATATACCCCCTATAAGATCGATATTAGTAAGTAATGAACTTAACCTTAATAATTTATTTTATTGATTTTTTAAGCCGTCATGTCACTTAATTTACTCCGTTGTATGTAATGTTCTGAAATCCGGGTTTCAAGTTAACCCGGCCTAGTGACCGGGTCCGGTTCAATCGGTGGAACCGGCGATTGACCCGGTTTCCAGCAAATTTTCATTAAATATATATTACCAACGAGTAATAAAAGTAAAATTAATTATTTTACAAATAACAAACAAAATTGATAAATACATGACGAGCATTTCAAAAATTGTATAAATTTACATTCATTTCTTACCAAAATAAACTTTACGTCCATTTTATAATTTCATTTTCTACAATACTAAACAATAAAACTACATAAATACCTTTCTATTTAAAATACGGAGTGTTATAAGCATTAGAGTTTGATAAATCATCTATTCAAATAGCAAAAACAACAAAAAATCGAAAACATTAAACCCGGCCAGGTCCGGGTCACCGGGTCACCAGTCCGACCGGAAAACCCGGTAGGCGAACCCGAGTCAAAAACCACCCCAAACCCGATCCTGATTGACCCGGTCCCTTCCCCGGGTTTTAAAGCATTGGTTGTATGTAAGAAACTTTGTATGTGGTGATTACTATATATAATAGTTGGTACATAGTTGACTAGTTGGTTTAATAAGTTGCAACAAATAAGGATAATATATAAATATGTCATTATACCTTAAGAATGTTCATTTGTGTTACTAAACTTTAAAAATGTTCAATTGAATCACGATACTTGTTATTTGGTGCCATCCCGCCTATTTTGCTTAATTTTGGTTAAATAAATAATGACCCAATTGAACATTTTTAAGTTTAGTAAACGGCGTCATCTTGGCTATAAAGAACTATGTCTAAAGTTTGGTAACCTAATTGAACATTTTTACAGGTACAGACGTACAGTATTCCAATTGAATATTTTTAAAATTCGATAACTCAAATGAACATTTTCGTAAAGTATAATGATCTATTTGTGTATTGTCCCTATAAATGATTAGATGCTAATTTGTCACAAATGACATGCCGATCACGATTGACTAATATTATATCTCTTTAAATATTATTGTAACTAGGAAAATGATTGGTAGGTTTAAATTTAGAGGATTAATTTTAGATCTAAAGATGTGATTGGTGAGTTTGAAAAATTGATTTGATGAGATTAAGGGAGAGAAAAAGGCACCAATCGAAAAGTTAGGTCTATTTTTAGGTATACGTAAATAGAACTATTTAGCATTACTCTTGTAACTATTATGTAACACCCCCAAATTTATCGTTTAGCGGAAGTAAGATTTGGGTGTTACTAATCAATAACAAAGCACATAAGATAAAGCGAACGACTCTAAATGCGTCCGTTTTAAACATTACATAAATAATATAAAGGTTTTACATTGTTGTTCTTGTTACAAAAGCTCGCAGCTAAATGTAAAAGATTCTAAGGTATATCTAATTGTACAAAATGTAGAAATGCATGTGAATCTTCTGTAATTTGAATGCGACTCGAGTTAATATTCCTGAGCAGAAGTTATTACTGCTGGGTACCTGGGAATACATGCTAAAAGGTCAGCTAGGAAGCTGGTGAGCTCACAGGTGTAAATCGATGAAATCCAAGTTATGAACCACAAGATTTGGTTTAGTGATTTGCAAACATGCAAATAAAATATGAGTGTATATTATTGCCATGAGCACATAGTTTGAGTTTAACTGAGTGTGCCAGGATCCACATTCAAGGACCTGATCGAGTTTGCCTCCGGCATGTGCCTAATCTACACATGTATGAACAAATGAAAATGCGTCCGTTCGACCGCAGTCGTGGTAGCGCGACTACCCCGGACGGGGATTGTCAATCCCATATGGTACCATACACTAACATTCACGCTATCGCAATATAAACAAACTATGTTGTGAGGGACTTCATGATTAGATAAAACAACTCATGCAATCAATATATCAAGGTTTTGTACTTGTGTTCATATGTAAAACGAAATCGAGCATGTAATCCCACCCCTGAGTAAAAATAGTAAAGAGGGGCTATGAGACTCACCTGAGCCTTTGCGTTTATGTAAATAAACGTAAGTAGAGTGCTAAACAGCTGGTAGGTTCTCCGAACCCGTGACCTTCTAATGTCCTAGACATATAAGGTTGTATAAGTAGATGTCTCGTAAGACCATCCATGCTAGTGTTCATCCCACTAGTTATGTCCAAATACATTTGGTTTGTGTTTGAAATTGTATACGGCCCGTTGGTGATCCGTTTAGTTTTATTCGCAAATTTTCCGTAAGGTTCCTTATAGCTGTAAGTATATATGTATTGGTTGCATAATAATGTATGCGACCGTATGAATATTCATATATCTATATATATATATCCGTGATTACCTATTCGACATTAGCCATTTGAAGGTAATGTATATACATCTGTCCGTGATTATCTACCCGATATTAAGAGTTTTCATGGTTTATTGATTCCGACAAAACTTGCGATAATAGTGTTTTGTCTAAGTGTTAGTTGTCCGACAATGCTCATACGGTAGTGTGAGTTTTATTAAATCTTCTTTGATCCGACATTAAGAGTATTCACGGATAGTATTTATGCGATAATAGAGATACTTGCGTGATTATATTTATCCGACCATAAGGTACTGCGTCAAAGGATTCTCGAACACTGTTCATGCGTGATTAGTAATTCTCGGTCTTGTTTATGCGTTAATGATATTATACGGGAATGATATTCACGGATTCCTGTTTAGGCGTGAATAGATAATTCACGGATTGTGTTTTGCGACAATAGAGTTTATTCACGGAATGGTTCGACAATGAGGTTATTCACGGAATTTGGTATTCACGGACAACACGCTTTTGCGACAATAAGGATTCACGGATTTAGTTTAGTCACGGACAGAAAGTTTTGTGCAGTTACGTTTTTCACTCGAATTCATTTAATTATTTGACTAAGTAAAACTTAGCTAAAATTCATGGAATTTTTATATGATGTTTCCCTACGTCTTAACTTTCTAAATCATATTTTTACATGTGAAATGGATAAACAGAATTAGAGATAAAAATTTGGGAAGTGTCGGGTGTCAAATATGTGAGTTCGGTGACATGCGTTCATTTGAAAATTCAGAACTAAAGTTTTACTAAAATTACCAGATGAGTAAATAAGGGAATTAAAGCTAACGAAATTATCTAACTTTTCCAACTGGTTTCATCGATTTTTGTTGAGTATTCTTTGAGATATGACCAGTTCTTTTTGGCCCATTTTCCTGTCAGGATTCACAGACTGTACATGTACTTTTGTATCCATTTGTTAAAATAGCTATACACTTCAGAGAAATATGAGGTTTACGGTTTTGGAAACTAGACTCGATGAGCTTCATTTAAGAGCCAAGAAACATGAGATTTCGTTAAGTTATGGGTCAGATATCGTCGATCTAAGTCGACCTAAAATTTTATCCAGTGGATAATGTCATTGTCCAACGGTTTTTCACTTTGTTCTTTGGTTTTTGGTTTAGATTTTGGACATAATCAGTAGATACGAATTACTAGCATGTTTATATATGTTATCCAAGTAGTATGAGCAAGGATTTAGAGATTTTTACCAAGGAAATGTAGATTCAAAGCCGAAGGGAGTGGAAAGGTGTTGCTGCTGTCCTTCTTGACTTCGTGCTTGTAAAAACGGCTAAGATGGTGCTAGATGGTGGTGATTTTTGGTGGTGGTTCTTGGAAGAGATGGAGGAGGAGAGTGGTGGTGGTGGCTGTCGTTTTTAGAGGGAGAGGGCAGAGAATGCAGAGAGAAAGTGAGAGGGTGTGTGTGTGTGTGTTGATTTTGTGGGAAATGAGAGGGAATTAGGGGGAAAGTGTCTTAGGATTGGGTTTGGGCTAACTCGTGGGCCCTCTGGGCTGGGTGAGTCCGACCCACTAGTAGGTTGGGCTCGTGAATTGTCTTCCTTGGGCTCGTGTAATTTATCGTTGTCGGTTAAAGTTAATTTGCGGGTTTTGTCGGATTTATGTTATTTCGTAGTGTTTGAATCGTCTATAGCGAAATATTAACCTAACGTTTGTGAATTTTTGTGTTTATTATGTAAATGTTCATTATTTAACTTTTTGTTTCACCAACGTCCATAGTATTATATCGGGACCCGCCCGATATGAAAATGCACGATTTAATCAAATCGCGTACGTGTGTACATATATTAAAATATCAATACACATAATGACACATATAATTAATCTTAATTACATGAATTTACACTTATGATTAGGTACTAATAATAACCCTAATTTGACGGGTGTTACATATTATAGCTTTAATTATATGCTAAATGTCTCTTTTTAATTAAAGTTATCATCTTCATCTCTTAGACCCTTCCCAACAGTGATAGATACTGATAGAAACTGACGCATCACATCAGTGTCATGTCAGCTTTTTCACACAACTAACAGAAACTGACAGGTCCCTCCCAACAGTCATCCGTCACTTTCATTTTCCAAGGACCCACAACTCCAAACTTAATAATACACAATTAATTTAAATAAAACATATTTTATTCAAATTAAAAACATTACCATAATTAAAAAAAATGTTACACTAATAAAAAAAATAACAATTATTGAAATTTTTACGGGTTTTTTTAAAAAGGGGTTAATATTGTTATAATATAAAACTTGAAGGTTTTTTTACAAGTTTGTTAATAATAGAGAGCAACTAAAAGAAACCTTGTTAATTTAAACAAACAGCCGTCATTATCATCGTCTTCATCAAAGCGTCTTCATCCCTGTGTTCAAACAAAACCCCATATTCCTTCACAATAAATCTGATCTTAATCCCAAATAATGAAACAAAAATAAAATAAAAAAACAATTAAATCGCATACGGGACCACCAGCATAAACCGACGGGGCGTCGGTTTTCCGACGGAAGAAACCGACGGGCCGGTGCCATCGGTGTCGGTTTCGTCGGTTAAAACCGACGGAAACTGACGACTCCCGTTGGGAACGGTCTTATGCCGCATGCGGAAAAAAAGAATATAATAAAGCAAAAACGTGATTAGTATATTATCAGTGTTTTTCAAAGTACAATACAAACTTGTAAGTATTTTTTAGATCAATTTGAATATATATATATATTTATATATATATATATATATATTATTAGTTTTCACTTAACTTTCTTTTGTGTTTGGCATTGCCCAAGTGGTATGGCATTGAAAATGCACATACTTCACATGTGTGATATATATATCGGGGGTTCGAATCCGTACCTCAGTGTATGTGGTTGATTTGTAAACATATAAATTGTCCGGTGTTGATGCTCTTTGCGCGCGGATGAGACGGACACATAACATTAAAATATGGTACGAGGAGTAGAGGTATACTACAAATTACCTTTTTAATTTATTTTTTCCGGATTTTAAAAGTTAAACGCATTAAATGTAAGTTGAGTACTGTTCAAGCATAAAAACACTTGATTACAATGATGATGATAGTGTATGAGGAGCCAAGCCTATCACACTCCGATTAACGTGCAAACCCATAATCGAGACTTGGTCAATCGAGGGTGGTGAGGGCTTGATTCTGTGTGAGCAATCGGTTAGAGATTACTCTGGGATTTTATGAGGTGTTGTTTTGAAATGGAAGCAAAACACTAGTATTTATAGCCAAACCCTAATCCGACGTGGAGGGTTTGGTCGTGGGGGAGCAGGACAATTACTGTACTCGAGCTGACGTGGACCAATCAAGTGAGCCGACCAGGTAAGTGGGTAAGCCATGTTAATACACCTGGATATAACGGCTGACGATTGTACCTTTTGTCAGAGAATGTCCGTTCATTGGGGTACGGATCGCTTTATTATTTTGCCGCGGCATCCGTGGATAAAGAATATGACTATCAGAATCTGGGCCCGGGGCGGAACGTATCCAGCACCATTATTCTACTTGGGGGCTGACCCTCGTGTCATGGACTACAAAAGTTGTCCACGGATGTCATCCGGGTCCGGGCCCATTGTTCTGGGCCGATCCCACGTAAGATGATGTACATACATCATTAAGTACATATAATAAACATCATTCCTAACTTTAATGCATATTACACACTTATCCCGATCTTTTAGGGCATCAATGCTGTAACTGAAAATACATTGAATTGATGGAGTAGTATGAGTCTTAAATGTCATAATGATTTATATATTTTGGATAGACAAAAACCTCACTCCTATCAAGAGTAAATATATATATTGAGCCTGCATGTTGATGGTGCGTATATACGTAATGGCAACTCAATAAAGGTACACGATTCAACGGTGTCGAATTCAGAATATATGATCCACTTAAATATACGTCTCAACAAAGAACAACTATTCCATAATAATGGAGAAATATATGTTACATGTATATAAAATCTATAAGCTATATACAATATAATCTATATAAACCAATCATTTAATTTATATAAACCGTGAAAAATATAAAGAAATAATGCACTTCAATAACGAGTCAAATGAGTTGATGGGTTGACATATGAGTTTTTGATTTATTTCGTGTAAAAGTGGTTCAAATTTAATGGCACAAAATTAATTTCTCTCCGATCAAATATATATATGCCTATAACCAAAACATTTTTCCACAACAAAAATGTAGACGCGCATTATTAGTCATCTCATTGTTGAGTGGATCTCCATGTCTATGTAAATATACTAGTCTATTACTCGCGCAATGCAGTGAAGTTTAATACTTCAATATGTTTGGGTTACCTATCATTATGAGTTGATAATCCTAATTTGTGCGTATGTAAAGTTTATGATTCAGGATACAATTAGTGAAAAATAAAAATATGTGAAGTAGATGGGGTTATATTGTAAAATAAGAATGATAATTAGATAACTAATTATAGAAATGTTGAATCTTAATTTTAAGAATTTATATATATAAACTTCTAAGATGCTTTATATATTAACTAGTACAGTGCTCACGCAATGCGGTGGCAATACATGAAAAAGAATGATTCTTTTTGATTAAGATTTAACGATCTTAAGGTTTCCATGCAGTTTTCGATATGATCCGATAGTTACCTTGAGTGAATTGTAAGAGGTAATATCGACCAATCTTTAAGTTCAACGAATAGATGAAATATCAAAATGTTTTACGGTGTAATAATAGCATTTATTCAACTTCCTAAAAAAAATCTAACCATAGAAATGTTGAAATTTTAAAGTTACTAAAAATAAAAGGTTTTTTAAATAAGGGTAAATATGTAATTTCTGATATTTCTTTTTCTAAACATTAAGCTAATTGAGGTAAACCCTTTATAAGGCTTATTATAGATTATATATATATATATATATATATAGGGTGAGGTTCAAATGAGACTAAATTTTGTGTGAGACTAAGGGAACCAATAATATCATGCCACATGTACAAAGAAAATGTTCCATACTACAAAACCCATTTACCCCAAACATCAATTATCTCACAAACGACAAATCGAAAAATCATGAAACTTGCACCATAATTTTCAGCGTTTTATCCTCTTCGATTTGCCGTCCCTCAAGGCATACATCCGACGAAATTTTTTTTTCCATTTTTTTGGTGGGTTTCATATGTTATTAACACATGTGTTAGAGTATTGTGTTTAGGGTTTAGGGGTTAGGGTTTAGGGTTTGGGTTTTGCGGTTTCTCCCCGAAACCCCGAAACCCTAAACCCTAACCCCTAAACCCCAAACCCTAAACGCTTTATAAAACTCTAAATCCTAAATCATACTAAACCCTAAACCCTAATAAACCCTAAACCCTACTAAAACATTAGATCTAAACCCTAAACCATGAACCCAGCTAAATCCTAACCCTAAACCCTAACCATGACCGTAAATAAAATGTACAATCAATCACTAACACATGTGTTACTAATTTATAAAACCCACCAAAAAACCAAAAAAAAATTTTTTATCGAAAGTATGCCTTGAGGGACGGCAAATCGAAGAGGATAAAACGCTGAAAAATATGGTGCAAGTTTCATGATTTTTTGATTTATCGTTTGTGAGATAATTGATATTTAGGATAAATGAGTTTTGTAGTATGAAACATTCTCTTTGTACATGTGACATGATATTATTAATTTCGTTAATCTCACTCAAAAATTATGGACTCATTTGAACCTTACTCTCTCTATATATATATAATCATATACTACGGAGTAATTTAATCAACTATATATAATATTAATCCAATAATTAATTAAAAACTAAAAGGTTGGAATTGGATCATACACACATTATAAATCTCATGGATTCGTGTCAGATAGCTAGAACTTAGGATCTTAAATAAAATATATCCCTGTACGATATGATACGTGTACGTCTCGAGGCATATAATTACAATAATTTATACTTCCTCCGTCTCATATTTATAGTCAATATTTCCCTTTTTGAACGTCCCAAAATAATTGTCCACTTCCAAAAGTAGTATGGTATAATTAACCAAACTTCCTATTATACCCCTACTTATATGTATGTTAGAAAAAGATAGGTAAAAAGTAAGGATAAAACTGTCATAGTACAAAAAGTACAGTGTAATAATTATGTTTTCTTAAACTGCGTGTTTATTGTCCGTGGACAATAATTTTGGGACAGAGGGAGTATTACGGAGTATATATTATTCTCTCCCTCCTGGTCAAGGTCTTGTCTTTAACTATGCACATAATTTTAGGATTCTCCATTAACAAGTTTTTTCATCAATCAAGTTACATCTCGTGTTTTATAAGAGTGGACACTTATTTGGAAGAAAACAAAATAGTTTCTAGGACACTTAAAATGGGATTGAGGCAACATTAACTACTTAATAAAAATAACAATTCAACTCGTTTTTAACTATGGTGATAGCTGCATAAATGGATCAGAGAACGAACTTGTATAAATAAATGATAACTAATACTCCCTTCGTTCCAAAATAAGTGTCATGAATCATATTTAGAAGTCTTTTTTTTTCAAATTTTACCTTAAACAAAAAATTGTGTTATATATTACTTTATAAAAATTATACCAATGAAAATATAATTAAATGCAATTCATTCATATATTTTGTATCAAGCATTATATAACACAAACAAAATAATTTAAGGTTAAAGTTGAAAAAGAATGACTCGAAAAGTCAAACCTAGACACTTAATTTGGAACGGATGGAGTAACTTATATTACTACTTCTAATTATAACCTATATATAAACATAAACATAAATAAAATTTAATTGTTTTCAATAAATATATATAATATAATAATAATAATGATAATATATATATATATATATATAGGGTAAGGTTCCAATGAGAACACTTCAAAAATAAGAACGGTAAGAACACTTCATAAATGCACAATTAACCAACAAAATCATTAGATTCACACTCATACATCTCAAATATGTGAAGAAAAATTGATTATAATATATGCGAACTTTCAGAATACACAAAAATAAAAAAAACGATTGATGCACAATTATAGAGGTAATCATGCATCAATCGTTTTTTTCGATTTTTGTGCATTTTTAGAAGTGTGCATTTGTTTTTCTTTGCATATTTGAGATGTATGACTGTAAATCTAATGATTTCTGTTGGCTAGTTGTGCATTTATGAAGTGTTCTCACCGTTCTTATTTTTGAAGTGTTCTCATTTGATCCAAACTATATATATATATATGAGAACGGTGAGAACAAATCATAACCACCCATTTAACATCAATTGTCCAAAATGGAGGTGATATTTTTGTAATTATTGACAAGTCTTGAAAAGGGTGGTAACATTTTGGTAAATAAGTGGAACTTCATTTTTCATTCACAATACATTTTTTTGTGAATCAAATTTTTCATTTTTTGCTTTACAATGTATTTTTTGTGAATCAATTTTTTTTGAGCTTCACATCAATTTTGAAGTTTGTCATAATTTCATATTAACATATTGTTTTACATTTGAAGTATTTTAAAAATATAAAGCTTCACATCATAAAACTGTGTGAAGTCTTTATAAGTATAAGTTTCACAACAAATTTTATGTGAAACTTAACATAATTTTATATTAACATATTATTTTACATGTGAAGTGTTTTAAAAATACAAAGCTTCAAATTATAAAATTGTGTGAAGTCTTTATAAGTATAAGCTTCACAACAAATTTTATGTAAAGTTTGTCATAATTTCATATTAACATATTGTTTTACATGTGAAGTATTTTAAAAATATGTCTCACATCATAAAACTGTGTAAAGTCTTTATAAGTATAAGATTCACAATAAATTTTATGTGAAGTTTGTCATCATTTTATATTAACATATTGTTTTACATGTGAAATAGTTTAAAAATATAAAGTTTCACATCATAAAACTGTGTGAAGTCTTTATAAGTATAAGCTTCAAAGCAAATTCTATGTGAAGTTTGTCATAATTTCATATTAACATATGTGAACAGGAAAAAAAAACTTCACCCCTTTGAAAACTCTTGTGAAGCTTAATCAAATTTCACATTATTTACAAAAATACCACCGCATTGGAACTTCACTTTATTTACGAAAATGTCACCTTAGAAATCAGGATTTTTGATCAAAGAACAAAATGAAGGGTTATGATGTGTTATCACCGTTCTCACAGGATCCCAAGTATGTGTGTGTGTGTATGTGTGTGTATATATATATATATATATATATATATATATATATATATATAGTTGGGTTCTGGTGAGAACAAGGGGATTCCGTGAGAATGGTGAGAACAAATCTTAGCCATCCATTTTTTGATCAAAAAACCTGATTTTGAAGGTGTCATTTTTGTAAATACTCCGAAGTTTGAGTTTGGAGGGTTCACATCACATTTTTTAATGTAAAGTTTTTTTTTTTTTTTAACTTCACATCATTTTGCTCATTGAAGTTTTTTTTTTAGCTTTACATCATTTTGCTCATGTGAAATTTTTTTTTGTAGCTTCACATCATTTTGTTCAAGCGAAGCTTTTTTTTTTTTAGCTTCACATCATTTTGCTAATGGGAAGTTTTTTTTTTAGCTTCACATCAATTTAGTGAGGTTATGTTTATTATTGTTTTTTTAAACATAAGGTTATGATGGTATAAATTTTTATTTTTATTGGTTCACATATTTTTAATGAGATTAAGTAAATATTTTTTTTGTAAATATTAGTTTTTGAAGAAATTAATGTTTATACATATCAATTCACTACTTCAAACATTGTTGTTAACAAAAATTAAATAAAACTTCACCATGTTAAAACTATTGTGAAGCAAAAAAAATTAAACTTCACCTAGCTATCTTTATGTGAACAATTCAAAATCAAACTTTAAAGTATTTACAAAAATGTCACCTTCAAAATCAGGTTTTTTGATAAAAAATGGATGGCTAAGATCTGTTCTCATTATTCTCACGAAATCTCCTTGTTCTCAGATGATCTAGAGTATATATATATATATATATATATATATATATATATATATATATATATATATATATATTATCTTCATTATTATCTTAATCTGGTACTCACCATTATGTACATAGAAAAGACTATTCTATTATTATATAACATTTTTATTAATACCCCTATCTCATTATCTATTCTTTTTAATTACTATCTTTTTTCCACTAACTGCACTCTTTATCCATCAAATATTAAATCTACCTACTGAACTCTTTTTTGATTGGTTAAATATCCAAGTAGACACTTATAATGGGACATCAAAAAATAATAATGTGGACATTTTAAAAGGGATGACCGTATTACAATATATTTTTATTTTAAAACATTCATTCGCACCTGCATCCACCGTGATACTTTCACTGCTACATTGCTTGAGTATTGTGATAGTAATTAATTATATATCAAATTGTTTTCGTATGCAAGGGCGTCATCATTCCTGCAACCATAGTTTAAGCTCATAGAGTCATAGCCTTGCTCAATTTGCACGTCTCTCTCTCTCTCTTTCATATTTCCATCCCATTATTTTGATTATAAATAAAATAATTCTCCATGTGATTTTTCTATGTTTGACCAGTGTAGCTATATATGTCCGGAGTATTCAAATTAAAAAGTTACAAAATCATCATACGAAATATGTCATAAAGATACGGGATGCATTAATTAGAAAGTGCAAATAAATCACCGAAAGCACTTTTCACATGAATTGATCATGAAATGATTCAATAAATATAGCATATCACATGTAGTTTATATCATACAAGTTGTACAATTATTAATACCTGATATGTGAAATTCCAGGATGCTTGAATTAATATATATTATGAGAAAATTACACAAATCATCTTTTATGTTTTGCTCAAATTTTACTGATAGTCTGTTACAAACTTTAATTACACCAACAATCCTATATTTTGAAACTTGTAACGCCAATAATTATTTAGAGACACGACTCACGACCGTTAACTATTTGTTATAAAGGACCGTTTGTGGAACTTTTTCTTTTAAATTTATTTTCCTCTGAGTAAGTTATAAATTATAAATTCTAAAATATGTATAGACACTTTATTAGGTGTACAAAACATCGTTTTCAGCTTCCCCTTTTCACTTAATAAACCGTCACCAAATTCAATATTTTTCTCCGAAGAAACATCAAATTGTATAGTTCACTACTATCTTTCACCATCTGAACATACATTTGTGGCTAGAAATATTTAGCCACACAGTTGGTTTAAACTTTTCGACGTCGTTATACTTTGAACTTAGGATTTTGTTTAAGATATTTTCAAGTAAGGAATGAATGCCAAAAAAAAAGACGACTACCAAAGTCATTTGCATATAAGATAGCTAAGATGACTCGGTGATGGAGGGTCGCAGGGTAGTGAAAGATGGTGGTTGATTTGGATGTTAAACTATAAATATCAAAATTTAATTGGAGAAGATGCCCGAATCTAATGATGAATTTGCTAAGTGAAATGGGGAATATGAAAATGATATTGTTGCACTGATTAAATATTTATACATAGTTTAGATTTTAAAATTTTTACTCAAAAGAAAATAAAAAGAAAAAAAGTATAACACACGATCATTTTTAATGAATAGTTAACGGTCTTTAGTTTAAAGAACTATTTGCGTTACAAGTTTTCAAATGAAGGATGTTTTGTGTAATTAAAATTCTGAAGGACTATCAGTAAAATTTTGACTTGAAATATTTAAGAAATAAGTCATTGAAAGTAATAAATGGTGGCAGATATGAAAGTTTAATGATTTTTACGTAATCTTTTACATTTGAACATTTTTTATGTTTTGGTACGAACAAAAATAGTAATGTAAACATTAAAATAACAATTTGATTGTATTTATTGAATCAAATGGAGTATAAAATACATATGAAACCTCTTTTACCACTAAATTAAGTGGTGAATATATAATTTGAGAATCTTGCAAATGGCATTGGTGACACCAATCTTACATTATTCAGTTTTAGTTACTAGTACTATTTTCTTTAGAGGGAGCCAAGGAGCAGAGCAGTGTGAGATGACTCAAAGTAATTAAGGACCACACCGAAATCACAATTGCATTCTCAATGTGGTTAACAACGTGAGTGGGTCAAAGTGATCGTTATGACGTTGAGTTATTTTTATTTAAAATTTTTAATATATGTTTTATGTGTACGTAATTATTTATAGAAGTAAACATTATGTGAATAGGTGGCTACGATTAAAAGTGAGTTGCAGTGTACGTAGTTTTGGTGTGATAATAATATAACATTGACGTGATGTTACAACCGAATTATATTGAACGAGTTATATATTTTTATCACAACTCTATATATTTTCTTGTATAGATACAATTAACCCAATTTTATTGATCACTTTTTTTCTTGTTTAAATACAAGTTGATCGATTACTTTTACATTATAAAACTACGGAGTATAATCAATCTATCTATAAATATAGTATAATTATACAATTAATTTGGAATTTGGAAAAATTATTTACCATATGCAAAAAGCAAGGCGGATCAACATTGACCGTCATATTGGGAAAGTCACACACTCTCCGTGAGCAAATTTCTTTCACGCAACTACTCGTACATTTTAAACCTATTTAGTCATCAAATATTTTTTTTTATTTCTACATTTAAGCATTTTATTAATGTATACATATAACGATAGATTATTAATTATTAATAATAACAATAACAATGATAATAATAATAATAATAATACGTCCACAAACTATTTACCTATTTTTGTCCTAGTAGCATTTTAAAGAATTATAAGATCAAGGGTTAAGTATCTAGAAATGCATTCAACTTGTCTTGAATGTCTATTGTATGTATCATATTTACGGAAAGTGTATTTAATGCATCCAACTTTCAAAAACGATTTATTGTATGTATTTTGATGATGTGTCGGCCGTTTACGATGCCATGTGGCGTCCGTAGAAGATGACACGTCATCAAAATACATACAATAAACTGTTTTTTAAAGTTGGATACACCTCCCGTAAGTATGATACATATACAATCATGACAAGTTGAATGCATTTTCAGATACTTAACCCTAAGAAAAATGATTAACATGTTCTTCGAGTCGACTAGGAATTCGTTGGAATATATCCAACACGTTAGATCATGCTATTTACTTATTATTAGTTGGAGATGCCTTTACTAGAATCGTCATTAGTGACGACCAAATCTGTAGTCATTACTTTATTTACAAAAAAAAAAAAAAAAAAACTATTTTTTATTATTAAAAGTCAATGCTTATTTTCGGCTCACGGAACCACACCATAGTTATCATACAACCTATCACATGGTAACATAGTTTTCAGTTTTTGTTATAGATTCATTCAATTACTACATACGGAGTATATAAATACATCTAGTCTCCTTCCTCTCCTTAGTCCTTACATTAAAATAAAACAAGAATTTATTGTCTGCCCTGTTTCTGGGCCTCATCATAACTAATTTTGACAGTTTTTTTTAATATAATAATTAATAATTAAATAAATAAGCTCATAAAAACTGTTGTGTGTTAAAATGAGCAAACAGAAGACAGATAGAAAAAAGAAGGTGAGCAGCAATGGATCATTTCGATCGGTTTTCATGCATGCTGATGGGGTCGACATGTTACTTATGACTCTCGGGGTTTTCGGTTCGATTGGTGATGGAATTTCGATGCCGACCATGTTACTTATCACCAGCAAAATCATGAATAGTATTGGTGACTCTTCTTCTTACTCAATGGATACTTTCGTTGATAAAATGAACAAGGTGAACTTTTTTTTTATTTCCTATTAATTTTATTTTTTGGTGGCGATTTCGATACCATATTTGATGGGTCACTTTTTTATACCACCACACAGTTACAAGCTTTGAAAAAGTTACAGAATATTGAGAAACCTTTAGTTATTATGGTCATCGAATATTATATTTCTTTATGTCCGGATGAGAAAATATAAATGAAATTCATATTCATGGTATCAAAAAAGATAATTGGGTTTTTAATCTTTTTGTTTACAGAATGCCATCAATCTTTGTTACATGGCTATTGGAATATGGGTGGCATGTTTTCTTGGTAAGTTACTGTTTAAATTCTTACGGAATAATTTTTATATTTGCCATTTTTTGGGTCTCTTTAAAGATTAAAAAATAATAATTAAACTTTTGCTATAGATTGATATACTTGAATGTTTATGTTACTAAAAAAAATTGTTGTAGAGGGGTATTGTTGGGCAAGAACAGCAGAGAGGCAGGCATCGCGATTGAGGTCAACTTATTTAAAAGCAGTTTTAAGGCAAGAAGTGGCTTATTTCGATTTGAATGTAACAAGTACTTCTGAGATCATTACTAGTGTGTCTAGTGATAGCCTTGTGATTCAAGAATTTATCAGTGAAAAGGTACCGCTGTGGTTCGTTTTTTTTGTTTTTGTTTTCTTAAGTGTAAAACACACACACGCCTAACCCGTTGTATATTCGTTTATTTTGGGAACAAATGAAACTGCAGATGCCTATGTTTTTGATGAATGTTTCTATTTTTGGAGGAGCATATATAGTTGCATTTATATTATTGTGGAGGCTAGCAATTGTTGGAGTTCCATTTATTGTAATATTAGTTATACCTGGATTGATATATGGAAGGGTGTTAATGAGCTTAGCTAGAAAGATTAGGGAGGAATACAATAAGGCTGGTAATGTGGCAGAACAGGCGATTTCTTCGATAAGGACGGTTTATTCGTTTGTAGGCGAAAAAAAGACGTTAGCAGAGTACTCTGCTGCTTTGGAAGGGACTGTGAAGTTGGGTTTAAAGCAGGGTTTGGCTAAAGGAGTGGCGATCGGCAGTAATGGTATCACTTTTGCTGTTTGGGCTTTCATGTCTTGGTACGGTAGTCGGATGGTGATGTACCATGGCGCTAGCGGAGGTACTGTGTTTGCCGTTGGAGCTGCCATTGCCATCGGTGGACTGTAAGTTTTTAATTGTATCTATTTAACCACATAGCCTATTGTTTACACATTCTGTCTGAAGTGAAACTAGAACCCATAACCTTTTCGTTGTTAATCGAGTTATTGCAATACCTTAAAGCCAATCCATTGGTTTCTTGTTCCTGTCCTTGTATGTTCTCTATAAGGGGGATATATATATTATATATATGTATTTTTAAAAGATTTAAATACGTTCCAAATATGGGTGTTATGTTCAGAAAAAGAAGGGTTTCTATAAATAATCATTAACACAAAAGGATGGAGACAACAACCCTTACTGTATTATTTTCAGTTGTAATCAAGTTGCATTTCTTTTGTGAATGTGAAAGGAAAGACACAATAATAGTGGTGTATTTGACTTTTTTTTTTCAATGAAAGGTGATAGATCAGTGAATTTCTTATTAACTCTAAACTTGCATATTCTAATGATAAGGATTAAGATTTAATTAATATTTTGATAACGACAGATCACTGGGTTCTGGATTGTCCAACGTGAAGTACTTTTTCGATGCGATGGCTGCTAGCGAACGTATAAGGGAAGTGATCAAAAGGGTCCCAGAAATCGATTCTGACAACATGGATGGGGAGATATTACAAGAAGTATCTGGTGATGTGGAATTTAAGAACGTAGCTTTTGCTTACCCGTCAAGGCCAGAGTCTATGATATTCAAAGACTTCAATTTGAAAGTTCCTGCAGGGCTGACGGTGGCATTAGTGGGTGGGAGTGGATCAGGTAAATCGACAGTGATTGCATTATTGCAAAGATTTTATGATCCTCAAGGAGGGGATATATGTGTAGATGGCGTAAGAATTGATAAGCTTCAACTAAAATGGTTAAGATCACAAATGGGTTTGGTGAGTCAAGAGCCTGCCCTATTTGCGACAACCATAAAAGAGAATATACTTTTCGGCAAGGAAGATGCAACGATGGAACAAGTGATTGAAGCCGCAAAAGCGTCAAATGCTCATAACTTCATCTCTCAGTTGCCTCAAGCCTATGACACCCAGGTTTGTTTTCCGTCCTCCTATCACATATCGTAAATCTAGCTATTGGTGACAAAATGGATGGGTCGAACAAACAAATATTGCGGTTTGGAAAAGCCAAAAATTTTTTTTTACACCCGGTGAAAACCAGTTGGGTTGAATTGACCCGCAACTAATTATTTTTTGTTCTTTTGTGTTTTATAGATCAAATTACCATGGTAATGTATGAGACAATATCTATTATTAAAATGTAAACACGATACTTTAAGACTATCTACAATTCTACATGATAAACAATAAAAGTATGTCGATAGAAAGGTAACAAGAATATGTGGACTTGTGTATTGGTTCTTAAAATAGTACTAAAAGTGAATCGGGTAAATGAACACTAGGAAAACGTAACTTTCTTGGTAGCTTCTAGCTGGTGGTTCATGATGGTATCTTTTGATCCTTTTGGTGAAAGATCTTTGCATAAAAGTCAAAACTAATAAGAAAAAAAAAAACATAAATAAACATGGGATGTGTGGAGCAGAGAACTTAACACATGCTCTGAATCACAAGTTCCAAATATGTATACATTATTATTATATGTATGCATGTATGGTGTATTTTGTTACCTCTCATTGTCAACTTTGTCAACTCTAGTGTACAATATAAAGTTGAACCTCACCTACATGAAGAATATAAAATTAGGAACACTATTTTAATGTGTATATCGTATTTTATATTCATTAAATTAGTTCAACTTCCCCCCACATGAAACTCCCTTCCAAAATACTCCGTATATTATTATTCTTTTGACTTTTTTTGACAAACACTTGCACATCTCGTGTCTATTATTTATATACAAATGTATCAATCAATAATTGAAGATTTGAACCATAAAAACTAGTGTTCATACTTTGATGTACTTAGCACAAACACCTTAATTATTGCTTAGAGAAGACTTAGAGACATACATAGAGAACAATTATTAAGCATGTTTTTGGCCTCATGAAGCTTGATATAATGATATGATATGAGTAATGTTGTATGTGTCGGAGCTTTTAACAACATGCAATTTATTTTTGAATTTGTGATAAACAATAGGTCGGTGAAAGAGGAGTTCAAATGTCGGGTGGACAAAAACAAAGAATTGCGATTGCTCGTGCTATAATCAAATCACCTCGTATCCTTCTTTTGGACGAGGCAACAAGTGCGCTTGATACAGAATCAGAACGAGTTGTTCAGGAAGCACTCGATCACGCGGCCATTGGTCGAACCACCATCGTCATAGCTCATCGTCTTTCCACCATTAGAAATGCAGATGTGATAGTAGTGGTCCAGGATGGTGAGGTGGTAGAGTCTGGGTCCCACGATGACCTCATCCAGCTAGAAAACGGATTATACACATCACTCGTTCGCCTCCAAGAAACCAAGAAAGATGATGAACCACCTAACCCTTACGCACCTGGACCATCATCAGTTACCTCAACATTTGATGTTCACAGCACGAGCAGCCGTCGACAGTCATTAGTGAGCCGTTCAAGCTCCACGAACTCGGTCAACCGTGGAGGAGGCGAGAATGTTAGCTTGCTGGCCAACCAAGAATTTCTGGTCCCGTCCTTTAAGAGACTTTTGGCGATGAATAGTCCTGAATGGAAGGAAGCTCTGTTAGGGAGCATAAGTGCTGTTCTATTTGGTGCAGTTCAACCACTTTATGCTTATGCACTGGGGTCAGTGATATCGGTGTATTTCTTGACAGAACATGATGAGATCAAGCATAAAACGATGATTTATTCTCTGATTTTTGTTGGTTTGGCGATTTTCTCAATGGTAATCAACGTCATTCAGCATTATAATTTTGCGGCCATGGGTGAACATTTAACCAAACGAGTCCGAGAGAGGATGTTGTCAAAGATACTAACCTTTGAAGTTGGGTGGTTCGATCAGGATGAAAATTCAAGTGGAGCCATTTGTTCGAGGCTCGCTAAAGATGCCAATGTGGTATGTATTCGATCTATTTATGTTAAGTTTATAGCGGGATTGCCATCTTTTTTAAGAGCATTTGGATAATTATTTTAAGAAAATACCGAAAAATTATAAAACGTGTCTAACTTTAAGTTTACATAAGTTTTTTTTTTGATAAAACATAAATATCCATCTTCCACATCACAACTACAAATTCGAAAACTATATATGTTTTATGGTTTACTATATTTTCCTTTATGGAAAACGAAATCATCATGTTTTACATTTGAATAACGGTAGAGGAGGTTTTCCCTGTTCAGGTATCAGATAGGACGAATATTTTTATTCCGTTGTACGCGGTTAACCGGGTTATCCCGTGAGCATTTCCGACTCTTTCTCTAGCCAACCCAAGATATTCAATCTTTAACATTTGAATACAATCTACACGTACAAAACACTTATCATTTAGTAGAAGTGAAATATAGTAAAAATATAATTATCTGTAAATAAATGCACCAAGTGATGAAAGGTGTCAACAATATTTTTGCAGGTGCGATCATTGGTGGGTGATCGAAGTGCTCTTCTAATTCAAACATTCTCCGCGGTGACAATTGCTTTCACTATGGGATTGGTTATTGCATGGAGGTTGGCACTGGTTATGATTGCGGTTCAGCCGATTATCATAGTATGCTTCTATTGCAAACGAGTTTTGTTAAAGAATATGTCACAAAAAGCCATGAAATCACAAGATGAAAGCAGCAAGCTGGCGGCCGAAGCAGTCTCGAATCTACGTACAGTCACTGCCTTTTCATCTCAAGCACGAATTCTCAAAATGTTGGGAGAGGCCCAAAAGGCGCCGATGCGAGAAAGCATCAAGCAAGCATGGTATGCTGGAATCGGGCTCGGGTTTTCTCAGAGCCTTATGGCTTGTACTTGGGCTTTAGACTTTTGGTATGGTGGGACATTGATTAGTAAAGGTGAGCTAGGTTCGAAAGCGCTTTTCCAAACGTTTATGATTTTAGTAAGCACTGGAAGAGTCATTGCTGATGCTGGGACCATGACAAATGATCTAGCTAAAGGTTCTGATGCAGTGCAGTCTGTGTTCGCGGTATTGGACCGTTACACATTGATAGAGCCTGAGGACCCAGATGGTAAGAAACCTGAAATCATTACAGGCCATGTAGAGATACGCGATGTGGACTTTGCATACCCTGCTCGTCCTGACGTCATGATCTTTAAAGGGTTCTCCATTAACATTGAAGCGGGTAAATCAACGGCGTTGGTCGGACAAAGTGGGTCAGGGAAATCAACCATAATTGGGTTAATTGAGCGTTTCTATGATCCGCTGAAAGGCGTGGTGAAAGTTGATGGAAGAGATATAAGATCATACCATTTAAGAACTCTTAGGAAATATATAGCACTTGTGAGCCAAGAGCCAGCGTTATTCGCTGGTACCATACGTGAAAACATTGTATATGGGGCTTCCGAAGAAGTTAGTGAATCAGAGATCATAGAGGCTGCGAAAGCGGCCAATGCTCATGATTTTATAGTGGTTTTGAAAGATGGGTACGATACATGGTGTGGTGATCGAGGGGTACAACTCTCCGGAGGACAAAAACAACGCATTGCTATAGCCCGTGCCATATTGAAAAACCCTGCTGTCCTATTACTAGACGAAGCCACCAGTGCATTAGATAGTCAATCAGAAAAAGTTGTTCAAGATGCACTAGAGCGAATGATGGTGGGGCGAACAAGTGTGGTGGTAGCGCATCGGTTGAGTACCATACAAAATTGTGACACAATTGCGGTCTTGGAGAAGGGGAAGGTGGTTGAGAAAGGGAATCATGGTTCTTTGCTAGCAAAAGGGCCGAGTGGAGCTTACTATTCGTTGGTTAGTCTTCAAAAGTCAAATAGCTAATTGACCATGCATACGATCAACTAAATTTGGTGGAGAATTGATCTTTCGGTTTCTTAACTTAGAAGATCGGAATTCACAAATGTAGATGTAAAACGTTTTTTTGATGAGTTTTGTGAAATCTCAGGATGGTACATAAGTATATATTTGGAAGGTTTGTTAATTAAACAACTCATGTTAACCCTAAAATGATCCTGAAATACACTCGATACATTAATATGCGTATACACTGATTGAGTACAAATTGTTAGATGAATTGGCCCAAATGACAAATTGACAATTGTTTGGTTGATAATTGGCTAGTGATATTTTTACAGTGTGGTTTAAATGAGTAAAACAACTTTGAGTGGAAATGGATGAACCAACCAGTATTTGCCACATGTCACAAAATTAATTTTCCCTCACGCTTTTAAAAATCAAATATCTTACAAACGGTAAGTCGAATTATTATAAAAATTACACCATAAAAATCAGTCTTTTTGTTCTATTCGATTTGCCATGTCACAAGTTATACTTTCGACGACTTTTATATTATGGGTTTTACAAATTGTACAATATTAGTAACACATGTGTTACCAGCTGGTATCACATGTGTTATTAGTCGGTAACACATATGTTAGTCACCGATAACACATATGTTACCCGCATGTAACACATGTGTTACTCGCCGGTAACACATGTGTTAGTTGTTTTCAAAACCCACATGAAAAAAAATTCGTCGAAAGTATACATTATCACATCTCTAATCGAATGGAAAAAAATCTAAATTTTATGGTGTAATATTTATGATTTTTCAACTTACAATTTGAAAAATATTTACATTTAAAAAACATGGAGGAAAGTGGATTTTGTGACACGTGACACACTCTGCTTGGTGACTCATTCTCACCCAAAGTTGTTGTAATCATTTGAACCTCACTCTATTTTTACCATCACTGGCGTTTGAAATCTAAGGTTATATATATGTATACTAGTGTAAATTCCGTTCGATAGACGGTTTCATACGATATGATAAATTGGAAATTATATGCATAGAAATTAAAAATAAGAATAAGTATAATTTAATTAAAAATTATGTAAAACGATAAATGTGTATGATTCGTTGGAATATATTAAAAGAATTTGATAAACTCTAATACATATATTCTTATTATGTTTGGAAGATGATATATTGTAGGATTGGTACCAACATTTTGTAACTAAATTTCTAGTATTAAATTAATAGATAACTCATTTAAGTGTGATTGCTTTTTATTTTGGTATTCTTTTGTATATATTGAACATGTAGACTCTAAAACATTAATACAAAGCTCTCCAATGTTTGATTTTATAATCTGAATTACACGAGTAACAAATAAGACTTTGAAATATGTCAAAAATTAAATAAGAGTTCAATTGAGAACATTTAATGTCAGATGAAATATTTAAAAATCAAAATGATGTAGCATATATATATAAATTCATTAAAATAGATTGAGACTATAATAAATTTATTAGCATTGTAATAATTATCATAATAGACACTTGATATTAATAATAGTTCATATCAAAGGCCCTTTTAATTACATATATCAATATATTTTATTATTTAATTCAAGTATTAATTATAATAATAAATTTGATAAATTTAATTTATTTTACATGTCAAACTTTCAAGAATTCACCATGCCACATCATATTATTGTTTGTAAAACCCATCCACATGAGAGAAGTGGATGGCCTATTAGTATATAGGAAAGAGGAAAGATATGAGTGAACAAATCACATATCTTTTAAAATAGGCCATTTGAATAAGAAAAGAATAATGATATCTAGATCATTTTGCTGATATTTAAACATGGTGAGCGTCAAAATTCAAATGCCCTATTTTAAAAGAGATGTGATTTGGTCACTCATTTTTTATAGTTACACTACAAGGTTGCATCAAAATGATTTTACCTTGTACATTCTGAATATTAGTATATTATAGTGTACTAGAAGGGTATATAAATTATTACCCATTTTGAAATTGTGATACATGGCTATACATTCAAGTTTGCAATATATAAAATTTAAGCATGAAATCTTTCAAAAAAATTGACTCATGTAACACATGTAAGTTCTATATGCTGGAGAAAATAATTAAATTTCAGGGTTTGTTACAAAATTAGGGTGTGTTTGGCAAGTGGCTTATGGGGGCTTTTAGTGGTTTGAGCTTCTACTTTTAATAAGCCTCAGCCCATAAGTCTTGTTTGTCAGCACAAAAACAATGAGCCTAGAAGCCCATAAGGCTTTTTGAAAAAATAAGACCCTAGAAGCCCCTAAACAAGAAGCTTCTTAAAGTGGCTTTTAAATAGAAACCCAAGCCCCAGCTCTAGCCACAAGCTCCAGCCTCTAGCTCCAGCTCCAGCCCCAACTCCAACCCGTTGTTGCCAAATACACCCTTAAACTTAAACGAGTATAATTTAATGGTTATTCGATACTTAAATAAGTAAAGGCCCATATAGAAAGACTAAGCAATGTAAGTGAACCAAAGCCCAAAATCTTTGCAGCGTAACTTGGGCAAAAGCGTTAAGGCCCATATAGAAAGACTATGCAAATATATTTACAAGCTTCATTTTACTAAAAAACAATTTTAATTTTTTACACTTGTGATTGGCAAAATCAAGTCTTGCTTGAATAAATCAAAGGCTCCCAGCTCCCGAGTTTTTAGTGAAAGAAGAAAATAGAAAAGAATAAAAAATAGTAGAAAAGAAAAGAAGAGGAATAATACTTTTACGTTCATGGGTTGAAAAGAATTGGAAAGAAGAGAAATGAAATTTATACGATTTTGTGTTCCTTAATTGAAGAGAAATGGAAAGACTTTACAATTTATAACTTGTTTCATCTTCCATCCTTCTATTGCTTCTCGCTTTTGGAAAGAAAAGAAACTCAAATCCTTCTCACATCTCTCTTCTCTTCTCTCCGTAAAAAAGTTTGGAATACAATGTGATTTGCATTTCTTTCCGCTTCTCTTCTCTTCTTTCGTAAAAACAACTCGGGAGCAGGTCTTTTTCACCTTTAAACAAGTAGTCAATGATGCAATTCAAGTTAGCAGATATCCCCATTGCTCAATATATTATATCGTATAGCATATGAATCGTCAACAGAAAACTAATTATTGTTGCAGCGATACGTTTAATGATATTATGACTGATGTTGTAGCCCAACAATATATATGTCCGGTTATAATAAGGTTCTACTCTAAAGTCGATTGGTGATAGATAACATGCAAATATAATTTTCTTTCAATTTTCGCTATGCGATTAGGTTTGCACCCAGCAAAACTTTTACATTACGAGGGATAAGTTGAGTTGCTCGTATCGCCACGTATTGATTGCATCCCTGTGTCTAAGAACTCCTTGATAAAAATTGCAATATTTATTCATGAGTAAACAAATACAGGAAATCAAATACAATATGTTTGCAATTTAAGTATTACATTTTATAATGTGCAATAATATAAGCATGCATGTTTCATATATAACGAATATATATAGCGACAATGACATATTATTATATTATTATATTACGATGATGATTAATGAAGATAAATTTGTAGCCATAATTGGTAGCAAGTAAGCAACAAAATAACTAATTTGTAGCCGTTAGTTTTGTTTTATTAGTGACCAATAATTAATTTGTAGCCATTATTGATTAGCAAAAACTTATCCAAACTAGAAAACAGAAGTCGAGGCTTAATTAAATACGGAGTAATATGTTTACACTAACTGCTACCATTACGTATTACATTTTTGTAATGTCCAATAATAATATAAGAATGTTTCAAATATAACGAATTAAACATCATATTAATGGCATACGGAATATTATATTGATATATAAAAGAGTCTTTTGTTTTGTAAGTGACCGGTAATTTGTAGCGGGGAGTGATTGTTACACACAATTTTCTAAAAACCGTTAATCGTGCTTATCGTGCTTTACGGTGTTATAGAGTACAACAATTGGTGATGTAAGGAGAATTTTGTGTGCCATACGAATCCTCAATCTTAGCAAAACCTTATTCAAAATAGAAAACAGAACTCGAGGCTTATATTCGATTCATGGACCAACATCTTAATCGAGTAATTATTATATAACTTTTCACACATAAGTACATAACCTCGTTATCATTTTACTAATTAATAACCACATGTATATAAATACAGTAGTCCCTCTACTAAGCTAAAACTCCATTTCAGTCCACTTGTTAGTATAAGTAAACAGAGTACATAGACAGATAGAAAGCTTAGCAATGGATCATTCAGGTCAATTTTCATGCACGCCGATGGTACTGACAAGTTCTTGACGGCTGTTGGGTTTGTAGGTGCCATTGGCGATGGAATTTCGATGCCAACATTGATGGCTTATAGCTACTAGTACCATTGTGAACAATATGGGAGATTCCTCTACTTTATCCATCAATGTCTTCACTGAAAAAGTCTACCAGGTCCGTATTACGCACGTATATAAGTCAACTTTATGTATATAAAGTATAGGTGCTCAAGATATATCTGAATGGATTTTAACTTTTCGTTGACAGAATATCGCTAATCTTTGTTACATTGCTGTTGGAACATGGGTCACATGTTTTCTTGGTAGGTTTATGCTCGGGTTATACTAATTTGATCACTTTTTTAGATATAAATATGTTGAAATTAATCATAAAGATATTTTTATTCGCCCTTTAATTGGCTCTAACATTTTTCCAATGTTAATATAAGTTCTAACATTAAAAAATTAATGAGGTGTCTTGCAGAGGGGTATTGTTGGTCAATAACTGGAGAGAGACAAGCATCGCGTTTAGACCGTTTGCAATCGAAACACCGCCCATTTTTTAATTGTCACATCATAATAACACCACAACATCATTTTATCCCACATAATCATAACACCAGAACGTCCCCTTTTCCCCTGGGCCCCACTAATTTCTACATAATTTTCATTTATTTAACAATACAAATACAATTTAATTAAAAAAAATACAATTCAATTATTAATAAAAAAGTTTTAATGTTACCATTTGAGTATTAAAAAAAAAAATTGGATAGTCAAAGTAAAAAAAAAACACACGGCAACCATATTCTTGCATTAAAAAATACAAACATTTAGAAAAACAAAAAGAATAAGGAAAAAGAATAAAAAAATCAATAACGCTCGTTCTTCCCACATTAAAACTTGCACGACGCTCCGCCACAACGCCGCCGGTTGCGGGCGTTGTGGTGTTCTGATTGCTGAAAACGCCCATTTAGTTCTTTGTGTTTTTTACTAATCCATTTAGTTCAATCAGCTGAGTGTATAAGTTTGACTGATTTCATTTTAAACATAAATGCAGGTGCCAGTATTCGTGATGGCAATTGTTGGTAAATCATAGAGGTTGATTTATATTACTAGGGACTAGGGATGTCTAAATCTTAAGCTTTTAATTAAAAAAGTTTGTCTAAAGCTTTTTTTTCTTCTTGCATATACATTTTTTTTTTTTTTTTGAGAAAAGCTATCGGAGTTGCTCTAATAATAATATACATATTTCATACGCAGTTCATGAGTATTAGCGCAGACCGATGATGATGGTGAGTTGGCAATACTCCAATTGAAGAAACCAAACAAAAACTAAACTAAGTCCGTAATAATACTTTTTTTTTCTATTTAGCCTGCATCGGTTTACTCCGATCAGTCGATCCGTATCGACGATTCAACCGTGCCGACGAGGTCAAATCAATCGATCCGTCCGGAGTTTCCGATTCCGGGAGATGGCGGTTGCACGATTGATCTGGAATTGCGATATGAGTGTATAATTTCAGATCTCCGGCGACCTCTCTTCACTAGACCGTCAAATCGAAACGCCAACTCGAAACAAGGTTTTGTGTATATTTACTGTTAATTTCTGATGGTGGTTGGTGGCGTGCAGGTAGTATTTTAAGAGTTGTTGGGTGTATCTAAATTAGGGTTTTATATGGAACTTTAGGAAGATGGTGGTATGTTGCAATAGGGGTGGCTGGAAGATCGATGTCCGGAATCAATGGCAAGCTTCGGTTGTGAAAAAAAAAAGACACATAGATTGGAACACCCTTTGTGAGAATGTGTTAAACTGAGGTTGGATCCTCTGCTACACCACCATATGTTCAAACCAATTGAAGTTGAAGCCTGAAGGTGTTAACTATAGATGGTGTCCTTGAAGAACAAAAAGGTGTGTTACTCTATTATTTAATTCTTTGTGTTTTTTTATTTATTTATATCCATATTCATAAATAAATAAATATAAATATAAATATTGTTATTATATTACGGAGTATAATCATATATATACGATATGATACGATTGGAAATACGAAAAAAAAATTAACAAAAAATTTTTGGAGCAATAAAAAGAAAAGGGTATTCCTTATTATTATTATATACATACATATATATATAGCCAAAAGTTCAAATGAGAACCACAAAAAGGTACAGAACTGCGAGAACTTTTAAATTATAGAGATTTGAGCATGTTTAATGATTCAATTACATGTGAACATTGATTTAGATCAATGAAAAAAGCAAAATAGTTTGAGAAAATATCAAAATAACCTTTAAAATCAAATTTATATATTTCGTTCACATGTGCACATTTGGTACCTTTTGTGAACGAAATATATAAATTTGATTTTAAAGGTTATTTTGATATTTTCTCAAACTATTTTGCTTTTAACATTGATCTAGATCAATGTTCACCTGTAATTGAATCATTAAACATGCTCAAATCTCTATAATTTAAAAGTTCTCGCAGTTCTGTACCTTTTTGTGGTTCTCATTTGAACTTTTGGCTATATATATATATCAGTTAGTAGATGGACAATAACTCATTTGGACGGCCATGAAAATAAGGAAGTACTGTACTTGAAAATGCAATTGTGTGCATGCACTTAATAAAATGGAAATTTAACTAATGAGATGCGATTTACCTAAAACTTGCGAATAGAGTAAAGGAAAATGATAGACTTGCGAAACATTTACAAATTTTCGTTACAAAAAGATGTCAGCTTGTTGTGATTGAAAACAACCAATTTCAACCAAAACATATAACAACCTCAAACAGGTGTCTGAATTGCTCGTCTATAAGGTGATAAACTGATAATAGTACTCATAACATTATCAAATGCTTCTTCATATATATATATATAACAAAGTAGATACAGGTCTAGAAAATCATATCTCATTCATTGGTGCAAATATGTCTCTACAATAAAAAAAGAAGAAGAAGCATAATTCAAACATAAATTGAACTTGTAGTGGGCAAAATTTAAGCTAGCTTCGATAAATGATAGACCAGAAGAAAACAAAAATGTACTTTTGTCTCCACCATCAAACAACTAAGGTTAAAGATGCCAATCTGCCATTACAAAAGGAAACCCCAACTTATGAGGCCGGGTAGATATAATATTTGGGCATAAGTAATTTTTAATCATTTTGATGCGTTTTAGTTGGAAATAAACACACAGACCTATATCTCCCGTTAACCGCCCACAAACACCCCTAGTTTAATAACTGGTTGCTCGAAGACTATATAAATTTTTTCCCCAAAGCTTTAACAGTAAAATGGATAATGTGGCTGAGTAGTTGACTGGTTGTCCGTACCACCACTGTAATGATTCCGCCCCCTTCATCCAAGCACTTCTTGATCAACATTGCAATATTGATATTTGACTAAAATATATAAGTCTAAATAATTTGCTTACACTAACTGCTCATATTATTATTTAAGTATTCCATCTAGTAAGGACTTTATCGTTTTATTGTAACGAATAATTAGTAGTCATACTTTGATCAGCAAAAGAAGTCAAGACTTATATATATATATATATATATATATATATATATATACTAGCATAATACCCGCACAACGCAGCGGAATACTATTTTCTATTATGCATAGTTACTGGATTATAGTCATATAGTATATTTGTTTTTAACGGATTTTATGTGATAGTGCTCAATAATGATTTTGTTCGTAAGTAGAGTTTAGGCTTTGTAATATGATGTTGAAGGGAGAAGATTATGAAAATGATGTATATGTTATATTTAGAAATGTTGAATCTTAAATTTTAAGAGTTACTAAATACAAAACACCAAGATGCTATATATATTAGTATATGTATGTATGTATGTATGCATGCATGTATCCAATTCATGAATACACATCTTAATTTTTAGACAACTCTTCAGTCTTCACATGCTAACGTTGTTTTTATACTTTCAAAGTTTCAATACAATCAACAAATATAAATACAGAAGTCCCTTACTTCCTCTACCTTTAGCTCCAAATTTGCCTTCTGTTTCTCAGTCCCCGTGTTAGTATGAGTACACAGAAAACAGAAACAAACAGAAAGCTTAGCAATGGATCATTCAGATCGATTTTCATGCATGCCGATAGTACTGACATGTTAGTGATGACTATTGGGGTTTTAGGTGCTGTGGGCGATGGAATTTCGTTGCCAGCAATGTTACTTACAACTACTAGTAGCATCATGAATAATATTGGAGCCTCGTCTACTTTACCAGTGAATGTTTTCACTGAAAAAATCAACCAGGTCGATATATATGCATTAATTATTTACGATCATATAAAAGTCAACTTTATGTGGATTATTCTCAAGATATATGATTGAATCATAACCAATTGTTTGCACTTTGCAGAATGCTGTTAAGTTCTGTTACATCGCTATTGGAATGTGGGTTGTATGTTTCCTTGGTAGGTTTATCCTCAGATTATAATAATTGATCATTTTCATAGTAGAAATATCAAGGAATTATACCTGAGGAATAGAAGTCATTATCCTAGCGGTATCTGGGTGGCTTATTACCAAAACGTTATAGGTTCACCGTTCACGTCTCAATTGAGCTATAGGTGATTTATAAGCTGTGTAATGGTGTGCAAGTTTTTTTCTGTTGAAAACGAATAAAAAGAACTTGAAATTAGGATTAATAAATAAAATTTTAATTTGCCCTCTAACACAATTCTTTGATGTTAACATAAATCGTAACATTAAGAGTTTTGTTGCAGAGGGGTATTGTTGGTCAATAACAGGAGCGCGACAAGCATCACGATTGAGGTCAACTTATTTGAAAGCAATATTAAGGCAAGAAGCGGCCTATTTCGAATGTTAGAAGCACAGCTGATATCATTGCCAGTGTTTCAAGTGATAGCCTTGTGATTCAAGAAGTCATCAGTGAAAAAGTTTGTCCATAAAATCTCTCGTGCTTATTAATCCATTAACTTCAGTTAGTTGAGTGTAGGTTTGATTGTTGTGTTCATTTTAAATATAAATGCAGGTGCCAGTATTCGTGATGGATATGTCATTCTTTTTTGGAGCATATGTTGTGGCTTTTATATTACTGTGGAGGATGGCAATTGTTGGGCTTCCATTTATCTTCATTTTGATTATACCTGGTCTGATCTATAGAAGGGTTGTAATGAGCTTATCTAGAAAGATCAGGGAGGAATATAACAAGTCTGGTACTGTCTTGGAACAGGCGATTTCTGGCGTGAGAACAGTTTATTCATTTGTGGGTGAGCATAAGACTATAACCTCTGATGCATAGAAACGGCTAGGTAGGTGCCGTTCCCGTTTCAGATACGGCCGGGAAACGGATACGGGTATGAAACGGCTATGAAACGTTTCATGATTCCAGAAACGTTTCCGGTCAGGTTTCTGCGAAGTTTCCGGTAAGTTTCGTGTAAGTTTCTGGGAAGTTTCCATATTTTTTTTGGGTTTGCATGGGCTTTTGTAATGGGCTGTGCATTAAACCCTGCGACTACTTCTATCCCTTATCTTCTTCTTATGATCGACGTCGATATCAATTCCCTACTCTTCTTCTGCGACCGAATCAAATACTGATTTCCAACGAAATGTTAAGTTAGGTTTAAGACAGGGTTTAGCTAAAGGGATGGCGATTGGCAGCATTCATGGTGTTGTTTTTTTTGTTTGGTCTTTCATGTGTTGGTACGGTAGTAGGTTGGTGATGTACCTTGGAGCTGAGGGAGGAACTGATTTTGCAGTTGGACGTGCTATCGCGTATGGTGGACTGTAAGTGTATTTCAGTCTTGTATTTAGCCAATCGGGGTGTCTGCATTCTTCATCTGTCTCACAAAATTATCTAACTGTGTAATAAAACATCATTTCTATTAAACAAATGATTAGAAATTTAGTTTAAAATAAACTTCCTATTTTATAATCTTGTTTGATTTCTCCGATTAGGAAGTATTGACAATTATATAGCATTAGTTCATAATATTTTGAGTTTAATTTAATATATTAACCTTATTTGCTATTGTTATATATCATATTTAATTTCACAGCTAGATAATTTTGATACCCTTTTGTTTTCTTTGATAAGCAATTTGCAGTTTTAGTTAATCTATGTGAAACAAAAACACTAAAGTCTTGTGTTTGAGTTCCTTTTCTAACTGATTTTTATCTCATTAAATTGATTATTTACATTATATATATACTTGCTTATCTTTTCATTTTTATTGATCGATTTCAAATTTTCACTAGTATCTTAATAATTTCGAGAATCTCAGATCATCGGGTTCTGGATTGTCCAACATGAAGTAATTTTCAGAGGCAATTGCTGCCAGCGAACGTATAAGAGAAGTGATTAAAAGAATTCCGGAGATTGACTCATACAACATGGAAGGGGAGATGCTACAAGAAGTATGTGGGGAGGTCGAGTTCAAGAATGTGAACTTTGTGTACCCATCAAGGCCGAATTCTGTAATATTCAAAGACTTAACATTAAAATTCCAGCAGGGATAACTGTAGCTCTTGTTGGTGGGAGTGGGACAGGTAAATCTACGGTGATTGCATTGTTGCAAAGGTTTTATGATCATCAGGGAGGAGAGATTTGTTTAGATGGGGTGAGGATTGATAATCTTCAACTGAAATGGTTAAGATCACAAATCGGTTTGGTGAGTCAAGAGCCTGCTCTATTTGCGACAACCATTAAAGAGAACATACTTTTCGGCAAGGAAGATGCATCTATTGAAGAAGTAATTGAAGCTGCAAAAGCTTCAAATGCTCATAACTTCATCTCTCAGTTGCCTCAGTCTTATAACACCCAGGTTCGTTTTCATTTTGACAAATAATAATCATATTAACCTTATTCTGAAAACTTTAATGAAAAGGATTTAGAGAGTGCAAGTATCGTTTCACATTGTTAAAGGTTCAATATACATATCTTTGTTTTCACATTTTGGAAGTCCCCGTCCTTGATCTTGACTCTTAAGGAGGAAGAGATATATTTCTAAATAATACCAACTTGCACAAACTACTAAATTGCGTCCTTTGGTAACATTAGATCATCTTTTAATCAAACCCATTTTACAAGTTGCCTTCTACTTCTCATGGAATATTATATATGTAAAGCATTGTTTTACATAAGTAACATATAGCTCTTCCAGAAAGCTTGAGTTTTTATTTTATAATATAGCTCTTATCACATGTGAGTTATGTTTAATATATGCTTAAATTTGTGGTACAAAATAGGTCGGAGAAAGAGGAATTCAAATGTCTGGTGGGCAAAAACAAAGAATTGCGATTGCCCGTGCAATAATCAAGTCACCTCATATCCTTCTTTTGGATGAGGCAACAAGTGCACTCGACACAGAATCAGAACGAGTTGTTCAGGAGGCACTTGATTGTGTGGCTCTTGGCCGAACCACTATTGTCATAGCTCACCGCCTTTCCAATGTTAGACATGCAGATTTGAGAGTTGTGATCCAGGATGGCGTTGTAGTCGAGTCTGGCTCCCACGATGACCTCATTCAACTTAAAAACGGTTTCTATACATCCCTTGTTTCCATTCAACAAACCAAGCGAAATGAAGAAGCTCCTCATAATCTTAACCAGCATGGATCATCATCAGTCACATCAACATTTGATGTTCACAACTTGAAGAGTCAGGTGAGCCAGTCAAACCAGGGTGGTGGAGACAATATAATCTCAAGGGTCAACCAAGAAATTCATGTTCCATCCTTTAAGAGCCTGTTAGCATTGAACATTCCTGAATGGAAACAAGCATTGTTTGGGAGCGTAGGTGCTATGCTGTTTGGTGCCATTCAACCACTTTATGGTTTCGCAACGGGGTCAATGATATCGGTATATTTCTTGCCGGATAACAATGAGATAAAGCACTCAACAAGAATTTATGCACTGTGCTTTGTTGGAATTTGAGTTTTCGCTATTGTAGCCAGCATCATTCAACACTACAATCTAGCAGCCATGGGTGAGTATTTAACAAAGAGTGTCCGTGAAAGGATGTTGTCAAAGATACTCACCTTTGAAATTGGGTGGTTTGATCAGGATGAAAATTCAAGTGGAGCCATTTGTTCAAGGCCCACTAAAGATGCCAATGTGGTACAGATTTTCTGTTTAATTGGCTTATTGCAAGAAACTACATTTCATTACGAACTAATAGTATATCCAAGTACTTTGGGGTTTTCATTTAGGGGTTGGTATTTGGGAATGCATCCAACTTGTACCCGATGTCTATTGTGTGTACCCAACTTATGTTTATTATATTTGATGCATCAAATTTTTCAAAAGTATGTTTTAGTGTTTTTGTGACGTTTTGATGATGTGTAAAACTATCCGGATGCCACGTGGCACCTTACACGAGAGACACATTAGCAAATACATCAAAACACCCTTTTTAAAAGTTAGGATGCATTAAAAATAGCAAATATAAGTTGAGTACGTACAATAGACATCGGGCACAAGCTAGATGGATTCCCAGACACCAACCCTTTTTCATATATCAGTGTAAGAATATGTCATCAATTAATGATTTTGCAGGTGAGATCTTTAGTGGGTGATCGCAGCTCTCTTTTACTTCAAATATTCTCCACTATGGCCATTGCTTGCATGATGGGGTTGGTGATTGCGTGGAGATTGGCGGTGGTTATGATTGTAGTTCAGCCGATTATAGTCCTCTGCTACTATTTCAAACTTGTTATGTTGAAGGACATGTCTCAAAAAGCCTTGAAATCACAAAATGAAAGCGGTAAGCTTGCATCTGAAGCTGTCTCAAATATCCGTACAGTCACTTCATTCTCATCGCAAACAAGAATCCTACAGATGCTTGAAGAGACCCAAAAGGCACCAATGCGTGAAAGTATGAAGCAAGCTTGGTATGCTGGATTCGGTCTTGCATTTTCACAAAGTCTTATGATATGTATTTGGGCTCTAGACTTTTGGTATGGTGGGAAGCTGATTAGCAATGGCCATCTTGGGTTGAAAGCATTTCTCCAGACCTATATGATTTTAGTAAGCACTGGGAGGGTCATTGCTGAAGCAAGAACCATGACAAGTGATCTAGCCAAAGGGTATGAAACAGTGCAATCAGTATTCACAGTTTTGGACCGTAGCACTTTAATTGAACCCGAGGATCCTGATGGTAAAAATCCCGAGATCGTATAAGGTAATCTAGAGATATGTGATGTGGACTTTGCTTACCCTTCTCGGCCTGACGTCATTATCTTTAAAGGTTTCTCCCTCAATATTGAGGTTGGGAAATCAACGGCGTTGGTTGGAGAGAGTGGGTCCGGAAAATCAACCATAATTGGGTTAATCGAGCGTTTTTATGACCCGACAAAAGGCATTGTGAAAGTTGATGGAAGAGATATAAGATCGTACCACTTAAGAACTCTTAAGGAAATATATAGCACTTGTGAGCCAAGAGCCTACCTTATTTGGTGGTACTATACGTCAAAACATTGTAAATGGGGCTTCTGAGGAGGTAAGTGAATTAGAGATCATCGAGTGTGCCAAAGCAGCCAATGCCCATGATTTTATAGCAGCTTTGAAGGATGGGTATGATACATGGTGTGGTGATCGAGGGTTACAACTCTCAAGAGGACAAAAACAACGTGTTGCTATAGCCCGTGCCATATTGAAAAATCCTGCGGTGTTATTACTAGACGAAGCCACTAGTGCATTAGATGGTCAATCAGAAAAAAGTTGTACAAGATGCACTAGAGCAAATGATGGTGGGTCGGACAAGCGTGGTGGTAGCACATCGGTTGAGTACCGTACAAAGTTGTGACACAATTGCGGTTTTGGAGAAAGGAAAGGTAATTGAGAAAGGAAATCATGGTGCACTGATAGCGAAAGGACCGAATGGAGCTTACTACTCCTTGGTTAGCCTTCAAAAACACAACTCTACTAACAATGTGATTGACTAAAGTTTGGTGGAGAAAGTCGCGTTTAAACTTGGAAGAACGCATGTCTTGAAGTAGAACATTTTAGGGTGATGATGTTGCCACAGGTTCTTTTATTTTTGACACGGGCTTTTAGAGTTAATTGACACATATACCCTTGAAATAATTTTACCCCAACCTATACACAATAAGATTTTCTCTTGGAAGTCTGAACACATACTAAAACTTCTTTTGCTATTTATTTCGATTATCTCGTGTTTATTCAATAACCGTTTCTTCATTATGTCTCCAACGGATTAAACTTAATAGTTAATACCCAAATGAGTGCGCAAGTATATACCGATCGTTTGGTCTTATATTAGTCAATATTAACATAGACATATTGATTTATCAAGAACAATGAGATTAATTTTTGTTCTTTAGTTCCTTATAAGTTATTATAACAGTAAACTTCAGAGTTAGAAATAGTATGTTCATCATCAAACAACAGTTAATGAATACTTTAAGTATTTCATAGAAGATGAATCGAGGGCCAATAAAAGCCCCAATTTTTGTGGATTTTCTTTTGCTATACGATTCGTATATTTTTGTGGGTTTTCTTTTGCTATACGATTCGTATATGTGTTAGTCGGTGTAGGTGAAGCTTAGGCATGCCGAGATGACAACGCAACTGAGGTAAGTTTACAGGGAATGTAAAGGGGTGTAGGAATTGGGAGAGAGAAGATGGTTAAAATGATTTAAGGGTATAATTGACAATTAACTTTAGATGTCTGTGTAGAAAGAAAAAGTCCATGTGACATTATCAGCCTTTTTTTATGTTTGAAACGTTTTGAGATATCTCAGGCCGGATGGTTATAAGTCAAAACTCAAAATGTAAATGTGTAATTAGTTAATTACAAGCCAGATTTGAAGATTTTCGCTAAATATAAGAGAGGCAGTTAATCATATATATATGGACTCCAACAATAATTCTGCGTAGCAAATGATATTTGAACTTAAACATAAAACAGGCCGAAATTGTAATCTTCTACTTTATCACGTACTTGTAACTGTTCATCTTATACAACATTTAAATTTTAATATTTGGACAAAAAGAGAAAACAAAAAGATGTATAACAATTAATAACTACGTCTTTTATTAATTTAGCATTGATGGATATGATGGAATTAATAAAAGACGTAGTTATTAATTAATTTTGTATTTCATTGCACGTCATTTTGTCTGAAGTTATAACGACTACTTGGTGTTTGTTTATTCAGACGATATAAATAATCAAAAATTACAATAAAAATCGGTACTAACTAATTAAAATTAAAATATTCCCTACCGAACTACTCCGAATTTAATTTGCAGTAGTGATAATACAATTAAAGAAGACCAAATTAGAAGACTCGAGGCTTCTTCTGTTTAGTCCATGAAAGACCACATGCATTAATCATTAGTTAGTTATTTAAATTCTAATAATCTTAATCATCAACTTGCTGATACATAACATCTATAATCACAGGTAGTCATTCCGAATGACCTTCAATTCGGATTAAGTTCTTGTGTTAACATGAGTGATCAACAAATCTCAGAGACGGACAGAAAAGTCTGCAATGGATCATTCCAATCACTTTTCATGCATGCAGATGGAATCGACATGTTTCTGATGTTTGTTGGGCTTATAGGTGCCGTCTGTGATGGATTTGAGATGCCGGTAATGTTAATTTGTACCAGCACCATGATGAACAGCATTGGTGACTCTTCTTCTTCATCCTCGGATGTCTACCTGGACAAAATCAACAAGGTTTATATTATACATAGATAGATATATTGATTGATCATGATCAACGCACGATTCTATCTAGCTAATTGTGCTTCAAATACTTGATTACAGAATGCTGTTCATCTGTCTTATCTGTCCATTGGGAAATGGTTTGCATGTTTTCTTGGCCTGCTCCATATTTTATTTTCTTTTAAAGTTGATTGAAATGGAATTCATATGATCTAAATAGTTTTTGGAATTTCGACAATAACAAGATTTTCAAAAAACGAAGGCGATTCCAGATTTATTGAAGGAGGTCCATATTAGAGCGTTTGAGTGGATTAACGCTAGAGATGAAAATATGAAGATTTCTTGGGCTGCTTGGAAAAATCCAACCACTGGGCAATTTTGATGTAAAAATCTTGTTGCGGTCAGTATGCCTTTTTGTGATCTGATGGGATGGTTCGATACTTCGATTGGTTCCAATTCACATTTATCGACCGGTCCGATTGTTTATTGTGTCCTATTCGAAGGTACTTTCTGAATGAGTGGCAATGTGGGTGTATGGTTTGCAAGTGATTGATTAATTAGTTGGAGCTTCTGTTTGTGGTTCCGGGAGAGTTGGTAGTCAAAATGAAGTAGGTCTCGTTTCTTTGTTCCCATTTGATCCTTCTATGTTGGTTTTTTCGTAGTATTGTAGCTATTTTTCAATGTTGTTTTTATTATTTTGCTACTTTCCACGGTCCATATCTTACATCTTATTACTTGGGTTTTAACAGTAACTTTTGTTTTTCTTTGCAGGTGTTCTTGTTTTTTTATGGTAGTAAGCATTTTTCAAAATATTAATATTTTTTTTAATTTAATAATAAAGATACTCAAAAGTCGTCGTGTATTAGATGGAGACACCTTAACTAAATCATCGACAAACAAATGGGGAGTTATTATTTATCGGGACAAATTTACTATTTGTTTAAGAAATTATATTTTCTATTGATACCCACGAAACCTACCCATTTTGAACAAGTTGAAAGTATTAATTATTACTAGGGAGTAAACTTCATAAATGGTCCCACCTGTTTACATTGATTTACGAAAATCATATCAATACTATTTTCACTTTTTCAGACCAATAAATTTACATTTTGATTGAAAATGGTTCATCCTCCACCACCTAAAATGACTAAAGTACCCTTTGATCGTTTAGATCTTGACTTTCCGAAAATGACAAGAGAAAAATGGCACTTTAGTCAATTTAGGTGGATGATGGATCATTTTCGAGTAAACCTATACTTATTGAATTAAAAAGCAAACAAAAAAGTATAGGGATGATCTTCGTAAATCGATAAACCATAGGACCATTTATGAAATTTACTCTTTTTTAAAAGACTTGAGAATGTACCTGCTTAATCCCAGTTGCATTAAACTGAGATTCGTCCTCTGTCCCTGTGCTTAATTCCCACTCTTGACAACCACTTAGTTCTTCAGTTGACATGGGTAAACAGAGTACGGAGACAAACAGGAAAGCCATCAATGGATCAATTCGGCCGCTTTTCATGCATGCAGACTGTGCCGACATGTTTCTGATGGTTCTTGGACTTTTAGGTGCCATTGTTGATGGAATTGGGACGCCGGCAATACTATTTTGCACCAGCACCATCATGAATAACGTTGGAAACTTTTCTTCTTTATCCAAGGATGTTTACATTGAAAAAATAAACAAGGTCAATACTCTATTACATTACATGTATTTACATATATATAAATCAAGGAGATGTCATTTGGCTACTAGCAGTACGCATCTTGTGTACTGTTACATACGTATTGCTAGTAGGAAATCACAGATCATAAACTCATACAGTAATTTAAAAGTAAATTGGTTATGATGAACAAAAGTACAGAACTAATCAGGTTTTGGTTTCGGTTTTACAGAATGCTGTTAATATTTGTTACTTGGCCATTGTAAGCTTGGTTGCGTGTTTTATTGGTATGTTTTAGCCCAAATTTCATATCATGTTTAAAGCGAAAAATATATCAAATGAATAAGTGGTATTGCAGAGGGGTATTGTTGGTCAAGAACAGCTGAGAGACAGACATCAAAATTAAGGTCAACTTATTTAAGAGCGGTTTTAAGGCAAGAAGTGGCCTACTTTGACTTGAATACCTCAACTACAAGCACGGCAGATATTATTACAAGTGTTTCGAGTGATAGCCTTATCATTCAAGATGTCATAAGTGAAAAGGTATGTCCTGCGTCCATGAGATTTCTATGTTCTTAGTAACTGATCGAACCCTTAAGAATCAAGATCATTCGGGTTGAGTTATGTTTGGAAATATAATACAGGTGCCAATGTTGGTGATGAACGTAGCAACTTTTCTTGGGGCAAATATTGTGGCATTTATTTTACTATGGAGGCTAGCAATTATTGGGCTTCCATTTACTATACTCATAGTTATACCTGGTCTGATTTACGGAAGAGTTTTGATGAGCTTATCAAGAAAGATCCGAGAGGAGTATAGTAAGGCTGATGCGGTGGCAGAAAAGGCAATTTCTTCAGTCAGAACAGTTTACTCGTTTGTGGGTGAAAATAAGGCCATTATGGAATACTCTGCCACCTTGCAGGGGACAGTTAAGTTTGGTTTAAAGCAGGGCTTGGCTAAAGGACTTGCAATTGGCATTTACGGTATCGTTTATGCCATCTGGGCTTTCTTGTGTTGGTACGGCAGTAGATTGGTGATGTATCATGGAGCTAGAGGAGGAACCGTGTGGTCTGTTGGAGCTGCAATCGCCGTGGGTGGAGTGTGAGTTTTTTTCCCCCTCCTTAATTACTCTTTTTGATAAGAAAATGATTAGTGTTTTTTAACATGTACAGATCATTTGGTTCTGGATTGTCTTCCTTGAAGTACTTATCTGATGCAATGGCAGCGAGTGAACGTATAAAGGGAGTGGTCGAAAGACAACCTGATATTGATTCTGACAACATGGAAGGGGAAATATTACAAGAATTATTTGGCAAAGTTGAATTTAAGAATGTAAAGTTTGCATACCCATCAAGGCCGGAATCATTGATATTCAAAGACTTAAATTTAAGCGTGCCGGCAGGCAAGACGGTGGCTTTGGTGGGTGGCAGTGGGTCTGGTAAATCGACAGTGATTGCATTGTTGCAGAGGTTTTACGATCCTCGAGGAGGAGAGATTTGTATAGATGGGGTGAGGATTGATAAGCTTCAACTAAAATGGTTAAGATCGCAAATGGGTTTGGTGAGTCAAGAGCCTGCTCTATTCGCGACAAGTATAAAAGAGAACATACTTTTCGGCAGGGAAGATGCCACAATGGAACAAGTGATTGAAGCTGCAAAAGCTTCAAATGCTCACAACTTCATCTCTCAATTGCCTCAGGGCTATGACACCCAGGTTAATTTTCAAAAAAATATATATATATTGTAAAAATACTAATGAACGTGTTTCTTGATTTTTATATTAAAACTATATAATAATATATATAACTGACGACACCAGGGAGATGACAAGTAGAAATTAATTAATATTATAATATAAGCATAATTATAATTTTAGTCATTCATGATCGCATCTCCGGATTGGATTCTTTGCGTAAAAGATCCCACTTTGGATGATTTAATATAGAAGGAAACATGGGTGTCTGGGCCAACCCTTGACACAAACTCATGGATGACAAGTTCCATATATTTTTGTATATTAGTTTAATGTCTTTTGTTTGAAAGATATGACCTTTACCTTTCTTATTTCTCTTTATTTATTTTCATAAACATTTCTGTAATCTTATTGTTATAGTTTACAAAAAAAATATCCTTAAAATAACATGGTATGTAATACGGAGTATTTATAATGCAAGAGTTTCAAGTTTACTGTAAATCATGCAACTTAAATGTGTTGTTACTATCAGGTTGGCGAAAGAGGAATTCAAATGTCGGGTGGGCAAAAGCAAAGAATTGCAATTGCCCGTGCTATAATCAAATCACCTCGTATCCTTCTTTTGGACGAGGCAACAAGTGCACTCGACTCAAAGTCCGAACGAGTTGTTCAGGAGGCACTTGATCGTGTAGCCATTGGTCGAACCACCATCGTCATAGCTCACCGCCTTTCCACAATTAGAAATGCAGACGTCATATTGGTTGTCCAGAATGGTGAGGTTGTTGAGTCTGGCTCCCACGATGACCTTATTCAACTTGAAAATGGTTTCTACAGATCACTGGTTCGCCTTCAGGAAACCAAGAGAAAGCATGAACCCCCAAATCAATACCCACCTGGACCAACATTGATCTCCTCCGCATTTGATGTCCATAACGCTAGCAGCTGTCAGCAGTCAACAGTGAGTCGGTCAAGCTCTTCAATCTCTATCAAACGAAGTGGAAAGGACGACTTTGCTTCACAGGCAGACCAAACATCTCCAACTGCATCCTTTAAGAGACTTTTAGCATTAAACATTCCAGAATGGAAGCAAGCGCTGCTTGCGAGCGTGGGCGCGATGTTGTTCGGTGCAGTTCAGCCAGTATTTTCCTTCTCGATTGGATCGATGATATCGGTCTATTTCTTGGCAGATCATGATGAAATCAAGCAGAAAACAATGATTTATACATTGTCTTTTGCAGGTTTGGGAGCTTTCACGATAGTAATCAGCATCATTCAGCATTACAATTTTGCAGCCATGGGTGAGTACTTAACGAAGAGGGTCCGAGAAAGAATGTTGTCAAAGATACTTACCTTTGAAATTGGGTGGTTCGACAAGGATGAAAATTCAAGTGGAGCCATCTGTTCAAGGCTCGCTACAGATGCCAATTCGGTATTCTTTTTGCACTTCTATTTACCGGTTTGAGTAACATTTATTATTCTTGGATTGTAAAAGTGACTTCTTTGTTAAGAACAACATGTTCTTAGAGTAATTGATGTATTAGAATGTCACATTGATTTTGCAGGTGCGATCTTTGGTTGGTGATCGATGCTCGCTTCTGATTCAAGCATTCTCAGCGGTGACGGTTGCATGCACAATGGGGTTGGTGATCGCGTGGAGATTTGCTTTGGTACTGATAGCGGTTCAGCCACTCATTATCATATGCTATTATTGCAGACGAGTTCTGTTAAAGAACATGTCACAAAAAGCTATTAATTCACAAGACGAAAGCAGCAAGCTCGCATCTGACGCTGTTACTAATCTTCGTACGATTACTTCCTTCTCATCTCAAACGCGAATCATCAAAATGCTCCAAGAGACCCAAAAAGGAACAATGCGAGAAAGTATTCGGCAAGCTTGGTATGCTGGATTTGGGCTCGGGTTTTCTCAAAGTCTCATGGGTTTTGCTTGGGCCCTAGGCTTTTGGTATGGTGGCAAGCTGGTTAGTGAGGGTCATCTTAGCTCAAAGGCATTTATCCAGACTTTTATGATCCTAGTAAACACCGGCAGGGTCATTGCAGAAGCCGGAACCATGACAAATGATCTGGCCAGAGGATCTGATGCAATGCAGTCGGTGTTCGCAGTACTCGATCGTCACACCATGATAGATCCTGAGGATGTTGATGGTAAGAAGCCTGAGAACATTACAGGCCAAGTAGAGATATGTGATGTTGACTTTGCTTACCCGGCTCGGCCTGACATCATGATCTTTAATGAGTTCTCCATCGTTATTGAAGCTGGCAAATCAACCGCGTTGGTTGGACAAAGTGGATCCGGGAAATCAACCATAATTGGGTTAATCGAGCGTTTTTACGACCCGCTGAAAGGCGTTGTCAAAGTTGATAGAAGAGATATACGGTCGTATCATTTAAGAACTCTAAGAAAATTTATCGCACTTGTGAGCCAAGAACCAGCGTTATTTTCTGGTACTATACGCGAAAACATCGTATACGGATCTTCCGAGCAAGTTAGTGAATCAGAGATCATTGAGGCTGCAAAAGCAGCCAATGCTCATGACTTTATTGCCGTTTTGAAAGATGGGTACGAAACAAAGTGTGGTGATAGAGGGGTACAACTCTCCGGAGGACAAAGACAACGAATTGCTATAGCCCGCGCCATATTCAAAAACCCTGTGATTTTGCTACTAGATGAAGCCACTAGTGCATTAGATAGTCAATCAGAGAAAGTAGTGCAAGATGCACTTGAAAGAATGATGGTGGGGCGGACTAGCGTGGTGGTGGCACATCGGTTGAGTACCATACAAAGTTGTGACACAATTGTAGTTTTGGAAAAAGGGAAAATGGTTGAGAAAGGAAACCATGGTTCATTACTAGAGAAAGGGCCGAGTGGGGCTTACTACTCATTGGTTAATCTTCAAAAGCCTAATTATACAGACCATAAAATGGACTGATAAATGATGGAGAATTTCATGTTCTAATCACAATTCTCAGTATTTAAACAAGATCGATGTGTACTCTTTAAGTTTACATTTTACAACAATCTAGTATACTAGGGAGGTATGAATAATTGATTAGTAGAAACGAAAGTAACACATACCTTTAATATCAAAGCTTGTACATATCAATCAGGATCATTGTTTATGATACCATTATTACTAGCGATATATAAATACAGCCAATTCTTCTTACCAACAAGGAAAGTTCCCGTGATTGATTTGAATACCAGATTTTGAGCTTCAAGGCCTAAATTTTTATTCAGGAAAATGATGGCAGGCATTTAACAAAGGTTTAAGTGCTATTTAACGTATATAACTATGTGTTAGACCTTCATTATGTGTATGTGACAAAATTGACCGCCATTGTATGTACGCAACTATTTATTTTTGTACATTGTGTGTATTTTGGTGACTTGCACCTTGTAAACATGTCACGTGTCACCCTATATTTGATAACATGTCACCAAAATATACACAATGTACATAAATATATAGTTTTGTACATACAATGGCGGATCCAAAAATCCAAGTGATCCATAGCACAATTTTTTTTCATAGTATTAAATAGATAATTTTTTCATGAACATGTACGATTTTATTAGAAATTAGTATTTTTTAGAATAAATAACATATAAAATGGATTAATCATTTATCAAACCAGTAGCAGAACTTGTTTGGACCCGTAGCAATAGCAATAAAATCAACATTTTCTATAAAAATTACACTTCGCATGACAAATGGACCCGTAGCAAGCGCTACCCCTAACTTCTATATTGTTTTGCCCCTAATGACGATCAATTTTATTACGTACGCACAACGAAGGTCAACGGATAGTTATACACATTAAAAAGCACTTAACCCTTTGACAAAATCATGATTTGCTACAACCTTAGGTAACAAACAAGCCAGATATCGCTCATAAGATCAGAACACGGTTCTTAAAATAGCACTTAATTGAAGAAACATACAAGTCCTAGCAGATCATCAATTTGTTTACAAGTGACAATTATATATATATATAAAAAAAAAGCAGACAGATAAAAACAGTAAAAGAACTAACATAATACCCTGTCTTTAACGCTTCATTCCGGATTCAAAAACTCTGCTTTCTCGATTCGCGAATATCTGATTATTAAGCAATTCAAACAAAGCATGGTCACAGTCATATAGTTGAATTACATAAATTTCTGCATGTAATGTACTGTATATATTTGTAAGTATAAGCATGGTTACAATCTTCAGAATTAAAATTAGAATCAAATATAAAATGCAAAAATTTCTATTATGTAATGTATGTACGTGTATGTTTAACTGTATAAGCATGGTTGCGAACCTGTATAGTATGTTTATAAATTAAAATTTTCTCATAAATCCCAAAAATTTCACAGAAATCCACTGATTTTGCAATTAAATTCCGCAAAAAGCCTAAACAATTCGCAAAATCCTAAAATCAATTTTCAAAGATACAGCATAAATGTTAGAGTAAAATTTTTGCAATAGTATCCGGAAAAGGAAGAGAATGCCTACTTGGCAACGAGTAGCAACTAATATTTGGAATTAGATGAGTGTTCCAAATGATTCCATGTTTCTTCTGAGTTAGGGTTTTGCATTTCAAATGCGACGTAGTCTTCTCTTAGTTAAAACGTAGATAGAAGATGGAGCACCGGAGACAGCTGCTGTAATCTTAATTGGAATCGGCGATGGCGCCATCTCTCGGAGCTCCAGAACGAGGTGGAGGTTTGTACCCGGGTGTTATCGGTCGCCGTGATTTGTTAGCACTAAACAAGACCCAACAAACATTGTTATGGTTTGAGTTTGATCCATCAAAGGCCCAATCAAATAATTGCTATAATTTGAGTTTGACCTCCCAAGTGTTTTTGAGAGTTTGAGCCCAATTTTACTTCACTAGTAGGAGATCCGTACCATACAGCGGTAAACCGATAACAAATAAAAAATTCTAATGGTTTATGATGATGATCAATGTCTAGATAATAGTTTTACAAACACGGCTACCATGTTCTAAATTTTTAATAATTTCTATTTTTGCAATCTTGATAATTGTGTCTATTATTTATTTTATCATAATAATCATGGATAACAATGGTTTCGATTTATATATTATAAAATAAAGTTTGATTCATCAGTTTAGATTAAATGATTGTCTTAAAATCTTGCAAAACGTTGATAAATGGCAATGTTGATCAATTCAATAATTTTAACTTAATGTTTAATTTGAATAATTATCTCGCAATCTTACAATCGTTTAAGAGAAATTAACAAAAATGTCACTTTTTCCGAACGTATTTTTCATTTTGCCACTTCAAAAAAAAAGTTGCCGATTTGCCCTACCCGTCCGCAGGTCGCAGGGTGCGACCTGCGACCCGTATTCCACGACCTGCGACCCATGCGATTTCCGAGTAAAAGACAAGCAAAATGAGTCGTAGCAGTTTGGTCGCAAGTCGCACCATGCCACCTGCGACCGCCATACGAGTACGAGATCAACCATCTTGCGAACGTTGTGTTGTTTTCATTTAATATATTTTATGTTTTATAGTTAATTAACGTAATGTTTTGTTTTTCTTTGATAACTTTTTATATACAATCTATAAAATAATTCTGAATATATATTCACGATCAGTGTAAATTTATCTACGTTTCGACATAAATTTTATCGTCATATGTTATGTATTTAACGAAAGCATTTTTTAGTCTCGAAATCAACTTTTTTAATATCAGAATGTAGATAAAAATAAACGGGTCATAGTGGTATATTTAAATTTATATGTTATACTACATTTAGATTTATATGTTATACTACATTTAGTTTACTAAATCCAAATATAGTAAACTTTTTTATTTCTATATTTAGATTTATATGTTATACTACATAAATCTAAATATACCACTATGACCAATTTATTTTTATCTACATTCTGATATAAAAAAAAAGTTGATTTCGAGACTAAAAATGCTTTCGTTAAATACATAACATAGGGCGATAAAATTTATGTCGAAACGTAGATAAAATTACACTGATCATGAATATATATTCGGAATTATCTTATACATTGTATATAAAAAGTTATCAAAGAAAAACGAAACACTGCGTTAATTAAATATAAAACATAAAATATATTAAATGAACACAACGTTCGAAGATGGTTGATCTCGTACTCGTATGGCGGTCGGCGGTCGCAGGTCGCATGGTGCGGCTTGCGACCAAACGGCTACGACTCATTTTGCTTGTCTTTTACTCGAAAATCGCATGGGTCGCAGAATACGGGTCGCAGGTCGCACCCTGCGACCTGCGGACGGGTAGGGCAAATCGGCAACTTTTTTTTGAAGTGGCAAAACGAAAAATACGTTCGGAAAAAGTGGCATTTTTGTTAATTTCCCATCGTTTAATTTAAATGGTTGTATTTATATTTATTATAAATGTTTAAGCTAAAGTTTGTTTTAACTATATTATTGAATTAAAATAAGCAAGTAGGTATAATTAAATTGAATTTATTAGTTACCATACTTTAAGTAATTATTGGAAGGGTATAATCGTAATTTCTGATATTACACTTTATAAACATTAAATATCTAAATGTTTAATAAGAGATTAAGATAAGATAAGATATTTGCCCATGGAGTTTGTCAATAAGACAAATATAACTTATTTTAGAGTTTCTTTATTTATTTAAAATTATTATTATTATTATTAACAAAGTAATTATCATTATGATGATCACTTAATATCAATTACAAATTACTTATAAATAGTAAGTAGATTGTATTTTGTGATTCAAAGGGGTTTAATATTAATGATAAGTTATTTTTAAAATGAAAGATAAAACAAAAACTAGAGATGGATCATGGTTACTAAATTAGATATTGAGTTTTGTAACTAGATTTGGCCCATGTTCCATTGTTGGTAACTCCAATACTCCTTACTATATATTTGATAAATTATATATGTATTATTTACCTTACAATATTTGAGTTTGAATCAACTTTATTCTTCAAGATGTATTAATCTCTAAAGTTGTCATACGTAATATAATAAAATAAGTAAGTTTGGTGGCTACATTTGACCCATGTTCTCTTTACTCCTTAGTATGATAAATTAATATTTGCATCTCATTTTGTGAATTTCAAATAAACTTTTTCCTTAAACCATAGTAATCAGTAAGATTGTCATACATGATATGTAATATGAATATGCATATATATTAATGGTTTTAATATGTGACCATATCATCACAACTATTTTTTAAAGAAAAAGTCAAACTTACATTACCTACCTACAATTATTATATACAATCACAAATATTTAAAAATTACCTCATACGAGACTTGAACCCACAACCATTAGATAGAAATGTTCACCACATACTGCTCGTCAATAGGCCCTTGGTGCCATATCATCACAATTACCTATTAGTTTGATAACTTGGACCACATAAATATACTGAATGAGTTAGGATATAAGAATGATACATTATATACAAACTCACTTTCATATCAATATAGACTAAAAAAATATATCATTATATATATGTACAATTATAAAACATTTTACTTTGTCATATAAATTGTGACTTAATAAAATATAACTAAGGACAAAAAATTAATTGTTAAGATACACTATTTTGAAAGAAACGATTTTTAAATTGTTTATAAGTTTTAAGCGAAATGATGTTATCAATTCGTGAACATAGCAGCATTAAAAAAAAGAAAGAAATATATTAGCTACAATACGTGATACCAATCGGAGAAAGCCACATCTACTATATATTTTATGATAATGTACAGTAACTATGAAGTGATTATAATTGTTCTTATGTTAAATTAAATATGATAATTTTAAATATATCATTTAAATTACACTCTTTCTTAAAGTTTCTTTTAATCGTACTATATCATAAAATTACGAGTTCTTGGTGTTTTTTTTAGTTAACCGGATTGTATCAAACTATAGCTTTATATATAATGTATAATAATTTGTCGGAGTCAACCCATTTACCCGTATATAATGTATAATAATTATATTTTCAAAACTCGTTGCAACGCACGAACATAATAATTCTAGTATAATATCAATTTTGGACCAGTTATGAATAGTATGTTGTTTGTCCTTTTCTTAATCCAACTTTTTTTTGTTTTAATAAGTATGTTATTTGTGTATATTAATTATAATAAATTTCATCTAGCTAGATGGTAAGAGATCTAATCATCTAATCTTTGGCCACATCTTCAAGTCCTACACACTACATTTTTGTTACTTTTTTTATTTGTTGTCTTTAAATATTAGACCAACACTTTTAATACAAGGAAAATACATTCTACTACTCTATTTATTTTGTCTACTTTTATTATTTATTGTCTTTAAATATCAGACCAACACTTTTAATACAATAGAAAATACATGCTACTACCCTATTTATTTTTGTCAAATATATTATAATTCGTCTTTTGCTTGCCATTACTTACATTAAAACAATGAATTATTTAGTATGTATGAAAATGTGATTCAAAAGTTAAATACAACGATAGTAACAAATTATAGGATTTATATTTAATCTAAAACATTATTTAATATATGCAATGAACATAATACAATACGTGGATTACAAGTGTGTATATATATAATATATATATATAGACACACACACATAGTTTATTTAATCATGCCACGGGTCTTTGTTATATACTTATTAGATTAGATTATGGACTCGGGTATTAACTAAGTTTATTAAGTAAAATATTATCAAATATATAACAAACGACATATTTTCTAGCGGTATTGTAACACCCTCATTCCTGGTCTGGTAATTCCTTTATTTAAATTAGTTATTTAATTGTTTTTAGGAATTATTTGATATTAATTATTTTACTTGTGAAACTTAAGTAAATAAGTCTTAGGACTTATTGTGAATAGTAAACTATTAGTTGTTTTAAATTATTATAGATGACGGTAAAACAAAATAATATTTCTCGCAAATGGTTTTTAGGTTCCAGACAAGAGATTTAGAACGTGTATAAAATTATGCCATTTAAGTATGTGAGTCGGTTGTAAACCGACTTTTCAAACCATTATGTTCTTACCCTTTTCTTCACTTATCAATTGAAAATCCTTGAACTCCAAATAAACCATAAACAAATTGAATTCAAGAAAACCTGTGATTCTGATTTCAAGAACAGCAACATCATCATCTGAATCATATCATCGTCATCTTCACCAAGAAGTGAGTTCAATTTTGAGTTTTATAAATTGGGGTTTTGAGTGATTAAACCAAATTAAAGATTGTTATGTTGCTATTTGGTGTTATTAGGTGGTATATGATGTTAGTAGATGTATTAGAAACCATAGAATTGAGTTCCTTGAAGTTTTGATGAGTTTTGGTTCGTAAATCTCGTAAGAACAGCGAAATTCGCAGAACCCAGTTCGTCCTGCGAACCGAGTTCTTGTGCGAAGCGAGTCGAGTTCTGCGCAGTGAACAGAGATCTTGCGAACTGAGATATTGCGATGCGAGTTGAGTTTTCACTGTGCGAAGCGAGTTGACTCGCGTTGCGAACTGAGTAGTTTTGCGGTGCGAACCGAGTTCTGCGAGCCGAGATGGCTGTGCGAACTGAGTTATTTCGTTGCGAGTCGAGTTTTTGCGAACCGAGTTGACCTGCGAAACCAGATCACTGCGAACCGAGAATTTTTAAAGATTTTTATTTCGCAAATTTTGAAAATGCGTAAGTCTTTTCGGGGTAACGGACAGATGACAATTTCCCTAACTCGGATTGGATTGAAATTCGCATGGTCACTCGGAAACGACCTAGTGATCCCGGCTCTATTTTAAGAGTCTAGGCAGTTTTTGGCCATTCGGGGTCTTAGGGCTCGAAAATGGCATTTTTCAGTTTTTAAACGTCATTTCAGGATTTTCTAATTTCATTTTGAATGAACTTTTGTTTGACTAGACTTTAGGGATTACCTGATTTGATAAATATGCTCTGATGATGATTATGGAACGAATTTCTAACTTATATTTGATTTTCTGTTTCAGATCAACCTAAGACTCAGTGATATAAGAATCCTGAGTGTGGAGACGTCAGAGGTATCGATGAGTGGATTTAGAACTCACCATTTGATTTAGTTGTAACTATTTGGTTGCAACAAGTAAACGTAGATATGTGTTAGACTGTTTAGTCTTGATTATTGACTATGAATCTACGTGATATGTGAATATATGTGTATCAGATTATTGAGGTCAACGTGTAGTTGGACTTTTGGTTATTATGTGAATTACACAGGTTTTGATTCATTTGTTGTGTTTGAGACCTGTGTATGAGTTTAATAACCAATAGTTATCGGTCTATTCTGTATTGGCCATACAGATTGACGTTAAGTGTTCTTTGGGAATCCCCGGGTATTATGATATCCCAAGAGCCACCAATCCTCATTGAAATATGTATGTTTATGATTAATTGGTGTTAACTCATGGTTAAGCTAAGTTGAATCGTGTGTGATAAATCTATTCACTTAGCTTTGTGCTAATCCCTTACTTTAACTTCCTGCATATTTTGTTTACTATGTGGGTAGTCAGGAAGTGGATGCTTCGGCAGGGAAAGTTTGACGACTTGCGACTCTGATATGGTTTTGTATAAACCTTGTTTTGTAAAATATAATACCCCGTTTTAAGTATTTGTTAAACAGTTTTAATTTGGTGTGATCTGAATACGTAAACTGTTTATGTACATTATTTAATATATAGTAATGTAACTGTATTTTGTAATATGCGCTTCCGATTAAAATAATATAATATTATTCTACTGAAAGAGGGGTGTTATAGGTATGTAAGTAAGGTTTCAATTAAGACGTTGTGATTTTAAGTCTCATTGAAGATAATATGGATAATGTATAAATAATTCTACGTAATAGATGTAATAGGTTGTGTATGTAATAATTTACAATTTTAGTTTTATTTAGAATTGATAAATTCTACTACCTCCGTCCCATCACAAATGTACACTATTGACTTTTTGAAGTTTTTCTTTTTCAACTTTGACCTTAAATAATTTTGTTTGTATTATATAATACATGTTAAAAATTATATCAATGAAAATACATTTAAAACCCAATTCATTCATATATTTTGCATCAATTAATATATAACACATACAAATATATTTAAGGTCAAAGTTGTAAGAGAAAGACTTTCAAAAATCAATAGTGGACATTTGTAATGGGACGGAGGGAGTATTACATTCTAAAAAGATGTTAACTGATAATAGTAATTAACACATAAAAAGGATAATTAAGTGGTGAATACTATAAATAACAAATTAGTCTCATAGAGTATAACTTTAGTTTTTATAGTATTACGTATGGTTATTTTAGTTGTTGTTAATTAATATAGGATTTTAGGGGGAAAAAATCTAATAATAAATTGTACAATAAGTATATATGTTTCGTTTAAGGTATCAAAATTTATAACATTAGATTTAGTTTATATATATATATTAAAGAGATCTATTCAAAAATAAAATTGCTATAAAATAAATCTACAAGTATTTAATGACATTGTATAAAAGTCCTGATGTAATGTATGGGTATGATAATACTTGTGTATGTCAATCGCAACGCGATTGGTTAATATATACTAGTAACATTTTGTAAAATATATCATTGTAATAATATGCGAGTGTAACACATCAATTTAAACACTTAAATAATCTATTGTTTAGCATATACGTTATATACATATTTTCTTTATATTACGTTTTTCATTGATCGATTTAGCTAAATGTATTCATCATATCACATTATTAAGCTATTTTAGACAAAACAAATTAGACTTATAGTTTATGCATGTCTCTCAAAATTTAATAGCAGATCACGTATTAGTCTTCCTCTAAATATTAGATTCACGATGATATATACTTGAATTTTTTATATACATTGACATTTAAATCACATTTTCATTGAACTTTGTTACTGATAGTTGAAATGGTTTGAATTGTATTAGTTAACTTTTACATATTAAAGTATTACTTTGTAAGTTTTAAGTGTGTGTATATATATATATATATATATATATATATATATATATATATATATATATATATATATATATAATTATTTATAATCAATTTTTTTTAAATCGGTTTATTTATTGAACAAAAATAGGCTCTAGTTTTGGTTCAACCGGTTGGATCACCGTTTCAACCGGTTAAGTATAATATTAAAAAAATCAGTTTTGAATTCGATTTTAAACTTTTTATTCGCATAAATTATTTATGATTTGTATTATTATTACAATATAATGATACATTAATAAATAAAACCATATTAAAGAAAAAAACTAAAAGAATAAAAAAAATGGTGTGAACCGGTTCATATCCGGTTCTCAAAACATTGATTAAATCGTTGATAGAAAAAATATATATATGTAATGCACTACTCACCTGATGTCTACACCTATACTAAAAACCCTAAAAATGAACCTGATCCTAAATGTTCAGACTAGGCGACGCCACTCCAACTTTAAAACGGGAGGCCCTTTGTCGCCCGTCATGTCACCACTAGATCAATTTATCATCGAGTCGACAAACTAGTATGATCTCGCAACTAAGGCGTTGATGAAGGAGAACCCTCTTAAGCTTCCTATGAGCTTTTTCAAATTGCTGATCAACTCCTCACCCCATTCCTTCAATGGTGGTTGTTCCAGATGTTGCTCTATCTCACGCAAAACAAATTCGTAATGCAAGTAAATCTAATCCTTAATCATTATCTTTAAGTTTTATTTTTTCATCTTAAAAAATTCTAATTATATTCTTTTTGTTTTATTTTTATAAAATGTAGAAACTTGATGTAGTTACCAACAATGTTTTAAAATTCAGAATTTCTATTGAACCAGAATAGGCTCTGATTTCGGTCCAACCGGTCTGATGCCACTTCAACCTGTTTAATATAATATTCTAATAAATTAGTTTTTAATTTTGATTTCAACCTTTTTGATCCATAAATTATTTACCACCCACCTAATGTTTGTTTGTTTTGTTATTTTAGTACTATAATAATTGTATGATAGTATAAAGTTATGTTGGTATATACAAAGTAACTACTGATTTTGATGTTTACAGCTATATCCCAAATATTCTGTGAAATTCACGTGAGCTTTTGATCGAATTCAATCTATCACGACAATTGAAGAGAGATCAAAATGTCACCTTAACATATCACGATAATATGCTCGAGCCACTTTGTAATTTGATATAAGGGATGGTATATCCAAAATTTTGAAAACCGGTTGAACCGGACCGGTCCAACCGGTTCGATCGGATTTTTTAGGTTTTCTGGCCGGTTGAAAATCGGTTTTGATCAAGAGTTGACGGGTCAACGAACCGGACGTTTCGGTCAAAACTGGGCAGTTCAACTGGGAACCGGACCGGTCCAACCGGTTTTTATTTTATTTTATTTTATTTTTAAAAAAGTGATTTTGGGCCGGTTTTGGGACGGTTGAACCGGACCGGTCCAACCGGTTCGACCGGAAATTGAAGGATTCCGGTCCGATTCAATTTCCGGTTTTCAAAACATTGGGTATATCAGGACGAGCTTGACCCGGCTCGAGAAGATCTTGTATTATAGTATCATCTTAATTTTTTACCAGAAAATTCCATGCATAATACCTCAAATTGTTCGAACTTTCACAATGTTACAACTTTAAAGGTTGTTTTCACTTGATAAATGATGGATGTTGCAAGGCTCCATATATTCTAGCTCCTTTTCGAGGTAAGCGGTCTAAATTCAAGTATTCAACATGTTTCATGCGGTCATGCTCACCAACCACAAAGAGAAGAAGACGAGTACTTTATCATGAAGGCCTTAAAAAACCAGGAATTGAAGTTGATGATTAAAAAGTGTTTTAGCTTTCAGAAAGGGTGATTAAATATATTGGTTTCACTGTCATTCTCCCAATTACAACTTGAGAAATGATATAACCACATAAAGTTTACAAATGAAAACCCATAAGCTGACGTGTCATTCAGATGTGAACATCCACGTAATACCATAACCATAACTAACATTTTTTACCCAAGTTAAGTTAATTTTTAATTTATCTCTTTCAACCCATGTTTTCTGCATTTCTCTCTCCATCCATTAAACTTCTTTTTCTAAATTGCTAAGTATTTTTAAAAACGTCATCTTGATCCGATCCATATGAATCGCTCCTTTGAATACTTTCTTCTACTTTTTCTACTTATTCTTCTTCACGTGAAAGGAACTTCAATCTGTTTTCCCTTAATGGCTTATGGTCATCTCTAGTTCTATTATTTTTTGTTTTCCTTTATTTATTCCACAAAATATTTAACTATTGGGATCCTGTTGTTCGAATATACTCATTTTCAAACATCCAGTTTTTGGATAATTATAAGGTGCTACTTTTTATTTATTCAATCCAAGCGAGAATATTTGCAGGAGCTAGTTCGTTTTATAAACAACATCGTCTAGTAGCAACATCAATAAATAAAATCAACAGTTAGCGTGAAGGAAACCCAAAAGAAAACGTTAGAAATAGGAGAAATCAAACTCTCGATTGATTAATGAAACCGGTTGCAAATAAACACCTCATAATTCTGGGGTGATTTTAGGGTTCTAAACATTTTTTCCCTTTCTTAGTAATCAGATCTAGGCCGGGTTTTAACAAGGATGTTTCAGGGTTTTTTTTGGAAGAGAGAAGGTTGTGGTGATTGGAAAGATGCTTACAAAGGAATAAATAAATATCAAAAAGATGAAAGAAGCTTTTTTTACCGAGTTAATATTATGATGACGTGGATGTCCATGTCAGAATACCATGTTAGTTTGTGTAAAATTATTTGTAAAATTTATGGGACTCTAGCTTACTTCTTAGTTCTTACAACTAAAGTGTGCATGTTATTTTTCCATGATTATATGCGTCCCTGAATACTTCATATCTCTGCCCCTCTGAATATATATGAATCCTAGTAAACCTTTTCGGCTGTGCAAAATGCACAGCCCAGTTTACCTTAATGATGCTACCTTAAGATTTGGAGGAAAGAAACTATGGTAAAATTTTCATTGGTGATTCCAATCATGATTCAAGTAGTATCAATTTTTACAAGCAATCAAGGTTTATAGCAAGGGACCATAAATGATTGACTTCCCATCATCCATCCAACTAACACATAACCACTGGTAAGATAATTTTACTATGATTGTTCAAAACCAAATTGTATCACCAATAAATAGACCTCTTCTGCGAATTTCTCTTAGCAGTCTCATTGTTCGAAATCCTTCTGAACGATCATACATTTGGCGATAAACAGTTTTCAAATTATTGAGCAATCTACAACATCGATAAACAAAACCACATAAGATATGAACTGAATTTGTTAATCAGATAACATACTAAAATCTTACACTAAATAACTGCAATGCAAACTAAAAGTTGCATATAATTTGACTCATTGTTCTTCAACTAACCTTAGAATTTTTATAATCTTACCAACAATCTGCTATTTGGATCTAACCGTAACACATAAAAAGTTAAAAAGCTTTATGTTTTCTGTCTCTAGTCTCTACCATTCTAGGCTTCTAGCACCCTGCCAATTTGTTGGCCAGAGAAGAAAAAAACCACAAGCCAAAAGGAGAGTACTTCACAGTTGTTTTGTTATTGTCACTGACAAGTTGTTCAAGAATATTGTATTTACATCCTTCTTAGGATTAACGGTTGACCGTTATTTCCTCTTTAAGACAAACATGAGATCTTAGAATCAATGGTTCATTTTCTCTTTAAGACAGACATGAGAAATTTTTTCGGAATAACCATAAGATAATCGAAGTATGAATTGGGTAAAAGAACTGAACAATACCTTTGCAGCAAGTTTTTTTTATAAGGTCTTTACTCCGGTAGATTTATGAGCATGTTGTTTGATAAGAGCCATCCACAATTTTTAGTTGTAACAATTAAATATCAAAGTTAGTAAGCATCACATGTTTCCATTTGCATAGAAACTTTGTCTCCCTCTCTACTTTATTCGAGTTCAAACGAACTTTTTTTTACTCAGAATACCAAGCCTAAGTCTTCATGTAATGATTATATTTGTTAAAAGGGATTTCTACATAGTAGTACTAAAGTGAGAGTTCGTTCAAACATCGATCTGCTTGCAGAAACCACTAATGATGCTTTAGTTTATGAAACCATGTTTACCTTTCATCAACCATTCAACTCAGACAGACATACAAGCATGTCTTCACTGGTATATAAATATGGTACATGAATCACCAAGTAATATGTAGTGAGCAAGAAAATTTACATCAACCCATATGATATATATAGACATATCACAAATGTTTCCTCAAGTTTTTTTATTTCTCAACCTACAAAAATGTACTTTTTTCAGAAGAAAGTTTAGAAGGGAGAATAAATACTAAACCCCCATATAGATTACTAACACCGTTGATGATCATATTTGAAATAAATACCATCTCAACTCTTATAATGCATTTCTGTACACATTAAGACATTGATATTTTTGATACTTGTTAGCACAGCTTTTCACGTCATGAGCAAAACCGCTATCTTTATTGGCAAAAAGAAACTATAATAATATTGAGACAGAATAACACTTAAGATAAGATCTCAAATCAAATGGATCATCTAACAGGGCTACAATAACACTTAAGATAAGATCTCAAATCAAATGGATCATCTAACAAGGCTACACTCACTAAATCTACATAAATGACATTGAACGAAGTCAAATAAAACCACTAAGTAATAATCAATTCCAAGGTAATATGGTATGTATATATAGCACATATCTGCGTAAACATAAATAATAGACCATACAAAAACTATAATGCAAAAACTAATCTTCTGGTCATATTCTATAAAAATAATATGTGGGTTGCAATAAAAATATTAACTAAGGCAATCGTGCTTTGTATAAGGTACCATTTATTCATATACCCAACATATTTGTAGGCTCATAAGATTATCAAAACTATCTTGTTGAAGATGCTATTTCTACTTAATTGTTGGTCATAGTGAACTAACTATGTATATGCACCTTGGAATTGTAGTGGATTGTGAGATTCCAAAAATATATATTATATACCCACAAATCATCTCATTAATAGACTATATAATAATTAGTCACTTTGCTTTTAAAGAACTCCATAAACATGAACATTAACAATATGCAAGACAATATTACAAAGCAAAGAGCAATTTCGAGAAGAACGACATGACTCTTGATATATTCATAAGCATAAACAATGTTTCAATAGAAATGTAAAACTTTATGAATTTGATACATACAGATATAGATTACCTTCAGTTCTTCATGCAACTAATTTTGTGCTTGCACTTTGCTATCTTTAGCAAATCTCTACTAAAACCAAAATACTGTTGTGTTTGCTTTGCTGTTGCCACCATTTGAACCTGACTAATAATGATAAATTGATAATTGCTACTCATACCTCTCTTTAAGAAGAACAAGAGTGACATTAATAATAAATCTATACATATCAATACTAAATGATTCTTCCATTAATGACTACTTAGAGAAATAGTGAAACTTTAGGGTTTACCTTGCTAGAATTTTGAATCATCATCATCATGGATATATTCGGACTGTAAAATAACCAAAACAGAGCAAATACTGATATTGAAGTCTCAATATACCTCAAATCAAAATAGAAAATGAGCAATCTACAATTGATAAGCTAATTAACATCACCTCTGTTTGTGTACGACATATTTGACGGCTGGAAGACGATGCCGATGCTGATGCCGACATGAAAAGGAAGGGAAATCAAAACATGGGGGAGGGGGTGGGGAAGGGATTGATGATGTACGTGTGAAAAGTGGAGTTCAGGGGTTTTAGGATACCACTAAATATTGTTTACTGGGGTACATGGTTAACTTAGAAGACATAAGAGCTTAAGAGGTCTTTGTTTACTCAACACGCATTTAACCTAGTAATTTAGGTTTATAGCTAAACGTGGCTTTTCTAAATGAGTTAAGGTACAGGGATGTTTCCCTTATATAAAGACTTATTAAACATATGATCGATACACGTGAGCAAAATGTATTAGATTAAAAATAGTTTCACCGTCCCCGATCAAAATGCTCACTTTGAAAATGCACTAAATCTTAAAAATATCCACTAACTTATTCTTCATCAATCAAGTGTTACCTATACCTATTATAGTTTTTTGATGAGTTGAAATAGCAAGTGAGCACTTATTATTGACAAACAAACATATAAAGGTAGACGCTTATGTTCGAACATACGAAGTAGTAAAAATCACCAGGAACTGTAGGATTAACGAGTCTACTACTACCAATTTAGTGGGTAACGAGGTCTACTCATGCATTAATGGATAGTGATTCATACATTCAAGTTGATCAACCGTTACAAATGATTCATTGCCAAAGGTTAACTAACGATAATCATTGTCATTCCCGAATCCCCATGTACCCTGCCCTCATCAAGCACATATTAAAGCCCTGATGAGGTATGAAGTCAGCAGTTGGTAAGAGCATGAGCTCAACTCGATCGCGTGTATAGTAGTCTGTATCGCTAGTTATGGATGACTAATTACACTTATTAGCATGATTACTTACTTGCATAATCTGTCAACTACCCAAGTCTTTTAATGTTTATCGATTCAAACACATCTTTAGTACTCGTATCAAACGCCCAATGTCTATATATTATTATCTTTTAATAAACAAATAGAAAAGGCGTCGTTAACGTGGGTTTTATTGGAGACACCTTTACTTAAATATCATTCATGACGAACAATAGGGAGTGATTATTTAATTAGTAAATCTTGACTAAACTACACTTTTGAACAGAATAATAATCAGCACATGTTTGCGTGCATATAACCACATGGTATTGATTTGTACATCACAAAAAATTAGTCATACATTATTTTTATGCATTGTCATATTAAAATAACTTTAATGATGTATAGTTAATTTTTAATGGTGTACAAATCACCACCCATAACCACTGTTCGGTCAATATTTAATAATGAACCCTCCACATGCTAACCTATTTTCTGTTGATGTTTAATTTGAGTATTTGACGGTACACATGCTAACCTATTTTTAATTCTCAATTTGTCCGCTATTAATCTGCCTCCCATTCTTGGCATCCTCTTATTTCTGGTTTACCAAAACAAATATGCATAGTCAAATATACAATAAAATACACAAAACATTCTAGCTTTGGTATATAATTCAAAATATGTTTATACCAAACGATGTATGTATCACTTAAAACGGAAAAAAATAATAAGTAGAGATAGAAACAAACACTCTAGATAATGCTTACATTATTTTTAAAATCATGATTACTGTCGACATCTCTCATAAGAACTTTCATTGTCCCGCTGCATTATGCGGGTCGACGTTAATACACATCATATGTATTTTATCATCATATAAAACAACTTGATGTTGTTGATTATCCTACACCCATACTTTAAATAAGGTAATATTTAATAAAAAACACATTTTAACTAATATCATAGAATAACTAAATTGATAAAACTAAAATTATAACCATTCAATTTATATTTATATGTCATGTGACAACACTTATAAATTTTATTATAGCTCAAAATCATGATATCCGTTATATTATTTTTCCCTCTAATTTTGATTTATATAATTTTTTTATCTTTTTCATCTTAATATTCACTCTTCTATAATTTATAGATTACTTTTCAAATCTATATAATGTTCCATTTATGTATTTTGTATATATTTGATCATATCACTATCGTATGATTTAAGTTTTCTACAAGTATATGCACGTACATTAGTTATTCAATAAAACGTCTAAATTGTTATATATAGTAATTTTTTTAATTTATGTTTCCCATGATTATAAATATATGCATTGTTCATCAAATTGTTGCAACTTTAGCATTTATAATTATTGAAAACGGAAATGTTACAATGATCAGAAAATTATTTTTAGCTTGAGGGCTTAATATATTTAATATGTAGCATATCACTAACAACGATGACAAAAAATGTTTCTTTTATACACAATCTATTATCTTTTTTAATGCTACCAGATATAATTATATAAAGAGAATTGATTCATTCATTACAAAGATGATTTACACAGTTGCTTAGAATATAATTGATGGTGTACGGAAAAAACTATGTTGTACTAATCATTAGTTTATCACCATACAACAAAAATTTGAATATGATTGAAACATTTTATATACCATTTTTACTTATAATCCACATATTATAACATTATATATTTCAAACCGTAGATCGCACGAGTTTAACACTAATTTTTTTTTATTTTTTTGCATATTGTTACTTTTTCCTTGATAAAATTTTTAGTTTGATTTATTCTTGATTTCGATCAATTTATTGTTTTGTTATCTATTCCTTGTATATTAATTTATTCAATATGGTTATTTGAAGTTTTGTCTTTTCAAATACTAACTTTCATTGTAATTCAGATTATGGAAAATATAACTCATGATAAGTCTTGGCTAATTCGTGTCGGTTTACCCGTATAACCTGAATTTCGTGTCGATCTCCGTTAACTCGGTAGTCCGGTAGATCACAAGTTTTGTAATTGTTTTATAAGATAGGTATTGATAACAACCAAAATATATCTCACATATGTAATTACTGGACCGTAAATGTCTAGTATGTTCACTTAATTAATAACTGGTGTATATATTTCTTATCTTATGCGGTAAATTTATGTAATGTATCTATAAATCTACTGAATGACGGACACTAAAAAGTTAAAACGCGTTCATGGAATCTGAATCGTATTTCATATTATTCCGTGTGTTGATTGACAAAACGAAAATTGTTTGGAAAAAGTAAAACATAAATAAATTTAATTCCGCATTTTATTATGAATTTATGTGTTTAATTAATTTATGTTTATTTGATACCTTTCCATGTAAATTCTAAAAAAGATGAAATTCTTAAAAATCTGGAAAAATGGGACATATATTTATTTGCTTATTAAAAGAAGTGCGTGTGCTTAAATTTGCTAATAAAGTGAGAAATTAATTTTGCTAATAAAGTGAAAAATTAAAGTTTAAATATCTCATAAAGCGTATATTCATAAATTATAAAAATTACATATTCGGAATCAACATATTTTTCTCTTTGATTAGAGATGTCACAAACTATACTTTTGACGATTTTTTTTCTTTTTTTTACCGGTATCTATTATAGTCACATGTAATTTATGATAAGAAAAATTATAACTTGTTCACAATTATTTATTCATGTTATATGTTAATTAACACGTGAATACACCTTAATATACAATTATACATTCACATTAATAGTTATAAAACTAATTTAAAAATTGCATTTTCATTAAAAATTATATGTGATTGCTAGTTGTACATTTAAGCACATGTGATTTGTTATATAATCACATATGATTTTGCATATAATCACATATTATTTTCATTTGATGAGCAATTTACCGATATATAATAATTCATGTTTGATTTCAACTTGATTTTTACTTAATTGTATAATTATAGTCAATGATTTGAAAATCCGTATTTTATTACTCTTTAATCACAAGTGATTGATACTTTGATGTTAAATATCATGTGATTACAACTTATTTTTTCATGTTTAAATCTTTTTAAATCATCAATTATTTGAATTTTAAGTTTAATCGAAGATATAAGCAGGTGTGATTATGCTTTAGTGTTAGATCCCATGTGATATCATGTTACATTTAAAACCCAAAAAAAATGTCGAAAGTATAGCTTGTAGGATCGAAGAGAAAAAAACGTTGATTCCGAATATGTAACTTTTATAATTTATAGTCATACGGTTTGTGGGATATTTAGATTTTTAAAAAAAGAAGGTGAAAATTGGATTTTGAAATGTAGCAATATTATTGGTTCCTTCATTTTCATTCTTTTGTCATTCTTTTTTTGAACTAATTTTCTCCTATGCTAGCTATTATATATACATATATAATTATAGGGTGAGGTTCAAATGAGTACATCAATTTTGAGTGAGAACGAATGAACTAACCATAATGCGTCACGTGTCACAAAACCTATTTTCACTCACGTTTTTACAAAATCAAATATCTCACTAACGGTTAGTTGAAAAATTATAAAAACTACACCATAAAAATCAACATTTGTTTCTCTTTGATTTGTCATCTCGCAAGGTATACTTTCGACGACTTTTATATTTCTGGGTTTTACAAATTTTATAATATTGGTAACACCTATGTTACTAGTTAATATCACATGTGTTACCAGCCTGGTAACATATGTGTTACTCGACGGTATCACATGTGTTAGTCGCTGGTAACACACGTGATAGTCGCCGGTAACACATGTGTCACTCGTAGGTAACACATGTGTTAGTTGTTTTCAAAACCAATCGAAAAACATAAAAAACTTCGTCGAATGTATACCTTGTTACATCTCTAATTGAAAAGAATAAAACGCTGATTTTTATGGTGCAATTTTTATGATATTCCGAGTTACCGTATGAGAGATATTACATTTAAAAAACGTGAAAGGAAATGGGCTTTGTTACACATGACACATTCTGATTGATTGCTTCATTTTCATCTAAAATTGATATACTCATTTGAACCTTACTCTATAATCATATAATATTATATGTTGTAAACATGTAAACACACACTTATTTCTCACATTTTCTTAATTTTATGAGGTTCTCGAACATTACTTTATATAATTTTATTGTTTATAATATTATTGTTATTTATTTATATTATAGGGCAAAGTAAATAAATAAAGAACATGATATACCAAAATAATCGATAAAGGGAACATATTATGACCTTATACATATAAAAAAGTATACACATCGGTCATTTTGATTTGAAATGATATGTCATGTTTCTCTTTTATTAAATTTGCTGGTTATTATACTCCGTATAATGTTATCTATGCTGAACGTTTTAATTTCATTTTTCGTCGACCACTCACGTACGACTGAATTTAATTCCATTCATAATCATACTCTTTTTATTCAGATGAATTTCAACATAATTTTATTTCATAATCATACTAGTATTACATTACATACATTGTTATTGAAAAGGCTCATCGTATCAAACTTAGCTTAATTCAAGTGGTGAAGCCACTCAAGCCAAGCTCGAGTCGTGTTGAGCAAGAACTCAACTAGACTGTACCACTAGCCATAGATGATCACTATTCACTAACATAAATAGCAGAATACAACATCTGCAGTTAACAAATTCTCCACTATTTATCAATCAACCACTAACCAATAAAAAGTTAAAAATTTAATAAAGTCGTCATATTAATTGGTTATAATCGAAGAAACTTAACTTACCTCGACCAAAAACATCATTTATGACAAACAAAATTTACGAAGTATTATTTTATTAAAGTAGACCTTGACTAAAACCACCTGAAAATAGGAAAAAGTCAACACGTGTTGTAACTTTAAAGAACCACCGCTCATGCACTTAATATCAACCCTCCACGTACTAATTAACCACTTCCCATTTGCTATATATATTATTTGACACATGTGTAGATTACTGCAATCTTTGAACAGATTCATATTGTGTTGACTAACATGAGTAAAAACAGTAAAAAGAGCAGCAATGGATCATTACGATCGCTTTTCATGCATGCAGACGGTGTTGATAATTTTCTGATGAGTTTTGGACTTTTAGGTGCAATCTGCGATGGAATTGCACTGCCAGCAATGTTATATGTCAACAGCACCCTTTTAAACAATATTGGAGGTTTTTCTTCTTTATCAAAGCATGAGTTCACTGAAATAACTAACAAGGTACGTAAGATGGTCTTCTTGAAATATATACATAATCAATTTTTTTGTAGTATTAAAAATTGTGATCAGAAGATCGATCTTATATATGGGTTCTATTTAAATTCTTGTTTACAGAGTGCTACAAATCTGTGTTACTTGGCTATTGGTAAATGGGTTGCATGTTTTCTTGGTAAGTGACAACTGATTAGGTGTTAGTTGTACTTTTATTATTACTCTCGCCCGCTTGGCCGCTTGAATATAAATGTTCACTTTGAAAATGTACACGATCTCTCGTCATTACATTTTCTTATAATTTAAAAATATATATATGAATTTGAACCTCCCACTATGTGTGTATATATATATATATACACACACAATAATGGATCGTGTATGTGGTGATATGGATTTTGATGCAGAGGGCTATTGCTGGTCAAGAACAGCAGATAGGCAGGCATCAAGATTAAGATGGACTTATTTGAAAGCAGTTTTAAGGCAAGAAGTGGCCTACTTTGACTTGAATGTTACAAGCATGGCCGATATTATCGAAAGTGTTTCTAGCGATAGCCTGATTATTCAGGAAGTCATTTGTGAGAAGGTACTATATAATCCAAAGTGTTTCTAATTAGTAATCTTGCCAATGTGGCTACTTTTGAGATGTAAATTGTAAGTTTATTTGGAAACAAAAATGCATGCATGCAGGTACCCGTGTTAGTGATGAATGTGGCAACTTTTGGTGGGGCATATGTTGTTGCATTCATGTTACTATGGAGACTAGCAATTGTTGGGGTTCCATTTACTTTACTATTAATTTTACCTGGATTGATGTATGGAAGGGTGTTAATGAGTTTATCTAGAAAGATCAGGGAGGAGAATAATAGAGCTGGTGCGGTGGTAGAGCAGGCGATTTCTTCAATAAGGACAGTTTATTCATTTGTGGGTGAAAGTAAGACCATTGAGGAGTACTCTTCCGCTCTTCAAGAAACTTTGAAGTTAGGTTTAGAGCAAGGTTTGGCTAAAGGGCTAGCGATTGGCAGCAATGGTGTTACTTTTGCCGTAATGTCTTTCATGTCTTGGTATGGTAGTAGGATGGTGATGTATCATGGAGCTACAGGAGGAATTGTTTTGACAGTTGCGTCTGCCATAGTGGTTGGTGGACTGTAAGTTTGTTTCTTGTCATTCTAGGCATTCATTTTACGCGATCTCTCTTCATTTTTTTCCCATCATTGAGGTCATTTAATTGCGTTTACATTGTATTAGCTAAGTACGTATCGGATAATAACAGATCATTGGGTTCTGGATTGTCCAACATGAAGTACCTTTCAGATGCAATGGCTGCTAGTGAGCGAATAAGGGAAGTGATCATGAGAGTACCAAATATTGATTCAGACAACATGGAAGGGAAGATACTGCAACAAGTCTCTGGAGAAGTTGAATTCAAGAATGTAAAGTTTGCATACCCATCAAGGCCGGAATCACTGGTATTCAAAGACTTCAACATAAGCGTGCCAGCAGGCAAGACGGTGGCATTGGTGGGTGGCAGTGGGTCTGGCAAATCGACAGTGATTGCATTGTTGCTGAGGTTTTATGATCCTCAAGGAGGAGAGATTTATATAGATGGGTTGAGAATTGATAAGCTTCAACTTAAATGGTTAAGATCGCAAATGGGTTTGGTGAGTCAAGAGCCTGCTCTATTCGCGACAAGTATAAAAGAGAACATACTTTTCGGGAAGGAAGATGCCACAATGGAACAAGTTATTGAAGCTGCAAAAGCTTCAAATGCTCACAACTTCATCTCTCAGTTGCCTCAGGCATATGACACTCAGGTCTTTCTTCAATACTTAAACTATCAAAAATTTATATATCATAAGTTTATATTTGTATCTCTATTGATTTGTATTTAAATTTACTTAATCATCATTAACTACTGCTCGGATTTAGGCAAGCTTATTTCATTTATCTATAATTGTCTGAGCTGAGTATGTCAATATATATATTCCGTTTGAAACGTCACTCTTAATATTGCAGCTTTTAATTTTCTTTGTTAACAATATATAGGTTGGTGAAAGAGGCATTCAGATGTCAGGTGGGCAAAAGCAAAGAATTGCAATTGCTCGTGCAATCATCAAGTCACCTCGTATCCTTCTCTTGGACGAAGCAACAAGCGCCCTCGACACAGAATCAGAACGAGTCGTTCAGGAAGCACTTGATCGTGCAGCTGTAGGTCGAACCACCATAGTCATAGCTCACCGCCTTTTAACGATTAGAAATGCAGACGTGATAGTGGTAGTCCAGAATGGACAGGTGGTTGAGTCTGGCTCCCATGATGACCTTATTCAGGTAGAAAACGGCTTTTACACATCAATCATTCATCTCCAAGAAACCAAGCAAAAAGATGAAACATCTGATCATGATAAACTACATAGACCTTCATCTATCTCCTCAACAATTGATGTCCACAACTCAAGCAGCCGTAAGCACTCAATAGTGAGCCAGTCCAGCTCTGCAAACTCACTCGACCACGGTGGAGATAACTTTACCTTGCAGGCTGAACAACAACTTCGAGTGTCATCCTTTAATAGACTTTTGGCAATGAACATTCCTGAATGGAAACAAGCAATGTTTGGGAGTGTTGGTGCTATTTTGTTTGGTGCAGTACAACCAGTATATTGTTTCTCTTTGGGGACAATGGTATCAGTATATTTCCTGAAGGATCATGATGAGATCAGACATAAGACGAAGATTTATGTAGTAATTTTTGCAAGTTTGGCAGTTTTCTCAATAGTAATCAACGTCGTTCAGCATTACAATTTTTCTTCCATGGGTGAGCATTTAACGAAGAGGGTCCGAGAACGATTGTTATCAAAGATACTCACCTTTGAAATAGGGTGGTTTGACCATGATCAAAATTCGAGTGGAGCGATCTGTTCGAGACTCGCTACTGAGGCCAATGTGGTATGTTTTACGTTTAGTTGGTCTTACTGTGATTAGGTTGTGATTTTGCATTACTAACAAACATCTTTGTTAAGAAATTTATTCTTATTATAGTAACATATAAGAACGTATGTCAAAAATGATTTGCAGGTGCGATCTTTGGTGGGTGACCGGTGCTCACTACTAATTCAAACATTATCTGCGGTGACGGTTGCCTTCACAATGGGGTTATTGATTTCATGGAGATTGGCGCTGGTTATGATAGTTGCTCAGCCATTTGTAATCATCACCTACTACTGCAGAAAACTTCTATTAAAAAACATGTCACGGAAAGCCATGAAGTCACAAGATGAAAGCAGTAAGCTCGCAGCCGAAGCTATAGCGAATCTTCGTACAGTCACTGCATTTTCATCTCAAACAAGGATCCTCAAAATGCTTGTGGAGACCCAAAAAGCTCCAATGCGTGAAAGCATCCGACAAGCTTGGTATGTTGGATTCGGGCTCGGGTTTTCCCAAAGCCTTATGGGTTGTGTTTGGGCTCTAGCTTTTTGGTATGGTGGGAAATTAATAAGTGATGGTCATCTTGAAGCAAAAGCGTTTTTCCAAACGTTCATGATCATAGTAAGTACTGGCAGAGTAATTGCGGAAGCTGGAACCATGACAAATGATCTGTCCAAAGGGTCTGATGCAGTGCAGTCTGTGTTCGCAATATTGGACCGTAACACCTTAATAGATCCTGAGAACCCAGAGGGTATGAAACCTAAGATCCTTACAGGCCATGTAGAGATATGTGATGTTGACTTTGCTTACCCTGCTCGGCCTGACGTCATGATTTTTAAAGGTTTCTCCATCGATATCGAAGCTGGAAAGTCGACTGCATTAGTCGGACAAAGTGGGTCTGGAAAATCAACCATAATTGGCTTTATAGAGCGTTTTTATGACCCCATAAAAGGCGTGATCAAAATTGATGAAAGGGATATCAGGTCATACCATTTAAGAACTCTAAGGAGATATATAGCACTTGTGAGCCAAGAGCCTACCTTATTCGCTAGTACTATACGTGAAAACATTGTGTATGGGGCATCTGGAGAAGTCAGCGAATCAGAGATCATAGAGGCTTCAAAAGCAGCCAATGCTCATGAATTTATAGCCGTTTTGAGGAATGGGTATGATACATGGTGTGGTGATAGAGGGGTACAACTCTCCGGAGGACAAAAACAACGCATTGCTATAGCCCGTGCAATACTGAAAAAACCCACGGTATTGTTACTAGACGAAGCCACTAGTGCACTAGATAGTCAATCAGAGAAAGTAGTGCAAGATGCACTTGAGCGAATGTTGGTGGGGCAGACTAGCGTGGTTGTGGCACACCGGTTGAGTACGATACAAAGTTGTGACACAATTGCAGTTTTAGAAAAAGGGAAGGTAGTTGAAAAAGGAAATCATGGTTCATTGCTAGCGAAAGGGCCGAGTGGAGCTTACTACTCCTTAATTAATCTTCAAAAGCCTAATTCTACTGTCCATAAGATAGACTGAAGTAAAATAAAATGTACAATATATAAATAAATTACTAATAAATTGTAGAGATTAAACTGCTATTGTGATTTATGAAAGCACCAATGCTGATGAAGCAGATACTTTGTAGTTTGTAACAATAAACAATTTGCTCAGCAGAAACCATATTCGGGTTTGCACACTTGAAGGGAACGATATATTTTAACTCTGAAGTAGATTTAAATAGTTGAGCACAGTATCGCATGTCAATATTTGATCATTGATTAAGAAACAGAGACTGCAAATCGATATGCAGGTGGCTACAAAACACTAACACTTTTATAGAAAGTTTGATCTAATAGATGGGAGTGATTCGTATATCACTGAAAATTATTCGTCCATCATTAAATGTCTGTGTTCTGGATTTTGAAGTTGACAATTTAACAACGTTGACTTCAACGTGCCTAGAGTTCGACCTTTTTCTTATTGGACATACGAGTATATTTTAGTGAATCAGCTGAATTTACCGGTTTGACCACTAGTAATAATGATTAATTAAATGAATCTAGCACGTTAGCCTTAATTCAACTAGAACATATGCGTATACAATTCAAGTTAATTTTAATTCTTGATTTTGGTAGGAAAAAGGAAAAAAAAATATATGAGTATAGTTAATGACAACTCTAAGGGTTGTCAATTATGTGCATCAGTTGGTTGTACTCAAGAGATATTTATGGAGAGTCAATTAAAATTCAGGAGGTCATAGATTTTATTATAGTATGGGTACAAGTATTAATGCGTATTTTAAATTATTATTGACAGCCCTTAGGGCTGTCGTTATATATATAGTAGAAAGTTTAGAAACGTATTACTAATCATGAAGGCTCATTAAACTTATACAGAGTATATTATTACCTTAATCAAATTGGCCAAGTCGCATTAAGTAATTACAACCTTAATATGATAATAACGTATTAGAAGAACAACGTATATTAAAAGAGAAATGATATTTAAACTTAATATAAAGAGCTAACACGTTCATTAGTTCATACATTTTGTCACTCTTTAATGTTATATTTTGAAGTTGTTACATGACATGCTCATTGTGTTATTCCTCTTTTTACACCTATATAAGTAATACTATCTATTATTATACATTCTTATAAAAAAAATAGCCAAAATTTTTTCACAATGTTACTTTAACTCGTTAGTAGGATTTCTTAATGTTTAAGAAGGCGGGTGTTTAGCATTAACCACTTAAAAAAACATTATTGATGTAGTTTAATGGGAGATACGACCAAAATCATCATTAACGTACGGCAAAAAATTAGTAATGAAAGCTACCCCAAGACTAAAATTTATAATAGTAAAAATAATCAACACATGTTTTTAAACATAGAACAAGGCCTCCACATGCGAACCTATTTACATTTGATTTGATATATATTATAGGGTGGAGCTAGAATAGGGTCAGCGGGGCATCTCTGAATTATCTGATCCAGATACCCACTTGGACCTTCATCTATCTTGTCAACAATTGATGTCCAAAACACAAGCAACCGGCCGTAAGCACTCGACAGTAAGCCGGTCTAGCTCTACAAACTCAGTCAACCACAGTGGAGACAACACCTTTACCTTGCAGGCTGACCAACAACTTCGACTGCCATCCTTTAAAAGACTCTTGGCAATGAACATTCCTGAATGGAGACAAGCAATGTTTGGAACTGTGGGTGCAATTCTATTTGGTGCAGTTCAGCCAGTTTCTCTTTGGGGTCGATGATTACGGTATACTTCTTGACGGATCATGATGAGATCAGGCATAGAACGAGGATTTATGTCATGTGTTTCGCAGGTTTGGCACTTTTCTTGATAGTAATTAACATCCTTCAACATTATAATTTTGCTTCCATGGGTGAGCATTAAACAAAGAGGGTCCGAGACAGGTTGTTGTCGAAGATACTCACCTTTGAAATTGGGTGGTTCGACCTTGATCAAAATTCAAGTGGAGAAATCTTCGAGGCTCACTAGTCACTACGGATGCCAATGTGGCATGTTTTACATTCAGTTGGTCTTATAGTGAGTAGTTGATGATTACTATCACTAGGAAACATCTTTGTTGAGAACTTCATTCCTCTTAGAGTAAGTGATGAAAGAGTATATCAAAAATAATTTTGCAGGTGCGATCTTTGGTAGGTAACCGATGCTCACTTCTAATTCAAACATTCTTTGTAGTGATGGTTGCCTGAACAATGGGACTAGCGATTTCATGGAGATTGGCATTGGTTATGATAGTGTCTCATCCAATAATAATCTATGCTTCTATTGTAAAAAACTTTTGTTAAAGAATATGGCGTAAAAAACCATGAAATCGCAAATTGAAAACAGCAAGCTCGAGAAGTTGTCACGAATCTTCGCACAGTCACTACGTTTTTATCTCAAAGAAGGATTTTCAAAATGTTTGGTGAGACCCAAAAGGCTCCGATGCGAGAAAGCATCAGGCAAGCTTGGTATGCTGGATTCAGGCTCGGATTTTCCCAAAGCCTTATGGGTTGTGCTTGGCCTCTAGATTTTTGGTATGTTGGGAAATTGATAAGTGATGGTCATCTTGGGCCAAAAGCATTATTCCAAACGTGTTTGATTTTAGTAAGTACTGGCAGGATCATCGCAGATGCTGGAACCATGACAAATGATCTGTTGAAAGGGTCTAACGCAGTGCAATCTGTGTTCGTGATGTTGGACCGTAATTGAAAAACCCTACCGTTTTGTTACTAGACAAATCCACGAGTGCATTAGATAGTTAATAAGAGAAAGTAGTGCAAGACGCACTAGAGCGAATGATGGTGGGATGGACTAGCGTGGTAGTGGCACATCGGTTGAGTACCATACAAAGGTTGTGACACAATTGCGGTTTAGGAAAACCGGAAGTTTGTTGAGAAAGGAAACCATAGTATGTTGCTAGCGAAAGGGCCGAGTGGAGCTTACTACTAACCAAATGGATGACTAAAGTATAACAAATCAACTATGAATCAATGAGCGGTAGAACCGAGACTAATCTTTACCTTCAAAAGCTTATGGGTATTGTATCATGTTTTATAATAGCAACAACCTTAACCACGAACATATCGGATACTCTATATCATAAAACAATTATTACGGTATTTGATCAATAATCATCTTATGGACAAGCTCTTTGAGGAATAATTTTGAAACACTTGGTGGGCACAGTACGAAACACATCCATATTTGATAATTGCATTGCAAATAATATCAAATTAGAAACACATAGTGCAAATCGATAACCCAATAGCTGTACAGGAATATAGTTATCACTTACCAAAACTAGAAACCGATCCAGATGAGGAAGTAGATTTGAAAATCAACTGCGAAAAGGTTCTGTATTTTCTTTTACCTATATTTTTCTTTTTCCCGTTCTGTACAACTTTTTTTCAAGTAAATTTTACATTTTTTTCCACCTTATTGCGTTAAACCTTTAGAAATAAAAAATGAATGCAGTTATTTCTATTGTTGATGACAATAAACCTTTGGTTGGTATAAACTAGTAACAAAATACTTACACTATGCGGCATAAAACGATGATGAAATTTTGTGCAACTATTAACTTATAGCGTGATACAATCATGAAAATTTGTGCAACTATCAATTTTAAAAGTAGAGATGTCGTGTTTCGACGAACATTCCAAAATTGTTCCATATACATATTTTTGTCTTAGTATCTAATATATATTTGGTACAAGGACATAATTTTATGGGGGATAAAATACACACTACTGAGGATAAGTACAACTTGTTGAAAATATGTTATGTATGGTTCTTACATCGATATTTTTATTCATATCATATAGTAATAATGAGTGGGGTTCTTGGGCGTAGGTCCATTAACGTACACAGTGTACGCAGTTTGTTCTGCACACCATATAATTGATACACAATACAACTGATACACAATACACACCATATAGCACACCATATAGCTGATACACAAATACTACTAATACAAACAGATACACAATACACACCATACAGATTTACAACTTTTAACATGTTCATGTGTATCATACAGAATTTAAATAAAAACATACAAATTTTAATATGTTCATCGTGTATCATTAAATAATAATATATGTTCATTGCGTATCATCTTCTTCATTTGCTGCTATTGCAAAAGAGCAATAAATATTACAAACTAAAACTGTATATCGCATCAATGATCAATTTAACCTACTAAATCAACTAAAACTATCTAACCTGTCAAATTAATTATAAAATTACGAGAATTAAAGTTGTTAACGGACTATAAAGATTCATACTTTTAGTTTCTAAAATCATTGCTTTCAACTAGAAGAACATATTCGAGAACGAAAGTTCTCATCTTGATCGAAGAATTGATCGAATTTCGGAAAAAAAAAAAGTAAATTGACGAAATTGGGGGAAGAATATTTGAAAAAGTGAAAGGATATTATTTATATAAGGAGAAGTTAACGGAAATTAATGGAGGTTAACCTCACCTAGAAGGAGGAAAAGATTACAAAGTTACAGGGAGAAGGTAAACGAGAATTGAATGGAGAAGAGGGTACACGTGGTAGTCAGTGATTGTTGCGTATCATGTGTACCGATTTGACGCTGCGTACTTGAACCTTGATCAAGTCTCTAAATAAAATTTTAAGACAAATTTCACCTAAGATTATGTGTCAATATCTTATGTGTTATTTTCTTTTTTATTCTCTATATTGTTGACTCTACTTAAGCCAATCCTACGTGTTCACGATATTTTTTAGGAAACCACATCACAATATTAATATCAATTATTTATCTATTATTTACAAAATATTAATTCATAAAATGAGTTAACAATTTCCATTTAATCAATTTGTAATAGATTAAAAAAATTTTACAATATTTAATTTGTATTTCAGTTCATAAGTAGACATATAATTATTATCTTAGATTGAAAATTGAATTTTATTTTAATCCTTACACCTACACATAATCCCTTAAAATAATTTTTAGTTATTTAAAGTTCAAACGTATATCTACTTCTCGTGTTTTTAGGTTACCGGTCTTGATATATGTGCATAAGTGATAAAAAATAAACCACAATCAGCAATGAAAATGGTTGAATTGTATACCAGTTTATGAAAGGCATATCTCATGGTAAACACATGGTTGCATTGAGTAGAAAAATTATAATTTCATAGATGGTGAAATGTTTGGCACTAAGAAGAAAGTGGAGCTTATTTGATTCAAAATGAGGGAATTTATAGAAATTATGTAACATATATAATGGGGGATATTAACATTCCGTTTTACATTCGTCCTATTAGCTATTTACTTCCCATTGTTTATATATATCACTAATTTATGATTCTATGTGTGACGACCCGTACTTTGACGTATTAATTTACCCTAATCTTTGCTTGTAATACTTGTATTTAGTATGAAATAGGACTGTTTACTTGTAATATAACGTATGTTGAATATACACTTGTACGTAATAAATTAATATTACGCGATTTACTCGGATGGATTCCGAATCACACGGCCGTTGGTGAACCTTTTCAAACGTAACATAAATCTATTTTCATGTTAAAATAGTTGTTATTTACTTTGTATTATATTTTTTAATAATACACACAAAAAACTAACACGTTTAGTGTAAAACGTAACGAACATGAGAAAACGCGCGAATCAAGCCCAACACATGAGAAAATGCGCGAATCGAAACCCGAATTATATTTTGGTAACTTAAAATATGTAATTTAAAAATATTTAGTCAATCTAAATATCATTTACATACTAAGAATGTTCACGAAGAAATCAAACGATAAAACTTAATTTATAAAACACGCAATTAACGTTTAATCGACAACGAGGCGTATCCCGAACTCGAGAGACAAATCACGAGCCCAACCCATGATGGGTCAGACCTGAGTTCGGCCAAGATCAGCCCCAAATCGGCCCAAGGGCCAAGCCTTAACCCTACCCTTTTAAACTCCTTATCCTCTCATTTGTTTCATTTCTTCAAACACTAACACACACACAACTCTCTCAAGTTCTACCCTTTGTCTCTGAGTTCCAGCCTAAAAAAACTGAACACCAACACCATCCGCAGCCTCCTCCACGTTCTCCTAGAGTCCCCAAGCAAGGCCATCATCATCTACCATCATCTAGAGTCAGTTTTCACAAGATGAAGGGGAAAGAAGACAGCAGCATCACTTCTACTTCGTTTCAGCCCAAGGCCAACTTTTTCTTTGTAAGATCTTCCTCTTTCTTTGTTAGATCTACTTGCTTAACATGTATAAACATGCTATTGGTCCATTTCTACTCGTTTATGTCCAAACCGAACCTAAAAACTCAACCACTGGATAATAGTATTACACACTGGACGATAACATATATCAGCTTTGTAACGTGATAACTAACTCATTTCTTCACTAAATCTCATGTTTCTTAACTCAAAACTCAAGTTTAGAATGTGTAGATTCGAGATCTCTAGGCCCAAATCTTAATTGTGTTATTTTCTATTTTTAAATTACGTTTTAAAAGTACATGTACTTTCTGCAGATTCTGATCAGGATTTTGGGTCAAATGTTTAAGGGCATATCTTGGAAAATACGAAACCATTTTATCTGAAACTAGCGAGAAAAGTTTGTAAATTGTTTTAGCTTTAAATCCCCTACTTACACATTTTGTGAGGTTTTGTAAAACTTGATATATGATTAAATCTTTGAACATGTGTCACTGAAAATAACTGCTTGACCTTAGTCCCTTTGTAATTTAATTTCACGAGTTTCGTTTGGCTAAAGATCAAGTAAAAATATGGAAAACGAAGCTAAGACATCACACAATAACATATATTTTTCTTGGATCTGTTTTTGGATGAAAACTTAGGAAAACCGGACTCGGAAAAAGGCATAAAATCATGTAATAAACATTTCGGGACTGTTTTCGTATTCGGTTTAAAAACGACACTTGTGGGTCACAAATGGTCACGAAACTCGTTTTCTATAAGTTTTATAACATAATAAGTGTCGTGTAAAAGTTTCGGGTCAAACCGAGCATTTTTGACCAAAGCCTAAAAATCTAAAAACTTCTCAGCCCGATTTTGCGACATAATTTACGACATAACTTTTCCGTCGCAACTTTCTGTGACAGCAATATCCATTTTGCGACATAACTCTTTTATCGCAACTTTTTGCGACGACAAACTTCATCTTGCGACATAACTTTTCTGTCGCAACTTATTGCGACATAAACCTTCTGTCGCAATTCTCAGAATACTTAAAAACAGTTAAGTACCAACTATTGGACTCACGTAACAACCAACCAATATACGACATTACTCGTACTTATAAAACATATACTCACCAAAGTATACAATGAAATGATACGCTACTTAATAATAATTTTATCGGGGATTATTATTACATACTTAAACATTCACCAATGGGCCGCAAATGTTTTTAATTAAACAACGATTGAATACTTGGACATAAATAGTTGAGTGGACAACTAGCATGGATGGTCTCTCGAGACATCCACTTACTTACAACCTTATGTGCTTAGGGCATTAGAAGGTTGCGGGTTCGGAGAACCTACTGCTTAACATTACTTTCGGATACTCGTTTATTGATTTAAACATAGCTTGCAAAAACTCAGGTGAGTCTTAGAGCTCCACTTTTACTGTTTTACTGTTTTAAAACTTCAGGGTGAGATACAACACTTAATTGTTTTCGTGATCGCAAGTATTCGGTTAGTTAATTCGGTTATTTAATTCGGTTATTACATGAGTTATTTTATAATCTGGTAAAAGTCCTCATCACACATGGTTCGTTAACTTTAATGGCGAATCCTTAAAGGATAGATCTATTATGGGAGTGACGTCCCCGTCCGGGTTGCTAACTACAACCATGTCAAAAGTGCACTTTAGTAGTTGTTTATAGGTGTTTCACCACCTCCGGGAGGTAAAATTCGGGTTAGGCTTCGAACCATGGGCTCATGCTATGTCGTTTTATGTCATGTCATGTCACGGAAATCGAAAACATTGATATGTTTATTATTTACTCGGTTATAAATCATCGAATAAATCTTGTGTATCACAACATGATTTACTTTAAACCTGTGAGATTCACCAGCTTTTAGCTGACCTTTTAGTGTTGTAATCTCAGGTGCTCAACAATAGTAGGGTTGCCCGCGGGATATGCTATCTAGATCGAGTCACATGCATTATACACACGAGGAGATTTTCCTACATTATCTTTTGTAATACGTTTATGTATTGAAATCTTCAGGGCTCTTTCATATGCGAACTCGTAATGATGTAAACTTTTAACTTTAACAATGTATCTACTTTTATACCATGTATAAAACGTCTCATGTAGAGTCATTTGCTTTACCTTTGTGCTTGATTACTTGATTAGTCACGTCCAATGATTGCTTACGCTAAACGGTGATTTTTGAGGGTGCGACACTATGGTACGTGATTTTAATTCCATATTATTTTTTCAGTGCCGTCCATTAATCCATTATACTTGCCTACATCATACATTACCATATAATTTTTAAAACTATCATTTTATTAAATTCGTGTATACTTTTGATTGATATAATCACCAAAATGTAATCTAAATTTAGACTTTAAAAATACTTGATCGCACAAATCAATGATTTCAAATGACATTGTATGATAACAAAATAACATAGCTTATGCATTGTACGGGTTAACACTAGTAATTAATAAATGTAGATAACCAAATCATGAATAACTACAGTTCCTTTCATGTGATTTTAACAAAAGATGCAATGCACGTAATGATCGTCTGCGATTAAAATGAAAAGAGATTAGAAGAGGTTGAAATGAGAATGAAATTTTGGTAAGAATAGGAAAACCAATAGGAATATTTCATGTGTCATAAAACTCATTTTCCTCACATTTTTAAAAATCAAATATTTCACAATTGGTAAGTCGAAAAGTTATAAAAATTGCACCATAAAAATCAACATTTTTTTTCTTCAATTTGCGATGACTTTTTAATTTTTGGGTTTTACAAATCGTTTAAAATTATAACACACGTCTTACTCGATTATATCACATGTGCTACCTGATGGTATTGGTAACATATGTGTTAATGGTTTTCAAAATATAATAAAAATAAAAATAAAAATATTCGTCGAAAGTTTACCTTGTGATATTTTTAATCGAACAAAAAAAACACTGAATTTTATGGTGCAATTTTTGTGATTTTTCTAACTATCTTTAAAGGTATTTAATTTTTAAAAATGTGATGAAAGTAAATTTAATAATCCATATAGCGTATTCCTATTGGTTCCACAAATAAAAATGTTATATTTTAAATTATTTATTTTATTTATTTACTAGTACTGGTATTTGGATTGGATAATAATAGCACAGAATTAGGGCTAAATTAACTTGGGGAGGAAGACATATGTCGGTGTCGGCTCTCCAAAAAGAAAACTTCTGGAATTCATTCACGCAATCTGAATTAACAAATCATCTGTTCCTCATCCATTATATCATACAAATAATACTATAATTCGTCAAACCAATATTCTCTTTCGACACCGAGTTCCTGAATTTGCAAGTTGGGCGAAAAGTTTTGAGCTTGATTAGGGTTTGTTCAACGATTAATAAAAATACCCTAATTTTCGAGAAGCTTCCAGGAACAACTATTATCATCACGTTTTCGGACTCGTTTGAGTTCTGAGATAACTATTGAATGGTTAGTCCTCTGTTGTACTCATCTGATATTTTGTTATAATTTCTGGTTCTATTGGTGTACACATATACAATACGAGTATATACTATGATCTTATAATATTATATTTCGTGGAGGCAAAGATTGTCAACAAAAATGTATGATATAGTGTGTGTCTTTAAAATGGAACATTGAATTGTATTCATTTGCATTATTATTGTATGAAATTATGTGTATCGTTGTTTGTCTGTAGTTCAAATGTACTTAATATTCTGTTAATGTTATGTTATGTAATCAGGGGGAGTTTGGCTAAGTTTATTGTTTAGGATTGTAGGCCTAATGAAATTTGAGACAATCGGTTATAATTTGTATCAATTTGGTGAGCCCTTGCGCCGTTAATTTGATACTGTTCTTATAATGTATTGTTTTGTGAGTGATCATGCGGTATAAAATAATTAGAACCATAGATTAGGACTGCATTTAGTATCTGGATGTTTTTTCCCCTGAAAATTTTATACAGGAATCCCTTTTTTATTAGTCCGTTGGTATATTATTATCATCAGAAGGAACTTTGTTTTTACTTTGAGTGTGTTTCTTCCATTAGTGTCAAAACATTGTATTCATATTGACTGTTGAGTCTAATACTTGAGTGTCCATCAGGCGAGTGCGTTTATGGTTGGACTTGCAGTTGCTACTGGTGCAACTGCGGCTCGATACGGTATCCAAGCTTGGAGTGCATTCAAGGCTAGACCAGCTACAACTGCATTCCGCAAATTTTATCAAGGGGGGTTTCAACCCCAAATGACTAGACGAGAAGCCGCTCTTATTCTTGGAGTCAGGTGCACGTCTTACTTTTGGTTTCATTTCTTATTATCAATTTTGATGACGAGTTGGGTGGGTGTTATTGTTCGTTTTTGGTTGACAATTATAAGTTATTTTGATTGTATAGTTATTTAAGGTCAAAATAATACGATTTCTGATAAACAACTGAGATTTAGTCTTTAGAGAGGTTATTATCGAGATAAACTTAAAATTGTCTACATATGCATACTTTTAATGAATTTACTCATTGATTCTGTCATTGAAAGTTGTAATGGTCTTTTGGAATGCGCATCCAAACTCCTGCGTAGTTGACAGTCAGAACTAGATTAATGGTCTGAGTTTCACAATGGAGATAAATTACTTGGGTATCCCTCATGTTAGCATTTTTTTAGGGACTTTTTACAGCTTCACAAAATGTTCCTTTTCACAAGAATGACTTCGTATATATCTTTATCTCATTACTTGCCTAAATAGTTAGTATTGGCTGGGCACTTAAACAGTTGATTGTCTTATTACAACTTTAAAAGGTAGAAGTACATTCAAAGATCCACATCCAGATACCCGTAATTGTAATTTCCCAATTGTGGAGTATAAACTGAAGTAGGATTTCGTTGCATTTTGGTTTGTTTACATCTTTAGTCATTTTGCATATTTCTAATAGCCGGATTTTTAAAAAAACAGCAGCGTCATGGACTTATATTCTACTCTAAATACATTCTTACAAAGTATGTTTTTTATCATTACATGTTAAAATTGTTCTTATTTCCCCTTGTATAGGGAAAGTACTGCAGCGGATAAGGTGAGGGAAGCATATCGAAAGGTGATGGTTGCAAACCATCCAGATGCAGGAGGTAGTCATTATCTTGCTTCCAAAATTGGCGAAGCAAAAGATATGATGCTGAGGAAGACAAAGAACACTGATTCTGCTTTTTGAGGCCACTTTTAGCTTAAACATAAAATTGTTATACCTTAAATTTTATTGCTCTCTGAGCAACTATGAGTTAACGATTCCAGAAATAATTCATGGAATAAGAGCAAATGTGTGCTGATATATTTTTGAAAGTTGTAGATCACTACTGGTAGTGGATGCTATTTGGTTATCGCTATTTTAGATTTAGATGTTTGTATAAGAGTGAGTAGCAGCATGTTTAGCCAGATTATTTTTGATCTTGTTAACACATGTCCAAACTTTGGGCACTACACATTTCTAGTTTTTTTAATATTATTATTGTATTGCTTTAAGAAGCTGACACTGACCTAAAAATTAGAATTTGTATACGGAGGATTGGAGGGGAAGACTTAAGCGAGGGGAAGGGACAGTACGAATTTGTCACAATTTTAAGAAATTTTTTTCAGTGATTTACGTTAGATTTATTGTATCATATCAACATTAACCAACATTTGTATTCTAACAACAATTCATTGCATTGTTACATTTATACAATTTGATCGCACTTTAATAATAACTAGCATTATACTCGCACAAGGTAGCCGTGAAAGTGAGGTAGCCGTGAAAGTGATGACAATGGATTGATGTGCGAATGAATGTATTAAAATAAAAACATATTGTATTTCGTCCGTTCCATTTAAAATGTTCACAATACTATATTGGGATGTTCCATTATAAGTGTCCACTATGATATTTAACCAATAAAAAAAACTTTAGTGAGTAAATTTAATATTTGATTGATGAAAGGTGTAGGTAGTGGAGAATAAGTAGTAAGTGGGACCCACTTACTTAGTCTTAAAATTTGTTGAGAAGAGAGATGTTAAATGTATTATATACTCCCTCCGTCCCATATCTATTGTCCACTATTCCTTTTTGGGATGTCCCAAATCAATTGTCCACTTCCATATATAGAAAAGAATAATGAGATAAAATTCATTTTTGCCTCTAATTTATATATGTAAGACAAAAAGGTAGGTAAAAAGTAAAGGGTAAAATTGTCTTGTTACCAAAAAGTAAGAGAGATGGTGATGTTTTTCTTAAACTGCGTATTTTTTATCGGGGGACAATAAAATTGGGACGGAGGGAGTAGTAATATAGAGTAGCAGATAGCCGCGCAAAGCAGCGAAGTACTTATTCAGTTTAATCTCATTATATAAGTATTACTCTATAATAAATTAAATTTCATTATATGTTGTTTAAAATTTTTAATTTTTTAAATTAATTGTGTATGAATATTTGCATTCTCTTATTTAAATTTTATTTTATCTATGAGTTTGAATTATTTTCAAATGTACACTTATTTATTTATGGAAATATTTAGGTAATATTGTAAATTATTTCTAAAAGTAGCTAGAGTTAGTTTAGTCTGGTTTATTTAATATAGGGGACTTGAAGTAATTTCCATTCTTTAAATATTAAGGTACCAAAGAAAATGGTTAAACCCTTTTATAAGGGTTTTAAGATTAAGATGCCCATATAATTTATCACGTCCCTTTCTTTATGTAATTCGAGACAAGCTAAATTCAAGGGTGATAAATTTTAAAATTTGTCGAAATAATATCTACTCATCTACGTACCTGACTCCAAGAGTAAGAGGTTGCAATGCGGGTCGAATTAAGTTGCGGATTTGTGTTTGTGGGACAAAAGTTTACAAATTGAACCCGAAATAATTTGGTGAATGGGTTAATGTGTCATAAGTAACCAACTCGGATACGACATGCATTGTGATAGTTGACGGTAACCCGTTGATCTGAATCTTAACTCGGACCCTCTTAGATAAACTTAATAGAATTAAGATGCGGATTGGGTATGTGGGTCAAAAGTTCACAAATTGAACCCAAAATCATTTGATGAATGAGTTAATGTATCAAAAGTAACCAACTCATATACGACATGTATTGTGATGGTTGAGCGGTCAACCAATTGACCTGAATCTTAACCCGGACCTGTTTGGATGAATTTTAGTTGGCGAGTTTTGGATAAGTAGGTTGACAGATTGCGATTTGAGAATATAGTCATTCCCCATTTATTTTCATGTCAGTTTTGTGTCGGATTTCAAGCATTGTGGATAAATATCACTGCTACTTATGATAAGTTGAAATACAATTCCATTTATTTTCATGTTAGTTTCGTGTCGGATTTCAAGCATTGTTGAAAAATAACACTTTTACTTGCAATAATTTGAAATACAATGTACATGTATATATTAAGGTACAAACTGATATAACATTATTGTGTAAATTGTCACTCACGTAGAATATGTCGTCGAACTAACATTACTATAAGTAATTTTTTTTGTTGCCGATGCATTGCGCAGACAACCTGCTAGTCATTATTCAAGGGTCACATGATATATAATAAACATACTAATATTACATTTTATAAGGATATAGTACGCCAACAACATGCTAGTCTTTTAAGTAGGGCCGTTGATGAACCAAGTCGATTTGAATATCATGATGTTCGACTCAGCTCATTTAAAAAATAATATGTTCGAGCTTGACTCGAACTCAGATAGATTTTTAAAACCATATTCGAGTTTGAGCTCGAATAATAAAATAGTGTTCGAGCTCGAGTTCGATGCTCATTTAGGTTTTTGACAATATACAAAAAAACTAGTTTTTGAGCTCAAAATATTTGTTCAGAAGCTCAAGTAAGATATATTCATTTATAAGCTCATTAAAAAGTAATATTTTATATTATTTTATAAAACTTGAAATAAAGTTTGTTAAATACATTTACACTTAATTAAACTTTATGTGTATGAGTTTATTTGGTTATCACATACTCTAATAAGCATGTATGTAATTAGATGTTTGACTTGTTATTTATAGTGTGCTCATCATATCCTATTTGTTTGACAAATCTAATGTGAGATGCTACAAGAAAAATGAGTTTGACTTTGTCCCACATAGGAGAATAAAAACAAAGTTAGGGAAGATAAATTACTATAAAACCAAAGTCCCATAAATGAAAATGTGGAACCAACTTATGAGTTCATTACACTATACATATGGTGTTAGTAGTATATTTGTGTTTCTCAGTATAAAAATCTTATTACCAACATATCTTTTAAGTTTAAAATAAATATTTAAATAATTAATATGATAATAGATATATTCGTTTAGCTCATTTGACTCAACAAGATCGACTAGTTCATTTGGTTCGAGATTATTTTACAAGCATTCTAATGAGCCGAGCCGAATTTATCTTTGTAAAGCTCGGCTCGTGAAATTAATCGAGCAGTCATTTTATGTTCGAACTCGACTCGATCTCGAATAGTATAATGATCAGGAACGGAGACAGGGCGGGGGCAGCGTAGGCAGTCGCCCCCACGAGAATATATTAATTACGTAAAAAAGAATTTTTTGTAAGGTATTAATTACATTTTAAAATTTTCGCCCCCACGAAACTATTAAAGAAATAAAAAATAAATTTTTTTCGCCCCACCATCTGGAATTCCTGGCTCCGCCCCTGATAATGATCGAATTAAAAAAAAGAGTGTTCAAAATCAAGTAGCTCATTAAATGCTCGGTTCGTTAAGAATCCTAATGCACAACAATTATTTATAACTAGTAGGTAACCCGCGCAATGCAGCGGAAACGTTTTTTGAAATTGATCATTATGATTAATCATTGCATAGTTGATGCAAATAATATGTCTTGGTGGAGATGGTGGTGGTGATGGTGCTGGTGGTGGTGGAGGCGGAGGTGGCCGTGTCGGTGGAGGTGATGGTGGAGCTAGAGGTGGTGGTGGGGGTGGCGGCAGCAGCAGTGGTGGAGGTGGAGATGGAGGTGGTGGAGGTGGAGCTAGTGGTGGTGGTGATGGAGTGGAGGTGGTGGCGGTGGTGATGGTGATGGTGGTGGAGGTGGCGGTGGTGTTGTAGTGGTAGTAGGTGGCAGTGGTGGTTGTAGTGGTAGTAGGTGGCAGTGGTGGTAGTGGTAGTAGGTACTATTGACTTTTTAAAAGGTGGTGTTCAACGTTGGTGATCGGTAATAGCGAGAATGGAGAACAAGCATGGAGAGATGAGATCATTGAAGTACAACCAAACAACAATACATGTGTAAATAATATATAAAACCACCAAAAACAATGGAAAAAAAATCGTCGAAAGTATGCCTTGATGGACGACAAATCGAATAGGGAAAAATCCTGGATTTTATGGTGCATTTTCATAATTTTTCGATTTGACGTTTGTAAAATAATTGATATTGGGGGTAAATGAGTTTTGTAAAATAGGGAAATAATGTAATGGGTATTTTGGGGTTTGGAATAATGTAATAAAGGGTAAAATATGGAAATAATGTAAGGAGTATTTTGGGAATTTCAGATGTCCTCTAGTAATTTTTAAGTCAAAATGTGGAAATGAATAATATAGGAGTATAGATATTTAGTAAATAACATGATAAAAATAAATAAATCCGATTTGCGTTTCAAAATTATATGGCCGCTCTCCAATTGTCCAAAAGAAGGCCCAATTAAAATTAAAATCAATAGTATTTGTTACTATAAAACAAAGCCCAAACATAGCCAGCCTTCAAGTGCCCAAAGTAGAAACACACAAAACTTAAAAACTCAAATGGCCCTTCTCTTTCATTGCATTTTCTGAATTTCATATCATATACATACAATACACAGACTTTATATATCTATCTCATTGATATATACATAAATTTATAAATAGTGTCACGTAATTTAGATTTTAGATTATTATCATCATAATATTCATCACTCACACAATACATAAAATTTCTTCACCTCTTTATTATTATTTATATTTATGTTTCTACCGCTTATTTTCTCATTCTTCTTTTTGTTTTTGCTCAACAACAACAACAAGTAAATCATTGTTTCCTTCGATCCAAACCTGTATTTAGATCTGCCCCCAATTTCATTAATTTATCTTCCTTTCAGGCTTGCTTTGTTACTTCAGGTGTTTACCTTTTTATCTATTATCTGAAGCAGATTTAGTTATTATTATGTTTATAATTTGTTTCTGATTTGTGTAGGGATGAAACGAATACGAGATGATGCTTACGGTAACTCTCAATTTAAGAGGCCATTTGGCTCTTCCCGTGGAGAATCGTAAGTTGGTGTTTTAATTATGTTTTGGATTTGAGGTTAGGGTTAATTATCTATTATATGTAAACATTTTTTTTTTTGTTATGAGTTTGAATCTGTTTACAGTTTTATAGGGTTTAGTTTTGAATTTGCTGGATTTAGTTTAATGTTATATGTTTGTTTGTAAGTATATAAAAAGCTGTTAGATTTAAATAAATCGGTGTTTACGATTAGATAGACTGTTGACTGTTAAAGGTTGTGTTTTTTTGTATCTATATCTATATCCCTGTATATCTCAATCTGTATGTAAGTAAAGTTTGTTATATAGTAGTAAACTTGCCAGACTGATTTAGGTTTTCGATTCTAGTGTTTTAGGGTTTGGCAGGAAACCAAAAGGTAATCACAAATATAATTAATTCAAGTACTTATATTGTTATATATATCCGTTGGATCTTTCAATGAGCTATTAAGATGACATCTAATTAGGAAAGCGGAATTAATAACAAAACAATGACACAGGTTATGGCACCAGTTGACATAAATAAATCCGGGAATTATGCAAACTCTGGAAATGTAGAAGGTTTATTAAATGATCTTAGAACGTATGTAACTACTGAAGTTCTCAATGAGTGTTCTAAAGTTATGAAAGGACTTGTACATGTGATTTCTAACTCATATTGCTTATTTACAATGCCATCTTTTTGACGAATCTATATGTGTTCCTTTTTTATCTGTTATATTGAAGATATGGCCAACCACAAGCCCCGGGAGCAGGAAGTGATGTGGCAGGAGGGGCAGGGTCAGGTGTAGGAGGGTCAGGGGCAGGGGCAGGTGGCAGCAGTGCACAGAAACTTACAACGAATGATGCGTTGACATATTTAAAGGAGGTCAAAGACATGTTTCAAGACCAGCGAGAGAAGTATGACATGTTTCTTGATGTTATGAAAGATTTTAAAGCTCAAAGGTAATTACTTTTCTTTCAGAATGTAAATTACCACATTCATTTGACCTAATTAAGAACTGATCTGATGCAGAATTGATACTGCTGGTGTCATAGCAAGGGTGAAAGAATTGTTTAAAGGTCACAATAACCTAATTTTTGGGTTTAATACTTTTTTGCCCAAGGGATATGAAATCACTGTAATTGAGGACGATGAGGCGCCACCTAAGAGAACAGTGGAATTTGAAGAGGCCATAAGCTTTGTAAACAAAATAAAGGTGAAGCTGGTTTATTTTTTTATTTGGTGAAAGAAACGTAATTAGTTTAAATATCGTGGATGTGGATATAATTTTTTTACATTTCCTGTGCAGAAACGCTTTCAAAATGATGATCATGTGTATAAATCGTTTTTGGATATCTTAAACATGTATAGGAAGGAACACAAGGGTATTACTGAAGTCTATCAGGAGGTGAATTTCTTAAAGCTTCTTAAAAATATTTCATGGTGTATACGATTATATATAATTTCATTGATACCCTTTTGTGTTTATGTAGGTTGCTGCGCTTTTTGATGATCATCCAGATCTTCTTGACGAGTTCACAAGGTTTTTGCCAGATGCTTCAGCAGCTGCATCTGCACACAAAGCATCGTTAAAACAATCGTATCAACGGTATGATGAACGGAGTTCAGCCGCAGATCCACTTAGACTGGGACAAGTTGACAAGGTAGTATGATCAGTTAAAATTTTCAGCATCATTATCTGTAGATATTTGTGTGTGTATTATTAATTTATGAGAGACCAAATTTTTTATTTCTTGCTATAGCAACGAGGCAGGAGAGACAGGGTCAATGCTGAACGGGACCCAAGTATTGAGTGTCCGGATGTGGATGATAAAACAATGGTGAAACTTCAGAAGGAGCAGAGGAAACGTGCAGAAAAGGAGAGCAGGGAAAAGAGAAACAGTGATCAGGATAACAAAGATCATGATCTTGATAGCAACAGGGACTTGAAACGGAAATCTGCACGAAAAGTTGAAGATTTTGGAGTTAATTCAGGTTCGGCCCCATATGACGATAAAGATGCCCTCAAAAGTAAGTGATGCTTTGTCTGTCAGTTGGTTTCTTTACATCGGTTGTCATATCAGTACTGCTTATTTTGGGTCTATAGATAAGTATATGTAAGCTGTTTGCTATCGATTTTGGATATCTGATGAAAGTTTTGTTACTTTACTCATATAATTAAAATTTTGTTCATTATAGGTATGTACAGCCAAGAATTTACCTTCTGTGAGAATGTGAAGAGTAGATTACGTAGTCCAGATGATTATCAAGCATTCTTGAAATGCCTTCATATCTATAGCACAGAAATTATTACGAGGAAGGAGTTACAGAGCTTGGTATATCTTCATAGCTTGAAATGCTCAAAAGAAGCCATCTTTGTTTTGTTTTTGTTTATGCAATACATGTTTCTAATTTTTAATTTTCAGGTTGCTGATTTACTCGGGAAGCACACAGACCTTATGGAAGGATTCAGTGCATTTTTGGAACGTTGCGAAAACATAGGTGGCTTTTACATTTGGTTGCTGCCCCTGAACTTCTGTTTTACTTTTATCTTCACTAACATATTTCGTTTGCAGATGGGTTCTTAGCGGGAGTTATGGACAAAAGTATGTGGTGCTCCTAGCTTCTTTCCTTTTCTCTGCACATCTGTTTAATGTGAAATTAATGCTTTATGCAAACCTTTTTGTCTATGGCAGAAGCATTATGGAATGTTTCCAAGTCAACACGGACCGAGGAGAAAGAAAGGGAGAGTAGGCGTGAAATTGATGCTAATAAAGAGAAGGATAAGTACAAAGAGAAGTACTGGGGAAAATCTATACAAGAGCTTGATCTCTCTAATTGTCAACGATGCACACCCAGCTATAGACTTCTTCCTGACGATGCAAGTCCTTTTTAATTTTTGGTTATTAAATAAATTATATTTATGATGTTGACAAATTATATTTGGAATTTTGTCTTATGTAGTACCCGATTCCTTCAGTAAGCCAAAGATCAGAGCTTGGTACTCAAGTACTGAATGATCTCTGGGTATCTGTGACTTCTGGTAGCGAAGATTATTCATTCAAGCATATGCGTAGAAACCAGTACGAAGAGAGCCTGTTTAGATGTGAAGATGACCGGTAAAATAACAGTGTACAAATAGAAAGAACGTATATATATGTATGTATCTATATATATAGATGAACTAACTATACCTTTTTTATATTTTTGGTATTATACGATGCTTTTAGGTTTGAGCTAGACATGTTGTTGGAGTCTGTGATCTCAACTACCAAGCATGCTGAGGAACTGCTAAACGGCATTAAAGACCGCTCAATTGGTTCAGATGGTCCCATCCGTATTGAAGAGCACTTTTCAGGTAATAATACTTAAGAGCATATTGCAGCTTAATTATGGGAAACTTTTTGTAACTTTCTATTCTGATTTTATAATATAATATTCTCTTACGAATACTTGTAGCTATTAATTTACGCTGCATTGAACGGCTATATGGGGATCATGGCCTTGAAGTGATGGAGACACTGCGTAGGAGCCCAGCGGTTTCGTTACCTATTATATTGATCCGTTTGAAACAGAAACAAGAAGAGTGGACCAAGTGTCGAGCAGATTTTAACAAGGTTTGGGCTGATATATACTCAAAGAATCATTATAAGTCACTCGATCACCGGAGTTTCTATTTCAAGCAACAAGATTCAAAGGATTTGAGCACGAAATGTAATTGAATTTGAGTTCTGCTAATTATGGTTGACTGGTTTTTATGTTGAAAATGAAAAAGTAATAAAAAAAATCCGTTTTTCTTCTGTATGACTATAGGCTTAGTGGCTGAGATCAAAGAAATTAAAGAGAAGAGCCAAAAAGATGATGATGTGCTCCTTAGTGTTGCTGCTGGAAATAGACACTCAATCGTGCCAAATCTTGAGTTTCTGTTCACTGATAAGGATATCCATGAGGACTTGTACAAACTTATAAAGTATTCATGCGAAGAGATTTGCACCACCAAGGAACAACTGAACAAAGTAATGAGGCTTTGGACTAGTTTTTTGGAGCCAATGCTGGGCGTTTCATCTCGGCCCGACGATTCTGATGGTGTTGAAGATGTCGAGACATCTACGCGGGGTGCTGCCAGAAATGAAGGTGAGAGTGATGGAAGTCCAGATGCTGATAGTGGCACCTTTAATGTAAACCAAGGAAAGCCAGCCTGTAATGGAGATGATAGTAATTCACCAAAACGAGTAGATTCAAGCAAGGCCATTTTGGTAAATGGAGCTACTTTAACCAAAGAAGACGTTAAGAACATGGGTGTTGGGGATAGAGTGTCCATAATTGGGCTTGGAAATGATAACATTCTTTCCAGAGTTGTGTCCGGTGAGCGTTCTCAACATGTTTCATATTTTAAATATGATTTTATATTCACATGGGATTGCTGAAACAAAATGGTATGATTTTTTAGGGCGTGATGCAACTCCTTCTCGACCAAATAATGTTCACGAGGATGGTCATGAAGTCAAGTCAAATGTTGATGAAGCTGCTTCGTCCCAGGTTTGACTTTCATCTTGCCCCTTGTTTCACATCTGGAGTGTTTTATTTATTTTTTTGTATTTAATATTTAATATATTTACTATATCAACAGCATGGTGATATGTCAAGACCCCCCACAGTATCAAATGGAAGTTTTGCTAAATTTGAGAAAGAAGAGGGTGAGCTATCACCCAATGGTGATTTTGATGAGGTTGATTTTGATGCCTATGGAGATAATAATGGGTCACATGCTAAAGCCAAGCATAGTGCAGAGATCGATGCAGATGCCGAGGACGAGGACAGCGAGAATGTAGGTGGTGATGATGTGTCAGGCAGTGAGTCAGCTGCCGATGAAGGATCAAGGGAAGAACACGAAGAAGAAGACGGAGACCGTGATGATCTTGACGGTAAAGCCGAAAGTGAAGGAGAGGCAGAGGGTATTGAGGATGCAAACTTTGTTGGTGGAGATGGCACATCGTTGCAATCTTCAGATCATTTTTTGCTTAATGCAAAACCACTGGCAAAGCGTGTGGCTTCTCCATTACATGATGGTGGGAAAAAAGATTGCAGCGTCTTTTACGGAAACGAGACCTATTATGTTCTTTTTAGGCTTCATCAAGTAAGTGACTTTTCCAAGTTTTTGTTCATTTATAGTACTTTTCACATGGAATATATTTTCAATTTCTTGTTGTTAGGTATTATATGACAGACTATTGTCAGCTAAACTTTTTACAAAATCTGCTGAAACGAAATGGAGAGCTACTAAAGAGACTTCTCCACCTGATTTGTACTCCAGGTTGTTCAATTTCACATTCTTAGCTTCTAACCGGAAGTTTCATAATTAATGTAAATCCTCACTGATATCATTGATGTATGCCGCAGATTTATGAGTGCTTTATACAGTTTGCTTGATGGATCTGCTGATAATGCAAAATTCGAAGATGATTGTCGGGCCATTATCGGAAATCAATCTTATGTGTTGTTTACATTGGACAAGCTAATTTTTAAGCTCGTCAAACAGGTATGCATGAATGCATTTACGTTTGGTCTTATGCATCTTCGTCAATTCTTTCAGGTATATGTTCTGAATTTCTGATTACTTTTTTTTTGGAGCAGCTTCAAACTGTTGCTGGTGATGAGACAGACAACAAACTTCTTCAACTATACGAGTATGAAAGATCTCGAAAGCCTGAGAAATTTACTGATTCTGTTTACTACGAGAATGCACATGTCCATCTTCATGATGAAAACATATACAGATTTCAGTGTGTAAGCTTTCTTGTCCTTTTCCTCATTTCATTTTCTGACAGGTAAGGCGTTTGGTTTATTTACTTCCATATTTTTTTGCAGTCATCTGGTCCATCATGTTTAACCATTCAGTTGATGGATGATGGGAATGAAAAGCCTGAAGTCGTGTCTGTTTCTGTGGATCCAAATTTTGCAACTTATCTTCACGACGATTTTCTTTCAGTTGTGCCTGGAAAAAAAGAATCTGGCATTATGTTGCAGAGGTAATTATACTAATCTGTTTATACTTTAAAAGGCAATCAAACCTTTTATCATTAAAATGTACTAATACATTGTGCCATGTTTATCTAAAGGCCTATTTTTTTGTTTGTGCATCGTGATCTTTTGATGATCACTCAAAACTGAATTGTTATATATTCAAATTAGAAATCCATCATTGTTGAGCATTGAAAATGATTTAATACTTTTAAATTACCTTTCGTGAGATTTTGCGGATTCAATAATTAATTTGTTTTCTTATGACGTCATATTTTTAACTACCTGCAGAAATAAATGCCATTTCTCGGACATGGATGAATCTGCTGCTATGTCAGCTGCCATGGAAGATATTCTTGTGGTCAATGGTTTGGAGTATAAGATGTCTTGCAGTTCGTCAAAGGTACTTGCTATCTTCCATGTTATTGATGTCTTCAAATTTGCCTAGATGTTGTGCGATTTATCTGGATGATTAAACTGCTCATGGCCAACTGCTGGGTTTTCATTTCCTTCACTCTTTTTCTTTTAAGTGTCTTCTATCTATTTGTTGTTGCAGAATCAAGAATGACTCCCCACTCCCATCTTGAACTCCTCAATAAATGATTCTTATTTTGGACCTAAATAAGAGATTTTATCTTGTTTGCGGGCACAATACTATTATATGACCTAACAGAGCCGCCACTGCTTTTCTGGGGTCACAATGTGGACATTCTTTATCTACTTCTCGTGTGTGTTACGTTTTTCGTAAATCATGTCAATCTTTAGGGAACTTTGAAACGTTTTATCGTTAGCGTTCTGGAAACCACATGCCCTTTTGATTAATGTGCGAATATAGGCTCATATCTTCCGTGTTCTCTTTTCTCGATAAAGAGCATGGGTCTAAGTACTAGAGGTGGCAAAATGAATGGGTTGGGTCGGGTCTCGGGTCTAGATGGGTTTGGGTCTAAATGGGTCATTTGGAAGGATGGGTCTAAACGGGTCCGGGTCAAATGGGTCTCGGGTCGGGTCATCGGGTTCACTAAACTTTTTTTTTTATTTGAGTGAAAAATGAAAAAAATGAAACGCGGTGAAAAAAAATTTACCCGCTAGACCCATCCAATCCCGTTGGTTAATTGTTACATATTTATAGGTTATATTGAAAAACTCATTTAGACCCATCCAAAAAATGGGGAGGAGACCCAACAAACCCATCCCCTCCTAAAAATTAACCAAATTGACCCATAATTAACCAATGAGTCTAAAATTGCCTCCTCTAGGTCTAACCATAATGTTGCACTATGCTTTAACTCAATAGTTAACTGTCTTCTTTCCGTTTCCACATGCATTATGTTAGCGTCGATAGTCGATGATCGTGATATTACTCTTTCACAAGTGTATTGAGCTATGAAAACCAACTACCTTGAATTCTCGTTAGCTGAATGCTCACCAAACCGGATTATCGCTACCCTTTTTTAGTTTTTTCACTTACCAAGCTCATACTTTCTAGGTCCTTGATAAAGTGCGTAATGCTATACGATTTGATCTTGTGAAGTTACGGAAACTAAATAATAAAAAATGTTATTTCACAATGCCATTTATATCAAGACCCAATTGCTCATTGATCAGAGAATAGTAAATAAACATAGAGCGGATATGTGAATGCTTTTACTTATGACGTCAAAGATACGTACTCCCTTCGTCTCAAATTTATAGTCCATCTTACTATTTATATGTGTCTCCTAATTATAATCCAATGCTATACATGGATTGATAATATTAAATAGGTTCTCAAACTACACTAATTAGTATCATCACATATGTCTAAGGAGCCATTATGTATTGATAGTAAACTCACATTCGAATTAGAAAAGGGTAATAAAGTTATTTCGTCAAATAAAAGTTGACATCAATTATCATTCTCTAAATGTGTGTTTTGTGGACATAATTTGTGATAGATGGAGCCATAGAATGTACTAGGTGGTACTAAATTGGTTAATTAGCGAGATAGGGTGTGGTTACTAAACATTGATAAAAGAAACACCACATATAATATAATGAACAAATGGAGAACTAGAAAGTAGGGGGTATTAGTTATTTAGTGATTAGTTCATAAATCCAACAATGTAACACTACTAAGTGCATAATTGCTACTAAAACAACATGTATCTGCGTCATTTCGTTCCACTAAGATAGTTTATATACCACCACCACTATAGCAAACGTCAAACTACATGAGACATTTTCAAGGTGAAATCAATTTGAAATTTTAAGTAATAAAATAGAATGGAGTCATGGACGTTAACTTAGGGGGGTGAAACACTTTTTGGGATTGGTGAGAAATCTATGGAATGTGGGAGTGTATTGGGTGCAATAAATATGACGTTTTGGGTTATACAAATAACTACTTTGGGTAAGTGGTTCGTATTTGTTCAACAAATAGAGGAACATAAAAATAATTTATGTTAGCTTCATCATTGTAATATGAGGGTATTGTTGTATCGTACATAGACTACTCATATGTACAAATAGCTAAAGGAGTAAGAAGATGAACATAGAGAATAACTAGTTGTCGTCATGAAATCTAATTGCCATATAATCAATTTACATCACAACCACCATCATATTAGGTTTTACTTTCTTCACATCATGTAAATATTTTGGGTAAGACTGGGACATGGGCGCAAAAGATGAATATTGTGTGTAGCAATTCAAATTTGGTAGAGATAATATCTATATAATACTTATTGTAGTAGCTAAGCTACATCATTGGTACGTACCACATGGATTTAGAAGATAAGTTAGTACACCTAATAAGTCTTTAGTTTTGGGCTACTAATAGTTTCCTCTATGGTTTAATGTTCACATGAGGATTATTGGGCTAGCCTATTACTTTGGGCTTGAGGTGTGGGCCTTTTGGCCTAGCGGTATGTGAGTGGTTCAGGTCTCATTGGAAAACAATTTGGTATCCATAATGTGAGGTAGGATGTAGGTCGTCTTTAAAAAAAATTAATTTGATAGTTTTGGATCTCTTTACGGAATTGTTTTCTATTAAATTTCAGCTTTTTATTATATTTTATTTTTACTAGTAGAAAATTAATAGACACAAAACCTTAGGAACTAATAATACCCCCATCATATAATTTTCCTATTATTATAATGATTTTGTAAATCCCTCATTCATAGATGATGAGTGACTTCATATTATAGATCCGTGATTGTTTATTGGGTTGAGGCCCACCACTAAGCTCTAATGTTTAGGAGGGGTTTGGTTTGCATTGGGGAATCGCTGTGAGTATCGTTTGATGACAAATTGGAGTTTATTAAGCGCATGTCCTTAGGTAGGTACATAGAATCCCTAATATGAGAATATGAGTCCTAATATTATAACTCAGGCTCTCAAAAAAAACACTTATCATTTTTAGAAATAGCAATGGGCCATCCCCGATAATCGGAATCGGAAACACCCCCAAAATGTCCGTGCATCATTCCCCTTTATGGAAACTGAAACATAAATATTATAGAATACTTTAACTTAGTATAATATCTTAATATAATCTAGTATAAAGTGTTTCTGTAGTATTTCTTTGGGGCTGGGTAGGGGTGGTGGTTAACTGGTTATCGGCCCCTTCTCGGAACCATTCCAGATAAGTAAGACATTCTGAGCCCCAACCATTTCCAATTCTCAAAAACAAAACCCTGAAAACCAAATTTTCCGCTTTTCACTATTGGTTCAGGTTTGGTTGCTATCCCTAATCTTTTCCATTTTCATTTCCGAAGACCCAAATCCTCAATGCAATGGCTTCTCACAAGTCCAACATTACTTCCCTATAAAAAAGACGCCATGTCGCCATGGTGAGTATTGATAATTATCTTGATATCATCAATTATTGGATCCCAATATCTGTTGCACATTTCCGGTTTTGTGTATCAAGTCGAGGCTCAAAAACTGACCTAAAATATTCCATTCCAGCCCCAAAATGAGGTTCTCCCCTTGTATACATCCTTGAATGTTTTGTAAGTTTGATCGTACACCTTCTGATTTAAGATTTTGCCATCGCATAATGTTATATGTCAGGTGCCATTGTATCTTTGGCTATCTCTTCTAGATTCCTAGATACCAATATAATCTTGCCAAATAGTTTTCTGCCTATCTAATGATTTGATGAATCTCCAATTACAGGATTTAATTAGTAAATTTGGCTGATTCCCATTAATGAACCTTAATGGTCGCAGTCCTCATTACTCATTAGTTTATTGTAATGTTCCATTTGCCTTGTCCTGATAGTTGTTTCATTGCAGCTTTACTAAGTACTAATTAAAATAATTTCTAATTATGTAGCTCTTATCAAGTTATCTACCAATAGGGTCTAGAGATGATCCAAGAAACAACACAAAGAGAAAGAATCTAGAGTAATTTGTCATATTTATGATATAATTTTCATTGAATAATACACAAGTTGATTATAAACTGTTAATTGGATTTGATCTGTTTGTTTTATAATTGTTGTTAATTGATTTATACAGTTTTTACCATAATCTATTCAAATGTTATCTAGCTGAGTCTGACATTTAGTCTTCTTTTCTCGAACTTTAAAATGTGACAAGTCTCTTTGTGGTTAGTGAACTAATTGTCTGTGCATTGTTATGTGTATTTGTCTAATAGCAGAAGTCTTTCTGGTGACATGTTGTATCCCTTGATAAATTTTATCTGCTTTCTAATCAGTTGAGTGCTGGCAGATCTCCTACGTCTTAGATACAGAAGATTTCTTCTTCCGTGAGAAAAGAAAAAGAAGAAAAGTCTCTGGAAGCAGATCATCGTCAAATTGCCATGCCCTGGCAAAAGTACAACGGTTTCACAGATTCTTAGAAACCTCAACACAGTAGCACCCATTTCTTCATGACTTCAATGTATACATCTTACATTATATTATATACACCAACATTTGTGAAGTAAAACTGTTCAATGAACAGTGTTTTTTGTTTTGTTTTTTTTGGCCTTAAAGCAAGTTTTCTGATTATTAATGATATCTATAAGGAATATATGAAAATAGCATTCAGCTTGGCGGCAACGGCGTGTACTGTTAGCGGCTGGGAAAAGGTTTGACACCCACCCTGCATGGCTGCATGTGTCTGCCATTTGTATTCTTTTCCTATTTAAAATCGATTCCTTTATTTTCAGAGTAAGGGTTTTTTTTTTGGATCCAAATTGAAGCATAGATTGGCGGATCCCTCTATTTACCTGCATAACATATGTGCAGGTGTGTGTATATATATAGGGTAAAAAAGACCCTTTGCTAGTCGATGGGATCGACTGGCACACACAATATAAAAGGAAAATTGGTTATCTAAAAGAGCAGCCTAAAGTGGCTCAAGTACGATCTTCTAAGTTGTTTGATTAGATTAACTTATATTGTTAATCAGGTTTGTCTACGTTATGTTCAAACACCTAATGAGCTAAAATTCTCCAAAAGGAAGGAATTATTTTGACTATATATCAATGAAAATATATTCTCCGTTACAAGGATGAATTTCATATTATAGTTAAAGTTGGAGTCTTCAAATGTTCTATGAAAATAAATAATCCAAATACTCTAAAGAGAGAAAAGCTAATCAACTCTCATTAGTTTTTCCAGGCTAGCAGTTGATGGAAATTTGTCAAACAAAATTACTTGTTCCCATTTTTCATTTTCTAGAATTAATGTTTTGAAAGAATGTTATTGTTCAAAATTTTGGCTATACGCTTTTTGTGGATCATAAAAATGGAAGCCTGCATGGTGTCTGAAGACTGAAACAGACACTGTAGGGATTGCTATTTTGGTGAAAGTATATATTTATTTTCATTAAACATTTATGTGAAGTTGACATTATCAATTACTGCATTCATTGATCAAAAAAATTACTGCATTCTTGCATAGCAATTAACAATAATTCAGTACTAACACACATGCTTATTGTAAGCCTATCTTTGATTTTGCATGTACATTTGGATTTATGTATGAGCGTTGCCCGTGGGGACACCATCCAGAAGAGATAACCCACAAAAACGGTGAAGGCGACAAGAAGAAATCGACCCTCCTCCGAACCAATACTATTATACATGATCCCACTTGGTGTCAATTTCTGTAAAATCAGCATTGATGAAGCAGAAGCTCTGTTTAGGAATTATCAAATGTTGTTTATTAGTATATTAATTCAACTCCAGAGTTAAACCGAGACCAAACTGAGTACGTTACAAGCCCATCAACCAAGAAGTTATATATCTAAATTGTGCATATATGCATGATATATGTTGTAAATTAGTATTTTTAAAATAATACAGTAGTATATTTCTATAACTTTGTCTTTCTATAGGCATTACTTTGCCTGGGGGTAAGATAAACTTTTTATACTTTCTCTGCATCAAGAATATGGAAACCTGCATAGTGCTTAAAGAGTCTGAAACAGATGATGTACTTGATATATCTAGTACTGATTTGGTGAACAAAAGTTAATTTTAAAGTGAAGTTTACATCATAGACTAGGTGATAGACATCATTAATATCAACATACTGATGAAAAATTGTAATAATGATTCCATTGATATGAGATCAAAAGGCAGTGATTCTCTGTGGAACTCAACTACCTATATCCTCATCCTCAAAAACAGTAAAGTAAAGTAAAGGTGGCTCAACCATTTCATCTTATACACTCTACCCCTTCGCTTCACAGCAGATTAAAAATAAGACGATTCGTTCAATTGTAGAGATATTTTAATCTGATATTTTTGGTTGGATTCTCAAAAGGTATGAATTTGAATTGTTCATCTATTTTTAATTTTTATACAAGTATTTTTATCTAGTTTTACTGAATTGGATATTTTAATGTGATTTCACATTTTTGAGAATTGGAACTGCTTAGTTAAACAAAAAAAATTATACAATATGTTTTAGATGTGTTGATCCATAAATCTCGAATGTTGATCCTTGGGTTATACAATGAGTAACTAAAGATCCTGGGATTATGAGCCAACTGTTTCATAGAAATGCAATTTTCAAGGAATGTATAAACCAGTGGTAAAAAAAGAAGCTCATCTACTATTTTATTTTTATTTTTTATGTTATATGTTTTTTTAACAGATCCATCTTGATTGCTACTATTACAAGGGATTCGTGTTAGATGTCAAGTTAAACCTTTATTTTTTTCTTCCAGCCGTTTCTGTATAACTCTCTCTTTCGTATATGGAGTTGTTTTTGTGTATCTTATCTGTTGTAGTTCATCATTTGTTCAAAATCATTTTGTAGTTGAAATAATTACAGTGATTTTAGCACTCATAGCATCAGGTTGGAAATCACATGCTTTTATAGTTAAAATGCATCACACTAAAAATGTAGTTGAACAATTCGGTCTAAAGTCTATATTTTAGTAACATTCATCATTTGATGGCTAAAGAAATGTATATGTGACTTCTTTTTTTGACAGTATTTGTCAAAGTCATTTACATTTATGTTATCATAATATCTTATTTAGGGTTTTGGAAAATGATTTACATTTACAATGATGTATATAATAGGTATGTTAGATCATTATGGTTGGTAGTGATTTGTGAATATGTTACAGGGAGTTCATTATTTCTAACTATTTAATCATATACATAAAACTTTGTTTGGGTAGAAACATTTGTATTTCAACCACCTAGCAGTAGGCGCTATGTAGCGGTTTTAAGCTTATAAACACTCAGTGTTACTGAATTTTTGCATAGCCAAATTACACTCTTGTTTACCTGGTGGTGAAGTGTTCACCTTGAGACCCATTAGCTAGTTTTAGGGATTTTATATAAATGAATTCACTTAAGCAGTATTACTAGATTGTTTCTCGTGAAGTATTGGTAGTGTATAGCTATGAATTATGTATGTTAAATACTTTAATTATTACATGTGTTTGTGTTAGCATAACATGTTAAGATACAAGTTAAGGTTTTCAGGTTTATTTAATTGTTTAGCTTAATGGCTATGATACATTAAATTAGTAGACGGTCAGGAGTCAAATTTCACTTTTTATAGTCTCTGTATATTTCTTTAGTTGATATGCACCGTAGCACAAAATAGACAGTCAAGAGAAATAGATAGTTAAATTGCTACATTAACTAACGTACATAGAACATAAAAGGTGGTAAAATGAGCAGGTTAGGCCAGTGAGGTTACAATCAAAATAAACTTTTCGAAGAACCAGGTCATGAACTCGGGTCAAAATAAGTAGTTTTAAACCTCCACCTTCTATATAGTTAACAGCTGAGTAATTGAGTCATACGTAATATTATGAACTGTTATATTATAGAGTCAGACACCTGCCCGGTGCTGCAAAGTCGGAAGGAGCATTAGACCTTATGTAATTTGATGATCAGTTGACCACTAATTGTTTTTTGTTGCAAATAACATAGTATCTGTAAAAATGGAAAACAGAGAAGATCTGAATTTCAGAAGAAGTATGTTGCAAAAATAGATGGTATTATACTAGCTATCGAATTATAAGAACACAAGGAACCATCAAACTTTGACATATTTTTCCGTTAAATTGATAACTATTGTTTATTATAACATCTTGTTCACATACTAGTTTAATTTGTAGATGTACCTTATAATGAAAAGCAACACCATATCTTTACATATTTCATATGCATCGACATCTTTTATCATATGTTGCTGTATTTATTCATCCAGACGTACATTTTCACATTTCGTTTGAATAATACTGTAATTTACATTCGACAGATATTGTAAGAAGCAAATCACAATGAGCACTTCCCCATACAACTGTAAACCTCCTGCCTCCTTCTTTGTTGCAATCCCTCCCGGTTGGATGGACCGAGTGGTCAGCCTTTTTCCTTCTCCTATAATTGTTATTCGTCGTATTTTTTAACCGAGTTAAATTTTCCTACAAAAGTCACTTTATGAATGGACCATACGTCTTATATCTTATATGTACATTTGGGTGTTGTAGTCGATACCTAAATCATTCATGCAATATTTAAAGGAGATAACGACGAATTCAATTATCATATTAAGAAGAGACAATCATGAATGGCAAGTGAAGCTTGTTGATTGGGTTTTTGGAGAAGGTTGGGAAAACTTTGTAACAGACAATGGTGTTGAAGACAGGGGAAATATAGTTATATTTAACTATGATGGGGGTAGGGTTTTTGATACCAGTGTTTTCGACATAAGTTTGTGCGAACTGCAGTATCCTACAAATCAAACCACCACAGGTGTGTACATTTCTCTATATCTAATAATGCCATTTTTATATTAATTAACCTTATAGTTTGAGTTTGTGTCTAAGTGCTGAACATGTATATGTAACAGCTAAGAAGATCCTAGAGAAAAAGGATACATCCACCATAAGAAACTCAAGTTCTTCAAAACTTGGTAACTATTAAACTAATTCTCTATCATGATTCATTTATTATTAATGTTCACATATAGATGTCCTCCGTGACTCTTATAGTCTTATGCACTTGTATTTGTATGTAGATTTATCATGTATTTTGCATGCAATGTTACAGAAGAAGTTTCTTTTGTTATGTTTTCTATTCGTTTTCGTCATATTGCTCAAGCTATAATACTAAACATGTTTCTTATTTGTGGTTCCATAAATGCTAAGAAATTGGGAAGAACTCAACCATTTCTCATGCTGACACTGAGACGGAGACTAAAACTGAGACCGAGAGTGATACCGAAACTGAGACCGAGAACGGAACCGAGATTTGGACCGAGACCGATACTGAGACTGAGACCGACAATGAGACCGAGACTGATCTTGCAGGGCCAAGTAATACAACTCTGGGTCTTGGTATTAATCGCCATCCACACTTTACTGGCACATTGAAGCGTGATTCCGAATATGTATTGGTAACTACTACACTTCTGTATAATGTCAAATGATTTACTAGACTTGAAAGTAGATGGTTTACTGATTTCTTTTTATTACTCTTTTTTGGTTTAATCATGACAAGTGCGTGATCAACTTTTGTGTGCAGTACTTGCCGAGCACATTTGTTAGAGTTTGTGGATTAAAAGTTGGCATGATTACACTCATGAATGGTCAAAATAAAGAGTGGATGGTTAACTTAGCTAGATATGATACTGCCCATCGCCTTGGAGAAGGATGGAATATATTTTACCGCGCAAATGGCCTACGGAAAGGAGACCATTATAAGCTTGAGCTCGTGAGCACCGGCGACGTACCTAAAGCAATGTTTCATCGTATGAACTTATAACCGTATTTCCCTAAGAACTTATGAGAAAATTGGATTTTATTTAGTTTGATTGATTTCTTGATAATGGTATTTGTTGATTTCAGGATTGCCACAGGCTCCTCAAAAACGTTTTTTCAGGTCCACTGCCACTGCAAATTGTATCGCTGCTTCTCGTGTGGTAATTCAGTTTATTGCATCTGTTGTACATATTTGATATAGTTGGTGGTACCTAGTTTACGGATGGTTGTAACATTTTTTGACCTAACTGTTTTGCAGAATGTTCCAAATAGTTTCGCAATACCAAACCGTTTGATGGACAGAAATTGTAAGATGATTATGATAGACGAAAACGGAAAGCAATGGCCTATGAAACTCACCTATCCAGATCGTGTTCGTATAATTAGAACTCGTGAGATGATGCGTGCGAATGGAGTTAAAGAAGGAGATGATTTCATGATTGAGCTTGTTGACAATAGAGATATTCCTGTAATGAGATTTCACAGGTAAAGAACATCCTAGTATATGCATCTTATTTCCTAATCAAATGGTAAATATATGAATTACACCAATTATTATTAGATGTTGTGGCATGCTAATGGGTCTCATTCTTTACAATTTGTGTGTTTGTTTCTTTCTGAGCATCTGTGCTTGTAATGGTTTTTACCACTAATTTTATGACTACCTTTGATATGTTTCTATTTACTTGCTCAATACAGGTGTTGAAACATTGCTGTGTAAGGTGTCATGAGTTTGCCTGCAAAATGTCTTTGATGAGAGATCTGCAAGTTGGGTCCTTTATGTTTATGGATTATGTTAGTTCTATATGTTTTAAGACTTAATCCCCATGTTGTCACTTGAACTAATTTTAGTATGATACTACTGTACTATTTATGAATTCCAAATATTAAACTAATTTCTACTTTATAATTGAAACGATGTAGACCTACATCATGTAGTTTTGTAATCTCTATAGTCTATAGCATGTCTAATTCCTGTGCTTAAATGTATGCCTAAAGATACCAAGTGATTGACATAAAAATGGATTTGGTAAAATAAAAGAACAAATTTTAAGTGAATAAGCGAAAACCGTTTGTCATTGAATAAAAGCATGTATATTTAAAGTTTTAAACTTATAGGTTTAAGCATATATGTAGCAACATTGTTATGAAATTTGTCCAACAAATTATTTATTGCTATCCCTTTGTTTCGACTATAATCATAATCATAATTAATGATATAAAACTATGAGTTGGCTTAATTCATTTGGTATTTCCCCCCACATGTACTACACTTTTCGCACATCATTGTATAACTTTTAAGTTTTAACTTTCACCGTTTCTTTTTATAGTATTTTATCAAACATCTCTTATATACACGTATATTACACACATCAACCATTTGAAAACTGAACCTTCATCATGTCTAAAAAGCCAACTCTCCTCTGTTATTAAAAACGGAATATTCCATGAATAATCATCCAAGCTGTGCAAGTTGGTGCACTTGACTTGTAAAATTGTTATAAGGGGAGTAAGTTGACAATACTTAAAAGATGAAGGGGGTAAATTAAAACATCCTGCCTCGAAAAGGTAACTATGTAGCGTTTTTATACAAAGTGAAATTATAATTATAAATTCCTGATTCGTCCCCCCTTCTCATTCGCCAACTGCACACCAAATATTTTCACATTTTACTTTTAGTCAAAGAAATGGCTTCTTCTTCAAAATTCAAGCGTTGGTTGAGGCCTGAGGTTCATAAATTGTATTTTATATATGTGTATATGATTGATCTGTTGAATGATATTATAATTTTGTGAATCTGATTTGATAGATCTGATGGTTTTGATAGGTTTATCCTTTGTTTGTTACCATGGGTTTAGCTGTTGGAATCTGCGGTATGCAATTGATTCGTAACATCACCGGTAATCCTGAAGTCAGGTGAGAATTTTATCACATAATTGCGATTGTTGTAAAATGTTATTTGATTTTGAGTATCTTAGAAACTAGATTTATAATCGGATGATAAGTTGCTTTAAGTTAGGGTTAATCAGATGATGTTACGATTATGCTCAGTGATGGTTTTATGGATGCATCAAATACATATCTTGGTTTTAATAAATCAATATTGTTACAAAACCCTAGAAAGTTGATTAGTGGAAGTATTATATGGTAATAATGGCTGTTTGTAGCATATTAAAACAATTCCTGAAAAACTATATGCTAATGGAGGTAGTTTTTACATCGAAATTGATAATGTTGATTGAGCTGATTTGGGGATTTGGATAGTTAAGGGTTATTAAGGATGAAAATGAACAATTAGGTGCTCATCTTTAATGAACTTTTGAAAAGTATTGAATCCTTCTCAAGCTAAAAGGCAGTTCAGTACTGGATGTCCGAGTATTAGTATACAATTTATGTATGGTTGTTTATAAGTATATATGGCTGATTAGTCATAGGTTAAGAGTTAACGGTTAAGCTTTATCGATAATAAAAGATCCTCAAGTTAGGAACATGGTGATACTTCAGTACAAACAGTCAAAGATTAGTGCTCAATGAGTTATATACGGTGTCACGCATCCAAAACATGTGTCAAGGAATCTTAATACTCCTTTGCATTTATCTCACGATTTATCATGACTTGATCCTTTCCCACAAACTAAACTTTAATTAGTTAATAGGTGGTGAATATTAGTAGGGAGAATTATCTATCTGGATCAAGTAATAATTGGACAATATCATTTTGACATATGCCTCTATTTTATTGACATAAAATATAGTTATGATAGACTGATAGTTCATTTACAAATGACACATTTTCATATTTTGAGTAGCTCTCAGTTATCCAAAAGATATGCCAAAATCTGCACACAAATATAACGTTCCATGTCTTGACACTCCAATGGTTCCACATTAATGTGGTCATCAAAGTGTCAGAGGTATCCATTTCTAATGGATCTTGAAAGGTGTACACTTGAAATATATAAACTTTTGTGATCTGAGTTTCACATGGGTGTAACTTTTAGAAAAATCATGCCTTTAGTCTATCACCATAAACAAAATCAAAATAAAATGTAAAGTTTATTTTCGAAATGATAGGCATCAATAATGGGTGCGTGTGAACCAAGAAAATAATCCGACCTTTAAATATTGAAAACTATAATGGGCGTATGTAATATGTGGATGCATTGTCAAGGTCGTGAACTTTAGAGGTATTACTGTATTAGAATCATCATATGTGAAGAGAGAGAAAATTTAAATCAACGTAGAGACCTTATGGACGAAATCATTGTTGGTGCTTAAATCTGCTAATGAACACTAGTAATTGTTATTTTATTGCTGAATTTATTCATACACAATTTTAATGAAGTAAAAATGTTTATAATTGGCATGTATAGAGTGACCAAGGAAAACAGAACTGCTGGTATATTGGATAACTTTGCGGAAGGTGAAAGGTACGCAGAGCATGCAGTAAGAAAGTTTGTTCGCAACAAGTCCTCAGAGATCATGCCATCCGTCAATTCATTCTTCTCAGATCCAAAATGAAGTATTCTTTTCCGATTTAAATCAACCTGATTGGTTGTGACATATTGATTTGAGATTCGTTCAAGATTCAAAATTAAAATGTCGTCATAGAACATTTTTACTGCGGATCACCGTAATGGGTGATATGATTTGTTTTTCCGAAATAATTTACTCTCTTGATATGCAATGAAATGTCCTAGCTTGTTTTTGTGATCTATAATTACATATGGCTTGTCTGATAACATGGCTTTTATCCCATCTATATCATCTGAACCCCAGAGATTGCTGTAGTGAGATAATTAGATGATCGTATGAATCTAAGCTGTCAATTGATCTTTACTAAATGAGTCATGCCGATTATGAGTACAATGGATACTTCTCCATTGAACTATTACTATTCACTTTTTTATAGTAAATTCTATAGATGGTCATGAAAACCGTCCTTATACTTTTTTTTTCATGTTTTCAATCCAATAAGTTTATATTTTGCTTGAAAGTAGTCCCTCTGCCACTTAAATTGACTAAAGTACCCTTTTCATTAATTTATTTACTTTTATTGATTATCAAATATATATTTTTTAACTTATTTATATCATTATTAATTATTACATATTAATTATCATTATATTCATTTATTCCCTTTTTCACATGTATGAATCTATCCATCTATCCATCACCAAAATTGTGCAGATCCTTCTGTACTTTAATGAGTAACCATAGCAAAGTTTCCATGGCCATCTACACACCACCGCCATCTTTTTAGTAAACTAGAAACCACAGGCAAATCGCTCAAAGTTTGAGGTTACTACCGGACTGACACCGTCCGGCCAGATCCGGTCGGTGGTCTGATGGCAACAATGACACACCAACACAATCGGCGTGATATAAAGCCGGAAAACAATGGCATCTTCTCTGCTACTCCCGATGCATCGAGATCTGGCCAAATAACCGGAAAAACAAAACCCAGAACCCTTTTGAAACTCTAGATTGTGACTGGTAAATCGGAACCCTCTTTGTTCGCATAATCGGGATCTAAACGGCCACATCTGATTAGTTCGCTTCCTAGACTCACTTTCCGGTAGCCCGGCAACCACCACGACCTCAAGCATATTTTTACGTTGGGCTTTGTCCATAATCATTAGATCTAGTGTAGTCTGATTTGTTGTTTTAGTTTTTGGGTTCCATCACCATGGATGGTGGCATTTGATTTTTGTGGTGGTAGACGATGGTCATGAATTAGGGAACGAATGTTGAAGATGAGATTAAGGTTAGTGATGTTTGAATTTGGTGTGTGTAAGGGTAGGTAGGTTAGGGTCAGATATTAACTTTATAGGTATTATGGTTTATTTTAAATATTCATTTATTATTTGATATTTAAGAGAAAATGATAAATAAAATAGAAAAGGGCATTGAAGTAATTTTATGTAAGAAGGACCATTGGAGTACAAAACGTAAATTTATTGAACTGAAAACCTGAAAAAATAAGTGTATGGATGAGTTTTGTAAATCGGTGTAAATCACAGGGATCATCTATGAAATTTACTCCTTTTTTATTGTTAAATCATCGGTTGGTTCCATGTCAATGCAAGTCAGTGATTTTGAAGTAACAAATAACACCACTTAAAGTAATTCATACAAGTCATATAGTAACTAATGAGTTACTATCACGAATTCAGTTATGACAATGCTAGCATAGCCAAAATTTTACATAAATCAACCAAACAACGTTATCTGTAAGATGTTGTAAGATGTTGAGTTTAGTCTTTCACAAGGTATAACACTTATCAATCAATTGTTTTTTATTTACATATACACAAGATAAAGAATAAAGATTTACAAGTTACATTACTAAATTTGAATGAAACTGAGAAACGATAAGATCAACTAAAGATAAAAACAAATATCCATTTATATATTGGTACCATACTATTAAGTGTGAGGCATCGAAACTTATATCGCTTGCATGTCCTGCAACTCTCGCATCTTGATCGGTGGCAGGATTCTATGGGTGCATAGAATGACTTTTGCCTACTTTCCAGAAACCGTTTCGGATATCTTTAGTAATTAGTAGCCGGTAATCAGAAATTTACTTTCGTTACCGGAATCAGATTGTTTAACAAAAATGAGATAAATGACACGTAGTCATGTAGTATATAAGAGCATCTTCAATGATAGCTTTTTCTAAAGCTTTTTTGTTTAAAAAAACTTTTGAAAAGCTTTTTATCATTGGAGGGAAAGCTTTATTTATGTTAAAGCTTGATAAATCTCAAGCTATTGAGCAAAAGCTTTTCTTCATTTTGTGTGTCTAGATTTCAAAAGAAAAGATTTACAAAAGCTTTTCACATTAGAGATAAAGCTTTTTTATAAAGTTTTTTTAAGAGATGATGATGTGTCCTAATAAAAAAGTTTTGCAAAGCTTTTAACATTGGAGATGCTCTAACACTAAACTTAATTTGTATGCCTTTTATTTTAGTTACATTTTCGTGTAATGAAATCTATATACTCCGTATTTATTATCAATTTTAACAGATATATTAATACATAAATCAAATCTTATAATTACAGTTGTATAAATTCACCTTCAACTTTGTTGATTTAGTACCTATCGACATATTTGTCCATAATTCCATAAACTTATAATAGGAAGATGCAAAACACCAAATATACCCCTTAAAATTTTGAAAAGAAGTAAATTATTTTGACAAATGATAACTATAGTAGTAGCTCTTTAATATATGATATTTGAGTATATATATTTTTTAAATTATACAATTTATATCAACTTTATTCTATGTTATATTATTTTTGTAACATCCTCGTTGTCGGTCTGGTAATTTCTTATTTAAATTGATTATTTAACTATTTTAGGAGTTACCTGATATTAATTATTTATTGAGAAACTTAGGTAAATAGGTCTCAGGACTTATTGTGAATAATAAATTATTGCTTGTTTTGAATTACTGTAGTTAACGGTAAAATAAAATAAGTTTATCGCGATTAGTATTTAAGTGTCAGACAATAGATTTAGGACGGGTATAAAATACCCAAATAATGAAGTCGATCATATAGGAGGCCGACCTCCTATTTGTGTTAATTCCCAAATACTTGAAACTCATTTGATAATCTTAAACCCTTACTCCCTATTCCTTAAGAACTTCAAATTGAAACCATAGATCATACCCAAACATAGCAAATCGAAGACTTGATTCAGTGTATTATCTTCATCATAATCTAAGTAATCATCTTGTTGTTATTCTTCTTCTTCTAAGTAAGTGTTTTGTTCCAATCTTCAAGAACTTGGCTATTATGAAATTGAGTATTATGTAAATTGATGTTGATTGCTAATATAAACTGAAAATATATCATTATATGATGCTATTACTGATGCTATGATGATATATGATAAGTAAATGAATAGTCCTCCAAGATTGATTGTGATTAGGGTTAGATTATGGCCATATGATGATTGATAAAGATTGATGATATTTGATGTTAAATTGTTGCCATATGATGTTCCCTCAAGGTTAGAAACCTGATTTGGTTGACTTAGTACTTGAAAGTTGTAAGTTTAGGGAGTTGGTTCGTATTTGGGTATGCTGTGTTGCTGATCTGCTGCTGCTATATCTGATGAACAAGCCGGCGGCTCAATGAGCCAAGCCGGTGGGTTCTGTGTTTGGGTTGGCAAACTGGCGGGTCAAAGACCCAAGCTGACGGCTTGTGACCTTAGACCGGCAGGCTAATTACCCTAACCGGCTGCTGCTAGAAGCTTTAAAATGCAACTTGGTTCTGTTCCCTCAAAAACCATTGTACCCGACTGCTAGAATACATGAACCGGCGGGTCAAGGGCTTAAGCCGGTGGGTTCTGGACCCCAACCGGCGGGTCATTTTGCCAGTCCAGCATGTATTCCCACTTGATAATTATAATATCAATTTCATTGTTATATGATATAATAGCTATGTGGAGATTACTAATACTTAATTAGGAACTTGTAATTGTGATGCTAATTATATTAAGTTCCTAGTGTTATAAATTGATATAAGTTAAGTATTGATGATTCTGATTACTAACTTATACTTGATTGTTGATTCTCAGATCCTCCAAAAGATAAGTAATCCCTGGATTCTGAGTTTGTGAAGACAAATGTATCGGTGAGTGGATTTAGAACTCACCATTTGATTTAGTTGTAACTATTTGGTTGCAACAAGTAAACGTAGATGTGTGTTAGACTGGTTAGTCTTGATTATTGATTATTAATCTATGTGATATGTGGACCAATGTGTATCAGTATTATTGAGGTCAACGTGTTAGTTGGGCTAATTGGTTATTGTGTGAATTACACATGGTCTTGATTCATTCGTTGCGTGTAGAATCTGTGTTTGATTATAATAATCAGTAGCTATCGGTCTCGTCCGTAATGGCCATACGGATATGTACGATAAGTGTTCTTGGGAAATCCCCGGGTATTATGATAACCCAAGAGCCACCGATCCTCATTGAAATATGTGTGTTTACAATTATTTGGTGTAAACTCTTAGTTAAGCTAAGTTGAATTGTGTGTGATAAATCTATTCACTTAGCTTTGTGCTAATCTCTTATTTTACTTCCTGCATGTTTTGTTAAAAATGTGGGTGGCAGGAAGGGATGCTTTGATGCAAGGAATGTTTGATATTATACTCACTCTGATATGGTTTTGTAATAAACCTTGTTTAGAATTTTATAATACCCCGTTTTGAGTACCATCGTAATACGGTTTTAATAACTTTAACAGTTATGTATTAAGTATGTAGACGGTTATATACTATGTACAGTAATAAAGTGTGTTTCAAATACATGCTTCTGAATTAATAATATAATATTCTTATATCGAATGAGGGGTGTTATAATTTTCATGATTCGTATTTTAACTTAGAATGTTTAAGTATGCACTATATATATTTGTTGTTAGCTGAGGGGCTTTGTGGTCATTTAGCAGAAGTCTAAGGGGGTGCTTGGTTGGAGGTATTAAGGGGTGGGAAATGAAAAAAAAAATGATGAATAATGATGCTTGGTTTTATATAATGCAATCAATCATTATCCATTAGTGGGTAATCAGCCATTTCCCACCAAATTGGGAGTAATGGGTATCAATACTTAGAATCATCGTAACATATAACATTTATATACTAATTTCAACACGTCAACCCACTAAAACTCAATTCTACAACTCGTTTAATATTCAGGATCGGACTCGGGTCGAGTTTCAGGTTCATGGGTCGATCAACCGAACCTGGAATTAGCCCATTAAATTTAACTCGGTTTACCCCGACACCAACGGAACAATTTGAAATTAATACAAAACCAACTTGCCAACCTATTAACCCATTTGAACATTTTCCCAAACAATTATGAATGTCGTGTCCGGGTCAGGTACTTTTGACCCATCGATCAGCTAACCCGAAACTATTAACGTGTTTAATTTTAAGTTGAATTTGGGTCAAAGATTTGGGTTAAGGGTCGACCCACTAACCGAAAAGTAATCCATTATTTTAACTCACTTGAACCGAAACAAACCTACCGACTACTAACTCGCTTGATCCCATTTACCTAAACGAGTAATAAAGATTATGTATGGGTTGGGTACTTTTGACACACAACCCTTTTATCAAATCATGCCATTCGTGTCGGGTTATTTGAACCTGTTAACTTGGCCTGACCTATTTATCACTCATACTCGTAGTTGTATGATCCAAGCAATATTTATGGCAAAGGTAATTCTAAGAAATGCCATTGCATTGCATAGTATTCCCTTTCCCTTTCCCATTCCCATTCCTCATTTCGAATCAAGCGCACCCTAAGTTTGGTGCAGCTCTCTTGTTGGTGTCTATTTGTGAAGATTAGAAGTGCAAGGGGTCTAATTGTCACTTCTAGAAAGCTGATTGTATACACTCCTCTATATGTGTACGAGATCATTATAATCTCAAAAATATATATGATATATTCATCTAGCAGGTATATATACACTTCTTGTATTCTAAACCCGATCGATCATTCGTTGTATAAGTTTATATCTATTCGATATTCTGGTGAATGATCTCTTGTTCCAGAGAGTTAAGCCCAATCGTTGTAGTTACAAGTCCTGATGAGTCTTCGGTCCTCGTACATATACATATCTATTGTTGTGGCTGAAAGTTCTGCAGCTAACAACACCGCATAATAGTGGGATCTCGTGCCATGCCCAAGCCCTTTCCTTCGCCTATACCGAAAGATATTAGTTCATTGATCAACTACCACTTGATCCCCTAGGTAAAGGAATTTTTCCCATTATATCCAACGATGAAAAAAAGAAGATAAATTTGTTTATTCTTTTCTTTTCTGTTAAACAAAAAAAGAACAATTATATTATAATTCTATAGGGTTTAATAAAAATTTAATTAATCTTTTGAAAAAAGCTACCTGCACCTGTCTGGTCCGATCATTTAGTGACTCTTTCTAAGAGACGGGAATGCAAATAGAAAACGTGTAATAAAGCTTCTTGGTCTCATTTCATTGGTCTCTAAGGCAAAGTCTCACTTAATCGTTCATCGATCTTTTTCTGTAAGGTCTCGGGCCCATTGATTTATGTATTTGTTCTTTGTATCTAATCATTTGGCTAAAGTTTGTTGTAACAAATTTCGGTTATTGTTTGATTAAATTGTGATTTTGTACAATCTACCTATCTAAGTAATAGATGATAACCTCTTTCCTATGTGTCATATTTATTCTTTTGACAAATAAGCAAAAATCTTAGGTGTCATCACCTTAGCTTCCTAAAAAATTCTATGTGTCATTCAAATTGAAAAAATTCTAAACCCACCTATTTTTTAGCTATTAAACTCTTAAAAAAAAATTATAACACGTAGATTCCAACAAATAAATAATAGACATTTTTGTTTCACTTGATATCTATTCCTAATATATATTTCTATATAATTAATAATTCCTTCAAAAATTAAAGATTTATATGCATTCCGATCTTATTACCCTCTACATGTTTTCATGATAAATTTGATTAGTTTAATGAACAAGTAACGGAGAGCAGCTCATCAGTAGGTGATCATGAAGAAAAAACTTCATTGCTTACTCTTTGCTTTCTAGATGATTAGTTTATCTTCTAACTAAATATTTTTTTATATAAAGTTCTTTGTTTTGATTAATTATATATTTTACTCATCATTCACGTGGTTTATCAACATGCTCATTGTTGTTTTGTGTTGTTTATATAAGATAAATTGTTTTTGCAAATTAATATCGAGAATTGTTGAACATGAATCATCTCATGCGTCGAACAGGTTAAAACTAATACGGGTTTTGATATGTCATTTCATGAAAGTTCGGTATTTGATAATATTAAGGTATTGATCACTATCACTCATTATTAATTTGTAGAATCACTTCGATGAACCAAACATCATGTTGTTTGTATAGTGTTAGGGTCTACATTCCTTCTAAACTGTAATATATCAATACGTAGGTGCTTAGTTCAGTTATTTATGTATACTTGACTATATAAGTACGTATCATCAATCTTTTTCATCTTCCTATAATTATTACCCGTGCATCGCACGGGCATAAAAACTAGTATTCATATAAGTAAATAACTAAATAGATGGTAAAGGAGTATTAAACATATAATACAAATACAATACTCGTTTGTTTACATATAAATGTATAATATTATTTATTAATTAGATAATAAATAATATAAATATATATATAGATATTTATCATTGATTAGTAGGAGGTGAGGAGTAAAAAATTGTCATTTAGATATTAAATCACCTTCGTGGTTTGTAAATAAAGATTATATATAAAGTATTGATACGAATTTAATTGTTTATATTCATTGTAACTTGAAAAATCGTTTTAATACTTAGGGTGTTTGATATATACAAAATACTTTTTGATAGATACAACAAATATATACATCACAGCATTATACTGTATTGCATCAATGTGCATATACATTGATATCTGAATAAAAATATTTGTTATATTTATCAGTAGCCCATACCTGCCGTTTCAATGCAATATATACTCCGTACAATATACTGTCTTTTTCAAACGTAAGCTACCGGTTAATTGTGCGGTTTCTCTGATTATTTCCTTTTAATTGTATTGGGTTTAAAAACGATTAAAAAAAATTAGATATCGGCTTACTTTTTTGGACGCAGTGTCGAAGTGAATCGTAAGTTCGTAAGTTGACCAAAGAAAAAGGCTCCGTCAATGGTTTGATGTCCAAACCCGAAACGACGTCGTTGAAGGACGATCTCGTATTGACTCAAACCCCCTACTACTGACACATCTTCTCCGATCCAATCCCCAAATTCCATGGCTTTCTCCACTTCTCACGCCGGCGGCAACTCCAACGTCCGCCGTGGAGTCACCGCCGGTTGGACCCGATCACTCCTCCCGTTCACCTCACCAAAATCCACCAAACACATCCGCAAATCACGCAAGCGCACAACGGCCCTGACAGACTTCATATTCGCCAATTTCTTCAAAATCGGACTCACCGCCTCCATCCTCTTCTTCCTACTCGTCGTCTACCTCTACGGCATTCCAAAACCTATCTCATCGCAGTTCCGTATCAACACGCCACGTGTCATCAGGCAGCGTAAACCGGTTCACCGCAAAACGACGTCGTTATTAGGAAGTTCCTTGTCAACTAACAGTAATCAATCTAGCTTAGGTTTAGGGTTAGCTACTGCTGCTGTGGATTTAACCACCAAGGATTTGTATGATAAGATTGAATTTAAAGATGAGGCTGGTGGACCCTGGACGCAAGGGTGGAGGGTTTCGTATAAAGGAGATGAATGGGATGATGAGAAACTGAAAGTGTTTGTTGTTCCGCATTCGCATAATGATCCTGGATGGAAACTTACTGTTGAAGAGTATTACGATCGACAGTCTAGACATATTTTAGATACTATTGTTGATACTCTTTCTAAGGTATTCGGTTCGGTTAATCTCTTTAGGACTAAGTTGGCTAGGAAATGTATTCAACTTATCGTGCATTGTTTTGTATGTAGCGTATTTTCAAATTGTCTTATTTTTGTAGTAGTAAACTTTCAGTTCTTGCTATTATTGTGTATTGTATGATTCTGAGCTCATAAACGTATTAACCAAAGACGTGATGCCAGTTAAGATGATGTGGCGGTTTATGGCTACCTTAGCAAAAAATGATGTAAGAGGTGAAGAACTTCCCGGTTACTTAATGAAGTGATCACCAGATAGATACAATAGCAACAACCGGAATTATGTTACATAAAAGACACGATAAGCTGTATACATTATCCTGCGCTTAGCCTGGTTATATTGATTAATAAATGTAATTGGTGTTAAAGTTTGCTAATTGATGATCTGTTGATATTTTGTTAAATGGATTATTGTTGTGATGTATGTATAGGATGAAAGGAGGAAATTCATATGGGAAGAGATGTCGTATTTGGAGAGATGGTGGAGGGATGCATCTGAAGTCAAAAGAGAGTCCTTGGTAAAATTATTGCAGAATGGGCAGTTGGAAATTGTTGGAGGTGGTTGGGTGATGAATGATGAGGTAATATCCGATTCATTAAACATAAGTTTTGTATGGTTATTGGTTTTTGCATTCGTTTGTTTTGGTCCCATGGTTTCTGGCTTTACATTGGGAGTGTTGGTGAGACTTGTTTTGATTGAAGATGTGGCTACTTGCATTTTTGTTGTCTATTACTGTTCTATAAGTGAGAAGTTCATTGAATTACAGTCCATATACAGTGAAACTTGAATAAGATTTGTTATCTGAGCTGAACTTGAATAAGTTGATATGGTCAAAGAGTTTTGTATTTAATTTGCGATGAAAAAGGTTGCTTCTTGTCTGTTGTCTCCAACCTTAATGGCATAGTTATTGCATAAATGTATATGTGGATGAAATATAGATCATTTCCTGCTTTATTACATCCATGTCTTGTATTATATGCTTCAAAATAGGATTCTCTTGTAAAGATAATCATGCTTATGCATCATTAATCATTTATTATATATTTGTATCAAGTGGGTGGTTTTGAGTTGCTAGGGTAACAGGTACTACACATTAATTCTGGACTTCCATTTGACCTTTTAGTCTTACTGAACTCTTTATTTTAATGTTCTTTTGCAGGCCAATTCACATTATTTTGCGATCATTGAACAGGTATTTTTTGGTTTTACTAAATGATTTTGATATTCTTATACTGATGGCTTTGATTTTGAGAGCTTAATTTTTGTCATTTCGGTAATAATACTATTTCAATAGTATAAGTCAATTATCTAAAACCATTAATAAATACTATATTCTGCATATGTAATACATTTTCACGTCTTAGTTTTAATGGACAAGCATTTTTGATATCCTATTTTATTTTTATTTCTTATATCAGATGATGGAGGGAAATATGTGGTTAAATGAAACTATTGGCGTGATCCCAAAAAATTCATGGGCTATAGATCCCTTTGGCTATTCACCTACCATGGCTTATCTTCTTCGGCGTATGGGTTTTGAAAACATGCTTATACAGAGAACTCATTACGAATTAAAAAAGGAGTTGGCTTTACACAAGAATATGGAATACGTGTGGAGGCAGAGTTGGGATAATTATGAAACAACTGATATCTTTGTCCACATGATGCCATTTTATTCTTATGATGTCCCACATACTTGTGGGCCCGAGCCGGCAGTGTGTTGCCAGTTTGACTTTGCAAGAATGTATGGATTTATGTATGAGCGTTGCCCGTGGGGACAACATCCAGAAGAGACAACCCAAGAAAATGTGAAGGAAAGAGCCCTTAAACTTTTGGATCAGTACAAGAAAAAATCGACCCTTTACCGGACCAATACTCTTCTGATCCCACTTGGAGACGATTTCCGTTACATCAGCATTGATGAAGCAGAAGCTCAGTTTAGGAATTATCAAATGTTGTTTGATTATATTAATGCAGCTCCAGAGTTAAACACCGAGGCAAAATTTGGAACATTAGAGGATTACTTCCGAACTCTAAGAGAAGAAGCTGACAGAATAAATTATACACGTCCCGGTGAAATCGGTTCAGGTCAGATTGGAGGGTTTCCTTCTTTATCAGGTGACTTCTTTACATATGCTGATAGACAGCAAGACTACTGGAGTGGGTATTACGTATCACGCCCCTTTTTCAAATCCGTTGATCGTGTACTTGAGCAAACTTTACGGGCGGCAGAAATGACTATGGTCTTCTTGCTGGGGTTTTGCCAGAGAGCTCAGTGTGAAAAGTTGCCTACAGGCTTCACCTTTAAGTTAACCGCTGCAAGAAGGAACTTGGCTCTGTTTCAGCATCATGATGGTGTGACCGGCACAGCTAAAGATCATGTGGTTCAGGACTACGGGATGCGTATGCATACTTCCTTACAAGACCTTTTGATTTTTATGTCTAAAGGTATTGAGGTACTTCTCGGTATCCATCATGATAAAAATGATCAGATCCCTTCACAGTTCGAGCCGGCACAGGTGCGATCCAAATATGATGCGCAACCAGTGCACCAACCAGTTAGTGCTAATCAGGGAACAGTGCAATCAGTGGTTCTCTTTAATACTCTTGAGCAGACAAGAAACGAGATTGTGATGTTCATAGTCGAGAGACCTGATGTAACTATTTTGGACTCAAATTGGACTTGTGTTAAAAGCCAAATATCTCCTGAATTGCAGCATAGCAAACTCAAGATGTTCACTGGGAGGCATAGAGTATTCTGGAAAGCTTCAGTTCCTGCGATGGGATTGCAGACATATTATATTGCTAACGGTTTTGTGGGGTGTGAGAAGGCCAAACCAGCAAAGTTGAAAATATCATCAACTGCTGACACTTTACAGTGTATTGCTCCATACAGTTGCTCAAAAGTGGAAGATGATTCAGTCCAGATTAGAAATCGGCATCAAGCTCTTACGTTTAATGTTAGATTTGGTTTATTACAGAAGGTAACGCAAACCATGGGTGGGTCCCAGAATGTAATTGATGAAGAGTTGGCTATGTACACTAGTCCTGAGAGTGGAGCCTACCTTTTCAAGCCTAGCGGTGATGCCTCACCAATTGCTCAGGCCGGTGGTGAATTGGTTATTTCTGAGGGTTTTCTGGTGCAAGAAGTTTTTTCAATTCCAAAAACTGGTTGGACCAAATTTCCAGTCTCTCACAGCACACGCATGTATAATTGTGAGGGCTCGGTGCAGGAGTTTTTGATTGAGAAAGAGTATCATGTGGAGCTTATCGGGGGTGAATTCAATGACAGAGAATTAGTTGTTAGATATAAGACGGATATTGATAACAAGAGGATATTTTATTCAGATTTGAATGGCTTTCAGATGAGTCGTAGAGAAACGTATGATAAAATTCCTCTACAGGGAAATTACTACCCGATGCCATCACTTGCTTTTATGCAAGAATCTAAAGGAGAACGTTTTTCAGTACACACCCGACAGTCATTGGGTGTGGCTAGCCCAAAAAATGGATGGTTTGAGATCATGCTTGATCGACGGCTGTCACGAGATGATGGCCGTGGTCTCGGTCAAGGAGTGATGGATAACCGTCCAATGAATGTAGTTTTCCATCTCACTTTCGAATCTAACATATCCTCAGTTCTCGACCCTATTTCTCACCCGGGACCCATTAGTCCATCTCTTTTCTCTCATCGAGTTGGGGCTCACTTGAACCACCCATTGCATGCATTCATCGCTAAAAAACCACAAGAAATATCTGTTCAACCTCCACCAAGATCTTTCTCGCCTTTAACAGCTCCATTGCCATGTGATTTGCATGTTGTAAGCTTGAAGGTTCCGAGACCATTAAAATACACACAGCAGAATCTTCAAGAAAGGAGGTCGGTTTTGATTTTGCAGAGAAGGCATTGGGATTCGCCGTACTGTCGAAAAGGAAAGTCTGATTGTTCAAGGATAGATGATGAACCGTTGAACCTTTTGAACATGTTTCAGGGTCTTGATGTTCTAGATGCGAAGGCAACTTCTTTAAATCTTTTGCATGATGACACGGAGATGCTTGGATATAGTGAGCAGTCCACAGATATTTCACAAGGACGAGTAGTTATATCGCCTATGGAACTGCAGGCTTTTAAACTGGACCTACGACCCATTGCCAGTTAAGCTAATATGGCCTTGATTTGCCATCCTTTACTGAAAAAGAGGCAAGTGTGACTGTGTTGAGCCAAAAGGAAGCCAAGTTGCCCGAAACGATACAGGCAAGCATTAATTATAGGTGAAACGTGGCTTTTTCTTTTAAGTTTCCAAGGAATGATATTTAGTTGGTTTTTTGGGAACATTTGAGGTTTGTAAGGTAGTGTTACATAGTTATAGGGCTCCAGAAGAGATGATAGACAAAAGAGCAGATTACTGTTGTAGCAGTTTTGCTTTTTGTTCTTTTTAATTTTGTTATTGTTATGTACGGGATAACATATTGGTGTTGTTTTGTACACTTTTTAACATATTAAATGAATGATAAACCATAGAAGGATTGTTTTGATGGTCATCTGTGCGATTCTAATCGATTATAAACTTATACAAGTTTAAATCCAACCATCATCCATATAGCTCAAATGACTTCTCAGTTATCCGTGTCAATATAAATGACTATGACTCGTATCGTGTTTGGGTTTGTGCAGGAAATAGGTAAGGTTCTCAACTGCAAGTCATTAACGTTGTCTAAACATAGATGGACTTAGGGTATGTTTGGTAAAACTAGTCGGAGCTGGGGCTGGAGATGGAGCTGGAAGTTTGGGGCTGGAGCTGGAGATTTTCGTTGAGGCTGGAGCTAGAGCTTTTCCTTTTAAATAAGTGTTTGTCAAAGTAGATGGAGCTGGAACTTATAACGTAAAAGGACAATAAAGGACATCATATTTTATAACTCCAAATTTTTAATAAATTTAAGAAGGGTAATGTAGTAATTTAATTATAAGTAGATGGTGATTTTTAGATAAGCTAGTTTTGGGAGATTCTACTTGAGGAGATTATTTTTCAGAGAATCCCTATTTCAATTTTTATACCAAATAAGGATTGTAATTTTATAAGAGATTGAGCTTCTAAAAATTAGAATCTCAATCCCCAATAATCCCACCCTTAGATTAGATGATGATGTCATTAGCGGTCATAGTTTTTGACTAGAGGTAATTTTCATTCAAACTATTGATAAATACACCTACTTAGATCCACATAAAAGTATACAACCAGACCTAACATACAACAAGTTCCAACATGTTTTACAATTACCACTCTTTCATCCAAAAATGTATATTCACGTTTTCATTTTTAATTTTATGTCAAAATAGACAGACTATATAACCAATATATACACCTACAGACAATGTATTGGAATATTAAGCCCATGAATAAATACCCTTAGTGGGCTTAATACGAACGGCCCAGTATATTTGTACTTGTGATAGTCTCCACACTGACTTGTTTGCAAAGTTATCTTTGGGGGTATTTTTACAGGGAGCTATTTTCGTTCTCTTCCTAAACCAACCAACAGTGACCGGAAAAAAAGAAAAACCCTAACAATGGATTCATCAAAGACAATTGAACACGAGATCGGAGGTCTCAAAAACGATGCTCTTCGTTTCGGACTCCAAGGCGTCAAAAGTGATATCATCGGATCTCATCCTCTCGAATCCGCCTTTCATTCGGTATGTATATATATTTACATATAAACACATATATCCTGTATCTATGGTTAGGTTTTTATATAAATGAGGTATAACTTTAATTCAATTAATTGAATTTGTTCAGGCGGTTGTGGGAGAAGAGCAGATGAAGAGGAAAATGCTTGCCAACACTTACGGTTCTGCGTTTCCGTTGAAACAGGAGTTTGATCGGAAAATTCTTTCCAGGTATTTTATTAATTTTGAGTTTATAATGTTTTGATATGACGATTAGTGCTGTTTGGTATATCTGCTGCACTTTCAGTAGCTGAAATATAAAGATAACTAGGGTATTGTTGTTTTACATATTTGGTGGGTGTTCTTTTAATCAATTATCGATAATTAAGATGGTTTTGAAGAGTCTTTTAAATATATGTATTCAAGTTGTAGATTGTTCTGCTCATCCCTTTATGGCACGCCTGACCTATACAGCTTGTACTATTGTTTTTTTTGTGTGTGTTGACAATGAAATATACATGTGTATTTGTTTGCGAATGTGAAGATTGATGTTGTTCATGCTAGATAACCAAGGTGGATATCGAAGTTTGTTGCTGCTAGATTGTTTTCTCAAATGATCAAACATGATAATTGGTTTAATTTTGTGTGTTCACGGAAGATCTTGTGATAAGCATTGTCTTAAATTCATGCTTTGGAGAGAAACACTATTAAGTGGATATTGGTGAGGTTCTATTGCTCTAAAGCATTTGGAAATAGAGAGCATAAATTAGCTGACTAAAAATGGATCTTGAATTTGCATTTTACTTGGATCTAGCTTGTAGCTGTTTGTGGCTGCATATTTTTTTATATTCTTATAGATTTAGTATGGAATCATTTGATTATCAGACACTGTTAGTGATGGTTTTTACCACTTTGGACTTCAGAAGGTATACTTGTAGCTATGAGGCTGTTAGGAGTGGTATAGGTCTCCCCGGCCCAGATTGACACAAGGGAAATTGTTGAATGATGCTATTTATTCCTGGAACTGTCGCGCTTTGTTTTTATTGGTTTTCATCTAATAGCCTGTCTAAACTAGTTTGGCTGAAGACGGTTAACATTGATGTTGATCTAGATTTAAGTTGTGAATTTACGTAGGTTGGTTTTGTTGAAGTGTTGTGTTTGTCTGTGTGTGTGTGTATAGAAGTATAAATTTGTTGAAGTTGCTCAGAGCAAAGATGTGTTGATGGTACCATGAACATGACACGAGAGGATGCAGTGCCTTTAACCCTGCCAGTTAAAACCTATATTTTGTCAACGTCGTCCTAAATTTCATGCTTTTATGAGAGACTTGTGTTGCTGCTGCACATGACAGCTTTATGATGAGACAACGCCAGTTTAGAAGCAGATGAATGTCCCTAAACTTCTTTTCTATTTGGCTATTTGGAACTAACCAAATTGAACATAGATAAATTAACTAACATCTCACAGGTTAGTATGATAGTTGTGCAAATAGAGGTTGATAGGGATGGTTACAGACATACATTTGTGTTATCCCTGTATCCTGTTTTATGCTTAGATTAAAAAAAAAGGTACCCACTTTGGTAGTTTTGTGGAAATGATGCTAAAGTTTGTATCACATATAGTGCTATCACGCTTTAGTATGGAAGTAGTTAAGATGCTTCTGCCGTACTTCCTCACCTAGTATATGGATATATTAATTACGACGCTTCTATCTGTGTGTTTTAAGGAAAAAGTCATACTTGATGTAAGTAGGAAATAAGTTTTTGGGTTGTTTGGTGATTATGGCAGCCGTTAATTAATAGTCCCACTTGTTAAATAGATTCAAACCAGGAACTAGTGTTTTTGTCGCAGAGTAGCTTTTGTAAGCATGCATATCGTTATTTGTAATCCTTTGATATCATTGTGGGAGTTGCTTAAATTTTTCTATGTTTGAGCTTTTAGATTTCAAAGGCCTCCTGGGCTTATACCATCCTCCATGCTTGGATTAGAATCATTAACCGGAGCTTTGGAAGATTTTGGTTTCGAAGATTACCTTCAAGGTAACAACATAGAAGTACATTGCTGTTATCTGTGCTTTGTTGGTGTTAACTTTTGCTTGGTTATAATTTTGGTATTAATTATTCTTGTAGATGTTCATGACACTGAAACAATGCGTGCCCCTGACATGCATCATGGAATGGAAGTTCGTGTTGGGCTTTCAAAGGGACCAGTTCAACCCAATTTTATGTAAACGCACAATGTACTGCTGCATCTATGGTTTTCAATCTTGTAGACATTTGTGGCTTGACTATGAATATGAACCTTAACATCTTGCTTTAAATTTGGCTTATTTTTATTGTGATCCGTACGTTTTTAGATGTCTGTTAAACATGTTTTTACATATTATTGCTATGTACTTCCTATCACAAGTAGCAATCTGTGCGGAATAATTCATACTTTTTTTAATTCTAATACAGGTCAAGTTTTATAAGGATTTTATTCCACGCTAAACGCATATTTATATAAAATGTGATGTACGAACCAGTGAAAGGTTTTAGTGAAAGGTTTTTTTCCTTACTTCCACAAACCAAATTAGCTTATAGATATAACATTATATCACGTATGCTTATTAAGTAAACCTTTGGTCAATTAGTGGTAATGTATTAGTTCCTGCTCCCTTCGTCCCACAATTATTGTCCAGTTTTGACTTTTTGAAGTTTCTCTCTACTTTAAATATTTTTATGTGTTATATAATATATATGAACATTTTACCAATGAATATACATCAAAAACCCAATCCATTCATATATTTTATATCAAGTATTGTATAACACAAACAATAATATTTAATGTTAAAGTTGAAAAAGAAAAATTTCAAAAGGTTCAAACCAAACAATTATTTTGGGAAGGAGGTAGTAATGATTTAAAGTAAATTTTTTATTATTCTAGTCGAAGCCTTCATTCCAGAAAATTTCCCTCTTTTACACTGAAGATCACGGAACATAAATTGATTCATAGACATATTAAGCTTTTAACTTAACGCTAACAACTCGTCCTAAATCTAAAGAACAAGCTTTTGACATATTTGACAAGTAACATTTTCAGCATTTATTTGTAACAAGTTGATCCCCAAACCTGAATTGTCACAAATTATGAGATGTCGAACAATACATTCAAAATTTCAAATGATTATTACTTGACCCCTAACCAACGAAAAATGTTGCCAAAGACTTCGTATCATTCAATTCCTTTCTTGCCTCATTTCATCCAAAAGGGTTAAAAGGGCTCATCCATAACCGCAAAACAAAAACATATAATCAAAACCTGTGTATTGTAGCAAATTGTCTACGGCCACACACTGAAGGGTAATAAAAATGGTCCCCGGAACACTTATGCAACATAGATTATACACCTTTGAGACTTTAATCACCGTCACTTAGTAGGCACTTTATGTAAAAGGCAGTAAAGTACAGGCAGCCACTGATTCCAAAATCCATATATGCCCAACAACTCGAGACCCGTATACTTGAGCTACATCCTCTGCTGCAGCTAATCGTTGAAATTTAATACTTTCTTCAGTCTCATACTCAGAATGCTCTGAAAGGTTAGCATTGTAAACAACAAAAGTTGATTGTTTCACTTTAACATCTCCATCATTACTTGTTGACGGTAGTTGATCCTTGGTCGTGCTAACTGTGCCACCAGCAGTTGTAACCAACTTTATCAGATCAGTCTTGAAATCTTGTACAAAATCTCCAATAAAGTAAAACTTCATGTTCATAAAAAGTTTTGGAGCCTGCAAAAATATACTAACCATATACATAAAAATACAAACAGCATGAGCATCGGCTGATTTAGAAGAAAAAATATAGGTCTGACATTATTTAGGACTCTTAGCCTCCCTGCTTTGGGACCACCGAAACATCCGTGTGTGTCTACATGAACTTCATACGGATCTTCTTTAACAAGACATCCAGCTTCCACGCAAGCTTTTACCCCTGAAAACAAAACAGATGTCACATTCTCGTTCCATTGAACCCTAAGATCAACAGATGAGATCAAAAACCTTACATTCAAATGTTACAATCCATTTTCCATTCAAAATGGCCATTAGAACTTTGAGTGTTCGTGTGCATGCACCATTTGAATCTGTGGCAGCAATGACATGGGTGACATTATCTCTCCAGTATTTGGACACTACAGCCCCATTACTTGTTGCAAATTCAACCAGGTGGTACTGCATTAGAAGTCAAAGAACATAAAGGAAGCGTGAAGAGTTGCCGATAATAAATAGTTGCTTGTACCAACCTTTTGTTCCGAAGAAAGATCCGAACCACAAAACACCAATTCATGTCCAGTATTCAACAATGATGTCCTATAAATCAGATATAAAATAGATAATCCATAATCAAATCCTTTCCTTGAATTAAAATTATTAAAATTAAACTTCTGTTCTTCTACTTCTATTAAAATTGCAGATAAAAAAAAAATTAATACTCATACTCTTGCTCAGTATCTTGCTTCCCAGCTTTGGACTTCTGTTCACTTGGAAATTTGTTGGATGTATGTTTTGGACAGAAAATCAAGTAGTCATCCTATAAAAGGCACACAATTAGAGAACGCAGAACAAATTTACAAAATATCCCACACGTACGCATAAATCGTTGCTTACATAATCCCATCTGCAATCTGTAATTTCATATGCACATGGCACATGATATGTTTTTGGGCATAACTTCGTATAGCAGCCAAGACCAGCTCCTTTTTTACCACAATGGCTGCATTTCAGCTTGTTAGCCCTTGCCACTTCTGATTCTAAGTTCTGGATGAGTCCATTCCCGTTAAAGAAAATTCGAGGAGTCCTGCATTAATAGCTAAACTGAGAGGTACAGTCCATCAATGTAATATATCTGTTTCTTTGCTCAAGTGACATGTTAGAAATTTTAAAGTTGGATATCGTACCAGTTACGACATCTTACATGAACATGTATAACCTTAGAGAGGTTGGACACATCTCCCACCACTTCCTTCCCTTGGGCGTACGACAGAATTGGTCCACTTTCCTACACAACTCAAAAAACAAACAATACAGCTTTTCATTCTTTTATATAGAAATGTTTAGGTGATCTACACGTACACTTTAATCAAAAACATCATTTAAGAGATATAAGAAAGTTTGGTTATACAACTCACCTCCGTGCAGTCGGAAGTATGGCAAAAGGCACAACTACGTTCATTGGTATCGTTTAACCGATCACCTGGCGTTTTAACTTTGCTGGCTTGACTTTTAGGTCCAGGAGAGCTTCTACTGTTTGACTCCAGATTAGTGCCATATCCAGCCCGTTTCATTGGTGAAGTTTCTACTCGATTCTGAATTAGGAATTAGGATAACTAGCTAACACACTTGCTACAATTTTATTACAAGTGTATATGCATGATTCAGTAATTCATGAAAACAATGAAATAAGTATAATGATGATTAAAACTGTAGCTATCTAACAAGTTACATTGATGGTAACATCAAGATTCCTAAATTTTCACTATAGTTTCCATTAAAAGTGCAGAATTTACCTCTGTAATACACCCCCCAAAATAAAAGTATAATCAAGCTGTGTGGATAACAAGCCCTAATTTGACCTTTTATAGGAGCATAGAATACGATTCAGCTACAACTGAGCCCTAGAATGTATTAAAGTTATCAACCAAACAAAAACAAAATGCAATTCTATGTTAGGGTTTGAATGAGAAGAGAAATGCAATTATTATGTATATGTATACGTATATGTATATATACCTTGATCAACATACGACTGATGCTCAACACTCGAAACAGACCCAATTAGTGATTTATGCATGCATCAACTGTTAACAAAATCGCAAATATTAGGGGGTACTTGGGTGCTTGCTTATTTTGATTGGAAAACTTCAATTTTTCAGTTTATTTGATCAGAAAATATGCTCCCAAACATCACCTTGAGGAAATGTGATACACACAAAAGAGTAAATAATAATAAAAAAAAAAATACAAATTACATAAATTATAATCGGTTAATAATGATTTAATTCTTAAATTTATTTTTCTGATTTTAACCACTCAAATTATTTTCTGATGATTTAATCCTCAAAGATTCAAAGTTCCAAAATTTGAATGGTTTAAACTTAACGTTTGATTATACTTAAAAATTTGATGGTTTAATTCTTAAAATAATAATAATAATAATAATAATAATAATAATAATAATAATTCTACTTTAATTATCTAACTTTCAAAGTGGTCTATACTTGAATGATTAAATCATGAGAAAAAACTTGAGTCTTTAAAACGGAAAAATAAATAAATTAAGGATTGAACCATTGTTAACTAATTATAAAATGTTACTCCGTATATTATTTTCTGTTCGAGGGAAAAAAATTCAAATATATATTACGAAGTAACTATTAATTTTTATTTATTAATCAAACAAAAAGGTATATATGTGGGTATCCAGAGTTCACATTAAATAATAAAGTTATAAATATATTATTAATTGTATTGTACAAAACATTATGTTAATTGGTATTTAGATTACACTATCTTACTTTTTTGTTTAATGTGTATAGAGTTATTGTTTTGAGTGTTAAATAATAATTCATCTATTTAATAATTATTTTTAAAGTAAATGAAGTAAGTTTTTTCATAAAAAAATATATTATAGATAATAGAAAGTACATGGTTATGCCAATTAACAATATGTCAAATAACTTTAGATAATGGAAAAAGAAAAGAAATATACACTTTGACTTGTGAGACTTGTTAACACAAAAGTACACAAATGTCCACTACTAATTTTAAGTGCATATATATAAAACGTATGTACCGATCACTAATTAACGAACTTTGAACAACAATAATACTGGAAATTAATATTATCAATATCAAACTTACTTTAAAATTTGAGTACATCCCTCATCTTAGTAAAGAAACAAGAAGGATCATTAATGCGATTATTATACAAGTTGATTGTAAGCTTGATTTTGTCAGGAACAGTGTTTGGAAACGAGAATGTTGATATATTCTCCGGACCCTGATAGGAGAAGTATTTTAAATTTGGAGTATACACTTGTATCCCAATAGGTCTTCTTACAAGTAAGCATAGGGTCTATTTGTTGAGAGAAGCACTTGTGATAACAATGTTATCCTGCTCCCACAAGCGAATACCAACATTCAAACTCTCAAGAAAAGGAAATCTTGATTCAATGATGTCGAAAAACAAGTAGTTCATTTTTGCTTCTTTTCACAGAAAACCAGATAAACAAAGAACCCAAAAGGCATGTGATTTGTTGATAAATTATACTGTAACTAAAGTCTAAGCATACACAAAAAAAGGGTGACAAAAAAACACACCAAAGCAGGTATGCAAAATAGATTCCAAGCACAAAATCATTAGGCTCGTGATGTAAAAGGTAATAAACAACAAGCAGCAGCCGATTCCAATATCCAAGTATGCCCAACTACTCGAGACCTATATTCTTGAGCTACATCCTCTGCTGCAGCTAACCTTCGATATTTCACAGATTCTTCATTTTCAAGCTCAGGGCAATTTGAAAGGTCGGCATTGTAAACAACCAAAGTTACTTGATTGACTTTCACATCTATATCTGCATCATTAGTTGACGACTGTAGTTGATCCTTGGTCTCACTAATTGTGCCTCCAGCAGCCATGACCAAGTTTAACAAATCCGTCTTGAAAGCTTGCACAAAATCTCCAATAAAGTAAAATCTCATGTTGTTGAAAAGTTTTGGACCCTGCGAAGACATTGAGGTGCTCACTACAGTATATATGAAATATTTAAGTAATTAAAAAGGTGCAAATTCAATAAGCATCACTTGACACAAAAGATGGAATGATGGTCTTACATTATTGAGGACTCTCAACCTCCCTGCTTTAGGGCCACCAGAACAGCCATGGGTATCAAGATGGACTTCGTACAGTTCTGGATTCACAAGACATCCAGCTTCCATGCAAGCTTTAACCCCTGGAAAAAAATAAAAATAAAATAAAAACAAATGTTACAATTTTGTCCAACTAAACAGTAAGATCAACTGCTAAGATCAAAAACCTTACATTCGGATGTAACAATCCATTTTCCATTCAAAACTGCCATCAGAACTTTAAGTGTTCGTGTGCATGCACCATTTGAATTTGTGGAAGCAATGACGTGTGTAACATTATCTCTCCAGTACTTGGATACTACAGCCCCATTACTTCTTGCAAAATCGAGCATAGAATACTGCATTTTCAAAGTTGGGGATCATTAAGGACCAATGAAAACATATTCGTGTATAGTTTAAAAACCTAATAAAATCAAGTGGGACAAAATTATAGATTTTAATAACAGATATAGCTTTGTATACCAACCTTTTCCTCAGAAGAAAGAGCTGAACCGCATAATACCAAAGTCTGTCCACCATTCAGTGATGTTGTGCAGGGATTTAATGTTGTAGATACACTGTAATCAGAATGACATGTCATAATCATTAATTTAGTAAAATGTTACATGTGTAATTTTCCTTGGATAAATTAGGATATTTAAGCTTTAAGCAAACAACAAATGTTAGTGTAATAGCATAAAGTTAATTAACTATCATCTAAACAAAAACCAAAGATCAAAACCAATCAAAGAAATGGTCCAACGTACACGACAAAATTCATTTAGAAGGTATACGAAAGATATTTGACAGCTGATACCTTCTATCAGAATCTAGCTTCCCAGCTTTTGACTTCCGTTCACACGGAAACTTTTGAGATACATGTTTTGGACACAGCAACAGAAAGTTAACCTAGAAATATCATAAAATGAGAAAATTATGAGCCTAAATATTATTTTATTAAAGTAATTGATTATGTGTGTAAGTAGTTGCTTACCTGATCCCATCTGCAATCAGCATTGTAATATGCACAAGGCACGTGATACGATCTCTGGCATGTCTTCGTATAGCAGCCAAGAACCGCTCCCTTTTTGCCACAGCTGCTACATTTTAGCTTGTTAGCCCTTGAAACTTCAGATTCCAAATTCTTGATGGTTCCATTCTCAGTGAAGTAGATTTGAGGCGCCCTACGTTTGTAAATGTACTGGTCAATTTAATCTAATTTATTTGCTCAAAAATCATGAATAGTATTTTAATGATCAATAGCATACCACTCGATACATTTTTCATGAACATGTGTAACTTTGGAGAAGCTGGCCACATCCCCCACAACTTCTTTCCCACGGACATACGACACCATTTCTCCACTTACCTACACAATTTATCAGATAATCGATTAAGTTTTATAATGTTAACCCAAAAAACATCACCTAAACAACACACAAAAGGTTTTACAACTCACAATCGTGCACTCTGAAGTATGGCAAAAGGCGCAAAGTTTCTTTCTTGAATCCAATGGATCCAAAACAACAGATGACTTCTCGCCAGAAAGAGAAGCTGCATCTTTGGAAGCTAAATCATTGGTCTGAGAACAGCCATTCATTTCCAACTTCTTTTGCCTTTTGACTTCAATGGGTTCACTTGTAGTCCCAGAGTTGTATCGACTGTTTGACTCTAATTTTGACCCACTAACCCCAATTTCAGCTGGTCTCTTTGATGAATATTTCACAGCACTCTGAAACAGAATAGCAAGCAAGTGCTTGTTATAACATTACAACATATAAGATTTACAACCTATATATGATATTTGTAGCTGTATACTCCTCCAAAATGTATTAAAAAAGTTATACACCATTAATAGAATATTGCTAAAAACAGCAGCTATTGTAGAATTTTTATTACCTTATGGTTGCTGCTTGGATCACTACCATTACCATCGTCTTTTCCATCACTCGAAAACGGAGGGCTCAATTGTTCCATCTGAATAAATCCAATTCCATCAACACCATTTTCCATGTTCTTCTCATCCGCCAACTTTCGGTCATCATTTGAGATACCATGTCTCACTTTCTCACTAACACTCTTCTTAAATTCTTGCTTCTTACCACTTTCAGGAGTAATACATTTTTCAATGTTCCTATCAATCATTTCTTCAGCAGAACCATTTAACAAACAAGAATTAACACATTTTTGCTTATTACTTGAATTTCCATCTTGTGCCATCTCAACATTATCTTTTCTTAAATTACTAGTTCTAAAATCCAACTTAACTGATGCCCTTTCGACATCTGCAGAAACGAAACAAAATACATAGCTAATTAACATCTCCAAGTATTGATTATAGAAAAATAAATTACTATGAAAAGTTATAATTTTTCTTACCGGAACACACAGGATGAATAAGATTAGCATTGAATGTAGCATCAAGATTCCTATAAATGCCCACAATGTTTTCCATAAAAGGTGCAGGTTTTACCTCTGTAACACAATAAAAACATTCTAATCAGACTGCAGATAACAAGCCCTAATTTTTCCTTCAAGAAACATTAAACACAATCAATAACACCACATTTACAATCAACGTATCCCCACATCATTTACAAAATGTAACAAATATACAGAGTACACTTGTTTATTTTTATTATTAGTTTCTTAGCATACTTGATTAACAGCCTCACTTACCTCATACACTATTCAAAAAATAAAAGATTCAAACAAAAATTGCAGCTGTCAATTTTAGGGTTATAATTAAGATAAACACACACATACCTTGGTCAATATATAAATTTTTACAAGCGGGACACTCAGATCCAAGATGATGTGATTTCGGCAAGCAAGAACTGTAAACAGTTAATAAAGAACAAAACTTTAGTTATATATAAAAAAAAACTGTTGAAAATCGATTTTAACAGTAAACTAAATAAATGGAGAAGTAACTAACGTGCAAAAGATGTGATTGCAAGGAAGTAAAGCAGGTTGTTTAAATAGCTGTAAACTGCAACAACAAAAATAAAACAGAGGAACAACTTTTATTAAACCCTAGAAAATAAAAAAGAAACATTTAACAGCAGAAAAAAAGTATAATAATGAAAATGAAGAGAACTGACCAAAGGGGGCATTTGAGTTCAAGACCCAGTTTTTGGAAATGGAGGACCCATGGGTTGAGCAATCTTTGCGGTTGCACCGGATTCATTGTCGGAAAATGGAAAAAACTCAAAAAAGCAAACGAGTTAGAAATAGTAATAGAGTTATGATGGTGATGGTGATGGTGATTTGAGGTTTTAGGGAGGGGAAGAAGATGAAATGAACGGACAGGATTATATATACAGTGTGGGCCCACTGGTTTTTCATAGCCCGGGACATCTGCCGCCGAATGACTTGAAATTGGGCGCGGGCAAATTTTCATTTTTCATATCAAAGTTTTAGGGTGCGTTTAGTTGTAGAAAAAATGAGAGTTTTTCAGAAATTTTTTTCAAGAAAAGTGGAAAAGTGGAAAACGCGTTCAAAATGAAGTTTTTTGAGAAAATTTTTCAAGAAAATGGAAAATCCACTTTTCCAAAATATAACTTGGAGGTGGAAAACAACTCCCTCCCACTTTTCCAAATTTTCCTTTATAAACTTCCCCCCTCTTTTCCAAATTTTCCAAGATATTACTAGTTTTCCAAAATCCACTTTTTCAACATTTTGAACGCGTTTTCTAAATTTTCAACACTTTTCTAGAAAACTATTTTCTTTAGAAAATTGGAAATGGAAAATTGTGGAAAATTTTCCACAACTAAACACACCCTTATCAATTTATAACACCTCAAGTTTTTGTTACATGTTATACTCATTTTTCTTTTTTTATTTGATTGATTTTATATCGGAAAATGATACGTAGATGTGAAGTTGTAGGAATAAATTTAAAGCTACAAATAAATATGTACACAATAAAGACCATTAGATGAAGATCAACAACTTAAATCTAACTATTAGTTTATTTCATGACATCATTAATTTCATATTTATGTGACTAAAAGATTAATTTAGTCTTCTAAATCTGTTATATACACATTTCAATATTTACAATACAAATCCTTCATTTTTCGCTTAATTGTAGATAATCCTCCAAATATTTTAGGAAAATTTTAATTTAATAACTAATTTATTATTTCTCTTCCTATTATCTTATTTATTTTATTTTTTATGAAAAAAAATCCAATAAGTTATACGGAGTATTCAATTCCAAATAATTCATAACATCATTCTATCGTCTAGTGATTCCAATTCTTATACGACCTACTATTTTGAATTTTTTAATCAATTTATAATTTACAATTTTTTAGATAATGGATTCCAACAAACAATTTCTTAATTATTTTAAAGTTCGGTACGTTCAAGATAAGAAACAATTTAATGTTTTCATATCATGTAAAATTAAAATGTAATAATCATGAAAATCCAAATATAATAGGGAATGGTATAAGGTTTACCAATATAAATTTTGTTGTATATATAGTATATAAAACTCAAAATAATAATAACAATTATATAGTTATGGGTAGGGGTTCTTGTATATTTTTCATTGACGATTTTGCAAAATTTGCGGGTTTTAAACTATTACAAAACAAAAGGAAAAATACACTTTAAATCGAAGCAAAATGTATTGCAATTTGCAAACATGTACATTGTAAAGTCTGCTAAAAAAAAGTAAATTAACTGTAAATTGTAATGCACTAATGGGCTTAAACTGGGCTTTGATAACAAACTTATGAACCTATAAGACTGTAAGCCCATATATAGTCTACGAAACATCGTGACATACAGGCATTAGGCATACAGCAACAGATTTTCATAAATTTAACACGAACACTAAACTACGAAACATCGTCACATACAATTTTTTTTTTTTTCATTTTGATAATAAAATAATGATAGGAGGTAATAATTTACATCTATTGATCTAAAATTGATACACACCATTTCGGCTTACATATTGTACCATACTAGCTAGCATATATAACAAATTGTTATAAATGTTATTAAGCGTGTAAGCAAATTAAACAAAAACGAACTAAGCATATTCATCTTCGTTCTTTGAGTTTTATCAAACAAACGTAAAAAAACGTAAACGGATAAATCAAAAGAACGTTTTTCAGTTCATGTTCGTGAATGCAAACGAATGAATATATAAATTATTTCATTTGTTTATTAATATGTCAAACGAATACAAACAAACCTATACGAACACAAATCCTCAAATTATACACCCATTATCTTTATGTTGGTGATCACTATCACATTTTTGTATGCATTACTGTTGCATTACGCGGGTTACCGACAAGTGTATATATGTTCCTTCCGTCCCAAAAAGAATGTCCTCAATTTTTTTTGTTTGGAATATGATAGATTGATGAAATTGCATTCTTGTCCTTATATTTAAAGAAAAATTCACTAAAAAATATTAAGAATTAAATAATTGAAAGTAATAAATGAGAATAAAATACAAAGTTTGATTATTTTAATCGTTAATTATTTCGGGACATATATAATTAGTAATAGGGGTGTTCAAAAATATCGAATCCGTTATTTGAAAATCGAAAACCGGTCCGAAATTATCCGAAATTTTGGATATCAGAAAATTCGGATACCCGAAATTCGGATATCTGTTATTCTCAAAATCAATATATATATATATATATATATATAATATTATTATTATAAATACATTATAATAATTATTGAATATTTGACTACTATTGATTTTGTGATTTAATCTTTTCCATTTTGAAGATATTTGAAGATATGCACTCAACAAATTAAGTTTTGATTTCTTAATATAACATTTTGATAGATTTCAAAACTAATTATTATGATTTTCAGATGATTCGGATATTCGAAAATTTCGGATATCAAAAATCCAGATATCCTGAATATTCGAATTTAAACACCCCTAACTAGTAATATAGTCATATAGATGTTTATTTTGGGACGGAATGAGTTTTTTTTATTTTTTTTCTAAACTAGAAATGTAGAAAAAGTGTTGAAGTTGTGTTTTTCGAAGAGTTTTTTTTGTGTGCCAAAACTAGAGTAGGGAGTGTGTTGAAGTCATGTTTTATGGAAAAGATTACTTCAAAATTCCAAATATTCGTTTACTCTTTTATAAATAAAAAAATGTGGAAATCACGATTTGTGTTGTCTGCATTCTTTATTACGGAAAAAGAAATTTTCATCTTTTATAATTGAATGCATTCTTCAAATTATTGTTAAATTTAATTTCTAACGACACAAAACACTTCTGAGTCTCTAAAAAATCTTAAACGAATAAATGAAGTTTTCCCCAAACTAAAGTATCACTTATTTTTCTGCATATAAAATGATTTGCTTGTCGTGGACGTATCCTTTATCATATCAAGTAGTGATACCATTACAATATGAACTTTAATTAACAGGTAACATTATAAATAAAGCATTGCCACATATAAGTTGCATAATAGTTTTCTCAGATGTAAACATTTGTTCAATTCACCGATTACTCAATATCGATCTAATGATCTATTACTTGATTCTTGACTAAATAGATAACCAGATATATAGATCGATGACTATCAATTACAGAGTTGTGAGTTCAAATCTTCGAGACAACTATACATATTTTTGAACAACTGTTTATATTCGTATTAAATTAAAGGGTTAAACTCAAAAACAAAAAAAAAGGTGCATGGGAAAAATGGACCGTGAATATATATACATGTACTTGCAACACTATATATAAAAGTGGACACCCAAAGTGATCTCCAAATCAGAAAAACACCCACCACTGCCTTGTTAGAGGAGTAATCGAGCACCATATACTTATTAGTGCTTCCCTTTAATTCTATTTTCTCCGAAATTATTTTATCTTTATATCCCTTTTAAAAGCATATCTTATGAGTCCCAACTACTTTCTTTATAAAAAGAAGCTAGTTGAACCTTTCTATTATATATGCCCCTTATAAAATAATTTCCACTTTAGACTATATATATTTACCTATAAGTTATAATTAACTGTCATTATCAGATGTTGTTTGTATTATCTACTTAATTATATTATTTTTCAGGTTTACATGATGATTAGTTGTGATTTAGATAAAAATGATATTGATGATAGTGATACTTTCTTGGTAATCTATATGTCATGTCTTGACATGTATATTTTGATTGAAGTCATGGTATAATATGTTGCCCCGAGGTTAGTCATTCCTAGCTCGGAAACTTTACATAAAGTATGTACATATATGTTATAATTTTCATATAAAGTTTTATGATAAGATTTATTTATGTCAGATGATGATGAATTTAGGGAAGTGATATGTACACGATACAAACTGATATGATGCATAAACAACACGTTAAAAACGCTTGTGTGAAACGATTCATTTATTGTTGGTAGAAATGTCAAAACTCAATTATTATTTGTGTACGTACATGCGTGTAATTTAATTTGATGTAAATTAACAGTAATTATGACTTTAATTTCCTTGAACTTAAGGCTCTAGTACACATCGATCGGATATGAATGTGAAAGAGGACTTGAAGGGAGATTTCTTCGTCTTTAATCTCATTGATGACGATGAAGAAAAAAGTACGGTAAAGACTTCATGTGCTATACAAGTTTAACCAGTAGTACGTACAATCTAAGTGATGATGTTAATTACATGTGTGGGTTGTAAATATGGTGCAGAATTGCAGATATATAGATCTCAATGTGTTTGAAATATTTAGTAGTATTAATATATTGCTTTACTGAATATTTTTTTTTGTTAAACTTGATAGCACGTATAAGTCATATTCCGTTCGTCAAGGTAAAGTGTGCAGTTAAAAGAAGTACAAACTACAAAGTGTAAGAATTGTGCTATAATTATTATACCAAAAAAATAGAACTTGTTAACACTGCAAAACTGTTTTAATTGGTTATCGTAGAAAATATATGTTTTTCCAAGATAACTTACCATAAAAATGAAGACAATTATAATAGGATAGATGGAGTGTTAAACTACTTCATTCGTCTTATAATAACGGTTATGTTTTGACCTTTTGAATTTTTCTTTTTCAATGTTGATACTAAATATTTCTGTTGTGTTATATAAATTCTAGCTATTCAATGTATATGAATAAATCGAGTTTTAAATATATTTTCAATGTTATATTTTTTATCAAATATTTTATAATAAAAATAAAATATTTAGAATCAAAATTGAAAAGAAAAAACTTAAAAAGGTAAAACATAACAATTAAAGTATTTTGGAACAGATGACGAGGTATGTTTGTTGCAAACAAAAACTACCTACAAACACCCAATGGAATGTCATAATCTCATTTTTTTTTTTACCTTTTCTGAGCACATCTTGTCATTTTATGTTATCGACTTTTTTAAGGATAGACAAAGGTAGACAAACTAAAACACGTAACTGTTGAAATTATTATACAGAAAGTGTTTAAGTAAAAAGTAAATATTGAATATAATTATTATTATACTAGTGTATAAGCGGTTCGATGGACGGTTTCTAGAAAAAGATATAAATTATTAATTTTATTACATGAATTATAATGTTGTATATTTATCACATAATACATGTATAATAATACTGAATTTTTATAAAAGAATCAATGGTGGTTCCTATATTGATGTTAATATATATTCGTAGCTATTATACAATTGAATTAAGTGAATAAAACTTAACATTAACACTAAAAAGTTTGAACTCCATATATGAAGACTGAATAACTGTTGATTAATTAGCTAGTAATCTTTTTGAGTAAATGTTTCAGATGACAAAACAAAAATCTACATATATATTAACACTATGAAATCATATAGTAAGACGTATCTAAAAAAAATTATGAAGATACGCTCATTCATATGTTTGTAAATTAACTACACACTCCACATTTCTATTATTGTCATCGTCATGCATCGACAATAGTTAACGCTTGATTAGATTAAACGGTATATATCAATGCCTATGAATAGGACTATAGATAATTATATTATGTCAAAGAATTATATTATGTCAAAGAGGATGTAAATGTAAAAATATAATATGTTAAATATTAGTAATTGTATAAACACTAAATCGTATACAACGTGTTATAAAAGTAATATTTTGAATGTATATGAACATACTTACATACTCAATTAAGGATCCACTAACATATACGACGACCTAAATATTAGGGTACAAAAAATGGGTATATATATACACACACGTACGTACGTACATGTATATTTATTATATTCTTCTACTTAAGGTTAAAATATATTTCATTCCAACCATCACCCATAATAAATCAATCTCATTCAAATGACTCATTAGTGAAATATAGAAACTGAATGTACAATTGTGTGTAAATTACATGACCAACCATGCAATTAACGCGAATAGAATCAACAAGATACCAAGTAATCAATATATTCATCAACTAATTAATTCATAATCCTTAAATGTTTAATTAAATAATATATTATCGGTAAGTTGATTTGTAAGAGTATTATTATTATTATATTCATAATAATAATCTATACGCATATTAGACATTTTTAGAATTTACACTTAAAATCTTAAAAGAGTAATTCTCTTACTTAATAGGAGTACCAATTATAAAAATTAAACATTTCATATCATTGCAAGTAATGTAATTACTAGATGTTACCCTACTCAATTTTGTGTCTTCATTCATTTTAGACAAGGGTGTTACAATCATTACTTCACCATTATGAGTAAATTAATCTAAAAAGGATAAAACATTGTATCACCGTCACTTTAATTTCACCAGTAAAATAAAAAAATTATCTTTTTCCGCTTTGTTAGACTGAATATGTTGGTACTAGCTACTATATTATTTCCTTTTTAACAAATATATCATTGTATAATATTTCATAAATATTATAAAGTTGGCCTAGTGCAGTGTTAGTAGTGGACACGCGATGGGCTTGTGTAGAATCGTGGAAATACCGTCGTACATCCAATTAAACACGTGGGAATTGCATGCTTACGATTTTAGGTAACGTTTCTGAATCCATGCATACTTGACAATTACCCTATACTTTCATCTTATTCCACTTTTGCCCCATATTTTTCCCAAATTCACACAAAGTAGCTAAGCTCGCTTTAATTGAGTGACAAGTATATAGAAATTTTTTATATTAAGACTCAACAATTCCAAATATAATTATCTAATTTTCCATCTTTTTACAATATAGCCCCATTATTTTTACATTTCACCAATTGTATCCTAAACTCTAAATACAAGCAAACTATTGTTATCTCACAATTACGAGTAATGCATAGGTGAATAAAAGAATAATATACGACTATTGTTGAGTTGCGATGTACAATAAAAATGCTAAAAGTCCGCTGCATAAAACGGGTGCTATGCTAGTTGTATACTTGTATTAAACACAGTTCATAATCTCAAATTGATCGAGTCTTGACAAGTCTCCTTTTCATTACTATAAGTAGCATATTTACTCACCTATATGTACTTAATTGTGATCTCGATTTTTCAACAAAAATTACGTGTAAATTAAGTGTATATCGAATACGAATAGTAAATACATATAATAATGTACATAATTAACTCGATCGTACATATGTATACACACGAAACCACATCAATAGTTCAAGATCACACTTTAGGCAATTTCGTAAGGCAAATAGAGTCATTTTTTCATGTTTACTTGAGCTAGCACTTCTTAAATGAGTCACGCTTCGTATCAACATATATATTTACCATTTGAAGTACTATAACGGTTAAATGGATCATTACATCCTTCTTAAAAAAGATATCTATCCCATATACAACATTTCTTGAATCCGCATTTTCTATTTAAGTGTAAGCATATTTTTCCTTGTTTTTGGATAAAAAGCTATATTAATGATACTTTTTTCACAAGATAATTAACTTGAAAATAGTAGAGGAATCTTCACATGTTTCACAACAAAGACGTCCATGTAATATCATATTTCTAACAAAGAACCAAAAGAACAAAATAAATTAATAGATAAACGTAAAAAAAAAAAATCTTTATATTTTCTTTTGCTTTCAAAGTATGAGTCAAAATTATTAATCCGTTTATATAAGGGGTGAAGCTCGACAATTTTTATGTGGGGGACAAAACTTTTAAGTTTGTTACTTTTTATAATTTTATGGGTTCAAAATTCCCAAATTAACACTAATTATCTTATATAAATTATTTTGTTCAATAACTTTAGATTTCTTGGATCACTATACCTTTCTTCTAAATATCTCCCGCCTATAATGGTATGAGTTGATAGAAATATACTCCGTATACGTCTATTTTCGTAAAACAATAATGGTTAATCATGTAACAATTAATTACTAGTAATAAAGTTGACGAATAACTGGGAAATAAAAAACATCTTAAAAATTCTCCAAAAATTATTTAACAAAGTATACTTAATTAGCACACGTAGGAAACAAAGTGTCCAAATGCTAGTAATCGGAATACAAAAATCTAGAGTTAATTAGACTTGACATCTGAGCGTCGTATCATCAGTGACGACATTTTCAATTGATCGATCGGTTACCGTCTTTTTCCATCTTTTTATGCCTTTATTTTCGCGAGTGATTTCCATGGTGTTCCATTATTTATAAACTTTTGTCTCTCTAAACTTGCAACATTATTAAGTTTCAACCCATTTGTGTACCTTATTTTTATTATTGTTTGTCATTCCAGTCACATTCCATTTTATAATAATTTCAATCATCATATCGATCATCTACAATGGCCGGACACAAAAGATTCCGGGCACTCAACAAACCTTGTGTTCTACTCATAGGTATCAATATTTATCTATATATCATATCATCCTTGATTACCTATAAATTAGTTACTTAGTGGTGTTCAATTATAATTGGTTCTTATATAATTATGTTTTGATTGTGTGTAGCGATTGCTGGGATCGAACGGTTTGTGTTCAAAGGAGTCGGGTCGAATCTCGTAATTTATTTGACTGATGTGATGAAAATGAGTAGCTCATCCGCGGCACGAACCGTCAACAGCTGGACGGGGTTTACATCAATGGTGCCATTACTCGTGGCGCCACTTGTCGACTCATATTGGAACCGCTATTCTACTATTTTAGCCTCTTCATTCATCTATCTCATCGTAAGCATTCTTTTTAACTTATTTCGTCTCAAAATAATTGTCCAAAACTTTTTCCTAATAAAGTTTTTATTTGTTTGCAGGGGCTGTTAGCATTAGCATCAACGGCATTGAACAAATCAAACTCATCGTCTTCATCGTCGTCATTATATATGTCACTATATTTAATTTCACTAGGCATAGGCGGGTACAACCCAGCGTTGCAGGCATTTGGGGCGGATCAAATCGAGATAGACGACGAGATCCCAACGACAACAAAAGGGGACAAAAATTCCGACAAGAAAAGTATGTTCTTTCAATGGTGGTATTTTGGTGTATGTAGTGGAGCTCTTTTAGGTGTATCGATTATGCCCAATATACAAGATTCCGTGGGTTGGGGTTTAGGGTTCGCTATGCCCGCTATGGCTATGGTTGTGTCCATGGTTATGTTTTCTTGTGGCAGCCGGTTTTATTCGTATAGTCATGATCAAGGTAATGATGATAAATGTTTGGAAAGGGTCATTCAAGCCGTTAAATGTTCGTTGTCTAAATTTGTTCGTTACAAAAGCGACGAGAAACCGAGCCTTGTTGAGCTAGAGTAAGTTTCTTCATCTAAATTCACTATTTCGGTTTCGCCATTAGACCGTGGAGTAATTTTGATGGTACTGTTTATAAACTTAATTATATATAAAAAAATTCTTACAACGTATATGTATCATGTGATACTGATACTTGATTATGAAAAAAGAAAGAAAATAACTAAATTTATGGATTCACATCAGAAGCCTTGTTCTACACATGTTTTTTGTTTTTAATTATTTTAAGTGGATATTTTTAAGAAGAAAGGGGAAGTGCTACATTTATAGAGATTTTACTAAGACTTTATAAAAAGACGATATGTGTTTTAATGAGTACTTATTTTTAATGTGTTTGCACAGTCACACTTTTAATTCAGGTGTCAACAGTTTTTATCTGATAGCTTCTTGATTGTCCAGAGCTAAAGTTCCAACAAATAACAAAGTGTATAGCTTTTAATGCAACTTTTACAAGTTACTGTAATGTAAATGAAAAATTGTTTTAAGTTTCATCAGCGCAGGAGTGAGGACATAGTTTTTACAACATCATGGGAAGAATACCGATATTAAAAAAGTGGGGTAGTATAGAATACTAAGTTCACAGTGTTCTCAGAATTTATTTTTTGAAAATATATTAAGATGGGAAAACAAAAGAAATAATAATAATAATAGTGTCATGGACATGACGTTGTTCGGAGCACTGTCCAAATAGTGTCCGGATGTAGGTGAACACTACCGAACAGTGTTCTCGAATGAGAACGGCGACAAAAAGTAGAACACTACGTATGCTTTTAGAGTACAGGGTGTGGTAACCGGTATTCTGAACAGTGTTCTGGAGAATGTTAAAAGTGAGGATTATGTGGTGTGGTGAAACTGAATTCACAGTGTTTTGGACAGTATTCTGAAAATGTATTTTTGGTTTTTCAAATCAATAAGTGTGAGAGGAAAACAAAAAACAAAAAATGTTAGAAACAGCGTTCCATCCTAGACGTTGTGGAAGAAATTTGTTGAAAACATCGTTGGGAACACTTATGGGGATTGGCAGAACACTGTCCACAGTGTTCTCAAGCTTAAACGTTGATGGAAGGTTGTCCCACTCCGAATGCTCTTAGTAATAGTTGAGAGGATGGGTACAACTCGAGAAAAAAATTAAGGAATATTTTTAATATAAGGTTTAAATAAAAGTTAAAAGTATATTCCATTCGTGGATATCGCATCTTCTACCCACATGTTAAAAAACAATTTTAGCTCGTTATTTATGGTCATTTTTTTTAATTATATTCGTGTTATATGAAACGTTTCATTTAAGTATTTTAGTTTCCTGACAAATTAACAATCATAACGTACGTTACATATAACATTTTACATTTATGCATTTATATCCCAGTACTACTATTTATGACTGTTGTTAATAACTAAGATTTAATCGAATGTAATCTAATTATTTATTTCTTGTACTTACATTCTAGGACTACTATTTAATTATATTTTATTTAATCTTATTTTTCAGGCTCGAAGATAAACCATTCTGTTCAAAATTAGAACTCGAGAATGATGAATGTTTAACTGACCTAAAGTCAAACAACAGTAATCACCTGGTCAAAATTGCAAAAGTCGTCATCAAGCTACTACCTATTTGGACAACACTACTCATGTTTGCCGTTATTTTTCAACAACCAACAACTTTCTTCATTAAACAAGGAATGTCAATGAAAAGAAACATAGGAGACAGTTACAAAATCCCACCAGCCACATTACAAAGTGCCATCACAATATCTATTATCCTTCTAATGCCATTCTATGACACAATTTTTATCCCTTTTACTCGTTTAATCCTACGTAACGAAAATGGGATCACAACGATGCAAAGAATTGGTATTGGGATGTTTTTGTCCGTGATCGCAATGATATTTGCAGCCACGGTTGAAATGAAGCGGTTGGAGTTAAAATCGGAGACACTTAGTATATTTTTGTTGTTGCCTCAATACGTATTGTTGGGAATTTCGGATATTTTTACCGTGGTTGGAATGCAAGAGTTTTTTTACAGTGAGGTACCCGAAGGAATGAGGACAATGGGGATAGCTTTGTATACGAGCGTGTTTGGTGTAGGGAGTTTTTTGAGCGCGTTAATGGTTTATTTGGTTGAGTATTTTACGAGCTCGGAAGATGGAAAAGGGAATTGGTTTTCGGATGATATGAAGGAAGCAAGACTTGATAAGTATTATTGGTTGTTGGCAGGTACAAGTAGTTTGAGTTTATTGGTGTTTGTGGTACTTTGTAAATGTCAAAAGACGAGATAAATGATCAACAACTGAGAAACCTTAAAAGGTGGTCAAGTTGGTAATTAGTCGATAATAGGATTATAGGTTTAAGTTTTTCGGTTTCTTGGAAAAAGAGAAGGATAGATGTAATACTTGGTAACCTAGTAATCGAGGACTTAGTGTTTTGAGTTGTACATATTGTCCGTTTTTGTTGTTTTTGGTTTACGTCTAATGTAAATATATAGACATCTTTGTTTTCCGTTTTATAGAATAAGATCAGTTTGTTTCGGTTTTAAAGATCTCTTTGGAAGTGAATGATCATCTTAAAATTGTGCCTATATTAGCAACTAATCATGTACATATGAGACGTGAAATCAACAATTTTGCCATACACAAATTGTAGATTTGGATTTAGTCTAAGTGTTTTGTTTGAGTTTTGAATATATCTTTTCTGAGCGATTGGCATTATTATGATCGAATTACTATATTTGGAAACTTTATTTTGTGCATGTAAGCTTATACAAGTGAAATTTGATAAGTATTTATTGTGGGTGAGCGAAAGTATAAAACATTAGAACACGTGGGATTTTAGTAGGTTAATTTGTTTAAATACCTTTGTATTTGGTTGCAACAAAGGCGCTAAAATTGTTATAATTCATCTGTCCCAAAATAATCGTTCATATTATATTATTTTGTTCGATCTAAGTATCAACTTTGAAAAGTAATATACTAACTTTAACAATTTAACCATAATTTAATTTTTCACAAAACTGATAAATAGATCAAGTGTGCAAAAAATAAAGATAAGAGTATATAAGACTGTCAAATTCCATTCCAGAGAACAAATATGGATTTAGAGCACCTCCAATAGGCTTATGTGGCAAGTTCAAAGTTTTGGTTATCATAGTTTAAAGTTCAACAAATGCATTGTAGAGATGCCACATGCTCATGCATATAAAGTGGAGTTCAAAGTTCTTTGAGCTCTACTTTGAACCCAAAATGGGTCCCACATTGTACCTTCTATAATTATTTAGTATTATATATCAATGCATGTACGTATTTTTTTTAATATTGGAGGTGATATGCAATATAATTGTATTTTAATAATGAAACAATGTGGGAGCAATATATCTCTTTGAAATTTGTGAAGTTTTATGAATTGTGAAAATTTAATGTAAAACATATTAATAGTGATGTGGCAAAATTTTAGACTCAAAATATTAGAATGCATTGGAGATGCTCTTATATGCCAAAAGTTCAAAACAACATATGGTTGGAGGTTGGAAGTTGGAACACTTGTTTTTCTAATTCATTTTTGCTACTGGACTAAGTTATTGCGTGGACTGTGGATTGAGTATGAAGCCCATTCAAGCTGTTCATGTCGTAGGATCTTTTTGTTGTGGACTAAATTAATGTCTAATGACAATGTATGCATTATCCAAAGTCCAGACGGACTAAGAAACTAAATTGCATATTCAATTTTTGGAGATTGAAATCAAAATACCAAGTTGAATTACTCTTGCGGTTAATACATCTAGTCACCGTGCCCAGATATAGAGATCCAACATCTTTTGATGAAGGGCTAACAAAGGCTTTGCTTGCCGTGCCATGATGAAGATCATTCTATTACTCTCTCCGTCCCAGTTAAAATATCCACGTTAGTATTTTAGAATGTTCCATTATATGTCTACTTTGATATTTAATCAATCAAAAAAGACTTTAGTTGGTAGATTTAATATTTGATTGGTAAAAAGTATAGTTAATAAAGAATCCTAAAACTTCGTGCAAAATTAACTGAACATTTTAAATGTGATGGAGGTAGTATGATATGTATCCATTAAACAGCTAGCTAAATTCACGTGATAGGGTGGGTGTGGTGTAAGTAGTTGTGTTTAGTGTGATCTTAACAATCATCATGTGAATATAGGGATGGTAAAAGGACCCGAATCTGATGAGGATCCCTGAACCCCGAACTCTTCGAATCGGATTGAGGACGACATTTCAGATTTTGGGGCACTAAATGGGGATTCTTATCGGGTTCGGATTGAGGAATGGGTACTATCATCCCTGCTCCGCCCCGCCCCGAAATATATACTTATAATATATATATATATATATATATATATATATATATATATATATATGTATGTATGTATATGATTTTATTTATATTTATTATTATTCTCACTAATAACCACTAATAACCACCTAGATGATTAGTATTCTTATGAACCCAAAATCACTCTTATTATTTTGATTATTCTTGTAGTATTGATTTGGTCTTGTGATTTAGTCGAAATATTTTAAGACCATTATGTAATGATTTTGGTAATTTTAAACTGTAAACCTACTACTATATGTTAATTTGATTATTGTGTTCATTTGTTTTTAGAGAAAGAAAATATTACTAGTGAGAATAGCTAAATAATATTGTAAAGAAAATTAGTAAAAACTTTGGGTTTAAAGTATTATCAATGTGGAAACAGTGTTAAAGAATCGATGTCCCCATTTGGGGACTCTGATCCCCGTTAGGGTTTGGGGGAGCTTATATCCCCAATGGGGTGCCCCGATAAAATCCCCGTTGAAATTTGGGGAGGGTATGGAGATATTTTTGATTAATGGGTTTGGGGATGGGGTTATTACTCCTTGCCTCGAACCCGCCTCATTGCCATTCCTACGTGAATATACCATCCTGTGTTGGGCTTAGTTCATAGGGAAAATCACAAATCTGATCCTTTGACCAAACGAATTTAACAAAATAATCCTTTGACCAAGCATATTAACAAACTAATCCACACTTTCGCGCCTAAATAGGCGTGCAAGGCGCTAATCATTAAACTAATGCCATTAAATCAAATAAGTCAAAGATTTAATTATATTTTAACCCATTAATCAGCAATTAATAACATTAATCGCGTATTTAGGAGTGGGCCCGACGTGAATAGGCGCTAAAGGAGAATCAACCGTCCGGTAACCGCCACGTGTACACACCCCTGCGTAACCGTCAATCACTCGCACCGTGTGTCAGTGAGAGGTCGAATCCACTCGCGCCGCCCTACTCTGTTCGGTCACCATCATTCGCGCTTTTTGTATTTTTTACCTACCATTTTCGGGACCGTAAATAAATAAACGTATGTACACTCGCGCCATTGCTAGGGTTTTTACAGTTTCACCGTCACCTTCACCATCCCAACCGTGAGAAACCCTAAAAAACCATACGGTCACCATCACCAAAATAATACATTCAAAAACCACTCGCGCCATTGCCGGAGAGAATACGTGTATTTTATCTTCAAAAACTGATACCTGACATTTAGACAGAAGAAATCAACAAGAATATGGAAGATCTTAATTTTGATCTTAATGTAAGTTTCTTTGTTCTTGCTTTGTATTTATATATTTTTTCTATTATTAATTTGTCAATTGAAATATGTTAAATTTTATATTTTTGAAGTTAAATATGTGACATCATATGATTTGTTCTTAATTTGTATTTTATATGTTTTCTAAATTATTAATTTGTCAATTTAAATGTGTTAAATTTTATATTTTATTATAATTTTTGAAGGTAAATAATGTGTAGATAAATATGTGTAGAAGTATTGGAAAAATTCTTGTAATTTAATGTGTAGATAATGTGTAGATAAATAATGTGTAGATAATATTGTAATTTTTGAAGGTAAATAATGTGTAGTTAAATATGTGACATCATATGATTTGTTCTTAATTTGTATTTTATATGTTTTCTAAATTATTAATTTGTCAATTTAAATGTGTTAAATTTTATATTTTATTATAATTTTTGAAGGTAAATAATGTGTAGATAAATATGTGTAGAAGTATTGGAAAAATTCTTGTAATTTAATGTGCAGATAATGTGTAGATAATATTATAATTTTTGAAGGTAAATAATGTGTAGTTAAATATGTGACATCATATGATTTGTTCTTAATTTGTATTTTATATGTTTTCTAAATTATTAATTTGTCAATTTAAATATGTTAAATTTTATATTTTTGAAGGTAGATAATATTGTAATTTTTGAAGGTAAATAATGTGTAGATAAATATGTGTAGATAATATTGTAATTTTTGAAGGTAAATAATGTGTAGATAAAAATATTGTAATTTAAGTATTGAAAAAATTATTTAGCCAAATTAATAATATTGATGATGATGATGATGATCTAATGATATGATGATGATTTAATGAAATAATAATAATAATAATAATAATAATAATAATAATAATAATAATAATAATTGGTATGATGATATGATGATGATCTGATGAAATAATAATAATAATAATAATAATGATAATAATAATAATAATAATAATAAAAAATAGTGATGATAATAATAATAATGATAATAATAATAATAATGATAATAAAAAAATAATAATGATAATAATAATAATAATAATAAAATAATAATAATAATAATAATAATAATAATAATAATAATAATAATAATAATAATAATAATTGGTATCCTTTTATTTGCGTTACTTTATAGGTAGTTTAGATATGAATGGAGACGACGTTTATTTATTTGCATTACTTTATAGGTAGTTTATATCCCTTTTTTAACTTTTGTATATTTTTTGTTTGTTAACTAATAAATTTACTCTGAATTTTTTTGTTTTTCAGAAGTTATATTACGACGCACATTTGACTATTAGGTGTAATGTTGGAGTTATTAAACCAATTACTGAAAGTTTATCCAGATTCCCAAATAGACTAGAATTTTTTAGAAACACGTGTTTTGGAAGATGGCTGGATCTGGAATGTGATAATCGAGACCCGAGTTTGGTACATTTGATACTACAGACTGAGTTTGTTCCAGAACAGGAAGTCGATTATTCGATATTTACTGTTGCAGGCCAGCAGCTTACATTCACACGCTGGGACTTTTGTCTCATTACCGGATTTCGATTCGGTCGTCAGGACTGGTTACCAAATAGATTTGGCAACCCATTTAGAGATAGAGTTTTTGGATCTAGAGTTGGCCATTCGATTAGGGGTCGAGATATTAGATATGTGTTAGAGACAGAAAGTGACTCATTAGCTGAACTTGATCACATCCGATTGTGTTTATTGTACTTACTCCATTTTGGGTTTTCTGGTGGCGAACTTAAGACAACTGTTAAAGACAACGTGTTAGTACTTTTGGAAGATTTAAATGCATGGAACAACTTTCCTTGGGGTTCTTACTTGTGGGATGAAACTTTCCCAAGACTACGTAATGCGCTTGGAAAGCGTCATGCGTCACATTTTGGTAAAACTTCTGATTCACACACTTCTTACTCATTAGCCGGATTTGTTTGGGCTTTTAAGGTAACATATCTAAATTTATTTAGTAATTTTGTTTTATACCTGAAGCATTTAACTTTTATTTATACCCATACTACGAGTATATATAACAATGTGAGTACATATATATATATATATATATATAACAATTATTGCCTTTAATATTTCTCAAAAATTATAATAGATATGGATTTACGAGGTGTTTCCACACGGGCAACTTTCTGGGTACTGTACAAAAAGGGAAGGTGTAATCCCTAGAGCTATTGCTTGGAGGAGGACCATCATTGGCTGTCCGTGGGAGGTTACACGTAGATTCCTTACCACAGTTTTGCAGGTTATTCTAAAACGACAAGTTTGTTTCAGTTTTAATATGTTTACATACATTACTAACAAGGCATTAAATTGGTTGTAATCAGCCTGGGCGTTTACCACTGTTGGAGTTGTTGCCAACACGCGACGAGCAAGCGACAGACTGGTGGATAGCCAGTGAATTATTTTTTAATGGTGTGGACATTAGACCTCGTTCAAAGAAGCCACGACCCCCACCACCAGACTTTGATGTTAGACCCCCGTCGCCACCCAGGCCAAGTTTTCAACAATCTCACTATGGCCCCATGCCTGGGTTTCAACAACCATCCTTCATTCCCCCGTCGACATTTTATAATGACCCCAGTCTTGAGTTGAGGGTATCGAGCCTTGAAAAACAGCTATCAGATCTACGCTTCGAATTTAATGTAAGTATTTCAATGTAATTTTTATTTAACATTTTATAAAATGTGTTATTTATAAGTTTTTGTAATATATGTACAGGAATTTCGCAATGTTTCTCAGGTCGGTCAAACACATATGCCAGAGCACACGTCAGCATTTAGAGGAGGACGGTCGGTAGACGTTGGTGATGAAAATGTGATGCCGCAGGAGAATGTAACACATCATTGGTTTCCAAGTTATGAAGTTACAGAGGGGTTGCATGTAACACCCGCATTTGTGGTCTGAGGGCAAATTGGTAATTTCCTTGCTTATATATATATATATTGTGTTTTATATATGTTTCGAATTATAACTAAGGTAAATAGATCTCAGGAATTATTGTGACTAGTGAAATGATAGTTGTTTTAAATTACTGTAGTTGACAGTAAAATAAAATAATATTTCTTGCAAGAGATTTTTGCGGTTCCAGACAATAGATTTGGAACGGGTATAAAATACCCAAACATTTGAGTCGGTGTAAATAAGGGGATTAACCCTTATCTGTTACTTTCCCCACTTTTCATTCTCTTTCAAGAATAAACCAGACACTTGATCATACTTGATGAAATTGAAATCATAAATCTAAACACCAAAGAATCAAGATTATGAGAGTGTGATTATAAGTCATCATCATCTTCTTCTTGATATCATCATCATCATCATCATGTAAGTAATTGATTTATATGAACTTCAATATTAGTTAGGTCAAATATGAAATTAATGAATTGAATGAGTTATAAGTGTTTGAAGTTGGTATGTGGTATTAGCTAATGATAGTAAACTGATTTCTTAGCTCAATTTGTGATTTGTTTGCCATTGAAATGTGATTCAAGTTTATACTTGAGGGTTTTAAGAATTTGACTTAAAATGGTAGTGATTGATGCTTGAATAAGTTGTTTGATGTTAACTAATTGATAGGGGATACTTTCTTGATGATTTGAAGTATGGTTTAGTGATTTGGTACTTAAATATTTGGGATTTGGGAGTTAGGATACGAGCTGGTAATGTGCAGGTAGAAACTGAGTTTTCTGGGTTTCATAGAAAAGCAGATCTGCTTTACAAAGCAGATCGGCTAGGTTAGTTCAAAAACTCAACAGAAATTGACCCAGGAACAAAATGGCTAAATTCAACTAAAGAAACCGATCTGCTTTACAAAGCAGATCGGCTACTCATGCAAAGCCGAACGGCTATGCTTAGCCGAACGGCTAGATTAGTTCAAAAATGCAACAGAACTTGACTTAGGTGAAAAGGCTTAAAAATCAACTAAAGAAGCAGATCTGCTAAGGTAAAGCAGATCGACTTTGATCTGCTACAGGCTCAAATCAGTTTTCATTTTGTGTTATACTCACAAGTGCATAGTTAATATATATATATTCATGATTGTGTGATTACTTGCATAATATCATGATTCAAATAAGGTTATTGATGAATGATAAGTTATTGACTTATGTGTTTTGTGGTGATTACAGATACACCAAGAACTCAGTAAATTAGTCAACTGAGTAAGTGGATTGAAGTGAACAGGTGAGTGGACTTGTACTCTCAGTATGAATTGGTTGTAACATAATTGGTTACAACAAATGAACATAGTTGTTATTATCAATGTTGATTGTTGAATATTGACTGATGAAGTATAAGTGTAATATGTGATGAGTCGCCTTCGGGCATTTGATGATATGGAGGTCAACAATTGTTGGACTGTGAGGCTACAGGTTAACCATCATAGGAATTGTGAACATGTGTTGTGAGCAGAACTTATGTTGGTTAAAGGTAGCAAGCAGTTATCGGTAAATCACTGTAAAGGCCTGCAGTGATAGTAAGTGTCGCTTGGTGGGCCACCGCGGTCTGAGGGCGCCACAAGGACCACCGATCCTCTTGGTGATGTTGAGTCTATGTGATACTTGTTGATAATTATTTATGTTGAGCTAAGTCAAACTGTTAGTATCAGGTTTACTTACTTAGCTTCGTGCTAATCCCGTTGTTTACTCCTTGTAGGTTTGACTTGAAAGGAACTGGGCAGGGAGTACTTGGAAGGGGTTGACCATAACTACTCTGATAATATTTAGATATTATATATATCTCAGATACATTTTGAATAGTTTGTAAATAATTAAATAATACTTTTGGTAGATGACTTTATGTCATCCATTATATAATGTAAATAGTTTACGCTTCCGAATTACTGTTGTTATAAAAAAAAAAAAATGTAGTGTGTTACATTGCACACACCATTTGTTACAGTCATGGAGGTATATTGAGTATATAGTATACATATACTATTTGACTATTATGTATATATATGCATACATATATATATTGACCATGTAATCAAAGTATGGTAAATAACTAATAATGTACATTGTTAATTTCTTAGACACCTCCCCTAGCCCAGCGACGGAGTCCTAGAGAGAAGAAGAAAGGGCCACAAATTGCTACACCTTTCATGTTCTTCCAATCAACTAATGCTGCTATTGGATCTCCTAAGCATACCAGAGGACGTGTTGATATCAAAACAGTGCCGTTTGATACGGAAACAATGCCATGTGATACCGAACCAACAACTCAAGACTGGGCTAGTACACCGGAAGATTTTTTTCTTTCCGAAAATGCGGAAGAGTGCTATCTTAGTTTAGATCCCCCCCATTTTCCATACAATAAGGAGTTTTGGGGATTACTTCTCGGGATACACGCTAATGGTTGGCTCGAGACACCGGTAATTTTAAACTAGTTTATTTTTTGCTTACATATGGAGTTTTAAGGATTACTTCTCATTTACTTTATAACATATATCTAATAGTTTGACATTAATTTGAAACTAGTTTTTTTTTGCAATTGAATCAGCATATTGACGCATGGATCCAGTATTTGATACTAACATCAACTTCTAGAGACCAACGTTGTGGTGTCGTGCCAACATTCTTCCTACACATATTTCATGCTAATCCTAATGTGCTTACATATGCAAACGGCAGTAGATCTTTATACCATGCATGGTGGGATGTCGACCGTGTAAGTAAATATATATATATATATATATATATAACAATTATTACTTCAAATGTAATTTATATAAACATATTTTCTATTTGCAGGTTCTCATCCCTTTACACCCACATAGTCACTGGATGCTTGGGGAGTTCAATTTGTCGACTTGGACTCTCATTGTATATGATAGCATGGCACGCGATCGAGGCGATTATTTGAAGACTGTCAAGCAAAGTTTAGAGAACTATCTTCCGGAGTTTTTAAAGAGCATAGGCTATTGGAAACGTGTCAAGAAGACGGCGAAAAAGAAGATCACAGTGACTATTGGGTATGCCGTCAATGTGCCACAGCAGGCAAATGGAGTGGATTGTGGGGTTTTTGTTTGTCACTTCATAGAGAGATTGTTAGAAGATTTACCCCTCCAATTAGACGACGACTCCACTACGTGGGCGAGAAACTATAGACTAAGAATGGCGAATGAATTATATAAGCTCCGTGTTGAAAAAAATGATTACACTGGTATTGACTGATGTATTGGGAGAGACATATATTTTTCATTAGCTTATTTGAAAGAATAGATTGATGTATTTATTTTTTGTTAGCTTATTGGTTGGATGAATGAACGTATTAATTACACTTTAAATATAAAACATGCAAAGTTTATGAATTTTGTGTCAATTAGAAAACAATTGACGAAATATTACGAATTTTATAGAAATATTACGAATTTTACAAATAAAAAATTATTTATAGCTACCACACTTAGCTAAGCCCCATTATTTATATATTGAGTATGATATCAAAACAATTATAGAAATATTATGAATTTTACGTTAATTAGAAAACAACATTACGGTACATTCTTAATCCAGAAACATCAAAATAGATTCATAATCTAACAACATCAAAACAATTATAGAAATATCTAGAAATCTGTCAAATTAACAGGATCATACATCTCTTCATCAGACTCATTCAAATCATTTTGGTGATGTACGTTCTCGGATGGCTGAGATTTCTTTTTCCCGAAAAGCTTGCGAGTTTTAGATAGCCATTTTGACTCGCTTGGAACTGGTGCAGTGCATTTATTTCTCATATGTCCTTTCTTATGACACCTGCTACATTCAATCTCTCTTTTTTCCTCTCCACGGGATAGAATGCGGTTTATTTCACGTGGTCGACCAGCTTGTCTTTTATCCATCAACGGTGGATGCACAATCATCAGTCCACCTGGTTGTTCCCATTCTGATTGATCCGGTAATGGATAAATCTTTTCTTCGTACGTTTGTTGGTATACGTGTTTAGAATACCAATGCGAGAAAAATTGATTACAATCATCAAGCCGCAACCACCGCGTAACCGAAATAACATGTCCACAGGGTATTCCAGAAAGTTGCCACTTTCTACAACTACACGTACCATCAGCAAAGTTAACAAGACCTTTTTTCCCTCCGTCGTCAACCTCGAATTGTGTTTGACTAATGCCATGTGTTTTCCATTTGAAGCTATTAAACTTTCTTTTTTCATACTTATGTTCCGCCCAAGGTGTAAATTCATTTGGGAGTTGCGCTGCATAAAAGGTTGAAATAACCAAAATTATAAAAAATTATCATCTTACAGTAAACTAAATTAAGTAATTTTTAAACTTTACCTGCAGTTTCACGACGTACAAAGTACCACCTTTGCACAGATTGGCGAAAAAATTCTATTAGCATAATGATTGGAAGCTTACGTGCATATTTAGATAAGGCGTTAACGGACTCTGCACTATTTGAAGTCATTATATTATAACGTTCACCGAGAAAATGTGCTCTTGACCACTTTTGTACACCGGCTTGCAACATAATACGAGAAGTAGTAGGTACCGCTGCTTCAAGGCGCGCTTTCCATTCCTCAAAGTCTGAAACCCTATACGCTTTGCATGTCTTCCAGTATAATGCTTGGAATATTTTTTTCCCTTTTTTGTTCAAGCCTAAATTTACCATCAAATGTCGACAACATAAACCCTGATAAGCATGCGGGAAAACTTGCCTTATTGCTACATCGATGGATGCAGCCCGGTCAGATATGAATGCCAAACCGGGTATTTCACCAATGATCTCCTTAAGCTTTGACAAAAACCATATCCAACTCTCGCCACTTTCCGTTTTACCGACTCCGTACGCCACAGGCAAAATTTGATTGTTCGCATCCATTCCGACTGCTAAAAACATTGTTCCCAAGAAACGGCCCTTTAAATGTGCACCATCTATAATGAGTATTGGTCTACAAAAATTACAAAAACTTCGAATCTGCAATTCACATTTGTTAGTTATATTAAATACGAAAGAGAAAAAAGTACAGCTCAGTCAAAGTTTAACTAACCGCGACACCAATAGCAACGAAGAGATTCTCAAACCTCCCTACATTATCGGTCTTAATGTGTGTCACCGTACCAGGATTAGTCTTCTTCAAATTGTAACAATAAATGGGTAGCTTGTAAAATGATTCCTCATCGCTCCCCCTTAACAATTCTATCGCACGACACTTTCCCCTCCAAGCTTGAGAATAAGAAACATCTATTTGAAATCTTTGATTTAAATCGATCATGATGTCGCTCCCACGATATACCCTACTGCTATCTTTCAATTGATCACGAAGTATGTGACCCAATACATGTTTGTTTGCATTACGATGATTCGGATTAGTTTGTGTTTTTGAACATGTGTGGTGGTCTCTTAGGGTTTTGACTTGAAAAACTGAATTATCATTTTTAAGCTTGGTGGCTCTAAAGAACCATTCACAGCCCTTTTTAACACAATGTGCTTCAAATCTTGTGGTTGATGATTGAGTTACATAGAATTCATAACCATCGGTGAGACACTTAACACCTAAACAACATTTTAGCTCCTCTTTATTATTAAAGAACTGACCTTCATAAACTTTTGTAGATGGCACATAGCTCCTAGGTTTTGCAGGTGTTTCTCGGAACGTGGGACATTCTAGCAATTTGGGCATTGACCAAAAGTAGTTGGGTTGCATTTGAGGCGGAACACCTACTTTATCTTCCAGCTCAACATCGTCTCCGTCTTCATCTTCATCAGCATCACCCTTTTTAACATCTTCGTCTTGTTCGCTACCAGAAGACTCAGATATACCAAGTTCCTTTGCCACCTCTTGATCAGTTATAGGGTTATAATTTAGATCGACATAAACCCTAGGCTCATTATTAGTACCAAACTGTTCTGTATTATGAGGATCTTCAATTTCAACTTCACAGGACGGTTGAAAGAAAGCTTGTCGGTCACTAATATGCTGAGAAACGTGATCGTGAGAAGAGACGAATGGATTATCATTTGGGTATTGACTACTTTGATGTGTATGATACTCATTTATTTCTTGGGTAGGGTGTAACACCACTCAATTTTCATCATTTAAATATAATAAACCCGGAAGCGTTAGTCCAACTTTAAACAATACCAAGTTACATTTCAATTTCAACAAAATTTAAAACATAGTTTATTAACATGGGTGTTACTTCCAAACTGCTAAATAATATTAATTTGTTTAAACAAATATCAGAGTAGGCTTGGTCAAACATTCCATCCCGAACAACTTCTTGACAATCCCGTTATATCAAAATCATAACCTGCAAGAAGTGGGTAATGTGGGGGATTAGCACGAAGCTAAGTGAATAAACTTGTTACTAACAGTTTGACTAAGCTCAACATAATTAATTATCAACAAGTATCACATAGATTCAACATCATCCAGAGGATCGGTGGTCCTTGTGGCGCCCTCAGACTGCGGTGGCCCACCAAGCGACACTTATTATCACTGCAGGCCATTACAGTGATTTACCGATAACTGTTTGCTACCTTTAACCAACATAAGTTCATTCACAACACATGTTCACAAACCCTATGTTGGTTAACCTGTAGCCACACAGTCCAACCATTGTTGACCTCTATATCAACTAATGCCCAAAGGCGATTCATCACACATTTCACTTGTACTCCATCAGTCAATATTCAACAATCAACATAAATAATAACAACTATGTTCATTTGTTGTAACCAATTATGTTACAACCAATTCATACTGAGAGTACAAGTCCACTCACCGACTACCATAGTCGCCCACTCAGTAGTCTAATATCACTGAGTCTTCTCCATATCTGAGAATACAACAAAATAACACAAATTAGTCACTTGTCTCACAATCTATATAACATCAATCTAATAGATTTTCATCAACAATTTCAAATTACTCAATTATCAAATTTGTTGACTTATCACTTAGTCATGACTAATTACCATGAAAATCACTTTCAACTTCAAATCAAGTAATTTATCACTTACTTATAATCATGTAATATAATTCAATCTAAGATTATAAACAACCAATTTAATATTATTAGTTCACCATTACTTATCAAATTATGATCATAGGATCACGTCACTACATTAATCCACCTCAATTATGATTAATTAACATCATTAAATCATTAACCTCATATATTATTAATTCCCATTATAATCACTAAACTCATCATTAGCTTCAAAAACACATAATCAGTTTATAGCTCAAAATCATATTAATCTTCATCAATAATCAATTATTCAATAATAACAATCAACTTAAACATTGATTCTTCCAAAATCAACTAAACCCATGACTTTCTCATGATCATACACTAACTTCTTCATTTCTAAGTTAGGATTTAGGTTATAATTCTCATATAAGCATCAAGTAACAATTATACAAGTATTACAAGCTTCAATTTAAGATTAATCATGCTAATTCTATCAAATACCCAAAAACCCAATTTCTAGGGTTTACATTAAATTCAAGAATTAGCAATTACAACATGTTTATAATGATGATGGAATGATTAATCCATGTTATTAAAGCTTAACTAACATCAATTTAATCATTTGAAACCCTAATTTCGGATTTAAGGTCAAGAACATCAAAACCCCCAAAAATCTAGGGTTCATATTTCATAAAATTGAAACTTACAGGATAGAAGGATTAAGAGATGATAATCCATGATCTTCAAGCTTGAATTCGATTTCCAGAGCTCCAATTTAAGTTTGAGAAGTGATAAAGATAAATTGATCTTGGGTTCCATGTATGTATGCGTACGTATGTATGTGTGTATGTAAATATAAACCGACTCAATCATATAACACTTATCCTATAAGTGTTTACTTTTATTCCCCGTACTTATCATTGTCTGGAACTTAAAACCATTTACGGGGAAATACTATTTTATTGAACCGTCAACTATGTTAATTTAAATCAATTAACAATTTAATAGTCACAATAAATTATGTGACTCTTATCCCAATTATATTCAAGTAAACTTAAACAAAATATTTCCTAACACCTTAAATAATAATTTAAAGTCATGAAAATATTATAAACTACTAGACCCATAAACTGGGTGTTACATAGGGTATGTATTTAGGTCCCATGTATTTATTTTTGGGTATAGGTAATCGTTGTTATGTTGGGGATGACACATATTAGGAACACCTGTTGAAAAATCGAGATCACGAGGTTGGTTGCTTTGACTACCGAGACCAACTTGATGAACCACAAATAACGTAAGATCACCGTATGGGTTATTACGAATGACTTCGATTAGAAAACCTACATCTTCGTCGTCAAAAATATCAACCGGGTGTATGAAAGTTGACATTTTATAACATAATCTAAATTCTAGTCGAATATCTAAACGAGCCTTTTTAGCTATCATTTTTTTCAACTTCAAAAACCTTACCTTTACTGGCAAACTAAAGGCACGTCTAGGTAATCCAACCGGCAAGTATTCATAAACGCCATTTACAATTTCCCACGAACCCCCCCAACACAAAAGAATGCTAACACAATCGGTTTTTGAACTCATTTTTCTAAAATTTAAAAGAGGTTTTGAGAGACAGATAGAAAAATATTAACACAAGCACCATTCTTTTATAGGGACTACATCAAAATTTAACAGCGCGAACGATTGATGTAAATAGAATCCAAAAGCGCTAAACAATCACTTATTAAAAATTAAAATAAAATACTCCCTCCGTCCCAAATCTATTGTCCCCTTGTTGATTTTGGAGTCTTTCTTTGACAACTTTGACCTTAAATATTTTTATTTGTGTTATATAATACTTGATGCAAATTATACCAATGAAAATACATTCAAAATCCAATCAATTCATATATTTTGCATCAAATATTATATAACACAAACAAAAATATTGAAGGTCAAAGTTGAAAGAGAAAGACTCCAAAGTCAACAAGGGGACAATAGATTTGGGACGGAGGGAGTAATAATTATCACACGATTTTTTTTTCGCGATGGACCCACACTCGCGCCGGGCCCACGGGTTCTTTGCTGTGGTAACCGCCACGTGGCATAACAGGATGTGTTTAGTCAAAGGTTTCGCGCCGGTCCCACAGACAAGGCGTGTATGACGGACGTGAAACGACGTGTGCCGGTCCCACGCACATGGCGGCGCGAGTGGATTCGACCTCTCACTGACACACGGCGTGAGTGATTGACGGTTACGCAGGGGTGTGTACATGTGGCGGTTACCGGACGGTTGATTCTCCTTTAGCGCCTATTCACGCCGGGCCCACTCCTAAATACGCGATTAATGTTACTAATTGCTGATTAATGGGTTAAAATATAATTAAATCTTTGACTTATTTGATTTAATGGCATTAGTTTAATGATTAGCGCCTTGCACGCCTATTTAGGCGCGAAAGTGTGGATTAGTTTGTTAATATGCTTGGTCAAAGGATTATTTTGTTAAATTCGTTTGGTCAAAGGATCAGATTTGTGATTTTCCCTAATTCATATGGGCTTTTGTAGCAGGCTTTGTCATTGTCTTATACTTTTCAATAGTAAATGAAAATGTTTGGCTCATAATCATATGATTAAACTGGGTGAAAATTTTTTGTTTTGTTTTTTCTTTATAGTTTTGGGTAAGTAAACTTTTAAAGTTGTCGTTAATATTTTAATGTAATTGTATTTTTACGTAATTTCAAATTTTCTTGAAGTGACAACTACCCACTGTCATTCTAGTTCTGCCCGGACAACAAACCAAGCATACACTAATGATATAGCCATATAAGCTTGACATTAATATATACTCCATGTTAGTTAGCAAGTACGACGTACTTAAACCATGTTAGTTAGCAACTAGCAATATACCCAAAATCAAATGTCGTTGACTTTGTTGCAACTAAATTTTAACACATCATTACAATGATCATGAGAACAAAACAATAAAAGCCTCACGCTCTTAATGAATCATGATAGAAAACTGGTTATTTTAGTATATACAAATTATATCATCCCCCCCAAAAAAACAAAAAAAAAGAACGAAAAATACATTAAATCCCAAAACTCTAACTATTAATTCAGTTAAACGAATCACATCTACGTCGAATCTCGCCTACCCGACCGCTCTTAACACCATACAAACTCAACTTCTCAATCGCTCGACTAAACGCCTCAAAAAACGCCTTCTGATCTCTCCCATACAAATCCACAAACGGTCTAGTCCTCCGATCCATCACCATTGCCCGATCCGATCTCATAACCCCTAATCCCTTAGGCAAGTTCTTATAATACGAGTTATCAAAATCTCGCGGCGTCATTATATCGTTAAAAACAGACAAACTCGGATCCTTCTTATAATCCGCACACGCATTCCTCAAACCCGCTGCGTATCGCGGATTATAAGACGGATCAAACCCTGAGGTATTTCTATAACTATATAAATCTTTACTGATTTCATTACAATGTGTAAACCCAATCGTATGGGCACCAGTTAACGCCACCATTTCCTGAACCGAAAACCCAATACTTTTAAAAATAGATATAAGCTTATTCATCGACATCTCAGGTTTCGGGAGGATGGATTCAGCACGTGCCGCACGTGACACCGTTCCATCACGCCGGCCAAGTTTGACGTTATAAAACGGCCCTCCCATCATGGTAACCAGGTTTCTCGTCGCGACGGCTAAAATGTCGGCGCAGGAGACGACACCCGGGCATGACAACTCGAGTGCGGTTTTGGCGCGTACGATGAGGTCGAACGCGTCGCCGGGAAGTGAGAGGTTGATGTCGGCGTCGCGTTCGGCCTTGTTGAAAGGAGTTGAGGAGATGAGGATCGAAGCGTCGCAACCGTTGACTAAGCAGTCATGGAAGAAGAGACGGAGGGTGCCGCCGGCGGTTGTCGGGGAGGTGATTTGTTTGTTGGTGGTTGTGTCTTGCATGATCTGGTTGAATCTGGGACATGATTTGTGGTAGAAAGATGTGGTGAGTTTTTGGGAGTTTGAAAATGATGATGTTAGTGAAATGTAGAGGATTGTGATGATGATGATTAGTGGTTTTCCGGTGGATGACGTCATGGCCGGAGAAAGAGAGGTTATTAGTAGTGAGCTGAAACTTGAAAGTGAGAGTCAGCTAAGAATTAAAATGGTGTCTATGTGAACTACAAGGTTTTAAATGTTTATTTTTTTTTATTATAGTATAGAGTATAGTGGCTTTTGTTAACGTTACTTGTGTTAAAATGTGGAAACTGGTACGACCGAGTAATATTTTATGACTGTTTATGAGTTATGACAGTGTGAATACTTTAAAACTATTGTACGTAACTAATTAACGTGACTTTTTATTATAAATATATTGTTTAATTATACAAATGCGTAATAACTTTTGTATTTTCAGACTGTTAGTGCAAAAATAAAGTATAAGAACTTATGATGTAATCGTGTGTAAATAAATCATGTAATTAACTCATATTAATAAAAATGTTCATATTTGCCAAACTCAGTAGGCCGACGAGACGAGTCACTTCATTCATCAAATAAGTAGATTTCTTATATAAGCATATATTAACTAGTTATTAAACATATATATATCACAGGAGACGGGCCGACTCAGTAATGACTCTCAAGTTATATAAAGTGACGAGTCGAGTAATGAGTAACAAATTAATTAGCATTCTTGTCAATTCTGTAACTATATACAATAGCTATCAAATTTTGCAAAATGTTTTAACTACATAATTAACGTTAACGTTTACAATTAATGTAAAATGATACTTCGTCTAGAGGTACTGATTAATGATTATGATGCATATGATATAATAATACTAGTAAATGATACGAATATCAAAGTGGTAATTTACTATTATGACTCGCAAATTAGTGTGTGTTTTCTAATAATTGGGGTGCGTGATGAGTGATTCTGACGAAATCTCTGAATCAGAGGCTGCCACTAATCACGGTAGAAGACACGCGGTTTAAGGTGGCGGAAGGGTTATTTCCGTAATTTAACACACCTAATTGAGAGTCCATGTGACCTCGTTCATGTGTTAATTTGGAGACAGCTTTTGGGGTGGTGTTCCGCTGTACACGTGGATCCAGACAGGACCCACGATCAAACGGTCGTTGGTCAATGGCTTAACATATTCTTGTGACATTGTCCAACAAATGCAACTCTAACGTCTCTAAGCGTATTGTAAGGAGTCTTAGAATTTTTTTATTTTATGATACTATCCGTTTACTACCCTAACTAATAAATAAGTTTGATGACAAAAAGATTGATAATCGACAAACCTCGATAAGTTTACGCTGAGAGGCATATTCTAAACTCATCAAGCGGTCCACTAGAGAGGCTTTCTAGACAGTCCGCTTCTGATGAATTTCGAACTCGTGTTGGTTTTATCACGAGCCAACTTGACCTATTTTATTGCAAGTCTTATTCTGAGCATATTTTTTTTGAGGATGATTTCGTAATATGGGCAACATACCGTCTAAATTTAGAGGTGGGGAAACCAACCTCCGTAACCATGTTGTTTCATTTGCTAATGCAAGCCATTAATGCCTCTATAAATTTTATATTTTACCGACATATTATTTATGTAGTTGCTTGTCGTATGATGCAATGCATAGAGTAAAATATCGCTAGATTGTGTTTTGGTAGTTTGGTAGACATTTAACAAAACATAGGATATTGAAGTGAAATGTAATCTGATCTGATCAGCTTATTGCCTCATTTGGGCCAAATAATTGGATCAGCCCACAATGATATCATTACAATAGCCCATACTTTAACCAAATTTGAATAAGAAGTTTCACTTATGTTTAACTTAAACTCACACACCCACTTTCTTCATATTATTGTATTAACTAACATCGAGAGGTGTGGTGACGGTGAAGGTTCAAAAGAGTAATGAGAGTGTTTTGTTCCAGAAATTTGTGATATATGTTTAGTATAAATTTATTTGTTTATGTAGTATGAAAGAGAGAGGTGATTTTTAGTTGCATGAATGGATTTTAGAGTTGGACCAACTTTTAAGAAGTTAACCGGTTTTTTATATAGTAAATAAATACTTTAAAATTAAGACTTGAACACCGAATCATTTAGGAACCACACCATCCGTTGTTTCGTTTGTTGATTCGGAACGTCTCATGGGTTATGCGGCTAAGAACCAACTACAAATGAATCCTGCTAACACTATATTTGGTCAATGCTTCTGCTTCTTTTTTTAACTAAAAAAATTTTGTTCCTGCATTTTATGATATGATTTTGCTTAATCTTTTATAATTGTATGCAATAAAAGAATTCGTAGGATTATGTTTACAGTAAAGAATATTTTCCAATGAATCATTTAGTTAAAACTACTTTAGGTACACCCTCAAGAGCTCGGTTATCGGTTGCAAACTGTCTTAGGGTAGAAAAAGACACTTTGGCTCCATTTTAGTCTTCCTTCACTTGGCAGTTTGATGTTGCCCTATTAGACAATTGGGTCTTGATCAAACCATTTCCGAAGGAAAGTGATTTGTGGACCATCTTTTTTTACCTATTCACTACTAAAAGTGCTTTATAATGTTGTGTTATACAACATTGTAAAACAGGTTTAGCGGTATATTGATAAATATATGTGGTACCAATTATCACCCATTTCGAAACCATAGATGAAATTAATTGACTATAAGTCTATAACCTCTGATTTAGTTGACGGAAAACAACCAAAGAAAATAAAGCAGCTAAACAAGTACTTACGCAGGCAAAAAACAAATATCCCTTAATCTATACGCCTCAAGAGCCACACCACTAAAAGGTACTGCTGGTTAAACTTAGAAGTTACAATTGCAAATTACCTTTTAAAATTAGTATACTGTTGCATTTCAATACACTTCGTGTAATTAGTCACAACACAATTACTTAACTTTCAGGTTAACAAGTTGGTTTTACACCACAAATGTGTTAAAATTCACAATAATTCTTAAATTTAGTGTAAGACAAAATGATAAAGATACACCTAGTCGCGTTCTTGGTACTTTGTCACATATGCATCTCAAATGGGTTCAAAAATCTGTGCACTAGGTACAAATTTTATCGCAGGACTTAGAAAGGGGGATGCATTCATGCAAAAGTAGTAGATACATACCATGACAGAACAACAATCTTGAACTACAAACACTTCGGTCTTTTATAGAACATCCATGTATCAACTGGCCAAATACACATTTAACAGGAACCTTATGAATGATTACTCTACATTTGCTTAAGAACTCTATTACTACGGAGGACAGGTAACCATATTGAAAAATTGTATTAGCAAGAAATCTCATAATACCTTAACTACGAGGATAAGGATCCCTTTGATTCATGATTTTGAGGAATACACAAACGAAATTGAATATTTAGTTGGCATCTTCATCCTCAAAGCTCAAATTCAATGCCTGTAACTTGAATCCAGAATTCTGTATAATCTCAACCAGATTCGAAGCTACTCCAGTAGCTTGCACTGTTGTTTTCTTCTTTAACTAAAACAAAACAAAATGATTCAATTTGCATTCAGTAATCTAGCGATTCAGCAAGTCTTCCCATTGAATAATAGAATATATATAACGAGCAATTTGCTCACCTCGACACTTGCAATACCCTCATGAACTTGGACTCTTAAGTCTGAGATACCATCTGTCTCCTAAAATAAACAAAGACCACATATTAGCATATCAGCAGCGGTTGCAGAAGCATGTAGTTCAAAAACAACTAGCACAGTTCTATTAGACGGTAGATTATAGTATGGTCCGTCAAATAACTTCAAACTCTTAAGAAACAGGTTAATTAATGCCATGCGACATATTGATATTACTACAGCACTTCAAAGATAGATGAAATTGAAAAATACAAGTTGCATTTACCTGTAAAGCACTTGACACAGAAGGAATAGCTGCTTCACTCATTGTTCCCTCAGCCTCCATACACAAAAACATCAAGCATTATAAGCAAATTGGATAAATTACGCAAGAAAAAATAGCTAGAAATGCTGTCACAATAAATCCATAAAAGTAGAGGTTACAAACATAAAGATAAGACTTTACGGATACCCAACTCATCTTTCTGCATTATGTTAGATTTGCAATAACAACTAGAAACAATAAGTAGTTAAACGATATTGTAGTTTGTCTAGGACATTTTATCAAACAGTTGGCAGGCATTCAGTAGTTACACAAATAATAACCACAAACATACAGAATATACAGAATTAACAAAAGGTGGAACCTGAAAGAACATGGTAAGGATATCTGAAGCTGAAACTGGAACAGTTATGGTAGGCTCCACTTCCCCTTGTTCCTCTTGTTCAGTGGGAATTACTGTTTCTTCTTCAGTAGCAGAAACCCTTATTTTGTTCAATCTTTTATGGGATACACAAGAATTAGGGTAAGAATTGAGAATGTTAATGGCTAACTGAAGTCGGATGGGTGAAGAGCATGAGCCATTGGTGGCAGAGATTGAGGTGGGTAGAAAGGTAGTCGGATTTTTATGGGGTTTGAAAACTGTGTAACATGAGACCGAGGGTGATGCAGAAATTGATGCCATCTTTTTTGTTGGTCCAAAATATGATTTTTTTTGGAGAATTGGTGTTAAGGGCAGAGAAGATGAGCTAAATTTATATCACCCTATCCATTGAAGCAAAAAAGTTATCATCATCTACAAAATAATACTCTCTTGCAATTCAGGGTACAAATAATGTTCCCCAACGTACAACCCCTTTCAAAATAGTAACGATGCATTAATTTATTTATGGGAGGTGATTTATATATATATATAAAATTTGATTCACACATTATACTTACCATAGTTGATATTATTTACCATAACTTAACTTCAGTGTTTGAAACAATTTATGTGTAATTTATCAACTCCCTTTATTTATTGTAAGAATTTTTTTGACCACAACGCTAGTAATTGTCATTAAAATTTTGATTATCTATACGACCATTATCACAAGGATATAGAGTATTACGATATAAGTATACACGTTAACATTGTGTGTCAAATTCTTAATTGTACATAGGCATTTTGATTACATGTGTTATATATAACAATATTTAGTATAATATTTTTGAAGAAAATGTAGTAGTAACATGTTATGTATGGGTTTCGCTAACGCATAGACTCCAAACACACGTTAAGACGTATTTAATAAAGACAAAAAAATTTTAAATATTAAAATTTGTAATTTCTTAAATATTAAAATTTCTTTTCTTATATATAAAAAAAACAGAATATCACAGGGCAATCTGAAACTTAGATTAGTTTCATCTATAAAGATCCCACAGTTAAAATTATTTCCTACATCTTTTTTCAAAATTAAAATGTGTACCCAAAACTATTGAAATTGCCACTTCCAATCGTATTTGAAATATTTGTCTATATTGATTGATTACATGAATTTTTTTTATCAACATTATGAAACAAAAAACTGATCGTCCATCTAGCCATACAACCGTAATATGAGGAATACGTTAAAGTCGTAACTAAAATATTATATAATTTTTTGTAACAATCCCTTAAAGAGGGTCTTTAAATAATACATTATGTAATAATCCCTTAATTAATGTCATATTCAACCATAATAACATTAAACTATATATATTCTTTTTATGATTCATGAATTTTATATTTTCATAAGTTGTGCTTAAAGCGTTGCCAAAAATAACTTGGGTTTAGCTATAAAACTATTACTGTATATGATAAAGACTCTTTTGAAGATCATGAAACTTCAATTGATTTTGAAGGTATTAATCAAATGTATATTTTCATATTAAAATATTGGTTTTCCTTTTAATATGCACATCTTTGCATTTATTATAACAAGTTTTACATGTACTCGATGATGAATATGTTATCGAATGTTTTATTGATTAGTTAAATATTAACGTCTACAAAGATCAAGTTGGCGAATATGTTTTCAAAAACCTTATGAAGAAAATTGTGATGGCTGATATACTAACTAAACAATTTAGCTCTTTTGAACATTAAATTGATAATGATTATTTCGTGGATCTCAACTTCTTCAAGGAAATTTAGAGTTTAAAATTTGTTATTTTTTTATCTTTATAATACATGTAGTCCACTTTTGTAATCTCATATAATAATAACATTATTTTCATCTTTATTGTTTATTATATTTTATTTTTTTATAATTATATATATTATTATTATCGTTATTTAAAATCTATTGTCATTGCTTATCTATATATGTATATAACCACAACAATGTACGATTTGGATAGGTATTTAGGTTTGAATTACAAAATACATGTACAGTTATCTAACTTAAACTGAATTCATTGTTAATTTGACTTTTCAAAAATTATTTTGTGGGTTATAATAATTTTATATTATCTTCTTATTATATGTCTATTATATACATGTTATGGGTAACTGTTATAACCAAAATATTTATAAATTATATAATATATACTTTAAAATCAACGTTCTATATTTTAATAAAAATAAGTTTTAACTAAAAAACAGTTTTCATATATAACTTTAATAACTTAATTAAAAAAAAAACCTGAACTGTACCAAACTGATGGAGTATATGCTGGATATTATTGATTAACGATTATATTACATAAAATTTCATTTGACTTAAATTTTTGATTACACAATTTATAAAATTAAATGTCCCAGTCCCGCGTTGTCGTGGGACCTCACCTAATATATATATAAATTGAATTAATAAATATGATATGCAAATAATTAATAACATTTAAATATTAAATGCACGTTAACGTTTGGTACGAAAGTTCACCTTATAAAAACCCGTTATAGATTGAATGGAGTCGACAGAGTTTTAAGTACGTTGTTTGTTATATAGTATTCAATAAGTATAACTAATTAAACAAGTATTGAAGTATTGAATAACCTTCGTAAAACCGAGTTGTGAAAACGTTAACATTGATAAACTTTTGTTCTTAATATCATAGACGTATTTAGATATTTGAGAAATGTTCAACAAAGAATAACAAAAAAATGGAGAATGGGAGAACCGATAAGATTCCTCCATTTTAAAAACTCATGTTCATTTTTAAAAAAAAAATAAATATCGCACAAACCGTATGTCTATTAATGTGGATAAATATTAATGTGTATTCACGTGTTAATTAACATATAGCGATATAGCATGAATAAATAATCATGACAAAATTTTATTTTTTTAATCATAAATTATATGCGATTATATTGTAGAACCCGTTAAAAAAAAGAAAAAAATGTCGAAAATATAGTTTGTGACATCTCTACTCGAAGAGAAAAAGATCATCGTTCCGAATGTGTAATTTTTATAATTAATAAACATACGGTTCGTGAGATATTTAAATTTGGGGTAAAAGTGGAAGTGAATTTTGTAGATAAATAAAACAATCCTAATGGTTTTACATTTTCTACTTTTTTAGCATTTTTATTTGAACTCACCTCTTTGTATTAATGAACATAATATTTGCACTTGAATGAGGTTCAAATGAGAGCATCCACATTCCAAGGTATACTTTCGACGACTTTTATTTTAAATTTTTGGGTTTTACAAATTGTACAAAATTAGTAGCGCATGTGTTACTAGCTAGTATCACATGTGTTACTAGCCAGTATCACATGTGTTACTAGCCGGTAGCACATGTGTTACTCGCCGGTATCACTTATGTTAATCGCCGTTGTTTTCAAAACCCACCGAAAAATGAAAAAAAAAGTTCGTCGAAAGTATACCTTGTCACATTTTTAATCGAAAAGAATAAAACGTTGATTTTTATGGTAAAATTTTTATGATATTTCAAATTACCGTTTAAGAGTTATTTACATTTAAAAAAATGTGAGGAAAGTGAATTTTGTGTTAGTTGGTTCATTCATTCTTACCCAAATTACTTTACCCGTGTAAACCTTACCCATTTGCACACCTCAAATAATATTTGCTAAGTTTTAAAGGTGCGTATTATGGATATAATGCAATGTTTGGGTTATCTAGATTCTACATACATAAATCTTGTCCATTGTAAGATTTAATACAAATGCATAGTCTCAATTATAGTGAAAGACAATAATACTCCTTAAAGTGAGAATTGTGATGAGTATATGTAAACACGCCGTCATGAAGAAAGGATTATTTCGAGACTCGAAAATATATTGGTACGGGATTATGAGGTTCAGCCGCACCATCCCAGACCGAGAAAGGGCGATCTGTGCCATCAATGTTTTGAGGCACAATGTTCCTAAGCCACATTGGATAATTCCATAGCTCAAGTGCTCCACATGCTTGATGTCCCATTGATACCATTCGTGTCGTAAATCCAATATCTGATAACTCTTTTTCTCCATTCTTACCAATCAGATTTTTCATGTCAACCCTGTACAGTTATCATGGACATATATATTTATTACTGTATTTATTGTCTATTACATGAACATGATTTATACGCATCACTTGAATATTGTTTAGCAAATAAACCTTACTTTTAAGCCAGTTGTGGAGACTTGTTAGGGCCTGGTGTTGAATTGATATCTCTAATGTGGAGTTGATCAGGTAGAAGAGAGTACATTCTGTAAACACTCGTAAACTCTTCGGTTAACAAGTAGGGTACCCCATGGTTATACGGTTACTAACCCTACGAAACCTCACAAAAACGGGTCCACCACCATGCCCAAATGTACGTGTCCTTGAATCTTTTCCCCAATAATCCATATCTTGAGTTATTTATCCCATTATCAAAAGAAATATATGCATAAAAAGTTATGCTGCATCTCAAGAATAGTATTACCCAGTGGCGGAGTTAGGAAGAAGTACCGGGGGTTGCAAAAATAATTAAGCATATAAACTTCATGTTGCACAAAAAGATTTTGTAAAAAAACAAATATATGGACGACTCTGCTAAACTTAGTCACAATCCTTATTATTAGTTTAAATTGTATTTTTTTTTTCTTCTAAAAGTTCACTCAGATAGCTGCATGGGCTTAGTAATTTAATGCGGGCTGTTGCCAATAACAGGTCCAATTAAGTTTAAATAGGTTAAGTATCTCAATATATTTAACTCCAGTACGGAAGCTATATTAAAAAAAATACGTTTTAAAATTTCATGTGTAGCATCTGCTACACTTAGCACCTAAACAGCTCCGCCTCTGGTATTACCATACCAAATCATATTAATCAATTAAGTGAAACTAATGTACCAGTTAGTTCTCATTGCAGCAAGAAGTGTGTCGGTTTTGAGAAGTTCAACAGTCCAATCAATGGTGTGGATCTTGGCAATCACTACAGAAGTTACTAGTCTTGCGTGACGGTACAAAGCTTCATCATCCAAATCAGGATATTCTTACTAATACCATAAGTATTTTGCTAGTGAGAAACTAGTGGTACTAGTAAATTGAAGTTAAGTACATATATGATTAATTGTGGAAACGTACTTTTAAGGCGTTACAAACAACATTGTTTTCTAGGATGAAAAGGGCTTGCAAAGTTGATACTTGATACCCCAATCCAGTTGTTACGAATACCACCTGCTATAGGTAATAAATCCAGGGGCGGAGCTAGAAGGGGGCAGTGGGGGCCATCGCCCCTTAGAAATAAAAAATTATTGAAATAAAATAAATATTTTTAAGATAATTAGTGCCAGTTTCGGATTTTGACCTCCCTAATGTGATGGAAAGAAAAAAATATAATTTTTTTTGCCCCCCATCTAAAAATTCCTAGCTCCGCCCCTGGGTAAACCATCCTTGTCATGTTGGAGAAGGTCATCTTCTGCAATCTTGAGCTTTCCGTCTTAAAATGTTATCACTTAGGACAATTCACCCGAATTGCTTCCATATATCGAGCTCCCATCCTTGCATGTCAACATTATATATAATAGTTGGCGTAAAGTTAATATGTGCTAGAAACTAGTATCATTAATTAGAAAACAGCATTGGAAATGTTTGTTGATCATGGGTACGTAGTGACAAACAGATGAAGAGATCGAAATCATACCACCAAGGAGTTCGGACGTACGTTAAGGTGACCTTTCTTTATTTTTATCAAGACAAGTATCAACTTGTTTAGCTAGTTTCGTAAAACTTGAAGGATTTGAGAGGGCATTGGATGGCTACTTATCTAGGTGCCTTAAGCTCAATCTGTTATGTAATCCCATGTTTAAGTATCCGTAATTTGTTACGTTGTACTTCTCTTGTCTCAAAATTATAGTTTACCTTTTCTTTTTGAGACGTCGCAAAATAATTGTCAATTTTCTATTTCAACCAATGGAAGAAGACTTTAGTAGGTGAAGATTTTATTTGATTGGTTGAAAGGTATTGTGGTCTAATTTTTATTAAACTGTGTGTTTTTTGTTGGTAGACAATAATTTTGGGACGGGAAGAGTATACAAGAAGTGGTCATCATCATAGCCGTTAACTTGTGACCCGAGTCGCTACTCGGGATCTCAATTTTTAACTCATGACTCGGCTCGATTCATAGAGTCACTATTTTACAATAAATATGTATTTTTATATGTACATATATATTACTTCCTCCGTCCCGAATTTATAGTTCATCTTTCCATTTTGGGATGTCTCAATTTTATTGTCCATTTTGTACTTTCAACCAATCAAAATATTTGAATGTGATGAGAGATTAAATCTTATTGGTGTATAGTACGACTAGTACGTTTTTCTTAAACTACGTGTTTTTTGTCTGTGGACAATAAAATTGGGACGGAGGGGGTATTGTTTAAGTTTTTTGTTTTTAAGTGAAGTAAAACATGGTAAAAGTTGAAAATTAAGTCGTTGACTGTTAATTAACATAAATGCTTAATTAAAAATGGATCATAGTCATTTATTTTTCTGTTTTGCCCGTTTATCTTTTAAATTATATTACACTAACAGTTTGTTTGGTTTTTTATGTTTTGCCCGTTTATCTTTTAAATTATATTACACTAACAGTTTGTCCGGTTTTTTTACTCGTAAGAGTCGCATAAGACTCGTAAGAGTCACACACAACTCTAAAGAGTCAATAATCGACTCGTAAGAGTCAAAGTCATTTAGGAGTCGTGGTTCAAGTCGCCTCATTTTTCGAATTTTTGACTCGACTCGTAAAAGTCGACTCGTGAATCGTAAGAATTTAACGACCATGGTCGTCATTAAAGATTAGCAATTAGCCTGTTGTGTTGATTCAAGGTGAGCTCAATCCAATCATGACTTGAATCCATGAAGCAGCAATCATGTTGAACTGTTTTCCGGTATCTATAAGTTGCTTGTGTTCTGACAGTTTTGTTGCCACTACCGTAGGATCTGGCTTCACTAGCTATTTTTAGTGATAACAAAACTGTTAATATGATTGTCACTATAAAGACACCATTAATTAAACAATTAACATATGAAAAATAAACTCAAGTTCACATCTTTTGGACTAATAATCAAATCCTAAGGTTTTTTCACAATATGTCTAAAGCCTCAATATTTAAGTTGTTTGATACTTTGATGTTGGATGTGCAGAAAGTCAGAAACTAAATACGGAGTAGTATTTAAATCTATCTAAAAGAATAACTTAATATTAAGTTAAATTATTAACTACAACATTAAGACAAAGATATTGTGAATCAAATCTTTGTCAGATTGATCACCAACATTGATATTCAATAGCTTGAAAAATCTCAGTTTTAAAACTGATATATATATATATTTTTTTCTGTGTTCCATGTGACTGCATACTGATTGTACAAAAAGAAAAGAGAAGAAGATCCATTTTATTTATCGATATAATAACTAGTAGTATACGAGTACTAAATAGTACTCCGTATTTAAATCTACTTAAAAAATTAACTTTTAATATAACTGATCATTTGACTTCCATCAAATTAACAGGACAATATATATGTATACTTACGTGTTTCAGATACTAGTTGTAGATAAAACATAAGGATAAGTTCAAGTAAGAACACTTATTATGGTGGGAACGAACATTTTTACTTTTAACTTTATGATTAAATAATATTTTTGATAAAAAAATTTATATCAAAATTCTTTATGTGCTCTTTCATATGAGATTTTTTTTTTTTAAAAAAATACGTGATAAACATCATAAAAATATTTAGTGTGTATCATAGTATCAAATATAAAAGGTTGTGATACACAACTTTAATTTGTGTATCATATATTTTATTTTTTTAATCGATCTAATATTAAAGAGGATATAATTTTAATAATTTTGACATAATTTTTTTTTGCAAAAAGTGTACATATGTTAAATTTAAAAGTGAAAAAAGTCATTCCTACGGTTTCTACGATAAGAGGCGATTCTACGATAACCTTCAAAAAGATAACTCTCAAATTCACTTTAGTCAAAGAAATTTTTATAATCTTCTCTATATATATTATTTATGTAGACAAACGATTGCTGATATCACCCATAACTATCAAATTCACTTTAGTCAAAGAAATTTTTATAATCTTCTCTATTTATATTATTTAAGTAGACAAACGATTACTGATTACTGATATCACCTATATTTATTAATTAAAGAAAGAAATTACTTTACACATTATTACTTTATCGATTTATTTCATTTTTCAATTGCATGCTATCCTTTTTGTTCAAAGTTTTATGATAATCCGCATTTACGTTTTATTTACCATGCATGATCCCCGCTACCCCACAAAAATTTGAAATTAAGTAAAACATAAATTTTTAATATTTTTAAAAAAGTATTAATGATATTTTTAAAATTTTGATCTCTCAAAATTATAAAGAAGCACAAAATAATGTTATTTTTACCCCTCTATACATATTTCATATCCCCGTCCTAATTGATCCAAACATCTAACAACTCCTTTATAATTTTCAAACATAGTTAGCATCTCAATATTATTTTAGAATCTAAGATCAAATCAACGTATGTATACTATTCACCCCATAAAATATGTTAGATTTTTGCAAACGAATAATCATATATAAGTGTACTTAATTATATGGACCTACAATAATTATATGGACCTACAATATGCATAATTCTTTTCATTAGTTGATACATAATTTCTCTTCCAATCTTATTAGTTGAATTTGACACATATCATTCTTATATTTGTAGACATATTTTAATTTTAGGTCTCTCTAAATAGTAATACGTGATATGTATCATTTCTCTTTGCAAACTCATTGACGTGACTACCTATTATATTTAAACTACTTAATTTTTGTAAACTTTTAACGTCTAACATAAATAAATTATAATAAAAGTGAAAATATATTTCCTCTGTCCCACCATAAATATTCATATTGTTATTTTGGGTTGTTTCATATAGATGTCCACTATCATATTATAACCAATCAAAGGAAATCTTAGTAGGTAGGTATGTTGGCTGAGTGATTAAGAGTGTAGTTAGCGTAAATTTCTAAAATTTTAATGAAGGGAGTAGTTTTATGTATATAAAATGTCAGAAATTTGTTTATACAACTTCATTATTGTAAATTAAAGGGTAAGCAATTTTAGCAGTTAGAATAACCGCTATCAGCCAAAATACAAAACTATCAAAATAGTATTGCAACCGGTGACAAGGCTAATTAAGGTTACCATTTGATAAGGTTATTATAAGAGCTTTTTGTCCCCAAATACAATTACAATCGGTTTCATTTAATAGATCGATCTTATAACTGTTATTTGTTTTTAGATATCATGTTACCTTTTTTTTTCCTTCAAATGGGAGCATGTGCCCAAAGAACGTTCCTTCACCAGCATATTCGTTTAAAGGATCATTGAAGCTTCCATCAGTTGTTCTGAATGAAATATCTCCATCATTGAACCAAATTCCAGCATGGATTTTTCCAACATTAAGCAAGTTGTACTTATCATAAAGATGACGACGAATACCTAAATATGACAAACCTAAGAACACCGGTAGGCGGTGCCACTTAATACATATTGATTAATCAACACCATGAATGTTCTTCACACAATATCAATCAATCAACATTTTTGTACCTTTTTAAAGCGGTTTTTGAGATTGATTATAGAATATTCCTTATTTTTACGTTCGGATAAATACATTCAAATTTCAAATATCTGAACAGACAATCGATCTAAACTCTAAAGTAAGCATGCATGTACTTATTTTTCAAACAGAAAAACTCCTTCAAATAAGAATACCCGACCATATTAACACCCTGGAAAATACTATGTTTACATGAATCTTACAAACAAATATATACAAAATGACATGGATGCATGAATGGACCAATCAAATTAATTTGTATTTTATCTTTCTTGATTCTCTCTCCTTATGTAATTGGTACACATCATTTTGTATGAAATTTTTAGTTAGCTTTTTATAAGCATAGAATTGCTCTTAACACCCTCCTAAATCAAACTTTAAAGAAATTAACATGCATGCAAATACGTACCAAAATAGAAGCTTGTCGATGAGTGTCATCTTTTGAAAGCTTTCATGGAAGTCGCTATGGATGAAGTGTTTCATCGGTGAAAAAGACATCATGGAACGTATTTGTGGCCGGTTTGACTTTGAAATAATAATAATAATAATAATAATAATAATAATAATAATACAAATGAGAAAAAGGTAATTAATGGGGGTAAATCGTGATTATTCAAGGAAGGTGGTGTTTGAAATTCTATCTATATAACCAAGGTAGGAGACCTTAAATGATTTGACAACTATATTTACATATGCCACATCACCTAAATTCTATGTGTCATCATTATATGAAACAAGCTTGATGACATAGACTCTCCTACACTCACATGATAAATAAGGTAATATTATATTAAAAAAATAAAAATAAAAATTAAATTATACTAATTTAATTTAAAGTGTCATTATTTTTAAATGTTAAATACTACAATAGACAATTAAGTTATAACCAATTCAATTCAAACTAATGTGTCATTAGATAATATTTGTAATATAATTTTTTATTATAGTCGAAAATCATGAATTTCTTTATTTATTTTCCTCCTCTGTTATAAGTTATAAATTTGTTTATTCTTCCTCATCTTAATCTTCACCATCATATTTTCAAATCTATAAAAAAATATAATTATTAGTGAATTTGGATAGCTTAATATAATATTTAATATCATTATAACTTTTATCGTAGTTCTATTAATTTGACAAAAAAAATTTATCTTACAAACTCATGGATCTCAATTTTGTTTAATTTATAATCTGAGTACAAGCTTAATTGATAGGTAGATCAAGTTCATGATATCTTTTAAACGTTTTATTAGTTTTAATTACACAACTTAATTATACTTTTGTATGCGACTCGTAAGAGGTGTAATTTTTTAATTTCTTTATTACTTTTTAAATCTATATAATATCTCATTTCTTTATTTATTTATATATATCTCATCACTATATTGATTTATGTTTTGTACGTGTAGATGTACATTAGTTGTTCAATAAAATGTCTGAATAGTTATATTAATCGCTACAATCTATGTTTGTTAAAACTATGAACATATGCATTGCTCAACAAATTATTTCAACCTTAGCAACGAAAATGTTACTATTACCAAACAATTGTTTTAGCTAGAAAACGTCACTTTACAACATATACATCTTTTTCAACTTCCCAATGTATTGATATATTATGAGAGAAATTTTTTATTCTTATTTCATTTTTAAAGAGTCAAAGCTTATAAAATATCATTAATATCTATAAAAAAATCTAATTGTTACACACTTTTGAAAGTTTTAAGGGGTTAGCTATCCTCCATATCTTGATACTTACTTAATATTATTAATTTATTTTTTAAATGTTATAAAAATGATTATATAAAGGGAAGTGATTTGGAAACTAAATTTTTTTAGCCGTATAACACAATGTTGTACAATATAACATTTTAAAGGATAACTAATGGTGTATAAATAAAAAAATAACGATGCACTAATCATCACCCATATATATATATATTTATAAAGTGTATGCAACACAAAATTAAATATCATAATTAAAACATTTCATTTACCGTTTTAGATTATGATTGATATACTATGAAATTATATTTTCTAGCCGCGCACGGGTTAAACACTAGTTAAGAATATATGACCAACTATACATAATTGACCACTTACTCTCTGGTACGTCCAAGAGCGATGTTTAATTTGTAGTTTACTCATTATCAAAAGATTTAAAGATGACTTTGTGTAACACCCAGTCCTCGGGTCTGGTAGTATTTTAATATTTTCTGACTGTGAACTATTATTTAATGTATCAGAAAATAGGTTCAATTGTTATTTGAAAAATAAATGGGTAAAAGAGTCAAATAATTTATTGTGGTTAATAAATTATTAAATGTTTTAAATTAATTTAGTTGACGGTAAAATAAAATAATATTTCTCCGCAAATGGTTTTTAAGTTCTAGACAATGATAAATATGGGGAATAAAATTTAACACTTATAAGATAAAGTTTCTATGTTAAGTCGGTTGTTGATGTTATACACATACATATTGTACGTGCATACAGAAACATGGAAACCCTAGATTAAATCACAAAAACATTTTATAACACCAAATTGAAGATTTCAAATTCAAATTCAAGCTTATTAACATGGATTATCATCCTTTAATCCTTCTACTCATCTTGTAAGTCTTGATTTCTTGATTTTCATAAACCTATGAAATGGGTTTTGTGTATATGATGAAATTAGGATGAGTAAGGTTAAATTGAAGCTTGTAATGTTTGTAAAATTGTTATTTGATGCTTACTTTATGATTATAAGCTAAACCCTAAGTTAGAATTGAAGGATTTGATATGAACTTGTGATGAAAGGTTATGAAAAGAATTTGTTAATCAAGAATTAAGCTTTAAGCTTAAGGTAATGATGATATAATTGTCAATTGATGATATATGATGTTGTGATTATTGTTTAATGTATGCATAATATTGATTTCTAGTTTGAGTTGTGTGTTTTTGGGGTTGGTTTGAGTTGGACAGCAAGGTTTTAAACCTGCAGATCGCAAGAAGTGAAGAACAAGCCGGCGGCTTGATGAGCTAAGCCGGTGGGTACTTGTTTGGGTTGGCAAACCGGCGGGTCCTAGACCCCAGCCGGTGGCTTCTTTGGTCAGTCCATTCCTAATTGTTAATGTTAATTGTATTGTTATATGATATAACATTGATAGATGATAATAACTGTGTTGTGATTTATAATACGTGGTTAGGAACTTGTAATTGTGATATCAATTGTATTAAGTTCCTAGTATTGTGAATTGATATGAGTTAAGTGTTAATGGTCTTGGTTACTAACTTATATTTGATTTGAATTCTCAGATTACGAGAAGACTCAGTGACATTAGACTACTGAGTGGACAACTGAGGTGTCGGTGAGTGGATCTGTAATCCTCAGTATAATTTAGTTGTAACAGGTTTGGTTACAACGGATAATCGTATTATTACTGCTTTTGGTTTGCCATAATTAATTTGGTTTGATAGTAATAATACCGTTGATAGACTGATTAGTCTGATATGTTGACCTGATTGAATATGTGAATACGTGATCACTTAATATTTGGCCTTCGGGCATCAATATTGAGGTCAATCTATTGGTTGGGTTTGGTTACTATTGTAAGACGACAAGAATTTCCTTTTACTTATCGTTAATAGGTAATTAGGTTGTATGAGATTAGTACCAAACTATCGATCTATTCTGTATTGGCCTTACAGATTGTGGTAAGTGTTCTTGGAGAATCCCCGGGTATCATGATATCTCAAGAACCACCGATCCTCATTGTATTGAGATGTTATCTCATTGATATTATGTGTTTACTGTTGGTATTCTTGGCTGAAGGTTTCCCCAAGAACCATCGATCTATTGTGATGTTATTTGTTTACGATGATTTGCTGTAAACAAGGTTGTTATGCTAAGTTAGACTGTTGGTTATGTATTCCCTCACTTAGCTTTGAGCTAACCCTACCACCCCACTTCTTGCAGGTTATGGTTTTGATATATCGAGATTGTCAAGAAGTTGTTCGGGATGGAATGTTTGACCAGGCTTACTCTGATATTACTTTGATAGCTTAAAGTTGTATCTGGAATTAAATAACACCCATTTTAGATATACTATAGTTTTTGAAATATTATAGTTTAGTACCTAATGTTCTATAACTTAATCGTTATATTTTGGTTGGACTTACGCTTCCGATGTAAATACATTTAAATAATATGGTAAAAGATGGGGTGTTATACTTTGGTAGGTTTTAAGGAATAAAATAACCTTAATGATATGTTTCAATCTGATTAATTTGAAGTGAGATCACTTTGAATATTGACTTGTATATGCTGAAAGTTGAATTTTAAAGTCAACTGTGACTTTCTATATATAAATCCAATTTAGTTGGTCATGAGGGTCTGGAGTTTCAAATATTGGGCTTTATTTTTTGGGTGAATTTCATCTAATATCCTTGCAAAAACTCAATATTACATGTATATTCTTACAAAGTTTAAAATTACATTAATATCCTTCTAAACATTGAAAATACTCATATAAATCTAAATAAAATTTTACATCACTATTAAATGATTTTGACCGCTTACATTTTTATAAAAATATAAACTAATAATTAATTGACCCAATTACCCTTCTTAGTCATAGAAGATAGCAGTAAACTTAGTAAGGGATTTCTGAATACATATATATATATATATATATATATATATATATCCTATATTGGAATACAAACACATCGACTAAATCAAGTTACTAAGTAGTATCTTAATGCAAAATATATGAAGATTAAGAATGGGGAAACCATCGCATGAAGGTGCAAAGATTCCATTTAAGGCAAATTGAAAATGGATGTATAAAACCGATCAGATAGGAGTTAAATATTTGGAGGATATTTATTAATTAAATTAATAAAATTAAGTGTAAAACCATTAGAAACTAGGGGGTGACAGTGGAGATTATTGAGATTGTTTGGTACGAATTACTCGACGGGAGATGAAGAGATAGGTTTGATGTAGATCGAAGAAGGATAAATTGGTCATTTGATCTTATAGTTTATATTTAGATGATATTTTAATATATAAAAAGTATTTATTAACAATTTAATTAATCATTTGGATATAAATGAGTATTATAAAGGTTTAGAAGGATATTAACGTAAATTATCAAATATATAAGGATATATATGTAATTATGAAGGTTTGTAAGGATATAGATGTAATTCTCCCTTGTTTTTTTGAAACTAATTAATTACTATCTGAAACTTGTAACCTCAACTTTTAACTTTTTGAAGTCTTTCTTTTTCAATTTTAACTTTAAATATTTTTGTTTGTGTTATATAATACCTAATAGAAATTATATTAAAGAAAATACATTTAAAACTCAATCATTTCATATACTTTGTATAAATTATTATATAATACAAACATAAATATTTAACGTCAAAGTTGTAAAATAAATACTTTCAAAAGTCAAAACTAGACACTCATAATGGGACGGAGGAAGTAATAATTGAGCTAATTAATTGATTCTTCATCTAAGAGCCTTTTCTTCTCGGATTTGATTTTAACTTCTCAACATCATATCGATATAAATTAATTCTATATAATTTGTATGTTATTATTTTCTTGACACTTTCCAGTTGCAACTAAATATGTAATCTGTGGGTTATTAATCATTCTGTATGAAATTACCTTAATTTTGAGTGATTACAATTATAAATGAAATTTCAGAATTTGTACTTTTGTTAAAAAGTAAAATAAATATATTTAATACCGTCAAGTCGTCAACTTCATTGACCCGACTCTGTTTTTAGTTTTTTTCCCCTCTGAAATTTCACAATATAAAGTTTTGAAAAAAATACAATATATTAGCAGTAATTTTTCCCCTAATCCATCGAATGATAACTAGCTAGTACATGAATTACATTTTATTCGAAACTAATGACGTAAAATACACCTTTTATTTTACAAAATACATACAATCTCATGCCTCGTAGTTTATACACATGAATGCTTACATACAAAAAGAACACATATGGGCAAGCCCACATTTTGAACCCAGGTAATTAGATGTTTACAAAATATTGATGAAAATGATACAATTCTCGTTTGCTTAAAAATAATTACTCAGGGAGACGGAAATAAATTGGTATGAAATTATGCGGTTTCGGTGCAACATCCCAGACCGAAAAAGCACTCGTCGAGTTCATCCATCGATCAGTCATCTCTGGAAAGTTTCGGTCCAACACATCTTTTAAGCTCTCTGTTCTTTTTACCCACTCAAACCCTTTTTTCGTGTACACCTCTTCGTTAAAATCGCTTGTGAAGAATCTATCTGCTTCGAGCCTCCTGCAATTTATGAGCATATGAAATTAATATTATTTATTCATCTCAATTTGTTTAGTTTCAAGTTTTATATTTGTCATATTGTGTGGACTTGTTACCTTGATGCCATGGCTATAAAAATTACAAAAGCTGTCTCACTAATGGCGAACCCTTTGATCTTTTTCTCAGCCGCCATCCCTACCAACAAGTCGAGCTGCTCCACGTCATCATCGTACACTTCACGTAATGTGTCAATAGCTACTTGATCGTCCGTTAGATCTTCCCATTTGGATATTGGGATCAAGAGAAGTGATCTACGAAACTCATTGTATCTTGCTATACTCCTCTCCCTATCCCTGTAAACTACATCATCATATCATATATCCTATGTTAGATAAACAATCTTCAATAATGAACGATTATAAGAAAAACGCTTAGTTGATTGGCGAAAGATGTAACTTACTTTCGAGTGATGCTAAGTCGATATGATCAGGACGATCTGTGCCATTGACGTTTTGAGGCACGATATTCCTTAGCCACTTTGGATAATTCCATAGCTCAAGTGCCCCACATGCTTGATGTCCCATTGATACCATTTGTGTTGTAAATCCCATTTCTGATAATTCCTTTTCACCATTCTTCCCAATCAGATTTATCATGTCAACCCTGTAAATAATAATAATTTTTTTAAAAAAATCATTTCATTAGAAGTTATCTTTTTGACAACTTAATTAACCAAAAGTCAAGAAAGAAAGCTACATGACATCAATTTATGTGGGCTAGCTCCAAAATGACTTACTTTTTAGTCAACTTTGGAGACTTGTTTGCTCCTGGTGCTGAATTGACATCCCTAATGTGAAGCTGATCAGGTAAAAGAGAATGCATTCTGTAAACACTCGTAAACTCTTCGGTTAACGAGTAGGGTACCCCATGGTTATTTGGTTCCTTTAACCCTACAAGACCTCCCAAAATGGCTCCTCCAACATTCCCAAATATGTCCTTAAATCTTTTCCCCAACACCCCATACCTGAATTAATAATTTTTTCATATAAATATATTAATATATGCATTTGAATATTACCAGAAATTAAGAACTAACATATAAAAGCATATATAGTAATTAGTTAAGGAAAGATATAGACCAGTTAATCCTCATTGCAGCCTCAAGTGTGTCGGTTTTGAGAAGCTCGATGGTCCAATCGATGGTGTGGATTTTTGCTATCACCGCAGAAGTTACTAGTCTTGCATGACGATACAAATCTTCATCATCCATATCAGGATATTCTTTCTGATTATCATAAGTAATTTATAAGTAAGAAATTTGCATGTAACTAGTAAATCGAAGATAGTAATTAATGTGTATATTAATATATACCTTTAAGGCGTCACATACAGAGTTGTGCTCGTGGATGAAGAGAGCTTGCAAAGTTGATACACCAATCCAACTATTACGAATGTCGCCTGCAATAGCCAATCCATCTTTGTCATGTTGAAGTAGGCCATCTTTTGAGATCTTGAGCTTTCCATCTTTGAATGTTCTTACACGACTCACGGCGCTAGAATTGCTTCCATATACTGCACTACCATCCCTGTATGTACAATGTATCCGCAATTAACTTCACATATTATGAGTATATTAAAAAGTTCATATATATGAGGTTTTATTTATACAAATCATACCACCAAGGAGTTCTGATGTTACGATGACCTTTCTTAATATCGTCAAAGCCAGTATCAACTTGTTTAGTTTCGTAAAACTTGAAGGATTTAAGAGGGCATTCACTGGCTACTTCTTCTGGTGCCTTGAGCTCAATCTGATATATCGTGATCATGTGTTATTCATTCGTCCATCATATAAATTGATAAGTACGTATGTTATACACGGTTTATGTGAATTATGCGTAAATATGTAAGGATCGAACCTGGTTTGTTGACTCAAGATGATCAATCCAATCATGAATCATGAACTGAATCCATGAAGCAGCAATCATGTTGAATTGTTTTCCAGTATCTATAAGTTCTTTGCGTGACAGAAGCTTTGTTGCTACCACCATGGGATCTGGCTTCAACAACTGTACGTGTACAAACTAATTTGATTAAACTGTACATGTTAGATCTGAAGAAATTAACCAAAATATGTTAATTTTCTTTTTACAACTGTTAAATTTGAAGAAAACACAATTATTTGGCTTGTAGTATTAGATAAATTATTGTTTTCACAAAAGTCCCAATCGAATTGAAGGTCCATGCATGGTTTATTAATTTTTAATTTCTACCAGTAAAATCAAAGTCAATATAGAAATAGTGGTATTGAGTATTGACCGTACGTTACGTGTCAAATTTATTTATTTTTAATGTGTTACATGGAGTCGTTGTTAGAATGATTACTAAAAAACAATATAGAATATAGTATACACAAGCCAACAAAAAGAATAAGATAAATAAATCTTAATCATATAACTACTCTTGAATCAATCTTAGTAGCTTTATGACTCATATTGTATATGTTCAGATAATGTAAACAAATCAGGTCAAACGTGTTTAAGATATAATTTTAGAATTTTTTTTGATATTTTTATCTTTCTCAATCTAATCTAAATCAATGTACAAATGTGAGTGAAGTTTATCACATGTGAACAAAAACATAATCTAGTAGTTCTCAAGGTTCTCAACTTTTAGTTGATTCTTATTTGAACATAATATATATATATATATATATATATATATATATATTCAAAGGACCGGGTGAGAACCAAACTAGTAGTGAGAACTATAATTTGCATCTTATTTTAAGGATGCATTTCACATTCCGCATCTCTCTCTCTATTATATGTATATATATATATATATATACTTGTATATATGGTTGTCTAATACTCCTAGGTATAATATATGAAGAAATACTTTGTTTATAAAAACTTTACAAAATATCCTTCACCAAAATGATGTGTCGTAATACTATGAAGAAAGCAAAAGATGAAAGAGAAAAAAATAATTAATTTGATTGGATGATTGTGTTTGCTACATTCTTTTATATAAATTTGTTTGTAAAATTTTTGTGTGTGTGCTATTTAGCTACACGACTTGCATTTTGATACACTGTACACATGCATGCCTTAATTAATTTATCGATCATTAAATATGTATCAGATTAAGATTTTTATTCGAACTACTATATATTTGTATATTGCGCCGTACGTATTTATTTAATTTTGTCTGAATTGTACGTACTTAATTATAACGTGATTAATTAATTATATACTTATTAATAAACTCGATTCATTTTATTAAAATGGTATTTAGTTTGACTCATTTTTCCTCTTTTTCATTGGTAAATCAAAATATAAATTGAACCCTAAAAGCCTAGCTTATTAAGGCCACGAAAAAAGGTAAACACGTTCATTTGGATTAAATTAAACATGAACTAATAATGCAATAGTAAGCTTAATTAATTACAAAAACTAGTGGAAAAATAATAATCGTATACCTTATCTTTCTGATCAACGGGGAGCATGTTCCGGCCAAAAAAAGTTCCTTCAGCACCGGCACCTTCATTAGAAGGATCATTGAACTTCCCGTTGGCTGTCCGAAAGGGAACGTCATCAGGATTGAATTTAACCCCCACCGGAGCTTTCCCAACTTGGATCAGATTGTAACCATCGTGAAGACGTCGACGTATAGCCAAGTATATAAGTCCCAAGAACACGGGCAAACGGTGCCATCCAATGCCCGACTTATCAACACCATGAAGGATCTACGTACACAAATAATTAATCGATCATCTATTTTTTCATTATCAAAATATATATACATAAATTCTCAAACTAACTAACTACATACATACGTAAATTTATTAATCAATTAAGATGCATATGAATGCACTGATAGCTAGATCTTTTGCCTAGCTTTGTAAATTAAGATAATCCATCAACAAATAAGTCTCTAATAAGAGTTTTTTCTTTTTTGTTAAAAACCTGCATGCATAGTATACGTACCAAGAAGAGAAGCTTGTCGATGAGTGTCATCGTATCAAATATTTCATGGAAGTCGTTATGAATGAAACGTTTGATGGGTGAAAGAAGAAGAGATATTGCATAAAACTTTAATGAGGACTTCATGTTGAAATGGACAAATTGAATGATGCTAACGATGCTTATAATTAGTGAGTTATACCAAGGTAAGATATGATGGCCTATTTATATTGTCGATATAAGGGTATAACGAGCGTTGGGATTGATTTTATAAATTGTTTGAACTTTGACTCTTGAAATATTCTACAAATGGGAACTGAAAGTAACGAAGAAGTCAGGGATGGTCGTTACCCAAAATTTAGAAATACAGGCAAGTTGGACAGTCGAGTTTGTACAACCGGATGGTACCAAACCACTACTCGATCTACTAGAAAATACAAGTCTTTTATTTAATTTTGACCAGCTGGTTAATTATTAGTTAGAGAAAAAAATGCACACTTACAAACAAGTAAACAATTGTAGTACTCTTTCCGTCCAAAATTAAGTGTTTTGAATCAGATTTGAAAGTCTTTCTTTTTCAACTTTGAACTTAAATATATTTGTTTGTGTTATATACTCCATCCGTCCCAAATTAAGTATTCTGTATTGACTTTTTGAGTCTTTCTTTTTCAACTTTTACCTTAAATTTTTTTGTTTGTGTTATATAATACTTGATGCAAAATCTATGAATGAATTGAGTTTTAAATGTATTTTCATTAGTATAATTTTCATAAAGCAATACTCCCTCCGTCCCAAATTAAGTGTCCTAAATCAGATTTGGAAGTCTGATTTAAGAAAAAAAATAAGCTCCTACCATTTTTCTATGTCAAGAAAAGTTTCAAGTAAATTTCTTTCCAATGCGTACAAAATTAAGTATGCTCATAATTAATCTAGAATGAGAAATGATAAATTCGCACAATTTTTAGAAAATTGTACTCCCTATTCACAAATTTAGATGGACCAATGAAATAAAGAGAGAGTAATATGAGAGAGAGAAATTGAATTATTTTAATTGGTACATATCACTTACCACATATTTTTTACTATTTTTTTTAAAAATTGTGTGAGTGTAACATGTCATCTAAAATTTTAGTTAGAAGGGAGAAAGAAAAGGTATGATTAATTAAAGTTATTATTCTAATAATTGAAGTCTTTATAAGAGATTATATATTATTTTTATACGTTAGATATTCAGACGACCCAAAATATAACACATACATAGAACTATAGAAGTCCAGAAGAGGATCGATCAAGGAAAAACTAAAAACAAAATATTAACATACATACGTGCATACATGACGTATGTATGTACATGCAGTACATACAAAATACAAAAACTCATTTAGGGATTCGAAGATAGATGGGGACGGGATTATTAGGATCCGGTGGAGCATCCCAGACCGAAAAAGCACTAGTCGAGTTCATCCATCGATCAGTCATCTCAGGGAAATGTCGGTCCAACACGTCTTTCAAACTCTCGGTTGTGTTCACCCATTCCAACCCTTTTTTCGTGTACACTTTTTCGTTAAAATCACTAGTAAAAAATCGATCTGCTTCGAGTCTCCTTGATGCCATGACAAGGAAAATGATAAACGCCGTCTCGCTTATTGCAAACCCTTTGATCTTCTTCTCGGCTAACAATCCTACCAACAAATCAAGCTGTTCCACTTGATCACCATACACTTCATTCAATGTGTTAATAGCTTCTTTATTGTCCGTTAGATCATCCCACTTGGAGATCGGAATCAAGAAAAGTGATCTACGAAACTCGTTGTATCTTGGCACATTCCTCTCCCTATCCCTGTAAACTATATCACACATGTACGTTTAATAAGCTAGACAAAAGTTGGCTCATTTAGATGAAAATAATCAACTTACTCTCAAGTGAGGCTAAATCGACTAGATTGGAACGATCTGTGCCATCGACGTTTTGAGGCACAACATCCCTTAGCCACACCGGATAATTCCACAGTTCAAGTGCCCCACATGCTTGATGTCCCATTGATACCATTTGTGTGAAAAATCCAATTCTTGATAATTCCTTCTCCCCTCTCCTCCCAATCAAATTTACCATATCCACCCTGAAACGTTAATATAACTTGACCTATTAGTCTCGATCGAGTTAATTAATTAAATCCCACCCTTAATTATTGTAGGAGTATGATTTTTCGTGTGGCTCAATCATTTGATACTTTGGGTTAATTTAAGAAGGAATTTTCTGTGGATGTGAAAATTCTTACTCGTGGCTCAATTTTGGAGACTTATTAGGGCCCGGTGATGAATTTATATCTCTGATGAGAAGTTTATCAGGTACAAGAGAATGTAGTCTATAAACACTCACAAATTCTTCTGTTAATGAGTAAGGTACCCCATGATTATTGGGTTTCTTTAACCCCACAAGACCTCCCCAAAAGGATCCTCCAACATTCCCATATGTTTCTTTGAATCTTTTTCCAAACAGACCATACCTGAATTACTCCATTTTTTCAAGAAAATCAATATTAAAGTAAAATATATATTTAGCAATATAATTGACGGCCTAGCTAGTGATAATTCCAGCTTATTTACCAGTTAGCTCTCATTCCAGCATGAAGGGTGTCGGTTTTAAGAAGTTGAACAGTCCAATCTATAGTGTGAATTTTGGCCACAACTGCAGCTGTTACTAGTCTTGCATGACGATATAGATGCTCATCGTCCATATCATGATATTCCTCCTAATCACAGAAATCATGTATGAATTGAATGATGTATAGTTTATTCAGAGAGTGTATAAATAGTATAAAATTTCACCTTTAAGGTGTCACAAATGGCATTGTGCTCAAGGATGAAGAGAGCTTGCAAGGTTGATACACCGATCCAACCATTACGAACGTCACCAGCTATTGGTAGTCCATTATCATCGTGTTGTAGCAAACCATTTGTTTCGATTTTGAGTTTTCCTTCTTTGTAGGTTCTCACTTGGTGCAATTGGGAAGAGTTGTTTCCATATATCGCGCTCCCATCCCTAAAATATATACCAAACATGTGTTAAATTGATCGATGATGAATATATAACGTGTTATGTTAAAAATTATGAACAGTGTAATGATTCAATTAACCGGATATAATCTTTGTGAAATCGTGTTTAGAAATCACTTTTCAAATGCTACATTTCGACCCTGTAATTGCCCTGGGTTACACGAAATTCGTATTGGATAATTCAAGAGAATTTCACGATTTACAACAATCAAAATCGAGAATCGAGCGTTTAGGTGTATGTTTCTGTGTTTATCAAGTATGCAGAAATACTGATCATAACCAGAAAGCGGGAGTTAAATTACATATAACTACCCTAAAACAAACTGGGTCAGCGAGATCACAGTTAGGGGCTCTGACTCTTGGACCCCATAAGGGGGTTGTGCCCCTTCACCCCCGCAATTTGGTCATGCTCATATTTAATAACTTAGTCGGGTATGCATTCCTTATCATCTACCATATGTCTACTAATACACCAATGTGCTAAAATATAAAACATGTTAACTAGTAGTAATATATATGTCACGTACCACCATGAAGTTCTAATGTTTATATGACCTTTTTTGTGTTTATCTAAACCGGTATTAACTTGTTTTGTCTTGTAGCACTTGAAGGATTTGAGAGGGCATTCATTAGCCACTTCTGCAGATGCTTTTAGCTCAATCTGCAACGCAAATACACAATATATATTATGTATCATGTGTTAATACTAGCTAGTAGTTCATGCATATCAAATACTCCTTATATGTCTATCATCAGCCACCTCTAATCAAACGGTAACAACTACTATACGTAATATTCAGTTAATTGTAAACATAATGTAGTCAAACCTGTTGAGTTGACTCGAGATGATCCATCCAATCATGTACCATGAACTGAATCCATGAAGCCGCGATCAAATTGAACTGTTTCCCGGTGTCTATGAACTTTTTGCGTGTTAAAAGCTTTGTTGCTACCACCATAGGATTTGGCTTTAATAGCTAAAATATAAAAACGACTACTTTAATAAGTACCTATACATACTTTTTATTACTAGTCATAGATCGTTTTCTGTTTCTTTTGGTGAAGTGAGATTATATTGAATTGGTATGAGTTATACAATTTTGTAAGATAAATATATTGTAAATGAAAATCACTAGTATATATACCCTACAATTATTGAAAAACATTGAATGTATACCCTTTTTCTGCCATCAATTGGGGGCATATTTCGGCCAAAGAAAATTTCTGCACTACCGGCAACGTGATCAGAAGGATCATTGAACATCCCGTTGGCTGTCCTAAAGGGAAAGTCATCAGGATCGAACCCTACACCTACCGGACTTTTTCCAACTTTAAGTAAACTGTACTTGTTATGTAGATGCCGACGTGTAGCTAGGTACATCAACCCTAAGAATACAGGGAAACAGTACCATTTCATGCCGCACCTATCAATACCATGAATTATCTGCACAAACCGGTAGAATTGGAGTTATATACATGAACATATATACATGTACATATTTATATACGTACGTACCAAGAATAAAAGCTCGTCGACTGGTGTCATCCTTTGGAAAATGTCATGAAAATCGTCATGGATCATGTGTTTGATGACTGAAAAAAGTACATATTTCACACTTGACATGATTAGCCGAATCATGTCGTTGTGTTTAATCTTAAGGGACGTGTTTTGTTGAAGTTTAAGAATAGGTTTACTGGAAAGGGATAGACAGTTGAATAATTGTTTTGATGAAATCGATTCATTTTTTCAAACACTTGAAACAATAATAGCAAATCTAATATGCATGGATGGTATAAAATGCGTGTGTAATCTACTATTTACCTATCATGGGGTTGAGTTTAACTTGATTTGAAGTATAAAAAGCACATAAAAAGCGTGACAAAACAAATTAAATAACAAACCCATGCATATATGTGTCACATATTCCCAATTTGTTGATAAGAATGAATTGTGGCATTTTATTAAGCATGAGATTGGTTATATTTTTTCTTTTCTTTTCTAATTTTATAAGATCATGAAATGTTAAGCTAGTAACAAATTCAACATGCGTGATACATCATACATATATAATATATTATATGTTAGATGATCACGACGGAGTCAGAAAAATATATTTTATTGGGTAAATATGAGTAATTTGTTTACAAGGGTTAAATATAAAGATACCCTTAAATACGCAAGTATAAATTTTTTGAAGAGTCGCATTGTCAAATTCTGACTCTTTTTCTTGTTCTTGAAACCAATAAAACGAAATATAGACATAAAGTAAATATAAATACAAATTAAAATTGTTTATATGTTTCATACGATCAAAAACATATACATTTTATTTTTTCATCAGATACAATGCAATATCGATCACATCGATTATTCTATTATTTCACAATAATCACAAAAACATAAATTTAGGGAAGTCACCGCAAGAAATGAAACCCATAATATATACACACACAAATCACAATCATTAATTAATCAATTATGGCACACGGAAGTATATTGGTATGGGATTAATAGGTTCCGGTGGAGCATCCCACACCGTAAATGCACTTGCTGAGTTCATCCATCGATCAGTCATCTCCGGGTAATGTCGATCCAACACGTCTTTCAAACTCTCGGTTGTGTTCACCCATTCCAACCCTTTTTTCGTGTATACGTCTTCATTGAAGTCACTTGTGAAAAATCTGTCTGCTTCAAGTCTCCTGTGAAATAATCGATCAGTTAATATGTTAGTTAGGTTACTTTAGTTTTATAGTTACAGTTAAAGTTACTAAATTCTTAAATATATTTCAAGCTGTTGTACCTTGATGCCATGATGATAAAAATTACAAAAGCAGTCTCACTGATAGCGAACCCTTTAATCTTTTTCTCAGCCGCCATTCCCACCAACAAGTCGAGCTGCTCCACGTCATCATCGTACACTTCACGTAATGTGTCAATAGCTTCTTGATCGTCAGTTAGATCTTCCCATTTGGAAATAGGGATCAAGAAAAGTGATCTGCGGAACTCATTGTATCTTGCTACATTTCTCTCCCTATCCCTGTAAACTGCATCATCATGGTACAAAAATTTTACTCCGCAGCACATATATATTTCTAATAAGACTAGCTTCATGTATATAATATGACCAAGATTATTTTTAGATAAATGTGAAACTTACTCTCGAGTGAGGGTAAGTCCACATGATCAGGACGAGGAGTGCCATCGACATTTTGAGGCACAACGTCTCTAAGCCATGTTGGATAGTTCCATAATTCAAGTGCTCCGCTTGCTTGATGTCCCATTGATACCATTTGTGTTGTAAATCCTATTTCCGATAATATCTTCTCCCCTTTACTCCCAATCAAATTGACCATATCAACCCTGTAAATATCATGAACACTTGCTTGGATAATGTTGAGTAGAAGTTGACAATGTAAATGAGCAAAGAAGTAAGCAGGTTTCAAAGAAGCTATTCAAGTTAAATAGTCTTACTTTTTAGCCAAATTTAAAGACTTGTTAGCGCCTGGTGTTGAGTTCAAATCACGGATGAAAAGTTGATCGGGTAAAAGAGAATGCATTCTGTAAACACTCACAAATTCTTCTGTTAATGAGTAAGGTACCCCATGATTATTGGGTTTCTTTAAGCCTACAAGACCTCCCAAAATTGCTCCACCAACATGCCCAAATGTGTCCTTGAACTTTTTCCCAAGTAGACCATACCTGAATTCATTCATTTTCAATAAAATTAAACACTCTTTTGAAATTATTTATCGAACTAATGATTAATTTCACCTAGTTTAATTACCAGTTAGCTCTCATTGCTGCGTGAAGCATGTCGGTTTTGAGAAGCTCGACTGTCCAGTCAATGGTGTGGATCTTGGCAATCACCGCTGAAGTTACTAGTCTTGCATGACGGTATAAATCTTCATCTTCCAAATTGTGGTATTCTCTCTGATTTCAACACAAGTTTGCAATGAGAATTATATATGTAATACTAGCTAATACATTAGAAGTGAACTATGTTAATGGATGTGTATATGTAACCTTTAATGTATCACAAATAGCATTATGTTCGAGAATAAAAAGTGCTTGTAAGGTTGATAGACCAATCCAACTATTACGAACATCTCCTGATAATGGAATTCCATTACTATCATGTTGGAGGAGGCCGTCTTTTCCAATCTTTAGTTTTCCATCTTTAAATGTTCTCAATTGTTGCAATTTACTTGCGTCGCTTCCGTAAATGGCACTCCCATCCCTAAAAGAGTTAATTAAGATGCATTAACAACAAACGATAATTAATGCTTGCAAAGTATGTCATTTGCAGCCGTACAAGAAAAAACAGTTGAAAATTTATTGATTGTGTGTACATACCACCAAGGAGTTCTGATGTTAAGATGACCTTTCTTGATGTCATGAAAACCAGTATCGACTTCTTTAGTTTTGTAAAACTTGAAGGATTTGAGAGGGCATTGGTCGGCTACTTCTCGAGGCGCCTTAAGCTCAATCTGATTAAAAAGTTTTATGGATTAAAATCATGAAAATATGAATAAATGGTCGTAACTCGTAACAAACCAAACCTGTTGTGTTTCCTCAAGGTGATCAATCCAATCATGAATCATGAATTGAATCCATGACGCAGCAATCATGTTGAACTGTTTCCCGGTATCTATAAGTGTTCTGCGTGTAAGAAGCTTTGTTGCCACCACCATAGGATCCGGTTTTAGTATCTGCAGTACAAAACGAAAAATTTCAATAACAAAACATTACGCAATATATTCTATTTATAGTTAAATTATATGCAACTGATCGATCTTTAACATATAAAAACAAAAAATTAAACACACCTATTGATAAGGTTAATTGTATCATTATTTATAAAACTTTCACTTTTACTATTGTATGACTTGAACTTTGAAAACTTGCATTGAACTTATTGTATGTATATTTTACTTTTTGGGTAAGGCTAAAATTGAAAAGTTTCCATTTTTATCAATGTCAAAAACGGAAAGTCAGAAAGTGTACATATAATAGAGGATATTTACAAGTGTAATACATACAATAGAAGTTTTCAAAGTTCGACTTTTACAATAGTAAAAAGTATGTAAAATATAATGCATAAAAAAAACAATAAGCTCTGTTGATAAAATCTGGAGGTGACAATTTTATACCTCTTACTGATTATGGGTCAATTTGGTTAATATTTAGGAGGGGATGAATTTGTTGGGTCTCCTCACCATTTTTTGGATGAGTCTAAATGAGTTTTTCAATATAACCTCAAAATGTATAACAATTAACCAACAGGTCTAAACGGATTTTTTTTCACCTCATTTCATTTTTTAGTAAAATAATTTTTTTTGGTGAAAATCCGATTGATCGACCCGACCCAAACTCATTTGACCAGAACCCCTTTAGACACATCCTTTCAAATTACACATCTACACTCGAACCTATTTAGACCTAGACACATCTAAATCCGTGACCCGCCCTGACAAATTTTGCCACTTATATTAAAACCTGACCCTACACAATCTATGTTCGTGAGATGATAGAAACACATCCTGTATTCGTGTAGGTTGTTTTTAGTCGGCGTTTTTTGTATACGATTTGATTAGTGTAAAACAAAAACTAAAATGCACCCTCATTGACCGTTGACGAAGTTTACATTTGTAACAATATATGTTTACTTATCACTACGCCAGTACGGCGCCATCGAATAATAGAGAGAAACTGCAGACCGATGTTTGACCTACCTACCATTCTTTGATCAATAAATTCGTAAAAGTTTTACTGGGTTTTAATTTCAAATGTTGGCAAATTATATTAATTAGCAACTAGTACTAAGTTTATATGCTTATCTTTATTTTTTATCAGGAAACGTTTGAACCCGTTATATATATAATATTGGAAATAATTAAAAAGAAATGTACATCTTTTGGGGAATGAGAGAAGCTTACTATTCATCAAAAATATATTACTTTCACCCATACAAATTTCACAAAAAATGAACTAAAATATAATTAAAGTTAATTAGAATCAATGATATGAAATTATGAATATTAAGTTTCCTTAATAAATTCTTTCTGCAAGTTTTAACATCAATTTATAAATATTAGTTCCAAAATCGTTAATATTTATCACGGTGAATATTAGTTAACATTCATTGTGATGAATATTAAAATTAAAAATATTTTTCAAATAATGTGATGTTTTAACGTTCACCGTAATGATTGCTAGTTAACATTTATCACGGTGAATGTTAACAATTTATCAAATAAATACATATTTACTAATTTTATGACTTAAAAATGATATCCATTCATTAATATATTCTTTATAGCATTAATTTTAATTACTATTTAATAATTTTTTGTTGATGTTTTGATTTCTAATTGTAAAATGTTTAGTGATGAATAATAACACTTCATCCCTTAAAAAAATATTTCTCTCTTGATTACTTCCTCTCTCTCTATATATATATAAACAAGTGGATATATATGTACACGACGTAATTGTTCAACAGCTCCATTAGTTATAAGTAATGCCAAACACTAGGCAAGAAATTAATTATGAATACTCCTGACGATGTTTTAGATTAAACATATGTTAACTTTACTACTAGTATTATCTATAGTTGGCCTTTTAATTAGTAGCGTAACTAGTTTTAAATTTTCTATATATATACGCACGGGTTATTTATCATTAACATGATGCTATATTAATTAATATTGCGTTTCCAATATATCAATTAATCGGTGAACTTGAAGGGAATTGATGGATACAACACAAAAATTGTTAAATATAACAAACTGTACAGCAGTTACAGCTCACATTATAACTTATTGTAACATAATTTTGATGTAGGAATAAAAATTATTTAGTGTATTTATCACTCCCCGAATTTTAATGACTAAAAATAGGAATGCTCATATTAAGTATTGATAAGGAACCATGTATAAAAAAAATTGAGATCGATCCTTTCATTATACTATAAAAGAGCTACTATGTATATAATATTCATATATATTAAGTAAATGCCTAAGATATGATCTTTTATACTTACAGAAAATTATAATTTTCTCAAATAAAAGTATAAAATAAATGAAAACTTGTACAAGTTATCAAAAAGTATAGATGGTGATCGTGTTTGGAAAATTTCTTACGGTTGAGAGGAATAAAGAAAAGAGCTGAAGTTTTTGTCTTTTAATCGATCTCATATATTTATATATAATAAATTGCTAAAAGATGAATACACGGATTTACGAATTTCAAATTTTTTTAATTAACAATATGGTGGAAACTGAAGAGGGAGGTTAGTTTTTTATGGAGATTAATCTTGAAAATAAAAGGGTTTAGAAACTGCTGGATTTGAGATAAAATTAGATAGATTTTAGGGATTTATTTTGTTTAAAATAAATTGATGGGTTGTTCAAGTGTAAAAACGTTTGATTACAATGATGATGATGATGTATGAGGAACCAAGCTTATCATACTCCGATTAACGTGCAAACCCAGTATCGAGACTTAGTCAATTGAGGATGGTGAAAGCTTAATTCTTCTAGAGCAATAGTTTATGGATTACTCTGTGATTTTATGAGGTGTTGGTTCTAAATGGAAATCATGCACTAGTATATATACCCAAACCCTAGGCTGACGTGGAGGGCTTGGTCGTGGGCGAGGATGACATTCTCTGCACCAAGGCTGACGTGGATGCTTGGTCGTGGGCGAGCAGGACATTCTCTGTACCAAGGTTGATGTGGACCAATCAAGTAAACCGACCAGGTTAATGGACATGCCATGTATATAGTATCTGCGCATAACGGTTACTGGTTGTACTTTTTTCAGAGAATGTCGGTCCTGTATGGGCGTGGCACACAACGTCACTCTGCTGCCGTATTGTTATTAGCTGACTATTGATAGGACCGCGCCGGACCTTGACTTGTAATTTGGCGATAAGGTCTGTGGTCCGGGTACGGAATAGATCCGGCCTCGTGCTTTACTCGGGCATTGATTCTTGGACCACGGTCTACATGGCCTGACCACGGGTGTTATCCGCGATCCAGGCTTAGGACGCAGCTGGGGCTAGGTCAATTGGGGCATTCCGCAGTTAGAAGCAATAGGATATACATCATTATGAGTTAAATATAATGTTATAGTACGTCCACTTTATTATATTATATATTTCAGATCATATATAAGATAAGATGTTGTATTTAAGGGTAGTGGTTAGAGTGTATACTTCGTTATTAATTAGTTTCTTAGTGACTAATAATAATATTATCTATATGTCGTAAAAAAAAAGTTTCATACGCTTTTTCCATGACTTATTCTAGCTAGCTTGAACGTACGGTTCAATAGACGCGTATGTGTTCGTGTGTACGTGTGAAATGTTATTAGAAGTAAGTTACAAAATATTACGGTTATAATAATTTGTCGTTTTTTATAATCAATTTTGAAGTGGTAAAAGTTTACTTATTCGCTAAAGTTGACGCACCAATCAGGATAGATGCATGATATTTTTGAATTAATCTCACGTACTTCTTGATCATGCTCACTTAAACAACTTTTATTTTATTTACGGATTTGACGATTTGATAATCTTATTTATTTTAATCACTAAGACCGAAAAGTTCCGATCCAACCACCCACCGACTCACTGTTACAGTCTTACTTGTATATTCGTATCCCATACAATTCATATTCATAATTCATATTAAAATTTTTAACTAAACCCACAATAAAATACCAAAGAAAAACAATATATATATGAATCATTTAAAACAAATAAAATAACGCGTCAATTATTCATATGTATGAGTAATACTAAATAGAATTATTCATATGTATGAGTAATACTAAATAGACATACTTACGTACAGTTACAAGTAGGCTTAGTTTTCTGATTAATTGAATTTATTTTCTCTCTCCCTTAAATAATTCGATCAATTTTTTAAACCTATCAATCATATATTTAAGTCTTTTTTAATCTTATACATTTAAATCTGCCAATCATTTTTCCTATCTATCCTATAGGTTTATGAAATCATACCTAAAAGGTTTAATACCTTTTGGTTTTATATATTGACTGTAAAACTTTTATATATTTTTTAAGACATGAAATAAAAAGTAGTTCAATACGTAGGTATTAATTAATTAATTAGAAAGAGACCATATATACATATATTAGTTATATTATTTACCTTATCTTTCTGATCAACCGGAGGCATGTTCCGGCCAAAGAAAGTCCCTTCACTGCCGGCACCTTCGTTGAAAGGATCATTGAACTCCCCGTCAGCTGTCCGGTAAGGAAAGTCAGCAGGATTGAACCGAACTCCTACTGGTGTTTTCCCAACATTTAGCAAGTTGTACTCGTCATGAAGATAGCGTCGTATTGCTAGGTATATAAGTCCCAAGAACACCGGTAAACGATGCCATTGGATACCTATCTTATCAATACCATGGACAATCTGAAAAAAGGAAAAAGAAAAATGAAACCCTAGGATATAGACACCCCAGCCACTTTAATCAACTAAATTAAGTATTTAAGCAGCATTATGCATTAATAATATAGGTTCTTGAGTGCTGAGGGTAGTACAGTTAATTGGTCCCAATTCATGCAAGTAATTTGTTAATTATAAACTCGAAATATAAATAGATGAGAAAATTCATGCATGCTAATATATATGCGCTCGCACCATGAAAAGAAGGCGATCAATGAGTGTCATCCTTTGAACGATATCATGAAAATCGTCATGGATGAAGTGTTTAATGGGTGAAATAAGAAGAGATTTAGCAGATGATAAGAATGGAATAATCATGTTGGATTTGAACTTATTCAATTAAGGAATGTAGTTTGGATAGTTTGATTTTTGAGATATGCAGCTATATACAACAATGGCCTATATATAGACTGATTTTCAAAGGGCGATGGTGAGAGCTTGAGCCACGTCTATTGGGTGTCGACACTTGACACCGAAATATTCAATTTAAAACGAAGAGATATGTCAAAAATCTAGATGATTCATTATAAAATATGGTGTAACAAAAGAATTAAAAGACTTTTCAAATTTGTAATAGAGCTTGTACGACTATGTGGTAGCAATTGGGAGAAAATGAACGCACACTTAATTGGATAAGACAATAATAATGCGTTGGTTTGCATAATGTTTTCAATGAAATTATAATTAATTAAACAAATTGAAAATCCAAAAAAAATAAGTGAAAACCTCTCATCTAAATGCAATCCTTCAAAATAAACGGTTTGCATACCACCGATTAAATTGGATTTCTAAGAAATGATATTTACAAGTTTTTTAATGCCCCTCGCGTTTTGAGGGGATACATCTATTGCTAATTAAGTTTCATAATCGAGATAGATCATGTTTATTTGATTGTTAAGTGTATGAAGATTGTTTCTAAATCACAAATGTTTAATTAATATGTATGTACTCACTTTTAACGACTTAATGAAATTAATATGTATGTACTCACTTTTAATGACTTAATATGTTCTCTGTATAAATATATAGCTAGGGTGTCTATTATATATTCGATATATGATTGAAAAGTATTTACTTCAACAAATTAAAGAGGTTTTGTCCAATTATTTAAGCAATCTCCATATTTATATACTTGATTATATGATATGATTATACAAAGTTGTTTCAATCTTATTAATTTTCAATCTTATTAATTTTCACATACATAGCAAGATTATGGTTTCAAACTCTTATGGTAGTCACAAAAACTTTATATGTGAATCTAAAAACGTATTACTTTATATCTAGATATTTTTTTCATTATTTAGAAGATGAAAAGTATATCTTGATTTTGAGCTAACATCTTAGAAGTTACTATTGAATTTGTTCATAATTTCAAATATATAAGGTTAAAGTATATATATAGTATATATACACATTAGCTTTTGGTTTATGACGATTTTAGTGTTGTTAATTCTTAATTTTAAGTGAAACAAAATAAACTACTCCGTATGTGATGTGAAGTGGGATTAAGAAAGTAAATGCCAAAAATACTCTTGAAGTTATCATGAGAATTTGATTATCTTTATAGTATGATTTATGATAAATCACGATAATAAGTTTAAAATGTCATGATAACTTGTCAATTCACTTGGTGAATTGATTATAAGGGATAACAGATAGTAATGTGAACGATTCTTTGAGTGGGTATAATTATGAATCGATTTAAATGAGTTACATTACACATTATCTTATCTTTTAAATGCTCTTAAATAAATATAATATTGAAAATCAGCTTTATAACATCATCTTAATTTAGAATTAAGGTTAATTGATCAAATGTACCATCATTTAACTTAATTCTAAAATCGAACCTCAGTCTAAATTATATATTGTAAGATAAATTTTACTATAACTCATATTTATATTTGTATTTATCTCTACTTACCTATAATGAATGCATATCACATTTTCTTTGTTAATACTTAAAACTAAATAAGGTAAATAATTAACAAGAAAGTAAATTTAAATATCTATTTTCACATTTGTTATTATATATGTTTTTCTCTTAAAATATATCAAGTATCAACATACATAATTTAACAACGACTAATCCCCTTTTTTTTAAACAATTTCTAAATATTATTCTGCCGCATCGTACGAGTCAGATACTATATTCATAGATACACATACATAAAAAGGAAAATTCAAATTAGCATACTTATTCGGAACTTTAATATAGGCACTACTTTACATATTCTTTGACTTTAAATTATTGTTGCATATCTTTTACATAAGTATCTATATCTATAATCTACTATAATCTATAATACATATAAAGTATATCCACAATGTTGAATCTTAATACATAAATGATAATCAAAATTACACATATACCTTTTTACACTCATAAATTAATATCACATTAATTAGGAAAGTGTTTATCCCAAAATTACTTATTTGCATTTTTATTTTGTAACAAGATATATATTATTATTGTATTAAAGTTATATTATCTAATTACAAATTAATAAAATTATGTTTGTACAAAAAGAAATTAAACGATCATTGACTTAATTCATATATAATTGGTGAGAACATTCTATAATTATTTGTGAAGTATTTGACATATCATACAACTATTCAAATATGATACCATGTATTATATTTAACGAACTTACTATTATACGTAACTAAAATACATAAAATCATTGTTACCGTCGCATTGGACGGATAATACGCTATCTATCTTATACATTATTGGAATATTTATAAAAATCTAATACAAATTTCGTTATTCGTATGTTGACAAATAGACGACTATGAAAGTTTGTAAATGGAGTATAATATAAGAAAAAATGCAATTTTTGTCCTTGTAGTCTTTCGGTCTTGCCGATTACATCATTTGATAATTTTTCACACATTTTTTTCTCCTTATGGTTCTTAATTTTTGCCAATTTTATCCCTTTGCTCATGAATCGGCCAAAGTATCCTTATTATTTAGTTTCTATAATTGCTTAATCACTCTCTTTCTATTAAAATTAGAAAGTAATGAAATAAAAAAACTCATGAGCCTACTCCACTTCTTCTTTGTCTTTACTCTATAAGGGTGTTTAGCTTGGCTTAAGCTTTTTAGCTTCTTCATTATCTAAAAGTCGGGAATTTGAGACTCTTTACTTTTTAGCTTGTTAACCCCAAAAAATGTAAAAAGTCCTCTCTAAAAAGCTGCTCCAAACACTTGAAAAATGATTTTCTAGCTGTAACATAACACTAAAGTTAAAAATCCTCCTTAAAAAGCTAGGCCAATGTGACAACCCTTAAAAATTTAATACGCGTAATAGTACTTAATTTGTAATTAGTTGTAATTACGTACAAAATATTGAGAACGAACCCGACAAAAATACGAACGTTGGTGAATAAAGTATTAAATAATATGAAATTATTTAATAACATTATTATATACTAAATATTATATTGATAATATTTAAAACGTATTTCGTATCGTAGTAAACACACCGAACGCGACGAAAACGATTGAAACGCGCCTGACGACTCAACGTGAGTCAAAATATATTTTATAAATTTAAAATATATCACTCCGAGTAAAACTTTTATTTAAAATATCGCATTTTAAAACGTTAACGAAAAACGTCTAGTTAAAACGTTACGCGATGTAACATCCGTAAAACAAACGCGTAAATCGAGACCGATAAATTAATGGAACATTTTTATAAATGTTTTTTAAGTATTTAGACTAAGTATTTCAAATAAAAATATTGAAATTTAAACCGTTAACTAAACACGCGTATTAAACGTTTAACGTATAAATAAACGTCAAAACGAACGAGGAGACGAACACCGCACGGAGCGCGAATTGAGGGAATAAAATTTAAACAAAACCCAGCCCCTGTGGGCCCCCATGCTTCCCCCACTTCCACTTTGCTTCTTTGACTCCCCTAAACCATATTACACTCCACCTTCTATTCCCTCATTTCATTTCATTCATCATTTCTTCACCATTCACTTTACCCAAAGGATCTCTCCTCCCTCTCTCTAGAAATCTGCCACTCTCTCTCTCTAAAATATACAAAAAAACACAGCCTTGATTATTAAAGAAAAGGAGCAAGATACAAGAACAAGAAGAAGCTAAGTAGCACAAGTTCATTCACCATCATCATCTTCCTCATCTTCTTCATTCTCACCATTGTTTTGTAATGATCCACACCTTCTCTCTCTAAAAACTCAGTTGCATGTTGATTATTTACATGTTATCTAGCTCCATTAACAAGATCATGTCCGAAAGAAAGCTTAAAACACGTTTTTCATAAAGATCTAAAAGTGACAGATTCTGTCCAGAAAAATCAACCCACAAAATCGACCATATCTAGAGTTCTAGGAAGAGTTAGACAACGAATTTTTTTTAAAAGTTGCGTATTGAAAAGATCTATAAAAAGTTCTTCTTTGGCTCTTTCCATAAATGTACGGATTCTTATATATAACCAGATCTTTAAGCCTAGTCTGAAGGTTTTCGAAAACCGAGTTCGATTCCTTAGCAAAATTAATTACCTATGTAAATGGAAACTATAGTTGCTATAAAAGTTATATGTTAGTCTAGAAACCATGGTGATCAGTTGGTAAAATTTGTGAGGCTTGATTTGGACCAGAAGTTAGTAAGAACTATGGCGAAACAAACCGACAAAAGCCGAAAACATAACTAAACTTAACTGCATATGATAATATATATATATATATATATATATATATATATATATATATACACTTGAGATCTTGTGAGAACAAGGAGATTCCGTGAGAACTGTGAGAACACATCTCATCCCTTCATTTTTTGATCAAAAACATGATTTTGGATGTGATACTTTTGTAAATACTTTGAAGTTTGATTTTAGAGGGTTCACATAAGGATTACTAGGTGAAGTTTAAAGTTTTTTGCTACACAATAGTTTTAACATTGTGAAGTTTTATTTAATTTTTGTTAACAACAATATTTGAAGTATTGAATTGATATGTATAAACATTAATCTCTTCAAAAACTAATGTTAACAAAAAAAAAAGTTTACTTAATCTCATTAAAACTATGAGAACCTATACAAATAAAAATTATAGCATCATAACCTTATCTTAAGAAAAAAAATAAACTTAACCTCACAAAATGATGTGTAGTTAAAAACAAATTCACATGAGCAAAATGATGTGAAGCTAAAAAAAAACTTCACATTAGCAAAATGATGTGAATCTAAAAACGAAAAAAACTTCACATGAGCAAAATGATGTAAACAAAAAAAAATCAAATGAGCAATATGACGTGAAGCTAAAAAAAATTCACATGAGCAAAATGATGTGAAGCTAAAAAAAATCCACATGAGCAAATTGAAGTGAAGCTAAAAAAAAGTTTCACATAAGCAAAATGATGTGAATCTAAAAAAAAAAAAAAAACTTCGCATGAGCAAAATGACGTGAAGCTAAACAAAAAAATACTTCACATTAGCAAAAGTGATGTGAAGCCTCCAAAATCAAACTTCAAAGTATTTACAAAAGTATCACCTCCAAAATCAGGTTTTTTGATCAAAAAAAATAGATGACTAAGATATGTTCTCACCATTTTCACGGAATCCCCTTGTTCTCACCAGAACCCAACCCTATATATATATATATATATATATATATATATATATATATTTAAAGGGGTATGGATAAAAAAAAGGTGAAAACACTTTTTGATTCACAATTTTTTTAAGTTGTGAACTTTCATTTTTTTTGCTTCACAGATGAATTTTTTTGTGAACCCTTATATTTTTTTTGTTTCCCATGAATATTTCATCATGAACCTTTATTTTATTTTTTTGCTTCATACAAAGTTTATAACATTTTCAATTGTGAACCTTATTTTTTTCACATAATTTTTTTTTTAATTTTCTTACGAAAATTTTGAAGTTTTTTTTATTATGAATTTTAATTTTTTTTTTGGTTCACGAAAACTTTTTAACCTTTTCAACTGTAACCTTAATTTGTTTTTTTAGTTCACGGAAAGTTTTAACTTTTTCAGCTATGAACCTTAATTTTTCTTAGGTTCACGGAAAGTTTTAAAAAATTTCAGTTGTAAATTTTTTTTTTCAATTGTGAACCTTAATTATTTTTGAGTTCACGGAAAAAAATTTACTTTTTCATTTGTGAACCTTTATTTTTTTTTTGTTCACGGAAAGTTTTTTACTTTTTCAATTGTGAACCTTAATTTTTTTTTGTTCACGGAAAGTTTTTAACTTTTTTAGTTGTGAACATTTTTTTTTCAACTGTGAACCTTAATTTTTTTAAGATTCACAACAATTTTTCAACTTTTTTAATTGTGAATCTTATTTTTTTGTTTTGGGTTCACGGAAAGTTTTTAAGTTTTTCTTAATTGTGAACCTTAATTTTTTTGTTTTGGTTTTCGAATTTAACTTTATTTTATTTTTTTTACAAAAAATATTTTTTTGTGTGAACCTTAATTTTTGTGTTTTACTTCAAAAAAAAAAAAGTTCACACCTTAAAAAAATTATAAAGGAAAAAGTATTTTCACCGTTTTTTTTATATCCACCCCTTTTTTATAAATATAAGTTAGATTAGATGGAGGGTGAAGATGTGTTTTCACTATTTTTTATCTCCTTGTTTTCACAGCATCTCATTCCTATATATATATATATATATATATACACACACATACACACACACTTGGTGTAACACCCGTCAAATTAGGACTAGTAATTAGTGCCTAATCAATTGTTAATACATGTAATTATTTCTGTGTTAGGCTAATTAATGTATCAATATATATTGTTGAATATATACAAGTATGCGATTTGATTAAATCGTACAAGTTTCAAATCGAATGCAAATTCAATTAATACGGACGTTGGTGAACAATTTTATTGAATAATATAACATTATTTAATAACTATATTTTGTCCAAAATATTATTTAGATAATATTTCAACTCAAATTCGTATCGTACAAACTACAATTATGCGATTAAAATAATAAACGCGCGCACAACTGAAACAAGAATAAATTATATTTTATAACTCAAATAAAAGTATTTGATAAATATTTCAATAAAAACCTTAACAAATATTCGTAGTTTAAAATAATTATTTATACGATTAAACGATCGGGGAAACGAACACCGCACGGAGCGTAAACGCGGGAAATTAAAATTTGGGAGATTCCCTCCCCCTTTTCCCCAAAAATCTGCCAAAACCTTCCCCCTCCCCATTTTTCATCATTTTCTTTCTCTCTCTCTTTCTTACTTCTCTTTTTTTTTCTCTCAAAAACAAACACCACCACCACCACCTACAACCACCAAAAACCACCATCAAACTCACTCGAATCACTACACTCGTTTGGAAGAAAAGATTCACCGCGACACGATCTACATTTCCATCTTTTCGGATTCCTCCTGCGTTAAGTTTGTAAGTTTCTGATAAAACCCGAAACACTCCGATATTTATTATTTTTACTTGTTTATGGGTTATTTAAGCTCATAATGTCCAAATATGGGTTGGGTAAAAGTTTCAAGTGAAACGGATGCCGAAAAACACCTTTTCGGCTCAATTCCCGGCCAACAGCGCGTTATGTCGCAGAGGCTCCAGGCCACCTGCAACATAAGCTTTTGTGTCGCTAAATCAGGCCTTATGTCGCATATAGCGACATAAGCCACTATGTCGCACTAATCACGGATATCGCATATAGCGACACAAATGGTTATGTCGCAGAAATTGCGGACGTCGCATATAGCGACACAAAACACTATGTCGCAAAACTTATTCCCGTCGCACATAGCGACACAATACTTTATGTCGCATTAAATTGAGGATGTCGCACTTAGCGACACAAACCCTTATGTCGCAGTCATGATCTGCGACACAACAGCCTACGTCGCACATAGCGACACAAAGTTGTATGTCGCACACTGTGTCGCATGAAACAGAACCAAGAAAACACAGATTTTACTAAGTGTCGAGACCTAAAATTTTATCACTTGATTTCACCCAAATTCAAGTCCAGATGCGTTTTTCACCAAAGCAATGTAGTAGAAATAAAAACTTTTCGAGCTGACTTGGCATCTCGACCCCAACCAGGGGCCAGCCCCTTGGACCCCGCCAGGGGTTGCCACCCTGGGACCCCGCTAACCAGGGGCGCTGTCCCCGGACCCTCGTCACTTAAAGTTTACAAATACTTTCTAAGTATAACACCTTTCGAAAATCAAAATAATAATGTGATATTATTATTATAAACAAATCACCAACGGGTCGTACACGTTTTAAAACATAACCAAATCAACCAAATCGTAGTAATTTGGACATTCTAGTTGGAAGAACAACTACAAAGGTAGTCTTTATAGATACCTGCTCACATTTTTAACCATCGCGTGTCGTGGACACCCTCAGGTAACAAGTCTTCAGACATCGATTCTCGGCTAATCAACTCAAGTTTAATTAGTTAAACTCTCCAGACTCGGGTGAGCCTCATAGCCCCTATTTTACTGTTTTACTCAGGGGTGTGATATTATTGCTCGTTTTATTTTAACTATATGAACGCAAGTACGAAAACAAATAACTACCACATGAGTTATCTCACTAATCTTTTAAAGGCCTCCTCAGCATAGTTTGGTAATACGTTGTAGCGTGAATATTAGTATATGGTACCATATAGGATTGACCCTCCTCGTCCGGGTTAACATGCACTAACTGGGTAAACGGATGTACTAATATTTGTTCAGACGAGTGTAGATTAGGCACTCGTGGGAGGCACCTCGATCAGGATTCCTTAAATGTGGACCTGACACCTCGAGTTAAGCTCAGACTATGTGCTCATGGCTGTAAAACTTTTATTTTGCTTAATTGCATTTTAAATTCAACTAAATCTTGCGGTTCATACGATATATGTGTTGACATACAAACCTGTGAGCTCACCAGCGTTTCGCTGACCCATTTTAGGATGTATCACAGGTACTCAGCAGTAGGTTGGACTGCCATTCAGGATATCATTAGCTCGAGTCATCATGCAAAACATTCAGAGATTTAGCTGCATTATTATATTTTGTATAGATTAATTATGTATGTAAATCTCTCAATCTAGGAACTGAGCTAATGTAAACTATATTTTGATGTAAACTTTGATTTATTAATACAAGTTGTAAAATGACGCATATAGAGTCGTTCATTATATCTTTGAGCTGTGATTATTGATTAGTCGCGCCCCAACCTGATTCGCTTCCGCAACCCGAATTTGGGGGTGCGACACTTGGGATCATGTGAGAACAAGGAGATTCCATGAGAACAGTGAGAACACATCTTAGCCATCCATTTTTAATAAAAAAAACTTGATTTTGAAGGTGACACTTTTGTAAATACTTTGAAGTTTGATTTTGGAGGGTTCACATAAGAATTGCTAAGTGAAGTTTAAATTTTGTTTGCTTCACAATAGTTTTAATATAGTGAAGTTTTATTTAATTTTTGTTAATAACAATGTTTGAAGTAATCAATTGATATGTATAAACATTAATCTTTTCAAAAACTAATGTTAACAAAAAAATATTTACTTTACCTAATTAAAACTATGTGAATCATAAAAATAAAAATTTATAGCATCATAACCTTATGTTAAAAAAAAAATAAACTTAACCCCACCAAAATGATGTGAAGCTAAAAAAAAGCTTCACATGAGCAAAATGATGTGAAACTATAAAAAAAAAGCTTCATATGAGCAAAATGATGTGAAGCTAAAAAAAAAAGCTTCACATGAGCAAAATGATGTGAAGCTAAAAAAAAAACTTCACATGAGCAAAATGATGTGAAGCTAAAAAAAAAAAATTCACATGGGCAAAGGTGATGTGAACCCTCCAAAATCAAACTTCAAAGTATTTACAAAAATATCACCTCTAAAATCAGATTTTTTGATCAAAAAATAGATGGCTAAGATGTGTTCTTACCGTTCTCACAGAATCTCCTTATTCTTACCGGAACCCAACCCTATATATATATAGTCTGCATAATAGTCTGCAGTTTTCATCAAACATCTTAGTTTTTTTTTTAAAAAAAATTATATATAACTTGTTACATTACAGTCGCAAGTCGTATATAATTATTGCTAACATATATAACTTATTACTAATAAGTCGTAAGTTCAATATGTACATCCCATTAATTACTTGTTAATTTGTAATTCTCAAGTCATTAACGTTTTTGATAAATATAAGTTATACCGCTAATTTAAAATTAGGACACGCCACTCAATTGCCTCTTGAATTGGTAGTCTTTCGATACAAACATATATAAGTTAATACAAGTCCATAATATAAACATTATTACTAAAAAGTCTTAACATTTATATAACAAATTTTAAAATTTGCTAAGTACTAGACTCGCAGAAGTATGATGTGCGAATCGAGTTCAACTCGGTTCGCAACTCAACTCGCAACCATATCAACTCGCTAACCAAGTCAATCCGCAACTCGACTCGCAAGTCGATTCGCTAATCTACTCGGTCCGCAAGGTCCATAAGTCAAAGAATCCATGTCAACTCGCTAAATGTAATCTGCGAATTGAATTTGAAACTCAACTCGCATGGTCAAATAGTCAAGATCAGAAACTCAACTCGCAAAGTCTGCGAGTCGAGTGTTCAACTCGCAGCATGAACTGATATTGCGAGTTGAAACAGAAATCAATTAATCTATCTATTAAAAGTGATCTATCGATTTATTTACGTTCATTAAGATTCGTTTAACATTAATCTTCAAGATTCTTGTCAAATAACACCTTAATCTACGTTAATCATTCAAATTTTGAAACAAAACCCTAGATTCATAAAAAGCTTCGATTTCGTGTAATTTAAACGGTGAAATCCGTTGATTTATACCTCAAAATGTTCGTAATTTGAAAGTAGATATAAGCTACGGATCGAAAACTCTTCCTTGTAACTAGGCAAATCAAAATCAAGTGAAATGCTCTGTTCGACTCGTTTCGCAATAAACTGGATTCGCAGAGTTTAAGTGAACTCGCAAATCAAATGGGTTCGGTGAGGAGTTTGACTCGCTTGACCACCCTTTTATACCCTGTACTCGATTCGCAGTACATCTCGATTCGCAAGTTGACTAGTCAAACTCACAAAATTAAATAAAAATGCGAATTTAATACTAAGTATAAATTAAAAACCCCGTTATATGAATAGTTATCTCTGTAACTATTTAGCCTAAACATTTAAAATAAAATGTTTTCGCATAATTTTTCCTCAACGATAATCTTCTTACATATATTAACCGACTAAACCCGTGATACAGTTAATCTTGTATAAAGAAAAATCGTCGAGCTAAAATTATTCACTTATATACCTGATGGTCTCAAGTATATATAAAAATATATATATATAGGTTATAATTAACCGCTGATATTAAATCAGGACACGCTGCTCGACTACACTGTGAGTCGGAAGACTTTCGATTAATATGCCACGTAGCCTATATAATATTTTCAATGTTCAACAGACATTTGTTCAACAGTTAAACTAAATATCCAGTATAATTCAATTCCAAAGGGTAAACCAGAAAAATAATTAAAACGCTTATTAATTCAAAGAAATAATTACAAACGTTGAAATTAATAAAACTACTAACATTCTAATAAAATAACTTAATATAACACGCTTAAAGTTTTAACTGCTTAGGAATCATATTAGAGAGAATAAGCGGTACTTATTAGATTGTAATAAGCCTAAGATGATTGCTAGTATACATACCTCATGAAATTCATATAAGCACAAGAAAATCACAACATTAATCAGTAATAAACTTATATTTATAAAATTATATCTTATGTACCTTTATCCACATGATATAACATTTCATTGAAATATAACTTATGATTTCTTATTATTCACAAAAGTGAATGTTCAAATATCATAGACAGTTCAAGACAATTATCGGTATTATGATCCACATAAACAGATTACACACAGGTTTCTGAGCCAAACTTTTATTGTTAATGTGCACAATATCTAGTGTTTTCTACTATACAACATACTGAAGAATTCAAGTACAACACATAACACTGTATCTTGTATTATCAAGGTAGAGATTACTAAATGATGTTCTTTAGAAGCATATAACATACACTTGACACGAGATACTTTGTATCTTTCATATGTAAGGTAGAGGTTACTAAATGATGCCCTTTCGAAACATATAACTCACCTTTTGACAATATGATACTTTGTATCATTTCAATTTTTTTTTTATTTTAGATCACAGTGCATGGTAGTACTATCAGTCAACAATTAAGACATATGTCATACGTTATATAACAGATCTCATAAGATAGTGCACATGACAGTTATATTTCTTAACTGCTCGGAAAACTTAGCATAACCTGCCTACCAATAAATTGTATGATGAAGCTGACTAGACTTAAATTATTCTTATCACTTGTTAAGTAAAAGAACAAGTTAGAATCAGTGGATATAGGTGTATAATAAGATAAATATAAGTATAATCCTAATTAACAATCATCATTTTGATGCAACTTATAAGAATCTACTAACATATCATCCGTAATACTTAAGGTTATTATTCGAAACCGTATTCTCCTAATATACTATCATCTCCTAAGTTTTCACAGCCAAAACTTAAAGCTTTTTCTAAAAGAACTTTGGTTGTTCTTTTATTGGAGGCGATTCCCCTCAGGTAACAAGCAAATGAATGCCATACGCCTACCTTTTTTTTTTCTTTTTTTTTTACTATTACTAAAATACCCTTGGAAGACTAATCACTCTGGATTTCTCATTCCGTTAAGTTGAACCAACGTCTCAAATCTAGCTCTGTCAAACGCCTTGGTGTATAAGTCTGCTAAGTTGTTCAAAGATGGAACCTTAACTAACTTTATCAAATTCTTTTCAGCACAGTCTCTAATAAAGTGATGTCGAATATCAATATGCTTAGTTTTACTATGCTTTACCGGATTGTTGGTGATTGACATTGTAGATTATTATCAATCATCATCGGAGTATTGGTTATATTTAACCCATAATCCCGCAGTTGCTGTTGAATCCAAAGATCTTCAGAACAACAGCTGGCAGCTGCAACATACTCAGCTTCACATGTAGAAATGGCTATTGAGCTTTGCTTCTTGCACTGCCAAGATACTAATCTACCTCCTAAGAATTGACATCCTCCGGTCGTTGATTTCCTATTTTGATTGCATCCTCCATAATCCAAATCAGTATAAGCTATAAGATCTAAGTCTCCATCAATCGGATACCAAAGTCCCAGCTTCGGTTTCCCTTTGAGATAACGAAGAATCCGTTTCACAGCTTGCATATGTGACTCTTTCGGATTTGCCTGATATCTTGCGCATATACAAACAGCAAACATAATGTCAGGCCTAGAGGCAGTTAAATACATTAGTGATCCGATCATGGCTCTATAAAGAGTTGGATCCACATCGTTATCACTCGATGTATTTGGACCAAGGTTGTGATTAACTGGAATTGGAGTATTATAGACCTTACTTTCATCCATCTTAAAGCGTTCTAATAGCTCATATGTATATTTAGATTGATGAATAAAGAATCCATCCTTCTTTTGATCAACCTGTAATCCTAAGAAGAAATTTAACTCTCCCATTGCAGACATCTCAAACCTTTTTCTCATGACTTTCTCAAATTCTTGACACATCTTTTCATCCGAAGATCCAAAGATAATATCATCAACATATACTTGTACTAATAGAAAGTCATTCTTATTCCATTTTACAAAAAGTGTACTATCAATTGATCCTCTTTTAAATCCATTCTCAAGTAGATAAGTTGATAGCTGATAACACGTAAAAAGTCATGTTTTTGCGTACGTTATCTTCCACATTTTAGGCACAAAGTTAACAAAAACATGCTTAAAAGGACATTATTCATAAAGTTTTGTTAACTAAGTCAAAACGGAGTTGATGTTTGAAAAATCACTAAAAATGGCAAGAAAAACATAAGAAACTGGGCAAAACTGCTTTATCACACCACCGTTCACTCAATTCAATTCACTTCAAGCTATGCTCCGAGTTATGACCTCTAACTTATGTCATTCTCTTCCTTAGGAAAATACGAACGCGTGGGTATAAAGAACGCTCAAAGCGGATAAACGACGAAGAAGTTACGCCCGAACGAAGAAACAGGAAACCGAAGAAGCTGGATACGGCTGAACCAGGCCGTATACGGCTGGTCCAGGCCGTATACGGCTGGACACAGACCGTATACGGTCTGTGCAGGCCGTATACGGCCTGTGCCCACCCGTATACGGCCCAGTTTGCCCGTATTCACCCTGTGCACAGCCGTATACGGTCCAGTTTGCCCGTATTTACCCTAACTCAGCCGTATCGTGCGTTTGGGTGATAAAAATCTGATTTTTATTTGCCCTTGCGATACGGTCGTGCATTTTGAGTTTTGGATACGGTCTACGGATACGGTTGTGCGTTCTCTATAAATACTAGCCTCATTTCAACATTTCAACACACCATCACATCTCACAACATTCAACACACTTCAATTCTTCGTTTTCTTATATTTTTATAATTTTAGTCTCTCTCTAGAATAGTTTAGGTAGTTTCTCTCTCTAGAGTTTCTCTCTCTAGAGAGAGAGAGTTAGATAGGTAGTTGGTTAGCAGTAGAGAGAGAGAAAAGCTGGTATTGTAATCACGGTGTAATAAGAAGCATTCTTGGTGCAAGACTCGGTCTTTTCTTTTCAGCTGTTACTCTGCTCAATTTTACTGGTGATATCTCTCTTTTCATACTTATACTATGTCCGAATTATTTCTGCCTGTTTGTATGATGTATGCTACTATCATTGCCATGTTTGTTGAGTAGTGTGCTGTTGCGGTTGTTGAAATGTAGATAATTAGAAGTAGGGATGATGTTGAATTAATCTTTAAATCTATATAATTGGGAATTGTTATATTTGTTATGTCTATACTTATCATGCATCTAGACCTAGCTATGGATCACCCTTTCCAGTCCTTCGCGTGACTATTACTTTAGGCTTAGAACCTGATCAACTCTAGGTACAGTAGGAAGTTATCTGTGTTATAGTAAAGAAGCCGTGTTTGTCCCTGTAATTCGGTTATAATACTGAGTATAGCTTTGGAAACACCATTGGTGAAGTCCAACGTGAAAGCTCCGGAAAAAGCCGTCTGTGCCGGCACTGTGGATTACCTAGAAACCCTAGAATATGGCCTAGAAACCAATATAGCTGTGGAAGTGCACAGTACACCGTAAGGCTACCCCTGTAACTGAAGCTATGGAAACACTTCGATAGTATCATCTAAGTGCGGTACATCGTAAACGGTTCCTAGGTTAGTACCCTGTGAAAGGAGTTGCATTGTACCCCGCTAGTGTTCCTAGGGCTGAATGACTGATTGCAAAGGAGAGGCTAGATCATGACAGAAGTAGTTGAACTAATAAAACGTAAGGAATGAGTCTGGAGATGAAAGTCAAGCCCAGCAGTGGTTCGGAGTTCTTAAAACCCCCAGACTCTACAAAACTGATAGTTTAGAATAACAAGTTAATAATCTGAACATATTTAGGAAATGGCATTTACATTTAGGTGTTAAGAACGGTCAGAATAACCCAAGTGGCAGTCTGTTACCTTATTCCTGCACCCTTGAAGGGTCACTTGTCCAAAAAGACAGTGTGGGGGGTTGAGCAGCCTGTTCTGATCAGAATCACGATAACCTAGGTCTCGTGACATACTAATTCTGGTACTTAACTAGAATGAGTAGGGTCCTAGTGTTTACACCCATAATGCATCTGTTTATTAACTAAAAATGCCCCCAATTATCTTTATAATAAGCATCATCCCCGCAACTGATTATTGAAGTTTCAACTGCCGCAATTCTCTATCTGTCTACCTAGCTACCGATTCTACTCTATCTCATTTACTTTTCCTGTCTTTAATTAGTTAGTTAATTAAAATAGAAAACCCCCAAAACCTACCTATCTGCACAAAACCCATCCTAAAAGCGAAACTCTATCTTTGGCATCACTTCGTTTCAATTCGCTCCGATTTAAGAACGACCTCGAGTTATACTTACTGCTTACTCACCCTGTGTGATAGGTAGTACTTATAAATTGAGTCCCCAGCTCTTTATAAATTAAAAACTCAACCGACGCGCGCTCGGACGGACGGTCCGACGACGGGGTGAAAACCCGACTGACCGTTTGGGCGCCGTCAAGTTTTTGGCGCCGCTGCCGGGGATCGTAGAGCGTTACGATTCTGAAGCCGCCTTAGATAGAATAAGCAATTAGGAGATCCTTTTCGTATAGGTTGTCTTTAACCTGTTCGAAAGTTACTTTACTTAGAATAAATTAGCTTAGTTTAAAGTAAAAAAAAAAAAAAATTCAAAAAAATATCTGTCTACGATTCGCCGCCTTCTTGTCCCATTTCTCTATCTGCCTCCAAGACGATTGAAGAAATGACGGCTATGGACGATGCTGAGTTCTTCGACCACTTACCAGAGTTGAAATCCGACTCATCACCGGAAGAAGCCTCCGCTAGCCCAGACGACGATTCTAGAACCTTAGGGAAATTCTTAGATCTTGACTTAGGAACCCATAAATCTCAACAGAAGATCTCAACTTCTGCTTCTAGCATTCCAAGCTATCAGGTTTTACCTGTACCCGAGATTAAATATTCCTTAGAAAATATCCCTAGATTCCCTGATTTTGCCGATAAGATTTCTGAAAACACTCAATCCTTTCATTCCTCATCTAATGAAGAACGAATCCCCATAAGGAATGAGGATATTCATGAACATCTTCCAAAATCACCAATTTTTGAACCTTCGTACACTATCTATCGTGTTGTTGATAAGGAGATACCGAAAAATTCAGAAGGTAATGAAATCCGATACGTTGGTTATTCTTTTGACCCTGATAAAAGGTTAGGTGCGTGTGAGGCATTTGCTTTACACTTAAATTTATCTAACTTTCCTTACTCAGTCGAGCAAAGAAAAACCATCTTAAGGATTGACATACTCGTAGGTGTTCTCCACTGTCTTCCGACCCAAAAGGAAGATGATATCTTCACTCGATATCGAGAGCAAGAGCGAAAGCTATTATCAGAAATAGATTGCCTCATGAATCTATTTGCTTGCACCGATTATTCATCAGTTTCACAAACCATGATTAATCGTTATGTTGCAGCAATGATAAAAGAGCTTGAGCTACTAACTTCTAAAGATCCTGCGATCACTCTCGTAATTTCTGGAAAAATTCCATTCTTCGTAGATCCCGCCGCTTACATAATCGCCAAGTTGCAAGAAATATTTCCTGGAGCTGACGACGACAAGATAGAAGCCATTTTCTTTGCTGAAAAAAAAGATATTCACGTTAAACTCGCTTTGTTGTTCGATCAATCCAAATTCCCTTTTACCGTTTCTCAAAAATCTTTAATTTGGGATATCACCATTGCAGTGCAAACTACAAACGGAGATCCCGACTCAAAAGAGGAACTTAGGTTTCAGAGAATTTTAGGAAATCTTCTTCACGATCTTAATAATATAGACCGCGGTCTGCGAATAGGAATTTCAAGTAAAAAGAAAGTTAGAAAGGAATTTAAAAAGTTTGTTGACGATCTGCTAGAATTAGGCCAGAAAGAATGTAGGATTCTTAGCGAATTCGAAAAATTTTCATTACGCCCTGCCAAGCTAGTTGATTATGTCGTTAACATCCTAAACTGTGATTTTATTCCTCGCTATACTTTAAGATTGCTTACAAGAAATCATCGTAAAAAAAGATTTGGAACAATAGTCGAGCTACAGACTTGAAACAAGCGCTTTTTGGGAGGCGACCCAAATTTTTAATTAGGTCTTTAAAATAATTTTCTTAGGTTAAAAATAAGTTAGTTAATGGTTTAATTTGTTTTAGAAAAAGAAAAAGAAAACCCTTTTTAAAATCTTTGTCTCCGCAAAATCTGCACAGTTTTCTAAAAACTTGAAAATCTTAAATCAAAATATTTAATAAAGTTTTAAATTGCTTAAGATTTTAAAGAGTCAAAATTTTAAACCAAAAATATTGTTTATTTTTATCTAGTTAAGTAGTTCTTTTTGCATTTTAATAAAACAAACTTTTGTTGCGCACAGTCAAATACCGAATTTTAAACTTTTGCTAAAATATTTGGCTAAGGTTTTTAATTACCCATAATACCTAGTAATTACATTTAAAAGGTTATTTATGCACAAATGGTAAAAAGGAGAAGTAAATAAAAAAGGGGTAAAAATGGTCAAACAAAGTCAAAACCACAAAAACAATTCTTTCCCCCTCCTTCCCCCTCCTTGGCCGCGGCTCCCATCACCACCATACCAAACCCATCATTTTCCACCATTGTTGACCAAATCAAGCTTCAAATCTTCATTTCTAGGTCACTTTTATGTCATCTAACATCATTGCATCTTCATTAAGGTAAGATTCAAGCTTAAAATACCAAAATTCTCTAACTTTGTTAACTTAGGGTTTCAAGTTAGTTTTTGATGATTTGTGCTTTACATTGCGAAATTGAGCTTTGATTCTTACTTAGTGATGATATAGGATGATGTAGGAACTAGCATTACTACTTAGATTGAAGAAATTTGATGTTTGACTTTGGAAAGTTGACTATATTTGACTTTTGTGACTAGTAAGCCCATTTTGACCAATTGATGATTAAATTGCTTATGATAAGTTGTTTGTTGATTGATTATTGCTAAATATGATTAGTATAGCTTATTCATTTGCTTCATTTGTGGTTAAATGCGTAATATGGTCAAGTTAGCAAATTAAAGTAAGCATGGAAAGTTGACTTTTGTTGAAACGTCACCATTTTGAAATAAAATCTTTGATAAAATGATGTTTTAATTTAAGTAGATGCTAATGCCTTGCTTTGATTTGCTAATGCAAGTTAGTATTATGATAGATTTGGCACATGACAAAAAGGAAACCTTACTTTGGTAATGTTGACTTTAAAAGTCAAAATGCTTAATTTTTAGTAATACTAGTAACCATTCTAGTTAAAAAGTCATGATGGTGTTGTAAAATTGTATCTTTGAAAGTATTATGGTAAATCTTAGATAGATACTACATTTTCCTAAACTAACTACTTTTAAATTTTAAAATAGTATCTATTTGAAAGAATGCCATAATTACTTAAAAGACACAATCAAATAACACATTTGTCAACTAAAGAAGCTTTGTTGCTATACTTGCATGATATGGTCAAAATTGCTATATACTTATTTAAATATCATGGTTTGTTTGCATGCGGTAATAGGTTATACTTGCCATACATACTTGTTATGGTCAAAACAGTCTTTGACTCGTCTTGTAGAAATCATTTAAGACCTAATAGCCTATTATTGTATGCCAAAGTTTCTTGTGGTGATGGAAAATTGAGTTTGGTGGTATTATTTAGCTATTACAGGTTTTTGGGACTGCTCATATTCTAAAGCCCACATTTCGAATTTTTATTCAAAATTGGGAATATGATTTAGTCAAATAACTTGTAAATTCCTGGTAATTCACTATGTTCTTGTTTTCTCTTATTTTTCAGATGACTGATTTTCCCCGCTATATCAGAAAATCCATCAAGGATCCAGAAAAACGGGAAAGGTATCAGACATGGCTAACACATCAGTTGGGAGAAAATAGGTATTTAGTATGGGAGGATTTGGAGCAGATCGGTTTAAAGGAAGGGTTTGAAAATTTGATAATGTTTAAGGAAGGGAAGCGACATCTGCGCGCATGGAAGAATCTATTTGAGATTAAGGAAAATGTTTATCAAGAGTTAGTTACTGAGTTTATGATAACATTCCAGTTCGACAAAACGATTGATAAGCTAAATGATGACCGAATGATTAGATTCAATTTCATGGGAAATCCTCACCACATGTCATTAGCAACCTTTGCCAGACATCTTGAGTTGTACACTGAGTATCAAGTTACCACTCCTTTCTTCCTGAAGGCAAACACTGAGGTAAAACAGCGAGACCACACTGCTATTTGGCAAGAATTGACTGGAAATCAGTTCCAGTCCAATGTCAAGGCCACTTCCTTTCTTGATAAGCACTACCAAGTTCTCCACAACCTCATCGCTTGCAGCATTCGAGGAAAGAGGAAGACTAAGGGAGCTGTTGGGGTAAAGGACTTGCAGATCATTAAGAGCATTATAGAGCAGGAACACGTTAATGTTGCATATTTGGTTACTGATAGAATCCTTACTGAGTCGGGTTACACCGAGTCAGAGTTTGCATATATGGGAGCGATAATCACTAAGTTAGTTAGGAGAATGGGGCTTTTGACTGAGGAGGTGATTGGTAACCTGACACTAGTGGCAAACAGGGTATCTAAGCCGTATGACATTAACTATATGGTTAGGGTTTGGTTGCTAGAGAAAGATGTTGATGGGTAGATAAGATGGAAGGATGGTGATATCATTCCGGGAGTTCGAATGAGGCCCCCGAGGAGCAAGAGTGTTAGGTTTGAGTTCGATGACAGCACGGTTCACCGACAGCCTAGGACCGCTGTTGCTCATGAGCGAGAGGAAGGTGAGACAGCCGCTGCTGAGGCTCAAAGTCCACTGATACCACCTGCTCGAGAGTTTGGTTGGGGAGATCCGGTATCATCCGAGCTCATGTACGGTATATTGGGTATGCTTAACTCACATTACACACAGGATACATATTTAGCTACTGAGTTTGGATTCCCACAACCTACACGTCCTACATGGGTATGCGACCCACGACCACCCAACTACCACACCATGCCACTACATCCATTTGCCATGATGCCACCCACTACCACCGTTCCCTACACCTCCATACCACCCACATCCTCCACTCGCACTGTGCACATGGAGATTCCTCGAGCCCGCCGTACCAGGACTACTCCTGCGGCTGAGCCGGTTTTCTCTGTGCACACTGCTACACCACATGAGCCGCATATCCCACATATTGGACAGCCATCTTCCCGTACCATGACCCGTCCGAGACCAGCTGAGTCAGCCACATCAGACACATCTTCAGAGACAGACTCACCTCAGTCAGATTTCAGACGGGACATGCAGGTTGATGACCAGGTACCGGTGCAGACTGATTATCTACCTGATATGACTACTGCTACTGTTGTGCCTACTTTTTCAGGATTCACTGGGATGCTTCAGAGTAACCCAGTGCCTTCTGCTGAGCTTCCACCATACCCAATGCATGGTGCTTCCTTAGGATCATATGAGGTTGCAGAGATGGGACTAGATCCTAACTTCCATTTGTACCCGATCCAGCCACCAACATCCGGCAGGCAACGCAGTTCATCTTCAGCATCAGTCTCCCGCAGGTTATCCAGTGGACAGCACTCTGCCTCCCGTCATGCACCTTACAACTCCATGCCACCTCCAGCTCACGGACCACCATCCGACCAGGATCCTTCTCACCCTTGATCTTATCAGATTTTATTTTCATTTGTGTTGGATAACTGTATCACTTATTATTATTATTACTAATATTTGGGATTACTGTATTTGACTGTTGCTGCATGAACTATTTGGGTTCCAACCTGTAATCTGGTTGGACCCATCTATCTATCCTATCTTATCGTTTATCTATCATTTACTTATTTTATGTTTTTCTTAGTTAGTTTTAGATTACTTGCAATAAAAGAGAGAGTAAAAAGTATGAAAGTTTCCCGAGAAGAAACCGAGATGACGCACAATTCACGCAAAGATCCTGACACAAGCTGATCGACCTACACATCTAAATCAGAATCTTCATTTACACATCTCAGTCCTTTCTAGGGGAGTTTTTCTTTTCCATTCCTTAGTGATTTTCTTTCATCATCTATAACTCGCCGTTATGCCATCATGCTTAAATTCTAAGTGTGGGATTCTAAATCTCACATAAATCAAATCAACTTAGAAATAGGGTTCCAAAATATTTTCAAACTCTAAGTGTGGGATTCCTTCACAAGAATTTTAAACTTAGTTTGAGAACATTAGGGACAATGTTCCTCTAAGTGTGGGATACACGGTATGTTATACCGTATTCTTTGACTTTGATTGCTTGTCCAAAGTATAACTTTTCAAAAATAAGCTTAACTTCGACAGTGGAGTTGCCACTCATTCAGTTAGCTTAAACTTTTTCCTAAAAACCTCATTCTTGCTAAAATTTTAGAAAACATTTTTTTCAAAATCATGAGCTTAACTTCGACAGTGGAGTTTCCACTCATTCAGTTAGCTTAATTTTCATAAAAACTCATTTTTGTTAAAAAAAAAAAAATTAAAATTTTCTGACTCTAAATAATCTTGAGAAAAATAAATTTTTCAGAGATTAATTAAACTGCTTTGGAAAGTAAAATAAGTTAAGATACGATCTCCTTAAAAATGGAATGTTAATCTAAGAGCATCGCACGGCTAGGCACATACAACCCTATTGCAGTGAGGTATTTGAGCCCAATAAAAGCATTCATCTTTAATGCTTCACTTTTTCATTTGATGTGTGTGCCGATGCATGTGCTTTAAGTTAGAACTTGCTCTTGGTATACGTTTCGAGACCACACCAATGGGCACCGTACGCGGTGAAGGTGCAGTCAAAGGACCTTGACATTCCTTAGGATATAAACCCTTTTCATCATATCTCTTCAAGCCCAAAACCCTTCCAACACTCACTTTTAGTGTTGATGATCCGCCTAGAAAACCCTGTTGAGCCTTAGCCTATTCGTTTCTTTCAAAAACCCAAAAATTTAAACCCACTTACTCCACACCCACCAAAAATCTTATCTTAGAAATTTAAACTTGTGGGAAATGTTATTTTAATTATCCTTTTTGCTTTCACTCCAAATCACAAATACTGGTGTTTACTCAAAACTTTCTCGTGTGCGTTCCCCTGATAAAAATCAAGAGTGAAAAAGTTTATGGTGTGAAAAATTGACACCAAGTAAATGCAAAGTCATCAGAAGGATGAAAAAGATGAAAGAAAGAAAAGGATTTCAAAAGGGGCAAAAGAAAGAAACAAAATAAAAATCCCTAGAAAAGTCCAAAAATAGAAGCAAAAGAAAAGAAAAGAAAATAGAATAAAGCTAAGTGCTTCAGATCTCTCGAAAAAATTCCTGTTCTCATAAAAGATATAAACTCTCCCGAGTATTTTCAAAAAGATAGAAGTCAAAATAGCTATCTTCTTCCCTTGCCATTTATCCGTTTCCGTTTTCATTAAAAAGGTGTTTAAAGTAACGTTTTCCCAAAAAGTTTGGAATTCTCAAAGATAAGTAAACCCCCTATTTTTAAACCAAAAACTCCCACTTATCCATACCACTCAACCCTCACCAACCACTACAACCCATTTCGAATGTCCTGGGATGATTAGCACCGTCCTCATTGAAGTGGTGGAGATCCGATTCTTGATCAAGCCTATGATGAGAAGCAATGCATGACTGGCTTATTGAGTGATTTCGTTTGATTAGAATGATAGGAAACCCGATACACTTTGAGTGAATTGAGTGACCACCTTTGTGAGATCGCCTAGTCATGTACAATATCCATCGAGAATTGTGAAAGTATGCCAAGGTTGACATTTCAGGATTAAGGGAGGGTTATCTTAATGATGTTTGCTTTCTAAAAAGGTTTTCTTGGTCTCTGACTAAGTAAAAATCTCAGGTTATTTCTTGTCAAAACCCAAAAACCGATTTTTTTCAAACCTTTATAGCAGGTGAGAATTTTAAAGTTTGCTTGAGGACAAGCAAAAGTCTAAGTGTGGGATATTTAATAACACGTAAAAAGTCATGTTTTTGCGTACGTTATCTTCCACATTTTAGGCACAAAGTTAACAAAAACATGCTTAAAAGGACATTATTCATAAAGTTTTGTTAACTAAGTCAAAACGGAGTTGATGTTTGAAAAATCACTAAAAATGGCAAGAAAAACATAAGAAACCGAGCAAAACTGCTTTATCACACCACCGTTCACTCAATTCAATTCACTTCAAGCTATGCTCCGAGTTATGACCTCTAACTTATGTCATTCTCTTCCTTAGGAAAATACGAACGCGTGGGTATAAAGAACGCTCAAAACGGATAAACGACGAAGAAGTTACGCCCGAACGAAGAAACAGGAAACCGAAGAAGCTGGATACGGCTGAACCAGGCCGTATACGGCTGGACACAGACCGTATACGGTCTGTGCAGGCCGTATACGGCCTGTGCCCACCCGTATACGGCCCAGTTTGCCCGTATTCACCCTGTGCACAGCCGTATACGGTCCAGTTTGCCCGTATTTACCCTAACTCAGCCGTATCGTGCGTTTGGGTGATAAAAATCTGATTTTTATTTGCCCTTGCGATACGGTCGTGCATTTTGAGTTTTGGATACGGTCTACGGATACGGTTGTGCGTTCTCTATAAATACTAGCCTCATTTCAACATTTCAACACACCATCACATCTCACAACATTCAACACACTTCAATTCTTCGTTTTCTTATATTTTTATAATTTTAGTCTCTCTCTAGAATAGTTTAGGTAGTTTCTCTCTCTAGAGTTTCTCTCTCTAGAGAGAGAGAGTTAGATAGGTAGTTGGTTAGCAGTAGAGAGAGAGAAAAGCTGGTATTGTAATCACGGTGTAATAAGAAGCATTCTTGGTGCAAGACTCGGTCTTTTCTTTTCAGCTGTTACTCTGCTCAATTTTACTGGTGATATCTCTCTTTTCATACTTATACTATGTCCGAATTATTTCTGCCTGTTTGTATGATGTATGCTACTATCATTGCCATGTTTGTTGAGTAGTGTGATGTTGCGGTTGTTGAAATGTAGATAATTAGAAGTAGGGATGATGTTGAATTAATCTTTAAATCTATATAATTGGGAATTGTTATATTTGTTATGTCTATACTTATCATGCATCTAGACCTAGCTATGGATCACCCTTTCCAGTCCTTCGCGTGACTATTACTTTAGGCTTAGAACCTGATCAACTCTAGGTACAGTAGGAAGTTATCTGTGTTATAGTAAAGAAGCCGTGTTTGTCCCTGTAATTCGGTTATAATACTGAGTATAGCTTTGGAAACACCATTGGTGAAGTCCAACGTGAAAGCTCCGGAAAAAGCCGTCTGTGCCGGCACTGTGGATTACCTAGAAACCCTAGAATATGGCCTAGAAACCAATATAGATGTGGAAGTGCACAGTACACCGTAAGGCTACCCCTGTAACTGAAGCTATGGAAACACTTCGATAGTATCATCTAAGTGCGGTACATCGTAAACGGTTCCTAGGTTAGTACCCTGTGAAAGGAGTTGCATTGTACCCCGCTAGTGTTCCTAGGGCTGAATGACTGATTGCAAAGGAGAGGCTAGATCATGACAGAAGTAGTTGAACTAATAAAACGTAAGGAATGAGTCTGGAGATGAAAGTCAAGCCCAGCAGTGGTTCGGAGTTCTTAAAACCCCCAGACTCTACAAAACTGATAGTTTAGAATAACAAGTTAATAATCTGAACATATTTAGGAAATGGCATTTACATTTAGGTGTTAAGAACGGTCAGAATAACCCAAGTGGCAGTCTGTTACCTTATTCCTGCACCCTTGAAGGGTCACTTGTCCAAAAAGACAGTGTGGGGGGTTGAGCAGCCTGTTCTGATCAGAATCACGATAACCTAGGTCTCGTGACATACTAATTCTGGTACTTAACTAGAATGAGTAGGGTCCTAGTGTTTACACCCATAATGCATCTGTTTATTAACTAAAAATGCCCCCAATTATCTTTATAATAAGCATCATCCCCGCAACTGATTATTGAAGTTTCAACTGCCGCAATTCTCTATCTGTCTACCTAGCTACCGATTCTACTCTATCTCATTTACTTTTCCTGTCTTTAATTAGTTAGTTAATTAAAATAGAAAACCCCCAAAACCTACCTATCTGCACAAAACCCATCCTAAAAGCGAAACTCTATCTTTGGCATCACTTCGTTTCAATTCGCTCCGATTTAAGAACGACCTCGAGTTATACTTACTGCTTACTCACCCTGTGTGATAGGTAGTACTTATAAATTGAGTCCCCAGCTCTTTATAAATTAAAAACTCAACCGACGCGCGCTCGGACGGACGGTCCGACGACGGGGTGAAAACCCGACTGACCGTTTGGGCGCCGTCAATAGCGTTCCATACCATGCCCTAGGTGCCTGATGTAATCCATATAGAGCCTTATTCAAGCGATATACTCTATCTGGATGTTCAGAATCAGTAAACCCTGGCGGTTGTGAAACATACACCAATTCTTCAACTTTGCCATACAAAAAGGCACTCTTAACATCCAACTGATAAACTTTGATACCCTTAAAAGAGGCAAATGCTAAGAATACTCTAATTGCTTCTAGCCTAGCCACTGGTGCAAACAATTCATTGTAATCTATCCCCTCTTGTTGATTAAACCCTTGAACTACTAGACGAGCTTTATTGCGAGTAATGACTCCCCGGTCATCTCTCTTACACTTAAATACCCATCTAGTTCCAATTGGATATTCTCCCTTTGGAAGGTCAACCAACTCCCATACTTGTAATTTAGAGAACTGTTGCAGTTCTTCTTGCATAGCTTCAACCCACGAACTTCCTTTGAGAGCCATCTGCACATTTTTAGGCTCGATTTGTGGGATAAAGCATGAATATAGACATTGATTAGGAATCCCTGTCTCTTTCATAGCAGTATACAAGCTTTCTAAATCTTCAGAAGTACTCGCTTTAGATTGAGTCCTAGTCTGAACAGGAGTATTAATATCACCGATGATGTTTTCAACGGGATGATTCTTACTCATTCTTGTAACCGGTATAGGATCAACTATTAACTCATCTCCTAAGTTAGTACCAATCTCTTCTAATGAAGGGATATCTTCTGAACTTGCTGAAGACAACCTTAAATGATTCAAAGAGGTAAGAATATCATCAAACGTTGTTTGAAGATCCTTTTCAGAATCTGCAGTTTCTTGATACTTATCCTTTGAAGGTTGTTGTGACCCACTTGAAGAAGCATCATTTGAGTCATTTGGTGTCCTGATTCCAGATTTCGGAACACTCGATGTTGAAGAAGGACCATTGTCCGATTCTTCAGACAATAAGTGTTTAGAGATCTCTGAATCACTGACAAAGTCACTTATAGGAACTTTAAATGACTGAAAGAGATCTGAATAGTCAAATTGCCAATCTAATCCCTTATGTACGGCAGGTACATAGCTCGTAACTTCAATGTTATAAACAATTTCCAGTCGTCCTGTGACTTTATTGAAAACTCTTTTATTTGGTGAGTTGGGCATATAACCTAGGAAAAATCCTTCGTCCGCCTTTTCACCAAATTTAGCTTGATTTCCTGTTTTCAATATTGAACATGGAACTCCAAAGGGTTCAAATCCCTTCAGATTAGGTTTCTTATTATTCAATAATTCATAACAAGTCTTGTTACGCTTTTTGACCGTAAGAACCCTATTTAGAACATGACATGCTGTATTCACCGCTTCTGCCCAAAAGAAGACCGGAAGCTTTGAATCTGCAAGCATAGTTCTAGCAGCTTCAATCAACGTTCTATTCTTTCAGCTACACCATTCTGTTGAGGTTCATATGGTGCACTGAATTGATGAATTATCCCTTTGCTTAAGCAATAGATATTCAACGTTGAATTTTTTAATTCTGTTCTGTTATCACTACGAATACGCTTAACTCTAGTTTTATAGACATTCTCTACTAGATTAAAGAACTCTATTAAAATTCCTGGAGTTTCATCTTTAGATCCCAAAAAGAATACCCATGAGAATCTAGCATAATCATCTGTGATAACTAAACAATACCACTTGCCACCTAGACTTCTCTTGCTTATAGGGCCAAAGAGGTCCATGTGCAGCAGTTCAAATGGCGAGGAGATTGAGTTTTCAGTCTTAGACCTGTGTGGTTTCTTGTGTTGCTTTCCTTTGAGGCAAGGAACACACTTGTCTTCAGACTCGAAACGATTTTGTGGTACACCTAGAACTAACCCATTCTTGGTTATAAAATTCATTTTTCGAAAGTTCAGATGTGCCATTCTCCTATGCCATAAAAGTGCATCTGCTTCTGAGGCCTTGGATAGTAAGCATGTCGACACTATTGAAGAATTAGAGACACCCATGTTTATAGCATAGATGTCTTTCTTCCTTGGTGCCCTCATCAGTATCCATTCTTCAGGAATTGTGAAGCCTGGCTTCAGAACTAAAGCCTCCTTTTCATTGAAATGAACTGGATGACCTTTATCGCAGACTTGGGAAACACTCACTAGGTTATGAGTTAGTTCTTCAACGTAATTCACATCCTCTAGAGTCAAAGTTCCATTTGAAACTTTTCCTTTCCCAGTAATTACTCATCCTTTGTCTCCTGCAAAATTTACTTTTTGCTTGAAACCTTCTTTGAAGTCCTTCAGTAGACTTCGTTCACCTGTCATGTGCCTTGAGCATCCACTGTCTACATACCACCAACTGTCCTTGTTCACAGTCTACTCCTACACATAACAAGTTGTACACAGTTAGTTATCAAGAGGGACCCAAGCCATTACAGTCTTGGTTTGTCCCTGATCATCTACAATCTGAATCTCCTTAAAGTGACCATAACTGTTCCCATCGGGAGTCTTGGAAGCTTTCACAGGAGTTTGAGACTGTTGATGATTTGTAGTTTTAGGCCTATGAGGAGAGTGAGTAGAAAACCTCCTAGGCACATACTTAGATGCCTGTGTACTTGAAGTAGAACCATTCTCAAATTGACTATGGTTTCTACTTGGGGTCCTAAACCTCAAAGGTGTCTTATCTCTTGGTTTATTGAAAGTATTTTTGTTTAGAGTATAAGCCCTTTTAGGTTTAGGTGGAGAGACACTATGATTACCAACTCTTTTCAGAATGTTTACAAGTTTGCTTCCTAATCCCGGTTTGGAGCCTAACCTATCTACAATTGAACTAGAAGTGGTCGGTGTCTTTACAGTATTCACTAACTTATGTGTAGCTTCCAACTTCTTATTTGGGCAACAAGAAGATACGTGTCCTTTTTGGTGATACTTGAAGTACGACATCTGTTTTCGTGACTTACTAACTTTGGCAACCGCTATTGGAGTCTTAGGCACTAAAGGATTAACATGTTCTTTATTAATCAATTCATCAATCTTAGTATCATGAATTACTTCACCCGGTACAAACTGTATTTTGGTGAAAGAAACTCTCTTACTATCATTAGATAAGGATTCTTAATAAACTCCTTCTGTGCCTCTGACAGATCAGGTTTAGCTACTGTTTTCTCAGAACTTACTTCAGTCATTTCAGTATCTTCTGGAAGCTTAGTGTAATTAGAATTGAAAGGAGGAGGTGTCTCATTGTAACCTAATCCTGACTTATCCTTTACACTTCGTTGAGCATCTAGCATCTTGTCCATCTCAGTGGTCCTATAATTTTCTATCTTTCTATTTTGCTCAACTAGCTTCAATTGACAGTCAGCTAACTCTTTCTCCTTATTAGCTATTTTCTGATTTAAGTCTTTTAGATTAATATAGAGACCATCTATGATAATAGCTTTTTCATTAATGGTATCTCTAAGAGCACTCCTATCAGAAGCATCAGACTTAATTTTATCTTTTAAGTCCTGTTTATCATCACTTAACCTACACACATCAATCTTGGCTAGTTCAAGTTCAGATCTAACAGCCTTACTAGATTCAGTCAATAAGCTAACTTGAGATGTCAGGTTTTTATTTGCTACATTTAAAATACTAACCTGTGATTGCAAATCGGTAACTAAATAACAGACATCAGTAAGAGTAAGAATATCACGACATACCCTTTTCTTATCTGTTTGGACTTCAGCCATGCGTGCTACAAAGTCTTCAGGAGTCATGTTTTCAGTTGACTCCATATATAGCACATCTTCATCACTTGCTTTAGCTGCAACCTCTGGCACCTTTACCTCACCCTCTGCATCAGTAGGCATATAGGATGTAGATCCATCAATCTTAGCCATGAAAGCTTCCTCAGACTGAGCTTTCCATTCATACGATCCATCCAACTGTTTCACAACTAAGGCTTTGGAAGCGAGAGTGCTTCCCGAACCTTGTTGTCCATTGCCAGCTTCTACCTTAGGTCTTTGGCACTCTCTAGCAAAGTGTCCATAACCCTGACAGTTAAAACACTTGATCTTGGTCTTATCAAACCCTGATCTATTGCCAACTACCTTTCTACCTGTTTTCTTCAAGAAATTCTTTACCCTTCTTGACAACATAGCAAGTTGGTCCTGAAGGTCTATTTCTTCTAGATAATCAGGGTCTATCTGATCGTAATCTTCGTCAAACATAATTGGATCATTGATTTTACCCTGAAGGTAGTTTTCATAAGAAGCTACAAAGGAAGCAAGAACAGATAATTGCTGTTCAGCAGATTTCACACTCATAGGCATCTTTTGATGCTCCTGAGGTGACTTCTCAGTTGGTTTACCCTTTGCATCACTACCAGATGATGTAAGAAGACACAGATCATCGGTAATCATTTCACCCTTTCCTTCAGCATTACCAACAAATAAAGCATTGGTCGAGCTCGAGGAAGCAGTAGAGATAGTAGATTTTCCGTGATATAGTCCCGGATCCTAAGCCTGATCAGAATCAGTATCTCTAGTTTTCTTGGTGAAATCATAACCTCTGAGCTTATCAATGGCCTGTTCTAAGGCCATGGTTGCATACCTCTCATCATTGTCTTTGAGCATTATGCCATGCATCTCCCACTTAGACGGTAAACCTTCAATAAACTTGTCGGTTTTCTCAGTCTCTGTAGATATAATCTCATGATCATCTAGCTCACTCAGCAAATGGTAGTATCTTGTGGTATAAGCATCAAGATCTTCTCCTTTCAAAGCTTTAAACACAGTAAACTGCTTTTTCAGGAGATTTTTCTTGCCTGCTTTAACTTGTGGACTTCCTTCACATCTCTTTTCAAGAGCTGTCCACAAAGATCTAGCAGTATGGAAGGATTTGAGTTGATGATTAATCTCCTTAGGAAGACTCATCTTGATTGATGAATGAGCCTTGTTTTCAATCTCAAATTCCTTCTTTTGTGCTTCACTCATCTGTTGATAAGTGAGAACCACAATTGCATTTTCAACAGTCTGGGTAGGTGCCGTGTATCCATTCTTGATACACATCCAGATAGATAGATCATGGAATCTACAGTAAGATTCAAACCTATCCCTCCAGCTAAAATAATCCTCAACTCTTAACAATTTAGGTGGGACATTAGATTTGCCAATCTCGTGTTCCATCTCAATCATTTTCCTAAGGTCTGACATCGTGAAGTTTAAAGTTTAAATGTATTTGCGAATTTAGACAAAGTAAAAATCTCGACTCGCAAAACTCAGTTCAACTCGCAATCTCAGCTCGACTCGCAGAATCTCGGTTCGCAAGTCTCAGTTCGGATCGCAGTGATGTCAACTCGCAAGTGATCTCGGTTCGCAGAATATATCAACTTGCAAAGAGGTTCGACTTGCAGAATGCCTACTCGCAAGGATGTCGACTCGCAAGTTCAACTCGGTTCGCAGACTTATCCTGAAACTCTAATCTCGACTCGCAAAACGGCTGAAAATTGCGAAAACAGAAATTTTTGGTATTTTTACGATTAAAACTGGAAATTTCGATCGTAAGCAAACCTTAAATCGTCCAGAGAGTGATTTTGATCGTTTTTACACACTAATGCACGTCAAAACAATCCTAAATCACACGCGATTAACCCGAAAACTTCGAACGACACTCGTTATCTAGCCCGAAAGCTCTAATACTAATTGTAGGCAAATAACTAAAAACTGCAAATTTTCTTTCAAAATATTGAACTCCATCAAATCTCTTAATAGCAAACAGTTTTAGATCAGCATCAAAATACCATCCTATAATCCCTCTTTTTGCTATACGCTTACCCGTAATATCAATTTCTGATATACCAAGCTTTTCTTTCTTTTTCTTTGGCAAAGGCTTGAATGTAGGATTATCTTTATGCTTATCAAGAAAATCTTCTTCATCTGAATCAGTTGAGTCATCGATCTCTTCATCTACATCGACAACCGTTGGACCTTCAGAATTTTCAATAATAACCTCTGTTCTAGATGGGCTCACATGGTGTTCATCAACATAAACATCTGGATCTACACCCATGTCATGCACTATCTCAGAAACAGCAGTCCAATCTGTAGGCGGTTGAAATTCACCCTCTTCAAGATCATAATTAATCTCTTCATCTATCTCATCCAAAATATCATTATCTGAATCTGATAGATCTAGCATTTCCATTCCTAGAGAAAACAATTTAAACACAAATAAATTAATAATTTAAATTCTCTTATTGATTTTCTTGAATCAATCTAAGAATTCCAATATTAAACCTTTTGTGTAATTGATATAAACGCGAAATATATATATAACTTATAAATCTTTTATTGATTATCCTAAATCAATCTAAGATTTCTTAAGTCTTATATCAAATACTTAACAAACATTAATTAAATTTAAACTCTAATGTACTGTGAAGAATCACCAAACATTTAAGTTTACAAATAATTAACTTATATAATTTCTAAAACTTAATTGAACTGTTATATCATAAGATCTTAACTTTCAATTATATCTTTAAAATTATATGTTGATACATATTAGGTGTCTGTCAGTTGGTCTATCGAGTTGTAATAAGTGTCGTTAGTTTCTTAATAGAAATATAGCTTTTGTATAGTGCGACACTCGTATTTTAGTTTAGGCGACACTGGCCTAAGTGACGCATAGCGACACTGGCCTAAGTGACGCATGAAGGCGGCCACATGCGACACTTCCATAAGTGACGCATGTCGGCTGACTTTTTAGTATAAATAGAAACCTACGGGTTTTCGGCTAGGGTTGACGAAACCCTAGCACCATTTGTCGACTAAGCCTCTCTGTAATCGATCCCAATACGTTATACAAGCTAATAAACAAGTTTGCTTTGTTTGAATTACATTGTTTCGGTTTGTGTTTGTTAGCATTAAGTGTAATTGATTGATTCCGCCTATCAATTACTGTCAATTGTCATCTAGATCCAAGCATTAGGCACTTTCAACTGGTATCAGAGCCTTGCGGTGATAGCATTGACGTTTATAAGGTATTTTGGATTGATTTCGGTTTTGCTTAATTCAAGAATCACGAATTCATACGGATTTTGAGGTGAAAAGGTGTATTACAGTCGATATTCTTCAACATCTACAGGTTTCGTCCATTAGGGTTCAAGGATTTTTCGTTTGGTTTACGAAAATTCGACATTTTTAGGGTTTTGGGATTTTTCTGCCGTTTTGCGACACTCGATCCGTCACTTGGACGCGTCACTTATAGCGGCACTAGCTAATCCCAGAATTAGGGTTTTACCGTCACTTAGACGCGTCACTTAAAGCGTCATTTGAGGTTATACGACACTTAACTTAAGTGTCGTCTACCCTAATACACCGACACTCAAGTGCGTCACTGTTGCACGTCACTTGATCCTTAAGCGTCACTTCTGTTAGTGACGCCTGTTTGATTTATAGCGTCACTTTTACTAGTGACGCCTATTTGATCTTGCACGACACTCAAGTGCGACACTTGAGTGCGTCACTTGCTTACCTGACCGACACTTGCTGATAGTGTCATCCGTCACTCTGTACGTCACTCGATAGCGTCACTTTCCTAGTGTCGCTATTCGCTGCGACACTTGAGTGCGTCACTTACCAAGTGACGCCTTTGTTACTAATTTGTTTGCAAGTTCTTGTTTTTGAGTAAAATTTCAGGTATATCTTCAATGGCCGCAGACAAGGAAGATATTAGAGGTATTAAGGAGATGATAAAACAGGGAAATGATATTGGTTCAAATAATAAACCTCCTCTATTTACAGTAGACATGGACTATGCTTATTGGAGGGATAGATTTGAACAGTTCATTGATTTTCATTGTCCGGAATTGTGGGGCCCTTTAAAACAAAGATATGAGGCTCCAGTGGCTGAAGGAGATTATCGTCAGGTTCCACCACCAAAATCTTTCATTGCTATGACTCCTCAAGAAAAGAAGGACTATCAGTTAGAAAGAAAAGCACACTCAGCTATTTGTATGTGCTTGACAAAGGATGTCATGAGACTGTTTAAACATCATGACACCACCTATGACTTATGGAAGGCCATAGAGACGAGGTGTGGAGGAAATCAGAAATATAAGGAAGCTAAGCTGGAATTGATAAAGAAACAATACGACCTGTTTGACTCCTTACCAAATGAAACCACTTCTGGACTATTTACCCGATACTCACAACTGGTGAGTGAGTTAACGGAGGGTGGATATAGTCTTACAGCACTTGAGATAAATAAGAAATTGCTAGATGTTTTACCAAGTGCATGGGATGTAAAAGTCCAATTCTTGAAGGAAAGTGAAGGATTGGATGGAATGACCTTGGATCAACTTATTGGAGTTCTTCAAGCCCACGCTATGGAATTGAAGAAGAAAGAGTGCAAGTCAACTGGATTTGTACAAATCCTTCGCTTTATGGAGGCCAAGTTAACTCTGGTAAGAGTTATGGAGGAATGGCATTCATATCGGATACCAATTCTTCATCTTATTCAGCTGGAGCATCACATGCTGCTTATGTGTCTGGTACAACCTGTACAAATCAAGCATCACAACAACAGGTTACATCTTCACCAGCTATTCAAGAGCAAGCTGCAATCTATACAGCTTTCCTCAGCTCTTACAAAGATTTGGTTACTCAACCAAATACTACTCTTGAAATGACCAAAGAAGATTATGCTCAGTTGGATGATGATGACTTGGAGCAGATGGACTTAACCTGGAACATAGCTATGATTTCAAGAAGGGTTCAAAAGTTTCTACAGAGAACGGGCAGGAAAAGCTTGGAAGGTAATGGAAAGACTGGGTTTGGGTTCGATAAAAGCAAGGTTCGGTGTTACAACTGTCAGAACCTTGGTCACTTCGCAAGAGAATGTGAGAAACCCAGGATGCCGTCTTCAGGTCTTACTAAGCCAGATCCACCCAAGGCAACTGAGAAAGAAGAAGCTAAATCATTGGCTGTGGATAATGCATTGATCGTTTTTGAGCCAACTGCTTCTGATTGGAGTGCTCAAGCTGCAAAGTTTCAATGTCTAATGGCTCACATTACTCCTGAGGTACCCAATGAACCCACTGAGCCATCTAATTGTGTTTTGTGTATTAACTTGACTGAATCCCTTAAGGTCTATCAGAAAGACAATCAAAATTTGCGGGACAAGATTGTTAAACTTAATGAATCTAATAATTTTTTGTTAGAAAATGAAAAACTTTATGAACAACATCTTGAAGCTCATAAATTAGATACTGAAACCTTTAAAGCAAAGGTCTTTAGCCAGCAAGATGCAATTAAGAGTTATCTTGTTGAAATTGAATTGTTGAATAAAGAATTATCTGATTTGAAAAATGAGTTTGAGAATCATAAAAGCAAAATCTTAGGTTCAACATCCGCAACACAAGTCTTTAATGAGATTGTCAGTAAGCAAGGGACAACTGGCAAAAAGAAGGAAGGTCTTGGCTATAACCAAGTACCACCACCTTCTAATGCTGAATACTGTCCCCAGATTACTAAACAAGGCCTTGAGGAGATTTCAGTCGATTATACCAAACTATATGGTATTAAGGCCAAAGAAGCCAAGCTTAACAAACTGACAACGGAGAAAACCAAGAGGCAAGAGTATCCATTGCCTCAGTTTGTTAAAGCTGAAAGTAAGTCTCAAGTTGATACTAATGAGACTGTGGAGATAGAGGATATTACTGATCAGGAATATCCTGAGTTTAAGAAGGTTGAGGCTAAACCTGAAAAACAAATTTTGAAAGCTGAACCTGTAACAAAGGTTCAAAATAAAAAGGTAAATAAATTTTTAAATGTGAAACTTCAAAACTCATCGACAAATGTTTAAAAACAAAAGGTGACAAGTGAAAATGTTCATGTTAATAAAACTTCTGCCTCAACTTCTAAACCAACACAAGCATTATCTAAAACGTGTACAACCTGTTCATGCTCTAAAAATGCTTCGTCACTTCCTGTGGTAAATTCTCCGTCTCCACAATTTCAAGAGACTCGTTCTTGTTTCTACTGTAAGAAACAAGGACATTTGATCCGTGCTTGTCCCAAACTTTCTCATCAGTGGTATGGGAGAAATATGCCTAGGACATCTTTCTACAGAAATTCTTTTTCAAAATCACCTCCTAGGCATCACTCTGTCTCTCCCAAGCCTACCAAGAAAGTAGTTAGTGTAGGGCAAAATCCTTTGTTAAAACAAAAGCCCAACACTATTTCTAAGCCAAATCCCGAACAATCAAAGGTTTGGAAGTTAAAGGAGTCCACTAAGGACTCAAACGTCATCAATAATAACACATCAGATTCAAAATCTGATTTGTTTAAAAATAAAGTTTTATCTGATGTGCTTATTGTTGATGACTTTGGTCGACCTAAGTCTGTAAAGGCTTGGGTCACCGTTTCTCACTAATCTCTTCATTTTTATGTGTTGCAGCAGTCTGAACGTGTAAAAGATAGCGAATGGTTTATGGACAGTGGCTGCTCGCGACACATGACGGGTGATGTGTCTCTCTTAGTGGATATTAAACCATACGCGGGAGGTCATGTTGCTTTTGCTGGAGATACGGGAGGAACGATTTCGGGGAGAGGAACGCTAACTAATGGAAAGGTTAGCTTTGAAAATGTAAATTATGTGGCCGAACTACAACATAACCTGTTAAGTGTATCACAAGTTTGTGATAAGGACTACACCACATCTTTTACAAAGACTGAATGTGTCATATTGAAGCCGGGGTATGTCATTCCAGAGGAATGGGTGGTAATGCGAGCACCAAGAAGAAATGACACATATGTGATGAATATGCGAACGGTGGAGATATCCAGCGAATACACTTGTCTCCTTTCAAAGGCTTCTGAAAAGGAATCACTCCTTTGGCACAGACGAATGGGACACATTCATTTCCGAAAAATGAATTTCCTAGTCAACAACGACTTGGTTCGTGGAGTTCCGAAACAGTCCTTCGCCTTGAAGGATGACTGTGTTTCTTGCCACAAGGGCAAACTCCACAAGAAGTCCCATAAGTCTAAGGTTGTTAATTCCTTAAATGCTCCATTAGAACTACTGCACATGGATCTTTTTGGTCCTGTTTCTACAAAGAGCATCGGTGGTCGCTCCTATTGTTTAGTAGTGACAGATGACTACTCACGATTTTCGTGGGTATATTTTCTCGCAACAAAGGATGAGACAGCGGGAATTTTGGTCTACTTGTTGGATAAGCTGGCAAATTTGTGCAACTTAAAGGTGAAAAGACTGCGGAGCGATAACAGAACCGAATTCAAGAACTCAACTCTTGAGTTATTTTGCGCTTCTAGGGGTATTGAACATCAATTCAGTGCTCCGAGAACACCTCAACAGAATGGAGTTGCAGAACGGAAGAATAGGACAATTATTGAAACTGCTCGTACTATGTTAGCAGATTCCAAATTACCTATTATCTTCTGGGCCGAGGCAGTTAATACTGCTTGCTACGTTTTGAATCGGGTTCTTTCGGTTAAAAAGAAGAATAAAACGTGTTATGAGCTCTTCAACAATCGCAAGCCGAATCTGCAGTTTCTGGAACCATTTAGATGTCCTTGTTTGATAATGATTACCAAAGAACGTGTCCCTAAGTTTGGTGATAAAGCCGTTGAAGGAATTTTTCTCGGATATTCGGTCAACTCTCCAAATAAACGGGTATACAACAAATCAACAAACGAGATAGAGGAACACTTTGAGGTCAAATGCCTACGGTATACGGAACCACCTCAAGGAACGGGTCCGGATTGGTTCTTCAATTATGGGAAACTCTTCAGTTCCTTCAATGTACTGGAGGACAACGACACTGAAGAGTTACTCACAATGCTTCATGGACTTGATGTTTTTCAACAAACATCTGATTCTTCTCCTACAACATCCAATCCGATTCCCGATACGACGTCCACTCCATCAACTACTCCAACACAACAAATGCCTGCACCTACTACTTCTTCTGCATCTGTACCTACATCCACACCACCAACTACAACCATTCCATCTTCATCAAATACTGTTAATACCACGGATCTTCCGGATGATCCTGACATGCCTCTCTTAGAGGATGAAGAAGATATGGACTATTCTCGTTTCTTCACTAATGAAGAAAACGAAGATGCTTCGGCCACTGAAGGTGACTTGAACAACTTGGAATTACATCTTGTGCCAGATGCCATTCCAGTGACCCGGATACATAGGAATCACCCAGTTGAAAACATTATTGGTGATCCCCATTCTGCTGTTCAAACGAGACATCAGGTGAAGCAATCTGCTGAAGATACGGATACTTCAGCTGATCAGCTTTTGGGATTTATGGCGACTGTTAATTCTTGCCATCTTTCCCAAATTGAACCGAAAAAAGTTTCGGAGGCCTTGCAAGATCCATCCTGGGTCGAGGCCATGCAAGATGAACTGCAGCAGTTCCACAAGCTACAAGTATGGACGCTAGTTCCATTACCCAAGGGTGTCGATCCAAAAGGCACTAGATGGGTATATCGAGTCAAGAAGGATGATCGAGGGGTTGTTACGAGGAACAAAGCTCGACTAGTTGTTCAAGGGTATACTCAAATTGAAGGACTTGATTATGATGAGGTTTTTGCCCCTGTCGCCCGATTGGAGTCCGTCCGTATCTTTTTGGCCTTTGCATCATTTAAAGGGATTCGCGTCAAGCAACTTGACGTTAAAAGCGCATTCCTTTATGGTCAAATTGATACGGAGGTTTATGTTCAACAGCCTCCAGGTTTTGAAGATTCGGTGCATCCAAATTATGTCTATAAGCTTAATAAGGCATTGTATGGACTTCATCAATCTCCACGTCTATGGTATGAGAGGCTTGCAACTCATCTGGTGGACAATGGTTTTACTCGGGGCAACATCGACAGCACTCTTTTCACAAAAGGAAAAGGAGATGATTTGTTACTTGTTCAAGTGTATGTCGATGATATCATCTTTGGGTCATTGAATGAGGCTCTATGTAAGGGATTTGAAGAGGTCATGAAGTCAGCTTTCGAGATGAGTACAATGGGAGATCTCACCTTTTTCCTCGGTGTGCAAGTTGAGCAGTCATCTAAAGGAATGTATATTCATCAGTCAAAATATGTCAATGACATGTTGACTCGATATGATATGCTCACTTGTAAACCTTATGGAACTCCCATTGAACTCAATCATAATCTTGGACCTGCTGATGATGATGAGGACTTCAAAGAAAAGGATTATCGTTCGATGATTGGTTCTCTTATGTACCTCACTGCCTCAAGACCTGATATCGTCTTTGCTGTTTCTCTTTGTTCAAGATATCAGGCACGACCGAAGGTTTCTCATATGAAGGCAGTAAAGCGGATTTTTGGCTATCTCAAATATAGACCTACACTTGGTCTATGGTACTCCAATGAGAAGAATTTCATGCTCTCTGCTTATTCCGATTCAGATTATGGTGGCTGCAACCTCAATAAGAAGTCTACAACAGGAGGATGTCAGTTCCTTGGAACCCGCTTGGTGTCATGGCAATGCAAAAGGCAGACTACGGTTTCTACTTCAACAGCGGAGGCTGAATACATTGCTGCTGCAAGCTGCTGCTCTCAAGTTCTTTGGATTCAGCATCAATTGCGCGACTACGGGTTACTCTTAACTTTAACTCCTATACATATTGATAATACTGCTGCCATATCAATCACACGCAATCCTGTACAACATTCTAAAACCAAACACATAGAAATTAGGTTTCACTTTATACTGGATTGCTATGAGAAACACCTTATCGACCTTGTCCATATTGATACCCTGAAACAAAATGCTGACTTATTCACTAAGGCTTTCTCAAGAGCCCGATTTGATGAATTAGTCAACATGATCGGTCTACGGTTCTTTACCACGAAAAAGTAATTTGTGACTTGGATATGTTTAAAGTACTGTTTTATTAAAAAAAAAAAAAAATTGATAATGCAACCTACGCAACTGCCACTCATTATACTTTCTAGTATTAATGTAAAGCAAGGTTGCTACATTTTAAAATAGACGTTGAAGTTGTGTCTGTAAACAACTTGGGATATGATAGTACATCGGGTGACATGCATAAAAATGGAATTTTTAAGGTTTATCTTTGATGTGTTAGTAGATTTATCTGACGTATTGAAAACAGTTTTTATAAGCATTGTCTTCATTATACGATATATTAGTAGGCATGTTATACAAAACACTTTGAGAAGTCTTAAGAAGCTTAATCTATAATTGTCTATTTCAAGTGGTACAACATTATTAGATGTACGACAAAAGTCTTAATCTCTTACTTATACTAGACATGTTTTTGTGAAAGATGTTTATATGATTTCATTTGGGGGTATATATTGACAGTCTCCTTTGTTATACGTAAGTATAGACCTGGTTTCTGTTCATATATATTTTAAAATTAAGCAAACACAAGTCAAAATACTTGAAAAGTCTTTAAAAAACTAAGATACCTTACAAGGTCGCCAAAATGGTTTGACCAAGTTTGGTTTTGCTTAAACCTGGATCAAGTTATGTCGCTCTGTTGTACGTAAGTACAGACTTGTCACCGCTGACTTGATTCTTAAAATTGATTTTCTTATATTCTATCTGTAAATGGAAACATGGTCTATGTTTTAAGTTAAGAGGTATATCTATGATGGGAACCACAGCGAAATAAACATACCAATAATAATAAAAAACCTCTTAGTTGTACGTATAACATGTTTAAGTGGACATATATACTAATAATCGTCTTGACATAGTTTTTATAAACAATGTTTTTAGTATGTCAAGTAAATTTAAAGAGGACAAATATACTGATGATCGAAATAACTCTTACTGTTCCTAATAAATGCATGTTATTCCGATATGATCCCTAATCAGACTTTATCAACTCCGTCACCAAAAAGAATGTGTTAATTCTCAAGTTGTCAATTTACAATTTTCTTTAAGTCTTATTTTTCCTAAATTCGTGTAATTTTAGTTATTATCCAAGTTACAGTTACATTTTCAAATTTGAGTACCGAAATCACAACGCGAAACCATCGAAGAAATCGCAAATTTTTTCACTAAAAGTGAACTGAGCGTCACTTTCATAAGTGACGCTACCAGTGACGCATTCGATATTGCGTCACTCACTAAGTGACGCAGTAAGTGCCGGGATAAGTTTTTCTATAAGTGTCGGGCTGAGTGACGCATACTAGGGTCGGTGTATAAATACTCCTTCCCACGACACTCAACCTCACCACTTTTCAAATACTTATACCGACACTTGCTCTGACATACCGACACTTGCATTGTCTCTGCGTCACTTGACCTGTGCGATTTTTGTCGATTTGATCATGCATTCTACGGTCTTTGCTTGCATTCCAGTCTTATATTCTTGCTCTCCTCACTCTTACGAATCATTTGGTACTAACTTTAACCTTTTACTCGCATTATTTTTACTGTAAAATTGAATTAGGGTTACGGTTTGGTTTTTTCCTTGAAAATCGTTCGATTAAATGCTTATGTGTTTGTGTTTAGATGTTATAAAGGGTGTGTCTTATTCGTCTTTACCTAACGCACACCCCAGTTACTTTGTTTTTGAAAACCCCTAAATTTTGAAACTGGGTATGAACAGTGACACGATGATCTTCATCGTTGCGTCACTTCGTGCGTCACTTACCTCAAGTGACGCTACTTGGTAATTTGGTAACCCATACCGTCACTTCATAAGTGACGCTTGTTTTTGCGTCACTTCTTAAGTGACTCATGTAGTGACGCATATACTTAGTTAATTGTTCAAACCGTCACTCTACTAGTGACGCCTTTACATGCGTCACTACCCCAAGTGACTGTCTAAGTGACGCCTATTTATATCCGTCACTTATACCGTCACTTCTTAAGTTATTGCCTTAGGATACCGTCACTACGTTAAATGTCGCATGTTCTTCACCCGTCACTTTGCAAGTGTCGTATAATTTAAATCACCAAATTCAAACGTCACTTACATCAGTGACGCTTGATAGCGTCACTTCCTCTAAGTGACGCTACAAATTGATTTCAATTTTACACACTGTACATTACGACACTCCTTAAGTGACGGTCGTGGCCATGCGTCACTTACCCTAAGTGACGCCTAAAGTCAAAATTTGTTTTCTAACCTTTCTATGTGCGGGCTAACTTTATAACGATTTCGATTATCTTTCTTTGTATTTTTAGCTTACAGATGGCTGAGTTACAGAACTACTACCGCCGCACGAACACACGTCACAATATCACGGCGTTCTTGGAATCAACACATGCCAACTCGGCTCCATTCAGGCCTATGATCGAGTTTCTTCGTCGATCGAGAATTCATTATGCGATTACGGCAACGACTCCGGTATACATGAACCAAATCGAGGAGTTCTATGATCATGCCGTGATCAGAGTTCAGGGTGACGTTCCCCGGATTGTTTCAACTATGTTTGGAGAGGAAATCGAGATTACTGAGAACTCGATTCGAAGGGTTTTACAGTTCACCGATAACTCAACCATGCCTACTATCTTCCCGACTACATTTCTATACGAGGGACTTCAAAGGATGGGTTATCCAGCTAACCAGCTTTCCGACTTCAGGAAGCAATACCTCTGCAGGGTCTGGAGGTTTCTGTGCCATATTATCATCGTTTGCCTGTCTCCGAGAAAGGGAGGTTATGATGCTGCGAGCCATCTTACTCTATCTCTCATGTTGGCCTTGATTTACAACAAACCGTACAACTTTAGCGGTTACATCTTCGGCAACATGGTGGAGAATATTCGTGCAGGAAAGGACAAATGGCTGCAGTATCCTCGGTTTGTGCAGCTTTTGTTGAATGACCTGGATCTCGGTATTGCACCAGATCAGAGGTCTCTTTTGGTTCCGACGCCCATGCTTCTGCGAGTCTTCAATGACTGCAAGCTTGCACCAAAGGGCGAGCCCGTTTTGGCCGATCGTGAACTCTTCGGGCACGTAGTAAACGAAAACTACGTTGCGCCGCACGATCATGGATTTTTGGATGATGTCGTGCCTCCGGTCAACGAGGACGACTTAGTTGATGCCAATATTGCTCAGGACCTCGATGATATTGATCACGTTGATCGGGTTGAGGTCGATTCTGATGATGGTGGGCCCACTCCTCCGGATTCTGAGGGTGATGTGCCACCACAGTCTGCTTTTGAGGGGATTCAACTAGCTGATCCCCAACGCTTTAAGCGTATTTTGCACAGGATTTCTGCTGGCCGGGTACATATCCCGAGGAATCCTGAAAAACGTCCTGCTGGGTCTTCACCCTCTTATGCCGATCTACCTCTTCGTAGACGCCAGCGGACGACAGTGACTATTGAGGAGCCGACTTCTCAACGCCAACAACCACCGCCAACGTCTGCCATACCTTCTCTTCAAGTGGTTTTGGCTCAAATGGAGCTTCTTGCGAAGCGTTTTGATGATCAGAAGGCTATAATTGAAGCTCAAGCCTCTCAGATCAGGGAGTTGGAAGCTCGGGCTGCTACGGTTGACTCTCTACAGTCTCAAGTGACGAATCTGTCATCTAGGTTGTTAGAGTTGGAATCCGTTACACATGTTTCGGGGGAGGTAGGTCCTAGTGAGTTAGAAACAAATGTAACTCCTTCCCCGGAACCAGAAAATGTACTTCCCTCTTCCACTATAAATGAAAATATAAGTTTGGACTATTTTGTTGAGGTTCAAGGTCAGGCAAGACCTATTGCGGTTGATTATTCATTCGTAGATCTCACATATTTACAAAACTTGATGAATGATGATAATGCGATGCCTGAGGAAGAGGAAATGAATGATCCTGTAGCAGAGGATTATTTCTTTGAAGAAAATGACGAAGTTGAGGTTGAGGGGGAGCAATTGCATAGTGATGAATGTTATGATGATGCTCCCATTATAGAATCGGATTCGTCTGAAGATGAATCGGAAAAAGAGACGAATGAACCATCAACTTCTACAGCAAAACCGGATATAGTGCTCAAACCGATTATCGAGGTACCGGTTACGTGTAAATGCTACAAAGTTAGATCTGATTACACGGGATTGATTAAGAGTTGGAAGTTCGATGAGAACAACTCTGTTTTTATGATAAAGAGAAGTGACGGCATTCAGTACTTTAATATGAAGTTTTATAAAATAAGTACTTTGCCGAAGTGTGAGCTTCAAAGGTTAGCTCAGATACCCTTAATCAACCGATCACGAGATTCAAGAGCAGATTTCTTTCACGTGATCATACGTCGTGAGATGAGTAGTAAAAAATATAACTTGATAAAGCCGACGTTGGGTATGAGGTACAAGTTTAAGAAGAAGCTAGATCCGATCACTCGTCAACCTATTGTGAAGATGATCTATCCACCAGCAAAGTGTCTATAGAAGATACCTTTGGAGATCATCCCGATAGATTTTTTGAATAGGTTGGAGTACTGGGAATATGATGATATTACTGGTGAAGCTGTAATTGTGTTTATTCCAAAATCGGAACCAGATACGGATTCGGAGGTTATAAATGTAGAATTGGAGGTTAAAGAGAAAACAGCATGGGATGTTGTTCAACCTAAGAAAAAGTCTACTTGGGGTCTTAAAAGAAATATATTTTGCGTATTTGATCCGTTGAGTTTGATCAATCTCTCTGAACATGATATGAAAAGATTACATCAGAATAGGATTCAGTTTAAAGGAAGAGATAGAGCTGAAGCGATTAAATTTCAAAAGGTTATTGATATTTGTGTAGCCAACGGAGTACATGCTGGTGGTGTATTTCCTGCTGGTTGGAAGTGAAGATTCAACGATTTAAAAGAATTTGAAGATTTTGAAGACCAAGCTGAAGACACGGGGGAGTTTGTTGATACATATTAGGTGTCTGTCAGTTGGTCTATCGAGTTGTAATAAGTGTCGTTAGTTTCTTAATAGAAATATAGCTTTTGTATAGTGCGACACTCGTATTTTAGTTTAGGCGACACTGGCCTAAGTGACGCATAGCGACACTTAGGTAAGTGACGCATGAAGGCGGCCACATGCGACACTTCCATAAGTGACGCATGTCGGCTGACTTTTTAGTATAAATAGAAACCTACGGGTTTTCGGCTAGGGTTGACGAAACCCTAGCACCATTTGTCGACTAAGCCTCTCTGTAATCGATCCCAATACGTTATACAAGCTAATAAACAAGTTTGCTTTGTTTGAATTACATTGTTTCGGTTTGTGTTTGTTAGCATTAAGTGTAATTGATTGATTCCGCCTATCAATTACTGTCAATTGTCATCTAGATCCAAGCATTAGGCACTTTCATTATATATCATTTGTCTAGTTAAAAATCATACAAATTTAACTTGTCAGTTATAAAAACTCTCAAGTCTAAAATGTCTAAGTTAAAATAAATTTTGACCGCTGAAATATATCAAAACACGCCGCTCGACTTCTCAATGAGTCTGAAGACTTTCGATCACTAATTTATTTAACCTTTTAAAATCAAATAACTTAAACAATCTCTAATATATTTAACTTGTAATAATAATAATCTCAAATCAAATATATTACCAAAACCATTAAGTTACAAATATTTAGTTACAATTATAAATTACAATTACAATTCCACTAAATTCTAAATACAAATAACTACACAAGTCTAAACTGTCTTACCAGCTTCACTTGTTCCTGTAGCACTTGTACCAGCACCATCACTACTTGCACTTACACCAGCAGACTCCCCCTGAGCTGACTGTCCTGAATTCACTCTCAACACTAACCGTTCTAAGTGTTCAAGCTTCAGTCGCTGAGCAGTAAAATCATCAAGCAAAGTATTATGAGTGTTTAGCAGAGTCAAATATGATGTACTCATATGAACCATCTGCTGAGCAAGAGAGACATTTTCAGCTAACATCCCTGGAATCTTAGACGTAAGTTTCTCTAACTCCTTAACTCTGGACTCTAAGGATGTAATCCTTTCAGTATCAGTCGTAGGAGTAACAGAAATAGTATGTGGTCCAGGTGGTGTCACTGAAGCGATGTAGGAATCATGTGTAAGTGGTGGAATAACCTGAGATAACGCTTCCGTAAGAAGAGTAGCTGCAAATCTACTAGCGTTATTGGCCTCAGCCTGTTAAGTTAAACAAAATTAATTAAGTAATTGTTACAGATTAGTCTGTCTCAATCTCTAATTAATTATATAACACTTGTATAACTAAACTTATATCCCTTACCTCAATAGGTACAGATATCTGTTCAGTAACCACCGGTGTTACATTCTCCACCTGTGGTGTATCTCGAGCAACTGTCACAGAATCAACTGTCTCAGTTTGAACTCCTGATAAACAACAAGTTAAGATTATCTAACTTTTAAATATTACATACCATCCTGAATGGTCAGAATCCTGGAACGCTTACGGCGTCTAGTAATAAGAGGTGTATCCTCTTCCTCAGAACCTTCATCAACAAGACTGAAGTCAGGATCGACTTCCTTAGCCTTCCTTTTCTCCTTCAGTGCTGGATCTGGAATCATCCGAGATCGATATCTAATATAACCAGCATTTGGAGGTGGAGAAGGAGTACTATCATCATCATCTGAAGCCGATTGACCATCACGGCCTCCAGATGAACCAACATCAGGATCCTAAATATTAAATATATTAAACATTTATGATTAGCTAAAAGCTCTATCACACAAGTTCTATATATTTATGATTAATCTGATAAATACCTTAGAAGGTAAAACCTCAGATCCATCTAGCTGTCCCTGCTCACCCTCAGGTCGAGTGACCTCTGGGTCTGCAGTCTTAGCTAATCATAAATGTTAAAATAAATTTTGACCGCTGGGTCTGCAGTCTTAGCTAATCATACAAATTTAACTTGTCAGTTATAAAAACTCTCAAGTCTAAAATGTCTAAGTTAAAATAAATTTTGACCGCTGAAATATATCAGAACACGCCGCTCGACTTCTCAATGAGTCTGAAGACTTTCGATCACTAATTTATTTAACCTTTTAAAATCAAATAACTTAAACAATCTCTAATATATTTAACTTGTAATAATAATAATCTCAAATCAAATATATTACCAAAACCATTAAGTTACAAATATTTAGTTACAATTATAAATTACAATTACAATTCAACTAAATTCTAAATACAAATAACTACACAAGTCTAAACTGTCTTACCAGCTTCACTTGTTCCTGTAGCACTTGTACTAGCACCATCACCACTTGCACTTACACCAGCAGACTCCCCCTGAATAATAGTCTGCTGACCAGTCATTGAAGGACCAGCCAGCTCACTATCCTTCTGAGCATTGGGATCATCGTCTTTGTCATCATCACGTTTCTTCCTCAACTCATCTTCGAGCAGACTCCCCCTGAATAATAGTCTGCAGTTTTCATCAAACATCTTAGTTTTTTTTTTATATTAGTATTAAATTCAATATATATAATAGTAATAATCAAAATCATTATTATTAGTATTAAATTCAATATTCAATACAAAATCAATTTCGCCATTGTTGAAATTTTCACTTAATTTATACAAGTGATGTTAAATGGATCGATCTGCAAGGATCGATCCAAATTTTATTCCACTATAATGGATCGATTTATTAGATCACTAACCGGATTGATGGATTAAATTTTTTGCTCCAGTTAGTCATATAACTGAATAGGAACGGATCGAATTTGAATCACGATTAAATGTGGACATTTGTAGGGATGGAGATAGTAACCCCAATAGTAATAAGAATAATCCCGAAGCAATCGAATTATGCAGTTTTTCTATTTATATCTATAAATGGATTCTAATTTGTTTTTTTATGTAAGGTTATGAGCAAATGACCCAAAAAGTTAATCAACTTGTCCAGATTTGACAATTAAAGGAAATGAATTTTGTCAATGTCTAAAAAGAATTCACATTTTAAATCGTACCATAAAAGGATTCAAGTTGTCAGAGAAGTTCAATTAAGGGTAAAATTACCATTGCATTTTAAAATACGTGCCATGAAAGAACTTAATTTGAAATCGTGCCATAAAAGGATTAAACATTTTGAAATCGTGTTAAAAATGATTAAACACTTGGAATAAAACTCAAGCTTAAACACTCAAAAAGTAAAATTAGTGTTTATACCGTATGTTTTTGAGGTCACTAATGCTATGTATTTATTGAATATTTGAGAGTTAAGCCCCGGATCAGCTAAAATCAATACAATTTGAAAGAGAAAAATTGAAATAGTAATTACACATTTAATTAAATTCTTTTGACAACTTAAAACATTTTATGACACCGATTCTCTAGTATAAGTCCTTTTTGGGCATCAGTCTAAGTAATATTTCTTTTAACGCTAAATGTTGACAAGTTGATTACTTTTTCAGACCATATGCCCTAAAGTTATCCGTAGGCCTGGCAATTGATAGTTTTTGCTCCAAATCCGATCCGATCCGATTATATTGACTTACTCATCAATCCAATTAGTGATCCAATAAATCAATTCAAATATCCAATTATACATTTGGATCGATCCATGATTCATCCAAATCAATTCATTTATAAAAAACAAAACAAAAAGTTAACAAAAGTATATATATAAGATTAGGTTCAAATGATATATAAATATTGTTGGCGTTTAAATGTATTGATCTGTTCAAATTATATCGAATAAAATTATGTGTAATCGCAGCTATCGTAAATCGTAATCGAACAATAATATATATCTATATATATTGCATATAATATATGAAAATTTAAGAAACCCAGCTTGTGCGTTATGACTTGGTCATTTAATTCATATATCTATATATCTATTTTTTAATTTTCAATTGGATTTACATACAACTATACAAGAAAAAATGCGATTAGCTTCTGCGCTAATGGTCAACCATCTCTCGAACGATATTTGCTAAATATGATGGAAACAATATTTATTTAATTTAGTTAATTGAGTATGAATCAGGTTCTCTGTTTTTTAGAAGTCTGTCAACATCCTTTTGATCTCGAATATACGCTATTGATATTAATTCGATACTTCAATCTCAATTATTATACAGTTAATAAATAAGTCTATCACGAAAATTTAAGCGGGTGAATATAGGATTACGAGCTACGGTTACCCATTACGTGCTAGACGAAGCACAACAAACACAACTACATTAATGAATTACGAGTAAACCAAAAACACTGGGATCAACCATGAACTCCTGTAAGTTCATTTGGTGCATACTTAGTATGATGATGATTTGTTAATGTTATTGCTAAATTCTCAATCTCCGATACATGTTGGGTTGTAATTGGAAGAGTAAACATAGATATACAAAGCGTAAATTTTGGCTTTGTAGAATAAATTTAAATGGATCGATCGGATCACGATCCGTTTTGTTGGATCATGGATCAGATCATTATTCATTTAAGTTGGATCACAAATGGATCGGATCAAGATTTATCCATTTCCATCCATTGACAGCCCCTAGTTATCGGTACTTGATGTCGATTTCATGAGTCTCGTTCCTACATCCCGTATCTTAAAGTCTTCATCTCTCTTACTAAGATCTTATATTAAATCTAAAAGTCAAATCGTTGACTAAGCTTGTGAGAACCCATCATTTAGTTTTAGTTCGACTTTTCTTAGTTCCATGGGTTACATGTAGCAGGCTGTGTTGTCAACAATTTGAAGGTTTTAATTGTTTTTTATTAGTACTAGTAATTAGGTTAAAAATATTGGTGGTAGTAAGGTTGCATACGACTAAATTTGAGTGTATGGGAGCTTATATATTATAATAATACACACGCGATACACAAGTTTTGACTCAGGATCGAAAATACATAGCGTGCACGACTACCGCGGGTTTTTTCATTATAAATGTGTCACGTTTAGCTCACGTGTATTATAACTTACATACCTACATACATGTTCATTTTGAAAAGGTTCATGTTCAGCATCATTTGGACTTGATAAGGTTGACATTGAGTTAGTGATTAACGGAATGTTTTTGATGGAATTGAAATTCATCAAAAGAATTGAAATTTCACGGAATCTGAAGTCTCTCGAGTGACGAAATTTGATGCCTAAAAAATCAATTCATTCGTGAACCAAACACATTTATGAAATGGAAGTGAAATTCTAACTCTCTGAAAATTTAATTTAACAATTGAATTCGATATTTCAGTAAGTAACATCAAATCTTTCGTATACTAACATCACGGTCATATATGCAATTCAGACTCGTGAATGGGGAGCCTTTGTGTGTACAAAAGGTTTTCTAGACAAGTAATTGATTGTAAAACAATCAAGAAATAAATATAAGAAATTGTGTAGCTTATATCAAATTATATATAGTTTGTTCATTCAGTAGATACATCATCCTTCTGAAATGTCTTGACCTCATAGTTATTACTTCCATATATGTTGGAATCACAAAAATAAGATTATAATGGGGACTACTTTTGACATGCAAAAAAGGCTAAAAATACAAGTCGATTTTGATCTGCTCGTTATAATTTCTAACTTACTGGAATAATTCGACTATTCTGAGTTCATGTAGACGCAATATACAATGGGTCATACCTTCTTTCGTTTTCTCCTCAAGTTGGGCATCGCAGACAGGAAACTTATGGGTCTAATCCCATCATCGTCCTCTTCATTATTCCTCTGTAACCCAGCCACAGCCAAATCAGTTGCACCATCTGGACTAACAATAGATGGTTCTACCTCCCCATCACGGGTTGCTCCTTCCATTGATGGGCTGCAACCCGATAATCCTGGCCCCTTTTCACCCTCATCTTCATCCATGCAAAACCCACCCCCCATTTTGAGGTACTCTCTTGATAAATCTGCCTGAGGGACGTCTTGGTCATCTTGACACCAATCGTGATTCAGTTCAGCCTCGGCAGGATGGACTTCATTACCTGATGATGGGAAATCATGATCCAGTTCAGCCTCGTCAGCATGGATTCCGTTCCCTGATGATGGGAAATCGTGATCATTACTCAAACCAACACCTGTAGCCGCAGAAGTGACCAAAGTCTCTTCCTGCATTACAGGCTCTTCACTGCCAGCAACTTCTCCATGATCTTGTGTTGCAGGTTCAGAGTCTTCATAGTTCGTAGATATCACCGGCTTCCGAACACGTTTTGACTGAAAAAACCACATTTATTATAAAGATGTGATACAGAGGGAAATGTGAAGGGGAGAATTGGCGAAAAGAAACAGTAGATCGTACCTTTCGTACACCTTGTGTATGTTCAGCATGCACTTCTGGCACATCGTCACTGCTATTTCCTTCATCCGAACTCGTACTAGAAAGTTCTAGATTATGATTCTTCTTTCTCTTTCCGTTTCCTACTGATCGACCTCCTCCTCTGCCTCTTCCTCTTCCTCTTCCTCTACCTCTGCCTCTAACAATTGAACCTTTTTTTGAGATTTTCTGATGTACCTCTTGAGTTGAAGATTCTGAGTTCTCATTAGCCGTGCACTCATCTTTGACCTCTCCGTGTTTAATATTCTTTCTCTTCTTTCCACTGGATGGATGTACTTCATTGTGATCCAGTAATTCTGAGGATTTGCCCCCTGCTATTCCTTTGACGGCTTTGCTTATTCTCTTGCTACGAATTTTTGCAAATCTCTCATTGAAAGTGTAAAATGCTTCCAATCGCAATTGAGTCTGCACATATAAAATTGTTATTCAACCATGTGTGTTATACTGTGATTCATGGTCGGCTTTTCTTTTTAGATCAATGGGTACAATTAAAAGAAAAACAGAAAGAAGAACCACCTCATGTTTGTTGTACTCCTTTAATACAGGTTGCAGCAACTCATCGGCCTTCTGTATACCCCATCCAAACTTTTCTGCACATAATCTGTATAAAAGAATGATCATTAGAAACAGAATAATTCACAATATTCTGCCAACACCTGCAAAAAATAAAGCTCACTTGCGAAGAACAAAAAGATCTGGCTTTCCCCATGAAAACGGCTCTGTGGACTTGTCTACTTGTGGAGAAGCATATGCAGAAACCACTGCATCACTTGGGAATGTCGAAGGAATATGCCAATTTTTGCTCACATTTCTCTGTGATTCAAATCCAAGCAAAACTGAATGATTAAAAGGAAAGGGAACTTGAACTATTAGAATCTGAAAAGTAATTACATGTTTATCCATAAAAATCTGCTTCATCGTGTATATGTCACCATCTAATGTAGATGTTTCTTCAGCACTTCCTTTCTTCCTCGTACTCGACCCTTCTTTAGCACCAACCTTTCCAAGTATACTTGGATCTGGTGATTCTATCCACTCACGAAACTTATGAAGGCCATCTTCCTCTGGAAATGCATTTAGGACTTCCACAGCATTCACAATACCAATACCGCTACAACATTAATGCAAATGGAATCAGGTCAGGCACATAAATATTGAATAATTATTTCAATAAACTATCGTCTACATTGTATAACATCATACCTGATACCTTCGGTGTAATCACTCCCCAGGAGCATTGCCATACGGATCAACTGCTCTCGTGTTAAGCCAAGCTCCGATTCTATGTCCTGGAAAACCCATTAATAATGCATCACATCGCCTTCGAAAAATCCCTATTACCTGATAGTTCTAGTCACACAATCATACCTTCATAAAGTAAGTCTCTACATATTTTCTATCATCAAATATGTTCTTGTAGACACTTCGTGCCCCAAACAACAACACATCAGAATCATCAGTAACAACACCATCAACAAGGTTCTCCAGTTCCATAAATGCACATTGAGCTTCAGCTTCCATTGGAGCGATGATGTATGGCAAGCCAAACATTTGAAGAAGTTCCTAGAATCAATATATACAAGATTTATAATCTGAAAGATATATAACTCTATAAGCATCTTAAAGGATAATTTGACAACGAGCTATGGTGCTTACCTGGCATTCTGCAAACATCTCACCACTAACAGACTCTGCATTACGCTCAAGCCTTCTCTGTTCATCACCCAAATCAGTGCGCTCCTTGCTCAAATTTGTCATTTCCTCCTGCAAACCAGCCTTTGTAATTTCAACCTGTTCCTCGCTCATGTCATTAAAAACAGATTTGCTGACATCAACTTTCCTTTGCTCAAAGGTAGAATTACTGTCCCTTTCATCCATAACCTTCTGTACAACATCAAAATCTGGCTTGGTTTCCTTAACAGTTCCATTAGATTCCAGTGTCTCTGGAACACATTCAGTGACTTTGTCCTCATGTTGTTTGACATCAAGAGTAACATCGTGCAATCCAACATCAGGTGAATTAGATGTATCAGTTGCCCAAGATAAGTTATTTGAAGTAATGAGAGTCTCGATATTTGAGTCAACTTCGTGTTCTTTAGCTGGAGTCAGCATATCCACATGTCCAGTTTCTCCTTGAGAAATTCGATCATCACTTGCAGCTTTCATTGAAAGTTCATGGTGGTATTTCTGATCACTTAGATATGATGTTTCCATCTGCACTTCCATTATATTTCGATCATTTTTAGCCTCATTTATCTTGCCTTCATCCACATCTACAGATGAATTGTTTGGAAGAGTGTGCACTAGATATAATCTCGAAGCAGATGATGTCTCAATCATGTTTTTGTCATCTTTATTCTCTTGAGGTGCAAATGATATATCCTTGTCATTCTGGCAGCTCAAATCGTCCATACTTTGTCTAGTTGCTTCCTGAAAATCTGCATCTTCCATTAAAACACCTCTAGAAACAACTTCCACGTGCTCAACTTCACGTACAGAGCTCGACCCCGGATTTTCAGTAGGTCCTTCCTCCCATTCCACCTCACTTCCATCACTTGTACTATGAACAGCTAAAGGTATCTCTCCTTTAAGTTCTCCAGGGATTCCGTCTTCCCTTTCACAATCTGAAAGGGTAATAGTAGAATTCACCATATCCAGATCTCCACTTTCTCCTTTAGAATTCCCATGATCACTTGCAGCTTTCATTGAATGTCGATGGTGGTATTTTTTATTGCTTTGATATGATGTTTTCATTTCCATGTCCATTGATAGATCTTTTGAAGTAGTTGCCTTCAATTGGGCATAAGGAGGCTTCTCAGCCTCTTTTATCTTGGTCTCATCCTCATCAACAGATGACTTGTGCAAAAGAACACTCTCTGAGAATAATCTTGAAGCAGATGATGTCTCAATATCCATGTTTTTGTCATCGTTAAACTCGTCAGGTGCAAATGATGCATCAATATCTTCCATACTTCGTCTAATTGCTTCCTGAAGATCTGCTTCTTCCATTAACTCACCTTTTGAAACAGCTTCCATGTGAGCACGCGCTGAACTCAACACATGATTATCAGAAGGTCCTTCCTCCCATTCCACCTCACTTTCATCACCTGTACTATGAACAGGAAAAGGTCTTTCTCCTTTAGTTTCTCCAGGCATTCCCTCTTCCCATTCACAATCAGAAAGCGTAATGGTAGATTGTTTCTTAGGCAATAACGAATCTCCGGACACAATATTAGCAAATACATCATCATCACTGTCTACATCTTGATGTTCATTATCATCTTCCAAGGAAACCTCTATTAAAGTTCCGCTAACTGGTACAGACTCCTGATTTGCAGCTTCATTCCTTTCTGAAAGTTTACTTGAAAATGCAGTCGCTTTACCATGGCTAATTTGATCACTCAACTTGCTCCTTGTTACAACCTTATCCTGTTCAATCTCTTTCATTAGATCCAAATTCCTCTGCAGATCACGAGTCATTCGAATTCCCATTGCTTTCATCTTGTTCACTCGTACACGTCCCCTCTCATCTCTGTATGTCTCAACATCTTCATCAAATGCCTTTCTGGGTTCATTCATGAACGCCTCAATTGCACTGTTAGATTTATTAGCTGACATAGCACCTTTACCGGACTTTGTTGCTATCTGGCTTTGCACGTTGCTGCCCATCTCTACTCCAGCAGATGCGAGGGATCTACACAATAAAGTACATTACTCAATGATGAAAACCACAAGGGGCACTGTTTTTCTCACCAACTATATACTCACTGCCTATTTCCAGTAAAAGAAGATGAAAAGATGAATTCTCTGTTTGCTTCAGACGCTATCCGTGAAGTCTGAACTCCAGCTACTCCCCTTCCACCTGCTGCTTTCTGCACTTCATTTATCTCCCTACGAAAGGCGACGGTTTTAAGATAAGCTTCTATTTGCATTTCAGAAAATCGTGCAGGGGCCTACGTGTACACAGAAAAATGTAATTTCGAGAATCTTGCAAGAAAACAAAACATCCAGCGACCATACTGATGGATAGATACCTTTTTGACTTTCTGGTATTTCTGTCGGTTTTCTGCCATCAACCTTTCTCTCATCTACAAAATCATGGTCATATCTTAGAAATTCATCAATCAAATAAAGGTGTTCATATTCACCAAATACATGATCAATGTTAATGTCTGCACTTACTTGCACAAGAAGATCAAGTTGCATAGAAGGTGGTAAAGAAGCTAAAACAGCTGGATCAACCTTCCCTTGCAGTGTTGGCTGTAAAACCAATCCAATAGAAAGAATGTTATATAAATGTGATAAACAACGCATACTAAATCGATTCAAATGTAGCTTTTTATAATAACTAAAAATACTCATCAAGGAATAACGTACAAGTAACATTTCTTCATCATCATCACCATCGTCTTCATCCTCGCCTTCAGCAAGAATCTCAGCACCTGATGTTGATGCTTCACCTATAAAACCTCCACCTTCCTCTGCCTCAATCGATGCTGCCAACCTTTACAAAAAATAACATCACATCATCTACATCCCATGCTACAATAACAAAAGGCGCGCATAAATAATATTTACATTCTTACATTGCATCTAAAGCTACTTGGTCAAACCCTTTTGTATCCGACGAATTTGTCTGCTTAGCATTCCCAAGAACATCAGTCATTTCATCTGTAATCACACTTTTCCCCTTATCGCCATTATTACTCTTTCTCTGTTTCTCTAACTCATTCGCCAATTCTTTCAACCTCATTGCCTTAAGCTATATATAACAATTAACAAAACAATCACTTTACTACGTAAAAAAGTAAAAACCCCTAATTTTAAGACCTAAACGCAGTAAATGAAAGCATTAATCAATAGCATACATGATTTAGAAGTAACTTTTCAGCAGTTTTACGGATTTTAGCTTGCGCATTCTCGCGCTGCCTTCGACGTGCAATTACAGTTCTCCGTTTTAACGCAGGCGTTGCACCATCAAAAACAAATACAGGTTTGGTTCGTAGAAACAGTAGTTTACATATCCGACGGAAAAACCCTAATATATGAGCATTTCTCACCATTTCACCGCGCTCGTCTCGCATCGCTTTCATGAACTGCACCATCCATATGCTTGCATCTGTATAAATTAAATCAATAAATTGATTAATACTGATTACAATGTGTATTACTTAATTTTATTTTATTTTTAAAAAATAGGTTTTGTCATAGAAAGTGAGACCGATTGCAAGTCGTTTGCCGGCGAGGGTCTCGACGGAGACACGGCGGCCGACGGGGGATAGAAGGTCCCACAGACCGTGAACTCCCATGTTATTCTACTCCGCTGCTGATTAACGATTGATTCAGTCAGTCAATGGTTGCCGCCAATTTCTTGAGGGGTCGCATCGGGTATTGAAACGACACCGTGTTGCAATGTTCCCGTTTTGCACACGTTGACAGTGCCACCGCCTTGCTTTTATGTATAACCCGACCCGATGGTGTCACGACCCATCGTTTAATTTGTTGGTAAAGTTATTTTGCACCGATTCAAAATTGAAAAAAAAAAAAGACTGTGAAGGAGGTCAGAGACTATTTTATAATTACAAAAAAGTTTTAGAACTGCTTGAAAAGCTGCTTGGAAAATTGTTCAAAATTTATTTAAAAAAAATTAATCAAAAAACTTCTAATATTAAGAATCTCTCGAAAATGCTAAAAAGATAAGATGCAGTTAACATGTAATATTAATTTTTTAGATTCAAAAATAAAACAAAGATTTACATAAGATGCACTAAAATAAGTATAAGTAGTTTTTTTTATTTGAACATATAAAATGTTAAAACAACATAAGATGAAGTAACAACAAACAAAATGCAGTAAACATGTAATATTAGTTTTTTAAATTAAATAATAAAATCAAAATTTACATAAGATACTGTAAAATAAATATAGGTAGCTTTTTTATTTCAACACATAAAAAGCTAAAATAACATAAGATATAGTAACTAGGGGTGAGCAATGATAGCCGAAAATCGACCCAAAACCGAAATAACCGACTTAACCGGCCCATTTTTAACCGACCCACTATATAACCGATGGTTCGGTTTTAGAAATTTTAATAACCGAAAATTTTGGATCGGTTTCGGTTTCTACACATAACCGAGCCGATCTTAACCGACCCACTCATGTAATGATATCTACGTTCTAAACTTCTAATGTACGTAAATATAATATATTCTTTATATTTTGTGTCTTGAGAAATGTGAGAAATACGGAGTACTTGTCTAGATAAGCTAGCTAGTAGCTAGGTGTTTCACGTGGGTGCAGAAACTTCAAGCCACACATATTATGTACGGAGTATTATTTAGTTTCAAAATAATTAATAAAATAAATAGTTATATGGACTTTTAGTCTCTCTCATTGATACTTTATTACTTGACACAAGTACCCTTCTTCTTCAATTTTCTTTACTAAAACCCTAATCTTTAAGGTTATAGATAGAACACATATACGAAGTTTATATATCATAACCCTTATGTCCTTTGTATCACATTTAGGTTAACTTGTTGTCATAATTCCTCCCCTTCATCTAACCTAACACCCCCAAAAAAAATGCCGATGAACTTTTTGGTCGGGCAAGCGAATTCAAGTGTTTCTACAACAGTTTATAGTGTTTATTGCCACCGATTTTATGTCAATGTTTCGATTGGTAACAACACAGCAAAGAAGCAGCAGCTCCGATGTTGAATTTCATAGTTGACGTTAAAAAAACATCATCTTCTTTTACTTATCGGTGATGACTACGATTTGAGTTTGTGATTTTGATTTGGCTTTGTGTTGTGTTTATCAACTTCGGTTATTAACCGATGGAACCGAAATAAGAACCGACCCAAAGGTTTTAACCGATAACCGATCCATGCCTTAACCGATAACCATCGGCTTCATTTTCCAGTTAACCGACAATGGTGGTTCGGTTTCGGTTTTGGGTCATAACCGACCCGTGCACACCCCTAATAGTAACAATACACAAGATACACTAAACTTGTAATATTAATTTTTTAGATTCGAGAATAAAACCAAGATTTACATAAGATGCAGTAAAATAAGTATAAGATATATTTTTTTTCTATTCAAAAAGCTAAAAGCAACATAAGATGCGGTAACACTATACAAGATGCATTAAAAAGTATTAACAATTCTTCAATATAAAAATAAAATTAAAGTTGTAAAAAAACATAAAATCGTGAAAAATTGTAAGATGCAGTAACTAATATAAAACATGCAGTAAACAAGTAATACTAACTTTATAAATTTAAAAATAAAATCTAAATTTTCAAACACATAAAAGTCCTAATAAACATAAGATGCGGATATACATTAATCGAATGTAAGATGCAGTATCACAAAATGCAGTAGAAAAGTGCAGGATGTAGTCGATTTTTTTCATATCTAAAAAGTAGATCTATTTTTAGGTATAGATCTACGAATTTTCAAATTTATTTACTCTTTGATCTAATTTTTTTTATAAAGTGGTGAAGTTTTTAAGATGATGAAGTAAATAGTGGTGGCGGTGGAGAGGCGATGGAGTAGCCGGAGAAGATGGAGAACATCACGGTTGGTTACGTCCGATGGATGCTGATTCACCAACGGTGGTGGTTTACATCTCATCTCTCTGTCAACAAAAATGCTCGTTTATCCGCTTCTTTTCTCCGTCACGAACACGAAGACGGTGATTGTGGTGGCAGTGGTCGAGCGACGGTGGTGGTGACGGTGGTGAAGCGACGATGACGATGGTGAAGAAGGTGGTGGCACTGATGAATGAGGTGGTGGTTTGTTGGTGCATGAGTGTTTGTATGTATTGTGAAGAGATAGAGGATCAGAGATTGTGTTTGTTTTTTGTGAAGGATGAGAGAAAGTGGGTCGCTAAATAGCTGCCCAAAAATTGCCCCCTCTTTTTAACTTTCATAATTTGTAAATTAGTCTCTCCGCCTAAAATATATTTACAAAAAAACTCCGCATGACTTGGCTTGATATGAACCATTAATGAAGGAAATAGATGGTCTAGATGCTCTTACCCTTCTTGCCCTCTTTAACCATTGTTCCCATTGATCCTGAATCAAATTTATTATATTTTTATATTTGTTAGGAATATATATTTTTATATTGTTATGAATATGTAACCATGTTCGGATTAGATTAGATTAATATTGAACTTAGATTAAGATTATGTTCTATCGATGATGTATCCTCTCGTCTCTCTGAAAGGGGGTGATGGGATGCTAGTTTGTAGATTTTACTTTGTATATTTAATATTTAATTATTTATATATAAGGTTTGACTTGGTGAATAAATAAAGTCAAACGGTTGAGGATAATAATGTATGTTCTTGTATGTTGCGTTTAGTCTTGTTTTAGATGTTGCGGTTATTTGTTAAAAAAAAAAAAATAGATGTTGCGGTTATATTCCACATTAGGTCTTTTAAGAATGGAAAGAAGAAAGCAAATACATGTAAAGACATTAGATGAATTCATACTACTGATAATATTTTTTAGGAACAAACTAACTTTTATAGAAAGAACTAGTTTATGGGTCACACAAATCACATACCCTCAAAATTGAGGTAAGTTCAAAATGAAATAGGGGGGAAAAAATTGAATTTCTTAATGTTTTTCTCTAAAATATTATGTCGCACTTTCAAACACATTGAAGCAGTTTTATATATTTATCACTTCCTCACATTACCGTCGCTATACTTGATTACTATTTCAAAATCTTTTTTCAATGATGATGAAGTAATTATAAAACAATCAAATTAATTACTTTTTCATTTCAATTTTTACTCATAAATAACAACTTTCTTATTTACTTTTTCAACATTTTCTTTTGTAGTCCTTTTTTATCTTGATTTTTAACGGGTTTTTTACCCAAAAATAAATCAATAGTTCAGTTTTTTAACATTTTCGGGTATCAACTAATTTTTTTGCTGAAAATGAACCACTAATTTAAATCGACCATTTTCGTATATATGTTAACATTTGAAACAGTCGTCGAGAATTATACAGCTGGGGATCTTTTCTTAAAGATGTATTTTGAATCGATCATAAACGTTTGAATTGCTATATAATCATCGGCGACCATTTCAAATGTTAGTACATACACGAACATGATCGATTTTAAATTAGTGGTTCATTTTTTGGCAAAAAAATTAGTTGATACCTGAAAATATAAAAAATGAAACTATTGATTCATTTTTCGACAAAAAACCCGATTTTAACCGGGAAACCAAAGGATTTCCTTTACGTTAGTCTTTTGAATATAAAATGGGGTGCTTAATTTGCATTTCAACACAACCTTGGGGGTAATTTATGCAACTTAATTACATAACATCAAGAACATGATCAAACAGGATCTGGTAAACAAATCAAGTTATCAACCAACAAATTGATTAGTTCTGCAAATGGAGAATATGGAAACCAGTAATCAAGAATTAGAAGGTTTGTTCCCACAGAAAAAACGTGTCAAAAATCCCTTCGTTCCCATTGGTATTGATCTCTCATCAAACCATATGTCTGTCTATTCATTATTCATCCACAAATTTCACTAATTTATTTCGTTTTTAATTAGTTTTACTATTCTCTACCTTTTTATTGTTATTTTCCCAGTTTTGTATTGTAGGTGACATATATATAAACCTATTTGGTGTGTTTTGTTCAGGTGCGTTGGTGACAGCAGGAGTGCTTACTGCTGGTTTAATAAGTTTCAAGAAAGGTAATCCCGAGTTGGGTCAGACGTTAATGCGAGCTCGTGTCGTAACTCAAGGTGCAACGGTTGCACTCATGATTGGAACTGCTATCTATTATGGCGAAAAGTTCTGATAGTAAGCATTATATATGAACAATTCATTTTCTATTTACATAATGCAATAACACAACTGAGAATTTTCGTCTGATCGATGCTCTTCTTTCATTCATCATTTTGGAGACTTGTAATTGTGTATATCAGTTATGTAGGTTTGGTGTGAGTCATGGTTTGTAAATGCGAAAAAAGTTAGATGACTATACATGGTATGCTTGAGGTTCAGGCCTTGTATAGTTGTTTCCACTCCTATAAGTAAGATCGAGTCTGATTTAGGCATTATATGCTAGTATGTTCGGCTCTATTGAGCTGTTGGCTACTCTCCGCATGGACTCAATGAGCGATCCAATTAACCGACTCGTCTTGTGTTCACTTATTTTCGTATCAACCCTTTTAGTACTAGAGATTATATTGTTTCATTTTAATGAAGAAACTGTAACTGTAATTAAGCACCCATATGGTAATGCTTCAAAATGTGAGGCTAAGAATCTAATCTAAACATATCTTATAATTATAGTAAATTTAAATTGATTAATGAATTAGTCCTTGTTTACAATGTTTTAGATTTCTTATCAGCCACGAATGCAATACATAACAAACATTATTCAAAAATGCCATATTGTTACCGGCATTAAATTTTCCCCAAATTTTGCATTTCCAATTTCTTTTTCCTGTTGAATTCTCATATTAATTCCATCGAAAAGAAAACGTACAGGAAGCAGAAGAATTAGGGTTAGGGTTCACAAATAAAACCAGTACAAATTGTAGAAAGAAATCATCTTTTGTACATGAATGGCATCAATAACAATATATTCCGGCCTAGATGAAGAACTAATCGATGAACCATCATCTTCCAACAGAAGATATCGTTGTTTCTGGATACCGTGTATGCATTGTCACCGTCTAATGTTTTCCGTTAGATCCACCCATTGGTACTGGAATAAAGGATTAACGCCATTTAAAAGGATCAAGGAATGGTCAGACCTTATTGTCGTTCCTAAATTGAAAATGTTTATTCGTCGGTTTAACAAACAAAGGTGTACTCATGGAAAATTCCGGTACGATCCAACGAGTTATTTGCTTAATTTTGATGAAGGTGTAGGTCATTCAGAATATGATGATCCAATGTTTAAAAATTTCTCAATGAGGTATTCGTCGCTTCTGATTTCTGGCAACGATCAGCCATCGTTCACCGGGAAATGAAGCGGGAGTTTGGTTGAACGCCGGTGAATTGCTAATTTGAGCGCAGGGTGTCAAATGTGGTGTCGTTTATTATCTAAGATGGTGCCGGGTGGTGAATTGGTCCTAAATTCTAAATTTTTTTGGCGGGAAAATCACATCGCGATTAAATTATGTATGATACCATAGAAATATACTCCGTATGTTTATTACTTAAAAATGGTGTACATTACTGTATAAATCCTATCTTGATTATGTGAAAAGTTATATATAGAGTTTGTGATTTAGATGTGTTATTCATAGAGGGTGATGTGCTTGTAACTTGTACTATTATATGTTTCTCATCTCAAATCCAAACATTGTATCGATTGCCATTGCGTGTACGTTCATTCTATTCGAATCAAGATCCACACAAGGTGAACGAGTTTCATAACTGTTCATTCAGATCAATCAAAATTAGTTACTAATGCATATGGGAAAATCATCTGTGATGTTAGTTGCACCTAAGCTAGCCAAGTTATGTACTCCATATCTTTAGAACCATTGATATAATATCCTCATTCTTTCCGGCTTCATGTAATTAAAATGGGAAAAAAAATATAATGCAAAATGGCCCCAGCCCCAGAAAATATAGCTTTCTTCCAAGACCTCACTTGTAAAGTCACAAGTCATTAGCAGAACAATGTCATACCCAAAAATAAGACCACATGGATAGAAAGAACAATCCACATGGCCCCCCACACCAACCCCACCATACATAACCAATTTTGGAGCAATGAAAAAAGTTATAAAACAGACCTTCACAAGAAAGAAAGATTCTTCATGCTGATCACACAGTTGCCTCCATAATCCACCATCACTCCACACACAAGTCTACAAAAGGATGGGTAAAAAAAGAAACAGCAGAAGCCATGATAAAAAAAGGTAAAGATAATTTGCAAAAGCAAAAGCAAAGTTTGTGGACATTACCTTTAAGTTATGCTGTTTAATAGTAGTTCATAATCTTAATCCTGAAGGCACAATGGTTTTAACTTTAATGATGTTTCCTCTTGAATTCTTGACAAAAATGATTGATCATTGACTTATTTCACTTTGATCATGATCAGGGTTCCAATATGCAAGCCATTCGACGGTAAAGTTATCATTATTTGACAATAGGAAGCTACTAAGAAGCTATTGCTTTATGGCTCAAACCAATTAAAAGTTTGCAGTCTTTCGTAAAAATTCTTATACAACTAAAAAACCCCACAAGATTGTATATCAAGAAACACACATGGTTTGAATCTCCAAACTCATGACTATATCAATTTAGATTGCTTAAGGTTTGCAGATTAATCCATTAAAATACAAAGATGCAATTTTTTTCAACAATTACAATAGAGAACTACTCATACCCATAGGCCATATAACTTTCTTTCATGTTAAGAAACACACTAACCAGGACTAGTATGCTAATTACCCCCAGACAACCAAAGTATAAATTTATAAAGGACTGCTAATCGATAAGATAAAATATAGTACTAATTAGGATTATGATTTATGAAGAACCAAACTCTATTCATGTACCTTGCATTCTACCCATCCAAGGTAATTCCATGTTAACTGAAGATGGATTATGCATTTGGTTCTCTGAAGAACTTGCAAATTTCCCCTTCTTAGACCATAACCAAATCTTGGAAACCGAATAACTATCTGTTTTTGCACTGATACTAATCTTCTTCCCTTCCCTATCATCGTTAACTTTTTCTTTACCTTCTTCAATCTTTGCATCTTGATGAACTATTTTGTGATTTAGAGCCAGCTTGAGACTTGTATCACCAACCACATACTCATATGAACCCATTGAATAACATCTTCTTGCATCCAGTTTTCTGCTACTAGTCTCTCCTGTTTCGTTTTCACCTTCGGTTAATCTCCTAAACTTACCAAGCCTCACCAAGAAAACACCTTTTTCAGCAATGATTTGTTCGTGTTCAGTCGTCTTATGGACAGCAGCTAATCCACTCTCATCTTCTTCCTTCATATCATCAAATTCAAAAATTGGGTTGTCCACAGGGTTAAAAAGGGTATTTCTGCAAAGCGGACATGTCGAATTCGATTGGAGCCATGTGTCTATACAATCTATATGAAAAGCATGGCTGCAAATGGGAAGCAATCTCAGTTTATCCACCTCACAAAATTCACATAAACAAACTGCACAATCAAATGACTCTTTAGCCCCCACAACCTCCTTGTACATGAAAACCGGCAATGCGTCGATAAAGGCTTGATCTAAGCCTGAATCATGCAAATTAAAGAGTTGTTGAAGCTGTCTTTGAAGTGTATCAGAGTTAGAGTTATCAGGATATCTTCTATCAGGTTGAGAGGCATAGTAGGAAGAGTGATATTTTGTCAAGAATCTCACTAGTAAATGAAGCAAACCAGATATAAAAAACAAGACAGCCAAAATTATTATAATGAAAAGAACAGTTGGGCTGATTTTAGAGCCTAAAGAAGAAGAAGGGTTTGTTGTTTTATGAACTATAACACTAAATGGAGGGGAATATGGTGGTGAAGAATCAAAGGCATGTTTCTTGTAAATTTCATATTTCATCCAGGACATTTTTACATGGGTATGTCTAGGAACCCATCTTTCATCTCTAAAGTCCATCATTTCAAAGATTATAGACCTTAATACGTTAAAAGATCATGCCTTTTTTATTTCAAGAATCGAAACCCAACTCATATAATTGATATTTTTTCATACCCTGCAGCTACAATTCATGAAATTACAACCTTTACCATCAGATGTAAGCATAACAGGAAGGTATCTCCCAAGAAAATTGAATTGAAAACAATGCATGATAACAAAATCGAATTTTTTTACTACCCACCTTAAATCTTGAAGATGGGCACCTTCAGGTTCAGAAGAAGAGGCATTTGAAGATTTGGTGGGGGATAAAATAAAGAGAATTAGAAACCTTTCTTAAATAGCAAAAGTCACAGTAGATAATGAAAAGGGCAAAGTTAAGGAGTAGTGATTAAGAAAACTACATAAGATATTTGGATATAGGGAAGTGAAGGTATTTTTCATTATATATTGGAGAAGCAACAGAGAATCCATAGGCATGGTGATAGTGACAACACTTAAACATGATCCAAAAAATTAATGCCTCAACAAAGGTTTGAGAGTTTATTTAAATTTGAGAATATAAATCTCATTTTTTACAACTTACGTACTTGAGATTATAACTTTGATAAGTTTATTATTAATTAAAATAAACTAATTGGCTTCTAAAAAATTCAATAAACCGAGAAGTCAATAGAGTAAGCTAATATCAGGTCATTTTTAAAGGTGTGCAAGATAGTCAACCAGTCATGATCTTTGAGACCTCAAAAGATACATATATAATTTGACAGATAATTTGATCGTTAATTAGGAACTAAAAGTAAATATGTTTAATTATAGTTGACAGTTTCTGGAACAATCTAAGTCACAACATAATACTAATCACGTACTATAGTTTAGCTTTTAATTATAGGGCATCATTTTTGTGATTAACCTATTTTGGCTCAAAGCGTTTAAAAGGGAAAAATAGCCCAGAGTAAATCAAATGCCCACGAGTATGATGGGAAAATTATGATTAATTGTATTTTTTGTAGTTTCAGATTTTATTTAAGTACAACTTTTTGAGGAAATTAGATATTTCTGTGTGGTTTAAGTCTTCACGATGCTTAACAAAAGTAACATCGAAGAAAACTCTAAGCTCGAAATGTGTGTTATATATTGCGACATTAGAAACTTCTGTTGGCTACGTGCAATAGTAGATAACAGAAGTATTATAAATTTATAATTAAGTGAATATGGACACTTTAAGATAACTTAATAATTAGTTAGCAACTTTGATGACATTTTAAAATTAACTTACTAAATTGATTAAATCATCAATAACTACCCACTAGCTAGTAACCCGTGCAATGCGGCCGGAACAAATTCAAATCAGTTAAAAAAATGATTGATTGTTAAGATATTGATTTAAATGATACGTGTTAGATCGAACAAATTAATCATAATAATAATATAAAGTAATATGATGAATAACACTTAAAACATATAAAAGGCATCATTAACAAACATAAAGTTTTGTATTGTAAATAAGTTTTGTGAGTTGTACATTGTGCATAATTAGTAATTTTAGGATTTATGAGAGATAATGTAATACTCCATCCGTTCCAAAATTATATTCCAACTTTCCATTTACAGATGTCCCAAATTAATTGTTCACTTCCAATAATAGATAGAAAAGTTTGATCGTGATTACCATATTACCCTTAATTGAAATTATAATTACAAACTTTTAAGAAGTTGTAATTAATTGGTTAAGGGTAAAATTGTCATTCTGCAAAAAGTAAAAAAGATAAAGCAGTAATGATTATGTTTTTATTAAACTGCGTGTTTTTTGTCGAGAGATAATTATTTTGGGACAGAGGGACTATGTTTTATAAGGAGTAGAGATAAAGATAACATGTGATCGATATATCTAGGCTCCCAAGCCCATAGGCTTTCTTGTTGGGTTTGCTCATTCCCATTTATGAGAAGGAAACCCTAGCTTAAAGTTAAACCCTAATAGGCATGATCACACAAGCAATCCAATACACCTCTAACAAAGTAACAAGAAGAGCCTACATGCTCTCTACCCATATTCATCATCTTCATTCATGGTGAGCTTTGCTTATCACTAATAACCCATCTTTTTAGATGGTTCAATCACACTTCTTACCACCCTTCACCTCGTTCGATACTGGTCCATTGGGTTTGTCATGTAAATCGGCGTGTAACGAATCGAACCAAATTAATCCACACTCAAGTGTAGAAATATGGTTGATCAATATGATTATTAGGTAGAAACTTTGATGACATTTTAAGATAAATGATCCACTTATTATTAGACATGTTATAACATAGTAGCTTAGTAGGACTATATCATTCTCTTTTTGGGCTGTTTCATAATTAAAGCTTAAAGTTCCAAATTCTGATAATAATCTTTTATAGATGTTCAACTTGAATTTAGATTTTCATAATAAAAATAAAATATATAAAATGCAAATGAAATATTGACTTAATTTATATTTTATATTCTATAATTAAATTATCAAAATTATTGATAATTGAAACCAACTCTTAATTTCATATGAATTCTATTTCTATCAATATGTTACTTCAAAATTCTAAAAATGACACGTCATATTACTATAATTAAATTATGTAAATATACAGTGGCACACTAAATTCTGTCCCGTGCTTACAACCATGATGCATCACCACCACCAACCCACTTCGTTCGTGGTGGCTAAACGGAGCTTGATCACACCTCATTGCAATTTGCAAGTAATCCTATATTCTTATGAGAATGAGTAATTGGGCCGAGATGCTTGAAAATTGAAATCAGTGAGCTGAGCATCCGTTGAGCATTCACTGGGCCTGGGTCAGAGATTGGACGGGTTTGTAGTTTGTACCCAATCTTTATGGACTGGTAGCTGATAGGTTCCAATTTAGTTTGAAAACATGTTAGATTAGAGATCACATTAGAATAATATAATACTGTATTTATTAGGAGAATATGTATAATGCATAAAAGATTTTAATTATAAAACAAAAAAAAAATATCTTGATGGCTTGATGTGATGAATAATTCTACAATAACATTTTGAGTGAAATTCCGTGATCACTGCTTACATTGTATGTAATGTTATATTAGCGTCTTAAGTTTTAAACCAAAATTTATTCACATTCACATAAGTTTTAAAACATTATTTGTAAGTAAGAAGGGTGAGTTTGGAAGAGGGACTTTTAGAGATGTTTAAGAGTTTGAGCTTCTATATTCAATAAGTTTCAACTATACCTCTTGTTTGACAACACAAAAAGGACCCTTTGAAAAAATAAGCTCCGGAAACCCTTTAACAATAAGGTTTTAAAATTAATTTTTGAATATAAGTTCTAGCTCCAGCTCCAACCACAAACTTCACCTCTAGTCGGTTGTTGTCAAACATTCCTAAAGTCGAAAAGTTTTCAAACTTTGTTTCTACTTATTTTTTTTCCCTTGTTAAGTCATTTATTATTATTATTATTATTATTATTATTATTATATTAGCATAGTATTATATAAAGTTTGTACCCAATCTTTGTTGGTCAAACGTGAGAAGTCATTTTCAAATCCAAAGTTATATATATATATATATATATATATATATACACTAGTCTTGTACCCGCGCAAAGCGACGGTTGGCAAATAACTTTTTTTTTACGATTATACAATTTTTTGGGTAGCATGTAATTATTTTCACCAATTCCGACGGCCTGCAATAGTTTTAACAATCGAATTTGAAGCATTTGCATTGTAGATGTAGTTTAACAAATTGGTTCCGTTTAAGATGTTCGGTCATTAAACAAATGGATATGCATATGATGAAGAAATTGGCTGTACAAAGTTATAATTTGTGAATATATGGGTATTGCTTAGTGTACGACTAATGTTGCCATACATATCATGACATGTATTATCATTCTATTTTATTTTTTATTAGTCCCACACAATATTTGATCAAATATACATTCAAGTGTTGTTCAATAAGCTCTCAACTCTACCACGTTAGTTCTCTACCACGTTAGTTGGCAAATACAAGTTAGAAGATACATGCTTAAACTTGATTTTCCTGCTACCCTAGTCATATATTAATGTGAAGAAAGGTACTACTCCATCCGTCCCAAATTAATTATCTCCAGACAAAAAATACATAGTTTAAGATAACATCAACTAATCTATTACTTTTTGATAAGATGACAATTTTACCCTTATTTTTTACCTGCTTTTTTATCTTACAAATATAAATTGAAGGTATACAAGAATTTTATCTCATCATTTTTATCTATTATGAAAGCGGACAATTAATTTAGAATAACCCAAAATGAAATAGTGAACTATAAAATTGAGACTGAGGGAGTATCATTTTTAATTTTTCTCCAAGCTTCTTTATTTATTTACATGTTTTTCTTAAGAGCCTAGTAGAATTGTACATCATGCAGTGACATGCACATGGAGTCGTTACACATTTGATATTAAAAGTCATATTGAAAAATTGGGATTTTCTAAATTAATTGGTAAAATAATTTATCAAAAAATAAATTAAATAAATTTAAAAAGAAATAATAATTTCTATTCCCTAAGTATATGTTGATGTTTAAAAGGGAATAAGCCATTGACCATTTTGAATTTTGAATATATTTTGTCACAATCAAAAATTACTTTTTCAGGTCAGTCTGTATTCAATTTTCCGTATCTCGAATTCTCGATGCTCTCCGAAGAAAACAATCTTGAATTAACCTAAATAAACAAAATAGTAATAATCTTAAATCATCAAATATTTTTTTATATTTTGCATACCTTTTGATTTGAATCATTAGATAACAGACTACTAAATATAGCATATGGATAAATGTGGCCGTTAAATACATAAATGACTTACATGTTGTAACACCCCCAAATTTATTGTTTAGCGGAAGCAAGATTTGGGTGTTACTAATCAATATTCAAAGCACAGAGATTAATAGTAAACGACTCTATATGCGTCGTTTTAACAGAATGTATTAATAGCAAAATGTTTACAAGGTTTGAAGCTACATATAGCTCGTGTTCGTTTAAAATGAGAGATTTCAATACATAAATACTTATACAAAATATATTAATGCAAGAAAATCTCTACTGTCTGCATGCTGACTCGAGCTATAGTTTCCTGGGGCAATCCTGCCTACTGCTTTGTACCTGCGATACATGCTAAAATGGGTCAGCTAACGCTGGTGAGCTCACAGGTTTGAGTATCAAATAAGTTGTGTGAACCGAAAGATTTAAATAGTTGATTTGCATCCAGCAAATGATAGTGGTAACAATATACAGCCATGAGCACATAGTTGAGCTTAACTCGTGGGTCAGGACACAGCCTGAGCGTTTTCGCCTCCACGGATGCCTAATCAACATCCGTCTTCCTTAAATATTAGTACGTCCGTTTACCCGGTTAGTGCTTGCTAACCCGGACGAGGTGGGTCAATCCTATATGTTACCATATACTAATATTCACGCTACAAATGTATTAACAACTATGCTGATGGAGGGCTTTAAAAGATTAGTTGTGTAAAACTCATATAGTACATGTAAAAGTTGTACTTGCGTTCACGCGTTAAAACAAGCAATATATCACACCCCTGAGTAAAAATAGTAAAAGAGGGGCTATGAGACTCACCTGAGTCTTTAGAGTTTATATCAATAAACTGAGATTGATGAGTCGGGAATCGAAGTCCAAAGACTTGTAACCTGAGGGTGTCCACGACACGCGATGGTTATAAACATATGAAGGCATCTCATAAGACTACCTTGTAGTTGTTTGTCCAACTAGAATGTCCAAATGATTACAATTTGGTTGATTGTTTAAGTGTTTGAAAATGTATACGGCCCGTTGGTGATTGTTGGTAGTAATAATATTATCATTATTCTTGAAAAACGTGTTCCAAAGTGTTTTAGAAGTCATGTCGCATTCGTGTTTGATGTTATACAAGTTTAACACTTTGTGTGAAGATTTAGATGTAACACTGTTACTCGTGACTCTAGGGTAAGGGCGAAGCCCGTTAATGACGGGGGTCCGGGGGCAGCGCCCCTGGTAGCGGGGTCCAAGGGGCGGCAGCCCCTGGCGGGGTCCAAGGGGCAGAGCCCCTGGCTGGGGTCGAGCCAGGAGCTCGAAATTGCTTTGGTGAAAAACGCAATTTATTTCTACTATATTGCTTTGGTGAAAAACGCATCTGGACTCGAAATTGGGTGAAATGGGGTGTCAATTTTGGGTCTCAAAACTTAGTGTAAAATTAGTTAAAACTTTCTGTTTATGCGTCACTTATAGCGTCACTTAGGGGCTTGGGCGACACTTGGGAAGTGTCGCTAAAAATATTAAATCTGAGCATATGCGTCACTTAAGGGAAGTGACGCATGGTAGGGCGTCACTAAGGTAAGTGTCGCTATAAGTGTCGGGTATGGGTCTAGGCGTCACTCAGGAAGTGTCGCTATAAGTGTCGGGTATGGGTCTACGCGTCACTCAGGAAGTGTCGCTATAAGTGTCGGTTAACGTTGTTGTGCGTCACTAGTCAAGTGACGGTAGAAGTGTCGGGAAAAAGGGGCTTTACGCGGCACTTATGCAAGTGACGCATGATTAGGGCTTTTAGCGACACTCAATGCGTCACTTAAGTGACGCATGAAGTGACGCTATACTGCACTTCGTTGCGACACTTAGGTCTGTCAGCGAATTTTTGAGCCAAAAATGAGTTTTCGGGCTTCCGTTCGGTCTGATTCTTTTACCCAACCCTTATAAGGACATTCTAAGCTTAAAGAAACAACTAAAACTTAAAAATACTCAAAATCGTAAGATTTCGGGTTTTTGTCGGAAACTTACAAATCGTCTCGCGGAGAATCCGGAAAGATAGAAATGTAGATCGTTGCTTCGTGGTGATTTTCTTCCAAACGGCCAAGGTGATTTGATGATGTTTGAGTGGGTTATTTGAGGGTTTAAGGTGGTGATGGTGATGAAAATGAAGAAAGAAAAAAGAGAGAGAGATAGAGTGAAAAAAAGAAAGATGAAGTGAAGAATGGGGTGGGGAGGTGGTGACCTCACCCCTTGGCAGATTTTTGGGTGGGGGCCCACCCATGTGTGGGTCTCCACTTTTTAGCTCCGTGCATTCGCGCTCCGTGCGGTGTTCGTTTCCCGATTGTTTAAACGTTTAATATTTATTTTAATTGTTTAAAATGTAAGTTTTAAAATACGAAGCTTATTAAATAAATTTATTAAAGTATTTTATCAAATACTTAATAGTTCAATTGGTTTTGTTTGTTTGCGCGTTAAACATTCTAATCGCGTAGGCTTTTAGTTGCACGATACAAAACATGTATGAATTATCATCAAAATACTATTTTAGATATAATAACGTTAGTAAATAATGTTATCTTATTTAATAATTCTGTTCACCAACGTCCGTATAAAATTGAATCGAATTACATTCGATTTTAATTGCGTACGATTTAATCAAATCGTAAAATTGTATATATTCAACAATATAAAATCCGATACATTAATTAGCCTAACACAGAACTAATTACATGTATTAACAGTTGATTAGGCACTAATCATTAGTCCTAATTTGGCGGGTGTTACACATGTCTTAAACGCTAAGATTTCTCATAATTACAAATAAAAAAACAAATACTTTTTACACATCTCCATGAAAGTTTATCATAGCAATAAGTTAGAAAAACACAAACAATACAGAAGTAACAAATAAAAATAAATAATAAATAAAATTATTAATATAAGATTACATTTATACATATAACATAGAGCAAATGTTTACACATATACATTTTTAAAAACATAACCTAAAAACTATAAAATTGAATATGTTAGGAGTGTCAGGAATTGACAATTTAATTTGCTTCAGAAAATTGCAAAGTTCCATGAAAAAAATAATGGAAAGCTTAATGATTTCTCATGATATTAAACAAATAGTAAAAAGTTACATAAAATAAAGAGGTTAGCAAATTATTTTGTACCTTTCATTTCTATTTATAAAATGGGTATGTTTAACATCTTCATCCATGAGGTATCCGCTAACATCATTATTATCAATCAAAATCGGATCTACAACAGCATAAAACATATAAATCAATCAATAAGAATCTTATAAAAGATTTGGATGTATTTTATAACTAAAAACATTTAGATCCAACACACAAACACCGTGAAACCCATAGTTCTTTGCAAAACATTGATGTCTGACGGTTAAAGTAAGAGAGAGAGGATGTGGTGGAGAAGGCGATGGTGAAGTGGTGGTCTACGGATCTTTGTTGTCATGGTGGTGGATGGCGTTGGCGAAGTGGTGGTTTATGGATCTTCGTTGTCATGGTGGTGGATGGCGGTGGTGAAGTAGTGGTCTACGGATCTTTATTGTTATGGTGGTCGTTGGCTTTTTATGGCGGTAGCTATTTTTTAGTCGGAGGTGGTCTAAAAGAGAGAAGACATAATTTTAGGTGTGTGTTGTCTAGATAAGACAAAAATGTGTGTGTTTTTAGGTGGATTAGTATGTGTTTTTTCCTTGTGTGTATAGTTTTTATATTACAGAGGAAATGCATGTTGATTGGATAATTCAAGTTTGACTTGGATCTAAGAATTGGCAAGATAATAACCATCCGATTGATTGCTTTAGAAATAGGAGGTCAAGATGTTATCTTGACTTAAATATAAGACGTCTAAAAATAGAAAGGGGTAAATACATTATAATGTAGTGTGTGTGTATATATATACTAGCTTTGTACCCGCGTAAAGCGGCGGCGGTAAATAATTTTTGTACGATACATTAGTAGATTTCTTCTTTTCTAAGAGATTTTTTAGAAGTCCACAAACATTTAAGCAGCTTTTGAAAAGGTCTAAGACGGCACCTAATTTTTGGTAGCTTGAAGTTGTTTTTATCAAATTCGGAAATATCTAGTTTTGAAGCTATAATCTTTAAAAGCATAGTTTAACAATTATTTCCATTCGAGATTATTAGTATTAGTATCCTTAGCTAATCAAACCAACCACCTCTAACATCTTATGATATACACTAAAAGTTTAACCAATGCACGACCCAGATTGAAAAAAGAAGGTTGATGTCAACTTTTTGCAATGTTGTGTGCATAAAAACCAAAAATATTGAATGTTAAAATTGTCAAAAAAAAACTTAAAAAGTTAAAAGAGGACAATAAAATTGGATAATATGAGAGTATTAATCAATTGTAAAATTAAAAGTAAATATAGTACAAAGGGTAAATTTGACAAAGTTGTCAAGTATTTCATGTCGTCAAATATCAATTTCTCAAAAGTAATCCCAGTAGTACATTTTTATTTAGAATTACCCGGTTTATTTATAGGTAAATACGTATATTCATGTAGTAAAATATCAACTTCTCAAAAACTCAAAGTAATCTCAGTAATACATTTTTATTTAGAATTACATTTTTTCACACAAGGTTTAAAACAAGCGTTAATTTTCTTTTATTTTATTTTTTGTCGAAAAAATATAATATAAATAAATCCCTTCAACAAAAGTTGAAAAAGATCGAAAAATACATCAAAATTTTAAAACAAAGCAAACAGCAAAAACTACCTAAGCTATCACAAAAGACAATAAGACTAAACAAGCGTTAATTTTTTTTTTTTTTTTTTTTTTTGCGAAAACAATATAATATAAAATAATTCCCTTCAACAAAAGTTGAAAAAGATCGAAAAATACATCAAAATTTTAAAACAAAGCAAACAACAAAAACTACCAAAGCTATCACAAAAGACAATAAGACTATACCTAAAAAATCTAAAGCTCAAAGCCATAAAATGTTGTAAAGATGTGCATCTATATAGAATTCCCAAGAAAATGAACGTAAAATGAGATCAACTCCACCTTCAATCAAAGCGTTAATACCCAACACTATTTTGTTTCAAAATTCAAAAAGTAACGTCTCAACTTTTGAGAGTTAAAAGTCAAACAACCGTTAAAAGTCAAAGTGACTGCCATTGTTATGTTCCGCCAAAAAATACTGTCGCGCGACAGGATTGACGGCTTTAATTTAAATCTTCTTTTTACAAATAATATATAGTGGAATAATATGTCAATAATAATAATAATAATAATAATAATAATAATAATTAATAATAATAATAATAATAATAATAATACAGTGTTTCAAAGAGTACACATTTCTCTCTTCAAACATATGCTCCCCAATTTAGTTTTAAAACCCTATATCTAGAATATCTATCGCCGACCTTTGCTGGAGGTCCGGAGGACTCTACACCCGCAAGTCACAATCCATATGTGACACCCAATTATATCTTCCATAACACTATAATAGTTAATAATATATATGTATATGTGAATGCATATATTTGTGAACATGCATGTTTATGTATTTTGTGACAATCCTCCATTTAGGGTATTAATCCTTTCTTAATTTCATGCATTACCTAGAGTAATTCCCTGATTAGTGAATTCAAAACAATTTCTATATGTTAAGTTTATGAAACTTATTATGTGATACGTGATATATTAAATTCGCAATTATATGTATATAATTACGGGTGAAATAAACGTACTAGACTCGACAAACTAAAATACAATAAAGTTGGTGATACAAAATAATTAATAATTCGAAAATTATTAATTACTAATATTAGTAACTTATATTATTGAAATAATATAAGATATTATACGAAATTAACATGTTAAAAGCCTACAATTCTAACCCAATTAAAATATCTGGGGAACATTCTCCTGTTGAACCATACTTCCTACGTTGACAATTTAAACCATACACCATCCTTTATACTTCCTTACACTCAATATCAAATACACACACACATAAGTTCCCACCAACTCAAATTATTGGTTTTCTCTGTTCCTTCTTCTTCATCCATCGACTGAAGCAACAACAGGAGATCTGAGCAGAGGCTATTTCTTCTTCTCCTTCACGATAATCAGCAGCACATCTACCATTTTATCATCATCAGCATCATTGTAAGGACTCCTTTATTTTCACAAGTTCTACTTTCTTTATGGTTATAGACATGTGTTAGTATTCACTCAACTTCTACATGTCCAAAACATTAACCGAAACGCAAATTAAATCTAGAAACTATGAGTTTATGTTCCTGTCCAGATTCTGTTTCCACTTCCACGAATTTTATAAAAATCATTACAACAACAAAATGGACGTTTCTTAAGCCTAGAATGTAGTACAAGAAGTTATCTTTCCAACAAAATTAGTCTCGTGACTTTTTGACTCCGTTTGCTACTCGAAAACATTTTTCTTCGGTGATATAGGTTTACTGTTCCGGCAGACAGGAATTTTCAGTAACTTCTCGAGACCATATCTTGAGTTCTAGACCACTAAAACGTATGAGACCAGTGCCAAAACCTCACATATTTTGTCAACTTTAAAAAGTTCTTCTATGACCATTTCCAGAAATGTCCGTAATTTCGTGTATAACTCGATCTTTGAACATATAACTGTTTTGGACCCAGTCTGACCACACCTTGAAACTATTTTTTTTTAAAATAGTAAATGAACATATAAAAATACCATAAAGTGCAGAAATAAACTAGACATATATGAGAACATGCGTGATTTTTGGTTAGGTATAAATAGGAAGAGAAATGCTCCAAATCGAAAGGCTCAACAAACTATAACTAACAGTGGTAACGAGTTATAACTAACAGTGGCAAAGTTATAACTAACAGTGGCAAAGTTATAACTAACAGGGGCAACAAACTATAACTAACAGTGGCAAAGTTATAACTAACAGTGGTAACGAGTTATAACTAACAGTGGCAAAGTTATAACTAACAGGGGCAACAAACTATAACTAACAGTGGGAAGAATATAACTAACAGTGGTAACAAATAACTAGCAGTGGAAAGAATATAACTAACAGTGGTAACAAATAACTAGCAGTGGAAAGAATATAACTAGTAGTAACAAAATATAACTAACAGTGGTAATGGACTAATTAACAGTGGGAATAATATAACTAACAATGGGACAAATTATAACTAGCAGTGGGAACAAGGAAACTATTAGCAGTCCTAACTAGTGTAACTCGTCACATGATACTTAAAAACACGATCATGAATTATTAGCCTGAATCTAAATTGGGTCAAAAGTTGTATTTTGTTAACGTGCCAAATTACTCGATTTTAATATTGGACCAAACAAATTGGGCCGAGCCCAACGGGCTACAAGATTTCAGAATGCAAAATTAAACCGGAATATATATAAGTGACGAGTTAAACAAGACAAATGAGATTAGAAACACGACAAATGAGTTATATATATAGTTGACGATTATAATTTATATATAGTTATACAAATGAACTGCGACAATAGTATTAAACAAAGTTATTTTTATAACTACTATACTTATGTTTTGGAAACATAATCAACAACAATGACAACTACATATATATATATATATATATATATATATATATATATATATATATAATATGATGACAAATGACATATATATTAGGATATATATATATTCAACTAATAAGTATATGTAAATATATATACTTATACGCAACGATTACTTCAACGCAATTATCACCAACAATTAAAATGTCATGAACATTTCAACTTAACGATTTATCCATATACTTATGTAAAGTATATTTAATTGTGTCTAGGTATTTGAGAGGCACGTTCGGACTACTGTGTATTACTAGCTGAAGCTTTTCTACACGTGAGTTCACAGCCCCTACCTTTTACTTGTTTTAAATGCTTTTAAAACCAGGGGTGGAAAACATGAAACTACGTGCTATTGCATGCTACTTGTTTATATAATTGCTTGACATGCTTTTATATCGAATTGATTTGTATAAATGCTTATTGCTTTATAAATCAACTGTTAACTATATGAAACGTTTTCACAACTATTTTGGGAATAAGACAACGAATCTTGGTACGATCCTAGATTTACGCAAGGTAGTTGTAGTGCACATAAGTCCCAGTGCTTGCAACCTATAACCATTAGCTAGGTGACTCTAGCCACTGAGTATACAGATAGTACTATCGATTTGACAACCCTCCCACTGATATAACTCGTTGGTCATTCCAACCACACGACGGCAGTCGTAACGAGGAGTGTATACTTACCGTGTTACTGAGGCAACAACATCAACTAGTCGTGATTTGGTTATAGTACTAGGAGTCGTACTTTAACTTTAAAGGTGTCGCTCACCTTAGAGGGATCATAGTCTATATTTCCCACATAACTAAACAACTAAACTACAACTTGATTTGGGAAGGGTATTCCCTGTGGTAACTAATAGGACAGGTGTTCCTACACATGATTTCTTTTAGGAAACGTTTACCTTGATTGGATAAACTTGGTTTCCCGACAAAACAACTTTTATAGGAAATGTTTACTTAACTGTTAAACCTGTGTTTCCTACAACTATTTATATGAAAATGTTTACTTGATTGTTAAACTGTATTTCCTGTAACTATTATTAGGAAATGTTTATGATTAAACTTGTGTTTCCTAACACATCGACTGATTTGTAGTAAGAATGACCTTCTTACAGTAAAATATGAAATGTTTTTTTTAATTAGAACACTTGTGTTTCCTGCTATACATATAAACATTATGTTTGTGTACATTAATGATTTATACAAAACTTGGTTTAACTACACATATACTAAACCTGTGAATTCACTCAACATTCAATGTTGACGGTTTACTATGTTTTTCAGGGAATTAGGACTCAGGTACTTCTGCATGCATAAAGGACGTAGGCAATCCCAGACTATTTATGATGCCACTGTTGGGACACTTGGATTTCCTTTGTATTACCAATTCTATTGGTTATACTTACGAAATCCCTCTTTTATAAACTCATGTTTTGTAAACTTATGTTGTTCTACAACACCACTACTTGTACGACTTTATAAGTCGTACCCTTTTGTAATAACGTTTAAACTTATGGCATCTTAAATTAATATGTTCGGTATGATCATATGCTCTGATACAATGAATGCATTATTGTAACGTCAGCACCCCCGCTGTTAAAACTGTAACTTAAAATGCTTCCGCTATCAAGCAAATGCTTCCGCTAATTAACTAAAGCTTCCGCTAAACCATAAATAAACACGATTACTGATTTTGGGGGTGGGACATATTTTGAGTGATAATGAATAAATATATGAATTATAAATTATCATATTTTGGGTGTTTATGTATTTTGCTCTTGGCTTGTAGCTACTTGCTACTTTTTACTTACTGAGTAATAGATAGACACAAACTAAAAGGGAAACTTTTTCTTTAAGATTTAGAATACAAGTGTTTTTTGTTTGAATATTTTTCTTCTTTTATTCCTGATAATAAATAAATAATAAATCTTGGAGAAGAAAGACAAAGCTAAATTCTAATTACATACATAATACATATAAAAGGGAAAAACATAATTACACAGAAACAAAAGCGATAGCTGAAATTGGTTGTACTACACCTGAAAATTTGACTGCAACCCCTACTTTGACTGCTGCTATCACTTTAATTTCAAGATTCGAAAAATCTTAACGAATATTATAAATTATAAAGTTACAATATTTTCGTACTTTATTTACAAAGTTATATTTTATGGATGGAGTAGTAGTTTCCTTTTTTTATTATTAATAATAAATCTAACATATAAGCACTCCTTAACTTCATTCGCCTTTTCTATATATGTAGAAACTTTTACCATGTTGGATACAATTGTTCTTTTTACAAGCAACATCTTAATAACTTTTTCATTAACAAAAATACATTCTCATTTAACTTTTTATTATTGCTAGTTGAAGTGACGGAGCTACGTGTAGACTGGATAGGCCACAAGATTTTTGTTATTACAGTATTTATTAACAATTTAACATTATAACATATATGCAACTTGATTAAGATTTGGTCCATCGAATCTTCTTACATACTAATTAAAAAGTTCATTATATGTATAACAATAATATAAGTGTCATTTATTTTTTACTTATACATCATAATATAACAATGAATTAATGATTCTTATTTGGACCTGTCAAGAAAGTATAAAGCAAATTGTCTTGTTATATGCATTTAGGTGTGTTCGTTTGGATTGACTAACATTTTGTTTCTCAAATGTGATTATGATCCATCCAAATAATTTACGAACAAGTTCCATTGTTATGTGATGTGTCTTTGCTTTTATCATCTCTGAACGACTGTAGAAAACTTCACAAATGTGGTACCTACAACATACATATCGCCTAGAAAGTTGCACTGCTATTTTCCTATTGATTTTATAAAGTTATAAACTTCAAGATTTCAAATTTTCAAAGTTAAGCAATTTTCAAACCTTCACAACCTGTAACTAAAAACAAAACAAAAAATGTAACATATGAAAAAACTCAATTTAGTGCAATATCAGTTACTTTCACATTTTTCTATTTTTGCAATATCACAATATACTTGTTACTAAAAAAAGAAAGAGATCATATTAAGAATTCATTCATTTAGTAGAAAAATAGTATATACAACATTCAATTAGTACAACATTGCACCCAACAATATACAGTACATGAAGTTCAATAACATTACAAACAATCTAAAATGAACTGTACAACATAGATAGGATGGATAACATAAAAATATAGCATAAACACTACTTTGTCCAATCTTTTACTAAAAAAAAATTCAACAATAATGAAAGAATTTAAGGAAACTTAACATGACTTCTATCGTTAATAGTGCAGGTGTGGCTGGTTTCATCAGCTGCGATGTAGCCATGTCGGTGGTGGTTACATTCGGTGACGGTGGCAGAAAACTGTAGATCCAACAACACAACAACAAAACCTTTTAGATCTAAAATTAATAACGATAAATTTAAACAAACATAACAACAACTTTTGCTCAAACATTATATATGTCAAAAAACTTACAAAGTATACGGTTTTTAACGGTGGTAGAGGAGAAGAATGCAGATGTTTGGGTTAGCTAGCGATGGTGGCTCTGTTTTTGTGTAGATCCGGATGTTTGGGTTAGTTAGCAGCGGGTTTACCCACAGTTTCCCATGGTGGTGAAATGACGTTTTCACAGAGGAAAAATAGTGGCGGCGGTGGTAGGATGTGCTAGTCATTACTGAGTTCGTGTTGGGTGCTGGTAGTGAGTGCCATCGGTGGTGGTGGCGTTAGGGTATCCGTGTGGGGTGGTGGACAGGTGGTTGTGTGGGTGGTGGGTAGAGAGATGAGAGAAATATATCTAGTTTGTGTTTTATAGTGCATAGTATGTGTACTTTTTTGCTAACGTGTGTTTATACACGAAGGTGAAATGTTTTATGGTGTGTGGTTGGATATACTATGGTGAATGGTGGATATGAGTTGATTAGGATTATGACATGATCTAAAGGCTAGAATTCAGGTAGATAAATGAAGGGTTAGGATTTGAGATTGGCTGAATTTTAAGAAAGGGGAAATGCATTATATAGGAGTAAAAGATAAAGATATATGTATGTGTGTGTGTGTTGTGAGGATCAGGTGAGAACCAGCTAGTTGTGAGAACTGTGAAAACTAAACATCTCCTTTAAGCGTGCTATTTTTTAAACTGCCCAGATCTTTCAACTCAAATTACTTTAATACAACTAACTCTTTAACACAACAAATTACAGAATTCAACTCTGTTTTTTATCATCTTCAAATTGTTGTAGGCAAATCTTGTATTTTCAATTTTTTTCCAGATGCGTAACTAAAATTATATACTACGTACAACATTGTGGTTTGCATATGAGAATAGCCAGATGCAATTTTATATAATTTTGCAAATTGGATGTAACTAGATATCATTCGACACATTTTTTACGAATACACAATTAACTTACACAAATAGATATAAGCAGAGGCAAGAAGAGACGAATGCATCTACTTTTTCATAGATGCATCATCAGATGCATAACTTCCAAATCAAAAAAATTAAAACTTCAGTGTCAAATTCATGGATACATCGGCTAAATCACAACAAATCATCAATAAAAAATTAATTGCTTTGTGAAGTGCAATAAATAAGACCACCAATTGATTCAACGGTGGCAATCGGTTGTTGACCGTCGTTGAACATAAACACGAAGACAAAGAGTGAGCATGAGAAGTAGATTGGAAACAACGAAGATAACAAATGGTGTTTTCTGGAACAGATCGAACGATTTTGATCGTGGGGTTACGAACAGATCGAAGAAGACGATAGTCACAAGTGGTGTTCGTGGATTAGATTGGAATCCGATAGAGATAAAAATTGGCGATGGTTATGTAAGTGCGTCTGATGAGTCAAACAATTAAAAGCCCAAACAAGTTATTTTCTTTTCTCATGTCCATGTTAGAAGTCCGTTAAAAAAATTAAAAGCCCAAGTTCTCACGGTTCTCATCTCACCGGATCCCTTATATATATATATATATACTAGTATAATACCCGCGCTATGCAGCGGAGTGTAGTTTGTTCACTTGTTAATTACTCGTGATAGTGAATTGATAATAGTAGTTTTCTTTATGTAGAGCTCGAGACTCGAAATACAATTAGTGAAAAGTAAAAGATATGTGAAAATAATAAAGTTATATTGTAAATGAAAATTGGGTAACTATTTATGGAATTGTTGAGTCTTAATTTTAAAAAGTTTCTAAAAATAAAATCTTAATATGCTATATATATTAGTATATATATTTATATATATATATATATATATATATATATATATATTATATGAGTAATGCTAAATAGATTTACTTACAAAAGGCTGAAGACAATTCGTACTCGTAACATCAGAATGACCCTTTTTCAGGTGTCACGTCAGCATCACCCACGCCCCTTTCATCTTCGTAACCCATAACACAAGAACGCTCATTTTCCCCCCTCTGGGACCCACCCACTAACTAAATTTAATTTTCATTTATATTTAACTAAACAAATACAATTTAATTTAAATAAAATACAACACAATAACTAAAATACAATACGATACAATAATTAAAATAAAATACAATACAATATATTATTGGTGGTGAAAGGGTTTGATGATAATGGTGAAAGTGTATGAATTTTGGTGGTGAAAATGATGGATGTAAGTGTAGTATATATAGATAAAGAAGTGAGTGGTATGGGGAAAAAGAAAATTTCAAAAATTGAGCATCGTTGGAGGAGCGTGACTGTCTATTTTTTATTTTAAACAAAAGAAAAAATAAGTGGGCCCCACATGAACGCTCGTTTTCCGCTCGTTTCTGTCCGCACGACGCCACCAGAACGCCGCGTTAGGGGCGTTCCAGAATCCGGATGTTCAAAACGACCGCCACGTTTGCACGTTACGAATGGTCTAAAAGTATGCATAATTTTCTGATTAGTTTAACTTTTTCTCTCTGCTAATCTCATTCAATCACTTTTTCTAATCCACCAATCGGATCTTTAGCCTTTAGGTCTATTTTTAGTTCCACAAATTTAATTCTATCTATCATTTTCCATATTTTATTTATTTATACAATAAGATACTCCCTCTGTCCCACCTCAAGTGTCCACCTTACTATTTTCGGTTGTCTCATATAAGTGTCCACTTTCATGTTGTAACCAATCAAAATGAATTTTAGTGGGTTGATATGTTATTTGATTGGTGAAAAGTGTAGTTAATGGAAAATTCTAAAAATGTATGCAAAGTTAAAGTGGACATTTTAGATGGGACCCAACAATTTGCTTTGGACACTTTAGTTAAGGGAGTACTATATACTCCTTCCTTTTAAAACATATATTTTGCTTTGGATAAAGATTAAAGACAAAATGTCTTTTAGGCTGACGTGTTATCAGTAGTACATACATAGCACCCAACAATTTTTTTATTAAATTTGACTATTAGTCATTTAAATATTTTATTATGATTTATTCGTATTCAAAATTGGGTTTTGCTAACATGAATCATGGGCACTCGTTAAGCCGTATTTAATGAAGTCTTAATTTCCTTAAATATTATTATTTGCATTTAATACTCATTAATTCAATATAATATTTACCTTCTTATACACATATTAACTACAAATTCTGATATTTAAGAAAATTTCAACTTCATTCAATACGACTTAACGTGTATCACGAACCACACGTTACCAAAACCCTTCCTAATTCACCTATCACTTTAATGCTATAATTGACAACCGTATTCACATTAAAATTTCTATTAAATTCCAACTATGCTTCTAGTCCTATCAAAGCCTTCATTCTTTTATTATCAAACGTGCGTTATCTGAAACAGTAATATTTTTTTTACCATTATCAGGCTAAGATAAAAAAAAATGTATCTTATCTTATCCATAATTATAAAAGGTATAAACCTTACTTTAGGTTAGAAAATTACACTACGTAAACTTGCATGACTATTTTTTTTTTATTTAATCTTCAATTTGTACAAATTTAGAAATAATAAAAAATAATATCTCGATTAATAAATTTCAAAATTGATGACTTTGACTTTGATAAAGGAGGGAACAGTGTATCAGTGGTCTATTCTAACACCGAGTTGATGTATATATATGGTGCTATACACACATATACATACACTCTCCGTTTCTATCTTTCCTAAAAGGTTTCTCCTTCTTCGTCATTATCCTTATGCATTGTATCATCTTTGACGATTCGTTACCTAAACTTTAGGTACTTTACTGATTTTTCTCTATATATTGTCATTTTATATTATATTTTTTTGTACAGAAACAATAATGGCTGCTCGGAGAATGTCATCGGTGCTTTCATCGTCTTACGCGCCTGCTCTCTTACGATCCTTAGGTATAACCACCTTTTGTTGATCGATCGATTCTAACTTGAGATTATGTTTTATCAGTAGGATCGTACGTTTAGCTGATCGTTATTCAGCGACGCCTTATTATGCTGTTGAATTCCACGATTTCGTTAGGTTTTGCTAAGATTTTTGAATTATCACGGACAAGAAAACTTCATTTTTCAGGTCATATTATTTTGACAGTTGACTTATTGTTAGGGTGAATGATTGATCTAGTGAAATTAGTAACAAATCAAAAGATTACACCTAATTATACTGAAATGTGGGCTTATCAATCAATGATAAAAAAATCTTATAATTGATATTGTCTGATTTTGGAGATCTAACTGTATAATTCAGGCCATTACTCTAGCAGAGGCACTAGCATTTCTGTTTCTAGGTTTGGTACATCTGCTGCGTTAGAGGAACCGATAATTCCACCTGTTAAGGTTGAGTATACCAAGCTCCTTATCGATGGCCAGTTTGTTGATGCAGCGTCAGGTATGCTTTCATGCATTGAATCATGATACTATAATGTGTATATTGTTGTTGTGGAACTCGGTTTATATGATGTTGAACCATCTGTACTTCAGGGAAGACTTTCCCAACCTTGGATCCACGAAATGGACAACTGATTGCAAATGTTGCTGAAGGTGATATAGAAGATGTGAATCGTGCCGTGTCTGCAGCACGGAAAGCATTTGATGAAGGTCCCTGGCCTAGAATGACAGCTTATGTAAGCTTTCTGGTTATTTATATATTCCTAGGCTGTTCTTTCCAAGAAATGTTTGTTGAACTGTGTTTACAATTTTTAATCTTTGGTGTATGTTATCAGGAAAGATCTCGAATATTGCTGCGTTTTGCTGATTTGGTTGAGAAGCATGCGGATGATATAACAGCTCTTGAAGTTTGGGATAATGGGAAGCCATATGAACAGGCGGCATCAGACGAAATACCTCTGTTTATTCGTCTTTTCCGGTATTATGCTGGTAAGTTGAGGTGGAATCACAATTATTGGTCGAAGGGTGGGAGTCTAGAATTTGATATACTTTGTCCTTTTATAAAGTTAACCATTTTGGTGCTGTTACTATTTCATAGGTTGGGCTGATAAAATCCACGGCCTTACAATTCGGGCTGATGGGCCACATCATGTTGAGACCCTGCATGAACCAATTGGCGTTGCAGGGCAAATTATACCCTGGAACTTCCCTCTATTAATGTATGCTTGGAAGGTTGGGCCTGCATTGGCATGTGGTAACACCATAGTGCTTAAATCTGCTGAACAGACACCATTGTCTGCCCTCTACGTGTCAAAACTTTTCCACGAGGTAATTATCATATATATAACACTTAAAATGTGTCTGGTAGAATTTAATTAGTCTGATTATTCTCATCTTGCTTAACAGGCTGGGCTTCCTCCCGGTGTGTTAAATATCGTGTCTGGTTATGGTCCTACTGCTGGTGCTGCTCTTGCTAGCCATATGGATGTGGATAAGGTTTGTATGAGGATAAAATCTAGTAATAGTTGGTTCATATATACTGCCTACATTGATCTTAATTTCATAGCTTCATTAATCAATATGCAGCTTGCTTTCACGGGATCAACCGAGACTGGCAAAATTGTACTTGGATTAGCTGCAAAAAGCAATCTTAAACCAGTGACTTTAGAACTTGGTGGGAAATCTCCTTTTATAGTGTGTGAGGATGCCAATGTTGATGAAGCTGTTGATCTGGCACATGCTGCTTTGTTTTACAATCAGGTTTTGCATCTGTATTTTCTGGAATAACACAGAAATAATTTCTGTAATTGGAAACTGATTTGGTTTGACTGTAATGCTATTTGCAGGGACAATGTTGTTGTGCTGGATCACGGACGTTTGTACATGAACGTGTTTATGATGAGTTTTTAGAGAAAGCAAAGGCTAAAGCTCTAGAACGTGTGGTCGGTGATCCCTTTAAGAAGGGTGTTGAACAAGGTCCCCAGGTATTGCCTGTTACAATTAGTACTAAAAATGTTTTTCACTTCAAATTGGAAATACTGTTTGACGAAGTATAAGGTGTTATTTTGTTTTGTGTTTCTTGTCGATACACTAGGTTGACTCCGAGCAATTTAATAAGATCTTGAAGTACATAAGATCTGGTGTTGACAATGGTGCTACGCTTGAAACTGGAGGTGAAAGATTTGGCTCTAATGGATACTATATTCAACCCACTGTTTTCTCAAACGTCCAGGTAATACTTTCAACCATCACGCGATAAAAAAGACCTATTTTATTGTATTTTGATCAATATAAGTGATAAGTGATCTTTTTTTTTTCTTTTCTTCCAATTAGGATGATATGCTTATAGCAAAGGATGAGATCTTTGGACCAGTGCAGTCGATTCTGAAATTCAAGTGAGATCATTTTTAGATAAATTATGCTCAGTTCAGTTTTTCTTGATTTATTTCATCTTTTCTAATTGCTTTATGTAACAGGGATACCAATGAGGTTATTCGAAGGTCAAATGCATCTCCATTTGGACTAGCTGCTGGTGTTTTTACACAAAACCTTGACACTGCTAATACCTTAACCCGTGCATTGAAAGCGGGAACTGTGTGGATCAACTGCTTCGACGTATTTGATGCTGCAATTCCTTTTGGTGGCTACAAAATGAGCGGGCATGGTAAAGAAAAGGGAATTTACAGCCTCAGTAACTACCTACAAGTTAAGGCTGTTGTTACTCATCTGAAGAATCCTGCATGGCTGTAGTTCTGTATTTCTTTTCTTTGTTCACATCATGGTGATATATTATTGCATACTTGAATAGCTCCTATCTTTGTTCCTGTTATCACTTATATGGTGCTGAAATAATATCAATCTTCTGACAAAAAAATTGGGTCTGAAAATTTTGTCTACCTTGTCATTTCCTGTTTAAGATGTAAGAATCATGTTGTCATGTAACAGGTGGCACATCCTACCTATATACGTAAATATGTAAGTTAAACGCCAAAAAATTCTATTGGAAGGAGTTGAATCCACGACTTCTTGTATTTGGTACGTTTCTGTTCTTTTTGTTATTATCTGAACACGTTATCGTCTTATATAGGTCTGCAAGTTAAGCGGGTTGGGTTATGAAAGCATGTAAGAATACCCATGGGCCATGGCCATAAGAGCACAAATTAGACACTTCATAAACAAAATATTATATACTCCAGCCCACCAAGAAGATTTTAGTATATGGATCGGGTAACTGGTTCCGGCAAGTCATCATATATTAAATTGGTTTAACTTGGGTTGGTTATTTTGACCCAAGTCTGTCATCCAACATATAGTTTGGTGATATTTGACCTCATGTTATACTAGTTGATAATTGTTATGGATTCATTTACCCCTCTTCCCATTGCATTTATATAGTTATAAATAAAGCCATCAGCCCATCAACCAAATTTAATTCGTGGGACAATGAGTCCTATCTAACAGTACGTCAATCACCATTCACCATCTTAACTAATTGTCTCTTTTAATGACCGGAAGAGACTGATGCCGATTATGACTCAAGTGTACCTATAAACATTATAACAGGAGACATATGCTTCATAGTGATCTGATTTTACATAAGACATATACTTATTCTGACTTCTGAGTAACTAGATTTTTGTTACATGTATAGTATCATGTATTACAAATCTGTGCCTCCCCATTACTCTTACCCAAGTTTCTACCGGCCTGCAACTCGTTTATGAGATCATTCATTGTCCGCCAAGATGACCCACCCTCCGCCATAGCTTCCTTTGCAGCCGAACCAACCTCCTTAACCTTTTCCCTCACTTCTAATCCCTTTTCTCCCTCCATCAACTCTTTCACCATCTTCTTTAACCCATCTGACATCACAAACCCCCTCACCGACCCATCACATGTCTCGAGCCGTAACCCGATCTTAATCTCCTCCGCAACCATCCTCGTGTTTAATGGTTGGTCAGCCATCATCGGCCATGCTAGTATTGGCACTTCGGCACATATGCTCTCCAAAACAGAGTTCCAACCACAATGGCTTAAAAACCCTTTCACACTTTCATGCTTCAGAATCTCCATTTGGTCCACCCATTCCCTTACAATCATCCCTCTTTGTCCCACTCTTTTTTCAAGCTCATCAATAACGTGTGTCTCATACTTCCTAACTACCCACAAGAAATTCACTTGAGATTCTTCCAAACCCTTGGATATTTCTTGCAGTTGTTCTGTTGAAATCTCTGCTTGTGTACCAAATGCTACGTATAGAACAGAGCATTTGTCAGCTTGCTTCTGGTCTAGCCACTCTATCCATTTGGGCTTTTGATCAGTTATCATTTGCGTCTCAGCCAAACAAAGGGGTCCAACACACCAAGCTTTAGGTTTAGCCTCACCATTCAAATAGTCCAAAAACATTGGCTCTAGCTCATAAAAGCTATTCGTAATCAGGCCATAGCTATTCGCTGAGGCTATCCCTGTCTCCATTATGAAGTCTAAGTAAGGGCCACTCGGATCACGCTGATTCAAAGGCTCGTCAAAGTCATTCCTAGTGACCTTGATCCATGGGAATCTTTTCAATGTGATTAAGTCATCATCTAACTCAGGTCCTGATAAGAGCCGATTTAAAACCACTTCTCGACTCACAGCCCCTACATAACTGTTCATACCATAAAACGCAAAACGAGGGATCCCAAACTTATTAGCAGACGCAAGCGTCCAACTAAGAAAGCCATCAGAAATGATGCACATGACATTTGAGAGACTGCTAAGCTCTTGCTCAAAATAAGGCTGCATAAGCTTTGTTGCCATAATAAAGTGCCTAAAGATCGATATAGAAGGTAGTTTATCAGTACTCTCTATACCTTGAGGTATTCCTTCAACATCATTAGGAAACGGAAGATCTATTATAGAAGTAAGACCATCACTTGGGGTCCTTTCAAGAAACTGAGCAATAAAAGGTCTATTGGTTTTCGTTGTGAAAACTGTGACCCTAATCCCACGAGCCACGAGAAGTCGAGCTAAATGAAGCAATGGGATAGTGTGGCCTTTCGACATCAATGGAAACAATACGATGTGATGAGGGGAGTTTGTTGAATCAATGACAGGAAGTATTGAAGTCATTTTTGTGTGGTGTGTTTGTTACTGTTGCATGGTTTGATGGGTATAAAAAGACCAAAGAGACGTAATAATTCAGTATATAAATATGTATACATGAAAGTTGGATGAAGACATTTGCGGATGCGTGTATTTCATGATATAAAGACAAATTACATAAAGCAATATAGTGCTATAGAGATCGCTGCATGCGGAATGGGTAACACTATCTCTGCTACCACTATTTGTGGCCTTTGTTCTTTTGAATACAACTCAAAAACATTACGGGTATCGGTCGAACTATATAATTTTACGAGAATATGGTATGTAGTGTTACCGTAATGCTAAGGCTAAAAGAAAGAAAAACTATTAAACTCTTTATACATTTACATAAATGACCTCTCATTTATATTACGTGTCTAATGTTAGCATTGATGCATAGGGTGAGGTTCAAATGAAAATATGAATTTGTGTGAGAATTAGGGAACCAATGATATCAAGCCATGTGTACAAAGAGAATGTTTCACATGTACAAAATTCATTTACCCCCAACATCAATTATCTCACAAACGACAAATCGAAAAATTATGAAAATTGCACCATTAAATTCGTTGTTTTATCCTCTTCGATTTGCCGTTCTTCAAGACATACTTTCGACGAAATTTTTTTTTCTTCATATTTTTTGGCGGGTTTTACATTTACTAACACATGTGTTAAAGTGTTGCGTTTAGGGTTTGGGGTTTAAGGGTTAAGGTTTAGGGTTTGAGGTTTGAGGTTTCAGGGTGAAACCCCAAACCTCAAACCCTAAACCCTAACCCCTAAACCCTAAACCCTAAACGCTTTACAAAACTCTAAGCCCTAAATCATTCTAAACCCTAAACCTTGAACCCTACTAAACCCTAAACCCTACTAAACCCTAAACCCTACTAAATCCTAACCCTAACCCTAAACCCTAACCTTAACCACAAATTAAATGTACTAACATTCACTAACACATGTGTTACCAATTTGTAAAACCCACCAAAAAATGGAAGGAAAAAAAAGTTGTCGAAAGTATGCCTTGAGGGACGGCAAATCGAAGAGGAGAAAACGCTGAATTTTATGGTGCAATTTTCATGATTTTTCGACTTACCATTTGTGAGATATTTAATTTTTAAAAATGTGGAGGAGAGAGAATAAAGTGACACATGACAGAAATCTGTTGGTTCCCTCATTCTCACTTAAAGTTGGTGTACTCATTTGAACCTTACTTTTGATGTATAATAAGAGTTTTGCTAAAGTGTGTCACAGACACGTGTCTAATGTTAGCATTAATGTTAGAAACAATACAGTTAGAAGTTTAAATTTGAAATATATAATAAGGGTTTTGCTAAAGTGTGCCACAGACACGTAATGAACATGTAATTTCCTTAAATAATAGAATTTGTAATTAATATTTGTATAGAAAAGGTTAATAATAAATTGAATGAATGACTATTAAATGGAAATGTTAACTTTTAAGAAAATTTAAAGTTCACTGAATACATTTTAACGTGTGACACGACAACACACGTTAGCAAAATCCTAATAATAATCACATCAAAATGTTAGATAGATGTTATTCATTAGTCTCAAGATGCATGTTGACTGTTGAAATTTGAAAACGTAGTTTAACAGAAATTAACTGTTGGTTATTAGTCATGTTTCACAATGAGTTCTTATTAATTGATAACCTAAAAAGTCGTTAATTAATCATCACGTACTAGATATGAAATAGATACTTTGTTTCCATCTGAATTAATAGTACTTCATTTATCTTACAAAAATTATCCCCCAAATATTTTTTATTTGAATTAAAATATATTAAATAATAAATATCAGTTTTACCTTTATATTCAAGATACGTTTACTTGAATTTATATATACAATAAACAATTTAGAGTAATAACTGAGTGTAAAAAAAGTGTGCTTGATAATTTTTAAAAGTTATTTTTTGTAAGTAAGGAATTATTATTATTATATAACATATATAAATCTAATATGGACGATGGATTAATTCGGAACAGATCAAATAATTCTTTTTACAATGTTTGGTTACATCTGTTTCATTAATGTTTAGCATGTATGTGTACCAAGTTATGGTATCATCATCATAATAATTACTCAATTCAAAAATGTTTTAATTAGCATTTGACTATCATAAATTTATCATAGACTTATATCTGCTTGTTATACTATAAGACTTCGTATGTAAATTCATATGATCATATCTCACATTGAAATAAAATTATATATATATATATATATATATATATATATATTATATAACAGAATACAATGGAGCAATCTGGACCCTAGATTGGTTTCATCCATAAAGATCCTACGGTTAAAATTATTTCCTTCATTTTTTTTCAATTTTTACTAGGTGAGGTTCCGCGACAACACGGTGTTTCAACATTTGATTTTTTAAATTAAGTTATTAAAAATACATGTCGGTTGTAAATTATATATTATCTAATTTGTAAATATTTTAGTTATAACAATTATCCATTTTATGAAGTGGCGGATAGTCAAACATTAATTAATATAATATACATATAATAAGAAGGAAGTATTGAATTATTGTAACCCATAAAATAATTTTTTAAAACTTAAATTAACTATGAATTCAGTGTAACTCAAATAACTGTATTTTGTAATTCAAACCTAAATTTCTATCCAAATCAAACATTGTTGTGATCATACACACACACACACACACACACACACACACATATATATATATATATATATATAAGCAATAATAATAGATTTTGAATAGCGATAATAAAATTCATATTCGCAACTTGATCTTTGTAGGCGTTATTTTTTAGCAAATCAATAAAACGCTCGATAACATATTTATTATCAAGTACATTTAAATCTTGTTATTATAAATTGAAAGATGTGTGTATGAAAAGGAAAAATAATATTTTAATATAAAAATGTACATTTAATTTAATACCATCAAAATTTATTGAATTTCATGATTTTCAAGAGGGTCTTTATCATTTAATATTTATATAGTAAAACTAAAATCTTATTTTGATAATGCTTTAATCAAAACTTGTAAAAATATAAAATCTATGAATCACAAAAAGAAAATAGAACAATGTTATTATGGTTGAATATGATATATGTCTATTGTTTAGTTTAATGTATATTATTTAAGGGATTGTTAGTTAAAATCATAAAATATCTTAGTTACATTATTTAAAGGATTATTAGTTAAAATCATAAAATATTTTTAGTTAGGATTTTAACGTATTCATGATATTACGGTTGTTTGGCTAAATGGATAAATAGTTTTTATTCATAATGTTAATAAAAAGTTCATGTAAATAATCAATATAGATAAATATTTCAAATACGATTGTTTATTTATAAATTACCACTTGAAATGTCATGATATTTAAACTATAAGGACTAAAAAAATAGGAAAGTATTGAAAGTGTCAATTTCAATAGTTGTGGATACACATTATAAAAATTGAAAAAAATGAAGGAAATAATTATAACCGTAGGATCTTTATGGATAAAATCAATCTAAGGTCCAGATTGCTCCATTGTATTCTGTTTTATATATATATATAAAGATAATGTGTACCCACAACTATTGAAATTGACACTTCCAATACTTCATTATTTGTTTAGTCCTTATAGTTTAAATATAATGACATTCAAGTGGTAATTTATAAATAAACTAATCGTATTTGAAATATTTATCTACATTGATTATTCACATAATTTTTTTTATCAACGACATCTGTAACACCCTCAAAATTCGTTGATTGAGTTTAGCGGAAGCATTTAGTTAAGTATGGGGAGTGCCACAATACACAGTACATGCATACGTATCAGAGCTTTTGATTACAACTGAACATAATGTATTAAGATGCCAAATGTAATAGTTACAAAGTTTACGATTTGTCAAATCGTACAAATGTAAAAGTTATTAAGTTTACATAAGTAGATTTCGTAAATATGATTAAAATCACTTTAGTTATACAAAAGAAATCCAGTTGTAAAAAGTTGGCACCCTATTCCTTCGTGGGTCGCCTATGTTCCATATGTAGGATGTCTTACATGCAGCTAATTCCCTGAAAAACATAGTAAAAGTCAACAACGAGGTTGAGTGAATTCACAGGTTTTATGTTTGCAATAGTTGAATCAAGTTTGTAAGCACAGTTGTTGAAACAAATACGTTCACAAATAGTTATTGCCTAAATAGTTAAGTAAACATTTTGTGGAATGTTATCCAAATATAGTTCGGTTGGGATGTTGCCCAAAATACAGTTTGCGTGGGATGTTACCCAAAATACCGTTTACGTGGGATGTTACCCAAAATACCGTTTACGTGGGATGTTACCCAGAATACAGGTTGCAATACGTTGCTGGTCGTTCTCCAGCGTTTCCAAAACAGTACCGGTCGTTCTCCGGTCTAAATACGCACGGGTCGTTCTCCCGTCCAAACTCGGCCAGTCGTTTTCTGGCAATAAATACTGCTGGTCATTCTCCAGCGACACACAGTACCGGTCGTTCTCCCGTCTACTTGGCCAGTCGTTCTCCAGCGTTTACATAAAAGTACCGATCGTTCTCCGGTTTACCAAACAAGTTTTATCACGTTTATAGTATGAAAATGTGGTCTCATAAATACCAGTTTTGTTACAAGGGTTCAACAGTTCAAAGTACTCAAATCGTGCGAGTAAACAAGTATGATAAACAATCATATAAGCAAAAGTAGTTATGGCAATCAGTAAAACAGTTGACTATGTTTTCCACCCCTGTTCGAAAGTAATAAAGCAGTAAAAGTAGGGGCTGTGAACTCACCTGTTGAGTTGAGTATGTTCGAGTGCTAGCAAAGCCTAAAGCCCAATAAGTCTAGTCGAAATCTCCTAACGCCCTAAACGTATGAGATTTTAATAAGTACGTGGATGTCTAGGTCGACCATCCATGCTAGTGTTCGTACAACCAAGTTATGTCCAATTATTTGTTCGATGTTTATGTTTGAAGTTTTGAAAATGTATACGACTCGTTGGTGATAGTTTGGAATTGAAATTTCAATATTATAAGTGTGTTTGTAATGTTTATAAAGTTCGTGTATCGTATCGTATGTAAATATTCATTTCCGGTTAAGTTCGACACTTAGTGGGAAAAAGATTTGCAAGTTTTATGTTTTATGGGTCACTTAAGGGCGTCACTTGCCTTGGGGGTAGCGACACTTAGGAAGTGTCGCATAAAATGGAAAATTCTGCATTATTAGCGTCACTCGAGGAAGTGACGCATATAGGGTGTCACTTAAACAAGTGACGGATACAAGTGTCGGGTCTAAATCAGTATACGTGTATAGGCGTCACTTAGGCTAGTGACGCACGAAAGTGTCGGGTAGAAGTGTCGGTGTAAGTGTCGGAAAAAGAGGGTTTGTAGCATCACTTGGCGAAGTGACGCAAAAAGAGGGTTTTATGCGACACTTAGTGCGTCACTTAAGTGACGCGGTACTGTTTTTAGGCCTGATGCGTCACTTAGAACTGTTCGTATATCAGTTTGTAAAAACGAGATTTAAGCTTCAAATTGAACATAATCAGTTGATAAAAATACTAAAACATGGTATATTAAGTAGTATAAACATGAGATATCAAAGAAAATAGCAAGATTTAAGAGTTTGCGGGATTGTCGGGATCTTACAAAGTTATCGCATGGGAAATCCGAGAAGATAGGAAGGTAGAGCTCGACTCCGTGATCGTTTTTCTCTAAATGGACTCGGTGATTCGATGCGTTTTTTGTGTGATTTGTGATGGGTTTTTAGAGAGAGAATTGAAAGAGAAAAGGGTGGTAGAGAGAGAGAGAGTAAAAAATGAAAATGAGGTTGGAAGTGGAGGTGGTGGCTGACTTTTGGAGTCAAAAAGAGGAGGTGACTTTGTCCCAATTTGTGGTATTTTACCCGTGTTCATTTACCCGATCGTTAAATATTGAAATGTTTTTAAATGATTAATTTTTAAATATGTATTCTATATATTTTTAATTGAGATATTTATAAACTAATCTAGTTGAGTTTGTAAAATCTTAAACTTTATTTTGTTTCTGTTTTACGTAATAAATGTTATTCGTCACGAAATACTTATAAATATTATCGACATAATATTTAATAAACATTAATGTTATTTAATAATTTCGTTTTACTAATTAATTTAGTTCATCAACAATCGCATATTTTGTCGCGTTTGTTTTAATTGTTTTTTACGTAATTACGAATAAGTAATACTATGCGTATTAACCAGTTGGGCTTTGCTAGACTTACCTCTAAAAGTAGTTGTGAATTCACTCAAAGTTAGGGGATTAACCTAAAAATGCGTGCAATTAACGTTTATAATTATATTGAAATTGCGGGGTGTTACAACATCCATTTAGCCAAACAACCGTACTATCATGAAGACGTTAAAATCGTAACTAAAATATTTTATGATTTTAACTAATAATCCCTTAAATAATATACATTAAGCTAAACAATAGACAAACATATGTCATATTCAACCATAATAACATTGAATATGGATTATTATTATCGATATTCAAAATCTATTATTATTGCTTATGTATATATGTGAATATATGATCACAACAATGTATGATTTGGATAAACATTTAGGTTTGAATTACAAAATAAAGTTATTTGAGTTACACTAAATTAATAGTTAATTTAAGTTTTTAAAAACTATTTTATGGGTTACAATAATTCTATACTATCTTCTTATTATATGCATATGATAGAGTATATGCTAGATATTATTGGTTGACAATCATATTATATAACAATCCGGTTCATGGTACAATTTCATTTTACTTAACTTTTTATTTACACAATTTATAAAATCAAATGTCAAAACCTCACGTTATCGCGGGACCTTACCTAGTTAGATTTAAAATATGTGATCGAAAGAAACAAATAAATTAAAACTCTATTACTCCCTCTGTCTCAATTTTATGACCTTCCTCGAATGTTTCAATATTTACATCCAAAAGTAGATATGTATAAATAACTATAGTTACTTTATTACTTCTAATATATAGATAGAACATAGAAAGTTGTGTAAATATTTAAAGGTAAAAGTGTAATTCAATATATAAAAAAAAAAATTAAAGTACGATGATTATGCTTTTTAAACTGTATATTTTTCTTATTTGTATAGAGTAAATATGAAACGGAAATAATATTAAACTGTGTGATATATTGGCATAGTCATATCTTATTTTTATTAGTATATACATAAGGCAAACTCTACTTCTTCTTAGTATGATACATGTCCTAAGCAAAAAGCACACGTAAAAGTGTAATTTCAATATCAGATAGTGTAATTTCTTAAACTTTGTGAAAACTAATACTCCATACTAGACACTTATTTCGGGACAGATAGAGTAAATAAATAAGTATGAAATCAAAAGTCATTAATAACATTACAAGTTGTAGCTTGCGCATCGCACAACCCTTATAATTTACTAGTTCTTTTATAAAGCGAATCGTCAAACACTATATTGACTATATTTATTTATGTTAGTTAAAATGTCTAGATGTGTAGGAAATATCAGAAATGCGACATTTGGAGAGTACGTAGTCATCAACTCATCGTTGATGTTGATATGTGGTCACACCCACCTCGTGTAACTAACGTCTTAGAGTGAACTATGTATATTTTATAAACGGATCGAGTAAAAATAATGAAATAAATGATTATTTATCTCATTTCGTCAAAGTAACGATAAATTAAAGGAAATTTATACATCACACGTACACGGTACACAGATGGCATTTCATCTCTATAAAAACGTCTTTCGTTTTGTTGTAGTGAGAAGATTTTAATTATTTTTATTTTTATTTTTATTTTTATTATTATTATTATTATTATTATTATTATTAATTATTATACACTACAGTCGAAAAGGTAAACTTTAATATAGAATATTATATAGGGTTTTGTTAATGACATTAAAGTATTTGAAGATACATACATATATATATAGGGAGGTTCAAATGAGAACCAACTAAAAAAGACATTGAGAACTACTAGATTACATGTTTATTCACATGTTATTAACTTCAATTATATGTGAACATGAATGTACATTTAATTGATAAAGAAAAAGGTAAAAAAAAATCATAAAATAATATCCAAAAACACAAAAAACAAATATATGTTCAAATGTAAACAAATCAGGTATAACGTGTATTTTAATACGTAATATTAGGATTTTTTGATATTTTTTTCTTTTTCAATCTAACCACTAACTAACTAATATTTAGGGGACATAGTGTTACTTATTTTTTGATATAAATATTATAGGGTAAACTGCAACTTTTGTCCCCGTGGTCTTTCCGTTTTGCTGATTTTATCATTTTACTTTTTTTTCTTGCATTTCCCCCTGTAATCTTAATTTTTGCAATTTTTATCCTTTTTCCGTTATAGTTAACAACTACACCGTCAAGTTAGAGTAAAATGACAGATACACCCTTAAAGCTCACCCCACCGTACGTCTTCATCTCCACCTTCAATCCAAACACACCAAATTACCAAAACCTGTAACACCACATATCACCAGTCCAACTTTAGAGGGTGTTTGGGGAGCTTATTTTTGTTGCTTATGGCTTATTACTTATAAGCAACTAAGCTGGAAAAATGAAGCTTATTTCAAGCTTATGAAATCTCTTTCACAAATAACCAAATAAGCTAAGCAGATAAGTTTATCCAAATACAAAACACATGAGCTTATTGTGTTGTAGTAAGCAAATAAGCTAATAAGCAAAAAATTTAAGCCCATCCAAACACCTTAGACCACCACCACAATCATCATTCCTACCACCATCAACTACAATTCTAAACCATCTCCTACATCTATCTAATTCCTCCACTCCCCCAACAACCCTAACTCAAAGACTAACATATTTAATTAACCACCGTCACAAATTGGAACCCAAAACCCTAATGATGAACCGCCACCATCACTGTGCACCTTCTTGAACCGCCGCTGTCGATTTATAAAAGTCGTCGTCTTTTTGCATACTGTCATCGCTTTCATTGTCTCCTTGCGTGGTTGGAATACAACACAAACAAAACCCTAGATCTGTTTGTGTAGCCCTAAACGAAGGGGATACGGTGGTGCGACTGATGCTACTGTTTGTGGTGGTGGTGTTGGTATTTGAATATAGTTTCAGGTGGGGGTCATGGGTTTTTAGGTGACGGTGGTGGGTAATTAAAACGCGATGGTGGTCATGGTGGTGGTTCTGGTCAGATCTAAATTATTGAACAAAAGTGTTTAATCTGAATAATGATAGGTGGGTTTTGATTTTATTTTTCATCCAGACATGTTGATGATGGTTTTAAAGAAATGTTGATGATATGAATTTGAATCATTATATACATGTAGTATCCGATGGTTGTTGAATCAAGTGCTAAATTGATGCACTTTTGTTTATAAAGCTATAATGATTTCAAATGAGATAGAAATAGGTGCTCTTTGTGAGTTGGTAGGTTTTATGCCATGAATTTTTCTTTTTGTAAGAATAACGGAAAGTAGAAGATAAGAGTATCTTCAACAAACGTTTTTTTTAAAGCTTTTTTATGAAAAAAAAATTTAGAATTTTTTTTCCATTGAAGTTAATGCTTAATTGATTAATAGATTGAGATTTCTCAAGTTTTATATCAAAAGCTTTTTAGTTATATAATTTTCATATTGCTCCCCTAATGTGGAAAACTTTTTTAAAAGCTTTATAAAAAAGGATTGAGGTGACATGTAAAAGCTTTTTTACATTGTAAATGTTCTAACTCTCTAAGGGTCATTTAGTGAGATTTAACGGAGTAATTTGACACCAAATGGATGGAAGGATAAAAATTGCAAAAATCAAGACCATGAGGACAAAAAATGCAAGAAAAAAAAGTGAGATGATAAAAACATCAAAAGTAAAAGATCACACAGAAAAAAAATTGCAGTTTACATGATATTATAATATTGTCGTTGAATTAATGTGTTAGGTATTTCATCCGTCGACTTTATATATTATGCAAAATAGCATGAAGAGATTTTTAGGTACTTTCAGCGGGGAAGTTGATAGCAATTTGTGTGAGAGTTTCAAATTAAACTCTATAAATAATTAAAGTTTGTTTACAAACGAAAGTTTATCATAAAAATTAGCTGATATAAAACTCTTGTATTAATTATTATTATTATTTCCATTTTTTTAGGGAAATATTTACACACTATTTATCACGAAAATATACATTAATCTTGAAACCCCCAACTTTCTTATTAGAAGGAAAACATGATACGCTAGATCAAAATTGGAAAGTTTCATTTTTTAGCCTTTTCAAAAAAAGAAATTTACTTACAGTGTATGATATTTACAAGTTTAATATATACAATAGAAGTTTTAAAGTGTTGACAAACCCAATAATAGTAATAAAATTTGTAAAGTTTTATACAACTAAACAAAGTTTGTAAAGTTTAATATCAACGAAATAAAAATAAAAGATATATACTTATTTGAAGTAGATCATATCGAGTGATAAGAATATAGTTAATGAAATAAAATCACGTTTATAACGTACATCTGTCAATGGAGTTGAATAAAATCACGTCCGTCACCGAACATCTAGAATTAAATAGTGTTATCATGATCGAGTTGCTTTTTAGGAACTTCTAGATCGAAGACGATGCGTGATGTGTTTCGTGTTACGAAAAGGGTCCATTCATCTGCTAATGCATCTATAGGTTGTCAGTTGTCACTGTTAAGATTTACGTGTTGTGTTACATCATGTTTTGTTACTCAATGTACACCATATACATTATTAGTACAGTATCATTTTTTATTTTATTTATTTATCTAGATTCCTGGTCGACATAGTAGCTAGGAATCAGCAGGTTCATATGTATGGTTCACAATATTCTTCCAGAAATTCATTAGGAGTTACGTACAGTAGGTTTTATTAAATTAGGGGTGGCTAGCTAATTTTTTATACATTATACATCGGAGGACTGTTCAAGAACAGGTAAACAATATCATATCACAAATTTGTAATATATTTATTTATTTTTAATCAATCAGTCCTAAATGCAACGAAGATTCTTTTTGTAGCTCCATAATTGACTAAAGATTGAAATATATATATATATATATATATATATATATATATATTATATATATATATATATATATATATATAGTAACGGGATCTAAAAAGAAGAAAAATTATGTGGAGAAGAGGGAGAAGCAATATGATTCACTATTTTTATTACTATGATTCATTTTTTTTTATTATAATTTATGTAATAAAAAATTGAATCATAGTAATAAAATACTGAATCAATATTGCTTCTTCCGCTTCTCCACCTAAATATCCTTCTCCCTTGATCCTAATCCTATATATATATATATTGGAATGATCCAGAGGGAAGTGCATTTTTTGAGGGAATGGGGGAAGTGTTGATTTAACCATTCATTTCATCTAATCAAATTAAGGTGCATCATATTATTGTGGTATGCACTTCATGGGAATTTAGTAACAACATGGAAGGATCAATGAGAATATGTCACGTGTACAAAGAAAACCTATTTACCCCTAAAAAAATTATCTCACAAACAACAAGTCAAAAAATTATGAAAATTGCATCATAAAATTTAGCGTTTTATCCTCTTCGATTTAAGATTACTCAAGGCATGTTTCTAACAACTTTATTTTTTTCGTTTTTTGATAGGTTTTACAAATTAGTATGCATCAAAATGCATAATATTAATACTTGTGATGACAAATGTTAACGTACATCAATTTAAAAATTGATTTACACCGAGTCAAATATAGCTAAATAATGAGGATTTGTTCTGATTGTAGTGGTTGTTAAATACATCACTACATTGTAAATCAATGTTAACATGCATCGTATTGCATACTATTAGTACTCATCAGCTTGTATGTTAACATGTATCAATATATATCAATACGAAATAAACTTATATTAAGATGCATCACAATATATACTATTATCAATCATCAACTCGTATGCTAACATGTATCGAAATACATCACTACATTGTAAACAATGTTAATATGCATCACCGTGCATACTATTAATACTGAAGATGGAAGAAATGATGAGATCATCAGAAACTATAAAGACATCAGAAACTTTGTATCAGCAGAAACTTATGTTATGTTAAGATGCATCACAATGCATGCCATATGTTAAAATGCATCACAATGCATACTATTATCCCATCAAAAAATGAAGGAAAAAAAATTCGTCGAAAATATGCATTGACGGATCTTAAATCAAAGAGGAGAAAACGCTGAGTTTTTTGGTGCAATTTTCATAACTTTTCGACTTGTCGTTTGTGAAATAATTTTTTGGTGTCAGAAAGTGTCAGAACTTTGATTGAGACCGTCGACAGTTGACTCTTTTATTTCTTCATGAAATATAGTTCTATTTACTTTTTACTGCTTAATTTAAATAGTCCAAATCACGTACTGTATTAATTATAGTTGCCTGCATACCATGAAAACAAAGTAAAAAACATTTAAGTATAAACTAGTAGAGAATCCGCGTAATACAGTGGTAGAAATGGTGGTGGTGGTAGCGGTGATAGTGCAAGGTTGATATAAAGATAGTGGGAGTTGATATATACAACACAAAAAGTGATATCCACACCATACTGTACAAGTATTCAAGCAGACAGTACAAGTATATCATTGCATAGTTGTATTGTATGTATCAAGTTATGTGTTGCATATATCACTACCCAAAAATAATAGTGTGTATGTAAATAGGTTCAAGATTAATTTTTGTTTTGTGTTGAATTTTTTTTAGTAATATTAATGCTAATAATTAAAGAGAAAAAATAATTCATATGGTATGATATTTATTTTTGGTAATTATTAGTGGTTTAATTGGAAAGATTGAGATAATTAATAAAAGGGTAATATATGTTATGAAATTCATGGGCTTGTGGATAGCTCACCTCTTACCTACTAGATTATTAGGGTTTACTTCAATCCTTATATAAACAAGTCATTTGTAATCATTCTACATTAATCACTCAATAATATTTCTCGCTTCCTCCCCACTTATTGTTCTTGTTCTTTCATTTTACAATACGTTATCAGCACGAGTTGACTCTATAAAAAAAACATGTTGATCTAATGAACTCTTTTGTAATTTACAAGAACAAACAATGTTCTATTGTGATTACATAAAGAAAATCAAAAACAATACCTCAAGTTATTGTTATAATGATACATTATGATTCTCTAAAATGAATCAAATAACACAACATCATGTTATTGTTATTTTTATTTTTAAGATCATCAAGATCTTCAATGATATTCATAAAGAGAATCGAAATGAAATAACATCAAGTTATTGTCAAATATTTAATAATGATTCTTTAAAAAGAATCAACATACAATACCTCAAGTTATTGTTATTATGCAAACAATGTAACCTCATGTTATGTTATACATATTTCTAAGATTATTAAGATCTTCAATTAATTCTTAGAAATAATCGATAATCGACATATACAAAAACATGTTATTATTCTAGATCTGTAATGGATTTCCTCAAGAAACTTAGAAATTAACATAAAATCATCAAGATCTACCGTTATCTTTTAAAAGATAACTAGAAACTTACATAATATCATCATGATCTGTGATTATCTACCAAAAAATTTTTTTAGATAATTTCATATTATTGTTACCTTTTTTTTCCCTTTAGGATCTCAATTTTTATTTAAGTTGTTTTGAATTTTATTATTACATTTTATTTTTGTTAGCATACATGGAACTTCATAGATTACTATCATCATTGTAGTTATTAAACTTATCATATATGATAAAGTAAGTATCATCTAAATACTTATAATATTTAGAATCCGACTTCATTCTCTTAACATCTTTTTGAGTTAATAAAAGATTTATGTTTGACTCTTAGTGAAAAAAAGGGATTCTATTTCAATATTTCAATTTCAAAATTAATACTTACGGTCTAGTATAAACTATAGCTAGCTTATTATATCATATATCTATAATTGTCTAAGAGATTATTTTTTTCTAGTCGTCATGTCTTATCCTACTATATAAAGCACAACTCTTGACATCATTAACAAATATCTCCATATCTCATATGGACTTTTATCTTAAAATCTATTTCACTTCGAATAATTTTGAAGAATGATCTATCTTGACAAATAAGGTTTTTTATTTGACCATGATAAATCAATGATATTCCTCATCTCAATGAGGATTCTAAAGAAAATATTTTACGATGAAAGATCCGTTTTATGTTAAAACCTAGAAGAAATATTTTTACCATCAAAAGCAATTAATGCTTTAACACTCGCTTTAACTATATGCACCTCATGTTGCAATATCATGGTTTTGATTGTACGTCATATTATATGGCTTTAATTATAAAATAAAACGTGCAATTGAAGCACGTATGGCCATAAACTTCAGGTTTAATGGACCATGATTATTACATTAATTGGCAAGACCGGTGAGACCATCATACCCCGAGTCAATCATGATGCGAATGTATAAAGGGAACCTCAAGTTTCCTCAACATAATAATTTTACATTTATTGCTCTCAAGAAAAATTCATACGTACTATTGTTGGGACTCAATCCATTAAAATTCTGAAATCAACAAACGGGTATTTCATATATTCACATAATGGATCATTTAGAGTTTTAAATCGATGCATCGTCTAAATGGTCATGAAAATCGCAACCTAAAGTTTGAGTGACTAAGTAACTCGGTTAATGAGATTACGAGTACATATTTCAGAATATCAATTTTTATTTGATAATATCGGAGAACGTATATATTTTTTAAATACATCAACGTTTTCAGTTGATTGCAATAAGTGTACATAATTTGCCTTTGTTAAAAGGCTTAGCTGATTGCAAATCAACATCTATTGTGAGAGCAACAAAGCTATTTATGCTACGGGGCCATGTTAATATACATGCAATAATGTGAGTTCGCATCGTGCCAATAGAAATAGATTTGTCCCTCCTTATCATTCATTTTTGGTCCTGATAAAAAATCATATATATTTTTATTTTTTTGTGCGATATATGCTCAACCATAACGCACAACTATGAAACCAAAAGGGGAGATATTAAAACAACTTGAAGATGAATTATCAATATATAATATTGATCCTCATAGTATCAAGTATGAACTCGAAGTTCAAAGAGATAATTCATTTTTGATAGTTGTCAGACATATTTGTTTGAATGATAAGTTGTTAATGCTCCTATTAAAATGGCTAATAAGCCTATGTCACGTGAAACGTGAGTCGATTTCAAATTATATCCTCGAAAAAAAATGAGCAGGTTATTTAGATGGTCTAATCGAGGAACTAAAGACCTCAGTTCGATCTAACGAAACTAGACACAAAGGTTCAATCAGAACCTCTGGTAATGAAGAGATCTCAATAAATGATATCATGTCTAGAACAACGTGGAATCGATATAAATGAAATTGATGACGATAATACTATCATTATAATATAGCGCTAGCTATTGTGATATAGCATCATGAAATTATTTTTGCAAAGAATTGCAAATATTATTTGGCCAAGATAAAAAGATGCAATAAATTTATGAAATCTCTTCATACGAGATTTTTGGACTTATAGTCCATTTCATTAAGGTGTAATACTATTGTATAGCCGATCTTTATTCAAAAACGCAATGAGTATGAAACTACGAGATATAAGGCAAGAGTATTGATACTAAGACTCTTTGTTATATGATAACTCGCAAGTCTAGCTCATTTGCTATTTGAATCCCTCAAGGATATAAAATGCTTAAAGATGCTTCCACTTTAAACAGCCTCATGCTTTATATAAAGGTTCTTAATTGAGAACACCATTTACTCAATTTGAATAAGATCTTATATCAAATGATTGAGAAGATCTGATAAAGGCATGTTTCACTATTTATAATGCCTTATGCTTTTCATAAAGGGCTCTCGAGGACACTGTCGAATCAAATAAGTCCTTATATCAATTTGGGCATGATAGATTCTTTATTAAATGGACATTTTAGCCCATATTTTATATACATTCTTTATGAGTATTTTGCAATCCATACATCCTTTGAACTTTTTACAAGTTTCTAAAGGTGAATGAATATTCATAATTGAATATGAAAGAAATGTCTTGTAAAGATAAACGTTTTATCGTAGATAAAGAGTCATACATCCTCAAGATGTAGTGATTCTTTTAATGTTGACAATCCTAACCCCCAAAGGATGACAAATGTCATTAGATATTTATATTTCTCAATAGTCATAAAGGAGTTGAAAATAATTTATTCACATTTGTTAGCAAGATAACTTATTATCTATGAGAGGACATTCATTGTCTTACATAAACATAAAATATTTTTAAACTTAAGGATCAATACATCAATGATGATGAATCCATGACTTATCTCATAATAGTTGGTTTTTGCTCTTCAAGTTCGATAAGATGCTATTAATTGTCAACAAATTCACAAGTGATGTGATTATTAGGGGGAGATAATAAATGTTGCAAATTTTTTTCCCTTGACAATGGTTTTGTCCCACTGGGTTTTCCTGTCAAGGTTTTTAACGAGACAACAGCCCCTAACATATTAAAGAATTATGTATTCTTTTTCCTTAACTAGACTTTTGTCTCATCATGTTTTATCTAGTAAGATTTTAACGAGGCATAATCATCAAAACAATGGACATTCAAGAGGGAGTAATGTACACTAATGTGAAATGGATGTCCATACCTTTAAAATATTATCTATCTAGATATGTTTATGGATTCATTCCACCCCAAAGAAAAAGATAAACAGATCATTATAATATATAAGTCCACTTGGGGCTTTAATACACTTTTATACATTGCAATCAATCTCATATTGTGTTATATTTGTGGTACCCATGATATGAGATTATTTTACACAAAGAAAAAGCTAAATTTGGATACGCGGGTATTTGTCTGATCCACATAAGGTCAAAAACATGATATGTTTTCACCTGTGGAGACACCACAATTTCTTGGAGGTCGTCAAATAATGCTAAATTTATTGAGTTTTATAAATCCGATCGAGAAGTGTCTACTCAAGATCGACGATTCAACACATCCAAAAAGAATGTGGTCTCAAGACAATCAAAGGAAATCCAATTTATGATCTACAAAATGATGGAATCATTGATGTCAGTCAAGTCTGATCAAGCGATAATTTCACCGACTTATTTACAAAATCATTGCCGACAAAAATTTGTGAGCATCTAGTTCGAAAGATCGGTATTCGACGCTTGAAGGATATACATTAAATTTAGGGGGAGTATAATACGCAGTGCACTCTTTTTCCCTTCATCAAGTTTTTATTCCATTGGGTTTTTCTTGATAAGATTTTTAACGAGGCAGTCTATAGCGTATTGTAAACGGTGACTATCCAAGGGGGAGTGTTATGAAATCCATGGGCTTGTGGATAGCCCACCTCTTACCTACTAGGTTATTAGGGTTTACTTCAATACCCTATATAAACTAGTCATTTGTAATCATTCTACATTAATCACTCAATAATATTTCTCTCTTCCTCCCCGATTATTGTTCTTGTTCTTTCATTTTACAACAATATAGACTTTAAATTAGTGTTGGAGTCTAATTTTAAGAAAAATGTAAAGATGATTAATACTACCTCCGTCCCAATATAAATGTCTCACTTACTATTTTAGCATGTCTCAAAATAAGAGTCCTGATTTCCTTACGGCCAATCAGAAAAGAGTTTATGGGTAAAAATAAGTGTCCAGATGTTATTGGTAGATAGTAACTTTCCATAAACTGTATATATTTTTACAAGAGACACTTATTCTAGGATGGAGTGAGTATATAGTTAAGATATACTAAATCGGTGGCCTATATAATATCTCCACGTACGATCTTTCATTTCCTTCCTACATAAGCGACGAGAACTCTATCAAAAGTTCAAAACCATGGCCTCCAAAACTCCATCGTCACTTCACGTCCTTATATTTCCGTTCATGGCCAAAGGCCACATGATTCCACTTTTTCAGCTAGCGCGCATCCTTCTCCATCGTAACGCCACTGTTACTCTCTTCACCACACCCGCCAACCACCCTTACGTCACCACCTCCCTTTCCGACACACCCACAACCGTCATATCGCTCCCATTTCCAGACAATATACCCGATGTCCCTTCGGGTATTGAGAGCGTAGACAAACTCCCATCAATGTCCCTCTTTTTTCCTTTCGCTTCATCCACAAAATCCATGCAACCTTATTTTGAAAAAGCCGTCCAGTCACTTAAACCCTCGGTGACCTTTATGGTCACCGATGGTTTCTTTGGTTGGACGCTAGAATCGGCTAACAAATTTAATATTCCACGGCTCGTTTACTATGGTATGAGCAATTTCGCTATCACAGTGACCTGCGTCGTCGCTCAAAACAGGAATCTATTCCACGATAAATCTGAATCTGAGCGGGTCGTTGTCCCGGAATTTCCGTGGATGAAAGTGACTAGTACTGAGTTCAATGATGTGTTAAACGGTCATGATGTCAATAGCTCTTATGCTCAATGGATGCAAGAAGTAGTACTTGCAACAACAAAAAGTTATGGCTTGGTTACCAATAGCTTCTTTGAGCTCGAACCAGAGTACTCGAATTATTGGAACTTGAAGTTTGGACCAAAATCATGGTCTATCGGTCCTTTTTGTCTTGATCGGAAACAAACCAAGACAGAAAGTTTTTCCAGCGATAGACCCTCATGGATGGTCTGGCTGGACAAAAAACTTGAACTCGGAAGTCCAGTTTTATACGTGGCATTCGGATCACAAGCCGAGATATCTCTTGAACAAATCAAAGAGATTAAGCTCGGTCTTGAAAAATCCGAAGTCAACTTCTTGTGGGTGATGCGAAGAACCGAAAAAGGATCTAATTTAGGGTTTGATGATGGGTTTGAAGAGAGGGTGAAGGATAAAGGGATTGTGGTTCGAGAATGGGTGAATCAAAGGGAGATATTAGAGCATGAGATTGTGAAGGGGTTCTTGAGTCATTGTGGATGGAACTCGACGTTAGAGAGTATATGCTCGGCGGTGCCGATTCTGGCGTGGCCATTGGATGCAGAGCAGCCGTTGAATGCGATATTTGTGGTGGAAGAGATCAAGATTGGTTTAAGGGTAGAGACATGTGATGGGAGTGTCAAAGGTTTTGTTAAATGGGAAAGGTTGGAGAAGAAGATAAAGGAGTTGATGGAAGGTGTGAACGGGAAAGAGATGAGGAAGAAGGTGAAAGAGATACGTGACGCCGCCGTGAAGGCGGTGGAACACGGCGGTTCGTCATGGCGGAGTTTGAATGAGCTCATTGATGAGCTTCAAGACAAGTCGGTACAGGCATGAAGTCTACACGTTAATTGTCAGTAGTAGTCAAATCAAATGTACGTGTTGCAATTTGACTCGCCAACATGCATAAAATATCAATACTCCGTATGTAGTAAAGTTTCTAATATTTTATTTACGTTCTTTTAATTTACCTCGTACACAAAATTAATATTACTCGTATATATAAAATAAAATTTAGGATAAACCGATTCAGCTGGGACGAAGCTAGAATTTATAAATTGGAAGCATGTAAAATCAATTATTTGTTCAATTTTAGAAGGCAAAACTTATGAGTATTGAAAATAGATGTTGCTTAATTTTTACTTTTTTACCTTTTTAAAGACAATATCATGTACTATATACTTGGACTTCCCCGCCTACGAGTTTCCTTGTTGGGCCTGCCCCTGCCCCTCCCAGGGAAACTCTTGCTAAAACCCATAGCTAACAAAATATAGCGTCTATTGTAGGTGTATTGTGATGTTGTTGTCTTGTTAGCTAGGGTTTTAACAAGGGTTTCCTTCCTTATAAAGGGGAGTAGGGCAGGACTAACAAGCAAGCTCATAGACTGGAAAACCCAATTATATGATACATGATCAGACAATAAACTCACACACACCACTATGTGTATATAAATTTTCCCACGAAATTTACATACATCCACCCTGAATTTGAACGCACAACCTCATGGGTAGAAGGTCATATCGTTATGTCATTGGCCTTTTATTATACTCGTTGCTTAATACTCCCTCCGTTACAAATTTAGTATCCACAGAAAAGTACACAGTTTAAGAAGAATCATCATAACACTATATTTTTTTGATAAAATTATATCGTTACCTTCAACTTTTAACAAAACATTTTATGTTATATATACATTATTGCGGGTAATGAATGATTTAATTAATTTTACCTATTTTTTTTTTTAGAAAAACAAATCTAAAATCTAACACATATACAACTTACTGTTTGAAGTGAAGTTTAAACCCCCAACTTTTAGGTTGTGAGATCTCTCTCATACCATTAGCTTAAAAGCCCTTTGATAGATAAAGTTAACATTTTACCTACAATGTATATATAACATTTTGTATGTTATACATACATTATTAGGGGTAATGAATAAATTAAGTACCTTTAAAAAAAATGAATAAATTAAGTCAATTTTACGTATCTATTTGTAATTAAAATGACAGATTCAAAATAGGAAAGACGAAAGCATTAAATCAGTTTTCACTCGAAAAGTTGTCCAAATAATAAATGGACGTCCAAATCAATAAATAACCACTGAAATTGATGAAAATGACTAGTCAATTATAAATCTCCGTCTTAAATTAAGCGTCTAGTATCAATTACAATTGCAGACAATCTAAGGGAGTTAATGGAAACAACAAACAAAATAATGCATCCACCAAAATTAGAATCATTAAAGCTTATAGTGCAAACAGACTAAAGCACAAGTTGGTGTACGAATCAAACGTTTTATTGTATTTATGATTTATCACTACCCATCTAAGAAAGTAACACCATCACACTCTGAGATCTGAACTACCATTGAAATTCATTTTTATTAGTTAAAAGTTTAAAATTGACAATTATAACACAGATTTTACATTCCTCTGTTCATTTTAGCAATGGAACTAGTTTTGTAGAAGGCTGGAAAAATATAAATTTATTGTAAAATTTAATATAATCAAGGCATTGAAGAAACACTTGAATTATTGACGGATAAATAAAACACATGGCAACAATCATTAAGCAAATGAATCTGGGTAGATAACAAATATCAACACAATCACATATCTATATGTTGGGTTTATAAAATTTTGCTATATTTAACAAGTACAACTATTACTGCATGATGTACACTCTGGTAATAGGTAACAACACCAACAATAAACCTATGAAGAGATCAAAATAACCTGGTGACAGCAATTTCTAACAAAATGTAAAGGACGTGGCTTACCAATAATGAACCATGAATGTTTAAACATATGTGAAGAAATTATGTATGATATACACCTCAACAGACTTTTCAAGTGAAACAGAAACCAATTTTCCATGTTGCCACGTTGTGCTAGCTATGAGCCTGTAACAAGTCCCTCACGAGCAACATTAGTCACTCGAAGGACGGCTTGTGCACTTAACTTTGACAGATTTGTCTCACAAAACTGCTCCCAAGTAAACGCCTTTGGTTCCTCAGACGGTGCATCTGTTTCTGGTTCTAAAACAGGCGATTTTTCATATGCGGTCTGCAGCTCCAACAGGAGTGCACGAGCAGCCTCTCGTGATTCAGGTAGCTGGTCACTTAACTGGGATGCAGCTATTTGAATCAGTTTGTCCATCCCATATGCTTTCATTTCACCCGTACCCTTTTCAAGTTTAAACAAGAAAAAATGTCAATTGTCTAGTAATGAATCGAGATAACACAATGTCACAATGCATAAAGGTTTGCCCTTTTAGAGTATTCTGTTTGGTACGAATAATATAAATTGGATTCTTACCAGTCGTGGCACACAACGGGAAAAGCACATTGACGCTTTTGCCCTTATCCGAGGATTGCGGTTCTTAAGATAAGGTTGTAACTTCGGTAGCAAAAGAATGGCGGAAACCCAAGTTGTCAAGGCTACTAACGCCTTTTCAGCAGCCTCACATACAAAGCGTTTATCTTGTGAGGACTTGAGAAGAAGTTGTACGAGCTGAAACAAACAAAATAAGAAATAAACAACCAAATAAATGAATTTAAGAACAAAGAATGGCTGTAAAGTATGTAAAGTTAAGTAATAATTACCAAGGGATCCAATAAATCGATAATTTGGTCACCGAAAGTTTTGAAAATGTCTGCACAAGTCATAATACTTGTTTTACATACAGCACTTCTTGGATTCTTCAAGGATTTTACAATGAGGGGAATCACTTTGTCCCTGTACTTTCATTATCACAGTAATGAATACATGTATAAAACTACAAGAAGCAAAAACATAGATGAAAGAAATAAGACTCACAATATATCATGCAAGGATTCCTTATGGTATATTGAGCAACGCCTTACATTGATAAGCGCCTCACATAACAAAACCCAGTCTTTAGATTCTAAGCCAGGTACTAGCATCTGAAAATAGAACCAATGCATTATCAAATTTTATCAAAATTATTTATAGGATATACAGAACCATCCCATTTTTACCGGGATATGATATGTGCTGCCAGCAGACACGTATTACGTACCGTTAGATGTTGGACCGTGTGTCATACATGCTCCAAGTTTTATAGTACAAGGATGGATCATGGTCAAACATGTAACTATAGAGATCATTTCCCATTTTTAAGGGGTGTTTGGGATTGCTTAAATAAGCGCTTATCTGCATATTTGTTTATTTTAACAACAGATAAGCAGATCCAAACACCTATTTAAAAAGTGTTTATCTACTTTCTTACCAGGGAATAAGCACGTAAAAATAAGTAAGGGTGTCACCTACTTATTCTTTTAACATATAAATGCTTTAAAATACGCAAACCCAAACACCCCCTATAATTCAAATTTTAATCGAACCTTTAGACTCTTATCAACATCTTCTAAATCATCCAATTTCTCAGACTCGATATATTCCACTTCAACAACCCCGACCTCAACGGTACAATCAACTGCCGTGTTCCCATTAGTAGGTGGCCGAACGAACGTATCCCCAATTTTTATCTGTTTAGGTTCCACATTTTCATTCAAACGCTCGATGCACGGTTTAAGCAACAAATTAAGATCGCTGTTACTACTATCTGACATCATCATCATATCACTGAAAGAAACTGAACAATTAACACTTAATGAATCGAACAACTAATATAACAGAATGAAAAACAATGGTGATTAAGTTTGACATTACCAAATCGCTACCAGGAATTGACAGATCGAAAACCGGAAACCCTAACTGCAATCAGTAGACATGAAGACAATAAGTTGAGTGATGCATATATTTGGAATCAAATCATCAACCAATCGTATATCGTATATATAATAATAATGTACGCGATTATTATACACATTACATACACCCATCCCTCAATAATGCAAATGTTGACATACAGTTGAAAAATAGAAATATAATAAATTTAGCATACCTGAATTCTGAAGGAAAAAAATTGATGTGAAATTGATAAAATGAAAATGTTTTAATAATTTGCGAGGGAAATTGGGGTTTTTGGAAGGGGGTTTTGTAAGAAAAGGATGACGTCAGATGATGATGTTGGTTACTTAAGTTAGCCGACCTGTGCCGGCAAATAGGAAGTTTTAAAGAAGTCGCTGACGACGACGGGGTAAAATGGGGTGTTGAATAGAGAGGGTATATAAAATATAGGACGGGTGATATTTCCACCGTCTAAAATGATAACTTCACCACATGTACCTATTAACAGATTGTATAGTTTAACATGTTAATGTATTGCATGCATATGATAGATTTATCACTTTGGATGGTAGAAATATCAATTGCCGAAGTGATGATCGTCCAGTCTTGCTTCAGTGTTCTGTTATGGTTTCTGATTTGTATTTCAGCCTTTTTGTAATGGTTATATATGTCTGTATGGGTAGTCATTGGTCTAGATCCATTCGGGGGCACTATCAAAAATGATATAGGGTGAAAACCGGTAACTCGACCTCTATTTTTCAGGGATTTTTTTCTGGAATTTTCCAGATTTTTTTCATCCATTTTAATGCCCTTGCAGTTCGAATCTAGAGTTAGAGGGTCTACTTTATTGGTTTATTTAACGGTGTATGTAAAAATGCTCATTGGTGTTCTACTAGTATCTTGCTAGTAGAGAGTTATTATATACAAGTCTGCCTTGGAAAAAAAAGATATATAGAAAAATTGTGATACTAATGTGGTGGCTACTGTGCTGTCGCCTGTCGGTCCTCTATTTGATAACCTATATTTTGATTTTCGTATATTGGTCCAAAATTAATACGAGTATTTGCAAGTTTAAAATGACAATTTTTAATGGCGGGTTGTTTTAATTAACTACTTGGGGAGTAGTCGGCTCGAATTTCACAGCAAGTACTCGGCCTATGTAAGAGTTCTTGAAAAGTACTAGGATTAGTTTTTTTTACATTTAGTAATAAATTTCATAATTATACGTTTAAGGATAAATTAAAGAGTGAAGATGGTTGGTAAAAAACATGAAAGAGTGAGACCGAAAAAACACTAACTTTATAACATTTACTCAAATGTGGACCGAGTTTGACCTAGAAATCTCATGTTTGACCGAGGAGGTTGACTGATTATTTTTTTAGTTTTTCGCGTTAACCTGAGTTTCCAGTCGTCCCGGACCACCTCCGAGTCACGAGTACTAGGCGAGTACGAGTACTCGCCGAGTTGGGCAAGTTCTACAACCCTGCCTGGTAGTCATTGATTCAACTGGTATTATATCATATTTTAACTTTTTAAGTATGATTCTTCACAATATAATTGTTGAAATTTCATAAGTATTATGGATTTATGGTATAATTGATAAGGATCATCACATTTAAAAAAAAACAGATCGGTATTAAGACTTATTCAAATTCCCATAACCACACCTCACTGTCACAAAGTAGCTAAACTAAACCTTCTTTTTTAACTTTTATTCAGAAGCATTCGGCACATCAGTCAACGCAACTAACGGGAACTCGCCATATCGTCGAAGCTAGCAGAATTAGCGATACTGGCTTGCTAGTTCACCCTCCTTCACAATGTAATGTTGGGGCTGAAAGTCTTCTCCCTTAAAATAATTCTCCAGCATTTCCTTCACTCCAGCCGCATATCGCAACTGCACATTTGACACTTGCAAGTTACAACGCCTGCAATTGCGTCAAAAGTGAAGAAACGATGTTAACGAGAACAACAAACCTGTGCATCGATGGTGGTTCCAGAAATGTGAGGGGTCATCGCTTGATTTGGCATGTATCGCCATGGATGATCCTTAGGAGCTGGTTGAGGATACCAAACATCCCCACTATAACCTAGAACAAATCATTAAAGAACAAACAGTTAAGTTTGAATGAAACGGTGCACCTCTGTCATATAATGAAAACTCATGTTAAAACTTAAAACTTGCCTCCTATGTGTCCACTAGAACAGCCATCCACAACAGCTTGTGTATCCATTATAGCTCCTCGAGCATTGTTAACAATAAGAACCCCCTTCTTCATTTTAGCAATCTTTTCTTTGTTAAACATCCCTCTGAAAAACACATAACATTATGTTGATTGTTTTAGTAGTGATAAATGACAAATCTTTACACTTGACTTTGACATAAAATACTCACTTGGTTTTGTCGGTTAATGGTGTGTTAATAACAACAATGTCACATTTGGGAAGCATCTTATCAAGATCTTCCTCGTAGTTGGCACCAATTTGACTCTCCAATTCTGAGTCCATCTTAATACGATCATGATAGAGAAGGTTGCAGCCAAAAGGCTTCAACCTTTGAAGTAAAAGTCTACCAATTCGTCCACAACCAACTGTTCCTACTGTTTTCCCTTCAAGATCGTAAGCTCTGTAAGCAATGCCTGCAACGTTCCAATCCCCATTAATAACCTGATGGTATCCAGGCAAGAAATTACGTACGAGAATGAGAATCCTCATAAGTTCATCTTCTGCAACTGAAACAACATTGCTTCCAGTAACTTCTGCAACGGTTAATCCGGCTGCAGCTGCTGCATTGAGATCAACATGATCAGACCCGATCCCAGCTGTAAGCAACAGTTGCAGGTTTTTTGCCTTTTTAATCCTTTCAGCGGTGATATAGCCCGGATGAAATGGGGTGGTAATAATGACATGTGCATCGGGGATATGCTTCTCTAGTTCTACAAGTGATAACACAAAGTCATTCAGTAACTCCATACACACTTGTAATAGATCTTAGAGAGATATAAAGCACGTACCGCAATCGGGTCCCTCTTTGTCATCTGTAACTATGTACTCATGGCCTTGTGACTCCAACCATTTGCGAATGCCTAATGCATTCTCAACACATCCCACAAAATTGGGGTTCATTTCAGCATACTCATGTGCCTTGTAGAAAACACCTACAATCTTCTTTGGCCCAGCAGAAGCCTACTCTCGTCCGGAGTAAAAGAACAATAAGTGAATGATGACAACATTAAGATACAAACAGACGAATATTTAAAGTGAGGTCTTACGAATAAACTGGATGGTAAATATAAGTCTAAAGTAGTTAGTAACATATACACAAAGTTATTACTAGACCTAACGTTAGGCAGAGAAAAAACAGGGGATTGAAACTTGACTACAACTGGCAACATTTACCAACAGCTGAAGCGATTAGACAAGTTTAAGTCTGCATGTTTCTAATCATTCAAAGACCAATAGATTAGTATTACATTAAAAACAGGGCAACTGGTTACTTAGAAACAGTCATGAATAGCGTTTGTTGTACAATATGACTCAACAATACAAACCATGTAATGCTTCCATGGTATAATTTCTTAAAAACATAATTTTATACTATATACCTATATATTATTCTGCTACCATATTCATCTATTTATAGTAGTAATTGTTAATGCCTTGTTATAGAGTCTACTTTGACCATCAAATGTTACACAAAGATGCACATAAAACCACAATCATACAAAGGATAAATAGCAATTGCAAAAGGTAAAACAAATGAAACTAAATCATCAACTTTTTTTTGCTCCTAGAAAAAGATCACGAAATTCAATTTTGTACAAAATTAAAATCATTATTGACCTAGAAGTTCCAGATTTTAGGATGTAACTGGTCAAAATATACATATATATAGACCTCCTCCATGTAAGCAAAGATGCTGACATGGACTGCCACGTTGGCAGAAGCGATGAGACGGACTGCCAAGTAGGCACGCATCTTAAACTTCCGATCAATAATCCCCTTTATATGAAGTTGCAAATTAGGCAAAGAGTTCAGATCAATCGCATGCATACACACAATCAAATATCAAATAGTAAGTAAAATCAGTAGAAACTCACAAAATCAGAATAATAAACGTATTTAGCTGAACCTAGTAAGGAATTGAAGTAGAGTTGAGTAGTGGTTAATTACATGAAGGTCTCTGGTGAGAATCGAACGGCTAGCACGAGTTGCAACGGCAGCAGCAGCACGTTTCATCGCGATCGACATGATCGACATCGGTGGTACTGGTAATTAAGCACGGTTGTGATCGAGAAGGATGATGATGAGGATAAAAATTAAAATGAAAGGGGGTTATCAAAAATTAGACGTCTCTCAGCAGCCCAAGTGGAGCATCCTTAAATAATTGGGTGCATGACCACCACGTGCCGTTAATTGGTTTTTACATTTTACGGGAAAAAATTACTTCGTATGTTATAAGATTTTATTAGATATAAACAAAAATAATGATATAATTGCAACATTATTAAGAATTTAACTCATTAATGAGTCTATCATGATTTATTTATCAATCTTTTCATTTTGGTATACATTTTGGTATATCTCAAAATAATTGTACTATGAATCAATATGGTTGAGAATGATAAATATTAACTCCTATTGATGATCAACAATAATAAATACACTTTCCATAAATTATGTGTTTCTTGTTGGGTGATAATAATTTTTCAATGAATGAAATAGTTATCTTTCTTAATTTAAAGTTGCAAATTGATATGACTCATACATGGATTGCTATATAAATCCTAGATAAATACCACTATATGTTATACGAAATTCAAGTGACGGAGTTGATACATATTATTTATCTATTATAATAATCTTATAAAAACACACAAAGGTTCACAACTCGTAAGTTACAACTACCTTTTCTTTGTTTTATTGAAAACTACAATAACACTATCACGAGTATTGTACAAGGTTAAAGCAAAAGACCCTTTCGATATAACTTGCATCATTTTGTCATATGCATCATGCATGCATGTGTTCTTTTCATTTATATGGAAAATGAACAAACGCGAATAATTTCTATTAAAACGCTTGTTTGGTATTTAAACCTTCCAAGTTTGTACGGATTCCTAACCGGATAACGGATAACTCGACCCTGTAACAACCCTACGATGGACCACCCCAACTGCTGTATGTTAGTTTGATTTGGGATTTAACGTTTATGTGTTAAATATAAGGACCTAAACATCGATGGTTTTAAAGTGTCATACTATTTTCCGATCTATGTCATTTGCGAGGTTTGCAGATTGCAACGTTAGGACAATTTTCATCTAATTGCACAATTGGAAGTCAAACATATCATCACTAATCCATATAATGATGATGATAAATTAATGCTGTGTATACTCACTAGAGTCCTAAACCAATTTGGATTCCATTGTATCCATAGATAAACAGGATTTAATTTAGATGCATTCCCTCACGTGTTAAAGTTGCACTAAAGTTGAAAATAATTAAAATGGCATCTTGCCATCTTAGATAAATCGATTAATGCAATTATTATGTTGCTAGTCGACAAGGAGGTCTTTTATTTTTATTTTAGTGACTAGATTAGACCAGACTAGTGTTTGTCTTGAAGATATACATTTATAATGTTTAGAAATAGACATTTTATTTATGTCTATCTACAAATATTTCAGTTTTCTTCCGTTAGTTGAAGGTAAATTGTTTATCTTTTGTTATTAGCCACCATACACTTTTGCCACTTTGTTCTATACTATACCAATCTTGCAATTTTACAGTTATATCATTAATTGCTTATTTATATTAACAAATACTTTGTAGTTTAATTAGAAACTAACTTCTATGTAAACTTAACAGGCCACACGAAAAGCTTCTATTCCGAACCAATAAGCGATTTTGCATAATTCTCTAAGCATGTACATAATTTGGATAATCTAGACTATTGGGGAAGTAGTAGCTAGCAGGGGTTGGTTAAACTGTTCATAGACGAGAAATGTTTTCAATCATCAATGTATGCATATGTATGTAGGAGAAAAAAAACATGTAAAAAGGGTAGACAAGTTATATAAACACGCACTTACTCACCTTAAGCACGTAAAAGATTAGAAAATTTATATAATCACATCCACTCAGTCATGTAAGCTTTAAACATGACATACCTTTGCTTAAATTTCCTAAACTTGTTTCCCAAAACTCTAAACAAAAGACTTCTGAAGTTGTAAAGTATATTTAATTGTTGTTTCGCTTCAAATGTATTTGCTACAAAGCTAATAAAAGCTTATGTTGATATATTCTTAATAATGGTCTAGCTAACAAATTCGTAAACGATAACAAAATACTCAGATTCCTTAGTTTAATAAATAAATATATTTACATTTACATATAATACATATGATTACAACATAAATATAAGGTTTAGTTTTCACTTTTCAATTTTTTAGGTACCTTAACCCCGTACAATATTTCAATAGTACGCGTCTGAGCCACTTGTAAGGACCATCAACGTCAGGTAAATCGTCTATTCACAAATCACCCACATGTAATGAGTCACAGATTCAAACACCCTGACCTATCGACTGCGCATGTGAAGTCTGAACGTGTACAGTGACAATACCACTTGAGTTATGCCCAATAAGTAGCAATACTATACTTCCATATCGATCAATATAAAAGAAAAAAAAAGTCAAAAGCTTATATTTTTCTAAAATATGTAAACTATTCATGGTACAATTTCTATTTATTTTCAAATAGCGTAAAACGGGTTTGAGTTCTACCAGCCGGGTCACATGGGGACCCGCCGGGTCGTGGGTCTGAGCAGCCGGGTTCTGCTCTGCACAACAGACTTTCAGGCCTGCACCACTTTTTACTATTTTTCGAAATTTAAACGCGCATATCTCTTAAACTGTAAAGAGTTAGGGTCTGAAATTTTGCAGGCACCTTTATATAATCAAAATGAAACTTTTCCTTTTTACACTTTTTCAATTTACACATTTTACGAGAAAACGGACGTACCACTCATTTTGGTCCATTTTTAACCACTTTGGTTGACACACCATACTCCAAATGGCTTAGTTTCTGACTTCAATCTTTTACCAACATATTTCTACATATATTTGGAATGTGTGGGCATATTCACCACCCTCATATACCCATTCTATCATGTTTTAACTCTTTGACCCGTTCAAGGGTCCAATTGGACACTTTTGACCAAAACTAACCATATTGACTACATTAACACCTTCAACACACTTTTCTACTATATTTAGGACTTAAAGTCATTTTAACACTCATCATACATAAACCGCTACTCGTTTTGACCATATAGTCATTAAGTGATCTATTTGAGCAATTTTATGACCCGTTTGAGTTTCCACCCATATATTTACTATTTCAATGCCCATTTCACATTACTTTTACTATTATAAGTCAATCTCACCCACTTTCACATTGGTGTCATATTATACCCTCAAAACACCAATTTCAAATTAAAATCATCATGTTTATACCAATTACAACAAATTTTCAACTTTAACTTTTTAAAACTTGTCAACGCATATAAAGATTCGTTGACCACTTTGACTTTCTTATTTTACCACTTTATAATACCTAGATCATAATTCAACCGAAATCATGATCAGTACTACACACAAACATCTAGCCGCATTTATCACTTTATAACATAGTCATTACACAATTTGACTCTACCAGTTTCAACTTTGACTTTTCCAAGTCAATTGCACACTTTCAAACCATTTGACACTTTCTAATTTAAATAACAACACGACTCCACAACTTATTAGTTGAGGTATACCAACATCTCATTTCACTACATGGAGTCATACCAATTAATTATATCATAATTCACTAATACACATAATTAATTATACTTTCCAACAAGGAAAACACATCTTTGCCTATATCATATAAATCACACAACTATTTTATTTTCATATTGTAAACACATTTTAACTTCAAACAATACCATTGTTACACTTTATTCACCAATGTGTCTACACATTTTCATTTCTAGTTCATTTAGAACTATTCATGATGCTAAACATCTCAATTAATATTCACAGCATTAGATTAACATGTATTGATCACCAAGGACTCATCACTGGGGAATCATATCAGTCTTACTTGATTTATTTCACTACTAATCATATCATAGCAAAGTAAACAATTCAAGCTAATTGAATTTCGCTAAGCTTATCAAAAATTACCTGATACACTTAGGCCCACGAGTATTGAGGAATCATTGAGAATACCCTTGGGTTCCTCATATTCCTCCGTCTCTGCAACCAAAACAACAATCTTGCAACTTGTTATAGGTTAGTACACATTTAATAACCACTTTCTCATACAACTACTAATCTCACACCCTGGAATGTTTGACTTAACACAATTCTAAGTTTGGGATTGAACATCTTACAATGTACAATTCACCCAAACTCATGCTCTGATACCAACTTATAACACCCCTCATTTTTTACAATCATTTAAATATAATATTTCAGAAACGTAAGTCCAAATAACCATTAATAATTTACATAACCTAGTCAACATATAAAATTCAACATTTTTTAAATCATAATTTATCAGCATGGGTGTTATATGAAAACAATATATTACAATGATTTATACAAATCAATATCAGAGTCACGCCTCGTTGTCAAACATTCATTTCCATCTTTAATATATCCATAACCTGCAAGAAGTGTTAATGTGGGGGATTAACATTACGCTAAGTGAATGAATAATTAACCAACAGTCCAACTTAGCATAACAACCTTGTGTACAACAATTAACACTAATTACACAACTACAACTTTTCAACAATGCAACAGTTCAACAACATCACAACTTAATAATGAGGATCGGTGGCTCTTGAGAAACCCTACTACCGAGGTGGCTCTCATAGAACACTTACCCAACCATATCCGTATGGCCATAACGGACGAGATCGATAGCTAATGGTTATTATCCTCAAACACAGATTCTACACACAACGAATGAAGCAAAACCCTGTGTAATTCATATAATAACCAACTAGCTCAACCAACCAGTTCAACTCGTTGACCTCATTAACAACTGATGCTCGAAGGCCAAATATATCACGTGATCACATATCCACATATTTATGAGGTCACACATCAGACTAATCAGTATATCAACAATATTATTACTATTAAACCAAAATCATCATGGCAAACAAAAGCAGTAATAATACGTTCTCTGTTGTAACTAAACTTGTTACAACTAAACCACACTGAGGATCAAAGATCCACTCACCAAATATCTCAGTTTTCCACTCAGTAGTCTAATGTCACTGAGTCTTCTGTTTATCTGAAAACATAACAGAACAACTTAAGTTAATCACTTGTCCCAATATGGATATAACATCATATTCAATTTAATTTACATCCAACAACTTATCACTAACTTGTATTAATTCAACTTTCATCATTTCAAGATTATGAATAACCATTTTAAACATCAAGTTTTCATAACCATTTATCACTCTATGATCATTAGGATCACCTCACCATATTAATCCACCTCAACCATGGTTAATTAACATAATCAAATCCTTAACCTCACATATTAATAATTCCCAATTCATCACACTCATTAATTCATTAATAACCCATGATCATCCTCATGATCATCTCGGTTTCAATGAATAACAACTTGGTTTACTAACTCACTTTTCAATAATAACACTATAACAACATATCTTGTTACCAATTAAGGTGAATAATCACCTAATCATCACACTTTTCACAAACCCACTTGGATTATAACTCATATAACTTGATTACTCCACTTTTAGGTTAGCTTAAAGTTACTAACCATCTTATTAACACTTAGTAACACTACTTTAACTAATATTAAGTTTTAACTTCGGATTAAAACCGTTAATCCATCAAACTCATCATAAACATCAATATTCTCATGAACATTTGATCAATTCACACATTTTAGCTTGAATAATGTTAATCATCTTCATTAGTGAACTCAACTAATATCAATTTAACAACCTCAACCATTAATTTCATATTTAAACCCACTAATTATCAAAAACCCCAAAACCCTCAAATTCTAGGTTATAGAAATCAAGAACACATGATCATACCTTGTTTGTGATGATTAAGGAAGCTTGAATCCAAGTTAAGAAGCTTCAATTTGATGTTTCCTCATGTTCTTGATAATTGATTTAGGGTTTCATGTTTCATGTATGTATGTATGGTACGTACGGTATGTATATATGTAGAGATATGTTTGAAATCAAAAGACCGACTCAAAATATGAGTATATTACATAATTAGTTAAATTTCATTCCCCGTACTTATCATTGTCTGAAACATAAAAACCATTTGTGGGGAAAACTATTTTCTTTTACCGTCAACTAGGTTAATTTAAAACAAATAATAATTTATTAGTCACAATAAATTATTTGACTCTTTTCCACATTTATTTTCAAATAACACAACGCATCTATTTTCTGACACATTAAATAGTAATTATCCGTCAGAAAATAATAAAATACTATCAGACCCGAGGAATGGATGTTACAGTTATAACTAAAATGTTTACAAATTAGATAATGTATAATTTATAACCGACATGTATTTTTAGTAACTTAACTTAAAAAAAATAAAAAAATCTGAACCGTACCAAACTGATAGAGTATATGCTAGATGTTATTGGTTGTCGATTATATTATATAAAAATCCGGTTCACGGTACAGTTTCATTTGACTTAACTTTTTAATTAAACAATTTATAAAATTAAATGTTGAAACCTCGCGTTGTCACGAGACCTCACCTAGTATATATATATGTGTGTGTGTGTGTGTGTGTGTGTATGTATGTATGATCTAGGAGAAATGCAAAAAATGAGGGAATGGGGAAGTAAATCACCACCACTAATCTCATAAAGTATATAATAATTAGTATGGATGTGCACACATGTGATCATCTCTATAATAATCAACACCCATTTACCCCTAAAACAAATTATCTCACAAACGACAAGTCGAAAAATTATAAAAATTGCACCATAAAACTCAGCATTTTCTCCTCTTCGATTTAAGATCTACCAATGCATATTTTTGACGAATTTTTTTTCTTCGTTTTTGGTGGGATAATAGTATGCATTGTGATGCATGCAAATTTATTCTTACATCAACGCATATTTATGTCGTTGTGTATTAAATGTATGTATTGTGATGTATGCAAATTTATTCTTACATCCTAGTGGTGTATATTCATATTTTGTTACAGTTCATTTTAATGTGTATTAATAGTATGCAATGTGATTCATATTAACTGTAGTGATGTATATTTATGTATTTTAAACTTTTTGTTGATTGATAATAGTATGTACTATGATGCATGTTAACTTAGTTTTACAGCGGAGTTACGTATGTTAAATATATGTTAACGTTGGTTTTAATGTGTACTAATAGTATGCAAATGGATGCATATTAACTTACGTTTAAATTCTACTAGTGTATGTTAAAATTCATGCTGGCGATTACTAATAGTATGCACTTAGATGCGTGTTAACCTGGGTTTACATCGTAGCGGTGTATATTGATACAAATTAACATTCATGTTTTTGAGTATTAATAGTATGTACTTTGATGCGTGTTATATCAAAATGATGTATATTGATGTTTTGTTAACACTCATGAGGATAAGTATCATTAGCATGAACTATGATGCATTTTATATTAAGTTTATATTCTACTTTTTTAAATTGATGTACGTTAACATTTATGTTCACAAGTACTAATATTATGCATTTTGATACATACTAGTTTTTAAAACCCATCAAAAAATGAAAAAAATAAATTTGTCGAAAGTATGCCTTGAGTGATCTTAAATCGAAGAGGAGAAAACGCTGAATTTTATGATGTAATTTTCATAATTTTTTGACTTGTCATTTGTGAGATAATTTGTTTTAGGGGTAAATGAGTTTTCTTTTATACGTGATGTATTCTCATTAGTATTTCCATGCTGTCACTAAATTCCATTGAAGTGCATACCACAATAATATGGTGCATTTTAATTTGATTAGATGAGATGAATGATTAGATCAACACTTCCCCTTCCTCCTAAATTGGATGTTTCCTTGGATCATGCCAATATATATATATATATATATATATATATATATATATATATATATAGATAGATAGATAGATAGATAGATAGAAGTATAAAAAATTATACTATTAAATTTCACAATGATGCATTAACTAACTAAGAATAAAATCGATTATTTGATAAAGTATGTTAAAAATCATCATCATGTTAGATAATTTAAAATAATTACTCGGTACTCCACAAAATTAAAATAAATTTCGCATCGTGTTAAAAATTAATTAAATATATAAATAGATAAATATAATCCTAATCGATATCTGGGTAACAAATAAGCCACTTTCATGAGTATCCCTCTTTTTTTCTCCAAACAAACACCCTTGTGCGCAACTCCCTAATTATTCGTCGGTCTCAAAATTATTGTCAAACAAAAAACACGCAGTGTGACGGTAACTACTCTCAATACTTCAATTGGACAATTATTTTGACGGAGGAAGTAATCTTTTAGGGCCGACGGAAAAATCGTAAACGGAGAGTTGCGTCAGGCGGACCACCAGTATGGATTCATCGGCGTCGTCGGAATGGAAGCCGACGGTAAGCCAGGAAGAGCAGTGGGCACTTACTGCTAAAGTTTATCCTATTTATGAATCGCTTTCTAATATTCCCCCCAAATCTCGAGAAGTTATGTAAGTACACATACTTTGAACCCTAGTTCTTAAATTCTTCCACGTATACATACATACATCCATCCATCCATCTGTCAATTGATTTATGTAATCATCAATCAGGTTAGAGCTTCGACGTAGTAATCACATCGAGTACCTCATCAAAGGCCTTCGGCATCTCGGTCCCGCGTTTATCGTCTTGGATGCCAAGTATATATATACATATACCTATCTTTATCTCTCAATGCGCATACTTTTTTTTTATTTTTAAATTGAAAGATATTATCGATTTATACTGCCTGCTTTGATGATAAACTAGAAAATATATAATCATGTAACTTTTTACTGTCATTCTATTCATAGCTCTGTTTTTATATAGTCGGCCATGGCTTTGCTATTGGATTCTTCATTCGATTGCTTTATTGGGAGATTCTGTTGATGTTGCTTTGGAGCATAGGGCCATAGACTTTCTAAGTCGATGCCAGGTTGACGATTCTTACTGTGCTATGTTGCAGATAATATATATCCCTTTGGAATGGTATAAGTTTATTCATTGTAAAATGTCGTTTCATTATGCTCTCAGGATCAGGATGGAGGATATGGTGGTGGACCTGGGCAGGTAAGTTAAATTTTTATTTATGATATTTAACTGATTAATAGTTGAAAGATGTTATTATAGCCGTAGTGGATTAGGGATACTAGATGGATTCGTAATACCATGTTTTGATGTGGATTTGTAAATTGGCTGACTTGAAAAGATTATTTCAGTTAAGAATTTGAGGGTTATCGATAACTACATCATAGTGATGAACACTTCACTTCCGATTTTCAAATTTCGGAATGACATTATCCCAAAGAATACATATTATTTTTATCGTAGTTTGTGTAGTAATTATTGTAGTGCATGTGTATGATATAGATATTCTGACTTATGAGTATATGTTTGTTTTAAAGTTGCTATCACTTGTTACCATTCCCAGATGCCGCATCTTGCAACAACTTATGCTGCTGTTAATTCACTCATCACTTTAGGCGGTTGTAGATCTTTGGCATCAATTAACAGGTTTGCTTTGTGTTATGCTGAAGTTAGTTACTCCCTCTATCATATATCTAAGGGCTCTTCTTTGCTTTTCATCATGTACTATAAGGCTATATTGAAAGAGCTTTTCCTTGCAACACTGCGGGTGATATCCATGCCTTGTCTTGTAGTTAGTTTTGATTCTTTGACAGAAAGACAACTACACTTTCATATTTTGCTTGTTAATCTATTCTAACTAGCTGTCATAACTGTCCTTTTTTAGTTAGAGCCACAGTTGAGTATGCTTTAGGCCACATTCAAACCATGTGATCCGTTTCCTCACTAGTTGTGGTGTGTGGTTTTTTTTAAACCCTTTAGCAATAAGATATAAGATATAACTCAACTTAATACCTTATTACATAAATAAATAAAGTGAAAGTCTACTTGTAGCACTTTTTTATTTATAAGACTTATGCGACTCATGTGTCACCTTTTGTAAATCCCCAACTCCTAGAGCGTAGTGGTTTATATATTAAAACAATAGACAAGGCTTTTTTTCTACATGTCAAGTTGAAAAGCTCTTTTGTTTCTGAATCTCTTTTGATTGTGACTTTCTCGTGTCATTTCACATAAGTTGCTTCTATTTTCAGAGGCAAGATTCACTCATATTTGCGTAGAATGAAGCACAAAAGTGGAGGATTTAGGTATGTCGTAAAACTACTGCGAGTTATTCAAATATATAAGTTGATTCAAAGTATTTGACTGAAGGATCTTGTGTATCCATATAATAAGCTGGTTGAATGTTCATTTAATCCAGTATGCATGATGGTGGGGAAGTTGATGTTCGTGCTTGTTACACTGCCATTTCTGTAAGTAAAATATTTGCCCTCTGTTTCTTCATATAACCAATCATATCGACTGCGCAGTATCAAAAGATTAATTCAGTATTATCATTTTTTGGGTAATCGGGGGGAGATCCTACTGGAGTCAGCTTTGTTGACTTGGCAGGGGAATATTCAAATGTTCGTTTCAATGTTTATGACGTTCTATAAAAAAATATTTGATGTCAGGTTGCAAGTGCTTTAAATATATTAGATGAAGAACTTGTTCAAGGATTGGGAGATTACATCGTAAGGTTGGTCATGTAAATCTTAGTATATCATGTCTGTAGATGATCACATTCAGTAAAGAGGAACTGATACAATCTTTGATTGATGATTTCTAGAAATATCAATGGGTTAAGTATCTGGAAATGCATCTAACTTGTCCCGAATGTCTATTGTATGTATCATACTTGCATCCAACTTTCAAAAACGGTTTATTGTATGTATTTTGATGACGTGTCATCTTCTAGGGACGCCACGTGGCATCGTAAACGACCGACACATCATCAAAATACATACAATAAACCGTTTTTGAAAGTTGGATGCATTAAATACACCTCCCGTAAGTATGATACATACAATAGACATTCGGGACAAGTTGAATGCATTTCCAGATACTTAACCCAATATCAATTAATAAGTTGTAGGTTTAATCAAATTGCAATTCAAAATTTGCCTGATTAAGTTTTTGAAAGAAGCACATGGAAAATAATTTGGATTTTGATAGAACCACTGGGTCATTTGGAAATAATTTGTGTTAAATATCTAATAGAACCACTGGATAATTATGAAACTAATGTGTTCTAAATCTACATTATTCTGATTTTTTCTTCCAGGTTTTTCTTTTGTAATGTTTTATAGTTAATTAACAAGTTATAATCATTGTCATGCATGCAGCTGTCAGACCTATGAAGGGGGAATTGCTGGTGAACCAGGTTCAGAAGCTCATGGTGGGTATGTTTCAGTCGAAAAATCCCAGATCTACTCAGGAGCTCATTATTATTATAACATTTACAGGATTTATATTTTTAAAAGTTTATATATATATATATATATATATATATATATATATATATATATATATATATATAACCATGCATAAGTGAATAACACCTTAATTATCTATCAACAGGTACACCTTTTGTGGGTTGGCCACAATGATTTTGATCAACGAGGTTAACCGTTTGGACTTGGCTAGTCTAACTGTAAGACTATCTATTTCTCTTACGCAACACATCTTATGTTATCCAATTTTCCGGCATGTGTGTCTTTGTGATATGCTTATTATCTTTTGAACCAGGATTGGTTACTTTTCAGACAAGGATGGGAAGGTGGCTTCCAGGGAAGAACAAATAAGTTAGTTGATGGTTGCTACTCCTTATGGCAGGTTTGGAATTAGTTTCACGTCACATACATTCAGTGGTTGTGTTTCATATTTAAATATAAATGGGATACACATTGACCAGGGAGGAGCTGCTGTGTTGATACAAAGATTACATGCAGCCACTAGTGAAGTGCACAATAGTGTGGGAAGCAATGAATGTTCCACATCATCTGAAATATCTGATGACAATGACGATGATGAAGAGGAAGATGAAGATGAAGACAATGGTAAGCCAACTTTTCAGTTTTATATATTACCCCTTATTATCAAAATTTACAAAGCGGATTGATAAATTATCATGATAATTTAAGGATATTATCATGACATCATCATATGAGTAAAGAACCTTAAATTTTCATGAGATAGTGAAGGATTTTTATATATAAATTTTTATTTATCACTTTGCCTCCCACTTGCCTTCAATTTTGCAAAACATTTATTTTCATTACAATTATAAGTATTGTTAATATTATGATAAGTATTATATAAACTTGTTTATTAACATATTAAAAGTACTTTAATTATATTATAACCAATACTACAACCATGCTCAAAATTACTTACCATCTAATTATATACATTCTTACACAACTGTTATTATATTCTTGATCAATAATATTACATTATTACCTAAGTCCTATCACTATATAATATTTTACTAATTTGACAAACATTTTTTCAAAACAATATATATGACATGTAGCTTCTTTTAACTATTGTGATTTACTTAAATAAGATACTCCGTATATAAGTACATTAGTACATACGTGTATTGTCCATTTCATATTACTTTAAATTATACATATCTTTAAACTCAAATAATAATAACTAAAATATGTGGAGTTAATAACGTTTTCTTCGATAAAAATCAATTCTGATCTAATTAAAAAATTTCAACCCAATGCATCTCGTCGGTAATTAAAAACTCATCTATGTTCATATATTAAAAGAAGCTATATATATGTGTGTATGTATATACGCAGGACAAAATAGTGACGATGATCAAGTAAATTCGTCAAGTATTCCTTTTAATCACATCTGGAGGCATGCAGAAGTAGAGCCTCTTTTCCACAGCCGTGCTTTGCAGCAATATATCCTTTTGTGCTCACAGGTACTTTCAAATTTCATATTTACTAGTTTTTGGTTTATCTTTGAGGTCAAACAAACTAATTTTAAACTTCAAACTTGACATGAGGTCCTCTAGTCCTGGGAAAATAATGAATCTGTATCCAAAATCCACATCTTATGAACTGAACAGTACCAAGTTTGACCATGAAAGTCAAAGTGTACGATCTTTTATATGAAATTTAATGAATAGTTGCTGGTGCATTTACACTGTTATAGACGGATGGAGGGTTTAGAGACAAACCAGGGAATAGCCAAGACTACTATCACACGTGTTATTGCCTTAGTGGTCTAGCCGCAGCTCAGTATAGTTGGTCCAAAGATGCTGATAGTCCACCGTTACCACACTCGGTGGTGGGTCCCTATGATAATCTTCTGCAACCAATTAATCCTCTTTACAACATAGTCGTGGAACGTTACAATGAGGCACACGAGTTCTTTACCAATGCTTCAGCATTGTGATGGAATCCAGTTTTTTTCCTTCTTTTCTGTGGGACATGACTAATCTAATTGAATTGTTTTTACCTTTCAAATTGTATTAGTAACTTAGTGCTATTGTAACATTTTTGGCCATCGTTATATATATAGATCTATAGCTCTCAGAGATTGTCGACTCTCTGTGACCTCTAACTTGCACTAGATAGTATTTTTATTTATTTATATATTTTTAATTTTTAGTTGATTAATTTATTATTGTCATTATTTTATTTAGCTCAGAGTGGATTCAGGTTCTGGGTTTAAATCTCATACGTGTTCCATTATATTAATAAACTATTAACTATAACTGTTAGTCCTTATTACAAGGCCTTCTGCATTAGTGTTAGAATTAGTCTGATTTCGAATTATAAAATTTAGACTTTCCAGCTGCATTTATATGTTTATTTTTTTCCTGAGAATACATCAAAGTACGCATTGAGCTTCTAGGATAAGACGAACTGATTACTTAACTTGTGTGTGATTATGATCATCTGCACGAAACATTGAACTGTTGGTGGATATAGAAGAGTTCAGGGGGGGTGTATATATTATGTGAGAGGTGAAAAATGTGATGCCTATAAAAATTATCATAGTATTAAAGCAAGCTCAATCAGGTTTACGGAGATAGGGAGAATCCAAACACCCTAGGCCAGCAGCTATTCCTGATGCTCAGGTACTACAGAGACTTTTTGGTTCATCATCCTATTAATTTGGATTTGCGTACAACAAATATCATACTACTTAGTATTAAAGCACACACTACAAGTTATGAATGCATATTTATTTTGCGCATGTATCACGAAGTGTGTTGTATATGCTTACCTCTCGTATTATGTTGTATTAAATTAAATGATGATTAACGAACTGAATATAGATGATATATACACTGTCATGGATAGTTATTGCATTTAACACTTAAAATGATTATTTAAGTTATATAATTATACATCTGTGCGAAGAAACAAAAAACTTATATTAGTCAATATATAAACATATTGCGAATAAGTAGTAAAAACTAGCAGCACACCTGCACAAAGTAGCGGATAACTATTTTTACTTTATGTTCAGCTAAACTTGTTTATTTTATTATTCAATTCGGATTAATAATTTTGTATGTCATAATACAATAATGAGGTGTCAATACTATTGAATAATACTATGGTTATCCCAAAAAAAATATTATGACATATATTTTTTTTAAAAAAGTTATATACATAGAAATTAAATTAATTGTTTAAATTATGGAGTTTCTAGCATATAAACTATAATAATGGTAGGTTAGAAAAAATGAAAATGTTATTGATTTTGAGTGATTTTTATTTTCGTCAAGTAATTGAATTAGTGGTCAATGAATTTGATTCAATTAATCTCTATAAATATAATTATGTTTGAAGGGCAATTTAGACAATAACTATTATTAAATCTAATATATAGATAAAAAAGATAGAGATGCATTATATATATAAGTATAGAATTATAGATATGTCATAGAGATATAATATTTAAAATATGTGCCACAGGGTTTAAGAATACTCGTGGGATGGAGGATTAGAGGGGAATGTCTTAAATGAGAGGAAATGAGAGACATATCAAATTTGGTGCATTTTAAGATAAATTTGCGCTAAGATTCATTGCAGTTTACGAACGGCTGCATTTTAACAGCATACCACTACATTTAACATCTATAAAATTTGATTACATTTTAATACAACTGCATTTTATCCATTACAAGTTTATCTTAAATACAAACAAAATTGACATCTACAAAATTGTCTACTATTTGTAGGTTGTGAGAAACTATTATCTTTTATGTATATTTATTAGAATTTGTGACAATCTATGTTTTTTATGACAACAAGGTTTACAATTTTTTTTATGACTGTGTTGAAGTGTCAACTTCATTTCGAGGTTGGTAATTTTTCTAATGAAAAGTTCTTGGTATCTAAAGGATGTCCATTTACATGTTTTACATAACAGATATGGCACATATGGATGAATTAATATTCTTAAATGGATATGAATATAGATGAAGAAAAAGTAAATCTGTAAATGTAAATGATATCATCGGCTCCATATAATCTACAATCCATGTGTGGGGTTAGCATATAAGAAAATTGCAAATGGTACATAGCAGAATTGTTCTTGTACATTCCAAGACACATAATTTGTAAACCAGGTTGAATGAAATGCATCAACTTCAGGTTCTTCAGATGAAATATACGAGTTGTCACGTAATCCTTTTATAACGATAGCTTGATTTTGTGGATGTTCATTATATCTGGGAGATACTGTCAATAATGTATCTGTTTAAAGTTGATTATTTATTTGAATAAATGTGACAGTTTAACACATACATGATGTGCTTAACAACTACAATGCATGTCTAGTTTTGTAAACCTTGTTCATAGATAACAGCTAACTTCAATTTTGTTTGGTAACAAATAGTGATATCTCTGCACCTTCTCCAAATGAAAACCCAAATATTTCGTATTTATTCATGATAAATCTTCTAATACATGATATACTAATCAACATACTATTCATAACACATCATTTTTCGAAAGACTTCATTCGTATAAGTATATATATGTGGATATACCTCCTATAATGCAAATCTCCCTGTAATCACCTACTGGAAACATCGATTATGCTTTATTCCTATTTATATATAATAATAATTTCATTAACTATCAACTATGAGCTCAATTCAGCTATCAAATCCACCAGGTACAATCTTCATATCGATCATTCCCTTTGTTTAAATGTAGTCTTTGGTATCTAAGCACCAACAGTAAAAATCAGACCTTGAAATAGTCAATAGTTCATCAGGACTCATCCTCTCGAGCTCGTTTTGTCTCCATGAAGCAAAGTTATTCTTATTTTGTGGGTCAGTAGCAAGTGGATAATTCTCATTTCTATGAGCCTGCGATTTCATCCTCCTGTAAAGCCTCATCGTTGCAACACAATCTTCATAAGGATCTTGTATGCCACTTTGAATATCATATCTGTTAAATAAAAAAACATCCATAAATTTTTGCTTCAAATCCTTTTTAGTAATATACTTAATAAGGGTCCACCAAAGATTACCCGAGGTATGCTCTCGTGAGATACTTGAGTGAGTTGCTGAGTTTGCTAGTCTTCATTAAAGGTGGGTAGGTAGCAGTATCCCTATGATCAAAATCGAGTCCATATACACATCACATATCTTAAACTCACCATGTCTTTCTAACTGATAATTATATAAGAAGGTGCATGCTTACCTTATTTTAACTGCAGGGTACTCCAATTCCAAGCATTTAAGATCATGATCCAAACCATGGCCCACAAGAATCCTCGCCTTTCCACCTCTTGGGCGGATCTTCCATATTGGTTCCCCGTTGCACAAAAAATCTTGAATCTTTCTTTGGACTTGCCTAAGTGGCATTGCATCCCTGAGGTATTCTGGCCGTATGCCCGTCGTCTCATATCTATGGATTTTAAGAGCTTCTATTAATAAAAGAACATTTTGCTATTAAAAATTTGTTTAATAGAATATGAGAAAGATACCTGTAATGTGTAACAGGAAGGTGTGGTTTGACATAGGACCGGAATAATATGTTTTCATATTCGTCTATGATGCAAACTTTTGCACAGAGATCTAGTGAACCATCACTACCACCACCAACCATTTTGCAGGCAAGTGCAACTGCTCTTGTTTTTCCACTATCAATTCTTAAGTCATCCTGGATGCCTAAGTTAGCAAATCGGTATAACAGACCCTGAAATAATAACATTCTCAGATTAACACACACCCACATAGTCAGAGAAAGGATAATGTTATGAGTAAAAAGATTTATTACGTTATTTCCACTTGATAGTTGGCATGTATCTCGGTGAATCCTGACAGAGTTGCGGCTGCTAAAGATGTTTAAACAAATGTCACAACCTCGATCCCTGAATACCCTTTCACATTCTGCCTTTGGCAGTGGCCCTGCAAAGATTTAATTGATGCTATGAAAATCATGTTGTATGAAATAAGATTTAGAATTAAAGAGAATAGGTATATTAGTCACTGTGATCAAACGTTTACAGTTTGAGTAGTGGCACTCTAACGATTATATATCATATAATACCTATAAGATGCTCTCGAAGAGATTCAAATGATCGGCAGCGTTTTCCACAAATTCCACACATGGGCTCATGAACCGAGTGATATGATGTCCTCATGTGTTCCACTAGGTGCTCCTTTCGGTTGAACTGCCTATAGCATGCTGCACACTTATTTCTGGCCAAGATAACATGCCGTAAGATATATATCCGACTATCCGTTTACGTTGTCATATATAGTTAATGTAGGAATGTAAAATATAGTTTTATTATTTATCATGTTGAAAAGCTGTTCCTGACAACCAATAAAAATTAACTTGAGTATACGTGCTAAGTGATTCATCTTATCAGTACTACATGTAAACAAATATATGCAAACTGATAACAGATTATGTCAATGGAAGTACTACATCATTCTTAACAGATGCATCATGTTATGCTAGTTACCTTAGAGTGTCTGAAGGATCCATTGTACTGTTAACTTTGATGTCAGTAGATCAGTGTTCTTTTTTGTTGTTTACGAGAAGAAATGCAGAGAGGCTTGAGAAGGAAATGGAAGAATGTGTAAGGTATTTATAACCTGAAAAGGTGTAGATTCTTTTCTTAAACGGATCCAAATAGCTACATGTGGTGCTGACTAGCAGGCTTTGGAACACAACTTAGTGAAGAAAACGTACTCAGAATTAACATGGTGCATACAACCTGAGAAGTGAAAACGACATGATTCCTTAAGAAATGTTTGCGTTAGTGTGCACGAGTTAAGGTCTTAATCAGGAATGCTTGACTGCATATACTCCATTCTGAGAACATGCTTGATAGTAATCCAATGGGCCCATTCCAGATCTTATAGAATATTTGTACTCTCATTTTTATTCCAATGATTGTTGCTTCTTACTTTATTCCATGTTTTCTCTTAGTCTTCATTTATTTGTCAAGTTGGTACTTTTACAACTTGTCCCTTAGGTTAGATATATACCATGCACATACTCATAAAAGCCTCACCTTTATACCATTGAGAAGTTATCCATAGGTATACGTACAACCATATGCCACTTTGTTTTCAATGCAAGTAATGGTGGATGATACTAGTGTCCCAGCATGGTTAAGTTTTAGGATCTGTTGTGCTAGTAACCCCAAAACATGTTGTCTCTGATTGATAAGTCCAAGACTTGTGAACTCAACATCTCTCTTGTCCACGATTGATGTGGGATCTGCTTGGGGAGTTACAAATATACTAACATTATTGATGTGTATATAAATTCTGATTCTTGAATTCATGTTAATTATTTAGTTGATTGGCTATATATTGGCATGTGGGTTCATTTATCTGAATCAATGAAATAGTCTTGCTTATAGATTTGGTCATAGATCTGTTAATGTTTGCGTGGATAACTACTAAACTAGCTTTTTGCGAAGGGATAAGATGCTGGATAACAAAGTATATTACTGACGAGTGACGAATCAATGCATGTGATGATGATATTACTGCATGGGGAATTAGTATAAATCTATTAATATATGTTTTAGGCAGTTGCTGCAGATTAAAGATAAGATTTTCGACCATGCCCAGGTTTAGATATCGCTGATCTGTAGTCAGTGTCCGAGTGATGGGCAGACACATATGATGCTGCATTATTGAAATACTGACTCTTTGAAAGTAAAAAAAATAAATGCAATGACAGATTCTTGGACTGAAAAGCTTTTGACCAAGGTGGGGGTCCAGGATTCGAGCTTTGAAGATACCCAATAGAAAAAAGTTGTAGGAAAAGCATATTTTGCATGGATACTTATTGGTCCAGTAGTCTTTTTTATTGTGTGGATCATTCTCCAGCTATTAGAGTAACAGAGTTCAGTATCGAATGTCAAACAATAGATGAGAAATGTGGTGTAGAAATGGGAATCAAAGTTAAATAATTTATACGGTCAAAGAGCGCGATAGTTTGTGGCTTTTTAAGATGAGTTTGACGAAAAGCTTTTGTAAATTCGCACATTGTAAAGATCATGAGAATGTTTTGTACGTGTCGACATTCTGAACGTGTAGAAGGGGATGAACTACTTACTACAGCAAGGATCAATCATCATTTGGGTGAATTTTGTTTTACAAAACAGAAGAAAAATTCATAAATTCTTTATCTCAATCACTATCTATTGAAATTTCTAAATATATATACTAATATATGAAACATATATTATATATGTCAATTTTCATGTTCTAAAAAAAATTGGTGGTTTCAAATGGGAAGCTTTTTTAAGTCCTTGTAATCCCTTGATTTCTTCTTCTTCTTTGAATGATGCATTTGGGCCTCATGTGAGTTTCTATGTAGGGTTTACCATAGCATTGGATATATACTTGATAGAGTTTAAAAGATTCCAAAAATACTCTAGCATTGAATTTGAATTTATATTCTTATCATAATCCGATTCATATATACTGTTAAGTAAATATTCATTATATATATAAAAACACCTTAATGGCTTTATACAAAATAAAAATAAAAAATTAATATTTCTAAAGGAATATATTTGTTGCATGCTAAGCAAACAAACATAAGAATATACATATGGTGATCACTGTTATATAGTATATACACAGGTTAATTTGCAGCTAATTAGTTTGTTGGACCATCAGTCATATAGCATAAATAAAAGCTTGTAAAACCCTTTATCTGTTAGTAATAAACATAATTATATTTACTATTTTATTGATAATTGATAACTGTATATACTAGTAAAGAATCACAACTCATTAAATTTTGTCAAATGATTATAATTAAGGGACAATTAATTTCATCTATATCTTGACAAACATTCAATATTACGCCGCTTAAACTTTATAATTACATCAATATCCTTGTAAAACTTGAAAATACTCATGTATGTCCAAATAAATATATCAACAATAATTTTAAATGATTTTAATACATAAAATTTTTATCTAAATCTTAACTAATAATATTATGACCATTTTAATCTTCTCAATTTACGATCCAATGCTAGTTCTTTCCTGTGGAATTAGAAAACCTAATCAACTAAATATAAACTATCTTATTTTTAAAATGAAGAGAACATTATGACACATAAAAACACTCGCAGGACAATAAACGAATTTTCAACCTTTTCATCCAATAACATATTAGAATCCAATCCATTTAGATTATTCCAAGAGGACTTATATGGCGAGATCGAGGTGCACAGTTTTTGGCTCCCAAGTTTGGATGAAGTACTCAACAATTAGTCGAATCCATATCAAATAAATCAATAAAACAAGAAGTAAATCAAGATATTTAATCAAATAAAGTTCCAATTGTAACGTATGTTATCATGAGATGAGATTGAATTGTGAGAATTTTCGGTTGGAAATTGTTTTGAAATTGAGCCCTCAAAAGGTAAGGCGTGAAGATAAGGGTAATAAGGTAATATAACTTCCTAATTACTATTAGAAAGAAGTTTTAAATTATTGAAATCATTTAATTGTATTTGAATTATGTATTTGGACATACGAGAGTTTAAAATGTTTTAAATGATACGGAGTATCAATGTAATTATAAAATTTGTAAGAATATAAACGTAATATTGAAGGTTTACAAGGATATAGGTGAAATTTCTCCCTATAATAAAAATACAGTAAAAGCCACATAAACAGCTAGTTAAAGTTGAGTACAACCAAATGATTACCATCTTACTATATTACTATTAGGACCACTCCTATTCGTGACCGAAACTGATATAAATCGACTGGACCACTCCCATTCGTGAAATCCAGTTTCTTCAATTTAGATATATAAATTAAACTATTTAAAATATGTATCCTACTATTTTACGGGGGTATTTTGCTAATTTATAATAAAGTATAGATACGCTGATCAAGAAAGAAGTATAGATATGAAAGAACCAAAGACGAGTCTAAAATTAATGGATTTAATTAGATGTGAATGCTGATTGATGATTCTAAGGGTTTGAGTTTATGAAAAGAAAAAAAAGAAAAAATAAATAAATTGGATTCATGAAAAAAATAAATTGTGATCCATAATAAACTTAAAATTCTAACTTCAAATGTGTAGAGATGGGAATTAAAATGCCTAACTTCATTTGGAAAGTAAATAAACATAATAAATTAAAGACTATAAAAACTTAAACTTACTACAATTTTCAGTATCATGAAAAACAAATATTTAAAACTGTTAAATTATACACCCCTTTAATTTAAACGGTCATTTGTTTACAAAGATTTGTAAGTGTACAAATTTAGAAAGAACAAAGAAACCGTTTATTGGAAAAATGGAAACACCAACGTATATAAAAAAATATTCCCCTGAGAAAATAAGAACCGAAGATCGAAAAGCGATTGAAAAATAAATAAAGAGGGAGACACAAAAGTGGTTGCGCACGGTTGTGGAGGGGCGGAGATCAGTCGTCTTCCACCGCCATTTATCATCTCACATTCTCTTCTCTTTTTAATTCATTCCCTCTCTCTTTTTTAAATATATATGAAAAAAACCATAAATAAATAAATTAAATTGTTTTCTCCTTTTCTCTCTCTTTGCTATATGCGTATATACGTACAAAGAGAGATAAAAAGGAGTTGAGGAGATCGAATCATTGTTTACGTGAAATATCAAGGTATGTAGTCGATTTATCGTTATGTCATATTATGTTGCGTTATGTTATGTTATGTTTAATGATACTTGTACGTGCAAAAAATGCAAAACGAACTTTTTCCCCCCATAAACAGGACTATGTTATTCTGTTTTTGATCATTCACAGTTTCGATTTCGATTGTTGATCATCTCGTTAGGTTATATGTTTGTTTCTGTTCGAGTCAAATAACAGTTAGAGTCGTTTATATTAAAATTGCTTGAATTCTGATTTTCTTAATTAATGTGCTTTTTTTTATAGATTTAGGAATTAATGGTTTGTTATTAAATGTTGCCTCTTAGTCTGTTAAAATAATTGTATGATTATATTACTATTATCATCATAATCATATATATCCATAATAGCATAATTAAGAAGGTCGTGTGGGTTGGTTAACGGGCTCATTTTCTTGAATGCAGACTCAAATTATTGGGCAAATTTTGCTTGAGGAATTACAAAAATGTCGAAATCTGGTTTACACTCGAGTTCAACGGGCACCCTTAAGAACTTGTCCATTGTTCCTCCTTCAAAAAGTCAATTAAGCACACAAGAACTCGACAATGATATATTCGATTTAGATCAAACCAGTCCTCTAGCAGCCGACACTTATGAGCAATTGTATCGTGATGCTTTTGATTTGCAAAGCAACAAATCACTCAGCCAGGAATCAAAAATCGACTCAGAGTTACGATCTCTTGCATCAGGAGATAAAACTATGAAAAAGAGTCTGATTAAGGTTGATACATTTGATACATCAACTTGCACTACTCCAAAAACTAGTACTCCAAAAAAATTGAACCATTCTTTAAGTGGGAAGAGTGTGTCAAGTACTGTTTCGTCTCCACGATCTCCTAATATCCCAAGGCCAAAAACGAGAAGCAAATCGTTTCATGAGAATAACTTACCTCTTGGGAGCCCAAGAGTAAGTAGCCCGAGAGTAACTAGTAAGGACGCTACACAATCACCAAATGGTAAAGAAGATCCACATTACCTTGGGCCTTATTTACTCAAACAAACGAGAGAGTTATTGTCGTCAGGTGAAAATCCAAAGAAAGCACTTGAATTGGGTATAAGGGCGATGAAAGCGTTTGAAAACAGTCGATTTCAGAAGCCTAATCTGGAGTATGTCATGTGTTTGCATATTGTAGCAGCATTGTACTGTAGTTTAGGACAGTACAGTGAAGCTATTCCTATTCTAGAACGTTCTATCGAGATACCTAGCATGGGTGAAGGCCACAAAAATTCATTAGCTAAATTTGCTGGATGTATGCAGTTAGGTGATACATATGCAATGCTTGGATATATTGAAAACTCGATACTCTGTTATACAGCAGGGTTGGGGATACAAAGACAGGTTTTGGGTGTAACTGATCCTCGATTTGGAGAAACGTGTAGGTATGTAGCTGAAGCACATATTCAAGCGTTGGAATTTGATGAGGCTAAGAAGTTGTGTCAAATGGCTCTTGATATACATAAAGCAAACGGGTCAACCGCCTCTGTTGAAGAAGCGGCCGATAGGAGACTTATGGGTCTTGTTTGTGATGCGAAGGGTGAATACGAGGCTGCACTTGAACATTATGTGTTGGCTAGTATCACTATGTCAGCAGCCGGTCAAGACTGTGATGTTGCTGCGATTGATGTTTGTATCGGTGATGCTTATTTATCGTTGGCCCGTTATGATGAAGCTGTGTTTGCTTATCAGAAAGCGCTTAATGTTTTCAAGGCAACAAAAGGGGAGAATCATCCTTCGGTTGCTTCTGTTTTCGTTCGTTTGGCTGAGCTGTATAACAAGATGGGAAAGTTTCGTGAATCGAAATCTTACTGTGGGAATGCTTTGAGGATTTACGAAAAGCCCATGCCTGGAAGCCCGAATGATGAAATTGGTAATGGGTTCATTGAAGTTGCTGCTATTTATGAATCCATGAATGATCTTAGTCAAGCGATTAATTTACTTAAAAAGGCACTTAAGGTTTTCGGGAAGGCTCAGGGTCAGTTAAGTACAGTTGCAGGAGTCGAGGCTCAGATGGGGGTTTTGTTTTACATGATGCGGAATTACTCAGACTCGTATGATTACTTCAAAGTTGCTGTTTCAAAACTGAGAGTTGTGGCAGAGAAGAAATCGGCTTTATTCGGTATTGTGTTGAACCAAATGGGATTGGCTTGTGTCCAAATCGAGTTGTTAGACGAGGCTGCTGATTTGTTTGAAGAAGCAAAGGGTGTTTTGGAGGTGGAATATGGTCCTCATCATCCTGATACACTTGGTGTTTATAGCAATCTTGCTGGAACTTATGATGCAATGGGAAGGTAACACTACTATATTGAAATATGCTACAGTGATATGTTTAAGTTTTTATGGCTGTTGTATAAAGATGAATGTTTGGTACAGGTGGGAAGATGCAATAGAGATACTCGAATACGTGGTAGGGATGAGAGAGGAGAAGCTCGGAACAGCGAGTTCAGACGTGGATGATGAAAAACGAAGGCTGGCAGAGTTATTAAGAGATGCAGGCCGTGATCGAAGCAAGAAATCGTTATCACTTGAATTTCTCCTTGATGGTTAACATGTATACTTATCTCTCTGTATTTAAAAAGCAATCCTTGTATTCATCCAAATGAAGAAATTCCCTTTTGAAGATACTTCCTTTTCTGTTTATTCATTATTCATGAGTTTGTGAAGTGGCTTGTAAAGTTGTAATCATATGAATAATACCTGAAAGGAAACAGAAATGGTTGTTAATCTTTGTACTACAAATTACTAATGGACCAAAGGGACTTTTTCATTGTTTATTTTATAATCTGTCATATTTCACAACGTTCATCTTTCAATGATCTTTATCTAAAAAACAATGTACCTAGTTGGTTGGGTTGGGTTTAATCAGGTAGTGTTGTAGTATAAGAATCTTAGTTGGTTGACAGGTCGTCAAGTCAAAAATTCTAACTCAAACATTAGCTACAAACTTAGAAACTTCGCGGTGTTACAACATGTTTGAAGCTTTCCGTAAAAATATGATTGGTGACACTTAAAAACACAATTACTTTTCAACTAAGTTTACAGTAATTCATTGTAATACGTGTTACCGCTGACTATAATATAGGTCCGCCACTATAAACCATTTTCTTTTTATGCCTGTTTCATATCAAGTTTCGAGCTTAAACTTTCCGGACCTACCTAAGTACGTAAGAAATTTTGATAAAAGATGGACCAATATCACAAATATCAAAATTTAGAGGACCAAAAATGTAAACATCGATAAAAAGAAAATGTGAAAATGAAGGGAACCGCCATTACCATTCCTCCCCACGGGAGACCACCACCATCCGCCTGTGGTTACCGCCGTGAACCGTCGCAACCTGAAACCCCAATCTGAATGGGTAACTTATTATCATCATGGTACAAACAGCCTCCTCCGCCTATGGTCTTAGTCCCACCCCTCTTTGATTTCCCTCCTCTCGCTGCTCGCACCAGGTACCATCTTAATTGCTTATTGGACTAAATATGTATAATTACACACATTTCCATTAAAACCCCCTTGTTACAAAATCCAGATTAAATTAAATTGATTGTAATAAATAATGGGTACTTATTATTATTTGGATTTGGATGTGATGATGCAGGATGTTAGAGTCTTCATATAATCTATTGTTTGGGAAGCTTGCTTTAAGATGTCTTTTTGATGATTATTTTGAAGATGCTCAACATTTTACTACTAAACTTATGCTTAAGCCCACTGATGATCCTCATGTCGATTTAATTGCTACTGTATCCTTATTTATGATATTTTGTTTATTTATTTGTTTTGTTTTTTGTTATTTTTTGATATGGAATCATGTTGGATTCTAGAAAATTGGTAATGAGGAAGTTCCTTAGCTCTCGTTTAGGTTTCCGGTCCACTTGACCAAAAGCCCAAGGAGACGATTATTGGCAATGCGTTATTTCGTTGGCAAAGGTGGTTAAAGAGTTAGTGAATTTGTTCTGTTTCGCTGCTTATGTTTTTTAGTATTATTGTGAAGTAAAGTTCGTTTCTTTTTTGCAGTGATGTTGATGATCCTCACACATTTACTGACCTATATGTATCAAGTATCGATCCGTAAGTAGCACTTTAAGCTTTCCTTCCCAACAAATAATTTTTTGTTTATATCAATATTTATGATTTTTTTTCCTTCAGAATTTTACTCGTGAGGGCGTGTGCATACTATCCAAAATATGGACTTGGAGCCTTTGGTATTTTACCCGTGCTTCAAAGAAAGAGGTTTGTTTAATTCTTGTCATAAAAATCAAGGATATACTGTTTTAACCTTCTTAATTACGACTTATAAGTAACAAAACATAGTGATCACACAGATTATCATCAGAAGATTATGGGGTGGTTGGCGTGAGATATGGGTCATCAAATTTGTCACTTGGAGCGACATTTATGCCCTATTCATGTATGTAAGTTATTTCAGATCTTGTTTGCAGAATGTTTGGTTGGTATTCTTATAATAATAAGTATATTGGTTGCAGCGAGATATGAGTTTCCCAAATCTGCATGGTTGGTTAGAAAGATAGGAAGGTTAACTGCTGGGGTACAGTATGACCCCAAATGTAAGTATTGTCAAACTGGTTTTTACTTTTACCATTCGCTTTTACTGTCACTTTAGATCTTGACACATTCTCATTGTTCCTGCTTGTTAAAAGTTGAAGCGAAGGAAGGCGCAAGATATAATAATTTGAGAAACTGGAATTATGCCATAGGCTATGGGCTTGGAACTGGCAGTCCGTTGAGCCCATCGTTCAATTTTGGTCTTGAACTTGCACAAAGTTCCCAGGTTTACCATTTGCTATAATTTGATGCTTTATCATTTTTCAAATATAACTTTTACTTAGATACTGATGTTTAAGTTATGATACCCTGTACTGCAGTTCATAGCCTCATTCTATCAACATGTTGTGGTCCAAAGAAGGGTAATTTCTCTGTTTTGGTATGCATGTGGTGTATGTTTTTTTGTGAAAGTTGAATACTCGGTATGATATAAGCTACTATTGCAATTGTGTAGGTGAAGAATCCCCTTGAAGAGAATGAAGTGGTAGGAATCACAAATTATATAGACTTTGGCTTTGAGTTGCAAACAAGGTAATTCGGGGTGTCATGTGAAATCTCGAATATTTATGGTTCAAGAAATAGATCTGAGGCGTTTACTTTTTGACAGAATTGATGATCAAAAAGAGTCAAACCACATCCAAGATTCAACCTTTCAGGTTGCTGCATCTTGGCAAGCCAATAAGAACATCTTGGTCAAGGTAATCTCTTACAGTTTTTAGCTCTCTGCATGCGGGCTGTACAGATTTGCAAGTAATGTCTTGCTATTTCAGGCAAAAGCAGGTCCTCTTGGATCATCATTGTGTTTAGCTTTTAAGTCATGGTGGAAACCATCTTTCACCTTTAGCATGTCAGGTAACCTATGAGTTGCTTTCAAGAACTTAAAAAAGATGTTGCTATTATAATCAATTTGACTATGAACAAGTTGATTTGGGTTGTGTTTTCTCTTAAATGGGTTAAATATTAGATAAAACAATAACGAGCCAGTGGGTTGAATGTGTTTACTGTTAATGCATACACTGATACAAGTATACAACCTCCTAAATCAGGTTATTTAAGGCTCTAACTCAATATTGTAATAATAGAGTTTTGTATCACATATGAATTATATATGAGAATTTTTCTTCAGAAGTGGTTGTGGACTTATGGGTCAACCCACCCCGACTTGTACAATTTCAATCCTAACTTAAAGAGTGTCTGTTTTGTTCCATTACTCAAGTCATCTGACCTTGTATATATCCACCTTTATTAGAATATGAGATGATATGATGCCTTATTATGTTGGCAGCTGTAAGGGATAGAACAGTTGAAAAGACATCATATGGGTTTGGTCTTTGTGTGGACAATGTTAGAGAAGCAAGGTTTGTGTTCATTGTGTTGGTCTTTCATATACTTACAAATTGGATCAGGTTTATCTCTAACAGAAAGATTGACTTGCAGTTATCAACGGGCAGATCCAAATTTTGTAATGCTAACGCCAAACAAGGAGCATCTTGCAGAAGGGCTTCAGTGGAAAAGCGGGTCCAGGCCAATGTTACAGTCAAATGTGGACTCGGGCAACTTTGATGGAGTCCCAAGGGAACTCAGACCATTGGGTAGAATTTTATAATCATCTTGTTAATTTCTTCTACTTACTAATCTTACGAGGTTGATCACTATAACGGATCGAGGGGCATGTGTTTTGTAACGATTTTAAGTCCTGTCTTTGGTGTATATTTTAAACTTTTCACAGAATAAAAGACTATGCTTGATAAACGTTCATGTTTTTTAGGCTTATTCTTATACTTAGCCTCATTTCCCTTTTACAAGTGCTTCCTAACCTCTTCATCTGTTTAGAGCCTGAATTGTCACTGTAAATCTTTAAAAGGAAACCGGGAATTAAATAAAATAGCCATAAGAAAAGAGGAAAAAAGTTAATCTAATTATTAGTTGAACACATAACATAATCAAGCAAGAATAATACCCCCATCATCCAAATATGTCAGATCACCTACTTAGCATTTAGGTTCTTCACACAAATATGGTGCAATTTGCTGTTAGGCTACTATGTTTTACAGAATGTTTTTGAAGAATTGGATCAAAATAAAAAGGAATTATAATTCTATTAGCCAAAGGAATTTGATGGGTTCAAACTTTATAAATTATAGTATATATAGTATAGTATAAAGAAGGGTGTGATAAATCATAATTATAAGTAGGAGTTTATGCACATTCAGTGGGAAACTTGTTAGGATCGAACATGTTTTTGTAGGGCAAATCATTGTTCACATGAAATTGTGACAAAACAACCAGATTGATGGAGTTTTCCTTATTCCAATCCAAATATGTAAATTGTAACCCATAAGACATTGCAATGGTATATGACATCCGAGTCCCAAATAGACACCAGCACAAGTCCATTAATATAGCCATACAATTCTTATAGCTAGAGCATACAAATAATTTCACACCCTTACTGCCTTGCATCATTTGAAGGTATTAAGTTTCATTGGGCTTTGGTTCAAGCAACACAGGGATCTTCTCCACATGGTCACCGCGCAACACCTCAACAGTTACCTGACAGTTGACCATTAATTTCGTTTAAGCATTTGTATTATTATAAATTACAAGTTACCAAGATCATATATAATGCCTTCTATATACTGCTTAGAAATAAGAGTGTGAATGTGAGCTTACTGTTTCACCAACTTTGCATTGGTCAAGAATTCTGTATAAATCACTTCCTTTAGAAACCTTTTTACCATTTACAGATGTTATAATATCTCCCAAAACGAGTCTCCCAAAGGTATCACGTTTTGTTGATAGCATACCCTGCAGATTTGTAATACACATTACTTGAAGTACTTATTCTTTCAGTTGGTAATTAATCAATAACAAAATTACCGCTTTTCCAGCTGGACCATTCGGAGGAGCATCTAAGACTAGCACGCCACTGACTCCTAATTGTTCCGTTGACTGATCTGGAGCAAACTTGATTCCTAGAATTGGTCGTGTAACTTTCCCAAATTGCACCAGTTGGTCAACGATTCCACCAACCTGAAAAAAGTAATGAAATAAAATGCCTCCCCTAAGGGCTTATAGTTCTAGATTAATTCAATTCTAGGTAGAGTAGTAAACTCACTGTGTCGACTGGAATGGAAAAACCAACACCAGAAGATGCACCAGATGGGGAGTATATGGCTGTATTTATACCAATAAGGCTTCCTGAGCTATCAAGAAGTGGCCCACCACTATTACCAGGGTTGATTGCAGCATCTGTCTGGATAACATCTTGGATTGGTCGGCCCGTAGCTGCAGAGCTTATTTCTCTTCTTAGCCCACTATAAAGAACCCATACATATTCCTTAGCTATAAGAATCAGATTCCATCTACTCTATAGGATGTTTACAGTCTTATACCTGATGACACCAGTTGTAAGTGTGTGATCAAGCCCAAACTGCAAAACAAATAGCAACCATCAAATTAAGTCACCTACACACTCTAGATATATCCGGAAGGAGGTCAATAAGGTAAACAGTTCATAACGTAAATTACCTCTCTAGTATGGTAATTTGCATTCTAATCATTTTGATTAAAACACAAACAAATACACATTGGTACCGACACATGAATTGTATTAGTAAATCTACACTCACAGGGTTTCCAATAGCAAACACTTTTTGCCCAACAAACAAGTCAGCTGACACACCAACCGGTATGGGTCTCAATTTGTCTCTTGGTGCATCGATATGCAATACTGCGACATCTTTATCTTCGTCAAAGCCAACCACTTTTGCATCATAGGTTGTCTGGTCGGCAAGAGTTACCCTGAATAAACATAAATCAAGTCAACTCTAGTACAGCGTTAAAAAAGCCAAATTTAGCATATAATAAGGCTACATTGTCATACTTATTTCTACCATAACTCAATAATCAGGACAGTCAATCCAGTTATAGTTATCTGAAGTACTAATTTCTAAAGAGTCAACTAAAATTAGTAAGTTCTCCTCATGAACATATATCCAAATGAATACAGCCTTGCGTTTACAGATAAATAGATAATCTTGGTCAAAGATAATCACACGTTTGGATCATATTTCCTCTTACTATCTCAGATGCATCTTCCAACATTATGATGCCTCATATATATGTGATTTCAATTCTCATCTTAATATCATTAGGCATCAATTTACACATTCTTTTATAAAAATTTGAAGCTACACTGGAACATACTCCGTATTAGTAACTTGGCTTCAGCTTCTTGTTAGTTTTTAGCTAGCTACTAAAAGTAGAGAATAAATTGAAAAAGTTAGATCTTTCACGAATATGAATTCACTGAATAAAATGAGTGAAAATCGATTAAAAGTACCTTAGATCGGATGCCCCTCGTATGACATGATAATTAGTGACAATATGACCTTTTGTATCCCAAACAAAACCTGATCCAGATCCTTGAGGCACCTCCATCACATCCAGTGTAAACGCGTCCTGCCTAATTAGAAACCAACATTCATTGAAAACTACTACCTATTCTACACTTAATATCATCATTTCACCTTTTCAAATTACGAATCGAATCATTCTGGTTATAGTAACACAACAAATTGTGCAAATTAAATTGAATATTTCATGTTGCACTCAATCACGAAACAAATACTCCATCTATCAGATATAATACAAGTAAATTAATCAGTGTACCTGGAAGCTAGGTTAGTAATGTAGACAACAGATGGAGTATTATCCTGAAAAAGACGGACAGTAGCCAGCTCATCGGTCTGCAACTTCCGTGGTGTAGGCAACAGAAAACCGGCAGCTGAATCGACATCGGTGACGAATACAGAAACAGAAAGAGCTAGAGAAGTGCAAAACACGAAGCACGAGTCTAGAAATTTGTTGACCGATGATCTCGGATTAGATTCCAACACCGGAGAGTAGGTACGGTTAGAATGTTCTGGAGCAGCCGCAGCAATTATAGAATTAGAAGGCGTGCGAATTGAGAATGTTGGAGAGAGTGAATGTATGGTTGAGTTAGTGTTGGTTGAAGGGAGTTTGAAAGAAGAAGAAGAAGAAGAAGAAGAAGAAGAAGAAGGTGTCCATTTGGAAACAAGTGAAGAAGCAGCCATTATTCTTCAGTAACCTTTTTTGGTCCAAGTGTAACTACTTTTTGTTTTTAGTTAGTATTTCAATTTCAATTGGTAGCTTAAGTAATTTATTAATTTATTTATTTATATTATTCTCTGCTCGTGAGTTGTGAAGATACTGGAAGAAGGAATCAAAGAAGATAAGAAATTTATTATAATTATTTATAATTCTTTCATCAAGATTGCGACAGATATGAATGTAATGTTTTTCCTGACGTCTAAAAACACATGCAAAATATTAAATGTACTCGAGAACACACCGTCAAACCAAAAATGCACAAGTGAGCCGAAAGATACACTTACAATAAACTAGAAATGAAAGATATGGCTAGAAATCATATCGTATTATATACATGAGGGTGGTTCATTTATAACGCTAAAGTTTTAGATCTCCATTCTGTAAGGTAGTAAGGTTCAATGTATTCTACAACAACCAAAAACTTTAATATGTTTAAGTCTTTGAAGGCCTCAAATGATATAAGTTTTAAAATATTAGCACAATTTACATAAAAAAACAATGTAATTATAATACCACAAGAGTTTAAGTGTTAATATATTATGCCCAATATATGTAAAAAGCGATTAGACTCGTTTTTTGTCACTTTGTTTCAAGTGATTTCGAATAACTCATGATCATTATGTTTTTACGACTTAATTCACTAATTTTTTTATTAGGTATTATTGTATGATTTATCATCTTGCTAGTTTATCATTTCACGCATGACCAGTGATTTAGTGGATGAGTTAATCTATTATTTTACTCACTATATTATGCTTGTTAAATGTCACATAAAGTTCTTCATTAACTATAAATGTCACATAAAGTTCTTCATTAACTATATAATGTATTCTTGTTAAAAAATAAAGTGTCATATATCAATAAGGTAGGGGATAAATACACACACAAAATAGTCAAAATGTCTAATAGTATCCTCAACTTGGTTAAGTGAGTCCATGATTTAATAGAAAGTCAAGGGGCTTGAAAACTTACCTAATCTCTAGAAGAGAAGAAGGTAAGTTTTCAAGCCGTAGCTTGCTGGTTTTTCCATCATCCAATCAAAAAGAAAGAGAATGAAACCTGGCAAAAAAGAAATGAACACTTTGCTGAGTAACGAAGCTTCGTCTTTGTTTTTCTTCAAAGCCCCAATCCGCTCTCGCTCGCCGCTACTAACGGGGTCTCGGTTGATTTCCCTTCCTTTAGCTACTCAATGTTTCAGTTCGCTAAGTTTGAAAAGTCCAAAGAGTGCAAACTAGCCACGGAGCTTCGTTGGCTGGAATCAAAGCACAATAAGTTGCTTTACAAAAGGAGTCCTTAGTATGTGTCAAAACCGTTATAGTACTACTACACCCAAGTCTCGTACTCGAACTGACAAGAACGGCCCAACTTGATGGCTGACTATTATCTGCTTACTTATTGTCTGACTTGGGAGCTGCCTTGAAAGCCTATTCCGATGGCGAGCAGTTACAATGGCTCCTTCCTAAATAAGTTATCTAAAAGTCAATCTTTCTTTTTGTTTTCAACGATCTAGTGCTTGGTCTTTCACCTTTATGAGTAGGACTGACTCCCGGTCTTATGTTCAGTACTTCGTATCAGGTTCTATCTATGAGGCCTTAACGAGATTTTTTTGGTTCTTTCTGAAAAAACCTAAGAGGTCCATGACTGACCCTGTGTTCAGCACATGAGTTAGCGTTACCGCGTATTTAGTGGAAGCATATAGTTAGGGACTGACCTGGTACCACTTTGAGTTACTGCCTCGAAGTACTAGACCAGCTCCTGTTGAAGAATAAGGCTTTTGAGTTGCCTGAGCATATACAAGAGATAGAAAGGCCTGCTGACCCTATCCTTCTTCCATACTCACAACGAGTCCATTGTGCTTACGAACGAGTGGAGCGTCTTCAATGCGAGTTGTGCGTGGAGTTTCGCCTAAACATTTAAGTTAAATAGTGGCGTTTGTTGTTTTCACACTGAACTTTTGGTAATGGACTATGGTATCCTCAATTTAAAAACTTAGATATGTTAGTACCCGGACTCGATTGACCAGTCACACTCGCATGTAAAATATGTTCCATTCAAAATTGAGGATATAATAACATCTAAAATTTGCTACATATATTTGACACATTTCATACTCTCCTTGTGACTTCTAATTTTAAATTTATGTTAATTAGGTGAGGTCCCGCGACAACGCGGGTTTTGACATTTAATTTTATAAATTTTGTAATTAGAAATTTAAGTAACATGAAATTGTACCATGAAATAGACTTTTATATAATATAATCATCATAAATTTAATATCCAAGTTAGCGAAGATGTTTAGTTAGTATATCTGCCATCAAAATATCTCTTCATAAGGTTTTTGAAAATATTTTCGCCAACTTGATCTTTACAAACATTAATATTTAGGGATAAATGATAAAAATCGACTATGTACTGCTACAATTTATACCAAGTATGTAACCTACCCATTTTATTGTCCAGGTATGCAACAAACTAAAAGAGGTTGTAATGATGTGAGTAATATGATCACCTGTTGATCCGGTAAATCGTTTATTTGGTAATTTTTAATTTAATTTTAATGCCTATATGACTTTTCTTTTCTTAGGTGTCATTTTTATTATATATATTAAGAAAAAACATTAAAAAAAAACAAAAGAAAGGAAACTCATGGCAGTAACTTCTAATTATACTATCATACTGAACCTTTATATCACATCATCAACAAAAACAATAGCAAGAGTTGAATTATTATTATTATCATCGTCAAATACAATAATAACGATACAAAACATCACAATCAATTTCTATTTATTTTGTCACAATCATAACTAGTACACCCGATAAATCATTTAAGTTAACCAATTTCAAACCTTAATAAAAAGCTTTTAAAATTACAATCGAAATTGCAGGTCGCTACCATGGCAACCGCAAAATCATTAATTCATCTTCATGGTCATCATCGTTTTTACCAAAAATTCAGGTAGTTGTTGTTTTTGGACGTGTTTTCTTTTGCCATCGCAACCACAACGAGTGGTAATCGCGAGGTTGCACCCTGCCGGCGCAAGTTTATTAGAACGTGAACGAAACTTTGATTGGGTGATTTGGAAGGAGATTTGGATTTAGGAACAAGTAAATAAACGAATATGTTAATTGTGAGTTGGAAATTATGTTCTAGATAGAAATTCATAGTTCCAGATTTAGATTAATGCGTGGGTTTTCGCACTTCAAGAAAAAATAAAGAAAACCGGAATGAGTTAACAAATAGAGAACGGTTGTTTGGACATTTAATTCACAAATAGACGCCATGTGTATTCATATGTGGTAAAAATGTACAATTGACACATTACATGGCAACTTCGTCAACAATTTAAAATATTAACAAGTAAAAATATGGTTTGCAAAGATTTCAGCACGACACTATCCGGTTTGTTGTAACAATAAAATGGGTAAGTTACATATTTGAAATAATTTGTAACAGTTTGTAGCTGATTTTTGTCATTTATTCAATTATCAAAATATACCAGTTATCTCTTTTAGTTCTAAGTGAAAAGAAGTAATAATAATGTGATCTCAATGCACTTGCATTGAGTAATATATACGATAAATATTGATGTTAAATCAAGTGATTGATGCCCAATAATTATGTTAAATCAATAATATCTATCTTAATGTTGCTATACGATGAAAAAAATATAGATGTTTAAAATGATTGATGAAAAGATGATGGGTATCAATACTCTAAATTTAGAGAGAGATAAGCAGTGTATTTAGCATGCTTATTTAAGTTTAATAATATTTTATATTTATATCAAGTAATCCTATTGAATATGTTTTAAAGTTCTTTTTATTAAAACTGAAAAATGGAACTGGTGTTATAATTTTAGTTTTTTTTATATATATAATTTCAGAACCTAATTTGATTAATTAAATTATTTAACACTGTTTTGTAATCATCATCATTTCTATAATGTAAGTAGGAGTAGTGTTTATTACGGAGTGTTATAATTTTCGACCGAATTCTTTTAAAATTCTAACCCATTCCCAATTCACAAATTAAGTCTTCAAAATCAACGCCTACACCATCTCCAACGACCCCAACCTTTGTAATTATGTGTCGATCTAAAAACCTCTAATTTTTACGATGACTAGATAATGTTAGAAAGAAGAATTTGTTGGAATATGCTATGACGCCAAACTTTCAATTGAAAAGGCTGACAGTTTGGTGAAGTAGAAGAATATGTTTCTTCCGTTGAAGAGAACAACAAAAATGTTGCAAGAACAATTCAAAATCTATGAGGAAGAAAAAGAATTTTGTTTTCGCTGCACTCACCGCTAATCAACGAAAAGACATAAGAGTTCATACATACACAGCAATATAATATGATAAAATTGCACTATTAATGTGTATCACATGAAGGTGTTATAATGTTATATGAAAAACATGAAAGATACAAATGCAATTAGTTATCTCATTAATTATTTCCCGTTATACAAATGCAATTCCATTATCTCAGTACCATGATTTGATATCACTTTTACATTCTTTTTTTATGCAAAAGCACAAAACCAACCAAAAACAAAAATCATCCCAATCTACAAGATGTAAAATGGGAGCGCATCAAAACACATACACTGCTACATAAATCTCCGACTAAAACTACATTTGATTTTCAATAACATATTTATGTCTAGTTTGACCCTATACTTGTTTTGGGAAAATTTTAAGGCTTTTAATGAACAGGATTTTTATGGAAATCTGATTTTTTTCTTTTTTTTTTATAATTAATGATTTTATCATGTTTTATGCATATGTCATGATCGACCTTCATTCGGCTCTGCTGGATAGAGATTTTGAATTTTCTCTCTTTTTAGCTATTTTATTTTGTTACCTGATACAAATAAAATTCAACCTGAATCAACCTATTTATAGTTGCCACATCTTTCCAGACTAGTAATGTTGATGCGAGTCGGGTATACTTTAAAATTTGTCTATAAACACTTTTTAAAAGAGGTCATGTAAAAACAATGACCACAAAACTACATCACCATATGTTTATTATACTAATTCGCATAAAGCTATTTGTGAAGTGAAATTCTTGTAAAACAATGTCACATTAATAATATTTACTGAATCTATATCAAAATTTAAACCACTAATTGTAATTAAAATATCTAAAAGCTAAGTTAGTAATGTAGGCAACGGAAGGAGTATTATCATGATAAATATGGCCGGACAATAGGTAGCTCATCTGTCTGCAACTACCGTGGTGTAGCCAATGCAAAAGTGAGCTAAATTAACACCGGTGACGAATACAGAAACCGAAAGAGCTACAGAAGAGAAAAACATGAAGCACGAGTCCAGAAAAGCGTTAACTGGGATTTGTGGTTAGATTTTGATACCGAGACTAGGTATGGTTAGAATGTTCACGAATAAGGTGTGGTATATGATCAAAGAAGGTTGTAGAAAGTGAATGTAACGTTGAGTTACTATTAGTTGAAGAAAGTTTGAAAGAAGGTGACCATTTGAAAACCAGTGAATAAGCAGCCCATTATTCAGTATACTTTTTAATTTGAGGCCCCAAAACTTTGGGGGCTCTGTGCAGTTGTGCGGTGGCAAAATGAGAATGTTGTAGAAAGTGAGAGTGAATGTATGATTGAGTGAAAGGAGGAGGTGTCCATTTGGAAACAAATGGATAAGTGCCTATTATTCCGTTTGTCCAAGAGTAAACCCCTTTTTTGTTTCCCTTAGTATTTCACTTTCAATTGGTAGCATAATTAATTATTTACTTTTTTATTTATTTATTTTAGTTTAGTTTATCTCTGCTCCTGAGTCGATCGTAAAGATACCGGAAAGAATCAAAGAAGATAAGAATATGTACTATTATTATTTAAAAATATTTCATCAAGATTTGCATAAAAGTTAATGTAGATATCTTTCCTTACATCTAAATACATATACATACAGAGTATTACTAATTACCAATAAATATATACTCGAAAACGCATCGTCAAACCAAAACTGCATAAGTGAGGCCAAGATCAGGCCCGGTGATGGGCTTGTGCAGTCATAGGGGCTATGGCTCAACAACTTATAGAAGGCCTTCCAATATTCAGTCCATACATTCATATCATAATTTTAAGCCCATTGCATAATTTAAAAAAAAGTAGGCCCATAGTTTTTAACTTATTTCCCTACGAAGCCCATTGGCACGATAAATAACAAAAGCCCAAGGTCAAATGCCAAAGTTCGTAAATTAAGATTCAAGAATAACCATCCCCTATAGGTAATGATATATTTCCAGCTTTACTTTTGATAGATCCGTTACAACGTTGTACACTACAAGTAAATAATGCACATTGATGGTGGAAATATCAACACCCATCCCCTATATAAACAGAGCACCATTTATTCATTCGATCTTTTTCTTCTAGTCGTTTAATTCTGTCAATTATATGATGCCTTCAAGTTCTGTTTCAAGTACTAATAATCACCAAATCCCTGATGACTTCTTCGTTTGAGGCATGATAGCAGAGAAAAACGACGCCAAAGATCTAACGCCCGATCATATTCTGTCAAGTGACCACTCTCTTTGCTCTTATAACTTATATTCTTTGAAGCCTTGCACTACTTAAACATGTTAAAGTTTATAGTTGTTATCCTATATCTAATTGTAGATGACATTGAACATTTTGAACCTTACAAAATTTGAAGATCTAAAGCTTAAGTTTTATAAATGAACCACCCTCATGTATATAATATGACATGATTTCTAGCTGTATCTTTCATTATTTTCTAGTTTGCAAGTCTACGAGGGCTTGAGCCATTGAGGCTTGTGAAGACATAAGTTCAATCCTATAGTCCCATGAGAAACAATTACCTACGGGGAGGTTAGATCAGATTGGTATGTCAATGTGGCCGTGTTGAAGTAGCGATGACTACTATCTCCGATACCAAGTCTTGCTTGTCTAATGCCCAATCATATTCCAATCCGAGTTTGGAAAACTAAAGCCTGCTTGAGTTGTATTTTAAGAAGCTTGTATTATGATATCATGATGCATACTTTGATAACTCTGGTTGTCCATTTCTGCGTGACATTTAGAATCAGGTTTGCCCATGATTTAAAGTTGGATAATTTAGAGGCCCAAAGGTTTAAAGCAGGTTTACCTCACTCTTGCAACCATGTTGGCGGTTAGTTTCGGACCAATATTAGTGGTTGTATCTCGCCGTACACATACAACTTAGTGCAGCCATGACGTCTATCTTTAAGTGGACCGCTTCATGTTCTTTAAGCGTGGTTTGGCTAAACCAAGTTTTGCTTGGAACAACAATGGATGACTAGTAATGCCACCTGAGCTTAGATTGGTTGTACCTAGGGAAAAATACTGTTTGTACACGATTGCAATTACTTTAAAAATGAATGAATAAGAAATTTAAATAATGATTATAGTTTTACTCTAATGCTATGTAGGAATGTACGTTGTACATACAGTGCAACCACCCGTGAGGCAAAGCAAAGATAATATTAACTAGTAAAAACAAAGCCTACAACTAGAGAATTGGACTTTTATTACCAAGAACAAAAACAACCAACAACTGCAACAGACCACAAAAGGAAAACTAGCAACATCCCATCAAATTACACGCTATAAGTCCTATAACCATAGGGATCAAAAGTATGCACCCAAATTACAACAAAACAACAACTAAATGAGTCAGGAAACAAAACTAAATGAGACCAACAGAAATGTTGGTCCAAAGACGCCATTCAATCTTGATCTTTTTAATTCTTGCCGAGGACCAATCAGAAGCCTTCAGTTGAACTTCTTTAAACAAATATTGGAGGAAACTACATAATCTCTTATTTGACTCAATTGTACTATATCCCTATATCTCCTATAATATTGTATACAAAGAATAATGACTCACCCCTAAACTCTCTGCGCAAAAAGCAATTTGCATCTACATATCTACGATCTTATCAATGTATTCGGTGTATTCTTCTAACCTTTCAAGAGCTTTAATCAGCACATTGAGCGGATATGGTGTTAGTAATCTCTTGCACCTCCTCTACAGATCTTCCTGTGAGTAGCTTCACAAATTGTCAAAATGCCATCTATAATCTCTTCGTTGATAATCAACGACTGCAACGAACAGTAGCTTCTTTAAACTTTTCTTTTCTTCCTCATACACTTTCAGTTGTTCTTGCAACATTTTATTGTTCTCTTCAACAAAAGAAGCATATTCTTCTAGTTCACCGATATAATTATCGGCCTTTTCAATTAAAAGCTTGGGTCATTACCAAATTCTTCGTCGGAACAAAATCTATTCATCGTCAAATTTGGGATTCTTTTTCTATGGGTTCGAATTTTGAATGAACTCCGTAAAAAATCTTAATCTTTCGTAATGATTACTACTCCTACTTACTTAGCTTAGTTAGTGGTTATTTGGGGAGCTTATTTTCTTGTTTGCTTACTGTGATGCAATAAGCTTGAGATTTAGTGATTGAATAAACTTATTTGGTTTGCTTAATTATGAGAAAGATTTTATAAGCTCAAAATATTAGGCATATTTGCTTATAAGCAATAAGCTAGGATTTTTGCACTTATTTACTTATAAACAAATAAGCAACAAAATAAGCTCCCCAAACACCCAATTATTGTATCATAAGAATGATGATGATACATATCAATTTTAGAGATTTTAATTAATTAAATTAGGTCCTTTAATTTTACAAAAATAAAATAACACCACTTTAATTTTTCAATTTTAATAAAAGAACTTAAAACGTTAGTTGGTTTATAATAAAATCAAATAAGCATGCTAAATAACTTATTTTTGATAACACTGCTCATGTAGATAAAAGAGTTTTTCGAAAACTGGTGGATTCATAAGTAAGATTACAATTATTTGTAGATAAAGGAGTTTTTCGAAAACTGGTGGTTTCATAAGTAAGCTTACATTTATTTGTTTTTTATATTTTAAGTTAAGAACAATCACAGTATTATACTATATGTCCATTTATGTCTAATCGTCTATGATCTTAATAGTTAATGTTGGCTTTCAAATTCCAAGAAACTTAGCAGACTAATTCGAGTATCTTTTGAGTATTATATGAATATGAATGAATGCTACAAGAAAGTTGGATAGACCATTTACTTTGATTAAATAAAACCCAAAACGTAGTCAAAAGAATCTATCTAGACAACCATTAGGGAACTACGAGTGTAATCAGCTCTATAAAGGCGTGAAAATGGCTAAAACAAAGCCAGACCCAGGCCAACTTGGTAAAGTATAATGCATTTATGTATGTACATGTACATGTACATGTATAGAAAGTATATATGAATTTTAACCATCAATTGGCTAACCAGAAGAGTGATAAAACCAGTCGACCAGAGGCCAACTATAAACAGCGAATCGTCTGAATCAGTAGCCACAAACCACGGATGCCATTACAATAGGTGATTTGCACTATTCTTCATCAGTGGCATACTTAGTTTAGATGACTTGTATAGTGACCCAACAAGCAATGTCAAGGACTTGGTCGCCATTGATTGCTTTAAAGCAATTGTATGGTATGGAAGATGTGAACTATTTGGGCGACAGCCTTATAGGACAGACCGAAAATGCTACACATCGAGCTGCTTTTGCTAACATAAATCGCTCGTTTTCTGTCAATGGTCTCTCAATCACTTTCACAATATTTGCATCCTAAAACAAATATGGACAAACGAATCCGTGGTGAATAATAAATCTAGACATGGTATTATTTTTGGTATTTAGATACATGTATTAGAATGCAAGACAAATCTCATATACCTTCTTTGGTTGTTGGATAGAAGGGCGCACACTTGCAGTGTCACCAACCTCCAGTATATTGTTAAGGTTTCCCCGGTCATCCCTTTCGGTGGGTGAAGATGGAGAATGCCTCCAATCCCCATTGACTATGAACTTGTAGTAATACCTAGATGTACCAAACATTCATAGAAGGACAAAACATTCCATCAAGTTACATGCTTAGGTGAAAATGGTCAGCTATAATGGATGAAGCATATAAATATATTTGGATATATGTGCGTTGAGCAATAAAATAACTTTATTTACCGGGGATTTCCCCCTTTACCCAAAAAAAAAAGCAATAAAATAACTTACTTTCCTTGAGCAAGTCGAACTTCAGCTTCGTATCTTGGGCCGGCCTTGTGGGTTGCTTTAATTTGTTCTTTCCAACCAGTAAAATCTCCAATCAGTTCTACATTCTCTCCCTGTAAAGTATAATGTATTAGCAAAAAATTAGCATCATATGGTGGAGTGGACCTAAATTTGTGAGGTAGATGTAACATATGTAATTGAAAATGATCAATATTTATATCACTAAGAACCTCATGTCCATTCCACACAAATGTCACGGAATGGGTTGCAGGTCCATCATGTTTCCCGTTCTCAACCATAGCTATCAGATCCCATGTTGCCCATGCAATTGCGGATCTGCATTAGACAATGGATATACGCATATCGAACTTCATTTATAAACTGAAATAAGATAATAATTAAGCATTGTTTATTGCATTTGCTAGATTATCAATTGAACCTATCAGGACGGCATTTATGCAAGCTAGTTACATAGTTGTAGGCTGCATGAAGTGAAGTATCAGTCATCCAATGGAGGTATGCAATCACACAGGCAGGAGATCGATCGAAACCGTTGGTGCAAGTAACATAAACACAATGGTTCTTTTTAAGCAACCGTAAAAGAAGGCCAGCGCAAAATGGAAGTTTGCCCCTCATATCGAACGAGTCTCCTTCCCTGCAAAATCGAGGATGCCAATTAGCATGAGAAAGACAAATTACAAGAAATATGCCCAACCCAAGAAAAACTTTAGATTACCGAATTGGATAGTTAATCATGAGGATATTATTGTGCTGGCATGATGCGTTAATTGATTTTGAATCTATTTCCCAATTTTCTGCTTCCACCCCACCTTGAAAATTAAGTACAGCAGTGACTCCCTGATGCAAAAATTCACCATTTCTTAAAGGTAAGTAATTAAGGAAAAAACTTTACGTGAAGCAGGTACTCCAAAGATTCAGATGATAACATTGCATCTATTCATATTTGAGACTTCTTTATCAAGGAGTCTTGAAGACACATAAATTTAGAAGGATTAAATAACAAGTTTGGTACTGCTCACCGTAACATTAGCCAAAGTCTCTATATCATCTTTAGTTTGTATGCATGACCCCACATACATTTGATCGGTAATCTGTAGGATACAAGTGCATATCAATTAGATCCTATATCATGATCAACTGTTCGAGAGAATAAGTACTCAAGATATCTCACCTTGCTATATCGCATACCAAGAGAATGGTCATAATAAAGTTCTCCTTTGGAACGTTCTAATGCTTTCATATACTCCTCTAGTGGGAAGCTCCCATGTGACCAATCATCTCCGGATTCTTCTTCAGAGAAAATGGTGACGAGTTGAGTAAACGGTTCATCAGGAATGTTTTTTTGCATCCTGCCACGAGGTTGTCCATTTTGGTTTATCAGAAGATTCCACCCTTTAGGCGTAGAAAATCGTGGTGTGAACATGACAAACCCTGAATTCCCACTGCCCTCAAAAGATGTTCTCAAACTTGATGTCAAAGTTGTTTTGTTCCAAGTGGCAATAGGAACCCGACCTCTATTAAACTGGATATCCAAATCACTTTTGTGATGCAACTGTTGAATTGGAAAAGGGGAAAACGGTCTTTCAAGAACAAGACTACAAAGTCCAGATTTCTCTAACATCATCTTCCTGCAAGAACCAGCCAAGACACTCGAGTCAATGATAAGTAAATTAATCTTTGAAAGATTAAACATAGCTTGCATAGCTTCTTAACGATATTTCGCCTACTTCAAAGTTCAAAGTATTATCGTTTAATTAGTGATACTTCTGAACTATGTAATTAGCCACATGTCATATTCTGATGAAATGAAAGCCACATTGTCAAAGAACTTAGCCCCTGAGACCAAATTTCAATGCAAAAGTTAAAAAGATACTAATCCACAAACCATATAACCGAAATCCATCTAAGAACCTAGACCTCAATTATTATATCATAAGCATATGTCCCTCGATAACGGATATATGTCTTCCCAAATCCCAGTATTCAGGCTATTATGGTTTCTCAATTATATACACATCAAAATAATCACGTAGCTCTACACAGGGAATCATATTTCAAGGATTTCATATGGCAGCAATGCATCATTGTATGCGCATGTAATTGTGGGAATATCATGTAATACTCCAGCATGTAATCATGTAAGTTAAATGCAAGTCCTACTGAAACGCTTGGATAAATGTATATAAGCAAGTAGTACTCTGCATCACTGAAGTCCTTAATCTCAATAAGACTACCCCCAGAAGACGCGCTTGCCTTCTTCAGTGTGTCCCCAACCATTATTATTCTCGATTTCTCAGCATTTCCCTACACAAAAAGTTTATCAACTACATTCATTTACATACATATCTATATAATAACATTATCAACTGTTATATCATATAAATATAAAATAGCTTAGAAACACAGACCCCTTTCTTCATGGAATGAACTAAGATGTTGCCATCTAGAGACAGAGCAAAACGAATACCAAGCGGTTTCTCTAAAGTAACCATATACTCATTCAAATTCATCTTGAATCTGGAATTCGTCGAAGCAGACATCGCCAAAACCCTAATCCCTCTTCCTGAACCTACTCTTCGTGCTCGTCCCAAATTATTAACCATCGAACCGCCATTGATCAAACACACCCCTTTTCCCCAAAAGGATGAGCACACTGAAGTCTGATTTGACCTCTGATTCGATAACTGGCATAAAACACCGGAATTCGAAAACTGAAGCAGCGACATTGTAGAGGTATGGTAAATGAGGTAATTCGCTAGGGCTTTAATGAATCATAATGATAATGATGCAATCGAAATGTTGATTGATTCATTCAAGGTTTGACTGTGTGGATAGATAGATACAGAGTATATGATTAGAATTAGGATCGATGGTGTTTATTGAGATTGGAGCAGAGTGGTGGTGTTCTCGGTGCAGGTAGACTGGCTGGATAATTCGGGAAAGACAAGCCACATAGTCGGTCAACGTTTGACTTTTTTAAGCCATATATACTCCACGTGAGCTATGTGGGACCCCACATCCACGTGTTTCACTTTAACTTTTTTCTATACGTTGCCACCTGATAAAATCAAATACTCTTGAGTTTAAGAAATGTAAGCTAAAGTAAATGTAAATATTTGCGAATAACTGCTTTACCCCCTTAATTTAAAATGAAATTTTAAAAATTATTCTCTTTTCTTTAAGTTGTACTTTATACTTTACTTTACACTGAAAGTTCACAGTGCAAATGTTGACTAATCTATATGCACATAGATAACTTTGCCTTCAGTTTTATTTCATGTGCACTCTCAATCCTTAATTAAAATATGGAAGTAATTTGCCTCCGTGAAGAGATAACTTTACCTCCAGTTTTATTTTATGTGCACTCTCAATCTTTGTTTAATAATATGGAAGTAATTCATGTGCACTCTCAATCTTCGAGGAAAATCGGTTTATTCATGTTCACAACCTTAGAACCGGCTAAGCGTTCAAGTAAGAATCGTATTGTGGGAACTTTAAAGACGGAGCCCGTCGTATCGGTAACTAAGGATGTAACGAGGTCATGCATGAAGGAGTCAGAGGCTTCTTCTATTCTTTTCCCTGGCGCAGCTGATTGAAAAGATACTACCGGCTATTAGATCTAAATGGCCACACGGTCATACGGGTCCGATATATATTCAACAAGACAATGCGAAGCCCCATATTCAAGTTGATGATGTTGAGTTTCTTCAAAAAGCATCTCAAGGTGGCTTTGATATTCAACTTCGCTTTCAAACCCCCAAATAGCCCAGAACTAAATGTTTTAGACCTTGGTTTTTTCCGGGCAGTTCAATCGCTTCAAGAACAAGAGGCATTGGGAACAATCGATGAATTGGTTCATGTCGTTCAAAATTCATATGTTAACAATATATTTTTAACTCTACAAGCGTGCATGAAAGAGATCATGAAGGTTAATGGTGGGAATAATTATCAAACGCCTCATATTAGTAAAGCTAGGTTGGAGCAAGAATGTTGTCGTTGACAATTGATTGTGATCAAAATTTGATTCAGATTCATATTTGGGTCAATAGAAAATGACATGATTGAAGGCTTTTAATGTCAACTCCATATGTAATAATCATGGGGGAAAAACTCACTGCTTTTGTTTCCTTTAGATACGATGCACGTAAAGAAATGAAATGGAGGAACATTTATTTTGTTTTAACTTTTGATGATTTCTTGACATTCGCTAATTTATTCACTGATTCTTATTTATTCATTATTCCATATATTGGTTAATGATATCACATTACAAACAAAACTCATTGTTATAATATTGTTAGTAAAAGAAAATGAAAAAGAGAAAATAAATAAATATATAAAATTTCGATCAGATGAATTGAATTTGTATATCAAGTTTTTCTGATTGTTCTCTTGAAATTTTGGAGAAAGTCTCTTGTCCCATCTTTTAACTTAGTTTTGGTTTGTGTGAATATATTATCATAGAGAACAAAAGGTGGTTAGTCCTTGTCAATCACATGTTATTTTATCTGGTTTCAAAGTTGACCACTTTATGTATGTTTAATAATGAAGGGTACAATTGGTAATCATTATAGTTTTTATTTAGTAAAAGATGAATATGACATGTATTTTGAGACAAACAAAAAAGGAAAATAGGAGACTTATTTTGGGACGGAGAGGGTATGGAATATCTCCTCTTGTCATTTCATTTTACTAAATATTTCAAGAATATAGGGTTAATGAAATTGAGTTCGTTGAAGAGGAGAAAGGGGTTTGGAAGAACAATTTGAAAACTTGAAACAGTAAAAGCAAGAAATGGCAACACAGATTGCTTCGTTGAATGAAAGATTGCAATCTTTGCAATCATGCTGATTCATGAAAAAATATGGTGTCATAATATTTTCAAGTGTTGATATTCCACTTCTGATTCAATGAAACAAGTTGGTGAAATATGTTATATTATTTTATCTAAGTGTACATATCTGAAACAAATTCTGAATCAATTGGAGCATTTCAAGAATCAGTTTCATTCCATGGACATACTCAAGTATGGAGAGTATACTAATATGGTGCTTAAGATGTAAATTTTTTATTCTTTTTATGGGCTTTTTTGGAACATTTTGTTGGGTTTTGTATAACACACCACATTTTTCATATCATTTTTTTAAAGACGGAAGCGAAATCCCATTCATATATTACATAGATGACATGATGTCATCAACCAAACATTTTACAAGTTATAAGCATCAACTGTTAATTTACAAACCATTATATTGTATCTGGGCAATGTATATAAAGTATCAAAATAATATCAGAGTGTTATGGTCAAACATCTTCCAGCCCACTCCTTGCCCAGCCCAAAATCGTCTCAAAACCTGCAAGGAGTAATTAACGGGATTAGCACGAAATTAAGTGAATAAACTTGTTACAAACAGTTTGACTTAGCTATAACAATATTAATTATCAACAAATAACACATAGACACTACATCATCAAGAGGATCGGTGGTCCTTGTGGAGCCCTCAGCCCGCGGTGGCCCACTAAGCGACACTTATGATCACTGCAGGCCAATACAGTGATTTACCGATAACTGGTTGCTACCTTTAGTCAATATGTGCTCCACTCTCAACACATGATCACAAATCTCACATTGACTAACCTGTAGTAACCAGTCCAACAATCGTTGACCTCCAATTCACCAGAATGCTCAAAGGTAACACATCACAATTGTATATATATATATATCAGCAATATCAATCAACAATCAACTAGGTTTATATCGTTGTAACCAATATGTCACAACTAAACCTCACTGAAGTTCCAAGTCTATTCACCTGTCAACTTCGATCCAACTACTCAGCTGACTAAATCACTGAGTCTTCGGTGTATCTGAGAACACAACGAAACATTGAATTAGTAACTCACTTCAAGAATGTTTATAACTTTCTTAACATAAGCATAGAAGGTCAATGATTAAACAATACATGTGCTTAACTATCTTAAACAATCAACATAACACAATAACTCATGAGTAAATAAGATATATCCGTGTCAAATATACCGATACATATATCACCAACACCACATCAATGAAGTATGAACCCACTATAACTAGCATTCATTTCAATCACTACACAACAATAAATCTAGTAACAATACTAGTTTACAAAATCACTAACTTATTGTTAGTAATTTGGTGGAATTGAGGGATATGGTTATTAGACTTGGAAGTGGGTTAGGAGATACGGAGTATACGCCCATCAAGTCGATAACATCCCTAGTATAAAGCTATTGCGAAAGTTGGTGATATCATTGAAATAGGCCTAATCAAAGACGGAGGCCTCTTTCTAGACACAACACCTGATTGCTGATTTTAAGGTCCTGATGGTTGATTTTCATAGCCATGTTGTTGATTTCTAGACCTGAGTGCTGATAAGCCTCTTTCTAGACAAAAACCTAAATGCGGACAAAAGCCTATTGCCAGACAGGGGTCCTGATTGCAGATTTTGAAGGCCTTGTTGCTGATTCATAATACCTGATGGATGATTTTGAAGCCTTAGTGCAGATTTTGCCAAACCTCTATTTAGTGTGATTCTTTGATTCAAAGATTTCCATCAAATTATTTGTTCCAAACAATAACATCATTCATTATAATCATCAATAAACATATAAGAATATTAAAAATCCTAAGATTTCATACTATCAATCAAAACCCACTTTAAAGCTTTCACCAAGTTCTTCACTTTCCTCCATTAATGGAGTTTCTTGAGTTCATAATCAAAATCAGTGATTCTCATAAAATTAGATTATCAAACATGTTACAAACTTGGTTTTAAACCTCTACAAATACACAAGAAACATTAAATAACAAGAATTAGGTTATATCATCAAAACCCATTTCATCAAAATAAGTTCATAAACACAAGAATACAATTACTAATTGAAAGGAATAAGGATGATGATGATGTTAATCTGATGTAGACTAGCTTGAATCCAAAACACCAAGTTAATTTCTTCTTCTTTTTTTTTTATTTCTTAAAGAGTATATGTATGTATAAATGAGATGATAAAGAAATTGGGAAAAGGAGGTTGGGTCGGTGTGTTTACCAACCGACTCCATTTTATGTTATTTAATTTTGATCCCCTTCTAATCCTATCGTCTGGAACCTAAAAGCCATTTTACGATAATAACTATTTTATTTTACCATCAATTATAACTATTCAAATCAATCAATAATTCACTGGTCACAATTAGTCCTTTGACCAAATTTCATACGTTATAAATCAAAACATATAAAACACATAATATTTATAATATAATAAATAATAATATCTAAGTATAAGAATTTACCGAATTACCCTTAACCATAAAAGTGGGTGTTACATTTTGGTACAGTACAATTTAAGTATAGTAGTCATCTTTTTTCTTTTTTGGGTATATTGATCATTAGTTTTGAAAAATTCTGTTTTGGTGGGACTACTGGATTAAGATTTTGCATTGAATACTAAATAGATTTTAATTGTGGGACTACTGGATAGAGTTTGGATGACATTGACTACTGGATTTGGTGGAGCTTTCTTTTTGGGGTTTCTAGTTTTTTGAAGGTATGTTGATGATGTTGTGGTATTAGGTTATATGGTAGTCTTGATGATTTGTAGTTTTATTTTGCATATTGTAGATTTCATTTTCAAAAACCTTCCTAAAGCATGTTTTAGGTAGATAGGCATTTAGATTCTTTTAGGTATCCCCATTCGTAAGTTGTAAATTTTTTCTTCATTTTATAGTTCTACGCATAGGCATTACAGTTTGCCGAAAGATGTTGCATTGATTATCATGATATTATATAAGATCTTCCAAAGTAGCTAGGCTCTCTCAATAATCTCAATAATTCGTTAGTTCATATACCAATCTTTTAGTTGTCCATGGTGGAATAAAATCCTTTGGTTAGTTTCTGATTGATTGCTATAGGTCATTATTTAAACGCGTTCATAAATTTTTTGTCTTACTCCATATTTGAGTACTAATCAGAGTAAAAGGTTATCTTCAATATATTTCCAGAATGGATATTAACTGAAACCCTAACCATCGTTGGAGATATCACAATCTTTCAAAAACTTTAAAATCTTGTTACACTTGAAGAAATCGAATCAATTTTTTGACTCACCGTCCATTTTAAGAAAGTAGAAGAAAAAGTCTAAAAATGTGAAAAATTTGCACAAATCATTGTTCAAGTAGTGATTGTAATAAGTACCGTTCAAAATTTGCAAGCATGGTTCACGAACATTGTGACCCAAGAATGTTGAGAAATCTTTATGTTTTTTATGTAGGTTCCATCCTGTACGTGAAATTTGACCAATCCCTTTATAAGTCTTCGATTTGCGATATGATTGCGATATAGGTTCACATTCGGTCCAATTTTTCAAAAGAAACAAAGAAAAATACCCTAAAGATCTTTGAAAACTACAATATCCATTGATGACGTGATTAAATAGGTTAACTCAATCTATCATATAACTGTGAAGAAATCAAGAAAGAGTTTAGGGATACGGAGATATCCAACAAAGATACGAAAAAAGAGTTGCAACATCAGTAAAATACCAAAAAAGACTTGCAAAAAAACGATAATAACAAAAATTGTCAATTTGACATATATGGCATGTTTATTTGCATTACACCGTAGGGCAATGCCAACAACAAATGGTAAATCGTCTGAATCAACACATTGGTCACATACCAAATATGTCATTATCTTGATAGTTATTGAGCTCAAAGCAAACTCTAAGTTAAAATGACTGGCAGTGTTCACCATCAGTGGCATACCGAGTTCACAAAGACTCATATATAGTGACATTATTAACTTCTCCACATGAACATATATATCCAAATGAACTCAACCTTGCGTTTATATACAAATTGAAAATCTTGGTTTAAAATTATCACACGATCGGATCATATCTCCTCTTACTATCTTGGACTACATCTTGCAACATTATGATGGCTCAAGAATAGGTAATTTCAATTTTCATCTCAATATCATTAGTCACCAATTTACACATTCTCTTATAAAGATTTAAAGCTACAATGGAACATATCAGTAACTTGCTTCAACTTCTTTTTAGCTAGCTATACTAAGGTAGCGAATAAGTTGAAAAATTCAGGTCGTATACCAGTGAAAATCAATTAAAAGTACCCGAGATCAAATGCCCCTCGAATAACATGATAATTAGTGACAATATGATATTTTGTATCCCAAACAAAACCTGATCCAGATCCTTGAGGCACCTCCATCACATCCAGTGTAAACACGTCCTGCCTAATTAGAACCAACATCCACTAAAAACTACTACCTATTATAAAATTTATATAATCATTTCAAAATTTCAAAATACGAATAGTTTCATTCGGGTTATAGTAACATAACATATTGTGCACATTAGATTGAATATTTTATTTTGCACCTAACCACAAAACAAATATATACAAGTAAATTAATCAATGTACCTGGAAGCTAGGTTAGTAATGTAGACAACACAAGGAGTATTATCCATAAAAAGACAAACAGTAGCCAGCTCACCAGTCTGCAAATTTCGTGGTGTAGGCAACAGAAATGTGGCGGCTAAATTGACATCGGTGACGAATACAGAAACCAAAAAAGCTACAGAGGTGTAAAACACAAAGCAAAAGTCTAGAAATCCGTTCACTGATGATATCAGATTAGATTACGTCACCGGAGAGTAGGTAGCATTAGAATGTTCTCCAAGAGCAGCAGCAACAATTATAGAATTAGAAGGCGTGTGAAATGAGAAAGTTGTAGAAAGTGCAGGGCTGGCAAACGAATTTAGAAGGTCACGTGCGATATTATAAATGGGGCCATAGACCAAATAAGAATTTAGATATATAAATAGAAAAATGCCTTATTACTACAAGAATTATATAAAGAAACCAAAATATGAAGTCATTACCTAACAATTCGAAAAAACTTACAATTCGGAATCACTTACGAAGTTGTGGTTTTTGTTTTGTACTAATCACATGTTATTTTGTCAACTATTTTATTTTTTCGATGAGTTTAGTATTGAATTGACTTTTACAGTTATACATTATGACTTCGAAACATTCAACACATTGGTGTAATTAGGGATCAACACTTACGTTGTTTGCCTTTAAAATTGTATCGTATTCAAGAATCATTTTCAAACAATACCTTCTCTCGACTGTGACTCTTGACAACCACAAAAACAACTCATAAAATATTAAACGTTATGAAAAATATATAACTATAACAAAAGATACCATTTGGTCACTTCATTTTTGGTAAGATGCGTGAACTTAGACAGTTCCTAACGGTCGTCATCAGTCACCCGTCGGTTCAAGCCGACGGAACCAACACTGATGGCACCAAGCCGTCGTTTGGATACGGTCGGTTATTTGACGAGAGGGAGTAGGTGTGAGTGGGCACCACATTTATATATATATATATATACACACACACACACGCAATTTTTTACCGTTGAAAAAAAAAGACGCGAACGAAGCTAACGAATTGAGCTCGCATTAGATTACGTTATTTAAATTCTAGTGTTTTATTTTAATTATTGTGCTTTTTTAGTTATTGTACTTTTTTAATTATTGTATTGTTTTTATTTTAATGAAATGTGTTTTATTTTAATTATTGTGTTTTAATTGTTTAATTAATTAGTCAGTGGATCCCTGAAAAATGAAGTGGCAGAGCACTTATTATGGGAGTGATCAGTAAGTTTTTTGTCAGTTTTTGAAAAAGCTGACGTGATACTGACGTGGCTCAGTCGGTTCCAGTTAGTTTTTTACACCATTAAGTATGGTCTTATAGGTTGTTAAATACATTTATAGACTTTAAATACAAAATTTTGCATAAATCCAGAAGGTGATATAGTTAGATCACTCATCACATCAAGGATGATCCGTAGATTCCATACTATTAGGGGAAATTAAAAAAAAATCCCCTTTTTTTAAAGTAATATATGGTTTTGCCCTCCCGCTAAAAAAATTGACGATATGCCCCTCGAAATCGTAAAAGCAAATTTGCTTTTGCGACCCAGTTTATGCTTTTTGCGACCCGATTACATGAACGAGCACGTTGCCGAGTACACATGCCATCGCAAAAGTTGATTTTGCTTTTTGCGTTTTGCTTTTTGCGACTGCACCCTTTTATAAAAACATAAATAACATAGTTAACTAATACATAACATAGGTTTTCCATTACAAATAATTTAAGGGTCACTCAAATGAACACTTGGATAACTCTGAGTCGGCTGAGAAGTGGTTGCAGCTTCGTCCTCGAACTGACTTTTCGTTGATTTTTTGTGGACGTTTTCTGAAAGTAAATATTTCAGGTTGATATTAATAATACAATGTAATATGTTAGTTTTTATATGACTATTTTTGAGAACTTACCCTTTTCGATCTTGATTTGGATCTTGATTTTGACCTTGACTTGAATCTTGTTGTGGTTCTTGATCGGCTTGGCTCATCTGTTCTATCGTATGGAGCCATACAAGTAACTCGACTATGACCCTCTTCCTTGCAACGGCTACATTGTTTTGTGTATTTACCTTTCTCCTCTCCTTTAGAAAGAATACGTGCACGCCCAGGTGGACGACCAGATTGCCTCTTCACAAGTATCGGCGGTAAGCAAATCTGCAGATTACATGGATCGGCCCACTCTAAAGGATGAGGCAGTGGATTTATAGCCTCACTATAGGCCGCTCGATATGTTTCCGTAGTGAAATACCTCTCTGCAAAGCCGGTCACGCTGTCCATTTTAAAGTAACGGGTCACTGCTGATACGTGTCCGCAAGGTAAACCAGACAATTGCCATTGCATACAAGTGCATGTTCTCACTTCCAAGTTGACTGACCCATTCTTCACCCCATCCACCACCTCACATATCATATCTGTCGATGGTTTGACCCTCCAGCGTAGCGACTTGTCAACCCTCTTACCGATTTTATGCTCCGCATATGGTGTGACAGGTGTTGTAACAGCTTCGACAATATTTCTATGTTTGAAATACAATTGTTGTACTGAAGATCGAAAAAAATCCAACATCATTGTGACAGGGAGTTTCCTTGCATGCTTGGTCATGGAATTAATGGACTCCGCGCTGTTAGTTGTAAGGTAAGCATATCGTGTCTTTGTTGAATGATGTCTTGACCATCTTTCTTTCCCCACGTCCGTAAGAACCTTTTGCTGAAGCTGGTAAATGTCTATAAATGACACCATAATGGTGATCGAAATCGGACTTACGGTATGCCTTACACATTTTCCAATAATGTCATTCGAGGTGCTTGACTTTTGAAGATTTGCTTTTCAAGTTCATCAATAGATGACGACAACACAAGGCATGAAATGCCTCTGGAAACACAGTAGAGATGCCGGATGCAATTGTTGGAGCCCTGTCAGAGATGAATGTCTGGTTTTCAATCCCACCAGCAGATTCAATGGCGTCACGTAAGTTTCCGAAGAACCACGTCCAAACGTCGAACGTCTCTCCTGCCCCAATTCCATAGGCTAGTGGCAAGATGCCATTATTGCTGTCCATCGCCACGGCAATTAAGTGTAACACCCAAATTTTTAAGGTATTATTTTAGTGTACAATAATATATACATCTTTTTAATTATAGATCTTTTAATGATAAGATATAGTAGAAAATGTAAACAAATGTTCAGTTCCAGACTGTGTAGTATAGGAAATTAAAGATTTTAGACACATAGTACGTGCCTTTGTTCCAGTACAGTCTCAACAAGCCCAGAACACAAAAATAAAACAGAGTAAAATCGCAGGAAAGGAGAAAGCCAAGAGCAAGTCTTCAATTTTAATCCCAAATCCTTAAATCCAAGCTATAATCATCAAGTTCTTCATCCTTACGTTAAGCCTAATCTATTGTGTTAAAAAGGTGGAACCTTCACTTGAGCAATTACCATCAATTGACTTAAAGTATCAAGGTGCATATATGTAATGAAATTAAATTGTTAGTAAGTGAATTGAATTGTATTCACTCAAGTAAACATGAACTTGTGAAATGCTATTAGTAAAGATTTGACATGATGAAAGTATTGACTAGTATGGTTAATGATTATTAACCATAAATTGATTAGAATAGCTAATCAAGGTTAGCTATGATATTGAATAGTAGCTAACTATGTTAGCTAATGATGTGATTAAATTAGCTAATCAAGATTAGCTAAATGAAAGAATAGATATGTGCACATATGATTAGCATAGTGAGTAGAAATTACAAGAAAGAGGGAAGTAAACTAATTCATTTACTTATTATATGTTTTATTGCATATTTGATTAGTTAATGATTTTGATTAGTTATACTTATACTCACTAAGCAAAGTGCTTAATTAGTTAGTTCATGTTGTAGGTACAAGCGAAAGTGGTAAAGGAAAGGAAGTGAATAAAGACTAGATGTGGAATTGAAAGCTTGTTGTAAGTTAAACAAGCATCTCTCGTAAATTATCGTTTTGTACTCTTGAAAAGCCCAACTAAACAATGTTTTGTCATATTATGAATATGAAAGTAATGACAAGAAATGGTGTGGATTTGTAGTAGAATGTTGTATATGAATTAAGGTTAAAAGTGTTAAAGTGCAAGTCATAATATACTTGTCATTTTGATTATATATGAAGTGTTGGAATGTAGTCAAACATCTTAATGGTCAAATATGGGATAGTGATTGACTATTAAATGGGTCAAATTAGCCTTTTAAGGTCAGCGGGTCAAAAAGGGTTAAATTGGGTCTTTAAAAGCACACACGGTTCAGTTTGAGTAAGAGGAAGGTTAAGAGTGTGGTAAATAGCTTCACAACTTTGTTTTAGTATATGTGTCATGTGGTCAAAAGCTCAATGTCTCAGAAATCATGGTTTGGGATTTGGTATGTTCACTAAAATGATCGTTTTGGTGTCAATTTGAGTCATACGTCCAAATCTCGGGTTATGGTGAATTTTAGAAAAGTATAAAAAGGGAAGTCCTTATTTTGGTCATATGAATGTGCCTGCAAAATTTTATAGCCTAACTCTTTGTCGTTTGTGAATTACGCTTAATTAAAGTTCGTAAACTGGTAATTTAGCAAATCTGTCTGCAGCTGCTGTCTGAGCCGGGGTACCCGGCGGGTAGCCAGGGTACCCGGCGGGTAAAGTGCTTAAGCCGACGGCTTCTTTAGCCATCCGGCTGCTTCCAGAGTCTTTAAATCACGATTAGTTTCTGTTACAACAAATTTTAATTCACCCGGCATGTCACATGGGGAACCCGGCTGGTGTACATGGTTACCCGGCGGGTAAGGCATGTACTCGGCGGGTACTGGTCTTTTTCCTGTGTAGTTTGGTTTGGGTTTCAGAAATATAGCAAATAAGTTGTATACTATATAAGATACATTAGTACAGATAATGGGAGCAAATCATAATGTGTTTTCAGATTAAAAAAAAAAAAAACGGATTCAGATTTTTAGGGCGTTTCATTAAGTTAGTACCCAAGTAAACCCCTTTCAAATGGGCACCACGTCCAAACCTATGTTATGTATTAGTTAACTATGTTATTTATGTTGTTATTATCGTGGTTAATTTGAGTCCATAAAATTACTCGATGTTTACTTTTACATGTTTGAACAATACTAAAACATCTCCATTACATAAGGATTAACGTTACATAACAATTAAATGGACACTAATGGTTTGTGTGAACCATTTTAAAATTAATATATTCGTATTTTAAAGAAATTGTGAAAAATTTGAAAATGTGTTTTTGCTGAAAGTCACAATATTTATAAATTGTGAAAAAATCACGAAAATCAGGAAAAATCTTATCCAAAAAATCTCAAAAATGACGGAAAATCTTATCCAAAAATCATAAATCCCAAAAATCACGGGAAATCTAATCCAAAAATCTTAATCATAAATCTTAAAACCCCAAAAACACGGAAAATCATTTCCAAAAAGCCAGTTATCCGAAAAAATATGACATATAAACATTGTGATTATGATATATAAAAAATAATGTCCTTCAATTAGATTCATATATATGATAAAAAAAGATAGGTGTGTATAAATAAAATGTGTATATATATTGAAAAAGGGAATAATGTCGTTTCGGGAGCAAAAAGCAAAAAGCAAAAACCATTTTTGCGATTTGCTATTTGCGACTCGGTTCCTCGGCCTCGTATCGCTCGTTAATGTGCCATCGCAAATAAAAGGGTGCAATTGGAAAAAGCAAAAATCAAAACGCAAAACGCAAAAAGCAAAACCAACTTTTGCGTTTTGCGATGACATGTGTACTCGGCAACGTGCTCGTTCATGTAATCGGGTCGCAAAAAGCATAAAGTGGGTGGCAAAAGCAAATTTGCTTTTGCGATTTCGAGAAGCATATCGTTAATTTTTTTAGCGGGAGGGCAAAACCATGTATTACTTAAAAAGCGGTATTTTTTTAATTTCCCTGCTATTAGTTCACACCACCCATTGCACATTTGCACATGGCTAAACTATCTTTAATGTGATATTGTGATTCAGTCAGCTCGCCGATAGGACTCTTGCTTAACCATGTGCTAGAGCTTCAACAAATTGGAAAACTTGGGCCAAGCCCAACTTTCATAGAAGCCCACCAACAAGCATTAAATAGCCTATTTTCGTGAAAGCAAAAACTGTCGAGTTAGATCGCCATAAATAAACTTGTATCACTACTTATAGATACTTCAAGTCGTCAAGATACTCTTTTTAGAGTTTATTTTTCCATATAGATTTCCAAAATCGTGACATATAATAACATGATAAGTTGATGAAAAATACTAAAATGTGCAAGTGAGTTAATGCTAAAGAAATCGTCACTGCATATAGTTGCGTGTATCGGTGTGCACCGACTATTAGGTATATCTTTCATCAACGGATAAACTTACTTTAATGGATATTCAGTACACGTACAGATTACTCAAACTGAATATGATAATCAGCGGAGGATATTGACATGTGTTGTATGTGCCAGCGTACATGGCCCTCGAAGTTTGAGGGCCCCCAAATTTTACGAGCACTTGTTAAAATTAGTATATAATCAATGTGAAAGTAACAAAATAAAAGAGAAAGAAAAACTATTGTTAGAGTCTTAGAATGAAAAAATAAGAAATAGATCATTTGATGAGAATCCAATTGATGAAGTATGTGTTTTGTTTTCAGACGAAGAGTCAAGTAAGGTGAAATAGTTTTTCTACGTTGTTGATTAAGCAATTTTTTCTCTTACAAAAAATTCGATCAATACAAAATCTATGTCAAGACTTTCGGTTTCTTGTTTACTTCTAATTAGGTACACTCCTTTGATGACAAGACTCTTAGTTTGTGTTGTAGTCGTCTTGAAAAAGCGTTCAAGAATAGTGGAGAATCCAATATTAATACAAATGAACTCTATATAGAGTTAAAGTTGATTAAAGATTGTTAGGAATATTGATATTATACATTATCTAAAACGAGTTGATGAGTTTCCTATTGCCAGGGCATATAGAGTATTGATAACTGTTTTCATAATTGTCGTATGCGAAAAGCGGAAAGAAGTTTTTCAAAGCTTAAGTCGTTAAAATCATATTTGTGATGCACAATGTCATAAGAAATACGTTCTCAATGGATGAGCAGTGATAAAAATTAACAATTACCTATCATAATATTGATGATAAATATTCAATCAACAACTTTGCCTAAGATAATAGCTCGTTTTAATGAAGAATTAAATTTGTTAGTTTTTTTGAATTGTTAAGTAATGATTTTGTATTGTTATATTTTTTTTGAATATAATCTCGTAACATTAATACATTCTCTTTATATGTATATTTGAACTTATTTTCTCTAATGAGGGCCTAATTTTTGAAATCGCACGTGCCTTCTAAATTGATTTACCGGCCCTGATGATCATAAACATTTGTGCCCTTACTTTATGGTTCTTATTTCCATATGTTTTAACAAATACTAACTGCTTGTGTCCACATGTGCATTTGTACGTGCGATAAGGATGCACCAGCAATAGTCTTGTGAAAGACATCCTCAGCCAAATATTTCACGATAGATTTCGGTTTTGGCATAGATATCACATCATAAGTAAAATGTTTCTCAAATACTTGTGTCGATCCGATATATTTTTCTGTTATATATATGGACTAAAAGAAAAGATTTGAATAGATGCAAGATGTCCAATATATGTTGCAAACAACTTCTGATTAACAACTCTTACACTACGTTGCAAATAATAAGTTTTTCCACATTTAAACAAATCTCACTAAAAATCATATACCACCTACTATTAAATCTTACTTTAATCAAGTATCAATAATTATCAAGGAGTACTGGTACTAGACAAATGGGTACCGAAACAATGCAAGGCATCTATAGTTTTCACTTTTTTTGGCTACTTTGCTTGGGAGAGTTTAGGTGACCTTGTTAAGCAAAAATCATAATTAGTGACTTGTGGGGCCATCAACAAATCCCTAGTCAATTTTCTGCCAATAATACTTACCAAAGAAAGCTTTCATTCGAAAGCATACCAGAATCTTTACGCACATTTGATTCGCGAAATGTTTGAAATGTTTATGTTTCAAGTGTAATTTATCAAAGGATTGAAATTTCAAGAAGTATGAATTATTTTTAGTAAAGAAATTTGGTGCTTTTCATATAATTCAGACATAAATCAAACACCCTTATGAAATAAAATTGAAATTCCAATTACGTAATATTTAATGGTAAGAATAGCAAAGGATTGAATATATCATGTGTTCAAATTCATCTTAAAATATTGTCTGTTGTAAATCATATCATTACAAAGATGTCAATAAATAATTGATAAAAGTACACTAATTCGGGGAACCGTGTTTAATATAATTGCAAAATTGGTGGAAAAGGATGATATGTAAAGGCATGAGATGTGTGACAAGAAAACCACCAAAATTGGTACAAGTAGTCTTTTCCTTTTCATGAGCTTAACACTCCCCTTAAAATTTCTTATCTTTATAAGTGACAACCTATCCACTTTATTTAATTTTCTTTTCTTTTTATAAGTGGTAATTAAAGTTTAAGTTTACACACTTTTATTCATATGAAACGTGTAAAATCTTTTTATTATATCAAATGTTGCTTCATGAGGCACCGAACGACTTCGTTAATTAGCCGATATTAGGTGACCCACTTAGTTTGGTAGATCAACTCTAATTAAAGTGACATTGATATAGTTTAGTTGTTGATCATATGTGTTATGTGAAATATATATTTTTTATGTTACTCGTAGGATTGATTTTGTTAGTTTGATGGCATCGTGTTTGCGTTATAATTCGGAAACAAATCTGTAACATAATTAGAATTATCGGTTAACACATCATAATCATTTGTGATGACCATTAAAATGAAACTATTATTTGTTGGTTTATTAATTTAAAATTAAAATTCGTCATCGTGTACATTTCTTTATTTATTTGGAGATGTTAACAGGAAGTTAAAAAACAACATCAATAATAGCTTTCACGAGCTTCAAGTTTAGAAAATGCATATATAAATATCATTAATCAATTGAATCAAAGTATCGAATAAAGAATTTGAAGTTACGATCTAATTATCTCATTAAAATAATGGGCAATCAAATAATGGGGAAGACCCCGGATAATCGCATGAGCTTCCGCTATCCAGTTGGCTTCGATCATTGAAATGCTCAAATGCTTGAAACCAAAATAAGGTTTTTATTTTTCACTTTAATTATTTTAGGAAATTGATAACGAGAGGGATTTCCGTTAACATGTTAGGACACACATAAAGAATGTACATTGAAAATAATATATTCTTTGTCTCCTGAATTTTAATTTGTTTCCCTGAATATTAGTTAAAGTACTATTGTTTTATGCATGTTCAAACATCTTAAAGAAAGCCCTTAAGGCTTCCGTTAACAAAACCTATTATTTTAAAATAACTTGATGTTTCAATTTTCTGGTAATAATACAGTACTCCTTCGTCTTACCATATATGTTTATTTCAAAATATTTGTCAATTCCTATAAATACATATAATATAAATTAATAGTTAAAGTCCACATATTATCCTTAGCTTTAAAATCACAAAAACTTCAAAGAAAATATTCATTTAATGGTTGAAAGTTAAAATTGTCATTTTGATAAACTCAAAGCTTCATTTAATTGTGTACTTTTAAGTTAGTGACAAATAATTTGAGACGGAAAAGAGTATACAGTATACTAGATTTTGATTATTCCATTAAGCAAACTATATATAATGTGTTTATGGATTAATAGTTGTCTGTTTGTTGGTTTTAAGCTGCTATTTCATGGAGTAGATCTCAAGTGCTTTAATTAGTTCGATACAAAATTTGAACAACCCCGTGGGGTTTAAGGTACCAATGCAAACCTTAACGTTATTCGTGGGTCGGTATTTAAGACTAGAGATTTGGACATATATTGGAAATTTCCTACCACAATATAAAAATAAAATACAAAAAACAAAAAATAATTTAAGTCATATATTCAAAATTATAGATATTACAGAAAAAACAAAACAGAAAGGGAAAATAATTAGTTACAAGGTCTTAATGGTAAACGTATTGATATAATGATATCTTTACTCAAGATAATAAAACATTTTGTGAATGATCATCAAAGTAACGGATATTGGATACTACGGTTAGATTGTATACAGTCATACAGAGGTGGAGACTGAACAAGCTGAGCAAGAACACTGTAGACGGTCATTTCCACTCCAGAATGTATAATGTAAACTTTTATTATTAATAAGGCTATTTGTACGAGTAATTAAATAGTCTAGCGATCATGTCAGCCCGGTACTTCACGAGGTTATGAGTTCGAAACATGTGTTGGGTTAAAATAATCACCAGTGCAAATTCTGAAAATACTCTAAGTATTGTTTCTACCGTTGGAGTTACTACCGTCATTCAATCTGTTAATACCGTTCTCATTATTTCTACCGCCCGTCCATTCAGAAGTTAACACCGTTGCATCATCTAACAAAGTTGCCACTGCTGGATCATTCTGCACCAAATCAGTGAGCCCAACTACAACAACTTGTGTATCAGTCAACTTGTAAAGCATGGGTGTTAGCATTCCATACTTAGACAACTTTGTAGTAATGCATTAAATGCTCACTTGTCATTGGTACTCTATTTACAATATAAAATAGAGTTTTCCATATTCATTAAATGCATCTTTTGACTTAGAAAATAAACAAGCATGAGTCAGATAGTGTGTGGATGAATGCATCATCAAGTGTAGGTTTTTGTTTTTCTCTCAAGGTTTCTACGGAAATCCAAATGCAAAGATAAAGTGTATTTATATTATCTTCATCAAATAAATAATATTGAGAGTTTGATTATGAATTTGTTTGTCAAGATCATTATGTTACAATCACTGTAGAATATGTGTTCTTCCTAATTTTTACAAGTGTGTTTTCGCCACTTCTTGTGAAATTTCCAAAGTATATTTTATTCTTGTTTAGAGCTTATAAGAGTTGGGACTGACAACATGTCAAGAGTATTATCCACCAATGAAACGTATGACCCACAACGTTAAGGCTTAATCGATGCGAGTTTCGGCTCGGACATTGTGGTATATGTGATGGAGGAGATTTGTCCGGCGATGTTGAACCTTGTGAAGGTTCTGTCGTGCTCCATTGAAATATAGAGTGGCTCCAGTGAATTGTCCAAATACCATTTTAAGGGTATTTGTAATATTTACCCCCTTGAGTACAAACAATTTATGTTCAAGCCTCACGTATATTATCCCAACTAAAAAAAAAGAATGGATAATACATCTTTATTATGGCAATAAATAGTAAAATAAATAAATCATTGGGTTGTATAAATGCATACACGAGCATACACATAGAACATCTGAATCTGATTAGTTATTTTGTAACTTTAGATATAGAGAGTGGGATTCAAATGGGTATAACAATATTAAGTGAGAATGGAAAAACCAACATGATTATGTCATATGTTACTAAACTCATTTTCACCATCGTTTTTAAAAATTAAATCTCTCAAATGATAAGTTGAAAAATAAAAAAAATCACACCATAAAAATCAGTGTTTTCCCTCACTTTAATTAGAGATGTGACAAGTTATATTTTTGACGAACCTTTATTATGTTTTTCGGTTAAATTTCTATAAACGAGTAACACATGTGATACAAGGGGGTAACACATGTGATACAAGCGGGTAATACATGTGATACTTGCGAGTAACACATGTGATACTTGCGAGTAACACATGTGATACTAGCGAATAACAGATGTGTTACTAATTTGGTACAATTCGTAAAACTAAAAGAGATCGTCCAAAATATACATTGTGAGATGACAAATCAAATACAAAAAAATGTTGATTTTTATGGTGCAATTTATATTACTTTTCGACTTACCATTTGTGATATATTTATTTATTAAAAACATGTGAAAAAATAAATTTTATGACTCGTATCGCTTTCTATTGATTTTTCTATTATCAACAAATTTTTCATTTGAATCTCACCCTATATACATAGAGGTGGGTTAAAATGAGAATGATAATTTTCGTAAGAACGTGAAAAACACTTCAACATTACTTTTTAACTCTTCAAAACACATTTTCCTATAAAATTTTTTTAATGATTACTATTAAAACAACTTTTGGAAGCTATGATGTAAATATAAATAAAAAATATTAACTTTTTTCGAACTTATTTTACAGTTGTAACTGTTGTGATTATTTAAGATAATCACAAAATATAACATCATAAATTATTATTTTTTATAATATAATGTGATTATCATGTGTTCGAGATAATCACAAAATATGACATGATAATCACATATATTCGTGTGATTATCAAGTTATAAAATGTGATTATTATGAACAAGAAAATATATAAAAAATAATAAAATGTAGAAAAAAAATTTATTTGAAAATTAACTTGTAACTGTTATTCAAAAAAGAAGCTACGAATAAAATTTTGTAAAATAATATTTTTTGGATAGTTAAAAAGTGATTTAATTTTTTTCTTATATTCTCACGAAAATTAATTTTCTCATTTGAAACTGGAAATATATATATATATATATATATATATATATATATATATATATATATGTATATCCCATTTAAAGTTGTAGACTATTAAATTTGGTTAGATTTTTGGCATTATAGTTGATAAAAATATATACATAGTTTCAAAATATTCAAGACACATCAGACATTTTTTCTATATTTATTATAATAATAAATAATAATAACTAAAAATGATAGAATACTGATTTGCTGGTATCAAAATATGTTCCAATGCAAACAATACAAGTATACAACTAGTTGTGTGTTACGGTAATCCCTAACGCATACATTTAATAGTTTCATTTATTAATAATTTGCATTTTTTTAAAATCAACCTATTCTCAAATCTCAACCACTTTTCTATTTTTGATGTAAAGTCCCAACTGCTAAAGAATTCACAATAAATTAACACCACAACTTTCCAGAAAAACTGGGAAAAGTAATTTAATCAACAGTCGCATTTTGTAACGCACGCTTAAAATTAGAATTTGTAATTTTCATTTCAATCCCCAAAATCGTTTTCCAAGATCTTATTCAAATACTCTCACGTATTTATTTGATGATTACCAAGTTAATTTGACATCATAGAATTTATATTAATTTAATTCTTTTTCTTATACAAAAAAAAACAAAAAAAAAAAACAACAATGACAATAGTAGTAACAACTTAAAATAGAAATACGTAACTTAAGATGATGATAATATTGTACACTTTGAAACACTATCTTGGGCATCATTTAAATAACTTGTATAAAAATTTGTAAACAAACGATCTTCCACCTAACAATATACAACACGTCAACACCTATCAACTAAAGTATAAACAAGTTAAAATCCTAATTAATAAAACAAAAAATGTACATTCGTACATATTAATATATTATGGAGTTGTTAATACCATACCATCATATCCTCACAATTTTTGACGGTTTCACAAAATGACTCACATGTATATAAAATGACATGACCGTTGTATTTAAGACGTTTATACATAATGTAAATTGTGATGTACAAAATGTCATCTCGGAAGAAATCATATCTATAGTTTTCGCTTGGTTCAAACACATGAGTAAATCTTCTTATTCGTTAGCTAGTTGGAATTGTTTTACCCTTTCCCTTTTTTCATCTTTGTAATTGTACCGTTATTTGATCAAATCTTAGCTTCTTGCTAAGTATTTGTTGCATATTTTAATATATTTGTCGTTTTCAAAAAAAAACCCCGTATAAAGGATAAATTAAGACATATTCTCTACCGATTAATTTCTCATCAAAATTCACTTTCTATTCAATTGACGAATAATTAAAATTGAATAATGTGTTCAGATACAACATTGATATAAAAGGCTACTTTAAACGTACATATACATACCGTATACAGATTGCAAGATATTTACAAAATTGGATACTAATAATCCACGACTGGTTACATGCTACACTAACTCAATAAAAAAATAGTAGCAATAACAAATTAAATGAAAACAAAATTTTATATAATTCAATTATACACTAATATAATCATTTATAGAAAAGGGAATTTATTCCCATTTCCGTTGACATTATTATTACTGCTGAACAACCCTACCAGACCTTGCCTATACGGTAAATACGATTTCCTTTTACCGCTTTCACGTTTAGCTCGTTGTTGCACGTAAAACAATTCATGAACCGACGGTTTCGATTTTCCGGCGGATATTACGGCGACTTCACCGGTACTCCGTTTTGGTTTCAAACTCTCATCCTTCTGCTTCTTAGCATTAGTGTTATTACTAGTCAACAACATCATCGGTTCTTTACCTTCACTGTTACTCCGTCGTAATAAATCCCTGATTCTCCACCGTTTTGATCCAGATCCAGTTGAGCTACTCTTCTTACATTTACTTAACGGCGTTGAACCTGTATCTGTTTTATATCTCCACACACACGACACTCCAGAAGCTTCCTCACCCTCCGATTCATCTGACGACGACGAAGCCGATTCTGCACGTTCGCTGATGAACAAATTCGCTAACGAATCCACACAATCAGCTTTTCGTTCGTGATCTTCTACTTGATTTTGTGTGAGTAGATCACGGTTAAACAGAGGAAAAACGGTTCGGTCGTCGGAACTGATACTTTCGCCGGATAATTCGTTTAACGAGAATTCGAAGTCTTCGGCCTCTTGTTGTAACTGAGTGCTGATTGTAGCGGCGGCGGTTGAGGCTAAACTATCGGAAGAGTAGCAATTGAAGCTAGGGCAAAACCCTAGGTCATCGTTTTGTTCATGTTGCTGCATCATTTTTGTTGTTGTTTCAGGAAATAATAAATTGATTTGGTTTTGTTTTGTTTTGTATAGGAAAGGTGATTTGGTGAGATGGAAATATATATAGGGGAATGGGGGAGAACGTGAGGAGGTGCATTTGGGCCGTGTGAGAGGTACACTAGAAACAAATTCTCGATTGCACTTTCTACGGCTTAAAATAGTAATATTATTGATTTGTATAAAATAAAAAATATTTTGGTTTATAAAGAATTCAGGGGGCAGTGTTGACCTATAAATTTGATATTTTATTCTTTTTATTATTATTATTATTATTATTATTATTATTATTAATGATCAACTTGTTGATTAGAATTAGAAAATTGATTAAAATAAATTACTATTGATGATGATAATGGAAAAGATTGTATACAATTGAACATATTTCACATGTTTACATACTAGTATCAAAGTGCTCTTGATAAATTTATATATCAGACAAAAGTATCATGATTAGTGATGGCCAAAATTTAGTAATATAATTTTAATTTGCATCTAAACTTGGGTAGCAAGAATTCTTTTACATTTGCTAATTGCTATGAACAAAATTAGATCATTTATATAGTTGTAGTTATGAGTCTATTCGTTATATGAAGTATAACTTTTATAGAAAAAATGTGTTTTTTGTTGCATTCTTTGTTGTTGCGCTACGAGTTTACAAAACTGAAATATCGATATTACATGTCACCTCGAATTATACATCCGCTACTATATTGTTATATTGACATGATGATAGGTATATATGATGTAACTATGATATATATTTATTTTTTAACAACTTTAACTGCTACACGCGTAATATCAATTCGTCCCGGTTAAAAAAGAGGTAATTTAAGTCAGAATAGCGACTTACGGAGTATTTATTAACCATATTGTTCTACATCAAACAACGATTTTGTTATGATAAATCGTCATATTCATATTTGCTTAGCTGGGAGTTAAACTCAGAGTATTACTTTTAAATAACGTCAACTTTGAAAGAGACTAAGCTACATGCCAAACGTAAATGTAATGTATCTTGAGACCTTTAAAAATTATTATTCAGTCATAAATAGATGATCTTTTATTAGAACATAAATAGATGATTTAGAAGATTAAATATTGTAAATATTTTGTTTACATGATCAAGACGATGGTGTATTTTATCCTATCCGATGCATCACTTTACTATGATCAATTTTCGTTTTGAATTCAGAAATCAAATCAAATCAACACAAACGTTTATCTTCTTACAATTAAACTTCGTTTCAGTTTCTTAGTAAGTGACATGTTTCGATTTCTTATATGGTTTATTTCCTAAAACTATCCCATGTCGAATTGACAAGTCACATCTATTGTGATTTTGTGTCTAATTGTTTGTCGGGTGTTATCTTCACTTTAGTAACTGCTAAACCTTCTTTTTTAGACCATTCTTCATTCATTAAACTTGTAAACCATGGTCACTAACACTTTTTAAATATTTGAAATAATTGGTAGGTGATTTCACACAAATATTCTTGTTTGAATATATATCACATCATCTGTGTTTTTTAAACTACTACATGTCTACGGTACCTGGTTGTAGCACCATCACCATATATATAATATGAAGGTGATTGTTTTGGTGGGTCATGGGTCGTGACGTTGATAATTGTTTTGGCTTATCTTGTTTTATAACAGACGTCGAGACAAAGATTTTAACTAACCTTGTCAATCGTTTATTTGAATAATAACATACTTAATGAGAAGATTAAGACGCGTATCAACATCTCACTAGCTACTCTTGTGTACCTATGTTTTTGATCGTGTGCGTACACTTGATTGTGTAATTGCTCACAATATAAACTGATTAACTGTTGGTATAGAGAAACATAGCATATGAGAAAGGTTGAATTGAAACTTCCCTTTAGAAGATCATAGTGTAATTGTTCACAAAATAAAGTTAAAAATTCGTTGTCCTCTGTTTTAATATTTATGGGTCGCTTTCTTTTTTATTAAAGGTGCGTAGTAGCTTTAATAAACGTAACTTAAGTCGCACGATTCTTGAAGGCGAAGTTTGCCGTGTATCGACCACGATGTTATCTTCGTACGAAGGCAGCAAGAAGAAGCTGCTAATTGCTGTCTTTAAAAGCTTGTACTATGTGCAATCAATCTCGTACTAAACACAAATTGAAACCCCCCCAACTTTACAAGTCTTCCACTTACTAATGAATCCATAATCTATCCGTTCCATTTTTATTATCTACCATATTATTTTTGTTTGTCAAACTTTATATTGTCTTTTGAATAAAATAATTATTATTAAAAATCTCTAAACTTTCTATAAATTTAAGAGTAAGGATCAGGAAAGTAAGTGTCAAATGGAAAGCAAGGAGAACAACCAATCACAACATGCCACATGTTCAACACAAATTTCATTTTAACCCCTCATCTATATTTGTATTATGTTTACCTTTCCTCAACTTTTTCAATAACACTCACTCACCCCCACTACCACCAACCACCCACTCCCACCCTCTGCCACCACCTGCCGCCCACTGCTGCCGCCAGTCACCGCTCGCCGTCGTGGGCCGCCGCCAGATTCCGGTCTTTTTTTTATTTTCATTTTTTGTCTAAATTTTTTTCTCAACTTTTCTTTTTCAAAATTTTTGTAACTAACTTTTTCCTCATTAAAAACACTGCATATTGATTTAAAATAGAAAAAAAAACATTTTGTTGCATCTTGTGGTTATTTAATTTTTTTGTATATATATACTACTACATATTGTAGTTATGTGTTGCATCGTGTATGTTTATATATTTATTATTAATTATTTTTCAATACGTGATATCACAAACTGTAGTTTGTATATGTGTTTATTGCATCATTCTTTTTGTATACATGTTAGTCTTTTTTACTACATTTTGTATTTTATGTACTGCATCTTATATATTGTATATACGCCGTCACCAAAATGCGGTACAAAATAGTATAATATGTATGATACAAAATGCAATATAAATGAATAACATGTACTAAAAATATATAATTAAAATGCGGTAAAAATAACTATATGTAGTATTATTTATCCAAAATGCAGTACAAAAACAAACAATATGTACTAGAAATTATGTATACAAACTGCAGTAAAAAGAAAAATATACATTATAATTTTATTCAAAAATGCATTAAAAGTATAATACATATAATATAAAATGCAGTACAAAAGCAAACGATATCTACTAAAATTATATACACAAAATGCAGTAAAAAGAATAATATGCAGTATATTATATATAAAATTCAATAAAAAGATAATACATATAATACAAAATGCAGTACAAAAAACAATATATATTCTTAAATATATATACAAAATGCAGTAAACATAATAATATGCATTATAATTTTATTCAAAATGCAGTAAAAAGGATTATATGTATAATACAAAATGTAGTACAAAATAAACAACATGTGTTACAAAATGCAGTCAAATAAACAATATGCAGTATAATTATTATAAAATGCAGCATAAAAACGGTAATATGTATAATACAAGATCAAGTCTAAAACAACATGTGTACTAAAAGTTATATATATACAAACTGCAGTAAAAACAACATGCAGTACATTTTTATAAAAAAATGTAATTAACAAAAATAAAAATGTTAAAAAAATTTAGAAAAAAAAAAATTTTAAATTGTTTTTTTAAAAAATCGTCGGAATCCGGTGCCAGCAGGGCGGGGGTTGGCGGCGGCGAGGTGGTGGCAGGCGGCGGCAGGGAGGGGGTGGTTGGTGGTAAGAGGTGGGAGTGGGTGGTTGGTGGGGTGGGAGTGGTGGAGTGTTATTTAATAAATTTAGGAATGAAAGTTATATATTTCAAAAGTGGAGGGATTAAAATGAAAGTTGGTATAATACACATGTCATTTTCTGGATGGATGTGAGGTTGCCCTCCTTTCTCTTCAAATGACCTCTGCCCTCGTGATTCCATATCTAAATTTAATGTCATTTATTTCTTATTTATATTTAGTCAAACTTACCTTGAATAAAAGAACATGGTAGACATTTGTTCAAGATATCTTAAATAAAAAAAATTGGAAAGGAGGATACATAAAATGAAACTCAATTGAACTTTCAGCACCCATTAATTTCACTAATTAGCAGTTCCATTAATTCTTAGCTACATAATTTAGAAAAGAAAAGAAAAGAAAAAGAGGGCAATAATATACGATAAAACTAATAACATGTATAAAAAGGAAATATATATATATTAACCCTGTATATATATAGATATATACATTTAGGGAAGCTGGCCTGTTCCCTTACGGCTTTAGTGGCTAAATTTATCTGAGATGCTTATCTACTTACTACGTTCATAATACGATAAATCGATAACGTATGCAAGGTGGTTTTTGGCTAAGTACCACGCGCAGCATCATGTATCATATCGTCATTGGCCAACATACGTATGTAAAGCCCAACGTTACCATTGTAGAAACTACCAAGTGTCACAATCTATCAGGATTACTATAAATAGAAGAATCGACACTTGATCAAGCTGAGGGAGACCATTACGACCAATATCCTATCTCCGCCTTGTACTTTAAAGTTTAAACCATATTTTCTCCATGAGTTTAATTAGCAGGCGATTCTTGTCATGTCGAACGATGTATTGATCATGTGTGCACGTGTCCCTTTTAGTCATTTTACGTAGTGTCCTCGTACTTTTTAGCCTTTAATTTTTACGTATTTAACCAACTTTAGTATGAACATGATTACAGAAAGAAAAGAAGTAATCATGAAGTTAGTTTTTTCAGAATTCGTTTACTGTTATTCCTGATTTAGGGACTATAACTTTTAATATCATTGAGAATTGGTCGTTATTAGAAAGGGAAATCTTTAACCGAACTTTATAACCATTAATTACGACTTTTAGTCATGGAATTCGTGTTGATTGATATCGGAAAGTAGCTAAAAACATGGGAAAACTTAATTAATAAGTCGAATTCAATTAAGACGGTCTTCTTTTTTCTCATGTACAAACCTTACTTTAATTTTATAATAAAAGTTTCTGCCACTTTCCTTTTTCTTTTCCTTTTCTCAAATCAATCGAAAAGTTTATATATGCGTTACCTTTCATTAAATTATCGTTTTCTCTATAAAGTAGGAGTATTATGTTTACATGGAACATATAAAAATGAAAATATAGTACTCCGTAATTTTATTACTCCAATTCACTTTATTTATTATTTATTAGATTTTATTTATTTTCAAAATCTCTATATTGTTAGTTATGTATATTGATTGTTGAGTGTAAATTTCAAATTTCACATTATAACATGTAGAACTCTAAACACTAAGATGTGACAAGTAACGTGTGCGCCAAAACCACACATGATGGTGTCTTTAAAAGACAAACTGTAAGCATTGTTCAATTTACGGTTCGTATCTTTGAATATTTAATTTACAAAAAAAATTACTATGTATATTTTTACTCGTAGAAGCGCAACATTTATACGTTATTAGAAGCCTATGTGTATTTCCTATGGCTGTGAGTCACACATGTAGAACTAATGTTTGTTGTGGCGGTACTACTTGAGATATGCTCAATTGGTTGTTTAAACTTATGTATCGAGTATTGCATGTGTTAATTAAATTGCAATAAACTAAGTACTTTTAAAAAAGGGCAAATGACCCGAAAAGGGAACCAACTTGCTAAAAAATACCAATAAAGGGAATATCACATTTACGCATGCCCAGAAAGGACCTACATTTTAAAAACGGGCTAATTGGGGGAATATTGACTGGCAACCTGGTTAACCGGTCATTTAATTAGGGGAATTCGCACCAAACCATTTGTATTTCCAGTACGACTCAATTTCGCACAAAAACCCTAACGATCAATCACACCCATAATTCTCTCAATTTCGCAGAAAACCCTAGCGCTATTTCGCGATTTTGGACATGCAGCGTTGGTTTGGAAGTGTAATCGACAAACCGTAGTGCAATTTCGTGAATTTGGTAAGTTTTTCTTCCATGGATACCGCTGATAACGATTTAGTGTGTAATGCTAGAGTCCATCATTTTGGTTATTTTTAAGATGGATACATTGACGTATAGTGGTGGTGCGTTACTCATTTTTAATGATTATGATTTTAACAATACGTCTATGACTGAATTTTCACACAAAATAGAAGACATTCTTGATATTGTATGTCAAAGTAAGTACTATTGTGTACCTGGGAAGGGTATAAAAGATGGTGAGCTTAAGTATTTGAATTCTGATAGGGACATGAAAAGCATGGTGAAACTAGCTGTTAAAACCCCTGTTGATGTGGTTTTGGATCACAATGATGTTGATATGAGTGAATATATGGTTGATGATCCGGTTAGTGAGGATGAAAATGAGGGTAGTGATGGTGAGGATGTGGTCAATGATGATGAGAATATAGATGAAAATGAGGGTAGTGAAACTGTTGTCAATGAGAATCAGAATGAGAACACCACACGAAAGGATGATGATGATGTGACTGTTGGCAATGAGGGTAGTAACACACCCCAGGATATGGATGATGATGAGTTTGAACCTTTTGAAATGTAAAGATCCAGATGGGTTTGTAGAGATGGATGAGGATGTGAGATTATCTGTTGAAGAGTATAACAGGAAGAACCCAATGCATGATCCAAGCGTACATTGGAGTAGAGGTGCACAAATGGGCTTTAGCCCGAGCCTCGGCCTAGAAAAAGTCCGAAACAGCCCGAAAAAGCCCGGCCCGAAGCCCGGTCCGGCCCGAAAGTCCCAAAGGGGCCTGAAATTATTCATGAAAGCCCGGTCCGGCCCGGGCCCGGGCTAGGCTGGGCTAAGCCCGAAAAAAAGCCCAAAGCCCGAAAGCTCGGGTTTTTTTTGAGATTAAGCCCGGGCTTTTTCATGAAAAAAGCCCGATCCTATATTATTTGATATGTTTTTAATATTCATATTTGAGTTTTTACTTATATAATATGTATATAACATATATCTTGTTTTACAAAAATTATCTTTCATATATTATGTAACTTATATCTTTTGAATATGCAAAGTTTTCAATTCATTAAGTACGTATACGAGTATATATTCATTTTATCGATAGATTCTTAAACTATTACGATAATATCTTATATACATTAATACATTATAGTTGTATATTATAAAATACAACGTACAATAACTCATCATTTTACCCCAATAGATACAAAATTAGTAGTTATGTAGTACTAAAAATGTAATAGATAATTAGATAATTAGTAATAAACAAAAGTAAAATTTTAAAAAAAGTCCGAAAAAGCCCGGTCCGGGCTTTTAAAAGCCCGGGCTAAGCCCGTTTAGCCCGTTCGGGCCTTAGTAGGCCTAGTTTTTTTGTTAAGGCCCGGGCTTTTTTAAATCGAAAAATCCCGAACTTTTTTAGGCCCGGTCTAAGCCCGGCCCGACCCGGGCTTTGTGCATCTCTACATTGGAGAGCAATGAAACCACAAAAAGGTGAAAGGTTTATCAGTGTCCAACAACTAAAAGAATGCATTTGTAACTATGCAGTGGCTGGTGGATACAAATTATACTTTGAAGAGAGTAAAAGGGATCATCTCTTAGTCAAATGTGGTATAAGGTTGCCACATAAAAGAAAGATACCTATACGACAAATTGAGCCTAATTGTCCTTTTAGGTTATGGGCATCTCAGATTGGGGAACAAGGCACATTTCAAATCAAGTCATTGAGGGATGAGCACAATTGTGGTAGGGACTATAATCTGGGGTCATTGATCACTAATGAGTGGATTGCAATTAAGTTGAGTGATAGAATTAAAGAGAATCATAATATCAAACTTAGACAGATGCAAGACATAATAATGAACAAGTATCAAGTGGATGTGAGTAAAAACCAAGTTAGGAGGGCTAAAAGCAAGGTTATATATTATGATATGCAATGTAAAAATAGTCATTATGAGAGGATCTGGGATTATGGGGCTGAAATTGAGAAAACTAACCCAGGTAGCACTGTTTCAATTGATGTTAAAACCATAGCTGGTGGTAAAACCTTGTTCCAAAGGATATACATTTGTTTTAAGGCATTAAAAGATGGGTGGTTTCAAGGATGCAAAAAGGTGATAGGTTTAGATGGATGTTTCCTTAAGGGTATTACACAAGGTCAACTATTATCTGCAGTTGGAAGGGATGCAAATAATCAAGTTTATCCAATTGCTTGGGCTTTGGTGGATGTTGAAACTACTGAAAATTGGACATGGTTTGTGCAGCTCTTGAGGGATGATCTGGGTCTAAACACCGATGATGGACTTGCAATAATATCAGATGGGCACAAGGTCAGAACTTACACTTAAATGTTATCATCTTTTTATTAAAATAAATGTGATAATCTTATTATGCATATAATTGTGATTATCTTATTATTAATATAAACTTGGTTATCTTATTATTAATATAAAATTGGTTATCTTACTATCAATTTTAGGGTCTAATAGAAGCGATAAAGCAAGTTTTGTCAAATGGAGAGCATAGGCAATGTGCTAGACATGTTTATGCCAACTTTAGTAAGAGATGGCCCAGCCTCCAATTTAGACATCTTTTCTGGTAAGCATCAAAATGTTCATACATTGAGAAGTTTGAGTTCATTCTTCAAAGGATCAAAGATGTTAATGAAGAAGCATTTCACTACTTAGGTGATAGGAGACCAGCAACATGGAGTAGAGCATTTTACAAACCTGGGTCAGATTGTGATGCAGTAGAAAATGGGATAACTGATTGCTGGAATTCAATGATAAAGGATGCTAGAAAGAAGCCAATAATTGGAATGCTTGAAGAAATAAGAATGAAGGTGATGACTAGGCTTGTTAGTCAAAGAAGAGACGTAGACAAGTGGGTGCATCCTATTTGTCTAACCATCAGAATGAGGCTGGAAGAGTGTAAAAGACTTCAAAGGTATGTATATCTATATTATTAATAAAGTACATAAAATTATTATTATATAAACTATTATTTTGTTTATTTTAATAGGGAATGGATGGTCTGACCTAGTGGAATACAAGAGTTTGAGGTACAAACTACTAATAATGCTGAGGTATTTATTGTAAACTTGTTCACCAGAACATGCTCTTGTAGATTTTGGCAAGTTAGTGGGATTCCATGCCCTCATAGGGTTGCAGTTGTAATCCATATAGGGAAGGTCCCTGATGATTTTGTTAGTGATAATTTTAGAACACCTAGGTTCATTGCATCATATAGTTCTTTCATTCGTACTGTTGGTGGGGAAATACAGTGGCCTAAGACTAATAAACCAGGACCCTTACCTCCTATTGAAAGAAGAATGCCTTGTAGACCAAGTGTGAAACGAAAAAGGTCAAGGACTGAAGATGGTGGTGGAAGAACCAGGACTGTTAAATGTGGCAATTGTAGTCAATATGGACACAATTGCAAAGGTTGTACCAATCAACCATTGCCAGTTTCACAAAGTGTACAAAATAGGAGAGGTGGACCTAGAGTGAATAACCCAAGTAGGAGTGACAGAAGAGTTAATCCAACCAACAATGATGGTGCAAGTAGGTCAGGTTTAGGAGGTGGCAGGGGTGTTGGTAGGGGTGGAAACAGAGGTGGTGGTAAGGTTGGTGGTAACAGGGGTGGTGGTAGGGTTGGTGGTAACAGGGGTGGTGGTAGAGGTTCTAGTTTGGGTGGTAATAGAATGGTTGTACAATATGGGCCAAATGATGGGTCTGATATGGGTGGAAATGGGTCTGGGTCATAGGAGAACTTGATAGACATCCCAATTACAATGGTGACACAAGGTGAAGACACATTGATATCTGAAATAGATGAAATGTTACATCCAAAACAAGTCAGACATAATGGTGATAAGAGAATGTCAAGTAACAAACCATTTGTACCCCCTCGAAAGAAGTCAGAAAGAATTTTGAAAAAACAACTAGCAAACAATGTTATGACTGAAGATGGAATTGGATTGACAGAAGATAACCCAGTGCTCATGGAATGAAGATGTTTAAGTTATGTATTTTTGTATGTATGCAACAAACTGTGCAGTTACTTTTGGTTGACTAGAATGGTGATGTATTAGTTTTATAATGCTCTAAAATGTGTTTTTTTGTATGTATTGGTTAAAACTGAAACCATGTATGAGTTTTGTAATGTTTGACTTCTAAAGTCAAACCAAACCTGCTAATACATTACCATTCATATGTTGCAGTCAATGATGTGTTTTTTTATGCCTCTTCACTATTGTTATGAAACGTACAGGTTATATGTGCATTTACAGTTACAGTAATATATTACCATTCTATTACCATTCACATGTTTCTAGTTGTGTGTATTATATTCATGTATTGTGCAGAAATATATATTACCAAGTTGTGTGTATTATATTCATGCATTGTGTAGGTCTATGCATTTACTTTGTGTAGTAATATATTACCATCATTGTATTGAATTCAATAACCAACAACTAAAATATTACATTAATTTCTTCCAACAACCAAACAACTACACCATCAACCAACAACCTAAAGAATCCATTAATTTCTTCCAACTAAACTACCAAAAGACTACCAAAGACATAAACAGATTATGGATCCAATTACATATATAACCAAAACATGGATCCAATTACATTTCATACTACCAACTTCACTTCAATAACATAAACAGCACAACAGCAACCACCAAGATCCACAACAGCACATTCACCTTCATCTTCAATTTCTTCACCTCTGCTTCCAATTGAACCTTTTCAGCATTTAGTTCAAAGACTTTCTTTTTGTACCACGGATTCGGGAGTTCTGGATCCATCCACCTGAAGTAGTTGCATCTTTCTTCGACCGGGAGTTTGTAGTTCAGACAACTCTTAAATCGACTGCATGGGTTCCTTTCAGTCCACGAAGTCCAGATCCTTGCATGATCTCCACAAACACAAGCTTCCATTCCATGTTGATGTTGTAGATAGTTCGCCATTTGAAAACCCTATTTTTCTTCACCTGCAACTCTTCATTTTGACCCCTAGAATTGAAACCCTAATTTGCCTTCAATTCGTTTATATAGAAAAAATGACAAGTAAATGGTGTAGTTGCATTGCCACGTAAGCAAAAACCGGTTGGGGTAAAAGTAAAAAAAAAACAATCGGTAAGTTATCCTTTATTTGCACCTTATTGTAAAATAAATTCCTTTTAGCACCCATTTTTAAAATGTGGGTCCTTTCTGGGCATGAGTAAATGTGATATTCCTTTTATTGACAATTTTTGATAAGTTGGTTCCTTTTTCGGGCCATTTGCCCTTTAAAAAAATATCTTAAAAAAATTAATTAGTACGGAGTATATTGTTTGTTTAAACAAGTTTCAAAATTCATCTTATTGTGAGAACATATCTTCGGATACATATATTGGAAAAAATTTAAATAAAATAGATTAACTAAAAATAGTTTTAGTTCTACATGTACATTTAATCGTAATAACATCTTATATGGAGTTGGACCTTTGTATTGACTACTATTGCCCAATAATTGTTGCCATGTTAAGTGAAATGTGATTATGTGAATCCCTTTTATATTAACTTTTCCAATTGTTTTGTAATAATTTTCATATTTATATATATATATGTATATATATATATAGCGTGTGTGTATTATTTAATTTAAAGGTTTGATAACAGAAGCTCTTAAGATTTTCGTTAAGGATTCAAACATACATAAAGGATTTGTACCTTTATTAAAATTTATGAGGTCACAAATATATTCGAAGGTAGACAAAAAGTTGGTTATGCTTATGGTACAATATTTTATGAATGTTTGAAGCTCTTAACGTAAGCCCTAATAACTTCCGTTATCAAAATTCATTAATTTAATATTCAATTTAATGACCTTAATTCATTTCTTTATTTAACCTTAAAAGTAGAGTTCAAATGAGTACATCAATCTTGAGTCATAATGGGGGAACCAATGATATTGTGTCATGTGTACAAAGAGAATGCTCCACTTGTACAAAACTCATTTACCCCCAACATCAATTATCTCACAAACGACAAATCGAAAAATTATGAAAATTGTACCATTAAATTCATCGTTTTTTCCTCTTCAATTTTCCGTCCCTCAAGGCATACTTTTGACAACTTTTTTTTCCTTCATTTTTTAATGGGTTTTACAAATTAGTGACACATGTGTTAGTGATTGGTTGTATATTTGATTTGTGATTAGGGTTAAGGTTTAGGGCTAGGGTTTAGGGTTTAGGAATTAGGGTTAGGGTTTAGCATGGTTTAGGGTTAGAGTTTAGTAGGGTTTAGGGTTAAAGTTTAGTAGGGTTTAGGGTTTAGTATGATTTAGGGTTTAGAATTTCGTAAAGTGTTTAGGGTTTAGGGTTTATGGGTTAGGGTTAGAAATTTGGGGTTTCGGGGCGAAACTCCAAACACCCAACCCTAAACCCTAAACGCTTTATGAAACATGTCACGTGATAGTAATTCATGTTTGTGATCTTTCACGAACTTTGTCACATGCCATTCTTCCGGAAATATATTGAAGCTCCTTTTTAGTGTAACTCGTATATGAGCATTACATCCACATTTTATCGACTCCATGTTTCTTTGAGGTTTGGAAATGTCAATCAGTTTCATTGGCTTTATACCTTCACGGTGATAACAAATATCACGTCTTACCGTTCTATTTTTTCTTGTTTCAGAATGATACTTACGTACTGAAAAACCATGTTCCTTGGCATAATTCTCATAGAAAATGTATGCCTCCTCGAAAGTGCTAAAGGATTGGCCGATGAAGGGTTCATTGACTAGAGTTTCGCTAGAAAAAACTTCATTATAATCCTCATCTGGAGGACTGTTCAAATCCAACATAGTTAATAGGTCTGCACAAACATATTAGTAAAAGACAAGAGCAATATATTAAGGTTAATGTCTACTCATGCCATTAAGCAAAATATATATATTGTAACAAATTGCTATCGAGACTAATTTGAAGCGACAACGGCTAGTAATAGAATATATAACAAGAATCAATATTTCATTGCATATATTTTACTGAATAAAGGATTGGTCAAATATTCATGTCAAAGGCGATGACAACATAATGGAACCACACAAATCCTTTCGAAATATTAAATTGAAAAACAACTATTTTTTAACCCCCTATCTTTTACAACATTATTTAAATGTATTTTACATCGGAAGCGTAAGTCCAAACAAACATTAACAATTAAGTTATAGAACATTAAGTAACTAAACCATAATATTTCAAAAACTATAGTATATCTAAAATGGGTGTTATTTAATTCCAAATACAACTTTAAGTTATCAAAGTAATATCAGAGTAAGCCTGGTCAAACATTCCGTCCCGAACAACTTCTTGACAATCCTGTTATATCAAAATCATAACCTGCAAGAAGTGGGATGGTGGGGTTAGCTCAAAGCTAAGTGAGTGAATACATAACCAACAGCCTAACTTAACATAACAACCTTGTTTACAGCAAATCATCATAAACAAATAACATCACAATAGATCGATGGTTCTTGGGGAAACATTCAGCCAAGAATACCAATAGTAAACACATAATATCAATGAGATAACATCTCAATACAATGAGGATCGGTGGTCCTTGAGATACCATAATACCCGGGGATTCTCCAAGAACACTTATCGTACATATCCGTATGGCCATAACGGACGAGACCGATAGTTTGGTACTAATTTTATACGACCTAATTTCCCATTAACGATAAGTACAAAGAAATTCTTGTCGTCTTACAATAGTAACCAAACCCAACCAATTGATTGATCTCAATACTGATGCCCGAAGGCCAAATATCAAGTGATCACATATTCACATATTCAATCAGGTCAACATATCAGACTAACTAGTCTATCAACATTATTATTACTATTAAACCAAAATCATCATGGCAAATCAAAAGCAGTAATAATACGTTTACCCGTTGTAACCAAACTTGTTACAACTAAGTAAAACTGAGGATTAAAGATCCACTCACCGACACCTCAGTTGTCCACTCAGTAGTCTAATGTCACTGAGTCTTCTCGTAATCTGAGAATTCAAATCAAATATAAGTTAGTAACCAAGACCATTAACACTTAACTCATATCAATTCACAATACTAGGAACTTAATATAACTGATATCACAATTACAAGTTCCTAATCACGTATTATAAATCACAACACAGCTATTATCATGTACTACTACTAGTCTATCAATGTTATATGATATAACAATACAATTAACATTAACAATTAGGAATGGATGTTGGACTGGCCAAAGAAGCCACCGGCTGGGGTAACCAGCCCGCCGGTCTAAGGTCTCAAGCCGCCGGCTTGGGTCTTTGACCCGCCGGTTTGCCAACCCAACACAGACCCCGCCGGCTTGGCTCATCAAGCCGCTGGCTTGTTCATCAGATTCACAACAGCAGCAAAACAGCATAACCCAAAAACGAATCCTAACTCTAATATCACCATTTCAACTCAACTTACAGCATCACAACACATCACTCATCACTAAAGAACTTTAACTATGATCATATAACATCAATTGGTCACTTTACATGTTCAATTCCATGAAACCCATTTAACCTAATTGATCAAATTTGTAATCACAACTCACCATCATCATAACTTAGTATTTCCAGAAAGTACTTACATCATAGGCACTAAAGTAGTGTCATTTAACTGCACAATCATCAATCAAACATCTAAAGCTCTAATCCCATACTTAATTCATAATTTTAACCATCTTTATCAAAGCAAGTTAATAATTAATACACAAGGATACTTACACTCAATATAGAGGAATAAAGATGACGATGGTGATGATTATAAAATTCTTCACTTGTTCCTTGACTAGATCAATCACAATAATAATTTAATCTCTTTCTATTTCTTCCTTTTTGTTTGTTACTGTAAGTGTGAGTATGTATAATTGAGTTGGTAAACACTTTTGGGAAAGTAAAGGAGATTAAGTCGGCTAGCTCTCAACCGACTTCAATATTTAATTTAAGTTTTTTTCCCCTTCTAAACCTATTGTTTGGAGCTTAAAAATCATTTGCGAGGAAAACTATTTTATTTTACCGTCAACTATGTTAATTTAAAACAATTAACAATTTACTAGTCACAATAAATTATGTGACTCTTTTCCCAATTATTTTCAAGTAAACTTAAACAAAATATTTTCTAACACATTAAATAATAATTTAAAGTCAGAAAAATATTATAAAACTACTAGACCCGTGAACTGGGTGTTACATATTTAATCCTACCATTCAATTCTAATATTCAAACAGTTACGAACACGCATCAATCTTCGATACGAAACCTTAATTCAAACGAATTGTTAGTCGCAATATCAAAAGTATAAGAGGTATGTTTTACCGTTGATTGCCGTAAGCGCAGATTCAGATTAAGTGGTTGCTTTTTCATAATTTATTGCAGAAGCATAACGGACAATTTTATATGATATTGAATTTGATAATAGATTAATTAATTTGAAATACGTGAAATGTTTTGGAAAAAAGTGGGAAGTTAGTTTTTACCTACAAGATGGAGGGAAGTTGTTGACCAGAGAAATACGTGGGTTGTGGGCATATATATCTTGTCTATTATTTGTATTATTTTAAAAAAATATATCCCTTAACCAAGGTCCTTAGAGCTTTGTTTATCAATTCCCAATAAAATAATGCAAATTTATATATTCTTTGCGGCAAAAAGTATATAATACTTTTCATATTATTAAGTTATATTATCAAGGTTTTAAGCATACTTATCAAATAATGGTGATATATATATTGATGGACTTTAATTAATTAATATATACAAGCTAAAACCATTTAAGTTTATAAATTTTCTGGTCCCATTTGGTTTCCCCCCTCTTATTTATATATATATATATACATATAAAACAAAATGTCATGGAAAATTTTTAACCTTTGATTAGGTTATCTAATTATCAATTAACGATCTTGATTAGTTCACCATAATTACACTTTATACCCTCTAATTATTTGTTAAATAATTAAATTAAATCCATCTCAATAATAATAATAATAATAATAATAATAAAAAAAATTGGCATACACTTTTCCCAAATAAATCACATTTAACTAATCACCATCAAGACCCGTGGCGTACATCATCAAAATAATTAGATGAGAATCTTAGGAATTTAAAGGCATTTAAGAAAAAAAACTAATGTGATATTGTAGTATAGTTATGAAGCTTTAAGCAAAACTTAATGTAATGATGTGACATAGTTAATAAGCAAGTAAAAGACCTTTTATTTATGTAAACGTATAGACTTTTGACTTTGAATTCTATTTTAGTTTATGCATTTTATATTCTTGATAATTTCCCATACAAACAACTTTAGTCCACACAATTAATTACTAAATTTAAAACTGAAAACGCATATATGACTATATACTTTTACACATCGATACCTAATAAAACAATCAATTTATACATTATATACTTACTTACTATCATTATGATAATGATAATTACACATCCATACTTACTTATCATCATTATTATAGATCATACAAAATTCAAACATATGTACGTATATTATAATACTTTGAGCTTTTATCATTATCATTAGTTGTAAGACTTCTTTTGATTTAGCCCGTGAATTTTACGAGTTATGATCTAGTATAGTATGTAGTATATAAAGTTAAAAGATATAGTTTTAATTACAAATCACAACAATCTCCATCTTTAATAACAATCTGAAATGTATTTAACCTCATAAACAGTAAAGATTCGATGTCTACATTCCTGTTCGACGACAGCTGTTTTCATAATTACCTTTTACCACACCATTCATGTGACGGATTAGCCCAAGGATTAAATTTGTAAAAGTTAATTAAACTTAAAAATCTATCCGACGTCGTTTGACCTCCTTATTAATTTTAATTTTAATTAAATAAATTTCAATTTCAGTCTTCTGTTAGTCAAAATTCAGTTCTTTGTCTCGAGTTGTCTCGTACGGAACAGGCATGTCTTCAAATCCCTAGGTTCGTACGCTTTCATCATTTTCCCTAATCTCCTATTCTTTTTTCAATTCAATTCAATGCAGATATATATCTCAATCAAGTAAACATCAAACTTATTTATCCGTGTAATTGACATCGATGTTCTGTTTGTTGTAACTTCAATTTGCTGCAAAGGAAACCGATTTTCGATGATTGAAATTATTTTTTTTTAATTTCATGTTTAAATGTTTGAATTAGCTGTTGTATATGTTATTAATTAAGGGATTGTATATGATGAATTGCAGAAAGTATTGTAGCTTTATGTTTTCTTTTTATGTATACAAAAGGCAAGTAATTTGGGGGAGAAAACCGATGAAATGACAAAAAAGGACATCCATTTGTCATTTTTTGGTTTTGTTTGATAATGTCCGTGTATGATTATGAATGTTAATAAAACAGTTGTTTGTAAATTTCGATTTCGTATGTGATTTGTTGTGTTGACAAGTTTTTCAGCTTTTGTTACTGATGTTGCAGGGTTGTGGTTTCAGCTTTTGATTTGTTCAGTAAGCTTGAAAGTTAGCTGAGGTTTGTAATTGAAGTTGTACTCGTTGGGATTGTAACTCGAGAATCGTTGAAATCGGTTTTGGTGAAGTCATTGGAGTGATGAAGCTTTATACATGATAAAAGAACGATGTTACTTATTATGTTAGGATGGTTTGTAACATTTATTTGATGTTCAGTATCTTAGGTTAAATTATTTTATTTAGTCGTTTAGAAAAAAATATGGAAGCATCAAAAAAGAAGTTTCCGTTAAATGCAAACGATTACAAGCTATATGAGGAAGTTGGAGAGGGAGTGAGTGCCTCTGTGTACAGGGCGCTTTGTGTTCCATTGAACGAGATAGTTGCAATCAAGGTTCTTGATTTGGAAAAGTGTAATAATGGTCTGGTACGCGGTTTCCCTTTTCAGTCGATTATATCAGCACATCATATATTATATCTTAATCAATCACTATCTAGGTTTAGGTTTAGCTTTTGGGTTAGGTTTCTAACGTTTGATTTGAATTGATTTAGGATGGCATTCGTCGGGAAGTACAGACGATGAGCTTGATCAATCATCCAAATTTGTTACCGGCATATTGTTCTTTCACAACAGGTCACAACCTCTGGGTTGTTATGCCATATATGGCTGGTGGATCATGTCTTCACATAATGAAATCATCTTTTCCGGATGGTTTTGAAGAGCCTGTAATTGCCACATTGCTTCGAGAGGTTCTCAAAGCACTGGTTTATCTTCATGCTCACGGGCATATTCATAGAGATGTAAAGGTACTTCATTTATCAACCTCAGAGTTCCATATTATTCTTTATATCCAAGTGTGCATTGTTATTTTAGTTTCTAATTACATGAGAGGTAATGATGTTTTGTTCAGGCAGGGAACATATTAGCCAATTTTAATGGTTCCATTAAGTTAGCAGACTTTGGAGTATCTGCATGCATGTTTGATGCTGGGGATCGGCAACGTTCAAGAAATACTTTTGTGGGAACTCCTTGTTGGTAAGGCTATAAACTTTTTTGTAGTAAACTGAGTTATATAATTGCTTTAAGTTATTTTGACGTGTTTGGTTGTATTATCATAGGATGGCACCTGAAGTTATGCAGCAACTGCATGGATACGACTTCAAGTATGTCGTGATTTATTTCTTTATTTGATACAGAGTATTATTACTCAAATATATGTTCATTAACTTTATTGCATGTAAACAGGGCCGACATTTGGTCATTTGGAATCACAGCGCTCGAACTTGCTCATGGGCATGCACCTTTTTCAAAGTATCCGCCAATGAAAGTAATTAAATATCTCTTTTAATAAAATCGTCACGTTCATTCAATAAATTATAAAACATAAATTTAAGAATTTCTACTCATCTTGTAGGTTTTGCTTATGACTCTGCAAAATGCACCACCAGGTCTCGATTATGAAAGGGACAAAAAGTTTTCAAAGGTTTGTGTTATCCTACGAGGATTAAAAATTTAGAATGCACCAGAATTCGATGTTAACATTTACTGTTTTGCAGTCTTTTAAAGAAATGGTTGCTACTTGCTTAGTGAAAGACCCAAAAAAGCGCCCCTCTTCGGAGAAGCTCATGAAGCACCCGTTTTTTAAACATGCAAAAACAGCTGAATATCTGGAACGTACCATTCTTTATGGTCTTTCTCCCTTAGGTGATCGTTTCAGGATACTCAAGGTGCCATGCTATGTGGATCTTTGACTTTTATTATCATTTATTCTGTTACTATTCAATTATTTACTCTCTTTCCATGTTTTTGTTGTTTTAGGCCAAAGAAGCCGATCTTCTTTTACAGAACAAGAGTTTGTATGTAGAGGAACAATTGTCACAGGTAATAATGATGTAATCATATACTGATTTTCTGCTTCCGTTATTTATTTTATGTGCAGAATAATTTTATCGTATGCATGTTGTCCTGACTTCTGACCTCTTGTGATATGCAGCAAGTGTATATACGAGGAATTAGCGCCTGGAATTTTAACTTGGAGGACTTGAAGAATCAGGCTGCGCTTGTATGTGTTAAATATTAGAAATATAATCTGATCACAAAACAATTAGCATTCTACTTTATAACCTAACTTCTATTAATGGCAGATCAATGATTATGATGAAATTTCAAATGTAGAAGACCCAATTATTTCAGAGCCACAAAATGGGCTCAATGGTATTACAACAGTAAAGTTGTCCCCTGAGATATACAATAATCATTCAGAAGCTAAATCTCAGGATATAATCCATGAAATATCTAACTTGGAGGATTCATTTGCTGCATTGCCTATTCAGCCGCAGTCTCTTCAAGCACTTGAGTAAGCTCATATGGTTTGAATTATACTAATTATGTTTTGGTTTTGGCTGTTACCCATCAAATATATATCCAAATCTCAGTTCCTTGGTTCAATAATTTGTTGATGAAAGAAATGAATAAGGCTCCTTTTGGTATCATTATCTCATTGAGAGTTTTGAATTCAGGGGATGTTTTGATATCCGTGAAGATGATATGGCGACTATTAGCCCAACTGAACAAAATGAAACTCCATTAAATACTGAACATAAAGTCCTTGTAAAGCTGCCGTTAAAAGCTAAGGACCAAGAAAGTGAAAGAAATGAATGTGGCCATCTTAGACGGATAAATTCTTTTCAGAAAACTACTATCCCTGGGCCTAGAAAAAATTTAAGTGGTTCACTGTTACCAGAGAACATTCCATCTCCTAATAAGTTATCTGCCAATGGGGAAAGGTAATTATATTCTGCTCTCATAACTTTCCCGTTACATCGTAAAATATTTTCCTTTTTGATTTTAATCACAATGAATTTGGCAAGTAATCTACCACCAAAATTAATATGAAGGGACCATAACCAATTGAGATTCCGGGTAGAGCGCAATTACAGTGGTCCATTACAATATATTCCGAAGAATAATATGACCAACTCTGCATCGGGTAAGCCATCCTTGATTCTCCTGTGTTTCCTAATATTAACAGATCCCTCTTCCTTTTTTTAGAATCTTTGGTATGGTGCAGTAGAAGACGTATTAGAAGGAGCTGTGGTCAAGCAGAAGGGCCGTTTTAAAGTCACCGAAGAAGATTTGAGTGTCAAGGTACACAATTATATACTTTTGCTTTCCCCTTAACTAGTATATGCAATTGGTATGTACACATAAACCTACACTCACAAATGGATACATTCACATGCTAATGTATATGTATCAAAGGAGTTGTAAAAATTGTCTTTCCCTCTCCATTCAGGCTCCGGTACTTAGTCCAAGTTCAGGTGCCACAGCCAGTCCAACTTCAAGCATATCAGCTGCTTCATTTCTTCCAGCCTTGCAAAGCATCTTTCAGCATAACACAGTACAAAGGGTACAAACGTGATCACTTGATTATATATGACCTCCAATTTCTCTCTCCAGTGGACTACAAATTTGTTACTTTTTTTTCTTTTTGCAGGAAGAAATACTTCGATTAATCAAGTTTGTGGACCAAACTTCCAGTTCATCTTCAGGTTTGTCATCACTGAATTAAGACGTGTTGCTGTATATATGTCTGTATGTCTGATGTGTATGTTTCTATACAGCAAATCCCATGGAGCATGTGGAGTCAGGAAACAACGGTTTCACACAAGTAATGGAGCTTAACACATTAAGAAATTCTATGAATTGTTTGCTACACGTTTCTATCATCTGCTGTTATCATTCATCATTGCTATTTATAGCCATTAGTTTTTTGAGAAAAATTAGTGCATGCTAATTACTTGTTTATAATATGTAGATTCCTCCTAGTCCGAGGGAGAGAGAACTGCATTCTCAGGTGATCCAGTTACAGCAAAGGTTAGTGAATTTCCCCACTTATGTGATCAAGTTGCGTCAGTTATGTTATACTTGTACAGCTTATTCAAAATAGAGTGCTTTGCAGCGTTGGGAGTCTGGTTGAGCAATTGCAACGACAAAAGATGAGGAATGCACAGGTTTGTTTATATCTCATCTATTTGCTGTCTTGTTACCACTTATCACTTTCTGCAAGATAGAAGTTTCAAAAAATCTACTTATAAATGGATTATGTTTCTATCTAATGGATCACGTGAATAAAATAAAATAAATATATTTAGAGAAAATGGGTTAAACAGCTCTAATGGGTCAGAAGGCATCCTTCGTGTATATATATATATATATATATATATATATTTGTTGAAGTTAATCACAAGTGAGCAAACATGTATTTGCTGTAGTTCTCAAAGTTTTTAACTTTAGAGTGGTTCTCATTTGAACCTCTCACTATATATATATATATATATATATATATATATAGTCCCAAGGTATGGAAACCCAAATAGAGGCTGGCCCAACTTAAATGAGATATGATAGCTTCTTTATGTTCTAACATTCTTGCCAATACATTATCCTCATTCTGTTCCAGATTGTAATCCCTAATAAAAAATATAGCTCCATGAGCAAAAGCTCCTGTCATGATGAATCCTGCGATGTATTGGTGATGAGTATATAACGCAGCTTGAGTAGTAAAGTCTTGTGCTATAAATGCATAAGTGGGTAAAGAGTACATGTCTTGTGCTATATTGCTTCCAAAGTCGGTTTCGGAAAAAATAGTTTTAAGTTTGAAAATAGTATATGGTTTTTGTAATATAATTAATTCGCTAGTTATTCATAAATTACATAAAATGGACGAAGAGTATTTGCGGTTCTATCCAAACTGGCCCAACCCACACTAAAAGAACGTATACTTTAACTCATTATCCTACCCACTTAACATGCCCATGTGGCCACCTCTACTGTCTATCATAATATGGCCCTAAGGCTTAGTCATATATGTTTAGGTGACTAATCAAATTCTAATTGTTAGAGAAAGTGCGCAAATCAATTATTTTCATCCCAAAAACCCCTCTCTGATAGTCTTCTAACACCTTTTAAACTACGCATCAACTCAATGGTGGAGTTGAAGGAGTTGTACTATATTGTGGTTCAGATATCGGCACATCAGTACTAACATTGATGTTAAACACGGTGTGGCATACTGTCATCACTCCCTTATGCACCTGTTTCTGGAATGGAATTAAAAATATAGGCTTACTCATTTACCCCAGTAAGCCCCATCTGCATCTTTCTAACTCAAGGCGACCAACATAGCATACAAAATGATAATGCTAATCTGAGTTGTATATTTACAATTTTTTCCTTTTATGGTTCTTGTAGTTGGAGAAAAAATTGAGTGATTTGGTGAAGGAAAATGGCATTAAAGGATGATCATGGTGAGGGGATAATGACGAACAACAGTTGGTGAGATATTCTCGACACACATGATGGCTCAACTTACTGTCTCTTGTCAGTGTTTTTGAGTTGTAAGTTGCGCATCAAGGTGCCGGTGCTAGTAGTGGTGACATATTTATTTACTGTGAATAGTGGGGGACACAGGTAATTATGAGTGGGAATTCCTAATTTACACCATCTTAGTAAAATGAATTTCCCCCAAATCCTAAAAATTATAGACAAAGACGAGTGTCTAGTCCTCTACAAGAGAAGAGAGTGACTGTTGACCACAACTAGATTGTTTTAAAAGGTTTTTTTTTATTAGTTATTGAATACACATTGTTTCATTTTTTTTTCTGCATGGCTTTGGTTTATATATATTTAAATAGGAATGAAAATTGAACTTCAAATTTCCAGTGGGAATGTGAAATGATCCAATCCATTTTTCAGTATGTGAATCTGAGATTTGGCAATGACTCATTTCAGTGGGACAGCTATTGACTATGGGTTGCAAACTAGCCCAAGTTTTCATTTAATTATTTTGAGCAATTCGAGCTCCTTAAAGTCAAACTTTATCGAGTACAAATTCCCAATAATGAACTCGAAACACATAATGTCATAATGAGTTGAGCTTAAGCTTGTAGGGGCTTAACATCCAGCAATGTGTATGTGATAATATTTATGTATTTAGATGATACAAAAATGGATTTGGTTATCTGAACTTAAACTTGGTCAAAAGCTTTATAGTCGATGTTTTAAGCTATTTGAGCTGTTGAATGAGGTTTAAATGTTCCTTGAGTTGAGCTAAAGTCTGCATGATGGCTATTGGTTTCGTTGTGGGCTTGTTTGCACCCACATATGTCAACTGGTTGATGAGAAATAGTATGTCTTAATATATGAAGAAGAAATAAAACACTTGTGACTATTATGAGCAGCGGTAAACAGTTATACTCTTTCAATTGTTCCTGGAATTTACAATGTATTAACTCATTTAAAGCTCGTTGGTGATCAAAATGGGAGATGCAGAGTGCAGAGGTATTGCTAAAATGAAACATTTTTAGAGAGATCAAATTTCTGCAAATAGCTACAATAAACCAGCTAACGGTTTCTATATCCAGGGGATTTGCATTTAATATTGTCATATTACATAACACAATCATTTCAAGAAAACCAAAGAAAACCCCATAATACTACTGTTTCACAAACCATCTTCCAGTCATGTGTGATGTGTCTCTGTATGTTGATCGTGATCAATCTTGAACATCTTTAAATCGTTGTTAGTAAGCAAGTATCATCTACCATAGTCGGTTCTCAATCACAGCAGAAACAATTCCTTTAAGTGTTTCCTGAAGAAGCATCAGACAACAGAGTGTGATTACTAATCTTAACATTCTCTGATAGAAGCAATCAGGATTGTAATCAGAAATCAGAAGCTACCGTAGAATGGTCCTTGAGACCAAGTGAGAGTGTCAATGGTTTCATAGAGCCAGAATTGCTGAAAACAAATCAGAAGATAAAACTCCAAGGTGTTACTTAAACAATGTATGCTTACTATTTATCCATCACATATTTCTAATTAAGCAGTTAATATGTTTATATTGGTATGCATATAAAAAACAGACCTTATATGTTCAATAAGCTGTCTAGCACATGCCAGTAACATTGGCTGCAGGTTAAAACATTTTAGTGAGCAATCTACTATGATGAAAAAGAAAGCTTCACATCTGGTTCGTAAGCCAGCTTACCTCATCTCGTTTACCAAATATCACCGATACATTAAAGGTAGGATTATTCAGCATCCCTTCTTCCTTTCTGTTCAAAGAATAGAAAACAAAGTCCGAAATATTCGCGACCAATTATATTATACTTTTAGTTAGTATAGGTTAACTCTTCAAATTCAAATCTCAATTCTTGGAAAGTTTTATTGCTCAGCACACAAGAATATACAATAACCAGTGAGTAAATCAGATTCAGACCGAATTATATTACCTAGCATGCAATACGGTTCCCATAGTCCCAATTTGAGTAGCAATAATCTGGCAGTGTTAACAAAATTAACAAATGCACACACCAAGCACATATATGGAAGGAAACACATGGCTAATAAAATAATTACTCACCATGAATTGATCATCATGGCTACTTATGACAACATCAATTTTACTTCCCTGCCAATAGTATCATTAAGAGATTACAATCGAGTAATAGCATATGCACAATTGTTACTGTACAAATACATCACACATAAAATTATACATAATATGGTACACCAACTTGCCCGAAAAGAGATGACATGGGGGTGTTTAAGATTGCTGCATATTATGCAAGTGTTTATGAATTAAAATTAAAAGTGTGTTTAAAATGGCCACCAACTATTTTTTTCTTTAAAAAGTGTTATTTTCATCCAACATTTAAAACTGAAATCTGCTTATTGACAAAGGAAATGCTACTAAGCAAAGAAATCAGAAGACGCATTATAACAAACATGTGGTGGGCATAAGCAAAAATTAGCTATATTGAAGATTTTGAATCTTAACAAACGATCAGCAAACATTATGTCGTTCGGATTGCATTAGTTGAGAAGAAAAACACTCGGATTACAAGCTTCATGATTTCTATGTCGAAATCAAATATAATTGAACTATAACGGACATAGAGTCAGTTAGTTGATCAAAAGATGGATGCCAGTGAAAACAAAGAAAGATTAAAAAAAAACATAGACAAATTAAGAATTTTAGGGAATTTAGAGTGAGAATGAACCTTGACATGGAGTTCGAATTGCTTAAAGCGAACAGGGAAAGAAGAGGTTGAAGTACCGTCCATGGAAGGAAAGGGGGAAGACTTGATGATGATGATTGGCGTATACTTAAAATATTTAAGCTTAACTCTAAAAATAAAACTTGATTGTATAAAATATTATTTTATTATTATATTTATTTGACAAAATATGATACGGAGTGATTATATAGATTTCAAGGGTGAGGTTCTAATTAGAATGAGATTTTGCATGAGAATGAAGATCAATCTCAACCACTCATTTTTATCAAATATTTATTTCCATCATTTTTATAAAAATTAAATATCCCACAAATACAATCGAAATATTATGAAATATGCACCATAAAATTCAGCATTTTTTCCTCTTCGATTTAAGATCCAACAAGCAATACGTTCGAAAGCTTTTTTATATATATTTTGGTGAGTTTATAAATTAGTAACACATGTGTTAGTGTTGCGTATAGGGTTTAGGGTTTGGGGTTTAGGGGTTAGGATTTAGCGTTTGGAGGGAAACCCTAAACCTTAAACACTTTACAAAACTTTAAACTCTAAATCATACTAAACCTTAAACCCTGAATCATACAAAACGCTACTAAAACCTAAACCCTAAACTCTGCTAAACCGTAACCATAACCGCAAATCAAATGTATAATCAATCACCAACACATGTATTACTGATTTGTAAAACCCACCAAAAAAATGGAGAAAAAAAACGTCGAAAGTATACCTTGTGGAACGGCAGATTGAAGAGGGAAAAACGTTGAATTTTATGGTGCAATTTTCATTATTTTTCGACTTGCCATTTATGAGATATTTAAGTTTAAAAAATGTGGGGGAAATGAGTATTTGATGAAAATGAGTGGTTGAAATTGATTCCCCTTTCTTACTCAAAATTGTTATGCTCATTTAAACCAGACTCTAGATTTCAGATGAGATTTTTAAACTCGTGCCGTAACACTTGAACTAAAACACATTAGGGCATCTCTAACAAATGCTTTTATAAAGTTTTGTCATGAAAAAAGAAAGCTTTTTTTAATTCGAGGAAAAACTTTGTTAGCCAAAAGGTTGAGATTTCTCAAGCTTTTGATCAAAAGTTTTTTTGCTTTTTTATGCTATAATATTTTCATATTAGTTCATTCTTTGTATCTATAAAAGCTTTTTTAACATTGGAGTAAAAGCTTTTTTATAAAATAAGTGAGATGGAATGTTAAAAAGCTTTTAAAAGCTTTTTTATATTTGGAATGCTTTTAGAAGCTTGGGATGCATATACGGCATACTATTTCAAAAGCCAACAACACCTAATTAAAAGTAACAAACTCGATTATACAAGGTTGTGTTTGATTGTCGTTGAATGAGATGGTTTCATTGTTTGATTGTCTAGTGTTGCAAAGTAATGCAAACTAACTTTGAAAAAATATGAATTATAACATAGATGGGTCAATAACTCAAAGTTAAGTACCCCAACTAAACAATGAACATACTCTCAAAATAACAAGCAATTCGAATAGCACACAATGAAGTGTTTGTACCATAAGAGAAGATGAGTTGCATATTGATCTCAAATTAACCACATGAATCAAAGACTTTTGAAGAAAATTGATCTAGCTACATAAGCCTCTAATTTGATCTACGAAAAACAACCTTAGCTTTATCAAATTGCACTTTATAACACGAGATTTTCTCAGGAGCAGTGAAAAATAAACATCATATGCTAAGGCTTGACTTGTTTATCGTATTTAGTCATCTCATAGCGTGAAACCTTCGAATGTGTATTCTATAGGTTTATTTTTTATTGCGAATTAAAATTTGACTTGATAACCTAAATCGTTATGGATTATGATAATTCTGTTTCAAAGATTCTCCCATGAACAAGTATGGTATTAATATTAATTTTTTGTCTTTTACATTTCAATTTGCTAAAAAAATTTAACTTTTATCTTCTAGCTCCATCTAATATTTAACATAAAAACATTAGAAACTTAAATGCAATTTAACAAACTACAGACATGTTTCTGCAAGTAAAATTTCCTTACGTCTATTACACATATTTTAAAAAATTATAAAAAAAGGTAGCTTTAAGATGATTGTATTTTCCTATTAAAAGATGTTTTTTTTATGATAACATATACTCCCGTAACACATGATAAAGTGCATTTAATGAACCTGTAATTTTATTTAATACGGAGTATCGGTTTTTCAATTGATACTTATTAATTAAATATAACATTTACAATTTTTAGGTATATATTAATTATATTAATTATAAATTATGTTATTTAAGAAAAATACTATTACTAATTTATTAAATACACCTTAACATATATACTTAAGGTATATACGAAGACACTTAACAAAGCCTTTTTATTATTTAAACTTCAGCCCGTCAAACATATGCAGAGCATAGTTTATATATAGAACTTTAATAACAAGTGTCGTAAATGCACTAGTTAAGTTTTATTATTTAAACTACATATTCAATAAATGCACTAGTTAAGTTAAAGGTACCATAAATTATATGATGAACTTAATACATATCACAATTTCTTCATATTTCAAAAACATCATAACATACTTTATGTATTTGCAATTCACAAACCCATGTTTATATCGTAACACTCGATATTGTCCATCTTACTATTTTAATTTATTTCAAAAAATATATTTACTTACAAAACTAAATATTAAAATTTATTTAATTTCTCATTTACCCACACTCATTAATTTCACATAATTTTTTAGTCAAAATGTTTAATTTTTTATAGGTAACATTGTGACGATATAAATAGGATGGAGGCAGTATAAAAATTCTATTAAATGTAAACTTAACTAGCGTCCTAAATTCCAGAATCTACAAAGCTTGTCCGTAATCTCCTATAAACTTTTTATAGGTTTCAGATTATCAACGAGATTTGATTAAATTATTATCGTAATAATAATGTATAGAAATCATGAAAAACGTATGAACTGGAAAATGTGCTATTGCTTACTAGACCAGTTTCATAGAATAAATCTCAACAAGTCTGAAGAGCAAAAGATATTAATTTACGAACAGAATAACACCTACCTATTTTACAAAATAGGTGGTTGCCTGAATTTCCATTCGATACATTTAAATTCTTTAACAAAAAATAATAATAATTAAAAATAATAATAAATAGTAGTAGGCTCAGAGTGTTGCTTAATGTGCTCAATGAATAGCTTATGACGGCTATTCTCATACAAGAGGTGTCAGAAATATTAGCAATTCATCATCTTCGCCAAATTCACAAATCATCAAAATAACAAATAAATAAAAGGTTTTAATGGAAGAAGCGGCTGCTGTTGTCTATAATAGACTAAACTGAAATTTTTAGGGTTTCAGATTTATTTAGGAGAAGAAACGCGATTCCGTATTTATAGATTTATAATGGGCTTTGTCATAGGCCCAAACAGGATGCCCTTGAGGCCCAAAATGATACGGTCCACAACGGGTTTGCTGTCTCCACACAAAGTAGCAAACGTTCACGTCTTTTGTTTTTTCGGATTATTACTAAAAATAAAAGCTGAAAGTTGAGAATTATCAGTTCTGGAAAATAATAGTTGTCAATCAAAATTTAAATAAAGAATCGTTAAGATCATTTAAAAATTAAAAAGTATAAACACATACTACATAGATAAGGGAAACATTGAGTTACAAACGAATAAACTTAAAAATAAATAATAATAAAAATAATAAATTACAAAGAGTTTTCGACCCAACATTCAAAAACCAATAATACTCCAATAAACATATTGTTTTAATACGTAAACCAACATATCAAACCTCATTTATGCAAGATGACATAGAGAACCAACGTTAGCGGATTTTTTATATGTTAATTAGGAAATTTAAATAGTTGTAAATAGATTACCTATAGTACTATTTGATCTTTACTAACGAAGTTAAAATGTGTTCTTTTTTTCTTCCTTTTTGTGGGTCACAATATCAAATATGTTGCTAACTTTCCGATTCGATACCGTGAGTAAAGTGATTACATTGTTGTGACGTTAACTTACAAGTATTCATTATTCAGACGATAGTGTAATTTTTAGGGTTATTTTAATATTTTTATTTGCTATAAGAATAATGAACATCAATTTAAAAAGCATGCTCATCTTTTTAAATTAAATACACGGTGGGTCAACAAAATAATTCATTCATTATATAACATTACATGTGTTCTTTTATTATAGATTTTCCCCATATTTATATGTTTCATATATTATCAATGAAACCATTATTAAATTTTTAGAAAAAAATAATAATAAATAAATATATATATAAAATAGACACGTACTCTGAAGGCTCTTTGACTTATTGACACAGACCAATGCGTGTAGCGGTGTAGGACAACATCGGTTGGACTGTGGAGAGGTGGTGATGACTGAAGATGACGGAGATCCACCATGAACCATCATCACCGGAAATTATATCAAATAGAAAATTGTATTAAATTATATATACCAGTAATAGTATTTATTATACTCATATTCATCAAGTATCAACATCCCTTCCTGGCAAGATAACACTATTTAAATCACTATATTAATATATTAATCATTTTAAATTTTGATATATTTATTAAAACTTCATTACATCTCCTCCATTATTGCATTCAAAGTTTCACTATAACAAGAGGAAACGCATAGACATATAATATATGTGTTCACGTTATCCATATCAACTCTTCGATCTCTCCCGGCCCTTTGTTATTAAGCGAGTACTAATCGAATTACATGATCATCGATCTCCTTCTCCTCAACTCGAAAGCCAGATCCATCAAATCTAGCTAAGGGCACTTACGTACGTACGTACGTACATTTGTGATTCTGCAATAGAAATGGTGATCTATGAGGTAACTAATTAATTTATACTCTTTTAATGTTCATCCTAATCCTAATCCTAATCTTTGTCATGATATAATGTTATATATATTTTTACATATAGACCACATTTAGAATTGACCATTTTTACCTATTTTATAAGTGGCATATGATCTGGTATCGTTTGATCATAATTATCATTTGTAATTGTTAATGTCGTTCTTGGCTTCATGTCTTAATCTATTCGGATCTCGGCTTTAAACTTGAAAATGCATATACTATTTATGTTCGATAACCATGCTGATCATTTTTCATATTGAATGTGTGTGTAGATCCCTTTTTGGCTCAACTAGCTCGAATATATGTACATACATAAGGCTTGATAAGAGCTCGAGTTTGGCTTGCTTTTATATAAAGGGTCCTACACTCGCGGGTATTCGTAAACCCACCATTAATTAACACCGTTAAAGAAAGATCATATCTTTTCGAGTAACTAATTTTCTGATCATGACAACTTACGTATATACATGTTTTTTTATAAGAAAAGGGAGGAAAGGAAAGAAAGAGGCGATCAGAAGAATAAAATAAATAAAACTTATTATGAAACACTAAATTTGATGGCTATAATATATTTTATTAATCAATCATTCAATTGAAACCCGTGTAAAACTAAACTAAACTAAATAAATGTAATAAAATAGTGCACGTTACGGCATCACTTCTAATTATTATATTTATTTATTTATTTATGAAATACAGAAAGTATTTGAAAGATGGCAATTGACCCATGCTTCGATGCTTGATGGTATTAAATTATTGTACGCAGTAGTAATTAAGCAAATATATACACTAATTTGTCTAGTTATTAGTCCCTTCATTTATTATTCAAGTTTCACCTTGACATTTATATCTCTTCCAAAATAATTGTTTACTCGTAAAAAATAATTACTCCGTATTAAAAATAATTAAACTTCATATATTATCCTTATTTATTAATTTCAATTATTTATTCATTAAATTAATTCAGTGAATATGTTTTAAATATAAGAACATAACTAACGTTACTGTAACATCCTCTCTTCGGGTCTGGTAATTTCTAATATTAAATTAATTATTTAAATGTTGTCAGAATTTACTTAATACTGGATGAGTAATTGTGAAACTTAAATAAATAAGTCTTAGGACTTATTGTGAAAAGTGAAATATTGGTTGTTTTAAATTACCGTAGTTGAAGGTAAAATAAAATAGTTGTCTCGTGAAATGGCTTTATGTTTCAGACAATAGATTTAGAACGAGTATAAAAATACCCAATTATTAAGGTCGGTTAAGTGATGATGCCGACTTACTTTTATTTCCCCAAATTTTGTTTCAATCTCTCAAATAAAACTCACATACATCCATACATATTTCTTGAAGAAATCTTGAACAAATTTCATAAACACATCTACTTGGGAGATCATTGATTCAAGACTAGATTCTTCAATATCATCATAGTGATTCTTCTCTATACTTGTAAGTGTTCTTATTTTGTTAAGCTAGGAACTTGGTTTGATAGAATCATAAAGGTTCATAACCTAGGTGAAAGAAGTGATGATTGAATTATGTATGTGGGTTATATAAAAACTGATTTTGTGATAATATATGATGATTATATGTGATTCTTTCACATGTTAGGTTATTTGGATGAGTTAGAGTTGGATTAAGAAAACATGGTGATTGATATATGAAATTGATGATTGAGTAATTGTTATATGAAGTAGTAGTTGATATTAGTATTGAATAACTAAGATTGTTAAGTTTGTAAGTGTGTTGGTATGAGTTTGGGTTAAAAAAATCCAGGTTTTGGGTGAAGAAGAAGGTGAAGGTTGCTGGAAAAGGGTTTGATCCGACGGATCATGTGATGATCCTGCGGATCATATAGTGATCATGCGGATCCTATGATGATCATGTCATGATCCTGCGGATCAAAGACCATATCAGCACCATATCATAACCATATCCAGATGGGATCCGGCAGATCAGGATGTGATCCGGCGGATACTTCGAGTTCTTATTTACATTTTAATAAACCCTTGAAAAATAATATTTTAAGAAATAAGAATTATTATATCCGGCGGATCATGTTTAGATCCGGTGGATCATAAGAGGGATCCGGCGGATCCAGGGTTTAATCTAGCGGATCCTAGTCACTGTATGCACTTATTGTTTTAACCTCGGTACTTGATTGATTTAATACTTATGGTATTAGTATAAATAGTACTTGATGTATTGTAGTGGAATAGTATGTACTGAAATATGCTATATGATTATAATATAAGTTCATTGTTATTACTAAGTTATTAACTCGTTATTTTGTTTTATTCACATATTGTAAGAAGGCTCAGTAATATTAGACTTCTGAGCGTGCATCTGAGGTATCGGTGATTGGATTTATAATCCTCAGTGTGATTTAGTTGTAACAAGTTTGGTTACAACGGGTAAACGTATTGTTACTGCTTCATTACCATGATGATTTTGGGTTTAATAGTAATAACACTATTGATAGATTGTTTAATCTGATATGTTGACCTGATTGAGTATGTGAATATGTGATCACTTGATATTTAGCCTTCGGGCATCAGTGTATTGAGGTCAACATGTTGGTTGGGTTTGGTTACTATTGTAAGACGACATGAATTTCCTTGTACTTATCGTTAATAGGAAATTAGGTCGTATGAGATTAGTACCAAACTATCGGTCTCGTCCGTTATGGCCATACGGATATGTACGATAAGTGTTCTTGGAGAATCCCCGGGTACTATGATATTTCAAGAACCACCGATCCTCATTGTTGATGTGTTGTGTTATTGAGATGTTATCTCATTGATATGGTTGTGTGTTCTTGGCTGAAGGTTTTCCCAAGAACTATGGATTTCTGTGAGATTGTGTGTTTACTATACTTGTCTGTAAACAGAGTTGTTCTGCTAAGTTGGATTGTTGATTATTATCCACTCACTTAGCATTATGCTAATCCCTCCACCCCACATCTTGCAAGTTATTGCGTTGATATAATGAGTAGGCAAGAAGCTTGTAGACAGGATGGAATGGTTAATCAAGCGTAAACTCTGATATTGTTTATGAAAAGAAAAAAAAAAGTTGTGTTTCGAAAATTGTATAACACCCAATCAGAGATATATATTGATTTTGAAATCTAATGAGTCACTTATGTAATTAATATGTAATGTGATTCGATAAAACACATTTGAGCTACGCTTCTGATGAGATATATATTTAAATAATATATTCAAACGAGGGGTGTTATAGTTACTCAACCTATCTAAATGTCAACAAAATATGTTGGGGACATTTTTTTTTGAGACGGAGGGAGTATAAAAAATCATTAAACTCACTAATTTACTCTTATTTATTATTCTCAGTGATAGTTTTCATATTAGTCAAATTTGTCACAAATATAAGGGTAAAATTGACATTCGTCCATCATATTTTAAATTTAACAAAAAAAAATAGGGGATAGTAAAAATGGAACAAACAGAGTAGTGAAAATCTTTTACTAATAGTTATGTTTTGATGATGACTTATAACTAGCTTCTCTAAAACCACATAAACCATTACACAATGTTTTGTATTTATAACAGGAATAAAATTGTATTTGCTTAAACTTAAATATGTGAATTGAATCAGGTTGAATGTCATCTGAAAATGGACTAAAAACATAAAAGAACAACATAATAGATCGAGGAACGTATCCCAAAGTGTAAAAAAGATACTAGCTAGTATGTATGTATATAAAGTTTGTAAATAAAAGTATTATATTATTATAATAATATGGTCCCTAACCAGTGAAAATGTGACATAATTATAAGACATGAAGATAGGGGAATATCCTAAAGATTGAAAAGCAACAAAATAAAAAAGGGAAATGTGTGGGGAAGAAAGAAGGAAAGGACAAAGGTACGGTTTATAAGCTGAAAAAAGATGGAACAAATGAAGTTGTGATTTTGTGACACCACCCAACTTTACTTTCACTCAAATAACTTAATTATATTGTTGCTTCCTCTCTTTCTTCCTCTCTTCCCACGTGCGGAGGTCCCACCCTACTACTTAATTTTTATAACCTTATTCTTACTAAAGTTCCTATAAACTTATAAAATACGTACTCGGGTAAATAAATTTCCCAATGTATATGAGTTTATGATAGTTTTGCTCATCAAAGCATGCACATGGTGATTCAAGTGTAGCCGTGTAGGTAAACCTATAACTTGACTATATTGAATTGAATGTAATCAATAGATATGTTACAACTAGTGTTCATAAACTAAGATTTTGTTCGACGGGTGACGATTCTTACACTGGTAAAAACTATCCGCACACTACTAATTAGTTATGTTTTACAGTGCTTTGTGTTGTTGTATAGTAATTTTATTTTTTTTTGTTGTACAAATTACATGTCTTTGTGTATACGTGATTAGTAACTTTTGAATATATGTTAGAATATTAGAAGTTTATCAAAAAAGTAAAGATTTACGGTACAAAACCATTAATTGAAACTGTGGTTAGAAAGAAAAAGAAAATGCTAACACATATGGTAAGAATATTTTCACTTTGAGTAAAAACAAAAAAACCATGTTATTTAGAGAAAAAATTGTTCAGGAAAGGGGTTGCTGTATGAACTTTGCTGGGCTCCTTTCATCATAAGTTGTCTCTCACTTTAATTATGATATATTTGTTTTATTTTAAAATCATTACAATAATATATAATATAATTATAATAATAATAATATTTATTTAGTCCGTAAAAAGCATGGTACTTTCTAAATTGTGCAAGTCGACCTATATATCTCCTTAAATCATTACATTAACGTGTAAAATGAATGTTCAAATGGTTGTCGAGTAAACAATCTTATAGACTTATTGTAAGCCTCCTTTCGTTCCACATTAAATACTTATATTTTTATTTCGATTTGTCTCAAAATAAGTATTCATTTTAATTTTTAGTTAATTAATATGTTTTTCAAATGACAAAATGAAGAAATTATATTGGTGCACTAATGATTCTTATTTTTCTTAACTTGAATGCAAATTGAAAATGTACATTTCTATTTTGAGACGAATGAACTAGGAAGTATCATTTATAAATGATAGATAAAATTTTTATAACGATGTAATATTAGCTTTTCCAAAATTCTAAAGTAATAGAGTTTCGGGAATTGGTGACTAATTTAAATTTAATTCACACTTTTTTGTGGTAATTCGAGTTACTTATAAAGAATGGCTTCAAAGTTTGTGCCGCTTTTATTTGTCTCCATGTATGAGTTTGTGTTTGTTGCCTCATTTTCATATTATTCAAGTCTAGGAACGTTCCACTATCACTTTAACATTTATTGAATAATAATATCCAATCAAATCAATGAATGATATTGATGTAGACATAAGACCCGTTACATCTCCGGATAACATATTTACTTTTTTATATCTTTTCATGATATATACTCCCTACCACCTTAAAAATTAGAATGCTATTTTTTACTACTTGTTTTAACATGTGTTAGTCATAGAGAAATGCTATGTATGTCTATGATAGAAGCCTATGTATGTATGATCTATTATAATACGGCTTCCTCTATATACGTCTCGTTTTAATTAGGGAGTATTAGTTATTTTGATATGTGTCATAATAAAGTCGTTAAGCATATTTTTAGGCGTGTATTTTAAACAAAAATACATTTTTCAAATTTATAATATCGATATGCTATTTACTAGCGGCATATATTGTACGTGCAACCGTATGTAATAAAAGGGATTAAACGTGTTTTAATAGTATATATAGTTTATTTATGAAGTAATTGTGTTGCATGAATTGTCGTTAGGCCTACGCGATGAAACCGTTAAGTCAAGTCATGTATTTTGCACTAATGTAGTAAATGTAGATGAATTAGACGTCTCGATGTACTAGTTGTTTTTTAAGAATTCAAGTGATATTTTTTTACACTTTCTAAGTTTAATATGTCATTTTTACCTTTAATGTAACATAAGAGTGACATCATAGAATGAAAATAGTGCAATCAAAAGAGGGCGCGTGTTAATGGGTCTGCCTCTTCCATTTTTGGTATATACTTTAAGTCCCACATCATTAAATTACATGAACTTTACTACCCCTTTGGAAAATCCAAGAATCAAAGATTTTTGCATGCCCAAAACATTAACTTTTTCATTTATATATATATATATATATATATTAATTATATCAAAAAAATGTTTGCATAAAACCCTCTTCCCTACCTTCAAATTTCTCATAATCCCAACGCACACAAAAATTAACAAAATGCTGTCAACCAATTGTTCTATTCTTTAGGTTGAATTATCAATCACAACCACCATCAAGAATCCAACTTTTCAAATGGGTCGTGAGATACAATCATACCCATCAGAACCCACCACCGGAATCACAAAAAGATCCTGCCGGAATCCAGTTGAAGACGCCGGAGGAGTGGAATGTTCCGGTAAGTCATGTCAATCTTGTACGGCAAGAGTGATTGCTGATTGTGTGGCAGTGTGTTGTTGCCCCTGTGCTGTTGTCAACTTCTTTACACTCACATTTCTTAAGCTTCCATGGATGATGGGAAGGAAATGTTTGAGTAATATGAGTAAGAAAAAAAAATTGAAAAATGACAAGGGTAAAACTGTAATTCCAAGAAAAGAGCAGGGTGAAAATGGGGATTTAGGAAAAGTAACCGCCATTGTAGAAGATGATGAAGAAATGGGGAGCAATAAGTATAGTGCAAGATTTGAAGCCGAAAGGGTTTGGTTAGAATTGTACAGAGTTGATAATTTGGGTTTTGGTAGAGTTTCCTTTAATGGGATTCAATCACTTGGTTAGTTGTTAGTAAGTAGATTAGTAGTAAGGGCATTTTGGGTCATACAATGTTCATGTTTTCAATTCATACGATCTTAATATAACGTGCAATGCATGTTTTAACAAGATCGAAAGAATTCATATTGCAATGTCCTTGTTGCGTCTTAGACTACATTGAAGTAACGGATGGTCGATTTGTGTGTAATGATATCAAATGAGAAGAGCACTTTTACTCTATCAATGTTATTATTTTCCACAAAATTTGATCAACAATAATTACATTTTACTTTTGAGTAAACTGTTTGTGGTCCTTCAGGTGAAACAAGTTCAGCTAGTGGCCAGTGAATAATACATCTTGTGAGAGTGACCCATCAATATATGTTTTTCGGTCGTTTCTCAAAACCATTTGGCAAGTGGCAACATATCATCACTATCAATTTTATACTCCGTACAAGATTTATTAACAAATGATACAGCTACTGATGACAAGTCTTACAATCATATCTTGCAAGTAGCCATTATACTAGTAACATTTTTTACATCCTCACGATCGAACTTGTGTTCTGCTTCATGGATACAAACTTAGCCTCTCAGCAGTGCTTCTTCTCTGGATTACAAAAGCTTTTCAATCTGTGTTATACTATCTAGCTGACACTTATATCTGATGCCAATTATTTCTAATTTCACATTGGAACACAACTCACAGCTGCAAGCAAGTTCTGCAGAGAACGACATCAATGGTAAAGGATCATTGGTATTTTTATAACTGATTGTAGTTTGCTTGATGTGGAATTATCACTCCTATGTGCCTCATATATATGCCTTGCTAATCGCACATTTATATGTAATCCATCTGCATGATTAACAATTCTTTTTTATGACAAATATTCACCGTATGATTTAGGTTTTAATAAGACTAATAGTAAACATCGAAAGAATAAATCAGTTATCAATATATAACGCAATAGTAACCTTCATACTTGAGAGTTGAGACGGAAGCAGAATGATCCGTCTCTTGTGATACAAAAAAAAAAAGGAAAAAAAAGAAAAAGAAGGATTTTATTATAAAAATGGGTTACCGAGAGGCTGCGTACAAGGATCAAGGTACAGCATACACAACCCAGAAACGCCTATTAGGATTCCCAAATCATGACTCCCAGTCACCTGAAACCAAGCACCCCAGTTGTTAATCCAATAAAAAATGACCACAACTGACATTCTTGATCATCGTAGTGAAGGAGTTGGGCGGCTGCTGATTTTAAACACCACATCTTTTATGGCCTTGCAGATTGTTCATAAAACCATCTTTAACACCACATCTTGCTAGAATCTGATTATCTGAGGAAGATGCAGCAGAGTGTAAGGCACTTTTGAAGTCAGACAAATTTTGTAGATTATTTATATTTATTTTTTTATGAAAATAAATGCATTTTATATAAACACCCATATTATGAAAGGACAAAACCGACAACAATAGAACTAGCCACCACTTCAATTTTGACTAAAGATCAGACCCACAATCCAAAACAGAACCGAAATTAAAACCTTCGGACATAAACTCGATACTTATGATATCCGCAGGGAACAAAACTTAAAACTCAATCACTAAATTAAAAACCGTGCGATCACATTGGAAGAGTCACTTTCAATGGAGATACCTAATACGATTTAACACATCATGTCCGTTAATCAACTCACAATCCGATCTAATGGCTAATACTTCAGCTTCATTTGAGTCTACAATTCCAACAGGAATAGAAATAAGAAAATAAAGCAATGGTGGCCCCCTCACTTTTTTTAAGCAAACCTCCAACTGCAGCCTTCCTGGGCTTCCCCTCGCAGACCCATCATTGAATTTTAGGGGACCTACTGACAGGCGGACACCAACACGAAACAGAGCACTTACTTTGAGTACTGTGGAAGAAGATCGAGAACAGATTGCAATGGAAATCCACGACTGAATAAGAGCATCCCTCATACAGAGCTTTAACCCAAAAACCTTTATTATATTGACCAGATCCAAAATCTGAGATAAAGATGGCTGCTTTCCAGAAAATATACAATTGTTCTAAGACACCCAAATATTCCAGATAACCGAAAGAAAGTCGTCAAGCACGAGTATATTCATCATGAAAACTTCTGCGTAGAAGAAAATTACAACAGGTCAATGAAAATACGTCTTATTTAACCACATCAAACATTTTACAACTATTTACTGCCATTTTCAAGAAGCTGCTTCATCCTTCTGTGCTATAACAAGGGCAACTGTCTAGTAAGTCGGTTTCTTTAAATGTCCAACTCATCATCAGTATTTTCTGCACTTCAGGAAGACCATTAGTATCCAAAATGCCACCAGGCCCACTTTTCATCCTGTCTTCAAAACCTTCAAAGCGCTTATGTTCATGGTATAGAAGTGTATCAAGTAATCACTTTCCTTTCTGCTAAATACAGTCACGAAACTTCCTAGAACAGGGAGTTCCAGAACCCTTTATAATAATAAACTACTCCTAAACTTCACATTTGCTTAACAAAACCCTCAACCAGATTCTGTACATGAGATATACCAGTGAACTGAGAAGAATAACTTACCACGGTCAGGGTTTCAGCTAATTTCCATTTCTGGAAATAGATTGAAGATAGGCGATAGCCCTGTATCAGATTTATATTAAAATCTGGAGTAAGAGAAAAGTTTGGAGAAACAAACAGATTAAGTGGAACAAGTAATGCCCGACATCTATCAATCAGAAACTAACCAAAGGATTTTACTCCACCATGGACAGCTAAAAGTGTGTCATATGAGCAACCTAATTATTGAGACAGCCTAGCTATTAGAAAATCTTATATTATAATACCATCATAATCACTGCATATTTTTCTACAAACTGTTATCTTTTTGTATAGAACTGTAAAATGAATCGGATCCGGAGAAATAACCTGCAGTGACAGATTCAAGCACAATGGGCAGCATATAATTACCATACTATAAAAAAAATCAAATTATAAAGTATGCCGTAATTAAAAAGAAAAACAAAATTACATTGTACGGTTGTTCTCTATAGCTTTTCATTTATGGTAAATGAGTCATTAGATCTTCATTCATAACATTGACATGCACTTTATTATACAGCACATATGAAAAAATCAACTATGCAAGTATGCAAATCTAACTTTGAAAGCTTTAATGCGGAAAATTATCTTTCAATTGTTGCGGTTGCGACCGGCAAAACCAATGCTAGCTCCAACAATCGATAGAGCAAAGGATGAGAAAGTTGTTTCCTTGTTTCTACCATAACTCTTGCAAGGTCGGCGATGCCAATTAAGTTGGAAAATCTTTCATCTTCTTTCATATTGTCGATGTAGAGGTTAAGTTGATGTTCAAGAGTCATCCTTTCCACGCAACTAAAATCATCTGGATACAATTCAGTCAACCTTAACAGCTTTGATGGGTCAAAGTCACAAAATGCCTCACGCGGATTCAAAGTTGCAATACAATTAAGCAATTCGGAGCTTACCTCATTAAAGCGATCACCAAATTCTCGGATTTGCGTATCAACAACAATGTTGAAACAATCAAACTCATAATGACGCCCACAAGTGATGCTGGTCTTTTGCCTTCGGTTTTTTGGATTAACATAGTCTTCTTTCATGTTCAAAATTTCAATATCATGCTTTTCACAAAAAGAAAAGATCTTCTTTATAAGCGCATCAAATCCATCAACTCTAAACTTTTGTAATTGTCGCTTGGTTGATTTCACCAATGAAATAGTATTCAAGATATCTTGATCTTTTCTTTGAAGAGATTGTGACAATAAATCCGTAAGCCCTAAAATGTGCAACATCAAGTGCAAATAGAATACAAAATCAAATGATTTGAAATATATTTGAAGTCCGTAGGCTTGACGTTGGCTTAAATCATTATCACCTTCATTTTCGACATATTCAAGCACCTCAATAACAGATGGAAACAAATCAACCAAATGCAAAAGTGTTTTGTAATAGGGGCCCAAGCGTGTATCTCCGTATCTTATAAGAGAAAGCTCTTGATTTAACTCACTTCCAATATCAACTTCACCACTACCAATTTCTTCAAGCACTTTCTCTTTGAGACTTTCTCGAGCCATATCCTTTTGTTTGCAAGAAGCACAAACCACATTCATCAAAACGGTTATCATGTCAAAGAAGTTCCCAACACCAAAGTGTTTTTTTGCAACCTTCACAACAACTAACTCTAGTGAGTGAGCAAAACAATGCACATCATATGCTGAGCTATTTTCTTTCACAATTAAAGCTTTCAAATCATTGAACTTGTCACGCATATTGCTATCTCCATCGTAACTTTGACTCCTAATCTTTTCCATACTTAATCCATTTTCAGCAAATAAAGATTCAATATCAAATTTAAGAGATGAAGCAGATTTCTCCGTTACATGAACAAGACCAAGAAATCTCTCCTTAACAATTCCACATGTATCAACATATCGCAATACCACCTCTATGTTTTCCTTTTTAGATACATCACTAGATTCATGAACTAACAAGCCAAAGACATTATCACCAATTTCTTCAACAACAGGTTTACGTACTTCTTGTGATATACAATCAACAACATCCGGATCCGTCTGAATACTTGGAATTGGCATTTGATACTCATCCTCCTCAACATAACTTGTCTTTTGAAGGGCAACAACAATAGATTGATCTTGTCTCACCAAATCTTCACATTTTCTAAGCGCTTGATTATGGAAACTATTAACATCACCTATATGGGCCCCAAACTTCTCCGTTTTATTCCAACTGTGAAAACCTTCCGTCATAAACGCATCACTCCCACCCTGCTTCCCAGACCGATCTCTAAACAAATAACAACACAAGCAAAACGCTTTGTCGACTTTTACACTATACTCTAACCAGTTACCATATTTATAGAACCAAGCCGGGCAAAAACGCCTCCCCTTATTCCCAATCATTCTTCTCGGAAAGACCTGGCCACGTGGTTGACAAGGTCCTCTAATCCAATATTTTCGCCTTACTTCATCTCTTTGATCAGGATGATACTCCATAATCTTTCTCCTATCAGCAGGATCCCAAGGAAGATCTTTCAAATCAAAGTCTAAAGGGACACTAGAGATAGGTTCAGGAATATTATTATTATTATCGGACACATTTCCACTTGAACATTCTTCACCAATATCACCACTTCCTGATGATGATCCAGCTTTCCTTTTCATTTCCCCTTTTAAATTCTATCCAAATAATACTAACAATTAGTTAGATTTCGTTTTGCATAGAAATATTCAAGTATTCAACAAACCCTAACCTAACTTAATAATCATTCTAACATGTTCAATTTTCACTATTAATTTTAATTTTCAACAAACCTTAGCTTAGATTAACATTATATCAAACCAATTTCACAATATACGTAACTATTAAGTCGGTGCCAGATCAAACAAATAGAAATAGGTATACCTAACGAGAGAGCCGCGAGGTGCGTTGTGTGTAGACTGCAGTCGCCGTTTGTCAGACGGAAGCGATGGGGCTAGACGCGGGAACGGGGAATTGCGAGCGGAAGTGGGTTGATTTTACTTTACCCATGGAAGCTCACTTTCAATATGTAAATGGAAATTTGATCATGGAGAAAGGTAGATATGATTTAATCAAATGAACCCATAACTTCGTAAAGATATTTGCACTACGGAAGTATAATTTATTTCTACGAAGTTTCATATTTAAATTTTTCAAGCCCCATATATATGTGTTATTTTTATTAACATTATAAATTATAATATAATATTGGTGATTTTTTTTAAAAACAACATTGGTGAAACGTGATATAAACGATAAACTCCACAATATAATTTTAAATAATAATAATAATTTTCAAGTATCTATCCAGGGATAAAGTGGTAATAGGTTTGAGATCTGATATCATATTTAATTTTGTTTAATTGTATAACATATGATTTGACACTTTTTCACAAATGACTTTGAAAAAAGATTTTGAATTGAATGAGACGTTTATCTTTTGATAATAGTTTTAGACATTATTAAACACGTTTATATCATTGAAAGCAGTGATTAATACTTAAACCTCAATACCTGAAAACGAAATTGACATCACTAATGAACAATACGATAAATTACGTCGGTTGCCAAAATGGTAAATCTAATTATTTTGTTTCAAATGACTCTCATTGTGTATCTCTGCATATAATTTGATTAGGTGCATGTTTTGCCACTATATTACAAAAGATTTACTCATGATAGATTTGTTTAACGACATGTCCTACTTGTGTAAATAGTAAAATAATAATGCTATTTGTACATTATTTTGTATACTTATTTTTAAATAATTCTAATTAGTGGTGATAATTCTCGACACAACTTGAAAGTTTACACGGAAATAAATGAGGAAGAGTTGCATTTTCAATTCTCAACCCGTCAACTTGTTTATCATATCTTATTAAGTTTGGGTTAAAGTCCACGTCAACGGATGGACCGGCCAAACAGCACAATGCATGTTGTATATGGGTATGTTACTTTAAACCCGTTAACCCATTTATCAAATTAGTTTCGGGTTTATAATGAGAACTTTTGACCCGCAAACCTAACTCAATCCACATCGCAATCTCTAATTATAATAATTGAAAGTTAATTAAAATCAACAAAAAAAAATTATAATATAGCTATAAAATGTTTCCAGTTATGCATTTGACGTTGTATAAATTAATATAGTAATTTATACTATTTTGTTTCAAATCAAATAGGCAAATTCTCTATATATCATTGATATATTAACTTTTATAATTATTTATTTTTTACCCGCAAACCCCACCCACATCGCAATCCCTAATTATAATAATTGAAAGTTAATTAAAATTAAAAAAATAAATATCTAATATAACTATAAAATGCTTCCAATTATGAATTCGACGTTGTATTAATTTATATAATAATTTCTACTCTTTTGTTACAAATCAAATGAGCAAATTCTTTATATTACATTAAAATATTAACTTTTATAATTACTTGGAGTCACTTCAAATTTAAGTGTTGAATAGCATATCTAACGGTATAGTATATAAATTTTAAGTATTCTTCTTTTTTATAGTTTAAAATTTTGGTAGTAAATTCTTTATATATTAGTATAAATGATAAAAGATATAGAAGATTGAATTGAGTTATATATATAAAAAAAATATATGAATTTTCATTAGTAGTTATATTTGAATAATCTTAAGAAATTTTTAATTTAAATATTCATTAATGTGTCATATAAGTTATGAAAAAAATATATTTATGAGTTTGCATTTGTAACCAAAAATTAATTATTAGATATTAATTTGTATAATAAATTTCATTTAATTTGGTTTAAGTGTTAACAATTGGATGAGAACATTAAATGTTGATTATTCTAATAGAATTTTAATTGATTGTTTATTTAATGGGTATGAGCAATTTAGAATTTTTGTCACATCATCTTCACTATTTAGGTAATCATGGATTTCAACTTAAGATCAGTGGTTCACATTTAATTTTTTAAATCATTTAAATGTTGAGATTAAATTAGATTACCTAATTAACACTTTCTTTTAATATATAAAGAAGATACAACACTATAAAACACGTGGTGCACGAATTACCACACCACTTGTAATAGATTATAAGTGATTGTTTATTAGGCGTCGAATGTATGCAACCTCACAATCACATGTGATGACATATGATTGAATGGGATTGATCACTTGATGGTTGTAAGTGTTAGATGACACATCGATTGAATGAGATTGATCACTTGATTGTTGTCAAGTGTTATACGATGTGTCAATTTAATTGGGTGTGGGTTAGAAAGAACATTTTAATTAATTAACTAAAAAAGTGAGTGAAACCTATTCATTAAACATTGAAAGTTGTATAGATAGATTACACAATGTAAGAGTGTACAAATTAATAATTCTTGATATGTGTCAACTTTATAAGGCGTTAAGTATTACTTGTGTTCTTGTAAGAATGTAGAAGGGGGGGGGGGGGGGGGGGGGGGGGGGGGGGTTATATACATGAATTAGCTAGAAACATACAGTGAAAAAATTGGACTTTTGGTAGGTCAACATCTTGGAAGGCATTTGGCCTGATAGTTGTTAGGTTGCATAAACATAAGCAGGTAACTAACAAAGCTATTTATGTATGAAAAAAAAGGGGCATTCCGAGAATCGAACTCGGGACCTCTCGCACCCAAAGCGAGAATCATACCACTAGACCAAATGCCCAACTTGCAATAACCTTCCAATATAACATATATGACTATGATTATCTTCAAGTTTGATGTGTTGTCTCAAAACTAAACGAAGTCCATTACTGTATTTTTATTCAAGAACATAACAGATTATAGAACTGTAGAAGTATTAAAATGTTTTTAATCAAATGAACTTTCGTTCCTTTTTGGACATACAGTTTTGTAAACTGTATACCTTTATTTAAACAAACTTATGAACTCTTCTTGGTGAATAATTTTTTTAATTCAACTCAAATCAACAGGTACTTTTTACACAATTATGACTCTAATCGTTATACAAAAATCATCAACCTCAGAAGCGTGGCCCTCCGAGTATTTTCAATAACATTGAATATATTTTCTTTTTGGTCTACTACACTTGTACGAAACCATTGGACAGATTCAAGGAAAGGCCAACTAGAATGACCCTTGCGCGCTCAACCGAGATCAATACAGGACAACTTGAGGGCCGTTAAGTAGAACAATGGTAAGTAGTTGAATCTGGTATTAGCATAACATCGTTAAGTTAAACATAAGTACTGCTCGTTCGCATGTTTAATCAATTGGATGCCATGACTCATGCCTGCAGTCTTACTCATTCCTTTTATAGAAGTGATTTACGCTTTACAGTTTGCATGTCAAATGCAATATGCCTCGAGGATCGAGTATTGACTGCTATCTTACGACACTTGCAAATTGAAGTAAAGCAATTTTAAGGCAATAAGAAATCATATGTTCATATATACCAGATCATGACCTTAGTAAAAGTTATGCAATTTCACAGAGTAAGCGAGAGCATTAGCATCGCACTATGCTAGTTGAGTTGGGTTACGCTCTGAGCAGTTTTTAGTAGGAACAACTACTATGGCGAGTAATATCAACTTTATCCACCAGAAAGTTAGAAACCCCCAAAGTGATATGAATACACGCATTGTGGTCATATACTACGATTATATGTTTATGTAACATAGAAGGAAACTATCTGATAAACCACCTGCATTTTGTAGCGGAGGCTAATAATCAAGAAGGATAGTGAATTAACCACATCCTTGACTTCACTTATGTTTCTTATCTCGAGTCTCAGCTTTATCAACCGTTTTAAGACAGTAAAAAGTATCTTAGAATTGGATTTATAACTCGTTCTCCATTGTTTATCATTATCCATTTCAGAACTGAAGATTACTAATATGCATAGGGCCACAAGTAATTCACATTTTCACATTGAGTTGACACAGGAATTATGTGATTATATAGCTGTAACGTAAGTATCAAATACCATAAGATATAATTCCACAGCTCAAATGAACATAGTATCCAGAATTAAATTACGGCATGAATTCGTAAAATCGATAAAGTTCAACTAACGAAACTGATTAACTAATAACAAACACATGGCATTCGCATTTAACAAGTATCAAAAACCAAAAACTTTTACCACAAATTTCATGCTCTTTAAACAATCGAAATTTTAGCTCCAGCTTCTTCAAGCTGTTTCTTCGCATCTTCGGCTTCATCTTTCGAAACACCTTCTTTAAATTTCTTCGGCAGTCCTTCAATAAGCTCTTTCGCTTCTTTGAGCGCTAAGCTCGTTAAAGCCCTAACCGCTTTAATCGTCGCAATTCTCGCGTTACTAGGAACATCATCAATTACAACGTCGAATTCCGTCTTCTCTTCAACAGCTACCGGCGCTTCCGCTCCGGCGCCACCAGGTGCGGCGACGACGGCTGCCGGAGCGAACGAAGCAGCGGTGACTCCGAGCTTGTCCTGTAAGTACTCAACCAGTGTTTGTGCTTGAGCTAGGGTTAGGTTTGAGATTTCATCGCCTAGTTGAACGACTTTCTCCTCGGCGGCAACGGCGGCGACTGGACGGAGGAAAGTTGAGCGGTGAGTGAGTTTGGTGGTACGGATGGGGAATTCTAGGGTTTGTTTGGGGGAAATGAGTGATGGAAGTGCGGTGGCGCGTGGAGCGTAAGAGAAGGAGCGTAGAGTGACTGTAGAGAGTGTTGAAGATGCCATTAGATACTGAGGATTGTGAGAGACTGTAGAAGAGGAAGGGGGAAGATGATGATGATGATGATGATGATGATAGGATAAGAGGATTGGGAGGTTTGGTTGGTTTTTAAGATAAACAAGCTGCTGTAGTATGTCAATTTTATGTTTACATCATTTACATTAAGCACCCTGATCTTTGAACTCGTTGCTGAAAACATCTCTTAATAAAATCAAACTACAAAGTCATAGGCTAATAAAATGGAACTTCTTGACCTTTTGATTGTCAATAAGCTCATAAGCACAAAAAATAAGCTAACCCACACACCCCTATAGTAGAGTGTGCAAAACTCGAGATGAACGTACGATACCGGAAAATTGTATAATCCAGACGAGCATAAATGATAGTATGGTCGTAATTACAATTACGACAAAATACCGGAGTATTGGCCATATAGGTACTAGTAGGATATGGTATTGCTTAGAGCTAGCAAAATGGGCGGGGTGGGCGGGTATGGGCTACGAGTCTAAACGGACGCGGGTATAAACGTGCTCAGGTCTAATTGGGCGTGGGTCTAAACGGGCTCGGGTCATCTAAACGGGCTCGGGTCATTACGTATTATTTAAAAATTTCATAAGTTTTTTTTTGCAATTTTATAAGATATATATTTCTTCCAAAATAAGTTATACATTTTTAATTATATAATATCAATATATAACATGATGGCCATTCATTTAGATCCATTCATGATTTGAGTTTTACCCAATTAAGCTCATTCCTAAAATTTCTCCAGCCCATAAGAACTCAAACTTTATGTTATTATACCCAAACTTGTCCAGATATAAAGTAAATGGTCAGAATTTATCAGCATTAGTATTGTTGGACATTGATTTACTTTCTTGTTTTATTTTAACCATAGAAATTTGTTTTTGTGACAACATATGGCCTTCCCCTGGGTTATAATACGGAACACAATTTGAACCGAGCCCATCTAAAATCATTTTAGTAGAAGTAAGTCAGTAACCACACCGCCACACCGGTACTTGGAAGGATGAGCTCAATTTTGTTGATGTACTCTAGAACTTGGGCTCAATATAGACCAAATATGGAACGAGAAAGCCCATGAACTTGCCCATTTAGCAAATGTGCACAACAGCAAATGGTTTCTCTTTCGATAATTTTTATTGGTAAGACCTGCTTGGTTAGTTCCTGTAGGACCGGTGGCGAGAAACCACACTGCCATGTCAGTACGTCACCAGATACAACAACTGTGTCATCTCCTTTCTAACACTCGTGTATACTTTATGCAAGATCATAAAGTAATGATACGATAAAAAGTTGCGGCAAAAACTTACTCGAGATAATACAATGGAAAAAAGTAAATGTAATTGAAACCACGAGAAATAAAATCTTTCGTTTTTCTTTCTTTTTCTGAAACTTTAAAAAGACATCATTTTTTCATGTAAATCTTTCAAATAAAAAAGTAGCCAAATTCGTATATGGTTTATATGACTCAATATGAAGTCAGGCCAGCTATAAGCATATGCCATAGTAATTCAAGACAGTTTGCTACTAGATTTGGTATTTTGGTTGATGCCAAAAATGCTCAACCTTACAGATGCAAATTCTTTTGGAAAATGATTGACAAATCTAATTAGATAGATGTAAGAGTGACATGTGTCAAGTTCAACCAATAAGATTAGGAGAGAGAAACTGTATTAACCAATCAATGCATTAGGCCTACATTTAGGTCCATCTAAGTAAATCTATGCAGCATTACTCAATTCTTTTTATAAAAAAATGCACTACTAAGGTAAGGCCATATTTCCTAGACCAACTTATAAAGCATGTCTGAATAACTACATATAATCTTAAATACCATGATTATAAGGTTAAGGTTACTACAAAGAAACATTAAAATCAGGATGGGTCTAGAGCAACTTTGTTACAAGGTCAGAAATTTTTTAGTAGAGTGAAACTTTGTCCAGTTGACATTCATCCAACGTTTCACATGAACCGTGAATACCAGAGAAATCCAAAAAAAAGACGATGGCTTGATTTCTAACACACATGCTATACATAATATAGAATTTTGATTATGTTATGTAGTTTATGAGTAATAATCATGTTCTTAAAGTCTCCTAAATAAATTACACAACAAGGGTATAGGTATCAAATAGTGGAATCAATGGAAATAAATCCCCCATCCATAACTCTCACCATCGACGGCGTCTTCTTCCATACCAATAAGCAAACGCAGCTATCGACGCCGCAACCACAACCCCAGCAGCTGCATGCCAAGGGTACACTGGTTTATCCAAAACAAGTGTTGAAGTCGAACCACTCACATCCATTACTGGCAACACTGGCTGTTGCTGGCTCAATTCCACCACAAATCCCAGACCCTGTCGCTCAAGCTCACTCAAATCCTCGATCGCTGGTTTCAGCCTTGTCACCTTGGCTATAGCCTCGTACTCTTCTTTACTTCCACCTTCAAGGAAAGACCCAACAAGATGACCGTTGTGCACCCAATAAGCACCGAAGCTAGTCCCTGAGAAATCACCGAAATATATAGCTTCTCCTAGATTATCTCCGTAAAACTGCCATGACAATGAGAAAACTCTGGAGTAGAAAAATGGCAAGTAGTCGAAATCTGATGTTTTCTCAGGTTGCATTATTGCAGAGACAGCATGGCGAGCTGATTTTCTGGCAGCATCAACATGCTCAAGTCGTCGGATTTCACCAAAAATCTTTACTGGAAATGATGCAACATCCCCAACTGCGTAGACCGAGCTATTACTTGATTGCAACCGGCTGTTCACTTTGATTCCACCTTTCTCTAAAGTGAGTTGGCCTTCAAATAGGCTCGTGTTTGGACGGATTCCAATTCCTACAACCACCAAGTCAGCTGGAAGGTAGCTTCCATCCTTGAGATTAACTCCAGTAACCTGTATAAAATCAATTAGATTAGTGATGGCAAATTCAACCTAAATGAGTAAAATCAAAGACTAGTTAAATAAAATATTGGCGGGTTGTGGCGCGCAAATGTATGTCGAATGCCTAATATCTACAAAATCATTCTATTCACAATATCACTAGATTAGTATTGATAAATGAATATTTAGTAATCATACACACACTAATATATATTCTTATTTTATCAAAAGGAATTGTACCAAAAAAGATAATAAATAAATCAACTCAGCCAGGCCATGGCAGTTTTGGCCTATTGCCCAACCCGGCCACTTTGCCACCTCCAGTTTGATTAATATAGTATTTTGGACACAATTACTTAATACTAGGTCGATTATGGTTATGTTTTATCTCAAATGGGTCAAATGGTTAAATTCATAAAAAACTAGTTTTGAGATCATGAAACATGTGGGTCTAAAGGAGCCCAAAATATACCTATTATGCGTTATATTTGACACCCTGATCATTCATTGAAAAGTTATAAATTAGTACTGAAAGTGTTTTAGGTCAACCCAGCTTGTTTAAGCCCATTACCCAACCAATGCATTTTGGCACCTCCAATTCAATGGTCCAAGGCCCCAGCAGCCTATACCTTCTTCTTAATTTAGCATAACTGAGATATGTACAATTGAGCTTTACCTTTCCCTCTGAATCAAAAACAAAGGACGACAGAACTGTGCCTTTGACAAAATTTATGCCCTTTGATTTGTAGAACTCTTCGTAGTAACTTGCGATCTTGGGGGTGAATAAACGGCCCACTACAAAATAAGATGGGAAATTATAACAAGTTGACAAGAAATCATATAAAGCTATTGAAACACCCAACATAAGGCATTGGTTTCAAAGATAAAAGGAAGACAAACTCTATGTATGTAACCAAAGAAAATTGAGTAGTTAGGTTCAGAAATTGGAAGTGCTTACTGCAATGTGGCTCAGGGAACACCATTGAAACGTTAATCTTATTTATCACCAAGGAAGCAGCACACTCCATTCCAATGTAACCACCACCAATGACCACCGCATTTCCGCCAGTAGAAGTTTGCATTACGTCCACAAGCCTAGTCGCATCAGCCACATCGCGTAGATAACATACATTTTCAGCATCTGATCCACTTACACCAAACTCCTCAAGCTTCAAAGCCTATAATAAATCCATACATATCATTCAGGAAATAAGCAATATACTGTACTTTGGCTTACCCGCACATATGTTTGAGGTGAAGAAATAACACAAAATGTTATTCTTAATTAGATACTGATTACATTAAAAAATTGTGTACGACTATACGTAATATTCCTCACTTATAACGTGATCTTTCTTTCTAAAACTCCTTCATTATTTATCAAAACGGAACACTGATTTCAGTTGGAAAACTTTGTATAATATAGATTAATTTCTATTTAATTAAGGTTTAAAAAGCCACCACATGCTTATTGTCCCAATCGAAATGAAAGAACAAATACAATAACGTTTGAGAACCGGTTTCAGTACCCGAGCACCTGTTGCAATGATAAGAAATTTGTAGCTGATGGTTTCCCCTGTTGCAGTCAGAAGTGTCTTACGTCTCACATCAGCAGACTTCACCCGAGTACCAAGAATCAGTTCAATTCCTGAATAAGTTAGTAAAAAAATATATGAGCAATAAAATGATAGGAAAATAGTAACTGGTAACTTTTGTAAAAGTACTCATTATTAAACATACTATGCAAAGCAGCCTTACTGTAGTATGAAGAACTTCAATAACAACAAATGATTCTTGATTTGCTCATGGATAAAACTTACCATGTTCCTTGTACCACTTTGGTGTTAACCTCTCTTCATTTGCACCTACACAAGTGTGAAATGCAGGGAGTCGTGCAGGAGCTGTGCAGAGCAATTATAAAAGACAGTTTCTCATTATTTAATGCATCATCACATAGATACTAGATTCAACAGTAAATAATGAAATCATTTATATAATAAATACCTTCTGGAAGTAGAAAGCCTTTGCTGAGTGCAGGTCTCTCATAAGGAGCCACCTACCCAAAAGTAGTATCAAGAAAAACCATTATGAATACATACATATTTGTTATAACACCAGTATATGTCACAACTTACAAGTGAGCTCTATATAAATGAGAGAGTGGTTCAGTATTAATACTTCAAGCAATGATTCAGCATAAGCAATTAAATATCGGACTGGTAGAATTCATATAAAGAGCACTTCATGCTCAACGTCAAAGGAATTATTAACACTACTTTACATAATGGTTTCTAGAGCACCTATTATAGAACCAGAACGCTAACAAAACTTCTGTTAACATCTAGCATCTCAAGTCAAAGACAAACAAGCACACTGTAACTTCTTTGGCATTTAATCAATCGAAACACATACGAAATTCAACCATATTAGAACCCTTACCTATTCGAAAGCAATTGCGAATATGAAGAAAATTTCAGTTACAACTGTTGCACCATGGTACAAAAAACAATCAGGTTTCCCACGGATATATATTGCATAAATTCACGGTATAAAACCACAATTATACAAACTAAATACATCACTAATCACTAATAGTTATATTTGTTGAATCGCAGTTAGGTGTGAAAACTTTAAGTTCCCACAATCAAGCAACATAGTCAAATCATTCACAGTTCGTAAAACACACGCAAGCAAAACATCAAACACTTGGAGTGCAAGAGAGTAAACCGAACTTCAACGACGGAATTCAACGAAACACGACGATCAATTGACAATCAGCGAACTATCGAAACGAAATGGATATATATATATATATATATATATATATATATATATATATATATATATATAAATATAATTAAGGAATAAAAGTAGCAGTAGATGAAAAGGAGGAGATTACAGGTTCTTCGGAGATGATGCACAGTTCACCGGGAGAAACACCTTTTTTGGTGAATTCAAGAGCAGCGTAACCGGCGGCGACACCACCACCAAGGATTACATACACAAACGCTCTTCCCATGTCTGCCTGTCTGTCTGTCGTTCTCTCTCTACCTCCCGCCCACCTAGCCCCTCAAATTCTTTATCTATTTCTGTATTTGTATCTCCATAAAAACAAAATTAATTAAATAAAATAATAAATTGTCCTCATTTTCTCTCTCTATAAATGTATTTTGTTGTTTCCGTAAATAAGGAGTAAATAATTAATAAACTTAAAAGCAATCTAAGACGTATTTGGGGTTGAGTACAACATGTCTTAACAAGAATGAGAATCATTACTTGTGTTAATAGTCGTGTTTATGTGTTTATTATATTTAACATAATTATCATACTTATATATCTTAAAATGTGATTTTCGGGGGAAAGTCACGTATCACACACTAACTAGATATTAAAGTGTGTTTAGTTACAAAACACTCATACAATTTTATATGAGATTGTATTAATTATTTAAAAAAAGTTTAAAACGTGTTTAAGTTAAAAAAAAGTTTGATAAGTTTTTTTAAAGAAAATTCTATCATTTAGGTTTTTCTACATGAAAATTCATTTAGTTTTCAATGGACGCAAAATGTTAGAAGAATGAAAATGTAAGTTTGAGATAGTAATGTGTAACTAAAACTTCTCCACTTTTCCTTAAAAATTCTCTAAGAAAACTAGAAAATTATGTGCTCAAATCCAAATTTTATAAAAAACTTTTCTAAGAAAAAGAAAATTTTCTATTTTCCTATTTATAAGTAAAATGTTGAAAACTACCTTTTTATGGTTCTCAAGTTCTCGTCGCTATTTACTCCCGGGAAATAAAAATTCCACCTCTCACATTTATACACATTTTCCAAATTTTTCTTACTTTTTCTATAGAAGTACTCAGTCCTTAGGAAAAGAGAAAATGGAAGTGGAAAATTTTTCCCTTAGTAACTAAACGCACAATAAGTAATTGTCAAAAGCAGTTTATATAAAGATCATTAGCAAAATCACAATTGAAACATATCATATATATATATATATATATATATATATATATATATATATTGGGAGGTTCAAATGAGAACCACTTTAAAGTTGAGAACTTTGAGAACCACATCAAATACGTGTTTGTTCACATGTGATTAACTTCAATCATATGTGAATATTGATGTACGTTTAATTGAAAAGGAAAAAAGTCAAAAAAAATTCTACATTTATATCGAAAAACGCAAAAAAAAACATATATATGTTCACATGTGAACGATAATGTGAACAAATCGGTTAAAATGTGTTTTTCGATATAAATTTAGGATTTTTTTGACTTTTTTCTTTTTCAATTAAACGTACATCAATGTTCACATATGATTGAAGTTAATCACATGTGAACAAACACGTATTTGATGTGGTTCTCAAAGTTCTCAACTTTAGAGTGGTTCTCATTTGAACATTCCCATATATATATATATATATATATATATATATATATATGGATAGATAGATAACAACAAAATTGAAAATGTATATGCGTTTTAACAGTTTATATTAATTATTGAGAAGATCATTGGTGTGTAGTTGTATGTATGGAGAGCACAGCAGGATGAGTAGAGGAGTTGAGTCGATTGGAGCGACAAATGGGTTATCCAGAAGGAGTGGGCAAATGGATTTTCATATAACAAGATAAGAGTGGGGTCAACGGACTCCTACTACTACTAGTAGTAGCATAGAATTTATAGATAAAGATAGCTCCCCATCATTGGGAATTGTGAACGATTCGATTACATACCAAAAAAAATATAAGATGAGATTGGATCGTCGAGGGTGTGAATGAACTACGTTACTCCATATAATTTTGATGTTTTCTTATTTCTTATATTATATTTTGACCCCAACTATTATACTTTTATCCGTTTTCAGTGGATATATTTTAGCTATGTCCTGGTTATATATGTTTGATAACATTTCATATTTCGAACAGAAAACTACGCGAATGTTATGTGTGCCAAAGACTAAGTTGAGTATATCCATTTTGTAAATATCAACTCTAATGAAACTCATAATAACACCATCCACAATCGTAATATAGTGTTGTGGACATTTTGAACACTATATTATACTCCCTCCGTCCCATTACAAATGTCCACTATTGACTTTTTCAAGTCTTCCTTTTCCAACTTTGACCTTAAATATTTTTGTGTTGTGTTATATAATACATAATGAAAATTATATCTATGGAAATACATTTATAACCCAATTCATCCATATATTTTGCATCAAGTATTATATAACACAAATAAAAATATTTAAGGTCAAAGTCGTAAACAAAAGACTTTCAAAAGTCAATAGTGGACATTTGTAATGGGACGAATGGAGTAACTAGCAATGGCAACATCTATAATGCCCATGTTGTGTCCCTAGGTCCCACTAACTTAAGATAAATTTCATTTTAAAAGTACTTGATTAATAAATTGAATACATTTTTCATTTAAATTATTTTATACATATCTCTATCTCTACACCCTTATAATATGTTTGTCCATTTTCTTCATTTGCTTAAGATTTTCAAGAATGCAAATTACTAAACTACCCCTATTTAGTATTAAAGATACAAATGTACCCTTTAGATGAATTAATTGCAAGGTCAACCTTCCATTACATTATAAGATATACTTTATTCTTGATTTAATTTGGAAAGACTCTTAATTTATTAAAAACTTATCACGTTAGTAATTTGTAATGTTAATTTTTTGGTAAATATGCAATTGAAATAATCTTTACTAGAAATAATCTTTTTTTGAAATTATAAATGTGACCATGTTATTTCTAATATGTGACGAAGTCATTTCTAAAGTGCTAATAGAAGACTTCTAGAAATCCGATCTATATAAATTTATATACACTATATAAATTTATCCACTTTATATTCATTTGCATTAGAACAAATACTCTAAAGTTCTTATCAAAAAGAGTTTAAAGGTTAAATTGACAATACTCTAGTACAAACATATTATTCGGAAATACTTACATCATTTTTTATCATTGTTAAAATCTTTACCGCTGCAATGCGCGGAAGATCCTCTAGTTTCTATAAAAATATACACAGATTATAATCCCTCTTATATATTAAAAGAGGGCTTGATTAGCCTAATCACTTTTAAAATAGTTTTGCAATTTTATAACTAAGCCTCATTTGATTACCCAATAAATCACTAGGCTTACTATTTAATTACCTGATTACCCTTCTAGCATAAAAAAGGGGCGGCCTCTTCAATTCATGAGATTACAGATAGAAATTGAAATTTGAATTCAAAGTTACCTATCCATAACCCCAACTTCATATGTATCATCGTAATCATCTTAGGCAAATTCAATTTATATCTAGATGCTTTGATAACTATCATCAAACCTGATTCAAATTAAAACTTCAATTCCAAATCAAAACTACCATAAACACTGGAAATATGTTGTGCTTCTATATCAAAACAAAATTATTTACAATATCCAACAAGAAATCGGGGTTGATTTCCATCATCGCCAACAAGAAATCGGGGTTTCGGCATCTTCATCTTATCCGGTGATTGTCAACATACTATACGTATATAATCGATTGAACTACGCATAAAGAAGTAATTTCAATTCAGTTTCTCCAACGAAGGTAATTGTATTAATATCGATTTCAATTCAATAGTGATTTCAATTCATACTTAACTTTAGTTCCTCTAATTTCAATTCGATATTATTTTTCAAAGAGATATTATTGATGAAAGAGGTAAATTTTGCATATCTGCTGGATATTGGCTTATGTTATTTATATATTGAAGTTTTTCTTATCTCCTTTTAATCATGGCTTTTGATTTTCAATTGACATGATTCATGCAGGTTGAAGATATACATGTTTGCTAAATTAAAATAATGATTTTCAACAAGGATTGAATCAAGGTCAAATATTCATTCGGATTTTACAATTATGCTGTTATTTTACTATTCTGATTTATTGTATTTTTATTATTATGTATGTATGTATGATATGAGTGATTACACTATGAATGTGCGCAGGGTTCGAAAGAAATTCACATGATATGGTTAGTCAAATGGGTACATGTTGGAGGTAATAGGAAAGGGAAGCTATGGAGTAATTTGTGCATCCATTGACACACAGACAGGGAAAATAATTGCAATATGGAAGCATGTTGGTATGCCTTGTAAAAAATGTATATAAAAGTATATTCTATCTATGATAATTGTAAAAGCTATTATTGGTAAAAGTGTGAAAACACATTGCTTTCTTTTGCACAATTTTCTATACTATATGCAAATTATCATTTAAAGGATGATCACAGATTGCTTTTAGAAATTTTAAGCCGTGTAGGCTGCGTATTGGCTCATATCAAGAGAAGTGAATTTATATATCAGTTTCGTTATATGGAGGTTAATTCAACGTGTTTCTAATGTATCAAGTATATATTTTGACATGCATTTGTGCAGGGGCATAATAGGAGAGTGTGCAATCAACTGATTGAGACTATTGAGGGTTGCGAGAGTACTCAAAACTACAACTGTTTATGAAGCTTGCTGATGGATGGCAGCTCGAAGAGGTAGTGCTCCTTTGCTCACCGACTTGAATGCACTACATTGTGGTATATTGACTAATAAGTTTTGTCTTGTATCTTACATAATTGTAAACTTAGCTCATCATATATAGTGAAATATAACGTTGACTGTTAAAGGTACATTAGGGAAAAGTCAACATCTGTTGTGTGAATCCCTTTCTTTCTGTAGATGCTATTAGTGCTTCATCACAATACCTTTCAACTTACTTTCAATATGTGCATGATTATTTTATATGATTTACTGCAATAATTGTTTCGTTGGAAATTTCAAGTTTGGTACATCCTCAAGTACGAAATTTTGTGATATTTGCTTTCAATTTTAATTTATATTTTGTGTTTCATCTCACTTGAATGATTTAGAAAAACATAAATTATAACTACCATTGAATGAAATGTCTAAGATGGTGAATTGATCTTTAATGGTTTCCTCAATAGATTGCTATTAATATTAATTTTGTTATAGACAAAAGGCTTGATAAGTGGCAGAATGTGGGGTACCCTTTATTGTACAAATGTGGTTAAATAAAAATCAACATTGGTAATGATATTTAATGATATAATTGGTAAGTATTTTGTATTTTATGATCATTGGTTATTTTTCAAGTTCAAGTAGGAAAATGAAGATTTGTTCAGATATGTGTAGGTTTTTGCGTTTTACGATTGAGGTGTCAAAATGGATAGGGGAGACACGTCGGTAATGGGTCAAATCTGGAATGTGTCCAAATGGGTAATTCTTAGGCAATCTGGCCATGTATATCCACAAAGCTCTCTTTTCTACATTAGTATTTTTAATAAAGTTTTGAATTGCAGTTTTGTAAATTTGGTAGCATAATGACTGTTCCGTATGGGTTACGTTTCATTTTGTATAGTTTGTAAAGTTTTCGAGTCGCTTTCAATGATTGTGTCAAGATAGTAGAAGATGTGTTTTTCATTACTATTCTTTCAGGATATTTCACTATTATTTTTTAAATAAAATGTTCAGCTTGTGATTATGAATCTGTACAAGGAGATCATTGTGAGAAGTTTAGCAAACTTCTTAAATCCAATAGAACTTCTTGATCCTAGATGGTTAAATTCCTCCTCGTGAGAGAATTGAGGACAAGGTAAAAAGAATAAAGTTACATGTTACTCTCTGTATCTATCATAGAAAAATACTTATTATTTTTTATTCTCTTATCGTGTATTGGTTAATTTTTTTATGTTTGGTATAGCGCCAACTGGATATGTGTCGATTACTTTAAGTTACACGTGTGAATGAAGAAAAAGTGGTGGAAAAATCCTGAAATTGTTATATTGTATCAGTTTATGGGCAAGGATTTTGTACGCTTTTCATACTGTGAGTGCATTGATTCAAATACCTGTCCATTAAGTATTATTCCAAATATATATATATATATATATTATTAATTTTTTGTCTAATAGTACATTAACTCATATGATTCTTAAAGATTTTGTTATTTCTATGTCTTGTCATTTGTCCCAACAATTAAGATGATTTTAGATAGTTAGTGAATAGGGACATTTGTGAATTTGCAATGTTGAGTTTTCTAATACATAAATCTGTCAAGTCTTCCAGGTGATGTTCCCATCTACGCTTCTTGAAACCTCTCAGGATTGGACTATGATGAAGACTTAACCAATATTACATAGCACCCTAACTCTTGGTTGTTTCTTTACTGAGTGAGGTTTACCAAAGCTGTATATATTATGTAGTGAGTCTCTCATTATATACATAATTAGATCCATTTCAACTTATCATTTTGGATGAGAAAAAGATGTATCATTTTAATTTCGGTTAACATTGAAGGTTTTAGCATGTATGTATTTTGAGAGCTATTTAATTGTATGATTCAGGTGAACCAAATTGATTTACCCATTGTGGACCATTCTAACTCATATAAAATTAAACATGTATGTATATCTTGGTCACATATAGGTGCAACACATCAAAAGAGTTCCATTGTTGGAAGCAAGTATTACTGCTGCAACATTATTGAGGCTTACCAAACATGTATGTATTCTATAGTAAGTCTCTCATTATATACATTACTAATTACATCAATTCTAAATATACTGTTATTTAATGTTTTTAGAAAAAAAAGAAAATTTGTCAATAGTCCCTCATTATATATTCCCTCAATATATTTATTTCAGGCTTCATACTGTTAAACAATTGTATTGATATCTGATATGCTTAGGTCATTCTCTCTGTACGGACGGAAATTACGGAGGCTGCAATTAAGACTGGATCATAAGTAAGTAAACATCTTTAACTTTATCTTTGGGCTATTTTATACATTTGTTGGTGGGACCTGTGACTGTATCTATCGCGCACAACTCATGCAAGTATTATGTTTGAAACTAGAGGCGGCAATTTTGATCCAATAACTTATGAACTGTTCGAATTGTGTTGTGTTTAATCTCTAGGTTCAATTAAAATGCTGTAAAAATATAATACTGGCTACAATGGATGCATGCCAAAGCCAAATGGGTTTAACAGGTCAAAGTCTCCTTAAGTGTATTTTTGGCTGTATATAAAAGATATCATTGGAAAATAAAGAACTGTTGCAAAATTACCCATGTATGCAACCTGTTTTGACCCATTTACCACCCCGCCCCTTTTGCCATATTTATTATTTATATATTTATATTACAATAAAATGGATTCGTATCAACATAAATGTAACACCTCAAAAATTCGTTGATTGAGTTTAGCGGAAGCATTTAGTTAAGTATGGGGAGTGCCACAATACACAGTACATGCATACGTATTAGAGCTTATGATTACAACAGAACATAATATATTAAGATGCTAAAAGTAATAGTTACAAAGTTTACGATTCATCGAATCAAATAAGTTGAAAAGTAATTAAGTTACAAAAGTAGATTTCGTAAATATGACTAAACAGCTTAGTTATATACAAGAAATCCAGTTGTCAAAAGTTGACATCCTATTCCTTCAGGGGTCGCCTACGTTCCATGTGTGTAGGATGTCTTACATGCAGCTAATTACCTGAAAAACATAGTAAGAGTCAACAACGAGGTTGAGTGAATTCACAGGTTTTATGTTTGCGAGTAAAGTTTGGTAACCAAATGTGTTTGTAGCGTTTTGCCATAATAGTTGAATAACATTTGTTGAAATGTTGTCCAAAAGTAAAGTTTAGTTTAGGATGTTACCCAAGGTACGGTTTACGTGGGATGTTACCCAAAATACAATTAACGTGGGATGTTGCCCGTAGTAGTCTAAACAGTTTGTCCAAGAAGCAAGACCTAACAATAGCTGCCCAAGAAGTAGGGACTTTCTATGTGCCCAAGACGTAGGGACTTGTATAAGTTGTGTCCAAGAAGTAGGACTGACATCTAAGACGTAGGACCCATCTGCTCAAGAAGTAGAGCCCTCATCCAAGACGTAGGATGGCACCTTGCCCAAGAAGTAGGGACTTTTTGTTTGTCCAAGAAGTAGGGACTTTTTGTTTGCCCAAGACGTAAGGACTTGTATAAATGTGCCCAAGAAGTAGGGACTTGTTGTGCGTGTGCCCAAGACGTAGGGACTTTCTGTGTGGGTGCCCAAGACGTAGGGACTTTCTGCGTGTTTGTGCCCAAAAAGTAGGGACTTTTCAGATGTTTATGAAAATGTTATTTCATAAAAGTCAGTTTGTAAAAGCGTGTGTGGCTGGTCGTTCCCCAGTGAATTCCCAATTTAGTTTTCATATGAAATCCCATTTCATAAATAATAGTTATAATCGTTTGACCGCAGTCACAAATATTTAGCACAATGTATATCACAACAGTTATATAAAAGTTTGCTCACGTAGCAAAAGCGTTGACTATGTATTCCACCCCTGTTCAAAAGCAGTTAAAACAGTAAATATAGGGGCGGTGAACTCACCTGTTGAGTTAAGTATGTTCGAGTGCTAGCAAAGCCTAAAGCCCAAGAAGTCTAGTCGAAATCTCCTAACGCCCTAAACGTATGAGATTTAATAAGTAGGCGTGTAACAACCGCTAAATTAGGACTAGTAATTAGTGCCTAACTATCTGTTAATACATGTAATTAGTTGGTTTAGGCTAATTAATGTATCGAAACATATATATTGTTGAATATATGCGAATATGCGATTTGATTAAATCGTACAAGTTTCAAATCTAATGTAATTCGGTTCAAGTAAATACGAACATTGGTGATCAATTTTATTAAATAATATAAAATTATTTAATAACGATATCATACCCAAAATATTATTTTGATAATATTTCAATTACATTTCGTATCGTATAATAAACGTCTACGCGACTTAAACATTTAACACACAAACAAACGAAACCATTTAAGTTATTAAGTATTTGGTAAGTTACTTCAACAAAAATATTGAATAAACATTCGTATTTTAAAACATATATTTAAACGTATAAAATAATTATTTAACGTTTAAACGAACGAGAAAATGAACACCACATGGAGCACAAATACAGGAATTAAAAGTTGGAGCCAACCACACTTGGGTGGGACCCAAGTGGGCCGGCCCCCATACCCCCACCATCCTCCTCCTCATCTTCTTCTCTTTCCATCTTTCACTCTCTCTCTTCTTCTTTCTTTTCTCTCTAATCTCACCACCACCACCATCACTTAAATCCACAAATTAACACCCCAAACCACCTTAAATCTCGAAGCCCATTTGGAGAAAAAGAACCACCGCTTCACGATCTACAACCCCATCTTTCCGAATTGTCAAGACGTTAACTTCGTAAGTTTTCGACAAATCCCGACACCTATCGTTTTCTATTGTTTTCAACTTATAATTGTTTGTCTAGGCTTAAAATGTCCATATAAGTTGGGTAAAAGTTTCAAGTCAAACGGAGGCCGGAAAACACCTTTTCGGCTCATTTTCCGGCCAACAGCGCGTTATGTCGCAGAGGCTCCAGGCCACCTGCGACATAAGCCTTTATGTCGTTAAATCAGGCCTTATGTCGCATATAGCGACATAAGCCACTATGTCGCTCAAATTACGGACGTCGCATATAGCGACACAAAACACTATGTCGCAAAACTCATTCTCGTCGCATATAGCGACACAACGCCTTACGTCGCATTAAATTGCGGATGTCGCACTTAGCGACACAAGCCCTTATGTCGCAGACATGATCTGCAACACAACAGAGTATGTCGCACTTAGCGACACAAAGCCGTATGTCGCACGCTATGTCGCATGAAACAGAACCAAGAAAACACAAATTTTACTAAGTATCGAGACCTAAAATTTTATCACTCGATTTCACCCAAATTCAAGTCCAGATGCGTTTTTCACTAAAATTTTATCACTTCACGATCTACATTTCCGTCTTTCCGGATTTTCACGGCGTTAACTTGTAAGTTTCCGACAAAAACTCGAAACCTTTCGATTTCAAGTGTTTTTAAGTTCTAGTTGTTTCTTTAAGCTTGAAATGTCCATATAAGGGTTGGGTAAAAGAATCGGACCAAACGAAAACCGAAAAACATGTTTTTGGCTCAAAAATCCATCAACAACCTTAAGTGTCGCAACGATGACTGCAGTATAGCGTCACTTCGTGCGTCATTTAAGTGACGCATTGAGTGTCGCTAAAATCCCTAATCTTGCGCACTTGCATAAGTGCCGCATAAAACCCCTTTTTCCCGACACTTACCTCCGTCACTTGTCTAGTGACGCCTAGAACCCTTACCCGACACTTACATCTGACACTACCTTAGTGACGCCTCACTATGCGTCACTTCCATGAGTGACGCCCTCACTCAGATTCTGCCATTTCATGCCTCACTTCCTAAGTGACGCCTAAGCCCCAAGTGACGCTATAAGTGTCGCATGAAACAGAACCAAGAAAATACAGATTTTACTAAGTGTCGAGACCTAAAAATTTAGTACTTGATTTCACCCAAATTCAAGTCTAGATGCGTTTTTCACCAAAGCATCTCGACCCCAACCAGGGGCCAGCCCCTTGGACCCCGCCAGGGGTTGCCACCCCTGGGACCCCGCTAACCAGGGGCGCTGCCCCCGGACCCCCGTCACTTAAAGTTTACAAATACTTTTTAAGTATAACACCTTTCTAAAATCACCAACGGGCCGTACACATTTTCAAACACTCAGACAATCAACCAAATTGAAATCATTTGGACATTCTAGTTGGACAAACAACTACAAGGTAGTCTTATTAGATGCCTTCACATGTTTATAACCATCGCGTGTCGTGGACACCCTCAGGTTACAAGTCTTTGGACTTCGATTATTGGCTAATCAATCTCAGTTTATTAAGATAAACTCTTCAGGCTTAGGTGAGTCTCATGGCCCCTCTTTTTAGTATTTTACTAGGGGTGCGATACATTGCTCTGTTTTTAACACGTGAACGCGAGTACATATTTCAATATACTACATGAGTTGTTTTCAACTAATCAAATCAAAGTCCTCCGTCAGTATAGTCTGGTAATACGAAAGTAGCGTGAATATTAGTATATGGTACAATATAGGATTGACCCACCTCGTCCGGGTTAGTCGCGCTAACCTCTGCAACGGACGTACTAATATTTGGGAAAACGAGTGTAGATTAGGCACTCGTGGAGGCACCTCGCTCGGAATTCTCTATATGGGACCCGACCCTCGAGTTAAGCTCAGACTATGCGCTCATGGTTGTATACACTATCAGTATCATTTGCTGGATGTAAATCAACATTTAAATCTTGCGGTTCACACACTATTATTTGATATCTAAACCTGTGAGCTCACCAGCGTTAGCTGACCCATTTTAGCATGTATCACAGGTACTTAGCAGTAGGTCTGGACTGCCCATCAGGAATGCATATTAGCTCGAGTCTTCATGCAAACTTCAGAGATTTCATGGCATTATTAGATTTTGTATAACTAATGATGTATTTAAATCTCTCATATTACGAACACGAGCTATGTATGAGTTCAAACTGTTGTAAACCTTTTAATATTAATATATTTTGGTAAAACGACGCATATAGAGTCGTTTGCTATATATCTATGTGCTTTGATTATTGATTAGTAACACCCAGATTATGCTTCCGCAAAACATTAAATTTGGGGGTGTTACAATGCGGAGGTCTAAGTTTAACCATCTATGCTAGTGTTCGTACAACCAAGTTATGTCCAAAGCATTTGTTAAATATGTATGTTTGTATTTGTATTTCGTAGTTGTGAAAATGTATACGACTCATTGGTGTTGGTTTGAAATCAACATTTTGATAATATAAGAGTGTTTGTAATGTTTGTAAAGTTCGTGTATCATATCGTATGTAAATATTTGTTTCTGGTTAAGTTCAACACTTAGTGGAAAAATGTTAAGAGTCTTCTGTTTTTAACGACACTAGAAGGCGTCACTTGCCTTGGGGTAGTGACACTAAACTAGTGTCGGGTTAAGTGACGTTCAGGCTAGTAGGCGACACTTGGGTGAGTGTCGTTATCGATGTTTAATAGTTTATGCGTCACTTATTGGTAGTACCGGTTGAAAACAAAATCGGATTAAGCGTCACTTAGGTTAGTGACGCAGGGGAGTGTCGGGTTGGGGTTACCGACACTTAACGAAGTGTCGCAAAAAGAGAGTTCGTGGCGTCACTTGAGCAAGTGACGCAAAAAGAGGGTTTTATGCGACACTTAATGCGTCACTTAAGTGTCGTTGTACTGTTTTTGGGCCTGATGCGTCACTTAGAACTGTTCGTAGATCGGTTTGTAAAAACGAGATTTAAGCTTCGATTTGGACATAATTAGTTGATAAAAACACTAAAACATGGTATATTAAGTATTATAAACATGAAATATCAAAGAAAAATAGCAAGATTTAAGAGTTTGCGGGATTGTTGGGATCTTACAAAGTTATCGCGAGAGAAATATGAAAAGATGGTTGTGTAGCCCTCGTCATCGTGATCGTTTTTCTCTAAAGGAGTTATGTTATTTGAGGTCGTTTCGTGGTAGTTTTCGGTGGTTAAAATGGGTGGTGGAAGTGTGTCCAGAGAGAGAGATGAGAGGAATGAGGGTAAAGAGAGAGAAAGAGATAGGTAGAAATGAAAGAAAGAAGAGGATGAGGAGGGGGTTTTGTCTCCCTTTTTCGTCCCCCGTGGTTGCGTTCCGTGTGGTGTTCGTTTCCCCGATTATTAAATGTTATGATATTTTAAATAAGAAATTTCTAAGTTCTAATTTTTCGTAACATTTTTAAGCGAAGAACTTTTATAAAAATTAATTTATTTAGTTTATACAAGTTTAACTTTATTTTGTTCCAGTTTTACGGATATGTTTTGTCGTGCAGAATATGTTTTGTTTGATACGAACACCTTGTAAATATTATCGACATAATAATAAATAATAACGTTATTTAATAATTTCCTTTTATTAAATAATTTTGATCACCAACAGTCATATATTGTTGTCGCGTTTGTTCCAATTGTTTTGTACGTAATTATACAAGTTAAGTATTATGCAATACTATGCATATCAACTAGTTGGGCTTACTAGACTTATCTCTAAAATGTGTTGTGAATTCACTCTAAGTTAGGGAATTAGCCTAAAATGCGTGCATTTAACGTTTATAATTATGTTGAAATTGCGGGGTGTTACAATAAACTTCGATGACATTACCTTTAATATTGTTCTTTGGGTAAATTACATTTTTCATCCTTGTGGTTTTTCATTTTCCCACTCTTAGTCCTTTTACTTTTTTAATTACAATTGTCATCCTTATGTTTTGTGCTTTTTCCCAAGTTAGTCCTTTTACTTTTTTAATTACAATGATCATCTTTATGTTTTGGACTTTTTCCCAAGTTAGTCCTTTAAGTGTATAAATGACTAAACTAGCCTTTTAAATTTCTTTTTTTATTTCGATATCTTTTCATATAACTTTTTCACGTGTCTATACCCCTTATAATTCATTTCCTTTTCTTCCATAAAAACTTATCAAAAAAAATATCGGAAAACCTCAAAATATTAAATCTACTTATTCTCCACTAACTACACTTTTCATTAATCAAATATCAAATCTACCAACTAAAATCTTTTTTGATTGATTAAACATACACGTATAATGGGACAACCCAAAATAGTAATAATAGTAATGTGGGACATATGGAGTACAATATATTTTTATTTAGAATGTCCACATTACTATTTTGGATTGTCCCATTATAAGTATATGTTTAACCAATCAAAAAGGATTTTAGTCGATAGATTTAATATTTGATTAATGAAAAGTGTAGTTAGTGGAAAATAAGTAGATGTAATATTTTAGGGTTTTCCGATATTTCTTTTGATAAGTTTTTAAAGAATAATTGGAAATAAATTATAAGGGGTATAGATAAGTAAAAAAATCATAGGAAGAGATATCGAAATCAAAAAAGAAATTTAAAAGGCTAGTTTAGTCATTTATACACTTAAAGGACTAACTTGGGAAAAAGTCCAAAACATAAGGATGATCATTTGTAATTAAAAAAGTATAAGGACTAACTTGGGAAAAGGCACAAAACATAAGGATGACAATTGTAATTAAAAAAGTAAAAAGACCGAGAGTGAGAAAATGAAAAACCACAAGGATGAAAAATGTAATTTACCCTTATTCTTTTAACTTAACATGTGTAGACACTAGACACTCTACATATCTTTTATTGAAGTTGTAGTTATTTGGGTTTACATATCTTTCAATATGTTGGACAGGTTTTTGAAATTTCTTTCTAAATTTTCATGGTCGATTCCAAAACAATCGTGATGTAGTCTATTGCAATTTATGCAATGCAAGTTGTACATTGATATGGATTTGGTCGTCCCATATCTTGGATATGCATAAAATGTTCGTGCCATTGCCCTTACCCATTTGGATCCTTTTAGCTTGGGTCAGATTGTCTATAAGTTTTTATAGAGTTCTTTGATAATGAGTGATGGTTATTATCAAAGAAAAAGGCTTGTAAGCTAAATCTCTTAGTGATCTACAGGGACGCTCACTAATAACATTGACGCTCACTAATAACATTGCCTTAGTACTGGGAAGGGAATTAATATTGAGCAAATTGTGGTTTTTTCCCATTATTCACGATGTTCTTATCAATGATATATGTCTTCATTAATGTTACATATGTTACGTTGTGTTGGTCTTCTTAGAATTTGTCTCCCATGTCATAAGCTCTTGTATTTTATACGACTATATGTTCTTTAATTATCTTTTCTGAAAGAGGGTAGTGAGTATTTTTACTTTGTGTATTTGATATCGCGTAAAAAGTCACGTTTTTACTATAGATATCTCTCTCATTCTGGAACAATTCTTGGTACTTTGACTCAAAAATATTACAAATCTGTAATATTACGCCAAGATGGGAAAAACAAGGTTGCATGATGAAAATCAAGCAAAACGGGCAGAAAACGAAGATTCCACGCACATTTAAAGATTCCAGACATCAAAACGAGGTTTCAAGACCAAAGAGCCCATCACCAACATCCATCTGACCCAAGATGTTCGTTTTTAAATTACGAATCCAACAGAAGAAGAATCAACTAAAACGGGCGAAGAACGAAGATTCTACGCACTCCGGAAGATCCAAACGATTCGAACGACACATCTAAAGTTCAGAGACATATTTTTGGGATTTCTTTTCATCAAAAGCTTCGTTTTTGAATTACGAATCCAACGCAAAAAGAATCAACGCAAACGGACGCGTAACGAAGAAAACACGCACGAATCGAGAAATGCAGCAACCGGCAGCGGACTGGTGCTGCTGGCAGCCAGCCGCCGCCGCCAGCCAGCCAGCCGCCGGCTGCCCGTCACCCGCATGGATTGCGCTTTTTGGTACTTCTTCGTACCTGGTGCTAGACCTTTTCCTACTTTTCGTACCTGGTGCCACTACCTTTTTCGCCTTTTGTACCTGGTGCCACTACCTTTTCCACCTTTGGCTATCATGAGCTTGGGGGTGTGTAGGACCCCTGTAGTAGGACCTAATCGAATCCTTACTCAATCAAACGTGCGGAATACAATTGATTGAATATATAAACGTTTAAACGAATAAACAAAGCAAATCACAAAGTATAGCAATTCAATACCAAAAGTCGATCAGCTTATATTAATTATAACACTTACAATATGCTCACTGATCTCACAATTTCGTCAACCTTGACAAATGAGCCGAAATAACCTATTTATACCAAAGACCTAACCTGGTCTATGCGACACAAGATGTGTCGCCAAGCCGACTCATGCGACACAAGCTGTGTCGCCAAGGTAACTATTGCGACACAAAGACCTTGTGTCGCCAAAACACAAAATGTAATTAAAACAAAAGTTATTAACTAACTTAATTACATATCAAACACATAACAGACTTAGACCAACTGACAGACACACTAAGATGCACCAACAAACTCCCCCGTGTCTTCAGCTTGGTCTTTAAACTTTCTTCAATTATGCCCAGCCTGTTGGAAACCTGCCTCCAGCATGAATCCCATGCGTAACACACACAGTCACGACCTTCTGAAATTGTCTAGCAAGAATCGAATTCACCACATTTCTTACGTTGAAGCGAATTGGATTATCAAACAATTTCCTCAAGTCATTCTGTGACAAGTTGATTAAGCTCATAGGATCAAAAACTTTAAATTGAGCTTTCTTAAGACCATACAGTGAAGTTCTCTCCGGATGTTCAGACTCTGGAACAAACACAAAAACAGCTTCACCTGTATGCGGATCAAGTTCCCAATAATGAAATCTTCTTAGAAAATCATAAGGAACAGACTCCAATGGGATCTCAGTTAAACAATCAGCTGGTGGATAACGCATTTTACAAATCGGCTGCTTTGTAACTGGATCTAGTTTCTTCTTAAAAATGAATCTCTTACCAAGCGTCGGTTTGATAAAGTTGTATCTCTTGCTATTCACTTCACGACGCAGAACCGTCTGTATAAAATCAGCTCTAGAATCCCTGGTTGGATTTATTAGATCTAATTGAGCAAGACGGTTTATTTCTCCTTTTGGCAACGTACTCAGTTTCTTAAATGAGCTTTTAAAATACTGAATACCATCACTTCTTTTAATCATCAGAATATTTCTACAAGTTTTCCAGCTTTTAATGATTCCTGTATAATTCCCATGTACTTTATATGTCTTGCAAGTTACAGGAATAAATTCATCAGGAATAAAGCTTATCACCGGTCGCTCAAGAGTTGAAGTAGAAGCAGTATCAGAAGCCTCTGAAGTTTCTGGAACAGTTGTCTGAGTTCCAGCTGGCTCTGCTTCATCTTCTGAAGAATCTGTCTCGATTGTAGGAGCATCATTATAAAATTCATCATTGTTTAATTCCTCCTCCTCAATCTCAACATCATCATTATTTTCAAATTCAGGACTAGACACCTGACTTTCCCCATTAACCATTTGCTGAAATAACGATAAATTCACATTCGAGTAATCTACAGCTAATGGTCTTGGCTGACCTGGAATATCATCAACAGAGAAATAATCCAAACGAAGAAATTCATTTTCATCAGAAACATTTACATTTTCATTTACATTTTCTGTCTGTGTTCCGGTAGAAGCCCTGGATGTTGTTTCTATGGCACGCAGGCCTGACTCCCCCGAAACGACAGCTAGGGATTCTAATTCTAAGACCCTTAAAGAAAACCATAATATATATACTCGATTAGCACATAAATACACAATAAAAGAGGGTAAAACGAGTACCTAACGATCGATTAGAAGGTAGTGAACGAGAAGCACGGGATGATCGAAATGTAGAATCAAAGAACGCCGCAGGTTTTGTGTCGCAAAGGGTTATGTTGTGACGCAGGATTTGATTTTATGTCGCATAAAGTATAAACCGAGAAAGCGACTGGAGTTAGGTATTTATACCTCAGCCCCACCATGCGACACAAAATGGCGACATAGAAGGCGACATAAGTTATGTCGCAGAAAAGAGTGTGTGTCGCAGAACACAGAGAAAGAAATCTCAAATGGTGTACATCGTTTGATGAATAACTAATCGGACTTGTTAGTAACAAAATACAATATTAAAAAATAAAATAACCTAACTATTTAACCTTAAATTTAAAGTAATTTTCTTTTTGGTGACGTAGTTATTTTGTCTGCTAAGGAATCATATTAGGATAACATGCAAGTATTAGAAAATAGTAAGTGTTATCTCGATTATCAGTATAGAACCTCTTTAAGTTTACTTAGCATATTTAAAGCACTTTTGATAAAAATTATTTCAAGATGATTACTGGTATTGTTTGACCACCTAAACATGTTACATCTACGGGGATAAACAAATTTTTATTGTTAGTATGAATAAGTATCTGTGGTCCCCACTATAGACATATCCCATTAATTTCGACAAGAACATATCTTCCAAGATAGAGAAAATATATAAAAATCATTTTTAAGAATCAAGACAGCGGTGACAGGTCTGTACAGACGTACAACAAAGCAACATAACTTGATTCAGGTGTAAGCAAAACCAGACTTGGTCAAACCATTTTGGCGACCGTGTGAGGTATCCTATAATGTAAGACTTTTTCAAGTGCGATTGACTTGCGTTTGCTTAACTTTTAAGTATATATAACATGAGACCAGGTCTGTACTTACGTACAACAGAGGAAACAAGAAATATATACCCCCAAAGTATTTTATATTATTTAACCAAAATGGAAGCATGCCAAGCGGTATTAAGGATTTAAGACACTTAGTCATATATCACAGAATGTGGACCACATGATAAATAGACATGTTATTAGAATTACTTTTTAATTGTTCAACTCCCAGTGTGACATGCCTACCAGTACATCATATGATGAAGCTAGTGTTTATAAAGACTGCAGTAAGTATGCTAGATAAACCTACTGATACATCAAGCATAAACCTTAGAATTTTCATTTTATGCATGCATCCTAATGTACTATCATTTTCCTAGTTGTTTACAGACACAACTGAACGTCTTTTTACAAATATTGCAACTTCGCATTTCTTTAATACTATAGAGTATAAAGAGTGGCTGTTGCGTTAAAATTTTTTATTTTTTATTTTTTTTTTTATTTTTTTTTTATTATTTTATTTTTAGATACAAATCCAAGTCCAAAAGTTACTTCTTTAGTTGAAAGAAGCGCAAACCGATCATGTTGATCAGTTCATCAAATCGGGCACAAGAGAAGGCCTTAGTAAAGAGATCAGCATTCTGTTTGAGGGTATCTATGTGGACGAGGTCTATCAAGTGTTTCTCATAGCAATCTCGTATAAAGTGGAATCTAAGTTCTATGTGCTTAGTTCTAGAGTGTTGTATGGGATTGCGTGTAATGGAAATAGCGGCAGTATTATCAATATGTAAAGGAGTTAGAGTAAGAAGTAACCCATAGTCTCGCAATTGATGTTGAATCCACAGAATCTGAGAACAGCAACTGGCTGCAGCTACATATTCAGCCTCTGCAGTGGAAGTAGCCACCGTTGTCTGCTTCTTACATTGCCATGAAACCAAGCGAGATCCAAGAAACTGGCATCCACCAGTTGTTGACTTCTTATCTATACTACAACCGCCATGATCCGAATCTGAATAAGCAGTTAGTTCAAACGATTTTTCATTTGAGTACCATAGACCAAGTGTTGGCCTATGCTTGAGGTACCCAAAAATTCGTTTAACAGCCTTCATATAAGAAACCTTTGGCCTAGCTTGATATCTTGAGCAGATGGACACTGCGAATACGATGTCTGGCCTGGATGCTGTAAGATACATAAGAGAACCAATCATGGAGCGATAGTCCTTTTCTTTACAGTCCTCGTCATCAATGGCCGGTCCAATGTTATGGTTAATTTCAATGGGAGTTCCGTAGGTCTTACAGTTAAGCAAATCATATCTGGTTAACATATCAGTTACATATTTTGACTGATGAATGTAAATACCATTGGCAGACTGCTCAACTTGAACACCTAGAAAGAACGTGAGTTCCCCCATTGCACTCATCTCAAATTCTGTCTTCATAAGATGCTCAAAGTCTTTACACATAGAATCTTTGGTGGATCCGAAAATGATGTCATCGACGTAAACTTGTACCAGCAGTAAGTCTTCACCATCTCTTTTTGTGAATAATGTACTATCAATACTGCCTCGTTCGAATCCATTTTTGACAAGATGAGTAGAAAGCCTCTCATACCACAATCTTGGTGCCTGATGCAATCCATATAATGCCTTATTGAGTTTACAGACATATTCTGGATGCAACGGATCTTCAAAGCCAGGAGGCTGCTTGACATATACATCAGTATCGACTTGTCCATATAAGAAGGCGCTCTTGACGTCAAGTTGATAAACAATAAATCTTTTGAAGGACGCAAAGGCCAAGAAAATCCGAATTGACTCCAATCGAGCAACAGGAGCAAAAACCTCATCGTAGTCTAATCCCTCAACTTGATGAAAACCTTGCACCACAAGTCTTGCCTTGTTTCGAATAACCACTCCGCGATCATCTTTCTTAATCCGATATACCCAACGAGTGCCAGTTGGATGTGCACCCTTAGGTAATGGTACTAATTCCCAAACATGCAGCTTACGGAATTGCTGCAACTCTTCCTGCATAGCCTCAACCCAGTGGGGATCTTTTAAAGCTTCATCTATTCGTTTAGGCTCCACTTGAGATAAGAAACATGATTGAATCTCAATTGACAGACATGCAAGAGATGCGGACTCAGATGAGTCCGAAGGTGAAAAAGAATGTGTATCAGTAACAACTTGATGTCGCGTCTGAATCCCCTTATCTAAAGAACCAATTATATTGTCTACTGGATGGTCCTTATGAATACGCGAACTTGGAATCTTGTCAGGCACAATGACAGAATCCAAATTTGTTAAATCAGCTTCCTGTGCTGATTCAAACTCCCTTGAATTCTCAAAATGTTCATCTTCATCATCAGACTCAGGATTACCAGAAGAAGTTTCTTGGTTTCCTGTGGATGATTCAGGGATATCAACATTTGCTTGAGAATTTGATTGAGAAGGTTGTGGAGTATTAGAGACATTTGGTGTCGTTGCTTTTAATGGCGTTGAAGAAGTTGAAGATAAATCGAGACCATGAAGCAAAGTAACCATTTGATCCATTTCATCATCTTCCGTAGACAGATTAAACGAATCAAAAATAGCTTCATAATTGAACAAATGTGCTGGTCCCTTTCCATCCGGATTTTCAGTATAACGAAAACATGTTACTTCATAATGTTCTTCCATACGCTTAGTTGCCAAATTGTACACTCGTTTGTTAGGAGAGTTATTTGAAAAACCCAAAAACAATCCTTCACTAGACTTTGCACCAAACTTAGCAACCTTCTCTTTTGTGTACAAAATTGTGCAAGGACAACCAAATGGTTCAAGAAACTGTAATGAAGGTTTCCTGTTATTAAGCAGTTCATACGATGTTTTATTGTGCTTTTTAACCACAGAAACCCGATTAAGAATATAGCAAGCAGTATTAACTGCTTCAGCCCAAAAGGTAATAGGCAGTTTAGAATCTGCCAGCATTGTACGAGCTGCTTCAATGGGTGTCCTGTTTTTACGCTCAGCGACTCCATTCTGTTGAGGAGTCCGTGCTGCACTGAATTGATGCTCAATGCCTTTCCGTAAACAGTACAATTCAATTGTAGAATTCTTAAATTCGGTACCATTGTCTGATCGCAGTTTCTTGATGGACAGATTGCATAGGTTCTCGAGCTTATCAAATAAATAAGTAAGAATTTCAGGAACTTCATCTTTAGTAGATAAGAAATACACCCATGAGAAGCGAGAGTAATCGTCAGTAACTACTAAACAGTATTTAGAACCTCCTATGCTCTTCTTACTTACAGGTCCAAAGAGATCCATATGCAATAGCTCCAAAGGTTTTGACACCGAGTTAATCACCTTTGACTTATGGGATTTCTTGTGCTGTTTTCCTTTTTGACAGGAAACGCAGAGATCATTGATTCCAAAAGATTGCTTTGGAATTCCACGCACAAGATCATGCTTCACTAAATAATTCATCTTTCTGAAATGCAAGTGACCCATACGTCTGTGCCATAAAAGTGATTCTCTTTCAGGAGCTGTTGAAAGTAGACACGTATGATGAGTTGTTTCAACAGTCTTCATATCAAGAATATACGTGTCCTTTTGCCTAGGTGCTCGAAGCAGCACCCATTCATCAGGAATAACAAATCTTGGCTTCAAGATACAACATTCAATTTTAGTGAATGCTGTAGTGTACTCTTTGTCACATACTTGAGATACACTGAGCAGATTATGAGTGAGCTGCTCCACATAATTAACCTTCTCAAAACTCACTTGCCCATTAGAGAGTGTACCTTGTCCAGTAATGACTCCTCCTTTATCTCCGGCAAAAGCAACATATCCTCCATTATAAGTTTTTACTTCAGAAAGCAAGGATAAGTCACCTGTCATATGTCGCGAGCAACCGCTGTCTATATACCATCTACTATTCTGAACTTGTTCAGATTGCTGCGACATCAAAGATAAAGAAATTAATGAGTAAGGGGAACCCAAGCCTTAACAGACTTGGGTAACCCGGTGGTATCATCCACAATGATTACATCAGTCAAAATTTTATTTTTTAACACATCGAAATCACTGGCTGATGAATCATTATTAGATGAAGAGTCAGAACGGGACTCTTTGGGCTTCCAAACCTTTTTAGGTTTGGGAACTTGCTCAATATTGTAAGAAGTACTTGGTAGAACTGCTGAACCTCTCATTGAATTTTTTGAAAAACTTTTTGCTTTAGAGGTTCGTGCATCTCCCCTTCTAGCATACTTCTTAGCAAGTAATGGGTACATATCAATCAAATGACCTTGTTTCTTGCAATAGAAACAAGATCGTTTCTCAATTCTATCAGGAGATTGAGGAGTCAACCTTGGAACTCGGCCAACAGTTGGATGTGTTGAGCATGTACACTTATGTGTACATGCATCAGATGAGCCTTGGTTTATTTTAGAAGAATTTTTAAGAGAATTAGAATTATTTGGTTGAAAAATCTTCTTTTTCGGTTCGGGTAACTTCTTGCCATTCATTTTATAAATTTCATCATACCCTTCACTAGTAAAGATATGATGATCGTTGGTTACCTTCTTCCGTTTCAAATAACCGTATTCTTCATTGGTTATATCCTCAATCTCAATTTCCTCCTTTGAACTGGCTAGAGGAATTGATTTAGCCTCAACTTTTTCAGGCTTTGTGATAACTGCAGACTTAACTATCTTTGACTCAGATATCTTAACAGATGCACTTGGCTTGGGCTGAAATGGTTCAGCCTTGACATCAAGAGGTTTGACTAAGTCAACCTTTTGAACCTTTAAATGATCAGGTTCACTAGTTGATGCGTTAACTTGCTCAGGCATACTAGTTTTAGGTTTTTGTGACTTAGGTGCAACCTCAGGCTTACTTATCTTAACATTAACAGGTTTTGTGTCCTTTTGAAGAACATTAGGCACAAAATCTTTAATGATTTCCTGTTCAGGCATAGGCAGATAATCTTTTGGAGGTGGGACATGGTGATAACCAAGTCCTGCCTTACTTTTCGTATCTGTCCTTTGTTTCTGAAGGATTTCATCAAAAATGAGAGAGGATGTAGAAAAATTTGATATTTTTCGATTTAAATTAAGAACTACAGCCTGTGAGTCAGCAAGTTCCTTTTTAACATGAGTTAACATATCTACATAACTCCCTATTTCATCTTGCTGTTCAAAAATTTTGGCTTTAAGTTCTTTCTTTTCTTCAAAAATAGCCTTTAATTTCTTTTCAGATGCCTTATAACTTTCTTTCAACATCTCATTATCTTCCTTTAATTGTGAAATTGTTGTATTAAGGCGCTCATTATCCTCTCTACACCTGTTAAATTGATTAGTAAGCTTAATACAAGAAACACAAGATAAAGGTTCATCATCTACCTCATGAACCTCAGCCATTAGTGCAGTGTTCTCATCATCATCAGCTCCATCAGACCAGCTGTTATCCCATGGAGTTTCTGTCAGCATGAACGCAGCTGACACCATGGCTTTCTCTTCTGCCTTTGTTGGTGAAGGCTTGGTGAGACCTGAAGATGGTGCCTTGTTTTTCTCACATTCACGGGCGAAGTGTCCATAATTCTGACACTTATAACAGCGCACCTTCCCTTTATTAAACCCAATACCTTTCTCACCTGGATTATTTACAGAAGTTCTACCAGTTTTCTGTAAAAAATTCTTCACCCTCCTAGTCAACATAGCCATATTCCATTTCAAATCTAGTCTCTCCAATTCTTCTTGGTCAATTTGACCAAAATCTTCATCGGAAAAATCTCCAGCACAGGCTAAAAATGCTGAAAAGGTAGAGGCATAATCTTCACCAGAAGAAAATCCTGAATTCTGAAAATGAGACCCAGTTGAATTTCCAGAATTCTGAACATAATTAGAACCAGATGGATTACAAGAAGATACATTTCCACTAGCATTACTAGCGACAAATGCGGTGACAGAAGGTCTGCTTGAAGATACTGGAACATCAACTCCATAAAGTTTTGGATTTTGGAGATGCGATGTAGCTTTAGTCTCTTTCCTTTGCATCTCAAGAAGCTCAGCCTCAATATGTCCAATAAGGTCTTCAAGCTCCATATCCATGATGTCTTCATCTTTTTCCATCAAAAGAACCCTAGTGTGCCATTTCTTAGGTAAAAAGTCTAATAATCTCTTGTTGACATCACTACGCTCAAGAGTTACACCTCCGTCAATCAACTCAGTGACCAATTGGGAAAATCTACTGCACAGATCTTCCAGAGATTCATCCTGAAGCATGTCAAAAACCTCATACTGCTTCTTGATTAAATCTATCCTTTTCTTTCTGTATTGGACGCTACCACCGCATTTCTTTTCGAAAGCTTTCCAAAGATCGTAAGCAATCTTATGATGTTTAAACTGTCTCATAATGGGTTAAGGTAAAGCCATAGTAATTGCAGCATGAGTCTTTCTCTCCATATCAAAAGCTTTTCTTTCCTCTGGAGTCATTGATTTAATCGATTTCTCAGGAGCTTGACCATTGTAGACTCCTGACTTTAGAGGACGCTCATATCTCTCCTCTAAGTAAATCATCATCTCAGGATCATTTAATCCAACATAAGACTCAAAGCGTTGGCGCCAATCAGAATAGGTCATGCCTGGCATAAACATAGGTGGTTTATTTCCAGAACCAACTTCATTGTTTTGCTTTAGCATAGCTCCTACAGATTGAATGGAGTGTGTTGAAGAAGACATTGTGAATTACCTGCAAAATAAATAAATAACACAAAAGAAAAAGAAAACAGACTGTTATGCGACACAAATTTATGTCGCAAACGATTTAAGCGACACAAAGGATATGTCGCAATCTATATGTCGCAAAGTTAGCGACGGAAGAAAACCAAGTCTTATGTCGCAAAAGATAGCGACGGAAGAAAACCAAGTCTTATGTCGCAATCTAGTGTCGCCTAATGAAAGACGTATGTCGCAATAACCCTAGTCGCGACACAAAAGATATGTCGCAGCTTATGTCGCAGAAACGGCTGACCAGCGACCAAAAAACCCTAAAATCGAAAATTTTCGATAACCACACGAAAATTTACGACTGATGGACGAAAAAATAAACCTAAAATCTTCCAGAAATAGCAAGAAGCAGCTTGTGAACACCTTTCAATGAAGATTTTAATTCAATATACTCACAATTATTCGAGAAACGTATCAAGAACGGATTCAATAATACCAAATCGTGTGATTTTTGCTCTGATACCACTTGTAGGACCCCTGTAGTAGGACCTAATCGAATCCTTACTCAATCAAACGTGCGGAATACAATTGATTGAATATATAAACGTTTAAACGAATAAACAAAGCAAATCACAAAGTATAGCAATTCAATACCAAAAGTCGATCAGCTTATATTAATTATAACACTTACAATATGCTCACTGATCTCACAATTTCGTCAACCTTGACAAATGAGCCGAAATAACCTATTTATACCAAAGACCTAACCTGGTCTATGCGACACAAGATGTGTCGCCAAGCCGACTCATGCGACACAAGCTGTGTCGCCAAGGTAACTATTGCGACACAAAGACCTTGTGTCGCCAAAACACAAAATGTAATTAAAACAAAAGTTATTAACTAACTTAATTACATATCAAACACATAACAGACTTAGACCAACTGACAGACACACTAAGATGCACCAACAGGGTGCTAACTTGAGCCGAATTTCCTCTATAAAAGGCAACCCCTAGCTCTCATTTCAACACACCAACTCATACACAAACACACACACTCATACTTACACTCTCATTCTTCCATTTTCACTTTCTCACTCTAAAAGTCTCTTATATTTTAGTCTAGGGTTATTGTAATTAATCTACGGATTAACATAGAGGTTAGAGCGAACGTTAGGAGTTTGGAGATTCATCTTTGTACGTGTGAACGAGTTGTCTGTCATAATAATACGCTGCTGCGCATTTATTTTCGGGTGATATCGAAACCTTTATCATACTTGCTTTATTTCATATTTCAATTATGTATTATTGTCTTGTATGTGATTTGTCTATTGCCATGAATTGCAAGTAGTCTATTATTGTGATTGTTGATGATGTAGATAAATATAAGTAAGGATGACATTATATAATTAAGTGTACGACAATTGTAAACGTGATGTAACGGCCCCTATTCGACAGTTTATCTGATATAGTACTGGAAACGTTTTATACGGAGTACAAATGTATGGAAGTCGATAAACGACCGAAGGTAGTTACATCACTGGAATCAGCTATGGTTTAACAGTTGAAATTCCGAAAGGATAATACAACTTCACAACTAACTGGTATATCCTACGAAAGTCAATGCACAATAAAATAATGCTCGAAAACACGTTCAGATAAAATAGGAATTAATAACCTTTGTACCGTTAAGACTTTATGAACTTGAGTTTAATTTATGGAGTACCCTTTCTAGTTATCCATGTGACTGCAACCTAGTAATTAGGACTTGATCAACCCTAATTATGGTAAGTAGTTATCTGTGCCCATGACATGTAACAAGTAAGACACAGTGAATCCACTCGTTGTACATATTAGGTTTATATTTCTGCATCGCTTTTTATTTAGTTAGTTTAGAGTGTCACATTCACCGTCAATTACTCCTGACTGCATGTCTGATGTAAGAAGCAGTCGAACTACCCTGTAAAGTACACTGTCCGATCACTGAAAGGCATGGCCTGCATATTGTGACACCCGTCAAATTAGGACTAGTAGTTAGTGCCTAATCAAGTTTTAATACATGTAATTAGTTCTGTGTTAGGCTAATTAATGTATCAACATATATATTGATAAGTATATATATACAAGTATGCGATTTGATTAAATCGTACGAGTTTCAAATCGAATGCAATTCAATTCAATTAATACGGACGTTGGTGAAAATTTTATTAAATAATATAATATTATTTAATAACGCAATTATATCCAAAATATTATTTAGATAATATTTCAATTCAAATTCGTATCGTACAAACAAGGACTACACGATTAGATTATTAAACGCGCAAACAAATCGAAACAAGTTAAAGTTATACCTTATAACGCAACCATTAAGTATTTGGTAAAATACTTCATCAAAAATATTGGGTAATTATTCGTATTTAAAACGTATATTTAAACGTATAAAATAAACATTTAACGTTTAAACGAACGGAAGAACGAACACCGCACGGAGCGCGATTGCGGGGACTAAAAAAGGTGAGGCTTTCACCTACACCCCACTTCTCTTTCCCTCTTTCTTCCATTTCCATTTCAACAAAACACACACACTTCCTAAATTCTCTCCCAAGATTTCATCAATTTTTGGATTTGTAAACCAACCAACAAAAGTTGTATTTTCGGAATCACCATCAAGCAAGGAACAAGATTTACAAAAGCATCATCATCATTTTCGGCCTCCTCTAGCTTCGATTTGAAATTGTAAGAAATTCTCTAAATAATTAGATCTACTCATTTTGGTGTATTATTTCGGTGTTATAATGTTTACACAACTTAGTATTGTCCAAATGTATGAAGAAAACACGATTTTCAGCCTAAAAATGAGTTAGATTTGTGATTTGGGTCGGAAAAAGCGCGACAGGCGCTGTTTCTGGGCTGGTGTTCATCTTTGCGACACAAGCCTTGTGTCGCAAGGTTGTGTCGCATAAACCCATTTACGTCGCATTTTATGTCGCATCAACCCTTGTGTCGTAGATTTTGCGACACAACGATTATGTCGCACTTTGTGTCGTATACCCTATACGACACAACCCTTATTTCGCTATTAATTTAGCACCGAAAGCTTATGCGACACAACCCTTGTGTCGTAAAGCTCTTGTGTCGCATATCTGACCTTGTGTCGCATGAAACAGAACCAAGAAAACACAGATTTTACTAAGTGTCGAGACCTAAAATTTTATCACCCGATTTCGCCCAAATTCAAGTCCAGGTGCGTTTTTCACCAAAGCAATTTAGTAGAAATAAAAATTTTCCAAGCTGACCTGGCAGCTCGACCCCAGCCAGCGGCTCTGCCCCTTGAACCCCGCCAGGGGCTGCCGTGCCTTGGACCCCGCTACCAGGGGCGCTGCCCCCGGACCCCCGTCATTAACGGGCTTCGCCCTTACCCTAGGTTCACAAGTAACGGTGTTACATCTAAACTTTCACACAAATTGTTAAACTTGTATAACATCAAACACGGATGCGACACAACTTCTAAAACACATTGGAACTTAGTTTTAGGTATAACACTTCAAAACCATCAAAATAATAATGTGGGATTATTGTTACAAACAAGCACCAACGGGCCGTACACATTTTCAAAGACTTAAACAAACAACCAAATCGAGGTAATTTGGACATTCTAAGTTGGACGAACAATTACAAGGACAGTCTTTCGAGATGCCCACTCATGTTATAACCATTGTGTGTCTTGGACACCCTCAGGTTTCAAGTCTTCGGACATCAATCCACCGCTAATCAATTCAATTTTATTGATTTAATCGCTCAAGGCTCAGGTGAGTCTCATGGCCTCTATTTTACTGCTTTTCAATCAGGGGTGTGATATTATTGCTCGTTTTGTTTTACAAGTTGAACGCAAGTACAAATCAAAATCAAATACTACATGAGTTACTTCAACTAATCAATTTAAAGCCCTCCATAGCATAGTCTGGTAATACGTAGTAGCGTGAATGTTAGTATATGATATCATATAGGATTGACAATCCTTGTCCGGGTTAGCAAGCACTAACTGGTCAAACGGACGTATTAGCATTTGGGAAGACGAGTGTGGATTAGGCACTCGTAGGAGGCATTCAAGTTGGGTTTCCTTAATTGGACCTGACACTCAAGTTAAGCTCAGACTATGTGCTCATGGCTGTATAACTTTTATTTTGCTTAATTGCTTTATAAATTCAATTATAAATCTTGCGGTTCATACAATTATGTGTTGACATACAAACCTGTGAGCTCACCAGCGTTTCGCTGACCCATTTTAGCATGTATCACAGGTGACCAGCAGTAGGTTGGATTGCATAATCAAGATCAATTAGCTCGAGTCAGCATGCAAACAATCAGAGATTTAGCTGCATTATTATATTTTGTATAAATTAATTATGTACTTAAATCTCTCAATTTCCACCGAGCTAATGTAACTCTATTTTTGATGTAAACTTTGGTTTTTATTAATACAAATGTAAAACGACGCATATAGTGGTCGTTCATTATATCTTTGTGCTTGTGATATTTGATTAGTAACACCCAATGTATGCTTCCGCTAAACAGTAAATTTGGGGGTGTTACACATATGAAACACGTTTTTATAAACTGCGAATAATCTAGGGATGTATAACTGTTTGAAAAGGAGAACTCAAGTCATAAGTTGAAGTAACCAAATCTTAATGCATAAAACAAGACTTAGGAATAAGAATAACATCCTCGTGATTTAAATACCTTAAAACACTAAGCCTTACACAATCAGCGGTCAAAACATACAAAGTTATTAATCTGTATGCTAATAAAATACTAAACTATTTTAGGGGTTAAGAAAGGTCGGACCTATGAGACGATACGCTACTGATTCATGCACCTCGACGCTAAGCCAAAATAGGTTGTTTATCTTTCAACTAGATAAGTATTGGAAGTTTGCGTATTGCTCCGATCAGAATCACGATAACCTAGTTCCTAGTGACATACCAATGGGAAATTTAATTGGTAGGGTTCTAGAGTTTACACCTGATAGTTTAAATCATTATATTAGTATTGCCCCTATTTAATCTGTCATCCTGAAACATTAATTATCGAAATCTCAGCAATCACATGTTTATCTTTATCTGCTTTCCTGTAATTTACTTTTCTGCATTTTAATTACCTGCCTTTGGTTTAAAACCCCCAAACCTACCTACTTTGTCTCATCCTAAATATCTCCTACCGAAAGCACCAGCTTTAATCTCCCACACGTTTGGATTCATAGAACGATCTTAGGTCATACTTACCACTTGCTAACCAGAGTAGGTAGTACGTATTATTTAAGCCCCGCAAAATATAAATTTTAAAACCCCTGCTGCGCCCGCATCACCATCAGGAATCGCAACGACACTGAACCGACGGTTGCGGGTGCAACAAGTTTTTGGCGCCGCTGCCGGGGAATCACAAACGTACGATTCAAAGCCGCCTTAAGCAGTAATATTTAGGAGACCCTTCCGATTGAAATCTTTTTAGAAATCTTTCGAAAGTTAAATTAAGTAATTAGTATTAATTAAGTATTATTTAGTAGGATAACTTAAAAAAAAAAAAAAAATTTGATGACAACTCGAAAATCCAATTCTTACCTCACTTCAATGGATGATACGGAATTCTTCGATTACTTAGAAAAAGAATTAGGATCTGATTTCTTTTCACCTTCTTCCTCTAAAACTAAGGAAACCTCCAATACCCAAGAAGAATATAGGACCTCACTTTCAATTCAAAAACATTGCCTGGATTTTGATGACACGGACCAGTTACCTGACCTTGCATCATCTCCAGAAGATCACTCGCCAACTTTACACCTACCTGATTTACCAAATTCTTCCCACTTCGATTATTATCCCGAAGATAATTCTGAAGAAAAACCTCCGAAGTCTTGTGACTTAATCACCCTCATTCCTGAAACATCGGTGTATTCTCAAACTACGCCCGATTCTCGAAATTACGGCATCTTTCCATTCATTTCACACAACCACCAATACACCATTTACCGAGTGGTGGACAAGGTTCCATCAGTCGAGTCGGAACAACCTTGTTTTGAAGAACGCCACCTCGGTGCTTCTTTCAATCCTTCCCATAGGGTAGATGTCTATAAAGCATTCGTCAGGCACTTAACCTATGCCGACCTCCCGTATTCCTACGAACAACGAGAAACGATTGCCAAGTTAGAAAAACAAGTAGAATTCCTTCTTCGCCTGTCAAGTCATGAACGCGAATTTGCAATTCTAGTTGGCGACATAATGTGATGTAAGAATTAAAGAATATAATGCTCAGATCCAAAATAACATACTAGCTCTATAGCTAAATATATTCAGAAAATGTTGTATCTCAGATTGCAAGACAGTTACTCCGTTATTAAAGTTTGAAACCCAAATGATAAAGAAGGTCTAATAATAATGAAATTGGATCTAATGCAAAAGAGACATTAGGTAGAAAGAAAAGAAGAGAATGAAAGTATCTATGATGCACCTGACTTATAACCATGATGCACATAGCTTATAACTAAGATGTTGGATGACCACTGCCTGTCCACTGGCCACCGCTGAATGACCATGCACATGACTTTCTAACTATGATGCACCTCCTTGTCAACTTCTTATCTTCTTAACTAACAAAATTTCCCCCCTCTAGAACCACATACTTCTTTAAGTCGGAGCAACAGATCTTTAACATCACATTTGGTGGGCTACTAATTCAAAGGGATCAAACCAACCATTACACAAAGCTACATGTAAAACTCTATAAAAAGAATTGGCGTCATCATCGCTACAAGAGTGGGTAGAAAATTTTGCTTCACTGTTTTAGCATATACTTCCGACGGAACTTGTTTGTTGATCGCTCCGTAATAATTGATATCGTAGCTTAGCTGAAAAAGAAAATATTATAGATAATTTCATCTTTTACACATAAAAAGTTATGTAAGTCAAGTTATATTGACTGAAATACTTCATTGTGTGTATGTATGTAATATATATAACTGCTAGTGTGTGACTATTGTTGTTATTTCAGCGGCTGATTTGCAATTTGAAGCTCCACTTAAAGTTGTGTTATCCGGATCTTGTACTGAGGGTGAAAAACAAACGTGTCAATACGTTTGATGAGAATTTGAAGAAACTAGTATATGAAATGTTTGACGTAATGTATAAGTAAGTGTTCTTTGTTTATTTGCAGTTTTGTTAACTTGTTAATTGTAATTGCTTGTGGTTTATGTGTGAATTTTCAGTGATTAAGTGGTATAAAAGGCGATAATTTAGTTGCAAGTGTTAGTGATTGGAGTTTGAAGATGTTGTAGACTGTGATGTGCACTCAACATGTGCAAGTGTGATTATGTTATTGCAAGTAAATGGCAGGTGATGGTTTAATAAGTAATCTAGGCTTGTAGAATATTAATACTGTTGGAAATTACATGTAGCTAACTGAATTGGCATCATACTTAATGTATGGTGTTGTACAGTTTAACTTTAGATATTGCACATGATGACTAGTTTTGGTTAAATTTTGTGTGTTTGACTTGAATGGTCTCATATAACCACCCTAGTTATTCAGTTTGTGAGCATTTGGAAGTCTGATGCGTCTTTCTTGTCGGTGAGGTGCAAAATGTATTACTCGTACATACTTAGGACAGCAAAAGGCTGAATACAAGAGAAGTTTGATAAGGTCGATGAAGTGTACTTTTTTCCCTTGAAGTTGGTTACTCTATGTTCTGGGATTAAGTTACCTATAGTCAATATAAACTTGAAACAAATATATATGGAGCAAAGTTTTTTGTTCTTAACTCGGACCTTAATAGTGTCTCAGTCCCACCATATGACCTATTGTTTGTTTGGTCACTTAAAAAGTTCACAAGTGTTTTACATTTAATTTACATGTTCTAAACGAAAATATTTTTGTTGTACCTATCTTCTAATTTTTAAAAGTTCACCTTAGACCCCTTATGCCGTATAAACACCCACGATGGTCTCATTTTTTCCAGGATATTTTGCAAGAGCATCTAGTTTTCATATTGTATGCAAAAGGTTATCAACATGATAATCTATTCAAATTTTTGTACCGGTTAGCAGTAGATATGTACTTAGTTATTAACCAAATTTCTCCTGCCCAGGGCCAGTGGCTGCACAAACTTATTTCCTCGTTTCTTCCTGCCTCCTTTGGTTGCAACAACTGAGGAGGTAGATATACTATGTTTGGTTGCAACAACTTATGATATACTATGTTTTTTAATATATGATACAGTATGTCATATAGAGGTGATAAAACGGATGGGCCGGGTAACGACTTTATTTGGGTAATCTTCTAGTATGAGTCAAAACTGGTCTGGTTGATCCACGACCCTCTTTTTTTCTCTCTTTGAATATCAACATGATACTGGCTTTCTTAGTGATGCCGATTGATCATTTTAAAACACTAAACAAGCATTGGAACAGAAATATGAGGATAGGACAGGGCTGCCGAGGCCTGAAAGTGTAGATACCCGCAAAAGATGGAAGTCAGCTTCTGGATTTGGAAGATCTTGATTTGTGTGAGTGCATTGTGGTAATTAGTTTGCACTCGATTATTTCTTTCATATCCTCATTAATCTCCAAAGTGGTAGTATTTAGGATTGGAGAATAGTACACATTTTTGTAATGGTTTCGCTTGAATCTTACCGCCCAACCAAAAAACATTGATTAGTATTTCAAGTATGTATCTACTTCATATGTTTATAAAGACATTAAAAAGGTTGGTTTGGCAGAAAAGCGATGAAGATAAAATCAAAGTTGGTTCAAAGTTATGAGATGAAGATAAACCTTGTCCTAGCTAACGGTAGTGTTATCTAAGTTTTTTTTGTTTCATGTTAGTACATATTAAGGAAATGTCTTGCTAACATGATCAACTTTCTATCCACGAGACTCCCATATTGAATTGTATGCATTTGTTATGATTTATAATTTAGCCTGGGTATTCCTTTTGCCCAAAAAATTATATAAAATAAATTAAAGTTGGGAAATGATAAACCACTATAAAAGTTTTTTTGTTTTTTTTGTTTTTTTCCTTTTTTATCCTTCAATAGTAAATACCTCTTTTTCCTGATTTTACTCGTATTCCGGTTATTTTCTTTCTAATAGGGTTACAACTTACAAGTAGTTAACAATATATACACTTTGAAACCTATATTTATATGATATTGTACTCTAATAACATGGTTGCCTGGTTGAGAGAGGAACATATTGTGTCTCACTTACAAATTTGGTTACTTATAATTACATAGTTATGTCGACCTCTTTTTCCCCAAGGAAGTTTTACTATCGTTATTAGGGGAAAAGTTTGACTGTTTGTTTTTAATAATTAGAAAAACCACCGCTGCCTTGGAAGACGAAGGTTTAATACTACACATCCATATATGACTTACCATATCGTAATTTACTTTTAACAGTTGTGGGCATGTATTGTATACACCCATTTTTTAATGTATTGAACTTCATGATCCCAACACTCTTCCAAATGGCCACCCCCTACCACCCCTCTTAAATGTTAAGCCTCAATTTCAGTTATTTTCCTTCATGTTGTTATGGTTTTTATTTCTGTTACAATCATTTCTCTAAACAGCTTAGTATGACTATTATCAGAGCTAAAATGTTGTCTTTGGAGCTTCTGGCTAGGTTGATAGCGGAACATGCTCGGAAGCAGTGTTCATTTCTTGGGTTTTAAGTAACTGAAATTGTTATCAGCTGAATTATTGTGGATCATGGATGGCTATCATCAGATGGTTAATTTATTAGGTTTTTGTTGAACCTATATTACATTGACATTTTCTGAACACTTGACACTAGGACTCTATGCATATGGTGGTGAAAAGTGAAACTTATGTAGGTATTTTTGTCGTCTAGTATATGAAAAGTGGGTTGGTGTTGTTTAGATCACATGCACTCGTGACACCGTAATGTCCATTTTTAGGCACCACACTAGCACAACATCATTTTTACCACTAGTAATGATAACACTACGACCATTTTTTGCCCCATAGGTTCCACAACACCATTTGTTTTGAATTAAAACAAGGGAAATTATTTTTTTTATAAAAGAAATGGGATCCACACAACACCTCATTTGCACCCATTTTCCTCCACACAATGGCCCGCAACGACTCCACCCACTGCGGGCATATCACTGCGGGCATTGTGGGTGTTCTCAATCAAAATTGGGCCCCCAGAACGTCCAATTGCAAGTGGTCTTGGGTACATTCTCAATTGGAAGATGAAAATGTTGGATATTGTTATTTAGGTTGCGTTTAGTTCACAAAATTTTATTAAAATTGATGGAATTTGAATCTCACTTACATTTCACGAGGGTGTTATGTTCAAAATTGAATTGAGTTAGTCATAAATTCCTTTACTCGAAGGAATTCAATTTCCTTAATGAATAACAAATCAACCAAAAATATTTTACGAATAAAATGTAGCCTAGTTTTAGAGTCCTACACTGGTGACTCATTTGTCATTTTATAATATATCTTATTTGGAAATTTTAAATTAGTATAGAGTTGGATTTCCAAGTGGAAACTAATTAAAATTTTAAAAATCTTGATCGGTAGTGAATTAATCACAACTTGTACCAGACTCTTTTCGCGATATTACTATATTTTACATTAAGCTTTTCAAATTAAGAAAAAAAACTTTGTTAAATTTTAGAATATATTCTTTTTCTAACATCTAGATTTATAAATGAGATTGTGAAATTGAATACATCTTTTTATTCTAAAGCTGTTGTTCGGTTTGATGGATGTGTTTAAACATCCAGGTTGCGTTTAGTTGTGGAAAATTTTTCATAATTTTCCATCTCCAATTTTCTAAGAAATGAAAAGAGTTTTTGTTTTCAAGAAAAGTATTGAAAATTTAGAAAATGTGTTCAAAAGTAGTGTATTTTTTATTTTGGAAAAATGATGTTAGGAGAAGACATTTGAAAAAATTTAGAAAAGGGGAGGGAGATGTATAAAGGAAAAAGGTGGAAAACTTAAAAATGAGTTTTCCAACTTCAAGTTATATCATGGAAAAATGAGTTTTCCATTTTCTTTGAAAATTTTTCCGGAAAATACTCATTTTGAACGCGTTTTCTAATTTTCCACTTTTCTTAGAAAATTTTTCTGGAAAAGTGGTACACTTTTCTTCAACTAAACGCACCCTCAATATTTCAAAATTTACGAACCATTCTCTGATGTCATATTTTAACAAAGCTTATCTTTGTATACTTAGGCAGTTACCTCACATAACAATGATAAATTGTATATGTATCAGGTGGTTAGTTTTTGACTTTTGTCTCTTACTTATCTAAGAAAATTTTGTCTACCTTCAATGTAAAGAGAGAAGGAAAAATGGGGTTTATAATTTTATAAAGTATATCAAACTTTACACGTAATATTCAAATTTTGAAACGTTAATTTTGTGTTTGAGGTACATGATTAGATGTTTTTTCATAAGTTCCACGTACATAAATAGTAAGTTATAGAGTTATACAATACACATTTTCAAACTTGATTGCGTACACCATGAAACTATAAACTTAACAACTCTTAAAAGTTATTTCCAATATGTTTTAGAATCGTGAAAAAAGTCATCTGAATGAAAGATATGAAAAAGGAACGTTGTACCCATTTGAGTGTATGTGTTTGATTGTCATTATTTGATTCCCAATACAACAACTAAAGATATCACTCTTAGTTTCTCACTCATCCATTTCTATACCTTTTAGCTTTTGATCTAACATTGTAACGCATCATACATACTCTAATTAGATTAGATTCAAATGTAATTCGAAATGATAGTTACAGATCAAGTTTCTTTTGTTACGCATACATAAACATAAATAGTGGTTTGTCGTGTATAAATTATGAACGTTAAAATTTTATTTTCTAAATTAATTATTAATTATTATTATTATTATTATTTTCTTGAGTGAAGTCTTTGTTAAACAATAGACATTAGCTATTTTTTTTCTTGAAAATACAAAGAATATAAACAAATTTTAGGGTTTATGTCACCAAATAATAACGAAGTTTCATGAGTGTTCATTTAAAATCACTCATACTTTTTTTATCTCGATTTAATCACAAACTTTTACTAAGTGCTCTTTTAAAGTTACTCATACTTTTTTTCCTTTTGATTTAATCACTCTAACTTTTATTGAGTGTTCATATATTGTGAGCTTAATTTAATTTTGCAATTAAATTGTTGAAATGATTTTTTTTTTAATTAAAAAACTTGACATAATTTCTTTTGTAAATAAAAAGGTTGACATTCAATTATATTTATTTTATTAACGAAAGTCGAGTAAATAAATTCACTTTCATGATATGATATGGCTATTTTTTGAAGAAATAAAAAGCATTATATTATTAAATTCAAGTGTACGACATAACAAATTAAAGTAACGACTAATTAACGAGATGGAATAAGAAATTTCCGCGTCAATATTTTTACATAAATATAATATCCGTGCTAGCATTTTCATATATAAATAACTACTATCCATCTCAATGATATAAAAATCGGCATTGCAAAAATTGCCTAATTTTACAATATTTGAATATTATATAAGATTTGAATGGTTAAATGATGATAACAGAAATATGAGTGACTTTAGTTAAGCACTTGGTAAACTTAATTATTATTTGAACACTATATACGATTTGAGTGGTTAAATCAATTTGTATGAATAATTGTGAAACTTGATCCACCCTAAATTTTAATATCATCTTTCTTTTTTATCATTTCATATTATAAAAGTTTTTGACTCCGTATTACGTATGAAATCTACTTGTCGTGGCCTCTTCCATTATACATTTACTTCACTCCGATCGTTCATTTCTCCTTCTTACGCTTCTCCGGCGAAGCGGTTTTTCCTCTCTGTCTGACATGTATACTACCTCCATATCCACAGAGAGGAACAACATTTAGATACATCATAAACCGCATTCCATCATTCGCCCTGCTTTTATCTCCGTTATTTGACCTAATAATCATTCCTACCTGCTTCGAGCCTTTCAATCGACAAGCTTTAAGGTATCCTTCTGTTCCCTTTTTCCATTTCATTTCTCAAATTAGGGTTTCCGGTTGCGTTTTGCTGTAATGTGCGTATTTCAGCTCGTCGATAAAACCCTAGATGTTTGTATCTCGAAATGACTTTTTCTAATAGGGTTTATCTCATTTACTCGGAAGTTGGGCTTATTTTTCAAATTAGTGTTTCAAGATATATGTAAAGTAAAAGGTTTAAGGTTAAATGTGAGATTATTGATAACTGTTGCTTTTGTTGTATTTTGAGCTGATTGTGTATGCATGTGTGGAAAGTTATATTTGTTGCGTATGTTTATGATATTTTTATCACTGATCGGAGGTTACAGGGTTATGTAAGGCACGTAATTTAGCTGTGGAAGGTCATTTTAGGGTTTTATATCTGAAGTATGATCTGCTATGTAGGTTGTTTGTGTTTCTGTTTTAGTCTTGAGAAAATGTGGGTTCAGCTCGGCTGCTGGTTTACTTTTGCTCACTGCAAAAGCATGTGCTATTTTGTTACGACTTTTAATGGTTAAGTCGCCTATGTTTTGTTCAAGCTTGAAATCATCCTACCTGATATTCCGTTTGTGTTGTGCCAGGTGAAGTATACCTGAGATACGTTCGCTGATATGGCTGCTGCTGCTGCAACTTCTGCTGGTCCTCGTTACGCACCTGAGGATCCGAGTCTTCCAAAACCATGGAGAGGTCTGGTTGATGGAAAAACAGGGTATCTTTACTTTTGGAATCCAGAGACTAATGTTACCCAATATCAGAGGCCCACAGGGCCTAAGGATCCTGATCCACCACAAAACCAGTCTTCAGTTGCACTAGATTCGGATGTTTCTTCTGAACAATGCCGTGATAATGGAGTCGTTGGTGATGATGATGTTAGACATGAAAGAAGTGGCAATGGTGGATCATATATTTCTTCTGAAACTAAAGGCTATGAGGTTCGTGTTCAATTTGTTCTTTGCTGTTGCTTTTCTCTATTAATGAATTATTTATACGTATTGTTTTCACATATTGCATCTGCATTTGCTATTTGTTTGAGATTGGTGGGTAAGATAATATAATCTACAAATGGATAATATATGATTATAGTTATAGTTTCTTATGTGGGCTGCCTTTCAAGTGTAGTTTTTGTAAATTATCTGTATCTGTTATGAAGTCTGCCTTTTTAGTGACTCATCTGTCAAAATTTCATAGCCATTAGATTTTATATATTTTTTCATCCGGCGCCATGAGTGGACTAATTGCAATATTTCTTGATATGATATAGATTTTTTATTTGGTTGGTTTGTCATCACTTTAAGCTTGTGAATGGCCTTATTGTGCAATCTTACAGTTTGAGGGTGATTTGTGTGGTATACACATGTGGGCTAATATTGAAAAGTGGAGGAAAGACTTACACTTTGTGTACATAACTGATAGAAAGATAGGTTGAGTCGTTAATTTTGATGTTGTTAGTTAAGGTATATTTATCCTGTTGTTTGAAAAGAAGTTTATGCTATAGGTCAACCTCTTCATATTAGTGAAACATGTATGGTTTTTCTATGTTTTTAATGTCTGTATTTTCTTTTGGCATTTTGTTTTCTTGACATATAATGTTATTGTTTAGACAAACTTATGTTTTAATCTTATGTCAGACTACAAAAAGTGAGTATGAACATGCATATGATACCCTAAAAGAAACAGTTGCTTCTGGACATGGAGGAACTCTTACTCAGACTCATGCACAATCAGTTGGATCTAGTTTATCTCCAGATGCTTATCGTCGTCGCCATGAGATAACTGTATCTGTAAGCATCATATACCCACATTATTGAATTAGAATTTATATCATGCAGTTTTTGGTAGCATGCATTATGGTTTTCTGGTCAAATTATCAATTTTCACTCTTCGTCGTTAATTTTACAATATGTATCTTTTTGTGGGGCATAGCAACAAGTGATTGTTGTTATATTACTAACTTTGACAAATACTTTTTTATTTACATGGGGTAATTATTTCTTTACATGACATGAAAATCAATATTTCATGCATTTGCCAGTTATTTGGTTATTTATACGTGGTAGATATTATATTATATCATGCTTGCTCTTTTGATCTCTTCATTCTGTTTTCGTGTTGCTAATATGTGGTCTTACATCTTCAGGGAAACAATGTGCCCCCACCTTTTTCATCGTTTGAAGATACCGGTTTTCCTTCTGAGTTACTGCGAGAGGTATAGCCTCTTTTGTCCTTATGCAGCTCCTGATGGTCAGGATGATCTTGTTTAACTTTTGTAAGGGGAGTGGTTGCATACATTTTGGAGGACTCTTATACGGTGGACCAATTTTGAGTAAAGGGCTTTCCGAATCATCCATGGTTGTGGTGTTCCGATGGTGATGATTCAGTTTGCCCCTTGGTCCGGCTGAAGAAGAGGCCTCCTATGATCCCCAAAAGAAACCAAGTCAGATATTTTGAAGATGATACCTTTGCTTTTACAGGTACTTAAAGCTGGCTTCTCTGCCCCCACTCCAATTCAAGCACAATCATGGCCGATTGCTCTCCAAAGCCGCGACATAGTGGCGGTTGCAAAAACAGGTTCTGGAAAGACCTTGGGTTACTTGATTCCTGGATTCATTCATCTTAAGCGAACCCGCAAAAATCCTCAGTTGAGTCCAACTGTGTTGGTTTTGTCTCCTACAAGAGAATTGGCTACACAGATTCAAGATGAAGCCCACAAATTTGGAAAAGCAATCAATATATCTTGCACGGTATATATTATTTGCATGAATGTTTAAAACGAATTAGGTTTTTGTTGGTTTAAAATTTTGATTGCCTTCTTGTTGTAGTGTTTATATGGTGGAGCACCAAAAGGTCCCCAACTAAATGAGCTGGCCCGTGGCACAGACATTGTGGTTGCTACTCCTGGTCGTTTGAACGATATCCTTGAAATGAAAAAGGTCAGCCTTAGTGAGGTTACTTATTTGGTCTTGGATGAGGCGGACCGAATGTTGGATATGGGATTTGAACCGCAGATAAGGAAAATAGTTAATGCGGTTCCAGCTCGTCGCCAGACCCTTATGTACACTGCTACATGGCCAAAAGAGGTCCGCAAAATTGCTGCCGATTTACTGGTTAATCCAGTTCAAGTCAATATTGGAAATATAAATGAGCTTGTTGCCAATAAATCCATTACACAGGTATGATTTTAAGAAATTTATAACCTTTGCTGTTCCAGCCAGTTGTCAAACCTGTACGCATATTGATTCTTGATGGCAAACTAATCACCTTCTAAATTTTCTTCAACCTTGTTAATCACGCTATTCCATGTTTGTCTGTTTCCTGATGTCGATTCATTTTTCGTTGTTGGGGGACAAGCCTTTGAATACTCTGTTCTTCTTTTGGTGGATGTAACTATATTTGGTGGTTTTGATGTACATTGCAGCATGTTGAGGTTTTGACTTACCAGGAGAAACACCGAAGACTGGAGCAGATAATAAGATCTCAAACACCAGGATCGAAGATAATTATCTTTTGTTCAACTAAAAAGATGTGTGATCAGCTGGCTCGTAATTTGACACGCCAATTTGGTGCTGCTGCTATTCATGGAGACAAATCTCAGGGTGAAAGAGATCATGTGCTGAGTCAGTTTCGGACAGGCAGTTGTCCTGTGCTAGTAGCAACTGATGTTGCTGCTCGTGGACTGGATGTCAAAGATATCAGGTTTGTGATGGTTTCATATATTCTTGCATGTAAGAGTATTATAGAGGGTTTGATGTCAATGTTGTATTTATCAAAAGGGTGGTGGTGAACTATGATTTCCCAACGGGAGTGGAGGATTATGTACATCGCATTGGAAGAACTGGTAGGGCAGGTGCTACAGGTGAGGCTTATACGTTTTTTGGCGATCAAGATGCAAAACATGCTTCCGATCTTTTGAAGATTTTAGAAGGAGCAAATCAGCGTGTCCCTCCAGAACTCCGTGACATGGCTTCACGTAGTGGTGGAATGGGTGGGAGATCTAGACGATGGAGCTCTGATGGTGGTTCTAGTTATGGTGGTCGTGATGGTGGTTCTAGTTATGGTGGAAGAGGTAGTAGCGTTGGAGGTCGTGGCAGGTATGATAGCAACAAAAAAATTAGTGTCAAATCTTGATTAGTTAAAATCTTACTTGCAGTGACAGATAAAAATTAAAACTTGATTGCAGTGACAGAGATTCAGGTGGCGGGTATCAGGCTAAGAGCTTTCATGACAGCATGGGAAGTGCTCGGGGTAGAAGCCCACCCAACAATGGCGGTTCAGGATGGGGTGCAGACCGTAATCGTAGCCGGAGCCCGGAAAGATTTGGTACTGGTCCACCTGTACGCAGCTTTCACCAGGCAATGATGGAGCAATCCCGGGGCCCACCAGCAACCTGAAATCCCTTGAGGTCACCACCTATGAGGATGAGGAAGAAGGTGGGGCATTATAAGGGGGCTGTTGTTCTTTTTATCCTTTTCTGTGGTGAATGTGAAAGTGTAATTGGAAATAGATGTGTTTATTTGGTGGTCTAATTAAGAAGTCGCTGATAGTGTGATGACTCACTTAGATGTGTCTAGCTATATATTTTGTTTTGGGAGTTACTTCTAACATAGGAAGGGTTGTGCTTTTGTTATTTTGGATGGCTTGTGTGTAAAGCTTGGTATGCTCTTGTAGCTGGATACTTGGATATATGCAATGCTAAGGTCTTCTCTTCCAAATCTTTTGCATTTATATACTTTATTGTGTACAAGTTGCTCTTTTATTTTCTAAACAGAAAGTGTGATTGAAGACGAGAAATATAGGGAGATATGCAATGTATTCTTGCATAACTATGTTGCTTGTAGGAGTCAATTTGTCTTCGGCTTCGGCTTTATCTGCTTTGCTCTTGAATACAGGAAGACTCCAGCAAGTGCCAAACCAGTTCCTGAAAGTGAAAACGAATCAGTTTCATCAAAGATCTTATACAATATAAACTTGGAATAACAAATTGTATATGCATTATAGAAGCTATTTTACCAAGTGAGTTGATGGGAGAAACTGGCGTTTGGAAGAAAATAACAGACGACACAATGACTACAACTCGCTTCACACAGTTACCCACTGCATGCGTTACTGGTGATACCATTCCGAGTATCATATATGAAACCTGTCTCTCCAAATTGTCAGGATTAATCCTTATATAAATATAAAACCCTGACAAACTCTATCATTGTATGTTTTGCAACAATGTTAATATGTAAACCTTTTGTACCTGTTGATAACTATGGAAGCAGATGCCAGCTAGGACAGATCGCACACATAGATCTTGCACATTTACACCTTGACTCGCCTAATAGAAAAAGGTTCAAAAAAAATCTTGATTTTAAGACACCTAGCAGGTTAGCAGTTTAAAATATGGTTATTGAATTAATACTTGTATGACTGCACTTACAGCAAACTGCAGATAGTCCGGACTAAACTTGAAGCCTTCAAATAAGAATGCAAAAGGGATCAAGAGGATAAAAGAGATAATTGTCATCATGGAGAAGAGATTGATATTGTCCAGTGCTTCCTGTCCAGGTTAATCAAATGATCAATTTTATCATTATAATAAGAATTTTTTTAAAAAACTCGGGAGTTTTGATGAATGACTAATTACCTCTTTCCTGACCATAAACTTTTTGCTAAGTACATTACGTGATTGGTTGGTAAAATTGGAAGCCATTGCACTGCCAAAACCGATCCTGTATATGTTCATAGTATACATGCCACAATCAGGTCTGATTGTAGATATCTTTGAAAAAATTTGGACTACAAAGTTCGATTTCAAACCAGTTAAATGAAGCCTCGGTGAAAGATGCCAATGCCACACCACCCACAATCGGTACAAGAGATGATATGACCCATGCCGTCGGTCTCTATGCACATATATATACCACAAGTGAGAATCAAAAACTATACTTTTTAAAAATCTAATACGAATCTTGTTGAACATAGTCCGAGTAGTTGTAAACATCCATTACTGACCTCAGAAAGCAGCAGAACAGAGAAAAGAACGGTGAAAAATGGCTCCATTGCTTTAATTGTGTGAGTGAATGAAACTGCAACTCTTCCCAGACTTATATTAGTCAAAAGGTTGCCCATAGTGTGTGCCACTGCCAACATCGCAATTGGTACAATCTGACATAGAAGTATTTAAAAGTTAGAAACAGAGGGAAGAAACAAACGTTATAATGCATGAAATAGTACAAGCACCTGTGATTTATAAATCTTTGGTCTTGGATGAAGTTTGAGTGCCCACATAATCAAAATCATCAGAGTACCACACCCAAACTGAAACGTTGTAACTGTTGTTGGGTACGGGAATACCTTGAGAACCTGTAACACATGAAATCAACCTGTTCATAGTAATCTCCCTCTCCTTTAGTCATATGATGCTGTCCCATTTTATATGTATTTTCAACTTAATCTTAATAACTTTTTTACCAATTTGTGTCTAAATCTTATTTTTTTACAAATTAGGAAACTGTATTTATTTATGGCCATTTATTTATTTATTTATATTCCCTTAAAGAACGGCGAACCTATAACCTATCCCACCTATTGTGTACAATCGAAAACAGAAAAATGTTTTTAATGGTAATTCATATGCGACTTCTGCTTTTATAATAGCTAGTGCATTCTCAGGTTAAACACTGGATCCTGTAGGCAACTACTGATGTTTATAACAAAATGAGAAACTGGCAAATGAGAGGTGGACAAAACCTGCTTGTTGAAGATGTTGAAGTAGATGTTTAATAAGTACCAAACTCCAAACATGACTGCCAGTTGTACAGTCCGGCCAACTTTAGCCGGATTTGTAGACTCATTGGAGCTTTCAGGAGCAGAAGCAGCAGCCCTGACAACCTCCAAATCATTGTGAATTCGTTTCGGGTTCAAGAAGGAGTATTTATATAAAATTGAGTGAGCGCGAAAAGAGAGCCCTGGAGTATCTGAATACGAGCTTTTACCGCTGTTACTGTTTAATAAATGGATTGATGAACAATAACATTGTGAAAATGGTATGATTCTGGGTATGGTATTCTGATTGATGTGTTTTAGAGGTTTTGGATTAAGAGTTGAGCTAGAGAGAGCTAGTGCATAACTCTCCATTGCTTGTTTGTGGAAGAAAATGAGGGATTTTGATTTTGTATATGTGGGCTGGATATTACTAAGATTTTAATTGTGGCATACTTTGCATGGACATATAAATCCATCCATTTATTTGATTTATATGTCAATAAGGTGGGGACATAGAAGTGGACTTGTTACACACTATGAGACGTTTATAGCTAAATTAAACTTGATATGATATTTTTACAAACAAAAACAAATTAATAAAATATGATTGATGCATAACTGCATATATTTTTAGTCATACATTTTTTTTCAAATAATCGTTTTCTTATATAAATGTTGTCGTATTATATATTATATATATGAATATGAGTATGAACTGAAACGGAATTCTTGCATCTCAAATGTACACACTAGGATTTTACATTAAAATAGTGTAAAATGAAAATCTTTTTAGTATATGCCTACAATAATTTTTTTTTTTTTGTAACTCTCGTATACAAACTAAATTGTTATAAATTATTAGAATACATCATATCATATAACAATATGTATATGCAAAATTAAAAATTTCCTAGGAAAATTTAATTGCACAACCATGTTGTTTGTAGTACAAATCAATCATTATTTAAGAGGTAAATTTTTACCCTTTACAAAAAAGTACAAATCAATCAGTCTTCGGCTTTGGCTTTATCCGCTTTACTCTTGAATACAGGAAGACACCGGCAAGTGCCAAACTAGTACCTGAAATTCAAAACGACCCGTTACCATAAACATCTTATAGATAGATGGATGCAATAACAAATTGTATAAGTGGTAAAAAATCCGTTTTACCAAAGGAGTTGATGGGTGAAACTGGTGTTTTGAAAAAGATAACAGACGACACAATGTCTACTACTCGTTTCAGACAGTTCCCGACTGCATGCGTCACTGGTGATACCTTTTCTAGTATCATATATGACACCTGAGATAATCAAATAGTAAATACTCATCAGATACAGAACATATAATATCAGTGGAAGATTTGCCATAATGTTTAATACCTGTTGATAACTATGGAAGCAGAAACCAGCTAAAACAGATCTCACACACAGCTCTCGTACGTTTACACCTTGACTCGCCTAAGGGAAATAGGTTAGCACTTGAAAGTAAGCTAACTGAATTAATACTTTTGTATGACCATACTCACAGCAGACTGCAGATGGTCTGGACTTATCTTGAAGCCTTCAAATAAGAATGCACAAGGGATCAAGAAAATAAAGGAGATGATTGTCATTACTGAGAAAAGATTGATGTTGTCGAGAGCTTCCTGTCCAGGTCAGCTTGTTAATTAAACGTTCGATTTTACCATATAAGGAATTACACAAGGATTGGTGAATGACTGATTACCTCTTCCCTTGCCATAAACTTTTTGCTAAGTACATTACGTGTTTGGTTGGTAACATTGGAACTTTGGAAGCCATTGCACTCCCAAAACCAATCCTGTATTTTCTCAAAGTATAAATGAAATTGTAAATACTCTAAAAGTTATGGATTTCAAAATTTGATTTCAAACCAGTTAAATGAAGCCTCTGTGAAAGATGCCAATGCCACACCACCCACAATAGGTACAAGGGATGAAACAACCCATAATGTCGGTCTCTATTAATATACACATACAACAAGTGAGCATAACAAACAGTTCTTAGTGTGAATTTATTCCCAGAAATAGTGAATAGCAATTACTGACTGCACAAAGTAGCAGGGTAGTGAAGAGAACGGTGAAAAACGGCTCCATGGCTTAAATTGTGTGAGTGAAAGAAACTGAAACTCTTCCTATACTTATATTAGTCAAAAGGTTTCCCATCGTATGTGCCACCGTCAACGTTAGGACCGGCACGATCTGACATAGAAGCATTTGAAAATTAGGTACAAAGGGAAACAGTAAGCGTTATTTATAATGCCAAGAACTAGTATAAGCACCTGTGATTTATAAATCTTTGGTCTTGGATGAAGTTGAAATGCCCACATAATCAAAATCATGAAAGTACCACACCCAAGTTGGAATGTTGTAACTGTTGTTGGGTATGGAAAAACCTTGAGAACCTGCAGGAAATGAATTCTGTTGTTCATATATAGTTATCTCCCACAATCATATTGAACATCAACCTAATGGTACATATTTGAATTAATTTTTTATACTGGTAGTATTTACTCTGGTTAAAAGCTTGATTATGCATAATGTCTAGCAAAAAGAGAAAGTAGCACATGAGAGAGGTCAATTAGTAAACCTGTTTGTTGAGGATGTTGAAGTAGATATTCAGAAGGTACCAAGCTCCGAACATGACTACCAGTTGCATAGTTGAGCCAAATTTAGCCGGATTCGCAAACTCGTTGGAGCTTTCAGGAGCAAAAGCAGTAGCCCTAACAGCCTCCAAATCATTGTGAGTTCGTTTCGGGTACAAGAAGGGAGAGTTATTCAAGATTGAATGAGTGCGAAAAGAGTGCCTTGAATATGTGTTTTCATACTTGTTACTGCTTACTGCAAGATATGACGAAAAATGTGGTAGTATGATTTTGTGTATGGAATTTGGATTGATATGTTTTATGGGTTTTGGATCAAAAGTGTAACCAGAAAGAGCTAATGCATAACTCTCCATTTGCTTCTTTGTATAAGCAAATGAGAGATTTTGATTGTTTGCATGGCATATAATATAAATTCACTAATTTATATGTCAATAAAGTGGGCACATTTAAGTAGACTACTTACACTATTATATCTATACAGATAGTTATACTTATAGTTATTATTATATTATATTATTATTATTAGTAATGATTAATGACACTACATAATCATAATAATAATTATTATAAAGGCTACAAAACATTAGACATAGTTGTTATAGTCAAGATGACGCTGCAATCTAAATTTAAAAATATTCGGTTGGGTCACTATTTGTTAACCGAAATCAAGCAAAAAAGACGGGATGACACCAATCAACAAGTATATCCAATTGAACATTTTTAAGGTTTGGTAATTCAGATAAATATTATTCCTAAAAGAAAATGAGTAATCATATGTAACCGCATATATTTTTGGTAAGCGGAAAATTCAAATATGACTGTTAAATTCAAAGCTTTATAATTATAAATGTAGTTGGTAACCATGTGATATCCAACAAACCATCAAATTTACACGACACATATTCTTTAAAAAAACGTTTTAATTAATGCAGTCGTTATAATGATGGATCAAAACTCAATGTAAGTTAAGGAATTTATGTAACAGAAATATTAAGCTGCACTTTGTATATCTGCTACTCCGTATCTTTTTTTTAATCTTCTAATTAATATTTCTATAAAATAAACGTGGTCATCTTTTTGTGATAACAACTATTTATTAATTATTCAAAGACTCCAGTTCCTTCTGTTATTCAACAAAATAATAATAATATAACTTTTGAGCACATCCTCTGAGGAAGCTTTTTTTGTCCAATATTTCAGATGTCAAACTACCAATTTTTTTGGCTTTTTGTTATCTTTTTTTTTTTTTTTTATCTTTTAATTTTTGGGAATGACATGATACATGAATATGTTAACTTCACACTTCACAAACGTAACTGATAGTACAATGTGCAACACACAAAACACGTGCAATGCACGTGAGTGATTGTAGGGACTAATAAATAAGTTGGACATGTGGTTGCTATCTTATTAGTCTTTTGGTCCCCAATGTGCAATTTTTGAGCCTTTGATGGCAGATGACTTGTGTGTGGACACCCTTCCACTTTTAGATTTACACATTTTATTACTCATCTTGTAATTAACTAATCAACATTCTTTTCATGCAAATTATATTTCTGTAACAAAATAGGACAAAAACTTAATGTACCAACACTTATAGGACAATTATAAACATGTAGTTTAAGAAATTAATTATTACATTATACTCTACTTTTTAGTAAGTGTAATGTTTTATATTTAACTTTTTGATTATGTGCTTTGCATTACTTACTTCGTGTTCACTAATCCGTCAATGCATCAAAATATACAGTATAAATTTAGTGAATCATAACCGCTTATTTTTGGAAGAGTTGACGATTAAACTGAGACGATAAGAAAATAAAAACCCGTGAACTATTATAAATTTGAAACGGATAGGATAGACTTTACACAACACATATTGGGCTCCAAGAACTTTGGTCGTGGGCTGATAAGGTGAAATGTGGGAACGATCCGTAGCCTGTAGCCATCAAGCCCAATCATTATCGGCTCTGTTTTTCCTTGATAACAACAATCGATTAATCATGCAATGAGTCATCTCGATCGCTTGGTTATTGTACACGTGCACATTATTGTCAGAATGTATATTTAATGCCACATAAAATTTAACAAAACACCTCGAAATTTCTCCGATCTAATAATAGTCGGTTCGTTGGTCCTATATTGTTGTCGGGTAACATGCAACTTTTATGAATTATATGGATTCATAGATCGAGCTGGGCTGGGTGCCGTCCAACTGTTTGTTTTAATTCCTCTGTGAGGTACAATCACTCTCAATATGCCATCTTTATATAGTTCATTTCCTTATGTTTTGCATGCAAATTATCATTAGTTAGGGGTATTTGCTGTAATATATGTTCCTATAATTTTACGTATTTCTATTTGATGTTATCATGTTATGTAGCTTGGTTCCTTTTTGGAATTTAGATATTGCAATTGAATGTGGGTTGATGTTATCCTGAAGCTTATATTAGGATCAGATGAAATTTTCGATTTTTCGGCATGTGAGTCCTTTACATGGACCTAGGGGTCCTAAATCCTTATGTGTATAGAACCGTATTTATGAGTAACAATTATATAAAAAGGTTTTAACTTGTGATTATGGTCCCTTGTATACATAGTTTACATTGGCTGTTTATAAATGTGAGGTTTTTATACACAGTTTTAAGTATTTGCAACGTATTATCATGTGATTTCTATAGGATGGAGTTTACATTGGCTAGTGAGAGTACTAGTCTGAGTTACTGGTTGAGATGGGAGTTCTTTCTCTGTTTGTTGTCAGTATTTACCTCCGTGATTATAGCGTCGTTCCTGATACGGAAGTATGAAGGTTGGGATAACACAGAAAGGGCTTTTTCTGTGCATGATGGTGAAGCATGGATGCCATGTTTAAAAGGACTAAGCCCTATTTGGTTACTGGTGTTTCGAATCATTGCGACTTGTTTGCTTTTAGCCGCTTCCATTGCTGACGTTGCTACTCATGGAACCAACTTATTTTACTACTATACTCAGTAAGCCATCTGTTGTATACAAAGTAACTAAATGTAGCACTTAATTTCATGATTTCAAATCCATTTACATTCAAATGGTTTGGTTCGGGTTAGTTTTATCTTTAACGGGTCTACTAAGACAAGTCTGAAAAAAATAACTTGAAATTAAAACGGGTCGTGCGGGTCATATCACATATGGGTTGAAACTCACCTAAAGTATTTCATTTATTTTTAACCTCCTAGTTTGATTTATTCAAAGATATTATATACTTTATTACGTTATCTATTTTTTAAGCTCTTATAAATAATAAAGACAACAGATATTAGTGAGTCAACCTGCCTGACCCGTTTTGATGTGCATTAGAAATGATCCGATTAAGCACGCTGCCTGACCCGCCCATATTTCCACCACTAGTTGCCAACCTTTGATTTGTGTGGTAGGTTTTTGAATTACTATTCAGTTTATTTTTCTAACTGTAAGTTTTGATGTGTTTGTCTTCTGGATAGGTGGACTTTGATTTTAACAATCATCTATTTTCTGGTATATTTCGTTTCTGTTTTGAAGTTTTCATTTCTTTCTATATTTCCATCAATCATTCACATTCAAACGCACCATTTCTCCTGCAAGTGTTTGAGTGTTCATATTCACTAAAATTGATATTATTCTATACATTCAGTTTGGGTCGCTGTTATCTGCTTGTGGATGTTTCCGCAAACACGAGATATGCAACACTCTTAGAAAAGAACCCGATACCGATACAGAGAAAGGAATTTATGCGCCTCTCACTCATGCAGGGGCGGATAAGGCAGTAAATCAGCTGGGAGATTGTTATTTCTCGCAAACAGGTGCTGTTTGGGGCTACGTATTTCAAACTGTTTATCAGGTAGTTTAACAGTCAACCCCTCATATAATTCGCAAATATCACCCATTTTTGCTTATAATCATTTTATGTATTTATTGTACACAGATGACTGCTGGAGCAGTGATGTTGACTGATGGTGTTTATTGGCTTGTAATCTTCCCATTTCTTACCATTACAGACTATGAAATGAGTTTTGTGAGTCATTACACATTCGGGTTTATGAACGAGTATTATGAGAATGATAGTTTATCTTATTTGAGTATTTTTTTCTTATTCTTATATTAGTTGACGGTTGTCGTACATTCACTAAATATAGTTTTGCTGCTAGGAGACACAGCCATGAATAGCTTGGTAACTTTTTTATCTATGAATTTTTATAATGTTTTTGAGTAGATTGAGGCATTGAGCTTCGAAAATGATAATAAACCCTTGTTTCAGCGCTTTCCCTGGTTCAGAATTTCATATTTCATCTTGTTCACGGCGTTATACGTGATCTTCGAGTGGATTGTTCATACCATTGTGGAAACCTGGTATGTTTATTGTTAGAAGTTACAAATTTAGACTCCTTTACTCATGAATGAGTTGATTTGTGTTGCATTATCTCTGACTGGTCAAATATATAAAATCCAAAAAAAAAAGGTGAAAGGGGAATAGGTCAGACGGGTTGAAAGTCACCAAAAGTGAACCACCTAACTTGATTTATCTAAAATTAGATCATTGTAGCAATAAGGTACCTTCTACAATCCTGTTTAACACTTTGATAGTTTGTAATAGGAGCAACCCTTTTTTACCTGTACTATAAATTACCTGTTGTGGCCCGAGATATATTGAATTGTCACCCAACCCACCAATTTTTCCACCCTTATTTGTTGTTTAGACTTATTTTGCATTTCATACACAACATTTCACTAGCTTATCCTCTCTTTCTCTTCGTTTCAGGTGGCCATACCCATTCCTTGATGTATCAGTAGAATTTGCTCCAATGTGGTAAGTTTGCTCAAACATCTACACTTCAGTATGAGACATCAAAAGACGGTATCAGATTATGCACATGTCTTACTAAATATTTCACAATCCAGTTATAGCCTTACATTCTGAAGTTCACTTTGCTTATTAAGTTCTCGTATGGCCGAAAAACCCCCATTTACATATGAAGTTAAAAGCATTCGAGGGTCACTTCTAAAGGGTTGCAGTTTCGACCCATAACCCATTTGCTCGTAAATGGGTTGATCCTGGTCATGTTTCATCTCCAACACGTCCAATGTGTCAAAAGCACTAATAGTGTATCCTTAATGCATCCCAAATCATTTTACAATCTAATTGGAACTCAGTGTCCATCGAGTCTTGACCCTTAACACAAGTCTAGTTAAACATGTTTGTATGGTTTTGTCCCTGATTATTACGCTTGTTTGAAATGGTGTGCAGGTACTGGGTGGTTGCAGTATTGCATGTTCCATGCTATGCTACATTTGCGCTCATTGTGAAAGCAAAGTACACTATATTGTCTCGGTGGTTTCCTGAGTCGTATCAATGTTTGAGATGACATGTAGATAGAAAAACAAAATGCTAACAACGAGCAAGAGGTGGGGTTGTCCTACAATAATGCATCCTAATTTCATATTTGTAGGAACGCCCACCTAGTATTCTTTTGAAATTCAAAAAGTAGTCGGTCTCGTGTTCTTTTTATTGTTTTGTTTGAAGGGATCCAACGGCCAACAAATATAGATAAATTTTGTTAGAATTGTTGCCTTGTTGCTAGATTTGGATACTCAACTTGTTCTAATATACACCTCAGAATTTTGTATGTCTCAAATTACAACATGTCTTTGGCAAGACAATATGATTTGTTAATCATTTTGTGAACCTCAACATGAAATATGAGTGACAAGAAGTTTACTCCTATTAAACATCATATGTTAGTATTTTTATTTATGACACAAAATTCGCTTCATATGGTTGGTGTTACCTACTTCACAAAAACTTGTACAACTCATGACCACACCCTTTTGTTTTCAACCGATTGATCATATATGTTTGGCTTAATTTTACGATTCTAAATGCATATAAACAACATTATAATGTTATGTTGATGGCATAGTTGAGTGATTATACGTTCTTTCGAGCATTATATTGTTTGTTTTTCTATATTTTGCACGAAATTATTTTAATAGTTCAAACAAAATGAGTACATGGTTATTATTTGATTTTGATCAACAATAATAGTTCAAACAAAATGAGTACATGGTTATTATTTGATTTTGATCAACTATACTAAAAGAAAAAGTATTTCAATTTCAACAGTACTCGTAACCTGTCTGTCCACTAGCAAGGAGCATCAACGTCGTTCAAATCGTGTGTTCACAAATCAGTCACATATATTGATGAACGTGTGGGTCATACATGTGAGGTCAAGCATTTGCAATAGCAGTACCATTTGAGCTATCCGCGATTAATTTGATCATATGCTAGTAGACAATAGGAAATTTGATACTTCCAAAAGTCGGGTTATGCGTTATGCCATTGCCACGTTTAACAAGAAGTTAGATAAGCATGTAATGTAATTCAAGTTGAAAATAATTGGTCATTAATTGAAAACACCCACACCGGGAAAATATTCGATGGATTCATCGTTTGTCCTAAAATCGCAACTTCCCCGGTAGTTGACAACAACAATCCCATTTCCCGATTACATTCCCGGCCCCATCTTTTTGTTTTATTTTGTGTTGCACGCAATTCAAAACACAAACTAGTTAGAAATTAAATGTGAAAAGTTAAATTTTGTTATGGATTGTTAGTTACTACTAATCCATATTTGGAAACTATCCAAGAAAAACCGTTTCATTTTCAACAAATTAATTAAGTCGAATATTAAGTGTGGTTTAACATGAATCGAGATCATTTGTAACTTGATATAGTTATACTCCGTCCCAAATTATTTATACATTCTACTAACTTATTTGTCAAAAACAATTGTCCACTTCTAAAAATAAATACGCATTAATGATTAGATTTTCCATATTAACTTTAACTTTAAAAAAACTATACACACCTCAAATAAACATTTAATTAATGGTTTAACGTTAAAAACTGTCATTATACTAAGATGAAAACTACATTTAATGTGTTTTTCTTAATATGTGCATTTTCAACTTATTAACAAACTAGCAGTTGCCTTTTAGTGGGTTTATCGAAAACAATTTAGTGAAAAACCAATGATTGTGATTTAGTTCTACCTTGTGATTAAATTTCCAATAAATCGTTTTCATTGGTTTAAATTCTATATATTTAAGGTACATGGATGTAATATATACTAGCGTAATATCCGCGCTATGCTGAATACGATAGTTGTATATTATGTCTATTCTTCAATGACTATCCACTAAGATTATTGAATAACAATAGTATACTCGTATATAGAGTTGAGAATTCAAAATACGATGGTGAGAGTAATAATAATGAAAATGATATATTAATATAAAATAAAGATTACGTAAGTTAAATTTGGAAGTGTTTAATTTTAGTATTTTAATCAAAAGTTTTTGTATATCATTAAGGAAATACGTAGCATTGAGAGATGTAAGAAGGACAAATTTGTCATTTTAAATAATTTAAAAAAATTAAGTTTCAATAGTTGGACATACTTTATAAGTATTGTAGATATAAATCATTCCAACTATCTAGCAATAATTTGAATTATATATAAGTTAATGATCGTATAAGAGGTCGTATATATCTTTCTAGTGTTTGTAAATTGTTTCCATCTAGTTTATATATATGGAATCTTTTGACTTTCATATAATTGCTATATTAGTAAGTAGGGGTAAAATGGACATTTTGCTCTTTAAATTTTAAACTTATAAAAAAAATATGTAACCTCTTTACAAGGTGTATTGATATTGATAAATTGACACGGGTCAATTACTCCATAACTTTCAACCTAAAAAAAGGCTAAAATTATCATCTAAATTTAAAGTCAAAGTTACTTTTATTTTGGGATAACGATAATCTTAATGGTGTTCATCAATATAAGATGCCTAAATATTCGTAAACTTCAATGCATGTTCAAAACTTTAACCCTAAATTTATACTTAGTAAAGAAACTTTAACCATAAATTTATACTTCGTAAATTATTTGGCTGTATGAGATAAGCTTGCACGATTAACTTTCAACGAACTTTAGAATGTAGTAGTAGTAATATTGCTTAAAAAACTAATTGGCGATGAAAACATAATTATGTTGGAAATTTTTAAGGAGAATTCTAAGAGCTTCCATTAAGACCTTAAAATACGCATATAAATATGTATTTTAAATATATAATATATTTTTCTTTGCCTTTTTGCTTTTAACTTTAAAGATGTATGGTATAGTTGCATGTACGTACGTGTGAGTGTTTAAACAAAGTGGAAGCATGAAGGAAGAAGAACACCTAGGTTTTTTGTGAATTAAAATTATTGTACTAATCAATGTTTTTTTTGAATATTTTATATTTTATAATGAAACTTTGTATTTGGTTTTTCATTATTTTATTGTGTTTTTATTTGTTTGTTTCAATTTGTTAATTAATTATTCAAATTTCTAAAAAAAGAAAAATTAAAAAGTGCGTAATAACAATGTCTTTTACTCCTTCACTTTTCCAACAATGGTGTCACCCATTCGATTTCGTTAGGCCCCCGGGTTTCTTTGAAAAGTTTGGTGTTCCAGGTATAAAAAAAATATAAAAACCAACAAATTCTTGTTAACTTGATAAACAATTATACGTTGTGTTTAGCTTTTATTCGATCATCCATATAATTTAATCTCATGTACCGGAATATATATACATTTATCCACGGATTTTTACAAATAGACACACTTTCGGACTTGAATATACAATCTCACGATTGATGGGTTATCTCAATACCATTACTGGTAGTATAATTAAAAAACAACTCTTAAATTTTAAATCAGTTATATGTCGTTTTATGTAGAAATAACTTAACTTTCAGTTTGTAGTATATACATAAGATGAAAATTCAAAAGGGTCTTTGTTTATACAAAAAGACAATATATATTTCTCCAGAGTAAATTGACATGTCCAGATATAAAGATGCATGGAGGTTGTATTCGGTACTAGTGTTATCTGCCCGGAATAACTGTACGTACGTGCATCCCTAGCCTTCTTTTATCATCCCTTGTTTTTATTTTGCACGTATGATTGAGTCAATTAATAATAAATGCTATATACTTCAATTCCAATTTGTCTTCATAAATAGTGAAAATATATAATCAAACTTTTCAAATGGCAATTATTTTGATTTATTAGATGTATAATCAATCTTTTTTGATTTACGAGGTTCAATTTGGGAGTGGTACACTTGTAAAATTTAGTTATTGGTGACGTAAAATTTTTAAGCTTACTTTAATAGCTAGTTAAGTGTATTTAAACGGTGAGGTATGTGCATCACAAATATGAGTGATAACACTTGTAAATAAACAATATTTATTCACTAATTCACTTACCGAATTTAATTGACTGATGTCAAATTTGATGTCATCATGATACTAAACATACATAGGTTAAGTTCGTTATATCATTTGGACTTCTTTCTTATTTCTTATTTTGGACGCATAAAATTGTCTATTTGTAAAGCTCTTTCTATGGTTGCCATTATTAATATCGATCATATATATATATGGGTATATATCCCTTACGGTATACATTAACCATTACGGCCTTACATGATGGATGTGTATATTTCCCTTCTACAATGACATATTTAGCTTTTAATTTTAATGATTGTCAAGTTGGTAATCAACTAGTGACGGATCCGAAAATTAAAGTGACCAGCAGTAGTATTTTTTTCATAGTATTAAAATATATAATATATTTTATGAATACATACGATTTCTTAAGAAGAAAAAATTTTATTAGTAGATTTTAGATAAATAACATACAAAACGAGCTAATCATTTGTTAAACTGGTAGCACAACTCGTTTGAACCCATAGCACCGTTAATAAAATCAAATTTTTTTATTTAATTTACACTTACCTTATAAAACAAACTCGTAGTAAATGATACCCTTAACTTGTATATAGTTCCGCCCCTCATCATCTTTCCTCACATAACCAGGCATATACATTACAAATAAATTTTCATTAAAACAAGTAAATGTTAAATATATAAACTCGTATGCCATACCACTTGATACTAAAACAGAGTAAATTAAACATGTGCACTTCTTTCCTTCACCAACTATAAATACTATACGTATCCCATGTTAGGCTTCGATCTTCATCCTAGTCCGACCATGGAACCCCAAAAATTCACAATTGCTGTCGACTCCGATCACAAAGCAACCGAATTCCGGCTATTTTCCCTCTCATCGCCGCACATGCGAGCTTTCCACCTCGCATGGCTCTCTCTTTTCTCCTGCTTCTTCGCAACTTTCTCAATCCCTCCCCTGCTTCCCATCATCCGTGAAGACCTCAATCTTTCCCCATCCGATGTTGGCACGGCCGGTATAGCCGCTTTTGCGGGCTCCATCATTTCCCGTCTCACAATGGGCCCTGCCTGCGACCTCTTCGGTCCGCGTTTCGCCTCTGCCACCCTCTCACTCCTCACCGCTCCCATCCTCCTCTCGGCCGCATTCGTTTCTTCTCCGTTATCCTTCATTTTGCTTCGTTTCTTCGTTGGATTCTCACTAGCCAACTTTGTAGCTAACCAGTTCTGGATGAGCTCTATGTTCTCTGGCTGCACCGTTGGATTAGCCAACGGTGTAGCTGCTGGGTGGGCCAATGTTGGTTCTGGCCTCACCCAGTTAGTAATGCCAATTATTTTCTCTTTACTAAATAATAACTTCAATCTATCGCAGTCCGTCAGCTGGCGGGCTGCTTTTGTAGTACCTACCGTCTTTCAAGTTGTCATGGCACTTATGGTCCTGGCATATGGTCAAGATCTGCCAGACGGCAACTATAAAAAATCTAAAAATGTCGAAAAAGACTTGAAAGATAACGCGGTTGGAGTTTTCCTCAATGGGATCACAAATTATCGGGGTTGGGTTTTGGGGTTAACTTACGGATACTGCTTTGGAGTCGAACTCACAATAGATAACATAATAGCCGAATATTTTTACGATAGATTCGCAGTGAATATGGAGACGGCAGGGGTAATAGCCGCGAGTTTCGGGTTGGCAAATTGTGTGTCGCGGCCTGCGGGCGGTGTGGTTTCGGACAAGTTAGGAAAAAGGTTCGGAATGAAAGGGAGGTTGTGGGGGTTGTGGGTGGTGCAAACGGTGGCTGGGTTGTTGTGTTTATGGTTAGGTCGAGTTAACTCGTTGTGGGGTTCGATAACGGTGATGTGTGCCTTTTCGTTTTTTGTTCAGGCTGCGTCTGGCCTTACGTTTGGTGTCGTTCCATTTGTTTCCAAAAGGTACTCATATCTTATGCGACATAATAGCGTTCATATTAATATTGTAATTGTGGAATTAATGGTGTATTTATTACTAAATCTTTGAAAAATGAGACTTTTGGGATGTTATTTAATCCCTTACGGCCTTACTATTTCTGTAAAACATACCATATAAAATTAGCTAGACAAAATTATACACCATAATAACGAACTAAAAAGAAGTACCAATAGAAATGAGTAATATTAGTTGGGTACAAGTAGGGGTGTTCAAATGGATGAATCAGCTCAAAACCGATCCATATACATGAATCCAAATGGATTATGGTTTTCAAAATATGAATCCGATCTGTCCAAACAAATTCAAAAACCAAACCAATCCATCCGAATTACTATTTGGATGGATCGGTGTAGTTTTTGAATATCCATACACATATATAGATATTTATTATTATATCTACTAAAAATATGTTAGTTGTTATAATAAACTTATACCGAATGGATGGTTCCCATTTGAACCTCCCAGTATATATACATGTGCGTGTAATATAATAGTAAAACGCAAAATAAAACTATAAATTACTTACATAAGTAAACAATTATGTAAGCTATAAACTAACTATTATATTTGGCTATTTATAAAATATTAATAAGTTAGTAAACTATATTGTATGTGCATGTATACATATAATGAATGAAAATAAGTATTTATTTGTTATTTGGTTTTTATGGATAATCCGGTTTGTAATTTACTAACCAAAAATCAATCCGTGATCCAAAATAATGAGTTTGGTTTTGATCCGAACCAATCCAAAAATCCAATTATCCAAACCATATAGTCCAATCTAAATGATCCAATTAGATAATCCGGTTTTATCCGAACTATAAATAGCCCTAGGTACAAGTCGTGAGAATGGAACAAATAATTAATGGATGAATTATATATTCGTGATACTCGTGTATAATTAATGGAACAAATAATTTTAGCCCTCACTAAAATTGGTGTCTAAGAGCTTTTTTTAAAAGAAAAAAAACTTTAAATAAAGTTTAACTCCATTGAAGAAATGTTTTTAATTCTCTCAAATCTTAAAAAAATGTACAAGTTTTTTCAAGCTATAGATTCAATCACTTGAGATTTATCAAGTCCTCGGAAGCTCTCTCATACATATTATATTGCAAATAACTGATGAAAAATTTTTTGTTGTTGGAGTAAATTGTATTGTTTGTTTTGTAGACTAATATTGTCATTCAAAAAAAAATTAGAAAAGCTTTTGAAGAATATAGAAAATGCTTTATAAAATTGTTCATATGATGCTTGAAGTAGTCTTACTTAAAAGGGCTTAGTGTCTGGGAATGTATCAAACTTTCACCAAATCTCTATTGTGTGTGTATCTAACTTACAAAACTCAATATTAATGCACTCAACTTGTAAAAACCCTCATATTGATGTACTTTGATGATGTGTCACGCACATAGCATGCCACGTGGCACAAGGAGAGAGTGACATGTCATCAAAGTGCATCAATATAAGGGTTTTTACAAGTTGAGTACATTAATATTGAGTTTCGTAAGTTGAATACACACAATAGAAATTTGGTGAAAGTTTGATACATTCTCAGACACTAAGGCCTACTTAAAAAAAGCTTCAAAGGCAAAAAATAAATAAATAAATAAAAAGTGTACTTCAAGTGATTTTGTTAAGAGTTAGAGGTATTTTATTATGTGTTACATGTTATGACTCTATTTTATGCATATGGTTTTGATAATATTTGATAAAGTAAACACCAAAAGCATACCGACAGCGGAAAATAATATGGCAAATTTCATCACGACCATAAAAGTTAATCAATGATTATTGCTATTGCTAATGTCATAATCAACTCATTAACTCATGTCGATTTAAAAGCCATAAAGAAAATGGCAACTTTGCAAGTGGCTCTCTTCGCAAGTGTCCCTTATTCAACTACAACCACTTATTAATAAACTTTCCAAAAATGTTTTTGTTGTTGTGCAGATCAATGGGAGTGATATCAGGAATGACTGGAAGTGGAGGGACAGTTGGAGCAGTTGTAACACAACTGTTGTTGTTTTCAGGCTCAAACAAATTCCCAACTCATACTGGGATTTCGCTCATGGGCGTTATGATGCTTGTCTCTACTCTTTCGGTTACAACTATTTACTTCCCTCAATGGGGTGGCATGTTTTGCGGCCCTAACTCTGACAACCAAAGTTACCAATTACTTGCTTGAATCACACCAAAAAAGGTGAAGCACAAAAGGTCCGGCCGATAAGGAACGTTGAACTGTTAATGAACAACCGTATTGTTTTGTTAACAGGATACGTACGGTTGGATGAGATATGATACACTATGAAACGTTGTATGATTCGAATGTATGAAAGTGTAAAGTTTTGTGTTGTAGATGAGTGGTTGTTGAGATTGTAATACATAGAAGAACGAATGCGGCCTGGGGTTAAAGAATCAATATAGATAAATTCTTGGTCACATCAGATAATTTTAATATGAAGATTGTGTACTTACCATGATGATAAACAAAATTATGCCAAATACACTCAATTGTACAATGTGAATTGATGATGTATTTAAAAACAACCAAAAATAAAAATATATTCCGTTGCCGGGACTTGAACCCGGGTCTCTCGGGTGAGAGCCGAGTATCCTAACCAACTAGACTACAACGGAATTGTGATTAGTTTGTGTGGTAATTCATAAAAAACCATCCACAGAGCGTCATTGCACACTGGCAAATAGCCAAATAGCAAAAATCCTAAGTATGATGAATATTGTTGATTTTGACATGTAGGTTTTTTAATTTAAGTCCTTATCATACGGCATTGTGAATACTATATGAAAATTATAAGTTGCAAAGAATAAAAGTTTACTTGATAACAACCGATGTACATCCATCCCTAATTGTGAAGTGATTATGGCGGTTCAAATCATTGTCTATTAACTCGAACACTTTTAAAGAAAAGATGGTTCATCATTGTGACTTGGAGCTATGTATACCGGAGTAGTAGATAAAGAAAGGCACTTAACGTAATGGCAGTGATAGTTCCTAATTTCAACGTTACTACGTCATGTTATTGTACAAATCAGGTAATAATGTCAACTACCATTAAAGTGCCAATCAATACCTGAAACTGCAAATCTGCAATAGCGACATAAACTTAAGGGTCCAGTACTTTGTTGTGAGCCATAGGCTTCGGTACAAAATTCATATCGGTGCTCAAACAAAGTAATAATAAGAATACTATTAAAGCTTTAAGTGTGAGATCTCCGTGTTAACCAAGGATTCGAGTCCCAAGTAATTCAAAGTATGACTCTCAAAACTTCCAAGTACAAAACAACTCGAAAACTGTTCATTAACCATATCCCAGTTTCAACAACAAAAGAATAGCCGGCTGCTGAAAACAGTTGGCTTCTACACTGCTGTGCCTTGCAGCAACCACCTACCACCGACATAGTACATCATACATGGGGGTAGTCAACTGAAAATGTCAAAAGGGCGAATATGAAACACATTTTAGGTATAGTCGATCAACAATGACATTTAAATATTATAAGCAGATTCGATAGACAAATGAATGTACAACATTTTGAATAAGAGTAGAGCATGAGAACATCGTCGAAGCCCTGAAGTAACAATCAAATTTATCATCATAGTTATAGGTGTTTAAACAGACATTGACACATATACGAGAACTGACCAAACAATCATCCCTAAGTGGTAATCTAGAACTAAGTTTTCTCTTTGCAAACTAGAACCTTGAGATAAAATAGGACTGAGTAAGTGCTAAAGCAGCTTAATCTATGTTTAAGGTAGACTTGACGTACCATATATCTTGCTGTACAACTCTGACAATTTAGCCATCCCCAACAGAATCAGAACAAGGTTTACTCGTGTGATATGCAACTTAACTGGCATCATTACTTTCATCTGGTTCCATCTGTTCTTTGTTAAAGTCCTTTTGTTCAAGCTTTTCAGATTCTCCATCTCTAGATGTGGCAGGTTTTTGGGAATCAACTTTCGGGATTTCAACAGCAGGCCCATCAGAAGCATCTGGATATTTTTTAGAATTTGATACAGGACTTTCGCGGTTACTAGATTTTAGCCATGAAAACTGCAAGTTGTGACCGTTCCAGCATTTACCATTCACAAATGCTTTCTCAGCTGAATGCCTGGTTGTAAAATATACACTAGCTGATAATTTGGCCGTTCCAGGATCATTATTGCCATCAGTGGGCTCTAGATCATCTAGTTCCACCTTAGAAAGATCCCCAAATGGTGAGAAGTGTTCCTTCAGAACTGCAACCTGAAACAACCATTTATATTAACTTCACTAGTAGAGCATTAAAAATAACATGCATAACCACAATAACTTCATTGAATATAAGGGATCCAACAAAAAGCAAGAAAGACTTGAAATCTTAGGAGAAAGAGGCTTTACATTGGCAAGATCACTTGGCAGAGTTGATATGATCTTAAATGCAGTGGGACGGTTATCCAATTTAAACGGATTTGTGACAACTGGTGGACCAACAGGCACCAAAGGACGTAGTGATGGTTTCAAGACAGGTGGTTTTTGCAGTGCAATTACAGCCGTTGATTTAGAACTTTGTGGCACAGCAGTCTCCAAAGACTTCTTACCATTACCTATAACTTCAGCTCCTGGTGAAGATGAAATCATTTCAGGATCACTGGAACTCGATGGTACAGCTTTTGTAGAATCAGCTACAATTTCAAGTTTCTGTCTTTTAGCCACTAGCTCGGGTTCAATCTCTCCTTTTAGAGCCGTAGCCTGCAGACAAGGAATTTAATCAATTATAAAATGCTTATGAAATAATTCATAATGATCATGAAATGAGAGAAAATTGTATTACTTGTTTCTCAAGTTTGTCCAACTTGCGCCGAAAGTCATTCCTCTTTTGATCAAGCATTTCTTGCTTTTTGCGAAGTTCCTCCTTCAAAACCTCTAAATTCTCTAGCTTCTTTTGTGAAGGTGGAGGTGCTTTTGGGGTGTTGACGATCACAGGCTTTGGTTGATCAGAAGCAGGAGAGGCAATTGTGTCTTTATGTGATACTGATGAAACTGGCACGCCACGTTGAGGTATTGGTGTCGGGACAGTATAGCCGCTACTTGTTCCATTAACAGGAACACTATCACGATTAGCCCACCATAGTTTAATAAAGCGATTGCCCATCACAGCATCAGGCGCCATGAAAGCAGCCTCTGCTTCTTCTCTTTTAGAAAATTGGACAAAAGCTCGTTCGCTATTTAAAGGAATGTGAATATCAATAACTTCACCAAATTTATGAAAATGTGAAATCAGGGACTCCCTTTTGTTCTGTTGGAGAGGAACATTGTTCACAAATAATGTACACTGTGCCTTTTGATAAGGCTTACGGACACTCTTCCCGTTTCCACTTTGCATTTTTAGAGATGAAGTTTTATTGGGATGGGGAGCAACTTGAGCACTAATTGATGGATCCTGTCTTTCACTCGTTTCATTTTGGAGGATAGTTGAAGGACTTGCTTTAGAAACCACATTCTCTCTCATTTCCTTTCTGTTTTTTGTATTGCTAACTCTTCCCAAAGCAGCCCCACTACTCTTGACCACATGTTCATCCGAGCCATCAAGCAGACCGGCACGATGATCACCAGATGGGCATGGGTCCATCAAAGGTCCATTTTCCTTTACATTAGATTGAGTTATCGATTGCAGTGCAGGTGATGTTTGGGAATCATTGCCCCATAGAGGCTGATCGGGATCATAAAAGTCAGCACCAACATCGTTTAAGCTCTGCTCATTGCCACCCACACCACGTTTGTTACTTCTGCCATGCGGAGCTTTGCTGCTGAACATTGAATTTGTTGGGGCCCCAGAGGCAGGTAAAGGTCCCGACCCACCTGGTGCACCAGGCATATTGGCATTTTGAAGGGATACTGGGAGATTAAACTGTGAAAGGCTCTGTAAGTTGTAAAATAACCAAAGAAATAACAGCAATTTCAGATATGCACTTCGAAAAATATGATATGGAAAGACACAGTATGAAATGATAAACTAGAAAGACAGTATGTAAGCAACAACATAAGATGACTCTCAATCTTAATTTGTTACAGTTTTCGGTCTATATTTTTATCAAATATGTATATACATTATGTAAGTTTTTGTCATTCCCACTATACTGCATCGTAAATAATTTAAGTGCTGTCATCTCCTTTTTAGAGACTTCTACAATAATTGATATATTTCCTGAAGTGGAGATATCTTAAACAACACGCACTTGATTTATAAAGTCAAAAGAAAATTCCCCGTGAAATTAAGATGAAAGTATAACCATGAACCCCTTCAGTTATAAAACGCTAATAACAAGAAACATGGAGAGAATATGCTTATGAATATTATTTTTGGAATTCCAATTTGTCACTTACTAAACATAGTCACATTTCCAAATTCAATAAAGTAATATGTAAATGATGAAGCTTCAAGATCTGATACAACTATCACCTTCTTAAACAGTATAAGGCAGTCTATTTTGTCACAAATTAGTACTTATTGAGGTTATTCGTGGCACACTAACCAGGACATAACGATAAAGAAATACAAAAAAAAAAAAAAAGTAAATAAAAAATCATGTCCTTACTATTCTATTCAACATAGAGACATATCATATGCTGTTGATGCAGGCTAAGTACAGAAAACACGTTAATAGAAAGGAAAAAATAACATATACAAATTAAAGAGACCGTGATAATTGGCAGATTTCAGAATTAGGTGACACATGACAATGACCATGACAACCTTCCAACATCACAATTTAAAGAGACCATGACGAGGACCATGACAATTTGAGGCAGATTGCCACTCCCACTATCACAATTTATATACTTCAGTACAAATTTTTGTTAAAAAAAATGGTCCTAAATAATTCTATGCTTCTGCAACGATGTTCCGAGTGTTACAGTTTTTGTGTTTAGTTTGTGTATGTGTGTGTGAACAATTTATAATGACCTAATTACAGCCATTATCCATTGCATTCTCACTGAAAAGACCATGGGAACAGAACTCAAAAACATCATTTAAAACTTAGAACACCTGAAATGTGCCTAAAACAGACCACATCATACCTGAACATCTTCCACAACAATACGATTAACACCATGTTCCATTGGACACATGTCACCTCTTAGGCAAAAACCTTGTTCTTCGAAGTCTCTACACCGTTGACGAGCAAGTCCCATTCCCATGTTCATAGAAGGATTAATAGATCTATATGCTCCTTGTAACCCAAGGGGATGTAGCGTATCCAAACCACCATTTTGCATTCCTGGAACCAACCCATACGCACCCCAGGATGCACCATATGCATTTGAAACAGTTGTTAAACCCCTCCCAGCAAACAGACCAGGGGGTACGGGTCCCTGTTGAACTATCTGAGAAGCAATATCAACAGGGTTAAATCTAGAGTCACGTTGACTCCAATGACCAGAGTCCCTTCCTCTACCCCTGATTGGACCAGCATCCCCTCTAATTCTCTGGTTCAAATCCAAAGGTCCTTGAGAAGATTGTGTAAACCCAGGTCGTCTTTTGTCAAACTTGGAATCCATAGGGTTAAAACCGGAATTTCTGGATGTTTCACTGAACTGAGAACCTGATCCTCTGTAAATATGCCCATTTTCAAACGATTTGTTTGCCCTTCTATATGGTTTAGTAAATACTTGTTCCACAGTATCTCGCTCCTGTGATTGCGACCTTACATCATCTCTTCTACGATGCTTATGGTTGCGATCATCGTCATCATCATCACTGATTTCTTTTTCATCGGGATTGCTTTCAGATACGGAAGGTGACCGGCCTGATTCCTCGGCTGAAACCTTAGGCTCCATTGAGTGCTTCTGAGAATAAGCAGCTAAGGATACTTTATGCCTGATAAGTTCTGGTAGTGGATCAAACTGAAATATTCCTTACTTGGAAAAGGGTTGCTGCATAATCACTCAGATATTAAAAAAATAGCATCAAAGGTTAAAAACCATAAACATTAACCATATATAATTTCAGTAACCTCATGAAGTGAACTAACTTATATATGTAAAAACAGAGGATACAGCACGCAGTTCTATTGTAGGCATTGTTCATTGTTATTAGTAGATGAGAAAAACATGTAAAAGCTTGCAACCAGGGAACAGAAAGTAATTATAGGAAAGAACATGTTAGTATGTTACATCATATATAAGAGCTAGCTCAATGGAGGACATGACCATGGTGGTAGGAAAAGGAATGATACACTCAGAAACATGACCAATCTACTGGTTGTTCTATATTATTCACAAGTCAAAAGGTGACAACACAATTGATAGTTCACTTCAGAAGTGACATGCTATAAGAAAGCTATGCGCCTGGTGGAACCTTGAGAATGAGATATTTACTAGCAATAGGTACAAGAAGCAATAACTAAAATAAACATATGTGATTTATTTAGCATCAAGCCTTAAACTCCAATTTATTTAGCATCAAAACCTATACAATTTGAACTCCAATTGCTTGTCGCTAAAGAATCGATACAGCATTGATTCAAGAAATTTAAACTCAGCTTGACTAAAAAGTCGTACATGACACGCAACTATGGCGACGCTTCTAGAGACGATGTGATGAGCATTACAAGAACATATGGATATAGGATAAAATTTACAAAAGGGCGAAGAGATTGACGATGACACTAATAATAAGATAGCAATATAATGAATAAAATGCCAACAAATATGAAAGACTACTGCGCGATATTAAAAAAAGCCATCACAGTTTCAGGATCATTTCCGTAGCACTATTGCGAGACCTCAATGATTGGGGAAAATTATGGCAACTAAAAAAGTAATGTGTTATGTGTACGTACAATGTGCCAATAATGTGCAAGTTGAGGAGGACGTTAGGGATAATATTAGGGTCTTTAAACGAAGATAAAACATTTACAGAGCTAGGGTATTCATATCATCTCCATCAACGACATAAGAATGAAAACTTTGCATTAAGTGGAAGGTGTTTGGAATTTTGGATCAGAACAGATAGCCAAAACTGACATAAGGACTATTCTAGCGAACATCAAATGACATTTGTTATTCAACGTGCCAGCCTTGAAACCTTGATTGTATCACCTCTTTATCAGTCTCTAGCTCCAATTTCAGCATAACTAATCTATCGAACTTCATTGTTTTCTAAACGAACTATCTACCAAACAACTTTCACAACCTTAAAAATGAAATGAAACCTCACACACTCAATACACATCATGTATTTAGTAATTTAGAGGATAACACATAGAACAATCTGCATTCATACATTCGGTCTATAATATATAAATTGATCATACATAAACAAAAGGAATGATCTACAAATCATATTATGCAGCAATTTTAATCAATAGGATCAAATCAACAGATCGCATAGAGTACCACCAAATCAATTCACAATCATATATGATACACCGTTAGAATTATACATATATAACGAAAAACTAAAAGGATAAACTAACCTCGGTCTAACGATTTCCTTGAATTAGGGTTACGATTGTGTATGTGCAAAATATAAAATTAGCATTCTGAGCTCCGGTTGGTCTACAAAATGACGGAGCTTAGGTTTAAGTTGTGTACGTATACGTGTTGGTGTATATGTAATTATGTATATGTATATATCGTCTTCTCTCTCTAATTTCTGTAGTTTCTCTCTCTAGGATGCAGGAAAGGTTTTACAGATAGGAAACGAAGGAAGAAAAGGCTATGCGCTATGGTTTTAATTTACAACTCTGACCCTCGTACTTTACACTATGTACACTTCTCGTTTAGAATTTTGCAAAATCACTAATCACTAATTAGCATTACACATTTGACCATTCGTGCTTTGCAATGTGCCAAGATATTTTCACCACTATTTAAAATTGTACAATAAAAAGTCATACTAATAACATATATAAATGTAATTTCAAGTGTATATCTACTAATAGTTATGTTGGATAAAAATATATGAATTCACATCAAACCACTCCCAACTATTGCTTCTTCAGTTTTGTCAGCTCAGCATCACGTCCGTATACTCGAAATTGATGAAATATCATTAAAACATTGCCAACACTCCTTTCGTCAACTCAATTTCAGGGTCCACATTTACCAATATACCTATATTTATATACAATAAACAAACCTTAAATATAAGTTGGATCCACCCTCAACCCCTCCCTTTCTTCAAAACCGACGAAGTCGTACCAGTGACGTCGATTCGCCGGCCTTCATTGGTTACGTAAGAGAAGAAACCATTGACATTGGTCTTAGGCCCATTAATCTTGATTGGTAATAAGACCTCAAGAATAAATGTCATTAGGTAGGTCCACCAAGAATGAAATGTGGTATTGAACTTCACACTTAGTTCAAATCTGATCCACTCCTTACGCTCTAAGCGGTAAACAAACACAAAGAAGAAACATATTCATCAGGTGACAATATATAATCAATAGGCTAGGAGTACATGTCCATTCTTTAGTCATATATACATCAAACATCTTAACAAAATTAGTGAAAAACGTGCAAGATTATGAACTTATCCATGCAACATTAAACTCACACAATAGATGTAATGAATAGTGTATGCTATACAAAACCTTAAAAGTTGTAAATTAATGAATAGGTAAAGATACTACCCAAATAATATACTAACGACCAATTTAAATTAAGCTTTCGGCTCTTAGCTCGTGAACCCTTGCGTCATTAGCTTGTCTAACACCACATTCAAGTCAACTTGTTGTCCATCATTGGTCAACTTTATAATCGTTGTTCTCACTAGATGTTTTGGGAATCCCATACTACTCAACTTATCAACCACATCATCCATTGGATCCATTTCCCTATTATTACTCGAGCTTGGATGAGAGAATTGTAAATGTGTGGATGGTTGATACTGTGTTAGTTGAGGTTGCTGATGTGGTAGTGACGGTGGTGTTAGAGTTGGTAGCTGATATTGCTGACTGGATGGTTGATAGTAAGAACCATGTTGAGACATGGGAGTTATGTTTTCAACAAATGGGTTTGATTGGTGAAATGAAGACTCTGGATTGTATGTGGTAGCAGGTCCCGTCCCCTGTGGCGTTGAATACATATGTCCAGAGATTGGGGATTCTGTGGAAAAATACAGATCCAAACAACACGGATCAAAAACTAAACACTTGATCTAAATGATTGAAACAAATATACACAATAATACGTTTTGTGAAGGTGGAATAGAATGGAACCACAACAACCACTTTCTTGGAGAAGAGGAGGACATCTCCATATATACAGCAGAGGAAGACGACAGGCCACACAACCAAAGAGAAGAGCAACCGTCGATAACTTGCAAGGATGGAAGAAGACACCTCGATGAAGAGAAAAGCAATATAGATACAGCTACAGGACATAAAGCTGAGGCACCCTTCAAGATCCAGAAATGACACTTTAACCCCTTAGACGTTTGATCCTGAGATAACATAAATCAAAATAAATAGGAATGATAAGCAATAAATATGAATGATAAGCTTGAGATATAACCATAGTTTTAACATCCCCCCTCAAGCTTATCATGAAATAAGTTAGCAAGACCCAAATGTTGGCTCAAAAAATTATGTTGAGATACACTTAACCCCTTAGTTAGAATGTCAGCTAGTTGTTGTTCAGAGAAAATTTTATGATTTTTGATTAAGCCTGCAGAAACTTTTTCCCTAATGAAGTGAACATCAATTTCAAAGTGCTTAGTTCTTTCATGAAAAACTGGGTTTGCAGCCAATTGAATAGCAGAACTGCTATCACTAAATAAGTTAACTGGAAGATCAATATTGACATTCAAATCACTTAAAAGATTTTTGAGCCAAATGATTTCACAAGCAGTGGTGGCCATGGCCCTATATTCTGCTTCAGCAGAGGACCTAGCTATTGTGGCTTGTTTTTTACTTTTCCATGAGACTAAGGAATTACAAAAATACACAAGATATCCAGTGACGGATTTTCTATTTAACTTGCATTTTTCCCGATCAGAATCACAGTAAGCTTTTAGGCTAAAATCATTACCTTTCACAATTTGAATCCCCTTACCTGGGGCCCCTTTTAAGTACCTGAGAACTCTAAAAGCAAGATCTGAATGTGACTGCAAGGGAGCATGCATGTATTGACTAAGAATATGCACAACAAAGGATATATCAGGTCTGGTTAAAGTCAGATAAATTAGCCTTCCAACCAATTTTTGATACTCAGTAATATCAGTCAGATGTTTATCATTGTTGTTGGGATCACAGGAGACACACAAGTTTGGTTCAATAGGGGTGTTGGCTGGCTTACAGCCAAGCATGCCATAATCATTCAATAGTTCTAAGCAATACTTTCTTTGAGATAAACAAATGCCTTTTTCATTATCAAGGATTTCAATTCCTAAGAAATATTTTAACTTTCCAAGGTCCTTAATCATGAACTTTGATTTCAGGAAAGATTTAACTTTGTTTATTTCGTCTATACTGTTGCCAATGATAACAATATCATCTACATAGACCAGAAGAGCAATAAAAGTGTTATTATGATTTTTGACATATAAAGAATAATCAACCATGCTTTGTTTGAACCCATTTTCTAATAAGGCAGAATTCAGTTTCTCATTCCATTGCCTTGGGGCTTGTTTTAGCCCATACAAAGATTTATTCAGTTTACATACCCTTTTATCTTTTTCAGAGAAGAACCCTTCAGGAAGTTTCATATAGACTTCTTCAGGTAGATCACCATAAAGAAAAGCATTATTGACATCTAACTGAAACAATGGCCAATTATTTTGAACAGCTAAAGTGATGAGACATCTAACAGTGACATGTTTTACAACAAGAGAAAAAGTATCATCATAGTCAATACCTTCCTTTTGACTATACCCTTTGGCAACCAGTCTTGCCTTATATCTATCAACTTCCCCATTTGACTTATACTTAATTTTATAAATCCATTTGCATCCAATTGCCTTCCTATTAGAGGGCAAGTCAGTGACAACCCATGTATTATTCTTATTTAAAGCTTCCATTTCAAGATTCATGGCCTCAATCCAATTTCTGTCTTTACAAGCCTCATAATAGGATTTAGGTTCAAATGTTTTATTTAAGTTAGAAACAAAACAGAGATTTTCAGCATTCAAAAAGGAATAATTCACAACCTTTTCTATACTATATTTGACCTTTCCCTCAACCACAAAATCATCAAATTTGTGAGGCAGATTGGTTGGAAGACCTCCTCAAGGGTGGACTTTTGGAACCCATTTGTTGTGGGTCAGAATTGCCCTCAGAGGTATTATTGATGTCCAAGGGTGTTGCTGTGTGACTATGACCAGGATCATTATCAACACTGCCATCACCATCACAGTTTACTCTCCCTTCATCATTGGGCCCCAGGTTGTCATAAAATAGATTGTCAAAAAAGTTAATGTGGTTAATCCCATCATGACAAGATTCATTTTCAAAAGATTTTGATTTAAAAGGAAACACAGTTTCATAGAATTTTATATCTCTTGAGAATAGAACAGATTTGTTTTCAAGACTAAAGAGTTTGTACCCTTTTTTAACATTAGAATAGCCAATTAAGACACATTTTTCAGACCTGCTACTGAATTTGTCATGAGGATTTAGAATAGCAGAAAAACAGAGACAACCAAAACATTTTAAGTGGGAGAGATTGGGTTCCTTTTTAAACACTTTTTCATAAGGAGTTCTTCCAGAGAGCACAGATGAGGGAGTCCTGTTAATCAAGTAACAGGATGTTAGAATGCATTTGTAACACCCCCAAATTTATTGTTTAGCGGAAGCAGGATTTGGGTGTTACTAATCAATAATCAAAGCACAGAGATTAATAGTAAACGACCACTACATGCGTCGTTTTACATTTAATTTGATAAAATAAAAGTTTACATCAAAGTATCGTTTACATTAGCTCCTTTTGAAATTGAGAGATTTAAGTACATAATTAAACTATACAAAATGTAATAATGCAGCTAAATCTCTGATTGTTTGCATGCTGACTCGAGCTAATGGATCTTGATTAAGTAGTCCAACCTACTGCTGGTCACCTGTGATACATGCTAAAATAGGTCAGCGAAACGCTGGTGAGCTCAAAGGTTTGTATATCAACATATATTTGTATGAACCGCAAGATTTTATAATTGAATTTAAAATGCAATTAAGCAAAATAAAAGTTATACAGCCATGAGCACATAGTCTGAGCTTAACTTGAGTGTCAGGTCCAATTAAGGAAACCTAACTGAGTTGCCTCCTACGAGTGCCTAATCTACACTCGTCTTCCCAAATGCTAATACGTCCGTTTGACCAGTTAGTGCGTGCTAACCCGGACGAGGATTGTCAATCCTATATGATATCATATACTAACATTCACGCTACAGATGTATTACCAGACTATGCTATGGAGGGCTTTAGTGATTAGTTGAAAACAACTCATGTAGTATTTGATTGATTGGTACTTGCGTTCAACTTGTAAAATAAAACGAGCAATAATATCACACCCCTGATTGAAAAGCAGTAAAATAGGGGCCATGAGACTCACCTGAGCCTTGAGTGTTTATTAAAATAAACTTGAATTGATTAGCTGTGAATTGATGTCCGAAGACTTGTAACCTGTCGGGCGTTTAAAACGCGTAATGTTATATGAGTGAGTAGATGTCTCAACAGACCATCTATGTTTGTTGTCCAACAATTAGTTATGTCCAAATGTTTGATTGTTCAACTTTGTTTATCAAAAACGTGTACGACCCGTTGGTGAAAGTTTATAATAATAATTCTTTAAGACATTATTATTAGTTCTGTGTCATCGTATACATTGTTACAGTATGTATCATGTGTGGTTATAAGTGGTTACCCATGTTCAATACTTAGTGAAGAAATAAATCCCATAAATTCTGTCTTTAGCGACACTAGTAGCGACACTAGTGTCAGTGTCGCAAGTCATGCGACAATAGGGTAAGTGTCGCAGTGTATGCGAGTGTCGCAGGTCATGCGACACTAAAGTCAATATCACAGTGAGTTTATGCGACACTAGGGTCAGTGTCGCATTAAGGTCAGTGTCGCAGTGAGGTTATGCGACATTAGGGTCAGTGTCGCATGTTCAAACAAATTTTCAATAAGTAGCGACACTATTAGCGACACTATGGTAGTGTCGCAGGTAGTGTCGCAGTTAGTGTCGCAGGTCATGCGACACTAGCGTCTGGCCAAATTTCTATTTTTAGCCCAAGTGTATCCAAGTGTCGGTTTTCGTTCGGGAAACTTTCTAAAATTAGTTTTTGGTCCAAGTTACTTAATTAAGTCAACCCAACCCATTTTTGTTACCACTTTCCAAAAATAGTAAGTTTTTCGAAAACTAGCCACTTTTGTTGACTTGGTCAAACTTACTCGGTTTGACCCGAAACTTTCACCCAACCCAAATATTAGTTTATAGAGTCTAAATAAATTGTCGGTTTGTGTCCAAGTTCACCAAGAGTGTCGATTCTTATAAAAGTTCCAAATATTTAAGATTTCACATTTCGACTTTTTGCGGTTTATTCCACCATGTGTCTAACATATTTCTGGTCCCAACCAAGTCTCACCAATTTTTCTAACTGATCTTCTATGTGTTTAGGGTCTAACATATATTTTTCCAAGAGTCTTAAGCCCATGATCATAGAGAAACAATTTAATTCGTCATGCATAGTCCAGTTTCTGATTTTAGTCAGGTCAGTCCCAAAAATCGATAAATAGAGAAAAATACGTTCAGATCTGGTAAAAACGTAAAACATGAAAGTTGTAGATCTTTTCAATACGCAAATTTTAAAAAAAAATTCATCTTCTAACTCTTCCTAGAACTCAAGTTATGACATTTTTAGTAATCTGTGTTTTTCTGGACAGATTGTGTGTTCTTTGTGAAAAATTCATAAAAACGTATTTCAAGTTTATATTTGGACATAATCTTGTTAGGTGAGCTTTATAACATGTAAATAAACAATATGAAAGTAAGATAAAGTTTCCTTACAAAGATTTTGATGGAAATGAGATGAGAAGAAAGAGGAGTTGTTGTTGAGCTTGTGTTCTTTGTAAAATAGTGACTTTGATGGTGGTGTTGCTATGGTGGTTTATGGTGGTGATGATGGTGGTTGAATGGTAGTTGTTGGTGGTTTTAATCTCTGGAAATTAGAGAGAGAAGTGATAGAGAGAAGGTGGAGAAAATGTGAGTAAAGGAGTTAGTGGAAATGAAGGTGAATGGGATATGATGTAAGTATCCACTAAGTCTTCACTTGCATGAAGATTTAGTGGTTCATGTGGGTGGTGATCACATGGGGCCACATGGGGAAGGGAGGGCCGGCCTAGGGGGCCCACACAAGGGTATTTTGGTCATTTTCTCATTTATTCGATTTGTGCTTCGTGCGGTGTTCGTTTTCTCGTTCGGTTTGGTGTTTAAACGTTTATTACGCGTTTTTAAGTAACGATTTAAATTTCAATACTTTCACTTGAAGTGTTCTTTCTAAATACTTGGAAAAACATTTATATAGATGATTCGTTAATCTAGGGATCTCGATTTGCTCGTTCGTTGTACGGATTTTAAATCACGTAACTGCTGTTTGTACGATACGAATTGATTACAAAGTATTATTATCAAGATAATATTTTGGGAAAGATAGTGTTATTAAATAATGTTATATTATTTAATCAAATTGTTCCACCAACGTTCGTATTTAATTGAACCGAAATACATTCGATTTGAACTTGTACGATTTGATCGAATCGCATAATTGTATATATTCGATAATATATATATTGGTACATTAATTAGCCTAACACAGAACTAATTACATGTGTTATTAATTGATTAAGCACTAATTACTAGCCCTAATTTGACGGGTGTCACAGCATTCACTCCACATATTTAGGGGTAATCCCCCTTGAAACATAAGAGCTCTAGCCATATTAAGCAAGTGCCTATGTTTCCTTTCAGCAACCCCATTTTGTTGGGGAGTGTAGGCACAAGAGGTTTGGTGTAAGATACCATTTTTGGACACAAATTCAGATAATCTGTTGTTAACAAATTCTGTCCCATTATCACTTCTTAGAGTTTTGACCTTTTTTCCAAATTGAGTTTCAACCAAGTGAACAAAATTACAAACATTTGCATATACTTCTTCTTTTGATTTTAACAAATATACCCAAGCTGCCCTACTAAAGTCATCAACCACAGTGAGAAAATATTTGTAACCTTCTCTACTTTGGATTCTAAAAGGACCCCACAAGTCCAAGTGGACAAGTTCACCAATGATTGTGGATTTGTGATCACTTAAGGGAAAAGGATCCCTGCTTTGTTTAGCTTTGTGACAAATATCACAGGGATCAATTTTAGACTCATTGTTAAAACCTAGTTTATCTTTTAGAATTACAAGAACCTGATCAGATGGGTGACCAAGCCTTGCATGCCACAGTTGTTTAGACCCATTTGACACAGTGAAATTATGAGAATTACCAACATATTGTTCATCAGATTCATTGAAAAGGTATAATCCACCAGATTGTTTACCAATCCCCACAGTTTTCCCTAGCATCAAGTCCTGTATATAGCAAGCAGATTCATCGAACAATACAGACATTTTGCTATCTTTAGATAATTTATGAACAGATAATAAGCTCACACAATATTCTGGTACAACAAGAACATCAAGAAGAGTAACAGAGTTGGTTAAGTGTAACATTCCAATTTTATGAATTCTAGCTTGAGTTCCATTTGGATGTCCCACAGTTAGTTTTAGGTTGAACACATCAATGATGTTTGTTAAGCCCTTTTCAGAATGAGTCATATGTTGATTTGCACCAGAATCTATTATCCAACCTTTATTAATGAGTTTTGATTTATCTGAAAGATTTGAATTAAAGAATTTTTCAAAGTTGTCATTAAATTTGTTGCTCATATTAAAAACAGTACCTGCCATGTTGGATTGAGCATTTACAGAAGATTTATCATCAATCAAGCTTAATAGCTTCATAACCTGATCATTGGAAAAAGGTAAAGAAGAAACACTTGCATCTCCTTGAGAGGCTGCATTGTTAGAAACAAGTTTGGATCCATTCTGACCATTTGATTGTTTATTATAACCATTTTTGTTATAACCAGGAGGATAACCAATCTTTTGATAACATCTGTCAACTGTATGTCCAATCTTAAAGCATTTTGTGCACTTAAGGTTGGGATTAGGGCCCCTGTTGAAATTATAGTTTCCCTTGTTATTATCTTTATTAAAATTATAGTTTCCCTTGTTGTTATCTTTATTAAAATTGTTGGTTTGAGCAACAAAAGCTGAGGCTTGAGGTTTGGTTTGATGATCACTAACAGATACATCCCTGTGTGATTCATCCCTAGATAATACAGAGTAAGCAGCTTTAACATCAGGTAAAGGATCTCTTAATAATATATTGCTTCTAACAGTCATGTAAGTATCATCCAAGCCCATTAAAAACTGCATTAATCTTAGAACTTTTGTATGTTCTTTTAAAGTTCCAGCAGCATTACAGGTGCAATGAGGAAGAGTAACCATAGCATCATATTGTTTCCAAAGACTGTTCAAGTTATGATAATAATCTGACAAGGAGCTGCCATTTTGCTTGAAAAAGTTAATTTTTTAAGAAAGGTTAAAGATAATTGAGCCATCAGTTTTATCATAAGTTTCTTTTAAATCATTCCAAACTTCATATGCAGTTTCAGAGAAAATTTGACCAGAATAAACTTCAGCAGATACAGACCCCAAAATCCAAGTAAGAACAGTTGAATTACATCTATCCCATTGGTTTGCAAGAGCTTGATTTGTTAAACTTCTTTCAATAGTGCCATCAATAAAACCCAATTTATTCTTAGTACCCAAGGCCAGTAACATAGACCTGCTCCATATTTTATAGTTTTCAGTTCCAGTTAATTTAAGGTTTATAAATGGTGTTCCAGTTGCAGTATCACTAGCATGCAAATATAAAGGATTACCAAAATCCAGATTATTTATGAGAGTAATTTCATTCTGATCAGCCATGTCACCACCAAAAATAGCAAGCATATACAATGCAGAATGTCAAGAAATTGAAACAAAAAATGAACCTAATACAAATCAAGAAATAGACTACAGAAAATACCACAACAGAGAAACTTGAATATTCCCAAAGGCTTGATCAGGTTTCCTTAAAGTCTCAAGGACCAAGGTCAAGAGTTGGGCCCAAGGGAATGCCAAGATACAATGCACAAATTAGAACAAACACATACAACTTAACTAATCAACCAAAGCACAGAAACACAGTGTAAAATGCAGATAATAAAGATAATATAGACAGTAAGCCCTGGCTATGGTCCAAGTATGAACACCGTGGGGCAGAAGAACCTTGTAAGCACAAGGATTCCCACGAGCATTAACTAGCCACAACACAGGAGAGATACAAGAAGCTTACAGAGTACTCCACGCTCGGTTAGCCAAAAGTAATAAGCATGGATGATACCGTAGACAAGAGGAAAGACTCAACAACACACGATTAGGGTTTCGATTTGTTGATCAATCGGTTCAAAGATAACAATCAACAAAACCCTAAAAATTAGGGTTACAGAGGATAATCGTTAAGTCGAACCAATCAAAACAAGAAACCAAAAACACAATACCGTGAATCGTCGAGAAAAAATAATCACCACAGACGAAATCGCCCAAGAACACAGAAACCCTAAATTTTAGGGTTCCAATCGATTCGAGGAAAAAAGAAGAATCAAAGAACCCGCTCTGATACCATGTGGAAAAATACAGATCCAAACAACACGGATCAAAAACTAAACACTTGATCTAAATGATTGAAACAAATATACACAATAATACGTTTTGTGAAGGTGGAATAGAATGGAACCACAACAACCACTTTCTTGGAGAAGAGGAGGACATCTCCATATATACAGCAGAGGAAGACGACAAGCCACACAACCAAAGAGAAGAGCAACCGTCGATAACTTGCAAGGATGGAAGAAGACACCTCGATGAAGAGAAAAGCAATATAGATACAGCTACAGGACATAAAGCTGAGGCACCCTTCAAGATCCAGAATTGACACTTTAACCCCTTAGACGTTTGATCCTGAGATAACATAAATCAAAATAAATAGGAATGATAAGCAATAAATATGAATGATAAGCTTGAGATATAACCATAATTTTAACAGATTCTAATTGCTGACATGCATTAAATAGTTGTAGTTTTGAGAGTCGTAGATGGGCCTCAATAAGTTCGTGTTTATCCTTTACAACCTCCACACCAGCATGTACCTGCAAAAGGCTTGTTGATGATTCCTCAAACTATTGTATTCTAGATGGGTGCAAATAATACCAATAATATACCCTCACTAGAGAACTGCAAGTTTTATATAAAGTGAACAAATTTTCATGTGACGTTAATTCTTCTAGATAAAGACAGATCATGTGGCAACCAAATGGGAATATTAGTGAATGGGTCGATATGGGTTATGTTTTATCAGAAACGAATCATACGGGTCAACCAACAACCTAACAAAACAGGAAATATATCATATATTGAAATTGGCCGAACAGGTCCAAAATCACCTAAAGTTTAATTCCTAATGCTAACCTGATATTATGTAAGGTTTGTAGATCACTTGAAACATTAATTTTTTTATGAAAATAAGAAATAAAATGAATACATGTGTTTTTGGGTCAACCTAACACGATAGACCCAAATTGGCCCGCATAAGGGAATCTGTAATGCCCCAAAACCATCTTGACCCGTTACCCAAGTTGCTAATTTTTTAACCTCTAGTCACACCTACTCACATAGATACACACTATCAAACATAGTAAAGAAATTTACCTCTTTAATTGTATTATTGATCTGCCTTAACGTATCATCATCTGTACTTCCATGGTTGTTCTTAAGAGATGCTTTCAAATCATCTACTGAACTCTCCAGCTGGTGAGATTTATCCTCCAGTTGTATAAGCCGTGCATTGATACTTTGCAATGCATTCATCAGGTTGTCAGTGTGTTTCTTCATTGATTTGTCAATCAGTATGAGCAACGCTGCATCACGGTCCCTCTGCATATTGTTCTTAGCTGGTTGTATGGTATCAGTAAAACTACAATTCTGCATTCAAGAAAAAAAGGGAAAAAAAGAAAGAGAAGTTAAAACTTAAAACATGACATGATGTCACTCCCCAATCCCCATTTCTATCAATAACTACCATCCATAAGTTTAAAGTGTTGGACTGTTCTATTGCAAACAAGAACTATAATATGCATAATCAACAATAAAGTTGGTATCATGATGAAAATATGGCGACAATTCATCAAAAAATGAATCCAAAATACGTACGGTATGCATCTTGTTATTATTTTTTTATTTTATAAAACACAGGCCAAAATGTCATCTTATAAACCCAGCGGCTTCTCTGTAATTACCAAGAAGTTAACGTCAAATAAATGGCCAAAATAACAATATCAATATAAAATGGCCTTTGTCTAATTTATAGAAACCAAATAATGTAAAGTAGTCACCAAATCATGATTTTTAAAATTTTATAGGGCTTTTGGTGATTTCTTGAATTACCCAAATATTTGATAAAAATGAACGGATTCAACCGAGATATTTGGAGATTAGTCACTATTAAAGATGAAATAAACAAGTAACTTTATGCCCACGTTTTGCGTCGGGTCCAAATTATTGTGTGAATCCGGTATGATTTATAGTATTTGGTTATTTAATACTTCTCCATTTTATATGGCTAGCTTTTTTTATTTACAATAATATCCGATATTAATAAAATAGATAGGACTATATTAATAGTTTTAAAACATCGATGAATTTTCTACGTATATTAAATAGTTTGAAAATTGAATATGTAAAATTTAAAGTTTATAGAAATGTTGATCGGTCAAAAGGATTTATATTTTACACATATATTTTATTTTATGCTTTCAATAACCCAATCTCATTTCATTTTATTTTAGTTTTTTCGGTTTGCAAAGTTTACAGCCCTGGGGTATAGATAAAGTTTCGTTAAATAAATTTCATTGATAATTAGTCTCAGTTTTATCAATTTTAATGATTTTTTTAACATGAATTCAATATACATAAACATTATATTCTTATTGATAAATCAACTAATATGTCATTAGTTCAAGTATATATATTGGGAAATGATGTTTGCCTTTTAATTTTCTTTTCAACGATCTCAACACTCATTACGTAATTATATAGAAATGGGATTGAAAATTGCGTGACATAGATATTAATAACTTAAATTTAAGTATTTCCAAAAATAAATTAGTACGATGTTTGCAAAATAGTTTAATCTAAAGTAGTATAAAACTTTACTACTAGTATTATTTTGTAATCAACATATATTATTGAATAATAATAATATTAAACATGAGCATGGAGAAAAAAAAGTAAAAAGCTAATTAGGTAGTCATGAAAGTATTAAGATTTAAGATTTGAACATTGGTGCTCATGAACAAACATCAACAACTCAACCACTTGAACCAACTTTCATTTAATTATTTATTGCAAAATAGTTTCTTTTATATTAGCTAGTAAATCTAGTTATACAAAAGTCCAAACAATTTACTATTCATAGTTGTTTGCTAATTGATATTAGTAGATAGATAGATAATAATAAATATAGTATGTTTTGTATGCTTATAATAAGTTGCTGGAAATCAAAGTAAAGTTTTTCACAATGGTCAATTGGTCACTAATTAAAGTGGGCCTCGGCCCACATTAGAAACAAAAGCTACTGGAAATTTTAATTCAACAAGCAACTAAGCAAGGTAGCAACAACCGACCCACAATACTGTTGGCCCAACTACCCACAAAGGAGTAATTTTATTTCTTCTTTTTAACTTTTTTTGTTTTAAAAGCCGTCAAAGCTACAAATTATTATATGCTCGCACCGAATGTTATATACTCACCGCCTTAAATTCTGGGGCGTAGTTAGAATGGGATTGGTGGAGCTACCCTCAATAATTTTGAAATTATAGGTAATCGTCATAATATTTGAATTAAATTTATTCTTAAATATATCTTATCCAAAGCCGAAACTTTTTTAATCAAAGTATTGCTGACATTTCTAAAATTATACCCCCTTAAAACTTATTAAGAAGAACAAAATAATTTTATTTGTTAACCTTCCACGTAAATTTCCGAGATCCGCCCTATGACTCCTTGTTTACTTCTTGTCCACGTCTTTGTTGGTATACATGTTTATTTGCTCATATAACAGTAACAATCAGCATCTAACAAGATCATTGTATGCACGAGGAAAAATACACTACTATTGCACTCTAACGGAATCAATATCAAACACACATCAGAATGTTAGATATCTATTTACACTTCCTGAAGTAAATACCTACACTGCGGTGCAACTTAAAATTAAACCACCGATACATTTAGTTCATATTCATACCAACTTAAAAACAAAAATAATTACACGCCAGCACTCATGATTACAAACTCAAACACTATTTAAAAGCCTTTGAAGTTCATAAATTAAAATAGAGAATACCTTAAATTCAACTCCAACTCGAATGCACAATTCTGTTGGGATCCGATTGTTGTTTTCTAAGGGGCTGATTAGTGATTCCTCGATGGTTTTATATACCGTAATTACGTAAATTTCGGTAATGTTAGTTGCGAATCCCAATCAGGTTATGACTTCCTAAATTTCGGAATCATCCCTGTAGTTCTATAAAATTTTCATTTTTTCCCCAACCATGATTGGAAGAAAAAACTTGGAAGGTAATATACTTGCCCATTTCAATTTTAATAACTAACCCTTTTTTTTCAGTTAACTAATTTTTCCGGACCTGCTTTTATTTGGCTTATTAATTTTATCACCTCCTGCTTACCAAATAATTCATCAGCCTCTGATGGATATAAAATAATTAAATCATGAATCATAATAAATAAACAAACTCACATTCATAAAACCAGAAAAAAACATCATAATCATAAGTACATTACTCTATTTCACCATCCAAATAAAATAAGAAAACACACATGACTCATGACTCAACTCAAAACATTAACATAACTCGCAACCATAAATTCCAACACCATGAACCACTCAAGTCCTTGTACCACGTCCTTCCTTAGCACCACCATGAACTTGACCCTCGGGTCCGATCTCATGAGCCTTATCCTGAATCGTCTGACCAACTTCCTTGGTCTTCTGACCCGTGTAGTCAACCAAATCTTGCAACCTTCTTTTAGCCGAGTCAACTTCCCCGGGCACGGTCCCGGTCAACTGCCTCAAACAATTCACCAAAAAGGACAACGAACTCAATCCAGTTAGCCCGAATGTCCCCGATGTCAGGAACCCGGCCACTGCTAATCCAATGGCTAGGACTGCGGGGACAAGAATCGGGCTAAAGATGATGAAAAGTGGGGTCGCAACTGCGAGCCCTATCATGGTCCCCGCTAGTGTTATTCCAGCGAGACCAAGTAGGGCTCCACCAACCGGCAACAAGGCCATAACGGCCAAGATTTTGCTCTTGGACGGTCCTTGTTGGTTGAAGTAGGGTGACTTGTTTTCGCCACCGAGTTGGTCAAACCGGCCGTGAGGTTGACCGATTGTGTGGACTTGAACTTGGTGTGGGTGACGCTCGTGAGAGAGGTGAGAAGCCATTGATGATGATCAAATTACTTGCTAGAACGATGAGAGATAGAAGAATGAGGTGGTGGAGTTAATAAAGATGAAGAAATGAATAGGTGGCTGTAAGGTGATGACACGTATGTGATGACGTGGAAGAAGTAAGGCTTGCATGAAGCACAAGTTTCATGGGTTTTTTTGTATTCTTACGGTGAAAGGAATCCCATGCTTTGTTCCAAGTGTTGAATAATAAAGTTTTATGATTACTCCGTACTACTATATATAATTACTTTCAAGTTTTTGTAGACGTGGGGTTGAAATTTAAGAGCGAGTAAATAACTTGGATTTAGAGCATCTCCCTCCAATCCATTATACCTTACATGGTTTAATAACCTTTGCAGTGTATTAGTTTTATAAAGTTTAATACACTAGACACATCAGCATATTCATTCTCTAAATAAAACATTCACAATGCATTAAACTATAAAACATTCAAAAAAACTAGTCTATATATTATTTAAAAATACATTTCGGAGTAAAGATAATAAATTCAAAATAAAAATTCCCTTGATTTATTATTTCGTTAATGTTTAATCGAATAGTGAGAGCGGATTGATTTTTTATTATGGGTATTAAAATAAAAATATAAATAAAAGAAGAATTATATTACGAATTAATGGAACGTATATTTACAGTGTGTATATAATTATATATATCTTGTAAAACGAGGGTAATTGCCTCGCGTTGCATCGGATACTTATAATACATATTGTTGTTTATTTATTTTATTCATGCGGTTGTATCTAAATTTAATATAAATTGATATGTCTTTAGTGAGAAATATATTAGTATGAAGATGATGATGTACGAAATAAAATATTTGGTTAATGTTTGTTTTAATCCTTATCATGATTAAAAGTCTCGAATTACAATTTTAAGAGTCTGGCCTACCATCTTTTAGTTACTCTTATGAATTTAACAAAAACATTATTAAGATTGATAATAATAATAATAATAATAATAATAATAATAATAATAATAATAATAATAATAATGCTAATATTATATTATAATATCATATTAATACTAATAATAAAGTTCATCTGATCAATTGATCTCAAATAAAGTTTAATGAACGGCAAATTCTTCAACGAAGTTAAAGTGTAGGGTCTTAGTTAGCCCCAAAATTGTAATTTTCTAGGGAGTATATTTCTAGCCGTTGGACGAACTACAAGTGGTAACAAATTAGCAAAGTTGCCAAATTATAACTATAACTATAAAATATAATGAACAAACCTAGTGATGATAGTTTGTTGATAAAAGCTTTACCTAATTAAAAACCATTTTAAAACTCATATATGATTAAGTGAGTAATTTTTTTTATCTCTTATTTGTTACAACAATGCATATTAAGTATCTTAGTAGTTTAGTTATAGAAATTCTTAAGATTAAGACACTCTTATATTTGATTATCTAATTATCATTTTCATTTGATAATATAACTCCATTAATTTTACATATTTTTCACATTCATTAACTGTATTCCGAATCACAAACTCAACAAACGCAAAAACTACGATCATCAACTCATAATCATGAGTAATATAAAAACATTAAAGTACTAAATTCTGCTACATAGCGCAGGTAATATGCTAGTTGTAAATAATAAAACAAATAACTTTAAGATATTAAATATGCTATATGTCATATATATATATATATATATATATATATATATATATATATATATATGTATGTATTTTTTTAGTTTGTCATTGAAAAATAAACAAAATCCTAACAAATGAATTATCAATCACTAGCTGGTAACCCGCGCAATGCGGCGGGAACATATTTGAAAATTATGATAAAACATAGTGAAATACCAGTTGTAAAAGTGATTTAAAATATACGGCATAAATCAAACAAATAATAATAATACGAAGTAATATGATGAACAATAGTTGAACAAAATATCATAGCAAAATAAAAAATAGTTCATGTCTACGTTATGGTATATATAAATGCAATATTTATATGATGACAGGAAAAAGTACGTGAAAAAGTACATAATGGGTTGTTGAAAATAAAATTAAACTTCAAATAGCAAATCCCAAGCGCACATGAATAGATTGGTTTCACATTGTCGAGCATGAAATCATCTGCAATGATAAGAGATAGGTTATTCTACGGATAGTGAAATATTATAAAAACTATATATATATATATATATATATATATATATATATATATATATATGTATGTATGTATGTATGTATGTATGTATCGATTAATATAATTTGAAAAACATCCCATATGCTCTTACAAAATGAAAGGTATATACGAAAACACATTTGTAATGACATATTGCATTGTAATTTTAATAATAAATAATTAACTGTACCTTATTCATCATGCAAGACTTCTCGATATACCACGTTTGATGTGTAGACACCTTCACGATCAAACTCTTTGACGGGTCTCACTAATACCTTGGTGTTACCACGTGATATTCCTCTCGATAACGCAACATAAAGTTGTCCGTGTGAAAATACAGAGTCTGGTAGATAAACACCAACATTTGGAATTGTTTGTCCCTGAGCTTTATTGATCGACATAGAAAAGCTAAGCCGAATAGGAAATTGTTTTCGCTTGAGTTTGAATGGAAACATGTCACTTTCTGATGGGCACAAAGGTATTCTGTGTATGAATACTCGTTTACCGTAGTGCTGGCCAACAGCTATTTCGGCATCGATGACGTTCGGATGAAAACTTCTACATATCAATCTGGTTCCATTACACAATCCATTAGATGGGTCGAGATTGCGTAACAATAACATCGGGCATCCAAGCTTTAGCCGAAGACAATGAGGGGGTAAACCACTAACATTTAGTGAGTTTAGAAATTCTATCGGATAGTAATTATTCTTATCATCTTCTGCCTCGTCGAAACTGTAGTAGATTTTTTCCTCACCCCGAAATCTACCGATCAACTGATCATTAATCTCGTCAACATTATCATTTTTAGTTGATAATATTGCTCTAGAAATAATGTAATCTGCCGAAGTTTCATTCATTTGAAGCGATGGAAAAACTGCATTAATCAAAGACTCAATCGATTTAGCTTTATCGTTGTAAGGAATAGCCATGTCATCGGGTATGCGAATAAAGCTTTCGTCTACCACTTCTTCAGCACCGTCACCAACTCGTAACAAATAATCTGAAAACCATGGATCTGTCAGAGCCCTCATATTGATCGTTAAACGCATCTTTTTAATTAAGTGCCAAAGAGGTGACATTCGCAAGCTAGAGTCTACACTTTGTGCTCGTGTACCACGTCTTACCACCGGCAAAACTTGTCTAAAATCACCTCCTAAAACCATTATCTTACCACCGAATGGAAGTCTCACACCCGTGATATCTTGCATAGTTCTGTCAACAGCCTCCACAGCTTGCCTCTTAGCCATAGATGCTTCATCCCATATAATAATTTTGGCAATTCGGAGTAGTTGAGCAGACCCACTTTGTTTTTTGATGTTGCACATCGAGTTATTGTTAAGAATAAGTGGAATCTTGAATCGTGAATGAGCCGTTCTCCCGCCTGACATATTATTGGCAGCAGCACCTGAAGAAGCTGTGGCCAATGCAATGAGACCACGAGAACGAATCTCGGCAAGCAAAGCCTTATACAGATATGTTTTTCCAGTTCCACCAGGACCATCTATAAAGAAAATGCCAGGGTGATCCTCATCAACGTGCCTTATGATTTCGTCAGACGCTATTTTTTGGTCGGGGTTTAGAGAGTTGCGGGCTCGTAGGTGTTCCTCTTCCACAATTATTGAGTACTCCTCCTGTAATTCACGAAATCCTCCATGTTCTAAATTAACTCTCGCGTTTAACTTTGGAAGATCGAAATCATCAAGATGTTTTCCTTGAGATTGTAAAGAGATGGATATGTCATTAAGGACCATATTTCGGACTCGCTCATCATTTTGATATTCGCGCTTATAATCTTCTGAAAGTGATTCATAGTGTGTGTCCCACAATTTGCGAACATCTCCTGGTTCACAATAAATCAATATATTCACGAATAGTCTTCTAAGAGCACTTGGAAACTGAAATAAAGATGCTTCTCTCAGACATGCATCTAAATTGTCATCCGACTCAATTAACCCTCTCTCAAGAGCCGCTCTTCGAAATGTTGGGTATAATATGCCATTGACGGTGTAGAGATCTTCAAAACATGTGGGCCCACTAACATGTGTCAAAAGGATACGTAGGTAGTAGCGTTCACCTTCGGCGGGGTTAGCAGATACCAAACGCCCTAGCATGGCTCCTGATCTTCTTCTATTCCAAGTACGTGAATTTACATCCCAGGTGAAAGTCGCTGGGAAATCTTTGTACAAATGTTGTCTGGCAGTCACATCAATTCTATTCCTTTCAAAGAAAGCAGTTAACATTGATCTCTTGTCTCTTTCTCTTGCAATAATATCAGTCATTACATCATCGTCTCTGAACCTAACCGTCTGTTTATTCGGAAGATGGAGATGCAATGCCATCACATATGGCTTGATTTTAGCAAGCGGGAAATTATAAAGCCTCAACATTGCCTCAGGCGGCGAGACATAACGCGCATCTTGAAATTTCTTTATTTCATTGATCACAACCTCTTCTCCATCAGGATCGATATGGACAACTTGTTTGTCATGACCCTTGTAAACGTACTTAAAGACATATTTAACAGATTTGATACTTGAGCAAACTTCCACATTGATATGGCAATTGAACATCATTAGTAGTTTGGGATTATAAGGTGCCACCCATCTATTATCTAATGGCTTTCCTCGTACATTGACCTTCATTCCATTATCTCTGCGGCGATACAAAGGATACGAGTCCTCTCCTTGTGTCGTTTTCTCGTTGAATTCCTTAGGATATGAGAAACGACAACGCTTTGGTTCGCCCTGCATGCACGGACTCGAGGTGCGCAGTTGACCACAAGGACCATGTATCATATGTGAAACTACGTACTCATGCATTTTAGGATGCTTTGTGGGATCTGGAATTTCAGCGCACACAATCTTGTCATAATGGTCAGGATTTGACATCTTGTGTTGCAATTTCATTATCAATAGAAAATGTGCATGCGGCAAACCACGTTTTTGAAATTCAATCAGGTAAACATATGACTCTACCTCACCAAGGACATGTTTCTTTAAAAGTTGATCCTTGAGATCCTCTAACTTGGCACGAAATGCTCTTGCAACCAATCCAGGGCGATCTTGTGCTGTCTGACCAGGTTTCAGTTCGTCAAGGATCTCATCCCATTTCGGATTGCATGTCATGGTTAGGAATATATCAGGTTTACCGGCACTCTGAACTAATGCCATGGCATCTAAAAAACGTCATCTCATGTCACGTGGGCCTCCGATGAAAGATGCAGGCAAAACAACTCGTTGCCCGACTCTATTCGATTGAACCTCACCCGCATTGACGCAATCCACAATCCCTTGGTACAAATCTGCTCTTATTCGAGACTGATTTCTTTCACAAAAAAGCAGACGTGATGTCTCGATCTTTATGTATTGATCTACCACAAACTGTTGTAGCAGCCTTCCCCACAATAAAAGCACGTTGTTAGTCGAACGGATCTGTAACTTATAACAATAGTACTCTCTCATAGTTACGGTAGTTCTTCCTCGGCTATTAGTAGGATCTACATGTATAAAGGTATAATTCACATTGTTAGTAAAATGCATATTCAGTGACTAAAGTATGATTTATAGTTAAATACCGTCCAGATCATCATTATTGCTGTTATCGCCTTCAATTACGTCATTGACGGAAACCCCGTGCCTCGGTATTTTAGGATGCCATCCATGCTCGCCGTTGGGAAAGAATAAAGGATAACATAATGGATCATAACAACCAAAGTGAGGTTGAATCTTCTAACTGTATTGGGACTTCCCATACACAACGATACTTCTTTCATAAGAAGTGATGCTATCATTACCTTCGACCCAAATGCCTGCAACCTGCATAACAACATTAGGTGTTCGTTATATATGTGGTTCACAAATAGTGCGCATTGTATTTTGAAACACAAAACGTTAACACGCGTTATAAAACCTCGAATGTGGTCGGACGATTGTACACCCGTTGGTCTAGTTCCACGGATGCATTCAAAGTGACTCTATAATTGTCAAGCGGTCCTAGATCAGCAAGGCTTCGAAATGTTGCTACGTATGGATTGGTAGCAAGGACACGTCTTACTATTTGAACAACGTTTCTATCTAGATTTGGCCAGGCTAATCTATGTGCAAACTCTGACTGTTCGTCATAGAAATACAATTGTAAGTACCTCGGCTGTCCATCTCGTGGAACTAATTGATCAAGACTATGATATATCCCTCCACAAACACGAAAAGTATATACGCCAGATGTCATACTCGCCATATGAGTATCTAATTTTACTCCCATTGATGCGAAGGAAAAACTGGTGTTGTATGAACGTATATTATGCCTGAAATGTTTTCCTAGTTCACACTGAGACGTGAAGAGATGGTGTAGTTCTTGTGGGATGATCGTGTTTGCCAACTTTGTCTTACCACTCATGCAACAGAAACTGGGGAATTCAAATTGAAACCTTTTTGCTCCACAGTGAACGCATGGTTTCTGCTTCTTCAAGACACGATGTGTTTTAGGTACCCCATCGTAAACGTAGTCATATGGGTCCACTAAAAGGATGTCACTTTGAAGGGAAGAATTAATATTGTTCTGAACACTGCATTCTACACCTATGTAATTTGAATAGAATTAAATGATTAGTAATATATGTAATTAAGTGACCTAATTTTCACGATAATATTAAATAAATATACTATGTGACTGTTTATCACTGACCTGTTGATGTGTGCCCGACTTCATTTTCAAACAAAGGCACGTTGACCTTCGATGCCTAATTTATGACAAAAATAATGTAAATGCGAAGAATATTAGTTAAATACTTGAATAATCATGACATAGAATGTAGACAGGTTACCATTGATGCTTGCTTGTTGGTTTAGACTTGCCAACTTGTTTTTTTCCTTTCTCCCTTCATAATACGCCTTATTACGAAGCTTTTTCTTTAAGGAAGCGTCATTCGAACTCATTTGGATTTCGTTCATGTTTAATTGAATAAGAGGTTGTGTTTGGCCCGGTGTAATATTTTCTTTGTTTCCAGAATCAATGACATGTGAAGTTGATGCAGTGTTTGCGCTTGATGTCATTTCGCTCCTACCACAATGATTTGCTTAATAATATGAATTACTACGGCGATTTGACAATATCCCTAAAGGTACCCTTTCTGATGGTGTTGTATAGCTTTGAGTCATCACTTCAGATGTTGTAGCTTGTGTAGGTGTAAAAGATTGACTATTTCCCGCACCACAAGCTATTTGTTTCATGTGTTTTTTCTCCTTTTGGCGTGCACGATATTCTCTATTGTTCGCGTTTTTCATTTCTACAAGGATAAATGTAAAGAAAAAGGAATTAAGTTTTGTTATATTATCTAAGATTTTATTTATTTATTTCTACATACCTTTTTGTATATCTATGTTGGCTTGAGAGACATCACCAATGACAGATTTTATGAGCTTGTTATTCTCCTTTCGGCGTGCATAATATTGTTTGTTATATACTTTTCTTTTTTCTACATCACAAGAATAGAGTGTCAGCTTTATTGTGTAACTTAGATAACAAAAATATAATTCTATACCTTTTCGGATATCCAATCCACTCGGAGTAACATCAGCACTTACATTTGAGGTTTGCACTACAAACTGCAAGATCCATAATAAAACTAATATTATTTGTCATGTCATCGGGTTAAACAATTTCTAGTTGACTAAACTTGAAAGTTTATAATTACTTTTAAAGGGTCAACATTTTTGTTTCTTCACATTGAAGAGAGATGAAATACTTCGAGTATTTTAAAGGCTATATTTTTGTTTCTTTAAATTATTTCTATGTTGGTAATTATTTTATTTGACAATATTTATACTCACCAACTCGTCTTTGTTGTCGAAATATGATATAATTGTAATCGTATAATAATGAGATTTGTAATATAACTTTTTTTTCCTTATTATTATTTTACCTAACTTGTTAGATTAAGTGGTAGTATACATAATTGATAGTTTAAAATGTTTAAATTGTCGTTGTATTATCGTTTGATGATTAACAATACGATCACATGATTTAATGTTGTTTATTGGTTATTGGTATAGTACGTGAACCTTGGTTTATTTTGTGTGTTTAATAGGATAACATTTGCTTTTTATTATTTAGATGTGAGGTTCAAATATTATCCCAAAAGAATTGATTTGTACATATACAAACATTAAATAATATGAAATTGAAAAACAATCATACAAAAACTCAATAAAATAAATAATTGCCAACAAAACGTTGACCCTTTCAAAATGTAACAATTCAAGAATTATAAAATAGGCATAACCACAATACTTGGTTCTTAAATCCAATAGTCGGCCAACATCAACTTAATACTTTAGTAGATTAATAATTAAAAAGAACACATCAACTTTAGAACCGCCCATTCCTAATGTTGTTAGCTTCAGGCATATCCGGTTCGAACTTCACGCTTGTTAACTCCGTAGATTCCAAAACATTATCTGGAGATAAAGATAACATTTAATTATACATGTGGCTATCTTTAAATATATTAAACAAATTATACTTTTATTACTTACTTTCTTTTTGCTGAATAATTTTTACACGAGATGCAAATATTATCTCATGATTAACTATAGATCGAGCAACCATCAACGGAGGTGTCTTATGACAATGATACAAGATCAACTTCACTTGTTGCCCCCTGTGTATTATAAAAAAAAGTTTTGGAAAAGTTTGATTAGTTATCGGTAAATAAGTATAATATATAAGATAGAAAAGTTGACCATAAATATAAACGTACGTCAAATCTTGCAGAGTTAGATGACATGATCCCGGGTGAAAAACATTGTGCCTCTTAAGCTTGCCATTAACAACGTATCCAACAACATCTATAACAATTATTGTAAATTAGTGTATTACATAAAATAACAATGACAATAATTAATAGTTAAAGTTGTATACCAGTAAGGATTTTTCGCCCAGTTCTTTTATTTGCAATATCTCGAATAGATGGGACATTTGCATACATAGGAAAATCAGTTTCCTCTTCACTTGACAATGGGCTAAGCTTCGTGTTTTTACTAAAATAAATTTCCCATTCGTCACGTAAGAAAGAGTAGTTTTCGAATCTCCTATAATGATAGAATGTTCCTTCAATTTGAAAATGATCGAGTGAATACATATTCCCCTCTAAAGTCATTTTTGTGGAACGACTGCCGCTATTCTTTCTCTCTATTATACAAAATGATGTGATTAATAAATATATAACACATAGATTATTGGTTAAAGTACAATATATTAAAAATACTTACATTTCTATCAAGTAAAAACAAAATCAAGCTGTCATCTTGAAGATCTCTCCACACAAATTCAACTCGAACGGATTTCAACTTTAACCAAGCGTGAGGTGGATAAAGAGTTGAAAACACATCATGGCAATAGGGGTTCCATTTCTGTATCAAATTAAATTAGAAGATTCAATAAAAAAAATGTAAATATTATATAGGACTACAAAATAAGATGGTTATAACGATTGTAGATTTATCAAGTAAGATATTTGGCTTTTTTGCTACAAAAGATCTTTGTAATCGAACAAATGAAAAGTTGATTACGATTTTCCAAACGGAGGTAGTACCATAGTACCAACAAATAAATCATGATCGTCTTTGATATTTTGTATTCATGATAATTTATTTTTTATTTTTCATAAACAAGATAGTGCTATTACTATAGTGCTAACTTTTATTTTTTATAAACAAAATAGTGCTATAGTGCTAAAACTATTAAAAAAATATAATATGAGTAAAATACGTTATATATTGTTTAACTCATTTATTTTCAATTAACAAGTAAAGAAATTTTGATTTTTTTTATTTAATCCAAAAATTAATGTAAACACTGTTCTCTCACTTCTTGAAACTTCCACCAAAAATACTCTTTATTTTTTTATTTAATCCAAAAAATACGTTATGTGTTCCATCACTTCTTGAAACTTCCACCAAAAAGACTCATTTATTTATTTTTATTTAATCGAAAAAAACGTTATTTAATCCATCACTTCCTGAAACTTCCACCAAGCCTACTCTGTTCTCTCTCATCTAATCCCATCTAAAATCGCCATTCAGTAACTCCTCCAAAGCAAACTATGATCTTTTTAAACCTAAGAAAATTTATTTTCTGTTACAACCAAATCAAGCTACTACCAAATTAAAGAAGAAGATCTTGGAGGAAGAAGAAATAAATAGGGTTGTCTATAGACAGATCTTGTGTGACGGTGACGGTGTAACGATGATGGTACTGATGGTGTATTGACGTCGTCTATTGGTGTGTTTCTGCCCCTATTGTTCGTGTGTCTTTCAGATCTAATCTCAAAACCACCAGGTCATCGTTAAGTCGCCGTTAAAAGAGCACCTCTGTTATCTTGATATACACTTTGTAAGTTTCTTACCTTTCTTGAGTTAGATCTTGAGAAATTGTTTCGATTTCTGTAATATATTTCCTAAATATTGTTATATCTAAAAGGGTTATGTGTTGTTTATGTAGAAAGTCCTAAATATTGTTATATTTCCTAAAAATATTTGCGTAACAAAAATATGTAATCATGTTTACTTCGGGTCATGTAAACATTTTGTTGGCAATTATTATGTTTTCCAGATCTATAATTTTCCACATCTATAATTTTCCAACTTCGACCCATTTTGATTTTAGGAAATATTATGTTAGGATGAGTATCTATAATTTTGTTGGCAATTTTTATGTTTTCCAGATCTATAATGTAAAAGTTTTGTGTAATAACCATTTTGTTTAATAATCTAAACGTTTTAATAATCTAACTTGTATTTTCATTTTTATATACTTACATACTTGCATATAAAATTATACTTACATAATTACATACTTGCATGATTACTTACATACTTTTTATGTGATCGTTAGTCGTGTGGATTGATCTCAACCCATGAACATGTTTACATTATTGTTAGTCATGTTACCTGAAACTTACATACTTGTTGCATGATTAGTTACATAATTACATTAGTTTTTAGTGTATTGATCTCAGCATATGAACATATTTACATTATATTTTGATTTCTGAGTTTAATAGTAACTGAGTGATTATTAAAAGACATTGTTTTACTTTAAGTTCAAATGTATAAATTATGTGGTTGCTGATTACTGAGTTTGTGATGGTTGATTTCAGTAGCTTCATGAGAAGTTGGGTAAGCCTACATAAAAATGTGTTATGGTCATACTCGGATGCCTAAATTTGAAGTTCAAACCAGAGGTCATACCCAGGTATTGTTATCACTTACCATAATTGTTCATTTGGTGTAAGTTATATAGGTTGTTATGTGTTTATGATTTGAACAAACAAAAGATAACAATACGTGTTACAATTAAAATAGTAATAATTCCAGGTACACTCATGGTGTTTTATTACAAGATGAACATAGAATCCATTGGGAAGAAATGAAACGAAGAGTAATACTTCCAGGTATTACCAGTTCTATTAAAAGATGAATCATAAAAGTTTACTTAAAATTAAGATAAAATGGGAAAACTGTCTTGAACTTTGTCAATCTTCATCACTTTCGTCAATGAGATTGTAAACTTTGTTACTACTAAAAACTCTTTTCTGGTTTTTTCTTGCTCTCTTCACATTTTCCATAGATAAAACTTCTTCGTCATCAGAAATGTCAACAACTTCAATCCGGGTCAAGTCTATCAAGGTGTCATCTTGTTTTCTTTTTTTCGAAATCTGTATATGTAATTAGAACACCATGAGGGTAGTAGGGAATGCTATAAAAATGGTAAATGTTAAGGGATGTAAAACATATATATTTATGGTTTTGTAATCGGTGTTAAGTGTATCAGTATAAATATGAGTAAAGAAACTAATTGTAATATTTATGTTATTTAGACAAGCACATATCATATCATATCTCAAAAGTAAATGTTATCAGGAGCATGAATGTTACCTCATCATCAGTGGAGGGAGCAAGAGTATTAGCAGGAACCGCAGTAGGCACAACAGCAGAAGTAGAAGCAGAAGTTGGATCAACAATGGTAGTTGAGACATGTGCAGAAACCGGATCAATAACAGGAGCAGTTTGTGGAGCAGTTTCAAGAGTAAGTTCAAGATAATTTTCAGTATCAAGGTGAGCATCAATCATGTTGATTTCAGAATCCATAGTTTGTGTGTTGATATTGCTATGGTATAGTTGGTGTGTTGATATTGCAGTGGTAATTTTTCATGAAATAAAACTGTGTATATATAGTGTTAATAGTTTGTTGTATTTATATCAAGTGATTCTGTATTAATGATGAAATTTCCATTTGTGAGTATGTAATTGATATTGTATGTCAATCAGTAATCGTTATTGTATGTGTATGAATGGAATTGATATTTTTTATGAAATGTAATATACTTGCTATGTTTACATTGTTGACTTTCTAAAAGAACTTCTGGATGTGTAAGTGACAGCTATACACGGTTTTAGACAGCTGCATATAAATTTGAAGTGAGGGGCATTTAGGGGATTTCGCATATCCCCATGGCTAAGTTTAAGCCAAAATGTCAAAATGAATAATAAGGGGTAGAGATAAATTACGTTTTATGTATTAATACTCTTATAACTAAAACTTGCCATGTATTAGTATAATTTTTCGAAAATTACACGTGTAAATATTGAGTACCTACAACACATTTTTAGACATATGTAAAAAAAAAGTATAAATAACATTTATGTTATTTGAAAAAATCTTATAATTTTGAAAATGTATGAACCAACCCACAAATTTACAAAATCGAGAGTTGTTTTTATAACCTTGGAATTTGGAACCATCAGTATAGCATTGGCGGTGACTTTCAATTCTCACCTACTCATCTACACCACCACCGATTTCATTACTTTTTTGTGTTCATGGAATGAAACTTCTCTCATCACCCAAATCAATATTTCACATCCCCATTTCTAAATTCATCTCCATCTACAAAAATAAATGTTGAAATCACACATAGGTACCATTACTGTATACTTGTTTAACATATCATTTCGATCAAAAAAGACTAAAATGTCCGACGCACGTGCCTACGCGCCGCCGCATACCATCACTGTGGCACTCATCAACCATCTCCGTCGATGGAGGCTGCGTCGGCTCAGATGCGTAATTTGCTTCGGCGACCGGCAAGTCATTTACCACCGACTAAACAATCACGCCAGTACCAATACATCGGCAAGTCCGTATCTTTTTTTTGTCTCCTTTATTTTTGAATCTGAAATCTGGCAGGAAAAATTTCTGTGAAACCGCTGCTGCCATAGACTGTGGCCACCTCTTTCGGAAAAATCTTATACGATTCCGGCAACGGCTACATCCAACGATGTTGAGGGATTTTTATATGATGAAAATAAATATTATTTTTAATTTTTCAATTTATTTAGGCAAAAGCAGTGTTTATTGTATTTGTATGAACACTATATTTTGATTGTGTGATTTGATGATGTATTTTGGTATGTTGTAACGGTGGAATCCGATAATCCGGCGAGTTAACCTGCCTAAGAAGCCTAGTTTGGCGATGCCCGGTTACAGTTGCGGTGTCGATGGCTGCAAATATATCCGGCGAATTATCTGGTTTTAGAAAATAAACAAAACCAAAAATAAAAATTGTGAAAGTACTATACTGTCCCTAGTGAACAGTAACCACCGTCCGCCATAAATGTATATAAGAGAAATAAGAACGAAAATGGAGTAGTGGACCGAGTCAACGAAGCTTTCTGTGTAAAAAAATAGTGAGGGCCCCATTTTTATAGTATTAAGTTGAGTTTGTACATACCCACACGCTAATTTAGACGATGTCCCAGCTGGAAGATTAAAATGCATGATACGTTGCCACTTCATCGTTTCCTTTTCTATTCAATGGTGCCATGCATCCCCATTGGAGATGCTCTTAGTTCAAAAAGCATAAAGAAATAGTATAATGTTGTTGTATTGTTTATTTATATATATTGCTCCTAGTTCTTAGGGCTATGATTTCATGATGAATTTTTTTTTTGTAAGATAAAAAATATACGTTATGTTTTTTTAAGCAAATTAAGTTTACCTTTAACCGTGAATGGGATGTAAATATTTATACGAATATATATGGTTGAGAGTATGATATGCCTAGCTAATTCTAACCAATTTAGGGTGTGTTTGGCAATAATGAGTTGGAGCTTGTAATTGGAGTTAGAGCTGGAGTTGAAGCTTGGGGGTGGAGCTAGGGTTTAGTGTAACATCCTCCTTACTGGTATGATAAAATCCTATTTTAAATTGATTATTTAATGGTGTTAGAAATTATTTAATATTAATTGTTTACTTGTGAAACTTAAATAAATAAGTCTCGGGACTTATTGTGAATAGTAAACTATAAATTGTTTTAAATTGTTATAGATGACGGTAAAATAAAATAATTTTCTCGCATATGGTATTTAGGTTCCAGACAATAGATTTAGAACGGGTATAAAATTAAGACAACTAGACATTAAGTCGGTTTAGGGAGCCGACCTTATATCTTCATGTTTTCAAGTTTTCTTCACATATCCTTCATTTCAAAAACTCTTAGAAAAAAATCTAGAAACCATAACTTTGAAACCACAAACATTTATGTGATTCTGATTACTAGCATCAATTTCATCACCCCCACCTTGTTTATCTTATTCATCATCAAGAGAAGTGAGTTAATTCTTGAATTATATAAAATGGGTTTTGAGGAAAATTGAGTGATTGAATCAAATTGAAGTTTGATTTTATTGTTATTAGGTGTTATTTGATGTTAGTAAAGTGTTAGAAACCATAGAACTGAGTTTTTTGAAGTTTTGGTGAGTTTTGATTCGAAAAACTCGTAACAGCAGCGAAGTTTGAAGTTCTCAGTTCGTCTTGCGAACTGAGTTTTGTTGCGAAGCGAGTTAAAGTTCTGCGAAGCGAACCGAGATCTTGCGAACTGAGATTTTGCGTTGCGAATCGAGTTTCTGCGAACCGAGTCGTTGCGATGCGAGTTGAACTTGCGAAGCGAACTGAAATGTTGCGAACCGAGTTGACTGTGCGAGTCGAGATAGTTGCGAACCGAGATTTTTAAACTTTTTGTTTTGTAAATTTTAAAAACGTAAGTGACAATTTCATTAACTCGGATTGGGTTGAAATTCCCATGGTCACTCGGAAACGGCCTAATGATCCATGCTAGAGCCTAGGCAGTTTTTGGCCATTCGGGTCATCTAGGGGCCGAAAATGACATTTTTCAATTTTTAAACGTCATTTCGGGATTTTCTAATCTTATTTCTGATTGAACTTTTGTTTGGCTAGACTTCAGGGATTATCTGATTGAATAAATATGCTAGAATGATGATTATGGAACAAGTTACTAACTTGTGTATTATGTGGTGTTTCAGATGCTCCGAAGACCGAGTAATATAAGATTTCTAAGTGTGGAATCTGGAGAGGTATCGGTGAGTAGATTTGGAACTCACCTTTTAATTTAGTTGTAACTGTTTGGTTACAACAAGTGAACGTAGATGTATTGTTGAGTTATTTAATATGAGTTATTAGTTGTACATCTATGTGCTATGTGGCCTTCGGGCATCAGTTGTTATTGAGGTCAACACGTTAGTTGGGCTATTTGGTTATTGTGTGAATCACACAGGGTCTTGATTCATTCGTTGTGTGTAGAACCTATGTTTGAGTATAATAACCGTTAGCTATCCGTCTATTCTGTATTGGCCTTACAGATTGTTGGGTAAGTGTTCTTGAGAGTCACCGCGGCAGTAGGGTTTCTCAAGAGCCACCGATCCTCATTGTTGAATTATTGTACTGTGTAATATGTGTTTACGATTATGTGATGTAAACAGGTGGTTATGCTAAGTTGAATTGTGGGTGACGAATTCATTCACTTACCTTTGTGCTAATCCCTCATTTTACTTCTTGCAGGTTATATTTTAGGTATGTGGGTAGCAGGAAGCAGATATGTACGCATGAAATGTTTGACCGCGCCATCCACTCTGATATGGTTTTGTTATAAGCTATGTTTGGAATTTTATAATACCCCTTTTTTGTAATAAGTGTATTATGATTTTAATAGTTGTAAACATTTGTGTATTAAATAGATGAACGGCTTATGTACATTACTTTGAATATATAGTAGAAAAATATGTTTTCAAATTTACGCTTCCGAGATAAATAATATAATATTCGTGTATTGAATAAGGGGTGTTATATTTAGGCTTCTATTCAATAATCTCTTCAACAAGCTTCTTGTTTAGGGGCTTCTAAGGGTTTATTTTTTCAAGAAGCCCTATTTTTTATGTTACCAAATAAGGCTTATAGCTGAAACTTATAAAAAATAGAAGCTCAAGCCCCCAAAAGCCCTAGAAACCCCTCATCCAAACATACCCTTAATGACACGTAACATGAGGTTTTTTACTAGAAGACGTCATTATTAATGACATTTTGATGTTATGGTATTTGTAAAAGTTGGCTCAAGAGAAGCTCGTGTTGGAAATTTATGGGTTTAGGTATGGTGATAATCATGAATAACTTGGATAAGACTTTGAATCGTGTACAAATCACTTTCAAATTGTAGTATTTCGACCCACTATTGCCCCCGGGTTGCACGAAATCCACAATCGGATAAGAAAAGTCGACACTCTATATTTTGGTAATCAAAAGTCTTGAGCAAAACATAGAAACGGTACATATGTATTTGTTTTTATGATTATGAAAAACCAAATCATGTTTATAAATAGTATAAACAAAATGACTTTTGGTAAAAAGTCACAACCACTAATGAATATACATAAAGTCATTGCAAATTGTCATATACCCTTACAAGTATATATAGGCGTTTTAGTGAAAGTTTTTCGTAACTGTCACTAACTGCATCCGTTAAACTAATATGTCTTCTCACATCGATTATGTCACTATTCAAACTGTCACACTTATGAACCATTGCGACAGTTTAGTGACCACAAAATCCTGTCACTATTGAAAACAATCAAGAGTAACACCTCTTGATATACGTTCACAATATTCTTCATTCATTATACCTAAAACCAAGTTATTAGATTATATGAGTGTGCACCATGCACCTCCGAAATCACAATAACTTAACTTGAACTCCCTTCGGTCTCATAGTAAATCTCAATTACACTGAAATCATCAACAATCCTCCCCGTTTTAGTGTAATCATTGATTTACCAAACAATCAAAACAAATCAAACTCATGCATAAATGAAAATGTCACGAAGATTGAATTTTCACCTTAGTACATTATGTTCTATATTTTGAAAATTGAGGTATCCTAACGATTGAACCCGTCAAGTCATTTGAATGTATGAAGATAATATACACACGAGTTTCTAAAACTTTCTATGTTATCCTTGACACTATTACAAGCCATGTGTCCCTATCCTTCAGTGAGTATATATATAGGAAGCCAAGTCCAAGCTTCTTTGAAGCGGCAAAACTTCATACTCACATAGGTAGTTCTTTTCAATCTGCACATGCATTTGCATTAATCAAAAGAACTATTAAGAAGATAAACTTCAACCTAATTAACTTGCTGGTCCGAACACACACCTTGGGACAATATGATTGTGTGTTCCAATCTTTAAGTGGCAGCTTTTCACATTGAATTCAAGCTTCTAACGTTGCATTAGAAAGGAATTGGGTGTTGATGGTGTCAAAACCAATAAAAATAAATCTTACTTTTTTAAGTGTTTGTAGATAGGACAAGTAGAGTCAATTCCACATAGATTAGTATAAAAATTATCTCTTCAATAAACGAAAAGGGTTTTTTATTTTTATTTTTAACGATTAACTATTATAAAAGTAACAAATAATGATAAATGACCATTTTCATGTACCAAGTATAATGTAAATTACCCTATAAAAGATGAGGCATTCTTATTTATGCCTTGTAAAATTTAAGCCGCAAAAGGACAAAATTATCTCTAAATTAATTAAACCAACATTTATATAATTAAAAATAACCATCAAGCAATCACTATATTATTTAACTTTAGTAATCACACATTCGTTACAAAAATATTAATCGGCCAATTACTAATATACAGTTTTATAATAGTTTTATTAAAAAAACAATTTTGCTGATTTAAAATTAAAATCAACCAACTATGCATTTAACTAGTCATTTTGAAATTATACTAAGTTAACATGTCATGTTCTTTATGCTCATGTTCCCTCTCATATTCCGAATCAAAATGTACGTTATTTACAATTGCTCTTGACATGCTGACGGATGTACTTTAGGAGTTGCATACCTTTGAAGGAAAATCACCGGTGTTATTATTAAAGGCCGGATATCAGGGTGTGCAACATGGGCTGTTGCACAGGGCCCAAAATAATAATCTCAATATGTAGTTATATATATTTAGGAAATGAACGTAGCATTCAAAACTATTGTAGTCTAGTGGAAAGCAGTCAAAGCACTTTGCAAATTGAATTAATTGGTTGCATGTTCGATCCATTGCAACTTTCTTTTATTGATGATTGTTTTCATTTTAATTATTTCTCCGTATTTCTTGTGGCAAATAATTTTTCCAATTCAAATGTTTCAGATTTTTTTTAAAGTAGTTAATTAAGGTTTCGGTTTTACATAGTTATTAAATTATAGTCTCACATATTTAGAAAGTTAGTTAATTAAGGTTTCGGTTTTACAAAGTTTTCCTTAGCTATTTAGTTATGGTTTTATCATTATTTACTTTTTAAGTGAAATTTTGTTTGGTATAAAAAAGTGAATGTCACAAAAAATAATTTTTGAAGTATTAATTAATTTATATTTTTTTTCGAAAGGTATTCCCGTTTATAACATGTTCTCTGGATTGGCCAATATGCAGCCTAACCATTACTGTGGCCGTTTTCGAACCTTCTCGTGGCCACCCCAAGATATATATGCTTCTAGTGAGGTTTGAACTGAAGTCCTCTTTTGGGGATAATAAGACGTCAACCACTAGGCTATCTTGTGATGGTTATAAAGAATCGATTAATACTATAAAGCAATACAAAACTTATATGAAACTTATATAAAGAATTGATTAAGGGCCTAATTTGAAATTACGGAATAGGGCATTTGAAATTAACGAGACGGCCATGTTATTATTAAATTCATTTTTTGAGAAAAACTTGTTTACAATAAAATAAAAATTCAAATGCACACCCATTCAAAAATAGGCAACCTCTCATCTAATAAACAACAATGAGTTCGATACAAATACTATTTCAAATATAGTCCCTATGCATTGAACGTAAATGATACTATTTAAACTTACACTTTGATTTTCTTGATATGCTCCGTGATTATACTTTATAGATAAGTGAATTGTGCCCTTATATTTACCTTTAAAAAAAATTCGGTTACAAAGTACTTTGTTTGTATTTTAATCCACTCATTTATTTATGAGTATGTATTTGACTTAGTTATTTATCGAAACAAAAGAACCCGAATCAGCACCCGAACTCAAACACATACTTACTATAACAACGTCAATAAAAAAATTTCTCTTTTTACTATAAATTGCATACCCTTATACATAATTTTAGATCCATCACTGGCTACTTTTATCTAATATTCATCATGTAAATTCAAATAGATAGTTTTTCAAACATATGTGTAAACAAACCTAATTACTTATCTATCTAACATGTTATGCTACGTATAAGCGATCGACGCATAACACGGATAACTTATTAGTATAATATCAAGATGTAATTGCTCATATACACTTATATAGTTAAATTCAATTCAAGCACTAAACAGTACAACTATGTACTAATTTAGCGTCATTATAAAAAGTTGATATTGAAATTTACACGACATCGAAAGAGTTATAAATCAAATCTTGTCATATAACCAGTTTGGTTTTGAAACAAAATATAAAAGTAATTGTTAATTTGTTATGGCTTTTGCTCTTGTTCCGTGCCTAGCAAATTCGATGATAATCTAAATTAGTCGATTATGGACATTTTATGTAATGTCGAACTGTAGTACGAACTTTTATTTGATAAAACTTGTTATCGTTTCCCAAAGTCAATGTGGGTCGGATCCAATGCGGCCCATGATCTGTAATCGAGTACACAGTTACACAAGTTGTCATTATGGAAATACACTAAACTTTGGGGGTCTAATTGCAAAATAACAATTAACAAATCCCCAAAAATTACCCTAGAAATCACCAAAACTTTTGGGTTTTGACATTTTTTTAACGTGTTTATGAATTCTTCTTTTTATCCCCTCGTCTTCTTCTTCTGCGTCAATACGTCATCACCAAAATTTCATCAAAATTGATCACTAATTGAATCGAATTTTATAATTCATGCTTCATTTGAACCATACGTCGATCCACCACCGTTGCACCGTCGTCTCCTGCCACCGTCCCAGATTTCCCATCACTACCACCGCTGTACATAACCCTTTTATTTATTGACAGGAAACTAATTCAGGTAACTTAAACCTTCATATTGTTGATTATTACTTTTTAGATAAGATGAAACTTGTATACAAAAACCCTAACTGATAAAAAAATGGCAATACAACAATCAACATAATTGTGACGTACAATCCACAAATTGTCATGCTGGGTTGTATACTAATGTCTATCAGTTTCTGCTATAAATATGGGTGAAAGTTTAAATTTTGCAGTTGAAATTCAACTTTTGCTAAATTAAAAATAGTGAAAGTTATATTAAAAATTTATACAATTTGAGGACTCAAATGAAGTATATATTTTTTACACTGTTTGTGTGTGTTTCTTAAAATTGGACTTAGATTCATTATAAGCAGAAATTGAATTTATACTCCCTTTATGGGGAGTAAACTTAGTATACGCCCCCAAATTTTATTTTTTTATTTTTGATTTCTTGTCATTTTGGCGCAAAAAAAACCCTAGAGAAATCGAAGAGAATAATGGTCTTATTTCTTGATGTGGGTGTGTTATTGCCAGGATACAAGTATGTGGTAGCATTGAGATAAATATATATACACAAATATATATGTATATGTATATACAATAGAATGGCAGGACTAGAGGAATTGAAAAAGAAACTAGTACCGTTGTTTGATGCAGAAAAGGGCTTTTCTTCAGGATCAACTTTGGATCCGTCTGATTCTTATATGGTAACAGCAATGCCATTATCTGAGGTTGAATTTAGAATTAGTTTGTAGTAACTTAACTGGTTTTGTATTTACTTATATGAAGCTATCAGATGGTGGGACTGTTAACTTACTCAGCCGATCGTACGGCGTATACAATATTAACGAACTCGGATTGCAAAAATGCACCTCGAGATCCGTTAAGGATGTGGATGAAACAGAAAAGACTTATCAGTGTGCTTCACATGAAATGAGAGTATTTGGAGCTATAGGTAGTGGTGCTAGCAGTGTAGTTCAAAGAGCTATTCATATTCCGACTCATCGAATAATTGCATTAAAGAAGATTAACATCTTTGAAAAGGTCCGTAGTTTTGTGTATGAGTGTATCAGTTTGTTTTTGTCGCATTAGTTGGTATTTAAGTATGGTGTATGAAATTTGGTTTGGTGATGGTTTATTAGGAGAAAAGGCAGCAGCTTTTAACTGAGATAAGAACATTATGTGAGGCACCTTGTTATCAAGGTCTTGTGGAATTTTATGGAGCATTTTACACTCCTGATTCCGGGCAGATTAGTATTGCGTTAGAATATATGGATGGGGGTTCGTTAGCTGATGTTATAAAGCGACAACGACGTATACCTGAAGCAGTTCTTTCTTTAATGGTTCAAAAACTATTGCAAGTAAGTACCATTTTTCATGCTTTCCTTTTTTTTTGTTCTATTGTTGCTTGCAGGTGTCTAATATATTTCATTCTTCAGGGACTAAGTTATTTGCATGGAGTTAGATACTTGGTCCATAGAGACATAAAACCTGCAAATTTGCTTGTGAATCTCAAGGGAGAACCAAAAATAACTGACTTTGGAATAAGTGCTGGATTAGAGAATTCTATGGCAATGGTATGTGTCTCGTGATCTCTTTGTTTAAATATACTTCATTTGCTATCAATACAAATCTGTTTATGAATTTGTTATTTGTAATATCTCTAGATCCTTTTTTCAGTGTGCTACATTTGTTGGAACTGTAACGTATATGTCACCTGAACGTATTCGAAATGAAAGTTATTCATATCCTGCTGATATTTGGAGCCTTGGTCTTGCTCTTTTTGAGTGTGGCACTGGAGAATTTCCATATACAGCAAATGAAGGACCTGTTAATCTTATGTTGCAGGTACAATTGAACAAATATAACTTCAACTTGGGATATAGGTTTCTTTGTTTTGGGTCTCTTTTGTTGGGGTTTTCTCTCGTTTTTTGGCTTTGTATTAGTGTATTATGTTTTGCTTGTTTTCTTTTCCTTGAGGAAATAGGTTTCTTTTAATGCAACGCATGGCCTTTAAAAAAAATATAACTTTAACTTGGACATGTTGGCTATAACGTGTTAAGGATATAAAGGCTAAATAAACTCAATGTATTATTTTGTCCTTTTATATGCTAATTCCCTGAGGGTAAAAAGATTAGTTGGTGAACTTAAAACGAAATATCATGTCGTGAATAATTCATACACAAACAAATGAAACAACACTCTTTAAGTCATCTCCTGTTCATTCGGTTTTCAGATAGTTGTGCTAATAAATTTAATATTTCTGCCATATCTTAACAGATTCTCGACGATCCATCTCCATCACCACCAAAAGACATCTTTTCTCCAGAATTCTGCTCATTCATCGATGATTGTCTGCAGAAAGACGCTGATGCAAGACCAACTGCAGAGCAGGTAAAAGAAGGGTGCAATTATGCATAAATTGTTCACTCTTGACTTAAAAAAGAAAAAAATTAACTTTTTGAAGGATCATTAGTAATGGCATATTTCAGAAACTATGAGTTTACTTTTTCAAGGGTCATTAGTACTCTGTATAATTTAAGGAACTTATAGTTTTCAGTTGACATACCTGTGCAGCTTCTTTCACATCCTTTTATCACAAAGTACGAGAATGTTGAAGTGGACTTGGCAGCATTCGTTCGTAACATTTTTGATCCAACACAAAGAATGAAAGATTTAGCAGATGTAAGTTGTTTTGCCTATAAGAGTAACTGCTTATATCTTGTTTACTGATGAAGTAACACATTCAAGATGGTGCATGTACTAGGGCTGGGTCTCATCTCTGTACCTAATCCAAACCAGCTAATGCACTTCAAAAGTGTAACATCAATACATGAAAATATCTGCAATATGGATAAATTATAGTAACATTTATTGAATCTTATGTTATTGTCTCATCAGATGCTAGCAGTACATTATTATTTACTTTTTGACGGGTCTGATGAACTTTGGAAGTATGCAAAGAGCTTCTATAACGATTGTTCAAGTTTCAGGTAGATGTGATTGAGGATTTTGTTTGTGGTTTATTTAATATAAATACCTAAATAATTTCATATTTCTAGCTTATGTCAATTGTACTTGTAATAGTTAGGCCACCAATGTTCTGGAAAATAGATAAATTTCACTGGAATTGTGTAATTGGCCGTTTTACCCTTTCTTCTTCTGATATGGCCCTGATGACATGGGACCGTGGGGACTTGAATGTACAATATTTCTAAACATGTTTTTTTTTGTGACCTCAACTTGCTTCACTGTTTTCAGCTTCTCGGGGAAAGAATCTATAGGCCCTAATGATATCTTCACGACTCTATCAAATATTCGGAGTACATTAGCTGGGGAATGGCCTTCTGAAAAGCTTGTCCATGTTGTCGAGAAGCTACAATGTAAGGCTCATGGGGAAGATGGAGTTGCAATTCGTGTGTCAGGATCATTCATTGTTGGAAACCAGTTCCTTATATGTGGAGACGGTATACAAGCAGAAGACGTGCCTGATTTCAAAGATCTTAATATTGACATACCTACCAAACGAATGGGAACATTTCAAGAACAGTTTATAATGGAAGCTGGAAGTGTCATTGGCCGATACTCCATTGCTAAACAAGAGCTTTACATTATCCAATAGATCATCCCACGGTAAGCATGTATATAGAGGTGGCGATATCGTTCTATGCATGGGTAAATGCCTAAATGGGACTTTTCCTGTTTTACTTTTTCTCTAACGGGTCAATGGGGTAATCAAATGAAACTTGGCCAAAATTAAAACGAGTCATTGAGTCAAACAAATTGAAAGCTGCCCAAACTTTATTCTACTTTGTATTCATAAATTACCTCAAACTTAATTCGATTATTTATTGTTATAATACATAACACGTTTATTATATATTAAATGCAATATAGACAAAAAAGTGTTCATGGTCTGCCAACCCATACTTTAGATTGAACCTTCAGACCTAAACCTGTTTTGAGTTTTGACCACCATCCAACCTGAACCTGAACCTGAATTGTCCAAGCTTTGATGCACACACATTTAATGTTTTACTTGTGTCCAGGTCATGAAGTATCAATTTTCAGTCGTGATGGAATTGTGGTTCGTTCTTGCCTGAACCTATTTTATGTACAAAGTGACAATAGTGGTGGCTATGATATGTTCCACCTGGATGAGATGACTCCACTTTGTTGTAACAATTAGTTAGTTTATATGTAAGTTTGTGACACACAGTTACAGCAAGACATTACATAACCCTAGTAATTTACTTCTTTTGTGTTATATATAGGACATGGTAGGTTATGTAATACACTTGGATACATTTATAGTAACACCATATGCAATTCTGTTGTTAGTGTTCTCCATTTTACGATTTTAATTTTATGCTCCGTACTATGTTACTTGTGTTCCAGTTGAGATTTGAATCGACAATCATCTGGTTTGAGGGGATTAGTATGCTTTGAATATTGATATCCGGTTCATATGTATTTGTTCACAAGACAAATGCATATGATATTAAAAAGTTAAAATGATTACATTCTCAACTAATAAAATTTATAAATGAAAAAAGATTTAGATGATAAAATAAATATATGAATGAGATAAAAGTGAGACTTACTTGACTCTTCTTATACAATACCAACAAGCAGTAAATTGATGTATCATTCTAGGTACATCTTGGATAACTTTTGAAGTTGACAAGGTAGTTAGTTGCTAGTTAATGTCAAAGTTAAAATACATGATTATGTGTCAGCGAACGATTTTATAACTTCGTATTGTTGGTTGTAACAAAGCTATAATATAATTATTAAATCAATCATTAGTAATAGTTGAAGATATTTTTTGTCACAATTAGCACAAATTATAGATCCGACCATGACACTCCATAGCCAAAACCACTGATAATAGATATCCAAGCAGCATGGGCTGATAAACTAAAAATTATATTCTTTAATTTTAAGATTTTGCTAAAGAAAGTCCTTTATTTTATAGAATTTTTTCAGATTATATTTTTATAAAGTGGATGAGTTTACTATCCTAAGCCTTCAACAAAATATTCAGTTTGAAAAGAAAAAGTTATCAGTTTGTTTTTCCTTTTTTGAAGCAAAAACTCTATATTCACTCTCTCTTTTTAATTGTGAAATGGATTTATGTTTAATAAAAGATAGTTACGATTATTAAAAAAAATGGTTGATGGGCCAAGAAGCCAACGCAATCATACGTAGTGGCATAAATACTGGGGAATCTAATGGGCCCGGTCTGCCACCATCCACACTCACTAATCATATGTAGACAGTATTACCCACGTTCAGAATCCGCCACCAAAAGGGTATAATTGTAATTTAACATAGCGCGGGAAAGAGAGCCGTTGGATATACATTCGCGCCAAATCTCCCAGAATTAATTCAGATTTATTTATGTTCCATACATATATATTAACCTTCTGCCCCCTACCCTCTTCCTCCTTCCTCTACACTCTCAATTTTATATATTCTTTTTTTTTTTTGAAATTTGATCACTGAAATTGTGATTATTAGATAATGGGAATTGTGAAAAAGAATCAAGTAGCTGTTGCTGGAATTACAACAATGTGTACTCCATTGAGATCTGTTTCAACAAAAAAAGCAAGTGAAGAGTACGATGAAAGTTCCAAGTCCGGTTCAACGACCCCGACCGTAAAGGAATCGAGGTTTACTTGTCCGTTGCCACCGAGGAAGAGGCGGCCGGTGTCTAAACGCCGTAAAAATGAAGATATTGAGTTTTTTACTTCACCCGAATTGGATTCCTTCTTTGACTACTTTGCAAATGCTCAGAGACCCAAATGCAGGTCTTGATTCTCTGGGAGTTTTTGTTAATGAATGTTTTATTATATGTGCTTCAAGTTTGGGACAAAGTTGGGTATCTATAGGGTATGTACATGCTATGTATATGAATGAACATTAATAAGATTGGGATTTTATATGGTACAAATCTTTGTTTATTTTGCTTTTTATGATTAATGTTGTTGTTTTTTGTCACCCTGAAAGCATAATGCTATTACATTTCGAATGTTCAAATCTCCAAGAGATATGGATCAAAACCTTCCTTTCTACATCCAATTTTTACAAAGGAGTATGAGTTCATAACTTTTTTATTGGTAATTAAAAGAACCGAAGTCAAATTTAAAGGTTAATTTTATGTATAATAAGTATCTTTTTCTAAAAACACGTCACAATGTGAGGGCAATAAAGTTCTTATTTATATCATATCACATGGTTAGTTTATATAAACAACACAAATGTAATTTGATACACTTATTATTTTTATAAAAATGTTTGATTAATCTTCGAACTAATGAAAATTACATTATAGTCAGACCAAATGTTGGCACTTTATTAGCCTAAATTATCCCCCTTTATAAGACATATATATAAAGGTCAAAGTTTGATCTGGTCTTATTGAACAAAACAAGTTATCCCTATTGGGAGAAATTAGACTTAAAACATATAAGTAGTATATTCTAACATTTAAGCAACAAGTTGGTCCTATGGTCTAGTGGTTAGGACATTGGACTCTGAATCCAGTAACCCGAGTTCAAATCTCGGTAGGACCTCTTTTTTATTTTCCCCCTCTATTTGATAAATTTACATCGCATGGATCTACACCGTCAGATTGCCCTTTTAAACCTCGAATTCTCTCTTTTACAAAGTAAATATTCTAAATTTATGGATGGATTATGGATTTTACTAGCCATATAACATAAAAGTATCATATAATAACATGATGAAATTACTAATGAAGAGCTCAATGTAGACGAATTGGAAGAGTTGAATCAAGCGTTTCTCGTATAATAAGCAAGTTTGAAAAGATTGCGGGTTTAGTTTGTCTATGCATCTACGATAATATCATATGAGTAGAGTTCAAATGAGTACATCAATTTTGAATGAGAATGAAGAAACCAATAATATTGTGTCGTGTATAAAGAGAATGCTCCACATGTACAAAACCAATTTACCTTCAACATCAATTATCTCACAAACGACAAATCGAAAAATCATGAAAATTGCATCATTAAATTCAGCGTTTTCTTCTCTTCGATTTGCCGTCTTTCAAGGCATACTTTTGACAACTTTTTTTCCCATCTTTTTTAGTGGGTTTCACATTTACTAACACATGTGTTAGTGATTGGTTGTACATTTGATTTGTGGTTAGGGTTTAGGGCTAGGGTTTAGGATTTAGGGTTAGGGTTTAGCAGAGTTTAGGGTTAGGGTTTAGCAGAGTTTAGGGTTTAGTATGATTTAAGGTTTAGAGTTTTGTAAAGCGTTTACGGGTTAGGGTTTGGGGTTTAGGGGTTATGGTTTAGGGTTGGGGGTTTGGGGTTTCGGGAGGAACACTTTAACACATGTGTTAGTAGATGTGAAAGCCACAAAATAGATGGGGGAAAAAACTCGTCGAAAGTATGTCTTGAGGGACGGCAAATTGAAGAGGAGAAAACGCTGAATTTAATGGTGCAATTTTCATAATTTTTCGATTTTTCGTTTGTGAGATAATTGATGTTGGAGGTAAATGAGTTTTGTACATGTGAAATATTTTCTTTGTACACATAACACAATATCATTGGTTCTCTCATTCTCACACAAATTTCTATTCTCATTTAAACTTACCCAATATCATATATCATTACATAAGATATAACATAGTTATGGAAACAGATTATACAACTATGAATTGTCTTAATTGTTTAAACATATCACATTAAGTTTACATGAATATGTTAACACCATTTGTTTCGGTTTGGTTAATAATTAAAGAGCATAAAAAAGTTGGGTGAGTCCCATGTTCTTCTGCACCTTTTGTTACAACGAAGTAGTTGGATCTATATAAGGTTTGCGATCATATTACAAGGTTTAAATGCTTCATCTTAAATTATTAATTATTATTTTTGTTATCACTATTATTATTATCTAAATCTTTTATAATTGCGGTTAAGTTATTATTTAATTTATCATCTAAATAGAAATACCAATGGTTGCTATATATACTACTTGTATCTGGTTTTGAGAAGACAACCATTATTTAAGTGTGGCCAAAAGACATAGTTCACCTGAGGGCATGTGACAGTGTTGAGTTAAATTAAAATTTTAATTACCGTTCTTGTTCTAAAAAAACAAAAAATGTTTCAAAACATACGCTTTTTCACCGGGGCCAAAGTATAACTATGTTGCTTTAAACTCATCTTACAAACTATAATTAATATCTTTTTTGCTAGTTGTTGTATCGATATGTCACGATAGGGATATACAACGTGAAGTTGAAAATCCTTTTAATTAGGTACCTTATTTCGTTTAAATCAAGTTTGGTGTATCTATTTTAATAACAAACTCGTACATGTTTCAATAAATATTATTAATTGTGACTTATATTTTATTAATGATAAATGATTGATAATGTATTTATCAAGAAAGGTTTTTACTAGAACTTTATGATCGATTTTTTTTTTTTAACGACCAACAAAGCCAATTTCATTATCACAGGTATAACAACAAAGCGTAGGGATACCTTATAAAATTACAAGCACCAATCGAAAAGAATTAAACAAGCACCAAATGCATCCTAGATACATCACATACGACACATTTTTATCTAAAATTAAGAGTTCGCCAATTTTCCAACGACATAGCTTTGTGCTTCGAACGACTCTTAAACCAGAGATAAGATAAAGATGTGATTTCGTCCTTGATTGAAATCAATGGTCTGCTTTCCGATTTAAACACTGCCCCGTTTCGATTTCTCCAAATGCACCAGATTGTTGTAGCTATGATCATATGTACCCCTTATTTCCAATCTTTGTTTCCCTTCAATTGATTAGCCATTAAAGGGAGATCTTTTGCAGATATGGATGAAGGAAATCTTATCTTGCACCAGGAAAAAACAAATTCCCAGATTTGAAGAGCCAACTCACATTCAAGGAAGATGTGATCTAAAGTTTCATTCCGGGAACCACAAACGTTACATAAATTGGAAGATAAGGTCACATTCCTTTTTGATAAATTATCTTTTGTTGGGAGTCTATCTAACCACACCCTCCATAACAGGAAGTTGACTTTTAAGGGAAGCCATTTGCTCCATGTCAAAAAATTTACCAGATGGACTTCGTTAGATTCGCGAATTTTCGATCTCAATGATTTGACTGAGAATTTCCCAAGGTTACAAACATCATTTTTCCATAAATCCTCCTCTCCAGCCCATGTAATAGAGGATATTAAATCAATCATTACCAACACCTCAGAATGTTCCGAATGAGTTAACTGACGAGCCCAATGGAATTGAAACAATCGGCCATCATTATTATTATTAATCCTTTCTTTCAACAAGCATAATTTTGCAACTTCCACTTGAAAAAGATTAGGAAATTGAAATCTTAGGGGAATATCTAATAACCACGGATCAAACCAGAATAACAGATTCGATTGCAAACTTGGAGTCACGTGGAATGATCCTTGTAAATTAAAGCCTGCCTCCAATAAGTTATCTGAGATCTTGCATATGTGCTTCCATGGACCCGAGATAGACATTCTCCTAGGGATGAAATTCCATGATCTTGATGTGTGATGAAAACTCCAAATAACTTTCCTCCATAACTTGTCTGGTTCAGTTTTAAAACGCCACCACCATTTAGATAAAAGAGCTAAATTCATCTCAGAGAGAGAACCTAGACTAATTCCTCCATAAGTTTATGATCGATTAGTTTGTATTGTTCTATATCCGATGTTTCCTTAATGGTCATTTAGGTTATATTCTCGAATGGAGACCTTTATGTACTTAATTACTTTTTATGCGACAAATAAAGCTTGTCATTGATGCTAGCAAGTTACGCGTTGTCATGAAACTCGTGATGGATTAAAACTATCGTGCATCCTACTTGTATGAATTTTTCTCCAAAGCTAACATCTATTTCTTCTTTTGTATACAAATTACGCTTATCAAGATAACATAAAAAGTGACTAACAATACGATACATTGAAACATGAATGCTTGTTAGGTCATGTAATCCTTGTATTATTTCACCAAATTCAGCGATGATATTACAATCCTTCCATCCTTTTGTTATATCTTTTTTTCTTCATAATATTAATTTTATAACATTTAACTTGATACAATTCACAAGTGATAGAAAAATACAAAACGTAGCAGCTATGAATGGTAATGGATCGAATATGGATCGGGTGAGTCTATATCCATATCCATTTATTTCTCTTCGTCTATATCCATATCCACTAAATTTACAAATCATCCGTCCACATCCATATCCGCTGGATGTAGCGGGTTTATAGATATCCATTGGATATCAAGATAATTGTTAAACATCCTAATATTCTTGACTCAAATTGTTATAGATACATGTAATATATAGTTATTACAAAACTCAAAACACTTATTTGTTGTTTCTTGGTTTGATAGGCACACTTTGATTATTGGTTTGTGACTTCCAATTGTATAGTGGAATCAAAAAGTATCTATACGATGTTTTATTTGGATACATATGTAGGAATTTCGATTTATTGAAATTATATGATGAAAATGACGAGTGAAATATAAATATTTGTTATAAATTTTGATGTATAAAAATGATCCGCTTAAATAGTTATAAGTATATATAGTTAATATGTATATAGTGTATGTATATGTATATGCATATATGGATTTCGGGTGTAATGGATGAATCCGTGGATGATAAATTGTTATTCACATCCGATTCACTAATCATCCACATCCATATCCATATCCAGTATACATTCATTTAGATCATCTATATCCATTTTAAATAGATGGATCGGATGAATGTCCTCCGGGTTGGATGTCGATTGCTATCCCTAGTACTAGCAGCCTACTGAAAGATATCTAAAACTTTAAGGGGTGAAATTAGACTTTTATAAAAGTTTGGTGGCACAACTTTGAAAAAGATACAAATATAACCCCCAAATTAAAACCTGCATTCTTTTTACCTCCAAAAACAAAACCCACAAATTTCCCCCAAAATTGATTAGGCTAATGCTTCAAAAAATAACTTCTTGATCTTGATCTTGTTTCGATCAGATCCAAAGCGGATACTCTAAGATCAGTTCTTTACACTCACTTTCTTCATGCAGTTATGAATCTCTAATCAGGTATGCATTTTAATTTCATGATCTTTTCTGAATTCTGGGATCTTTGAGTGAAAACTTTTTTTAATTCTTGAATTCGAGTTTATGTTTTCACCGTTACGTTTTTTTTGTCCGTTTTTAGTTTCTGGGTGATTCTTTATCTGTAAATTACATTCACAAAACTTGCAATGTAGTTTAATAATCAAGAATTTTGTTGGGTTTACATTGGATGATAATTAGATTGATATATTCAAGAAAACTGCATTTTTTGTTGTAGATGTGATTGTGATTAATTCAATTGTGGTTGAATTGGCTTAGATGGATTCTATTATTGATGGGGTTGGTTCATTGGCAACTAGCCATAGCTCTGCAACCATGTTAGGGTTCAATCGAACGGCTAAAAACCGACCGCTGAATTTACTCTCATCGAAACAATCGAAACCCGAAGAATCCACATCTTCATCCCATTTGTTAGCAGAAACGTCAAGTGGCAGTTCGAAACTTTCGTACAAAACCACTTATGATTATCCCAAAGATTATTCGGATCCTGAAATGGTCAAACCGCCATCAGTTGGACCCAAAGTGGTCCTCAGTCAAACCAGTAGCCAGATTAGATCGCACTCAAGTCCACAAAACAGTTTATGTTCAAATACACATTTTACAGAAGCCAAAGAAAGTTTCAGTACAGAAGTTAGTGAATTCGCAAGTACATATGAAAAGGCTATCGAAAATGGTCAATTTAGTGAACCGTTGGACTATCTGGAAAGCAACAAGACAAGTAGTATATATAGGGGAAGCACTGGGAGTGATTTTAGTGATGACAGTAGCTCGAGTAGTTACAATAGTGCCATTTATAAACCTCACAAGCAAAACGACACGAGATGGGAAGCTATTCAACTAGTGAGATCCAAAAACGACTCGGGGTTGCTAGAGATGACACATTTTAGACAGTTGAAACAATTGGGATGTGGAGACATCGGAAGTGTTTATCTTTCTGAGTTGATTGGTACACGAACTTATTTTGCCCTGAAGGTAATGGATAAAGCCATGTTAGCAAGCAGGAATAAGCTCTTGAGGGCACAAACAGAACGGGAAATCTTGCAATCTTTAGATCACCCGTTTTTGCCCACTTTGTATGCTCATTTTGACACCGAGAAGCTATCTTGTTTGGTGATGGAGTATTGCCCTGGAGGAGATTTGCATGCTCTCCGTCAAAAACAACCAGGGAGGTGTTTTCCCGAGCACGCAGCCAGGTTAGCGATCTCTCACATTTGTCTTATGACCCATTTACATGTTAACGGGTCGATATGGGTTATGTTTGATCTCTAACAGTTGAAAATGGGTTGAAAGTCACCCAATGAGTATTTTAAATGCATAAGAAACTAGCTAAACCTTTTATTGGAACAGATTAATTATCACAAAGTATCTATGCTATATAAGTTAGTTTGTGGTGAACGAATTGGGTCTAACGGGTCAAATAGAAAAATGCAGCTAGAAACAATATGGGTCAAATCGGTCAAACGGGTGAAACGTCCCGAATGTGTATTTTTATTGCATAAAGCCTCTTAAATCATTGATTCAAAAAGTCACTTCATCATTAAACTACCTGTAATATAAATTTCATAATAATTATATCTGGCACACTAACTAATTACGGAGTATAAAATATCAAGGTGTTTGGACAATAAGTGTTTTCAATCAACCCAACAACTCATTCTGACCCAAACCTGTTTGACCCATGACCCAATTTTGCCACCTGCTGTTTATATGTTAATGGACAGTTGTGGTATATAATGTAGGTTTTATGTTGCTGAAGTTCTCCTTGCTTTAGAGTACTTGCATATGCTTGGGATCATTTACAGAGACCTTAAACCGGAGAATGTGTTAGTGAGAGAAGATGGTCACATAATGCTTTCTGATTTTGATCTATCTTTGAGATGTGTTGTGAAGCCTAGACTGGTTAGATCCATGAACACCACAGTCGAACCAAAAAGCTCCAGTTCACGTGTTCAGCCTGCTTGTATGGAACCATCTTGTATGCTCCAACCATCCTGCATCCAGCCCTCGTGTTTTGGCCCCCGGATGATGAGCAAATCGAAAAAAGATTATGTTAGATCGAAACCAAAAATGGAAATATACAACCAAATGAGCCCGCTGCCTGAGCTAATTGCAGAGCCGACAAATGCAAGGTCAATGTCGTTCGTTGGGACTCATGAGTATCTGGCACCAGAAATCATCAAGGGTGAAGGGCATGGGAGTGCTGTTGATTGGTGGACATTTGGTATTTTCCTATATGAGTTGTTGTTCGGTAAAACACCGTTTAAAGGGGGGAGTAACCGAGCAACTTTGTTCAATGTGGTTGGGCACCCGCTGAGATTTCCAGAATCTCCATCCGTTAGTTTTGCAGCGAGGGATTTGATCAGGGGGTTATTGGTAAAAGAACCGCAACATCGGCTTGCTTATAGAAGAGGGGCGACTGAGATTAAACAGCACCCTTTTTTCCAGAGCGTGAATTGGGCATTGATCCGATGTGCAACACCCCCAGATGTACCGATAGCGTCACCAGAGAGTGTTGATGTGAAGCCTTCTGGTAACTACTTAGAGATTGATTTTTTTTAGGTTAACAAGATTGAAGTTTGTAAAGAATCTGATGTGAAAATGCATCTTCTGTGTGTTTTAGTCAAGTCTATTATGTATATGTGTTGGTTGGTTTGAGCTAATAAGAGATGCACCAAAAAGAATACGCTTTCTTGAAATGGTCCACAATGTCTGTTCTAATGCTATATGCCTAAAAGACATGGAAAAGCAATGACAAAACCTTAAATATAAAAGTTAGACGGAAATAATAAGTCCCATTTTGTTATATATACTGATCAGGAGATAACAAATTATAGAATTATTGGTTATCAAGAATGTAGGTGAGATAGCCTTCAGAAACTATACTACATTATAAGAATCATCAATAGTCAAACCCACATCAAGAACATAAGCTTCTTCCCTCATCATCACTTGCAGTGACCTGAGCAACCCATGAATAGTCTCAGCCTGAGGGTGAAATCTGTCATTTGCTGTAAAACTATGAACCTCACTCTTAACCTCAATTGCACTTTGACCATTTACCTTAGTCAAATTATTTCCTTTAATTGTTGTTCTAAGTTTCTCTACAATATCCCAATCCTTATTGACAGCATGCATATTTGATAACAAAATGAAGTACCCAGCATCACTGGAATCAGATAGAGACAAGTTAGTTGCTGCAATCTCTCCCAATCTCGTGTTATCATGAATCCTGCACGCACCAAGCAACGCCCCCCAAATTTGAGGCCCGACTGGTACATTTATATCATTAATCACACCAACCGCTTTGTCCAGTTCCCCCATACGCCCAAACAGATCAACCATGATTGCATAATGATTCGATTCAGGTACTATATGATACTCATCTAACATGGCATTGAACAATTTCATACCTTCTTCAATCAAACCTGCATGACTACATGCAGATAAAACTGAAAGAAAGGTCACTTGGTTCGGATTAACTTCTGAAATGTTGACCATGTATCTGAATAAATCCACAGCTTCCCTTCCCTTCCCATGAATACCATAACCAGCAATCATTGAACTCCAAATGACAACATCCTTAATTTCTATAAGTTCAAATACTTTGACGGCGTTACACAAACTACCACATTTAGAGTACAATTCAATAAGTGACGCCCCAATGAAAGGGTTATCTTCATATCCGGATTTGATTACGTGACTGTGAAGGCACACAGCATGTTGAAAAACTCCTAATTCCGAACAAGCTGTGAGAATTTTCACCATAACTTTAACATCGGGTTTGATTTCATTCGACAACATGTTAACAAAAAGCTCCATCGACTTATACGCCATCTCATTTTGAACACATCCACTTATTAAAGCCATCCAAGAAACAGCATCTTTACTAGGCATCCTTTCAAAGAGTTCGATAGCTTCATCAGGTGAAGAACAGATCATGTACATGTCAATTAAAGCTGTAGAAACATATGTATCTAGCTCAAAACCTTTTCTTACAGAAATTTCATGAATTTTCCTGCCTTCTTGTAAATTACACGTGGCTTCACATGATTGGAGAGCACTTATAATCGACACCGAATTAGGTCCCACCTTTTGACACATCATTTCATTGAATAGATTAACTGCGTCATTAGCAGCCCCATTATGAGCATAACAAGAAACCATGGAAGCCCATGAAATAACATCTTTTTCTTTCATTTCCCTAAATAACCTCGATGCAGCATTGACCGAACCAGATTTTGTATAAGAATTCAGTAAAGCATTACACACTGAAAGATCATTTTCAAAGCCCTTTTTAAACACAAATCCATGAACACAGCTTCCAGCCTCCACGTTTGGTAACTGTGAAAGAACACTAACAACTGTTACTGAATCTGGACTTACACGTCCCTCGTTTAGCATACGTGAAAAGATCCCAAATGCTAATTCCCAATCACCATTCTGTTGGTACCCTGTAATCATATGTGTCCACATAACAATATCTGGCTCTGTATATTCCTCGAACACTTTTAAAGCTTCACCTATTAGTCCACCTTTCGAATACATGTCAATGAGAGCAGACCCAACAAACAAATCAGTATCCATTTTATAATTCTTTTTGACAAACCCATGAATAATTTTTCCATAACTAAGTTCCCTCAATCCTGAACATGCGTTTAGCGCAATAGATATGGTAGCCTGGTCAGGTGCTTCGAGTCGTATCATATCACGAAAGAGTTTTAGTGTTTCCACATATAGTTTCTCTCTACAGTAACATTTTAAGATGGAGTTCCATATAAACACAGTTCGTTGTAGCGTTTCGTCGAACACCTGGCGTGCAGAATCAAACCTTGCATATTTGGCATAACAGCTGCTTAATTTGGCGGCAAAGAAAGTATCTTGAATGAATCCAGTCTTGATGGTGAAGGAATGTAATTGTGTCACAGAGCTACAATTGTTGCATAATCTAAAAAGATCAAGAACAAGTTCCCTCCTTTTCATGCAAACAATTTGAAATAATCAGCTTGATCTTTACGTAAGTTGTTGAGAATCAGTTAACTTCTTTAGGTTATCAACTATTTCAAACGATTTAATATAGGTTATTATGTTTTTCTTCTAACGGTACCCGGACGTACAAATTTTCTTAATAAGTGATAATTACTACTTTAACAGCCGTGCCATCTAGCAGTATACGAATTTTTATTATACAGCGACTCGGGACATTATGTTTGTTATACATTGATAGTTTTGTCATATGTAGTTACCTTAAACTCATGATTAATTATTATTTAATCTAATCTAAATATTCTAAATTCAATTAAGAAAAACATAATGACATCTTATACAATAGCTTTAATTAATAAGCTAGGTTAATCGTATGATAATTGAAATAATTTTGAATTTTGAAGTAATAACATTTCTCTCCATTCTTAACTACAATCAAATTACCTTAATTACTATTACTAATATATATCAAATATCGCATTTTTTTTTAAAAAAAGGCATATTTACGTTGCGTTTGGTTCACGGAATTTTTGATCGAATTGAAATTTATTTAAGGGAATTGAAATTTAATGGAATGCGAATTCATTTGAATGAAGGAATTTGATGACCTACAACTCAATTTATTTGTGGATTGAAATTGAGATTCTAATTCTATCGAATTTCGTTGAATTCCACGAACCAAACGCAAGAGATTAATGTTACATCGCCACCAAGTGTCCTTTATATATATGTACTAGGAAATACTTGGGTTGTGCGATGCACAGCTCTTGTCCAACTACGTTAATATTAAAAGTAATGTTTAATTTGATTAGTAGACATAAAGTTAACAACAACAACAAAAATGTTATTAAAATGAAAATGATAGGTAGATCTAAACTTGTAGACTGAAAAGTCAACCTAAAAATGTAATTGATATGTGAAATATTAATTGGATAATTACTAAAATGATCAAATACCACAAACAATGATATGTTGTAGCACTAAAAAGAAAAAGGATCTTCAAATCAGGGGCGGAACTAGGATGAAATTTCAGCGGTAGCACAATTTTTTTTTCAAAAGATCTATCATCTATATAAAACATAAACGGTTATCATCATGCGATTTATTCAAGCAAGTATATGTATTTACCTTACTAAATCGATCACCGATCATGTTAAATATCTCAACCTCAAAACGATACTCATTAGTGATTTTGGTCATTTGATTTCGTGGAGCAACATATTTGTTAGTCATTTTTAGGGGCAGAGCTAGGAACTAATAATTGGGGGGCAAATTTTTTTTTTTTTTTTTTTTTTAGGTTTTGAGAGGTCAAAATTCTTAAAATATCATAAATACCCTTATAAAATTCGAACGACACTACGTTAGGGAATATGAATTGCATATAGACAGATTAAAAGTCTTTTTAATTGAGTATATGGTAATCCAAACTTCAAAAGACTTTTTACTTATTATAATATTGAAATACTAACTTTAAAGAATAGATATAGTTTAGTGGTTAAATTTAAAAGAATAGTTGCACATACAAAATGTCACTAGTAGCACTTCAAATATTCACTAGTAGCATTTCATCTATAATTTGAAAAATTAAGTATTTTACGCTATGTTAAAACTTTTGACCATTAGCACGTGCTATCCCGTGCAACCACGTAGGTTCGCCCATGCTTCAAATCATAGGAATTTAGAAGACAAATGACAAAATCATCTTAAATTAATTGTGATATAAATTATATATAGGAATGAGATAATATATGATTATCAAATACCCATCATCAACGGTATATTAAATAAAATCGATATTATAGAGTTATATAAATTAGTATGTATGATCGTTGATAAACTATTACATGAATGAAAGATTATTAAATACAATATATAATACAAAAACTTAAAATTTTTGTACTCAATCTGTCTCAATTTAATTGTCCGTTTACAAATTTTGGTGAATTTAAGATATGTTGGATAAATGTCAAATTTACCTTTATATTAAAAGCAAGTTTGTCTGAAAGATTTTATGTAACAAATGATTGAAATTAATAAATAAAGGGAAATGTTATAGTTTAATGATTTTTTATATGGTTATTTTTTACAAGCAAATTTTTTTAGATAAACATAAATAGTAATGTGCATAATAAAAGTGGAATGGGTGTAATTACTTTTATAAAGTTTACAATTTATGTTATTTTTTTAATATATATTTGATGTTTGAAATGATGTTTTTTATCGTTAAGATACATATTAATGTTAATTTTAAAATTAAAATGTAAAAGGATAAGGAATAACCTATTAGGAGGTATTCATCTTTTAGGTTAATATTAAGTTATATATTAATCCTAATGTTAAATTTATATAAGTATATATATAAGATTATGAAAAAATTACAATAAATTATTGAACTATTAATAATTTTAATAAGAAAGAATTAAGAAAAATAAGTAAAAAAATAATGACACATGCCACTTTACTATATTATCTTGAAGTAGAATGCTTTCCTTATATAATAACTATATATACTAGTAAATTTGTATGCCGTGCAATGCATGGCCCACGTCTAAACACGTTAATGTTGACTTTTGTAATGTTACATGTATATTATCGTTAGTTGATGTTTGACGAAAAAGGAAAAAACAATGTGTTTGTATTGATTTATTATTCTCAAGCACCAACATACATTTTCGACAAATGAATTAGATCATAATGTCAATAGTCTTAACATGCAATATGAGGTATATATACAAAGAAATTTTATTAGTCTAAAGCTTATATAATATAAAATGTAATTAGAATTACTACGGGTGATATATTATGTTTGAATTTATAAGGCAATAAGTATTGCATTTCTATATTAGCATATTTATATAAAAGATAAATAATTCATATGTAAGTATGATAATGAGAGTGCGTTTTTTAATTTTTTAAATGGACATTTTCTCTCTCTCTCTCTCTCTTTTTTATTAGAAGAAAACTTAAAATAAAATTTTGATATGAAAATCTTTAAAGTGTCTATGTGCTTGTTGTTGGAATAGTATCTAATATCATAACTAATTGGTAAGTACATCATTAAAAGTGGAGTCTTTTTTGGGTCGCCCTCAATGAACAGTAAGAGAAATAAATGGAGAGATAATATTAATTGAAATTAATATTATAATTAGTTTATTAATTGAATATTAATTGAAACTAAAAGGAATTCGATCCAACCGTCGGTTGGAAGGTTCAACCGGCGGCTGGAGTCTAATAAGGTTGAGACGGTGGAACGAGCCAGCAGAAGGTTCTGGAATCAGATCCAACCACCGGTTGGAAGGTTCAACCGCCGGTTGGGATTCTGTCCCACATCGGCCAGGGGATGAAACCCTGGGCCTCCTCCTCCCCTATAAAGAGGGACCTCCCCTATGCTTTTAAGGGCATCCCAGAATTGAATAAAGTTTAATTCTTTCTCTCTTTCTTATTCCTACTCCTTGTAAGAGTTTACACGACTTAGAGTCGGGACCCTAGGAGTTTGGGAATTTCTCTTAGTTCTTGGGTGTGAGCCATTAGAGGTGTTCTGGTTTGGGCACTCGCCTCCAAATAAGGAAGCTCTACGAGATCGTCTACGCGTGAGAAATTGGTTTTCTCGAAGGTTAGTATTTTCCTATTTATCTTGGTTATTTTATTGCTTTTATTTATTCAAGTTAAGATCCCTTAGGGTTTAGTTTCCTAATTGCCTTAAATTAATTTTTGTTATAATTCCGCTGTGCATATTTATCTAGTTAGGGAATAGAAAACCCAACAGTGGTATCAGAGCCTTAACTTTATAAATACTAGCATTTAATTATCTACAATAGTATGTAGGTAAGGATAAATTGGAAATAGAATTGTCTAAATTGGTAAAATGAATTTACACTTTAGACCCTATATTTTGAATTGTTTTAAAATATACCCTCAAATTTTAAAATATTTTAAAATAAAACCGTAGACTTTAAGAGTTTAAAGAGAAACATTACATATATTATGAGCTATAAGTATATGTATCATTAAAGTTAAATACATTGTTAGTCAATTGATAAATCGGATCACCCATAGTGAACAAACTATAAGAGAGGTATAAGGCGGGTAGTTCAGATTCCCTAAAGAAGTCAGGTTTTTAATAAGCTTCGCGCTGACCTGCTTCTCCGCTTCTTTGTGCATTCAATGGAGTTACCGAGGACTTTTGATAGGATGATGTGAAGATCAAAAGTATGACCTAAAAGTATAAAACAAAATCCCGTTCTAGATACTAAAATGTGAATAGTATGCTAACCCATGAAAATCGCACATCTTTCGTATGGTCTGTTAATGGAGCGTGTGTGGTTTACCGGCACATTAATATGAGATCATATTGAGAGGTGATGTGGAACTCGCGATTCTCGAGCGTACTCGGGCTGGGGACCACGCGGGTTTTGCATGGTTAAGTTCACCGTCTTGTTCATGATCCTCGACATACCAGTCATGAATGGTAGATGTGCATATCCGAGATTAACATGCCGTTGATAAGAATCAATGAATCTCAAAAGAACTAGGAGTTTCATAGAGAATGAAATTGACAAAATAATTGTCTACCTAAAATAAATTCGCAATATGATTACGGCAAACCTTTTCATAAAACGAATCTAAAGTATGGATCATAGCCTTAATTTTGTAATTGGGTAATTAATTAAGGAATATTCAAACTAACTAAAACTGTTTATCTTAAAGATGTCTTCTACAAATGGTAATGTAACATCCTCTCCAGTAGCCTGGTAATTTCTAATTTTAAATTAATTATTTAATGATTTTATAAATTATGTGATATTAGTATTTAATTGGGAAACGTAGATAAATAAGTTCCAGGACTTATTGTGAATAGTAAAATAGTGCCCGTTTTAATTTACTATAGTTGACAGTAATATAAAATAAGTTTTTCGCAATTGATTTCTAGGTTCCAGATAATAGAAGAAGAAGGGGACTAATTAAATGAGTCGGGTTATGAGTTAGTCGACCTAATACACCTAAACATAACTCAGAATCATTTTCTTCTTCCTAATTAAGAAAAACTTCAAGATAACCTAACTTAAGAACCGAATTTACAAGCAAAGGAGTTGATTTTGATTGTAATCTTTGTTTATGAATCTAGCATCAATTTAGAATCATCATCATCATCTTCATCTTCAAGTGGTAAGTGTTTTTGATTTATGAGCTTAAACCTTAGTTAGGTTAAATATAAAATTGATGAAATTGTTGATTTCTTGAATGTATATGATGATTTGAAGATGATATAGATGCTTACAAGCTGAATTAAGGTGGTTCTAATTGTGAATTCAAGTTCTTAAATGTGATAGTGAGTTTAAGCTAATGACCTAAATGGGTTTTTACCTTAATTATGTATTTGTTGATAGTTATGCGAATTAGAAGTTTGAATTAGGTTAAAAGATGGTATATGATGTTACTTGAAGTTATTTGAGCCTTTGATAGCTTTCAAATACGAATTTGATGTCATTTTGATGATGAATTGAGTTTTGGTTCGAGCTGGGCAATAGCAGGTCTGTTCTTGAGCTGAAGAACAGCTCAACGCGATCCCAAACCCTAGCCCGGATCGCGTTCATCAGTTATATTTGAGCTGGACGAGTTTTGTTCTTGGGAACGCAATCCCAAGCATGCATCTGGATCGCGTTGCCAAGTGCAAATCTGTCACAGAAAGTTTTCCAAAGACGAACGCGATCCAGCCCTTTTGTTCCCGGATTGCGTTGTTTAGTACAATTCGGTAACAAGAAGATTTTATAAAGGGAAACGCGATCCAGTTCTTGTTTCCGGATCGCGTTGCTTAGTGTATTTTGGTTACAGAACCTCTTCCTTCTTATGAACGCGATCCCACCAAATCTGACCCGGATCGCGTTTGCCTATATAATTTTGATGATTAAGATAATTTGTAAACTCAAAGTGTATGTGTATGATTATATAATATTGTTACTTATGTTTGAGATAAATTGAAATGTAATTACTTGTGTAAGGTGTCCATTTACATAAGTATTATTTTTAATGACAAGTTACTAACTTGTGCATTGTGTGATATTCCAGATACTCCAAAGACTCGGTGATTTGAAGTTGAGTGTTGTGACTCCTGAGGTATCGGTGAGTGGATTTGAAACTCACCATTTGATTTAGTTGTAACTATTTGGTTGCAACAAGTAAACGTAGATATGTTGTTGTATTTAATATTCATAGTTGATTATAAATCTACGTGCTATGTGTGGCCTTCGGGCATCAGTTGTTAATGAGGTCAACAGGTTGAACTGGTTGGTTGGGCTAGTTGGTTATTGTGTGAATGACACATGTTCTTGCTTCATTTGTTGTGTGTATAGAACCTGTGTCTGAGTATAGTAACCACTAGTCATCGGTCTCGTCCGTTATGGCCAAACGGATATGGTTGGATAAGTGTTCTTTGGGAGCCACCCGGGTATTATGGTTTTCCCCAGAGCCACCGATCCTCATTACTTTATTGTTGACTAGTTGTAATACATGTTTACGGTTGTTTGGGGTAAACAGGTAGTTAAGCTAAGTTGAGTTGTGTGTGATGAATTCATTCACTTAGCTTTGTGCTAATCCCTCATCCTACTTCCTGCAGGTTTTTGATATATATGTGGGTGTCAGGAAAGGATGCTTTCGCAGGGAATGTCTCACAAATTATGACTCTGATATGGTTTTGCTATAAACCTGGTTTTGTAATATATAATACCCCGACATATGTAGTTTTTAAACAGTTCTAAGTTGGTATGTTTTGAATATGTAACTGTGTATGTACATTATCTTAATGTACAATATATAAATATGTTTTAAATTCCTACGCTTCCGAGTAAAATAATATAATATTGTTGTCTAGAAAGAGGGGTGTTACAGGTAATAATCCTCCCGTCCCCAATTCCACACACAACTCGAACTTCTCACTTCTCTCAGTTCTTGGAAGGGAAAGATTGATTGGTCCAAACTATATGGATTGGATGCGTAACCTAAGGTTTACCTTGAGGTACGAGAACAAGGAGTATGTTCTCGATGAGCAGATTCCCGTAATTGATGATGATTCAACCCAAGAGGAGATTGAGGCACACAGGAAACATTATGATGATGCGAATAAAGTGTCTTGTATCATGGCATCCTCCATGAGCCCCGAGTTGCAAAAGACTTTTGAGAATACTTGGGCTTATGAAATGAACCAACAACTTAAGGAAATATGCCAGACAAAGGCGAGCAAAGAACGCCTTGATGTGGTTAAATCACTCATGGCTTGCAAACCTAAACCTGGAGCATCTATCTGTGCTTTCGTCTTGGAGATGAAAGAGTACTTTGATAGGTTGGAATCATTGAATATGATGTTTGACACAGAATTTTCCATTGCCATAATTTTGTCCTGTCTGCCAGCTGTCTGCAATCAGTTTGTAATATCATATTAGATGAATATGAATGAGAGAGAAGGCTCAATAATGGAACTCCATAATTTGCTGCAAACCGCTGAGCAAGGAATCAAAAAGGATGATGTGTCCTCTAGCTCAGCAGCTCCTGTGTTGGCAATTAGTCAAACTGCAAAGAAAAGAAAGAGGTCGAATTGGAAAGCAAAGACTACGAATGGAAAGTCCAATCGTGGGTCCAAAAGAAAGACTGATTCTGATATTGCACCAGTGAATGATCCGAAGGAAGCAGTGTGCTTTTACTGCAACACTAAGGGGCACTGGAAATGTAGCTGCCCAAAATACATGAAAGACCTTGAGGAAGGTAAAGTCAAATAGAGTATTCACTCAGGTTGTTCATGATCGAACTCCATAATACTACAACTTCTAATTCGTGGGTTCTGGATGCAGGGTGTGGTACTCACATTTGCACTGTATTGCAGGGTCTAAAGGAAAGTAGGAAGTTGAAGCATGGAGAGCTTAATCTAGTCATGGGAAACAGAGGAATCACGCCTGTTATCGAGATTGAAAAGTATGAGCTCGTGCTAAATTCTGGAGTTATGATAGATTTGAATAATTGTTGTTATTCATCAGAAATGACTAGAAACATTATTTCATTTTATGCTTTGTTTAAAGATGGTTATCGATTTTCATTTGATAATGAGAATGGTGATATTTTGGTTTATTTAAATGGTTGTTTTGTTTTTAAAGTTTCTCTTTACAATGGCATATATGAAATGTTGAATGTGTTAGCAATTTGATTTTAAATGTTGATTCGTTTAATGAACTTGATAAATCCAAATTGTGGCATTACCGTCTTGGGCACATAAACAAGAAACGCATCGGCCAACTCCAAAAGGATGGAGTGTTGGAATCATTCGACCTCAAATCAGATGATGTATGCGAATCTTGCTTATTGGGCAAGATGACAAAATCACCATTCACAGGGTCGTGTGAAAGAGGTGAAGGACTCTTGGACTTGGTACACACGGATGTTTGTGGACCATTCCGATGAGCCACAAAAGATGGAAATCGGTATTATGTTATATTTACTGATGACTACAGTAGATTTGGACATGTCTATTTGATTAAGCATAAGTCGGATACTTTTGAGGTATTCAAAAGATACCAAAGCGAAGTAGAGAATCAATTGGGCAGAAAGATAAAGGTTCTCCGATCCGATAGGGGAGGAGAATACCTTAGTATCGAGTTTCTCGATCATCTTAGAGATTGTGGAATAGTTTCACAATTGACTCCTCCTAGAACACCACAGCTTAATGGAGTTGCTGAGAGGAGAAATAGAACCTTGTTGAACATGGTTCGGTCTATGATGAGTCGGGCTACACTTCCGATAAGTTTTTGGGGTTATGCATTAGAAACAGCCGCTCACATCTTAAATCTTTTACCCACCAAGAAGGTTTCAAAGACACTTTATGAGATGTGGACGGGAAAACGTCCTTCTCTTGGTCACATCAAAATCTGGGGTTGTGAAGTTTTCGTTAGACGAGAAACTCAGGACAAACTAGACTCCAGATCTGAAATGTAACATCCATTCCTCGAGTCTAGTAGTATTTTAATATTTTCTGACTGTGAATTAATATTTAATGTGTCAGAAAATAGGTTCATTTGGTAATTGAAAATAAATGGGTAAAAGAGTCAAATAATTTATTGTGGTTAATAAATTATTAACTGTTTTAATTTATTTCAGTTGACAATAAAATAAAATAATGTTTCCCCGTAAATGGTTTTTAAGTTCCAGACAATAGATTTAAAAGGGGACAAAACTAGTACACATATTATCTAATATATGTGTTTAATACGTATGAAATATCCAAAACATTCCAGAGAGATCGATACATTGGGAGAGAAAAATCATAAACCCTAATTCATCAACAATCATCAAAATTTCTGAACTAAATCACATTTGATTGTTGTGTTCTTCTCCTGGTCGCACGTATTAAACCACAGGGATGATTGGTAATTTGCAAAACAAGTCTTGGAGTGAAATTGAAGCTAAGGAACTTTGAATTAAGCTTCAAAAACGTAATTAAATCATCTCTTTATCATTCTAATCATCTTGTAAGTGTTGATTTTTTGATTTCTATAAACCCTAGAAATTGGGGTTTTGTGTATTAGATAAAATTAGTATGATTGATGTGAAATTAAGGCTTGTATATATGATATCATTGTTAGTTAGTGCTTAAATTGTGATTAAAACCTAAGCCTAACTTGAAATTGAATAATTTGATTAATTGTTCATAAAGTGTTCTTTGAAAAATTGATGATTATAGTTAATTGATGGGTTAATTGATGAACTTGATATATAATCATAAAGAAAATCATGAGTTTATATGATTATCCATGAATTATGATTATAAAGCTTAAATTAGTGATGTACGATTGATAAGTGGTGTTAATGATCACATTATGAGTAACTTTCAATAATGATTAACATGATTCAAGTTAAAAGTTATAAAGTGATTAAGTGTTCTTGAGAATTTGATGATTATTACAATCATGATGGATTATATGAAGAATTATTGATATTGAAGTTTAATGAGCTTGTTAAAGCTCTAATCATGTTAGTTGTGACAATTAAAATTGATAAAGATGATATTGTGATCCTCATGATCGTAAACTTGATAAGTGATTAAGATCTAATAATGTTAATGTGATTATTCATAAGCTTGAAATGAGAATTGTAATGGAATAGTGATTTGAGCAATCTCATTGAAATTGGGGTTATGAATCATGTTGTAGTTACTTAATTAAGTTGTTTAATGTAACTACATTAGTATGATGTTATATTCATATTGAGATAAGTAACTAACTTGTTGTAATTCCATTGTATTCTCAGATTTCGAGAAGCCTCAGTGACATTAGACTACTGAGTGGACTACTGAGGTAGTCGATGAGTGGATCTTAATCCTCAGTGTAATTTAGTTGTAACAGGTTTGGTTACAACGGGTAATCGTATTATTACTGCTTTTAGTTTGCCATGATTAATTTGGTTTGATAGTACTGTTGATAGACTGGTTAGTCTGATATGTTAACTTGATTGAATATGTGAATACGTGATCACTTGATATTTGGCCTTCAGGCATCAGTATTGAGGTCAAAATGTTGGTTGGGTTTGGTTACTATTGTAAGACGACAGGAATTTCCTTGTACATATCGTTAATAGGAAATTAGGTCGTATGAGATTAGTACCAAACTATCGGTATATTCTGTAATGGCCATACAGATTGACGATAAGTGTTCTGGGAGAATCCCCGGGTATCATGATATCTCCAGAACCACCGATCCTCATTGATATGTTGTGTATTGAGATGTTATCTCATTGATATTATGTGTTTACTGTTGGTATTCTTGGCTGAAGGTTTCCCCAAGAACCATCGATCTATTTGATGTTTTTGTTTACGATTAATTATTGTAAACAAAGTTGTTATGCTAAGTTGGGCTGTTAATTATGTATTCTCTCACTTAGCGTTATGCTAACCCCACCACCCCACTTCTTGCAGGTTATGGTTTTGATATAAAGGGATTAACAAGAAGCTTTTTCGGGATGGAAAGTTTGACAAGACGGCTTACTCTGATATTGGTATTTGGAATAAAACCAAATTGTATTTGGAATTAAATAACACCCATTTTCGATATATTATGGTTTAGTTGCATAATGTGTTATAACTTAATTGTTAAAGTTTATTTGGACTTACGCTTCCGATGTAAAATACATTTAAATAATGTTGTAAAAGATGGGGTGTTACATGAAAAGTGTCTTTTCGTCGGTTATCCACAAGAGTCATTTGGATATCTGTTCTACAGACCCGCGGATAATGTGGTCTTTGTAGCTCGAAGAGGAGTGTTCCTTGAGAGAGAAATGATATCTAAAGAGGACAGTGGGAGTAAGATTGATCTTGAAGATATTCAAGAGTCGGTCGATGAAGAACCTACAGTAAACATTGACGTTCAACAAGAGGTGGAAACTCCTGTTGAACCAGAAGACATATCCTTACCCGTTCGCAGATCTAGTAGAGTTAGCAAGCCTCCTGAGTTCTATTATGGTTTCCATATAGAAGAAGAGGATAAAATTAGTGATGGTACACTAAATGACTTAAATGAACCTGCTAACTACAAGGAAGCGATGGAAAGCCCTGAGGCTGCCAAGTAGAAGGAAGCTATGAAAAGCGAAATTCAGTCTATGTATGACAATCAAGTTTGGAACTTGGTTGACACTACACCCGGTCTTAAGACGGTGGGTTGTAAGTGGATCTTCAAGAAGAAGACTGACATGGATGGAAAAGTACACACTTATAAAGCTAGGTTGGTGGCGAAGGGCTATACTCAAACCCACAGGATTGATTATGAGGAAACCTTCTCACCAGTAGCTAAAATAAAGTCAATTAGGATTATGCTAGCCATAGCTGCGTTTCATGATTATGAAATTTGGCAGATAGATGTCAAAACCGCCTTCCTTAACGGGAAACTGACAGAGGATGTGTTCATGGCACAACCGGAGGGTTTTGAAAATGTAAAGTATCCTAATCGAGTGTGTAAGCTTCAAAAGGCTATTTATGGACTTAAACAAGCCTCTCGTAGCTGGAATCTCTGCTTCCATGAGAAAGTCACAGAGTTTGGATTTTCTAGAAGCGAAGATGAGTTCTGTATATATGTCAAGTTCAGTGGAAGTGTTGTAGTCTTCCTAGTATTATATGTGGATGATATACTAATCATAGGAACTGATATCCCAACATTACAAAGTGTAAAGGACTGGTTGGGAAAATGTTTCGCTATGAAAGACTTGGGAGATGCAGCATATATTATTGGGATATAGATTTATAGGGATAGTCGAGACGTCTCATAGGAATTAGCCAGGACACATACTTGGATAAAATTTTGAAAAGATTCAAAATGGAAAACTCTAAGAAAGGGAACCTACCCTTACATCATGGCATTAAGATCAGTAAGGATCTTTTTCCGAAATCTAAGGAAGAATCGGATAGAATGAGTCGAGTCCCATATGCTTCGGCTATAGGATCGATCATGTATGGTGTAAGTCCGTTTGTATAGGATCGATAACGAGGTTATCTTTAGGTATTAACATGCGGAATCCGTCAATACTAAGTTCACGGATAGTGAACGATTGTTTCGCAATATACTAGCGATTCGGATTATCAAATACGACTTTGTATCGATTCAATATGTTATTCTATCAATACCTAGTCGATTAGAATGCTTAAGATCACACAATCCCTCTGGAAATTCGTATGGGCAAGAACCTAGAACATTTAGGGTTTGATTTGTATTTATAGTTTAAGTTTTCACGAAGTTCGCAAATCTGCTGGGCTTCTGCGAACTTCAAACTTCGCAGCCCATGGCCCATGCGAACTTGGCCCACTTGCGAAGTTCAACTGAACTTCGCAAGTTCTTCTCTGAACTTCGCAATTTGACTTTTTCAGTCAAACTTTGACTTTGATTAACATCTTTTAGCATTCAAACAATTAGCTCTAAAATGCCTATCAAATCATATTAAGTGTATACAAACCAAAATTAATATATCAACTTGATTACAAATAACGTTTCAACTATTACAAAGCTAGATCTGTTGTCACACACAAACATGTCCCAACAGACTCCCCCTTGACAATAGCTCTAGCGTTATTATCAAAAGTCTTCAAGTTGTCTTTGATCTTTACTTATATAGCTTGCTTCCAAAATGTATTCCAAGTCGTATGCATTTGGTGACCATCGATTGATAATATCTCGCTGCATCCTCCCATCCTTCAATTGCAACAATCTTGATTTCATCAAGTTTCCTCATGTCTGCCTTTGATAAGTTCATTAGATGCCTGCGATCATAAACATTCAAAATAATCTTCTCTCCATGTTCAACTTCATCATCCTTCTCAAACATGTGAGCTTCACCAGTCTCAGAATCCACCTGCCACCTACACATATTTCCTAATATATCCTGTGGCATCTTTTTGATAGGAATCTGTTGCACACACTCGACCGCTGGATATACCTTGATTCTTCTACGTCTGCCAGTTCTCTCACTTTTCTCATTCAACTTGTGAGTTTTACCTTTCCTTGGCTTAATCTTCTCATATTTTCCCATCCTGACCTCAGATCTTAGAATTCTTTGAACATATTTTGCATAGTCATCTTCAGTCGGATTATTCATTTCCAATTTAGCCAAGTCTTTGACATCATGTCTCGGTAATGAACTGAACTTCTTGATATTTTTCTCAAAGTACTGAACGCCGTCATATCTCTTGATCGCGAACAGCTTCAAGTCGGAATCATAGTACCATCCAAGAATACCTCTTTTTGGAATCCGATTTCCAGTAATGTCAACTTCAGAAACTCCAACCTTTTCCTTCTTCTTCCTTGCAGGTAATCTGAACCATGGATGTTTCCTTGGAATGTCCTTTTCAGCTTCAGCTTCAGAATCAGTTGAATCTTTATCAAGATCAACTCTTTCTCCAGCTGTTGTCTCAATTAAGAACTCTGTTGTCGAAGGATCCATAAAGTGTTCATCTACATTAGCATCTGGATCTACAACTTCATGTTCTTCAACCGCAGGAACAGGACTCCAATCCTCTGGCATAATGAACTCTCCTTCTTCCGGTTCATAATCCAATTCATCTTCAGATTCATCAGGAATTTCTGTATCTGAATCACTTTCAGCATTCTCTTCTGTATAACCCATTTAATTAACACAAATTAGACAAACAATATAAATTCTTTCATTGATTTTCCTGAATCAATCTAAGAATTCCTTTATTCATCTCTATTGTATCAATTACTCAAATATGATTTTCTGCTTGTCAAGTAAATCTCAAGCCTAAATCATACTCAGTAATCTTATATCATTTTAACTTATCATTGAAAATCTTAAGTTAAAATCTTATATTATTACTAAATTAAACTTAACTTACAACCATTAATCTTTCAAAGTTATTACAATCTAAGATTAACCAAAGTATATAAGTTTAACATTACAAAATAATCTCAAAATACTAACTACTTAAACAACTAAGTAGTCATACCAGCTTCTTTTCCACTAGCACCACTTCCACTTGCACCAACACCAGCATCATCAGCAGCAGTAGATCCTGACTCCCCCTGAAGTTGAGTCGGCTCACTAGTCTGTTTCTGACCAGTCGGCTCACTCTCCTTTTCTTTATTAGCCTCGGGATCATCATCTCGATCTTGTCTGCGTTTCTTCCTAAGCTCATCTTCTTTACACCCTCTAATATATGCCAACATCTCCCCCTGAGTCGACGGGTCTGGAACTATTCGCACAAGTAAGCGTCGCATACGCTGAACTTCTTCAACTAAATCAGCATGCATGTCATTCAGTTCCATATGAGCTTTCATCAACGCCGAATATGCCACAGATTGTTGCTTCATTGCTTCAGCCATTATTGCATTTTGACTCTGCAATTGAGCAACGACATCTTCTAGGCGTTCTCTTGCTGGCCTTGGATGAGCAGCAGCAGTCGTCAGTCTAGCAGCTTTAGCACCAGCTTGTCGTGCCATGTCCTCAAAGGATTCTCTCAACAACCCAGCTGCTATACGACTCTGCTTTGTCGTCTCAAAATGAGAAGTAGTGGTATCAACATCATGATAAGCACTCTCCTGTAATACAATATAAGTTAATATTTGTCACAGCAAAAGCCATCTCAAATATCTACTAAGTATTACAAAAACCGATTGATAAACAACGTCTACAAGTCACAAATCTTTATACCTTTGCAGATCCGCGCGTAGTCGGACGTTGCCTCATCGGTTCTCTAACCGGTTCGCGGCTTAGATTCGAAACTGTCATAGAAAAATTTCTATCTCAATTTCCTATCTCAAGGTAAAGCCTAAAACGTTAGAAAGATAAACTATCAATAGTTAACCTGGCATTCCGCCTATATTCAAAGCAGGAGCAGAAGTCCTAACACGCACTGAACGCGTATTCTTAGGAGCTTCAGCAAGCGGACGCTTACCCTTCCTTTTATCTTCACGAGTAACCAACCGAGCACTATCAGACTCAGTAGAACTCGAATCAGAATCTACTAATCCCTCTCGTCTCGGAGGACCTGACGGAGCAGTAGCAGCAACAGGAGGTTGAGAAGTTGTTCCCTCAGATCGAATGACCTCTGGGACAACAGTCTCAGAATCCTGTTCAAGAAATAATCACAAATATTAAGTTCAAACATGCAAAAGACAATGTTTGAACTCAATTCGTACCCAAAGATAATCATCTTACATATATTAACCGACTATAGCGGAATACAGTTAATACTTGTATTAATGAAAACTTTGAACTAGAATTAATAAGTGATATATGCGTAAATATGGCAAGTTTATGATAAAATGAGAGTTATACCTTAAATCCTTCAATCTCTTGAAGATCAGGATCATTCTCATCATCATTACGCACCAGTACTTCATGAAGAAGAACTTCACGAACCTCAGGAATGGATTCCTGGTTCAGTACTTCATTTATCAAAACCTGAGTGTCAGCTGCAGGTTGCGGTGCTTGCTGTGGTTGTTGTTGCGGCTGTTGCTGTTGTGGTTGAGGTTGTTGTGGTTGCTCTGGGAGATCCTCTTGATCACCAGCAGCTTCAGCAGCTGCCTGAGCCTCCACAGTATCCATCCACCCATGATTAGGCAGAGGTACATATGCAGCATCAACTACAGCACCAAAAAGATCAACATCTGGTGGCCTGGGAATCTCTTGCTTCTTAACAGAATGAAGCCACATCGACCCATATCCTCGAACAGTCATACGGGCCACTGTTTTGTTACCCTGAACTGCTAAAGCAGGAATAGAGTGTCGAATCAGAAGCATCGTGAATCTAGGATATATCAAAAACGGTGCACTCCTGGTTTGCCTAGTCACTTGTCCCACAAATGAATCAAAAATGTAGCCACTGAAGTTGTATGGCTTGTTGTAAACCAAGGATAGTAGCATAGACATCAACTCTGGACTCGCATCATCAAATCCAGACTTCTTGTTTGCAAAAACTTTCACGATAACGTGAAACAAGAATCTCCACTGGCCCATCAAAAATGACTTGACAAACTGTTGGCCTCTGGAGGGTCCAGAATATCCTATCCTGCGTGCAGCACCCCATATAAACCTATGCGGGAAAACTTGGGGTCCGTTTTCCTGAGCAGCATCTCCAAGTTGGAGAACCTCTCGTACGTTTCTCTTGAGAATACAACCGGACGATTATTCACGGTTGCACGGATGACAGGAGGGTTGACTGACTCATCATATACAATGTCGGTCCAAAAGTCAGTGAGAACCGCCAAATTCAGTGCAGGATTCTCAGAGACAGCAAAACTAACTCTAGATCGAGCTAGAAATGCTTTCATCTGCTGCACTCTTTCTCCTCCTACTTCATTTACGTCAAGATTGACATAAATGTTTTGCTCTGGAACAAACGGTCTTGCAGCAGCCATATCTGTAAACAACAGCAAATAAGAGATAAACGAACATAAGTTAACTTGAATTTCTACGTACTATGACCTTAAGATCATCAAACGTCTAATTCACTATTAACAACTAACTTAATTTAGTAAGCTTAATTGAACCTAAAAGTATAGTCTTTATCGTTCAATTATAATATGTAAATTAAATCAAAGTTCGTTTAAAACATAAACTTGAATTGTAACACCGCCGAAACTAAAGTTACGGGACACGCCGCTCGACTACGCTATGAGTCGGAAGACTTTCGATATTAACAAGTTCAAAGTTTAATAATTTATAAGTTATAATACCGCTGATAATTAAATCAGGACACGCCGCTCGATTACTTAATGAATCGGAAGACTTTCGATATTATTAACTCAAAGTTTAATAATTTATAAGTTATAATACCGCTGATAATTAAATCAGGACACGCCGCTCGATTACGCAATGAATCGGAAGACTTTCGATATTAATAACTCATTATTAACATGTATTAACTTATAACTTAACGTCCGTAAGTTCTAACACGTTAAAATCTAGTAACTTGTAATTTATTTGTAACTTAAAAAGTCCGCAAATAAAAAACAAGTTATAAAATCGAAAATTTTATGTAAACTTTATTAACATAAGTTAAACTAAGTGTAAACGAAATTCTCGAGTTGAAACCGTCAGCCAAAGTTAATTTAAAAGTTAGATTTTCTCAAAATAAGCTTTGGTCAACGCGGGTCAACGAGGGTCAATTCCGAAGTTGACTGATTCGCAAAGTTCAGCTGAACTTCGCAAGGCTTTGCGAATTTTAGATTAACTTCGCATCAGTCCAACCTGGGTCAACCACGAAGTTGACTGAGTCAACTTCGCAAAGTGGAAACTTCGTCACGAAGTTTGACCAGGTCAAACTCTGCAAAGAGGAGCGTGTGCGAAGTTCGCAAATCTGAACTTCGCAACTTCGCAAGGTTGAAACTTCGTCACGAAGTTTGACCAGGTCAAACTCCGCAATGAGGAGCATTTGCGAAGTTCGCAAATCTGAACTTCGCAACTTCGCGGTTTCAAATTTTAAATCACTCAAATGATGATCTACACGAGTTTTAAGCAATTAATCACTTCGAACATGTTATAGATACATCGATTAAGTAATATCTTCAAGTATTTCGGTTTTACAATCACTGAAACCAGTTGAATCCGTGAAATCCCAAACCAAAACCTTCGAAATACATAAACAAACGATTACGAGCAAACTACACGGTGAAATCTTGTGAAACATACCTCAAAATGATCACAATCGAAAGTGGAATAAAACTATCGGAGTGAAAAATCCTTCCTCTTTCGTGAATTTCGTAAAAATCGTGCAAATCAAGTTCGTTTGAACTTCGCCGTGAGAGAGCTTTGCGATGTTTAAGTGAACTTCGCAAGTTTTTGGGAAAAGTGAGGAGGTTGACTCGTTGACCGTTCCTTTTATACTCTAAGTCTAATTCACGAAGTTTGACTGGTCAATTTCGCAGGATTTGACCAACTTCGCGAATTTAACTTTAAAAATACATTGAACGATAATAATTTTACACAAGTCAAAATTTTAATTTCCCAAGACGTATTTGTCACATTCAATGATTCCGGAACAATTAAAGATAGAATAAAGTGCTTCCAAGGTTTAAAACACGACACATAAATATAAAATTGAACTTAATTTATTAATAAACAAAAATTACAAATGCTAAAAATAAATAAACCAACTTAATCTAAATAAAACGAATCTTAACCTAGATAGAATTTCAACTGCTTCGGGATCATATTAGGAAGAAAAAGCATTTATAAATTAGCTTACGTTAAGTCTAAGACAAATTGCTAGTAAAATTTCATATAAATCTCATAAAATTATGTCTTCACTAGTGAAAAGCTCATATTTATAAAATTATATCTTATTTTACCTTTATCCACGTGACATAACTCTTTTATATCAAAAATATCTTTACATATATTTGAACCTAATTATTCACATAAGTGAACGATCCAAGTGTCTCTTTGATAGTTCAAGACGATTATCGGTATAATGAACCACATACACAAATTAAACCTAGATTAATGAGCAAACCTTATTATTATTAGTTGTGAACTATATCCAATATGTTCCCCAATATAATATACTGAAGAATTTCAAGTAAAACTAAAACACTGCATCTATTAAAATTTTCAAGGTAGAGGTTATTTTATAACATACACTTGACTTTGCTTTGAGTTTATGACAAATACCAAACATCATTTAAAGATACTAGTGGCTTCTGGTCTGTAGATACTACAACAATCGTCACCCTTAATTTCGTTAATAACCATTACCATTTGCCTTTACTCTTTAAATTTAGATTTTTGATAACAGTGTATAGCAATACTATCGTTCAATCAATTAAGACGTTGTGTCATACATTATAAAGTTAACCACAAAAGATATAGTCACATCATGTTATTGCTTCTTAAATGCTCAAAAATCTAAGAATACTTTGCGTACCGATACATCATATGATGAAGCTATCTAGACTTGTAGTACTTTTTCAAAATATCACATGTTATTATCAGTGGATATAGGTGCATAACAAGATAAATATAAGCTCTTTACTAAGTTAAGGAATTAATTCTAGTAAGACTTATAGAAACTTACTAACGACTTCTAGCAAGCTATCATTCCTTGACCCGTTATTGGGATTCGTAAAGTTCTATCGGTAAACCGAGATCAATAACAGACCCGATAAGAGGTTAGAAATAACAACTTACCAAAAATTTCAACTCGATCCTAGAACTTAAAGATTATTATTGTTATGCTTACTCCCCTAATTTACTATCATCTCCCGAGTTTGTACAGTTAAAACTCAAACAAATTTCTAAAAGAACTACAGTTGTTCTTTTATTGGAGGCGATTCCCCGCAGGTAACAAGCAAATTAATGCCATACGCCCCCCTCATTTTTTTTTTTTTTTTTTTTTTTTTTTTTTTTTAACATATAGAACTAGAAAAAGAAAACAAAACAAAAATAAAAGTACTTAAACAAAAAGACCTTTGGAAGACGCGTTATTCCGGATTTTGCATGCCGTTCCTTTGAATCAATGTCTCAAACCGCGTCCTGTCGAAAGCCTTAGTATACAAGTCTGCCAAGTTATCAGTTGAGGGGACCTTGACTAACTGTATAAGCTTTTTCTCCGCACAATCCCTTATAAAATGATGACGAATCTCGATGTGTTTCGTCTTACTATGTTTCACCGGATTGTTTGTAATCGAGATCGTGGACTCATTGTCAATCATGACGGGAGTATTTGTGTAATTAAGACCATAGTCTCGCAGTTGTTGTTGTATCCAAAGAACTTGAGATACACAACTCCCAGCTGCAACATACTCAGCTTCACATGTAGAAATGGCTACTGAGGTTTGCTTCTTACACTGCCAAGACACTAAACGATTTCCCAAAAATTGACATCCACCGCTCGTCGATTTTCTATTTAAGTTGCATCCTCCATAATCTGAATCTGTGTAAGCTATAAGATCCAAGTCTCCCCCAATCGGATACCAAAGTCCCAGCTTAGGTTTCCCTTTAAGATAACGAAGAATCCGTTTTACAGCTTGCATGTGAGATTCCTTAGGACTGGCTTGATATCGTGCGCAGAGACACACTGCAAACATAATATCCGGCCTGGATGCAGTTAGATACATTAGTGATCCGATAATAGCCCTATAAAGAGTAGGATCTACATCTTTATCACTCGATGTATCCGGACCAAGTCCATGACCTTCTTGAATAGGAGTCTTGTAAATTCTTGTATTATCCATCTTGAATTTCTCTAATAGCTCATGTGTGTATTTAGACTGATGAATAAAGAACCCGTCTTTCTTTTGATCAACTTGCAACCCCAAGAAAAACTTCAACTCTCCCATTGCAGACATCTCGAACTTTTTCCTCATCACTTGCTCAAATTCTATGCACATCTTTTCATCCGAAGATCCAAAGATGATATCATCCACATAAACTTGAACAAGCAGAAAGTCGTCATTCTTCCATTTCACGAAAAGTGTACTATCTATTTTTCCTCTAGAATATCCATTTTCGAGTAGATAAGTAGATAGTGTTTCATACCAAGCCCTTGGTGCCTGATGCAATCCATATAGAGCCTTATCTAGACGATATACTCTATCAGGATAGTGTGGATCAGAAAACCCTGGAGGTTGTGAAACATACACCTTTTCTTTGACATCTCCATACAAAAAGGCACATTTGACATCCAACTGAAATACCTTGATCTCTTTGAACGTAGCAAATGCCAAAAACATCCTTATTGCTTCTAGTCGTGCCACAGGTGCAAACACTTCGTTGTAATCGATACCCTCCTGTTGATTGAATCCTTGAACAACTAAACGAGCTTTATTGCGAACGATCACTCCTCGATCATCTCGTTTGCACTTAAACACCCATCTAGTACCAATCGGATATTCTCCATTTGGTAGATCAACCAACTGCCATACCTTCAATTTCTTGAATTGAAATAGCTCTTCTTGCATCGCCTCAACCCATGAATTATCTTTCAAAGCCATTTGAACATTCTTTGGCTCTACTTGAGAGATAAAGCACGAATACATGCACTGATGAGCTTCACTTTCACAAAAATTGGCTTGATGTGAATCGGTAAACTCTGAGATTTTACTAACATTTCCTCTAGTTTGAACAGAAGCCTGAGGATCACCTATAATATTTGAAGGGGGGTGATCTCTCGTAGCTCTTGAAGCACTAACCGGTTCACGTCTTAAATTATCACCCAAGTTAGTAGCAATATCTTCCACATCCTCATCATCTCTATCAAAAATGAAATCTCCTGTAGAGGATCTGGAGGGAAGAAATACTCCATTAAGAACCCTTTGTTGATATTCAAGAAACGCAGGATCTACATAGTAAGTAGGAGTCTTTGGAGGAGTTTTGGGTGATTCAGGAGATGAATCATCTGAACTCGAATCATCCTCCACTTCCTCAACATCCCTATCTGCATTGAGTTTTGATCTTGGAGGTGTATCTTCATCATCGGTCAATGCATGATCTGGAATGTCGGGATCAACCTTGTGGTCACTCACAGGAACTTTAAAGGATTGAAAAAGATCTGAATAATCAAACTGCCAATCTAGTCCTTTATGATTATCATGTGTATAGCTCGTAACTTCAATGTTATAAACTATGTCCACACGACTTGTGACTTTGTTGAAAACTCGTTTATTTGGAGAATTTGGCACATAACCTAGGAAATATCCTTCGTCAGCTTTCTCTCCAAATTTAGATTGATATTGAGTCTTCAACAATGTACAAGACACACCAAATGGTTCAAAGCCTTTCAAATTTGGTTTCTTCTTGTTCAAAAGTTCATAACAAGTCTTGTTATGCTTCTTAACAGTCAGAACCCTATTCAAAACATGACATGCTGTACTCACTGCTTCTGCCCAAAAGATGACAGGAAGCTTTGAGTCTGCAAGCATAGTTCTTGCGGCTTCGATCAATGTTCTGTTCTTCCTTTCAGCTACACCATTCTGTTGAGGCTCATATGGTGCACTGAATTGATGTTCAATACCCTTGGACAAACAGTAAACATTGAATGTCGAGTTCTTAAATTCTGTACCGTTATCACTACGAAGTCTCTTTACTCTCGTTTTATAGACATTCTCAATTTGATCTAGGAATTGCATAAGTATTCCAGGGGTTTCATCCTTAGATCCTAAAAAGAATACCCATGAGAATCTAGAAAAATCGTCGGTGATGACTAAACAGTACCATTTACCACCTAGACTTCTTTTGCTTATTGGGCCGAAGAGATCCATGTGGAGCAAATCAAATGGCGAGGTGATAGAGTTTATTGTTTTAGACTTGTGTGGTTTCTTGTGTTGTTTTCCTTTCATACAAGATACACACCTGTCTTCCAACCTAAAACTCTGTTTTGGCACTCCCTCTACTAACCCATTCTTGGTTATATAATTCATTTTTCGAAAGTTTAAGTGTGCCATTCTCCTATGCCATAGTAAAGAGTCGGTTTCTGAAGCCTTGGACAAAAGACATGTAGATGCCATTGAAGAAACTGGAGCACCCATGTTGATAGCATAGATATCCTTCTTCCTTGGTGCCCTCATTAATATCCATTCTTCAGGAACTTTAAACCCTGGCTTCAAGATTAAGGCCTCCTTTTCATTAAAATGAACTGGATGACCTCTATCACAACATTGGGAAACACTCACTAGGTTATGAACTAGTTGCTCAACATAGTTCACATCCTCAAGAGTCAAAGCTCCATTAGAAACTTTTCCCTTCCCAGTTATCATCCCTCCTTTATCTCCAGCAAAATTTACACGCTGTTTCAATCCACCCTTGAAGTCTTGAAGAAGACTTCTATCCCCTGTCATGTGTCTTGAGCATCCACTGTCTACATACCACCAACTTGTCTTGTTCACAGTAGGCTCCTGCACATGACATTAGTGCACAATTAGTTCGTAAGAGGGACCCAAGCCATAACGGTCTTGGTATGTCCCTCTTCATCGACAATCTTAGTTTCTTTAAAGTAACCATAGACATTTCCATCAGGAACCTTGGCTACTTTAACGGGAACATAAGGTTGTGGATGAATAGTGGTCTTGGGTCGACTTGGAGACTTGGAGGTAAATCTCCTTGACTCATAACCTTGGGATTTAGACTCATGATTTTTATAATCATATTCAAAATTCATCCCTTGAGAGCGAGAAGTAGTGCCATTTTCATTACGACTATGGCCTCTACTTGGTGTTTGAAATCTAGACGGTACTTTATCCTTAGAATGAAATGAAACATTAGCATTAGGAGTTAAGATCCGTTTAGATTTAGGTGGAGACACACTGTGTGTTCTGTCCCTCTTTAAAATGTTTACAGGTTTAACAATAGATTTACTTCCCAACCCTGGTTTAGCATTTAACCTGTCCACATTAGTCTTAAAAGCTACAGGAGTCACAATATTGTTAACCTGTCCTAGACCTGTTTCTAGTTTCTTATTTGGACAACAAGAAGCTACGTGTCCTTTTTGATGACACTTAAAACAAGATCTTTGCTTTCTAGACTTAGATTCTTTACCCATTTGAGGAACACTATTAACGTGAGTTACTAAATGTTTCTCCTGTTTATTAATCACCTTATCATCTAATTTGGTTTCATCCTTACTAGACTTAAGGTCTTTATCAACAGGCTTTTCTAACTCAGTTACCTGTGGGATTTCCGCTTTTGGTTCTTTGGAAACATCAGACATTTCCACATCAGTTGAAGTAGGTTTGTAGTTATCATTATAAGGTGGGGGTACTTCACCATATCCTAGTCCATACCCATCCTTAGAACTACGTTGTGAGCTAATTATAGTATTTAAGGTCAAAGAAGAAGTTCTAAAACCTTCAAATTTACGATTAAGCTCAACCATCTTCAACTTAAGATCAGCCAACTCCTTATCCTTTTCAGCAATGGTTTGATTTAAGTTAGCCACATTTAGATATAACCCATCTATAGTCACAGCTTGATCCTTAACAGTATCACTAAGGGCGGTCTTATCTAAGTTAGCTAACCGAATCCTATCATTCAAATCAACCTTATCGCTACTTAGCCTACGCACATCACTTTTAGCTTCTCCTAGTTCCCTAATCAAGACATTATGGGAATCTACATAGCTACCTAATTGAGCTTGTAGACTAGAAACTAAATTGCATACGTCAATCATAGTAGCAAAATCGAAACATACCCGTTTCTTGTCGGTTTGAACATCTGCCATGTGTGCCACGAAGTCCTCAGCAGTTAGATCCTCAGTTGATCCAGCATCATATACATCATCTTTAGCCGGAGGAACAGTCATATCAGGTACCTTGACTTGATATTCCTCAGCAGTCGGCATATACCCAGTTGCTTCAACTGTCTTATCCTCATCCACAATTTCAGCCATGAATGCTTGATCAGCCATAGCACTCCAGTCAAAGGATCCATCCAACTGTTCAACAACTAAAGCCTTAGAAGCTAAAGTGTCGTTCTTTGGATTTGCGTTTTTATCAGCTTTAGGTCTTTGGCAATCCCTAGCAAAATGTCCATTGTTTTGGCAATTATAACATTTTACTTTGGACATATCTAATCCACCTTTTCCTCCTATTGTTTTCTTTCCAGTTTTTCTCAGAAAATTCTTAACCCTTCTTGAAATCATAGCAAGTTGCCACTGAAGGTCAATTTCCTCTAGATGTTCTGGATCGATTTGATCATAATCCTCATCATATTTTGAAGGATCCGTGATCTTTCCCTGAATGTAGTTTTCATAACAAGCTATGAACGATGCCAACATAGACAATTGTTCTTCAGCAGTCTTAACACTCATTGGCATGTTAGTGTATTCCTTAGCTGTCTTGAGAGCTACTTTAACAGGAGGTTTTGCTTGAGTACTACCACTTGTGGAAGAAGACACTAAGCACAGTTCATCAGTAACAATCTCGCTATCTTCATCTGCTTCACCAATAGTCAACAAAGCTTTGGTCGAGCTAGAAGTAGCCTGATTGAGATTGGCATTCCCATAATATAGTCCTGGATCCTGAACCTGATCAGACTCAGAGTCTCTTGTCTTCTTATCAAAATCATAACCTTTTAGCCGGTCAATGACTTGCTCTAAGGTCATGGTAGAATAGCGAGTCTCATTATCTTTCAACATCACTCCATACATCTCCCATTTCTTTGGTAAACCTTCAACAAATTTGTTGACAATTTTAGCATCAGTATAGGCAATGTTATGTGTGATCAGCTCACTTAACAAGTGGTAATATCTTTCAGTATAAGCCTCGAGGTCTTCTCCCTTAAAAGCTTTGAACATCATCCACTGCTTCTCAAGGAGATTGGTCTTACTAGCAATAACCTGAGGACTACCTTCACCTCTTTTCGCAAGAGCTTCCCAGAGCTCCTTAGCAGTATGAAAAGATCTCAGTTGATGATTGATGTCCTTAGGTAAGCTCATCCTGATAGCATGAAGAGCTTTACATTCCTTCTCATAAGCCTTAGTTTCTTTGTCACTCATTTTATCATAAGTGATCTCAACAACCACTCCATTCACAACGTTAGTTGGAGGGGTGTAACCACACTTGATACATAACCATATGCTTATGTCATGGAAATGACAGTAAGACTCAAACCTATCCTTCCAACCATAATAGTCTGAGAGTCGGAGTAACTTAGGTGGTCCACTAGCCTTACCAACTTCGTGTTCCATCTCAATCAACTTACTAACATCAGACATCTTGGCTAGCTTTGGTACTTAAAAACGCAAAAAAAATTTTTTTAAAAAAAATCTGAATTTTTCACGAACTTCGCACGAACTTAACTTCGCACGAACTTAACTTCGCACGAACTTAACTTCGCACGAACTTAACTTCGCAAAATCTGAACTTCGCAAAGACTGAACTTCGCAACTTTCTGAACTTCGCTAAATCACTGAACTTCGCCAAGACTGAACTTCGCAACTTTCTGAACTTCGCTAAAAAACCCCAACTTCGCAGAATCGGCTGAAAAACCCCAAAAACGAAAATTTTAGATTTCTAATCGACTAAACCCTAAGTTTTCGGTCGATTACGAATCTAAAAACTTCCAGAGAGTGATTTTAATTGATTTTACGCAAGAATCCACGTACAATCAAACCCAAATCAATCGTTATTATCCGAATAACCCCGAACCTACGCGTATCTAGCTGTAGGCTCTGATACCAATTGTAAGTCCGTTTGTATAGGATCGATAACGAGGTTATCTTTAGGTATTAACATGCGGAATCCGTCAATACTAAGTTCACGGATAGTGAACGATTGTTTCGCAATATACTAGCGATTCGGATTATCAAATACGACTTTGTATCGATTCAATATGTTATTCTATCAATACCTAGTCGATTAGAATGCTTAAGATCACACAATCCCTCTGGAAATTCGTATGGGCAAGAACCTAGAACATTTAGGGTTTGATTTGTATTTATAGTTTAAGTTTTCACGAAGTTCGCAAATCTGCTGGGCTTCTGCGAACTTCAAACTTCGCAGCCCATGGCCCATGCGAACTTGGCCCACTTGCGAAGTTCAACTGAACTTCGCAAGTTCTTCTCTGAACTTCGCAATTTGACTTTTTCAGTCAAACTTTGACTTTGATTAACATCTTTTAGCATTCAAACAATTAGCTCTAAAATGCCTATCAAATCATATTAAGTGTATACAAACCAAAATTAATATATCAACTTGATTACAAATAACGTTTCAACTATTACAAAGCTAGATCTGTTGTCACACACAAACATGTCCCAACATATGGCATGACGTGTACGAGGCCTGATGTCTCATTTGCTTTGAGCTTAGTGAGTTGACATCAGCAGAATCCTGGTGAAGGTCATTGGATAGCTGTAAAGAATATTCTTAAGTAATTGAGAAATACTAAAGACAGGTTCTTAGTTTATGGTGGAGAAGAGGAACTTAGAGTAACGGGTTATAGTGATGCAAGTTTCCAAACATATAGAGATGATAGTCGTTCACAGTCTGGTTGGGTATACTTACTGAATGGGGGAGCGGTGACATGGAAAAGTTCCAAGCAAGATACGGTGGCAGACTCAACGTGCGAGTCTGAGTACATAGCGGCTTGCGAGGCTTCAAAGGAAGCTATATGGATTAAGAATTTCATTGGAGATCTTGGAGTTATCCCAACGGTTCAAGACCCCATTGAAATATTCTGTGATAACGAAAGTGAGGTTGCCTTGAGTAGAGAACCCAAGGATCACGGAAAGTCAAAACACATTGAAAGAAAATACCATTTTGTTCGGAGAAAAGTAGAAGAGGGACGCGTGATTGTGAAGAGCATAAGATCAGAGGATAATCCGGCTGATCCGTTCACAAAGCCACTTGGAAAGTCCAAACATGATGAGCATGCTAGAAGCATAGGCTTAAGAGATAATGTAAAGGTTTAGTTGTTAGTTTGATTTTGAAACATTGTAAACAATGATAAATTGTTATAGACTTGGTGATTAAATAATGGAGATTTATTTATTGGAAGGAGTTATACTATTTACTATTGTTTGTCATTGTGTTTCTGTTTTGCATGTTTAGACACCATTTCCCGAGTAAAACAGTTTTACTTAAAACTCCTCAGTCGTTCACACTCCTGGAAGTAAGTGGTGAATCAAGACTGTCATGAAGTGTTAGTAGATTTTCTATGGAGATTAGACATGGCATAGAGAATGCTGCAACACTCATGGGTACTTAATGGGGATTTAAGTATAGGAGAGACTCGCACTCATGGAAGTTACTTCATGGATTGAAATCACGAGTAACTCTAAGATGATAATATCCTCTATTCTTAAAATAGAGATACATTGAGTTTTTAGTTTTTCAAGTCTGTTATACTTTAGCCTATTCAAATGCTGTGCGTAAATACCAGTCATAAAGGGTATGCTAGGTATGACATGATGAGTTGACTAGTACTATGTAGTCAAAATTTATTTGTTCCTTTTCGCCTAAATGGGAAAAGCGATATCTTGGGCCCTCTGATGATTAGTGATTGACTCTAAAGTGCTAGGTCTGGCCGAGACTAAGTTGATGGTTCAATAGTCTCATAAAGTCAATGTAATCGGAAATCAGAAAACTAATCATGAATCTTGAGATTGATTAAAATTCATGTCTCGATTCATATGATATCATTAGAGCAAAGGAATAGTTGATCACTTATCTAAAGGGCTAACTCTAAGAAAAGAATCAGAGTTCGGCAGTTACGTTGGATGGCACTCTCTGCTTAATTAATGGATAAGCTTAGACCAATAATAGTTGATGAATTATCCAAGTGGGAGACTGTTGGAATAGTGTCCAATATCATAACTAATTGGTAAGTACATCATTAAAAATGGAGTCCTTTTTGGGTCGCCCTCAATGAACAGTAAGAGAAATAAATGGAGAGATAATATTAATTGGAATTAATATTATAATTAGTTTATTAATTGAATATTAATTGAAACTAAAAGGAATTCGATCCAACCGTCGGTTGGAATGTTCAACCGGCGGCTGGAGTCTAATAAGGTTGAGACGGTGGAACGAGCCAGCAGAAGGTTCTGGAATCAGATCCAACCGCCGGTTAGAAGGTCTAACCGCCGGTTGGAAGGTCCAACCGTCGGTTGGGATTTTGTCCCACATCGGCCAGGGAATGAAACCCTGGCCCTCCTCCTCCCCTATAAATAGGGACCTCCCCTATGCTTTTAAGGGCATCCCAGAATTGAATAAAGTTCAATTCTTTCTCTCTTTCTCATTCCTACTCCTTGTAAGAGTTTACACGACTTAGAGTCGGGACCCTAGGAGTTTGGGAATTTCTCTTAGTTCTTGGGTGTGAGCCATTACAGGTGTTCTGGTTTGGGCACTCGCCTCCAAGTAAGGAAGCTCTACGAGATCGTCTACGCGTGAGAAATTGGTTTTCTCGAAGGTTAGTATTTTTCTATTTATATTGGTTATTTTATTGCTTTTATTTATTCAAGTTAAGATCCCTTAAGGTTTAGTTTCCTAATTGCCTTAGATTAATTTTTGTTATAATTTCGATGTGCATATTAATCTAGTTAGGGAATAGAAAACCCAACACTTGTATGGATTCATGTTATTTAAATACAATGATTATATGAAAACATGAATTCTATTCATGTATAGTACCATTATCAACTAATCAAAATAAATGTACTAACATTTCAATTCATTAAGATATTTAATAATTCCTGTCCCAAACATTTAGAAATTTACTTTTTCAATATTTTTTAGTAAAAATGTATTTTTTTATGTGAGTATAAATAAGTGTTTTCTAAGTAATTTAAAAACTTATTTAGAGCTAATTAGGTGTTGTATCTCTAAATGTATGATGTCTATCAAAGGATAATTATGCATGTTCTATTTATACAAATGCGTATATATATATATATATATATGTATTTATATATATATATATATATAATATTATGAAATAATTAAATCAAAAGGTTTAATATATTATTAGTGACACATACCATTTGATAAAGGTGTACATGTGTCATTATTTGAAGATTTATAGTCTACCTTATATAATACTCCCTCCGTCCCATATCTATTGTCTATTATTCCTTTTTAAGATGTCCCAATTTAATTGTCCACTTCCATAAATAGAAAAGAATAATAAGATAAAGTTCATTTTTGCCCATAATTATTTATATATGTAAGACAAAAAGGTAGGTAAAGGGTATAATTATCATGTTACCAAAAAGTAAGAGAGATAGTAATGTTTTTCTTAAAGTGCGTGTATTTTGTCTGGAGACAATAAAATTGGGACGGAGGAAGTAACTAATTATTAGTGACACATACCATTTGATAAAGATGTACATGTGTCATTATTTGAAGATTTATAGTCTACCTTATATAATAACTAAGATAATATATATATATATATATATATACATATATATATATATATATATATATATATATAGCGGGAGGTTCAAATGAGAACCACTCTAAAGTTAAGAACTTTAAGAACCATAAAGAATACATGTTTGTTCACATGTGATTAACTTCAATCATATCTGAACATTGATGTACGTTTAATTGAAAAAGGAAAAAGTAAAAAAAATCATAATTTTTCGTCTAAAAATACATTTTAACCGATTTGTTCATATTATCGTTCACATGTGAACATATATTTATTTTTTTGCGTTTTTCGATATAATTTTAGGATTTTTTTGACTTTTTTTCTTTTTCAATTTAACGTACATCAATGTTCACATATGATTGAAGTTAATTACATGTGAACAAACATGTATTCTTTGTAGTTTTCAAAGTTCCCAACTTTAGAGTGGTTCTCAAATGAACCTTCCCATATATATATATATATATATATATATATATATATATATATATATATATATATATATATATATATATATATATATATATATGCGCGTGTGTGTATAGATAGATAGATACGTAACTAACTAACCCTTACTTAGTTCAATCATTCTATAAACAAATTTGATCAATTGTCAATTTAAAGATATGTGTAGAACGTTTGTTTAATTGAATGTTTTGTTTAATTGAATGTTTATTGAAGGGACATATTGATAATTATCCATCTTTAAATGTTAAGGGAGTAAGAAAAAATATGTAAAATGCTTTATAATGGTGTATAGATAAGTATGAGGTGGTTAATTAACACAAACGCAGGTGCGATTTAAGGGTGGTGGCAGGGTAGGCATCAGCCCCCATCAACTTTTTACAAGTCGGGAAATTTTTTTGTAGGTTTTGGTATAATCGGCTTATTTCCACCATAATTAATAAATATAAAACAGTTAAAATAATTATATTATTTGTGTATTTAGCCTAATGGTGGAGAAGTGGATCTTGTGTTAAAGAGGTCTAAAGCGGTTTAATAATTCCTTATTGCATCTTTTTATCCTTTTTTATACCCCTAGTTTGTTACATCAACTTTATTTTTTTATCCTTTCTAATTTTGTCCATGTAATTAAGAATCTGAATTTGATGTTGAACTAAATTCACCTTGATTCAACTAATATAGTTTCGGTTAAAGTAAAAAAAAAATTGAGTCGATGACCAATACTTCATATACACTATAATATTTTACCCCAATTTGATTTTTTTTCTGAAACCATCCCTGGTGACACGTATATTAGTTTAAATCATACACATTAATTTTAGGAGTTGAGATATTGAAGAAGGATTTATTTGAAAGTTCATGTGGCTTCTACATTGGTTTTACTTGAACAATAATAAAAGAAAAAAATTTTGATGGCTTGATGCAAATTTGTGCAACAAAAATACAAAATATTGTGAAGTATCGGTGTGAGTGTGTGACTATGATGATAGGGGTTGTAATACTTGGGTTTACTTCCTAGATTACGAGTCAAAAAGTTCCTCCTTTAATTATACAGATATATTAAAAAAATGCCACTTTTTTTAATGATTATTTCGTTTTGTCCTTTTTGAAAAAAATTTGACGATATACCCCCACCAGTCGCAAGAGCAAAAAAAATTTGCGACCCGAGTCCTTGCGTTTTGCGACTGGCTTGATTTTGTCCGCACGATCTCGTGTTTTGCTACTAAGCTTCGTGCATTCGCATATTATTTTTTTTTGCGACTTGCTCCCGGATCAAGTTCGGTCGCAATTTTTTTTAAAATCTTGCGACTTGCTACTGCCCTAATCTATATCAGAAAATATCGAAAAATCTTATCACAAAAAATAATGTCTATATAAATTGGAAAAAAAAAAATTGGGACTGGGGCAGTAGCAAGAATTTAAAAAAATTCGTGACTGGACTTGATCCGGGAGCAAGTCGCAAAAAAAAAATATTTGCGAATGCACGAAGCGTAGTAGCAAAACACGAGATCGTGCGGGCAAAATCAAGCTAGTCGCAAAACGCAAGGACTCGGGTCGCAAATTGTTTTTCTCTTCCGACTGGAGGGGGTATATCATCAAAAAAAAATTCAGAAAGGGCCAAACGAAATAATACTTAAAAGAAAGTGACATTTTTTTTAATTTCCCTTAATTATTCTCTCATTGTGGTTGAACTTGTAAATATATTTGGGCTTCACCTCATTATGAATTGGGCTAATAATGTATCTCACTGAACTCTCATTGGATCATCATTGTGTGATTGGTTATAAAAATCATCGTGAGTGGGCCAAGAAACAATACAAACTTAATCTTGGATTACTTGAGCTTGAGCCAATCAGCCAAATGGAATTCAAGTACAATGTTTCTTCTTCGTGCCAGATAGATGGATGACAGTACCTTATGTTTATGAATAAATACCGAAGCTGAGCTACCTTCCAATTTTGATGAAAGTTGGTGAAGACGAAGAAGTGGTAGTAGCTAAATCTATAAATATCCAACCAATTCACAATACAACTTTCAGCTATATATGTTGAATGTACAAACTTATTCGTGTTGATTATGATCAACAATGAATCGTAAGTTACTCGTCGTCATGTTTTTTTGAAGAAAATCATTTCGATCACTATCTTTTGCCAAAGTGAAATAACTTTTTGAGAAGAAATCATGATTGATTTCAGCAATTTGAAAACATCCCTAATAGTAAACTTTTGTATAGCTTTTCTCCTTTAAAAATAAATATAAAACACTATTCTCTAGTGACAATAGAAAAAAACTTCTCCGAGCTAAAAACATTATTTAAAATAGGGGATAGTGTGATTAGAACATGAATTTCTGGTCCCGTCGACTTTCAAAGGTGATGATTTGTACATCATCAAATTTAATTTTCAGCCATACACTTAAAAATATTGTACAATACGACAATATAATCTAATGCATAAATAGTGATGTATAACTAAATTTAATGGTGTACAAATTACCACCCTCCATTCACCAAGTACATTGGGTTAGGTACGTTACATCATCAAGTTATCTGGATGCGATGTCATAGCATTAGTTGCAAATAATTAACATATATTTTTTATATATATAATTGAAGTCCTCTAGAAGGTGACTAGGTGAGTGAGTTAATAATGTGCGCAAAATATTACTCCGTTAAGGAAATACTTTGTGAACTTTTTATATCCATTGAACGTGACTTTATTATACGATTAAACTTCAAGTAGTTGGTTTTTTTGCCAAAATGTTACTAGAGTATAACATAATATTTCATTTGATACAACAATCAACCATCACTAACATCATCGTATTCGTACAATGCGACAACAGTACTTTAAAATGAGAAAGTTTTATAGTGAATTCATATTTTGCGATTCTATAATTTTTCAAGATATGGTATGACGATTTTCGTAGTGTATTGATATGTTTGATGAAGTGTTTGATTAAATTGTGTGTATACATTTTTAACAGAGTTATGTAAAGATTTCGTGGCAAGAATATGAAGCTCTTGAAAAAGCAATAAACATGTATCTGAAACTACCATGAATATCGTGTTATACAACAAAATACAAACTTGTGAAAAAGTTAACCTAAAAGTAGACCTAATTTTTTTATTGGTTTAATTTTTTTCTCTCCATAATTTCATCCATCAATTTTTCAAACTTACTAATCACACATTTAAGTCTATAGTTAGTGCTACTACTAGTTTAAGCATACCGATAATTTTTAATATTGAACTCTAACAAAGTCATATACACTCATATGTATTAATTAATTAGGAAATGAAAATGACATCCCTTAGAGCTGTCAATAAGATCATTAACGGACATTGATTAAACTTAAAGTTTCAATTTTAATCAGAGATTTTATTTAATGCATCACAAATAAATGAAAAGTTTTAGTGCATTAAATGTAAACATTAACTGAATTATGTATAATTTTGAATTAATAAGAAAAAATTTCACCTTTATTTAATGCATTTGATATATCTTATTGACAATCTTTAAGGGCTGTCATTATCATTTCCCTAATTATATTTACAATTAATTTATTCGTCAAGGAATTAATTAATAAAAAGACACCCACCATTACTACTTACCCATCATATAATTCGCTGGCTAGGTTGTCAGTATTTGTCAACAAACGTAATTAGGTATAGTGGTTATTCAGATATAGACAAATTGTAGTGATTTGTATATCATTAAAATTTAACCATCAGAATTAGTAGCGTATGACTAAATACAAAATTGTAATTAACGAGGGTTGGTGACGTGCTTTGCCGCGGGAGGGGTATGATTTCTATACTCATTCCAATGTTCGTTGCAAACACCAAAATAAAATTATTATAATGTGATCTGATATTTATTTTTTATTCATCACATGTTGAAGTTTATTCTATTCAGTATATCTCTTTATTCAATTGGATCTATTCCTTATTATATTCTAAAAGAATACCTTTGTTATATATATAAGATAACGAACATTGGAAATGAAATGACAATTTTTATGGTCAAAATGACATTTGACCACCCACAATTGTACTATAGGTAATTGATAGTCGTTTACTTTATAAACCTTTTATTTATTATTCGTGTGTTAAAGTTGTGAACTATGATGATAAAGGAAATTGAAAAGTATATCATAATATTTCATTTAATGTATAGTTAGTAGAATACAATTAGAATATATTCTTTTGACAAACACAAGTTAGTAATATTTCCGTATTGCAAAATTCTATTTATTATTATTATATTATATTAAGCTAAAATTTGACTGTATATATGGTTAGTATGGCCGACCGGCCGACCAGCATGTAAAAAGTCTTTTTTATTGTTATCTATAGAAGAAAAAATATATATTTAACTCTAACAAACTCATACACACTCGTATGTAGTAGTGCTGACAAATTCTGTCCACTTACTTCATATAAAGAAATTTTAGGATTGGGCTTAATTGAGTAAAACTTTAAAACATGAATGGATCTAAATGGTTAGCCATTATGTTATACTTTTTATATTATATAGTTAAAAATGTATAATTTATTTTGGAAGATATACATATTTTAGTGAATTAGAATATTTTTTTATGAAATTTTTAAATAGCCCGTTGTGACCCGAGCCCATTTAGACCCGCACCCAATTAGACCCGAGCTCGTTTATACCGCACACATTTTAACCCATAACCCATACTCGCCCAACCCCCCATTTTGCCAGCTCTATTCGTATGTAATAATTAATTATATTCTACTTACCTTTAATATCTTCGTCAACAAATTAATCAATAAAAAACACCCTCCAGTACTACTTACCCATCATATTAGCTGGCTAGGTTGTCCGTATTTGTCAACAAACATAAAACATAATTAGGTATATTGGTTAACCATTCATACTATACATAGACAAATGATTCTATATGTATAAAAACAGACACACATGTATATGTATACACTGCACAAACAGTACGAGAACCCTTTAAAAGAAATTAATGTCACAAACTTTGAAGAATTTAATTGAAAAACATTATACATTACTTATTTATGAACAATTGTTAAATCCGATTGAAAACAAAAAAAGTAAAATAGATTTTATAAAGAAAAATATAAAACCACAAAAAATTCACAAAATCATTCAGTTGAGTCTAAATTGAGATATAAAGCAAAATACACATAAATCGAATATATATACATCATTAATTAAATGAATTTGTAATAAGTTTGTGCTTTAAACAAAAAAAATGTAAAAATTAAAATCACGACTTAATATTCCCAAACATTCATTTATGTTGTAATAGACAGTTAAATTGCGACAAAGTTATTACGTTATTAATATCTATTATTATTAATTACTCCATTAGTTCCACTTTAAGTATATCTCCTAAACTTTTTTGTTCTATTTAAGAAACATTTAATAAATGTCAGTTTTGTTCTTATATTAAAAATAAGTTTGTCTAAAGGTTTTTAAGATATAAATAATTTTGTGAGTAATAAATGAGGGTAAAATTTAAAGTTTAATAATTTTCCGTAGTTATTTTTTTAGGTGATGAGCAATTTTTTTTCTAGTGATACTTACTAGTAATAAAATATTATTAATATATCAATAATACAAGTCTACCTCATCAAAATAGTTTGATTAATTTAGATGTGATGTCACTTGTCACAGCGAAAGTCGCATACTATTTGTAGGTATATATGTATATATAAATCAAAGAGTGTTACAAGCCAATTCCCATTCGTTTCCTAATCACTTTCATCACCTTAGTGTTATGTCAGATTTTCACAATTGATTCAAAACTGATTCACAACCGATTACTCACATCTAAATAACCAGAAGTTTTGTCCGAACTTAATATTTGAATTTATCTTTTATAAAGTCACATTTAATATATATATATATATATATATATATATATATATATATATAATTATCCTTTTTTCTTCAAAAAATAAAGAATAATATAATGTGACTTTATTAATAATTGGGTGGTTAGGTAGCTGATACAAACCATCATTACAACATGTGGATCTACGCTATTGATAAGCACAAGATTAATTTACTACTCGTAATATATTATTTGCCTCTTGCAAATATTTTATTATTTAACCTAGACTTTGACTATATGATTAGAGCACGAGGAGCGCCTCCATTATTCTCGTCATCCCTTTTTTGGCATTTTTTATATTTATTTTTTTTCAAATTTTACACTTTCACTCTTTAAATACCCACTCAAACTACAACCATTTTTCATACCTCAAAACTTATATTCTATCTACTTCTTCAAACTAACAAAAAAAAATGTCTCAAAACCCAAACAACCCATTCAACCTCCAATCACAATGGAATCATTTTCCACCAAACTACAACCCGGAAACACAATCATCTTACACCCGAAACAACCCACAAACGCCACAATCATCTTACAACCCGCAAACACACGTTTCACCCAATCAATTACCGCCAATAGCATCCGATAGTTACCAAGAGTTTTTGTTATGGAAGCAAAGTCAAGTGGTGCCGCCATTGGAGCATTCGGTTGAGGCCGAAACACCCACCTCATCTCGGCCCAAAAAATCCAAAGAAAAAGTGGTTGACTCCCCGAAGAAAAAGAAAAATTTTACGGTCCGCAATCTTTGGACGTCTAAAGAAGAGCTACTTTTAGCTCAATCTTGGATATGCATTTCCGAAGATAAGAACCGCGACATCGATCAAAAACACGATTCATTTTGGTACTTGGTGTTGGACGAGTACAACAAGCGTGCGGATGTTGAAAAAGTAGTCCGACGGGGAAAAGACGCATTGTCGTCTAAGTGGACTTTTTTGAACACTCGTTGTAACAAGTATGGAGGAATCGTTGAGAGGTTGGGAAGACAAAGACATAGCGGTAAAAAAAGATGAAGATTTTAGGTTGCGGTGTTTGGAGACTTACCGGGATGAGGCGAATGCGCCTTTCCAACACGAGGTCGCTAGGAATTTTTTGAAAGACAAGCAAAAATGGTTGGTACCCGACGCGGTTGTAGTCGGCCGTAGGAACAAGCGAAGGGAGACGGTTGACTTGGAAGATGTAGCGGTGGATTTGGAGAATGAGATATAGAATGAAGAAAACCCGAACGCCGCCCTTTTTGGTGATGATGTACACCCGCGGCCTCTCGGAAAATCAAGACGGGCTAAAAGTGCCAAAACATCTTCCGACTCTTCAGCTAAAAGTAGCACGCCTTCTTTTGATGAGTCGATCACAGCAAACTTTCAACAATTGACCGAAACCAAAGCTAGTGTTTATCGTACCCGAGATATCGCCGAAGCAATGCGGGTTCTGAAAATGACAACGGATGGTTTATCCAAAGATGACGCATGGTTTCTTAACATGGAAAAGGAGAAGATTCGCGAGAAGTTCGGTTGAAAGCGACCGGGTTCGGGTGGTGGATCGGGTTCGGGTGGTAGCGAATGATTATGTATTTTGAACTTATCGTATTTGAATAATATAATTTTAGGAACTTTAATTATGTATTTTTAGGAACTTTAAATTATCGTATTTGAATAATGTAATTAGGGTTTTTAATTATTGCATGAAAGTACTTTTTAATTAAATGTAATTTATTTTTATTTTGTATTATTTTTATCTATTTAATTTGTTTTTAAAAGAAAAAAAAACAATAAAATAATCACAATAACACTGAACTTAACACTGAACCTCAAGATTAACCATTACCCCACTTTTCTGCTTCAGTGTTATTGTTCAGTGTTATCAATAACACTGAACTTAACACTGAAACTTCATCAAGCACTCCTCATGCTCTTAGTATGGCAATTTGAAGTCTTATTTCATACATACACACGTAATTCAGTGTGTAGAAACACATTGTATGTATAGAGTAAGGTTCAAATGAGTCCATAATTTTTGAGTGAGACTAAGAAAACCAATGATATCATGTCACATTTACAAAGAGAATGTTTCATACTACAAAACTCATTTATCCCAAACATCAATTACCTCACAAACGACAAATCGAAAAATTATGAAACTTGCATCATATTTTTCAGCATTTTATCCTCTTCGATTTGCCGTCCCTCAAGGCATACTTTTGATAAAAAAAATTCAATTTTTTGGTGGGTTTTATAAATTAGTAACATATGTGTTAGTGATTGATTTTATATTTTATTTACGGTTATGGTTAGGGTTTAGATTTTATGTTTTAGTAGGATTTAGGGTTTATTAGGGTTTAGGATTTATTATGATTTAGGGTTTAGAGTTTTATAAAACGTTTAGGGTTTAGGGGTTAGGGTTTGGGTTTTGGGGTTTCGGGAAGAAACCCTAAACCCTAACCCCTAAACCCCAAACCCTAAACGCAACACTCTAACACGTGTGTGAGTAACATATGAAACCCACCAAAAAAATGAAAAAAAAATTTCGTTGGAAGTATGCCTTGAGAGACGGGAAATCGAAGAGGATAAAACACTGAAAATTATGGTGCAAGTTTCATGATTTTTCGATTTGTCGTTTGTGAAACGAGGAAAGCTTGCTCTGAGGTACATTGGTCCATTCAGGATTCGCCAGGTTGTTAATGATCAGACAGTGGCACTTAATCTTCCTTCTGAACTTGCTGGTATTCATGATACATTTAATGTTTGTTACTTGAGAAAATGCAATGTGGAGGATCAGTCACAAGTCCTTCCATTGCAAGAATTACGTGTTGATCGGAATCAGAAACTGGTGGAGGAACCAATTGAGTTGTTAGATAGAAAGGTTACCAAACTTCGTAAGAAACAGATTCCTATGGTATTAGTGAAATGGAAACATAGTTTGGGTTCAAACCTTACGTGGGAAACCGAGGCTAGTATGAGGTCTCATTATCCTAGTTTGTTTGATCGTGGCGAGATTTCGGGGATGAAATCTCCTTAAGGGGAGAAGATTTGTAACACCCACCTTAGAGGCCTAGTGGTATTCTGGTAAATTTTTTGACTTTAAATTATTATTTAATGTTTAGGAATTTAATTGTTTAATTCATTATGTTTACTATGAATAACTAGTTAAAAAGTCGTATGACTTATTGTGACTAGTAAATTGTTATTTGTTTTAACTTTTATAGTTAACGGTAAAATAAAATTATTGAACTCACAAATAATTTTTAGGTTCCATACAATAGGTTTAGAAGGGGACTAAAAATTAAATAAAGTGATACTGGGTCGGTTGGGATGTAAACCGACCCAACCTCCCTAATTATACCCAACTTTCTAATTGGTCCCTAAACTGGTGAAACATTGTTCCGAAAATGGCTAAACGGGCTCAAACACGTTGGACGGACGAGGAGGCTAGGATTTTAGCGGAGCGGTGGATACATTGTTTCGAAAACGGTGTCCTAGGAAAAAATTAATCAACCAAGTCATTTTGGGCTAAAGTGATTCAAGGTTACAATACTTGTGTCTCAACAAAACGTAACCTTAATCAACTGACCGGAAAATGGAACAAGATTTCTAAAGACTCAAAAACATTCCAATCTCTCTACAAACACTACAAAGAAGTTCGCCCACAAAGGGGTGCCGACGAAAACGACGTTATGATTGCCACCCGAAATGCATTCCGGCAACAAGTTGAGCGTGCCTTCATTTACGAGTCATCTTGGAATGTTCTTAAACATTATCCAAAATTCTTTGCCGAGCCGGGCGTAATGGCCAACGAAGATTATTTCCATGAGTTTGTCACCGATCTGGACGCGGATGAACAACCGACTGCAACGGCTCTTGATAATAACATGATACGGTTGTTCCAAAACGACTACATCCGCCGTCCTCCTGGCCGAAAGGCGGCAAAAAGTACGGCCTCAAGCTCCGCCGGTTTATCTTCACGAAGTGTTCAGTCTGAAAAACTGGATAAACTTGAAGCAGTCAAGCAAACCGCTCTCGCGCAACAAGAAGCAATTAAAATGATTAAGGAAAACGCGATGAAAAAAGCTGCCTACAAAGCTTTGAGTTTTTTGTGTAAAAAGCTTCCGAAAAAAGCATCTAAAAAAGAAATTAAAATGCTTAAAAACGCGAGGAAAGAAGTCGTGACACTTTACCAAGACAAATATGCCAACAACGAATCGAACGAAGACGAGCAAGAAAACGCGAACGAAACCGACGAGTCGAGCTCCGATTTGATTATCTATTATTCTAGTAGTTTTTAAATTATCGTACTTTTAAATTTTTAGGATTTTTTGTAATTTTTATTTTTAGGAATTGTGGTAATTTTTATTTTTAGGAATTGTGGTAATTTTTATTTTTAGGAATTGTTGTAATTTTTATTTTTAATGGAATGTTTTTATTTAAATTATTGTGTTTAATTTAAATTGTTTTATATTTTAGTTGATTAAAGAATCCCAACCGGGTCCCAGAAAAATGAAGTGATGGAGCAGGGATGGGAGGGGTCTGTCAGTTTCAGTCAGTTTTCTGAAAAAGCTGACGTGGCGCTGACGTGGCTCTGTCGGTTTCTGTCAGTTTGATTTTGAGTTGGGAGTGGCCTATCACACATAGGAAGAAAACCCATTGAGTAAGAAACATAAACCAAAGATAGAAAAGAAAGAAATAATCGTCCCTGTGATCTTGATTCAGTCTTAATCATCATTATATCCAATTCTTCTTTAATTAGTAAGTGTTTTCATGTTTCTTATTTAATCTGGGTATGATCAAAATGTAAAAATAGCAGTAATGACCTATTATAATATTGGGCAGAGTAGTTCATTGATACTAGTTGGTTCTTTTAAACAATTATTTAGTAGTAGTAGTGTTACCCAGTTGTACTTGCAATTAATAGATCACGATGCATGACATGTCTAGCTTTGATTATTGTTTGTTTGGTTTCCAATTTTATTGGCTATGGACAAATCACTTCGAATTACAACTAGCAATTTTTATTCTTATTATTATTGTTTTGGGAAGTGTAGTACATTATTACGTATTCTATTAAGTTAGTTTATTTGCATATAATTCTACGGAGAGTTATAATGTTCTGCGAAAAGTGGCAGTTCCTTATTTAGTTTGCTTAATCTCATCCTTACCTATCTTGTGATTTTAGTAGTAGTAGTGCTATCCAGTTGGATTTGGAAGACTATATATAGCCATGCTTTATTACTAAATAATTTATCTAATGCTTGAATATTCGTATTGTGCTTTAGTTCTGCTATAACAGTAAGCCGACTTTGTATTTTGCGTAATAGTTAGGCATTTTACATGAATAAATTATAATGATAATCTAAAACTAGATAATAGAGTTATTACTTATATAAGTAGACTTGGTTAAAAAAAATATGAGTTATAAAATAGATATAACTATTACTTGTAACTTGGTGATTGTTTGTAGCTTGATGTTATGAATTTAAAATAAGTTAATTTAGTGAAGATGGTTAATTGTAAAGTAGTATGAACGATACTTGCAATTTAGTTATTGTTGTTAGATCGATGCTTTGTATTAAAATAAGTTATACGATTATAGAGGTGGATTATTAATTCATTAATTGTTGTATTCTCAGATCAGCAGAAGACTCAATAATATAAGATTTTTGAGTTAAGAACCGAGAATAATCAGGTGAGTAGATCTGTAATCCTCAGTGTGATTTAGTTGTAACAAATTTGGTTACAACGATTAAACGTAGTACTACTGCTTGATAGACTGTTTAGTTTGATATTGATGATTATGTTGATGATGTGCAAGTTGGCCATTGGGCATTATGTGCATTATTGAGAGGTCAACACTGGTTGAGCTTTGTTGTTATTGTTGGGCACGTCAGGGGTTCCTTGTACATATAGTTCATAGTAACCTATGGGGTGTGAAGATAACAACAAGCTATCGGTTAATCACTGTATTGGCCTGCAATTGATTTTAAGTGTTCTTGGCTGGGAGTTTCCCCAAGAACCACCGATCCTCTTTTGGGTTATGTGTTTACGATTATTTGCTGTAAACAGGGTTGTTAAGCTGAGTTAGACTGTTGGTTATACATTCTCTCACTTAGCCTTGTGCTAATCCCACCACCCTACTTCTTGCAGGTTATAGCTTTTGATATATCTGGTTGGGGCAAGAAGCTGTTGGATGGAATGTTTGGCTACATGTTAACTCTGATAACATTTTGATAACTTGATGTTGTGTTTGTAATATATAACACCCGGCTTGATCTATTTGGCTGTAAACAGTATGACTATTATGTTTGTTTTGTAATGTAAATTATTAATGTCTGTTGTCCAGACGCTTCCGAATGTAAAAAAAATGGTTCTAAATAAGGGGTGTTATATATGATTTAGGGTTTAGAGTTTTGTAAAGCGTTTAGGGTTAAGGGTTTGGGGTTTAGGGTTTGAGGTTTGGGGTTTCGGAGAGAAACCCCAAACCTCAAACCCTAAACCCCAAAAAAATGAGATGACTTGGACCCCGACTCTTAAATAACTTTGACTCTTACGAGTCGTTTATTAACTCTTCCAAATCATGTGTGACTCTTCCGAGTCGTGTGTGACGCTTCCGAGTTTAAAGGTGACTCCTCACAAGTCAAAAAAATAAACAAACTTTTTATGCAATGTAATATATAAAATAACATAACAAAATAGAAAAAGAAATGATTATAATTTATTTTAAATCAAACATTTATGTTTATTGCCGGTCAATGATTTAATGAAAGTCTCTCATCATGTGTTACTTTCAATGTTTTGAAAACTGGTTTTTAAGTTGAATCGGTTAGAGGTCATGTTTCGATCCAACTGGTCTGACCACCGGTTCAACCAGTTTTCTATGTTTTAATACAAAATGTATACGTTTGATGTTTATTAAATTACCCATTATGCAATTCTTCTTCACTAAAAGGTTTCTAATAAACGGGAAATTACTCCTGTGAAATGGCCACCACCACCGCCTATCACTCCGTCACCGCCACCAGTCCGTCACCATCACAGCGCTGCTTCCACCACCATCATTGTTTCCGTCAGCTCCTTAGACAACGTGGCCATAAATGTATCATTACATGAACATTTTAAACTCCTTCATTCTCGTTTTCTTTTTATTTGGTTTGCTTGAATGCCAATAAAATTTTGGGATACAAATCGTTTCGTATATCTTCTCGTTTTCGTTTTCTTCCGATTTTCCAGAATGGGGTTTGAATTTTAGCATAAACATTTTTTATATCAATCTAAAATAAAAAGAAACGGTTTTACACCGGTTCTGGTTCACCGGTTTTTCCGGTTCAATCGGAAAAGTCAACGATCTAAACCGATTCAAGAAATAGTCAATAACCGGTCATAATTGAATCGGAAAACATTTCGGAGCCGATCGAACCGGTCCGGTTCAACCGGTTCTTAAAACATTGGTTACTTCACTTAATTACAAAAATCTTAAACAATAATATATATATGACTAGGGGTGTTCAAAATACTCCGAAACTGAAAAACCGAGCCAAAAACCTGTAGAATCGAACCGAATTTCGGTTAACCGAATCAACTTTTTTTCGTTTCCAGTTTCAGTTAACCGAACCGAATTTTTTTTTGTTTTTCGGTTTCGGTTCATAATTTTAGGATAAACGTGATAAACGGTTAACCGAAAAATCGAAAATATTATACATAGTTTCAATTGTATGTATATATTGTACATTTTATATTTACATATAGATATTTACACTTGTATTTTGATAAAGTTATTTATATTTCTTTTTCATTCATTTTAATATAATTTACAATCTTAACTTTGACCTAATATGTTAATTATTACTACTTAGTTTCTTATTATATTAAGACGATTTACGTACGTATAACATAAATACACAATTATAAATAGTAAAATGGTTATCGTTTGATATTTGTATCATCATGATATTTTAAATATAGTGAACAGTAAAAAATAAATATATATTTGTGTGTTATTAATTACTTTTTTAATAAATGTTAATTAATAAACGGTTAATTTGGTTAATCGATTAACCGAACCGAAAAAATTGTTAACCAATTTCTGGTTAACAGAATTTTTCGGTTTCGGTTTAGGTTCAAAAATATTTTAAATCGACACTCCGGTGAACCGGTCTCCGGTTAACCGAGTTTTCGGTTAACCGTCCACGAACACCCCTACATATGACCCCCCCCCCCCCCCCCCCACACATATATACTCCTTCCGTCCTAATTTAACTGTCCACAGATAAAAAATACGCAATTTAAGAAAATATAATCATCTCTCTTACTTTTTGGTAAGATGACACTTTTACACTCTATTTCTTACCTACTTTTTTATCTTACATATATACACTAGGGGTAAAAAGAACTTTATCTCGTTATTTTTGTCTATTTATAAGAGTGGACAATAAAATTAGGACATCCATAAAAGGAATACTGGACTATAAAAATAGGACGGAGGGAGTATATATATATATATATATATATATATATATATATATATATATATATATATTGTGAAATAGCAATTTTTACTAGTCTAGTTGAGTCACGAGTTAAAAATTGAAATTTCGGGAGTCGAGTCATGTATCGAATCACGAGTTAACGAGCATGATTGGTCGTACATTTTACTTACATTGCATATGCTCTAAGAGCACCTCCAATAAAGGTTTTTTCTAAAGCTTTTTAGCCAAGGAAAGTTTTAGGAAAAACTTTTCTTCATTGGAGGAAAAACTTTACTTTTCAAAAGTTAAAGATATCTCAAGCTTTGGGGGTAAAGCTTTTTATTCTGATTGTGAGTGCAAGTTTTGTAAGATAAGCTTTTGAAAACCTTTTTACATTGGAGTTAAAGCTTTATTACAAAACTTTTCTTTTATATTTCTAAGTGACATTGTAAAAAAGCTTTAAAAAGTTTTTCTTGATGTGAATGCTCTAAGCTAGACATATTAACCTACTAGAGTATCACTTAATGATTTAGTATGGGAATTAGAAACCATTTTTTCCTTTTAATTTTTGTTATTTGGAAGAAATTCAACTCTAACAAACCAACGCATACACTGATACACACATGCATATATAATACATCATCAGACTAATTTGATTATTTTGATGTGATGTCATAACACTAGTGGCATATTAGTTTACTTATAATAGTCAATAATCAAAGTCTTAATAATAAGAACGTGATCAGTAGGTTATAATGTAAATGCAAAATTTTAAAATGCAACACGCTATCATCATGCATATCATTAATTTATTATGTGGGTGTGTTTGGTACATACATTTTAAGGTATTCTAGAGATTGAGCTTTTAGTTTTTATAATCTCAATCCCCTAATCCCCAATTGACAACAAATTATAGCAGAGATTATTGAAAAAAGAATCCTCGAGAATCCCCTAGAATGCCTTTTTTGAGAAGCTTTTTCAAGTCGCTTGAAAAAGAATCTCCAGCTCCATCTCCAACCACAATCTCCAGCTCCAACTGCTTGTTACCAAACACACCATGTATCTATTGACAATTCATGATCTAGATTTAGATCTGGTATAGTTGTTTGAAGTAAAAGACAACTCTCTACACACACACACACACACACACACATATATATATATATATATGTATATATATATATATATATATATATATATGTGTGTGTATAGAAATGTGATCATGTGAAATTAAAGAGATAAAAAAAGTGAAAACACACCTCCACCCTCCATCTAATCTAAATTATATATATTTGTATATATATATACACACACAATGGGTGGAGATAATAAAAAACGGTGAAAATACCTTTTTCACAATTTTTCAAGTTGTTAATTTTTTTTTCAAAACCCGAAAAATAAAGGTTCACACATAAAAAAAATCTTTTTGTGAATATAAAATAAAATAAAGTCAAATTCGTATACCAAAAAAAAATTAAGGTTTACAATTGAAAAACTAAAAAACTTTTTGTGAACCCAAAACAAAAAAATAATAATTCACAATTGAAAAAGTTAAAACTTTTAGTGAACCCAAAAAAAAGTAAGGTTCACAGTTGAAAAAAAAGATTCACAATTGAAAATGTTAAAAACTTTCTGTGAACTCATAAAAAGTTAAGGTTCACAGTTGAAAAAAGGTTCACAATTGAAAAGGTTAAAAACTTTACATGAACCCCCCAAAAAAAATTAAGGCTCACAGTTGAAAAAAGGGTTCGCAATTGAAAATGTTAAAAACTTTCCGTGAACCCAAAAAAAAGTAAGGTTAACAGTTGAAAAAAAAAGATTCACAATTGAAAATGTTAAAAACTTTTCGTGAACACACAAAAAAAATAAGGTTCACAGTTGAAAAAAAGGTTCATATTTGAAAAAATGTTTACAATTGAAAAAATTAAAAACTTTCCGTGAACAAAAAAAAAATTAAGGTTCACAGTTGAAAAAAGATTTACAATTAAAAAAGTTAAAAAATATTCGTGAACCCCCCAAAAAACATTAAGGTTCACAGTTGTATAAAAAGGTTCACATTTGAAAATTTTAAAAACTTTTCATATACCAAAAAAATTAAAGTTCACAATTGAAAAAAAAGATTCACGATTGAAAAAGTTATAAGCTATTCGTGAAGTAAAAAAAATTAAGGTTCACAGTTGAAAAAGTTACAAACTTTTCGTGAATAAAAAAAAAAGCTTTAGAACTAGAAAAGTAAAAAAAAAAATGTGAAAAATAAAGTTCACAATTAAAAAAATTAAAAACTTTGTTGAAAGAAAAGAAAATTTAAGTTCATCATGATGAAAATTTATGTGAAACAAAAAAAATATAAGGGTTCACAATTAAAAACATATTTGATGCACCAAGCAAAAAGTATTTTCACCGTTTATTTATCTCCAACCCTTTTATACACACACACACACACACACACACACACACACACACACATATATATATATATATATATGTATATATATTAAATTAGATGGAGAGTGGGATGTGTTTTCACTATTTTTTATTTCGTTGTTTTCACAAGGACCCATACCTATATAGTTCATTCATATAATTCTACATTGTATTACTTTGGTTCAATAGTTTATTAATAAGATTTTGTCTTTTGTTGATATGATTCAAAAGTTATAGTAATACAAATTTGAATCTTAAAATAAAAATACTGAATCTTATAATAGATATACTTAAACATAAAAATGGTAAAAAGGTAGAAAATGTGATAATCAGTAGGATTGCTCAATTTCTTTATATAACTCATTTCCACTTTTACACCTAAAATTAAATATCTCACAAACCGTATGCCCATAAATTATAAAAATTACATAATCGGAATCAGCATTCTGTTCTCTTCGATTAGAGATCTCACATGTTCCTGCTTACGGGCAGGATCTCTATTTTTGGGCTCTATCTCTTTTTCTTTGGATTTATTCTTCTCCTTAAGCCCAATACTTTTCTAATCCGAATTTGATCTTCACTTTAGGCCTTATTCTTCCTTTCTCTTAATCTTTACTTCATTTTCTTTATTTTCATATATTTTTCGTTATTTTCTTCAACTTAAACTTATTTATGCCTTATTTGAAATTATGAACAAAATAAGTATCTAAATCCACATAAATATAATAAAAGTATATAAAATTTAATAAATATTATTATATAAATATAGCATTTATTTGATGCTATCGAATATCCTCACACTTAAGTTCTACTTGTCCTCAAGAAGATAAACTGATAAATAAAAATATACCACTCTAATAAAAACTTTAAGTATGAAATGAATATCTAGAAATCAAAATACTTAAATTGAAAATCTATTTTAATTTTTTTAAATTTAAACAATTTAATTAACATGGATTAAGCACATAGCATAATTATTCATGTAACATACAGATTCATATATGATTACTATTATTTTTATCCTCTTTAAACAATCTATACTTATTTTCTGAAAATACAATTATTGTTAGTATGTATATTATTCATGACTCCCACATATGATATACCCTTAAACTTAACAATGCACTTTATCTTATATATTAAAATAAATATATGAAATTCATTTTTAAGAATCAAGACATGTCTGCATTTCCATGCAACAAAGCGACATAACTTGATTCAAGTAAAGTAAATCGTTTAAATCAAACCAGCGGTGACAGGTCTATACCTTAGTATAACAGAGGGACATAGCTTGATTAATTCGGAATCATATGATTTTAAAGATTTTATATCTCTTTTTTTATTATTAAGAATACAAATACGAGACCAGGTCTGTACTTAGTCTAACAAAGAATATGATTAGTAAAAATAGTGCAACTTAATCTAAGAATTAAGACTTTTTGTCATACATCATATTGCTTCTTCACAAACTAATATAGAAGTTTAAATTAAGCTTCTTAAAATTCAGAAATTTTCGTATAAATTGCCTATTAATACATCATATAATGAAAACTCTACATCACTTATTATTATTAAGTTTAAATGTACAAATTTTAAAAATCCATGCTAAAGTCTAAACTTTAAAAATCAAACAACATCTTTAATAAAACTATTTCAACCAATAAATACTTATCTCAAAACTTTAAGTTTTAAATAAAATGGTGAAAAACATATATTTAGGACAAGTGAAATTAAGATTTTATTTCTTTTCGATCGATCTCTTCCTCACACTTAAATTATACAATGTCCTCATTGTATATAATCATAGAAAAATAAAATAAGAAAAAGGGAAGAAAAGAAATTAGAATGAAAAACTCCCCTGATTTTGAAGTAAGTAAGTCATGAAGAACGTTCGTCTCTTCAATTTAATTCAAAAATATACAACATCTCATTTTCATAGGCAATCACGATTGCGTTTAGCATATGCAATAAGCTTTTAAACCTCTCGGTATCTGGAGTGGACGAGTTATAGTCTCGTGAGGGTTTTCTAGAGAATAAACCCACAAAGTTCAAAATAAGAACTAACGTAGTTGAACTTACTGTCAGCTTCAAAATGCTAACTTCAAATAAACATAAAATATTACCATAACAAAAAATATTAAAGTATTAACATCCTACAAACAGAAAATAAAACAATTATCCAAATAAAACAGTCATCCAACGATAATAAAATGTTTGATATATTAAAATCAATAATAACCATCACCGTCACCATCATCATCCTGTTGCTGCTGTCCAGAGGAACTCCCAAAATCCAAAGGTGTGTACGGCTGAATATCAGCTCCAGATGTAGGTCCACCAAAAAGCTGGTGCATCAAATAAGTACTATAGTCAAACTGATTTGCCTACTCCCGTACATGCCTATCATGAGCAATCTTCATCTCTACCTCAAACAATTATGATTTAGGTGTATTGATCGTGCTTTGTTTTTTTTTGTTTTTTTTGTTTTTGTGTAAATTATTAAAAGAAATTTTAAATCAAAGACAAAGTCTATGGTTTGATTATGATGATTTGATTTGATTAGATTTTTATATATTTTTTTTGCAAAAAATTATAAATATATTAAAAGTTGGAATCAATCTTCAACAATGTTGAAGGCAATCAAACAAATTATAAATAGTGAGTAAATGTAGGAATGAGAACCCTCAAACTTGAAGTTTTGAATAGTTACGCATCATATTATTCAACAAATAACGTTGAAACACCATTGAATAACTAAAATGATCAACTGCCTTGAATTATCCTTGAATCAGAATTGACAATGAAGTTTGTTTGAGCCTTTATCAATATTAGAAGTTGATGGACATTCTTGAACGAGAAGGATGTAGCATGAAAGTATCCAAGTTGTCATTATTTGTTGAATTAGATGAGGCGTAACTATTCTAATCTTTGAATAAACTCCTCAACTAATATTTTCGTCTTGAAGTTGATTTTGTTCTCCCCGATATGTATACCTATCGATTTTCCTAAACCTTTAATGCTTTGCAACCCGGAATCCACCTCGTCGTTACTAGCGAGATCTCCGTTTCAAGAGTCATCAATGCCTGAATCATGATCTAAATTTTGCTTAAACTTCTTACCTTTAACTTTTTTTCTTCGATATGGTTTTGAATTGGACTGCTTAAACATCAATGTCTGATGATGATAATTTTATTTGATGAAATTGTAGTTTTAAGGGATGATTTTAATGAAATGTGGTGCAACCAATGTTTTAAAAATCGGGGTTCAACTGGATCCAGAAATTTTTACGAGTTAATTTGGATCGGTTCTTGATTTTTTTATAACTCGGTTTGACTCGTTGACTTTTCTGGTTGAACCGGTTTCGCGAATCGGTTCAACCGGTTTTTGCTTTTTTTGTTTGTTTTTTTATATTATTATTATAACTTTATTTTGTTTTAGTTGTTGGAAACAAGAAAAAAATGCTTAGAAAATATTTTATTTTTTTAGAAAAATGCTTAAAAAATAGTATTTATTAGAGAAATGCTTAAAAACGCTTAGAAAAATGCTTGAAAACAAGAAAAATTTTATTAGTATTATTTTAGTAGAGACCAGTTCGACCGGCCCGTTGAACCGGCCGAACCGGTTCGATCGGTTACGGTCAAGTTTTCGATTCACTTAAAAAATTGGTTTTTAAAACATTGGGTGCAGCTGAATGTGGTGGAGATGAAATGTGTTTGACAAGGAAAATACAATTCTACTTAAAAATTATATCTACTTGCAGTACATTTTTTTAATAATTTAAGTATTAGTGTGTATGACACGTGAATATAAATATCCGATAAATATTCCACATAAATCAAAATAAAAAATGCTAAAAGTTTATTTTTATCGGTTCAGCAGTTAATTGGTTAGTATATTGTTGATATCAACACAAAGTCTTTCAATTTGTTGCGTACTTGATCAATAAAATGAGTAGATTGAATAATTAGAATTTTATGTAACACTACGTAACCGATTTTTATCATTTAATTTATTAAAAAAAAACTTCTAAATAACAGTCAATATGTATGATACCTCAACGTCTTGTTTTAATTATAACAAAAGTAGTAGCAATAATATCATGTTAAAAATTCTCTTTATTACATTATGGAATCATTATATATTAACGTTATCATTGGCAACAAAATGCTAATATATATTATATATTATACTAGGTTTTTAGCCCGTATGATATACGGTCGTTAAAAAATACAATTATATTTTTGTTTAATGTAGTTCAATGAATTAGTGTTGTTAACTTAAAACGTGCAATTGTTATTGAGAATTGAAAATAAATAATAACATAAACCAAGCTATATAATAATGTAATGAATCTATTATAATTAGTTGTTGAAATTAATCTTTGGAGCCAAGTAAATCACAATGAATTGTAGAAAGATAAATAATTAATAAGTATTACATGTATTCATAAAAAATTATAGGTCTTTAAGCCCGTGATCGTACAGTATTATATGCAAAACTATTATATATTATGATTTTTTTTTATGAATGTCAATATTGTAATTGAAAACTATAAATATGTCATTGAATATAAAAATAGTATACAACAACCTAAAAATATGCGAATTAAAACTTCAAAGTTTTTGTGAGTAAAAACATGAGAAACAAATACAACATATTCACAAATGCTAACGTAAAAAATTAGAAATACAAATGTTATACTACTACTTAATATAAGCAACATATATGTAATAGTTTATAATATTGTTGTATCAACTCAACTTTTCAATCTACCAATATTTTTATCTCGTGAAATGTGTACATATAGTTGATGATGAATGAAATTTGACTATTAATGAAATAAAATCAATGAGACAATGACAATGAGATAAAGGGTGCAGTTGACTCTTATGTAATCAATGCAAAATAAACCTACTCAAAATAAACTTAAATTATTATATTTTGATCAAACTATAAGTTAAGGTGTTTAAACATTTAGAAATAAAAGTTAGAAAGGTTAAAATGGGAAGAAAAAAATAAAAGTGTGAGAATTGAACTATTATTAACCCTTACTAAAATGATTTATAATAATTATAAAATTATTTAAAATGGAAAACCATGTGTTATCTCTAAAATTTGAAGAATAATTTAGGAGTAACTATATTTTAGATATGTCATCATATAATGATTAAAAAGATGACTCATAAGCAAAAAAATATATTCGTTTATTAAGTTTCACGCTAAGAATAATAAATAGTACAATATTATGATAGTTGATGATGATAATAGTAAGTAATTGCAATGTATAAGATATTAGTAAAAAAAAATTATTTTTATGTAGAAAAAAATCATTAAATTAAATTAAATGTTATGTAAGAATTTAAAACGTTAGTATAATAAAAGTTGAATTACAGCTCCTCACAAAATAGAATGTACTTTGTTAGGAATTTAAAATTTTTTGAAACTTATAAGATGAGAGTGTTAGAAATTTTAAAGACTTTTAAGGAAAAACTAATTTTATAGTGTGGCATAATTATGTAGGTTTTTTATAAAAAGAAATTTGATAATGTGACATAACTAAGGAATTAGAAAAAAATTAAGGAAAATTTAAGGTAATGATGTGGCATAATTATGTAGCCTTTTAAAAAAGAAATTTGATGATGTGGCATGACTAATTAGATAATTTGTAAACATTTTAGTTATAACAGTTACCCATTTTATGAAGGGGCGGATAGTCAAACATTAACTAATATAATATGCATATAATAAGAAGGAAGTATAGAATTATTGTAACCCATCAAATAGTTTTTTAAAACTTAAATTAACTATGAATTCAGTGGTGGTACTCAAATAACTGTATTTTGTAATTCAAACCTAAATTTCTATCTAAATCAAATATTGTTGTGATCATATATACACATATGTATAAACAATAATAATAGATAAAAAGTTCATGTAATTAATCAATATAGATAAATATTTCAAATACGATTGTTTATTTATAAATTACCACTTGAAATGTTATGATATTTAAATTATAAGAACTAAAAGAAAATAGGGAAGTATTGAAAGTGTCAATTTTAATAGTTGTGGGTACATATTATAAAAATTGAAAAAGATGAAGGAAATAATTTTAACCGTAGGATCTTTATGAAAGAAATCAATCTAAGGTTCAGATTGCTCCATTGTATTTTATTATATATATATATATATATAATATATATATATATATATATATATATATATAAAGATTATATATAAAAAATTAAACTCTCATACATATAATTTTAAAAAATGGTATAGATGATTAGTATAGCTGGATGAATAAAATTAAGTTATTTTCTAGTCGTTAGGCGTTGACTTTAGCAATTAAGAGGTCTACATAAGTCATAAACTGTGAGTCCAAATAATCACTCACAATTCAAGGCATTTCAGTTTTCTTTCACACACACACATACTAATCGCATGTTATTATAATCACTCCCAGAAGCACATTAATTGACGGTATCTTGTATAAAAATTACGTTTTTAATCATAATCATAATTATAATTATAAATCTAAATTCTAATTATTGGTGTCGCTGTGCAGATGCCTCCACCCAATCTACCTTGTGAAGATCTAATTAAAGGTAATTTCTGCTATTCCATATTACGAGTATAGTAGTATATAAATTAATTACTCCTACTGTATTCTACCTATTGTAGAAACTAGAAAACAAGGTGATTCCAATATATGTATTATAGATTTAATTTACACTTCCTAGTTTCTACGACATCAGCTATGTTAGTTACTGTATTTCATCACTGTTACAAATTCCACAATCCACATGAAGATATAATCAGTGGCGGAGATAGGTGCAACGGGTTGCCAATGCTACACACCAATTTTTGATATAGATATAATTTGTTCATTACCAAAGTGGTTGGAATCATTCTTATACAAAGTCTAAGTCATGTGTTCGATACTATCTTCTAACACATTTTAAATGTTTTTCATTATACATTTTGGTAACTCTATAGTTAATCATCCTTGTTCTCTAATTTTCCTCAAGATATTAAACAATATGCAAGCTTAAATGTTTGTTTTCATTAGAGCTTATTTTTAAGCCAACAATCTTATAAAGTTATAAGTCTTATTTATTCAACAGATTTGTAACTTTAGATTTCAACCTTGATCATGTATGACTTGACTCTTGATTAACTAACATCCATTTTACAACAATGTTATCGATACATATTTGATTTTCTTATTTTTAGGTATTTTTTTCTATTTCATATCCAAGTCTTTATTTCAATTATGAAGCTTAACAGAGAGGGTTATGATCTTTTAGGGTATACACACTAAATTTAGATCAAATTTTATGTTTAATTGATTGATCCATAAATTATCTGTTTGCTACCTGTGATTAAAATTTCTAGATCCGCTACTGGATATAATAATACAAAAAAGACAAATGAAACCCGGTTAAACGTGTTATTTATTCATACAACTGGTTAAGAATATAAATAATAGACAACGGTGTTTTATTAGATTAGCATATGCAAATGCAACTGGCTACATACTCCTTCATCCATCGTTAATTTAGATCGATGCATCTTCTTAGTATCTACACGACTGATCAAAAACTTATCTTCAATACCCTTCCTGAGCCCTCTTTTATTGCGTCTTGTTCCTCCTAAAATTATCCAAAATCGAAAACATAAATGAACCATTAATTTCTTGCCTATAATAAACATTTTCCGCAATAAACATATCTGAGCAAAATTACGTACCATTTTTCCGCAATAAACATGAGTAGCCTCACCATCAACACGACCGTTCTTTAGTTATCACAACTGATCGATCTAAGCAAAAACAAAAATTCCTTTCTCCTCTATGTTTGTCAATATGTGTTTGCGTGTGTCATTTGTGTGTGTGTGTGTTAGGTTTGTTTATAATGTTTTGTTTTAACGTTTCAACCAGATTGAAGGATTTTGTCGATCTGGCCATGTAAGCAAAAGAATTGACGTTTAATCTTACTGAAAATTGTATTTAGATGAATACTGTAACTAACTAGTTGCATTTATTAAAGGACCTAGAGAGGAATACCTCAAATTCGGTGTCCCTCTATATGAAGCATCCATCAGATGTGATTGGAAAGCGGCTGACCTAATTCTTTGTCAAAAACCAGAGTTGGTAAGGTATGCCATCACTGAGACTGGGGAAACTGCACTTCATGTTTCAGCATCTGCAAAAATTCCCAAAAAAACGAACGAGTTTGCGCAAAATCTGGTGAGTTTGATGGTAAAGAAAGATTTGGAACTGGAAAACCAAAATCACAACACCGCCTTCTATTTAGCAGCGGCAGCTGGAAACATTACATCGGTAAAAATACTGATGGCAAAGAACCCGGTCGTGCTGTCAATCCCTGGTGCCGGAGGGAGCATGTTGCCACTGTATGCTGCTGCCCTGTTTGGATATTATGATGTCGTCAAGTATCTGTACGAACACTCCCACAATTTGACTGATGATGGTTGGAATACTCTAAATCGTGGTTGGCTTCTTGAGAAATGCGTTGAGAATGATATGTTCGGTAAGCATTTAATTAGTACTCACGTTTCTTTTTCCATAAAACATAGACGTTGAACAAATTATAAAAGTTTATTAAAATAGGAAGTTATGCCGATAAGCTATACAACAAAGTAACATCGAAAAATAAAAGATAAAAACAAAACCAAATGATAAAGAGCTAAACCAAACATTTAGCAGTCTAGTTGTTACACATACAGAATCGAACATTTAGCTAGACGAAGCATTTTAACAAACTAATCCATGCTTTCACGCCGTTTCAAGCGAGCCCGGTGCAACTATAATAAGACAACCCCACAAAACTGATTATTTCAAAATTGGTGGGCCAAAACCATGTCAGGGTGGGTCCGGCGCGACAGAGATAGAGAGAGAAAATTTATCGAAAAAATTGCTTTCGTTAGATACATAACATATGGGTAAAATTTAAGTCGAAATATAGATAAAATTACACCGATTATTAATATATATTCGGAATTATTTTATATATTGTATATAAAAAGTTATCAAAGAAAAACGAAATACTACATTAATTAAATATGAAAAATATAATATATTATTTTTTTTCTCTCTCTCCTCTCACGCCTCTTTTCTTATTCTCTCCTCTCACGCCTCTTTTCTTACTCTCTCTCCTCTCATGCCTCTTTACTTTTGTTTCTTTCTCTTGTCGCGTCATTTTTTGTTTTTTATCTCTCTCTGTCACACCCTTTTTTGTTTTTTCCTTTTTCTCTGTCACGCCGAACTCACCCTGACATGGTTTTGGCTCATCAATTTTTGAAATAATCAGTTTTGTGGATTTGTCTTATTATAGTCGCGCCAGGATCGTTTAGTAGGGCGTGAAAACATGAATTAGTTTGTTAAAATGCTTGGTAAAAAGATTATTTTGTTAAATAGGGGTGGTCGAAGGATTATTTTCTATATAGTGACTTATTAAATCTTCACCTTTACCTGATTAATTACTTTGTATTTCTTTATATTTGTGATTATTGTTAATTTGTGTTCTTTAGTCATAACTTTTCCTCACAATGAGAGATTGTCAAATTGGTTTTAGATATCGCACAACAGTTGGTGGAAAAGCACCCAGAACTTACTACTAATGGGAATGCACTTAGAATTTTGGCTGGCAAGCCAGAGGCATTTGTAAGAAAAACTAACTTCACGTGGGGTAAACATCTCTATTCCTTGATGTTACTCTTGATTGTTGGTATCTAATAATACCTAATAATACCCTGTATATAGTAATTAACCATCTAAATAATTATAAACTCATTATATATACACACACACGTGTGTATATATATATATATATATATATATATATATATATATATATATATATATATATTTATATAGTCGTGGGTTCAAATAAGAAACTAATTTTTGTGAGAACGTAGGAAACACTTCAAAATCACTTTTTAGCTATCCAAATCACGTTATTTTATAAAAAAAATTCGTTCAAATAACTTTTAGAATCTATTTTTCAAATAAAAAAATTTTCGACGTTTTATTATTTTTTTATAAATTTTTTATTCACAATAATCACATTTTATAACTTGATAATTACATGAATAATATGTGATTATTATGTCATAACATGTGATTATCTCGAACACGTGATAAACACATTATATTAGATAATCACATGTGATTATCATATTATATGTGATTATCTTAAATAATCACAACAGTAACGACGGTAAAAAAAGTTCAAGAAAAGTTAATATGTTTAATTTATATTTATATCATAACTTCCAAAAGTTATTTTAATAGTAATCATTGAAAAAGTTTTGAAGAATAATGTGTTTCGGATAGTTAAAAAGTGATTCTGAAGGATTTCCTACGTTCTCACGAAAATTAGTCTTCTTATTTTAACCCACACACACACACACACACAAACACATATATATATATATATATATATATATATATATAGTAACAGGATCAAAAAGAAGAAAATTTAAGTGGAAAAGAGAGATAAGCAATATGATTCAATATTTTTATTACTATGATTCATTTTTTATTATTATAATTCAAGTAATAAAAAGTTGAATCATAGTAATAAAAATACTGAATTATATTGCTTTTTACTCTTTTTCACCTAAATTTCCTTCTCCCTAGATCCTATTCTTATATATATGTTAGTAATGATTAAAATTAGGGTTAATAATGGTTTAATTTTCAAAGTTTCATTTTTTTTTTCTCTTTTAACCATTCAAGTTTTTTTCTTATGATTTAATCCTCAAAATTTTAAATTTTTGTTGGTTTAATCATTTAAGTTTTTTATACTCCAAAAATTTGATGGTTTAATCCTGAAAGTTTATTTTCAATAATGATTTTGCCCTTTTAATTTTTTTTAAGTTTAATCATCTAACTTTAAAATTTTAAACGGTTTAACCCTTCAAATGGTTAAACCAATAAATCAATGCAAAAATGAAGGATTAAAAAAGTGAAATTTTAATGATTAAACCATTATTAACCCTTAAAATTAAAATAATGATTCAACAATTAGCAACTTTTTCAATGTAATATCCATGATAATGCAGGGATTTTGCAGTAATAATGCTTAACATTTCTTAGTTTTCTCAATAGATTTTACTAGAATCCAACTTCAACTTACTTTCGTATATATTGGGTATCATCAATATGACTCTGTTTTTTTTTTCTCCTGGTTGTTAATGTCAGTTCTTATGTTCCTTGGTATAAAGAAGGGAGCTCCTGAAAATGAAAATAATGCATTCCCATTGTTAACAACCATTTGGAAAGCTATTGCAAAAATGCCCAAGAAAGATATTGACAGAATACTCAGAGGGCCACCAGATGGGATAGAGAAGGAGGTGTCAGCAATTGGATGGTCAACCCAATCTATGCGACTAGAAGTGCTCGTATCCGAACATGTTGCCAAAATGAAAGTTGAAACCAATAACATACAGCCGGAATCCGCTAATCAAGACAATAACATAGTCTCTGGGAAGGAAAATCAAGCTCTAAGGCTAGAAAATCTTATTTTTAGATACCTTGCTAAAATGCATGATGAAACCCATGATATAATCAGAGGCAATCCAACGTCAACCAAGCAAGACAAGAATCCATCACGTGAGGAGTATCAATCTTTGGAACTGCAAAAGCTGATATCTAGACGAACTGTAGACCTGCATACAGAAACCCAGCAAATAATCGAAAGTACTAAAGAGGATGATAAATTAGCTGTGAAGCTACGAGAAGTCATTTTCAAACATATTGAGATTATGCAAACAGAAACCCTGAAAATAATCCCACGGCATAAACAATCTTACTCTTCTCGGGTACTTTTTCTTGCTGCGGAAATGGGAAATACTAATTTTATAGTTGAGCTCATTCGTGGATATCCTGATCTGATCTGGAAGATAAATGATAACAATCAAACTATATTTCACATTGCTGTCAAGCATCGCCACGAGGGTATCTACAACTTAATGTATGAGATAGGTGCAATGAAGGACATGATAACTCCTCTCAAAGATAATTATGATAACAACATGTTGCATTTAGTAGGGATGAGTCCAAAACAAAAGAAAAATCGGGATGTATCAGGTGTTGGTTTACAAATGCAACGAGAACTACTATGGTTCCGGGTATATAAGTTCCTCTCCATGCTTCAAGGATTCTTGGCATATTTTTCTTTTATTGTTTCACCATTAGTATAACTCTACAACAACTATAAACTAGTGTTTAACTCTTTTGGTTTGTTTGCATTGTAGGAAGTACAAAAAATGATCCCTCCTTCTTACAGGGAACGGAAGAATAAAGAAAATCTAACACCACATGAGGTATTCACCAAGGAACACAAAGATATAGTTAGACAAGATGAGAAATGGATGAAAGCAATAGCTGGTCAATGTATGGTAGTTGCGGCACTTATTGCGACCATGGTATTTACTGCAGCTTATACAATTCCAGGCGGATACAATCAAGACAATGGTATCCCTATCTTCCATTCGGGAACAGCCTATAAGGTTTTCGTTCTGGCTGATGCCATTTCTTTTATCTCGTCTACAACTTCAATTCTCTACATGTTTGTATCTGTCTTCTTCTCATCTAATTATTCCGAGCTCGATTTCTTAGAATCTTTACCCAAAAAATTGATATTAGGTCTATTATATCTTTCCGTATCTATAATATCCATGTTGATTGCTTTTAGTGTCAGCTTTTTCATCCTATATCGTAATGGTACGTTATGGATGCCAATTCTTATTAGCGTATTCGCTTTGATTCCATTCTACCGATCGTTCAAGATGTATTCTATTTTGTTGGACGGTGTTTATCGCTTGGAATACGGTTCTAGCAACCTCTTTAGGCCCAAGAAATCTGTTTTGTACTATGAAAATCCTCGGGTCTAACCATTGCATTTGTCCGATTCTAAATGGTTCCATTTCAAGATGTACTTCGTAATGTGGATGATTGTATCTGTCCAATGATGTAACGAAATATATGCTCCTAAGCCTTGCGCAACTCCAGTTACCTTTATAGGAATGACTATGGGCCCTTTGCTTCCCCCGTTAGTAGACGAGATAGATAGAAACAACATCATTTGATTACAATGACAGATTCTAGTATCTGAAAATGAGTTTATCCTGTTTGTAACTTTTTTAGGGAAAGGTGAATAATGGCTTTGTATTTGGTTTGATCAATAAAGACTTTGATTCAAGCGTTAGCAAGAATGACTTTATACAATCCGTTGATATCATTAGTCCGTATATCAAAAAAATGGTTGGTTGTATGTTTGTAATTGATACAAGCGTTAGCAAGAATGAGTTTATTCTGCTGTGAGCCTATGAGGCATGTGTGTACGCAAGGGATCTTTGCCAAGTAAAGTAAACCTGTTGGATGAAACCTTGTTGTACTAGTGAGACTTCTTGAAGATATATGTGAACAAAATAAACACGTACCTTTAATATGAAGTACTATAGCAATATATATGTAGATGATATATATACTTTAAATATGAAATAATCATGTGTTTCCAGATGATTAAATTGATTTTATCTCACACTACTAATATTTATACAGACTTAAGAATCATAATGTGCACAATTGCATTTTGTTCAACCTGTCTTTCTTCATATTGACTAATCATATCTTATCAATCGCTGTTGCTTCCAGCAATATCTAAATGTGTCCCCAAAAGAGAACATTATCCATGAAATAGTTGTCGGCAAATCACGCGTCATGGCCAATCTTGCTGCTACAGATTGTAGGAAATATTGCAAGAGAGTCCATATGTAGACGCCAAAATTATACAAACTTAAAAATGTCCACAGGTAATTTCACATCCATGGGGACTTCAATTTGTTTAAGATATAAAGAAATATTAAGTTTCATCTCATTATATAATGATCAGGAGATAACAAATGATAGGAAGTATAAGTTATCAATAATGTAGGTGATACAGCCTACATGAACTATATAACTTTATTAGAGTCATCAACAGAAGAACCCATATCAACAACATAAGCTTCTCTCATCATCATCTCTTGCAGTGACATGAGCAACCCATGAATACTTGAATAGTCTCAGCGAGGGTGAAATTATTTTGTTTGATTTGTGTTCTAAGTGTTTCCACATTATCCCAATCCCCAAACCAAGTACCCAGCATCACTAGAATCAGACAAAAACCTGATGTTAATTAGTTACCGCAATCTCTCCCAGTTCCGTGTTATTGTAAATCCTACAAGCACCCAACAATGCCCCCAAATCCGAGGCCCTACTGGTACATTCCTATCATCAGTTTCACCAACGGCTTTGTCCAGTTCCCCATACGCCCAAAAAGATTAACCATGATTGCCAGATAAACAACTCTTACAACGCCACAACGAGACAGATTTTATCAGTTGTGTCAGTTACTAGTCGTGACAATATAACAGCATTTAGTGGCAATATGATATTGAAACTCAACTATTTAATGATGTAGCACAATATATAGTGTCTTTTTTGATATTTAATTTATTATCCTGGTTCCATGGACATCGTAAAAAAAATGTTGGCCAATATGGTTTTGTTGTTACAATTCTGATGTTGTGATTTAGAATGATACAAATGTTGTACGGTATCATGTTTTAACCCACAACTGCTTAATAATGATTCTAAATCCATATTAGCTAACATTTTTTAAATCCAATAATGTTGCTATTTTGCCACAAGTAGTAAGGAACACAATTGTCGACATTCGTCTCATCGCCTTTCATTGGCGTTTTAAAACCTCGTTATTTCACAATTAATTAATGTTTTGAGCCAAAAGTGTTTTCATTTTATGGTTAGTATAAGCTACTCAAAGTGAACCTTACCTGTTGAATGTGTAGATTGAAGTATACGAGCACCTTTTGCTCGTGCATTACGCCAGAATTATATGCATACGTTTGTTACTTTAATTGAATATTCGTATTGGATTTTGTTACTTGTTTTATAGCATTTTCAATAAATTTTGGAAAAAAATAGTTATATCGATTATCGATGTTAAATAATTTGCAACAAAAATACAAAATTAGAGCCAGGAATTAATATTAAGATTTGATTATACGAATCTTCCATTATATTGGTTTATTTAATATTAACATTCAAATTTTAATAACAAAAAAATAATGGCTAACTTAATAAAAAAATACGAATACTACAATAAAATATCAATACACAAATGATAACTCTAAAAAAAAAAAAAAAGCTTGGTCAAATTCGAACCTAGGTGGGTAGCAAAAAGGATTAGACACCTAACCAATTAAGCTACCAATTTGTTAAACCTGTCCCTCTGTTTTTTATGTATTTATTTTAATGGGTCCAATAAGACAAAACGGAATTTTTTATACCCTTCATAGTTGTTCAAATATTAAGGGAGAATGAGTTAGTTTGTCTGTCTTTGTTGTGTTAATTAAAGACAAAATTACATGGTTCGTCTTTGTAAGTTTTTTTTGGCATTGGTCATCCTTGTAGTTGTAAGATGTTGCACGGGTTATCCCTGGCACTAACGACCGTTTGCACGGGTTATCCCTGGCACTAACGACCGTTTACCTATCTCGTTAAATCCGGTCATGTGCTATGCACGTGAGGGTAAAAGAGTCATTCCAGTTAAATAACATTATCTTATGGTTTTTCAATTAATTTATTAATCTTTCTATTATTATTATTATTTTTAATCATGCTCCCATCCATCTCGTCATTTATTAACAACAATAGCAGCATCATCTTCCCCATCATTAATTAATTCAACAACACATGAGACTTTTCAATCATTTTGCTAATTTCATCATCAAATCAAAATCAAATAAACAACAATAACATTCGTTGTTATAATCATCAACAAAAACATCTAATAAAAACAATATCAACATTACAATTACCACTAGGATGATTCAAACCTTAACAGTTTACCCCAATGTTAAAGCCATCATCTTTACTCCAATTTCTTCCCTAGATTTGGTAAAACGAAACAAATTCGTATGATGGCTCTAAAAATGAAATCTTATCCCCTTGTTAACATTTACCCATCCCAAACTCTCACCGGCAACGCAAAGCACTAACCCACACCACCATGATTGTTGACGAGCACGATGAATAATACGGCTAGAAAACCTGCAACTGCTATCGCCGGATGCTTTTAACATCGATCGGAAACCTGCAACTTTTAACCACCACATCGCCAGAAACCTGTGAGTTCTAAATTTGTCGATTTCAGTTCCAATTTAAGTTTGTGTGTTTGACAGCCACCACCACCGCAAATAAGACCACCACCAATGCCACTCGAAACATCAGGCCACCAACATCGCGAGTTCATCACCACAACCCCACCATTTCCGTCCACCACCAACGCAAATCAAAAACCCTAAATCGTTGAAGGATTTCATGTATAAATCGCTAGAGAGTTTCCAATAATCCTAAATCAGTGGTTATAGTAAGGATGAATGTCGTATCTTCGTTCGATTAGGTTGTTTCGAATTAATAATTTGTTAGAATTTATGATTGCTGAAGTTTGTTTGAAGAGTTTATTCAGGGTTTGGTGGAGCACAGGCGGCGGTGGTGAAGTGGTGGTGGTGTGAGCCGGAGGTAGTGAAGGTGAGCGGGTGGAAGCAGGTGGTGGTTTCGGTGGTGTGGAGAAGATGGTTTGGCGGATCAAGGATTGCGTCATTAACTTTTTGGAAATTCATAATTTAATTAATTGAAATTGGTAAAGTGAAAGGGGGGTTTGATAATCGGGCGCCAACACGATGAAATTGTGAGGTTGGTGGTAGTGGATGGTGTGTCAAATGAGAAATGGTGAGAGAAATTACCGATATACCCTCGTATGCCGTGACCTGACGAGATTTAACGGGCAAAATTAACGTCCGTTAGGGAGAGGGACTGCCAGTGAAAGAACGTGCAATGACAGGGATGACCAATGCCAAAAAAACTTACAGGGACAATCAGTGTAATTTTTGACAAACCACGGGAACAGACCATGTAATTTTTTCTTGTTTAAATATTGATTTAATGGAGAATGAGGTAGTTTGTATGCGCGTTACGACGGGTAAAAGTACTCTTTAATTAACAGGGTATATGGATTTTGCGCTAATAAAACGTCATTGTGAAAAAGAATACTCTAACCAACTATTTCAAAAAAATATATATATATATCAAACAAAATGCTATAATCATATTAGGTTTTTCTAATATCTGCCCTAACGGCACATGATAAATCACATTTAAGGAATGCATGTTTATCACTACCATTTGAGGGAGTTAGAATTATAAATGCACTACGACGGGCACAAAAAATAGAGGGAACTATGCAATATTATTTAATTATTAATTTTGTTAAAACAATTAACTAAGAGGGGTAAATCTGAAAGAATATAAATATTAAATACATTAAAGGAACATTAAGAGTTTCAAAAAAATAAAGTGAGCATTAAATGTAATTTATCATGTGCCCTTAGGGTACATATTAAAAAAACCCAATCATTTTTTGTCAAACACATTTCTCTAACAATTTGTACTTCTTGAATGTAATAATACATTAATCTCTTCAAAACGCAATCCCAAATACCCCTTAAGTGAATTAGCTAATGTATACGGATTACCTCAAGTTTGTTATTGAAAAGATACTACAAATGTAGTTTAGACTAATTTACTCTTAATTACCGTGTACATATAAAGAAAATTAGCTTCCTTTTCCGTCAACAACCCTACATTACTTATCTAAGAATTTGTTACGCCATTACATAGGAGTAAATGATTAAAAAGGAGAAAATACTCAAATAGTATGTGTAGCTAAAGTGCTACTTCCTTATTTTCATTTTTATTGTCCACCTTACCTTTGTCTAAAAAAAATTGTCTACTTGTAAAAAATAATTATCAAAAGTTATTAACTCTCCAATTTATCATCATTTATTACCCTTATTCGTTTTATTTTAGAACTTTTTTTGGTCAAACTTGCTTAAAATATAAGAGTAAAACTCACATTTATCCAATTTATTTTATATCCAACAAGATTTTGTGTTAGACAATAAAGTAGGACAGATGAAGTATTATGTTAAAAGAAAGGTGAGATATCGGATGATATATCATATACGGAGTATCATATATGCATATATGTAACCAAATCGAAGGTTATAATTATAAAATATTTGAGTTTACTTATTAGGCAATAGTACATAAAGTTTATGCCATTAACAATACAAATTTCATTAACACTACAAATATCATTAATAGTACATAAAGTTTATGCTATTTTTATGGAAGGAAAAAAAAGGGAAGGGAAGTGAAAAGGAAAGAAAGCAAAAGAAACTAAAAGTAAGAAAACGGTGAGTTCCTAAAAGAAGTGGTATAAATGTGAGAAAGGGAGAAACTAATGAAGAGGTGATATGTGTACTCCTCGATTTCTGCAAATTTTTTATCAACTTCTCCCCATTTTCTTTATTTCTTCATATTTTTTCTATCTCCACTTTTTTTTACTTTTTTTTGTTAATTTTTTTTATTTTTATAAAAATATAATTAAAAAAACATTTCAAATATTTTATTTTTTAAAAAAGAATTGTTATTGAATTAAAAAGTGGTGCATTGTATTTATAAAACATGATGCATCCGATTTAAAATATATGATGCATCACGGTTATAAAATATAATACTTTGACTTTTAGATATATGATAAACATCATTAATGTATAAATCTTGGTGCATCATAATTATAAAATATGTTTCATCACAATTTTAATTTGACGATGTATTGAAGTTATAATTTTCTTATTTCAAAATTTATCGTATTAAAGATATAAATGTGGTGTATCACATATTTGTATTAAAGTCAAGTCTACCAATACACTATGTATTTTTGTTCACGCTAGTTTACACTAATCGTTTATTATGGAGACATGAAATTTATTATGGTATAAAAACTTTTAGCGATGGCGTTATCATACAATGTTAAAGAACTCAATTCATGGATCTACGTCAGCAGAAAAGAGTCTTGGCCGAATTTCTTGTTAACAAGTTTGAAGCTACGAAGCGATGATAATATTAGTTGCTCGCTTTTGAGATCACAACTGGGTCCGCACAAAAATTTGGCTATGTTATATCTTAGGAATGCGATTATTAGCGATTCTAGGGGTTCCCAATATTGGAGAATATAACATTGATTGTTTTTCGTATTGAAACAGATGGCAACACTTTGAACATACACACTTCAAAACTTTTGGCATGAGAGATCTCGTGCTACGAATGGATTGATCGTTTAGACCTCGTAACTCCCAACCTTATGTTCTTTGAATTGAAATTCGAGCTTAAAACTTTCAACTACTAAAAGCACTTCAAGGTCTTCCGGTTCTTAACAAGGTGGTAATCAGTTACCACAATGTTCACTTCAATGCGAAAGAGAAACAAACATTTAAAGATTTGCTCTCTCTATTTTTAGGCGTTTATACAACCAAATCGTTTAAGATTTCTTCGCATGTAATTAATGTACCATCGCTATTTGAAATTGAGCTAGTGAGGCAAAGTTGACCTTTCTGGGACTAAAAATGTTTACAAGTGGATAACCACGAGGATGGTCGAGTGGATCAACATAAATACCTTTTGTCGTTGTAATAACTTACTTGCTCAACAACTATCGTGTTGCAAATATTAGTAGATGTATCCAAAACTTTGAATGCGCCGAATGCAAACCTTTAGGTACATGTTAGAAGCCGCACTAGTTGATCCTTTAAACATATCAAATCTCTCACTAGAAATTTTGAGTTGCCAATAAGTTGATTACTAATCACATTAGCATTGCTTCTCTGGGCAAGCGCGTATCTCTGTCCATGAGCCAAGCTAAGACCGTCCCAACATTCGTCAAAGCATATTGTATATTCTTTCATATCGTATGATCAAATGACATCATTTATTTCACTTGTTAGCTTGTTAATCAACAACATACATAGTTCAAATGTTTTTTATTTAACCGTAGAATTATAGAATGAATTTAGGTTTATTAGATTGAACTATTTTAAGAACGTGACTGAATATAAGAGGTAGCAAAAAAAATTCACATGAAAAAAACAACTATAAATGTGGCATTATAACATAATACAGTGCCTCAAATCTTTTTAAATCAAGTATAACGAGTTGTAAAAGAAATTTGAGCTTATTAAATCATATAATTTTGAAAACGGGGCCGATATCAAAAGTAGTTTTAGATCTAGTATAGCAAAGAGTATAAAAAAATATACACGACAAATTGACTAGTTGCATTTGTCACCCTCGCTACCTTAGATGTTTTGATCAAAAGGAAATGTGATTTAGAAGAAACAAAAACGGCTAACGTGGAGTATGCCAAAAGGGTATGTAATAAAAAAAATACTAGCACACGTGGTCAAGCTTACAGGTATGCCTAAATGTATAAAGCTTCATTTTGTTTAGTTACTCGGCTCCAAATCCGTTGTTCGAACATTCATATTATTGAACACATGGGACTTATTATGGATTTCAATCGATGCCCTCAATTTGAGTTCCTTTGAGGTTTTAAGTATCTAAAAGTTTCGATGATTTTGTGAATAAAAGTTTGTTTCTTCATGATCGGTGAAATTGGATCGCTTAACCTTTTACCATGGTTTATCCTGTGCCAAGATTTTAGACACGGGTTTGAGTTACGCGTCCACAACCTTAAAGAACAAGATTCATGGATCAACGTGAAAAGAAAACAGCCTTGGATAAATTGCTTGAAGAATTCATCAAACTCGTTAAGCAGTTTGAAACTACGAAGCGATGAAGATACTGTCTGCCCGTTTTTTGGGATCACAATCGGGACCATTGAAGAATTTGGCAATATTATACGGAGTACCGTAGAATGGCGATTATTAGCGCTTTGCGACCTTTCTCGGGGTTCCCGGTTTTGAAGTTCAGTAACATTTATTGGTTGTCGTATTGAGACCTAGGGTAAAACTTTAAATATACATTCTTCGAAACTTCCAACCTTAATTTTTTTTCGAAACTTGGATTTAAGCAGCACAAACAAAGATATTTGATGAACATAAAACTCTCGTGCAACAAAGGAATTCATCACTTGGATCTCGTAACTTCCAACCTTAAGTTTTTTTTTTTTTTTTTTAATATCAAGCGTTAAGTGTTCCGGTATTGAAAACACTCAAGGTGTTCCGTGAAACGCCCCTCAAAGCTAAACCCATAATTAATCGGATACCTTCAGGTTTCAACTAAAAATCATGATGGAAGGTATCAATTAGCCACAACTTTAGACTTAAGGGACTTAAACTTCTTATCTCAAACCGATGTGGGACGGTTTGTTACAAACTCCCACACTTAAAATCCTGACGTCCTCGTCAGGTCGAAACATAACCAAGATCCATACCCCAGGAGATGCACGAGCCGCGTGCTCGTCACACCCCGAGAGGCTATGGCTCTGATACCATATGAAACGTCACTCAAAGCTAAACACATGACTAATCGGATACCTTCAGGTTTCAACTAAAAACCATGGTGGAAGGTATCAATTAGCCACAACTTTAGACTTAAGGGACTCAAACTTCTTATCTCAAACCGATGTGGGACGGGTTGTTACATTCCGGTTCTTAGAAACAATACTATGATGTTCGATTCCATGAGAATGAGAAATAAACATTTGAATATTTGCTTTTTGGCGTTTATACCAAGATTCATGTACAAGATTATTCCATCTATTTTGACTTCAATGTGCATCTTGTTTTTGCATGTTTTACTTAAACGATGAAATGTTTTTGATGGATTAATGCAAATTGTACAATAGAAATATCGTGGAATGTGCCTGGGATATTAATAATTTGGTTACTTTTGTCGGATTTGGAAATAAGTTTGGGCTCCAGCCTATTATGGGATTGGCTAACGATTTTTTTTTTTTGGATTATCAATGTGTGAATGGGCCAGAATACAACGTTAACTCTAATTTTGACTCATATTTTACCCCAAGATGTCTAGGTCCGGTTGCTCTTAGGCCATTTGTTTTTAACTTGATCATTCAATACTAACTAGGTGAAGGATCCGCGACAGCGCAGGCTTCAACATTTAACTTTTACTCCTTCTGTCCCATTACAAATGTCCACTATTGACTTTTAAAAGTCTTTATTTTACAACTTTGACCATAAATATTTTTATTTGTGTTCTATAATATTTGATGCAAAATATATGAATGAATTTGGTTTTATATATATTTTCAATGATATAATTTTCATCAAGTATTATATAACACAAATAAAAATATTTAAGGTCAAAGTTGAAAAATAAAGACTTCAAAAAGTCAATAGTGGACATTTGTAATAGGACGGATGGAGTATAAGTTTTGCAATTAAAATTTGAAATCAAATAAAATTGTATCAAGAAACAAATTTTTATATAAAATAAATTATCTAAATTTAATGTAAGTTAGAAGACACATGTTGCCAACCACAAGTATGTAGTGATCGATCAACAATCCAATATGGTTAGAAATCTGGTACACGGCCAAGAAATAGAACAAATGTTTATATAAAAAATTGTTTCGATATGGTAATATAGGAATAAATCAACTAAAGATATGACAACATATATAACTTCATACCTGGCGACTCGGTGACACTTATGTTCGGTGAATGTCAATGATCTCATAGGAAATCATCCTCAAGTCCGCAAAAAGTAAGGTCAAGTTTCCATCAACATAGATTTAAGCTTCTCTATCATACATTTATATTAAACTAATTAATTAACTACTTTACACCGAAACATAAAAGAAATTAACACCTTAGTTTAGAAAGTAAAATTGTTACCTTGAATTTAAAATTGAACCGTTAGTGAATTGCTAGTGAACTTTCTTCGTTTTACCTTTCAACTTTTTAATCAAATAAATACTCAATAATAATTGAAGATCCTAAACTCAGAATAATAAATTAGAATACTTATCATGCTCATTGAAAGACAAACACGCCCATGCATGATTACAATTCATCCTTTAATTCTTGCTTCTTCTTTTTTCTGTAAAGAAACCCGTATCAAATAGATAATGAAGTATTAGGGCTCAATAAAGATAAGCATAACAAAGTTAGAGTCTTGCTCACGGAAAGACAAACACGTCCATGCATGATTACAATTCATCCTTTAATTCTTGCTTCTTCTTTTTCTGTAAAGAAACCCCTGTCAAATAGATAATGAAGTATTAGGGCTCAATAAAGATAAGCATAACAAAGTTAGAGTCTTCAAAGAATATATCCAATGAACACCAAGAAGCAACCAAGAATAATTGCAATAAGACTAAATTTTTTTCCAATTTTGATCTTAAGCGATGAAAAAGAAAACCTAATTGAAATCATCGATACATCCTAGCTTAAACCCAATCGGTCTTCTTTATTGTCAGTATCAGCGTAGCCATCACCATTTGAAACACCCCGAAAACGTGATACTTTTATATATATATATATATATATATAATTTATTAACTTATAAACTTTGGTAACATAATTAATGCTAAGACTCAATGCATATGTAAAATAATGAGTAAACTAGAACAGGTTTGTTTTAGTATTAAAACAAGGCTGTTCTAGTACCAACAACAGGCATGCACAACTTTTAACCAAATGTCGAACTTTAAACTCACTTGACTTTCAAACGATAACAGCTGGGAACATGAAATTTTGTAGGCACGTATAATTTAACCAAATGAACATTTCCCTTTTCGTACTTTTTCAATTTTCGCATTTTGTCGGGATTTTAAACCATTGACTCCAATTTGGCCAATTTAGACCAAAAATGTTGACATACTAACTTCTAAACCATTTCAATTCTACTTCTTGTCTTTTGACCACTTATTCAACATAACATTTAGGACTTGTGGGCATAGAGACATTTGACTTTAGTCCACTCTAGCCCATTTTGACTCGTTAACCCATTGGTCGTCCATTTGGACACCAAAATGACCCGATTGGGTCTTCGACCATATTGACCCACTTTATTGGTCAAACCTCATCCAATTGACTTATTCTAAGTCAACTAACTTACTAACATCTTTATTGGACCATAACCTCAACAATTGACCATTTCAACTTTCAAGAACCAATTTTTCTCATTATACATGATCATTCAAAATATGTACACTATTATACATACATCCAACTTTCATAATTCTAAGTCTCATCACTAACTTTGACTTTCACTTTGACTTCTTACAAAACATCTTTCATACTCAAAATGAGACTTAGAATTTCATCAAAACATGATACTTTATGTCATTTACTTTACAACGGGGGTGTAACTATCATATCTAGAGCATGATCAAGAGGGATTAGCTTGTTACCAATACCAAGCAACAAGCGCCACCAATAGCATCAAACCTTGCCCAGGTCACCCTTATTAACACTTGGCTCACCTGAAACATTTTTAACATAACACATAAGCACTTTGCTTAGTAAGTAATGGAAGCTCATACATAACTTTAACATAAACATCATCACATTAAGGATCCTTAAACATCATCATCATGTTAACTATTACTAGTTAACATTAATACCGAGCTAATGTTCATGACTCATTACTCGGAAACCGCTAAGTTAATGGCTCACCCATTACTTGACTCATCATTTATATCCATCTACTTACCTTGATCTTGATTAAGCAATTTACTTGAATTTACTTCTCTTTCTTGATCACCTAAACACATAACATATTGCATAATCAATTAACATAACACTTTACATCTTTTATTAACTTTGATCTCATTAACAAGGTGCTAGACCTCTAACACCAATCTTAACACTTTTATTTAATCTCATAACTAGATGTTACTCACTAACACCCATCATTATCATTAGTGTTCCATTTATAAACCTTATGATCATATGAAATTTGGGCATTAAATTACTCTTATCATCATAACTTTCATCAATCATCATCAATACTACTTCATATGTCAATTCACACACATACATAAGCTTTCATGTAACATCATCGATTTGGGCCTAGTAGAAATACGGTATTTTCATTACTTTCTTGTATTTAAATTGTATTTAGAAATAATTGGTATTATTTGGATAATTTAAATTAATAGGTAAAATGATCAAATGATTTATTGTGTTAGATGAATTATTAATTGTTTTAAATTAATTTAGTTGACGGTATAATAAAATGTATTTCTCGCAAATAGTTTTTAGGTTCCAGACAATAGACTTAGAAGGGGAGTTGAATTACTACATGTATACAGGGAGATGGTTGTTAGGTCGACCTAACTCTCACTTCCCTCTCTTTCTTACTCTCTCTTGAAAACACACACACACATTTACACAAAAACATAAAGGAAATCCAAGTAGAAATTAACTAGATTCATCCCCAAGGCTGTGATTTTGATTGTTGCTACTGACTTCACCATCACTGTCTCATTATCATCTTCATTGTAAGTTGCTTTACCCATTTTCATGTATGTGTTGAGTTTAGCTAAAATTAGGTTGAATGAGTAATGCATGTGTTGATTTAGGACTTGGATGATTATTGTTTGTTGTTATAACATGTTTGTGGTTGATACTTGTGGTTAATTTTCTGTCAAAATCGTGTTTTACAATTGTATGTAGCGGATTTGGGTTTTAGTGTTCGTGCTGTGTTTTAACAGGTCTGAACCATTGCTGGAAAGCTTGGGAACGCGATCCAGCTCAATTGCCCAGATCGCGTTGCTATGTGTAAAATGGTCACAACACGTTTTGCTCTTACGAACGTGATCCTGACACGACTCACCCGGATCGCGTTAGTCAGTTGGTTTTGAGTTCGGATTGAGTTTACTCTTGGGAACGCGATCCTAGCCACTTGCCCGGATCGCGTTGCCAAGTGAAAATTTGTAACAGAATGTTTTGTACTGTGGAACGCGATCCAGCCACTCCTAACCCGGATCGCGTTTGCTAGTTATAATCTGATGAATTTGACAACTTGTGACTTATGTACCTATGTTATTTAACTAGTAATGAAAGTATACTATAATCGATTAATTGACATTATATGCATGGTTAGATTGTAATAACTTGATACAAGAATCTAATTCGGGTTTTGATTTTGTTCTCAGATAAACCGAATACTCAATAAGATAAGACCTTTGAGTGGAGACGGTGATCGTCAAGGGTGAGTGGATCTTGGACTCTCAGTCTAAGTTAGTTGTAACAACATGGTTACAACGGGTAAACTGGATATATTGCATTGATTGCTTAGATAATATATTGCCATAATGGTTATCCCTTGAATGATTATTGGTGTCCTATATGTTATGATAAATGTGGACTATTTGAATTGTCGGGGGGTCAACTAATGTGTTGGGTTTGGGAACTATTACTTTGGACAACGTAAGTGCTTTGTACATGTGTTGAACACTGAAATTATGTTGTATGTAGTAATAGTACCAAACTATCGGTTTAACCTCTGATTTGGCCTTCAGTTGGTTTTAAGTGTTACTTGAGGAACCACTGCGGCATGAGGGTACCTCAAGGACCACCGATCCTTCTTGATTTGTGTGTAATGCTTGTTGTAGACATTTGCTAAGCTAAATTAGATTGATAGTTTTGGATCTATTCACTTATCTTCGTGCTAATCCCACCTCACTACTTCTTGCAGTGATAGCTTTTGATTGTGGGTAGCTTGAAGTATGGGATGAATGGGATGTTTGACAAATCTACTCTGATTTAGATATGTTTGGATTAAACATTTTGTATCAGATTTTAATATAACACCTAAGTATGTATTTAGCAAATTATGATAATTTGGTATAAAGGTTGTGCGTATTTTGGGATGCACTATGGAGATGTATTACACGTATCCTATGATGTATTTTTAAATGTTCGCTTCCGTAATGAAAAAAAAAATGTCTTAAAAATTTGGAGGGTGTATATTTCACATGCCCAATTTCACATAAACATGAATTGTTTAACTAAATTAACATGAATTAAACATAGCATATAGCTCATTTATATACATAGAACACTAATTAAGCTAATTAACTAGCTTTCATACACTTTCATGATTCTAGGGTTCATAGACTTTCAATCAAACATGAAATTAAACTCAATTAAGGGTCATACATACCTTGAGAACACTTAATTTGATGATTAATAGCTTCAATCACATAAACCCTAACTTGAATCCTCACTTTTCTTCATTTTTCTTGATTTCCCTCTCTTTTTTCACTCAATACATACGTATATATACATACATTATTTTCAATTTTCTGTCTGGAACCAAATAGAATACTGTAGGGAGTTATATGTTAGCATATTTTCCTTCCCCTCCCCTCTAATTTGCTTATTTACATAATTGGTCCCTCTAACATGCCTTTTCTTATTTGGTTAGTCCCACTAACCAATTCTAACAATCTTGTTACTTTAAATATTTAGCATATTAAATACATATAAAATTAAAACATAAACGTATTTTAATAATTTAAACTTACCTATTTTAGGGGCGTTACACCATTGTGGCCGTCAACATCACCATTGTCATCTTCTCCAATTATGTATTTTTTTCTTCTGATTTTAGATGTTGCGGCTTTGTATTAGGGTTTTTTATTTTTAAGAATGTATTTAACTCTAATTTCTAATTTGTATTTAAGATATTGGTTATAAAGAATAAAATAATATATAGGTTGGCTTTGGGCCTATTTTTTTCAACAAAAAATATTTGGGGCCGCATTTGTTTTAAAAAAAATCGTTTTGTATTATTATTAGTAATTAATTAATTTTTAATATTAATTAATAATAAATTGTAATTGAGGAAAGTGAAACTATGGAGATTTAATATACACCATTAGATCGCAAGAAAGGAACTCATCGAATGGTCCAAAATGGTCAATTGTATTCTGTTTTATATATATATATATATATATATATATATATAAAAGTTATATTCATTAGAGCATCTCGCGTAGTAGTTTAATACCCCCTTCATCCCAAAATAATATGGAGTAGTTATGTTTTAACTTTTTAAAGTCTTTTTTTTTCAACTTTGACCTTAAATATTTTTGTTTGTGTTATATAATATTTGTTGAAAATTAAATCAATGAAAATACGTTTAAAACTCAATCCATTCATATATTTGCATTAAGCATTATATAACATAAACTAAAATATCTAAAGTTAAAGTTGAAAAAAAAAAAACTTCAAAAAATTAAAACTGAACAATTATTTTGAGACGGAGGTAATACAAATTTTTTTTTAATAAACCTTCTTACTCTAATAGTTGAACCCATTTATATATGACTTATTCAGAATAGACATTATAAATCCATACAGATTTATTTCTTTTTCTGATATTGATATATGTATTTGGCACATGACGCTAATGAATCAAATAAATATTTTATAAATTTGTGCATCTTTATCTATGAGTGTTAGTATCATAATTATGCTTACACTTTGCTATACCTATAAGAACACTTTTCACCTAAACCTCATCCTACTTGGCAAATGCTATTTGTATCATTTCGAATATATTACGTGGATACTTAATTGGCTTTCTTCGACGGAAACGCTAGATAAATTATATTGTTGTTATTATTATTATTTATTTTTATTATTATTATTACTAGTTTAAGACTCACAAAATTTGCAGGTTGACTTTATGATATGTCTTATATATGTCTTATATAGATGTGTTATATGGATTTAATAAGTGTTTTGGTGTTGGTGTACGGTACATCGGTTTGTATTGTTTTAATTTTAAATGAAAAATGTACACATCGACTGATGAATCTTATATCATACGATGTTATATTTGAATTTTCATGATTATTATATTTTAATTTTATATGACATGAAAACATGAAATTGTTCGTTAGGTTGAACGTACCGAAACTTTAAATTAGTTAATTAAAAAGTTAAATTGTTAGCTTTAAGATTTCAAATTTTGAATATACTATAATATATGGTATTTTAGTATCGTTTTTTTTTCTTTGTTTCAAAATTTGCGTTGTATTTCAATAACTAAATTTTTGTTGTTTTGCCATACTATAGTTTATGGTATTTTGGAATTGGCTCTTTTCGTGTTTCAAAATTTGCGTCGAATTTTCATAAACTATTTTTTTTTGTTTTGCCAAAGTTACATACATAAGATAACTGAAATCCGCGAATAAATATGAAAAACCGAGGAGTAATACTAATTGGTACCCAACGGTTATTGAGTCGGGTATCAGTACGAATATTTAAATGGGTATGTGTACAAATACATTAAAATTCATCGGAAACCGACCCGTTGGTATCCATAATCCAAACATTGTAAATTAGAAATTGATTAAAAAATTCAAAAAGACGGTGGTATAGGTACAAATACACTAAAATCTATCGAAACCCGATCCGTTGACATCCATGGTCCAAGAATTATAAATTTGAAATTAATAAAATGATTTAAAATAGTAGTTCGTGTAAGAATTCAAATCACTGAGCGATGGAATGAAGTTATAAATTTTTGACATTTAATATAACTTATTGGGGTTTTTAAAAAAAAATCAAATAAATGAAATTTAGGAAGAGTTTGAATTATAAAAGATTAATTTTTTCATAAAATATTTGGAGGATTATCTATAATTGTTTTGCCAAAGTTAAATATATGGGATAACCGAAACTCGCGAATAAATATGAAAAACTAATGGGTAATATTAATTGGGTACCCAACGGTTAACGGGCCGATCATCAATACAAATATTCTAAATAGGTATATAGATACACTAAAACTCATCGAAAACCGACCCGTTGACATCCATAATCGATACATTGTAAATTAGAAATTGATTAAAGAATTCAAGAAAGACGGTAGTATGGGTACAAATACACTAAAATTCGTCAGAACCCGACCCGTTGGCATCGATGATCCAAGAATATTAGAAATTTATAAAAATGATACAAAATAGTAGATCGTGTGAAAATTTAAATCACTGGACGATAGAATGAAGTTATGAATTTTTTGGAATTGAATATAATTTATTGGGGTTTTTTATTCACAAAAAAATAAAATAAATAAGATAGTAGGAAGAGTTTGAATTATAGAAGAAATAATAAATTAGTTATTGAATTAAAATTTTCATAAAATTTTTGTAGGATTTTATCTACAATTAAAGGAAAACAAAAGATTTATATTGTAAATATTGAAGGGTGTATATTGTAAATATAGAAGGGTAAATTAGTATTTTAGTCACATAAAAATGGGATTAATGATGTCATGAAATAAATTAAGGGTTAGATTTTCATTATTGATCTCCATTTAATGATCCTTATTCTCTAAAGATTTTTCTTTTAATATATAAATATAAATAAAAGATAGATTATTATTATTATTATTATTATTATTATTATTATAATAATATATCGGAATAAACACCAAGACCTATAAAACGAAATAATTGATACCTTCACATTTTGTTAAAAGCGAGGTGATTTGGATCGATGCATTACTAATATCACATATATGTCGTATAGACTATCGACCATCGTATGTATTACTCTCTCCGTCCCAGTTAAAATGTTTACTTTGACTTTGCATACAATTTTAGAATTTTCTAGTAACTACATTTTTCACCAATCAAATAACATATATACCCACCAAAGTCTATCTCTTTCGATTGATTGAAACATACCCGTGTATACTTATTTGGGACAACTCAAAATAGTAACGTGAAAACGTATGGTGAGACGGAGATAGTAGTTGTTTAAGTGAATTATTCTTTTTTAAGTATTTTACATAAACATTTTAATTGAGAAAATTTCATTAAAAGATATCAATGATTCCGTAATGCAATATATAAATAACTAATTAACTAATCATTGCAATAATCTTACTTATAAAACATGTTATTCATATGCTAAACTTCGTTAAAATACTTTCACTTCTTACAAATAAATTATGTAAACTTAGTGGATGTGCAAAAATGATAATTAATTAATAGAAAAAGTATACGAATAAATAACATCGACTCTTTCATAGATAACTAAACTAAATATGGCGTATATATAATCTATCAAACATGCTGCAAATTTGATCTGATCGAGTTATTTAAATTGGGTTCATATATCATGGAGTATATATTTAACTTGTATACAGCAAAGAATATACCCATTTATAAGTTGTTCTTCATAATTTCATAATCACAAATACAGAGTTTTAGCTATGTCTTATTTATGTATTAGGCATATTTTTTTCAACGATTCCTTATTTGGATTATTACTTCTCTTTGCTGAATGCTGATTAAACTTCTAATCTGAAAGCAATATGGATATATAAATTGCAAAGAATCAGGTATGTACGAATATTCGGAATTGATAGTTCAACAAATGTGCCTTCAGTTAACAAGATGAACAATAAGGAAAGTTAAATAAATTAACAATAGTAGTAAAATATAAATAATCTTAATGATAGTAGTTTTAGTAAATTCAAGTTTAGTAAACAATAGTATAGTAAATCCAAAAATTATTAGTAGATGAGCCTTCATATGGTGGGTACATAAAGTTCAGTAAAATGTTAAAAACACCCTTCAAATATAGTCATAAAAACTTGACTGTTTTACTACTATAAAAATACCATGAGAATATCATCAAAAAGTCATGATAAATGGTCATTTTAAGATGGTAATTTGACTATAAGGGTATGATAATATCGCCGGTTTACTAAAAATCAAAGTGACTTATTGTTAAAAAAAATTATATGCAGTTTTCATATAACTATTAAAATCAATTCCTACTTCAACTTAAGATGGAACTATACTTGTCGTAATCACACATGTCAAAACACCATGAAGAAGAAGACAGAAGAAAATTATGAAATATATAAGTACATCAAATAAAATAGACGTTAATTAAACTTGTATTGGAAGATTTTATTTAATACTCGTAAATAATACTAGTAATTGTAACAAAAAATTATGTTTTTTTTTATGTAAAACTAACGTACAGGGGTGAGATTGCAAATTTAAGAAGCTTAGGGGGTTTTACGTGGATACTTTCTGCGCAAGGTTTTATTGTTTCCATATATCAATCGGACTTCTGTTATATAAGGGTTACTATTATATTGGTAGCTACTAGCCAGGTTACAATTACAACAAATTTTTAATATCATTCTCAATCAAAACTAAAATCAAATTTCGTTTCTGAAAACATTTGAAGGTTGAACAGAGAACATATATAATATATACGAGTTGGAAACTTTGATTGATCAAGTTAATTGGAGATTAGAATTGAAGCAGTTTTGAGGTAACGTACTTACATTGATCTATGTTTTATGTTTATCTGAATCTGAATGTTGTATGACTAGTTAATTTATTGTTTTTTTTTAAGTTATAATAATGTGGAACTAATTATCTGTGTATGTGTCGGTTATACGTGACCAAAAAATCATAGATTAGTGATCACAAGCTAGGTACATACATACTACCATAAATTATAGATGTATACATTAATTAGTTTAATTAACTTGAAATCAAGGTTTTCTGCAGATGTCACTTTTTAAAAACTTCAGAAATTTGGCAAGTTAGAAAAACAGGGGTAAAACTGTGAAAACACGGTTTATTTTTGTTAAACCCTAGACTCCATGTTATATTAAATGGTTTACTTAGTACGAATTAAGTTGATTTAATTTTAGTATTGTTGTATATTTTGATTTTGATGACGTTGATCAACTAGAATTTTCATTGTTTCCATATGTGGATTGGGCTTAGCTGCTGCTTCTATATAATAAAGCCTTAAAGAGTTGAGTTACTCATTACAATTATATAAGTAGAATTCAGCAGAAATTGGGTAACTTAAGACAGGGGTAAAATCGTAAAACACAATTTTTTGGTACACTCTAGAGTCTAGACTCCATGTCAACTGGTTTTAGGACGGAGTTTATTTTTATTTTAAGTCTATTGTTATATATATTTTACTACTACAGAGTTTATTTTAGTCTGTTATTATATAATTTGATCACGTTGATCATAGTTATTAGGACTTGCAACTTGGGATGATTATTTTTAAGGTTTTAATGATCATTAATTATAAATAAATTTACCATATAATGAACATCAATCATCATATCCATTTGATAAAAAATCACAATGCTATATAAGTAAGTTTTTATCTTTTGTTTGTATGAAAATAATTTTGATTTGGTTGTGTATTTAATTGAGGGGTGGAGTGGACTATAATTTAATACTATCTTTTGTTCGATTATTATTATCAAATCTAGCTACATTCACAATTTTCATGTATAATTTTGCTTGTTATCCACGTTAGTAACCATTCGAAAATTCGACGTGTTTTAGGATACTTGGAAAAATTTAGATACCATATATATGAAGAAGGCTTCATGATTATTATTTTTTTAATAAGTAAAACTACTTCCATCTGTTTAAAGACTTTATATCCTCTATATATACATTCTACACATTCTATTCTATTAGTTAACACGTACCTCTTTATTGTTCAAATCTGCAGACCCATAAACAAACCCAAAATTCGATCGACGTGATGGCTTATATTCCACATTCCGTTAACTATGAGTTATGCAGTTTGCCACTTCCATGCCCATTGTGGAACCGACCGGTGAAGGCCGCCAAACGCAAGGTTACACTTACTAAAAACAAGCCAACAAAATTGGCGATCAAGAGGAAACGTGACCAAGAAGAAATAAGAATGGATAATGTGGACAATATCAAAAGGGTTCGTACACAACAGTTATCAACAGACGTGGACAGGCTTACGAATCTACCTGAATGTTTGAAGCTTCACATCCTTTCGTTTCTTGACGCCCAATCAGCCGTTAGAACATCAGCATTATCGAAAACTTGGAAACCGATATGGAGCTTAACCACCCCTGTCCTCCGTTTCAGTTCCTATGGCTATGATCGTATTAAATATCTCAGAAATTTCGATAAGTTTGTTAATAAAAGTCTGTCTCTTCGTGATCCGGTGCATTTGGATCGATTAACCTTTTACCGCTGTGGGGTATCGAGTGCCAAGATTCTGAAGACAGTTTTCAGTTACGCACTAGTGCACAATGTTAGAGAATTGGATTCATGGATTCACCGCAGCAGAAATAAGTCTTGGCCGAATTGCTTGAAGAATTCATCAAACTCGTTAACAAATATGAAACTACAAAGCAACGAACCTATTGCTTGCCCGTTCTTGGGATCACAATCTGCCCCCTTCAAGAATTTGGCAACGTTATATCTTTATAAGGCGGTTATTAGCGATTTACAACCATTCTCAGGGTTCCCGGTGTTAGAGAAATTAACACTGATTAATTGTCCTATTGAAACCGAGGGCAACACTTTGAACATACACAGTCCAAAGCTTTTGGAGTTAGAGATCTCGTGCTACGAGAGGATTGGTCGTTTAGAGCTATTAACTCCCAATCTTAAACTCTTTGAATTTCGAGCGCTAAACTTTCCACTACTAAAAGCACCTCACGGTCTTCATGTTCTTGACACAGTGGTCATTGGTTACAACAATAATGTTAAGAACGAGAAACAAACGTTTGAGGATTTGCTCAATCTATTTTCGGGCGTTTATACAACGAACTCACTTAAGATTTCTTCGAATGTTGTTGATGTTCTATCGTTATATAAAGATGAGTTGGTAAGGCGAACTTCACCTTTCTGGAACTTGAAGTTATTGAAAGTGGATTTCTCGCGAAGATGGCCGAGTGAATCAAGGGATAGACCTTGTGGCGTTACAACAAATTACTTGCTCAAGAACTGCAGTGATGTGAGTTTTAGTGTGATGTATCGTAAACGTGATTGTGGTAAATGCAAACCTTCGTGTACATGTGTTGAATTAGTTGAATTTATGGAATAATCTTGATTGTAATTTGCTACATATTATGTGATTAATAATAGTTGATTTCATTTAATTTAATTGTTAGCTTGGTGTGAAATTTGTTGTTTGTACAAATTAACCCGTATCTTAAACAGTCAAAAGAAAGTACACGTGAGGGCTTTTTGATAAATTTTTTTACTCTAAATTAGTAAATTGTTGTTGGATTTGTAAATAAAATTGGGCTACACCTCATTATGAATTGGGCTAACTAAATATTTCACTTGACTTTAATTGGGTTATCATTGTCTGAGTGGCCCAAGAACAAATATTGACTCTAATCTTGGATGACTTGATCCAATCACGTGTTCAAATTTTGCTACGTGGATATCGTTTGTAATTTTTAGACATTAGAGTTGAATTGTAATGTTAATCGATCACAAAACGAATATTTTAATCCTTTATATTTTTTATATTCACATAGATGACCTCTATATTAATACCAACATTGCCTTTCAAACTGTACGATTCAACGTTACGGATTATTTCCTCTTTCCTTAAACTACTTGTTTTTTATGAATTTGGGACGGACGGGTGAATATTATTATATTTTCAAGTAACGATGAACAAATTTTAAGCAATAAAGAACAAATAATTTTGTACGATTTTAGGTATCAAAAGAGCATAATCATTTGATCCACACACATATTACATATATGATATATGCATGATTGGGTATCTGATTCAGGAATCAAAAAGACTAACTTCCGATCTTATTTGGTCTCTAACCAACCCCACTTCAGATTCCTTCTTATCTATCTATTGCTATTCGCCTATTCTACACATTATTTTGATGTAAAAATCAAAGATAACAACATATATAAATAAACTTTTTACTTGTTACTCCATGTAACTTGATTGAAACTACGGAGTATTCCATCGTGACAATCAAATGAAGAACCAATTGTTTTGTTACGACGAAATAAAGTATATTATTACAAAATAAAAATGAAAGTCGTCCAACTTTTAGTTTTTCAAAGAGCCTAACTTGTAACTTAACTATGACATAATGTACATAAATAATAAAATATTACTACTATTTAATTATGCCACATTATGAGTAAACAATAAAATGTAACAAAACTTATAATATTACTTGTCGAAAAAGTAAAGATTCAACGTAGATATATCGTATCCACTTTTAAAGTGACAAAATACTTTTATCCCGCTTGTAAATTAATAAGAAAACCTTATAAAGTATAAACCTTACATTCATTTATCTTGAAATAATCAGCATACATTAATTGTCACTTATTTCAATACATTTAATTTGTAAGCTAAGTATAACCTGTGAACCAATCAACCAAACCATTAATTATTTGTAACTAGTAATTAATTTGGAAAATAAGTAAACCTTCACCTTTATGTCGAGATATCACTAGTAAATTTGTATATATAAATATAAATATATACTGTAGTATAAAAGACAATTTAATGAATAATATAAATAGAGAAAATTACATAAACCATCCTTATGGTTTGCTGCAAATTTCACTCGCAGTCCTTTAATTAATTTAATTACGTAGATCATCCTTTATTCTAAAACTTGTTACGTCAATAGTCCTTTACACTAACGATTGTTAACTCTTCATTAAAAAGGACCTCGTGTATAATTTTTTTTATTCTTTTACATTTTTGAGTAAAATATAAATTATATAATCTAATATATATATATATATATATATATATATATATATATATTATAAGAGATGAATATAGGGAGAAGATGTTTCAATCTGAGAAGGGGGATAAATCATTTTGGCTTTTGATTTTAAGATCTAACGATTCAAATTATTTGATGGTAATACCGTAACTATTTAATAGTTTTAATGTTAATATTTGAGGGATGGAGGGGCATAACAGTAACTTTATGACTTTTTCTTTTAAATGAAACCGTTTATACGTCAAATTAATAGTACATTTTCAATAATTGTAATGACATAAAAGATATGATTCAATAAGAAAATTTGAATCGACTGATATATGGATCAATGTGATTTTGTGAGTAGATATGATTGATTCAATCAAATATTAAATGATATTTGAATCAATGTGATGAATTTTGGTTAATAAGTGTCATATTTTTTGTGAATCAATGTTAAAAAGGTTTGATTCGGTAGTACAAAAATTTTCGAATCAATGTTATAAATATGGAACTTTGATCGATTAAGAATTAATGAATTAACATTTTTTATAAAGAATCAATTTGCTAAAACACGGATGATTTTGGAGTTCTTATACTGAATCCTATTCCTTGATAGCAACTACATATTCTCACCAATTGCTCATAAATACAGAAACACACATTTAAAAATATAGCTCTTTATACTAACAAATGATTTTGGAGTTCTTATACTGAATCGTGTTCCTTAATAGCAACTACATGTCATATATATATATATATATATATATATATATATATATATATTAAATTTTATAACTATATTTTACTCAAAGAATGTAAAAGAAGAAAAAAAATACACATAAGCTCTTTTTTAATGAAGAGTTAACAATCGTTAGTGTAAAGGACTATTGACATAATAAATTTTAAAATAAAGGATGATCTGCGTAATTAAATTAATTAAAGGACTGCGAGTGAAATTTGAAGCAAACTATAAGGATGGTTTATGTAATTTTCTCATATAAATATTATAAAATATGTATTCATTTATTTAATTTTTTCTTTGAAAAAAACTTGTACACAAGTCGACATATATAATAAAAAATAATTTAAAAACCACGTGCAAGGCAACCCAAATCTTCCCGATTAACGCCATCACATTTGGGCCTATTCTCACCTAATTATTACTAATGACTTTGAAATTAAATAATTAATACTTTGTCTCTATCACATAAACACACCCAATTCCCTTTTCCTTAATCTCTGCAGATCGATCACCCTCAAATAACGCCTAAATAAAACCATGAATTCACTCTCTCATTAACTCCAACCACCACATCTAGGTTCTTCACTTCTTTAATTTCAATCTCACTCCTTTTATCTTCTTTCACCTAAAACTATACATGCTTCCCATCCACCATTGAATTTTATCTCACAAGAACAACTTTTTTGTAATGGGGTTGTAAATTGAGCCTTTTAATCTTGTTTGATCTTGAATCTGATTGAAATTCTGTCAGCGTGGACCTGTTTAGTTGAAATTGATTTTATATTTGCTGGTCTGACGTCAAAATGCGGTCTTGGAAAGCTTGCCTGTAAGGTGTTTGTGAAAAATCCTCACCGAGATTTTGTAGATATAGTTATAGGAAATGGGATCTGGAAATGGGTTTTATTCAGGAGGTGACTTCAATTTGGAATCAAAATGGTTAATTGATCCGAAGCTTCTTTTTGTCGGTCCAAAGATCGGTGAGGGTGCACATGCTAAAGTCTATGAGGGCAAGTAAGTCAACTACATCTTATCAGTTGTTTAAAAAATCCCTAGTTTATAATTTATTTAAAACCTGTAATTAATCAGAAAGATGTATATCATATGTTGTTGAGTTTAATGCATCTGTTGGTTAAGTTACTTAATTGCATTACTAGAGTAGTTAAAGCTGATTATGTTGCTGTTGATTTGGTGGATTTTGTTCAGATATAAAAACAAGACTGTTGCAATCAAGATTGTAAACAAAGGCGATACGCCTGAGAACATTGCCAAGAGTGAAGGCCGATTTGGGAGAGAAGTTGCAATGTTATCCAAAGTGCAACACAAAAACCTAGTAAAGGTAATTTGCTGAATTTCTGATCAAATCAATAAGATTTTGTTTTTAATGTCCGAGTCCATTATGAATAATTTTATGCATGTGCAGTTTATCGGAGCATGTAAGGAACCAGTGATGGTCATAGTAACCGAGCTTCTTACTGGTGGTACATTAAGGAAATACTTGGTGAATATGCGGCCAAGGTCTTTAGATACACGTGTTGCTATAAGTTTTGCACTTGATATAGCTCGTGCAATGGAATGTTTACATTCACATGGGATCATTCACCGTGACTTAAAACCAGGTATATTTCTGTTCTAATTCTTAGTTATACTAAATTGTAAGCAAATGTAGATGAAGATTCGACATGCCCTAAGATGGTAGCTTATAGTTGTAGATGCGTATAATTAATAAAGTCTTATGCGATACTAAAATGTAAACAGTTTATAACTTTATGCTACTGCCTCATTTCATCTGGTTCATTAATATTCATTATATTATTGTTTTCAGAGAACTTGTTGCTAACAGCAGACCACAAGATTGTAAAACTTGCTGATTTTGGTTTGGCGAGAGAAGAGTCATTAACAGAAATGATGACTGCGGAAACAGGAACTTATCGTTGGATGGCTCCCGAGGTAATCTCTTTTTACATGGTTAATATATAATATAGCAGTTACATTTCTGTTGCTTTTTGTCATAAATGAGTGTGCATTGAATAACAAAACATGTCATGTGATTGTAGCTTTACAGTACAGTAACATTGAGGCACGGTGAGAAGAAGCATTATAATCACAAGGTTGATGCCTACAGCTTTGCAATTGTCTTGTGGGAGCTCATACACAATAAGTTGCCCTTTGAGGGCATGTCAAATCTTCAAGCAGCCTATGCTGCTGCTTTCAAGGTACGTAATACATGTCATCTTCCAATCATGTCATTCTGAATTTTTTAATCCCTGATACATAGAGGAGAGAAGCAACATCAAAGAATGACAGATAGCGTATAATAATAAAAACTTGAAACTTAGTATGTAGTATTAATGTGATTGACTACTGATCTAAAATATGCAATATTCCTATCTAATAGGATCAAATCAATACTACCAGATGGATAAAGTCAAAGACTAAGCTAAAGCAAAAACGGGTCGAAATCCGTACAACCTACTAATTAGCTATATTGAAAATATGATGTTTTATCGTGTTAATACACATATCTATAATCACATTTAACACTCGACTTGCTATATAAGAGGTGTTAAAAAGTGGACAAAAAGTGTTTGGGTCAATCCAACTCAAATTGTATTGACATGGTAGCTCTGCCCATTTTTCCATCTGTGAATATGTGAATAATGATGATCACCAATTTGCTTAGAGGTCGTAATGTTTTTAATATTTTGACGTAATAGAATTAATCTCAGCCATTTATTTGAATTGGTTTTATTCTACAGAATGTGAGGCCGAGTGCTGATGATCTCCCAGAGGATCTAGCATTAATCGTGACATCTTGTTGGAAAGAGGATCCAAATTCTCGACCAAATTTCAGTCAAATAATACAAATGCTTCATCATTACTTGTCTGCCAACTTTCCGCCTGAGCCCAGGCCCACTGCTATCCCATCTCGGATTTTCGCTTCTCAAAATGCTGTTTTTTCACCCGATTCTCCTGGTACGAGTACCTTAATTGCAAAAACAGATGAATCAGTTGAGGGCACACCAAGAGCACCAGTGGAAAATAATCCTAAAGGTATTTTCTCCTGCTGTTATCAGTGTTGGTAAATGGTAATGGCGGAAGAACTTGGAACATACATCTGTATACAGTTAAAAAGCAGAAAGAAAAAAGGTGCAAAAGTGTTAGGACATTGTGTTAGCTTTTGATGGAGAACCTGTATAGTTAATCAATTAATTACTTGTCACATGCTTTAGAACCGTGGTATCTGGCTTCCGTTGTACACTAACTGCTGTTTTTGTGAACATGCTGCTGAAAGAACACAAGAGTTTGTAACAACAACCGATGTTTCAACAAGTTGCGACACTGTAGTGCAGAAAAAACCATCCTCCTGGGCGGGTTTTGTTCGTGTCCGCGCCCCTCTTCAGGACTTGAGTGTTCTTTTTGTGATTTTACAAAGATAGTTGTTTGGTTACAATGAAAGAACCGACATCCAGTGGTCTAGAAAGTCAATAATGATAATGATAGGGTTGATGTTGATGTAAAAATTAGAAATAAGGTCCATCTAAGTATCCCTTGTAAACCCTCTCGATTATAATGTACTGATTTTTTTTATATTTCTTGAATAATGAGGTCCAGGAAAATGTGATTGTGTGTATTAAGCTTTACTGCATAGTGAACAATTGTGTATCAATTTATGTGATGTTTCCAAATAGTTTAACAAAATTTATCAATATTTATTGCATTTTAGATGCCACTATATGTATAACTAAACCTGAAGAACAAATTTGCACTCAAAGATAGTCCAGAGTCATTTTAGTAATTCATTAGAAGTTACAGGGACTACTGTTAATATAGGTGTAAAGTTAAGTACTACTATTGTCATCTTAGTAAAGTAGAGGGGGGTTTGTTTTGTGGTAAATGTTCATGTACATTCCTTGGAGGAGAAGTTGATTTCTTGGTCCCATCAAAATTAAAACCAGTTACCATGTTTCTTCCCCCCCACCAAATGTTGGTTCTAGTGTTCGACAGATATAGGTTCGGAGTTAGGCTTGGTATAACGTATGTTTTGTAGTTTGTACATCCTCGGGTGATACTTCATAAAGGTTATATTTAATCTCATGTGTCATTTTATAACTACTCCTAGTAGTTATTTATCCTAAATACAATATAAAAGAAACTTTAAGATAAAATGTACTCCGTACAAGGGAAAGTGATTGGTATTATTAAATATTTAAATTTGTATCGTAGGAAATGCATGAAACTATAAAATGATTTTTTAGATGCAATATTATTTATATAAATATCACAGAGTATTATATTTAGTTTGCACGACTGCTCGAAAAGTTCAAAATGTAATGAGCTTGAAGTTTGTTGGATAAGCTACTTATTATTATCCCTATATTCTTTTGATGGTATTCTTGAATCTTCTAATTTGTTCAGATTGTAGGTCTAATAACCATTCACCCCAAAACAATAACTTCATTATTTGTTGTTATCAAGAGTTATCGATTCGTAATGACACATTTATTAACTCATCATTAACTATGTTCGCTCCACCCTGTTTTTAGAAATGGTTAATGTCAGAATGTCGCCGTTAACTACATTGTAGTGCCGTGGAATGGTAACTACATTGTAGTGCCTTGGAATGCCTTTAGACAACTTCCGGTGTCTACGGAGGACAACGAGCTCCCACACTATACGACTTTAAAAACTCGGTTATATAAAAACACAACACAAAACAACAATTATATTTCATGTAATTGTCATTTCAGCCAAATTTGTAGCAGTCAATACATTTCACAAATAATGGTAAAAAAAAATGTTAATTTCGATAACAGACAAGAAGAAATTAAAGAAAATTTTGATATGCATCGATCAACGAGAAGCATAGAAGGCGTATCCGAAGCTGAGGCTCGGGATACGAACCTCTCGTAACAGTCCAACAACCTCAGTTTCCCGCTCGCATATGTCTTTTTCCAAATCCACGCGCTCACACACACTCACATTACTTGCTTATGTAAACAACAACAAATAGGGGGAGGGTGGAAATTGCGATATCTTTTCAGTTTTCACCTACAAAAATCAAACATTCACACGCCTTCTTAATCTTAATCCGTTTGTCAGATGTTAGATAATTTTCCATCCATTTCATCTTCCAAAAATGGCGAAGTAAGTTATTTTTATGTTAATCATGACGCAACCCTTTAATTTCCATCTTAATTTTTGGGGTTTTTTTTTACGGTACCAAAAGACCGATTTCCGATCGTCATCTGGGTTTACCTTTCTAGGGTTTACTCGTTAAAACCCAACTGGTTCTTTACATATACACACATACATATACGCATATATCTATGTCTGTGTGTATCAGCTAGCTGCTTCTACTTGTGTGTATGTGAGTGTTGGTTTATATTTTTTCTTAAAGGGGATTACTTTATTAAATCAACCAGCTAAGTGATTTGAGCTCTATGTATACTTAAAAGTTTTTTTTTTTTTTTTTTTAATAATAAAATGAGGTGGATATTATGCAGAATAAATGAAATGTGGATTATAAGTGATGATATGATAATCTAGCATGATGGATATGTATTGCACAAATTGTTACTCTCTATTATTGAGTTTTTGTAAGGGTTATTGCAGCTTTATTGTATACTTTTGGCAAATATTAGGTTTGTACTGATATGGGTCTATGTCAATCAGTCAATTTAGTTTTTGTTAAGTGGTACCTGAGATGTTGGACTACTAGACAGTAGATAGCCATCAAATATAAAATCAAACTTACCATTTAAGGAAATCTCATGATAGTACTAGTAGGACCTTCATTCTACTATTTCCAAAATTGTTTATGCTTTCATCATGCCACATTATCATATTATTGATTTCATGGTATCTTTGGTGAACACTATATATTGTATGATTTCATTTCTTTGGAGTACTGGTTTGCCCTGCTCCACGGGTTTGCAGGGTATTTGTGGAGCTAGGGGTTTGCGTGCCATGTCAACAAAGTTGACTCGGGTTGTATTTTCCTGTTTACCCAGAAAAAGGAAGTTGCTTTACTACATGTGTAATTCATTATACATCTTTTGATAATTTGTAGGAGTTGGCTTGTTGATGGGAGAGCTATTGCAAGGAAAGTGAAAACTTCTAGTCTTCCTTTGGTACATCAGATCAAAGACTGTGGAGCGACACGTGAATGCCCACAATGCCATTTCAGGATCAATAATGGTGATGTAAGAAATCTATTAATAAAATACATGAAGTGAAGAAGATAAAACAGTTGACTGCAAGTTATAAGTTCACATCTTTTATTAAAATTTTCTTGCAGGTTTCAATTGAGTGGCCTGGGCTTCCAATTGGTGTGAAATTTGAACCCAGTGATGTTGAGATTTTAGGACATCTGGCAGCCAAATGTGGTGTGGGTAATGAAAAACCACATCAATTCATTGATGAATTCATACCTACACTTGACATGGATAATGGAATATGTTACAAGCATCCTGAAAATCTTCCTGGTGAGTATAGTACTTATGATGTAAATCGTACTAATGTCTCAGAAATCAGAGTTTGGAAGGTAGGCAGGTGGGGTAAAAGGTCAAAACAGGTTTGGGCCAAAATTGGTGATTTTTTTTGGCTACGGGGCAGGCTGGGTTGGCCCGGAACACTGTTTGTCAAAAAATTATAACTTTCTATATATATATATATATATATATAAATGAAGTTAAATATGATATGCTCTTTTGTTAACTCAAAAATATTCTAGATGTTTGAAGTATATGAGGTTTTTTGCATTAACAAATAAACTCTAAACAGCTTTTGACGTGTGCAACTATTCTGACCCGTTTTCTTTAAGCTACTCTATATTAACTTTAGTTGTTGAACCCGTTAGAGGTAAAACATAACCTGAATCAACCCTTCCAATCTCTCACATGTAAAGTTTATGAATGTTAACTGGGTTAATCGTTTTGTCTAATGTGGTTGATGCAAAAAAATTTTGGCAACCTAACTCATTTGACTTGTATTATAGGTGCTAGAAAGGATGGAAACAGTGTGCATTTCTTTTATAGAACCTCAAATGCATACACTACCGGTCAAAGGAAACGTCGCAAGATCTGCAAAGAATCTGATTTGACCAAGGATGTTCGTTGGCACAAGACTGGCAAAACAAAAGCTATTATGCACAATGGAGTCCAAATAGGGTGCAAGAAGATATTGGTCCTTTATGGCACTGCTGGTGGGGGTTTAAAGTCTCATAAATTGAACTGGGTCATGCATCAGTATCATTTAGGTACTGTTGAAGAAGAAACGGAGGGACAATACGTAGTTGCAAAGATATTTTATCAGCTACATAAAGAAATTAAGAAGGTGGATGATGATCATGGTGTAAATGATAAATTAGATGTGTGGATGCGCCTTAAGAGTCCAAGGACTCCAAAGACTGTTGCTCCTGATCCACCTCGACCCATAAAGTCTGTTTCTTCTGATGATGTCACCACCAATTATGTTCCTGATCCACTAGTACAGGTTGGAATAATCTTGTTATAAGTTGAGTTGGAAAAATGGGCGGGTTGGGCAGGTTGGGTAAATCCGTAACTCGTTAAGATTGTCATCTATGATTGGTGGGATGATAGGGACACCTCTGGATCTGAAACACTTTTTTTTAGTTAGTGTGTCAAAAATATTTGCCGAAGTTATATTCACAATGTTGATCTAATTACTTGACTAAAATGATTTAGGAGGCTTTATGCGTAAGAAATACATATTGGGAGACTATCAACCTGCTGGACCCATTTGACTGGCCCCCCTTTTAGTTAAATTTTCATTTACCAGTTAGCACGTTAGAGATATAGCATATCCCAGTGGTCGAAATTGCCACCTACAGTGTTTTTTCTTTTTTCCTATGACGATGCTGACTGCTGTTATTTGATGGTGGATTAGGAACCAGGGTGGTGTGCTGAGCAAAACGACCTTCCGTTAAATGCTGAAAGTAATAATAACACTGGGTTGCCCATATGGGAAGATGATTCACAGGCGGTTGATTTAGCTGCATTTGATGACTCGTTGTTCTGCAATGAGAATCTTGATAGTTATGACCTTTTTGGTAACTCAAAGCTAAATCATGGTCCTCAATCTGGGTCTAATGTCAATACCAATGATGCCCCAGGAACCAGTAGAGGTGCGAATTCTGCTGATCTTGACAATCTGGACTTGGGTACCCCACCAGATTTCAATCTTTCTGTAAGCTTGCTATCCTTTCTATGATTTTGAAAAGGAAAATCACATATAACTTTTAGCTCTTGGCAACACACTTAATTTTGTGTAATTGTATGCGAATGAGGGCTGATTCGCAGACAAGGTATAACCTTTATAATAATGGGCTTATGTAACTTGCCCCGACTTTAAGCAAATTTAGGACTTTTATGCGAAAACAAGAAAAGTAGCATACTATTATGTGATATATCCATTTTGTGAGAAATTGTATCCATTTAATGCGGATTATTCATTTATCTTAATTACTCTTAAATCATTTTATCAATAATACATGTGCACTGCGCAGGACTTGCCATTTACATCACAAGACAGTATTTTCGGCTGGTTAGAGCGGCTATAGAGTAAGGGAATGATTGGGCTATTGAGGGACGTTTATGTTTCTTTTCCGTTACTTTTTGCAAATCCTGAAAACAAGCTAAACGCATGATTCTACGGTGCTCTCTTTTTGAAATAGCTTTCTTTGAAACGATGTTGGTGGATGAAGCATGGAAATGAAGTGCCTTGAGACTCCGTTTTTTGTTATTTATGGCCTCTAAATTCCTGTGTTGTACAAATCTGTTTTATAACTTTCACCTGCTATGGTTTATACACCTTTCTTTATGGCTATTTACAAGTTAACTTGACGTGACAAGTAGTGGTGACTTAGATGGGTTACCTTGTTTGTTAAACGGGTCATGTGATGATGGAAAAGTTTTAGTTAAAAAAGGAACGAGTTAAATGGCTTAAATGAGTTGCCAGTTGTCAAGGGACTTTCAACCCACAACGTTTTAATTTGACAAATGGAAGGGAACAGACCTGTAAACCAGTAAGCTGCATATAAATCTATCTAAATGAACAACACTAGTAACTAGAGATAAAAAAAACAAAATGGGACAATGTACAAATGAATGCTACCCTTTGATCTAAGTAAAATAGTAAAGGCGAGTCAACCTGAAGGCTCAACCATCTTCTCGAATGCAGTTTCCGGGCAAAAGATATCTGTACTTATCAGCATTTTCCAACAGGTATGAAGGCAGATGAACGCCCGAATATGAATGTGGAATCGGGCCCATCTTCCCGATGAGCTCTCGAAAAGTGTACTCCTCAGGAAGCATATCATACAAATCTGCACCATTACAAATCACGGTCTGAATCCTTTTCGGGTCAAGATAATGAGAAAATCTCACTCTATCTGTATGACTATAAGCTTTCATCTTGAACACAAAATCACTGATCTTCCTGAAACAAAAACTACAATGCCAGCCCGAATCTGCCAACAAATAATCACTCTGTCGATAATGAACGTATCTCGTTTTACCCTTTTCATACCGATGAACAGAAGCCCTCCAGCTTTTACGATCCAGATTAAACTCAAAAGAGTACAAATAATTGTTCAAATTCAAATGAACAATCGGCGGTGGCCCGTCACACCATCTCAAAAGATCGATCGTATGAGCACTAGGAATCTCATCTACATCAGACATAATTAATAAATCATCGTCTTCAATCCCGGCTATCTTTAATAGCTGATCAAGAGCTACTCGTTGGTAAGCCTCTTCAATAAACGGGTTCTCACCTTTCCTAAACCTTCCACCAATCGTCCCATAAGTCAACCTTGACTCAACAAAGTCAAACTTCTCTCGATTGATTGCAAAGTTTAGACGTTTAGGTATGCTCGTAAATGTAGAATTCGATTCAAGAACGACAAACTGAGTGATGTAAGGGTACATTTCTTTCCATCTTATCGTAAGCATGTCAATTTCGTTACTAAACAGCACTGCATCGTACACTCTTCTCGGGTAATCACGAAGCTCCCAACCATGAAGTTTGCATAAAGAATCCATCGATACATTTGCGTTATAATAGTGAGGTATATGAACGAAAGGTTTCGGTGGTGACTGCCATAACGGGCGAAGAAAGTACGTTACTTTTTGACCGTGAAAATATATACCGAAAATTGATGATGGAAGTATAACGAATAACACGATGAATGTCTTCAAATCGAGGCCTCGAATCATCCATCGAATTCTTGATAATCTGTTTGCTACCTGCATATTATGATGAACACTATGAATTTATGAAATGGTTCATATCACAATATTATAAATAATAATCACGATCAAGATAATGATCAACTCTACTGAAAATGGATAAGTATCCAGTTATTGATTAATGCTAAACATGCATAGATTAGGAAAGCGTATGCTGTATGCATGTTTTATGGGTCAACATCCCTATTATAACAAGTTATTGATAAGAAACATAAATGTAACGGATAAATCATTCTCTTATAAAGGAAAATTCGTCGACTTTCTGAAAATACAAATAACTTAACAAAGTTAAAAAAAAATGCATTATCATTTGTTGATGATTTCATATTCATATATTTATCTAAAAATCAATAAGTTCTTTGGCAATGGTTTACAAAATAAATATAATAAGCAATTAATCACCAAGGCACCAAGCAGAAGAATAACTGTTAGATAAACATGAAACCATGTTCTTGTTGTTGAGGAACAAAATAAAAGAACCAATATAAACAAATCCTCATCCTCATGAATTTTACAAAAAAACAGCAAAATCAAACAACATCCATATGAACAAAACGATAAAAATATCGACATACCTTACCACAGATTTCATCATTCTTTTTGGAACTTGAATAATCATCAACCTTCATGAGGCCTCAAATCATAAGCTTCAAATCCTCGATGACGAAAAATGCCGATTAATGACACCGGCCCCGACACAAAACTGCTATTCAATCCTTTGTTAAAAATCTTTTTGAATTTCCCAGAAACCTTGATCAAACCCCTGTTGTCAACCTTCCAGATTTTTAGGCTTTTTATTCTTATAATATATTGCTACAGATTTTGTCTCTCTTTATTTATATGTGCACTATGTTTTGTGTCCTAAAATTGAAATAACCATCGAAATAAAGCTACATAACCATACCCTTCAGTTTCCATTTTAAGGAACATTATTTATTTGAAAAAAAATAAAAAATCCCAGGCGTTATGTAGCCTAGATGGACCTCTCCTAGCAATGCGGAGTTAAGATTTAAAATTAGGGGGTAAAAAAAAAATTTAATTAATTGTTCATGTTTTGGAGGCAAAACTTCTGAAATATCGCAAATACCATTTAAAAAATTATTTTTTATATGATTTGAGAATTCTTGTGGGGAGCAGCTGCCCCCTGCCCCCTCTACCTCCGCCCCTGCCTCCTAGTGTCCATTGGATTAGTGAAATATATATGTTTGGGTAGATAGATTGATAGTGTATGATAACTATTTTGGGGTGCGTAGTAGGATATGATAATCTTGATTAGCTAGTTTTAATATTTCATGTTTAGGTACAATTTTTGAATTATAAATAGATTAAATAAAATAATATTTGAAATGTAACTAAGGGCGGTTGATTAGAGGGAAACCGTTTCCTCACTATCTCCACGTTGGACAAGAGAGGGCGTGGTTTGGGGTTGGTGTTTCTGAAGATTTTTAAATTTCTAAAGTTTACTATTTGGTCCTCTGAGATTGTAAGAATATACATCAATGTATTAGACTGGATTATAAAAAAGGTACATTAGTAAACAAATAAGTGTCTACGTGTTGATCCAACCATACTAAGTTGACCAAATAAAGCACTGCATTTGACAAAACAAACTCCTGCATTTTTCATCTGCCAACCCATTTTGCCACGCTTTAATTCCAACGAAAGTTGATGACGTATTGGCATGCCCGCCCATTTTACCACGTGTCCACCGGTTAATCCAACCAAGTATTATCAAGTGTTTTGATCTGCACGCCCATTTTACCACAAATCCACAACCCATATTACACATACACATGGCAGTACAGGTGGACAGCTGCAGCATAAATATTACTCTAGGAATAGAATGTTTGGCAACAGCCTAAGCCGAAGGAGGAATGTAAGCAACATGTTTTATCTAATGACTAATACAGCATTGTGTCCCTCACTGCAGCTACAGATTACAGTTGTACAAAGGTGGTTGATGAAGATGAATGAAGAAACTTCATTATATAGGCAGTAGCCCACTTAGAGCGCTCTGTGAGGGAAAACCACCTTTCTTAGAAACCAAGACTTTGATCGCTAACCGTATAGTAGGTCACACTTTACAGATTCTGGGATTGTAAATTGAAAATATTTCTCGGGAAAACGTATCAAGGGTAATGGAATTGGTTAGAAGCATATTGTGAAACTATCACTTTGTTGTTAGTGTCAGAAATGAGAACCATTGTCAACTTAAAGCCATTATCATCCAAATTAATACCACAAATAAGCCAACAAACTTCACCTTAACAACTGTTTGCCTCCTTTATTCGATTCTTGTTAACTTTTAAAAAGTGTTCTATCGAATCCTTTTAGATAATAGACCTGCTTTTAAAATTCACTTGTTTCCTTATCCACATAACGTTAATGAGAGAATGAATCACTGAAGTAAAGCTCGTTGGTGTTCTTTGCTATTTTTCTCACACAAATGGTTCTTATAATTTTCACAAACTCTACAACATAATGCGTAACAAACTCTCAATCAATAATTTTTACAATATCTCAATTACATTTAAAACGCTTGTACAAGATCAAAGTATCAAACAAGGTGCGCTATGCTAACTGGTTACATTTACCAATGTGCTTCTTCTCTAACGTCAGTAGCCAATATCTGCTCAATCATACTTAGAATCTTTGACAACCAATGAATCTATTATCTATCTACCACTACTAACCAAAAATATATAACACAACAGATTCTTGGTTAAGAGAGTCTTACTCACTTGAACCCTCATTCTTCTAATAGTGAAGTCATTACCTCTTGCGGGGAAGGGTCCCAAATCGGTAGATCGAGAAACGGTTGCTTCAACCGTTGTTCTTCAATACTACATAGTGCTTCAGCAACATCACATAATCTTGAAATCTCACTAATAGTAGCTTCCTGAGCTTCCACCTACATATTAACCAATTTTTCCCAAATTATATTCAAAATCCTATATACAGATAGCCAATTTCAAATCTCCCTAAACCCCCAAAAACCTAGAAGTTAAAAACTAATAAACTAGATACATTAAGTTATCAAATTTCCCCCAAATAATAATCATAACCCTAAAAGGTTATCTTCTGATATTGCATTTGACTACTTCCAGACTTCAAATTAGGATAAATTTACTAACAATAATGAAATTACTGAAAACAATTCGGCCACCAAAACCCTAAAAATAACAACTTAGAATTAAGTTATTGTGGGTCCATACCTGAGCGAGAAGGGTATCCGTACGCTCCCGGTAAGTCGAATCCGACGAATTCTGTGACAAAACATCGACCGTTTGATCTGGCACTGACGGTAAAGCAAGTTGGGATTGATTTTGGGTACGGTCTTGTAATGCCTGCAAGGTGTTTGATAAAAGTTCCCACTGGTGGATTTCTTGTTGGTACTTTGTTTTGAGTTTTAATAGCGTTTTCTTCTTTCTTTCTCTGCGTACTTTAGCTTCAGCTGCTGGATCTGGCGGTGGAACGGCGGCGACGGCGTAATCAAGACGCTTTCGACGCTTGTAGATGAAACCATCGTCGTTAACGAGCTCCCAGTCGTCGTCGTTTATTTCCATTTACAATTTGAAACAATTAAATTTAATTTAAAAAGTTACGAGATGAAAGAGCGGTGTTGTATTTATGATTCCCGGAGCTTTGGATTTTGGAGAGAGATCACTCGACTGTCATCAGATAAAAATGTTAATCGCCAAAAAATAAGGGATAAAAATTCTAATTTTGGGGGCGTTATTTATTTTAATTGATTTTTGCTAACGTGTTTACTGTGACACGTGACACATTTAATAAGGTTAAAGTTATCTTAAATATTAACATTTATATTTACATTTAATATATAGTTTTGATGATAAAAATTAATATCACTTTAATATGGAGTGGTATTGCTAAATCAAAGGAAGCTGTTTAATCTTAATTGAGAAATGATAAACTTACAAAAATTTTACAAATAAAAGTTTACATAACGATATGTCATTAATGTTTGACCAATCAAATAAATTACTTTTTTTCTCTTTTTTAATTTCTTTTTCACCGCATTATTTGGTTCACCACTTTATATATATATTTTATGTAAGCATAACATTGCTTTATCTTAGTTTTACGTTTAATTGCAATTATATATTATTTGTATATTTGATTACTTAGGCCTTGTTTGTTTTCTATTCGATGGACTTAATGGTTTGAACCTAATATGGTGAGTCAGTTTGGTTGTTTTTTTTTTAATTTTACTAAACATATGGATTACAACTAACTTTTGATCGGTGGTTATAGTGGCATAGCCCCATGTAACCTATGAAGGGCCAAGGCCCACCCTCAAATTTTTATTTTCAGTGTCAGCTATGTACTCCATCCGTCCCAAAATTATTGTCCACCAACAAAAAACATGCAGTTTAATAAAAGTGGGACCGCAACAACTGTCAACCAATCAAATAGAATCTTCACCCACTAAACTCTCTTCCTATTGGTTGAAATAAGAAGTGGACAATTATTTTAGAACATCCAAAAATGGAAAGATGGAGAATAATTATGAGACGTAGGGAGTATAATTTAGTATTGAGTAATAATTTGGTCAAGCAAATGACCCACCCTAAAATGTAACCACAAAATAACTGGCCCATTCAATTAAAACGTTAAAGTAACTACTAAAAATGTTTATTAGTTCTAATCTATTGAACTTTGAACATGTATATTCAAAACTATTTACCTCAGCTAATTGGCTTAAATTCTATAAAATTCTACATATTAATTTGGTATTTGCCAACTAACAAAGAAGGCATTCACTACAGGTGTTATATCCGATTGGTTAAAATCTATATATATATATATATATATATATATATATATATATATATATATATATAAAACAAAGATTTTTCATTGCATATTAGAAAATGTTATTTTAGTAAATGATGACATGTCATTAATTTATAAAATTTTGAATTAATCTCTAATTTTTAAGTATGATACATGGACTTTTCATATATTAAAAATTATTAAATTATTATTTATAATTAATTTCTATTTAATATCTATTTGTATATAAAATAATAATGTAATAATTTATATTATAAAAATAATGTTGATAGTATACGTGCTATTATTTCTATTTGATTACTTAGTTAACGTGATTTTAATAATAATAATTATTATAATAATAATAATAATAATAATAATAATAATAATAATAATAATATAATAATAATAAATCAATATAATCAAATGTATTGGCTCGCAATATCAATAATCACCTTCAATTAATCCATTTAATTGTTGGGATAGTTTCTAAATTAATTTTGCAACATTTGTGATTTTAACATTTTTGTGATATATTTATATGTATAAAACTTTGAAATTCATTGTTTTATATATGTTTTAGTCTATAATAATAATAACAATAATAATAATAACAATATTTTTTAAATTATTGGTCATAAATTTTACAATTGCAGAACAACAATATTAACATTTGACGTGCTTCGCACGGACTTAAAAACAAAGTTTTTTGTGACTTATGCGACACGTTTATTTGTCTTTCATTTTCTTATAAATCATATATGTCATAAAAATATTTTCCTAAATTTTTCAATTCGTTCTTATTTATACTCCATATTTTTTGGCATGCCAATTCTTTTTTGATTAACCAAATCATGTTTTGATGAAGACAACTCCTAACAATGTAAAGTTGATTAACCACTTTGTTATTAATTCGATTTCTAAAACAGTTACATTTTATTTGAATAGTAACCAAATTCATATTTTAATAATAATATCTTTATTTCAAAGTGTTGCATAATATTACATGTTCTCGTACCTCTATTTAAATCCGTTGTTCATGCTAATGATTTACTACTTCCGTCCCAAAATAATTGTCCAGTTCTAACTTTTTTAAGTATTCTTTTTCACCTTTGACCTTAAATATTTTTATTTGTGTTATATAATACTTGATGAGAATTATACCAATCCCTTTATCCCCATTATATAGCAACTTTCAACCTTATTTTTATTGACACTATAGTTCTCAATTACCATTAATAAGGGTCAATATGTCATTTTTTCAATAATTGAAAGGAAAAAATACTGATTAATGAACCTGATTTAGAACACCTTTAAGTTAACAATATTAATATGTTTGGCTACTTACAAATTAGCTATATAACTGCACTTTTTAAACGACTGTGCATCGCACGGGCTCAAAACCTAGTTATATATATATTTGCGAGTGTTAATGTTAACCGCTCCTTATTTGTAAGGGTTTAATTGATATATTTAACAAGGGTGTTAATATTTTCACCACTATTTATGCAATGTTTTAAGACCCGGTTCGACCGGCCCGGTCGGACCGCACTTTTAGAGTTTTCCGGGCCATTTAAAACCGGGTTTTTCAATATGTTGACTAGTCAACGACCCGGTTGACCTGGCCGGTCGGACCGGGACCCGGAAACACACATTGACCCGGGTTTCATGTTTGTTTTTTTTTTCTTTTTTTAAAAAAAAATTCTATGTACATTTAATCATTTATATTTAGGGAATGTTTATTGATTGTGTATTTCAAGAATAATAAGGGTAATAAGTGAATCTTTGACTGATGTGTTATCACCATTTATTACTCTATGGATTATATAATTATTATATTGATGTGTATTTCAAGAATAACAAGAGAATCGATGTGTCATCACCCTTTATTACTCTATGGATTATAATTATTATACATGATATAATTAATAATTATATTTATAATTATAAAAAAAATAAAAAATTCACTAAATATTACTATTGTATACTATTATTAAATCCGGTTCGACCTTCCGGCCCAACCGGTCCGACCAGAAAATAACAATTTTCCGGGTCGACTAAAAACCCGGGTTTTAAAACATTGTATTTATGATAAACATCATCATATATGGGCATCAGTTGCATCTACAGTACAACTATCTTATGCATAATTATGGAGAATTTCTCAAAAATAGTGGTGGAAATATCACCACTTGTTCAACAATACTTCATAAATTGTAATATTGTGAAAATACAATTACTATTGATAAGTGGTTGGCATTATCATGGTTACATTTTTTGTGTTATTAAATGTGATATTTGCATTATCATTATCAAAAGATTCTATTTTAGATATTTTTATCGATTTAAGAGAGCGTTGTGTGGAACGTAAACTTCGTAATCAAGTAATACTTGTAAAAGTAAATTTCACACGTTACTATATATTTTTTCAAGCTTTTTTAGTACTTGTTAGTATTTTATTTTGGCCCACCCAAAACAAAAGTCCTGGCTACGCCACTGGGTGGTTAGTAGATTATGGTTAAAAAAACTAACAAATGTTGTTAATGTTGGCTATATAACTACATATGGTTGACGGTTTTACGGTAATTTAGCAAGTTGACGGTTATTTTCATAGGAGGTGATTGTTATTCATAGCCCTAAGGGCTACAAATAGCATTTACCTTTGTTTTTCACTTACTCCCTGTATCCCATTCAAAGTATTATGTTTTCATTTTTTTAAACATTTATTTTTTACTTTGACATTAAATATTTTTTTGTGTGTTATATAATACCTTATGAAAATTATTCCGATGAAAATACATTTTAAATTCGATACATTCATATATTTTGAATCAAGTATTATATAATATAAACAAAAATATGTATAGTCAAAGTTAAAAAAGAAATACTTTAAAAAGTCAAAACATGACACTTTGGGTGGGACGCAAAGAGTTATAAATAAGACGTATCTTGATAACATAAGTCCTAAAAATATGAATTTCCGTATTACGTCATTACTTTTTCAAAACATTTATATAACTGATTTTTAACTGTCTCATGTAGAAGGTAAAACTGTACTTTTTAGCTATTGAGTTATTCATAACCTAAAACAAACAATTATTTAATATCTGCGATTTATTCTGAACAGACATTATATGTTCACACAAACACATCATCAGTTCAGAACTTGAGGAAAAAACAAATGGACTCTTAATTTGTTGCTAAGATATTTTACATAATAAAGTGTGACATTTCAATATTGACCTATTTGATGAAATTAATTAATTCATTAATATTGAAAAGTTAGGTCATGTTTGATTGGAGCTGAATACTGATTTTACTCGAGACGATTTCTAAATTACTTTTGTTAAAGTATAATGTAATACAATTTATAACATTCAAATGAAACTATAAAAAATAAGTAAGTATCGGCTTCAAATACGCAAAACGGTTATCAAAAGCAATTTATATGTGATACTTATTTGGGAGGTGATTCTCACACATTAATTGTAGCCTTTTTTATTATAAATTATATATAATATCGTACATTGAACTCATGATCTCTAACTTAAATTTAAGAACTGGAACCGCCAAACTACGAGAGCATTAGTACGTATTTTGTACTTCAAATGCACACAAAGTGTTGCAAACTACATAGGTTACCATCAATACACTGAAAATCGCAACATTTTTAGTGCCTACGAACTAAAAACTAATGTGCGAAGATAATCTTCATATTGAAAATGAGAAAGATAACTAATTTTGTAAAATATGAAGTTTTTGAGAAAATTAATAACTAAGTAAAGTAAATGAAATTCTATTATATTTCCCAGAACCATCTAAATGTGTGGAAGTTGAAACTATATAAACATCATATCTATTATATTTTCAAGTCAAAGAATGAAGTACTTCCGGATTTATTTAAAGAAATTCAGGTTAGGACTTTTGGGTGGATCACGACTAGAGACAAAAATGCTAGAATTGAGTGGAATGAATGGAAAAAAGTTCCTCTTGGTCATATATAATTCTAGCTATATGCTCCTAAAGTTTCCGGTTAAGTTTATTTGGTTAGTTCATGGGCTCAAATTGATTTGTTTTGTTGGGCCAAGTTTTCTAGTTTCTACATGATATATTTGAGTTATATTCTGGTATTTTTTAAGTTCTAGATTGTATTGTCCAGATTTTAATTTTTTGGTGTGAGGTTCAGCAGTAGTTGGTCTGTAGTCTTAGTTGTATTTGTCTGTTTTTGTAGATTGTAGCTGCTGGCCTCATCTTACATCTTGTAGCATGATTCTTGGGTAGCTTGGGGTCAGGTTGTGGTTTTGTTGTATATCGTTGGACTGTGTTTTTACTGTGTTTAATGGTAATTTTGTCCGCCTATTACAAAAAATATAAACATCATATCATTAAATTAAACTCCTTAATGATTCACATCAGTAGTTATTTTTGTCATAACTCTAACAACAGTTAGACAGTTATAAAATTAAATCACATTAACAAAATGAATCATATCAAATCAAACTCACTTTATAAAACCAATCATAGCTGTAGATTAGTAGTAAACAATCTGTAAGAGTATCAATAAAATCATTCTTGAACCAAAATTATTAGACTACTTCACCACCTTCTTGTTATATCATACTCCGTAACATCTACATATCTGATCATCATCAAGTTATATAACACACGTGCAAATGGATTTATATAGTATTATTATACACTTCGATAAAATCGTATTGGTAACTTCATTTCTATAAAATGAACATGAAGAAAACATTCTCATAACATCTAGACATTTTTAGTCTATTCTCGGTATGATTTATTTACCTTAATGTTCTGTAGTGTTGGTTTGATTTGGTGCCATTGCCTTCATCTTGAGAAATGCTTTCTCGGCCAATGCCATCCGTATTTGAAATGTGATCCACTCTCTTTTACACCTTTCCCTTACCTATACGGACAAAAAGCTGAAAACTTTAGCAAGACAACATGTTCCTTATATCCCTTAAAGTGTACATTACTACATTTCATGAGAATTCTATATGTAGATTCATGATAAGAGTGTTGGGAATATACCGCTACCCGTGGTGCTTTTCCTTTCTGTGCTAAGCCCTGAGAGACAATAACTAAAATTGACTACAGGTGATGATGGAAAGTAAAGGTGGCGATTTTAACCCATGTACACAAACGACTAAGGTAAAAATTTTTTAGCAAAAAAGGAATCCAAAGTTCATTTTTTATGCATAAAGTCTCATATAGTATTTTTTTCAGAAATACAATTATTTAAATAAAACAGTTCTTGTAAACATGATTGACAATCTGACATTCACATTCACATAATAAAGATAACAGCTAGGAAATCAAAATCACGTTATAAACTTTTTAAGACTTTGGACGATAAGTGTTTTAGGCGATCCTACACGCGCCCAAGCAACCCATTTTGAAACTGTTTATGTAAAGAGGCTGATAACTCTGGGTTGAGAAAAATACACACCTGGTTCCCTAGTGAAGGAAGTGTTTGATGAACTATTGGCTGAGCATCTACTACTCCTATCTTTTCATGAGCAGGCTGTATCAAGCAATCAACTTGAGTACACATAGATACTAATCTTTAATCATACAGTATAATCATATTCCTGGTTAAATCACAAATCCAAGTGCAATCATACAATTGAAGGTGTAACTCTCACCTGTACGCACCTCCTAAGGGCAAAATCAAGACCCCATCCATGAACCAAGTCGTTCTGCGGGGAAAAATACGATATTGATTTTATGCATAACGTAAGAAACGGAGTGGTGGTAGAGGTGGCAAAATGGGCAAGTTGGGTGATTCTCGGTAACATATAAAAAGGGGAACTTTTTGTACGGGTTAAAACGGATTGGCTGAAGCTGGGTCAGCCTAAAACACTTTTTGTCCAAGATTTGGATCTCTTTATTAAGCATTATTGTCAAATACGATTTGTTGAATACACTTTGGGCAACTGACAGGTTTGACCCGTTCCTTTTTTTTCTTCTATTTTCTCTGGTGTTATCCGTTTGGCTCCTTAGGCTTACACATAGCCCAATTACAATCCATTCATAAGTTTATAGGACAAAGTACTAATATGCACACTGTAGGACATATTAGACATTTTATTAAGACATAAAAAACCTGGATCATATGCCAAACACAGCGCCATGCATTGCGTGAGAATACAGGGGCCATTATCTCAACAAATCTGTACATTATAAACGCTTTGTAAGAAGTACTTAGTTTGTTATCAACTACTATGTACAAAAGAATAAGTAAATTTGATGAAAATACAAGAAAATAATCATACGCTGCACATGGTGGCAAATGTGGGTCAAAACACCAACCTACTCTTTCCTTAGCTAGCCTGGAAGTAATTCAGTAGAATAAGTAGTCAATCCAAGATTGAGGCCTTATCTCACAGAACGTGAAACAATTTACGGTTTATACAAGGATGCCTTACTTGTGCACTTCGGTATCATTTCGTTTCCTGGTCATTTGCCATGATAGTTGTCGACTATTTCCTAATAAACCTGGTTGCGAAATTTCCAGTCCGTGCTTCTTTATTAGTTGTATGTACCTACATACCATAGGTTAAATCAGTTTATAGTAGCTACTTTGTTTACTAGCTTTCTAATAACCAGTTGTAGAGGTGGCAAAATGGGCGGGGCATCCGGGCAGTAGTAGAGGTGGCAAAATGGGCAGGGCATCCGGGTTCGGTAATGGGTCAAAACGAGTATTTTTGGCAGGGATCAAAAATGCTCTGGATCTGGTTGACTTTATCCAAATTTATTCTTATAGAGTTGGTGTCTTAAATATGAAACAATATATATATTAGATTATTAGTAGTTTAGTATCATAACCCTCTACTTTTTTAATAGAGTTAAAAAGTGGGTTTACTTATAGGTTGTATGCACAAAAATACACTTTCGATCCATCTGACGCATGTTTCCTTTTTAGCTAGATTTTTTATCTTACCCATTGGATCCGTTAGAAATTTTACATTACCAAATCGACCCGTGCATAAGTAAAACGAGTTGAAAAGCCGCCTGTAACCAAAAGAGATTACAAATATTTACTTTTCAGCATCGAAGTCATCCAACCCAAGATCCTCATCCCAGATGAATATGTAGTCGTAGGGTGCCACAATATCTGGATGCAGAAAACGTTTAGCATACCACCTGCACCCAAGTTTTAGGAGGTTTGCTTAAAGTAAAATTCATTCACGTTATTTGAGCCTAAAAGGAATACACATTTCGCTTAAGAAACCATGTACTATTTACCATTTACTTTGTTTGGGAGCACTGACATGTATAGCCTTCTTTGACCATTCAAATTCGTTCCATTCACTTGTTCGACCATCGTAATGAAACAGTAGAAGACTGAAGTTTTCGGAAAACTGAAAACACTAGAATTAGATATGTTAGTTGAAAACACTTGGACAAACAGGAAGTACAGAGGACAAGTACCCAACCTTCTTCACTGCTTTATCAATGTTCTCCTTCTGCTCATAACCCACGGTAAAGGCTACAAGATATTTTGGTTTCATGGTCAAGTCCTGCAAGTTTCAATCTACCAACTAAATTATTATCACACATGAAACCAACCGAATATACGCCTAACTATTGAGGTTCAAAAAGAAATAGTTCCTCGACTTAATTGGAAATAATCACTTGAACTGCAAGATACCTCACTAGGGGAACCCCACAACCTGCGGGTGTATAAATCAGACTCGGGTGCAATTACACCTGGGGGGAGCCTTTCAGCCCCGCGAGGATTTTCTGGAGCCCAGATCTGCATTGAAAATATTAAAAATGAAATATCTACTTCTATGACCCATGGAAGAAAGCATGATGAAACATCAGGTGATAAATTAAGTTAATTGCTCAATTCTTTCCTTTTTATCCGACTCTTGTGTTACTTATTCTACCAAGAAATGCCTATGAATGACAAAAGCATTCAAAAGTGGATATTTTCAAACAAAAAGCTGGAAGCTCAAGCAGAGAGCATTATATTGGAAATATGCAATCACACCAAGTTGGAAAGTTGTGCATGGTTCTAATCAGATAAGTCAGATCTTTTTGTTTTGATTCTGTCTTCCACATATTATATTGAGATATATGACCAACGGTACAAAGCAAAACTATCACCTTTTTAACGTTACGTAGACCTGATGACACGAGTTCATTGTGCTGCATAGAAGACCAGACATTTAAGACAGTTTGGGTTGAGAGGCCAGGGTACTTGTCCTCAATTTCACGCAGGCTGATGGAGGGAGACACAGCAGACTGCAGGTTCATTTTTGGCATAATTACACAAAACCTAGTCAAATTTCTCTTGTAATTCTTCATTTAAAGGTAGAGATAGCAATTAAAATCCATTTTCTTATGATGAACGGGTCGATATAGGTTATACTTTATTTCAAAGAGATTTGAAAGGTAAACGGGTCAAATTGGTCGAACATGTCAAGTTGCCAAAACTGTCTGATCATTTGCATACAACTGTACAAATCTCATAAATCATTTTTATAAAAGTGTTAAAAATACATATATACATATAACCCTAGTTACATATAAAGTTATGAATTTTGGATAAAGAGTGTCCGGATCATCCTGACCAGTCCAGCAGTCCCATGCAAAAATACTCATTTTGACCCCAACCTATTTTAATACATTACACAACCCGCTGACCCACTTAACTGGATCCACCATAATCTGCCTCGCATGAATCGTACAGAAAGTAAACAAGAAAAAAAATAGAGGCATGCCTTGTTAAATAATAGAAGTGTTGGAAAAGATGCTCCTAAAAAGAAACCAAGCACAACACCAATATAGGTTGTTAGAATTAATCTCAATGTCTCATTTAATCTTCTCATCACACTGTGATCCAACCCTGAATTAAAAAAAAATAATATTATGATTAAGTTACTCTAAAGAACCGCAAATAATTCAATAATTCAGTTGAATTCATCCTTAAAAGATCTATTATCATGAAGACATGAAGGCAACTGATAAAAAAAACACAAACTTTACCCCCAAAAAATGCTGAATATGAAATTATGGGGGAAAAAATGGATACAATATCTGATATTTATGGCAGATTCTTCATCACAATTGTGAAAAAAGTTGGGCTTTACGTTTCTCCATTGATCATTTCCAAAAGCATACGTGCTGATGTTATGTATATGTGATGTAATTATTTATACAGTTTTTTTTCACCTTCTCTGCAAACGTTCTTTTACGCAAGAGTTTTGTTATATTAAACCACCCTTATTTTAGTTTAATTAATTAATAAAGTTTAATAAAAGGTATTATGATTATGATGAATCATGTTTGAACACATCTTATGTTTTCTGACTTTCTATTAAAACCAAAAAGAAAATTATAAGATATATTCAAAATTTGACAACTAAGCGCACCTTATATAATCTCAAAGACTCGAACCATTTTAATTATTTCCCATGATGCGGAACGTTGAATCGAAGATTCGTTACCAGAATACCAAAATGAAAAATTCATCTAAAACAACCCTCTTGTTGTCAAACATTCAGATTTGGCACAAAATATGAATTGGGAATCAGTAACTGAACATGCGTTACTATGAGAACAAGGTGTTAATGTAGATCGTGTGATCACGAGATGTTGTTAAACTCGTTTCGCAAACAGTCAGGGTCAAACATGCTTTTGTGTGAGTGAACTATTTTTCGATATATCTATGCCTTGACATTTTGTGAGAGAGCCAGTCCCAATCTAAGATAAGCATATATACATATTGATAGTTTGCATATATGATACCAAGTTTAGTAACTCTGAAAATACTCGTCAGATATAGAATTATAGTATGCTTTTTATTGACCAACTAACTCCGTAAGAGTTATATCATTGACCAAACTTCCTGCCCAAGTGCTTAAAGAGAATTCAGCAGCTACAAGCAATTCTTTTTCCATGTAAAACGCAGGCTACTTAAGTTGAGGCACCACACCTTTACCGCCTAGCATCAATATTACAGATGACATATTTGGCCTGTCGCCTACATTTCGTTGAACACACAACAACCCAACTTCTATTGATCTCAAAACTTCAGGTGGGTGGCATGATTCAGCTAAAACTGTATCAATCACTTCCATTGACCTGCCTTCATTATAGACTCCATGCCTATTTCCAGACAGATATATATAAAAATAGTCATCAAGTATGCAATAGCTAGAGTAAATTACTGTTTATGCAAATTAAAGAGTCATTTCAAGTAGCAGTTTTCGAATAGTGAATTTACATGTCCAAGAAGATTATTGTCGTTTTGAGTTTGGATGAATCCCCTATTTCTGTTCCCATTCACAATCTCCAGCACTAAAACGCCATAGCTAAATACATCTGACTTAATTGAGCAAAGGCCAGCTAGTGCGTACTCTGGGGACATGTAACCACTGCACGCAGCATAATGCTTATAAAAAAAAAACTAAAAAATACTAGTTAATGAGGGAATTCAAATGAATAGTTGGCTTACTATGTGCCAACAACTCGTTCTGTGTTCGATTGGGTCTCGTTTTCACCAAAACTTCTAGCTATGCGAAAGTCTGATATCTTAGGGTTCATATCCTGATCAAGTAGAATGTTTCTAGCTTTAAGATCTCTATGGATGATTCATAGTCGTGAATCTTGATGCAAGTAAACAAGTCCTCGAGCGATTCCTACGCTAATGTTGAAGCGCTTTGTCCAATCAAGAAGCATGCTTTGTGTCTTATCTGCCCAACAAAATTTTGGTACACAAGTTATTCTTATATGGATATAAAGTAGCTAACAGATTTAAACTGATATTGGCTGGAATTTGCATATATGATTCTGACCAAAAATAAACGAGTCTAAGCTTCGATTTGGCATGTACTCATAAATCAACAGCTTCTCTTCTCCTTGTATGCAACACCCGAGGAGCTTCACAAGATTTCGATGCTGAAGTTTAGAAATGCAGATAACCTCATTCTTGAACTCATCAACTCCTTGGCTGGAAGTCTTAGAGAGACGCTTAACTGCAATCTCTAGCCCTTCTTCTAGAAGACCCTGGAGATTACCATCTACAATTTGACAAAAAATAAAAACCTTAACTCATATCATTTTTTTAGTGGCCTGCATACAAAGCATGATTGATTTACTTGAGCTGTAAGATCATCAATGGCCTAATAATTATTATTACCTTATAAACTGGTCCAAATCCACCCTCTCCGAGTTTATTTTCAGGTGAAAAACTGGCAGTGGCATTAACTATTGTAGTGAAGCTAAACAATGGTAAGTCCATGACTTCATCCCGCCTTCCAGAAGCATTTAGCAATTCCCCTACACGAAGAACCAAACTTCACACGTAAATATATGTCCATACATACATCTATATGCAGCAAGTTACGTCTACTTTTTTTTCCAACACCAATCTAGTAGTGTACTGGCTGATTTTTTTAACCTTCTATTTTTTTTTTCGACCGACAAAATTTTATTAACAAACTAGCAAGACACAGCCACCCCATCCATTTAGCCGATTCCCAATCCTTTTCATTTTTGGGTGCAAATCTTTTCTCGTCCATACAAGCACAAGACTGCGTGACTGTATCAACACTGCAGCTTCCATAAGCACTGCAAATGTTGTACGCATCACAGATATCTCTTGGTAATGACAATGTAAGTTGCCATTTTTTAGCATCTTCTACCCACACTAAACTTTGCAGCTCTCCAAAAGAAGTCAAACTGACTCTGGATAAAAGGATGTAACCGTTTTCGATATTATAACTAAAAGACACTTCCTTATTAACGTTAATAACTACACTGAATGTGAAGGTCAAGTTCCTTCCGAATTGAGTAGTCCCAATAAATCGTTCATTATTCCAAGGTCCACTACGATATTTGACTAACCTACCTTGCTTTAGTATGCTCTGAGGATAACTGAGTGCGTTCTCCGGGCCCCACGTGAAGTCACCTGCACCTGGATCCTGACTATTCTTCCATGATGATAAATTCAATTCCAAGTTTCTCAAATAATCTTTTCCTAATTTCATGCCATTGCCAAGTAAAAGAGTATCAGTTGGATAATCAAAACTCTGCCAGATAACGTGCTTTATAACTGTTTCGTTCATGACAACCAAATTGCCAGTGTCGAGAAGCATTACAGTTGCATTAACTGATCCCGTTGTGTTGGATGACCAAATGACTTCATCACATACATTTTTTTTTAGGAGGACTAGGGTCCCTCTATTAGAAATTTTTAACGAATGATTTGATGATGCACTGGGGAGAGGGTGGTCTCTGTTTGCAACCCAAACAACTGTTCTAACAGATATTTTCTTGTACCAAATACAAAGATATTTGTTGTTCTCAGAGCTACCATCTGGCTGGAAAAATCCCAGTTCAAACTTCAAAGTTCCTGTAGGCGAGGCTAGCATGTCTCCACCTGTCAAAATTGTGAATCTGAAATGGTGTCAAGTTCAGCAGTGTGATTTTGTAAAAGTGAAGTAAATAAAACAGAAGAAGGATAAAGTTTATGACTGCTCCCTCCATGGGTCAAAATTATACAAGATCCTAGCTACTTTAATGATCGAGTACTTTATATATTGAATAAAATAGCCACATAATATCATACACTAAAGATATGATTATTATATATGTTCAAGGTCCGCTCATTTTAGACCCTTGTTTTATCATTCTCTAAATCTTATCCAGTACATATGTACGGACTAGTATTTCAGTTGACCGATGAGGGGTGTTGTGTATGCAATCATGTATTCTATCATAGTACCGGACCGCAGTTGGGGTGATAGGTGTGAGACTCCTAAGTGGCATGGGTTGGAGGGCATATAAAGAATGTGAGGTTAGTTGTTAGCTTTCATACAAAAACAAAAACTGGAAACTGGATTTACTCGTTACCACAAAAGTGTCAATCATGGATATACTGTAATCTGTATTGCTTTCTGAATATTCTCAATACCCCACCTATAGAATATAGTTTTCTCAATAATCTATGTATATAGATATAGATATACAAAAATAACAAAATACTGATAACATGAGGCCAACTTGCATGCTAGTGCAGGCAACACGTACCAAGCAATGAGTAGAGTACTAGAGGTGGCAAAATGGGCGGGTTCATGTAGCGGGTCAAAATGGGTTCGGGTAAAAACGGGTAATTTCTAAACTGGGTGGAATGGGTTCTTACTATATAATAATGGCCACCATTTAAGAGGTTAAAGATCTAACAATGTTCACCAGACCAAAAGCAATCATCAATAAATTTGTTATTTTACCGTTAATGCAAAGCTTCTTCGATTTGCTAGCTATTGCTTCCAGTGAAACCCCAAAGTCTGCTCATCAATATAAACAGCAAAAAAAATATTGATGGCAGTATGGGTCATAACATTATGCCATCTATCTTAGAAACATCAGCCTTTGACTTCTTTTCATAATTGTGGTATATAAGAGAGTTTTGGTTGACCAAGTGAAAATAGGTTTAATCCACACTAGGAATGATGGTACCAAGAGGGATCAAACTTAACTCTTCCACTCCATGGTTAAAAAGAAAGAGTCTAAACCTCAAATAAAATTAATAACCAAGATTTAACATTTTCTCAAACTGAATCGACATTTAGTGTACCAACTAAATCAATATGAAATGAGCATCTTACATCATTGCATGGACAACTTGAACTAGAAAGACTCATGATATGTAGATAGCATATTCTGAAAAGTACATTATTGGATTCTTAATTACAAATGCTTATGACAAGCGTGTGTTGCAGGGATCGATGGGTCTGATAATGATCCGTTAAGGGCATAACTAGCCACCCATTGATTTGCAGCCTCAGTCATATGAACCCCATCCCAAAAAACATAACCCGCAGGATTTGCACAGGCATCACCAGAAACTTTAGTCCCATTCATAGTAGTTCCCATTTTCCCACAAAAGATATGAACATCATTCTCATGGTACCCACAACATACCTTAAGTGGATCATTAAATCCTGTAAATCAAAGCCAAAAGTACTCTTAAGATAATAATCATCATATTTTTATGATTTGAAGAAATTAGTAAAGTACCATATTCTTTCGTGCTGCTGATGAGCTTGTACTTGGCAGTGTAAATATCGACATATGTTATGGCAGCATCAGTTAGTTGTGAACGAAGCTTGATAACACGAGCCTTCAGCTGTTTGTTGAACTGTATGGCCATGTTATTTTGATACCTGATGCACCCATATTGATCGAGATAACCAGGTCTTGGGTTTTTAACATAAAATGTTGCAACGGGTAAGCACCCGATTGGTCCTGTGTTATGAATCCAAAACCACCTTGCCCCTTGTTCATACAATTTCTGCCAATGTCATCATTACATTAGTTAACTCCACTTGTTAGTTACAATAACCTAATGATCAGAGATGCCAATTTGAGTTATTTTTATCTCTAGCAGATCACTTCAGAAAAATTGACAACATCAGATATGACACAAGGGGTCAAATGGTTTGAAACTCACTCGTAAAACTTCTAATTGTTTACCAAATACATTGGTTTCTTATTAATGTAATATACTTTCTTGTAATTATATTTATGCAAAAGATATATAAAAAAGTTCAATAAACAAAATACAAAAAAGTGTGTGTGTGGGTCTACCCCGACCCGACCTGATCCGATCTAAAAGGCCTATTTTGACTACTTTCCAAACCTGTATATATTTTCAATCTTTAGGTATGGGTTTTTTTACCTGAACAGAAATGGCAAAGTCATTGATAATGTCAGGTATCGCGGCACGTAGTTGTTGTTTGCTGAGTGTTCGAAACCCAACAGAAAGGTCATTTTGGCCAATATCCATTGTAAACAGATTCTGTGAGAAGCCACCGGGCCTCTGAAGCTGGCTAATATCAGCTGCTGGATGACGTGAACTCCACAGATCAATGATTCGAGCTTTGAATTGAGTGAACTGAATGGTCTGAATACCAAGGGAGAACGGGCTAATGCCAGCCTGGTATATGGATTCGTTCTGTTTTCGAATCGTTGATCCTCCTGTTGCAAAATTGGCACCGTGGCGATAATCTGTGTTGATCGTGTCCAGGTATGCACTCGTGTAAGGTATCCCAATGTACTCAGCTTCAACAACACCAAAAAAACCATACAAAGAGTAAGGTTTATACTAAGCCATTTCAGAGTACTATTGAATTTACAAACACACAATCAGGCATCCACGTCACCACCTCAGTCTACGTGTCAATGCACGTCATCGTCATGTTATGTACCGTATCTGCCTGTTTAACGTCTAAAATTATGAAGTTCTGTTCAAAAACAGAATTTTATTTTTGCAAAATTTACATTTTTCCTCTTCTTTTCCCCTCCTTTTTTGACTATTTTTCCATAAAATTTTACAAATTGTACAAAAATCCAAGAGTAATACAAAATGTAAAAGCAAAAAAAGTCACTTTTGATACCAAGAAAATCGTACACAAGTCGGCCATCGCTAAGCCTTCCAACGGGCTTCTTGAAGAAGGTCATGCCGTAGGGCGAAGTAACCGGCTCAAACGCTGCAGAGATTCCACCGGTGTCGGAATTCGAGTCCCCGAAGTTGTAAAGTCCGGCGTAACTACAACGTTGCTTGACCACCAATGCGGGATCTATACAGACGAACAAGAAAGCCAGTAAGATGCATGAAATCAAAGCAAGATTTGGTGATGGCTCCATTTGTTCTGTTTGTGAATTTTGTATGAGTTAATAGCTTGTGTTGTTGGAACTATAAATGATGGGTTGATGAGGAGGATTCATGTGAAGTTTCATATGATTAAAGAAAGAAAGATGCAGAGAGAGGGGGTAAAGTGTGAAGTTTGTTTCCATGTTTTTGGGGTTGAAAGTAAGAAGATATCATGTGATGTTTTTTAGGGTTTTCCATGCTAAAAATGGCATGATGATTGATTGATGAGTAAGAAGCACCTGGCAATCTAAGGTTAGAAAGGAGTGTGGATACGAGTGACTCATGTTTTAATGCACTTTTTTAAAAAAATAATAATAATTAAAACAGGAGTCATAACATTTTGTTGATCTTCATAATTCAATCAGATTTACCTCATTAACATGTGATTACCAATTACTATTCTCATCACTTCAATTTCACTGCAATTTTCAATAAGTTTAACGTAATCTATATCGAAATTCACATTTTTTTCATCATAATCCTTAACACGACCTATTGTTACGGGGTGTTTGGGTGGGTTTATTTTGAAAACTTATTACTGTTGCTTATAAACTTTTGAGCAAATAAATTAAAATTTTGGAGCTTAATTTGAATTACTAGTATTTAACTCGGACGTTGTCCAGTTAAATGGATACCATATAAAAACCTTAATAATATCGTAAATTTAATATACATATACAACTCTATTTGCATGGAAGATGTTAACATATAACAAATGTTTGGACATAATAACGTGTAACAATGTGTCTGTGTATAACAACACAATAATTCTCATTTAAGTATTTAAATATTTAACAATGTTGGTAAATACCACCACGATCACAGAGAAAGTTGACTTCTGAATTATGTTTAAACTACATACACCTACAAACTTTAAAAATATAATAAACTTTTAAATTTATATTAGAACATTACCATTGACATGATTACATATGTAAAAAAAATGATACGTGTAAACAGACCCTTAATTGTTGTTATTGATAATGGAGGTTTGAAAGTATGCAGGTCGAATACAACCTAAAAAACATACATGGGCATTAATACCAAAATATATATTATATTCAAATAATGCTATTAACGTACTATTGTATTTTTCGCTGTTAAAATTTCTTATATAATTTTTTGTATTAATCCAAAAATACCACTACAGTCAGTTAATTTTTATCTACATTTTGATTAAAAAAAAGTTGATTTCGAAACAAAAAAAAACGTTCGTTAAATATATATCATATGACGATAAAATTTATATCGAAATGTATAAAAAATTACACTGATTATAAATATATATTCAGAATTATTTCAATCATTATATATAAAAAGTTATCAAAGAAAAGAAAAATATTTCCTAAATTAAATAAGTAACCCATAATATATTATTAAAACTAACTCCTTGTTTGCAGAGGTTGGAGAAGGTCATCCGAAAAAAAAAAGACTGACAAAAAAAACCCCGTCGATAACCAACAAGTACAAGTTGCAACGGTCAGGATTAAAAGTTGGGTGAATCTGACGGATGCAAACGAAAGTCAACATGTAACCGCCGATTCAACTCACCGGCAGCCATATATATGGACAATTTGAACCTTTATAATTCTCTACTTAATTACTATATAAGCTAAGCAAATAAGGCCTTCCGAACACACTTGAGCTTATTGTTTATAGAATAAACAAATAAGCTAATAAAGCTTGTAAAATAAGCCCATCCAAATACTCCTATTTATAAGTTTGTTCTAGCATTTACGTTATTTTTTGTGCCCACGAAAAGAAGAAGGAAATATAATATTTGTTATTGTTGAATTAATTTTCTCTGCTTCGTTTTAAATAAGAAAAGTCCCTAGTTGTAGATGTGTGTTGTAGAATCACCAAGGGATAAGGATTATCATTGCTTTGATCAAACTATTAATCATGCAACAAAACAAAAACAAATTTCCTTTCTTCTATTAATTACTTACAAGGAGTGAAATAAAAAGTCGGGTTAAAGGATTAGACCCACGCTTTATCTGACTTAGGACTGAATCCGTAAGAAATTTTGCACCAGATAGCCTTTTATGTAATTTACTTAAGAAAAAAATACAACATATACCAGTAGTACAAAATTACAAAGTGACAGACAACCTTTTTGTATATATTTGATTTACTCATTTACGCAAACTTGCTCACAACCCGTTTGCCCTAATACACCGCAAAATTAAACAAAAGATTAATCTTCTGTGTAGAAACCCAGAATTGAGCTTCGTCCATAACTCAATAATGGGTAAAAAGAAGAACAATGAAAGCAATCAACAACAACAATCACCATCACCAAGTGAACAACAACAGAACGAAGGTAAATTCTTGTTAGGCAAGCCTAAGTTCAAAAAGCTCGAAAACGGCCGTTACAAATGCGTCCAAACCGGCCACGAATTGCCCGCCGATGCTCGTGAATCATACGCACTAACCAAACATTGCCGCCTCGGACTCATCGATTCTGCTTTGGCTCGTAATAAACCACCTCTCAATATGTTCAATCAAGACCCCCTTTGCCGGTATACTTATGTCCCTCAATTTTATTAATTTTACTTAGGGTTTACGTTTTTAATCAATTAAGTTGATTTACATAGCTGATCTTTGTAATTTAATGTGTATGGCAGCTTAATGCTAAGCTAACAGTATACTTCGAATAAAATTAGGGTTTAGGGTTTACGTAAAGGTGTAAACTGTAAAATTGGATTGGATTATATTTGATTTGAGTAGTCATTAATCTATTAAAACATGAACTTTCAGTCTCACTTCTTTACTCATCAGTAATTGAACTTTTACTTCTCTGTGTGCCAAAAGTTGAATTTTGCAAATCTTTTCAGGAGAGATGAATTAGTATCTGCCCTACATTGATAAAAGTTTGCTTCTATCTTATGTTTTTTTTTTTTTTTAGAAATTTGCCCTTTGATTGTGATTTTAGTGTGTGTTTGCTGATTTTTGTTGTTTTGGTGTATGGCAGGTCTAAGTTAATTTGCAAGCTAACAGGGCATACTGTGAATAAAAGTGAGGAGCATATATGGAAGCATATCACTGGAAAACGTTTCCTCAACGCGCTAGGTTTGTGTTTTCATTTGTTTTCGAAAAAGTTATATTGCAAATCTTTATCAAATGATTGTTTATTGTTTATGTTTGTTATCTGATTACTTCTCTGTTTGGTAATGAGATGATGTAATTTATATATAAATGATATTGGCAAAAACTCGAACTTAGGTTATAAGAAGTATGTCGATGGTGCTTGTTTGAAGTGGTTTTTGTGTTTTTGATATTGAGGCACAAAATCAAGTGATGATGTTCTTAACTTAAACTTACACCTCCGATACGTGAAAATAAAGGAGTATGCGTATGCATGTGTCATAGCCCCTTTATCCCACTATTAGAATCCGTGTATAATTCTGACAAATAAATCGTAACCGGAACTTACATGTTTTCGGGGTATATATTTTTGTGTTTTTTATTTATTGAAAAATTGTACTTTCCTGAAATTAAGTATGGCCGCTGCTTTAAACAGAGAAACAGGAAGCTGATAAAGAAGCATCAAATGGTTTGATGGAAGAAGAAGGCCAGCAGAAACCAGAAAAAGCTTCAACAAGCGAAGGAGATGGGTTGAAGAAGAAAAAGAAGAAAGAGAAGAAGAAGAATAAGAAGAGAAAGGAGGAGGAGAATGATATTAGTAAGATCATATCGGAAGTCAGGAATCCAGATGAAAAGGATAGTGACACAGAGGAAGCAGAATTCTGGATGCCTCCAGAAGGAGATCGTTGGGACTTTGATGATGGGAAAGATCGTTGGGGTTCTGATTTAGAGTCAGATGTGAATCCAGAAGATGATGATGCAATTGAAACAGGTATATTCCGTACAATAAAGCTTAAACAAATTCTATTTGATACAGAGGGAGATGTGGCAAATTGGTTGGGTTGGGTAACAGGTTGAACCGGGTTGTTTTTGTACGTGTTAAAATGGGTCGGTCAGGTTGACCTACAAACCTAATTGACCATTTGAAAAGTAAAATATGATTGCAATAGTTATGTTATTACAATAATAATCTAATTTATAATCAGTAAGGGAGGTCGTAAGCATTTAAAACATACTTTGAGCGACATTGATCTGTTTAAGCTGTTTCCGTCTTTGCTTATTCTTTTAAGCTGACTTGTTAATGATAAACCATATAACGCAAAGCCACCTGTTCATACTTGATTTGGTTGAAATTACCACCTTATTATCAACTATAATTGCTTGTTATGTTTTAAAATATATCTAAAAGTAGTTTAAATATATTTTGTGGTGCTAACTGTACTTATCTTTAGATGTTATCGTTGAAGAGAGTAAGGACGCACAAGAGCTTTCTAAAAGGTATTTGTTTTCTTCCTTCTACCTATTTTCATGCCCTTTGACACTATCTTTTATTGACATGAAGTGACATTTATATATAGGACAAAGAGAATGTCGATAGAACTCGAACCAAGTGACTCAGCATCAAAGAAGAAGAAAAAGATCCAATCCACATGATATATCCGAGATTTTTGAAATGTTGCAATTTTATGTAGCACCAGAGTTTGCTTGTTTTGTATTTTTAGAACCTTTTGTTATTGTTCTTTTAATAAATTTCATCATTGGTAAACAATTGGTCAATATGTTGTTCTATGAGGAATGCATAATCTTACAGTAATTATCACTAGAAGTTTCTTGATCCACCAATGGCTTTAGGGTTTTTTTTCATAGTATTTGTGTCTCATTGTCTAGAAAACTGGTTTCAAAGTATTTTTTTCACCTTTAATTTTGACGAACTTTATTTTTTTCATTTTTTGGTAGGTATTGCTAACACTTGTGTTACCATGTGTTACTAATTTTGTACAATAACAAAAGTTGTCAAATGTGTAACTTGTGAGATGACATATCGAAGAGAAAAAAATATTGATTTTTATGTTGTAATTTTTACAATTTTTCGACTTATTATTTGTGAGATACTCCGTATTTAATTTTAAAAAATGTGAAAATAATAAATTTGTATGATAAATGAAACATTCTTATCGCTTCATCGATTCTCATTTTATCCTCACTCATTAAATTAATACTACGTATTAACTCTATTTATTTTTTATTACAATCACATCACGTTCCAATAAAGTTTGATAGAAGTCAAAAGGCTATAAAATTTAGTTCCGCATTTGCACATGCTTTTAAGTTGTTTTCCCGCTGTCTATTGCGAAGGTAGACTCGATGCATATCTTATATATGCCGACGTGTCAATTCCGGTCAAGTCCCCTACTCAACCTCCACCTAACTAAATTATCTTTTCACACTAACCAAAATATATCTATTATTATTATTAATCAAAGACGCCCCCTGCTTTCCTAAATCCTAACAATAATTTTAAATTTATTATTACATATATAAATATATAAAAAGATAATCAAAGTCGGAATCGGAATCGGAATCGGTATCGGTATCGGCGTCCTCCACTGCTGCTCTTACATCCGGCGTCAATCACATACTGCTCTATTATATAAATATTATTATCAATCAGGTTTATCTCTTCGAATCATTCCTGTATATTCACTAATTACCTCATATGATCTCTTTTAATTACTTGAATATGCTTAATTACTGATTACGTCAATTTACTTTAATTCTGTGAGTTTAGATTCGAATATAATCTTCGCCGCCTCCGTTCTAATCGGCGGTGCTAATTTCACGTTAATTTCGCGTTTGTTGCTGAACTACCGAACTTCGTTGATCTAGTTTGACCATAACTTTTTAGTTAAATTTACAATTCTATGGATTCTGGATTTCTGGTAACAACGTAATTGATAATATTACATTTCGGTGGCGTGTGTTGATATACTTGTATGAAACTAGCTTTCTGTAGAAGATTGTTTGATTTACTTTTTGTAATTCAATTATTTGGTATTTGCTACACAAAATATATATAAAATAAATAAATATTATTATATAATATACTATAGATATAACTATGCAAGATAAGTAACTTAACTGGTAATTTAACGTCCATGAAGCTTCCAATAACCGCCTGATTAGGTTCCTGGAAAATGTTCAATGATATTCATAGTTTTACTATATATACATACACCGTCTGATTAGTTTTTACTTGTTTTTGCGTTTGAATAATCAGAGTTTACTCTGCAGAAGGTTGTTATACAGAAGATTGATTAGTTCAGAAGTGTGAAGATAAATTGATTTGATTGGATTGGATTAAATGGGTGCTAACACTTCGAGGGAAGAGGATGAGAATTATAATTCTCCCTCCTATCAACCAACGTCGTCTTATTCCAGAAATCAGTACGGAAATAATCCTCAACCATCATACTCGTATCCATCACAATATGAGCAAAATTACCCGACCCAACACGAGCAGAATTATCCGGTTCAGGAGGCTTACCCAGCATATCCACCTGAACACCATCCTGCACCTGCGGCTGTAGCTCCACCTCCAGTTCCAACTCCAGCCCCAGCTCCGGTGTACGGAGGTCCACCCCATAGACCTCAGAATAAGTTTGATAGGAGGTATTCAACGATTGCCGATAGTTACAATTCGTTGGAACAGGTATCGTCACCTACAGTTTCTTATTAAACACTGAGCATGTTGATAATGGCATGCTCATATAATAATACTCGAACCAGTATATTCCGATTTTGTCAATGTACACGAGCTTGGAATATGAAAATTTTGGCTATGTTCTCGTATGCCGACTCATATTGTGAAATCATGATTCAGTCTTTTGTGGGATTTAATTTTATACTTCTGGGGTAATGGTCTTAAATCATAAAATGTACCTTTTTTACACGGTGGGATCTTGTGAGTGATGGTGAGATTGTAACTGTGCGATTACACTGGTTTCTTTGCTTGGTGTAGTTTTTTTTATAAAGTTTGCAGTTGTTTAAACCGGTCTTTATTTGCTATGCAGGTGACCGAGGCTCTTGCACGTGCAGGGCTCGAGTCCTCTAACCTAATTCTTGGTATTGACTTCACCAAGAGTAATGAGTGGACTGGTAAACTTTTTTTCCTTGATGCATTTTGTGTTGCTTTCCTGACGCTGAACATGCTAAATATGCTTTTGGTATATAGGTTCAAGGTCCTTTAACAGAAAAAGTTTACATCATATTGGAGATGGTTTGAATCCCTATCAAATGGCGATATCCATTATCGGGAAAACCTTAGCAGCCTTTGATGAAGATAACTTGATCCCCTGTTATGGATTTGGAGATGGTATGGTTTTGAAAGCTAGTGTTTAGTTTTTATTATGATACTAAAAGAATATGGATTTGGTAATATCTTTTAACATTTTTTCAACTGGCAGCATCCACACATGATCAAGACGTTTTCAGTTTTTATCCAGAAGAGAGGTGTTGTAATGGATTCGAAGAAGTCTTGAGTAGATATAGGGAGATGTTACCCCATCTAAAGCTTGCAGGTATTAAGATCCTCTCTACCATTATCTTCATTCCTGTTTACTAATTCAGTTTTGGCAGTATTTCTTTTATGATCCATCATTTTTTATGTATATAGTTTTCGGGTGAATACTTATCTGCATTCTGTCACAGGCCCAACCTCATTCGCACCAGTCATTGAAAAGGCTATGACAATTGTTGAAGAAAGTGGGGGCCAGTATCATGTGTTGGTTATCATTGCTGATGGACAGGTAGAAATTTTTCTGGTCTATATAAATTTTTTCAGTTTAGATATCAGCTGAACAGATATTTGACTTTGCACACTTATACTGTTGAACTGCTATTAGCATGCATGACCACATTCTGTTAAGGATGAGTAGATGAAAGGGTTCTATGAAAATGAATCTCACACACACACACACAAAAAAAAAAAAATTAGCTGCAAAACTGCAGCTGAAGTGAATATGCCCTTTTTAGTCACTTATCTCCATGATGCAAATCAAAGTTGATGGAATTTCGCACATATATTTCTTTGATTGCTACAATTGATCAAATGCCTTGTCCATTAGTCCTATAAGTTTTTTGTTATACATGCTTACTACTGTTGCTATTATCGGGCCCGCCTCAGATTCATTAATTGGAGTTGTTGGTTATTCATTATCTTTGATGATTGCAGCTATTGGTTCGGTACTTCCTTCCCTACAACTAGATCATAATTGCTATTATTATCAACCTAATTGACTATGGTAGACACTGCATGCCAAATTATTCCAACTGACATGACTCTCCTTGAACTTTCTTGCTGACTTGTAGCTTACTTTCTTTAATTCTTGCCAGTCCTGTTTTAACTTCATTTATTATGTTTTTCTGATCCCATACTAAGAATAAACCATGTTGTAAAAGAACCACGGTGAACATATAAGCTTGAAGTTGATTGTAAACTTAACTTAATCACCTCGATTTGATTGTAAACTTATCCTAGGAAATCACAGACACTATAAGCAGTGCAATGTGAAAGTAAATACATATGAAAATGAAAGAACACGGAATCTACAATTGCTTAGGAGTTGTATTTAAAAGCTATGATGGCCACCATCTCTGAGGTGCCTGACTGCCTGGATACCCTTGGAGTCCCACTCCAATTGTGGTGGCTTGATCATCTGGTAACAATCACACTCTATAACAATATAAGCAGAAGCTTCTATACAGAATTACATATGTACAACATGAATCGGATTGATTTCTTAACCCACCCTACGCTTTGGATTCGCCTACAAAATGTCCACTATTCTTAGTTATATTATTATAGGAGTACTTATAGGGAACACATGCATATTCAAGTATTCAACTGCTAAATTTTGCTATGAGATTCATTATTTTTCTGATTATATAGGTAACAAGAAGTGTGGATACTGAACGTGGTCGATTGAGTCCACAAGAACAGAAAACTGTAGATGCAATAGTTGAAGCAAGGTGATCGTCTGTAACCTTAATCAAGTAGATAAAGAATTTTATGTCTCAATTTGAAGTGTAATACTCTTTTTTACAGCAAGCTTCCACTGTCAATTGTATTAGTTGGGGTTGGTGATGGACCCTGGGACACAATGAAGGAATTTGATGATAACATTCCCTCTCGCAGCTTTGACAATTTCCAGGTAACAATCTTGCTTCTTTCAATGTCTTTTACAGAGATGGCTATTTCGACCTATTAGGGTTATCTTAAATCTCAAATGGGTCCAATATAATATTTAGCTAAAAAGGGATCAGGCCAAATAGGTGGAAAGTCTCAAAAGTGTAATTTTAATGCATACAACCTGCTTTTATCTGAAAATACAAAATTCTATATAAATAATATTATTTTGTAATCGTATCTCATATCTAATGAGTTACATTCTATATATAAAAATGAATTAATTTGACACAAGTGTTTTTGGGTGTACCCACAACTGGTTAGTAGTTACAATTATAAACCATTTTCCATCCCCTGATCTTGCAACTCTAGTTATCACTTATTTCCCCATTGGACACACTGTCCCAGTAGTATCTGGTATATTTGTGAGATGCTTCTCACTATAAATATCTGGGAGGTGATTTGTACACCACCATTTTTTATCCATACACCACTAAACATGCTTTAAGGTGTTGTACTGTACAACACTGTAAAGCAGAAAAGTGGTGTACGGATAAAAGTTGGTGGTGTACGAATCACCACTCTAAATATCCGTTCTCATGTTATTTCCTTTTTTTTGGTATGTAAGTTTGTCAATTTCACGGAAATCATGAAGAAGAATGTGCCTCCAATCCGAAAGGAGACTGAATTTGCTCTTGCAGCATTGATGGAAATTCCTACTCAGTATAAAGCAACAATTGAACTGAATATACTAGGGTATTTGACTGGGTCTTACATAAATTCGAATTATTCTTACACATTTTGTCTACGTAAATTTGAATTATACTTGACTGTCTTTATCCTCGCATTAACTTTTGCTGTTTAAATCGACAGTAGTCGCAAAGGAATTTCTCCAAAGAGGGTTGCCCTTCCTCCCCCAGTTCATGTTGCACCATCTTTTAGCAGCTCAAAACCATCATATTCAGCTGGATTCCAGGACCCACAACCTTATTATGATCCAAATACTCCTGTTACTGCTGTTCCTTATTATGCTCCAACCAATGTAGAGCGCACGGAACCACCTATCCCAAATTCTACTTATGAAAATCAGGTGCATTTGATTTTGTATGATGCGTTTGGTTCTATTACTTACATTTCTATCAATATATTCTCATGGGAAGTGACTAATGCTAATCTCTTATATCTACCTTCACAGCTATGCCCCATCTGCCTAACCAACCCAAAGGATATGGCTTTTGGCTGTGGACATCAGGTATGCTCCATTTTGTTAAACATAGATAAGTGGCTAAATGGCCATATTGGGTGAATGGCTTAAAACACTTCAATAAAATGAAGTGTTTCAAATGTGTCGGGTCAGGTTGACCCTTCTAGTGTAGTATTGTAACAGACTGTATATCATTATAATGTATTGGTGACTTATAACCTGCTTAACCCATTTAACTTGGTATCCTTTGAATTAATTCTTTTGCATTATCACTTTGACCCATGATATCTGTAATAAAGTCCAATCCAGCCCATTTCACGCAAGCGGGTTAAAATTGCCACATATATTGAATTTCTATCTATATTGTACACTTTGTACGGATGCCTGGACCTTTCATAACATTGTATGCTATTTTGCAGACATGCTGCGACTGTGGCCAACCTCTCAAGTTATGCCCGATCTGCCGGAGTAAAATCGAAACGAGAATAAAGTTGTATTAAGGTTGATTATTTTATCCAGTGAAAAATGTTCTGTTTAGAAGCTCAAATTCTTACAAGATCAATGGTTTACCTCGTTGTGATGTCCTTCAAATTTTTTTACCATCTTTCTTTTCCAATTCAGGATCTGTAAATGAAAGGTACACTCGTTATAAGATGTACATTAATTCACGTGTTTGTGTTTTACTATTTATTTTTATATTTTAAAATGATGTTTCCCTCATAATGCAATGTATACAATGCTTGAACATGAAATAAAGTTGACATGAGATACGTTTTGTATTGTTCTCATAGTGGTGGTGTGTTGTGTATATTCAGAAAATCACTGATACTATATCAGATAACTTATTAGTTCCGAATAATACCAAATTGCGTTGAAGCGCTATCTTTTTATGTAACGAAAAACTTTATACATAACATAAATGTATAAAAAGACTCGATACGAGTTGAACTGAAGACCTTTTGATGACAGTTGGTACAATGATTACAGTGAGACCAACCAGTTTAAGAAACACATAACAGCCTTAATAAATGTATAAACCTGCAATGGACTTGGATCATATGAGTGATAAATGTATGTAGACCAAAATTTAAACGAAAACAGTAAAAAGTAAACCTGCAAAAACAAGAAAACCATTAATACAAAGAAATAAACTTGTTATGAAGAAAACGTAAGTAACATAATTTGTGGTTTCCTCACCTTCCAACATTCAATGCTTTGTTTGCCACCGGCTGACAGCTTCATAAACCACCCCAACGACCACAATCCACAAGATGAAATCAACACAACACCATTACTTGTTCAATTCTATCTCAAATTCTATACATCAGCGCGCATTCAATAATCAAAACACTACTACTTCCTTTAGATTTGTTTGATCAGAATCGGTTGATATGGCCATGGTCACCGGGTTTTCGTACCAGAGGATGAGAAACGAAGGTGGCAGTGACTACGAGAAGGAAATCACGCGGGAGATTAATCGGTTTAAGTCGAGAATAAGATGGACGTTCAGGTTGAAAAAGGTGCACGTTAGAAAAAGAGTGAAAATGAAGATTCCGAGCTTAAGGAAGTTCGTAAGGCGAAAAGCTCGCATTGTAATAACTTCGTTTGCCAAGGTTGTGAAGAGGTTTAAGCAGAGCCGACCGCATTTTTGTGATTTGTTTGCTGGTAATTATCTGTTCTTGCAGGTTAATCCGAAACCTTTGAAACCGTTTTCACGGTAATGCTATCACTGAGAATATGGATCATGAAAATGGTGTTTCGTGGTTCTTTTGATGAGGTTTATGTTTTGTTGATTCGAATTAGTGGAAGTTAGTAGGCCTTTTGTGTTTGAAATTTGTTTTACAAAGGCAGAGAACTTGTATTCCAGAGGATGAAATTCTTGTTGTGTGATTAATGCATGATTATCAAATTAAATTCTAGATTACACAAGAGATTAAATCATACTCCGTAGAATATTTGCGTACTTAGTGATAATAGCGCGTGCATTACAAGTACGTGTACGTTATTAATATTTTGACATTTGTCTGACTTTTAAGTCATAAATAAACATGACACATATGAGTAAGTAAACATACTACAGTAAAAAACCCAAGTGATCAAGATCTAGTACTGGAAACGAGTCGAGTTTTTATCGACTTATTTAAGCTCGACCTTGACTTAAATGACTACGGGCTTATAGGTACTTGACGATAATTAGTCTTGTTGAGTGTTTGAGCCATACATATACGAGTGCTAAATTTGTATGTAAAAGGGGTTGGTTAAACGAGCTTGAACTCGACTCGAGCCTGTCCATCTCAAACTATATGGAGCTATTATAAGTTTTATAGATAGTCAAGCCCAAACCTTCATAGTAAAGGCTAATTGATCATCCAGTTAATTTACGTTGAATCAATTTGGAGTTGGAACTTGATCCAAACATGTGAAGCTTGTTTCAACTTGTTTAGAACCTCAATACAAAACGTATTCATAAAACAACGCATTTATTCTCTCGACAAAATGAATACAATTATCCATGCAATTGACCATATTATGATAATTATTACTTTCTCCGTCCCAATATTTATATTTCATGTTTCAATTTTCGAATGTTTCAAATTAATTGTCCACTTACATAAATAGATGGTGAAATTTGATCGTGATTATCATAAACCCTTAATTGAAGTTATTATTACACACTTTTTACAAAGCAATAATTAATTAGTTAAGGGTAAAATCATCATTCTGCAAAAAGTAAGAAAGAGAAAACATTAATGATTATGTTTTTTTAAACCGTGTGTTTTTTGTGAGATGACAATAATTTTAGGACGGGTGAAGTACTATTTCTATAAATTTATTCCTTTGAATACAATAGTCATGCATTTGATCCATAAAGTATTGAAGATTATTATATTAATCCTTATGTTGTTTACTATTTTTCAAATCATATGACTTTGGGACAAACAAATCAACCTAAATAGTATACATTTGATGGTGAGACTATTCAATTTGAACAATAAGACAATAAGCAAAAGTACAAAATGTGTTATACATGCTAACATTACTATTTATAAAAGTGACCCTATGAATAGTGATTTGTAATATTACAATTAAATTTATAATTAAAGCTTTTGACAACATGAATTGTTCACTAACATGTACCATGTGCAAGTTATTATTGATCGATTTATTCTTATATTTCACATATGAATATTGAATATTCTCAAATATAAGATAAAGTTAAAAATCAACTTCAGGGACCAAATGTGGTAGATTCCATCATACAAGGAGCAAAACTAAAACTTACAAAATATCTCCCAGAAAGAAAAATAAAAAACCTACACTGTCTTCCTGTAACAATCTTTGGCCTTTGTTTCTTGCATTAACCCACCCTTATCTTTCTGCATTTCATTTCCCCTATTTCTTGTTATGACTTCTGCTACAACAGTTCTTCAATTTCAATTACTAAACCCTAAATGCAGTACTATACCCACCACATTTGGGTCATCCCCATATTTCCCTTTACCCTCTAAACCATTAAAGACCATAACTTTATCTAAATTCTCATCATGGGTGTCTCACAAAAACAAGATTTTATCTCCCAAGTTAGCCCAATTTGTTACACAAAATTCAGATTGGTCACAACAAGTGACACAAGAAAGTGAAGCAGTAGAGGAAGAAGATGCAACTAATGATGAGGAAGAAGAAGAAGAAGAAGAAGTAGAAGAAGGAGAAGAATCATATTCAGAACCACCTGAAGATGCAAAGATTTTTGTGGGTAATTTGCCTTATGATTTTGACAGTGAGAATTTGGCTCAGCTCTTCAATACTGCTGGAACTGTTGATATTGCTGAGGTATTCAAAGATTATCTATCTATTTAATTATTTTAAAGAAAGTTTTATTGATAATAGATGGTTTTTTGTTAGGGTCCATTTTTCTATATAGAAATATTGTTTTTTCTTCAGTTTTCTTCATAAAAGATTGATCTTTTTAACTTAGTTTTCAAGATTGTGTATACTTCTGCAAATTGCAATGTGAGTATTACAGTGGTGGATTTCATGTGTGATTTGTAGGTGATATACAACAGGGATACAGAACAGAGTAGAGGGTTTGGGTTTGTGACAATGAGCACAGTGGAAGAAGCTGATAAAGCTGTGGAGAAGTTCAATGGATATGTAAAGTTTCTCTCTCCTTAATTAGTTTTATGTTTGTGCTCACTCTAATATTGCTGTATGTATTCTTCCAGGGTTAGAAATAATTACAATCTTGATCTAACATAAACTCTATTCCAGCTCAAACTAAGACTTTGATGAAGTTCGGCTCGAATGAGCTCCGAGTCAATTTCAGACTTGCAAAGCTGATTAAAATTGAACTACAGTAGCCTTAGTTACATATATACCTTAGCAGTTACATAAGACATAGGGCTCGTAAAACTCAATAAGAATTCAGGTTAATTCGTATAAGCTCAAATTTGACTCATTATCTGTTTCAAATTCGATCTCGATAATATAGCATGTCATGATGTGATTATTGTTGTAAACAGGATGTAAGTGGAAGACTGCTTACTGTAAATAAAGCTGCCCCAAGAGGTTCACAGCCTGAAAGACGAGTAGTAGGAACTTCTTTCAAGATATATGTGGGTAACCTTGCATGGCAAGTGGATAACAGTCGACTGGAGCAGGTGTTCAACGAACATGGGAAGGTAGTCGATGCAAGGGTCATTTATGATCGTGAAACAGGACGTTCACGTGGGTTTGGTTTTGTAACAATGGCAAGTGAGGCAGAAATGAATGATGCCATTGCTGCTCTTGATGGACAGGTATGCAAACTACTATAAGCAACCCCATTTAAATGTATATTTTCAGGGGTTGTGATTTATTGGTAAAGGGTCAAGCGGGTAATCGGGTATTAGCTAAAGGTGAAGCAGATCAAATGGGTTGAACAGGTTTACAGGGTCACAAGTTGTATAAAGTGTATTCAAATGCTTACAATATCCAAATTGTTTTATTTGAATATATTATTGTTCTAGTAAAATAGTATCTGCAACCATATTTATTGTATAAACTATTTACGTACATTTATAGAAATGGAAAAATAGGCGTCGACTAGCCGGCCAACCTGTCCGAACCATCATGGCCTATTGACCTTAGATTAGACCATACACAAGTTATTGTGTTATTGAATTGGCAATTTCTGTATTTGATGCAGAGTTTGGATGGAAGGGCAATCAGAGTAAACGTTGCAGAAGAGCGTCCTAAGCGTAGCTTCTTTTGATTTTGAATGAGGGCAATCAGGTGAAGGTTGCCGGGGACGTGCTTCCCTTTCATTTTTGAATCATTTTAGATTATTTTATATTAACTAGAGTTATTGTTGGTCATAAAGATGTTATAATTTACCGAATTGATTATATGTCACTTCCACAAGTATAAATAGTCTTGGTTTGCTTGAGTTGTTACAGAACCCACACCCAACAACCTACCCTGACTGGAGTCAGGTCAGGACTATTTTTTCCCCTCCTTTAAATTTATTTTGTTATTTTTGAACGGCAAAGATACACTCATACACATACTCAGTCTCTAGTTGGTGGGCCACATTTGCTATGGCTAGGCGGCTAGGCCAATGACCGTTTGGTGGGAATTGGGAATAGGTGCGTTTGCTGTAACCTGTAAGTAGGCAAGTGGGTTAAGAAAAGTGATGACTGATGAGCCAGGAAGGAAGCCCATTACTTAACTAGACCAGAACTGTCTCTATTCTTGAGCTTAAAACTAGAAGGAAAAGAAGAGAATGGAAGAAAGGAGAAAAGAAGAGAAGAGAAAATAAAGGAAGATGGATTAACGATGTTGTGTTCTCAAGTGTGAGGGAAAAGAAAAGAAATAACTCTTCCTTCCTAATCATCCCACATTTGGGAGGAGGAAAGCTTTGTAAGAAAAATAAAGTTAGAGCTTCCTTCCTAATCTTTTCCCTTCCTTTCTCTTCCTTCCTAAAAAATAACTTATGAACACAATTTGATTTTAACTTCTCCTCCCTTCCTTTCTTTTCTTCCCTAAAAACAGCTCAAGAACACGACGTGAGATTTCCCAACTATTATTATAAAGATATTAAAGTTGAATAAGAGTATGTTTAAAAATTTATACATATTTTAATACTAATACTGAAGAATCATACTCCGTACAGTGTAGACCTGAGAATAAATAAAGGAGCCTTGTATCCATGTAATCTTATACAGTAAATATTCTATACCCCAACATTCATTTCATATATTATGCTACATTGCTACTGTACTAGTAAACTACCTTTAATAATATCTTTTTATCGTACATTGATCTTGTATTATATTTGATATAGTATAGTCTATTACAGACTTTATGCTCCGTAACTATAATATTTATACAACTTTCATCTAGTTCTCACAAAATATTAAGTATAGATAAATGTGATATCCAAATCTGACTATACGTACAGATTGACATGTAAATATTATTTAATAATGGTTTAATCCTTGACATTTTAACCCTTTAACGTTTTGACCATTCAATTTTACTAAATGATTTAATCCTTCATGTTTGCATTGATTTATTGGTTTAACCTTTCATATGGTTAAAACCACCAAATTTTTGAAAGTTTAATGATTAAATTAGATAAATTTAATAGGGTAAAGTTATTACAAAAGATAAACTTAAGAGATTAAATTTTGATACTTTCGAAGTATGTAGAACATATATCTGCGTAAAAGGGTAAACCATTATTATCTTAAAATTTTATTGATTAAATTACGAGGTTAAAGGATAAAACTAGAAAAAAGAAAGAAAAAAAAACCTTGAATCATTAATAATCATATAAATATGATCATACCCAATAGGCTAATACACGTCCTATTTTAGGTTCATGGAAGTAAACTTATTTTAGTCATTGTTTTGTGGTGATTGAGCGGTGTTTGGGGATCTTATTTTGTAGCTTACTTGCTAATTACTTATAAACAAATAAGCTAAAAATTATAGCTTATTTAAGCTTATAATTTCTCCTTCATAAATAAACAAATAATCTAACTAAATAAGTCCATCCAGACACAAAATGTGGACTTTACTTATCACAATAAGCAAATAAACCCAGAAAATCAGCTCCCAAACACCGAACTATAATGCATATTTTATTGTATTGATTTTATAGCAAAACCAAGGACTTTATACTTGATCAAGTCATTAAACAATTAAATAGAAAGCAAATAAGAAAATATATATGTACTTTTGATGCTCTATTTAGGTCAGACATCAACCTAATTTATTAATAGCAAGCATAAAATCTAAGCAAGAACCCATCTTTTCCTTTACCCTGTGCTAGATTTTGCTTGCTTTACCATAATAAATATATTCCAAAACAAAAAGAATTAGCAAGGAATCTTACACAGAATATTATAAACATGTTTCTGTTACTTGCTCCAGTATCCTCCTTTCGAATGTTTGCAACTTTGTATACAAGTTATGTTACTGTTTGTAGTAATACTAAATGAAAACCTTCAACTGCAGCCTACCTCTACATTACTTTATATCATGAAACTTGAAAGATAATACATTTTCACAAAATGTACACTTGTATCTGCATAGGAGACAACTGCATACGTGGCTGCACGCAGCACGTGTTTCATATGTTTCATTGATACTGGTTGTAGATTCTTGGACTCCAATTGATAAAAGTGAAAAGATGTAGGTAAGTGATAGAGTAGAGACCACAAAAGGGACAAATCTTCAGATTAACAATAGGTTCTTTTGACTCCAATTGAAGCAAGGAAGTTGATTCAGTTAGCCACTTTATTCCGTCCACATTATGTATATAAAGGCTACTAGGTTGTTTCTATACAAGAGCACAACCAAAGTAGCAATTTTTATAAACAAAAGCTTCACCTTTCAAAATGGACCAATCACTGTCTAATTACACCAGCAAGACCTTACCATCATCAAACACTGACAAACGGCTCTTATCAGGCCCGAATCCCTTAACCAGTACCAATCCCTTAACAGGTGCCAGCTCAACAATGAACCCACTGAACCAAATGAACCCAATGCCTCACCAGCAGCACCAACAGCAGCAACTTATGGGTCCTATGAGTAACCCAATGGCTCAGCAGTTGATGGGTATGGGAAATAATCCAATGCACCAACAGCAGCTCATGGGTCCGAAAAACAACTCAATGCTCAATTCAATGATGAATCCAATGCAGAACTCAATGCATACCCCAATGCATACCCCAATGCGTAACCCTATGCATAACCCGATGATGCAACATGAGATTGGGAGTGGTGTACAACATCCAATGATGCACCAGCAGGATAGAAACTCCATCTTCAGTGCATCGGATGATAATGTGATCATGAAGCAAGTGTTTGATACTCATCTCCCTGATGGCACCGATGTTAACATCAAACCTCTTGTCCAAATTGTAGAGGAGATCCTACGACATGCCACCATTAATGCTGATCCTATTTCATCGGTATTATAATTTCTATCCATAATTAAGTCCGCTTAATCCTCTTTTATACAAATACTTCAACATTCCTTGATTCTTAATAAACAAGGCTTCTATTCCAAATAGGCAATGATGTTTACACCATCATTTATGATAAACACACTAAAGCTGTTCATTGTTTATGTGTACTGTACAATCTATGAACGCATAAGCCTGGTGTATTTATAAAAAATGAAGGTGTAATTATCACTACCCAAAATAGATGTGGCAATTGCGACCCATTTATGATAATTAATGAATGGCTTATTTGGGTTGTGTTTCTCCTCAATTGGGTCGATAGGACCAAGAGAAGTTTTGAAAACGTAGCTAAAGAGGGAACGAGTTGAAAGTAACCCGCAGCCTATTTTAATGTAAACTACCGCCTAAATTGTGTTTATCCAAAAATTTAGATAATTTGTTTATTAAATCATCACCAATGCATTAACTATATATCAAAATCCACTAATAAAATGAACCAAAAGTGTTGGTGGCTTAATTGACCCAACACATTTCTACCTGTAATAAAAATTGACCTGTTACACAGCTCGCCCAACTTGCCACTTCTAATCACTGTGTCAATGATCTTTGGTTCTAAATTTCTGTAGGTTTCACATACAGACGAGGACAAACTGAATGGCAAACTCGAGGGAAGACCTCATCAAGCCAATACAGTTGTGATGCTTAATTCATTATCACATATAATTGACAAACTTGCTTGCGAGGTTCTTTCTCAACACTTTATGCCTATATCGTTATTTTTTTTACTTAACAACATGTGATTAAGATTATATTAATAGATGGCGTTCAAGTGCTTAAGTGGTGGTGATGGACACACTACAGCGCTTTCACTATTTCACACCGTGGGAAACTTCCACTGGGATGCCAAGCTGGCATTAATCCTCGCAGCTTTTGCTCTGAATTATGGTGAATTCTGGCTTCTAGCTCAGATTTACTCATCAAACCAACTTGCGAAATCAATGGCTATTCTTAGACAAGTACCGATGATTATGGAGCACTCAGCCCCATTGAAACCTCGATTTGATGCACTCAACAAGCTCATCCACTCGGTCCTTGAACTAACCCAGTGCATCATCCAATTTAAGGAGCTCCCAACAGCATACATTACTTCTGAAGTACCAGCCATGGCCCGAGCTTTGAATACAATTCCTACTGCCGTTTATTGGAATGTTAGAGGGATCATTGCATGTGCTTCACAGATTTCTAGCCTCACCAGCATGGGACATGAGTAAATATAACTTTATTACTATCTAACACGCACTATTAAAAAAGGTGATTAACTAACAAGGTATGATTACTTCAGGTATGGGTTAGCGTCCACAGAGTTGCAGTCATGGGAACTGTCTACTTTAATCCTCAAGATCAACCACTTACTTGAGTTTCTCAAGAAACAGCTGGAAGATTGCCACCGTGTTTTAGGTACGTTATTGTCACTTTACACAAACAACTGCTCTATTTGCCTCCAACATGTAGCCTAGTTGGTGTTGGTCTAGAGAAGGCATTTGGAAAGTATAGTAGGTTCAATCCCCACTGGAGTCAAGGTGAAACCAAAATAACGAACAAATTTCTATGGAAATTGCTCTATACTTCTTTGATTAAAATAAATACATAGATGAAGGTGTACCTGTTTGACTACTGCAGGAGATAGGAGGGAGATGGATTTCAGGAACTCGTTTAATCAGCTATTTGATACAATCCATATTGACAACATGAAAATCCTCAAGATCTTGATTAGTCCAAGGGATGACATATTGCCACTATATGATGGCTCTACCAAGCAAAGGGTTTGAGCAATACTTTATATTTACATATATTGTGTTTAAATATACGCAATTACGCATTGCTATCGAGTGCTACCAACAACACATTTATTAATTATTTTCATACTGAACTGACTTCAATTAGGTTAGCCTACAAGTTCTGAGGAAAAGGAATGTGCTATTGCTGATATCAGGGCTAGACATGTCTCGCGACGAGCTTTTAATCCTCGAGCAAATTTACAGTGAATCCCGCATTCAAGGGTCCAGGATAGATGCTTTGTATGAGGTTGTATGGATACCAATTGTGGACCCATCTCTTGAGTACACTGATGCGATGGACCGACAATTTGAGGAAATGCGAAATAGTATGCCATGGTACTCAGTGTACCACCCTTCCATCATTGACAGGGCGGTGAAAAGGTCCATTGGAGACAGGTGGCACTTTAGGAGCAAGCCTATCCTCGTAGTGCTGGACCCACAGGGAAGGGAGTTGAGCCCAAACGCCATTCACATGATGTGGATTTGGGGAAGCAATGCCTTCCCTTTCACGAGTGCCAGAGAGGAAGCGTTGTGGAGGGAAGAAACTTGGAAACTAGAGTTGCTGGTCAGTGGCATGGACCCAACTATACTAAACTGGGTGAGTTCACCATTTACCTTTTTCTCTTTTTACTATAAAAATGTTGCTAGCAGCATATAAGTTAAATGCTGCCAAGATCTTTCTTACAAAAAATTACATTCTCTACCGGGCCTTCAACTTCTTACATATTTGCATATAGAGTGGACTTGCAAATTCTTGACATATTAAGTGGGTGTACTTTATAATTTTAGATAAAAGATGACAAATATATCTTCTTGTATGGAGGGGACGACATTGAGTGGATTCGCAAATTCACCAGCAACGCAAGGGCCATGGCAACTGCTGCACGCATCCCATTAGAGATGGCATACGTTGGAAAAAGCAAGAAAAAGGAAAATGTACGCAGGGCAATTGCCACCATCAACGTTGAGAAACTTAGTTACTGCTGGCAAGACACTACTCTGATCTGGTTCTTCTGGACCCGTTTAGAAAGCATGTTATATTCCAAGATCCAACTCAAACGTGCTGATGATCAAGATCCCATAATGCTGCAAATTAAGAAACTGCTCAGCTACGACAAAAACGGATCATGGGCTTTACTTTGTAGAGGATCACAGATACTAACCAATGGACATGGTTCCACCATGTTACAAACCCCTACTGACTATGACTTATGGAAGGAACATGTCCCCACAAGGGGTTTTGACATGTCATTTACTGACTACCATGACAAGCTTCACGTTGCAGCGAATAACTGTTGTCGTTTTGAGTTTCCTATTGCAGCAGGTAGGATCCCTGAAGGTATGCGTTGCCCTGAGTGTCATCGTTTGATGGAGAAACACATTGCTTTCATCTGTTGTCATGATCAAACTGGCCTTCTTGAACCGTATTGAGCCACATTAAGTGGAAATTTACACAAATTTCAGTGGTTTCTGATCCTGCTTTGTGCTATGAGCAAGTGAATAAACACCAGCAACAGTGTTGCTGTGGTTCTGTTGTGTACTGTAATAAGATTATAGTGTGTGAAGAGTGTGGTCTTTTAAACTTGAGTGAAATGTGGCGAGTCTAAACTGTTATGAGTTAGACCTGCTTCTGATGTAATAAAATATTATATAAATCTTATTTAAGCATGATGTTTATTAAATGCCATGAACAGTACATCATTAACAGCTATAGGCACATATATGCACTTGAAAATGGGTTGTCTTATGTTCCATTTTTAATAGTTGTAATATATAGAGTTGACTATGTTAACCCTATAATCCAACACACGATTATGTACAATCAATACGAATATTTACAACTTACAACTTACTACTCCTCTCATATATTTTAAACGTATAAGTGTGGGATAATTTTGTAGAAAAAATAAAAAATATATACAGAATAATTATCAAGGAAACTTAGATGTTTATTATCCTTCAACTTTGAAGGAAATTAAGCCACCAACACTGGTTATGGTCAAAGAAAATACATATCTAAGGTCTTGTAAGCTTATAAATTATATATTTTCCATGTAAGTACTTAGTAGATGCTATGAAGTTCTTTGTTTTTTTATTTATTCATTATTGAATGCAATATGTAAAATTATATTTTCTTTAGCAATTCACCAACTAGTAGTACTATCTATTATATATAATCATGGCCATTGAATAAGCAGGCGGCCCCTATAGCTCAGTGGTAGAGCGTCAGTCTTGTAAACTGGAGGTCTGTAGTTCGATCCTGCATGGGGGCAATTTTGATACTTTTTATATTATTATTTCATGGCTTATTAATTATATTTTTTTATTTATATTTTTTTAAAAAAAAGGGAAAAAAAACGTCCTAAAACCCTAACCATGCAAATCACAAATTAAAACACTACTGGGGGTGCTACAGATCCATCAATGGCTTCCATTCTCCAGAAGCTTGTTAGAAAACATTCACAAACCAAAACCCTAATCACAAATCTCAACAACCGAATCATTTTCTCACCCACCCATTTACCCGACCCAAAACCCGCTCAGATCCCCTTGTTCAACACCACCATCCCCAAAACAACTGATAACACAAACCCTAATCCCAAAGCTTCAATCTTTTACCCTAGTTTTTCATTTGAGTCCTTCATATATCCAATTTCTCAAACTGGGTATATTCAATCAGTTGAAGATAATGGTGATGACGAACACAAGGTATGGGCTGATAGTGTGAAGAAGAAAAGAAAGAAGAAGATGAACAAACACAAGTTAAAGAAACTCAGAAAGCGTTTGAGGAGAAAGACTTAAAACATCTTTTTTTAGATTCTTGATTTTAATCTGGTGAGAAATTTTATTGCTTTTTTAATGGGTTTCTTATTGAATTATAAGAAAATCGTGAACTTTAGTTCTTATGTAACAACCCCTCTTTTGATGACCTAATTTTAGTGTTTAATAATGGTATCTGTAGAATTCTTGGGTTGTGAGTTCAAATATTGATGTTAATTGGAATGGTATCTTTTTGTTTTGGTCATTGGAGGTTGGTTGTAGACTTGTAGGAGTAATTCAATGTGGATCTTAAATATTTGTAGCCGAATTATACTTATTGATCATTTGATCTATTGGTATTAAGTATGAAATGGAAAGTTTCTTACTACATAGATTTTGAGCAAGTATATGGTTTGAATATCTGTGGCTTATTGATTTCTTACTTGCCTACTTTGGTTCACATAGAAATATACTTGTTTGACCTTAGTTCCCAAAAAATTTAGGTTGCAGGATCCAAATTTAGTGTTCATTGCTTGATTTTGGAGGGCTTGATGTTTAGCTTGGCGTTTCTCTGTTAGTATATGACTATATGTTTTTGGATATTTCAGGAGTTATTTGATATGAATTGAAACATTATTTTACGTGATGAGCCCTCGTATAGTTGTATCTACTTGCAGCCTATTGATCTTAGGAATCTTGTTCAAGAAAGAAAATAAACATTTTCCTTGTTTGTTGCAAAAGATGTTTGGATGGAAGTTCCTATTTATATAGATTATAGTAGCTAGATCATGTTGTTTGAGATGGCTTTAGAAGTATATGTTCTGCATCTTTATGAGTAATGACCAAAGATGATATAGTATTATAGTTCAGCTTTTGGGCAATGGGTTATCAATGAATGATACAAAAAAATTCACATGGGTTATAGTTTATAAGAGACAAGGATTATAGTTTGATTCTTTATTTGTCTTGGCTTATGGCTTACGGTTTTGGTTTTAGTGTTTTGGTAGAGCTTGAGCTATACTTCACATATGTCAAACTATGCATGCTGAAATAGTAATCTGGATGTTTTCATCCTCAACATTTGATATGCAGTCGTTAGGTTTAGATGTACTAAACTCGTTTTATAACCGAATGAAACTAGTCTTTGATATCAGGTTAATCATTTTGTATATTACCATATCGATGTCCAACATTTTTATTTAGCTCGTGTTGGAATTCTGATTTGGTTCTGCCCAAATAAATTGATCAAATGGAACCATTATTGTTTATGGTGTTTTATAGTTCTTATTTATTTATGGTGTGAATTAGAATTTGATTTCTTATGTGAGAGTTGTTTGAATTGGTAAAACAACCTTACAATAGCCCGTAATTCTCTCCCTAATTTATATCCACACCTCACACCTATCTTTCATTCTTTCTTTTAATCTCACTATAAAAAACTTTCAATCAACTTCGTCGCTTGCGATATTTGAATAAGCATCATTTCTCTACCTTTTAACTTAGAGAACGTTATGCATTTTTTGACCCTTGAAATAAAGCTTCCATTTCTTAAATAAAATTTACATATTGTGCAATAATGGCACGCCAATTAGTCATTCTCGCTCTCATTTTTGTATCCATTGTGGGCCTCATTAACGCTGCCGAAACACCAGCTAACTCCCCTAAACCGGCACCTCCAAAGGGTGGTGGGGGCAAGGCCTCAGCACCATCTCCAGTGGGCCCAGAAGGTACAACTCCATCTTCCTCACCTACCTCTGCTCCAACCCCTTCAGCTGATGATGGATCATCGTCACCTGGCCCATCTGCGGAGGGGTCAAATGCTAGCCCACCGGAACCAGAATCTTCCGAGTCTCCAGAATCTGCCGAGTCACCAGAATCTGAAGCTGATGCTCCTGGTTCTGAAGAATTGGAAGCCGAATTCGATGCTGCGTCTATCTTGAAGGACTCTCTCGCTGGTGTTGCTGCTATTGCAGGTTTCTTCCTCTTCTAGATTACGATAGAGATAGAGAGTACATATTAGTAAATATAGGGGGCCTTTATACGTTATTCTTTTAAGCGAAAACCAAATTTGGTTAGGTCTTTTAGTCCGTTTCATTATTATTTTTTAATTCGTGTATTACAAGATTTTGATCTTGGTTTAATAGAACCTAATTCTGTAATGCCATGTGTGATATGGCCCAAGAAATATGAATACAGATACAGTGACAAATGATGTAATAGCTTCATTAAGTTCTTGTACCTGATTTTTTTTATTTTTTTTTAACAGTGGTTAAAATATATGTGATGATGGACCGTAACAACATTATAACGGAACAAATGATAAAAAGAAACATCTACCTTGAACAAAAAGTGGTTCAAAAAACAATCAATGTTACTGGTAATAATAATGTGAGTAGATATGAAATTTATATAACAAAATTAAAATATTATTTAATTGATGATCAAATACAGGAAGTATACGTGTATTTGCTAAGACAAATATAGAATATTGTTTTATACATACAAAGATAAAAACAAAAACAAAAAACAAAGTGTTGGATTTTTATGTAGTGAATCTAAACCAATAATGTACCATATTTTTATGGATGTAGAATATTATTTTAAAGCGCTATATTATTTGTGTTTATATGTTTGGTTTTTCTCCAGATTTCATAAATAATACTTTAATGATTTTGTGAATTATATACTTAAGTTATTATATTACTATATTTTTTATTGTTTTTCAGGACGGAAAGTGGTAGAAAATTGAAGCGATAATTTCTTCTATCCAGAGAATAAAAGCAAAGAAGAGCATGGACTGTACTTTTCATGTACCTTAATTATTAATGTTGAAATCTCATGGCCTCATGGGCCCACCCCATGATTGACGGCTCAAATAGGTCCACTCCACCATTTCTTTATGATTAAAATTAGAAGCAAAAACACACACACACATATATATTTTTTATATATATATATATATATATATATATATACACTTTTAGGTCTACAATATTACAAATGTATTATTTGATTATTTTTCATGTTTGGAATTTTTAAAAGTACAGAGACAAGAAAACAGAGAAATTCAAAGCCAAAAATGAAGCATGATTGGTGGAAATTAAAGATAGATTCATTTGGTCAACTCTTTTGCACTTAATTTCTTGATCCATATGAAAAACTCATCTTGATTCATTTGCAACCAAGCACATAGGTTGACTTTAAAGTCAACTTAAGTATAAAAAAACATAGAGCAACAAAGAAACTCAAAATGCAAATGCTTAATATATTAAGCTATGATATTTAATCAGCAACGAGACCCTTTTCGGCAACTGAGTGCACCCGCGGTCCTAGTGATACTCCCCACAAGTGACGATGGTCTACCACTTAAACTCGAAGCTCTTGCATAAGATGAAGCCGCAACATTACCCGACTCCACGAAATATGCACCATTCAACATCAAGTCTCCTGATGATCTCCAGTTCCAGTTCTTCCATTCACTTTCCCCAGCATTCTCATGCTTTGTCACCTAAATATGCATCAATCGATCACTCATACATAAATCTAGTTTACAAACTTATTAAGCTAACATACTTTATTCTTGTATATAGATGTTGGATTGGGGAGGATTCACAAGAAAGTAGGGTTCTTTTAGAGAAATACGAAAACAACCAATTTTACACATAGTATTCATGAATGAATATCGAACAAAAGTCTGTATTCAATGAAATATTTCATCAATGTGATGAAAACGACTAAACTAACATAAATGAATCACTTGGTGAATCCTTTCCCATGTTGCATTTATATATAATTATATATGTATATGTATATATATGCATGCATACCGCTTTGTCAAATCTTGTATTGGGTGCCAAAAATCTATTCCCTTGGCTATAGATGGTAGGGGATGCACTACCTCCAATTGCATACATCTCCCAATGTGTATAGTCATTATTCACCACATGGAAATACCCATGTCTACATCTGCAAGATTACACATTATAAAGTCAAAAACTTGACCAAAATCATATAAACAAACAAACATATATATATATATATATATATATATATATATATATATATATATCATATGGTTGATATATATTTATATAATATAAAATACCATAAGTAATGTAATATATGGATAAAATTGTACCTTGGCATTCTTTGAACAAGACCTTCACCAAAATGGTTGAAAGCAATGGTAACTTGCATATCTTTATCTTGTGTATAACTATCACTATGTCCCAATAACATGACTTTATCGTGATGAGTCATGTAATTGTTAGAAATAGTAATAGCTGTGGATCCATGAATAGCATCAATTAGCCCATCATGACAATTGGACAATGAACAGTGATCAACCCAAATATGTTTACTAGCAAATATAGAAATCCCATCACCATCAGATTGTGTCCACCATCCTGAATGATGTGGTGAGTTTCTAATATTTGCATTACCAGCCTGCTTACAATCATGTATATGAACACCATGGATGATAATATTTGTAGCATAATGTATAGTAATGCATGGACCATTACCAATATGAACATTCACACCTCTTCCATCGATTGTTTTAAATGAATTCATAACAAGTTCATTTTTGAGTTGAATAACCATGTCACGTTTAAAAATGATCCATAGCGGTTCGTCTTGAATAACTGCATGTCTAAGTGTACCAGGAATCGGGTTCACTGGATCATCGTTTCCGGGATCCGTGACCACATATAGACGGCCATTTCTGCCACCTATAGCATTCTTCCCGAACCCGATCGCACAGTCTGCTAGGCGTTGACGATTCTTTTCCCAGTTAGAATCACAACGCCAGCAGTCGTCAATCGGGTTCCCCGTCCCACAAGAGAGATAGCCCAAGTTTCTCCTTGAAGCATTGATGTGATGGTTGACTTCATTGACTACTAAATGTGGGGTTTGTTTGGTTGATAATGAAGAAAAAACACATGTAAGTGAAGAAAGCAAGAGGACTATTGGGAAAAATGTGGTAGCCATTTGTGAAGAATGGATGAAAGGGTGAGAATAATGAGTTAGGGTTAATGGGTGTTTTTATAGTAATTATTTTGCGTGATAAAAGGCGTAATTAATTTGGAAATGGAGATCCACGTGTAATTTGAGGCAAAATGGTGGTTAAAATTTTCTTGGAGTTCCCATTATCGAGGTTGGTTTTTTCGGTTATAAGGTTTGATTGTTTTTAACTGTACCCCTGATTTAAGCGAATATATTTTTTTATGTATAGACAAAAAGTTTGACCGCCTGCAATGCAAGGCTTAATTTAAGGAAATAAGATAACTAGATAATATTAAACCGAAGCTAAATCTAATTAATTAATAGAGATGAATAGATAAGTGTATTAGAATATTTTTACGTATGATAATGATAATATTTACATTACGGTCTATTCATCTAATTAAGAGAAAATTACATTCTCCACGATGCGGACATGCATGTGGTATGTCACATATTTCATTAAAAGTCTTTGAGTCGAGTTTTTTTCGGATTTAGTCCATTGACCTAAATTTTCATTTCGTTTTCAGTTAACTCATCCCTCGCTAAATGACTAAATACTTTTAAAAATTTAAGACGTTTTAACTCTTTTCGGGACTGAGAGAAATCCGGATTAAGGGATTGAAGCCACAAAAAACTCGACGTATAAACGGAGAGTGAAATAAATGTGTTTTCGGGATGTGGGATGTAATTTACTCTCCAGTTAATGTTTATGCTCTAAAGATCTAATCATATGTACTTTTACTTAATCTTATCTTATAAGTTAAAAGTATAATGAACAACTAATATAATGGAGATGAATTAGCTACAACTATAGGTAAGCCAATATATTTGTGGTGAAAGTAAGATGGTGGTGTATGACTATCATTAGGCCCGCTCCGATCCTTTTACTGCTACCAACAAAAACTACTTTTATTTTTAATTTGTCGGTTCTTTAATAAAGTTAATAGGCATAACATGAAGACTATATCTATATGAATATGAATATACAATATATATGATATAATATGATGGGATTCTTTTATCATGCGATTAAGGTTCCATATCATATCATATCATATCATTTTCACTTTGAAGTTACACTGGACAAATATACAAACATACAACCATAAAACACGGTAGAGGACACATGTATCAATGAGTGTATAGCCTACCAAAATTTACGTTGATTGCTATTATGCCCAAATATCATATATAACTAGCGTCTACCCACACAATGTGGCAGCAGAATGGCAATACCAATAAGAGATGTCGATAGTGATGGTGATTTTACCTTTTGGGTTGTTTCTGAAAATACAAATGTTAGTTATGGATCATATTACATGTACGTTCATTCTAATATATTTAAATCGGATAACCCTTTTTGAATATTATTGATTTATTTCAAATTTAGCTATGGGTAATGTTTTCCTTATTGTTGTAGGTGAGGATAGTTGTGTCTTTTCGTATAAAGCAACAAATACTAGAAATGAAAGGTTGACTACTTGACCGAGTTACTCGTGGTAATTAAGCTACCCGAGTTGTATATTTACGGGCGTAACCCAATTGCAGGCCCCTGAAACTTTATACTTGTTGGCCCAACACTCGCAAACTAATATTGGGCTCATAGTAAGAAAAAGTAATACTCCACCACTCATCATATATATAATTAAAAACTTGTTACGGTATATACAAATTTTATCTCATAAAATAACGAAGTAACTCAAATCTACTAAAAAATGACTTTGAAATTGAAGGATGACGTTTAGAGGAGAAAATATATTGGGTGGAAGTGAGGAGAATATTTTAACTATTAAAAATGCGTCATGTGTCACATAATCAATTTTCATTTTTACCTCTTATAATTTCTTAATATTATTAACCATTCCCTCATACCTTCTTCCTCCCCACCCCACCACCACTCATCACCAGCTGACGCTGCCGCCACTAGTCACTATCGGTTGTTGGGAAAAAAAATAATTTTTCTTTTAAAATTAAAAATTTTGAATTTTTTTCAATAATTTTTTTAATTCTTTTTACACATTATCATTTTGTTAAAATTATACTGCTTTTATTATTTTTACTATATTTTGTACATATATATATATATATATATAGTAAATATTGTTTGCTTTTGATTACATTTTGTGTTATACACATTATCCTTTTTCTACTGCATTATAATGTTTTTAATCCATTTTATATATATAACTCGATCTAATATATTTCTTATTTTTTACTGCATTTTGTGTTACACATAATCTATTTTGTACTGCATTACGATGTTTTTACTACATTTTATATATACAACTTGATGTAATTTTTATTGCATTTTATGTTATATATAATCTATTTTGTCCTGCATTTTGTTAAAACTATATTGCATTTTATTTTTTACTGCATTTTATATTATACATACATATTTGTACTGCATTTTGTATAATAGTATACTACATATTGTTATTTTTGCTACATTTTGCATATGTTTTATTTATGACATATTATCCTCTTTTACTGCATTTTATATCATACATATTATCCATATGCACTGCATTTTGCTAACGTCGTGTATACAAGTTGTAGTTAAAAATAATAATGTATAAATGTAGTGAAAAAAACTTATAGTTTTATTCAAAATGCAGTAAAAATATACTATATATAATGCAAAGTTTATGAAAAATATTTGAATTTTTCTTTTTGAAAAAATAATTTCTGAAACAAAAATTTAGGTGGCCAGAATCTGCCAGTAGCAGGTGGGGGTGGTAGGGTGGTGGTAGGTAGGGTTGGGGAAAAAAGAAGGTATGAGAAGGAAGAAAAGAAAGTGGAGGGACTAAAATATAAAATTAAAATAGTGGAAGGGTGTGGGGTGATTTTTTTTTTAACTCTAACCTCTATTTTTAAAATTAATTACAAAAATGACATCCCTTATATGATGATCCAATGATCACAATTAAATCTTCCATTTCTTCTTTTCAAATTCCTCATTCTCCTATAATCTTCCATCAAAATGGAGTTCGAAAACATCTATATCAAAAATAGTGTAAAAAATTGGAAATGATTACTAGGTTAATGGTAGGCAAAAACCCTTAATTTATGTTTCTCTTAATTCATAGGTTATGTGTAATATTGTGTATCTTAGACGATCTACGTCTTACTAAACTTTTTAACATTTTTGTTCCTTTAAATCTTTCATTGTCATTGACAAAATTTAGAGCGGCTCGATAAACCTTTGTAGTGTCACGAAATAATCCAAGCATTTGGCAAGGCAAACATTCGATCCGAAACACTTTCGCATTTTACATCCTTTCTTAAGTAATTAAGTAACGTAGTTGCTTTAAAAAGGAAAAAACAGCTATGATTGTTGGTTGATCATGTGTCTAACTTCCACTCTTATATGTTTTGTATCATTTGTCCAATAATCCATTCTCATAATTAAAAATTATATTCCGTTTAATTATGTGACCCCAGTAGATGAAAATATCAAGTCGACATGAAAACCAATTGTACCTAACATTTTCTCCAAGAAAATTGTGAAGTGTTTTCATAGCCCCCCACACTCAAAAGTGGGATACAAAAATGGTGTTTTTGCTTCTAAATTGAGGTTGTAGCAGTACAAAAGGACCTCATTATTCTTCACTATAAAATTTTGCTTTAGATGGAAGTCTTGTTTTTTCTTTCTTTCTATAATTGAGCATATGGATGTAGTTAAAAATAGTATATCTTTTTTCATATATCTACTTTTTGAATTCAAAAACAAAAGCTATAAAATATTGACCATCCTAATTATTATTTTTTTCTCATTTCTATCGTATATCTCACTATTTTTTTTCAAAAAAAAAAATTGTCTACTTATAACAAGTAGATATTAAAATCATTTTTCCTTTTTGGTTTTCCTAAAAAAATGAAGTGTGTCTAACTAATACTCCGTATATAAAATCAACGAAAATTTCAAAAATGCGTTCAAATTTAAATGATATAATTTCTTTTCCGAGAAATAATAAAGAAAACTTAGAAAAATATAAAAAAATAGTTTTCAACTTTTTAGTTATTAAAAGTAAAGGTCTTGGGAAATTTTTTTAGAAAACTCTAATATGAACATGTTTTCTATATTCTTAATCTAACTGAAGAAGTTCTCTGAAAAGGTGGAGTAGTTTTTTATAATTAAACACATCGGAAACTTATCAATTTACCCTCATTTGTTACAATCAATCGTTTTTTAAATAATAGTTTCAAGTCAAACTTATCTTAAATATAAGGATAAAAGTGATATTCATATAATCTATCTTAAATTCAATAGAACCAAATAAATGACTACTTGAATCGAGATTTTGCCGGTCACACTTAACTTAGATATAAGAACAAAACTCACATTCATTTAATGTATCTTAAATTCTATAGAATTTATTAGATGACAATAAAAAATGAGACGGAAAGAGTAATCATCAAGAACAAAATAAACTACTAATGTCTACTTATGATGTTTTATATTTTGGTCGTACTTATTAGATACTACTCGTATTTTGTAGTTTTTTGATATTCTCAAATTCTTTTTTCCCCCTTGTCAAAAATAAAATAAAATAGATAAATTTTAAAATTTATATAGAGTTGCAAATGAATATAGCTGAATTTGAAGTTTCATTATAGATCTCGACTCATTAGCGACCCTCGTGTACAGAAGTGTGGGCCTTGTTTGGAGCCTTATATGAAGCATGCGTAAGGAACTTTTAGTAGTTACTACCAAGTTCAGCTTCGGACTACTCAAAAGTAGTAGATATATTCATTTTCAAGACTCCTCATTTCTTTCCAAGATCTTTAATTTGGCCTATGGCTGCACGCTTGCATTTTATATTATACTATAGCTCATGGATACGTTTACGTTGTTGCATATTGACGATGAGTAATGATAACAGACCTATTTGTATAGACTTAAAAGTTGGCTAATTTTCTGATCAATTTTTCAAGTCAACCAATCAAATCTTTATGTCTGTATTTAGTTTTACAAATTTAGAACTATCAATCATTTTCCAATCCGTATACCACATTAAAAACCAAAACTTTTATGTCTTAAAATGAGCTAATGAGTTAGTTATAACTCTAAAACCAGTTGATTTTCGAAAATAGAACCTCATACGATATGTGAAACATGTTGTTATGCTATATCAGTCGTAACAGATGATTTCACAGCTACAGTATTATCTCAGATGTGATGCTAGTGTGACGGAGAATGCCAGAGGTCCTAAATTTTATTAATAATTAATTAATTTATTTATTTATGGTGACATTTTTTGAAAGGACGGAAGTGAACGAGCATAAAGGCATTATAGATGTATTTCCTTAACAAAAAGCAATTGACAATGATCCAACATCTTGACTTTGACATGCATGCTTTAGGTTTTGGTAATCTTAATTTATCCTCTTGTTATATTTGTTATCAACATACAAGTGTTGATATAAGCTATGAAGCCGTATATAGGTAATTATCAAAACGATATTCATAATTTTTGTCCCCGGAATTTAAAGTGATTTAGAGACGGTGGATTTTCCTTGTTCGTAACAACACAAATGCTCATATAAGGCTTATATTCGTAATAAGCTATGATTGACATATATATAAAAAGGTATTTATAATACAACACACTTCTAATTGATCTAAATATATGTTGGAAATCAAATACAACGAAAATAAACAGCATCCATCAACATAACATCAAAATCACACTTTTAAGATTATAAAAACAAATTAAGTAAAGCGTTTCTTAATTCATCGATCAGTTAGTGTGTTAGTTATACACTAATTGCATGATTAGTAGAAGGTCCATTGTCATTAGTTGTAGGTAATGATCCATGGAGTTTCTTTCTCTCTTTGATGGCTGGATCTTCCAACAAAACAACTTTATCTTTGTCTCTAACTCCAACCATGTGTAAGTGTTCAACGTCCTCCCTCTCTTTGCCCTTAAACAATACTCGTTGCTCTTTTGGCTCCATCCCGGTCACCATTGATAAAACCATCTTCATTTCACCTATTTTACAAGTGATCAGATTACAAAGGTATTAAAAAATGGAAAAGAATGCATGAATGTATGAATATGTAGCATAGTACTTGAAGGGTATTTTTGTTTGTCGAAAAAGATTGTTTCCTTAAACCCTTGATTCTACTATCATAGTATGTACGCACTATATATATTCAAGAATCAAGAGTGTAAAGAGATCAAAAAATATGGTCAAACATAAGAATATACATGTGTAATATGAAAAGGGTGCTAGCTCACATTTGCCATAAAAAGAAAATAAGAAAAAGACCCTTTAATTTCTTTGAAAATCTGATTAGATATATGGTATCATGATGTTATGTACACTTCAAGATTGCCAAAAAGAAACATGATAAATACTCTTGAATGTTTTGACTAAATATGATATAATGTAAGGCTAGGATGAGATGTTATCTCCGGTAACCGAGATACCAAATGTTGAAGTTGCTTGGATGGAAATTTCATGCCATTGTGAACCGGTTGCGACTCTAACCATAATGAATCCTTCTTTTTCAACATTTTGGCTTTCAATGTCTCTCTTTTGGACAAGCATCCCACCGGGCCTTAATTCCCATTTAATATCTTGGACCATGGTTGCACCACATTCCTTGTTATCGTTGTTGCTACGACTACTTCCACCACCACCGCGTAACTTGGAGAGGCTCCTATGAAGTCTCTTTGATCTCAATTTCATCATCTTTTGTATCTTTTTTGTTAACCGTCTTTCTTTCCAATAGAGAGACAGAGGAATAGAGTTGGAGGTGTCAATGTAGTACCCAATATAATGAGTTTGGGCTTGGAGCCTTATAGAGGGCAACAAAAGAAAAAATAATTTCAAAAGAGTAATGATACATAACAATTAAATATCAATTCCATGATTAACAACATATTCAACTACTCTATTTGTAGTAATATCAACATAAGTGTTTAATTGGTGCACACATGTAGTAAAATATCTACTTTAAGTGTTTAAATGATACTCAAAAACCTCATAATCTATATATACACGAAATGCAAGGAGTCCAGATCTAATTCTCCGTATAAGAAATACAAGAACCGTGCAAGACAGAGATATTTAATGCTACGTAGTATATGTTTACTTAATTTGTATCATAATTGGAGTAAGGATGAAATGAGTACATCAATTTTGAGTGAGAATGAGGAAACCAACAAATTTATGTCATGTGTCACTTTATTTTCTCTCCTCCACATTTTTAAAAATTAAATATCTCACAAACGGTAAGTCGAAAAATCATGAAAATTGCACCATAAAATTCAGCATTTTCTCCTCTTCGATTTGCCGTCCCTCAAGGCATACTTTTGACAACTTTTTTTTTCTTCATTTTTTGGTGGGTTTTACAAATTAGTAACACATGTGTTAGTGATTGTTTGTACATTTAATTTGTGGTTAAAATTAGGGTTTAGGGTTAGGGTTAGGGTTTAGTAGGGTTTAGGGTTTAGGGGTTTAGTAAGGTTTAGGGTTTAGTAGGGTTTAAGGTTTAGGGTTTAGTATGATTTAGGGTTTAGAGTTTCGTAAAGCGTTTAGGGTTTAGGGGTTAGGGTTTGGGGTTTGGGGTTTAGGGTTTGAGGTTTGGGGTTTCAGGAAGAGAGAGATCGATGTTTGTGAGATGAACATAGAGAAATAAGAGGGTGAAACGGTTTGTGTGAGATAGGGATGATTATGGTACGGTTTGACCGGTTTTTACTCAAAATCTGGGTCAAACCTGTATTAACGGTTTGACATTTTTTAAACCAAACCGATCAAATAATTGTGTCAAACCAAACTAATTAAACGGTTTGGTTTGGTTGGTTTTACGGTTTAAACCATTTAAGTCACATTATTAAGCTCTATGTAAATGGTACTTAATTGTGTTGGGTTTTCTATTCCCTAACTAGATTATCATATACGCAGCGGAATAACAAAACTTTAAATAATCTAAGGTAATTAGGAAACTAAAACCTTAAGGGATCTTTTAACTTTAACAACATAGTACAATGAATAAATTAGACAAAGAGAATATAAGGAAAACACTAACCTTAGAGAAAATCTATTTCTCGCGAGCAGACCAACAAGCAGAGCTTCGTTACTTGGAGGCAAGTACCCAAAGTAGAATACCTCTAATGCTTCACACTCAAAAACCCAAGAGAAAGTCGAATTTCGAAATTCTCAGAAGATTCGTATCTGAATCGTATGTTATGAAGGTATAGGATGCCCCTATTTATAGTTGTGGAAGAAACCCTGAGGTTTGCTGAATTCGACTCCCAACCGGCGGTTGGAGCTGTTTGACTTGGACTCCAAGTCTGCGAATTCCACTGCCTCAGAAACCCTAACCTCACCCCGGCGGTTGGACCTTCCAACCGACGGTTGAGTCAGTTTTTGAAATCTTCCGCCAGATTTAATTACTTTTAATTTCTAATTAATAAACTATTTATTAATTAATTAAACAATTAAATATAGTATTAATACTATTAATATTATCCTTCATCTTTCTCTTGACTGTTTATTGAGGGCAACCCAAAAATGACTTTACCATTAATTATAGTCTCACCAATTAGTTATGATATTGGACACTATTCCAACAAATTGTAGTTAAGTAATTAACAATTAAAACAAACATTTGAAATTAAATGTTACTGTATGTGCATACAATACCTTGACACAAACCAACAGACTACGAAGTTCATACGAGAAAAGGACTAGTAGTAAACCAACAAGACATAATACCTAAAAGACCAATGTGCTATTACAAGTCTAGCAACACCAAAAACCATACCACAAAGTGCATAAGGAGTACTATATTTCTGTAATTAATTCATGATATAAATCATAAAATGTATATATTCTATTTATATAATATAATATACACATATATAAAAAAGTATGTTATATATATATATATATATATACACACACACACACACGCACAAACGGTCCGGTTTGATTTAAACGGTTGGTTTAGCCCCTCAAACCGCAAACCAAATCATATAAACGGTTGACGCTAAAGAAAAACCGTTAGCCTATTTTTTAATATTCGAACCACCCAAACCAACCAAATCACTCCGGTTTGACCGGTTTAGTCGGTTTCGACCAAACCGTGATCATCCCTAGTGTGAGATAGAGTCAGACTAAGCAAATTTTGTTTTCCAATTTTGCCCTTTTCATCAACTTTATTAATTAAAATCTCTAAAATTACGTGAACCATTGATCTAATAATTTGAAGGCTCAGATTTGTTCTTATTCATTCTTATTTTATTAGGGGTCTTTTGTTTTTCTGAATACTAAAAGCTAAATCTGAAAACCAGTTCTGAATAATAAGAGTCAGCAGCTGAAATCTGAATACATAATATTAAAATTGTTTGATAAATATGAAGTGCAAACATCTGAATACACATGTTTAACCATTGTTTGGCGTGACACAAATTAGATGAATACGACATTGAGTTACAAACGACTCCACGTAAGAAAAAAGAAAATTACAAGAGGTTCTCGAGACAATGTTTTAGAAACCAATAATAACTTCAACGAATATATTGTCATGAATAAAAAGAAGACTAAAATACATAAATCAAAAAGGAAAAAAAATTTATTTTAACACATAAACTAAACATATGATATCCATTTATGTGAGACACTAATGTATAGATAGTTAGGGAATTTGTTTTTCTCAATTAGAATTTTTAAGCAATTGTAAATAGCTTATTGAATAAGGGGTTTTTCAGCTAAGTTAATACTTAATTGGAAAAAACTATCAAAACATCTTAATGGTCTTTAGCTTAATGAATAATACAAATACCACTTTTTAAGACATAATAAGCCTAAACAAAAGAGCCCTTAGTGTTCTTATCTGATTCAAACTATATATATATACTTAATAAAAAATTGAGTTAATTGCATGGTTCGTCCTCGTGTTTTACCCACAATCCCACCGCAAGTTCTATATTTTATTTTTTGCACCGACAGTCTAAATATACAAAAGTTGTTACGCATTTGATCCCCTGTTCAACTAAATATATAGTCTTCGCGGTTCTACACAACATATGAGTTAAGTTGTAAGGTTATCTTCTTCTTTTTCAATTATATTTTCCTATAAAATTATATAAAAGCATACGTTTTATTTATTTATTCTGGCAAGGAAATTATTTAAAATAACGATTTCTGGCGAACTTCTGGTCACAAGTTGATAAATTTGCCTATTGTCCAATTGAGAGGCTGTGAAATTGCCAGCACACACTCCAAAAAAAAAAAAAAAAAACTACACCCCCAACAATCTCCTATCATATTTTAAGTTTAACAATACTTGAATACAAAATCACCATTTTTATCCTCTGCTTAATCTTTCAGGTACATACCCTTATCCATATTTGATCTTTAGATTTAGCTTTATTACTTTAATTCATATCATCTCTGTTCAAACCATGCTTTCTATCTCAACTCCCAATTTCTCAGCTTTAAATTTGTAAAAAACAATGCAAGCTCTGAGTGTATGTCCATCAAAGACTGACTCTTTGTTAAATCTTGAATCCACCCCTCACTCTGTGAGAAGAAAAAGTAGTAATACTAAGTTGTTTAGGGGCTTTAGATATGGGTTTGTATGTAAGTGCAATAAAGTTAATCTATTTGTGTTTTGGAACCCAAATAAGCATTCAATTGCTTCATCTGTTATCCCTTTAGCTTTAGCATTTGAGGAACAAGTAGTAAATGAATTGGTAAAAGAGGGTGATAGTAAGGTTCTAGATGATTTTAATCCTGATAGAGTCAAAAAGGACAATAATTTACCACTTGAATCTAGTAAAAATGATGGTGACAGTAAGAAGAAAAGGGTTGATACTCGAGTGTTAGCGAGGAGCTTACGAGATGCTAAAACCTCAAATGATGTAGAAATCGTGCTTGGGGAGAATAGTGATCTTCCCCTTCAAGTTTACAGTACGATAATTCGAGGATTTGGCAAAGAGAAAAGGGCGAATGCAGCTATTGCTCTTGTTGAATGGCTAAAGTTAAAGAAGCCCGGCCCGAACCTCTTTATTTACAATAGTCTTTTGGGTGCAATGAAACAAGCAGAAGAATTTGATCATGTAGAAAAAATCTTACATGATATGACAATTGAGGGTATAATTCCTAATGTTGTAACTTGCAATACATTAATGGGAATTTACTTAATTCAAGGGCTCGAATCCAAAGCTATCGATCTTTTTTATGAGATAGAAACAAAGGGTTTATCGCCATCTCCGGCTTCATATTCTACAGCATTGTTGGCTTACAGAAGAATGGAAGACGGTTTTGGAGCCCTTGATTTTTATGTTGATTTTAGAAAGAAGTACGAAAATGGTGAGATTGGGAAGAATGATAAGAATGAAGATTGGGAAACTGAGGGTAAGAAGTTAGAAGATTTTGTGGTTCGAATTTGTTATCAGGTTATGAGAAGGTGGTTGGTAAGCAGTGAGGATTCGAGCCACAAAGTGTTGAGACTGTTAACTTGTATGGATCAGGCTGGTCTTCAAACGGGCCGGTCTGAACATGAACGGCTCATATGGGCTTGCACACGTGATGATCATTACACAGTTGCGAAAGAATTGTATAACAGGATACGAGAACACGATTCAGAAATTAGCTTATCTGTTTGCAACCACGTGATTTGGTTACTTGGTAAAGCGAAGAAATGGTGGGCTGCTCTTGAAATATACGAAGATTTGTTAGATAAAGGACCAAAACCAAACAACATGTCGTATGAACTCATAGTATCTCATTTCAATTTCTTGCTAACTGCTGCTAGAAAAAAAGGGATTTGGAAATGGGGGATTCGGTTACTGAATAAAATGCAAGAGAAGGGGTTGAAACCGGGGAGTAAAGAGTGGAATTCGGTTCTCATTGCTTGTTCTAAAGCTTCCGAGCCTTCGGCTGCAATTCAAATATTTACAAGAATGATTGAAAACGGTGAAAAACCGACAATTATATCTTACGGGGCGCTTTTAAGTGCTCTCGAGAAGGGAAAGTTGTATGGTGAAGCATTAAGGGTTTGGAAACATATGATCAAGATGGGGGTCGCGCCGAACTCTTATGCTTACACAATCATGGCGTCGGTCTATGCTGCACAAGGGAAGTTTAATATCGTCGAGTCAATAATTCGTGAAATGCCTGTTTCCGGGGTTGAGCTAAATGTGGTCATTTTCAATGCTATTATCAGCGCGTGTGCTCGAAATGATATAAGTGGTTCAGCGTACGAGTGGTTTCAGCGTATGGAGGTTGAGAAAATCGAGCCTAATGAGGTTTCATATGAAATGTTGATCGAGGCACTTGTAAAAGATGGTAAACCGAAATTGGCTTATGATATGTATTTGCAAGCTCGGGTCAACGGGCTGACCCTAGCGACCAAAGCTTATGATACCATGGTCGAGGCCACACTCGACGGTGACGTGACTGTCGATTTGAGCTTGTTGGGGCCTCGGCCCTCACAAGGGCCGCAACCGTTGCAGGAAAGTAAGAAAAGGGTGGGGATTGAAAATGATATAGATTTGGGTGATGTTGCTAAGAGTACTCCATTTGACATAGATCAATAGTACATGGACATGATAAAAGACTAAGAATACATTCATAGAAAGAATTCATTCATTTGGATTTTATTTGGATCTTTTTTGACTGTTTATTTATTGTACAAGTAAAAAAAGTTTGATCATCAACGACAACTAATTTTTAATAGATACATGTTTATATTCAAGATTGCTTGTACTAAAAGAATCTATAAGATGGCGTCTAAGTCTGTTCTCATATCTCAATTGGCTAATCATCAATGTGCACTAATTCAAACACCTATTATTATTAAATTGAATTCTAGCAATTTAGTAAACCTCTTATTTTTGGCAAATATCTAACTAAAATTATGACTTACGATATAAATGGATAAGATACCTAAAAGATTAAACTTTGTAGGTATACCAAAGTTTTATAAAAAATTTGGATGTCGTTTATGGTTTTCTTGAAAACCTTCATACATTCATTAGATATTGTATACTAATAATTGTAACAAAATTTGTTTCTCCTTTGAAATTATTTTGACCCTTAAATTTTGATAAAGATGCAAACAAAAGCCCTAAAGAGCTTCCTAGCAAAACTCAACTTTATATATCTAAAAAAGTTTCGATAAACATCACCTTTTACTCTCTTAGGGTAATCGATAAACATTCCATTTATAACATTAATAAAAATTGAATATTTCTAAATTATAATTAATAATAATATTAATCAATGAAATATAAATGGAGGTTGATGTTATAATAATAACTATATGAATAATTATGTTTAGTTAATGTTTAATTATGTTTAATTACTTTGAATGTTAAAATATACAAATACAAAATAAAAATTAATTTGGGCTCAACCTTGCTGCAAGTAACACGATTTCCCCATAAAATAAACTACAAGATGAATCGGTAAATCGGTAAATCAAAAGTCTTGCAGTGATTCTACAATTGTCTTTTAAAAGAATAGATTACAAAGAATATTCGATGTCGGTTAATAAACTTAAACTATTAATATTAAAATTAAATTAAATTTAGACACCCGACGGTTACTCAACTGCCCATTGTGTAATACCCCCTGTCACTGACAAATCGCTTTTGAAAAATCTCGCAGTGATTCTACAATTGTCTTTTAAAAAAATAGACTACAAAGAATATTCGATGTGGGTTAATAAACTTAAACTATTAATATTAAAATTAAATTAAATTTAGACACCCGACGGTTACTCAACTGCCCATTGTGTAATACCCCCTGTCACTGACAAATCGCTTTTGCACTGTTTAAAGTTCGAAACTTTACCAATTTAAAGACCACTTGATGCATCAACTTATTGTTAATCTCCCATAGCAAAAAACCCCAATATGCTTCACGATTCGGGTCGGGTTTTGATGGGTTTTATTAAGATCCAAAGTCTGTGAAGAACGTACTAGAAAGTGATCATGGAACCTCCAAGAGGGTTCTTATTATATTTATGGAACTTCATATGTTTCTTGCCTTACTTCATTGGTCTACTTGTTGTTGGTTTTCTTAAAGGTTTTATTTTTTATTATTTTATATATAATGCTTTCTGCTAAAAATTGAAACTTTTTAATTTTTACTGTAATGGGTTTTGTTTGAAATCAGGCACCATTGTTGCTCCGATAGTTTGTGTTGTTATGACAATTGGGAATTCTGTGATTGTTTTGGGGTTGTGGCCTGCACATGCTGTATGGGCTTATTTTTGCATTTTAAGGTGCTTTATTCGGTTTAGTTTTTGTATTTGAACAATGATTATTTACCATTTGTTTATATGTAAATACGGAAAATGTAATGAATTTGTGTTTATTATTTGGTGTCATATGGCAGTGCTAAAAGATTGGGGCCAGTGATGAAAATGGTGCTGTGTATCTTGATTGTACCACCTTTGGCCTTATGGCCTGTTTTTGTTGTTGTGGGTAGCATTGTTGGTGGCATAGCTTACGGCTTTCTTGGACCGGTTTTCGGCACTTTTAAAGCTGTTGGTGAAGGAAAGCCCGATAAGTTTCGCCATTGTATTACTGTAAGTAGATTAGACAAGATTGTAATGGTGGCAAAATGAGCGGGTTGGGCCGGTTAGGTAATGGGTCAAAGTGTTAAACTTCGTACGAGTTAAATTGAGTTTAGTAACGACTTGCAAACACTGTTTTTCTTAGCTTTTCTTAGTTCTGTAACCAACTAGTTATCATGTTAAATATGATTAAAACTTATAATATGATAATCAATGATCCATTGTTTGAATAAAGGGGCTTTCAATATTGTGAATACACTTTGGGTGTTTTCAACATGTTTGACCCACTCGACCCATTCCACCCGTTTCCATTTCAGCTAATTTCAAAATCTACCCAATTGACCCGTTTGAGACAAAATGTAACCCAAATCAACCTGTTTTCCAGTTAAAGGATAAAAAATTTCACGTTTACAAAAACTGTTACTCCTCTATATGTTCATTTCATGTAGCATTGGTCTTATGAAATGTGGTTCTCAGGATGGAACTTGGGATACTATCAAGTGGAGTTCAACGTTTGTTAGGGACTTAACAGATGTGTGTTTGTACTCATATTTCTCGGTGATGGATGATCTCCGGAAACAAGACCCTCCTGGGGGTAGAATTGAGATTAGGTCTGATAAATTCTCATTTTTAAAAGTTAAAAACGAGCCATTCAGGTTCGCTTTCGTGCTGTGAAACTCAGTGTTCTTGATGCTTTTGCAGGGTGGTGTATGTTCCTGTAGCCATTTTGGTTGGGTTGCTAGGATTTGTAGTCGACTTTCCAGTGATCACAGTTTTAGCAGCACTAAAAAGCCCATACATGTTGCTAAAAGGGTGGCATCGTCTGTTTCATGATTGTATAGGTCGAGAAGGCCCGTTTTTGGAAACTATATGTGTGCCATTTGCAGGTCTTGCAATTTTATTGTGGCCTTTTGCTGTTGCTGGAGCATTGCTTGGTTCTATGTTGGCTAGCATCATTCTCGGCTTTTATGCAGCTGTTGTTGCGTATCAGGTCGGTACCACATTGACAACTCTTATAGTTTGACTTTGAAAGTCAATTGAATGTTCTTTAAACTTCAAAATCTGCATGAATGCCTTTAGTTTTCATGAAAGTTTTGATCATGTAGCAATATATTATTACAAGTTGACTTTTCATTGTAGCAAATACTCGTCTTAACGTTGAACACACCAAGTAAGTGGTTTAACATTAAAAAAGTAACTATGTAACAGGAGTCATCTTTCTATCTGGGAATTTGCTATATTGTAGCTGCATTGTCAATCTATGATGAATACAGCAATGATGTTCTCGATATGCCTGAAGGTTCTTGCTTTCCAAAGTATAATGACCATCCTCAATATCTGTAATTAAAAGAACTCGTTAGTTTATGCACAATTGCACATGTCATAGCTAACTTTTCAAATACAAACAGGCCTACGTACCGACGTAATGCTGGGTCACAATCCGGTTCAAGAACATCTTTATCAAGGCCAGTGTCCTTCAAAAACCCACCATCTCGGACCAGTTCTTTCACGACCCCCATGATTGAGTTGAAGCCGTTGGTGGTTAGTTTCTCGAATCAACTGCTTTACAGATAAAGTTCAAGTAGCAACTCCTGCCTATATGCTTTGCTTTGGTTGAATGTATCTCCAATGGGCAAAATTTAAAACTTTGCTAATAGTTAGGCAAACGGTTACAAACAGCATATCATATTTATTGCTTAAAACCTCCTACATCGCTTCATGTATGAAAACTAGATTTTTCCTTTTAACAATATAGTTTTTTTTATTCTTATTAATACATTAACTATCTATAAAACTCTAATAATTGGACAAAAAAATGTTGACAGGTCGACCCAGCCTTTTTTATCCTGTATAGAAATCTTGCATGTTTTGACTTGTTAACCAACCAACCCATTTTGCTTTCTCTAAGATATAGTATTAATGTAATTTTCTGATCATGATTCGACATATGATGTCAATAGTTGCTTGATAGCTTATTTCAAGAATGTCGTCGACAAGGTGAATTCATGGTTTTGGAAGGGTTAATAACCATTAAAGAGATCGATGATGCAAAATCTGGCAAGGCTAGTGGAAGAGTGATTAGTGTTGGTCTCCCAGCTTATTGTCTTTTCCAAGCACTTCTTCGATCTGCAAAAGCCGATAGCGCTGGTATATTATTAGGTACAGAGGAAAACATAATTTTGTTCAAAAACAGAAAACTGTCCTTTTTATGACTTTGTGATAATGTGTATCATGCTTTTCATTATGTACTGTAGAGGATCATGTTACGGAGATAACTAGCGCAAACAGGCCGAAAGATACGTTTTATGATTGGTTCCTGAACCCTCTTTTGGTCATCAAAGACCAAATCAAAGCTCAGAATCTGACTGAATCGGAAGAGGAATACTTGGGCAAACTAGTTATGCTGAGTGGTGATGTTGAGAAGTTGAAAAACTCGAACATTGGTCCACCACCGGAGTCTGAGCTCAGACGGGCTGAGCTCGATGCATTGGCCCGAAGGTAATAACATATCTTGTATTCAGTGATGGTCAGGAGTAATAAGTCAAAACGGGTTGCTTGGAATGGGTTGACCTCGGAGTTTATGTAAAAGTTAATGAATCAAATATGGTTACAAAAGCAATACCATTACCAGTTATAATTACATCTTGGGCAACTTTCAGCCCGTTTGTCTCATTTCCTTCGTGGTCATTCTTTTCAAGACATTTGATGGGTTTGAGATTAATACTAACCGAAATCCACCAGTTTGTAAGTAAATGGGTCGAATTTGCCACCTGTAGTCATGCTTTATATGCAGACTAACTCGTTTCCATACATGTTACTATTTGTCCTTTTTTTTTTTCTTCCTTTCTGTACTAATGTATGTAATTTTCTTGACAAAGACTTCAAGGGATCACAAAGTCAATATCAAGGTACCCGACATACAGAAGGCGTTTCGAAAGTAGCATAAAGGCAATATCAGAAGAACTTGACCGGAGGAACACCAATGGGGGTCAATCGCCACTGAGATTGGAGACTACATTTGGTCGGAGGTATAGCAATCAAAGATCTTTTATGAAGAAAACTAGTAATCAAGAAGATGATCAAGAGGTTGAGAGAGATATTGACGTTGTGTAAATTAAGTTTTACTTGTAAAAGAGATGACCACATCTAACTACTAACCCCTTTTTTCCCCTTGTTATTATTACAATATAATTATCAATCAGTTTGATAATTTTATTCATTTAAACCAGTTATTATGTTTCAATGTATCATTCGGTATATCAATGACTTTCATTTTTGATTCCAAAAGTAAAAAAGGGAAAAGGTTTCATATTTTCATTGTGTTACAGATGAATTGTAGAAGGCTATATGGACTTTTGTGTGTTGTCCACTTCATATACTGATATCACACATCAGCAATGAAAAATCAGTATCCTTTAGATTTAAAAAGCATCATGATATTGAAACACTCAAACACACGAGTAGTTTACGATAACAGCATGACTTCAAAACCGAATAAAACGAACTGATTAAATCGAGAAAATCGAAAACTCGAAAACCGAACTGATTAAATCGAGAAAATCGAAAACTCGAAAACCGAACTGATGAACACCCTAGTAGAAGGTTTATTTTTAAAATTAAGTAAAATAAATTTAATTGATTAATTAAATTTTAATGATAATTTCAGATCATTCTTCTGTTATACTTCTAAGATAGGGAAATTAAAAAAAATGCCATTTTTTTCCAAGTATATATCATTTTGCCCATCGGAAAAAAAATTGACGATATACTCCTTCCATTCGCAAATCGCAAATTTGCTTTTGCGACAATGCACGTGACCGAGTCGCTGACGGCGTTTGAGGCCTTAGCAAATCGCAAATTTGCGATTTGCCATTTGCTATGGCACTGAATTCTCGGGAACGTGCAAAACGACTCAGAGATCGCAAGTATTTCTCGGGGCATAGGTAAATCGCAAATTTGCGATTTGCGATGGCACTGGGTGTCTCGGCCACGGCTCGGTCAGTGAACGGCTCGCAAAAGCAAATCACGAGATTGCAAATCGCAAATTTGCTTTTGCGATTTCATGGGGTATATCGTCAATTTTTTTTCCGGAGGGCAAAACGATATATACTTGAAAAAAAAGTGACATTTTTTTTAATTCCCCTTTAAGATATCTAAGGAATGTAAAAAAAAAAAATAACATAAAAAATAATAGTTTGGGAACACATGAAATATAAAGAGAGTTTTGCTATTGTGTGTCTCATAGCGTATTTAAAAAAATCGAAAATTCCGTAAATGTTACTCCATAACATTTGTTTTAAGGGGTAAGAATATAAAAATGCAATTAACTATCACCTGACATTCATAGTATGTATTCAACTATTCGAGTTTCCATTGTATGTAACAAACTATTTATTTCTTTCCATTGTATGTATTTTTCAGCATTTTTTCCACGTGTCATCTATATAAGGTGCCACGTGTCATCCTTACACGTTGACACATCACCAAATTGCATACAATGGAAATAAATAAATACTTTATTACACAATAGAAGTTCGAATAGTTGAGTACACGTTATGAATGTCAGATTATAATTAATTACATTTTTATGTACTTACCCCTTGTTTTAATACACATAAACTGATTCTAATAATTACCTTTTGATCGATTCATTAAATACATCGTATGATAGGGTACCCGTTAGCAAATCCCATGTATAAATAATAAGTTAATAAACGTTCATCGTCATCATCTTCCCTCTTTGACTTTTTGATGGAGTCAGCTACCTCCAATTTTCAATTCCTCATTGTCACTTCTTCTCCATCACCAACCCCTTTTTGTTTCTTTCTTTTTTATAACCAAAAAATAAAAACTCAATTATTGTATTTTTTTCCTCTAAATTACTAATAAAAATCATGCGATCCAGATCTTCATTTCTTTCATCATCATCGTTTCAACTCACCGATTAAAATGACTGGGTTCTTTACCACCCGACTTGCTGTTTTAGCACTATTGTCCAGCTTAATCAATTTCGGGTCGGGTCAAGAATCAGCCCCAAGGATCCACACATTGTTTTCAGTTGAATGCAATAATTACTTTGACTGGCAAACGGTTGGGCTTGTTCATAGTTTCCGGAAAGCTCGTCAACCCGGCCCGATTACCCGGCTTCTCAGCTGCACTGATGAGGAAAAAAAGAATTATAAAGGAATGAAATTGGCTCCCACTTTTGAAGTCCCTTCAATGAGTAAACACCCCAAAACTGGTGATTGGTAAATATGAATGAATTTGATTATCATAAATATCATTTCAAGTTTGTTATAATTTATAGTGATTTTGTTGATTAATGATTATATGAAGCTCATTAGGTTATATATGCATGCTGTACTATTTGTATGTAAAGGGCAAAATTCATGAAAACATATACTGCTGATCAGACTTTAAAAGTTACTACCATTTAATGTACTTAATTTCCAGTTCTTTGTTGTTGTGGTTGTTGTGTATCTATCGTCGTATTAGCTTGTAGACCGGTGACGTGATGCTTGTTTTGCTGATGTGGCTACTTATATGGTTGCCATGTTAACAAATAGTTTTTAAAAAGTTGACATTTTTACAAGTTACCCGGTGAAGAGATAAGTTGGTACAATATGGTAGCAAAATATTGAAAGTTTGGTACATTAAAAGATAAATTTCTAAAGTCTAATACATACAAATGTATGGAAGGATTATTAAGATGCTTTTTCTTGTTAGTGTTGTTTTTGTAGGCATTTATGCAAAAGATACATGAGAATAGCAAATACAAGTTTTTTGGATTCAGCATTTTTGAAGTAAGATATTGAGATCAAATTTGTATTTGTTTAAAATACAGGTATCCTGCGATTAACAAACCAGCAGGAGTTGTGCACTGGCTGAAACATAGTAAAGATGCACAAAATGTTGATTGGGTTGTTATATTAGATGCGGATATGATTATTAGAGGTCCAATTTTACCATGGGAGATTGGTGCAGAGAAAGGAAGACCTGTTGCTGCATATTATGGGTATTGTGTGTGTGTGTGTATGGCTATATTATGGGTATAAATATATAGTCATTTTCATGATCTTTATTTTTTATTTCATATATATTTTTGTTATTCTTAGAGATAGTTCATAGTTCAAGGTTTTATCTATATGTAGGGTTTGTTCTTTGATTTTTCCTGGTGCTCTTTTTGCTGTACGTGTATGATATTCTGTCTCATAAAACATGTGGTGTTTGGTTAGGTATTTAGTTAAAAAGAAAGTTCAACTATTATTGAGATAACACAGTTATGGATATGGAAGTCTAACTAAAAAGGTTGCCCAAAAGAAAAATGTTACAAATTATACAAATAGAGCCATCATAGGTTAGGATGTGCCAGAAACCCCTTGTATTTACAATGATTTCATGTGGATTTTATCCTGTTATAGGTACTTGGTAGGATGTGATAATATACTTGCGAAATTGCACACTAAGAACCCTGAACTATGTGACAAAGTTGGTGGGCTTTTAGCTATGCATATAGATGATCTTCGAGCTTTGGCTCCAATGTGGCTTTCTAAAACAGAGGAAGTACGAGAAGACACTGCTCATTGGGCAACAAATATAACAGGAGATATTTACGGCAAGGGATGGATCAGTGAGATGTATGGATACTCATTCGGTGCAGCAGAGGTACTCTTTAGACATGGTAAAATGGACGGGTTGGGTGAGAGGTCAAAACGGGTTCGTATTAAAAAAGATTTTTTTTAGTATGGTTCAGGTTCGTCATTTATTTGTCCACTTTTTAGTATTCCAAAAACTTTTTGTCATATAATCTAGTTTTTTAGTAAAACAATTTAGGAGGATGTGAGCATTAAAATATGTTTTGAGTGAATTTCTGCCCGCTTCCAAAAGCTACTTTGTTATATGTGGCCCATTTGACCCGTTAGGGATAAGACGTAACCCAAGTTGACCCATTTGTAGTTAAAATGGATCCGAATTTTCATCTTTTCACTTTGATATATACTCAAATTCTTTTTTCTTTACATTCCTTTTTGCATTATTACATTAATTTTTTTCTGTAATCATTTCAAGTTCTTAGATGCTACTCTGTAAATTTTCAGGTTGGACTTCGACACAAAATAAATGATAACCTGATGATCTACCCAGGATATATCCCACGAGAGGGTGTTGAACCAATTCTTATGCATTATGGTTTACCATTTTCTGTTGGGAATTGGTCGTTCAGTAAATTAGAACACCATGAAGATGGTATTGTTTACGACTGTGGACGGCTCTTCCCTGAACCTCCTTATCCCCGAGAGGTAATACAGTTACGAGCTTAATGGATAGGTGGTAATATTAACCCATCTACATGTAGATGGGCTAATGTGAGTATCTGTAATGGGTCAAGCTATATAAAAAAAGGGAAAAAAAAGAAAAAAGAAAACGGGTAAAATGTGAGTTATGCACATAATTCTTATCTATAAATTTAAATTTAACCCATCTACATGTAGATGGGCTAATGTGAGTATCTGTAATGGGTCAAGCTATAAAAAAAAAGAAAAAAGAAAACGGGTAAAATGTGAGTTATGCACATAATTATTATCTATAAATTTAAATAATGAATAAATAAAAAATTGTGGGTCGGTTTGTACCTACCTGTTTTGACACGCACTAAGAACTACCAATTTTGACCGCTTAGTCAATCCACCCTCATGAATTATTCGAAGTTGTTAACAGACCAGTCTTTTTACATAATGCTCGTGTTTTTTCTTTCTTACTAACATTTATCTTTATTTTAGGTCATCTGATACTGCAAATATATACTTACTTTCAAGACTTCGTGCAGGTGAAAGCAATGGAACCTAATCAACACAAACAGAGGGGACTTTTAATGAATATAGAATGTATAAATACACTAAATCAAGGTCTCGTTATACAACATGCAGCATTTGGATGCCCCAAGCCTAAATGGTCAAAATATATGAGTTTCTTGAGAAGCAAAAATTTTGGTGAGATGACTAAACCAAAAGGTCTGACCCCACAGAGTGTCCAGATAATGGAATCACAACATGAAGAACCAAAAATAGATGAACCTACAAATTCAAATACAAAAATCCACACACTTTTTTCCACAGAATGTACTCCGTATTTTGATTGGCAAACTGTTGGTCTAATGCACAGCTTTAAACTTAGCGGACAGCCCGGAAATATTACGAGACTTCTAAGCTGTACAGAAGAAGACCTGAAACAATATAAAGGTCATGATTTGGCTCCCACACATTATGTCCCCTCTATGAGCCGACATCCTTTAACAGGCGATTGGTAAATAAACGTGCATTACACTTCTTCATATTTTTCATGTTGGAAGTGGGTTGTGATATGTTATTTATATATGATGTTACTAGGTATCCGGCTATAAATAAACCTGCTGCAGTACTGCATTGGCTTAATCATGTCCAAACTGATGCTGAGTATGTAGTAATCCTTGATGCGGACATGATCATGAGAGGGCCCATTACTCCTTGGGAGTTCAAAGCAGCACGTGGCAGACCGGTGTCAACTCCTTATGAGTAAGAGAGCACATACCCAATCTCCTTAGGGTCAATATGGGTGGGTTGGGCAGGTTGGATCGCAAGTCAAAATGGGTTGGCTTGAAATGACTCATTTTTAGCACATGTCAAAAGGGTCGTGTTTGACTGATCCGCAAATGCTTGTTTTCTTCTTTATACTTTTTCAGTGTTCTTATCAATATTGAGTATCACCACCAAAACAATTATATTAGCAGAATTGTAATAAATGAGGATAAAACATGTTTGACCCATTGAGCTTCAAAAATATATTTGATCTTCATTTGACCCGTTTCAGATAAAAAACTACCCAAATCACCCACTTATACGTAATGGGTTAAAAATGCCCTCTCCAATCCTTCCATATATCTATTTTTTGCATGATACTTAATCCACAGAGAGAAACTGTGGTGTATATTTTGCTCGGGAAAGAAGGTTATAATCGGTATTATCGGTGAATTTGATGTTATTTTTCTTTTCCAATAATCTCAGCTATCTTATTGGGTGTAACAATGAACTTGCGAAACTCCATACTAGCCATCCTGAAGCATGTGACAAGGTTGGTGGTGTAATCGTGATGCACATTGATGATCTACGAAAGTTTGCTCTCTTGTGGTTGCACAAAACAGAGGAAGTCAGAGCTGACACTGCTCATTATGGAAAAAATATAACTGGAGACATCTACGAATCTGGGTGGATTAGTGAAATGTATGGCTACTCCTTTGGAGCAGCAGAGGTAATTTAATTATTGTGAATTCTGATATGCAAATTTGTGTCCTTGTTCTTAGTGATTCATAAGTTTCCTGCTTTTTTGTATCTAGTTATTTCATTTATATATGCAATACCCATTTTTCCAAATCTACTCATTTCACGTGCTCCTTGATGCCTTCTAACTTTTGTTGCATTCAAAGCGAAAGTTGCTTATATATAAATATTCCATAATCATCACCACTTTTTTATTATTATTATTCTATCCTTTGTGCAGCTGAAGTTGCACCATGTTATAAGCCGTGAGATTTTAATATATCCTGGGTATATTCCTGAACCTGGTGTAAACTATCGAGTTTTCCATTACGGGTTAGAATTCAGGGTTGGGAACTGGAGTTTTGATAAAGCAAACTGGAGAAGCGTTGACCTGGTGAACAATTGTTGGGCTATGTTTCCTGATCCGCCCGACCCTTCAGAGGCTGACCAAACAAATGAAGACACTAAACAACGTGACTTACTAAGCATAGAATGCGGAAGCAAACTAAACGAAGCTCTCCATTTACACCATGAAAGGAGAAAATGTGGTGATCCCAATTCCCCGGCCCCACCAGATATGGAAATAGTCAATGATCAGAAGTTTGGTCAGTTTGAGGAAAGTAATGATGTAAGATCTAGTAATAACTCCACATCAGTGGAGGACTCGTTGTTGCCTGAAGAATCAAGCGAAACATTTCTTCATTTTAGATTTTGGATGATCTTTTTATGGGTATCTTCAGTTTTAGGTTTTGGGGTGGTGATGATGGTGATACTTAAAGGACGTAAAGGGCAGAAGAAAAAAGGGAAAGGTTATAAGAACAGGAAAAGATCATCACATTCAGGTTTCTGGGATGTCAATGACACCGTTCGTACCACTGAAGCATCATGAAAGCTTCAAAGAATCAGTTTTTAACTGGTTTCAACGTTGAGTTACAGATATAGTAGCCCATGAATTTTTGAGATCCAGAGTGCGGCAATGTTGAAATCCTGATGTTGTAATGTTAGATACCATCCAGTCTTATGTCTGGAGAATGTACATTACTTATGATTGTAAGAGTTATTAAAACACATAATTTATGAAAGATGAATCCTTTTGTTGTATAATTTCTACTTGGGGAGTTGGGGTATACATGTTATCTGTGGAATAAAATTTACAGCTTCTTTTTGTGGAGAAAATTTAGAATGGTCTTGTAAGTGACATAATGATACTACTACGCTTGGGCGGTAATGGTCAAAAACTGCCCCTAAACTGAAATTTTCAGTTATATGAAAGCTTTGATAGAATGGTTCTGTTGATGAACGGCTCTGTTATATCAGTGTTGTAGTATGCGTGTGGGTTGGTTAACTTGTTTAAATTTTGTCAGTAAATTTAGTTACGGTTCACTTAAGCTTGGCAAGTGTGGTCTCGCTCTAAGACGGAGATTTCTAAGATGAATAGTGTTATGACTAATTTATTATGGGGCCACCACTGGCTTGCTAATGACAAGTCATGTAACACCTTGTAAAATAGAAACATTACAAATTACATATTCATATTCACTTAATCAAGCTTAATCCGGTAGAAGACGACTACGCAAAAAAAAAAAAAAAACAAAAAAAAAACAGTAAATGGATAATACTAACTTTAATCTAGTTGATGTAGACAAAGAAGAAGATAATATGACGATCCCCAACTGATACTGAAATTGTCCATTCCAACCATATTATACCATTCATCATTTCCATACCCATCTCAGTCCTTTCCTTGACTGAATAACTCATACATGTATGTTCAGATTCTCCCCAATATTCCCAATCAATCCTAATTGTATCCATAATCGTAATCGTAGTCGTAGTCATAGTCGTAGTCATAATCGTAGTCGTAGTCATAGTCGTAGTGGTAGTCGTAGTCATAGTCGTAATCATAATCGTAATCGTAGTCGTAATCATAATCATAATCGTAATCATAGTCGTAGTCATAATCATAATCATAATCAGTGATGGTAGCACCTTTATTTTGATCGCTAGCTAAAAGAGGCGAAACGCGGGTGCTCAATACTTTGATGATTGAACTGGCGGATTCCACTGCTATTACATGATATCTCCATTGAAATGACAGCAATAAGAGACTCAGCATCAGCAGGAAGAGTATTGTGTATCCCCAAGCAACACCGTGTCCACGTTGACCCTCTATCGTCATTGGAATGGATACAGAATTTGTGTTTCTTGAGTTTGTATAAGCATGAATGAAATGAAAGAGACCCTGGTTGATAAAGTGGTTGGATTGATTTTAATGTTAATGTATTGAAGGTTTGTTTGTTTGGTCAACTCAAGTGTCCTGTTTTTGACAAAAGAAGGAACTTGTACTATGTGTTCCATATGCTGTGTTTAAAAAATTCATCTTATTATTGGTAACCGGAAGGATATCAATTACAGACCCAGAAAATTATTGGTGTTGCAAAAGCGCTAACTTTTCAATTAATTTTAGGTATCACGTATACCACCGACTATAAGGTAGGACCGCCATGAATAATATTGCATACTTTAATCATGTGTTAATTGCTAGTGAGCCCCATAGATCCCTTTACAAATTCACTAATGATGTGAGAAATGCCAATAATACTAGACCTTAATAATATACATAAGAAAGCAAACAATATTTATTGAAGGAATGGTAAAAACTCGCTGGTTGAACAAATTGAATAAAAACCAGTACAGAAATAAATAACATCTATATATAATAATATAAACAGCATACGATATGATGATCCAATTTGATGAAATCACTGAGAATTATGTCCAACTAAATACCATCCATCATAATCATCACACTTATCTGAATCCCCCTCTCCCCAACTCAATCCTACATCATGATAACTCGTATACTCGCCTTCATCTTCGTTTTCGATATGCTGATCATCATCTGTTACAATTATTAATGATGCAAGCCCAATCCCACTTTCAACGTGACCACCAGTACTATCATCATAATCATAATTAGAATCATATTGATCACCTTCATCATAACTTTCGTCGTTGGCTAAGTAAGCTAAAGCGCTGGTGGCCGACTTATCATGAGGACTACTAATCAGTCCATGATCAGATCCTAATGATCTCAACTTCATGGTACCTTTAGCCTTGTCTTTGGACTTAGTAGCCGGATGGATATGACAACCAAGGCATCGAGCCGTACCGCATTTACCGGTGAACTTGGATTGATTTGTGGGCTTCCTTGAGACTTTGGTGAATAAACCGGTGGTGACACAAGTGGAATCAACCGTTTTTACGTATCGTTTTTGAGTTGGGAGGATAGCGTAGCTCCTAACAACGCCGTGCTGACGACCCTCTCGCTTCATTGTTATGTTGGTAATGAGAGCTGATGATTCAAGGTAAAGAGTTGGGTTTTTATAGGAATCGGAAGAATAAGATCAAACAAGATATAAGAATGTTTAATTTCCTTGGAGACCAAGCTGGTTTGCTTGGTCAACTATGCGTGCTCCACAAGATAAAGATAGATGTCCTTTGTGTTCCAAATGCTATACATGTTCTTTAAATTATATATTTATATTTATATTTACATTATATTCCGGTAAATGAGATTATCAATTTGGCCAACTAGCTAGATAGACTCGATCCCTTTATTTTTCACACGCATTTGAATCAAACAAAGTTTAAATTTAAAACTATTAGCCATAAGTGTAAAACATCAGCAAATGATTGTGTAAATAAATAAAAAATAAAAATGTAATGATATATAGAACTAATTGGATATACTTTAAAAATTAAACGACACTAAATTTTCTAATTGATTGATATTTTACCCTCTCTTCATTTCATCCAATTAATAACTTTAATGTTCACTCACCAAATAAGCAATGGCTGAAGCACTCGGCTTTAAATCCATTCGTGCTGTTAGGTGTGCACTCGAGGCCGCTTGCAGCCACGACTCAATCGAACGTATGCAAACTCTTCGTGATACTTTACGACAATTGCAGAAGGGTGATTCTGCTTTCTTTGAATCCGGTTGAACATTCAAATCTCTATGCGACCAACCATAATCCATTGGCCAATCAATTGATGATATGGACAAATATCATTGGTTTCTTTGTGAACTTGGAGCCTCATTTGTATCTTTTTCCACCGCTCAATGGGTTATCAAACCACATCCTACCTTTTGTGATCTTCTTTCTCAAACCGAAGGTTATGAATTATTATATCTTAAATCGGTACATGGCCCGACCGTTCCAACAACGGCATTCACTGCTCAACAAACAATTACTCTAATTACGGTCGTGGACGCAATAATCATTTCGCTAGAGGCGACGGATATTCATGTGGACTAAGACGTACCTTTAAGAAACAAATTGATCAGGGAGACTGGTGATACATATAGAGAGCATGCCGAGAGCGTTTATATTGATTGTCATTTTACCTTGGGGTGGCCATTTGGTCTGGTCAGGTTGTCAGATCGAAAGTATCCAACATGAACACCACCTGCATGACCCATATAGGTAAATAGGTCAAACGGGTTGACGGGTTAATATCTCATTGATTTGGGTCAAATATTGAAAGATTAATTTACTGTTGAGGGATTAGAAGTTACTGATAAAAGAACCTTCTCAAATTTTTCAAGAGTTTGTGAGTTGACATGTAACTCGGCCCGAAAAATCAAACCAGTTGAGAATCTCAACCTATTTTCACCCACCCATCCCAAACATGTTTACTTTTTTTTTTACTAAATGAATGATGATGTTTTAAACATTTCATTGAAAATAAATCATTTTTACCGAATCTAGTTAGATGTCAGAGTACTTGGTCAAAATAGGTCAAAATTGTTCGATCACCATCTCTAGCAATCACAAAGAACCATCGATTGCCACCACAGAAGCGAGCCTGTTCATCCTACAGGCCATGACTTTGTTATACTGTCTCTGTTTATGTAGATGAAATTTGAGCAAGTAAAGACTAATAGCACAATAATCATGGACACACTTAATCTCCAACAATTATTGTCGTATATTTTAGTGCATTGGCGGATTAGTGGACACGGAGTAGGAGATGCGGAGTGCATACCCGGTTAAGTTGCTAAATATCGGAGACGACCAAAATGCGGGGGTCAAGGGGGTTGTGCCCCCTTGTGTGGTCCAAGGGGCAACGCCCCTGGCGGGGTCCAAGGGGCAGAGCCCCTGGCTGCGGTCCCGCTGGCAGGTCAGCGTGTGGGGTCAAGCGGCAACGCCCTTGCAAGGTTCGGTGCAGCGCCCCGAAACAACAACGAATTATACTATATGTAGTGACCCGGAATAATCCGTTTGGATTGTTTGACCCGGTTTTGACCCGGATTAGTTATGACGGTTTTCTGTCATATAGCCACCATTTTTGTTGTCATCATGGATATTTTGCATAAGAAATAAACACATAGAACACTCTGCGATTTGATTTTGTATCAAAAACAAATCGATTCTCTGGTTTTATCCCAAAGTGAATTTCGTGAACCCAGGCACATTAAGATCAAAATATCTCTTTTGGAAAGTGATTACACGATTCACAGAGATTATCCGGTCGAAATCTTACCCTGTTTATATCAAATTCCCAACAATTATGTCATATGGCTCCAATAACAAATTGAAATGATATCTACACATGGCTCCAATAATAAAAAGCGGTAATTGAAATAATATCTACACATGGCTCCAATAACAAATTGTAATTAAGAACACACTTGAGCATAGAGTTAAGTTGCTGATCACTCTCTACTCTCTAGTCTCTTTGACTTTGCCATGTCATGGGAGTCCATTTAGTCATTTTAAGCAAAATCTAATGTAGTTCTCTGTTCTATTAAAAAAACTGGAAAAGTATTTTCACAAAATAAATGTCTACTTTTTTAAGATAACTTAATCAAATTTCTCAATTTATCTTTAATTACATCATTCAACCATACTGTTTTCTCCTTATGAGACGAAGAAAGTATTATTATTACTCGTACTGTTGATATAAACTCCTGCAGATAATATCATTTTATAATTACAAATGATCAAACTTAATGTATAGAACACAAAAGCATAAGAAAACAAATCCTTTTTATTACTGTAAATGGTTATGACTCCATTACTCTACATATATATTAGTAATCAGTAAGGAATTAATAATACCATTAACATAACAATTCAAACAAAACAAAAAAATCATGAAAAAATGATCCCATTTGATGAAATCACTAATTAATTAGTATCTCCAACTAAATACCATCCATCATAATCAATAAGCTCATCTTCATACCCCTCTCCCCAACTCAATCCTACATCACAATAACTCATACATTCTTCTTTATCTTCATCTTCAATATGCTCATGATTTGTTACTATAAATGATGCAAGCTCAATCCCACCTTCACCATGACAACTAGTATTATCATCATCATCATAATCATATTCATCATCATCATGATCATAACTTACGTCGTTATCCAAGTAAGCTAAAGCCGAAGTGCCAGGTGGACAATTAATTTTTCCATGATCAGATCCTATTGATCTTAACTTCATGGTACCTTTAGTCTTATCTTTGGACTTGGTAGCCGGATGAATATGACAGCCAAGGCATTGTGCCATACCGCATTTCCCGGTGAACTTTGATTGATTTGTGGGCTTCCTTGACACTTTGGCGAATACGCCAGTGACACAAGCGGAATCAACCTTTTTTACATATCGTTTCTCAGAGCCGAGAGTAGGGAGGATTGCGTAGCTTCTAACGACACCGTGTTGACGGCCCTCTCTCTTCATTGCTAATTGTGGTTTTGAGAGCTGATGATTTTTTTTATGTGTGAAGTTGTGTGGTTTTATAGATGAAACGGAAAGATGTTGGATTGTTGAAGAAGGTGGAGTTAATTACTTGGGGGATACGATGGTATTAATTGGTTGTTGTTAGTCAACTATACGTGTTCCACAAGATTATGTACTTTGTGAATCAAGTGGTGTACATTCGGTTCCATAAAATAAATAAATAAATAAACTCATAGATGTTAAAACCCAAAAATATAATTATTCGCCATATATATATATGGTGAATCAAGATTATGTAAGTGGTGAATCAAGTGGGGAATAGATGTTGGATTATTCGGCCATATATAATTATTCATTTTTGTTAACAAAGATCCTTCGCTATTTAAAACCCAAAAATAAATAAAAAATCAAACGAATCTGATTTTTACTATGACTTTGATTCAAGTATTCAACCACCACCACAACATAGTATATCAACTATAATGTTGTCACTACAAAATGAATTGCGTTGTTAGATCAATCATCACTAAAATATTTTACATTTTTAGTACTCTTTTTTTATATATATATTTATATAACTGGTTCCCTCTTTATAACTAACTGCACGATTCATTCGTGTAATTTCGCAATAGGTATATTTTCCCTATAAGGATCTCATCTCCAAATTTGAATCCGAACCTAATTAAGGACGGAAAGGGAGACCATTAATCAATGTATCAACATGATAATTTATATTATATTATATGGGAAAAGAAATTTATATATTATGTTCCATTTATAGTTGAAGAAATTTCTTCAACACAAAATAACCTATCGATCATATATCAAAACCCGCATACAAATGGAAAAAAAAATTACTTAAGTTAAAATATTTTGTGGGGTGACGGACTACCTACCGTCCTTTTCGCACGTGACAAGATTAAAAAAAAAAACTTAAATATATCTACTTAGTTAATTAAGCCGTTTAACAAAATGGGTTTACCTCAAGTTGCTTTCACAAGCTTTAATTTAACATTTAATCCGGGTGAAAATAAAATTAAAAATAAATAAACAAAACCAACAATTACACATGAAAATAATAAATAAATAAAAAACAGAAAAAAATGAAAGACAAGGTTGATGGGGAAATTAAGGTTGGATGTCCCTGAAGGCATGCACACCCCATGCTTGTATCTCTCCTATCACCTTCTACAATTCATCCTGACATCATCATCTTATGACGACTGTAAGTTTATTTATTAATTTCTCTCTTTCAATCTCTCTCTAATTTATTCATATATGATGATGATGATGATGATGATGATGATGATGATGATTTATTAATTCTTGGTTTCATCTTTTCGCAAATGTAGAAACCTCAGACATTGCCGAAATTCGGCGAATGGGATGTGAAAAATCCCTCATCTGCAGATGGATTCACGGTAATATTCGCGAAAGCAAGTAACGAAAAGAAAACAAATGGAACCGTAGCCGGTGCACCACAAAAGATCAACAATAATAATACTAACAAAGGTCCACCTCCTAAGCCACAACCTTCACATGAAATCGAGCCCACGGTACGTACAACAATACAAGACAAACATCCCATTTTCCATTTTTATCGTGTTCCTTGAAACTGTTTGACAATTGGTTTTGGTTTATTTATATTGTTGCAGAATAGATTTTGCTGTTTTTGAAACTAGTTTAAGGTGGCATGCATTGTTAACAATAATCCGGTATTGTGCTTGATGGATTTATTAAAGCTCTAAAAGGATGGTGGCTATTTTGGGTCATGTTGACGGTGATGACGATGTTGATGATGATGACACCATAAGTAGGGTATGTCAATTAGGTTTTGTACCATCCATTATTAATCCAAGAACTACAAGAATATGTTGCTAGCTTATGATATCGTGTTGTTTGATTGGTGGACCTTTAGGGCTAGTTACATTTTTAGATTATGTGTTCACTTGTATGATAATTTGATTTAGAAGATTATAAAAGGTATGTTTTCATTATAAGTTAACATATCTTTCATTTGACTTACATTCTATAAGATCAATACTGGGAACTATAATTTGGAGCTTGAACTTTGAGTGTATATATTATAGATATGTCTTATCTTTTTATTGATTGATACATGCATATGATCATATGGCATTAAGAAAGTGTTATTGCAAGTTGCAAGAACAAAGTAGTTGTAATCAGGAAACGATAAATATATCGATTCTTCATACCATAAAGATGAATACCGATGTACCAATTCCAAATTTGATTATGTGATTTATCTCTTTCATGTTGAATGGTCCGTGTAAGCTACCAGATAGTCGAGCTTTTTACTGATGTAACAAAATTTCATCTCTTACTATAAAAAAAGAGAGAGAGCCAAAGTTTAACAAGGTTTCATAATTATTCCAACAATGCTTTTTCTTAGGAACCTTTGATGCATTGTATTCTTTCTCTTTATGGCTTGTATCATGCATTCTTTATGGATCTGAAATTGAGTTGAAGGCCTTTTATGACTAGGGAGTCCACTAAGGATCCAGGTTGAGGCCTTTTGGCTATATAAAAAAAAAAGTGCAATGTTCCATTAACAAATGATAAATATTAGTACAAACTAATTAGACCGTCTTTGAGGACTTGCTTTTATCAGTTACACTTTTTCAAGTTGGTATATATCATTCTATTTAACCTAAAAAGATTAAAAAAATGAAGGGTACCCTGATCTCGTACTATATTATAATGGTACACGTCCGTCCAACCGCTTAGAACATTAACGTCGATCGAATCACATTTTTACACATCATTCACATATTTTAAGGTACGAATTCGAACTCTTGACCTTCCAGACCTTGGCATTTGCGGTATTGGTACCAAGCTATGTCCAATTTGTTATTTAACCTATGCTTATATATATTTCAATCATCATCATCATTAAAATTAACAAGATAAGATGGTCGTTGCTAATAATAATTATGAAAGAAAGATAGAAATTAATCGATTTTTTAATTAATTATAATACTATCAAAGGCTCCACCTAACATATTACATATACCCCACGATGGAAAATTCATCCTCCCACATACTTTTCTTAACAAAAATTTGATGTGGAAATCAAAATCAATATAATTGTGGGTTCTAGTTCTACACACCACAAATGAATACGATATTCATACAGTAGCAATTACATTGTCCACTTCAATCGACATGTATCAAGTAAAGTGATACACTTGGCGATAGTAAAATTACTAAATTGCCCCTTGTAGTTGGACTTGGCATATTCCTAGAGTCCCAATGGCTAATTAATGTTAAATACAAAGTCCGTAGCCTCTATATGTCATTCACTTCATTCCGATTTAACGAACATAATCGACTTTGAATAGCTAAACCTTTAGTTGAAACTGTGACAAACTAGACGTATCCGACGAAATACTTCAATCGGAAAGTGTTTCAATTATGATTCAAAATAATTATCATGATTGTTGATTGATTTATTTATCATCATTAGACACAAATTTTTTAACAAACTTTAGATAACTTGGTGCTCGGTAAACCTTGATGCTTCAAACTGACAAACTCTATATTATTATACTATATTCAATAAAATATATAAAATCTTTTTGTTTATATTCATTCAATAACATTAGTTGGTAAACGATGGTTACATAATCAACTTATTTGTACGTTAATTACATTAATTTCAGTATAACTATGATCGTTTTCTTAACTGTTGATCGTTTTCTTTATGGAAGTGAAGTATGAAGTAATACATCCCGTCTCAACATTAAAATTTATCCAATTTTGTTTATAAGAAAGTTATTATTATTTCTTAACCCTACCCAAAAAATGTAACTAAGCCTATAAAAAAAAAAAATTGATATTTTCTTTTAAGCCCAAACAAGCAAGTGAACAACTTAATATATATGGTTGACTTTCAAGTACCATTCAATGTAAAATATTCATCTTTTTATTATTATTATTATTGGCATTTACTTATGAAATAAGGTAGCGTCTCTGGTTATATCAATTTATAGAATTAAAATGATTGTGACAATTCTATTCTAACAGAATTTGAGATATATTAAATTACTACAATTTAGAAAGTCATATTTATTTATTTATCATACATGTTGTATTATTGAGATTAGGTAGCAGTTAAAATGGAAAACGTACACTTATTTTGTTGGGTGCTACAAGCCTAAAATTATACATTGATATAGTGTGGATAATATTTTTTGACGAGGTACGTAGGCACGTGGATAGTGAAATTCATGAAAATTGGGACCGGAACCATACCTAATTTCTAGTTTCTAGGTTAACGAAAATATCATGTCCATTAAAACTGAATTCATTAACGAAATTAGTAATTGTCAAACTTCTCGGTTTCATAGGTCCATATATTCTAAATTCATCCACAAATCAATAGATCAGCTGAAAATTTCATGCTGTTGGTGTTTGGTTAGAATCATTTAAGCCTTTATTACTCGCTCTTTTTTCTAGTGGTTAAAGCACTTGTAAAATGTAATGGCTAGCTCGTTGCCGAGTTTGTTCCGAAGTGACAACGGACTTTCACTATTAGGGGCGATGCATCATAGTCATCCGTCGTACTGTTGGTGACATATCGAGAACGGAGGAATTGTGTTTTCTATATATAATTTAATTTGAGATTATATATTTTAAAATTATTCTATCTAATGTACTTATGTACTAAGTAATGTATAATTTAATTAATTGAATTTTGTTTATCTAATACTACTTATAAAGCATCTTGATGATGTTGAATCTTAATTCTTAACTTTTATACCCATTTTACCCCTATTACTTATAAAGAAATAATATTTCCAATTTTGCATTAACTACATTATTATTTACTAATAATAATTTGGCTAAACATTATTTATTTTGTATTAGTTTATTTTACTAATTTTTTTTAATTTGTATAACAAATTCAAACAACTCATAATTTTATGAAATGATATTTAATGAATCCAAAATGTACAAAGGGTTTTTTTTAAGTTTTTGGCATGTTTGTTTTATAAATTGGAATATATAACATGAAATATATAAATATAATCTTAACATATTATTGCACGTATTAAAAATATACGAAATAACTGTTACCGTCGCATTGCGCGGGTAATATGCTAGTTATAGTTAGTAAGGATTGTATTATGTATTTTAAGAATAATGAAATAAAAATTAAAGAAAACTGTGAGACCTAGTTGGTTAGTTGTGTAAGTTGTTAAGTATCCCTACAAGTAGTTTTGGGTGTTGTAACACTCATTGTAAATCGTTTTGACTTGACATATACTCCGTAACAAGTAGTCACCACTATATGTGATTTTATCGATATACAACGTTATGCTAAACTTGATTTATTTTTTAAATAAAGAAATCTTATGTTAATATTATTATTTTCTTAACCTCGTCTTTGGTTTGTAAGTTTGTCCTTCAAACGCTACAATACAAAGTACTAACAAATATACAATACTATGAAAAACCTACAAAAAAGTATAAGTAATTCAAATAATTCAAAACTTAATTAAGACAAAAAAAAAAGTTGTTCAAAAAAAATATAAGACAAAAAAATGCATTTTTGGATAGAGTTACAATTATAGTAAACTTCTATTGTTATCCGTAGTAACAAAATCAACTTACAATCAATTTTAAAAAGTTAATCTACACTATATATTATAATATTGTGTAAATTAGGTAGTCTAAGTTAATCTCACCCCTTAAATAACACTACAACAAAAAAGTTATTTATTCAAACATTTTTCTACACACTTTTAAAAAGTGTGAACTTTTTTATTCAATTTTTCACACTTATAAATGTGTATAAATTTTTGACATTTATAAGGGTGAAAAATATCACATTTTCACACATACAAGTGTATGAAAAAAAAAAAGTTCACACTTATTACTGTATACAAATATAAACTTGATCACACATAAAAGTGTTAAACTAAATTTGTGACACCTAATTTGTTCACACTTCTTTTGTGTGAGGAAATGAGGTGTGACAAGTTTATTTTACAATTTTAAGTATGATCAAGTTTATGTTTATACACATTAATAAGTGTGAACTTTCTTTTCTTACACTTTTATGTGTGAAAATGTGATGATATATCACGCTTATAAATGTTATAAATTTATACACATCTATAAGTGTGAGAAATTTAACAAAAAGTTCACACTTTTTAAAATTGTGAAGAAAAAAAGTGTGAACATATAGCCTTTTTGTTGTTGTGTAAGTTATTAAATTATAAGGGGAATCATTGATCTAGCCTTTAAAAATATAACTACCTAAATAGTGAAGAGAATATGACAAAAAGACTATAATGACCCTATATTGACTTTTTAAAATATTAGTTTGCTAAGTTATTTATTATTTGGTGATATATTAATGGCAATATTAAATATTTGATTATTATTTTTATTTTATTTTTGCAAATTAAGTATCTTTTCGACGAGTGTTTTTTCCCACTTTTTGATGGGTTTTTGCAAATTAAATATTTGATTATTATTTTTATTTTATTTTTGCAAATTAAGTATCTCACAAGGTATATTTTCGACGAGTGTTTTTTCCCACTTTTTGATGGGTTTTACAAATTATTAACACATGTGTTATTGTTTGGTTGTATATTTGAGTTAGGGTTACAGTTAGGGTTTAGGGTTTACTGTATAGTATGGTTTCGGGTTTACCATTTAGTAGGGTTTAGGTTTTACAGAGTTTAGGATTTAGTATGATATGTGATTTAGGATATAATAAAGGGTTTAGGGTTTGAGGTTTTTACATGTGTTTGTAATTTCTAAAATCCACCAAAATATTTAATTTACATGTATGTGCTTAAATCTACACATAATTTAGCATAACAAAAAATAAGATTATACATAATTATAGTAAAAACGATTTAGGATGTTGCGGGTTTATAAAGAATTTGGGAACGCATCGCCTTTTCAGTTGGATTTTTTAAATTCGTATAGATATAATCTAACTTGATTAGTTCATAATTAAATGGGTTGAGAGTGTCATCTCAATCTATTGTATGTTTTCATTTTCAATGGTATAATGCACATTTGAACTACATACAAGTTATTTGGTCTTCGACAAATCAAATTGATACTAATATTTTGACCCTACTAATAAGATTGATGAAGGATGCTTTAGAACAGTTTATCGTAATTATTATAACTGTTGGCGTGTTATTTTTTGTTTATTTCTATTTGTGAGGTGTAATTATATATATATATATATATATTATTTTTATTTTTAAACTATTTGCAGGGTGTAGTTGTAGATGATTGTGATAGCTGTCAAACAAATATAGGGGAACCGTTAATATATCACTAAAATGGCATGATATATGCACTTAATGCTTTATGGTATTGAAGGAAAGGAGTTGTTGTTGATGATCATTCAAATGGTTATTATGTAAGATAGCCACTTTTTTAGATTGCATCTTTTAATAATATGGATGTCTTTTTTTCTTTTTAATCATTAACTAATAATATTTTTAACAAAGAATTTGATTCCACCTACTATGATGATCAATGTATGTTTTCACTATTATGGTTGGACTGGAAGAATAACAAATGGATTTGAGTACTTTGATAGTACCATATTCCTTGATCGTTATAAAATTGTCGGGCAATTGAATATGTTCTACTTGTTAAGTTTTTTGAATTGTCATATCATATGTACGTGTAATTTTATGAATTGGTTTTGTACGATAGTTAGATGGTATGACTGTTAATATGAAAAAATTATTATTATTGAAGATGACGATGACTTGCAAACTTTATAGTTTCTATATTTTGATTGTTTGAACGTTGCACATTAAGTTAACCATGTTAAACATTTATCCTTATGTGTTGTCTATTTGTTGTTTAGTTTTAATTAATATTTTCAATGTTATAAATCATTTTTAAAAATATATCTCCAAAGCTACTATCAATAGATAAACATATCTATTTCACTTCAAAACATTTTTGTAGTGTCATCAGCAAAAATATATCGACTTAAACGTTACTCACTAAAATAAATTATAATATAAATATTTTTATCAAAATTATGAAGTAGCCTGCAAAACTTGCGGGTTATAATCTAGTTTAATCATTATGGTAAGGTTCAAATGAGAATGAGATTTTGTGTGAGAATAGAGGAACCACTCATAATGCGTCACGTGTCACAATAACCCATTTTCCCTCTTTGTTTTTTAAAATCAAATATCTCACAAACGGTAAGTCGAAAAATCATGAAGATTGCACCATATTTTTTAGTGTTTTATTCTCTTCAATTTGCCGTCCTTCAAGGCATACTTTCGATGATTTTATTTTTTGGTTTTGTAAATGGTACAAAATTAGTAACACATGTGTTAGTAGCTGGTATCACATGTGTTACTCGCCGGTAACACATGTGTTACTCGCTGGTAACACATGTGTTACTTCATCAGTAACACATGTGTTAGTTATTTTCAAAACCTACTACTCGACGGTAACACATGTGTTACTCAACGGTAACACATGTGTTAGTTGTTTTCAAAACCCACCGAAAAACGAGAAAAAAAAAACTTCGTCGAAAGTATACCTTGTCACATCTCTAATTGAAGAAAATAAAACGCCGATTATTATGGTGCAATTTTTATGATTTTTCGACTTACCGTTTGAGAGATATTTAATTTTTAAAAATGTGAAGGAAAGAGAAAAAAGTGACACATTGCATATTCTAGTTGGTTCCTCCATTTTCACTCAAAAATGTTGTACTCATTTGAACCTTACTCTTAAGGGTTAATTGTTTCATTATGTATTTAACTTTACCTCTTTTACTATTGTATGCAACCAATTTTCAAACGTTCTATTGTATGTATCGAACTTTCAAAAATGTCTATTGTATGTATCAGGTGACCTGTTTGCTGACGTGGCACCGATCATGCTTACGTGGTGCTGATTTGTCATCTTACGTGGCATTTGGTTGCAAACACAGAAAAAGCAGCTACCTGCTGAGCAGGTCACCCAATACATACAATAGACATTTTTGAAAGTTTGATACATATAATAGAACGTTTGAAAGTTGATTGCATACAATAGTATAAGAGGTAAAATTAAATACATAATAAAATAATTAGCTCTACTCTTAACCATTAAAGAAAACCATGTTATTTAATAAATCAATAAAAAAATTATCTTTATCATCAGATAGACATAAAATGTTAAAATAAAATAAAATAGTATTATCTAACAACTCTAGTGGGGTGGGGAAGCAATGGTATATAACTATAAAGTCGTTTCACTCTCAACAATTTGTTTAAGATACCTTCACCTTTTTCTACAAAATTCTCAAGTGTCTGTATTGAATCAATCCAAATTTATTTGGTAAAAAGCATCAATCTCTAATCTATCTGTTTGTTAATCTGTATAATTCTGTATGTCTTATTGTTACAAAAAAGTATTAACAATTCGATTGGAGATTTTACCGCCATGAAAGATCGCCGGAAACGTAGTTCCCTGTTTCTCGTATCTCAGTGTGCCCTAGCTCTCCTTTTCTTCTCCGGCATCACTTTCTCATCTCTCCGATTGTTTTTAACCACCGGTAACCACCTTATGCCCTACCTTTTTGTTTAGAACTCAACATTAATTACTTGTTAATCACAAACTTTTGCTGACAACTGACCATTAATTATTTTTTAATCAATCACTTGCGAATCACGCAATTTGTTAATCCTACTTTTTTGCTGATACTTATGCATCAGTTAACTTGCAGTTTGTTGAAATTTAGCATTTAATTACTTGTTAATCACGCGATTCTGTGAATAACAGAGCATACATAACCTGTTCATGTATCATCAATTCATCATCATCATGTTTATAGATAAAGTAATTTATATTTGTTTGTTATAAATTTAGTTATATTCATATTTAAAATTTTTTGAATAACAGAGAGGTACCAACCGAATTTGATATCATCATGGATGACGTCACCGACGGAAGTTATATCCAGTGACTCACCACCGGCGGGTGACATATCCGTTTCCGAAACGGTGTCGTTCCCAGACCAAGTGTTAATTTTACTAAAATACCCTCCGTCAACTCCGTTGCTAACAAAAAACCAAATCAACTGCGTTTTCTCATCACCAAACACGTCGCTTACATCGCCGCCGTTATCAATCGACGATGAGTACCTCGACCACCAGATCGTGCGTTGCGAGCTTCCGCCACGTGGCATGATCGTATCCGTTAGTTTGAATGGTCATATAAAACCCCCGCCTGGTCCCTCACATGACTGGAAGTCGTTAGTTTATGAAGCTGTGATTGACCGTGATAGTGATAATACGACTGTTGTATTTGTAAAAGGATTAAATCTACGGTCAGGAAAGGTTAGTAATGCTTCTAGGTTTCAGTGCGTGTACGGTTCAGATTTAACTGACAGGCAGTTGATGGTGACGTCCGAAGTTGTATCTATTGCACAAGAGATTGTACGGTGTACAACTCCGTTGAGCATTTTACAAGGGGTTAGAGATATTAACAGCAATTCTGTTAAGGTTTCGGTTAAGGTTAAAGGTAAAGGGATTTTGGGCTCGATTGCCCGGCCGGACTTTCGGGTTGGACATGGCCCACGTGGCTTGGTCAAACACCAGATGTGTGTGTGTACTATGCTGCGTAACCAAGCAAGGTTCTTGGGTGAATGGGTTACGTATCATTCGCGAATTGGTGTTGAACGTTGGTTTGTTTATGATAATAATAGCGACGATAATATTGAGGAAGTGCTGGAAACGTTAGTGGGTCAAGGTTTTAAGATTAGTCGACATGTGTGGCCGTGGATCAAGACTCAAGAAGCGGGCTTTGCTCATTGTGCATTACGGGCTAGGGATAATTGTGAATGGGTCGGGTTTATTGATGTGGACGAGTTTTTGTATTTACCCTCGGGGGTTCATTTGGGAAGCGTAATTAGGAACTTGACTATAAGCCCTGAAGTCGCAGATTTAAGAATTTCTTGTCATAACTTTGGACCATCGGGCCTGAAAAGGGTCCCACCAGAAGGAGTGACAATGGGATACACTTGTCGGTTGGGCCTACCCGAAAGGCACAAAAGTATAGTCCAACCCGATAAACTAAACCCGACATTGATCAACATGGTGCACCATTTTCATTTGAAAGATGGGTTCAAGCATGTAAATGTGGATAGAAATTTGATGGTGATTAACCACTACAAATTTCAAGTTTGGGAGGTGTTTAAAGAGAAATTCTATAGGAGAGTGGCAACTTATGTTGCAGATTGGCAACAAGAGGAAAATGTTAATTCAAAGGATCGGGCCCCAGGTTTGGGAACCCGGGCAGTTGAACCAGATGATTGGTCTAGTCGATTTTGCGAGATCAACGATACAGGGTTAAGGGATTGGGTTGTAAAGACATTTAGGGACCCATACACGGGTATACTACCATGGCAACAGCAAGAAAGACTTGTGTGAACTTCTTGTGTTATTATTATTGAATTAGCTGTTAGATAATAGACCATACTATATTTACAATGTGTATATATATATAGCTTACAATATTCTGCTGAGTCATTGTATACCTTTCTAATAATTTATGTTTCATAGTTTACAAAAGCTTGTGGAGCATATTTGGAAGAAGTTGAGGCATGGGTGTAGATTGTTAATAATAGGGTAGCTGTCCTAAAAGATTAATGGATTCAAAATACGGAGCATCTTTTGCAGCTTATGACATGTTTTTTTATATTAATTTAGGAGTAACATCCCATTAGATAATATTGGAGGGAATCACATGGGGTTGTTGCCTTGCTATCACTTATTAGTTATTACCCTTTATAAAACTCTTTAGAATGATTAACTTATATAGAACTGGGAAGGAAAAAAAAACAACAAAATGGATGTCATTTTAGTAGTACAAACATAGATTTATGGCAAGAAATGAAATGCATTTGAGTGCCTTCTATTGATGGTAACAAGATTTCGTAATGAAACAAATCATCCATACATCAATGATGAATGGATGATTTGATTGCATCATTTAAAGTAGCATCAATCAATGAACAAAGTTGTACAAAACTGGGCAACATACTCCCAATATTTAGCTATTCTATTACTATGGGCATCGGAATTACACACGTTATACATATTAGAAAGTTAGAAGTGGCAACATTAAGAAAATCTGAAATTGGTTGGGCCAAAATGAGTACGTTTTACGTGCCACTCAATAACATATGTACGTTCGGTATCAAGGTGGGTATATTACTAACTGCAAAAGCCAATGGTCATGCACAAAAGTTGACAAGGGAAATACAGTAGAAACGAGTAGTAATGGGTCAACCAAATCACAGTTTAAAATGCAATATGATACACATTAAAAATAAAAAAAATGGAGTACAACAACAATACTCGATCCTGAGTACAATGATATTATAATTCTGAAAGATATGTGAAGAAAAAACACAACACAAGGAAACAAATGCCTGGAAAAAAGAAAGCTTTTTCTTGTCACCCTTTTGACACCAACAACAAAATGGCCAAATTCAAACTCTAATGCCGACCCCCCCCCCCCCCCCTTCCAATATATAGATATAGATATGAATATACACATACTTGGCATACAAATCATACAATTTGAAAACCCAATAATTGGGTTTTGAAGACGGTCACTCTAGCTGATTGTTACCTTGTGAGGAAATAGTAGGTGTAGGTCGTTGGTATCGTTTCCGGATCTCTTTGCAGCAACATCTTCTAGACGTTTCCATATGGCGTCACGTTTAATTTTGATTTCTTCCTTTTTGAATTCCTCTTCTTGGAACTTTAACAGGCATTCTTGAAAGAGTTCAGGGTCAGCATCAGAAAATATTTTCCTAACATTTAAAGTCAAACTTCTGACTGCTTGATTCCAATGGGTTTTCGTGTTTCTTTCCAAAGCAGGTAATATAATTGGCAGAATTACTTTGCGGTTCTGTTTGATAAGGTTCTCAATGTGATCATTGTTCCATAAAAAAAGCGCTCTTTCAGCCACCTACATTCACACGAAACGGTCAGGTATTCATTTCGCGTCGCGAGTTTTCATTGTACCGTAAAAGTGATCATTTTTTTCATGTACTGCTGTAGGCCAAAATAATCCCTGTAAAAATGCAGTGCACGTACCAAAATAGCACCCAAAAATATGTCATTAGCCTCATCTTTTTAGGAACATTTTTAACATTTTCATTTTTTGTCCTATTTATGAGGTGAAAGAAAATATGATGATGTTGTCTTTGGTCAATGTAATTATGTAAAAGCAATCAAGATGACCCAGAAATTGAATATGGGAGGTAATTGTAGGAGCAAATAAAGCCTTAGTTTCATGGTCAAGTGGTCATCCATGCACTTCGACATCACCGTGTCCTACCATCATCCACTATATAGGGCCTCACTCCTATCATCATATTATAGTGTAAAAAAGAAATCCAGGAAGATGCGACTTTCCTAGAAAGATTATGAGAAATTATAGCTACGTTACATCACAAGTTGACTCTAGACGTATAATCTTTTACTACCCTTGCACCTGCACAAAGTGCCCATATTTAGCGGTTCCGGGCAGTAGCGGGCCATGGATTTTGAGAAAAGAAAGAGATATTTGAGAAAGGGTGTGTGTGTGTGTGTGGTATGTATTAGCAGACTGTGTCGGTGTTTATAAATAGGGTATAGGGTAGGTTTGGATACTTAACTTTAAAATTGGAGTTGGGCCAAGGAATCCATGCTTAATTTGATCTATCTATAGAAATATGATATATAGATAAAGTTCTAAATCTTTGAAGCACAAGATCTGCCATCGTACATAATTCACTAAATTAGAAGATTGATAGGCAACACCATTCACCAATTGGCACTTATGTCTATACCTTACCATAACAAAATTTATAACTGTGCAAAGCAGACCTCGAAATAAGTTCATGAAGTGTCGAGATCTGTTCTAAAGCTGATTATCTTCATCAATAATTTATGTATATATTAACAGGCTGACAGGCTCTTCCTCCAATGATCTTATTAAAAATCAACTTCGAGTAATCAGCTTCATACTGGCTACAATAAAACATATTATCTAGGGTAAATTAGTATTACCTAACAATCCCTTCTTTTAACTTAAATTAAGACTTCTACTCCCATCTCACAATTTGTATCCCTTATTTCCCAAGGAAGTCCCTTGAGTCGTATTATATACTAACTTTGTAAATAATCAGATAAACACTCAAACAACCAACCGTCACAACTTCAAAATGACATAATTACTTTCAAACGCACATCCAAACAGACCCTAGCAATAACATGAACCAGAAATAATCAAAGAATGAAGCATCAAAAGAAGCTCATTACCTGAAAGTGTGAACTGCTCAAGCAGTGAGAGATCTGGCGAAACAGGGGCACCATACATCTTTGAAACTCTGGAGGCTGAGTTGCTTCCAAAACTTCTTCAAGCTCACTCAAGAACATCACCTCCTTTGAACTGTTTGTGATCGGCCAATATTTTAATAAACCTCTAATAACAGTATCAGCAAGTTTGCAGTCTTTTTCAACAAATTGAGTGATGCAGTAAGATAATTGCTGATGGTACATTGGTATGCATTTCGGCTTGTGAAGTGGTATTAGCGCCCTAACAAGAAAAAGTTTGTGCTCTTCCTTCAACGGCAAAGCAAAACCATTGATAATACTCCCTAGTATCTCTAGGAGCTCTGCGATTCCATTATGTTTTTCCGTTTCAAAAATGAACCGAAAGAATATGTTGTTGATTGCTTTCCTGATAAATGGACGGTGCACCATGAACTTTCCATACATACGATGAAGTACAAATTTTAAATACTCACGTTCTCGTGGATCCTCAGAGTCAAACAAATCTAACCACCTTAAAATAAAAGCATGGTCGATATACCTTTTAGCCAGTTTAGCATCCGTTTCCGGTGATGCTACAAACCTGAGAAGAAACTCGTACACTAATTGCAAATGAGGCCACGAAGGATCCATGCAGGGCTCCTCTTCTTCCCCATCAAAAGTTTCTAACATTTTGTTATCACGTGGTTGTGGAGTGAGTCTTCTAAATATGTTTACCGACACCATCTTAACTATTTCCTGCATCACCGTATCAGAGAATTTCCCATTTGCAGAAGAAACATAATCAACAAGTTCAACCAAAGTCTGTCTTTTGATCTCCTTTTCTTTCAAATTTTTTGTCGGGTCAGTAAAGTCAAACACCACGCAACACAAATTCAGCTTTCTGATAAACAAGTTTTGCTTCTCAGCATTCGGAACATCTTTGAGATTAGGCAATGCCTCGTATGCAGTCGAAACCGCTGGATTTCCATTCAACTTTGAATTCACAGCATTTGAAACATTTTGACCATGACTAGATATTAGATTTGAGGTATTTGACCGAGTGTGTACTACATCACTGTTGTTTCTTGAACTTGTAGACGTATTCGATGACGAATTAGAGTTCCCTCCATCTCGATTATCGGTTGACTTATGTGCCTTCCGGGATGGGATCCTATTAAGTATCTGTTTGATCATTACTTAAATAACAACTTCCAATCTTCAAACACCAAACGCTTTCTATAAATATCAACAAACTGGTCCGTTATCCTTTACGAAACCGCATTATAGAACCACATGCTCTTTAAACCAATCACTACTCAGCTTCATAGCAACATCAACATCCAAAACACTAATTATTGCTTCTAAACATAACCTAACCAAACCTTGAAAACAAAATTCTCCTGCAAACAAACAAATTACACATATACATTAATCAAACAGATCCAATAATATGTAGAAACCCTAGAATCCAAAGGTATTATACAATTGAATTGCATAAAACGTAATAAATTAATTATTATCGAAATTGAGAAGGCTGACTCAATTATATAAACACAACAACAAGATCCGGTAAACCTAAATAGCTTTATTGATGAACAATCGCGTAAAATTAACAGGAAACTGAGAGCGAAAATCGATTAGCAGAATTGAATAAAATTATATAAGAGGAAAACATATGAATTGAAGAGATGATGATGATGATACTTACGTGAGGTTTGTTGGTAGGAGCAGATAACGGAGAATATCATATCATCAGAAAATAAAAGTCAAAAAAAGGATAACTCTGAAAGTGTCGAAATTGTGAATACGATCTCTCTTTCATAAAATTGACAAGAGAGAGAAAAAGAGAAATCAAACAAGGTTATTGTCAATGTCTTCTTCGGTTCGGTAAGGAATTTTACATTTTATTTTTAATCAAATTTAATTAAATTCTAAAAGTGCAAGTGTAATGGTTTTTATCTCTCACCTTTTTTTTATTATTTTAGCTCCGGTGTGTTTGGGTATTGTTAGCTTTTTAACTCATGCGTTAAAAAAAGTCTTTAAATCTTTGTTTTGGCTTTTCAAATTTTTTCCCTTTATGACACCGATTAGTAGTGGATCCATGATTTTAAGTGACCCGTAATAATGGTATTTCAATGTTTATAAACCATGTAGCACAAACAAGAAATGCAACTAAATATACGACTTTTCAATAGAAATTACACTGCGTACTGAGAATGAACCTGTAGCCAAACATCCCCGAACAATGAATTATAATAAAAAATGAATCCTTACAAGTTTACCAGCTTTTCATTATGCATATGTTATAATTTTGTTGCAATAATCCTATATGATATGTTTAATGGTCATTACTCATTAGTTGGAATGATATTAATCATAAAGAAAATTACCCAGATCTCTTATGTATCCATCCCAAAAATCAAGTTTGGGGATGCTATAGTTACAAACATTCTATACAAATTAAAGTTACAAACTGAAATGTAAGCATTTTATTGGTCACGCTTTTTCTCACTCTTCTGTCTCTCTCTACATTCCATTGGGGACACCTCATTTATATATCAATGTTTGTAAATTATTTGTAACCAAATAATTTCTATAATCTTTTTGTATTATATATAAAATACCCTCCCACCTCTTCTTCCTCAAACACACTCCCTCCACAAACCCTAATTTCACCTCTTTTGAATCACCAAATTCAACCACCATGCCACCAACACAATCCACCATCATTCTCCTCAGCAGCAGCAGCCGAACCACCCTTACAAATCTATACAACTACTTCACTCATATAAGAATGGTGGGTGGGTGGGGGGGATGGGGGATGGGAGGGGAGAGATTTGACGCCATATCAGATTTATCAGTGGTCCACTTGAGCAATTTTTCATTCTCCCGTTGATTCCTATGAAGATAGGAAACTTGTATTTCTCATTCAAGAGAGAGACCACTTTTGCGAAATGATACAGAAACAGGGGGAGAATAAATGAAATGCATTTGAGTGGCATATTAGGTTAACAAGATTTCATAATGAAACAAAACATCCATACATCAATGATGTATACATTCTATTTGATGGCATCTCAAAGTAGAATGAATAGGGTTGTACATCACTGGTTACCATAGTCCCAATGTTTAGCTTTTTAATGGGCATTGGGAAGAAATGTAAGTTAGTAACTTAAAAGTGGGTAGGGTAAAAACGAGTACATTGATGTGCAACTTAAAACATATCACATTATCACATATGTACGGTTGGTATCAAGATGGCATACCGACTGCAAGAGCCAATGCCCAAGCACAAAAGTTGCTTGAGGGACATAGAAAAGAGTAACAATTGGTCAAACCAAATCATAGTTTACAAAGCAATATGATACACATTAAAAATGAAAAATAATTAGTACAATGACAGTATAATTCTGAAAGTTATATGAAGAAAAAACAACATAAGGAAACAAATGCCTGAAAAAAGGAAAAGCTTTTCTTGTCACCCTTTCGATGCTAACAACAAAATGGCGAAATTCAAACTCTAATGACACCATTTTTCAATTTCATATATATATATAAATATAGATATGAATATACACATTCTTGGCATACAAATCATACATATTAAAAACCCAAAAAAAATGGTTTAGAAGACGGTCACTCTTAGCTGATGGTTACCTTATGAGAAAATTGCAGATGCAGGCCGTTGGTATCGTAACCAGATCTCTTTGCAGCAGCATCTTCTAGACGTTTCCATACGGCTTCACGTTTAGATTTGGTTTCTTCCTTTTTAAATTCCTCTTCTTGGAATTTTAATAAGCATTCTTGGAAGAGTTCAGGGTCAGCATCAGAAAAGATTTTCCTTACATTTAAAGTCAAACTTCTGACTGCTTGATTCCAGTGGGTTTTCGTATTTCTTTCCAAAGCAGGAAATATAATTGGCAGGATTACTTTGCGGTTCTGTTTAATTAAGTTCTCAATGTGATCATTGTTCCATAAGAACAATGCCCTTTCAGCCACCTACATACACAAGAAACAGTCAGTTCCACGAACAGAATATCCATTTATGGTTGCAGATTTTCATTGTACCATAAAAGTGATCAATTGCTTCATGTAGGGCTGTAGACCAAAACTTGGGTGAAGGTAATCACTTGCACAAAAGAAATTGGCTATACATTAATTACAATACGATCACAGTTTGTAAAAAACAACCCATGGCAGTTTCTAAACTCTAAAATGATCAAAAGAGAACATAACACATCCCATGTAAAGATATTAAGATGTCGATATCAGTCATGATACATTAAGGCTGTGTGCAATAAGGTAAATATGATCTTATGATGCAAAAAGTGATTGATAAAAAGCAAGTGAAAAAACCACATATGTTCTTTTGGCTTGTGAAAGGTCAAGTCAAACATATCTCATTGCATATCATTCTTTGCACAAAAAGTTGTTCAATCCAGACCTTTGGTTGTATACAATTTGTATGTAACACTTGTATCATGTAGCATATGCACAGATATTCGAAATTTATTATCAGCCTACACACATCATGGCTCGATACAATAATATATAAAGATCTTGATATATAACCACTGGACCATCTCTTACACTCACTCACAAGGTTACAGTTTTGCCTAGCACTTGAAAATGCCTCAAATTGCTAAATTCACATCTCCGTAATAGTAATTGCCTAGATTGACTACCTGAAGCTCTCCCAAACTAAACCATGAACCAGGCTCAAACTATTGGGCTAATGATGCAAGCTAAGCCATTGCATATATGGCGTTTATCATAAAATAGAGACAGAATCTGGTTATGGACAGGGCCAAAACCAACGGGTACCAAGCCTAACAGAGATGTTGATTTTATTTATACCACGAACAAGCACTGAAGTCCTCTTTCAGTTCAAGGGACTCTGGAAGTTTCCTCCCAATAAGCTAGAATTAGAGTCCCCTACCTGTACAATATACTTCTTACTAATAACACCAAGTATGCTATGGAAGAACTCTTCATTTTGGATCCTAATTATGCAGAGAAAGAATATATAGTGACGTTGTCCTTGGTCAATCTAAAGCAATCAAAATGTGACCCAAAAATTTAATATGAGAGGTCATTGTAGAAACAAATAAAACCATAGTTTCATGGTCAAATGGTCATCCATACATTTCAACATCACCGTTGTCCATTTGTCCTACCATCAAGAACAACTAATCAACTATATAGGGCCTTACTCCTATCAACATATAGCGTAGAAGACAAATTCAGAAGAATGCAACTTTGCAAAAAAAAATCTGAGCAATTATAGCAACAGTACATCACCAGTTGACTCTAGATGTATAATCTCTTACTACCCTTGTACCCGCACAATGCGGCAGTTTTGAGCGGTTTCCAGCGGTGGTGGGCCTTGAATTTTAAAAGACGAAAAAGATAAAATGAGAAAGGTGTAGGTGTATATATGTGTGTGTTTCGTGATGTGTAGTATGTGTTAACTGTGCAAAGCAGACCTCAACATAAGTTCATGAAATGTCGAGTTGTGTTTTTGGGTCACATCTTCAGCGGCAAAGCAAAACTTTGAGTTCAAATAATTATCAACTTTGAGTAATCAGCTTAACAAGCTACATTAAAACATATTATTTAGGGTCAAATAGTATTACCTAGCAATCACTTCTTTTAATTTAAAAATTGAGACTTTTACCCCCCTCTCACAATGTGCATCCCTTTTTTCAGAAGGAAGTCCTTTTAATTGTAATATATACTAGCTTTCTAAATAATCAGAACGTACCGAAACATTCAAACAACCAACCGTCACAACTTCAAAATCAAATAATCACTTTCAAACGCACATCCAAACAAACCCAAGCAATAACATGAAGCAGTAATAATAAAAGAATTAAGCATCAATCAAGGCTCATTACCTGAAAGTGTGAACTGCTCAAGCAGTGAGAGATCTGGCGAAACAGAGGCACCATACATCTTTGAAACTCTGGAACCTGAGTTGCTTCTAAAACTTCTTCAAGCTCACTCAAGAACATCACCTCCTTCGAACTGTTTGTGATTGGCCAGTATTTCAATAAACCTCTAATAACAGTATCAGCAAGCTTGCAGTCTTTTTCGACAAATTGAGTGATGGAGTAAGATAATTGCTGATGGTACATTGGTATGCATTTCGGCTTGTGAAGTGGTATTAACGCCCTAACAAGAAAAAGTTTGTGCTCTTCCTTCAGCGGCAAAGCAAAACCGTTGATAATACTCCCTAGTATCTCTAGAAGCTCTGCTATTCCATTATGTTTTTCCGTTTCGAAAATGAACCGAAAGAAAATGTTGTTGATTGCTTTCCTGATATAAGGACGGTGCACCATAAACTTCCCATACATACGATGAAGTACAAATTTCAAATATTCACGTTCTCGTGGATCCTCAGAGTCGAACAAATCCAACCACCTTAATATAAAAGCATGATCAATATACCTTTTAGCCAGCTTAGCATCCGTTTCTGGTGAAGATACAAACCTTAGAAGAAACTCGTAAACTAACTGCAAATGAGGCCACGAAGGATCCATGCACGGCTCCTCTTCTTCCCCATCAAATGTTTCTAACATTTTGTTATCACGTGGTTGTGGAGTGAGTCGTCTAAATATGTTTACCGATACCATCTTAACTATTTCTTGCATCACGGTATCTGAGAACTTCCCATTTGGAGAAGAAACATATTCAACAAGTTCAACCAAAGTCTGTCTTTTTATCTCCTTTTCTTTCAAATTTTTGGTTGGGTCAGTGAAGTCAAACACGACACAACACAAATTCATCTTTCTGATAAACAAGTTTTGCTTCTCAGCATTCGGAACATCTTTAAGGCTAGGCAAAGCCTCGTATGCAGTTGAAACTCCTGGATTTCCATTCAACTTTGAATTCACAGCACTTGAAGCATTTTGACCATGATTAGATGTATGATTTGAGGGATTTGATCGAGGGTGAGCTACATGTGCTAAATCATTGTTGTTTCGTGTACTCGTCGATGTATTCGATGAAGAATTTGAGTTTCCTCCATCTCGATTATCGGTTGACTTATGTGTCTTCCGAGATGGGATCCTATTAAGGAACTGTTTGATCATTACTTAAATAACAACTTCCAATCTTCAAACACCAAATGCTTGCTATAAATATATCACAAACTGGTGCACAATCCTTTACAAAACTGCATTATAGAACCACATCCTCTTCAAATTAAACACTACTCAGCTTCATAGCAACATCAACATCCAAAACACTAATTATTGATGCTGAACATAACCTAACCAAACCTTGAAAACATAGTCTCCTGCAAACAAATAATATACATGTATACATTAACCAAAAAGATCCAATTATAAACCCTAAATTTCAAAGCCGTGCAGAAACCTTAGAATTTCCAAGCTATTAGACAATTCAATTTCATATAACGTAATAAATTATTTACTATTTCTTTTACGGCAATTGATAGGGCTGACTAAATTATACGTAAAAACTACAACAAGATCTGGAAAACCTAAAATACGATATCGATCAACAATCGCGTAAGAAAACTGAGAAGAACAGATAAGCGAAAAATAACCGAGTTAAATTAGATTACAGGAAACAGATGAATTGATGAAATGATATGTTTATGATACTTACGTGAGGTTTGACGGTGACAGCAGATAACGGCAAATTCCTAATAATAATACTGGAACAATCAAGAACAGATGAGGATCTAAAGATCTGCAACAACACACAGATTTCCGGAAAAATCACAGAAATTGTTTTTAACAACTATTAAACCTAAAAACTCAATACAAAACACTCTACACACACAATTACTAATCCAGAAATCATCAACAAGATGATGAACTCGAAATACACAGACAAAGAGTTGCAAACCCTAGACCAGAGAGATAAAAGAAATTACACACAAAAATTATGAGCGAATTTTAAGAAAAAAATAATTCATTTACTTCATTTTATATTTTTTTAACTATTAAATAATTACATTTTGACCCCTGCAGTTCCTTCCTTCTCATTCGGACACCAAACTTTCCTTTTCCTGCATGTAAATAAAGTACACTAGTCCTCCTAAGTACTAACAAAACTTACCTGATCTAACCTCGCTGTCTAAACTCGTACAACTTGTGCTTCAAAGTAGACGTGCACAATTGAACCAATATTGTGTATTTGTGTTCATCCATCGTAAATAGTGGTGGATATCGATAAGGGCAGTATGTATCAGTGTATAAAGTTATCGTTTTTTAGGGCGTATTACTACTATAGTTTTAATGTCGAAAAAACTATCATTACTAAAATAAAGTATTAAAATGTAGGACGCAAATTTTGTTATACTAGCAAGTATTTATTGATTATAAAGATTTGATCAATGAATTATTCAAAGAAAGCTTGAAAAATAACTCTTTTAGTGTATATACGAATATTTACTCGTATTTATTTTGATACGTGAGAAACGACGTCAAAATAATTTTATATATATATATTTGTTGATCCTGATCGTAAGTTGATGATAACATGTGTGTGATAATATTTTGAAAGAATTTATTAATAATAGTTTTGTAATAATTTGGTTGTTATCTTTCTTCGACTATCATTATACATAGTATTATATATAATGTTATACTTGTTTATACTAATATAAGCACGTTTATATTTATATATAAAAACTCTTTAAAAATAAAGACTTAATATTTCTAAATTAAATTATGTTTTTTATTCTATACTAATATTATCAGTTTCATCTTCATATTCCGAATCATCAACAATACATACAAGCAAACTACCTTTATTGAGTCACCATCATCGATAATTCATTAAGACCGGACATAAAATACGATTATCATCGACTCAGTATATACAATAAAACATCATATTTCGCTAGTTTGTACAAGTGGTTCCCCATAATTTTTTTCTAGAAGAGAAAAGTATAGAAAAATTTATTATACTTTTCACCTATTTCGAATTTTCGATTTAAGACACACAACTTTAAATTTTTCAGTTTAAGGTATTAGATTTCCAATTTATAATCGAGTTAGGGACGTGTTTAACGTTAAGTTGCACAAATGACGAATTATTACTAGATTTCTTCTTTATAAGTAACAAAACTACTTAGCGATTAATATTTCGATTAACATTCCTCGATCAGTATTTGAATAATATTGAGAATCCACATGTATGACATAGATTAGACCAAAGAAAACAGATCCACCTATCGGATCCTTAAAATGTCCTCCTTGAAGGCTTGATGAGTATGAATAAGTAAACCCCATATCAACCGAATCAAAGTGTAAAGGACCTCGAGGAAGTCTTATGCACATCACCACCATGTCTACCCACAACTAGATCTCGAGAGCACTTGCGACCACATCACTACTTGTACTTGGTTTTTCTCTTGCAAAAATGTAGGTCTATTTTGAGATGTTTGGTCATTTAATGGAGTACCAAGATGTTTGGTCATTTAATGGAGTACCAAACTTAAAGAAATCTGTATTAACGACTTGTTGTCACACAATTACATCAACTCCATCAGGAGTTGCAAATAAGCCGTCAGCTCCAGCATTTCCATAAGAGTTAGCTTTACTATTATTCATTTCATATGTATCTCTCGCTTTTGAAATATAAGTTAGACGCATAAAAAAATTAATGATTTGAACCGCTTTAGTTTTCCAAAAATACTAATAGTATCATACTTTATTCTTTAGGATCTCTCTATAAATACTCCTTAGGGCTATAGATAACAAATTAACAACTACAAAATTATGGATGGTTGGTACATGGTGGTAAAACGGTTAATGTTCACTATTTAACAAAATGTTGTTGAAGGTTTTATACAATTAGTCGTTTTCAATAGAAGTTAATGGTTATTTTCAAGAATTATGGGTGGTTGGTACATGATGGTAAAACACTTAATGTTCACTATTTAACAAAATATTGTTGAAGGTTTTATACAATTAGTCGTTTCCAATAGAAGTTAACGGTTATTTCAAGGAGTTGTATTGTTATTTAAGCCCTAAGGGCGGTAGCAAAATCCTACTTTTTATGGGTAAAATATCTTCAGATTACTTCACATCTTTAGAAGAAGGAGAAAACATAATTTTATTTTTTAAACTTTACAACTTGTATTCTCTTTTAACATTTGAAAACTAACCAAAATATATTTTTCTGATCAATATGTGTTATTATCATATAATATCAATTAGCAAACCTTATGAATAGTAAGTTGTTTGTTTTATTATAAATTCAACTTTATGTGACCTGATAAATTACTAATTAAGTGGGTTCCCAATCATGATTTATATGTTTGACGCAAGTTCAAAAAGGTTGATGTTAGTAATTTTTTTCTTTTTTCTACCTTCTATCTATTATCACTTTAATATATTTTATTTTTTCTAAATTGTATTCTACTAGCTAAAAAAATGTTAGGTAACAGTTATAGATATACATCATCTATTTTCAAGATAGATAATTGCCATACCGATAAAAATTTGTATAACAAATTATACTTTTGTATATTAATGTTGGTTTTTATGATATTTAATGATATGTTTATGAAGTAGATTTAGTTATATATTACTAAATGGAAATTTAAATTGTACAACTCAAAATATAAAAAATATATGTTTCACAATATAAGTAGACAACTGTGATTAAGAGTTTACGTTATGAGATAAGATTTTTTTTCTCAAAAATATCAACAATTTCAATCCACTTTGTTTTCTTTTTCTTTAGCATTTTTTAGTTATCTATTTCAACAACAAATCAATTGTAAATGATCATAACTAAAAAGATGAACTCATTGGATAAACAAAATACAAAATAAATACGATGAACCAAATTATATGTTCCCATCGTGAAGCGTGAGCATAATAAGCCTTGTTTAAATCATTTGAAAACATAAGCACCCAATATTCTATTAATGTGAGATATCGGGTCATTTATTAGACCCCAATTTTAAAAGGTTTTGATAGGGGTTTTTTTTGTCCTTGAGTTATTTATTACGTAGTATTGTTTTTTCCAATAAAATTAAAATTAAATTAAATTGCATCTCAATCAACGTAAGTTAATGGAGACAAAGAGATACAACATTACACAACAAAAATTCTAAACCAATAGGTCTACTAATTACAATTACAATTACAACTAAGGATTTATATCTAGACAACACAACAGAACCTTTACAAAAATGAAACTCAAGCTCTAAACAGCTACAATCACCACTAAGTACACCAAATGAAGGATTACATACTTCATTACCTTCCAAGAGAGTTTTCGGATGTACAAATCAATCTTAGTTTGACTTAAAACAATGAATAAGAATGATTGAACAAAAGACGAGAAACAAAGTACTAGTTTTTGAAGTGGAGATCGAAACTAAACAATGAATCTTGGAGTATAAATGACCTCAAAGTCACTTTTAGAAAGACGACTTGTCTGCTTTGAATTAGACGTTGAATAAAATCATCAAAAATAAGACATTTCATTCTTCAAGATTGAGTTATTTATTATTCCGTACTTCCTCCTCTCGTCTCACAAAAGTGTCACCGTATATTTTTTGTTTGAATTAAGATATATTGAATAAATGTCAGTTTTACCTTTATTTTTCAAGAAAAATTAACTAATTCATCTAAATTAATACAAGAAGTAATGATTTAGAATAATAATTTAAGGTAAAATGAGAACTTTAATGAGCTTTAATAGTATTTTTTACGATTGAACATTTATTTTGAGACATATATAAATATTAATATCATTATTTATTTTGAGATGGAAGGAGTATACACAAGCATCCGGAATAGTATTTTCCTTTAGTCTATTTTCGTGGACCAAAGGACGCGAGTGCAAAAAAAACCTAGGTTAAAGGATTGAACCTGAAAAAATCCAACCCAAAGTACGCAAATGAAACGAATGACGCACCTCATGGACCAGAAATATAATTTACTCTTATATTCACATATTTTTAATAATTTATGCATACGTCAAACTCATTAAACAAGTCGAGTTCTGAGTTTAGTCAGAACTCACTTTGCACCCTTATTCACAAACACATTAACCACTTAACGCTTAATATTAGAATTAATGTTTTTAATATTAAAGTTCTCATAATCAAACTTATTTTAATTTAATGATCATTTATAAGATTCTTTTAAGGGTCAATCCAACATTCCAACCCAATTGCCCAACTGGACATGTTTTAACGGAGTACTAATTTAATTTAATCGGTTATCTCACACGTCTATTTTGACACCTCTAATAAACACAACCAATTAATTACTAAAGTAAAATGACGCCCAGAAACGTAGCAAGTGGCATTAGTCCACACACAATAATTCATACAAAGCTCACTCAACTGACAAAGTATAGAAATGGATACTATCTCTCCTTTTACAGTTCATATCAGACATCTAAGATTACTTATCAAAAGAATCAATCAATTTTTACACCTCCAATCCTGATCATAATCAACCAATATCTGACATCATACCTGCAACGGCTTTTAATTGAATCGTTTTTGACAAATGTATTAGTTGGTCAACAACATATGTTGACACCGTTTGCCATCAAGCTAACTTAAACTCACAGACAACATAAACTGATAACTAACGTGTGTATCATATCAACCTCTTAGAATCTGTTATCAATCATTAATGTTCCATCAAGGCTGTTTCAGTTTCCGATAGAGGTGCTGCATATAAAAAATAGTAGCAAAATGTCATACAAAACATCTTTTTTGTTTGATTATGTATGAATTATTAATATAGACAAGGACTGAAAAGATAACATTCCCAAATTCTTTTAGCATAACTTGAAGAGAGCACATAAAAACAAACAAGATTATGCCAGTATGGTACTCATTTCCTTAACAAACAGCATTGCGACGCATTAGATGCGACTAGAATACATTGGGAAATCTAAATTTAAGATCAAATTTATAATGGGCAAAGACAGTGATATGCAAATCAAAATGTTCATCGTTCAATCAAAGAGACTGAGATCTCTTATCTTTTAAAAAGGTTGCCCAATAGCAGTATATAACTATATAAGGCGTACCCTGTACCCAGCATTAGAGATGGCAAAATTAGAGCAATGGGTGATGGGTAGAAAATAATATGTTTAGAATGGTACCCAACAGAAATCGGCAAGTTAACGCGGAATACACATAATAGTCCATTTCTTAATAATTTGTGTCACATACTCCGTAGATAACAAGAACTGTGTTATTACTACAATAATCTGATCTTTTTAATATAAAAAGAGTTAGATGATTGTATGCATTATAAAGATACAATTTGGACAACTTTCGAATTTGTTACCTCTTTAGCTGATTATATTTTTTATTTTGACCATTTGAACCCGTTACAGATAGAACATGGTCCAAATTATTAGTAAATAAGTTGCAATTGCCACCTCTATAATCAACTGCTATTATCTTATATGGTTATCTTATGTGACTTTAGTAATGGCCTACACGACGTTTACATACGCAACTGAGTAAAAGAATAGATAAGCATTTTCAGAAAAACATACCGAGTAAATCCTCAAAGGCCTCTGCTGACAGAGACGAATCCATGATAAAAGGGGGTGAAAAGACTTGATCGTGAGTTTCCTCCACATCATAGAATGACAATCGTCCCTCAGAATCTGCATAATTTGAAGCAGCAGCAGACACAAAACCACTTACTCCATCATACTCGTTCACCATATCCAAGTTACTGGAAGTGTCAATTGATTCATTATATCTCATCCCATCCAAAACACGATTATCCACCAAAGAATTGTTTGATTCAGATGCAAACAACTGTTTACTTCTCAAAGAAGCTGGTTTCTTTTCTGGGCCCACACGGGAAAACCCAGTTCCTGAAAGAGGAACAAAGAAATGTTCAGAGCCATCATCAGATTGACTATCCTGTGATTGGCCCGTATTGATAGATCGAGTTGACAGAGCTGCTTCTCTCACAGATTTCTTCAAGTTACGAATATAATCATTCTCATTGTCTGCAAAAAATGAAATATGAGAGTTACAAATTACAAACTAAAGCTTAACTATATATTATCTGTTAAGGGGCAGAACCATTAACCTGTTTGTGGTGTATTTACTTGGCTATTTAATAAGGTTTGTTCATGAGGCAAGTTTTCGGACGCTACGTTAGTATGAACTTGAGCATGTCTCTTGTAAAAGTTCCCACTTTTAGCAGCTGAATTTGGTGTCAAACTAAATAAAGGTGGTAACTTTAAGGTAGCAGGGCTAGATGAAACTTTATCAATATGAACAGTTGATAGTCTTGAAGTAACGTCCATGACTTCGTCACTGCTACTTTCCTGGACATCGAATGTGCAATTTAAATGCTTGAAAGAGCATTTAAAATATCGAGTAATGGCGAAAAAGAAAAAAAAATACATATAATGTGCAACATAAACATACCATTGTCCTTCCAGTGCTTTGTGCTTGAATAGGTGACGTAGATCTGCTATGGTGATTTGTCGTTTGAGGAAGATTGGTGGAAATACTGTTCACTTCCTCACTCAGCTCTGATATTGAATTCTGTATTGCTGGGGCTACACCTTTTAACTGATTAACAAGCACCTACACAAGAAAAAAATGTAAATAGGAAGCCTTTTTCTTCATATACAGCAGCTGTAAGCCATATAGCAATCACATAATCAGAGTCAAACAGCATAATAACACGTGACAGAATGTAAGAAGCGCCACATATTTAGAAAGAAGAGCTCAAATATTAATAAATAGTTCCTCATAATGTTTCAAATTTGAGAAGTACTAGCGTTAACACACCTGTATACTCGCTAAATGTTGTCGATGTTCAGCAAGTGTTGTAGCTAATGATTCAGCATGGCCACTTGTACCACCTTCATTTGCACTTCGGAGAAGATCAGGACCTTCACCATCATTTGCCTTTGCCTACAATGAAGTCAAACGTTATATTATCAAAAAATTTCCACCAGGTGCTTATAACATACTAGGGATACCAATGAAGGGATTTTGGCCCATTTACTTATTAATGCATGGATTCATATTATCCCAAACATGTCACATTATCAAACTCGTTACAAGTTGCCCAAAGTTTATTTTCAAAAGCATACAACCTCCAAGAGTATTTATTCCAGGATTATGATTATTATTATTATAGATACATTGTTTTCAGACTCATAATTGATGCATTAATTATTGAAAATAATATTAATAACTGGATTAAAAGTGGTTGTTACTCAACTGAGCCCGGCCTGTTTCAACCCATACAAAAGTAACCCGTAAAATGACCTGAAATAGTGTTGACGTGTTAATCACTCCACCTGTACAATTGATTTCCTATGGTATATATATAATCCTAGACTTGAAACTATACATATTAAGGCAATACTCTGGAAACTATAGATATTAATGGCCTTGGTGAGCCACACTGCACTCAGTGATGTTGTGTGTGTTGGTGAGTACAACAGCCAGATACTAAAAAATCACTCAAAACAAAGCCTAGGTCCTTGACCCATACAACAACACAATTTAACAATGAAAGCCAGATCCTCACTGTAAGAAGATCATGCATTACGATCTATAGCAAAGTGATCAACAAGCCTTGTAAACATGAGCGATGAGCTAGATCATGATGATCAAAAGAGCAAACATGAAATTTTTTGCACCAACTTACTTTGGCTATTAGAAAAGTTGATATATGTCTTTATTGACTCAAACGTTCAGAGAAACATTGAGAATAAATAACAATCACAATAATTAGAAGCATGGATTTGTTAAATGAAGTATACCAGGTGGAGTGACTGCTTATGTATACGCTGTAGCGCATGAGTCCAGCGCCTCAAAACTTCGGCTATATCAACAGTGGGCTGACCTCTTCCACTTCGATCATCCCCCCGAGAAGTTTTTTCATCGCCAGATTGAGAGGAACTCAGGTTTTCTCTATCCGCTTTTACTTGCGATCTATCAGATGGGTCCTTGTCTGGATCACCTGATGAGGCTTGAGTACTTTCATCCATAGCTGCAAGAAGAGACGATCCGGAGATACGGTATCTGACAAGCAAACATGGCAGGAATATGAACAAATGCCACAAACAGAACCTAAAAGGAGTGACATATAAGAACTGATCTTGGGTATAAGTACCTATGCTCCCGATGTGCTATCAGGTCCTCAATAGGGCCTGAGGCAAGAACTTCATGTTGACCTGCATCAGATCAAGACCAAAAATGAACTAAAAATACAAAAGCATGAACGCTAAAAGGTTGGAAGCGAGTAAATAGGTATGTCTACACTAGTACACTGGTACTTTTATGGAATAACCCTGAACTACTTTCTTCACTGTAAAAGCCATATTTTACTTGGCTCAAATTACAATATCAGCATTTATTCTTCATACTGCTAAAAGGAATAAAATGTAGCTGTAGTTTATAGGGTTACTTAGTATATATAGCAGATCAATTACTTTCAGGTACAAGCCTCATCATGGGATAATACAAATGTGAAAACAGACAAAACAGCTATACACATATAATAATGGTTTTGAGAGGCTGAAACACAATAAGAGGCAATAAAGGATGAAATGAAGATATAGACAGTAATATTAAGTTATTAACAATCAAGGTCCGTTATTTGTGGAAGGATGCTGATAGGACATGTACCATATTTTAATCAATCTCCTTCCTTCCTCCGTGAAGATTATTCCCACTAACACTTACCTCTATAGCATTTAATCGAATTATAACCTCATTAATATAGAGTCTATAGAAATTCTGACTCCATTTATAAGGTGATTCTTAGATAAAAACCGCATTAGATCAATTAATGTAACTAAAATTTTGATAGAAGTCAATTTAGAGAGTAATAAAACTGAAACAACTAAGAGATCCATGAGATGTTTTCACTTACTTTTGCGTGATAATAAAGAATCCCACAAGCGAGTAGCTCTCTGAACTAGATGAGAATTTTGACTTGAGCTAGAAACTAATTCATCCCACGGTTCACCTTCCATCTTCACTTTGTTCCGTAAGTCATGTAGCTTCTCCAACTCTTGCTGAAGATATGCCTGAGCTTCAAAAGTTCCAAAGAATGGGAGAGCATATATGTTACACAAACAGTACATCTTCTTTAAAGATTATTTAGCCCAGACTCAAACTGTCACAATTACCTCTTCAGCACAAAGACCCCGATACTCTGCTGTCATTTCATGAGCCAAATTTGACCACATAGCCTGTCTCTGGACTGCTGTCTCAGCATTTTTAAGGAACCTTCTTCTCTCAAGAGCTATTCTAGCCTGTTCAACAAAAAAAGCAAATTTAAGTATTTGCAAGTAAAAAACTCAAAATTATTATAATGCAGAGGAAACCTCATTAAAAATCTATTCAGCCACGATAAGGAAACAAGTAGAGAAAATCATCAGCCGTCTATAAAATTACTGACTCCATCTTAACACCACTGATTATATAATGAACTTTATCCAACATAGAAGAAAATCAAGATCAACAGATCACGATGGTATGGAATAGATGCAGAACATAAGTATCTAGTAATTGACTAATTTCTGATTCCAGGTTATCACTTTATCCACACATAGATCATACAAGAGTGTGCAAGTAATGACTCTAGTGTTTGGGGGGGCTTATTTTCCAAGCTTATTTGCTTATTTGTATAGAATAAGCTTAGGTTTTAGTGTTTGGGGGAGCTTATTTCTTGAGCTTATTTGTGAGGAGAAGTTGAAGGCTTATAAATAAGCTACAAAATTTGGGCTTATTTGCTTATAAGCAATATACATTGAATATAAGCTCCCCCAAATTAAATCATTGCTTCTCTTTAAGGTAAAAAATCCCATTCCTCTCTAAGTCAACTTTTATATGATAAGAAAAAAAATGCAACTACAATCTACCTTTGTTACAGGAAGAAGAGTAGCTGCATGTGAGAACGCTACATCGGTCAATGAAGCAGGTAATGGATTTGAGACTACATCTGCAGCATACGTTCGTCTATGAACTTCTCTCAAAGCATGCAATGAAAGTTGCCACAATAGTTCCACAAATCTGCAACCAACATTTCTCATATTAGAACATCAGCATCTTCAAACTACCTGACTAAACAATACAGTACCACTTACTTTCAAGTTCTAACTTTTAGTAAACAATTAACTACAGTAGATACATCAATATCAAATTCCATCATTTAATTCATTTAATTTAAATCCATAACCAACTAACCTCGGTCCACAACATGTAGCCAGTGATGAAACCCTAGAATTACTTCTCGGAAGTGCCCCTTGTGATTCAAGCTCACTTATAATACTTTGTACAACCTAATAACATAGAAAAACCTTCAATAATGCACATCAACACCTACTACCATATTACATAAAGCGATATATTAAAATGTATGTATATGTACATACCTTTCGGAAATCACGAGATTGAGTAGAATCAAAAATCGGCCAAACTTTATCAAAATCCTGAGAGATCGATCTCGATGTTAAGTATGATAACAGAAGTAACAGATCGTGATTGTAATTAGAAATGTGATTAGATTAGAAAGGGATAGTATGGCGTACTTTAGGACCTCTGAGAGAGGATAATATAAAGTATAAAAGCTGTTCGCCCAATTTAGGGTTCGAGTGACGAAATAACCCGACCCGAGGTGTACCGTTATTTGCTCCGACGCCAATTATTGACGGATCAAGCCCTAATAGTAAACAGTTAGTGTACATCGCACTCTCCAATTCTGTTTCTCTTTCCTTTTCTCGGTCCATCGTCATCAACCAGACGCTATATCGATCGATATACAGAAGATACAGATATAGATATAGCTATATATACATACACAATCTGTTTATTTGTATCTCTTTAAGGTTTCATTTTCATATGTATGTATATGTATATGTTTATATGTATCTTTCTTTCTCTCTCGATTGGATGTTTTTGTTTATGGAGATTTATTAGTTACAAACCAGGTCCTTTGTAAATAAGGAATGTTACAAATAGGTCCTTGATATTTGAGTGCTTTTGAAATTTGAAAAATGATAATGGTGGGACCGGGTGGTTACATAAGGTTGTCACGTTTGTTTATGCCGGACGGGAAGAATTTGAAATGAAGTGGTGTTTGGTCTAACATGCGCCGGGGGTGCAGTGTAAGTGGTTGGTGCCGGCCACCATCGAGTATTTTATTAGACGATTGTTTTGGGCCTTTTGGGCCTGAGTGGTGGTTGACGACTGCGTATCATTTACTAACATCATCCAGATCAGATGTAAATGATAGGTTAACAAAACTTTACAAAATTATTTTACCGATTATTCACAATTTTTTCACAAAATTTTTGTGTAACATTTGACTCTTACAAATATGAATCTTTTTACTTTAAAAGAAACTGTATGTCACTCGCTCATGAAATACTTATTTTGAGACGTACGTAGCATTAACTAGCTCAAGATGGACTGGATATTCATAATTTTACCGATTTGATTTATATTTTTCAGAACAATTACATGTTTACATCTATATATCTATATACTACATATAATGCATCTCGCTATTTTATAATTGGAAACTTTTAAGAACTAAGACTCAACACTTCCATATTTATATTATATAATTTTCAAATTACTAGTATCTTTTTATATTTCTTCACTTTTAACCTCACATTTCGCATTTCATTCTCCAGCTCTACAAATAAAGCTATAGTTGTCGATATAAGTATAACAATAAATAATATTCAATTATCTTCGAATTAAGAATTACAATAAAGTATGATATCCGCTGCATAGCGCGGGTATTATGCTATCATTATTAATTATTAATATTATTATTATAATATACTTAATAAGTCTAGTTTTACACATTGGTCTTGTTGTCCATATTTTACTATTAACTTTTGAAATTGGCATATGCAAACAAGATTTGTAATTATAAACTGATATTGATCTTCATCACTTTACATCGAAAGAACTCGGGTCCCAAAATATATAGGAATTGTAAAGAGTAATTCACTTATGCATGAACATGTATTTAAGTTTAAGAAACTAGAAATAGTTTGATAAAATAAATTAATTAATGTTGGGCTAATGATTCCAAAAGCGCAAGAGACATGAAAATCAAATATTGGGCTAATCATTTTATTCATAGTATGCGCCTATTCGGTTTGCGATCTTTGTTCTTCCAAGGCACATCTTCGATTGGATATTGTGAAGGATATTGTGAATCTACTTAATGATTTGATAGGTATAGTGACATCCTAGTCAACCATCCTCACATAGTCACATGCAACTTTAAATTACATAAAAAAATATTTTTTTTAAAGATAATAATGACATTTAAAAATTTTCGCCTAAAATAATAAATAAATAATAATTTTCGCCGCTTCCATTTGAATTTTCTAGCTCGTCCACTCATTATAAAATACCATAAAAACTCAATACTCGTATGAGTTGTAGTCTGATTAAACATGACCAATATGGGTGTGTTTGGCAACCAAATTTTAGAGGATTCTTGAGGATTTTAAGAGATTGAGATTCTAGTTTCAAGAATCTTCATCCTTAAAAAGTTCACAATCCTTGTTTGACATAAAATTTAAAATAGGGATTCTATAAAAAAATAATCTGATCGGGTATATGCTGATGACCGCAGCTAATAGCATATGCCGCAGCTAAGTACATGCACTTAAGTTACGTAAATATACAAAAGTTACGGAAACACCCTTAAGTCACGTCAATATACGAAGGTCACGAAAAAGAGAATCTTTGACTATAACACAATACCCAAGGATGGGACTTACACCAGAGATACTCTGGACTACTAGTAAAACACGTAAGAAGGCAAAGTCATGTCAAAAAAGGAATAAAGGCAAGCTGTCGCCAAAAGTGGAAGGTCTGCTCCGCCGCGCTGAGCTGCGAAAAGCAGACCAACCATTTATGGAAAGAGAATCTCTGCGGCACATTGGCATAAATATGCGATATCAGTCCAAGGTAAAAACACACAACACTTTCACTCACTCATATTACTTACTCTCTCTCTCTATAATATTTACTCTCACAAATCCGTAGCTTATTCTCATGCCGGAGCTTGGTCCAAAGGGAAACCCCCTTTCCCCCTTTGGGCGAGGCTAACGGTGTATGTTTGTTACATCTTAGCAGTTTCGGTCACCTTTAAAGGAAGCTTTCAAGTTACGTTGGGAAGCTGCTGATTTTTGTACCAACATTTGGCGCCATCCGTGGGACACAACTGAAAGAATGGAGGAAACCCCTTCATCTGGAAATCCCATACCGCAGGTGCGCGTAGATCGATCCGCTGAAAGGCACGAAAGTGGGGTAGCAAATACGGATATTTCGGGGGTTCAACAAGACGAACCTCGGCTTACTCCTGCTTTCGTAGAAAGTCACTACGAGACACTTCGCACTCTAATGCGGGAAACCGAGAAAAATAAGCGAATGGATGGTGTGAGAGCGCAACTTACTTACGAAGAGCAAACTGACGATTCCACCGAGCCGGCAAGCGAAACCGAAAGTCCTAGTTCAGATTCCGAAGCAGTGAAGATACGTCGGAAAAGGAAATACACTCAAAAAGCGAAGAAAAAGGCTAGTCCAAGCAAAAGGAAAGAAAAAAGAAAAAGACGTAGCTCTTCACATTCCCGAGCAAAAAAAATAGTAGCTACTGACAGTAGTAGTTTCACAAGTTCCAGTTCGGAGGAAGAAGCTGAAGAAGGCATAGACGAGCCTTACAGACCCTCGCTCATCAAAAAATTTACCAGAAGAATTGCCAGATGCAAAAGACCAAAGAAGGCAAGGCTCCCCCCACACATCCGAGTGTATGACGGAACTGGAGATCCGGATGACCATTTGGGATTATTTGCAGGGGTAGCCGAAATGGAACAGTGGTCCATGCCCGTGTGGTGCCACATGTTCGCACAAACACTGGCAGGGCCAGCTCGTCTTTGGTTCGATGATCTCCCTCATGCCAGTATCGACAACTTCGAGGAGCTACGGGAAAGTTTCCTCAGCAACTTCATGCAGCAACGGAGGTACACGAAACACCCCATGGAAATTCATAACATAGTGCAGGGACATCATGAGTCACTGACAGACTTCATGGATCGATTTAAGGAGGAAAGCATGGAAATTAAAGGGGCAGATGAGATCATGCGCATCTCCGGTTTTATCCATGGGATAAGACCGAAGCAGTTGATAGAGCAATTCTACGCCAACATCCCCAAAACAATCAACGAAGTTTTCGAATGAACCAAGGCGTTTATTCAAGGAAAAGAAGCAATTGGACATGTTACCGAAGCTCCGTCCAGAGCTCCGTCGCGACAAGGTAGGGGTTCACCCTGGAAGTTACCTTCGTCGATTCCAACGCAGGTTCTTACATCCCCAAGACGGAACCATGAAGCGTATTCCGGCAGCAAAGGGCGTATTCCGCAGCCTTACTCGCCTGCTCCAAAAAGAAATACATACTTCACGCCACTCACCAAGACCCCTTGTGAGATATTGGCAACCGAAGCAGTCCGACACAGCTTCACACAACCTGCTCCCCTCAAAGGCAATCCGGAGGGAAAATTCGCAGACAGGTATTGTGAGTTCCATGGTGACAAGGGGCATAATACTAACGATTGTTATCAGTTGCGAAAGCAGATAGAAGAAGCTGTGCAGTCGGGACAATTGTCACATCTGGTGAAAGAAATAAAGCAGGTCGGAGGAAAGCCACAGGGAAGACAAGGTCCTTCTCAAAGGAACAAGCCTAGAGTAATTCAAATGGTCCGATCTGGGCGGAACGAGGATAAGAGGCCCGTGGACGAAGTAGAAAGTTGGATGCACCAAGAGATCAGCTTTCCACCTTCTAACCAGGTATGCCCCACCGAAAACCCTCTCATCGTCAAAGCGGAGGTGGAAGGTCATTTGATCCACCACATCTATGTGGACGGAGGTAGCTCTGCCGATATTATGTATTTCCATTGTTTTGAAAAATTAAATAATGACATTAAAAAACGAATGGTTAGTACAAAAACACCCTTAGTAGGTTTTTCAGGGGCAATGATATCGTCGGTAGAGAGCATATGGCTTCCTGTCACCTTCGGCGAATACCCTTTGTCAAGGACTGTGGACATGAAGTTCCTTATTGTACAATCACCTTCGCCTTATAATGTGTTGCTGGGTAGACCTACGATATGTCGTTTAAGGGCAGTAGTGTCTACCATGCACGCCATGATGAAGTTCCCCACAAGTGCCGGAGTAGCTACTCTCCGGGCGGAAAGGAGAAAGGTTCAGGAATGCTTGTCACTGGGGGAAGGTAGCAGGGTTGCAAATGCCCCTCGGCAAAGTTCACAACCTGCGGTGCAGGCATTACTCAAAGTTCCACTTGTTATTAATGATGAATTCCCAGAGCAACCTTTGAGCGTTGGGACGTCATTGTCTCCAACCACGAAGGTACTTTTGGAAAGGCTTTTAAGAGCTAATATTGATGTCTTTGCATGGAGATATTCTGATATGACAGGAGTGCCTCGACACGTTGCGGAACATAAGTTGAACATACACAAAAGTGTAGAACCCATCGTCCAGAAAAAACGCAGCTTGGCTCCGGATAGAAGTAAAGCCGTAATGGACGAAGTTAATGAGTTGGTAAGAGCAGGAATCATGCGAGAGGTACGTTACCGCACTTGGGTTGCGAATCTAGTTATGGTTAGAAAAGGTGACGGAAGTTGGAGAATGTGTGTTGATTTCAAGGATGTGAATAACGCATGTCCAAAAGACACATATCCACTTCCGGAGGTGGACCTCAAGGTGGAGTCACTCACGGGGTACAAATACAAGTGTTTCTTGGACGCATACAAGGGATACCACCAAATTCAAATGGCATTAGAAGATGAAGACAAAACAGCATTTCACACGGACAGAGGTATCTTCTGTTACCAAAAGATGCCCTTTGGTCTGAAAAACGTAGGTGCAACATATCAGAGGTTGGTGGACGCAGCTTTTTCCACCTAGATAGGGAGAAACTTGGAGGCATATGTCGATCACATAGTCATCAAAAGCAGGTTGGAAGATACGCTCTTAGCTGACGTTGAGGAAACATTTGGTAACCTCCGGAAGATAAATATGAAACTGAATCCGAAGAAATGCTCCTTTGGAGTCACCGAAGGTAAATTCTTGAGGCATATCATCTTGGAGAAGGGAATCAAAGCAAATCCGGAGAAAGTAACTGCAATCATCAATATGCCGCATCCAAAAACCGTAAAAGAAGTTCAAAGCTTGAATGGTAAACTTGCAGCCCTGAGCAGGTATTTATCAAGTTCGGTCTCTAAGTCCTTACCTTTCTTCAAAACCCTGAAGAATTGTTTGAGCAAAAAAGACTTCAAATGGACAACAGAAGCTGAAAGCGCATTTACGGAACTAAAGGTACATCTCGCAGGCTTACCAATGCTAACAACGCCAATTATAGGCGAAGAATTATATATGTATCTTGCAGCTACGGATAAGGTAGTAAGTTCCGTCCTCATGGCAGAAAGAGACAAAAGCCAAGTCCCCATTTATTTTGTCAGCCGTGTGTTACAAGGTCCGGAGGAGAACTATTCTCCTATGGAAAAGTTAGCCTTGGCACTTGTCTACGCAGCGTGACGTTTACGCAGGTACTTCCAAGCACATAAAATCAATGTCCTGACGGACCAGCCGATCCGTCAAGTCTTGCACAAGCCTGAGATATCGGGACGATTAGCCAAATGGGCAATTGAACTCGGAGAGCATGGAATTAGATACATTCCCCGTACCGCAGAATTGCCCCAAAACCAGTTGACGAAGGTGTCAAACGTAGCTTTGAGCGAAAGCGTGAAGAAGGTTGCAAACGAAGGTAAATGGGTAATGTACACTGATGGAGCGTCTAGCTCATCTGGCGCAGGTGCAGGTCTCATTTTAACGGACCAGGACGGGGTCGAATACACATACGCCCTTCGATTCAATTTCGATAGTTCAAACAATGAATATGAGTACGAAGCTCTATTGGCAGGCCTACGCATTGCTACGGTAATGGGGGTTCGGAACCTCCAAGTCTATGTAGACTCAAAGCTTGTGTCGAGTCAAATCAGCGGTGAGTACGAAGCTAGGGATGCCAACATGAAAAAATACATGGAAAAAGCAAAAGAACTGATCTCTAGCTTCAATAGCTTTGACATACAACAAGTTCCAAGGAGCGAAAACAAAAAAGCAGACGCGTTGAGCAAGCTGGCTTCCGTAGCTTTTGCTCACCTTACAAAGAAAGTCCTGGTTGAAGTACTCGAACGTCCATCCATCGATGAACAGGAGGTACTAGCCATTGTCGAGGAACATGAGAACACATGGATGACCCCAATCATTCAGTACTTGGTGGACGGTACCTTGCCGCAGGATCCATCTCAGGCTCGAAAGGTACGTGTCAAAGCACCAAATTACAATTATTCTAATGGTATACTCTACAAAAGGTCTTACTTAGCACCTTGGTTACGATGTATTGGTCCACAACAAGCCGAATACGTTATTCGGGAGGTGCATGAGGGGGCATGTGGAATGCACTCTGGACCAAGGTCCGTGGTGGAAAAAGTAATGAACTTGGGTTACTTTTGGCCAAGCATGCACCGAGATGCACTAACTATTATACAAAAATGCAACTCTTGTCAGGTTAACGCACCAATAAACCGGCAACCTCAAACCGATATGATCTCTGTCACGGCTCCATGGCCATTCCAAAAATGGGCCATGGATATCGTTGAACCATTCCCAATAGCACAAGGGCAATTAAAATTTCTAATCGTGGCAATTGATTATTTCACCAAGTGGGTAGAAGCGAAGCCTGTCAAAGCAATCACAGGAGCCGCGGTCAAGAAGTTCGTTTGGGAAAATATTGTATGCAGGTACGGACTGCCGCACGAAATAGTAAGTGATAACGGAGCCCAATTTGCAGGAGGTGCGTTTAAGTCTTGGTGTGCGGAGCTAAAAATAAACCAGATCTTCACATCCGTAGCTCACCCACAGGCTAACGGACAAGTGGAACGAGCCAACAGAAACATAGTTGAAGGCATCAAGTTGCGGCTCGAAGGACAGGGAAACGATTGGTTAGACAACTTGTCTCATGTGCTCTGGGCACATAGGACAATGGTAAAAAGAAGCAATGGCGAAACTCCGTTTAGCTTAACATATGGTACGGAAGCTGTCCTACCTGCGGAAATTGGAGTTCCCACCTGGCGAACAGCTAACCCAACAGAAGACGGAAGTCAAGAGCTCCGTATCAACCTGGACCTGCTGGAAGAACGAAGGGAGATAGCCGAAATACGAGAATGTCAAAACAAACAGCAGATGGCAAAGTACTACAACTCTAGGGTGAAACCTACATCTTTTGTTCCTGGTGATTATGTGTTACGCAAAAATGAGGCTAGCAAAGCTCAACCCGAAGGAAAGTTAGGTCCTAAATGGGAGGTCCCGTATCAAATCGTTGCCAGTTGCGGAAATGGATCGTATGAAATTGCTAAGTCTGATGGAACCATTCTACCGCGTTCGTGGAACATTGCTAATCCCCGAAAGTGTTATTTGTAGGCTGATAAAATCTCATGTAAACGATTCCACGATGTAATTGTTTGATATTCCTTTTGGCAATCTAATATATCAAACACCATTCCATGAGAAAACATTTAGCATCATTACAAGTAATCACTCACACTTATCTCACTGATCATGAGATAATAAGCTGGCGAGGTCGAAAGTTCCCTCGTGCAGTAATATACCTATGGCATAAGCCTAAGTATCAATGGTTGAACACCCATTCAAAACACTACGTTCTATACATACGTGTATATACAATAAAGCGCATAAAGTATACTTACAAGCAATGGCATAATTGCAAACAACAATAAATGAGAAGATAACACACAACAATATGGCAACCACATGGTCATACGGATAAGTTAAGATGTTCTACAAAGTTACACACCAAGGCACTACGGCCTAATAACATTTGCCTAAACGACAAATAAACAAAAGATTGTTCAAAACACCAAATTCATAAGAACGAGTAACTGGCAAAAAGGAAATACACACAAGGGATCAAGCAGCTTCAGGAGAGGAGTTAACACCTAGAACAACTTTCTTGAAGTCAGCCAGAGGAAGGTCACGACTAGCAGCAATAAGTTCCAAGTACGGATATGTCGCACCCTTCAACTCCTGTTCAGCTTTTTGAAGCTTATCTGCAGCATTGGCATCATATCCAGGTATCCTTTCTACAGCAATGCCCATCTTAGCATGAGAATAACCTAGCTGCATCCCCAGATTCATACCTAAATCATAGAATCAAAAAGTTAAGATATTTTAATACAAGTGGGTAAACTTATCCCGTATAGACGTAGTATTCAAGTTCTATCATAAACTTCATACCTAAGCCATAATGGGCAGCTTGTACCGCACCATTATAAGACACGTACTCAGGACTCCCAATAAGCTTCACAAAAGCATTCCTCCAGCCACGATCCATCAACCATTTGTAGTTCTCCTTAGCTACGCTACTACGGTTGGACGCTTCACCAAGCTCACTCACTGACGCTGCAGCCACGGTTGTCAAACTCTGTTTCTCCATCTCCCACTTCTTCTGCAACTCTTGATGTTGTTTAACCTACTGCGACAACCTAACCTCAAGCTCTTTCATCTGGCGAGCCGAATCCTCAACTTTCTGCACCTCCAGCCCCAAATCAGTAGCATAGGAAGCCTTAAGTAGCTCAAGCTCAGTTTTCTGAGAGGTACGGACGTCGTCAAGCGCAGCAGTTGCGTCATCACATTCTTTCTTCAACACCTCCAACTCTCTGCGTAGCTTCACCATCTCCTCAACATTTAGGTCTACCAAACGCTGACCCAACTCTTCAATCTTAACATCACAATTGGCAACCTCAGAAACAAGTTTCTTTGCTTTCTCTCTCTCCACACGGTATTGTCGATGACAACTCTCCCACCTGCGTCTACCCTCGCCAACAATCTTGGCCACCATGAGTGAAATCCAATTCATCTCATCACTTATCATAACATCGGACTTAGATTCCAGAGACACAACCTCAGAGGGGGGAACCACATAATCAATCATATCGCGACAAACATCGTGATCATCAAATGTATCTCCATTCTTGACATACTAGGGAGGAATGAACACCTGGTCGGCTTGATCCGGATCAACCTCATAATGTAACACCCGCCAAATTAGGACTAGTGATTAGTGCCTAATCAACTGTTAATACATGTAATTAGTTTTGTGTTAGGCTAATTAATGTATCGGATTTTATATTGTTGAATATATACAATTTTGCGATTTGATTAAATCGTACGCAATTTAAATCGAATGTAATTCGATTCAATTTTATACGGACGTTGGTGAACAAAATTATTAAATAAGATAACATTATTTAATAACGCTATTATATCTAAAATAGTATTTTGATGATAATTCATACATGTGTCGTATCGTACAATTAAAAGCCTACGCGATTAGAATGTTAAACGCGCAAACAATGTTAAGTTATACTTTATAACTCAATTATTAAAGTAATTGGTGAAATATTTTAAGTAAAAATATTGGGTAATTATTCGTCCCTTAAAATGGGTGTATAACGCGCGAAATAATTATCTAACGTTTAAACAATCAAAAAACGAACACCGCACGGAACGCAAACGCGAGGAACAAGTTTGGGACACACCCACATGGGGTGGGCCCCATGAAAAATCTGCCAAAAGGGGTGAGGTCACCACCTCCCCACCCCATTTTCACTTTACTCTTCTCTCTCTCTTCCTCTCTTTTCTCTCTAAATCACAAACCACCACCACCTCACTAAATCCTAAAATAACACCTCCAAACGACCTCGAATCTTCACACTCGTTTGGAAGAAAATAACCACGAAGCAACGATCTACACTTCCATCTTTTCGGAATTTTCATCCGACAAATTGTAAGTTTCCGACAAAACCCGCAACTCCTCGATTTTTAGTGTTTTTAGCAAGTAGTTGTTTTTTTATGCTTAAAATGTCCAAATATGGGTTGGGTAAAAGTTTCAGGCCAAACGGTGGCCGGAAAACTCGTTTTGGCTCAAAAATCCGTCAAACAGACCTAAGTGTCGCAAAGACGACCAGTGCGTCACTTAAGTGACGCATTGAGTGTCGCATGAAACCCTAATTTTGCCTAAGTGCCGCATAAAACCCCTTTTTCCCGACACTCCTACCGTCACTTGACTAGTGACGCACAACAACTTTAACCGACACTTCTAGCGACACTTCCTTAGTGACGCCTAGACCCATACCCGACACTTATAGCGACACTTCCTAAGTGACGCCTAGACCCATACCTGACACTTATACCGACACTTACCTTAGTGACGCCCTACCATGCGTCACTTCCCTTTAGTGACGCACATGCTCAGATTTACAATTTTTAGCGACACTTCCCAAGTGTCGCTCAAGCCCCTAAGTGACGCTATAAGTGACGCATAAACAGAAGGTTTCAAACTAATTTTACACTAAGTTTTGAGGCCCAAGCTCGACCCCAGCCAGGGGCTCTGCCCCTTGGACCCCGCCAGGGGCTGCCACCCCTTGGACCCCGCTACCAGGGGCGTTGCCCCCAGACCCCCGTCATTAACGGGCTTCGCCCTTACCCTAGGGTCACGAGTAACAGTGTTACATCTAAACTTTCACACAAAGTGTTAAACTTGTATAACATCAAACACGAATGCGACATGACTTCTAAAACACTTTGGAACACGTTTTTCAAGAATAATGATAATATTATTATTACCAACAATCACCAACGGGCCGTACACATTTTCAAACACTTAAACAATCAACCAAATTGTAATCCTTTGGACATTCTAGTTGGACAAACAACTACAAGGTAGTCTTATGAGATGCCTTCATATGTTTATTACCATCGCGTGTCGTGGACACCCTCAGGTTACAAGTCTTTGGACTTCGATTCTTGGCTAATCAATCTCAGTTTATTTAGATAAACTCTCCAGGCTCAGGTGAGTCTCATGGCCCCTCTTTTTACTGTTTTACTAGGGGTGTGATACATTGCTCTGTTTTCAACACATGAACGCGAGTACATATTTCAATATACTACATGAGTTGTTTTCAACTAATCAAACCAAAGTCCTCCGTCAGTATAGTCTGGTAATACGAAAGTAGCGTGAATATTAGTATATGGTACCATATAGGATTGACCCTCCTCGTCCGGGTTAGCAAGCACTAACCGGGTAAACGGACGTACTAATATTTGGGAGGACGAGTGTAGATTAGGCACTCGTGGAGGCACCTCGCTCGGAATTCTCTACATGGGACCCGACCCTCGAGTTAAGCTCAGACTATGCGCTCATGGTTGTATACATTATCCATAACTTTATTTGCTGGATGCAAAGCAATACTTAAATCTTGCGGTTCATAGAATATTATTTGATACTCAAACCTGTGAGCTCACCAGCGTTAGCTGACCCATTTTAGCATGTATCACAGGTACTCAGCAGTAGATTTGGACTACCCATCAGGATGCATCTTAGCTCGAGTCTTCATGCAAACTTCAGAGATTTCATTGTATTATTAGATTTTGTATAACTAATTATGTATTTAAATCTCTCATATTACGAACACGAGCTATGTATGAGTTCAAACTGTTGTAAACCATTTAATATTAATATATTTTGTTAAAACGACGCATATAGAGTCGTTTGCTATATTTCTGTGTGCTTTGATTATTGATTAGTAACACCCAAAGTATGCTTTCGCGAATCATTAAATTTGGGGGTGTTACACATAACGAGGCTCAGGAGGGTTGGAATCCAGAGGTCCACCAGCATCGGGTGATTCCGCAGCAAACTCTCCGTTAGACAAGCCGTCATCTTCGTCATCTAATCCCACATCTTTGGACTCAGTGCCTTCATCGCTTTCAGATTGAACATCCACAGTATCCACTCTTTTGCCTTTGCCACGGTTAGACGTAGCTTTCCCCACAGGTTTACGACCTACCTGCTTAACTCTCTTCGCAACAGAACCACCTCCATCTGATCTACTAGCTTGGTTTGCTTGACTCCGGGTACATTTGCCTATGGGCAAATTCTTGACAGAAGATGACCCAGCCACAGCTTTAGTTCCGTGTACCCTTCTGGTAGATGAACCTTGAACTTTCGCCTTAGTTTTGAACTTACGAACCTTAGGAGCATTATCGAGTGGCTCCCCCAACAGCTGCAACTGATCATTACTGGCAGCAACGACTGCATCACGGAACCGATCAGGAAAAGGTTCCTCACCCTCGCGAAGTGGGCGAGACTCATAACGAGCATCAGGACACCTCCACAGTTGCATGAAATCAATAAGCGATAACTCTGCAGAAGTTACAACAAAATAGTTCAAAGTTACTTATCCTACCTACGAGCACGTATTCAACAAAAAAAACCGGAGTTAAAAAGGCGAGAAGCTCAATACCTTCTTCTGAATCTACGGGACGGATTACCGGAACTTCATTTGGTTTATCCCGTTTCTGGCTAATCCCAGCCATCACAAGCACGTGTTCCGGATACGTTTGAACATTAACACGAGGATCTTGTAACTTCTCAAACAAATCATGATCAAAAGTACTATCGGCAGGAATAGGGTCTAAACGTACATCTGCCTTGTTTTTCCATTTCATACAAATCGGAGCTTGACATGCATCAACCCAGAAAAATCTATCCATCCAATCCTTCGAACCGTCAGGTGCTTTCACATAATGATACGGTTGGGGTTTTTTCCTCTTTTCTATGGTAAGCCAATCACCATTTTTGCTCAGGGTATAAAATTTTCGAAAGAGGGGTAAAGTGGGTGTACCGTTTAACGCGCGACAGTGGATCTCGAAAGATGAAACTTTGACCAACCCAACCGGAGATACTTGCGAGATATGCACTTGATAATATTGAAGTACAGAAAGTAAAAAACGCGACAAAGGGAAACGGATATTGGCAAAATCGAACCATCTAGTGTAAACACCAATCGTTCCCAAAGGCATATCAGATATAATAGCATCGGCCGCCGGCGCAGTAGGGTGAAGTCCTAAATCGATTCCGTATTCTTCGCAGAAAACATTCACCTCTTCTTGCGTCAAAATCGAACACATTTTGGCCATGTTACCTTTCCCGAGTGCAAGCTCGGAACTAGCTTCGACATCCGGATTGTTGGATGGATTAGATGGATCACCGCTAGCGAAGCTGCTTGCCGTGGCCATTTTTGATTGAGATTTTTTTGGGAATGAAATTTAGGGTTCTTAACCTTTCTTTTTCTTTTTGGAAGAAAAAGAAAAGAAAATGATGATATAAAAAAAGAGATAATGAAAGATTTTTTAGTTATAATGTAATATTTTTGGGGGGAAAGAAGTAGAAGTAATGAGGGCTGAAAAACCGTCAAATCATAACCGTCAGATCAATTATTAAATTAGTACTCAAGTCCTTGATAAGTGTGCACCTAAAACCGACACCTGGAAACGCGCCCATGTATTTATTTTCCGCAGGTTCAGGACTTACGTTTGTAGTCTAGAGCAAGTACGTCAAAACGCACTTACACTAGACTGGGGGGACATGATCGGGTATATGCTGATGACCGCAGCTCATAGCATATGCCACAGCTAAGTACATGCACTTAAGTTACGTAAATATACAAAAGTTACGGAAACACCCTTAAGTCACGTCAATATACGAAGGTCACGAAAAAGAGAATCTTTGACTATAACACAATACCCAAGGATGGAACTTACACCAGAGATGCTCTGTACTACTAGTAAAACACGTAAGAAGGCAAAGTCATGTCAAAAAAGGAATAAAGGCAAGCTGTCGCCAAAAGTGGAAGGTCTGCTCCACCGCGCTGAGCTGCGGAAAGCAGACCAACCATTTATGGAAAGAGAATCTCTGCGGCACATTGGCATAAATATGCGATATCAGTCCAAGGTAAAAACACACAACACTTTCACTCACTCATATTACTTACTCTCTCTCTCTCTCTATAATATTTACTCTCACAAATCCGTAGCTTATTCTCACGCCGGAGCTTGGTCCAAAGGGAAACCCACTTTCCCCCTTTGGGCGAGGCTAACGGTGTATGTTTGTTACATCTTAGCAGTTTCGGTCACCTTTAAAGGAAGCTTTCAAGTTACGTTGGGAAGCTGCTGATTTTTGTACCAACATAATCCCCCAAACTAGAATCTCTTAAAAGTAGCTTTTTCAAATAATCTCCATCTCCTTATTATTAAATTACAATGTTACTCTTCTTATAATTATTACAATTTTAAAATTGTAAACATCATGTTCATTTGTGTCATTTTACATTAATAAGCTCCAGCTAATTTGTCAAACACTTATTGAAAAATAAAAACTCCAGCTATAACCCCCAAATAAAAGCTCCATCTCCAGCCTCTAACTTCCAGCTTCATCTCCAGCTTCAGCTCCATCCCCATCTCCAGCTAGTTTTAACAAACACACCCTATATGTTCCATAAGCTCGATTGAGTCAAATGTCAACAATAACTAAAAAGTGACCCATCTAATAAATGATCTAAAAAAAATAAAAAATAAATAAAAATTCGATCCATCTAACTAGTCTAACTAGATTTATATATCAGTAGTCATATGCAAATGCGCATCAGCTCGAGTTAAACTTTTATCAAACATAGTTTTGGAGGATGTATAATGAGCCCAATAAAGCTTATGTAAATAATCTGTCGCACCCCCAAATTCAGGTTGCGGAAGCGAATCGGGTCGTGGCGCGACTAATCAATATACACAGCGCATAAGATATAATGAACGACCACTAAATGCGTCGTTTTACATTGTATTGATAAAACCAAAGTTTACATCAAAGATATTGTTTACATTAGCTCAGTTCCTTGAAATTGAGAGATTTACATTACATAATTACTTTATACAAAATATAATAATGTAACTAAATCTCTGATTTGTTTGGATGCAGACTCGAGCTAATGATTCCTGATTGGGCAGCCAACCTACTGCTGAGTACCTGTGATACATGCTAAAATGGGTCAGCGAAACGCTGGTGAGCTCACAGGTTTGTATGTCAACACATATTTGTATGAACCGCAAGATTTAATTGAATTTAAAATGCAATTAAGTAAAATAAAAGTTATACAGCCATGAGCACATAGTCTGAGCTTGACTTGAGCATTAGGTCCAATTAAGGAAACCTAACTGAGTTGCCTCCTACGAGTGCCTAATCTACATTCGTCTTCCCAAATGCTAATACGTCCGTTTGACCAGTTAGTGCGTGCTAACCCGGACGATGATTGTCAATCCTATATGATATCATATACTAACATTCACGCTACAGATGTATTACCAAACTATGTTATGGAGGGCTTTGAAATGATTAGTGAAAACAACTCATGTAGTGTTTGATTTGTATTGTACTTGCGTTCATATTGTAAAATAAAACGAGCAATGTAATCACACCCCAGATGAAAAACCGTAAAATAGGGGCTATGAGACTCACCTGAGCCTTGAGTGTTTATTTAAATAAACTTGAATTGATTAGCTGCGAATCAATCTCCGAAGACTTGTAACCTGAGGGCGTCCAATACGTGTGATGGTTATTAATTGCATAGGTATCTTAAAAGACTACCTTTGTAGTTGTTTGTTCAACTATGGTGTCCAAATTACTACGATTTGATTGATTCGATGGTGTTTTGAAAACGTGTACGGTCCGTTGGTGATTTGTTTGCAATAATAATCTCACATTATTATTTTGATTTTAGAAAGGTGTTATACATAAAAAAGTATTTGTAAACTTTAAGTGACGGGGGTCCGGGGGCAGCTCCCCTAGTTAGCGGGGTCCCAGGGGTGGCAACCCCTAGTGGGGTCCTAGGGGCTGGCCCCTGGTTGGGGTCGAGATGCCAAGTCAGCTCTAAAATTTTTTTATTTCTACTAAATTGTTTTAGTGAAAAACGCATATGGACTTGAATTTGGGTGAAATCAAGTGATAAAATTTTAGGTCTCGACACTTAGTAAAATTTGTGTTTTCTTGGTTCTGTTTCATGCGACATAGTGTGCGACATACGACTTTGTGTCGCTAAGTACGACATAGTCTGTTGTGTCGCAAATCATATCTGCGACATAAGGGCTTGCGTCGCTAAGTGCGACATCCGCAATTTATTGCGACATAAGGTGTTGTGTCGCTATATGCGGTGGGAATAAGTTTTGCGACATAACCATTTGTGTCGTTATATGCGACATCCGTGATTTGTGCGACATAGTGGCTTATGTCGCTATATGCGACATAAGGCCTGATTTAGCGACATAAAAGCTTATGTCGCAGGTGGCCTGGAGCCTCTATGACATAACGCGCTGTTGGCCGGAAAATGAGCCAAAAAGGTGTTTTCCGGCTTCCGTTTGACTTGAAACTTTTACCTAACCCATATTTAGACATTTTAAGCTTAAATAACCCTTAAACAAGTAAAAATAATGGAAATCGGAGTGTTTCGGGTTTTGTCATAAACTTACAAACTTTGCGCCGGAGAATTTCGAAAGGATGGAAATGTAGATCGTGATGTGAGGAACGTTTTCCTCCAAAGGTGCTTGACGATCCGAGGCCGTTTAGTGGTGAAAAAAGGTGGTTGTAGGTGGTGGTGGGTGTTTTAGAGAGAGAAGAGAGAAATGGAAAATTGGAGATGAATGAGGGGAGTGGAGGGAAAGACAAAAAAAAAATTTCTTTTTTTTTTTGGGGGGGGGGGGGTAGGGGAGGAAATCTCCAAATTTTAACCCCCGCGTTTGCGCTCCTTGTGGTGTTCGTTTTCCCGATCATTTAAATAATTTTTCGTACATTTAATTATAGGTTTTGAAATACGAATATTTATTCGATATTTTAAATTGAAGTATTTCATCAAATACTTAATAATTGAGTTATAAAATATAACTTAACCTGTTTCGTTTTGTTCGCGAGTTTATTATTTTAATCGCGTAAATGTTGTTAATACTATACGAATTCGAGTTGAAATATTGTCTAAATAATATTTTGGGATAAAATAGAGTTATTAAATAATGTCATATTATTTAATAAAATTGTTCACCAACGTCCGTATTGATTGAATCGAATTACATTCGATTTGAAACTTGTACGATTTAATCAAATCGCATATTTGTATATATTCAACAATATATATATTGATACATTAATTAGCCTAACATAGAACTATTTACATGTGTTACACTTGATTAGGTACTAATTACTAGTCCTAATTTGGCAGGTGTCACATAATCAGTACTTTATAGTTATCAAAACTTCTGAATCAAGCTACAATATTCCTCAAGCCAAGCTTAAACTAGCATTAGTATAAATTGTTAACATGGAAACAAGTTAGACTGATACATAATACAAACTTAAGTAAAGCAATCCTCTTACAAGTTACAACAAGCCGAAACTCTACCTGAGGAGATTTCTACTCATTGCTTATAATTGATCAAATTGTGTCATAGATTATTTCAAAGTAGTCAAATATATGAAATAAATATAGCTAGAAAGAAAACAGGGTGAAAAGGCTGGAAGTTGCGTTGTGATTCATCGCTAATTTTGTTAAACAGACAAAGATTTGGTCCCCTCAATCCGACCACCGACTGGTAACAAAATCACCCATTTTGAATCGTTAACTAACCTGCCATTTTGCAACCCATGGGAAACCATTTACGATCACCAATGGTTGCAAAAGAAACATCATAAACACAACAACACAATCAAAAATTGGTAGATTCCACTATGATCAACTCCAAACGTAGTATAAATATAATACCTTCAAACATTACACTAAGTTCACAAACGCACGTGTATTCGCGATAAATAAAGCCCCTCCACCAGCCGTAGCACCAATTGCTCTAGTTATTCTCTCCGGCGCATCACATAAGAAAAAACTTTCCAGATATTTGAAAGCTATACAGCTGGAAGTGTGCAAGAACATCCAACTACCCCTAATATGTTGCCATTCCGGTGTCCACAAATTCAAGCACAAACAGTTGTATAAACACAATAATTGTACAACAAAATGTTGGCTTATAGTTTTTATAACACCCATCTTTTCACAACATTATTTAAAATGTATTTTACACTAGAAGCGTTAGTCCCAAAACATAAATTTTATAATATATATAAAGTCCAACTGTTTTAAAAGAATACAAATAAGTTTTTAAGTTATAAAATATTAAAACACAATATCTGGGTGTTATATAATTCCAAAACATACACAATGATTTATACAAATCAGATATCAGAGAAAACACCTAGTCATCAAACGTTCATTCCAGTTCATAACTTCTTGCCCCCAGCCCGTTATATCCAAAACATAACCTGCAAAAAGTATTTAAAATGGTGGGATTAGCACAACGCTAAGTGAGAAGACATGTATCTGACAGTCTGACTTAGCAACAACAAATCAGTTTACAACAAATAATCGTAAACACACAATATAACACAACTTCAGAGGATCGGTGGTTCTTGAGGAAGCCCAAATAGCCACGGCAGCCCCTCAAGCAACACTTAATAAGCCCACTGAGTTGTAGGCCAAAACAACGGTTAATCATAACCCAACTGAGCTACAGGCCGAAACAGCGGTTAACCGATAACTTGTTACTATTTTCACATGACCTAATTTCATATTAACGACATGTACAAGGAAATTCTTGTCGTCCAACAATAGTAACCAAGCCCAAACCCCGTTGACCACTGACTAATCACATATGCCCAATGGCCAAGTAATCACAAAATCATCAAATCAGACTAAACAGTCTATCAACAATAAACCATACTGAGGGTTACAGATCCACTTACTAATACCTCAGTCGTCCACTCAGTAGTCTAATGCCACCGAGTCTTCTGTTGATATGAGAATACAATAGAATATCACAAGTTAGTAACTGATCAACAAAAACGAACTTATGATATAATGATATAACATATCACAATATCCCATTACACAATATACCATTTTAACATGGTAAGTAATAACCTAATGGTAATCAACAACTCTATATCATTACACATATAAGCATACAACTTATCTCAAAGCGTAGCATCAAATAACTATATTACCAAATTATAATATTTATCATGACCCATTTACTCAAATCAGATTATAACAACTCATTTCATGATCTACTAATACTAACTTGCTAATTTGCTATCACAAGTACTAGAATCATACCAACATCTTTATATCATCAACTACGTATTAATCATGTTAAACATAGGTACTTATCTAGATCAAATTAGTTCATGACCAACACCTCATTTCAATCTATCATTACTGTTTTAGATTCACAAGGAGTTTACATACAACTCATATACTAGCTATGCAGAAATTGAAACTAATATGTGCAGATTAAAATCGCGTCGCAATGGGGTTAAATCGCGTCGCGATCTCTATCCAATCGCGTCGTGATAATTAGCCGGTCGCATCGCGACCATGGTCTGTACAGCAGACCTGCAACTTCGTTTTCCTGCTACTGCACAACCCATAACTCGATTTTTATCATCTAAACAACTTCAAACTTTATTTCTAAAGTTAACAATACTTCCATTAACATCTAACAACATCATATATCATCAAGTATCATCATTCATTTCAATTTTACATAATTATCACTAACCCTAACTAATTTCAACCATACTCAATCTAAATCAATCTAAGGGTTGTTATGAACCACAAGAACAATCATAATTACAAGATAAGAAGGTTGATTATAGCAATACTATCAGTTTCATACATATAATTTATAACCTCCTATGAATCCAATTTAAAACAAGTTCATGAAAGAACAACAAACAATCTCACTTACACTTAGATGAAGAGCAATTGAAGAACAAGATGATGGTCATGAATCTGATGTATAGTAATTTAATTCATAGCTTTCTATTAACACAATTTGCTTGAGAAATTCTTAAAGATATGTGTGGTGTGATTTTCTTTAAGTGAAGGAAACCCAAAATTAAGTAAAGTAAGGGTTTAGGGTCGGCTCCTCAAACCGATCCAGTTTCCATTTTAATTATCTTAGCCCCCTTCTCAATTTATTGTCTGGAACTCGAAAACCATTCGCGAGTTCAAACCTTTTATTTTACCGACAACTATATTAATTTAAAACAATTAATAATTTACCTGTCACAATCGAATATTTAACTCTTTCTCCAATTAATCCTCAAATAAACCAAACAACACTATTTCCTAACACATTAAATAACCATATAAAATCAGGAAATAATATAAAACTTTCAGACTCGAATTGAGGATGTTACAGTTTTTTAATAGCAAGAGACGTCAGAAGGTTACTTAGAAGACATAGTAAAATGCATCACCATCTTTACATTAAACTAGTAAAGTGAACCATAAACACCCTTGTCACCTAATAAAACAAGGAAATGCCAAAATATAACATATAATTTACAATGAAAATGGAATTATATAGGCAAGTAACAAACTAACTAACTCGTAGTGATTCCCCATTATGCATCTACCCAATATTTTTAAATCTATGATTCAAACAAGTAGTTGACCATATAAGTCAGAGTGTTCTGATCTTATGTTATTACATTAGGTGTTCAAGATTCATTTTCCTAAAGTTGACCATATAGCTTACTCGTGTTATCAAACTATCACGAACTAAAGCTGCAACACGTGGACGCTCAGTTAACAGATGATCAGCGTTGAATTGCACAACGAAAGATTTTTATACTTCGTTTCCGATTGACGGAAGAACCTTTTCGTCGTATTCGAGCCCTAGGGTTTTAAAAATTGACGGCAATTGGTTTACTTCAGGCCGCGACATAACTCTCAGGGTTAGATTAATCATCTGTACCGGAAATTGAAGAGAATGGGTGAGGTTCTGTACGGACGTCGAAAATGTAGGGTTTCTGTAGCCATGGAAGCAGGAAAATGAACAGCTTAAGTGCTTCCCATTGTTACTGTTGTTGCTTGAGCAGAACGAGAATTCGGGATGTTGTTGTTGTTGGGCCTAGTGTAGATATATTTGGGCTAAATATTTTACGTAGTATATGCACCTAAGATCAAATATTTCGAGCCGGCTTCCGTGGAAAATTCAGACTTTCTTTTTGATGCTGCATCGCTGCACTCCGACTTAAAGAAGGCTTGATCAACGACCTATCATATAGAACTAGCCTGGGTGGTTAGCCGACTGATAGCACTGTACTTTGCCAGGCTGGAAAGCCTTTTTCAAGCACCCCTTATTTATCTCCCTATAACTCAACCTATTCAATAGGCATTCGTTTGATGAGAAATAAAAAGGAATATCGAAAATTCGAGTGGCTGAAGCTGAAGCAGCTACTTTCAAAGTAACAGAAAGAAAAGCAACGACTGGAGTGGGAGAGTTAGAGTCGAAAAGAGGATTCTTCACTTCTTTCTCTCATTCAAAACCGTGCAAGAGACTTTCATCTCACACGGCTCCTAAGTGATAAAAGAAAGAAGTAAGTTTAGGGATTCCGCACTAGTTCGTATGCCTATATAGTCAGTTAGTTGCCCTCATTGCCATCAGTTCAATCACTGAAATCAACGAAATCTAGAAATAAGTATCATTTCACCATTAGGGAGAATCCACTTTATCCATTTCAATCTCTGTCATCGAAGGAAAAAGGTTTTGCGCGTTGTATCGAATTAAACCACATGCTCCACCGCTTGTGCAGGCCCCCGTCAATTCCTTTGAGTTTCGGTCTTGCGACCGTACTCCCCAGGCGGAGTGTTTCACGCGTTAGTTGGGCCCCTGATCCGCGTAGACCAAGGGCGAACACTCATCGTTTACGGCATGGACTACCAGGGTATCTAATCCTGTTCGCTCCCCATGCTTTCGCACCCCAGCGTCGGTAGGGACCCAGAGAGCTGCCTTCGCTTTAGGAATGCTTCTGACCATCTTAGGCCATTCTTGATGATGGACCCTCCGGCAACTTTAGAAGCCTTGGTTCGTAAGGGCTCTTATCTTGAACTAACGCTTTGATCTCGGCTTCTAAAGTGATTCGATTGATGGGATTTGGTATGATACTTATGAGATCGATGAAATTATATTCAAATATTTCTTCTTAGAGCGTATTGATTTGACCCCATAAGCGGGACCACCACCCAATAGCACATTGCCACCTAGAGAATCTCCTAATTGTTTCAGAGCAACTAGAAAGAGATTCTTTAACCAGAAAGAATTCGGTTCAGATGTAGGATACCTATCCAGAAGTTTTCGCAACTCAATCATAGATGATGGAATCATCAAAGATTTGACCTTTTCGAACTCTGTCTGTAATTCACTAGAGGCCGCGAAAACAAAGAGAAGATGTGTAGTTGTTGAAGGCCCAGTTAAAACAAAATGTGGGGAAAATTAAACTACGGTCTTACGTACTTCGTATGATCGTATCTAAAATCGTGTAAACTCTGATTATTCGAATTGATTACGTGGTACTACGATCTGCTAAGCCTTATTTGGCAACTTTTTTTTTTATCTCTAACATAATATCGACCACTCATTTGATTTATTCGAGACATTTTCTTACCGCCAGTACGTCACTCGAACTTAGCTGGTACATAGTTATATATAATAGCATCAAATTTTTTCTATTTGGCGGACCAATCGGTTAGGTAACAGTAGCAACTTTGAATGTATTATGAGCCTCGTGGATTCAATAAGTCCTTGCCTATTTTTATCTTACATATATGTAGACTACTTATTTTTTTTTTCTAATTGGTCATATACTCGTATGCCCTTTTACCTCAAACCATCATACAATTAGCTCTTGGGTAGTAGCCACAACCACGAATGATGAGCCGTCACATTCCAGGCACATCGATACAATTATGAGGGGAACGCTCTACCCACTGCGCTTATAGCCCGTCGTCATACAAACATGACGGGATGTCAAACGTGATTAGTTATGATTATTTCTCAAAATAATTTGGATGATCGTTTGGCGATATCATTTATTTTTAGGTAACATTCCATGAATATTAATGTACATGTGACAACATTGACTGATATTTTAACTGCACAAGTGCTTCCGTTTCATTAACAATCTCGAATGATTTGTTATCACGTGCATGAAACCGCGAAAACTAAACAAAACAACCTTTTAATTAATTGTTAATGAAAAACGTCAAAGTTTTAAACGGAAGTTTAAACAAATGCTTGTTACGTAAATAATAATAACTTTAACTAGTTGATTAAATATTAACTAATTAATTAATCACTATATGTATGAAAAGACATGACTTCATTTATCGGAATTCATTATTAATACCTACACTTTTGGTCCAATGTTAGTCCACTACCCAATATTCTAAATGACAATTAGTTAAAGTGTTAATTGTAAATTTTAACACCATTGTCGCCTTTAAATATTGATTATTAAGTAGGCATGATAATAATATGATATATATTTTGATTGATTAAAAAAAAAGGTTGCAATTTGTGGTGAATAATGACGTTGAATAAAGAGCACTCTCCGACACCATTTATTTATTGCGAATATAGTTGCTGGTAATTATGGCCTTAGACATTTCATATAAATTGTTGTTGACCGATAATATATAAAGTTATAAATACATCATTTTCGTTTACATCTTTTTTTTTTCTTTTTCTTTTTTATATATACAGAATACAGATACAGATTCTACCATCTTTTCGGTTAACAACAAAAAAATATTAAGCATTTTGTTACCATCTACCCTTTGTTTATTGGATAAGGATCAGGGGAGATGGGGCATTTAGATGAGCAACAAAAGCAGGACTCATCTTGACCCTCCATTCTATTTCAACAGTCAAGATCTCACCAGTCAACAAGGACGTGCTTGCAAAAAATATGGTCAAAGGACCAAATGTGTAAAACAATTGACACCATCGGTCATAGGCAGTCAGATCGGTCAGACATTCCCAATTTACTCTCATCACTCTCCCCCCTCTCTATATTGAAACAAGAACACACCATCTTTACAAAGAAAATCATTGATTAAAAATCACAAAAAAGGATCACCATCAAGATCTCACCAGTCAACGATTAAATCACCGTCAAGTACGATCAGATCTACCATCGAACACCTTCGTCGATCATCATCGTTGCATATTTTTAGGTTAAAATGATGTCGAAATCACTTACAACGTTGTCTATTACACCAGATTATGATTTAAAAATTGCAAAAGATGACGCAACTCGTAAGTTTTTCCAATCATAATATGTTTATTATTCTTGCTGCTGCTGCGTCGAAAACAGGCAAGTTAACTCTCAAGACAACTGAAATGGAGACTGTGTATGATTTAGGAGCAAAGATGATTGAGGCTTTAGGGAAGGATAAAGCCCATAGTGGCTATGTCATTTCTATTAATAAGGCTTCTAGAAAAATTACAAAACTTGGGAGATCTTTTTCCAGGTCTAGAGATTATGATGCCATGGCCCCCAGACTAAGTTCGTGCAATTGAAATCGATGGAGAATTGCAGAAGAGGAAAGAAGTTGTGCATTGTGTTACGCTTCATGAAATCGATGTTATAAATAGCAGGTATGATATCACATATATTCAATTCCTGCTGCTACTGCTTGCTTCTAGATTGTTTATTTAGATAGTACTAGTTATCGCCATTAATTTAATGTTTGCGTTAGAGTCTTAAAAATGTATTCCAAAGCATATAATCTGGGTTGTTGGTTATAGCCTTATGATGATATGGAAATGCTTGGATAGATATGGCTTGGCTTCACCCTCCTTTATTTGTTTGTATAAGCTTATCATCATTAGCAATACATGATAGACATGCTGCCTTGAACAACTGCAATTGAAATTTTACGTTTATGCTGAGAGAAAAAGGAAGAAAAGTGGAAATAGCATAGTATTAACCTTTAGGGGTTTTATTGTTTAATGCATTACAGGTGTACTTGTGTTTTTCTGTTTCAATCCGGTTTTATAATGTTGTTTTGAGGTGTTTTAACATGAATGAAATTTGTGGTAATTTGCAGAACACAGGGGTTCCTTGCTCTTTTCACAGGTGACACAGGAGAAATATGAGCTGAGGTGAGGGAGCAATTGACACCAATGTCGTAGAGTGGCGAGAGAAAGGAAAGGCAGAGATTGTCCCAGGTGTTCTTTTCATAGACGAAGTCCACATGCTTGACATCGAGTGTTTTTCATTCCTAAATCGTGCCAATCGATTTCCTGGATCGCCTCCTCATCATCTCTACACAACCATACACAGAAGATGACATTCGCAAGATTCTTGATATAAGGTGTCAAGAGGAATATGTGGATAAATCTGAAGATGCAAAAGTTTTGTTGACCAAAATTGGGGTTGACACGTCTTTAAGATACGCCATAAATTTGATAACCTCAGCTGCTTTGGCTTGCCAAAAGAGGAAAGGAAAGGTTGTGGAGATGGAAGGCGTGAGTCAAGTTTATGAGCTGTTTTGGGATGTGAAGAGATCGACACAGTACTTGATTGAGTATCAGATCCAGTTCATGTTCTATGTTTTGTTTGAACTTTGAACGGAAGGTATATAATTACGTACGTACATCCATTCTACTTCCAATTTCCAAAGGTCCATATTTAATCCGTTTGGATATGTAGCATCTTGGTATCAAATTTGTGTTCAATCGATAGTCTTGAGTGGTCTGTATATATTAAGTTTTTCATTAAACTAGTTCATGTGATCGTCACATTTAAGTAACAAAATTAAGTTACTTAAACAACCATGTGTGATGAGATATATCATATATGTGGTGTATTTGTATATTTGTATTTAAAGGGAGGTGTATGCATTGAAGTTGACATGGATACTTTTAAGAGTGAAATCTGATACTTATACTTACTGCATTTTATCAAATTGACACTGCATTTTACTAAAACAATATGATTTATCAGGAGATCTATTTTGCATATCAGGTTTACACCACCTTAAAACTTAAAATGCAGTAAGTTAAACGTAAAATGCAGTAAGTGTATTCATTGGATTTGACGTGGATACTTTTAAGAGTGAAATATGATACTTATACTTACTGCATTTTATCAAATTGACACTGCATGTTACTAAAACAATATGATTTATCAGGAGATCTATTTTGCATATCAGGTTTACACCACCTTAAAACTTAAAATGCAATAAGTTAAACGTAAAATGCAGTAAGTGTATTCATTGGATTTGACATGAATACTTTTAAGAGTGAAATCTGATACTTTATTTACTGCATTTTATCAAATTGACACTGCATTTTACTAATACAATATGATTTATCCTGAGATCTATTTTGTATATCAGGTTTACACTACCTTAAAACTTAAAATGCAGTAAGTTAAACATAAAATGCAGTAAGTGTATGCATTGAAGTTGACATGGATACTTTTATGAGTGAAATCTGATACTTATACTTACTGTATTTTATCAAATTGACACTGCATTTTACTAAAACAATATGATTTATCCGGAGATCTATTTTGCATATCAGGTTTATATCACCTTAAAACTTAAAATGCAGTAAGTTAAACGTAAAATGTAGTAAGTGTATTCATTGAATTTGACATGAATACCTTTAAGAGTGAAATGTGATACTTATACTTACTGCATTTTATCAAACTGACACTACATTTTACTAAAACAATATGATTTATCCGGAGATCTATTTTGCATATCAGGTTTACACCACCTTAAAACTTAAAATGCGGTAAATTAAACGTAAAATGCAGTAAGTTTTCGATATCTACTTTTTAGATCAGTTTTTCACCACCTTAAACATAAAATGCAGTAACAAGACAGTGATTTTTTAATCTATTTTTTCATATCAGTTTTACATGAGCTTAAAAATTTTAAAATGCAGTAATTTAAACGTAAAATGCAGTAATTTAAACGTAAAATTCATTGATTTTTTTTAAATCTATTATTCATATCAGTTTTTCACAACATTAAACTTAAAATGAAGTAACTTAAACTATAATGCGGTAACTTAAATGTAAAAATAAGTAATTTTTCAAGATCTAGTTTTCATATTAGTTTTCAACCTCCTTAAACATAAAATGCAGTAACTTAACGTAAAATGCAATATATGTTTTCACATATCTACTCAATCAAATCAGTTTTCCACTACATTAAAACGTAAAGTGCATTTATATAAACATAAAATGCATTGATTTATCTGAGATCTAGTGTGCATATCAGGTTTACACCACCTTAAAACTTAAAATGCTGTAAGTTAAACGTAAAATGCAGTAAGTTTTCGATATCTACTTTCTTTAGATCAGTTTTCACCACCTTAAACATAAATTGCAGTAACATAAACGTAGAATGCAGTGATTTTTTATCTATTTTTTCATAGTAGTTTTACATGAGCTTAAAAAATGTAAAATGCAATTAATAAAATGTAAAATGCAGTAGGTTAAACGTAACGTGCAGTGATATTTTTTAAATCTATTATTCATTCAAGTTTTTCACCACATTAAACTTAAAATGATCATATCGTATTACAAAACTATGAATGATTCATCAACCAATCAACATATTTTCTTCTACAAATCTTAATATTCTATAACAACAGATCCTTATACTTTCTATCTTCTAACATTATTCTATACCTCTATCAAGATGTAAAGTTGGCAAACAAATATCTTAAATTTCTTGTGAACACAGAGGAGGTTAGTTAACCACCAACTGCTGCACCAACATGACCATAATTGTAGATATAATTAAGATTCCAAACACACATGAACTCAGAGTACCTTCCACCAGACACAATAATATTAAAACTTAATCTAAAGTTGGCAGGCATATACATATACTACCTCCAGCTTTCTTTGCATATTTATGATAACAAAGGAATGCTTCTTCTATTGTATTGTATACAGTTCCAACTAATGGTTTTTCATCAACCGTAGGATACCATATTCTTGTCCCATAAGGGCTATAAAATAGCCTATCAGTTTTGTTTGACACGATTGCATTATATATATTGAAGTAACATTATGTTATTTTAAGACAAATAATTCTATACTCAAAATGTCAAATATATTTCGAAATTCATAAATGATGCTAACGTCCCATTTAACTGAATTCTACCTAAACAAAAATCTACTGCATTTTGATGTATCCTAGTGCATTTTGAGAGAATTTGATATTATAGTACTTGTAATATTGAATCCATCACGATACCTACATGAAAAAATCTACAACTGCATTTTGCACAACTCATACTGCATTTTAACACAAATATACCACATCTTATAATCAAAATCAGATCTAAGCAAAAAATCTAAACTACAGCAAAATACATAAAAAAAAAACATATAGAAACTCTGTAAACTTATGAATCGAGAAAAAGTATTAAATATTACAATTCATACAATGATACATATACAATCATATGGAAGTATGAATACTAACAAAAAAGAAGAAGCAAAAACACGTAAATCAACAGACACATTTATACATATAAATAAACGCAGATGAAAAACACACATATACACACATATATGCGATAGATATAAATACTTACTTTTGTTAATGGCTTCTACAATAGGTGTGTGTTCTTCGAACGAAACAGCAACTACAGGAGTTTCGTATACACGATCAACAACACATGAAGGTGAATTTACTTGTGACATCGTGCAAAGATTTGATGAATTTCTTTAAATATAATGCAAAAATCGTACATATACGATCGTATATATAACGATATATATAAGAGATTTTGAGATAGAATTATGTTGATCCGATGTTTTAATTGGCGATTTAGCTAAACAATTGTATCGATCTAAAAAGTCTAATCAGATTTCCTTCCATAATTTGAGAATTTAGGTTAATTATAAATATTTTGAGAACTTTGCGGTCAGCTCCAACAGTTTGGAGAGTGTGCAAAAATAGTCCCTGTCAGGTTGTTGCATGGGGACACGTGAACAACTCCTATTGGCAGAAATGCTGCCTTTCCTGCTCCTATATGGAGCCTTGCTACTCTGATCCATTTCTTTGTTTATTTGAATATTACTTTTAACATCTTCCCTTTTGTTTATTTGGATAATACGGATTAAGTTCAATAATTTCAGAATTCACATTCTTGGACCGAAGTTGTTTAAGTTTTCAGTTTCACCTGTTTGGTCAAAAAGTCTACACGGTAAAATTTAGCTGTAAAATTTTCATATACCACGTGAACGCCATGTGAGGGGGGCATGTTTGTCCATTTAATTTAATTTGATTTGACAGTACACTAGCCTCATACCCGCACATAGCAGCGGTGAAAGTGATGACGGTCGATAGAGGTGCGAATGAATGTTTTAAAATAAAAACATATTGCACTTCTTCCGTCCCATTAAAAATAATTACATTATTATTTTGGGATGTCCCATTATAAGTGTCCACTTTGATATTTAACCAATTAACAAAGACTTTAGTGAGTAGATTTCATATTTGATTGATGAAAAATATAGTTATTGGAGGATTAGTAGTAATAGATAATATATAATATGATAGTGGGATAGTAGGACTCATTTACTTAGTCTTAAAAAAAATTAAAGAGAGAAAGAGGTAAATGTATTATATAGTTGTATAGATATAGACGTATACTCTCGATTCTCAAATAAAGAAAAAATCCACTTGCTAGTTAATGGTTAATACTAGTATATGTATCGGTGAGTAGAATTGTGTACTACTATAATTTAAATTCTTGCACAAATGATATTATCAAAAAATAGTTACTAATGTTTTCTAAGCTATATATATATTTTCGTGACCAACAATGTTTTCTATGTATCATGCAACCATAGTCTCAAAAATTGCAGTTAAACAAATAAACAGTCACGAACAAACCATACCCACCCATACTCTTCATCCTGACTCTTCACCCTGACCGTTGCTCCCACATTGAGATTGACAAAAATATGTGAATAAACAGAATAAAACATGTATAAAAAAATTACGTAGTACTATTTTCTTGATGCTTAACTAGTTAAGGGATATATTATTACTAAAAATGTTATGATTTGGACGGTGCAATTAGGGTAATTTTGGACCAAGAATGTGCATTTAATAAGTGTTGATCTGAAGTTGCCGTTTAGATACTAAAGAGAGGCGCAACGCGTATTGCACTTTCTATAATTACAGATTTTAATTTACGAGTCGAGACTTATTTATCATGTCAACAAATATTACCGACTTTCGTATGAAAACAAACTGCCGACTCCTTTTCAATTTTAGTGTATACTAACAAAATTCACACAGTTCTAGGATTGCATCATCATTATAATTACCTTTTAATAAGATGAAAATTTTACCCTTTATTTAGTTACCTATTTTTTTTGTATCTTACATGTATAATTAGGGGTACAAAAGAACTTTACAACATTATTTATATCAATTTATGAAATTGAACAATAAATTTGGATATCAATAAAGGAATATAGAACTGTAAAATTTGGATGAAATGTGTATGTTCGGATAAGAGCAACAGTATTGGAGCCGTTCTCAATATATGATAGTTCACTACTTCACCATCAAAAACACTGCATAATGTTTTATAGTGATGTATTATACGGAGTAGCATTTTACTCTTCCCTTCAATGTTCCTAAACAATGTTCTCATCAAAATTATTCTACAATGTCTCGCTTTTTTTTCTTCTTTAAATATGTTTTTGCAAACCATAACATCGTTACAACCCCTGACTATCACTATAGAGGTATTTCCTTTGACGTATGTTTGGTTAAATTTTGATATTACACTAAAATGAAACCTATTATATTATGATATTAATATATAAAAAAACTAAATTAATAAACTAAGAAACTAACTCATCATATATAAATATCTTTATTCGAGTATCCAAATCCAAATGATATATGAAGAAACCGTACAAAATTAAGTACTACTCTTGATTTTGGCTTCTATTTTAACATCACCATCATCATCATAGATAATACGGAGTATGATTTTACAGTTTGGGATTAGAATGGCGATGATCTCAATTCTTTGAATTTTTATCTATGACTCACATTCACTCCATTATAATCGCACTACATTTTAAAAAAGTTGCATTTTAACAAAACTCCATTTTAACAATATTATTTGCATCCTATAATTATAAATGTATATTAACAATATTGCATCTTATTATTTTTGTATATCTCTACTCTTTATAAAAACATATAACATTCCCTCTCTTAAAATACTTAAAATATTGAATTTGCACAATGTACAAGTCAAATAACTCATTCATTCACAATACAAAAAGTTCACCATTTGCTATTTAACGCACAAACACGTACTCTTGGTTTATTCACTTCCATTTTATGCAATGTGGACCATCTATATTTAATACACAATATTTTATTAGAAAAAACTGAATTTTATTATTTTCTAACTACAATAAAACGTCAACTGCTTATAGCATTACATCGAATATAAATATTCTTCGTATTATTATTTCGTATTATTAATATTATTTCAATCTACAACGTATCATTGAAATCAATATCTCCACATTTAATCACTTTTTAACCGATTTTAATTTTATTCCTGCCGTATCACATGGGTCACCGGCTAGTTTATTAATAATATGTAATTATTTCGCTTGACCATCGTCTCCGTCTCCGTCTCCGTCTCCTCTAAAGTGCAACCCTACTTTAATTTACGGAATTAAAAAGTTGGAAAATATTCATACACACGTACGAGTTTTGGGATCAGGGGAGAGTATTATATTTGTTGTAAATAAATACTCCGTACATATTTATTTTAACTAAAAGATGGGATGTGATAAGTACCAACGCAATTGGCAATTGGCAATTGTGATAAACGTGTTTTATCTTCAAACAAACTTTTAGAAATTAACAAAAATTATATTAATATCTATTGTTACGTTTACAATATTTTATTATTTTTACCAATTCCACGTCAATATAGTATCTATCCATGGTAAAAAAGAATGTAATCATAGTTTAGGTGTACTATTACTCTTTATACTAACACCATCTACGTGAATGTGAATCTAATCTTAACGCCCAAACGGCTTACCTGTTACCCCTCTTCACTTTATAAATACCCCCACATTACATCTCACACACTTCCTTCTAATAACCTAAAACACTCTCTTTTATATTTTCTTTCTTCACCACTCTTGAATTATCCAACCTCATATCCTCTATCGTTTTCGTGTTTGTAGCCATGGCAACACGAGCTCAAACGGATCAAAACTATGGCGATAATAGTAGTAACGACGGCAAGGTTTGTTTTTAAATTTATATATTACTCAATTCGCTAATTATTTTTTGATTTAGTTCACGTTTCATTAGTTAAATACCACCACACATATTTACTAGTTTTTGGTTGTTTGATTGTTTCGATTGAGAAAACGAACAATGAATCATGATGATCGATCTTTCGACCATTATATGAAATCCGTTTTAAGGTTTGATAGACGAGATTAACTAAACAACGTGTTTTCAGTCTAATCTATGAGTATGATTGTTTTCATGATCCTTTAGGTCAGGTGTCAGATCCGTATAAACTCCAAAAGTTTAGGAGACTTATTAAAACCTATTTTTATTAGAAATTATATTTGGATTCATGGTGAGGGGTAAAATGTAACATTATCTGTAAGAATGGGTACCATAATTGCGCAAATCCAATTTGCATGACCGTCTAGGTAAACAGAAAAGCGTTACTGCAAATTTAGAAATTAATGCTTTTAATATGATCATAATATAATTAATGCCATTAGTTTATTTTTGGTTATATAATTAGCTGTAAAAATATTGATCATGATGATGATGATATAACTAATTTCAATTTGAATTCTAATATTGTTACATGTAATGCATGATTTATGGTAACTAAGGGCTATAATTAGGTATTAGACGACTGTCGTTAATTACGCACGTGATGTGGAAATATTCACCATTTAAAGAAATATTTAAATATTTATATCTGGAACTCCTAAAAAATATGCCAAAAAGGTGGGCACGTAACTACCATGACACAACGCTTTAACGTGCCCGCAATTACTGTCCATCTACGCCTCTAATTTTCATAAATATATACGGTGAAGTTGCACAACCTTATTTCATACTACCTCCTTCCGGTTTTGACTTTCCGAAGTCTTTTTTTCTTTATTGAACTTCTAATTTTCTTTGAAAATCATTTGCGAATCAAACGCAACGTGTTTTTTTTTCTATATTAAAAATTAAGGGATAGCATTTAAATTCTTATAACCCGAGTGAGGCAGCTTATCGAAAAATAAGATTACGTACTTTTGATATCGCTTAAATATAACTTGATAACCAATTTATATGTGCATGTACTAATGAGGTGTGTATAACACAGGTTGACACCAGAACTGAAAGGGAGAAACAACTCGATGAATGGCTTCCGATCACATCCTCAAGGAATGCGAAATGGTGGTACTCTGCGTTTCACAATGTTACTGCTATGGTTGGAGCTGGAGTTCTCGGTCTCCCGCATGCCATGGCCCAACTTGGATGGTTAGTTGTTCCATTTTGTTTCAAAATTTAATAATTACACGACTTGCACACATTTTATACTCAGTGATAGAATTTTTATTGAGTTGTTTACATGTGTTCTATTTAATTTCTTGTAATGTCACATTAATGATGCACCCTTGAAAATGAAAGTTACTTAGATAATTTGTTAAGAAGTTAGTACTTATACTCGTATTTACTAACTAGATTCATGAATTTCAGGGGTCCTGGAATGGCAGTACTGTTTATCTCATGGGTTGTAACTCTATACACATTATGGCAAATGGTTGAGATGCATGAAATGGTGCCTGGGAAACGATTTGACCGATACCATGAGCTAGGTCAGCATGCGTTTGGTCAAAAACTTGGTCTTTACATCGTGGTTCCGCAACAACTGATTGTTGAAGTTGGTGTTAACATTGTGTACATGGTCACTGGAGGGCAATCCTTGAAAAAGTTCCACGATTTGATCTGCGCAGATCACTGCAAGGATATTAAGCTCACTTACTTCATCATGATCTTTGCTTCTGTCCATTTTGTTCTTTCTCATCTCCCCAATTTCAATTCCATTTCTGCCGTGTCTTTGGCAGCAGCAGTCATGTCCCTCAGGTACACTAGTTTTACCCCAGGCTGCAAATGAGCCATTTTTTGAAATTGGTCAAAACGGGTCTGGCTGATTTGAGATGACATGCTAATACCAATTTGTGTGTTTTTGAGCTTTCTGAGTTACCAATGCGTTAATTATGGCTACCAAAACTATAATAATATAAATCTTCTAATTAAATGCATTGAAAATAGACTTGGAGTGGCTTTCTACCTGTTTGCTATGTGACCAGCCAGTTCCCCCTTTAGCTATTTGTATTTTATACATATTTTCTAAATTTATCCAATTTAAATCAGTTTTAGGAAAATAACAATAACCCAAATCGCTCATTATATAAATAACTAAATATATATAGTATGTCTAACCTCAAATCAACTAGGCACTAAAAACGAATAGTGTGAATTAAACTAAATCTATTGTGATGCAGTTACTCAACAATTGCGTGGACTGCTTCCGTGAAAAAGGGTGTGCAACCAAACATAGAATACGGATACAAAGAGCATACTACAATAGGGACAGTACTCAGTTTCTTTAATGCGTTAGGTACAGTTGCTTTTGCATACGCTGGCCACAATGTGGTGTTAGAAATTCAAGCCACTATTCCTTCAACCCCCGAAAAGCCTTCAAAGGGACCCATGTGGAAGGGAGTTGTGGTTGCGTATATAGTCGTGGCCATATGCTATTTCCCAGTTGCTCTTATTGGGTATTGGATGTATGGAAATTCTGTCTCGGACAATATCTTGATCAGTCTACAGAAGCCCACATGGATCATCGCAGCGGCTAATTTTTTTGTGGTGGTTCACGTTATTGGAAGTTATCAGGTACAGATTATATATCTCCACTTAAGTGGAAAAATGGGTGGGTCACACAAATAAGCTAACTTGCTAAAATGAGTTTGGGACTAAACAAGCACTTTTTATGTGGGTTGAAACAAATAAGTTGAATTGAAACCCTTTTTGTTAAGGTTGCAAGTAATGCTGGCAAATTCTGCCCATTTGCTTCACATCTGGGTAATTCTGGGTATAATGACATAAAGTTTGGGTTCTTATGGACTAGAGAAATTTTGGGAATGGGCTTAATTGGGTAAAACTCAAATCATTAATGGGTCTAAATGGGTGACCATCATGTTATATTTTTATATTATATAGTTAAAAATGTAACTTATTTTGGAAAATATATATATTTTAGTGAATTAGAACATTTTTTTATGAAAATTTCAAATAGCCCGTTTAAACCCGAGCCCGTTTAGACACGCACCCGATTAGACCCGAGTCCGTTATACCTGTGCCCGTTTTGACCCGTAGCCCATACCCGCCCAACCCGGCCATTTTGCCAGCTCTAGTTGCAAGACTTTTTGTAAATAAAAATAGGGTGTTTGGGTTGTGTAACTCTTAGCTTAAAGGCTATTTGGCCTGTTTCTATGTTTGAGGTTAAACATAGCCGATGTCTGACATTGTTATATTCACTCTAGATTTATGCAATCCCCGTTTTTGATATGATCGAAACTGTGTTGGTCAAGAAATTAAACTTCACTCCTAGTTGGATGCTTCGCTTCATCACGAGGAATGTATACGTTGGTAAGTGACGATTTCTTATAGTTTATAGTTTATAACTATTATTTGACCTCTTTAAATAACTAAATTCTTTCCTTTGGTCGCAGGATTAACAATGTTTGTTGCCATTTGTGTTCCTTTCTTTGGTGGACTTCTGGGTTTCTTTGGAGGATTTGCATTTGCCCCAACTACTTATTTCGTAAGCAACATTTTATCTGTTCATAGCAATGTCTGCCCAATTACTCATTAATGCATGGGTCGATTTCTGTTGATCTTATTATTACATACGTGTATGTATTACTTGTTTATAAAAATAATTGTGAATTTATAGAATAAAAAATATTTGACTTTATGTTTCAGCTACCTTGCATCATGTGGCTTACAATCTATAAACCGAAGAAAATGAGCTTATCTTGGATTACTAACTGGGTATGTAACCGTAAAATCTCAGGAACTTTGTTTTTTTTTATCTTAAACACATTACTGTATAGTGATCATATCCGCTGTGTGTTACAGATCTGCATTATACTCGGAGTTGCTTTGATGGTAGTCTCACCTATCGGAGGATTAAGGCAGATCATCAAAGATGCCAAAACATATAAATTCTTCAATTAAGTTCACGTCTTAGTAGATCAAACTAAACAAGCTTAGGTTTCGTACGGATTTTAAAGAAGTCGAAGAAGCTTGTGGCGACATTATCACTTTATTTATAAGTTAAGCCTAGTGATCGATTAGAAAGATATTCATGGGATTTCAAACCTTTTCCACTCGTTCGTTTCTACTTTTGATGTTAAGATGTTTGTGCGTGTGTGCGTACCTTATCAGGAGTATTAGCTACATCATATTGGTATTTTCATTGATAATCATTGCATGGATTAGTTTATCTGCATACATGATTCCGCTCCTGTGTGATTTTGTTTTTTGCACAAAATCCTGTAGTATTTTGTGCAACTTGAGCAAATTGTTAATACCACCAATATCAGCGATTAATTATATATCTTTGATATAATCTAATATAGTTATAGTTATGGCTCACTAAAGTAATAGTTGTAATGTATAACTTCAACTAATAACAATCATAACCAAGACATAGGTGGTCTACTCATACCCCTTGTTATGGTGGTGTTTGGCAGCATATTTGTTCTTGATAAAAGACCAAAACATCATTTTTGTTATAAACAATAGATAGATATCATGACGACTATTTTAACTCTAGTTTTCGATTAACGTAAAACTAGTTAACTTTAATCGTCATCAACCATCTAAAATGATTAGCAGCGTTTGTAGTATTTCTTTAGCCTATCAGTAAAATGTACTTTTTAAATAAATAATCTATCAAGTATGTCTACATGACTTTGGCAATTTTATTCTTGTTCTTAACAATGTCGACTCAGACCACTATTTTACCAAAAAGACCCAATTAATACATCCAAAAAGTATACAATGGAATTTAATTAATTAATCATTAACATAAGGAAAGTAATCTTTGTTAATTGTTTTTTTATTTTTGTTATGCTTTCTTATATTTCGTATTTCTTTAGCGGGACTACATAAAGCAACCCCTTTTTGTACTTTTTCCCATCTCCTACCCCCTTCACTCATCTAATCAATCACATTGAACTCTTTTTTTTCTTTCTTTCTGGGTATACCCATGTTTTTCTAATTCTTACCCATGTTTAATCTAAAACTGAACCGGATTCTATACTGAACTGGACCGATCTTAGATAAATCCGGACTGAAAAAGGATTGGACGGGGACAAAAGGTGGGTCAAGGGGTATCCTGTAAGTTGGGGGTGTCTTTATAATTCTCATTCTTTAGCCTAGAAAGACAAAAGGAAAAAAGAAAAAAGGCACCCAAGACATAATTCAAATATTCCTCGAAAAGGGTTTTAAACTTGTGCGTGCATCATTCGTTAATCGCGGGCTTTATATATATTATGCACGCCAATAGTTAGTTGTTGTATGCTACTTTCCCTCTTTTTAACTGAAACTAGGGTTCGCACTCTCGTATCTTGATTGCGCTTGTATTTCTCAAATTATACTTACTCGGCAAGGGCGGATCCAGGCGTATATTACATGGGTCCTTTGACCCACCTTGAAATTGATACTATTTTTTTACAAAACTTAAGTATGTGTATACACTATACAGAACCATGTTAAAAAAAATAAAAGAAACTACCTTAGGCCCATGAATAGCCCAATATTACTATTTTAGCCCACTCAATGAATCTCAAATACTCCGTATATCTAATGGGTTCGGAAAATCATAATCATAATAAAACTATAAAAAAATCATGGCTCTCTTTGTTAATCGACTCAATATTTGAACCTCTATCCCACGGCTCTCTGAATCTGTCGGCTCAATCTCTGAGCTCAATCACTGGTTGGCTGGCTACTTATCTTGGCTCCCAACATCAGCTTACTCTGCACTCTCCAAAATCTCTCATCATAAACCCTAACATAAGGTATATTAAAATGCAAAATTAGGTTATCTTTATTGTGTAAAAAACTTGATTTCTGAGAGAATTGTATTAGATTTCAATTGGTTCTTGATGATTGTATTTCTCATTAACTTTACCCATGAGAGTTAAATTACTAATTGTGCATAAAGTCTTAATTTTGATTATGTAACCCTAAATTGTTAAATGTGTTGTTTAATTGTTAATTCTTCTAATCTAGTGAAGATGTCTGCTTCTTTGGTTTCGTGTGTCATTGAGGTGTTTTGGGTGCTGCTGCTTATCGAATATATGGTCAAGCCAGTGTGTATTTTATTTATTGTAGCAGTAAGTGCTTTTATGTGTATGGTTGGTTGATCTCATGTATTGTAATGGTGGGTTAGGAGGTTTAAGTGGCATGTTTTGTTTGTTTTGTTGTATGGTACTTGTTTTATGTCTTGTAATACGAGAACCATAGTTGTTTCTTTAGTGTTTTGTGGCATGGTTTTCTTTGGTGGACTTTGTATTCGTTTTTCGGTTTCGTAATGGTACATATTAGTCTGCAGACAGCTGTAGTTAAAAGAAAATCTCTTTTTAGTGTTATTAATGCATTTATGTTTTATGCTTCATTTTAGCGACCCGGCCTGTTTATTTTGTCAATATCATTTTGTCACAGCAACTAAGTAATAGAGTCAAAATATTAAGTTTATGTTCTAGATCCGCCACTGCTTACTCCAGGTAGCCTCATCTAATTTATAGTCTGTTTATGTTCATTAATGTGACAATGATGCCAAGAAATTGATTTATGTCTCTCCTGGTGAAACTGATAGCATCCACTAAGTGTTTGATTAAATGTCTCAAAGAAATTTACAGCTTTGTTTAATTGATGCAAATTGAGTATAATTAATTAGTAAATTTTAACATCTGAATGGAACTGTAAGGTAGAAGTAGTGCTGGTGAGTGTGAGAAATCATTGATTTATTCGGCATGTTTTGATCTGTATGGTTAATTTATACTGTATTTGATAAGGGTAATTTAGATCCTTTTTTTTTTCTTTTCTGAATATGAAATGTCTTGTGTAAAATTCAGTTGTGGGGTTGGAGAACATGCATGCTTGCCATTTCACTCTGTCTAAGTTTTTGTAAGTTACTGTAATATTTCTTTGATAGCTTATAATTTATGAATCATTGTGACTAATGCTACATGTTAGTTGAACTAATATATAAAAATTTTAACTGTTAAAATCAACTTTAAGTTTACAACAGTCAATTTTAAGATAAAGCCAGATCCTTAATGTCATCGAATAACAATATAGATATCTCAAATTTCCACGTTGGTCATTATACATTGATCGGTACCAATTTAGATGATGTTTCATTTGCATCGTTTTTATGAAGCAGATAATAACCAATGAGGAATATTAGAGAAAGTATGTTGTTAACAATGTTGAAGCTGGAACACTTTTATTAAGCTGGGTTGGGCCAAAGAATTATGACAAACAATATGATTTTTATCCAATTCTGATCTTAGTGATCATGATACCATTCAAGATTTGTGTAAGGACCTATGTAGTCGTACAGATGGTTTAAACTTTTTTCTTTATTGAATAAAAAAGTGCAATTTTGGTGATGCACTTGTGAGCTGACTATAGACATGGGAGATTTAGGTTCTGATCTTCTAGGTTATCCGATGGAAAACCTCGTCACTTGTGCAGGGAGTGTGTTTTTGTTTTCTGAGTCTTTACTTATTATCTTGAAAGTCCTGTTTTTACACCTTTCCAAGTTTATCTTCAACTTCATTATAAAAAATTGTGTTATATGATACTGGAATAATTCCTTATGCTTTCTTGACATAAATGGTTGTCATAATGATGCAAGTTTTGTTACACAAAACCTTTTTGCTGTAATAATTTTGGAGCTGTAGCTGCACAAGGATCAGTAAACCACCGGTTTTCATTCAAATGCTTTTCCAGAAAAGTTCACATGGAAAATAATCAACATGGTGATGGAAGAGGTGCTCTTATTGTTTTAGAAGGTTTGGATCGAAGTGGAAAGACCTCGCAGTCTGGTAGGCTCCTGTCGTACTTGAATGGTCTTGGGTATCCCGTAGAATCATGGCGGTTTCCTGATAGAGATATTGTTGTGGGGAAAATGATTTCCTCTTATCTTTGAAATCAATCTCAGTTAGATGATCACACAATTCATCTTCTATTTAGTGCAAATCGTTGGGAGAAAAGGTTAGTTAAGACCTTGAGATTCCTTTATCGATGCATTTGATTATGCTGTATCTGAAATTATCCTATCAAGTCTACTTGGTTAATGTTAGTCATGTCCTTAAAAACTTCTAATTTGAGTGCATGTGCTTATAGACCAGAATTTGCATGTTTATAAGGTAGCCAAGAAGCATTTAACTTACTGAAGACTTTTGGCAGGTTTCATACACATGTCATCATGTTATATGGTGGTAAATATGTTCAGTTTTTATTTGAATTCTGACAATTTGAATTTCGTTATAATTCAAATCGTGGAATCCTAATAGGGGTTTAAATTTATGTTTGAGTTGCCCCCATATTGATGCCACCTCCATAACTTAGAGTGGAGCATCTTCATTAGAGGTGGCATCATGGGTGTTGGGTTGGTTGCGTCAAATTGGGTGTTTTTTTGAACGGATTAGGTTGACCCAAAAATCTTTTTTCAGAAAATTTGAAATTTATAGAAATAGTCGCTTTTGTAAGAACTATTTCAAAGATAATCCATTTTCCGGAAAAAAGTTTAAAACTTGTTGATGGTTTATGGATTAACAATACAGTTTAGTCTTTCGACCTGTTCAGCCTTTTTAAGTTTTGGTTGATGTTTTACCCTTCTAACTCTTTTGAAAATAAAACATATTCTAAATCGACCAGTTCATCAGCAAACGGGTCGAAATAGCCACCTCCGAGTTTTATAGTTCGTTATATATTACCTTGGATATGGTGTTTCCCCAAATATGTGTATATACTTTATTTGGTGTTTTCCGGATATGAGTTTTGTTGACACGTAAGCTCCCTTTGAAATTATTATAAACTTCTAAAACCTTTCATTTATCATCTTCGGACAAATATGATTGTATGCATTCTTCATTATTCTCAGATCGTTAATGAAGGCTAAGCTTAAAAGTGGTACTTCCCTGATTGTTGATCGCTATTCTTATTCAGGGGTGGCCTTCTCATCTGCCAAAGGTCAAGATATTGAATGGTGTAAGGTGAGACTCATGCCTTAATCCTGTTTTTTTTGGTTCTCGATATTGCAGTTCCAATTTTTTTTTTTTTTTTTTGTTAATTGATATTATTGTGCAGGCTCTAGAGGTGGGGCTGCTGGTACCTGATCTGGTGGTGTACCTCGACATACCTCCAGAGGTAATTCTTAGCTTATGGAGAAAAGAATTTATATAGTATCATTCTCATCTCTCTCTCTAAGTGTTAATTACTAATTTTGTAGAAAGCGGCTGAAAGAGGTGGCTATGGAGGTGAGAGATATGAGCAGCTAGAGTTTCAGAAAAATGTTGCCCAATACTATAAGATGCTTAGTGATGCATCATGGAAGTTAACGAGGAATATTGCCACTCTAATCTTCTCCTCCAATTGGATATTGAGTCTTGTGATTTTGATCATTCCTAGCACCTTGGTGTGTCAAATTTGGTGGTTGGGTAACGAGTCAAAATGAGTTTTTGATATACCTATAATGGACAATTTTGTACCCTTGAAAATTTATTGTGTTAACTGTGATTGCAAAATTATTATACAATAGTAAACCGTTTTTATAAGTTGATTCCGTAGACTTGATGGATTTTAATCATTACATGCAAGGATTTTGAACCAACTCACGTTGTCTAACCTGTTTCTTTAGTTTAATCTTCTAGTCCATTTGACCTGTAATAGATAAAGCATAACCTAATGTACTATTTTACATAAATAGGCTGAACTTGCCAACTCAATTGACACCTAACCTATTCGATACATATATGGGTGTGCATATTGCATTGTTCGGGGTTTTGTGGTGTGTTGGGGGCTAATACTGTATGGTAAAGTTGTTTAGGCTCTTATAAGTCTTTATATGGAGATCCTGTAGAGAGCTTGTTCTCATTTCTCGTGTAAGCATATAAACCCAAAGAGTATGTCTTTTTGTTGGATAGTACAATAAAGTTAATAGACGAAGAAGCTATTCTTTAATCCATTGATAGTGATTTAAATATGCTTGTGATTCTGTAACAGATAATAGATGCATGTCTGCCTATGGAAGTTGTTGAGAAACAGCTCAAGGAGTTTGTCTTGGATTGTGTTTCGTCTTGCCAAAAAGGGAAACCAGTTTCTCAGCTCTGGACGTCTTAAAACTTGAAGCTGTCATTGGAAGTTTCTCAAAGTGTTATCTTGAGATGGCCTGGATTGTTATGTCACTTCAAATCATTTTAACATATCGTTAATCGTTCATTTGTACTAGTATCATTATTTTCATCCATTTGGAATGTGAATTACTGAATTATAATGTTTTAACAGGGTGAAAGGAAAATGTTTTTGAAGACTCAAAAAACATCTTTTCTTATGGAACTGCATCATTTTGCATTTTTGCTACATCAATGATCAACCTCTTCAACATACAACAGAGAAACACTAGACACGACTATACAACCATATTTGACCAGAGTGATATTTGATTGTAACTAGGCTTAACATTGCCCGGACTTCGTTCCGGGGTGACTATTATTCGAGTAGTTTAGTTTTATTTATATGTAGCAATTATATTCTATGAAGATGTAACAGTTTAGTTAAAAGATATGATAGTTGAAAATGTCTTGTGAAGGTTTAGAAGTGTGTGTTATCAAACATCCACATGCAAAATTCTAAAATAACAAAAGAGAGAAAAAAAAAAGGCATATATAAAATGAACATAAGGTGGTTTTAGAAAAGCAAGATAAATCAACTAATCAATAACATCTTTCTTCTCTCATTATTTATTTATTTATTATTTATTAAAAGAGAGTATTAATTAATTAATTTTTTGACTTTAGATTAATCTTATGTATCCAGTTCATTAGTCTTTCTAATTAAGTCCACTTATATTACTAACTATGGTGATCCTGCAAAAGATGTAAATTGGCGGGAACACACCTTGGTTTCATGTGCCTTTGGCACCAGTCATTGTCCACCCCACAAGGATGACTCTGGGCAACTCCCCGGGCATAGTGATTAATTATTTGCATATTTACCCTCCTGTGTTTATTTGCTTCTCATTCACACGCACAAAACAAAACACGGAACACAAAAGAAAAAACCAAACAAAGCAAAACAAAACACAAAATCGCTGATGCAAACAACCAAACACCTGCGTTCATACTCCGGAATTCGGAATTCATACAAAAGGCATACGATCCATCCTCGTTACATATGATTTAGTAACATCACTATCACTTATCGTATCAACTTATTTATTGCATTGACATATTCAAATCTGATTTCAACGAGTGATGCAAATATCGTTGGATTCTCATCTTTTTTTTGGCTTCTCATCTGTTGTTCGGGGATGTAAGTTCAACGATCATTAATGCTATAGTACGTATTGTTATTTTTTGTAAAAATTCTATTTGAATCCTGATTTGATTTACGGATCTTGATATTTAATTCGATACAATGATGAAGAGGGTTATGATACATCTCCTTGACTGCAATTTATTTAGTTTTATATGCATGTCACGTGTTTGATGAAATGCTCTAATGACTGCGCTTATCTTACATCTGTCTTTTGGCCACTGGACACACAACTTGGACTTAGTTTTTTTGTAGGTTTCCTACTCAAATAAAGGTTAGCATGTATAACTTTATATTCACATAAGAAGTTTAATTTCATGTACGTATAATAAGGGTTAATGTACAAATTCGTTACTGTACTTTGCGAAAATGTTCACGTGGGTTACTAAACTTTAAAAATGTTCAATTTTATACTAAACTTTCAAAAAGTGTTTTCACGCCTATTTTTGCTACAGTACTCAGTGATCCAATTGCACATTGTTATGTACATTTTTACAAATACAGTAACCTAATTGAACTATGGTGAAAGTTTGGTAACCTAATTGAACATTTTTGAAAGTACAGTAATCCAATTAAATATTTTAAAAGTACAGTAACCCACATGAATATTTTCGCAAAGTACAATAACGAATTTGTACATTAACCCGTATAATAAAAAGTTAAAGTCTTCACCTTATTAGAGTTTACAAACAGGTTGTAGATGCAATAAGTTTCTGATTTTAGTTCAAAAAGTATGAAGATTATTGCATATTTACTAAAGTCTCGATATAAATAGCAGGCATAGTAGTCATGGAAAAAAGAACACCAAATATAAAGTCTGATTTACAGCCTAGACATACTAATCATGGTGGGTGCCTCTCACTCTTCAAGGAATTATTTATTTATATTTTTATTCTATCTGTTTATTATTTTTTTGGGCCAATATTGATCTTTATAAAATGTTGCATTTGAAGTCCAACGTAATTTGTTCAATGGCTATGATACTCTCATGGAGAATGTTTCTATCCCTTGCACAGCCATATATTCTTGGGTGTAAGCAAATTTAAGCCCAAATATTCTATTAATTATAAACAAATGATAACTTAGAAGACGGCTGAATTTAATTTGTGTGCAGATTAAGAGGACAGATAGAGCCAAGGGCGGAGACAAGGGGCGGAGACAAGGGGAGACTGAATGGTGCTCGGCACCCCTTAACAATTCAAAAAACTCAAATGATTTATTATTATTTTAGTACATAATGCGTCTCTTTTAAAGTATTTCATCATTTAATCTCTTTTACTTGTCCATTTATTCATAATTTTCATATATTCATACAAATATCATTGATATAATTCTATTATCACTCTATTTATTCTTTAACGTCAATATGTCCATATATTACGGTGAAGTTGAGCCCCCCTTTAAATTCCAGCTCCGCCACTGGATAGAGCTAAAGCGCTACCCGATAATTATAAGATGGAGAGACTACAATAGATTTTCTATAGTAAATGAAGAGAATAGAAAGTATAACTAATAAGTTTTAAATCTTGTAACTGTCTAAACAAGTAAGTTAAGTACTTGCTATACTTAGTATCTTGAAGTAACCTTCAAAAGTTCAAAGTGTTATAATATTTTCCTTAAAGCATGTTGTATTGGCTATACTATATATTCCTTTAACACAAAGTTCTCAGATGTGAAGGTTGATGTGGCCTATCTTTCTAGAGGGTCATATCAACCAGGTAATGGACATGGTCTAAACAGCTAGTGTCATAGCCCAATAGACAAACATAAACATTAATTAATTCAGTAGATGAGGCGAAATGGGCGGATGGCATGGTTTGGTAATGATCAACACATGTTTCTATCAACGTTATTTACTCTTTTAGAAGAGACTTGCATAAGAGTTCATCACCCAGGGCCCGATGTAGCATAAGTTAACAAAAAATGCTCATAGAGACGAGTAGACAAACAATAGCATCAAGTCTAAACTATACAGAGCAACACTAATGAAAATCCAAAGGGTAATTAAAAAAATGTAAATCAACAAACGCTTTAAATGAAGATTGTGATTTTCTTCCTCATCACAACCTAGACTTCACTGTATTCACATAATTTAATAATAGACACCTACATCCTACAATCCTTACATGCATGTACTACTTTCATTACAATAATTTTTAATATGTAATCCCGCAAATCCACAAATGTTAATATAACCGTTGTATTAAAATCGTGAGTTAACCCATGAGTGAATTCGCGGGTTACGATCTGACTATAGTTTGTTGATTGGTGCTTATAAATTTAAAATTATAATATTATCTTCAAGAAAGTTCATATTTGAAAGAGCATCTCAAAAAACCCATATACATCATACAATGTAGTTCCACGTCATTAAAGCTTGATTACACGTACTCAATTCTCGTGAGAAGTTTAATATACTATTATATATCATGAAATCTTACTAAATGATAAAGACAATGAGATTTTCTTCATTTTATCATGAGAAACTACTCATTTACTATGTCAATTGATATTAAGGGTTACGTATATTTTAGGTATGGAGTATTTACAATAACATTTACTATATACATATTGTACATCTGTACCGAGTGATATTTTTGATCATATAACTCTTTATTAACAAGTTACTTAAAACATTCGATTAAATTTTGCAAACATCACAAGGTTAATAATGTTTTCCATACAACACTTGTTTCTAAACAAATAAAATCATCATCATCATTATATAGTTTCGCTTTTACTTCATAAATATAATAAGCGTGAAAAACGATAAGATTATTTGGTAAGATAAGAATACAAGAGAAATAATTGGTCAGCAAGTGTTATGTTACCTAGCCGGAGTAGTTATTTATAGAAAGAAAGATATGCATACATTACTCTATTTCATGAACAAAATTGCCTACTTTTGCATTTAATAATGTTATTTAATTAAATTTTTAAGGCATCTTAATTTATCTTTATTTTTTAACTATGAAAGAAACAATAATTATAGATTATATTATATTTTCCTATTTTTTAGGTATGGATTGGCCATTGATTTGGACGGATTCGTGTCATATGGATATGAACATGTTTATTTTAATAAGGAATTTGGGTCCACCAAATAATCATGGCAGTTTGGACCTCTCTAGAAACCAAACATTGTTTAATGTTTAATTCCAGTTTATATTTAATCAACCAGTGATAAAACCTAGGAAGCATTGCTCGAATAACTATTTGAACTTTGAACCACAACTCCATGTTCACATTCTTTCCTATTATTATTGCTCACTTCACATTTCACAATATGCACCTATAACTATAGCAATCCCGTAAAAACTAGGTATGAGAAGCTAGATAGTCATATCTTTATCCGAAGATAGAGAAACTACTTTCGAAAATATATCATTTAGACTCTGCTTAATAAAGGTAATACAAGCTATTAAATTTGTGAAGTACTCTGGAATTTGACAATAAATGAGTTTAAGTTCAAATCTAATAACTTAGATTAACTTTGTTGAAAGTTATCTCTATTTGAGAAATCGATTTTAAAAACTTAAAATTCACACTCATTTTCAAACCTTAAAATTCCACACTCATTTTCAGCGTACCGTGTAGAATGGAGTACTTTATCATTTAAAATTTGTATCATAAAGTTAGGTTTTTTTTAAAAGTTGTGTCTCTGTTGCACACTTAATGAGAACTACAGTTTCTAAAATATTAATATATGCATGTAATTCTCATAATACAATCTAGTATTTATTTTTCATATACATATTATAAATACCAATTCTTATATTTAAATATTATTGATGTATACCAAAGGGCCAATGACCTAGCGGTATGTGGGGAGCCTTTCAACGAACAGTTGTGAGTTAAAGACTCGTGAGCCAATTTGTATATATATATTCGTAGTTGTATATAATAATCGCGGGTACGTAGTTTAGATTTAACGTTCTAAAACATATTTTAACGTGTGACATGACACGTTTTAGCAAAACGCTGAATCGTTTTTTTCAAACGATTTGAACCAAAAAGTAAAAATAAGAGTAATTAACAAAAGAGTGGTGCACCCAGAGATAGCGACCATGGGGGTTACGTGTTGTGTAGATGAGTAAATGCATTTGGACATGTGGCCCAATCTTTCACAGAATCCTATTCCCTCCAATCAGGTGATCTGCTTTTTTAACATGTTATAATTCGGTACACTTGTCCTTATTTATTTAAATTAATATATTAAATTTATTTTTTATACATTCCGTATATAACTACTCCGTATTTTATTTTACTTATACGTTGTTACTTTGTACTCGTACTACACTTGTTTACTAGTACTCTATGTTTAGGCAAAATTAATCAAATGGAATTCTATCAGGTGAACACTTTTATGGGATAGATAAATAAATAAGTTTGGATAAGTAGATCAACCTAAAAATTGGTTGATTATAACTTCAAATAACAACGCATAATACATAGCGTGCATAGAAAAATAAAGAGATTTAAAGCATAACATATGACGATAATTATTTTGTTATCTTTTATGCTTATGTATCATTACTCTTTTATCGCAACGATCAATCGATTTATATATTCAATTCCGTGTCATTAAAAAAAGAGATCCGACACTGTCCTGTTAGAGCAATGCCAACGCTAACTGATTTCACCAACCGGTTAGCAAGTGGTTGGTTCATACAATGCCAACGGTAATCACTTCAAGAATCACTTCACCTCCAAACCGGTTCAAATCACTTAACCGATGCAAACCACTTACAAATCACTTGAAAAATATTGGGGTCCGCTTCCTTTTTAATGAGTTTTGAAGTGTTAAATAATGGGGATATTAAATAAAGTGGTTGAATTGTTAGCATGGACTAATCAGTTTTGAATCAGTTTGTGGAAAGCTGATGTGACGCTGATGTGGCAGAAGTAGTTATGAAGTGGTTCAACCACGGTTGGGAGTAGTCTTAGCTAGCTAGAAGCCGTACTCGCTTGAGCACTTAGAAAAGGTTTTTTATTTTGTTGGTGGAAATTTAGGTATTCAAAATTATATTTAGGAAACTCTGATTGGCAGTGCAAGATCGTGTTAACCTTTTGATATCTTAATTGGATTATTTTAACAATAATAACTATTATTAAAATAAGCTAGGGGTCAATTTTCATTCGATGTTTGTACGTGTGTCAACATATTATATGATGTTATCGAATACAATTGTGACTTGTTGATTGTTTATCTATTAGGTAAAACAAGGGACTAGTTTTAAATTACGTACCATATTATCGATACGTTAATATGAACTTAAAAAATAATGTATAATATATGACCTCATAATACATGCAGTACGTACTCAAATATTTTGTGATTTGAAATAAAGTATCTACCTTGTGTGAAATTGAACTTTTAAGTTAAAGGGCGAGTTCTAATTATCAAGCGTTGGGATTTCATATAGAACTTAAGTCACGAGTATCAACATATATAGTCTATAAGTGAACACTCTTAGAACTCAATTTACGGCCACTACGTATCATCATAGTATATAAGTGCACACTCTTAGAACTCAAGTCACAGGTATTAGTGATCACCATACTATTTTTTTTAACAGCATAAAGATATATATTAAAATGCACACTAGCAAGATTCTAGACGCATAAAGTGTTTTACAATGAAATACGTTTTACGTGTGCACTCTTATAACACTCTTAAAACTTAGGTCATGGGTATCAGTGATAACCATACTATATAAGCGCACACTCTTAGAACTCAAGTTACAGGTATCACCATATATATGGCAAACAAAATATTTCACTTAATGTACCATAAGAATAAGATAACAATCAAAATTGTTTCTTTTGATGAATCATACACTACGAAAACGATGGAATGTTATGATAAAGAAATATAATAAATTAATACAATTAAATTTAAAAATTCATATTTAAAAGATATGATAAAACCAAATGGCATACCAACTCTAAAAGGTGCATTGAAACAAACAAAGAGATATACTCAAAAGTTTAGAACCAATGATCATTGGATTCTATTTCTAAAGACATTAATGATACGTGTGTCAAGTTTTTGTGTACTATATAATCCTTCTAATATCCAAAACTAAAAATTATATTCCCACTATATAGAATGATAACTATCTGTTTACATTAGCAAGCATTATTGTGAGGGTGTCAAACTGATAAATGTACTACTACTAATATTTAAAATGTGACATATAGGGAAATTTTTTGCTTTGCTTCTTCTCTCCTGGCCTCTAAGTAAAACGACCAAAAATCATCATCCCCCGTATGTAACTAAGCTAGGTTCTTATACTCGCCCCATCACTCATGTTAATCCGTCAGGTACGTTCGTTATATAGTTACTTTAAGTTACCTGTCGCGTGTTTCTATCTAGCTGTTTATATCTACATATATATGCATCATCCATCCTCTATTCTATTTCCTTCGCTCATCTAAATGCGTTCTCGAGTAGTATCCTAGCTTCGTTATTTTCTTTAACGTACTCTAAGATCCATTTTCGATCCTAAACCTGGGAATTTTCCGTAATCTAATGTCATTATACATACTATGACAGAGTAAAATAAAAACTTAACTACTTAATTGACGATGTCAATTAAAAACATAAACATAAAACTTAACATATATACTCCGTATATAATATACGATTAATAAAGTCAGTAATTTCTAAAGGGCATTATATATCAAATTAATCTTACATCTAAGTTCTTAATCATGGAAAACCATATCATCATCAAGATACAGCAAATGCATCTTGATTTTTTAGAAATAAATATATGAAATCTCAAGTTTTGAGATTACAAAGATTATATTAATTAAAGCTTGATTATCCAAGCTATAGCTTCACACATTTTGTTAATACGTAAGTAGCATGATAATAATCATATCCCAATCATTATCGTATGCATAATATTAAGAAAATCTTCATCTTCTCATGTTAAAAGCATCTACATACGATATATAGTATAATAATTATATATATACTTAATTAGATATACGATATCAAGTTCTTAACTCGATCGATCAATATATCAATTTACCTGTTTCGGAAATTTGATCGATCTATCATCGAATTATTCAATTAATTGGACCCAAGCTCAAAGCTGATTCGACATCAAGCCGCCATGCAAAACCACCAGAATCCATCATACAAACATCACAAGGCACCACCATCTGCGTCTTCTTTTCAGATAACCGATACTCGATTCTAACTCTGCATGATAAAGCTGGCAAGTATCGAGCCACTATCGATTTATCCACCTTCACCGCCAACCAAACTGCAACTTCAACCACCTCGTCTCCTTCACTCTCAGCTTTCAGATCTAGCATCTTTCGATACGATTGATTCACCCATACAACCTCCTCATCGTAACCGTTAGATATAAAACCAGGACACGTGTCCCTCTCCAGATTCTTCAAAACCTCATCATCAGAATAACCTAACAGCTTCCGATCATCACAGGTCCCAGTCACCGATTCCATCGTGATCCATGATTCTACCAACTTTCTTCTCTGTATAGTCATCGTCAGATCTACTCCATGCAAATCTGACGATGATCTGTCCAACAAACCGGAATTATTTATTTTTCCAAAGAAATTTTTGGTATTTATTTCAGGTAAACTGAAACTGATCCAATTAGATACTTTCTGTAACGGATCTGCAGCAATCAGCTCGTTTCCGTTACAAACATCAATCACGCCCTCCAAATCCAACCAATTATTTGTATCTTTTTGCGGTAAACTTTTATTATTATTATTATTATTTCTCTTCTTCACTCTCACGTACTTCCGTTTCACACGCTTCCTTTTAATCATTCCGTCCCGCGGTGAAACACTGCTATCGCTCCCCGCAGTTACCGGCTTGGGAGCGATGGGACGGAATTTCTGCATGATACGATCAAGAATATTTTCGGCAGCACCTTCCATATATATAAATATCTAGCTAACATAGGTTGTTTCTCTCTCTAAAACAGACAAACCGGAACGGAGTAAAATTTTGTTCATAATGATAATAAAAGAGAACTAAGATGAGAAACCGGTCGCCGGTGCGTGTAAGTTACACGTGTCTAGGGCAACAAATAGCGTAAAAAGGCTGTGATTGGTTGTTGGAGATTTTTATTGGGCCCCACTGAAAATAGAAGCGTGCGAAGAAGCTGATTGGTTGACGATAGATGGATGACACGTAGCAAAAACCACTTTCACAATAATAACAGGACACGTATGTATGTGTTTGTCTGGTGAGTGCTTATTTGTCAGACAATGGACGCGTGTCCCCTATCTTCAATCGGAGTATATTTTTTTTAATTTTGGTTTACGCGCGGAATTAGGTGGGTGATTCGAGTGGGATGTGTTTAAGTATTCAAATTTTGGAACTTTTTTTGTTTTTATTTTTCACTAGTATAATGCATTTTATTACCATAAACTTGACCAACTAAGTTCTACACTACCTTAAACTATTAAAGGTAGAGAATAATTCCCTCAACTAGGTAACTAAGTTAAATTAGTACCTTGACTCATTTGAGTTGGCCATGTGTTTGGCATGTGAGGTAATCTCTGTTAAATTTGACGAAGCCTCTTGCAAACTCTTGCAGGTCATAAAAAGTAAAAATGAAAACACTTTGATTTCATAATAAAAGATTTTATCATATTACAATTCCTCTTTCTTAGCAAATGATAGGCTTCCGAATAAAAGCCAATCATATATATGATTCATCTCTTTTACTTTAGTGTTTCACCATCGTAATTCAAAATCAGTTCAAAATTGTTTTGAATGGTTAATATAAGTTTAACATATGATCCTCAAATTCTACAGTCTCATTTTAATTGGGATGTACAGATTTTCTGATTTGTACACTAATTTAATTAATTGTCTAACCCTTTGCTTTTTGTGTAACACCCCAAAAATTTGAACCAATTTTTTTATTAGTAATATTTTCCAATTACTTTATATAACTTATTACTCCCTCCGTCCCAAATCTATTGTTCCCTTGTTGACTTTGGAGTCTTTCTCTTTTAACTTTGACTTTCAATACTTTTGTTTGTGTTATATAATATTTGATGCAAAATATATAAATTGATTGGATTTTGAATGTATTTTCATAGGTATAATTTGCATCAAGTATTATATAACATAAATAAAAATATTTAAGGTCAAAGTTGTCAAAGAAAGACTCCAAAGTCAACAAAGGGACAATAGATTTGGGACGGAGGGAGTAAATACATTCAATTATATTAACACATTTAATTTAGAACTTAACATCAAACATTTCGTAATTTGGACCTGACACAGGGTACCCGTCGGCTAATTAGGGTACCCACCGGGTACTAGGTGTACACACTAGGTACTCGGTTTTGGCCCAACTTCTGTCAAAAATTTGCAGTCACTTACAAATGAGAAAAATTAACTTTTTCTAATTTACAATTTTTTCAAAATCATTTTTTATAGAAATTTAGACTTTAATCAATTATTGTACTTTTCTTTGACATACCAAGTACCAAACTACTACAAATCAGAGTTTCATCTTTTGACATTGTTTTTAACCAAACAATTGGAAACTATTTCAACAATTGCACTTAACTTATCACCAGTGTTTTAAGACCCGATTCGACTGGCTCGGTCGGACCGCATTTTTAGAGATTTTTGAGCCCAAGAAAACCGGGTTTTTCAACATGTTGACTAGTCAACGACCCGGTTGACCCGGCCAGTCAGACCGGGTTGGATCGGGACCCGGACTGGCGCATTGATCCTTTTTTTTCCTATGTACATTTAATCATTTATAATTAGGGAATATTGACTGATTGTGTATTTCAAGAATAATATAATGAGGGTAATGAGGGAATTTTTGATTGATGTTTCATCATAATAAATTACTCTATGGATTATATCATTATTATTTGTTATATTGATGTGTATTCCAAAAATAACAAGGTAATCGATGTGTCATCATTCTTTATTACTCTATAGATTATAATTATTATATATGATATAATTAATAATTATAATTATAAAAATATAAAAAAAATTACTAAATAATACTACTGTATATTATTATTAACTCCGATCCGACCTTCCGGCCCAACCGGTCCGATCAGAAATTAACACTTTTTTGGGTCGACTAAAAACCCGAATTTTAAAACATTGCTTATCACCAAGTTAACATAATTTAACACTTTAACCATTTGATTACCCATTTGAGCACCAAATGACCCGTTTAGGTTTTTAACCCACTTTAACACTTTACCTCTAACAATCCATACCCATTAGACTTTATAAAGTCAAAGTCAAACATTTACATTATAATTTACTTCAAACTTACACAAATATAGAACTTCAATTCTTTCTACATTACCATTCATTATAACATCATAACCTTCAAAACCTCATCTTTTGATTTCAATTTCAACATAATTACTATAATACTTAATACTCATAGATGGGGCTTAAGTGACAAAATAAATCTTACAAAAAAGGTGAACAATTGTCTTTAAGCATGACCAATAGAAATAGAACTTGTTATCATCAAGCAACAAGCTACCATTAATTCTTAAACCAGCTTCTTTCCCAAATCGTCTCGCTTACCACTTGAATCACTTAAAACATGTTAAACTTAATACAATAAGCATAATGCTTAGTAAGTAATTAACACTTCAACAATAACTTAACACTTTAACATACTAAGGATCCTTAATCACTTTAACATATTAATCAAAAAGGATTAACCACTTCCACAAATGATACCAATGTCATGACTTGGCTAGCATCAAGCTGATGACATAGTAATCACTTACTATAACAAAATCCCATTACTTACCTTTGCCTTGATTATGATGACTACTTGATATAACTTCAACACTTTCAATTCCTTTAACACCTAAACACATAGACTGTAACACCCCCAAATTTAATGTTTTGCGGAAGCATAATTTGGGTGTTACTAATCAATAATCGAAGCACACAGATATATAGCAAATGACTCTATATGCGTCGTTTTAACAAAATATATTAATATTAAAAGGTTTACAACAATTTGAACTCGTACATAGCTTGTGTTCGTAATATGAGAGATTTAAGTACATAATTAGTTATACAAAATCTAATAATGCAATGAAATCTCTGAAATTTGCATGAAGACTCGAGCTAATATGCATCCTGATGGGCAGTCCAGATCTACTGTTGAGTACCTGTGATACATGCTAAAATGGGTCAGCTAACGCTGGTGAGCTCACAGGTTTAGATATCAAATAATAGTGTGTGAACCGTAAGATTTAAATGTTGATTTGCATCCAGCAAATGATACTGATAGTGTATACAACCATGAGCGCATAGTCTGAGCTTAACTCGAGGGTCGTGTAACACCCCTCACTTTACATCATTTAAATATAATAAATCCGGAAGCGTTAGTCCAACTTTAAACAATACCAAGTTACATTTCAATTTCAACCTAATTTAAAAACATAGTTTATTAACATGGGTGTTACTTCTAAACCACTAAATAACATTGATTTGTATAATCAAATATCAGAGTAGGCTTGGTCAAACATTCCGTCCCGAACAACTTCTTGACAATCCCGTTATATCAAAACCATAACCTGCAAGAAGTGGGGTGGTGGGGTTAGCATAACGCTAAGTGAGGGAATACATAACCAACAGCCTAACTTAGCATAACAACCTTGTTTACAACAAATCATCGTAAACAAATAACATCACAATGGATCGATGGTTCTTGGGGAAACCTTCAGCCAAGAATACCAACAATAACCACATAATATCAATGAGATAACATCTCAATACACAACATATCAATGAGGATCGGTGGTTCTGGAGATATCATAATACCCGGGGATTCTCCCAGAACACTTATCGTCAATCTGTATGGCCATTACAGAATAGACCGATAGTTTGGTACTAATCTCATACGACCTAATTTCCTATTAACGATATGTAAAAGGAAATTCATGTCGTCTTACAATAGTAACCAAACCCAACCAACATGTTGACCTCAATACTGATGCCCGAAGGCCAAATATCAAGTGATCACGTATTCACATATATAATCAAGTCAACATGTCAGACTAACCAGTCTATCAACAGTATTATTACTATCAAACCAAATTAATCATGGCAAATCAAAAGCAGTAATAATACGATTACCCGTTGTAACCAAACCTGTTACAACTAAGTTACACTGAGGATTAAGATCCACTCACCGACACCTCAGTTGTCCACTCAGTAGTCTAATGTCACTGAGTCTTTCTCTATATATGAGAATACAATAAAATACACAAGTTAGTCACTTGTCTCAAATTCTATATAACATCGTATCAATAGATTTACGCAAACAAATCTAAATTACTCAATTCACATGAATTAGCACAATCCCCACAATTATCAATATGTTAACACATTTAGTAACTAAAATCTTCATAGTTACTAATCACTATTATCTTTAGTATTTACAACATAATACTACAATGTAACCAACATGATATTTAACTCGATCAAGTGTTCTAATTAGTAACCAATACCAATTTCATTATATAACTCATCAAATCATCATAATCTCTATAACTTTCAAGAACACTTAATCACTTCATAGCTTTTAACTTGAAAAATGCTTATCATCACCATTAATCAACACTTATCAATCATACCTCATTATTCTAAGCTTAGAAGCTTCAATTCTTGAATTATCAACTAAATCATACACTTTTATCATGATCATACATTCAAATCTTCAATTCTAGGTTATGGCTTAACCTATAATTATGTATTAAGCAATATCTAGTAATCATATCACTAATACAAGCTTTAATTCCATGAAATTCGTCCTAATTCATAGAATTACCCAAAACCCATTTTCTAGGGTTTACATTAAATTCAAGAATTAGCAATTACAACATGTTTAAAATGATGATAGAATGATTAATACATGTTATTGAAACTTAACTAACATCAATTCACACTTTTGAAACCCTAATTTCGGATTTTAACCAAGAACACTAAAACCCCCAAATTCTAGGTTTTAGAAATCAAGAAATTGAGACTTACAACTTGATTAGGAATGATAATCCATATGTTTGAAGCTTGAATTCGAACTTAGTAGCTTCAATTTGAGATTTCTTCATGTATTTTGTTCAATCTCCAATTAAATGTGTATGTATGATGCGTACGTATATATGTACGAGATGTATGCATGTATGTGTGGAGATAAGAATCAAACAACCGACTCAACATTTGGGAGTGTACTAGAAGTGGTTAAATTTCATTCCTCGTACTTATCATTGTCTGGAACTTAAATTCTTTTGCGGGGAAATATTATTTTATTTTACTGTCAACTGAATTAAATTAAAACAGTTAATAATTTATTAACCACAATAAATTATTTGACTCTTTTACCCATTTATTTTCAATTACCAATTTACAATATTTCCTAACATTTCAATTAACCATTTCAAGTCAGGAAATAATAGTAAAATACTGGCCCCATAAAGTGGATGTTACAGGTCGGGTCCCATATATAGAATTCCGAGCGAGGTGTCTCCACGAGTGCCTAATCTACATTCGTTTTACCAAATATTAGTACGTCCGTTGCAGAGGTTAGCGCGACTAACCCGGACGAGGACTAATATTCACGCTACTTTCGTATTACCAGACTATACTGACGGAGGACTTGATTTGATTAGTTGAAAATAACTCATGTAGTATATTGAAATATGTACTCACGTTCACGTGTTAAAAACAGAGCAATGTATCACACCCCTAGTAAAACAGTAAAAAGAGGGGCCATGAGACTCACCTGAGCCTGAAAAGTTTATCTTAATAAACTGGGATTGATTAGCCAATAATCGAAGTCCAAAGACTTGTAACCTGAGGGTGTCCACGACACGCGATGGTTATAAACATGTGAAGGCATCTAATAAGACTACCTTGTAGTTGTTTGTCCAACTAGAATATCCAAATGATTTCAATTTGGTTGATTGTCTGTGTGTTTGAAAATGTGTACGGCCCGTTGGTGATTTGTTTGCAATAATAATCTCACATTATTATTTTGATTTTAGAAAGGTGTTATACTTAAAAAGTATTTGTAAACTTTAAGTGACGGGGGTCCGGGGGTAGCGCCCCTGGTTAGCGGGGTCCCAGGGGTGGCAACCCCTGGCGGGGTCCAAGGGGCTGAATTTGGGTGAAAAACGCATCTGGACTTGAATTTGGGTGAAATCGAGTGATAAAATTTTAGGTCTCGACACTTAGTAAAATTTGTGTTTTCTTGGTTCTGTTTCATGCGACATAGCGTGCGACATACGGCTTGTGTCGCTAGGTGCGACATAGTCTATTGTGTCGCAGATCATATCTGCGACATAAGGGCTTGTGTCGCTAAGTGCGACATCCGCAATTTATGCGACATAAAATGTTGTGTCGCTATATGCGACGGAAATAGGTTTTGCGACATAGTGTTTTGTGTCACTAAATGCGACATCCGAAGGGTTTGCGACCTAGTCACTTGTGTCGTTATATGCGACAGAAGTGGGGGTTTAACGACATAAGGGCTTGTGTCGCAGGTGGCTTGGAGCCTCTGCGACACAACGAGCTGTTGGCCGGAATTTGAGCCAAGGACATGTTTTCCGGCGACCGTTTGGTCCGATTCTTTTACCCAACCCATATTTGGACATTTTAAACTTAAATAACCCATAAACAAGTGAAAATGAGTAAAATCGGAGAGTTTTGAGTTTTGTCGGAAACTTATGAAGTTAACGCCGTGAAAATCCGGAAAGATGGGGTTGTAGATCGTTGCGTGGTGATCGTTTTCTTCCAAATGAGCTGAGCGAGATGATGATGTTTAATGGTGTTTTTATTTGATTTAAGGTGATGGTGGTGGATGGTGATTTAGAGAGAAAAGAAGAAAGAGAGAGAAGGTGGTATGGTAAAATGAAGAAGAAAGAGGGAAAGAGGAGGGAAAGAGAGGGGAAGGGAGGGGCCAACCCACTTGGGTCCCACCCAAGTGTGGTTGGCTCCAGATTTTAATTCCTGTATTTGCGCTCCGTGCGGTGTTCGTTTTCCCGATCGTTTAAACGTTAAATAATTATCTTATACGTTTAAATATATGTTTTAAAATACGAATGTTTATTCAATATTTTTGTCGAAGTATTTTTGCCAAATACTTAATAACTTAAATGGTTTCGTTTGTTTGCGTGTTAAAAATGTTTAAGTCGCGTAGACGTTTATTATACGATACAAAATGTAATTGAAATATTATCAAAATAATATTTTGGGTATGATATCGTTATTAAATAATTTTATATTATTTAATAAAATTGATCACCAACGTCCGTATTTACTTGAACCGAATTACATTCGATTTGAAACTTGTACGATTTAATCAAATCGCATATCCGTATATATATATATATATATATATTCAACAATATATATATATATTTCGATACATTAATTAGCCTAAAACCAACTAATTACATGTATTAACAACTGATTAGGTGTTAATCCCTAGTTCTAATTTGACGGTGTTACATGGACACATAATTTACTTAACCATACAACTTTAACGCTTAATCACTAACTTAGGTGTTAATTTGCTAACACCTCTTTACACTTAACACTTTTCATAGAATTTTACATACAAATTACATGAACAAATGAGTGTTTGATTCTTTTATTTACTTAAATTATCATTGTTATTATACAATTTTCCCATATACTTAAAATCATCAAACACCCATAACTCATGAAGTTAAACTCTTTACACATCAAATATCAAGAATTGAGTTATAATACCTCTTATAAACATGTATAACACTTACTTATATAATTTTAACAACTTTTAATCATCATTAACAAAAACCTAGGGTTTATGTAATCAAACCCTAAGATTAAATTAACATTACTAAGGTTAGCTCATACCTTGTAGAAGATGAATTAGTAACTAGAATCAACAATTTGATAAACCCTAGCTTGAATTTGAGATTTCTTCTTTCCTGGGTTTGTTTCTCACGACCTCAACACACACATGTATACTCTGTGTTTTTAATTCCTATATCTGAAGAATCAAGAAATTACAGGAATTTAATTCCACCATTTACTTATTAAATCTTTCATCTTTACTTACTTGACACTTCCTACCTTCATCTAAGAAATAAACTAACAAATTAAGTCCACTAACTAAATTCTTAATATATACAATAGAAATTAAACACATAACACATTTAATATATATGTATTTTATGATTTAGATAATAATACACATATTGAATTATTTAAATTTTACGAATTTAGGGGCATTACATTTTGTAACATGTTTTATTTCAAAAATTCATCCATTAACAACTATTCATTAAGGAATCGGAAAAAGAAAAATCCATTTTTAAAAAATCCTAACACGTACCCCTGAATACGATGATGAAATATTTTTTGTGTACCTTCACCAAATCCAAATTCATGTTTGATTCTCGACCAGGAGCGGAGACACGGTGGGGGCAGCGTAGGGAGCTACCCCAACAAGAAATTCCAAATCACGTAAAAAAGAAATTTTTTAAGGTATTATTTAAATTTTGTAAATTTCGCCCACACGATACTATAAAAAAAAAGAATAATTTTTTCATCACCTTTACTGGGATTTTTTGGCTCTGCCCCTAATCTTGACTGCTTTCAGCTATTTTTATACATTAATCTTTCTTTTTTTAGTTACGTGGTTACATAGATACTCCCTTCGTCCCATAATTATTGTACAATTTTGACTTTAAGAAGTCTTTATTTTTTAACTTTAAACTAAAAAAGTTTGTTTGTGTTATATAATAACTTACGCAAAATATATGAATCGATTGAGTTTTAAATGTATTTTCATTGGTATAATTAATTTTTATAAAGTATTATTATTTAAGATCAAAGTTGAAAAAATATGACTTCAAAAAGTCATAAATGGACAATAATTTTGGAACGGGGGGAGCATTATTCAACTCACAATTTTTGGGTTTAACTGTAGATAAAAAAAAAGAAGAAGTAAAAGGAGATGATCGAAGACGATGCGTGTGATTGAGAATTATGTGTAAAGTATCACAAAATCTTGTTCAGGAGAGTAGTTGAACAGCCTGTGATTTTATAAATAAATTTGTAGATTTTTATTTTTTGTCTTCGATTTTACCGGAAAACTATGTACACCCCGTCAATTTTAACAAAGAATACCTCACGTGCCAACCACATGGCTAACTAAAGTGAGTCAAGGTAAATAATTTAACCGAGTTACCAAATTGAGGGTATCATTCTACACACTTAATAGTTCAAGGTAGTATAGAACCTAGTTAGTCAAGTTCAGGGTAGTAAATGCATTTTGGCCTATTTTTAAGCCAATTAAATTGACCAAGTGTTTAATATATTCAAGAAAAGCATCAAAATATTATTTCTCACTCCTTACTTTTACCAAAATACTTGTTCTCTTTCTAACATTACCAAAACACTCCTCTCACCAGTGAAATAAGATTCGATGGTGCAAAATTTTTTATGGCGTTCAATTTTTACTTTTTGTTCACATAAAGGCCCGAGTGTCCGACCAAACGGTGACAAGTGGCAACAATCGGAAGAATTTTCTATGATGCAATAAAAAGTCGTTGGTTCTGACATCTAAATCTTCCATTGAAATAATTAAACATTTCGATGGTGGTCCCTTTTTTATTGAAAATGATTTGACCGTCGAAAGCAAGTGCATTGAGAATATGTTTCTATGGTGATGTAACATTCTCCCAACCATAAGTTTTATTCCAACTGTCGAATGGGGTCCATAAATATATAGATAATCGTTGGTGTCACTGGTTGTCACTTGTCACCATTTGATTGGACCTTTGTATAAACATAAAGCAAAAGTGAATGCCATCGAAAAAACTTGCATCATGAAATTTTATTTCTCTAGTCAGATGAGTGTTTTGGTAATGTCGGAGAGATAAAGAGTTTTGTGATTTTCTCTATTCTAATTATGCTATATTTGTTTTTTATTTCAATGAATAAACCATAAATAAAAAGCATATTTGAGTGTTATGTTTTTTAATATTATGAATTTAAGTTTAAACTTTAAAGTTTGATAGTCTCGCTGTCAATATTTTTTTTCCTTTTGTTGAATTTCGTAGCTAATAATTTAATTTGTAGATACATTGTTCTAGTTAAGCTATTATATTTTAAGGAGTTAAACATAGGTTAATAATGTAATACTTTTTTATGTTTGTCTAAATAATGTCGTAGTGTTATATGTGAAATTATTGGGTCAATTACATGTTGAGCGGAATGAGAGATATGCAGCCTAAGTTTTTGATGTTTATAATCAATTTCTTAGATTTTCAACACTATATTTTGCGCATAATGCAATGTCATTTAGATGCTGTGAATCTATGTTGTCGATCATGGAAAGCCCAACGCATGGAATCACCTAATCACTTCCCCTAAAAATGGGTGATCCATATACCTTACCCTGTATAGAATTTGTGTAAGGTTTTTATAGCCTTGTTTCTAGATTACAACTAACATTATTAGTTTTTAATGCTAAAAGATTCTCTAACAAATTGTTTAGGTTCATAGTAAAACACAACATGAAAGTATGAAAGTAAAAGTACTACTACTACTATATTGGTAGTTTTATATCTATTTTAGCGCAAGTTAATAAGTATGTTACTAATCTAGTAATCTGTAAACTTATATGATTTATTCATTTGCATAATAATTTACATAATGGATCTATTATAGTATGAATGGACAAATCTTAAAACATGCTAATAATAATTGTATTATATGCATTTGTTTTAATTAGCTGGAGGTGGATGGAGCCCTTGAAAAGTTTTTTTTTTAAATGTACAACGCAATGAAGGGACATATTGGCGTTTTGAAGTTGGCATATACATATTGGCAGATTTGTCATTTTTAATAAATCCCTTAAAAAGTGGTTAAGTTAGTCACTTTTAAAGTTTAAACAAAAAATACTAATTTGTTGATTCGCGAAATGTTTTCGATGGAATCTGTGCACAGATCTCCTTGTATCAAGAATAATAATTGCGGGGTCGTTGAAAGATAATTGAACTATTGAATTGGTAGAAGTGGCATGGCTTTTATGGTTTTAGTTGCAGGTGGGTCCTTTTATATAGTACGAGTAGTATTTTATTTACATCATACACGTATCATATCATCATATTATATTTTGGGGACCAATTGATGTGTACTGAATTATTCCAATAAAAGAGGGACAGCGTTACAACAGGAAAACAATTATGTCTATTTTGAATCATCATAAAATAGGTCAATTCGTTTAAATTATTACAGTACTTGTTTGTTGATCATACTCGTTTTAATAAGATTACTTCATATGCGTGCAACAATAATTATTTAATTAATATCTAATATCATGGTGATGATTTACTTGTAGTATTTTAGTACTCTACAACCTTATAAAATAGCATAAGCGGTGATCGGAGAATAAAAAAGTGGTGCACTAATCACTTTTTAATTCGTATCAAAAACTGGAATAAGCTCTCAATAGACCACCAATAACAAAAACACACAACACAATTCCCTTATTGCTTTGCTTCAAAATTCCAAAATGGAAAAACAGTGCTGAAAGAACCAAAAGGCAGCTTGTGTACCAATTTTAGTACAAAAAATTTGCATCCAAATCTTTTACAGAATTAATTATTTGTCAATTCATGTCCTTTTCTTGGAAACATTTGTTATGGAACCAGAGCAGCTCTAGTTGACAACGTCAAGAACGAGCTTACGTGACTTTAGAACCGACCACCTCAAACGCCTGTAGTAAGCAGCTTGGAGCAAGGCCAATGACAGTACAAATATCCACTTAAATCCCATCTGCATCACCAACACAAAGTAATTAGATATGAAGATTTCGACTCATTTACTTATGAATGAGTCATATACTGCCATGGTGTTTATCTCAAACAGGTCGTATTCATATGTTTAGCTATAAGGGAAACATGTCAAAAACATGTTGAAAGTTACCCAAAGTCTGCTTAAATGCATACAACCTCCAAAGTCGTTTTATTCATATTTCTAGGTTATAATTCTATAGGTATAGTCTTTTTAACAAACATTAACACACTCTTTGGTTTGGAAGGATTCGTACCAGTTTCCTTTCTTCCATTTCTGGTTCTGCAGCCCAACTCAAAAATGAGACGACATCTTTTCCCATCTACAAAAAGTAACAAAGAAATACTGAAGACAGGAACACAAAACTGAGGACAAAACCATTAACATAGATAGTTTGAGGAGCAACCAACCTGGGCCTCGGTTGCAGGAGTACCATCTTCATATTCAACAGCGCCATCATTAAGCATTTTGGGCATTGCAATAGCTCCCCCAGGAAAGTAAGGATTATAGTGCAGACCTTCCCTGATCTGCAATACATTGATTATATCATTATGCATTGTTATAACACATTATTAAGCCACATCCCAGTAAAATTTGTATTGCAAATTTAATATAGCTTGAAGAGCATTAGCCACTAAAACCAAAGACAGCATGTAAAAACCAACTCAGCTAGCTAGTACTTATACGACAGCAGGTATAAAACATTAACCAGATCTGCAATACTATTGGATTCAGTTGGAACATATACAACTCCATGAGTCAATTATGGTCTGGGTCAGAGCAGGGCTGGTTAGGTTGAGCTTAAACAATATTTGCCCAAAAATTTCAAACTTATATGAATAGTGTCAATTATTTATACAAAAAATATAAATCATTTTTTTATATAATCTTTTTTAATAAAGGTTTATGCAACCCCATAAATACATATTAGGAGACTTTACCCCATTTCACCCATCTTAAGCTAATGTCTTTGTTTGACCCCTTAAAACATATATACGTCTATCAATCGATCCATTCATAAGTAAATGTGTCAAAACTGCCAGTCCAGACGTCTAAGCGATAATGGCCATCGTAATAAAAATTAAATTCCCTTAACGCATACGTAAAAAAAATAACCAACAATTATTATAGGAAAAAGAAATTGTCTTCAAGATGATAATACCACACGACACTACTCATTAAACATCTCTCTTGAACAACATAGCCTTAACAGAAACTAAAATTTTAAACTACCCCCAACCCCTCATAGTTTATTCCTCCCAAAGGCACACATCAAGAACACTCATGAGAGTCTCTACAAGCATATGTATTTGATTTTCTTCTCTGGTTAAAAAGATAATAAATGTAAGATGATAAAGAGCTTAACAGTAAGTTAACTATAACGAAAACAGAAACATGTAGAAAAAGATTCAAAACTCACTGAAACACCAGCAGGAGGATCGCGATAACCAGTCAGGAGCGCAAATACGTAGTTCTGGCCATTGTGACGAGCCTGCAGTAACAAAATGTAAGAATCTATTGACACCAAAACAAAAAGAAAATCCTTAAAAAACTGTAACTGGATGTAAATATTACTTTGGTAATAAGACTCAAATCTGGAGGATAGGCCCCTCCATTAGCAAACCTAGCAGCTTGCTCATTTGCATAAGGTTGCGGAAATCGATCGCTAAGCTTGCCAGGGCGTGTGAACATCTCACCCTCATCATTAGGACCATCGACCACCTCAATTTCAGCAGCCATTGCCTTTGTTTCCTCTTCTGTATATGCCACACCCACCAAGTCACGATATGAAATCAACCCCATTGAATGACAAGATGCACATACTTGTGTGTACACCTGGTGACCACGTCGAATCCTGCTCATGGTAAAACGCCAAAAAAAAAGCATAAAGGCAACTGCTGAAGTATAAAATCAGTTCATACAAGTCATTAAGCAGCAAATATTTGGCACTAAGCTCTTGAGAGATAAAATTCGTATAAAAATCGAAGTTATTATCATTTCACAAGACAAGTATGATCCTCAGTAGAGCCAAAAGAGAAAAAAGCAGTACATGTGAGGAGGTGCTTGGATGTGTGCTTTATAAGTTATTGTTATACTGAAAAAATTACAATTATATAATCAGCTATAGTAGTTTGTAGAAAGTAGGGTTTGAAAGTGCTTCTGCTGTTAAAAGATGTGATGATCACATCATCAGGTGTCTGATCATTTTAGATCGTTCTTCTATTTAAAAGATGACCTGTTGACTGACCAGAAAGAACATCTTAGCAAGAAAAAAGAAGCCGACATTTGGTGATGTAAATAAATGTCGTTCAAATTAGGTTATAATAAGTGAATTTATTTTACCCAAAAGATACTGGTTTTGTTACGGACTTGCAGGTACTATGCAAATGATTACCTAACACTGATTATTTGCCCCCAAAATGATCAGATAGTGTAACCAGTTTAAGCTTCAATTACTGCATTACTAACTAATTACTGCAACCTCTGGTCGGCAGTTGCAATAAAAAAATTCCAAAACATAAATCCAAACACCCCCATACAATTATGTAGGTGTTTTTGTTGGTCAGAGACAAAGTTAAGCTTCAATTAAGTTTTAAGTTGACCGAATAGTTCAAACAATGCCATGCACTACTATAAACTAGAAAAAGATTAAATTGCCGCAAGAGAAGTAATAAAAGGGACTTACGAAGCATGGTCATATGAGCTAAGAATGCCTTGGTGAGGCCAAGGATAGCTTGGAGATTCCAAACCATGCTCAGCTTCATCAGCAGCTGCGATAGTTGTAAAACTTAAAAGTCCTGATAGACCTGCTCCAACGAGGGCAATTGCCCTCAGTGATTTCACACCAGCAGATCCAGTTCCATCCTGATCCTTTTTAGAAATCAGAGATGACAAAGCTGGAGAGGCCTAAATTTAAATAAATAATGGCAACAATTAGCAACTAAAATATCAGCATTAATTAAAGACGCAACTGTTAGCCTAGAGAGTTTCCAATGTAGCTAATGTTCCCTTAAAAAGCAATAATAAGCCCAACTTAAATTTCACTCTTCCATGTGTAATGCTTTGCCACGGAAAAAAACTGCTACTCTACAAAAGCCTACAGGTCTAATATTACAAATATGGTGTCTTACAGAGTATGTGTACGTATCACATACAAATGACTGAAATGAGGAAATAGTTGTGAAGGAAGATTTATTAAATGGTGGACCTACACTCTGCTAAGAAACTAAGCTTTCTTTATTATGTGTACGTATCACATACAAATGACTGAAATGAGGAAATAGTTGTGAATGAAGATTTATTCAATGGTGGACCTACACTCTGCTAAGAAACTAAGCTTTCCTTTATTAAAATATAAACCGGTACACATGTATGTCCTCAAGCATGCGGCAAGGCAAATGAGGAAGCTTTCCTAGTAGTGACATAGATCAAAGGCTAGTAGTAAACGTAAAGAAAGAAGAGTAAAAGCACTTATGGCTTGGTTGCTACTATGAAATAGCAGGTGGGTGCAGGCTCAACGTGCTAGCAATTTTAGCCTATGTCCAGGTAGAAATTTCAAATGACCATAAGTGTATGAGATCACTTTCCAAGCTCGATCATTTGCTGATAGAAAAAGTACTCTAATATCTATAATTTTTTCAGAAGGCCACAAAGAGTGGCATTAAATTTTCCACTCCAGTATATTACTCTTTATTGTTTTGCATATCAAATGTGTTTTACATATTATAATTTTTTAAAGAATGTATTGATCAATGAAAAAAATTATTTATCATATTTACTTTATGCCCCAAAAAATCTTCCAAAGATAATTACGGTTCTCTTAAATTGCAAAAAAAAAAAAAAAAAATAAGCTCAACCCTTCAACAAATTGACAGTTTTTTTAATTAGCTAACCACTGAAGCTGATCTTGTTGAGTACTGCATTTCCTCATTTTTTAGTTAACATGACCAAAGTGCATCAATGGAAGTGTAAAACAGACACTTTTGTAATATTAAAGCTCTATCAACGAGAGAAAGAAAAATAAACTAATAACTAGAGTTTTATACTGTGAAACAGTCAAACAGGTAGCTCAAACAACATTGGTCTTAGATGAGACAAAAGTAGCATTATAATCTGAGGTTAGTTTGGTCACTGACTCTCTGACAAACCCTCAGCTGCAATTTAGAATACTGTTGTGACTTGTCCATCAAAAGATGTAAATTGGCAGGAACACCCTGGTCCCGTGTGCCTTTGGCACCAGTATATACAAGTAAATGAAAAATACAATCTATAACCATCTCTGCTTCCAGCCAAACTCCTACACTAAGACACATTCATAAAAAAGCATACTAATTCCTAAAGCACAGTCCGACAACCCCCCGAGCAGGCACTACGTTTGTAAAAGACACCAAAGCAAATGCAGACAACAATAATAATAATAATGCTTACAGCTGAATGAGAATGGAGCCTTCCCCTCAGCAAGTGGTAAATTCCCCTACCACCAGCCATTGAAGCTAATTTCCTGTAAATTCATTCATCAGAAACTATTAATGGCTCATAATAATCCTTACAATAACTACTATTATTCACATGCTCATATCCAGTTGTATAAATGTATAATCATGTAAAACGTCAAACAATAGATATCAGCTACTACTTTATTTATTCCAGATCTCATGTCAATATATAAGCTAGTAATCATATAAATCCCTAACTTATTAGCGTATAACAACAGAAGAGTACTAATCATTACTTGTTAAAAAACAAACGGCTTTTTACATAATATAATTAAAATCACAATACGTCGATCGAGTATCGGATTTTAGTCTTTTGACAGAATATAAAGATAAAGATAATATAATAATTAGGGTAAATTAATCAAAATGAAATTGATTAGACAACAATTATCATACATTTCGCACAGACGATCAAACCCTAGGGCATCAATACAGCGTTTAAAATGGAATTGCATGGCAGAAACTTACAGAACGTCGTAGGCAGAGATTGGTCTTAAACGGCGGCGTTTAGCCGGTGCAGATGGATGCAACAACGACTGATAGATTGAAATATGAATCGAAGAGGAAAGAAATTTGAGGATTGAGATCTGCAGTCTCGCGTAACCCGTTCTACCATCACGATTTTTGGGTGGGCTTGTATTAATTCAGTAGTTGGGCCAAAGCCCCTTCCAGAGTTCCAGATCAAATATTGGGCTTTACTACAATGGTGTTGTTTTACCCTACTTTTAATACTCAGCAATCAAGCATTTTAATTATCGTCAACAAGTTAGTTACCAATCATAACACTAATATTATTACAATTACAATTACAATTTCTATATAAAGCTAAAATATTAATAAAAATGATGTTTATGTTTACACTAAATATAAATATTGTAACATCCTCTCCAGTGGCCTGGTAATTTTTATTTTATTTAATTATTTAAATAGTGTTAGAAATTACTATACATTATTGTTTAATTGTGAAACTTAGATAAATAAGTCCCAGGACTTATTGTGAATAGTAAATTGTTGTTTGTTATAATTTACTATAGTTAACAGTAAAATAAAGTAATAATTCTCGCAATAGATATTTAGGTTCCAGACAATAAATCTAAGACGGGTATAAAATACCCAAAGTTAGGAATCGATTAAAATGAGGAGGCCGACCTATAATTCATCATTTTCCCAAAATTGAAAATAACCCTTGTGATAAACCCTAGTGACTTAAATCCAACTCAAGAACTAATCAAATTCAAGGAAAGAAGGTGATTGTGGTTTAACTTAAAGCTTATTTCATCATTTTCTCCATCAAACTGTAAGTATTAAATTTTATGAATTCAAGCTTTGATTAAGTTAGAAATTGATGAAATAATTTGAAATTTATGATGGTTTGATACTTATATAACTAGTTGATGTTGATTGAGATTAATTGATGCTTGTAACTGATTTGGAATAGTTTTGGTTATTATAACACACCACAATTTACATGCATTTTTTTTTCTTTTTAAGTCGGAAGCGAAATCCCTTTAATATATCACATAGATGACATCGTATCATCAACCACACATTATAAATATCAACTATTAGTTTACAAAACAGTTTATAAAGTATCTGGGGCAATATAGATATAAAAGTATCAAAACAATATCAGAGTGCTATGGTCAAACATCATCCAGCCCACTCCTTGCCCAGCCCAAAATCGTCTCAAGACCTGTAAGGAGTAGATAACGGGATTAGCACGAAGCTAAGTGAATAAACCTGTAACAAACAGTTTGATTTAGCTACAACAACATTAATTATCAACAAATAACACATAGACACTACGTCATCAAGAGGATCGGTGGTCCTTGTGGCGCCCTCAACCCACGGTGGCCCACCAAGCGACACTTATGATCACTGCAGGCCAATACAGTGATTTACCGATAACTGGTTGCTACCTTTAGTCAATATGTGTTCCATTCTCAACACATGATTACAAATCTCACATTGACTAACCTGTAGCAATCAGTCCAACAATCGTTGACCTCTAATTCATCAAATTACTCAAAAGCAACACAACACATTTATGTATATCTCAATCAATAATAATCAACAATCAACTATGATTATTTTGTTGTAACCAATTATGTCACAACCAAACCATACTGAAGTTCCAAGTCTAATCAGCTGTCAACTTCGGTCCAACTACTCAGCTGACTAAATCACTGAGTCTTCTGCGTGTCTGAAAACACAACCAAATATAAGTCAATAATATGTTTAACAACTTTTTAACTGATATTCAACAAAAATCATGGCACTCTATATCATTTACACAACTTATATCACATTTAAGAATGATAATACAACAAAGATTAAAATCCTGTGTAGGCCAGAGGACTCGTCGGCTAGGGTCTAAGACCCGCCGGTTCCAATCCCCTAGCCGCCGGCTCAGCAGCCTTAGCCGCCGGGTACTATGATTTTGAGGGAACAAAACTAAGTCAATAATTAAAGCTTCTGGTAGTAGCCGGGTAGGGTAGTTAACCCGCCGGTTCAAGGCTACAAGCCGCCGGCTTAAGGCTACAAGCTGTCGGCTTGCTTACACCCATATGACCCGCCGGCTAGGCTCACTGAGCCGCCGGCTGGTTCATCAATTTCACAACAGCAGCAGCAGCAAAATACTCTGCACGACTAACAAATCCAAAAACTCAATTTCCAGCTTACCAAATCAGTTTCAAACTTCAATTAACTTCAACTAAAACATGTAATAACATATAGCAATTACTAACTCCTTGTAACACAATCAAAACATCAATTTCTACCAAATTTACCTATTCAATTTATAACCAATTCAAGTTATGTAAGTTCACAAAAACTTGAAGAACACTATACAATCATCATTTAACATCATGAATCAACAAATAATCATCATACAGTTAGTATTCAGCTTCAATTTCATACAATTTAATCAATAACCTAATTACCCACATAAAGTCATGAAGAACATATAAGAATACTTACACTTGAAGATTATTAAGTGGAAGATGATGATGATGAAATCATTAACTAGAGCAAGAACCAAGCAACAACTTGTTATGGATATGATATTGATTAGAGTTTCTTGTTTAAGTTTATGTATATGTAAAAGTTCTTGCAAGAAATGGAAATAACCATATTGGGAAAGTTAGGAAATAGAGATCATCACCTCACAACCCAAAACCGACCCAAAATTTTAATCATTATACCCGTTCTAACTCTGTTGTCTGGAACCTAAATATTAATTGCGAGAAAACTATTTTATTTTACTGTGAACTAGAACTATTTAAAACAGATAATATTTCACTAGTCACAATTAATTCTTTAACCAAACTTCCTAAGTTATAATTCAAAACACATAAATACTCAATATTTAAAATATAACAAATAAAATATATAAGTAAAGGAAATTACCGAATTAACCTCATATCACAAAGCGGGTGTTACAGTTATAAGTTCAAGTTCTTGAATGGTGACTTTGAATTTAATCAATTGATTTAAATTGGGTACTTGGGATTTTGACATGAGAATGGAATTAGATGATGTTAATTGATGTTATTTGAGGTTAGTTAAATGTTATATGATGTTTCTTTGGTATTATAAAGCTTGTCATACTCATTTGGTAATTTGATTTTTTGGTGTATAATGAGTTTAGTTCGAGCTGGGTTTGAGCAGGCCTGAGGTTGAGCTGAAAAACAGCTCAACACCATCCCCCTTTAATGCCCGAATCGCGTTCATTAGTTATAAATGGATTCTGACTTATTTTGTTATTGGGAACGCGATCTCAAGCATTCACCCGGATCGCGTTGCCAAGTGCAAATTGGTTACAGAAAGTTTTCCAAAGACGAACGCGATCCAGCCCTTTGTTCTGGGTCGCGTTGCTTAGTGTATTTCGGTAACAGAAACTTTTCTTAAGGGGAACGCGATCCCAACAACTCTGACCCGGATCGCGTTTGTATGTATAATTTTGGTGATTATGATAAATTATAAAATCAAGTGTATACTATATATATATATATATATATATATATATATATATATATAGTATTGTTACTTATGTTTGAAATTGATTGATATTATGATTATTTGTGTAAGGTATTCATATACATAAGTACTAGTTATTGATAACAAGTTACTACTAACTTGTGTGTTGTGTGCTGTTTTAGATACCCCAAAGACTCAGTGATTAGAAGTTGAGTGTGGTGACTCCTGAGGTATCGGTGAGTGGATTTGTAACTCACCCTTTGATTTAGTTGTAACTGTTTCGTTGCAACAAGTAAACGTAGATGTGTTTATTAGACTGTTTAGTCTTAATTACTGAATTAATCTACGTGATATGTGAACCTTTGTGTATCATTGTATTGAGGTCAACACGTTAGTTGAACTAGTTGGTTATTGTGTGAATTACACAGGGTCTTGATTCATTCGTTGAGTATAGAACCTGTGTTTGATTATAATAACCACTAGTTATCGGTCTCATCCGTTATGACCATACGGATATGTACGATAAGTGTTCTTGGGGAATCCCCGAGTATTATGATATCTCAAGAGCCACCGATCCTCATTGAAATATGTGTGTTTACAATTATTTGATGTAAACTTATAGTTATGCTAAGTTGAATTTTGTGTTACAAGTTCATTCACTTAGCTATGTGCTAATCCCTCATATTACTTCCTGCAGGTTTTGTAAATTATGTAGGTAGTCAGGAAGTGATGCTTTTGAAGTAGAGAATGTTTGACAAAGTGCTAACTCTGATATGGTTTTGATAACCTGATTTTGGAATTTTATAACACCCTGATTTGTGTAATACATGTATTGTGGTTCTAATAGTGTAAAATTATTTTCTATCAAAGTTTAAACAGCTCATGTAAATTATGTTAGTGAATACTAATAAAGTATGTTTTTCTATTACGCTTCCGACTAAATATTATATTATATTATATTGTTAAATAGAATGAGGGGTGTTATAAATATAAACCGTAATATACACTTTATCTTATCATATACATCCTCATTGAGTGAAAACTGATGTGAATTATGAATAGTAGAAAGAATATCTTTTTATGAATTTATTAAAAATATACATTTTCTGAAAGCATTTTAAACAAAAATGTTGTTTCTATTATTATGGTTCGTGCATAGTGATGGTTTCAAAGAGGTCACAGGATTGATTTTTGACTCACAATGATGGTTCAAAAGAGAAAAAAAAACTTATGATCAACAAGATTAATTGCTATATGAAAATGGAGTAACTATCGATAACATCCATAAAGAGTAAGATAAATGTTGAAACAATTTTTTAAAAAATGCCCATGTGGGGTTTTATGGAATGATAAATATGATAATTCTAGCTCTAGAAATGTATTGCAATGTTTCCCAAATGTAATATAACGATGTGTTATTGTCTGAACTCGAAATTGGAGTTCACATGTAACTAAATATAGTTACTACGTCATCGTATTTGTTGTGAATTTTTATTTTTTTTAATGGTTAGTGAGCATTTGAAATTATTTCATATTGAATGTTGTTAGAAGTGAAGTAAATTTTTCTACTATGCATAGCTACACAATTAATGTGAGTTTTGGTATTGATTTTGTAGGGATCTTTTGTTTGAGCTAAAAATGTATTGAAAGTGGTAGTTGTATTAATGGATAAGCTAAATGTCCATTAAGATGTTTTGAAATTTTTTTTTAATCAGGTCTTAACCTAGCTAAAAAACTACTTATACAGTAAGCTATTTACAATTGCTTAATACTTCTAATTGATATATAAATCCCATAACGTTCGGTCTTTTATCTCGTATAAATGAATTATCGTATGTAAAATTATGTAAAAAATATTTCTTTCAATTTTTGGTTCATGTATTTTAGTATATTTATTATTTCATGACAAGTTATTTATTTATGTTATTATTGGTATCTAGAAGTCTCGAAAGTTATGTCGGAACTCGTGTAAGTTTTATTTTTTCTTAAGTTAAATCGTTTGAAACTTTGTTATATTCATTCAATTTGTATCACGTCAAAAAATAGTGAAACACGTGCATTCAGATGTTTGTACTTTTTATTTATCGAACGATCTTAATGATTATGTATTCAGATTTCAGATGACAGATCTTGTTATTCAGAACTGGTTTTCAGATTTCAGCTATTAGTAATCAGAATAAACAAAAGACCCTATATTCTATGAAAATTATGTTATGTGGTAATGGTAGATTAATTTTGGTTGACAATTAAACTATAATACATACTAAAGAAATGAACAGTGTTGATTGGCATTTTGACTCATATTCATAGATATGGTTGACTCATAGGTTATTCGATATTATATGAGTTACGTTTAATTTGGTTAGTGAAAGGTTAGACTTAGTGTTTTCGCCTCTTTCACGATGTAATGAATAAGAGGATGTTTGTGTTGGCTAATTTAAAACGTTTATATGCTTTAAAAATAAGTAGAAAAATACTCATGTAAGCAATTCTAAACATAAAAAAATGTGGACGTGAGAATTACCACATGCCATTTAGCGTAGATTGAAGCTTTCAAAGTTAGCAAATTTGATTTCCAGACTCCTAACCAAATTACCAGAATGTCATGTCATTAAAATTTATATACTACGTAATTACTTCACACTTATACAGCTCACTTAAAATTTATATTTCCGTTAACGTACAATTCCACTTCCACTTCCACTTCTTCACACTTCTACAGCTCATTTAACTGACGTATCGTACTTAAAGATTAGAGGAATTTACTGTACAAGACCATTCAATGCATCGATTTTACTAAATGGACCATGTGAGGAATTTTTTTCCATTCTAAACCAAGTTATCGCCGAATGCACTTTTTCCTTCGGCGATTTTTGGTGATACTTCATCCTCTCGCGACACGTGGCACATTGTTTTCGCCGGAAATGGAAAATATCACCGGGCCCATAATCTTCGCCAACCCGACAACTGTAATTCAAAAATCTCCGAATTATGTAAATCATTCGGCGATCGACGATTTTTTTGAAAAATCGATTTTCGAGCCCAAGACCCTTCTTCCCCCCATTTTCCAACACTGTGTTTATTTGTGGCGAGATCTTGCTCCTGACCGGCGTTTTTTTGTGTCGTACTCTTGCACCTGCGACGACGACAAAGGAATACGCCGGTCAAAGTTCCGGCGACATGGCAAACGGTTGACCAGTCAATATCGTGTTTGATTAGGTAACACTTTCACTCGATTTTTAGCTATGAGCATCTCCATTTTGTGCCTTGTTGCTGTGCTTGTTACAATTGTGGACATGCTATTATTTGTTTCTTAACTTCAAGGTTAGCTATAAAGTCTGATGTATTTAGGATTATGCGATCTGTTGTTTTCAGGTCGGTTGTTAGGTTGTTGTGTTGTCGGACGCAAGGTGTTCTACACAAAAGGAGATAAATAACAAGGTATTTATCATAGTGCCTTTCTTTAATTTTCATGTTACTGATGTATGGAGTCTTGGAATCTTCAATAATGGTATCGTGACAGTTATTTGGTTATAAATTTAAGTGTAATATTATGGCCCTTTTTAGTAGATGATGTCAAGAGTGAGTTTTTCGTGTTGATATTTGTTATTAGTTAGTATGTTGTATTTTTAGTTGCGGTATTTGCGTGTAAGTAAAATTGTAAGCCGGTTGTATAACACGTTTTTAAAAGGATTTTCAGTCACATACAACTACAACGTGCTATTATAGTTAGAAGTATTTGTGTGTTTGTGTATGTGCCTTTGGTGTATGTTGTTTTTCACTTCTAATAGATTCAGTGGCGGATTTAGGATTATGGCACCGGGTACGCACGGAGTAGTAACATGGTCTTGAACAAAGTTACTAATAAAATTCAGTAAAATATTTTTTTTTCGACCGAGTCTCATCCTGGTCGACACTCTTTGGCTTTGTACTTGAGTTTATTCATAAAACATTAAGTACTTGATTTTTGAAGCTTTATTTTTCGGGTTCTAGTGGGGTTTCTTAGAGCACCAGAAGTGCTGATACCGAAATCTTAGTGTTTAGAATGAGGGCATCGGGTATGTTTTTGAGGGGAGTTGTTTAGTGTTCTAGGAGTTAAAATGAGCAAACAAATATATTTTGAACCAATCAAATAAAGCTAAAAAATGGAAAGTTAGAGCACAACGTCACGTCCCAGATGCTAATCCAGAACACCAATGAGAAGTGGTTAAATATCCATAGAAAATGCCTAAATGTTGCGTTCCAGACATTTCTTCCATCATAAACATTCAGTATTTTAATATTCTGTCAATATTTACTGACTCATTTCAGATATAAAATTCGAGTATGAGATGTATTGATGTATGGGATGTACATGAATGGAATTTTACGTAAGTTGTGTGGTTTTGTGCCATTGAAGAAGCAGGATAATAGGAACTGACCGTGTTTCTATACTCTATTGTCTGTTACAAGTACTTGTATGTTATAGTTATTGTTGCATGTTGCTTGAAAATTAAAGAAAAATGTGGCTCTTAGTCACCCTATGGGCAAGTAGAATAGGATATGCTATGAAAAATGTTGCAGTTTTCATGGTCCCTATTCTCATCTTTATATATATTTAAGGAATAACCATAAGCAATAAGGATTGAATCATTAATCTTACTGTTGTAGCTGCATGTGCTGAGTGCCACCCACATTAGATAATGGAGTAGTAGATCTTAGTGTAGGTTGAGTTCTAATTAACTACTCTTGATGTAAGCATGTTCTGATAATTAATGAAATGTAGGTTTGCACTTATGGCCCCTTCAAGACTGATAAGTATAAATAATATAAATAAAAACTGACGTCTTTAACTAAGGTTGTGATGCCAATGGCAGAACACAACCAAACCATTATGCACTAAATGACCTCCCAGAAGCGGAAGTTGAATCAGTTGTAGGCTATAATGTAGAATATGCGCGGGATGCGATCCTTAATAGTTCACTGTTGGCGGAAGCCAATGTCCCGGGGTCCCGGGGACTCATTCTGACTGAAACAAGTGGCGGGTCTTTACCAACTTAAAAATCTGCAAGTCTATGGCAAGTTGCTCTTATAGTTATTTTATAACTGTTTTGGGCTCCCATATTGCCGATATAGTTTAACTATTTTTTATTTAAGTTAATTAAAATTTAAAAAATCATTAAAGCAGTAAAGTATGTATTTTTATGCAGGGTAAGTACTATTATGCGGATGTGAGTGTGAAAAGCAGATTTGGTATTCTCGGAGATATAGAGAAGAAGGTGAAGCAAATCAATGGATGTTCTAAACTATCTAGTAATAGTTGCTTCGGTCAAATATGGCTTTATACGGAGGATTGTAGTTTACAACCCGAGTTGTTGCATTTTATGCTTTTACACCTTGTTGTGGTTAATAAAGGCAAAGAGGAGTTGGTTTTTAATGTTGGTGGTGAAACATTACATTTTGGGCCAGAGGAATTTTGTTTGATTTCTGGGATGAAGTTTGTTGTCCTACCGCAAATACTTGGAACTGGAGGGGGTTCGTTTAGAGATAGAGTATTTGGGAATGGGAGGGTTGTGACAAAACATGTGTGCGTGCGTGATCTCCGTGACACTTTTACCAACTTACTTAATCGGTATACACCAATGGATGTTGTGCGAATTTGTCTATTAGAGCTTTTGCAAGTTGGATTTGTCGATGGGGATAACGATGCTATTGTTGACGATGGGTTACTACGGTTGGTGGAAGATTTAGATGAGTGGGATAAATTTCCGTGGGGTTCCTACGTTTGGCGGCGCACGTACGAGTCACTTAGTAAGGATATGAAAACCAGATTAATGTATGATCCAAATGGTCAAAGGCCTCCAAAGTATTTACTTAGAGGGTTCATGTTCGCGTTCAAGGTAGTAAATCTTTGCACTATTATGTAATTCATCATTAAAAGTTCCTGTATAAGCTTGTCTATTAATTTTGTACTGTATTATTTTTGCTTATAGATATGGATTTTAGAAGTACTACCGTGCTGCAGAATGTTTCATGATAAAGATAAAACTTGGATAGTACCAAGAGGTGTTGCTTGGACCCAAAAGAAACCTTATGATTGGTCGATTTGTGTGAAATTCGATAAGAAGTCTAGGGAGGTATATGTTGACAATAGTTTGATCAAACTTTAATATTTGTTCGTTATTTGAATGTTTATTTGTTTTATTTCAATCCGAAATGTTCAATTTACAAAATGGATCGTTGCCCATATTTTAGGTGAAATATAGACCAAGAGATATTAAGGTGACATCGTTTGAGAGCCAAAGGCCCTGGTATCAGGAAACGTTACGGTTTCTTGAGGTGGATTCATTATTGTCCAAGTTTGGAAGGCGGTTCAATATTGTGGAATCAATGCAATCAGGGAACCGTTTAGGTTACGTGGAATGCAGGCGACAGAGGCGTTTTGCTAATATCGGGGACTTACTTGAGGTATTTTATCTTTCTTATCTACATATGTATTTAGAGGTAATGTGTACTTTGGACTGTTTTGAAATTGTTAGATATAATAGGTGTTGTGGAAGAAAGCATATCCGGATTATAACATGTATGCTTTGGAGGTTACTAAAGAAGAGCTTGCGGAATTTTTGTTTGATGATGAGCCTATTGTTAGTAAAGAACATGTAGTTTTTAGGAAGGAACAAGGAGCTGTTAGTAAGGAACAAGCGTGTACCCGAAAAGTAGAAATTGTGGTTACCAAAGAACGACCATTTAGCCTAATGGAAGAGGAGATTAAAAAACCGATCGACCAGTGGACAGATCAAGATTTACGTATGTATCTTCAAAGTTCCGATGATGATGATGTGAGTATATATTTACACATTTATAATGCCATTTTACGCAGCTTACTTTTAACATCATTTAATGGTTAATCATAGCCAATAATAGATGAGGATGCTGGTGCCACTAGCCAGAAAGTAATATTACCATCAACGAAGGCCAATCTTGAGACTAATTTTGAAACCACAGCACTTGAGTTCTATCAACGTCGGGTTGACAATGGAAATCCCTTCGACCATTATTCATTTGTCACAGGTTACCCCCACGGGTTGAATTTGGAGTTTTGGGGTAGGCTTCTTAACTTATCTCGTGATGGTTGGCTAGAAACCGAGGTATGATATCAGTTTTATGTTGCAGTTGTTTGTGAACATTTATTTGCTGTTGTTTTTTTTCTTCCACTTATTGTGCGGTTTTGTTCATTACAATTTAGTAGTTTGGTGCACAGTTTTATCGTGGCAGTTATTTGGTGCACAATTTTTGCCCTAAATTTCTTCTATATATGTAATATGTTGTCACTTTATTTGTGATTTGTTGCAGCACATTGATATTTGGTCAAATATCGTCGCTTCATCACCCTACAAGGATGAACGGTGTGGCATCCTTCCCGTTGATTTCCATTACATATTGCACGATTGTGAGAGAATATATGCCTTGGCTAATGGAACCGGCGGACCTTGTCCTCCTTGGTGGACTCTTGATAGGGTAACTAATAATGCAAATAAACTTAAATGTATTGTAATAGCAAATGTTCATTTAAATTAAGTAACTGATTTGCAGGTCCTTTTCCCATTGAATAAATCTAGCCTGCATTGGATGCTTTCTGAGTTAGACCTCACTTCTTGGAATGTGAAGATTTATGACAGCAAGTTCTTATTTGACCCGTCGGAAACAACTTCGAGGATGACGTTCCTGCATAGCATTCACGATAAATTGCAACAACTAATTCCACTATTTTTGGACAAGCTAAATTACTGGAGTAACAAAAGTGTTGAACGAGTGGATAACTTACAAGTGAACTTGCAGTATGTTGGGGTCGAGTCCCCTCAACAAACTGATAGTTCTAGTTGTGGCATTTATGTTTGTCATTTTGTTGAAAAACTAGCACATTGTCATCCAGTTCATATACAATGCGCTGCAAAGGTCTTTGAAGTTAGCTATAGGGAGTATGTCGCTCAGACAATTTATGCGACTCAATGTGGGTAAATAGTAGTTGTAAATTCGCTTTATAAGCATATGTAGTAAAAATTTATAAATGGTATTACAAGGACTTGAAGATATATAAGTAATATTGTAACAAACAAATACATAATATTGTAACAACAAATACATAATATTGTAACAAACATACAAGCAATCCTTGATGTTGTTACAGGTACACAACGATACACAACCTAACAGGAAAGGTGTAAGTCCCTAGTACGTGGATCGATAACGAGGTTATCTTAGGTATTAAGGTGCGGAATTCCTTAATACTTGGTTCACGGTATGTGAACGGTTTGTTTCGCAAGAATAATAGCGAATTGATTAATCAACAAGGTTTTGTATCGATTAATTAATGTTAATCGATCAATACCTAACCTTATGAATGCTTAGAATCGTTTTTTAGTTCTCTGGAAAAACGAATTGCAAAAGTTCTAGCCGATTTGACCTAGCTTAGTATTTATATGTTTCTGTCAAACTCGGTTCGCAGCCCGATGGGCATAGACGGAAAAGGCTTCGGAAAAGGAATCACTTCTGTGGCATAGACGAATGGGACACATTCACTTTCGCAAGATTAATTTTCTAATAAACAATGATTTGGTAAATGGTGTTCCAAAACAGTCATTTGCCCTAAAAGATGACTGCATTGCATGCCATAAAGGGAAACTCCACAAAAAGTCCCATAAGTCGAAGGTAGTGAATTCCATTGCTGCACCACTGGAGCTCTTACATATGGATCTTTTCGGTCCTATTTCCACTAAGAGCATCGATGGTAGATCTTACTGCTTAGTAGTCACCGATGACTACTCCAGATTTTCGTGGGTATATTTCCTAGGTGCGAAAAGTGAAACACCGGATATTTTGGTGTATCTGTTGGATAAGTTGGCAAATCTATGCAACTTAAAGGTGAAGAGACTGAGAAGTGACAATGGAACTGAATTCAAGAACTCAACTCTTGAGTTATATTGTGCCACGAAAGGGATTGATCATCAGTTCAGTGCCCCAAGAACTCCTCAACAGAATGGAGTTGCAGAGCGTAAGAATAGGACTATTATCGAGACAGCTCGGACTATGCTGGCCGATTCTAAGCTTCCTATTATATTTTGGGCAGAAGCAGTCAGTACTGCTTGTTACGTTCTGAATCGCGTGCTCACGGTTAAGAAAAAGAACAAGACCTGTTATGAACTTTTCAATAACCGTAAGCCCACTTTGCAGTTTCTAGAGCCATTTGGGTGTCCATGTTTGATTATGATCTCAAAAGAAAAGGTCTCGAAGTTTGGAGCTAAAGTTGTTGAAGGAATTTTCTTTGGCTATTCAGTCAACTCTCCGAACAAAAGAGTCTACATTAAATCAACACACCAGGTGGAAGAGCATTTTGAGGTTAAATGTCTACGTTACACGGATCCTCCTCAAGGAACGGGTCCGGAATGGTTGTTTAACTATAAGGATGTGTTTAACTCATTTGACATACCCGAAGAAGCTGATGAAGAGGAGGAGTTAGTTACCTTACTTCATGGCATCAGTTTCTGTCAAGACACATCTACCTCAAAACCTACAGCCACACCTACTCCAACACCCACACCATCACCTCCAACACCTACTCCAACACCCACACCACTACCTACTACATCCACACCATCTCCTACTATCCCACCTTCGGATGTTCCTTCGACTTCAAGAACGACTAATGCAACAGAACATCCTGATGATCCCAATATGCCTCATTTAGAGGAAGACGAGGAAGAAGAAGAATTGGTTTATTCTCACCTCTTCTCTAATGAAGATGATACGGAACTTCAACCACCAGTGCAATCTGAAAGTTCTACTGCTCCTGCGACTAACACTGTTCCCATTACTGAAGGGGATATGAACAATTTGGAGTTAGTACTTGCACCGGATTTAATCCCCGTCACACGTGTACACAGGGATCACCCCATCGATAATATTATCGGTGATCCTAATTCTACTGTTCAAACAAGGCAACAAGTGAAACAAAATCCAAATCAAGAAATGTTAAATTTGGTTGCTCGGATAAATTCTTGTCATTTATCCCAAATTGAACCCAAGAAAGTTGATGAGGCCTTAAAAGATCCATCCTGGGTCGAGGCCATGCAGGAAGAGTTACAGCAGTTCAACAAGCTGCACGTGTGGGATATAGTTCCGTTACCCAAAGGTGCTCATTTAACAGGCACTCGATGGGTATTTCGAAATAAGATGGATGATCGGGGTGTAGTGATTCGGAATAAAGCTCGATTGGTTGTTCAAGGTTTTAGTCAGATCGAGGGCTTGGATTATGATGAAGTCTTCGCTCCTGTGGCAAGACTTGAGTCTATTCGGATCTTTCTTGCGTTCACTTCTTTCAAAGAGTTTCGTGTTAACCAACTCGATGTTAAAAGCGCCTTTCTATATGGACAAGTGGACACAGATGTGTACGTTAAACAGCCTCCAGGTTTTGAAGACCCTGAGCATCCAGAATACGTCTGCAAGTTGAAAAAGGCGTTATATGGTCTTCATCAAGCTCCGCGGCTTTGGTATGAGAGGCTCACTACCCACTTAATCAAACATGGATTTGTTCGAGGAAATATCGATAGTACTCTGTTCATTCGTAAAGAACAGACTGGAGATCGAGAAGATATGTTACTTGTGCAGGTGTATGTGGACGATATTATCTTTGGCTCTACAAATGAAGCAATGTGCAAGCATTTTGAGGAGATTATGAAATCTGAGTTTGAGATGAGTGCGATGGGGGAGCTCAAATTCTTTTTAGGTGTACAAGTTGAGCACTCTCCAAAAGGTATTTATATTCATCAGTCAAAGTATGTCAAAGACATGTTGACTAGATATGACCTGCTCAATTGTAAAACCTATGGGACTCCTATCGAACTTAATCACAATCTTAGACTTGCTGAAGATGAGGAAGATTGCAAAGAAAAGGACTATCGATCAATGATAGGTTCTTTGATGTATTTGACTGCTTCTCGACCGGATATTGTGTTTGCGGTATCCGTCTGCTCACGCTTTCAAGCCAAACCCAAGGTGTCTCACATGAAGGCGGTAAAGCGAATCTTTGGTTATCTCAAACATAGAACTAATCTTGGTCTATGGTATTCAAACGAGAAATCATTCGCTCTTTCTGCCTATTCGGATTCGGATCATGGAGGCTGCAGCATAGACAAGAAATCTATCACTGGTGGATGCCAATCCCTCGGATCTCGATTGGTCTCATGGCAATGCAAGAAACAGACTACAGTTTCTCTTTCAACTGCAGAAGCTGAGTACGTTGCTGCTGCGAGTTGCTGCTCTCAGGTTCTATGGATTCAGCATCAACTGCGTGATTACGGGTTACTTCTTTCTAAGACTCCTATTCACATAGATAATACTGCTGCTATTTCTATCACATGCAATCCCGTACAGCACTCTAAGACTAAACACATTGAACTTAGGTTCCACTTTATATGGGATTGCTATGAAAAACACCTGATAGACCTTGTCCACATAGACACCCTAAAGCAGAATGCCGACCTTTTCACAAAAGCTTTTTCGCGTACTCGTTTTGATGAACTAATCAACATGATTGGTTTACGGTTCTTTATCGCCAAAAAGTAATTAGTAACTTGGAACGTAATTTATTTCTTTTTATGTGTATTAAAAAAAAAATTAAAAAAAAAAAAACGCAACAGCCACTCTTTATACTTTTTAGTATTAAAGAAATTCACCGTTGCTACATTTTAAAATAGACGTTGAAGTTGTGTCTGTAAACAACTTGGGATATGATAGTACATCGGGTGACATGCATAAAATGAAATTTTAAGGTTTATCTTGGATGTGTCAGTAGATTTATCTGACGTGTTGACAACAATTTTTATAAACATTGTCTTCATCATACGATATATTAGTAGGCATGTTATGCAAAACTCTTTGAGATCTCTTAAGAAGCCTAATAGTTAATTGTCTATTTCAAGTGGTACAACATCATTAGATGTATGACAAAAGTCTTAATTTCTTACTTATGCTAGACATGTTTTCGTTGAAAGAAGTTTATTTGATATCATTTGGGGGTATATATTGACAGTTTTCTCTGTTATACGTAAGTATAGACCTGGTTTCTGTTAATATGTACTTAAAATTAAGCAAACACAAGTCAAAGTACTTGCAAAGTCTTTAAAATTAAGATACCTTACAAGGTCGCCAAAATGGTTTGACCAAGTCTGGTTTTGCTTAAACCTGAATCAAGCTATGTCGCTCTGTTGTACGTAAGTACAGACCTGTCACCGATGACTTGATTCTTAAACTTGATTTTCTTATATTCTCTTTGTAAATGGAAACATGGTCTATGTCTTAAGTTAAGATGTATATCTATGGTGGGGACCACAGCGAAATGTACATACCAATAATAATAAAATTAGCTCCTAGATGCGAGTATAACATGTTTAAAGTGGACAAATATACTAATAATCGTTTTAAAATAATTTTTATAAAAAGTATTTTTAGCATGTCAAGTAAATTTAAAGTGGACAAAAATACTGATGATCGAAATAACACTTACTATTCCTAATAAATGCATGTTACTCCGATATGATCCCTAACCAGATTATATCAACTCCGTCACCAAAAAGAATGTGTTAGTTTTCTATTTGTAAATTTGTATTCCTTTATGTGTTCTTATATTTTCTATAAGTTAGTTTAATTTTTGATTTTATCCAAGTTACAGTTACCTTTTCAAATTTGAGTACCGAAATCACAACGCAAAAATTGATAAAATCGCAAACTTTTCACTAAAAGTGACCTGTTGCGTCACTTCATAAGTGACGCTACCAGTGACGCATACGATATTGCGTCACTTCCACTAGTGACGCTTTAAGTGTCGGGGTAAGCTACGCTACAAGTGCCGGGTTGAGTGACGCATACTAGGGTTTTCGTATAAATACCCTTTCCAACGACACTCAACCTCACCACTTTTCAAATTCACATAGCGTCACTTACTCTGACATACCGTCACTTACTGTGTCTCTACGTCACTCCGCCTGTGCGTTTTTCATCGATCCATTTGTGATTTCTCGAGCTTGGTTGTGCATTCCAGTGTGATATTCTTGTTCTCCTCATTCATACGACTTGACTGGTACTAACCTTAACCTTTATCCTTCTGTATTCATGTTTTAATCATGTATTAGGGTTACGGGATTTGGGTTTCTTCGAAATCATAAGATTTGGGGCTTGATTTGTTAATGCTTTTAGTTAATAAATGGTGTGTTTCACTCGTTTTTATCATGCGTACGTTGTGATAACTTCGATTTTCAAAACCCCCAAATTTGGTTTCTGGGTATGAACAGTGACACGATGATCTTCATCGTTGCGTCACTTCATGCGTCACTTACCTCAAGTGACGCTACTTGGTAATTTAGAACTCATACCGTCACTTCATCAGTGACGCTTATTTTTGCGTCACTTCTTAAGTGATTCTCTTAGTGACGCATGTACTTGTATTATCTGTTAGTCCGTCACTCATCTTAGTGACGCCCACTTATGCGTCACTCTCTTAAGTGACTCACTTAGTGACGCTGGTGTCTATACCGACACTTATACCGTCACTTCCTAAGTGACTTACTTGGATACCGTCACTCTGTTAAATGCCGCATATTGTTAACCCGACACTTCTTAAGTGTCGTATATAATGACGCATGATTTGGCAACGTCACTTACACCAGTGACGCATGATAGCGTCACTTACCATAAGTGACGCTATACTTAATTTCTGATTTTATGCACTGTTTTCTGCGACACTTCCTAAGTGTCGGTAGTGGTTATGCGTCACTTCCTAAGTGACGCCTAAATCAGAATTTCGTTTTTTAGGTTATGCGTGTTCGTGCTAATTCTATAACGTTTGTGGTTATTTTTGTTTCGTATTTTAGCTTACAGATGGCTGATCTACAAAATTATTATCGCCGCACCAACACTCGTCACAATATCACTGCCTTTTTGGAGTCCACGCACGCGAATTCGGCTCCGTTTCGGCCTATGATAGAGTTCCTCCGACGTTCGAGAATTCATTACGCTATTAATGCATCTACTCCGGTTTATATGAATCAGGTTGAGGAGTTCTACGATCATGCTTTCATTCGGACTCAGGGTGATGTCCCGAGAACTGTCTCCAAGATGTTTGGTAAGGAAATTGAGATCACTGAGAACTCTATTCGACGGGTTCTCCAGTTCAATGACAATGATACAATGCCGACTATGTTCCCGACAACGTTTATCTACGGGGGACTTCAACGTATGGGCTATCCGGTGAATCAGCTTTCTGATTTCCGCAAGCAATATCTCTGTAGGGTTTGGAGGTATTTGTGTCATATCGTGATTGTTTGCTTATCTCCGAGGAAGGGAGGATACGACGCCGCAAGTCATCTGACGTTATCTCTTATGTTGGCCCTAATCTACAACAAGCCGTATAACTTCAGCGGTTATATATTTGTGTGACACCCGACTAATTAGGGCTTGTGTTAGTGCCTAATCATTGTACTTATACATGTAATTAGTTATATTTAGGGCTAATTACGTGTATCACTACGTGTATTGATATATGTTTATATATATACACACTTATGCGATTTGTTTAAATCGTACATTTCACTATCGGATGAATTCCGACACATTATAAATGCGGACGTTGGTGAACAAAATGTTAAATAATGTGAAATTATTTAATAAACTCCAAAAATCTCTAAATATTATGTTGATAATATTTAACATGTAAAATGTAACGTATAAAGTATCATAAATGCGACGAAAATGCGCGGAACGCGCCCGACAACCAAATGAAAGCCAAAATATATTTTATAAGTTTAAAATATATCATTTCGAGTAAAAACTTTCATTTAAAATATCGTATTTTAAACCGATAACAAAAACGTACAAAAAATACCGTTACGCGATTTAACCTCCGTAAAACGAACGCGCAAATCGAGGCCGATAATTTAACGAAACATTTTTATAAATGTTTTCAAGTAGTAACATAAATATTTCAAGTAAAAAATATCGAGACTTAAATCGTTACTTAAAAACGCATATTAAACGTTTAACACCAAACCGAACGAGTAAACGAACGAAAAACGCAACAAATAAAGCTAGAATTGGAAAATAACCAAAATACCCCTGGTGGGGCCCCCTAGGCCGGCCCCCTCTCCCCAAAATGCTGCCCATTCCACTTCCCACTCACCCATTCAAAGTTCATGCAAGAGCAAAAACCTATACTCAACCTCATTTCTCACTTACACACACTTCTTTCCACTCCACTCACAATCTCTCTTCCTTCTCTCTAAAATCTCAGCCCTATCTCTCTCTAAAAACCCTCAAAAACTCAGATTAATCACCATCAAAACATCATCATTCCTCATCTTCTTCAAGAACAAGGAGGAGCTAAACTCAAGAAAGATCACCACCTTTATCATCCTCATCCTTTGTTCTTCATCATTCCTTGTGAGAATCACTAACTTTTCACTTATTTTACTTTAATACTTCTGATTTAGATGTTACAAAGTTCATCTAACACTAATATGTCCAAAATCTTGATCAAAATACGTTTTTATAACACCTATATGAACATGCATGAATCTGTCCAGAAACTTTCTTCAATTACACGAATTTTATAAAATTCGTCCTTTCATGAAAACGGTCGTTTTTATAGGTTAAAATCAAGCTCAAGATGTTATCTTTCTAACACAGCAAACCTCATGCCTTTTTGAGCTCGTTTGGTATTTTTGATAATTTAAATGAAAACACATAGACTTTCTGGTACTGAAAGTCAGAAACTTGAACCATATGATTTTGACCATAACTTGAGTTCTACAAAGAATTAGAAGATGCATTTTTTTTTAAAAGTTGCGTATTGAAAATATCTACAAAAAGTTCTTCTATGGCTTCTTCCAGAAACCTACGGATTTTCATATAAATACGAATCTATGCGACTGGTCTGCATGTGCTTGAAAACTGAGTATGGTTCTATCCATAAATTTTATACCTATCAAGATGGACACTATAATTACTAGAAAAATTAAGTTAACCTCTAGACACATGGTAGAACAACTGGTAAAAATTGTGGACTCTAACTCGAAATATAACTAGTTAAGAAAAATAGAGGAAGTGAACCGACAAAACCGAAAAACATAGGTATGGACTGTTTTTGGACTTTTATAAAAACCAAGACTTTTGGTGAACTCCGGCATGAACCGACAACATATTTAGACCTTATAAACTGATATTTGGGTTGGGTGAAAGTTTCGGGTCAAACCGAGTAAGTTTGACCAAGTCAACAAAAGTGGCTCGTTTTCGAAAAACTTACTATATTTGGAAAGTGGTAACAAAAATGGGTTTGGTTGACTTAGTTAGTAACTTGGACCAAAAACTGATTTTAGAAAGTTTCCCGAACGAAAACCGACACTTGAAAACACTTGGACAAAAATTGAATTTTTTGGACAGACCCTTAGTGTCGCATGACCAGGCGACACTAACCTTAATGTCGCATAACCTGCGACACTAACCATAGTGTCGCACCCCTCTGTGTCGCTGATCAATCATCAGTGACTTCAAATCTTGCGACACTACCTGCGACACTTGCCTGAGTGTCGCATAACAAACAGTGGAAACTAGAAATACACTAACAGTGGCTACCTCGCGACACTCACTGCGACACTTACCCTAGTGTCGCATGACATGCAACACTGACACTAGTGTCGCTAATGACAGAATGTTTAGAACTTGCTTTTCACTAAGTATTGAACATGAGTAACAACTTATAACCGCACATGATACATACAGTAACAATGTATACGATGACACAAACTTAATAATTGTTGATGCATCTTTGAGTGTCTGTCAGTTGGTCTATCGAGTTGTAATTAGTGTCGTTTGTTACTTAATAGAAATATAGTTTTTGTTAATGCGACACTCGTGTTTTAGTTTAGGCGACACTTGCCTGAGTGACGCATAGCGACACTTGATTAAGTGACGCATAGCGACACTTAGGTAAGTGACGCATGAAGGCGGCCACATGCGACACTTACATAAGTGACGCATGTCGGCTGTGTTTTAGTATAAATACAAACCTACGGGTTTTAGGCTAGGGTTGACGAAACCCTAGCACAATTTGTCGACTTAGTTTCTCTGTAATCGATCCTTATACTCAATACAAGCTAATAAACGAGTTTTCTTTGTTTGAACATCATTGTTTCGGTTTGTGTTTGTTAGCATCAAGTGTAATTGATTGATTCCGCCTATCAATTACTGTCAATTGTCATCTAGATCCAAGCACAAGGCACTTTCAACTGGTATCAGAGCCTTGCGGTGATAATATTGACGTTTAGAAGGTATTTAGGATTCATTTCGGTTTTTGCTTGATTCAAGAATCACGAATTCATACGGATATTTGAGGTGCAAAGGAGTATTACAGTCGAAATTCATCAATATCAACAGGTTTCGTCCATTAGGGTTCAAGGAATTTGAGTTTGGTTTACGAAAATTCGAATTTTTTAGGGTTTTGAGATTTTGCAGCCGTTTTGCGACACTCGATCCGTCACTTGGACGCGTCACTTACTGCGGCACTAGCTAATCCCAAATTAGGGTTATACCGTCACTTGAACGCGTCACTTGAACGCGTCACTTGTTGTTAATACGACACTTAACTTAAGTGTCGTCTACCCTAATCCACCGTCACTTACGTGCGTCACTGTTGCACGTCACTTGACACTTTAGCGTCACTTCCTTTAGTGACGCCTTTTGATTTTCTTGCGTCACTTCCTTTAGTGACGCCTTTTAATTTACTGCGTCATTTTCTACTAGTGACGCCTATTTGTTTAATACGTCACTCAAGTACGTCACTTGAGTGCGTCACTTGCTTGATTGAGCGACACTTACTTCTAGTGTCATCAGTCACCTCGCCCGTCACTCGATAGCGTCACTTACCTAGTGACGCTAGTCGTCGTGACACTTCAGTGCGTCACTTACTAAGTGACGCCTTAAGTACTAACTTTTTTCGAGTTCTTGTTTTTGCATACATTTTCAGGTATATCTTCAATGGCAACGGACAAGGAAGATATTAGAGGAATTCGAGAAATGTTAAAACAGGGAAATGATATTGGTTCAAATAATAAACCTCCTCTATTTACAGCAGACATGGAATATGCTTATTGGAGGGATCGATTTGAACAGTTTGTGGATTTTCATTGTCCGGAGTTGTGGGGTCCATTAAAACAAAGATATGAGGCTCCTGTGTCTGAAGGAAACTATCGCGGTGTTCCTCCACCCAAATCTTTCACTGCTATGACTCCTCAGGAGAAGAAAGACTATCAACTGGAAAGGAAAGCACATTCAGCTATCTGTATGTGTTTGACAAAGGATGTCATGAGACTGTTTAAAACTCATGACATAACCTACGATTTATGGAAAGCGATAGAGACGAGGTGTGGGGGAAATGAGAAATATAAGGAGGCAAAACTGGAATTAATTAAAAAGCAGTATGATTTATTTGACTCCTTACCAAATGAGACGACGTCTGGACTGTTTACTCGATACTCACAACTAGTGAGTGAATTGACTGAAGGAGGATATACCAAGTGCATGGGATGTGAAAGTTCAATTCTTGAAGGAAAATCAAGAATTATCTGGGATGACTCTGGATCAGCTTATAGGAGTTCTTCAAGCCCATGCTATGGAATTGAAGAAGAAGGAGTGCAAGTCAACTGGATTCGTACAAAATCCTTCACTCTATGGAAGCCAAGTAAACACTGGTAAGAGTTATGGAGGAATGGCATTCATATCGGATACTAATCCTTCATCCTATCCAACTGGGGATACTCATGCAGCTTACGTTTCTGGCACTACCTGCACGAATCAAGGAACACAACAGCAGGTTTCATCATCACCAGCAATTCAAGAGCAAGCTGCAATTTATACAGCTTTTCTTAGTTCTTACAAAGATTTGGTTACTCAACCAAATACTACTTTGGAAATGACCAAAGAAGACTATGCTCAATTGGATGATGATGACTTGGAGCAAATGGATTTAAACTGGAATATAGCTATGATTTCCAGAAGGGTTCAGAAGTTTCTGCAAAGAACAGGCAGGAAAAGCTTGGACGGTAATGGGAAGACTGGGTTTGGGTTTGATAAAAGCAAGGTTCGGTGTTACAACTGTCAGAACCTTGGCCATTTTGCAAGGGAATGTGAGAAACCCAGGATGCCGTCGTCAGGTCTCACTAAGCCAGATCCATCAAAATCAACTGAGAAAGAAGAAGCTAAATCATTGGCTGTGGATAATGCATTGATAGTTTTTGAGCCAACCGCTTTTGATTGGAGTGCTCAAGCTGCAAAATTTCAATGTCTGATGGCTCATATCACACCTGAGGTACCTACTGAACCCACTGAGCCATTTAACTGTGTTTCGTGTATTAATTTGACTGAATCTCTTGAGGTCTATCAGAAAGACAATCAAAATTTGCGGGACAAGATTGTTAAACTTAATGAATCTAATAATTTTTTGTTAGAAAATGAAAAACTTTATGAACAACATCTTGAAGCTCATAAATTAGATACTGAAACCTTTAAAGCAAAGGTCTTTAGCCAGCAAGATGCAATTAAAAGCTATCTTACTGAGATTGAATTGTTGACTAAAGAATTATCTGATTTAAAAGATGAGTTTGAAAATCATAAAAGTAAAATCTTGGGTTCAACATCCGCAACACAAGTTTTTAATGAGATTGTCAGTAAGCAAGGGACAACTGGCAAAAAGAAGGAAGGTCTTGGCTATAACCAAGTACCACCACCTTCTAATGCTGAATATTGTCCCTCAATTACTAAACAAGGCCTTGAGGAGATTTCAGTCGATTATACCAAACTATATGGTATTAAGGCCAAAGAAGCCAAGCTTAACAAACTGACAACGGAGAAAACCAAGAGGCAAGAGTATCCATTGCCTCAGTTTGTTAAAGCTGAGTCTCAAGTTCATACTGATGATATTGTTGAGATAGAGGATATTACTGATCAGGAATATCCTGAGTTTAAGAAGGTTGAGACTAAATCTGAAAAACAAATTTTGAAAACTGAACCTGTAACAAAGGTTCAAAATAAAAAGGAAAATAAAGTTTTAAATGTGAAACTTCAAAAGTCACCGACAAATGTTTTAAAACAAAAGGTGACTAGTGAAAATGTTCATGTTAATAAAACTTCTGTCTCAATTTCTAAACCAACACAAGCATTATCTAAAACATGTACAACATGTTCATGTTCTAAAATTGCTTCGTCACTTCCTGTAGTAAATCCTCCGTCTCCACAATTTCAAGAGACTCGTTCTTGTTTCTACTGTAAGAAACAAGGACATTTGATCCGTGCTTGTCCCAAACTTTCTCATCAGAGGTATGGGAGAGATATGCCTAGGACAATTTTTTTCAGAAATTCTTTTTCAAAATCACCTCCTAGGCATCACTCTGACTCTCCCAAGTCTGCTAAGAAAGTAGTTAGTGTTGGGCAAAATCCTTTGTTAAAACCAAAGCCCAACACTATTTCTAAGTCAAATTCCAAACAATCAAAGGTTTGGAAGTTAAAAGAGTCAACTAAGGACTCAAACGTCATCAATAATAACACATCAGATTCAAAATCTGATTTGTTTAAAAATAAAGTTTTATCTGATGTGCTTATTGTTGATGACTATGGTCGACCTAAGTCTGTGAAGGCTTGGGTCACCGTTTCTCACTAATCTCTTCATTTTTATGTGTTGCAGCAGTCTGAACGTATAAAAGATAGCGAATGGTTTATGGACAGTGGCTGCTCGCGACACATGACGGGTGATGTGTCTCTCTTAGTGGATATTAAACCATACGCGGGAGGTCATGTTGCTTTTGCTGGAGATACGGGAGGAACGATTTCGGGGAGAGGAACGCTAACCAATGGAAAGGTTAGGTTTGAGAATGTAAATTATGTGGCCGAGCTTCAACATAATCTGCTAAGTGTATCACAAGTTTGTGATAAGGACTATACCACATCTTTTACTAAGACTGAGTGTGTCATATTGAAGCCGGGATATGTCATTCCAGAGGAATGGGTAGTAATGCGTGCTCCTAGGAGAAATGACACTTATGTAATGAACATGCGAACCGTGGAGACAACCAGCGAGTACACTTGTCTCCTTTCGAAAGCTTCAGAAAAGGAATCACTCCTTTGGCACAGACGAATGGGACACATTCATTTCCGAAAAATGAATTTCCTAGTCAACAACGACTTGGTTCGTGGAGTTCCGAAACAGTCCTTCGCCTTGAAGGATGACTGTGTTTCTTGCCACAAGGGCAAACTCCACAAGAAGTCCCATAAGTCTAAGGTTGTGAATTCCATAAATGCTCCTTTAGAATTACTGCACATGGATCTTTTTGGTCCTGTCTCTACAAAGAGCATAGGTGGTCGCTCCTATTGTTTAGTAGTGACAGATGATTACTCACGATTTTCGTGGGTTTACTTTCTCGCAACAAAGGATGAGACAGCGGGAATTTTAGTCTACTTGTTGGATAAGTTGGCAAATTTGTGCAACTTAAAGGTTAAAAGACTACGGAGCGATAACGGAACCGAATTCAAGAACTTAACTCTTGCGTTATTTTGCGCTTCTAGGGGTATTGAACATCAATTCAGTGCTCCGAGAACACCTCAACAGAATGGAGTTGCTGAACGGAAGAATAGGACAATTATTGAAACTGCTCGTACTATGTTAGCGGATTCCAAATTACCTATTATCTTCTGGGCCGAGGCAGTTAACACTGCTTGCTATGTTTTGAATCGGGTTCTTTCGGTTAAAAAGAAGAATAAAACGTGCTATGAGCTATTCAATAATCGCAAGCCAAATCTGCAGTTTTTGGAGCCCTTTGGATGTCCTTGTTTGATACTGCTCACCAAAGAACGTGTCCCTAAGTTTGGTGATAAAGCCGTTGAAGGAATTTTTCTCGGATATTCGGTCAACTCTCCAAACAAACGGGTATACAACAAATCAACAAACGAGATAGAGGAACACTTTGAGGTCAAATGCCTAAGGTATACGGAACCACCTCAAGGAACGGGTCCGGATTGGTTCTTTAATTATGGGACACTCTTCAGTTCCTTTAATGTTCCGGAGGACGATGATACAGAAGAATTAATTACAATGCTTCATGGACTAGATGTTTTTCAACAAACATCTGATTCTCTTCCTCCAACATCCAATCCGATTCCCGATACAACATCCACTCCATCACCTACTCCAACACAACAAATGCCTGCACCTACTACTTCTTCTGCATCTGTACCTACACCTACACCACCAACTACAACCATCCCATCTTCATCAAACACTGTTAATGCCGCGGATCTTCCGGATGATCCTGACATGCCTCTCTTAGAGGATGAAGAAGATATGGCCTATTCTCGTTTCTTTACTAATGAAGAGAACGAAGATGCTTCGGCCACTGAAGGGGATTTGAATAACTTGGAATTAAATCTTGTGCCGGATACTATTCCAGTTACACGGATACATAGGAATCACCCAGTTGACAATATCATTGGTGATCCCCATTCATCTGTTCAAACGAGACATCAGGCGAAGCAAACTGCTGAAGATAAGGATACTTCAGCTGATCAGGTTTTGGGATTTATGGCAACTGTTAATTCTTGCCATCTTTCCCAAACTGAACCAAAGAAAGTTTCGGAGGCCTTACAAGATCCATCCTGGGTCGAGGCCATGCAAGATGAATTGCAGCAATTTCACAAGCTGCAAGTGTGGACGCTAGTTCCATTACCTAAGGGTGCCGATCCAAAAGGCACTAGATGGGTATATCGCGTCAAGAAAGATGATCGAGGGGTTGTCACGAGGAACAAAGCAAGATTAGTTGTTCAAGGGTATACTCAAATTGAAGGACTTGATTATGATGAGGTTTTTGCCCCTGTCGCCCGATTGGAGTCCGTACGTATCTTTTTGGCCTTTGCATCATTTAAAGGGATTCGCGTCAAGCAACTTGATGTTAAAAGCGCATTCCTTTATGGTCAAATTGATACGGAGGTTTATGTTCAACAGCCTCCAGGTTTTGAAGATTCAGTGCATCCAAATTATGTCTATAAGCTCAATAAGGCATTGTATGGACTTCATCAATCTCCACGCCTATGGTATGAGAGGCTTGCTACTCATCTGGTGGACAATGGTTTTACTCGGGGCAACATCGACAGCACTCTTTTCACAAAAGGAAAAGGAGATGATTTGTTACTGGTTCAAGTGTATGTCGATGATATCATCTTTGGGTCGTTGAATGAGGCTCTATGTAAAGAATTTGAAGAGGTCATGAAGTCAGCTTTCGAGATGAGTGCAATGGGAGATCTCACCTTTTTCCTTGGTGTGCAAGTTGAGCAGTCATTCAAAGGAATGTATATTCATCAGTCAAAGTATGTCAATGACATGTTGACTCGATATGATATGCTTACTTGTAAACCTTATGGAACTCCCATTGAGCTTAATCATAATCTTGGACCTGCTGATGATGATGAGGACTGCAAAGAAAAGGATTATCGTTCGATGATTGGTTCTCTTATGTACCTCACTGCCTCAAGACCTGATATCGTCTTTGCTGTTTCTCTTTGTTCAAGATATCAGGCACGACCAAAGGTTTCTCATATGAAGGCGGTGAAGCGGATTTTTGGGTATCTCAAATATAGACCTTCACTAGGTCTATGGTACTCCAATGAGAAGAACTTCACTCTCTCTGCCTATTCCGATTCAGATTATGGTGGCTGCAACATCAATAAGAAGTCTACGACAGGGGGATGTCAGTTTCTTGGAACTCGCTTGGTGTCATGGCAATGCAAAAAGCAGACTACGGTTTCTACTTCCACAGCTGAGGCCGAATACATTGCTGCTGCTAGCTGCTGTTCTCAAGTTCTTTGGATTCAGCACCAACTGCGCGACTACGGGTTACTCTTAACTTTAACTCCTATACATATTGATAACACTGCTGCCATATCTATCACACGCAATCCCGTACAACACTCTAAAACCAAACATATAGAAATTAGGTTTCACTTTATACGGGATTGCTATGAGAAACACCTCATTGACCTTGTCCATATTGACACCCTGAAACAAAATGCTGACTTATTCACTAAGGCTTTCTCTAGAGCACGATTTGATGAATTAGTCAACATGATCGGTCTTAGGTTCTTTACAACGAAAAAGTAATTTGTGACTTGGATATGTTTAAAGTAATGTTTTAAAAAAAAAAAAAAAATGCAACAGCCACTCTTTATACTTTCTAGTTTTAAAGAAATGCAATGTTGCTACATTTAAAAAGACGTTGAGGTTGTGTCTGTAAACAACTTGGGATATGATAGTACATCGGGTGACATGCATGAAAATGAAATTTTTAAGGTTTATCTTTGATGTGTCAGTAGATTTATCTGACGTATTAAAAACAGTTTTTATAAACATTATCTTCATAATATGATATATTAGTAGGCATGTTATACAAAACACTTTGAGAAGTCTTAAGAAGCTTAATCTATAATTGTCTATTTCAAGTGGTACACCATTATTAGATGTACGACAAAAGTCTTAATTTCTTGCTTATACTAGACATGTTTTTGTGAAAGATGTTTATATGATTTCATTTGGGGGTATATATTGACAGTCTCCTTTGTTATACGTAAGTATAGACCTGGTTTCTGTTAATATATACTTTAAAATTAAGCAAACACAAGTCAAAGTGCTTGAAAAGTCTTTAAAAAATTAAGATACCTTACAAGGTCGCCAAAATGGTTTGACCAAGTTTGGTTTTGCTTAAACTTGGATCAAGTTATGTCGCTCTGTTGTACGTAAGTACAGACCTGTCACCGCTGACTTGACTCTTAAAAATTGATTTTCTTATATTCTATCTGTAAATGAAAACATGGTCTATGTTTTAAGTTAAGATGTATATCTATGATGGGAACCACAGCGAAATACACATACCAATAATAATGAAATTCCTCTTTGTTGTACGTATAACATGTTTAAGTGGACAAATATACTAATAATCGTTTTGAAATAATTTTTATAACCAGTGTTTTTAGTATGCCAAGTAAATTTAAAGAGGACAAAGATACTGATGATCGAAATAACACTTACTGTTCCTAATAAATGCATGTTATTCCGATATGATCCCTAATCAGACTTTATCAACTCCGTCACCAAAAAGAATGTGTTAATTATCTAAGTGGTTAATTTAAAGTGAAGAGGTTCCCTTATCTCTGATCTAACGGTTCGTTATCTCCATACCTACATGTGGTATCCGTTATAAGAATAATTGTCAATTTACATTTTCTTGTATATGTCTTAGTTTCTCTAAGTTAGTGTAATTTTAATTATTATCCAAGTTACAGTTACATTTTCAAATTTAAGTACCGAAATCACAACGCGAAACCATCAACGAAATCACAAATTTTTCACTAAAAAGTGAACTGTGCGTCACTTTCATAAGTGACGCTACCAGTGACGCATACGATATTGCGTCACTCACCTAAGTGACGCAGTCAGTGCAGGGATTAGTTTCGCTATAAGTGCCGGGTTGAGTGTCGCATACAAGGGTCGGTGTATAAATACCCATTCCCCACGACACTCTCACTCATCACTTTCAAACACTCATAGCGACACTTGCACTGACATACCGACACTCGTACTGTCTTTGCGTCACTTCGGCTGTTCGTTTCTCCTTCGATTGATTTGTGATTTCTACGGCTTTCTTGTGCATTCCACCGATACACTTTTGTTCCCCACATTCCTACGATCTATTTGGTACTAATTTTAACCTTTTTCTCTTTGTATTTTTTCTGTAAATTTAAGTTAGGGTTACGGTTAGGGTTTCGCTTTGTAAATCGTTTGATTACATGCTTGTGTGATAGTGTTTCGATGTAATAATGGGTGTGTTTTATTCGTCTCTACCTTGCGCACACCCCAGTTACTTTGTTTTTGAAAACCCCTAAAATTTTGAAACTGGGTATGAACAGTGCACGATGATCTTCATCGTTGCGACACTTCCTGCGTCACTTACCTTAAGTGACGCTCTTTGGTAATTTGGTAACCTATACCGTCACTTCACAAGTGACGCTTGATTTTGCGTCACTTCTTAAGTGACTCATGTAGTGACGCATATACTTGTTTTAATTGTTTAAACCGTCACTCCTCCCAGTGACGCCTTTACATGCGTCACTACTCCAAGTGACTGTCTAAGTGACGCTTATTTATATCCGTCACTTATACCGTCACTTCTTAAGTGACTGCCTTAGGATACCGTCACTAGGTTAAATGTCGCATGTTCTTCACCCGTCACTTTGCAAGTGTCGTATAATTTAAACCACCAATTTCAAACGTCACTTACATCAGTGACGCTTGATAGCGTCACTTCCATTAAGTGACGCTACACATTGATTTCAATTTTACACACTGTACATTACGACACTTCCTAAGTGACGGTAGTGGCCATGCGTCACTTACCCTAAGTGACGCCTAAAGTCAAAATTTGTTTTCCAACCTTTCTGTGTTCGGGCTAACTTTCTAACGTTTTCGGTTACTTTTCTTTGTATTTTTAGCTTACAGATGGCCGAGTTACAGAACTATTACCACCGTACCAACACCCGACACAATATTACGGCATTCCTTGAGTCTACTCATGCAAATTCGGCGCCCTTTAGGCCGATGATTGACTTTCTTCGCAGATCAAGGATTTACTATGCGATCACGGCCACGACTCCGGTATACATGAACCAAATTGAGGAGTTCTATGATCATGCAGTGATCAGGGTACAGGGTGACGTTCCTCGGATTGTCTCGAATATGTTTGGGGAGGAAATCGAGATTATTGAGAACTCGATTAGGAGGGTGTTACAGTTCAATGACAACTCCACGATGCCCACTATCTTCCCCACCACGTTTATCTACGGGGGACTTCAAAGGATGGGTTATCCAGCTAACCAGCTTTCCGACTTCAGGAAGCAATACCTCTGCAGGGTCTGGAGGTATTTGTGCCATATTATCATCGTCTGCTTGTCTCCGAGAAAGGGAGGCTATGATGCTGCCAGCCATCTTACTCTATCTCTCATGTTGGCCTTGATTTACAACAAACCGTACAACTTTAGCGGTTATATCTTCGGCAACATGGTAGAGAATATTCGTGCCGGAAAAGACAAATGGCTGCAGTATCCTCGTTTTGTGCAGCTTCTGTTGAATGACCTGGATCTCGGTATTGCACCAGATCAGAGGTCTCTTTTGGTTCCAACGCCCATGCTTCTGCGAGTCTTCAATGACTGCAAGCTTGCACCAAAGGGCGAGCCCGTTTTGGCCGATCGTGATTTCTTCGGGCACGTAGTGAACGAAAACTACGTTGCGCCGCACGATCATGGATTTTTGGATGATGTCGTGCCTCCGGTCAACGAGGACGACTTAGTTGATGCCAATATCGCTCAGGACCTCGATGATATTGAGCACGTTGATCGGGTTGAGGTCGATTCTGATGATGGTGGGCCCACTCCTCCGGATTCTGAGGGTGATGTGCCACCACAATCAGCTTTAGATGGGATTCAATTGGCTGATCCCCAACGCTTTAAGCGTATTATGCGCCGGATTTCGGCTGGTCGGGTTCATATTCCGAGAAATCCTGGCAAGCGTCCTGCTGGGTCGTCGCCTTCTTATGCTGAGTTACCCTTACGTCGACGCCAGCGGACTTCGATTGTCCTTGAGGAGCCAACTCATCAGCCTTCTCCTCAGCCTGCAACTATTTCTATTCAGCAGGTTTTAGCTCAACTGGAGCTTTTGTCCAAGCGTTTTGATGATCAACAGGCGATCATTGCAGCTCAAGCTTCACAGATTAAGGACTTAGAGATTAAAGCTGTCACAGTGGACTCTCTCCAACAACAGATAACGACTATGTCTTCTAGGTTGTTAGAATTGGAGTCAGTCACACTTGTTTCGGGGGAGGATAATTCTAGGGAAATAGAAACAAATGTAACTCCTTCCCCTGAACCAGAAAATGTACTTCCATCTTCTACTATCAATGAAAATATCAGTTTAGATTATTTCGTGGAGGTTCAAGGTCAGGCAAGACCTATCGCGGTAGATTATTCATTCGTAGATCTTACTTATTTGCAAAACTTGATGAATGATAATGATACGATGCCTGAGGAAGAGGAAATGAATGATCCTGTAGCAGAGGATTATTTCTTTGAGGAAAATGATGAAGTTGAAGTTGAGGGGGAGCAATTGCACAGTGATGAATGTTATGATGATGCTCCCATTATAGAATCGGACTCGTCTGAAGATGAATCAGAAAAAGAGATGAACGAGCCATCGACTTCTACAACAAAACCGGATATAGTGCTCAAACCGATTATAGAGGTACCGGTTACGTGTAAATGCTACAAAGTTAGATCTGATTACACGGGATTGATCAAGAGTTGGAAATTTGATGAGAACAACTCTGTTTTTATGATTAAGAGAAGTGACGGCATTCAGTACTTCAATATGAAGTTTTATAAAATAAGTACTTTGCCGAAGTGTGAGCTTCAAAGGTTAGCTCAGATACCCTTGATCAACCGATCACGAGATTCACGAGCAGACTTCTTTCAGTTGATCATACGTCGTGAGATGAACAGTAAAAAGTATAATTTGATAAAGCCGACGTTGGGTATGAGGTACAAGTTTAAGAAGAAGCTTGATCCGATCACTCGTCAACCTATTGTGAAGATGATCTATCCACCAGCAAAGTGTCTACAGAAGATACCTTTGGAGATCATCCCGATAGATTTTTTGAATAGGTTGGAGTACTGGGAATATGATGATATTACTGGTGAAGCTGTAATTGTGTTTATTCCAAAATCGGAACCAGATACGGATTCGGAGATTATAAATGTAGAATCGGAGGTTGAAGAGAAAACAGCATGGGATGTTGTTCAACCTAAGAAAAAGTCTACTTGGGGTCTTAAAAGAAAGATATTTTGTGTATTCGATCCGTTGAGTTTGATCAATCTCTCTGAACATGATATGAAAAGATTACATCAGAATAGGATTCAGTTTAAAGGAAGAGACAGAGCTGAAGCGATTAAATTTCAAAAGGTTATTGATATTTGCGTAGCCAACGGAGTACATGCTGGTGGTGTATTTCCTGCTGGTTGGAAGTGAAGATTAAACGACTTAAAAGAGTTTGAAGATTTTGAAGACCAAGCTGAAGACACGGGGGAGTTTGTTGATGCATCTTTGAGTGTCTGTCAGTTGGTCTATCGAGTTGTAATTAGTGTCGTTTGTTACTTAATAGAAATATAGTTTTTGTTAATGCGACACTCGTGTTTTAGTTTAGGCGACACTTGCCTGAGTGACGCATAGCGACACTTGATTAAGTGACGCATAGCGACACTTAGGTAAGTGACGCATGAAGGCGGCCACATGCGACACTTACATAAGTGACGCATGTCGGCTGTGTTTTAGTATAAATACAAACCTACGGGTTTTAGGCTAGGGTTGACGAAACCCTAGCACAATTTGTAGACTTAGTTTCTCTGTAATCGATCCTTATACTCAATACAAGCTAATAAACGAGTTTTCTTTGTTTGAACATCATTGTTTCGGTTTGTGTTTGTTAGCATCAAGTGTAATTGATTGATTCCGCCTATCAATTACTGTCAATTGTCATCTAGATCCAAGCACAAGGCACTTTCAATAATAATGTCTTAAAGAATTATTATTACAAACTTTCACCAACGGGTCATATACGTTTTTGATAAACGAACTTGAACTACTATTTGGACATACTAGTTGATGAACTAGCTTTAGGTGGACATAAAACCCCCACCTACCCGATTGGCTTAAGTGGACATTAACCCCCACTTATACAATCGCTATAGATGGTCTGTCGAGACATCTACTCACTCATATGACCTTGCGCGTTTTGAACGCCCGGCAGGTTACAGTCTGCGGACACTCATTTGGTACAACATCATACTTGCTTGCTTTGCAAACACTCTAAGACTCAGGTGAGTCTCATAGCCCCTCATTTTACTATTTTTAACCCAGGGGTGGGAATACATGCTCAGTTTCCATTTACATTTGAACGCAAGTACAAAACACGATATATTGACTGCATGAGTTTGCTCTACTAATCATGAAATCCTCTATTATATAATTTGTTAATATGGATTTAGCGTGAATGTTAGTGTATGGTACCATATGGGATTGACAATCCTCGTCCGGGGTAGTCGCGCTACCACGACTGCGGTCGAACGGATGCATTATCATTTGTATATACGAGTGTAGATTAGGCACTCGCAGGGAGGCACGCACGATCAGGCACTTAATTGTGATTCCTGACACCTCAGTTAAGCTCAAACTATGGGCTCATGGCAGTAATATACACATTTTTATGATTGATTTCATACATAACTATATCTTGCGGTTCATACATTATTTTTACTATCAAACCTGTGAGCTCACCAGCTTTTAGCTGACCCTTTTAGCATGTATTCTCAGGTACTCAGCAGCTGTAGGCTGGCACTCAGGAATTAGCTTAGCTCGAGTCAGCATGCAAACATCAGAGATTTTATTGCATTAATATATTTTGTATAAGTATTCATGCTAGGAAATCTCTCCTATTCAGAACACAAGCTAATGTATTTGGTACAACTGATGTAAACTTTTATGGAATTAATGTATTTTGTTAAAACGACGCATATAGAGTCGTTCATTATATATCTTTGTGCTTGATTACCTTGATTAGTCGCACCCAAAGTATGCTTCCGCTAATCACGAATTTGGGGGTGCGACAATTTGGCAACATGGTTGAGAATATCCGCGCTGGAAAGGATAAGTGGCTGCAATATCCAAGGTTTGTGCAGCTGTTATTAAATAATTTGAATCTTGAGATTGCCCCTGATCAACGTTCCCTTTTGGTGCCGACGCCAATGCTTCTTTGCGTCTTCAATGACTGCAAACTAGCGCCAAAGGGTGAACAAATTTTGGCTGTCCGTGAACTATTTGGGCACATAGTCAATGAAAACTATGTTGCGCCGATCAATGATGATTTTGAGGATGATGTGATTCCTCCGGTCAATGAGGATGACCCGGTTGACACCGAGATAGCTCAGGATTTGGACGATATTGATCGTGTTGACCGGGTTGATGATGCTTCTGATGATGGTGGGCCCACTCCACCCGATTCTGAGGGTAACGTGCCCCCACAAACTGCTTTGGATGGGATTCAACTGGCTGATCCTCGACGCTTTAAGCGTATTTTGAGACGGATTTCTGCAGGCAGGGTCCACGTCCCGAGGAATCCAGGTAAACGTCCTACTGGGTCTTCTCCTTCGTATGCTGATTTACCTCATTGAAGACGCCAGAGGACTACTGTTGTGATCGAGGAACCAGCTCAACATACCTCTCAGCGATCACAACCTCCACCACAGTTTGACATGCCATCGATTCAGATGCTACTTGCTCAGATGGAGCTTTTGTCGAAACGCTTTGACGATCAGCAGGCTATTATAGCAGCTCAGGCCTCCCAGATAAAGGATTTGGAGCTCAAAGCTGCTGAGGTTGACAATCTCCAGCTTCAAGTGACGAATCTGTCGTCTAGGGATTTAGAATTGGAGTCCGTCACAATTGTTTCGGGGGAGGATATTCCCAGGGAGTTAGAAACAAATGTAACTCCTCCCCCAGAACCAGAAAATATACAAAGTTCGGATATTAATGAAAATATTGCTTTAGATTATTTCATTGATGTTCCGGGACAACCGACTCCAATTGCAGCTGATTATTCAAATGTCAATCTGACATATCTGCAGAGTTTGGTTAATCAATTTGATGAAGTAGATAGATCTTTTGATCCCGATGATATAGAAATGGACGCAGAGGTTCCAGGGTCTGATGAGGAATATATGGATAATCCAAATCAAGAACCGACGCCTGAACGTGAACCGAAGCCAGTGTTACGACAACCTGCTCAAGCATACAACTTTGATGCTCCGGTTATTGAGACAGATTCTTCTGAAGATGAGGCAGAACCTGCAATGGAACAACCTACTGATGAATCAGTTCCCGTGTCTACATCTTCAGGAAGTTCAAAACCACAAGTGGTATACAAATCAATTGCACCTGATTTGAAGATTTGTAAAACTTATCTAGTTAAAGGTGAATTGACTCGTTTGATCAGAAGCTGGAAATTCGATGTTGATAACTTTCTTATTTTGATCAAGAGAAGCGATGGCGTGCAATACTTCAAGCCTAGATTCAATCATATCAGCACATTGCCAAAGGTCGAACTTAATCGTCTTGCTCAGTTAAATATTGTAAATCATTCTGAAGATACTCGAGGAGTTCTCTTTCAGAAAATTTTGAGAAAAGAAATCTACAGCAAGAAATATATGTGGATTAGACCAGAGCTGGGAGTTCGGTATTCGTACAAGAAAAAGATTGATCTGAGAACTCAACAACCGATTGTGAAATATCATTATCCACCAGCTGCTAGTCTCAAGACTGTTCCCTTACAGGAGTTACCACTGGATTTCTTACGAGATTTAAAATATTGGTGGCTTGATTCTGTCACTCAAGAAGCTGTAATTGAATATTCTACCAAGACTATTGTGGTACAGACACAGGATAAATGGGGAGAATGGCCGATTAAGGAATTTATGGGAAAGTCTGTTCGAGTTTTTGATCCGATCAGCCTGATAAATTTGACAAAGAAAGATTTGAAAGCTCTATACAAGAATAAACTTCAGTATAATCAAGTTGATTCGGAGGAAGCTTCAAAGTTGATCGTTTCGGGTTTTTGGCTAGGGTTGACGAAACCCTAGCACCATTTGTCGACTAAACTCATCTGTAATCAAGTTACAATACGTTATTCAAGCTAATAAACTCGTTTACTTTGTTCAATTGATCGTTTCGGTTTAGGTTTATTAGTGATTTGTGTAATTGATTGATTCCGCTATTCAATTGCTGTCTATCATCACTTAGATCCATCACATAGGGCACTCACAAAGTCTTCAAAATGTTTACTCCTTCTCGCGGGGACCGCATCCTTAAGTTGATCGTGTGTAAAAAGCCACACATGAGAACCCCATGGGAAACGGTTCCACTCGTTCAAATCCTCAACTAGCTCCAAGAAATCCGCGTCAATCACTGTTCTAATCTCAGTGCCATTTCCAAGGAAAACATACTCCAACACTATCAAAAGACACACGCGAACGGCATCTACATCGCTAAGAGTGTCAAATTGCGCCCCATTGTACAATTTAATAAGGTTGGACAAGTGTACCTCACTATCTGCTGCTACGTCAATAAATACTCGATGGCGAAATGGGACACTCTTGGCTTTGTATTCTGACCAGTCTAGGTCTCCAAAACGTAATCCTGTAATAAGGCAAAACTGTTTGCTTCCAAACTTGAGTCGGTAACCCCCGACATCATATTTCAACGAATGTCGCAGTGGGTCATGCCTACCCGCACACTCCATCCGCTTCTTTAGCATTCGATGTATTAAACGACCCAAAAACTTATTGTACCCGATATCTAACCACCTGCCAAAACATGTTCCTCTAAACAAGCCTTCTCTGGGCGTACCCTGTATTTTGTTCTTCATTTCACCAAGCAAAGTCATCTTGCTCCTGATAGTCACAGTAGCGTCATATGTCTGCAATAGCAAAAATACCACACATTCGTAAGACATAATAAATAAGGTAACGAAGTTCTTGTGTATAACCATTCCTCTATAAGCATTTACGTGTTCTTAAGGAAACATACAGGCTAGGTAACATACTACTTAGTGAATATATACATATAACCATTCCGTTATAAGCCTAGTTACCAAAGATAACTCCACCCTGCATTTTTCAGAGTCCACCATACATGACGCCTTAGCATATATGATCTGTTATTTGGCATGAAAATACATCATGGATTAATGTACTAGAGTTATCTATCAAATACATGACTATGTTTATTTCATTTAATTTAAAAAAAACCTATATCTTAATCTATACATTATACAGAATTGGTATAGCGATATGTGCATATACATCCATATTGAGCACTACTTTTCAAGCATGCTTTCTTCTAATTAAAATAGAGACACTTTCAAGCTTGCCTCGCTTTGACTCTAGTCAACCATATAGAGAGAGAATTAAGCAGCTAAACGATAACAGCACCAGTAAGACTACTACCATCATTATGACAATGATACTCACACCGGGAATAACATGAATGAAGAAACGAATATAAAAGAATCAAAGATGCTTGACCATGAAATATAAAGCAAGGAACAAGTTATCCCTCTTAGATTATTAAATACTATGGTCAACCATCAAAACATCAGAAACAAGGCAACTAGTACACCCTAATTAGATCATGATCAAAGTGAAAACGACAATTCTGCTTCAAATAATCTAGAAACGGAATATATTTCCTTCTAGATTTCTCGATTATAACTCAGACCAAACATTCCACGATGACATGAAGGATTTAAAAAAAGATTCCATAAATAACAATGTAATTATCTTCACAAGAATGTCAAGAGACAGTGTCTGCCAAATTTGCTTAAGTTCCTAACAATAGTAATATGAAAATTTAAGCAAGGTAGAATGATAAATACCCTGGCACGAGAAAAATTCTTCTGCATTTTTGATGAACCGTAGCTACGGACAACAAGACGACACCACTGAACAACACACCTAAAAAGGACAACACAATTTAATGTCACCTTGTTTTCTTAAAACATACACACGGATAATAAACAACCAATCGCCAAATCGCCAAATCCTAACATCAATTTAAAAAAAGCCTTGAAGTAAGCACCTAGGAACCATAAACAACGGATATCAACACAACGTAGGAGATGCTACTAATTATGTCTTCTTCACTAGGAATATGAGATGTATAGTGAATCTCTTTTCTGCTTCAGTACAAAGATGATAGGATAAAATAGAGGGTTTATTACAAAACCATAAGCATCATCATCAGTTTGCTAACATGCTAAAAACTAATTAGTCCGACCTAACATACCGAAACAAACAGCATCACCATTAATCCAAATAGCAAGCTATGAACCATATTCTTTGAATGATAACAAACCTGATATCGTGACTAATGAGTCTAACAAAACATATAGTCCATAAATCGTTATCGTATTCAGCAATCCTAACTTAAGGGGAAATAAGGTACTGATTTGTTACCTGCTATTAAGTGGCCGTCACCACTGCCGGAAGGGAGAAACACCAGTCTCAACCACCGCTGCAAATCGCCAAAAAATACTAACGAATCTCCAAATCTTAACCACCGACGCCGGTCACTAAACAAACTAACACCGCTCTCTCAAACCGTGCCTCTGGCACTGCCCTAACCCCAAAGCCAGAAAAAACGACGAATTCTTAATGTGGTGTCGTGTGGGATGTATCGCCGTACGGAGGTGAGTCGTCGGAAATCGACAGAAGGAGAATCGGTTTTGAGGGGAGAAAGTCGTCGGAAGGGAAATCGCCGGACTGAAATTGAATGGGAAAGACAGATAGACACGGAAGAATAAGGGTCTTGGGCTCGAAAATCAATTTTTCAAAAAAATCGCCGATCGCCGAATGATTTACACAATTCGGCGATTTTTGAATTACAGCTTTCGGGTTGGCGAAGATTATGGGCCCGGCGATATTTTTCATTTCCGGCGAAAACAAGGTGCCACGTGTTGCGAGAGGATGAAGTATCACCAAAAATCGTCGAATCGCCGAAGGAAAAAGTGCATTCGGCGATAACTTGGTTTAGAATGGAAAAAAATTCCTTACATGGTCTATTTAGTAAAATCGATGCGTTGAATGCTCTTGTACAGTAAATTCCTCTAAAGATTAAAACAATAAAAACTGGAGTACTAATATTGCATGTAAAGAAATAACGGATAAAATTATAAATCATAAATTATTGAAATCCAAGTATCTGAACGACGGCGTTTCAGGAGGTATTGTTTCCACTTTTCAGCAGTTGGGGAAGAAACCGGTGTAATAAAACACTTGACCAACACCTTTCACCGGAATCACATTTCCACTTATTTCCGTTAACGTACAATTTCTTCAATTCCACTTCTTCATGCTCATTAAACCCTAACCCTAACTTACGAAATTCACTTCAATGGACATACTCTTCGCTCAGATCCAAGCGGATCTCCGATCTAACGACGCTCTCCGTCAATCAGGTGCTCTACTTCAAGCTCTTCAACAATCCGCCGCCGGCCGTGACATCTCCGTCATCGCTAAATCCGCCGTCGAAGAGATCGTTGCTTCTCCGGCCTCCGCTGTTTCCAAAAAACTTGCGTTTGACCTCATCCGATCCACTCGTCTCACAACCGATCTATGGGAGATCGTTTGCACTGGTATTCATAACGATCTGGAATTCCCGGACCCTGACGTCACTGCTGCTGCGGTCTCTATACTTGCTGCTATTCCGTCGTATCGGCTAGGCAAGTTAATTACTGATAGTAATAAGGAAATATCTAGCTGTTTTGATTCCAATAGTGAGAATTTACGGTTTTCGATCACGGAAACCCTAGGTTGTATACTTGCACGTGATGATCTGGTGACTTTGTGTGAGAATAATATTAATTTGTTGGATAAGGTGTCGAATTGGTGGAATAGGATTGGGCAGAATATGCTCGATAAAGCTGATAATGTTTCGAAAGTGGCATTTGAATCTGTTGGGAGGTTGTTTCAGGAGTTTGAGTCGAAGAGGATGAGTAGGTTGGCTGGGGATAAGCTTGTGGATAGTGAGAATTCCATTGCGATTAGGTCGAATTGGGTGTCGTCGATGGTGGAATTTGTTTGGAAGAGGCGGAATGCTTTGATGGCTAGGTCGTTGATTCTTCCGGTGGAGAGTTTTAGAGCAAGTGTGTATCCGCTTGTTTATGCTGTGAAGTCTGTTGCTTCTGGATCACTTGAGTCTTTTCAGAAGCTTTCAAGGTCTTCAAAGAAAATAAATGGCAGTACTTTGGATTCAAATGCAGAGAGGTTTGTGGGAGTGTCGGATGTGGTCACCCATTTGGCACCCTTTTTGGCATCTTCATTAGATCCAGCATTGATCTTTGAGGTGGGGATCAATATGCTCTATTTGGCCGATGTTCCTGGTGGCAAACCCGAGTGGGCTTCGGCATCAATTATTGCAATTCTCACACTTTGGGATAGACAAGAATATTCATCTGCTAGAGAGAGTATTGTTCGAGCTGTTGTTACAAATCTACATCTACTCGATCTTAGTATGCAGGTTTGTGCAACCCCTTCCCGCACCTTGTATTACATATGGACCAGTTTATTTGCTTTCAGAAGTAGATATTAGTCACTCTTTGCTGCATCAAACGTACAACACCATAGACCATATATTAATGATATGAAACCAGGTATACAACCTCTAAAGAACGGATGAAAGCCTTGATGCCAGAGTATTATTTGCGTTTAGATTTGCAATAAGGTTACTTAGTTACTGTTTTCAAATCTGGTACCCTCAAGGTATGCCTTAAAAAGTTATTCAGTTTGGTTGCTTAGAATTAGTCTTTACAGCATTATACATACCACACCATAGGTCATGAGTTAATGATATGAGAGCCAGGTATACTAACTTCAAAGAACAGATGAAAGCCTTGATGCTACAGTACTGCTTTAGAAAGTTATTTAGTTACTGATTTGAAATCTAGAACATCCAAGGCATGATGATAAATCTTCCATCAAGAATAATTTTTGATTTAGGATATCAACCTGCTATATCTGCCCACTGACAAGTATACACCTTCCTCCAATTCTTGGTGTCTCTTGTTGTAAAACATTGAGCAAACTTTCTTTCGATTGGTCCAAGGTTGTATATTGTACTCACTGTAATCTGTCTAGCACTATGAAAAATGCCTCCACTTTATTACAGCAGAGATACAACATGAGCATTGTGCAAATTCCTTGTGGTGATTTAATTTAGTGACTTAGTGAGAAGTGAACCCTTTTTCGTTGCTTTCCATTTCAGCTATTAATTCATTCTGATCTGTAATTGGTGAGGATAGTTTAGAGCTGTCTGATGTCTTAGTCTTACTAGACCCTGGTAAGCTTTTCTTACTACCAATCAGTGTTGTAAAAGTCGGGCAAGACGGCCGATTAGTCGTCCGCCTAGTCGTTTTTGAGGGTATCCCGACTCGACCTGGCCTGAGTCGCTACAAATAGTCGGGTCAACGAAAGTCGACGCCGGTAAACGCCGGTCAACGCGACTAATTGGGTCAAAGTCGGATTTTGAGGAGAAAAGCGGTCACAATCGGGTCAAAGTCGGCATATTTTTATCGTTTTTATGCGATATGTGCGTACATGTTTTCAAGATAGCCATTGTTATGTACTGGAGTGAGAGAGATAGAGGTTGAAGATGAAGTTGCATTATTATTTTATTGGTTGTTCTCAAATATGGTGATGTAAAAGTAATATCCGTATTTCTTTTCTTGGAATTCGTGAAAGTTTAATTGGGACAGGTGGGGTAGAAAACCTAAAATTAAAATAAGTGCATGTTTGTTCAAATGGGCTTTGGCCCACGATTAGTATTTTAGTATTATTGGCCTAAATTACCAAAATTGTCATATATAATATGTATTAATATTATTATTAGAGAAAAGTCAACAAAAGTCAAAATCCGACTAGTCCCCGACTTGACCGACTAGTCCTTTCAAGTTCCCGAACGACTTGACCCCGACTCCTGACTTTTGCAACCTTGCTACCAATCAATAATCTAATATCTCTTTTACCTAAAAGTTTCTTTTCTAAACCCTGAAAGAAATCAATATGATTTGATTGAAAGGAACATAAGTAGTCGGATTATCAGGTCTCTCTCACAAGCTACCATCTATGTGAGAATTGATTGCTTAACGGATCTAAAGATTGTGAATGAAACTATTTACCGTGAGTAGGTATAGGCTCCAAGAAGCAGCTTTTATTGATTCCGTGTAATATTTGTCAGCAACTTGTGTGTATTTTTTCAGGTTTCATTATTTAAAAAGCTGCTTCTCATGGTGAGAAACTTGAGGGCCGAATCAGATCGCATGCATGCTTTAGCATGTATATGTCGTACAGCTCTTTGTGTCGATCTTTTCGCAAAAGAAAGTGTTCGAAGAGGCCAGAAACCTCTTTCTGGAACAGACATTGCATCACTTTTTGAGGATGCTAGAATCAGAGACGACCTCAACACTGTTACAAGCAAAAATTTATTTAGAGAAGAATTGGTGGCCACTCTGGTAGAAAGTTGCTTCCAGTTGTCACTGCCATTGCCTGAACAAAAGAACTCAGGTATGGAGAGTCGTGTGATTGGGGCATTGGCTTATGGAACTGGTTATGGTGCTTTAAATTGGACTGAGCCAGCTTTGGAAGTGGTGGAAGTGTGTCGACCATGTGTAAAATGGGATTGCGAGGGTCGAACGTATGCCGTTGATTGTTACTTGAAGTTGCTGGTCAGGCTTTGCCATATATTTGATACCAGGGGAGGGGTCAAAAGAGTCAAGGATGGAGCATCTCAAGATCAGATTTTAAATGAAACACGCTTACAAAATTTACAACGGAAACTTGTGAATGATCTCCTTGAGGTGTGTGGACGTTTAATTGTTTTAAAGTGAAATTTGGCGCAGTTCTTTGTAATTTTATAAACATTTTACATGAGTATGATTTTGTTTTACGTGTATATTTCTAATGTCAATGTGGCAGGTGAATACTCCTAGAATTGCTGCTCGTCTTATTTGGGCAATTTCAGAACACATTGATTTGGAAGGTTTGGATCCTCTTCTAGCTGATGACCCAGATGATGCTCTGAACATCATCATATCTAAAATCCACAAAATCTTATTCAATGCTGACTCATCTGCGACTGAAACAAATAAGCTGCAAGATATTCAAGCAGTTCTATTATGTGCTCAAAGGTTGGGATCACGAAATGCTAGGGCTGGCCAGTTGCTCACCAAAGAGCTAGAAGAGTTCAGGGCTGATCCCTTGACTGATTCTGTGAATAAGCATCAAGCTCGTATGATATTGCAGAGAATCAAATATGTTTCAAGTCATGCCGATGACAAGTGAGCATCTAATTCTTGCTTACAGAGTTTACTGACATCATACCTGTTATTGACTTGTTAACCAATGTTGTATTTTTTTTCTTTTTAAATTTTCGGCATGCTTTATACAGGTGGGCTGGTGTTAGTGAAGCAAGAGGAGACTACCCATTTAGTCATCACAAACTCACTGTACAATTTTATGAAGCCTCAGCTGCCCAAGACAGAAAGTTGGAAGGATTAGTTCACAAGGCTATTCTAGAACTATGGCGACCTGATCCTAGTGAATTAACTCTACTGTTGACAAAAAGAGCCGACACTAGTTTGCTGAAGGTTCCTCCAAGTGCTCATACATTAACTGGTAGTAGTGATCCCTGCTATGTTGAAGCATATCACTTGTCAGATCCTGGTGATGGCAGAATCACGCTTCATCTAAAGGTGAACTTAACTTCTAACTAGCATGGACACATGTAGTTTTTTTTTTCCAGATGGTTCGATCGTGAAAATGCCCCTCTCTGTAGACTCGTCAACGACAAATATACAACATTGCAGTATCTAGAAATTTCTACTACTTTCTAATTCAGATAATAATTTATGCTTAAGCTTCAAAATATGTTGCAGGTTTTAAATTTGACTGAAATGGAACTCAATCGAGTTGATATTCGAGTTGGGTTGTCTGGTGCATCATATTTCATGGATGGGTCTCCCCAAGCAGTTCGACAATTGCGTGATATAAACTCTCAGGTTCTGCCGATCATCATTTAATTATGTTGTCTATATTATAATGCTTATGATTCTGTTGCTACAACTCATTTTGAACCATACCAAATTTCCCATTTTGATTCATTACTCAACCTGCCAATTTTGCCACCTCTACCGATATCTGAAGTACAGGTTCTAATGTCAACTGACTTTGTGCTATTATAACATCTTTCTGATGTGAACTATTTCATCAGAGTAACATATGCATTTGATGGAAGTACCTGCTAGCTTTACATCCAATTTTTATTTTATTGACAAATTCATCACTTGATGCTTGACTTGTCCTCATGATGTAGTATTTTTGTGATATTGTATTTATTGTAAACATAGTCCATGTTCATGCATACAGGAACCAGTATTGTGTAGTGTGACTTTGGGTGTCTCTCACTTTGAAAGATGTGCTCTTTGGGTTCAAGTCCTGTACTACCCATTTGCTGGCAATGATATTCTAGGAAATGAAGGGGATTACTCACAGGAAGATCAACAAATCATTAGACAGAAAAGAAGCTTAAAACCAGAATTAGGCGATCCTGTAATCATGAGATGCCAGCCTTACAAGATTCCACTTACAGAGCTTCTGTTGCCTCATAAAATATCACCTGTGGAGTACTTTCGCCTGTGGCCTAGTTTACCTGCAATGGTAGAGTTCACGGGTACTTATACATATGAAGGTAGTGGGTTTAAGGCTACAGCTGCTCAGCAATATGGCTCTTCTCCCTTCTTGAGTGGACTCAGAGCTCTATCTACGAAACCTTTTCACAGAGTTTGCTCTCACATTATTCGGACCGTAGCTGGGTTCCAGGCAAGTTTTCCAATTTCTGTTTATATCTAAGTAGTGTGGAGAATAGAAGGACTGGACCTAACCGGTACTGCCTATACGTGGTCCGGTTCTCGGTTCTAGACTTATTTTAAAAAGGTAATTGTCATAGAATAGCAATATAATTCGCTTTCAAGCGTTCTAAAATTTTGATCGTCAGTGTGATCTTGAAATTGTACAAACTGGTTGATCTCTATGATGTACTTGAATAAAATAAATTGTGTTTTGTTATCTAGCATCAGAGACATATTTATAGAAATTACTCTTTTCTCATCTCTTTTGGGCATACTTGTTCTGAACAGTTATGCTACGCTGCAAAAACATGGCATGGAGGTTTCTTAGGGATGATGATATTCGGTGCCAGTGAAGTAAGCAGAAACGTAGACCTGGGAGATGAAACTACAGCCATGATATGCAAATTTGTGGTTAGAGCATCGGATGCAGCAATAATAAAAGAAGTGGGATCAGATCTACAGTCATGGTGTGATGATCTTACTGATGGTGGTGTGGAGTACATGCCTGAAGACGAAGTGAAAATGGCTGCTGCTGAGAGGTTAAAATTATCTATGGAACGAATAGCCATACTCAAGGCGGCTCAAGCGCCTCCCAAAGCCCCAAAAATTGAAGAAGAGACAAAAGACGATGAAACCGATGATGACGATGAGGACGCTCGTGATGATGATGATAAGAAAAAGAAGGTAAACGGGGAGGAGGGGAAGAAGAAACACAAGGGACCGACAACGTTATTTGAGTTGACACCTGAAGAGGTCGAACATCGTGCTCTTCAAACTGCGATTCTGCAGGAATGGCATGCTTTGTGTAAAGATAGAAACACCAAGGCTAAATAGGTTATTTGGAGGGAAATTTTGCATAGTTATTATTATTATATATTTTTTTAAATATAAAAGAAAAAAAGAACCCTTTGTGGTTACGGGGTTTGTTTGTATTTGAGGCTGCGACGTTAGAGTGCTTTTTTGTTTTCTTTTTGCTTGTCTAATTCCATGAATTTCTTCTTGTATTCTTTTTACAGTTGGTCTGTTTACCTTTCAAGCGTATAGCAAGTGATTTATTTTTAGTAATTACTGCTCAAATGAATTTATTTTGAGGTTGTTAATCTACCTTAAATTACCTGTCTCTCTTACTATACTGTTATGGTTCGTTAATATGGGTTTACTTATTATATCATATTATGCAAGACACATTCTTAATCTTTAAAAGTTACGTAGTTTCTTTCTTTACTTGAACCTTTACATCTTTTTTCTTATCTTTAACTGAGGGTACCTTACCGTTACCGCCAGTAGATCTACTTAATTTTACTCACTATCTTATCTTTATCTTTATTATTATCCTTATTAAGCATTTACATATTTTTGATTTATAATGGAAAATCCCCAATATGCCTCTCAATTTGAATTATGCAACTCTCACTCCTAATTTTGGATGTATTAAATTTTAGCTTTTTATTTAATGACCTTACATTTGTTGGCAACGTATATATTTGTTTTTTATTTTGGTTACCTTACATCTATTTTATATGCTAGCAACATATATTGTTTTACGTAACATTTATTAGTATTATTATAGTTATAGTTTTTAAGATTAAGATTGTTTTATTAGTGCAATATTATAATATATTCCCTCCATCCCAAATAAGTATCTCACGTATTATTTTGAGTTGTCTCAAAATAAGTGTATTGTAATAAGACATGCTAATAAAAAATCGTGTTACTTATTTAGTAATCCTAAATAAGCTTAATATATATTGTTATTGAATTGTCATCTATTTTACTTTTATAATAGCAATGGACCTCTATTGTCGTGATGTGTTTTCAACTCTTTATCCACCTAAAGCTTGAGTTTCATTCCTTTCATTTTGTAGTAACATATATGGAGATGTTTCGAAAATTTCATTAATCAATATAGATTTTGAATTTCTTATTATTGTGATATACAAAGTATATATAGTTTTTATATTATTTCACTTTCCGTAAACTAAACTATCTCTTATTATTGGAGATAATTTCATTCTTGATGACGTGAAACCAATTTATTCATGTGCGCTTGAATTTTGCTATTTTTTTTATTTTCAACTACATATTATGTACTTCTTTCACGTCATCATATGAATATGACACCTATAATGTACACATCTAAGACAAGGTGTTTTTAATTTTTCTATGATTTCTTTTTTTTATTTCAAGTGTTGTTCATCATATTACTTCAAATTATTATTATTTCCTTGATTTAATCTGTATATTATTAATGTTTATATATTGGAATATCATAAATTACAGTTATACCCTCCACTAATTACTTCAAGTATAATAATAACTTATAAATTCAAATAAAATATACATACTTGCTTATTTTAACTTTATACTTTAGTTAAATCAATTGTAATGAATAGAAATACAATCATTTACATTAAATTGATCAATCTAATTTTAATTTACAATATATTATTTTAAGGTGGTTGATCATATATATATATATATATATATATAAAGAATTGTCATTCTAAAACCATTATTATCTACGGTTATTATTATTATGATAAAATAAAATATAGACAAAACTATCATAATCACAAAAGTAAAAATTATCAAAAAAAATTAATACATTGTAAGTTAAGTTTGTAAAAACATTATCGATGCACTAAATTATCATCATAGACCACTAGAATTCTTTATTTATTATCGGTTTATCATTGCATAGCATGGATCTCCAACTAGTTTAACATTATTATAACTTAAAACCTTTTGATCGATCAAAACTTGGTGCATATATCAGGTGCTAGGCAATCAAAAACATTCGAGGAAATCTTTTAAGTGAAAATTATTCAACTACTCCTAGAACCATTAAGCAACAAATAACCATAATATAATTTTGTGGGACTTGTAAAACTTAAACTACGATCTAGGGGGTGTCTGATATAAATAATCTTAAAGTGCTTACCTGCTTAAGAAAACAGGTACCTAACATGATTAGTTTTGAGTGCTTACTTTCTTATAGGTTATACATTTAAAAAAATAAAATGGTCGTAATATGATATATAATTATTCACAAAACATTTAACAAATATGTCAAATGTAAATAAATAAAAAAACTTTCAGGATAGATTTTTTTTTTTCAAGGGCATAAATTAGAAAACAATTTAATCAAAGAGAATTTATAATGAAAAATTTGATAAGGGCAACTAAAGGTGTACCATTCACTATCAACTTGGTTTGCTAATTGAGACAATAGACACTAACATTTAGCATGTACGATATGTAATTTATCAACTATGAGAGGAATTGGTATCCCCTAGATAGGTGCGTGCCTCCGTGACAAACGAAATGCCATGAAAGTCACCATCAAAATTCACGAGAGGTTTTGGTATTCTTATCAACTGCATATCGACCCATCTTTCACAAGTTGAACTTCTGAGGAACACCATCCAAATCATCAAAGTCAAATCGTTGTCTCTCTCTCCCAACCTGAAGATACTACAAATCATTAAGATATGGGACCAATGGTATGAATTACATTGACCTGGATAACTTTTTCGTTACCAACTTTTCTTGATATATATAGCTGATGAATCAAACACATTAAAATCTATAAAGATTTAGGGAATTTTATGTATTAATAAATGTTTAACCTTCCGAAAAATTTTTACGGTTTACACGTTTGACAAATTTAAAGCTACCCCCAGGCCCCAATAAACCAATTTCAACCAAATCGATCGAAATTGTCACCTCTAGCTATTTTGTAACACATATGATGATGACATAACGTTTGTGTTTCTGTTGGGGATCAAGAAGCTATACCTTAGACAGATAAAGTGGGTCACATGACATAGATTCATCATTTGCTGTCAGCTTCTTCGAAAGCTTCATGATTCTGAAGAAATTGATATAAAAAGATCTCAAAATTAGTAAAAATTTGAATGCATGAAACACCAGAAAGGAAAACAAGAAAGAGAAGCAGAAAATTATTTATTCTTAATCTAAATATATCGTATCAATGTCAGTGATGATTATGAAAAATATAGAGGAATACGTCTAAACAGTGGTTCCAAAACATTGCTAAAACAGCTCCTAAATTCTATTTTCATGGGCTACATAGTCATTAAGATTAATTGTTCTATAGAGTTGGCTAAGTTACCATCATCACCAAATATATTGGTGAGTATAGGGCCGACTCTTCTCTTAAAAGAGCATCGCAAATGTTTAGATCTTGATTCAAAACCATAATCAGGAAAGTTAGTAACTATATTAGAGGGTGTTTGGGTTGGCTTTTCAGATTGGCTTTTTAGCCTTTTAAGCTTTTTAGCTTAAAAAGCTCCTTTCTTTTGCCAAACACCTTTTTGGCTTTTTAGCTTTTCACCACTAAAAAGCTTGTTTTTGTGAAGCCAGGGGATTGGAGCTTTTTAGCTTATAAGCTAAAATATAAACGCCAAGCCAAACACCCCTTTAGTGAATACATACTTCTATTCAGTAAAAGCCTTCAACTTGATCTTAATATAGTAATTGCAGATGTCACTATATTCGTTTATATATAGATTAAGTTATCATATATTGATTTAAAATTTAAAGCCAGCTCAAGTTCTCACAATGTTGTCGTTTGCAAGTGTTAAGTGGTCAGATGATGAGGTTGCTTCTTTCAGATACGTTTTATGGTTGAAAGATCACGTAATCACTACAATCTACTAAGACAGTAACAACTTCCTGTCTATGTGTGTGTGAATGATGTCGTGTGTCTGTGAAATTGGGATGTCAGACAGCAAGTCTTAAGAACATTAAGCAATGAACATACAAAATTATAAACCTTCACAGTCCGAATATCCTACCTTTGGATTGATAAATCAATGTGCTCAATCATCTCACACGTTTTATATTCCTCAGGATCCTCAAGGAATCTAACCATTCCATCCTTCTGGTTAATAGTTGCAAAGATCTCTCCATCCTCGATCTTTTCAATAACATGAAAGAAAAGCAAGTTCCAAACCATCAGATACAAAAGTAGAGAGCAGAATTGAACCAAAACAGATGTTCAAATTCGGGTTACCATTTCAAGTACATGCATTTCAGCTTCCTTAGGGGTATTTATTTGTGCAGTGTTAGCTATGTCTTGCAGGGATAGAGTCAAGTATGTTTGGGTCAACCTTTGAATGTTCCTCTTGTGCATAGATTGCACAACTTGCTTCACCAATCCAAGATTGTTCCCCTGCAAAGAAACAATTGTGAACGCTTTCCAATTTAAAGTGAAAAAGTAGCATGATCAAACTACGATCTGAAGCAGAGGGTGTGCATTGGTCCAGACAAGCAAAACTGTAAGAGCCGAACAGGGACCAAACTGGACCGAATTAGTACCGGCTATATTTGGTCCGCTTCTCAATTCTAGAGATTTTAAAACAAGTTTTTGGTTCATGATATTTACGAAAAACTATTCTCAGATAGGAACCCAACTATATATAAGATTAAAATTATCAAGCAATGATTAATATTTGTATTCATTGAACTGTAATCTCCAGGTTTGTTTTAATTTTTAATTAAGTTTAGGACCACGCTGATCATAAACTGGAACCAAACCAGTTTAAATAAATCAGGTTCTCGATTTCTCTCTTCCATCATTCTTTCTGATTCAGTTCTAGTTCGTTCTGGTCTAATCCCAATGAACACCATGTGGTCCACCCCTACTAGTAAGACAGCAACTCACATTCTCAAATTTATCCTGGTTTGCATGGACAAATGCTTCAAGTTCTGCAACATTCCCAGTGGTATAACTATTTGCAAGTTCAATGTAGGGCTGCTTGAAACAACAAGAAAATTTGTTATCGGGTGAAAAATGTTTTATGTAGCTGAAAAGGATGTATGTGATGTTATTAAGGCAAATGAAAAAGCTACAAACATATGATGGTACACGCATATTAATAACATATCATTTGCTTACTGCCATTTCCTTTATAAAGATGCAAGACATTACCTGGGAGAAGTTCTTTAAATTCCTTTGAGCAACTGAAGACGTATACTTGGGGAAATTGGCAGAAAACTGCATTCGGTAACAAAGGGATAAGTGATTTAACAGGAGACATTTTGGATTGTCAAAGTTAAGACCCCCATTCACATAATTAGAATCAAATTAAAAACACAGTCAATGACATTCTGGATTATAACAAACATGATGGGAACTATAAAGCAGATAATATATAGAGAAGAGTTGCTGAATTAAGAGTTTCAGCTCAATATCTAGCAGTTGCAAGAATATCTAAAGGACTACCTAAGTAGATTTAGACGCATACATTTTACATAATACATAAAGGGAAACATTTCAAGTCCTGAACTCCCAATAAACATATATAGTTGCAGTTTCTTATTCATTGATGCCGTAGATTTAGACGCATACATTTTACATAATACATAAAGGGAAAAATTTCAAGTCCTGAACACCCAATAAACAAACGGAGTATATAGTTGCAGTTTCTTATTCATTGATGCCCTGTGCAATAAGTCATCTATTTTATAATGCTCTTAAGTTTGAGAAACACAAACCTGGCGGAGATGTATGAGTGAGACTAGTATGTATTTCTTGTATGCTTCTACAGCTATAGCATTCATGGTAGACATAGGAGCAGTAACCACCTGAAAAAATGATGATAGAGCAAGCATCATGAACAAGTCAGGCAATTGTATATACTAATCTTATGCATGTATATAATATAACATAATGTAAAAATAAAAGTTTATTGAGCACGTAAGCAATAACGTATTGACACACATTGTGGAAGAGCTCCAATGCTTTGCCAAATTGTTTTTGTCCTATGCAAATCATCCCCCTGTCAGATAACCATATATAAGAAGATAGTTATAAATATTCTTTATTAGGAATGCATCACCAAACATGGGTAAACCAATATATATAAGAAAGATCAGCCTTTACAGATTAACTACTGGAAAATTTTCTTCCAAAAAGAGAATTCACAATACACATACATGACACGTGTAGTGAATATTGTCTTAATATTCCCCATATAATAACAATACAGTCAAACTAACTCACCCGTAATAGCAGTATAAAAAAAAGTCCCTAGGTTGATCAACTTCACATACATCATCCTCCAAAATGCTATAACCAGTCTTATAACACTTAGCCAACAAACAGACTTGTAGAAAGTCCGGATGTAAGGGAGTTAAATGCTCTGAAGATGGTTGGATCTTGCGAATAGCAGTCAGCAAGGGAGCTACAGCTCTCATAGGGACACCAAGTTTCATAACTTGCTCGTGTAATCTTTTACAAACAGATATAACTGTACCAACATGGTTAATTAATTAATATAATAAATAATCTACTTACAAATATGAAGAGTAAATACATTTAAGAAATTCAAACATACACTTGTCAGGCACCAAACGGATCTGCGAGACGCTGCACACATCAATAAATCTTACAACTGAGAGGACGAACTCATTCACTTGTGCTTCTGGAACAGGACCAGCAGTACATGCTTCCCTGTCATCAAACAGAAATCATGTCATTAAAAGACCTTTCATGATAAACATCTCATTAACTGTACCCATTATAAACTGTTTGATTCATTTAGCTTCTTTCCAACTCATTATACGACTTTCAATTGTTAGCAACATTCAGGAGTTGACAAAGTGTTCAAACGCATGTGGTTACAGGACTTGCTCTACTAATAAGCAAACTTAGTACCTTATATTCAAAAGAATAACATTCAGAACCTTAATTGTCACGACACATGACACATTAGCTACATCTAGGAGTAGCCAAACAACACACATCAAAATTCCAGTAGAAGCATACTAACAGCCACAATAAACATCACAAAACAAAGAATTAAAGAACAGCAAGTCAAGTTATCACAAATTCACAATGAGGTAAACAGCTCACTTCAGAATTTAGTACAAACAACAATAATTAAAATCATCATGTGCGTGAGTGTGTGTGTGTGTGTGTGTGTAAACATAAAACCTAAATTAGCACTCAGTAAATACCTACTAGCAAGCAAAACCAGAAAGCGATATATAAACAACACACATTCAAAAACCCTAAATCTCGTGAACTCATCAAAGTGCTCAGTGATTATGCAACAAGTTACTTACAAAACATAGAGATAACCAAGAGAATGAATCGCAGGATCAAGTCGCGTGAGACACGAAGCAAAAGTAGCGGCCTGAGAACGAATAACATCTTCAGATTGTTTTAAATGATTGTTCAAGTGAGTTACATCTTGTAAGTTTCCTGATAACCCTTGAATTTCGGTCACCAGTGAATCCACAGAGTTTACATTCAAGTTCATGATTTCGTGTTGTTTTTTGTTTAGCAATTGCAATTGCAATTGCTGTTGCTATTACTGATTGATTTGAATACTGCGTACGGTTTTCGATCGAGGTTTTATGTGATTTGATGATTGGGATTTTGAAGGGAAATATTTATTTTGGGGGTTTTGTACCAGGAGGGTTTTTTAGAGTGTCGGGTCAGGGTGTTGGATATGGTTGCTGAGTTATTACCCGGGTGTTAGTGACCCAATGGGCTTTTTGCCTTTTTCATGGGTATCAACAGTCTGAGACTGAGTTGATTAGCGTATAAATCAATAACGAAAATGATTCGTATGACTAATTATGTAAGCCTAAAAAATGACCTAAGGATTTGATTGGTTACTTTGAAAAGTTAATTGGATAAGATTAAGAGAGATAAAAAAAATCAATCAATAAGATAATTATGTCTGTATTTAGGTCTAAGTAATTTGTGTTGAAAAAGTACATCTCAAAATAAAGAATAAAGGGAATCATAAGATATTTTTTAATTATATTAATTGCAAAATTACAAGATCTAGCTGAGATGCTCAAACCCTGATATAAAAAACAATTGCACCTAAATTCCATGGAGGGACACTGATGTTGAAACTAGTGAGACTGCTATCTTAGAATCAGACTCAAATGTAGCATTTCGACAACCATAAATTGTATCTAGATAGCATGCACTCCGTATAGCATAAAGCTCGGCCATAAAAGGATTAGAAGCACTAACGACTCTGTTATGGCTAAGGAAGCATGTATGCTCATTTGATCATTGTTGGAGGACAATGATTTAAGAATATCTTGGACCCATGAAACAATGCATATGCTAAGATGAGATCCAAATCACACACTTTTTGTTCGAGGACACTTGAAAAGTATGTGCCAATTGTTTCTTGTTGAGAAAAACAAATCAGACAAGTAGGTGAATCTCGACAATTTTTTTGTAAATAGATTCTCACATGCACCTAGAGCATTAGAGCACACTTTCCACCAAAACAATTTACTTTTTTAGATACATTAATCCTTTTTTGGAATTATACGATATTTTCTTTTTGTGACAATTTCAAAGTGTTTACAAACATTTATAGTTTTTGCAACTTTTTAGGGATACTTGGGAATTATGAAATTAATTGCCCCTTGTATCTGACATGGAGCCCTCGTATTCGGAATTGGGTAGTGTTTGTTGTCTCTGGCATGGTCCGGTTACATTGAATTATCCGTGATTTATGCGAAATTAGTGTGGATAGAGTAAATAAACCCTTATAAGAATGCTTATGAAGAATCCAAAAATAGGAAATAAACGAAATACAACTTTGGTTATTGATGATGTATTTGTCACAAGCATGAAAGCTCAGTGTTTTTTTTTTTTTTACTTACCCATGTTACAACATTGGTTTGTTCTAAACTTCTATAAGAAAATCTTCAGTTTTTTTTTTCCTAATTTGTCCACATGATATTAAAAAGGGATGGTTTTTCTCACCTCCTTGGAGTCACATGAACACAAGTGAATAAACTCATAGACAAGATAGACATGGGTGTTTTTTTTGTTAAATTAAGTTTCAATTCATCTCAAATACAAGATATTGCCCTAAATCACTGTTTATGTTTCATATTTTATATCATCTCATCATAATAACTCATACGCATTAGTTATATAATGTTTCACATTTTATCATCGCATTTCGAGCTAACACGGTAGAATAGTTTCAACCAATATAGCCTTTTATGTATCTTTATTTATCAAACACAATGCTAATTCATAAATTAATTAAATATCAAATTATCAACGACCTTTTGATCTTACACACTCCCTTTATAAATACAAAATACCACTCCTTATAATACTTCAAGACGAAGTATTTGTTCAAGCGACCAATCTTTATATGCACCATGAGTGCAAATACACTCATTCAATATGTATACATGCCTACCTATACACGCACACATTCATGCATATATACATAAATTACATACCAAAACTAATACTGTGATACTTCATCAGTGCACACACGTACATACATACAAGGAAAGCCTTTTAACACCTGATATCCCTACTCTTCGCAAAAGGTTGATAAGCGGCAACATCAACGGTCCATACACTCCATCTCAAACACATACGTGAAAGACAATGTTCATATTGACTCAATGGCTTGCCCTACTCTTCAATTGTGTGTTTAAAGCTTCCATGGTTACAAGCCGTATCCCCCTCACCCACAACTCAGCCATTTCAGACCCGTCACACACAAAATGCACTTCTTTCTTCTTTTGAGTAACAACCCTAAAAACCCTTGACATGTCAGTGTCACCTTTCGCCCTCCGCCGCTTCTGAAACTTTGGGCTTGGGCCAACCTTGGCATCCAAACAAACCACATTTCTCCTTTTTGAATTACCCCACCTCAAAACCCCTTCATTTCTAACCATTTTCAACACTTTCTTGTGTGGGCTTCCTTTCCCTCCCCTTGTGTGTTTCAACACATTGCCACCACCTAAAACCAGCACCCGAGCGAGCTCGTCTAGTATTACACACTCTGCAAGTTTCTCTGGGTGTTTTCTTGAAAGTGTTAACGCGGTTTCCCCTTTTGAATTCTTCATATCGCAAAAACACCCGTATGAAATTAAGAGCTTGCACATTCCCACATTTCCCTCTCTTGCTGCCAACATGAGGGGTGTGTATCCATCCCCATCAGGGGCATTTATGTCATATCCTCTGGTGGTCAATTGTTTGACCGCCTGTATATCTCCATATCTAGCTGCGTAGTGTACAGGATAAAAACCTTTTGCACTCTTACCCTTTTCGAGTGTAAACTGAAGCAATACCTTTTCAAACAATTCATAATTCTCGTTCAACTTAGATAAAGAAATCGCATTGTTGCCATTTTTATTAATAAGCTTTACATCAGCTCCAGCATAAACAAGAAGTTTAAAGGCGTGAACATTACCAAGCATGGCAGTTACCATAACAGCTGAGAAACCATAGTTATCTTGATCGTTTAGGTTGATGCTTTCTCTGCCTAAGATAGCCTTTAAAGCTTGTAAATCACCTGAATGAGATACAAAAATCAACGGAGAAAAGATAGTAGTATTGCTGGACATGGGGATCATTCCAGCATTGATACAGTGTAGTACGGTTTGTTGAAAGGTCTTTGACCATTTATTTGATTCAGCAATTGACCGGGCAGACTGACCAGCCATGTTGACCAAACCAAAGTCAGCACCAGCTTGGGTCAAGATTCGGAGACACTGTTCTCGCTTGAAGTTTGCACAAATCATTAGAGCGGTTTCATTGTTATTTGTAGATCTTGAATTAATGTCACAGCCGAAGTCTATAATGTGTTGAAGTATGGATGGATAGCCGAGCCGGGCAGCCATGTGTATTACCCGGGATTCTGTATTTTGGGTGGTTTTGATTGGAGATTCAATGTGGGAGCCACATTTTAATAGCGTTTTGACAGCTCGTGTGTTGTTACATAGGATGGCATGATGCAAGAGAGTTCTACCATTGTGATAAGTGTTTGGGGAAATATGGTGCAGTAACAATTGCAATATGGTACCGGTTAATTCAAAGTACTCCACGGCGCACCAGGTGATGGCATATGGCTCAGCTAGCCCTGCACCCACCCGAAACTCATCCCCTGAAGCCGTATCCCATGACCAAGCTCCTAGTTGGACCTTGGTGTCAACTTTCGCACCAACCTTATATTTAAAAGAAAGCTGAATTTTGTTAGTTGTATGTAGAGATAGAAAATATGACCAATTTAATTACAAATGGACCAATTCAGTTTATCTTATATCTTTAACAGGTCAAAGGGGGTACGATATAAGATACATAGCTTAAAATAATATATGTATAGGTCAAATGGGTCAAAAGTCGAGGTGCCTCTCTATAGCATAAAACATCCTAATCATTTTAATAAAAATAAATAAAAAAGATTGTTACAAGGAACAATAATCTCTATAAATTATCAAGTGTTCCGAGTTAACTCAACTCAATCTGTTTCAGTCTGTACCAACTAATTATTCTATCTGATCCATTACGCAAGTTGCCAAGTTTGGTACCTATGGTATCATGTGTATCAGTGCATAGAATACAGACCAAGAAAAACATTATTGTAGAGCAACTTGAGATTAAAAATAAATATATAGATAAATTATGGAATGATTTTGAGGGTCAATGGTTACTTTAATTATATAGTAATATCGTGTACATCTCATGCGCCACTGTTTGAATCCATGTGGTGTGTATAACACCTAACTCCTAGCATTGTTAGCCTATTTCCTTTTATCTAACTATTCATTCCTTTATGACACTACATACAGAATATTTCAGAGATGCATGTTGGAATGTTTTGGAACTATTTGCAAATTCCTAGCTTCTTTAATTTTAAATTCCCCCACATATCAATTGATGGCTACATGGGAATGAATCATAATATTATGATTAATGTCCGGTAGTCATAAAATATGTCAAAATTATAAGCAATAACATTACGATTAAGATTACCTGCAACAGCAGACGAACAATTGAGACCTGTCTGCTAACAACAGCAGCCACAAGGGCCGTGCAGGCAATGTTTGTGTAAAGAGAAGGCTTAGATGACTGGAGAAGCACTCTAGCAGCTGCATTTACATCTACCCCACACTGTCATGCGAATCAAGACCGTGATAATAATTAATACATTAGTAGTGGTTTCACAGAAACTCTATAATATTCTGTTAAGAGAAGACTCATGGTTATAGTGCATAATGCTAATCATCAAGGGTCACTTTGGGTCATGTTTTATCTCCAACGTGTCAATTGATTCAATTCAACATCAATTAGCTAAGAGGGATAAACCTTTTTTTTTTACATTTAAATTATTTATTTTTAGAAAAATTGTTATTGTATACATTATTTGAGTATTGATTATCTCAATGTATTATACTACTACGTACTCCGTATTATATAAAGGTTATACAACATGACAGGTTAATGGTACAACCCTACCCGGTTCAACCTGAGCCTGTCTGACCTGTTACACAACCCGCCTGACCAGCCACCTCAGACATTTACCTTTAAGAGAGTATCCACCACATCTGTAAAACCTCTGCAGCATGCAGTGACAAGAGCATGCCTGGAAATATGGGTGCGGATCAGATCAGAAGCCATAAGCAACTCAATAAATTTCCCACATCGACCATGACAACTGGCCTCTAAGAGGGCTTCCTCACAAGCAGGCTGAGAGGCTCCAGCTTTGAGTAACATTTCAAGGATCTCAAGATGATCCTCCCTAACTGCTGCTGTCACTGAAAATCCTCTAAAAAGTTTCTGATTCACATCAGCTCCATGGCTCTGTATTAATTTGATACAGACAGTAAACCAAGTCATTTCGCTAAACAGAAATAAACCATATTAAAGAATATGGTATATCAACCCAGGTTAACGTACATTAGAATAAAACAAGATCATTGGATGGTACCAACAAACTTTTTTAAGGTGCAAGTGACATGGCCATACTCAAAGATACAAGTGCAATTCGACTTGCAGGCAGTATAGTATAAAACAAGAGGTGACAAAAGGGGCGGTAGCATGTTGGGTTATTTTTGGTAACAGGTGACCCATAACACTTTTGACCAAACTTATATATTTTTTAACCTAATTCGATAATAAAAATATGTTAATCTTGATAATAACCTACTGCATCAATATAACAATTTAGGAGACTATATGCATCAGAAATAAATTTGGGGCGACTTCTGACCGGTCAGACATGTTCCTTTATAGCTAATATAATGTACGGATGTACCTATTTGATACATTAAAGATTAGAGGTAACCCAAATGGATCCATTCTAAATGATTTGAAATTGCCACCTATTCAATGAACTTATTAGTCAGGAGAAAGGGAATGTATCAGCTACTGTCAGTAGTCTTATAGCAGATAGACAGCAGGGAAAGGAACTCTTGCACATAAACATTCTCTTGCCTTAACGCCATTATTGGTAATAGAGATTTCAGGGAGACAAACCATTTTTTATCCATGAAAAACATGGACCTACCTTAGACATGTCAAAACTCTATGTTTGTTTTGGACACATTATCTATGTATTAACCTTGTAACTTAAAGAATTGAGGGACGGTAGATTAGTATCAATTATTACAATATTTATGTAGATTTTTGTCAGGGTACATGACTTGGTAAATATATGGATATGGATATTATTACTCAGAAGTCTAAAGCATTTACTTAAATTGGCTCAAGAAGAGATTGCCATATGCCCATGATGGGGTGCATACCGTGCATGTATACCAAATAAACAAATAAAGATCATATAGAAGACCAGAACGCAATCTTTAATTTGGCTTGGGAAAGATGCTACCATATATATCAATACTAAAATACGCACCTACCTTGGTTTGACTGATTAGTGTTCGGTTATTAGTATAAAGTCTAAAATATGTTTTATATGACAAGAAACGAGAAATTTGCAACAGGCCACAATAATACCATGGCGACCTTGTAGTGACAATATTGGACAAATATCAATTTAGCTTGATATTTGTTGCAGCTTATATGAGACTTCTAAAGATGAAAACTACTGCAGTCCAGTAATTTTCTTATTGAATCAAGGGTGGAGACATACTTGATCTACTCCTTCAAGTTCACCATATTTCAGTTACAGAGGTCATCACATATGTGTTAATGAAACAAATGTTTCACTTAGGAAAAAGACATGTTTCACTTAGAAAATTTTGAATAACTGTTATATTGCACTCCTCTCTTTCACCTCAACCAAAGAATGCAAAAGGTCGTAATAGAAGTACAGAACTTATAGTCGTATCAACTGTTCACGGGCATTTTTTGTAACCAGTAAAACCTCCTTCAATGCACCCAGTGGTATGAACTCTGACCCAAACAAACACATGAAAAAATAGCAACGATAATAACCCCCACTGACATTTTTCTGGCACCCTAGACTCAAGTCAGTGTGAGTTTGGGGTTTTAACATGCCGGACAAGTAACGAGCTACTAGAGCTCAAACTTGATTCGAGTTCGAATCATACGCGATCGAAAGTTTATGCTCATTTTGTTTCATGAGCTGAGATTTATATAGGCTCTGTTAGTTTATTTATTTCAATGGAAACGAGTTGTGTGACTTTAACTAGTGGCACGAGTCTAAGTTATGTAGTAAGTATTCATTGTCTAACTTTAAAGACTTAATACAAATGTAACTAATATAAATTGAACGCAAAACTTAATATAAGTTGAACGCAAAACTTTTAAGGATAAATGAGCTCATGTGAGCTCGAAGTTGAGCTATGAAACAAGTTTATTGACCTTTGAGCTTGTTAATGAACAACTTGACGTTGAAAATTACTTCAATATAGAAAATTCAAATAACTGAAACACCATCGGTCCATCCCACTCGAAAAATAAAAAAGTTATTTTAGCTCAAACTCGAATCCAATTACTAAAATTTATTCAAACTCAAGCATGAGGTCAAGCAGGGTAATTACCAAACGAGCCAAGTCCAATTTTCTGATACTCACAATTCAGCTCGGATCGTTAAAACCCTAAGTGTATGGATGACCAGGTCATCCTCTCAAGTCTCAACCATCAGAGTCCACAACTCAACAAGAAGCAATGCTATACCGTTTGTATATTTATAAATTTTTTTTGTGCTATATACTACCTGATAACACATGGTTATTCTTAACTAAATATGGTCTTCACATGTACTACAAACAGCGACCTCTGAGGCTCTGATGAATCATCATAAAAACTTATGATAAATATAACACTTATATAAACTGTAATAAAAATATATATTTAGTATAACAGAGATCAATAATATTATACCAGTAATTTCCGGACGAGAGTCGAATTTCCGTTATGAACGGCAACGAACAATGGAGTGACGTCAGTTTTAAACTCCTGGTATTCAAATCGAACAACATTTGGTGATTCGTCACAACATATCACTTCCGCCATGCGCAATTTCAACGAAACAGCACCGACGAAATTGACGTCGATAAACGGATCGTTAATGCAATCTAACGCCGAATTGAGATCGTTAGATGCCGAAGCTTCGAGAAGGCGTTGAGAAACATCTGCTTCGTAGTCTACCGGAAACACCTGTTGTTTACCGGCGAGGAAGCTTCCACCGCTGCCGGAGTGACTGAATATCGTCATTTCCGGTAACGAAAAAAACAGATAATTGGTTCGTCACTATATCGGCAGTTTCATACGAGGGGAAAATTGAATGAAGCGAGCGCCAAAGATAAGCAACTGGACAGACTACAGAGTGTGCTTTATAGGACTATTTCACTTTCAATTGTAAACTAAATTAAATGAAAATATCAAAAGTTCGTGTAATGTAGCGGATAATTTTATTTTAATTCGATCAAAAGTATTATGTAATTTTTGAACAGTTGATGCAAATATTATATCTTATTATTCATTTGACCATATTGATAACTATGTCTATTTTAAATCTTAAATAAAATATGTGTTGTTATTATCGAACTATTTTGAGCAAAATAAGGGTTAAGAACAATAGTAATAAGTTATAACTCTATCTTGAAAACCACCAATTATGTTTTTTATTTTTTATTTTTTTCTATATGTAGTAATAGTTATATAATAATTCACTTTTGAAAATATTCCAAAAAAATATGTTGGAATATCTCATTCTTTGAAACTTGTCAAATATTTTTTTGACAAACACAATTATGTATCTTTTATGTTAAGTGTGAATTTGATTTTTTACTTCATTGCTTGCGTGTATTTTTTTTGTTTATTTTAGATTTTCTATAATTGTTTAATTTTAATTAATAAAAGATTAATTGGTTATTTTACGTTGACTTTTTTAAATTACCTATTCTTTTTCAAATTTAGAAGTTTTGCTTTATATTTTTCTAACAATATAAGTGTTTCTTCATTTTTATTGAGGGGTAAATTTGTCTTTGGTAATCTGTTAGGGTAGTTTAGTCTTTTTACGATCTTTAAACTTGTAAGTTTGTAAAGAAAATGTTTAAAGAATTTATAATGTAGATATCAAATTAAATAAGTTATTTTTCAAAAACTTTAATACATAAATGCCCTAAAATGTTATATATTATATTTGATTGATTTTGGAATAATGTTATCAATTTCTTACCAATCAGATAAATTATTTTTCTATAATACAAAATTTGGTGATTAACAGAAAATGATTGAGTTTCACTTCATTGAGGCGTTTGATTCATACACTTTTCATTGAAAAATAAGTATCAAATCTGAAAAAGACTGCATATACAAAGTAGTGTAAGGAGTTTGATTATATTTTTCGGTATCCTTCATACGCCGATAATAATTCTGACAAATAAGTTATTGAGATAACATCTATTTGGTTGACTTCACCTATATAGGATGTCATTAAAAAATACTCGGTCGTATAGCATGACTTACATTCTGTATCTATAGAATTTTTCCGTTATTTTGCATTTGCTAAATGCCTAATTCGTACATTTAACTGTAACGCCCCGAAAACGTAACAATTTTTTTTTTTTTACACTCTTGACAATGTCTCAAATCTACTCCATTTATATACTTGATCTATTATAAAGTTCCATAGCTAAAATGGGCTTTTAAAAACTAAAATATTCATTTTCTACATTGATACGCGATCCTGGAAAAATCTTGAATCGCGTAAGCACTTGAAAAACTTTCTGATCACAATTTGCACTTACTCACGCGATCCAGAAAATTTTCTAGGATCGCGTAGCCATGCCTATTTTGGAAGTCAGCAAAAGACAACTTTTTTAACCAATTTCAAACATGCATAACTTTTTACTCGTTATGAACTAGGACCTGAAATTTTGCACACACCTTCTCTATAACCATATAAACCTTTTCTCAATCCCACTTTTTCAAGTTTTACATTTTTCTAAGATTTGACTCGTAGACGGGTTTTCGGCTAAATTAGACCAAAAATCTCAACATACCAATTCCCAAACCATGATTTCTAAAACATTGAGCTTTTGACCTCATAGCATATATACTAAAACAAAGTTGTGAAGCTATTTTCCACACTCTTAACCTTTCTCTAACTTAAGTTGAACCGTGTATGCTTTTAAAGACCCAATTTGACCCTTTTTGACCCGCTGTCCCATAAAGACTGTTTTGAGCCATTGACTAGCCAATCACAACCCATAATTGACCAATGAAAGGTTTGACTACATGTCAACACTCTATAACCAATGAAAACACACTTTAACTATTTTCAACTGTCCTTTCATTTCATAAGCGCCAAACATATTCAACCATAAATTTTAAAACTTGAAAACCATAATTTACACCATGTACAATCGTTGTTGACTTTCAAAGTCAACCTATTTCAAAAATGCTTAAGTCATGGCTCACCATGACTTACTTTTTAAAACATGTCTTAAAGGGCGATTTACACAAGTCTTATCCAAACGACATAAAAGAGAAACTTGCCATACACTATCATCAAGCAATCCACGCTAATCCTCTTTAACCGCTTTCCCCTTCCCCTGTCCACTTCCACCTAAAACATGAAACACTTAAACAATAAGCATTCTTGCTTAGTGAGCATATAAGCACTTAACCAAATAATACATAACATGGCTACATAAACACTATGCTAGTAAAACTAGCAACTCTGTATCATAGACTTCATAAGCTTCATGTCACTAACTCATGATTGTACCCACCTCTAGCTCAGAAGCTATCCAGTAACATGTACAATCAATTCATATCACTATAATCATATATAAGTAATACACTTAATCTCCACTTAATTGTACCCACCTCTAGCTCGGAAGCTATCCGGTAACATGTACAATCAATTCATGTCTTAACACTTCACAAATAACAATTTAAACAATTAAAACACAATTAACTTCACATGGTTGTATGATCCTCTTACTCGGAAGTAATCCGGAAACACACACAACCATATTCTTGATTAAATCCTTATATTACTCACCTTAAATATTGATTTGATGATTCACAATACAATACCAATGGTAACACTTCCAACTTCTTATCACCTATACACATATCACATAACAACATATTTAAATTCAAGGAAGTCATGACTCTAAACTAATAACCACTCTTAAACCCTCCCCCACTTTAATTAACCTAATCAACTTGTTAATACTTTCACTTAAATCATGTTCTATCATAGTTTCATACCCTAATTGCATCATAAATCATACTTTTAATTAACCAACACTAATTCATACATATTTAACCAAAACCCCATATTTACTCAAGAACACCTATATCCAATCAATCATATTCATCACTTTTGAGTTGTAATTTAATCATTAACTAGCTCAATAACACTAATAACAACAATTCTAGCAATTATAAACCCTAATTTCGTATTTATTTCACTAATTGACCAAAACCCCTTAGAAACCCCTCAAAACCCAAAGAACTAGGTTTAAAATGGAGAAATTAACACTTACAAAGATTAAAGGATGGAAAAAGGTGATGATTCAACACTAATCTCTTGAATTTACCCTAAAATTGAAGATTTGATGACGGGAAATGGTTTCTGCGATTTCTAGCTCTTCACATGAAGTATTTAGAATGTTTAGGAACAATAGAAATAAACATCAGATCCATCCACGTATCTATCTGCATATTTATTTTTAAATCCCTTAATTTTACAGTCTGGAACTGAGAAACCGTCTTACGTTTTTCACTATATCTTATTATTTACACATTATTACCTCGTAATAAAATTATATTCACGTACGAAATTAAATTCCTGAAATCTGGGACGTTACATTAACTGTCCGAAATATTTTTTCGTAAACTACATGCCTCAGCTACTATAATTGTACACTAAAAAAGTAGGTCATGTACTAAAAATGTATGAAAAAAATATGTATAGAAAAAAAATTGTGACACATAATAATAAAAGATTAATTTGAGAACAAATAATGATGTAAAACATAAGTTAAATAACTAAACATTTTTGTAATAATCATTAATTACTCCGTATAAATTACATTTTCGATCGTCATTTACATTTACAAAAATGGTGATGATTTGACGAGTGGAATATATTAGTAATGATGATCGGACGGTTGTTGACCTATGTTGGGAACACTTGAATCGCTTCACAGCTACTACTCCATTTGTTGTTGTTCCATAAAACGAAATAGTACTCCGTATTTAATTAATCATTAGATCATCATTATCATAATGCTAATGAATATTAATCTACGGAGTATTACTTAGTGTAATAAGTCCTCTAGCTCTGCCATTTGGGTTAAGCTTAATAAATACTCAACATATAAACGACTGATTCTATATTATCTGTTATACAAAGATAGTTGAAATATGAGCAATGATATGCTTACAAAAATCTTACAAAAAAAATCATATAAAATGATGTGTACCAATTATATGAGGAATTAGAAACAAGAAAGCGAAAATGAAAATTGTTATGATTGGTCCATTTATATATCCATATGATTTTGTATGTATTTGTTTGTAAAAAGTATGTAAACATGGGTATGTTTGGATGAGGGGCTTCTAGGGGCTTTTGGGAGCTTGAGTTTCTATTTTTTATAAGCCCCAGCTATAAGCTTTGTTTGACAGCATAAAAAAATGGGATTTCTTGAAAAAATAAGCCCCCCAGAAGCCCCTAAACAAGAAGCTTTTAGAAGTGACTTCTGAGTAGAAGCCCAAGCCCCAACTCCAGCCCCAGCCCCAGCTCCAGCCACAAGCTCCAGCCCGTTGTTACCAAACACACCCATAACATATCTTGAAATATTATAGTATTTTTTCTCTCTCTCTCTACAAATGATATCATTATAGTATGTGAAAGATTATCAGGAATGATGAGTTGTATTTGAGGGCAAGAAGGCAAGGAGGCACACGATTACAACTATTAAGTGTGCGACTCCGTATTATGACCTCTATTACTTTGAGACAAGAATCGTTGGTTTGACCAATTTGATCAAATTTGAAAAAGTAACTCGGATTCGGTAAGAATCTCTTTAATGTTAATGCAACGGTTCAAATTCTTTATATTTTAACAATACAAAATGTAGTGTGCACGTGAAATGAAGTGTTATAAATCTAGGTCATTATTATAAAAATCAACCGTTGTTATCGTTTGTGCATCCTTCCCTTGAAAATGCAACTGATCTTCCGGTCATACGCCTATAAAACCCAAAATTCTACCAATATAAATATATGTGCACCATCAAAACATATGACAAAGAGTAATGCTATATGGACCTAATTATATGAACTTACAAATGTGATTGGTTAATTTTTTTTCTCTCTCTCTGAATTTCATCCACTCAATTTTTTACATCCACCAATCAAATCTTTTAAACCTATATTTAGTCCTATAAGTTTAGGCCTACTAATCATTAGCCTATGAGAAAAAACCAAACAACTAAAGTACAAGATCCTAAGAGTGATACTGTGCACCAAATTTTATTTTTTATAAGTTTTTAATGTTAATCGATGTATAATTTAAGAGAGAATTTATTAAGTTTTCGTGTGTATATATTACTTATAATCTTTTTGTACCTTCAAAATCAATATAAAAAAAACACATGCGAAGGGTTTAGTGTGGTTGGTGAGTACTTGATAAAAGTAACAAAACCCATTGTAGCATAATTGCTTGCTTTTGAAGCTTAACCGTTCTGAAATCTATGATTTAAGTAGGTTCCATAACAAAACACGTTACAATATAATCTGAAATTGCTTGATTTTGAAGCTTAATTTTTTATTTATATTATATTATAATCACAATAATATTGTTATCCTAATTTGGGACTTTATAGAATTATAAGTAGCCCACCCTTTAAGCTTTGGTTTATGTTATCCCACCACATTTGCAAAGTGAGACATAAAAGAACATACAAATTATCTTTCATATTTTTTTTTCCTTTTTATTTTTTATTTTTTTTGGCAAAATTGCAACTTTTATTAAAAGTAGACAGCAAAATGTTGAGGATTACAATTGGAGAACGTTGCAACTAAACTAAAGCTAGAAAGCCATGAGAAGTATTCAATGGCCCAATAAAATTGGCTTGAAAATTACAACATAATTGATCCACATGTACAAACTAAACTCCAAAGTTTCCTTCAGCAAACAACCTCTACTAACTATATTGAGTAATTGTTTATTGCAATAACTTTGATGATGCTTGGATGATTAGTCTTCAGTTGCTCCTATATTTTGAATGAATTTTTCCCAAGATCCTTGTCGATTCACTTTAGCATCGTTGTCATGTAAAGAGATTCCATAAAGCGTCCAAGTTATTTAGTTATGGCTGAAATCAATAATCATGCTTCTTCATTTTGTTAATTTTGGTTTGCTTATGATATTAGAAAGTGCGCCTTTTGTAAGATTGGATTAGATTAGATCAAGGATGTGTTTTGGTTTATTTGAAATAATCACTATGAGCATGGAATTAATAGTAGAGTGAAATGGGAATGGGTATCATTTTTAAACCCATCACTCTATGTCCCTATGTGGGATATAAGAAAACCTATTTGAAGGGTTTCATTCTCAATTTTTAGACCCACACACCAGCACACATATCAACCAAACACTATATATCATTCTTAATTTCATTCGCACTCCCACGTAACAAAACCTTTAACCCAAACACACCTTGAATATACTTTCATATAAATAGATATATCATGCCACCTCATTTTTTATTAAACTTTTTGTAAATACTCAATTTTTGTATATAATACTAATGATTAGTATGTGATAACTTTAAGATGTGTTTGGCAACAAAGTAATTAGAGCTGGAGCTTCTAGATGGAAATGGAGATTGTGGCCGGGGTTCTTAGTGCTTGAAAATTCTTTTAGAAACTACGGAGTACTTGAAATAGCTTCTATAAAAAAAAGATTATAGATGATTATTTTTCCAACAATCCCTATCATTTTCATATTATCAAATAGGGCTTAATATTACTAAGGACTTGAGAGTCTTAAAAATAGAATCTTATTCTTCTATAATCCTCTAAAATGTATAAATACACCCTTAAATACGAGGTTGTTTGAAATGTTAATGATTAATTAATGATGGTAGAGATTGCTTCTTGTAGCAACCATATGATCAACGGCCTTGTGCTTGTGGGGTCTAGTGTTTTCATCATCAATCTTAAATTATTTTATTCTTAAAAATCAAAATCAAAATAAAATAAGAGAAAATTACATAAATCATTATTTTGGTTTGGTACAAATTTTACTCGCAGTCCTTTAACTAATTTAAATATACCAATCATTATTTCTTTTAAAACTTGTCATGTCAATAGTCATTTACACTAATGCTTGTTAACTCTCCGTTAAAAAGGACTTTGTGTGTACATTTTTTTATTCTTTAATTTTTTTTAGTAAATTATAAATTATAAAATTTAACATATATATAAGTACATTATTAGCTGTATATAACATCATTTTCATTTTTCTCATTTTACTTATCATGAAACTGATCATATTCTCCTCTAAAACATCAAATTTTATATTCCACAACTCAAATTTACCACCATCTTTTTTCACCTAGATATACATCTGTGAGATAATTAGTTCCCATTTAAGAACATCATTTTGCTTTGAAGCTAAGGTCATCGAAATGGATGCAAAAGAGAAGAAATGGTGGCTACCAAAGTCATGATAAAATAAGATAAGTGAGTGATGGATGGTCCTTGAGTGGTGAAAGACGGTTGTGGATAATAAAATTTAATATTTAATTGCAGAAGATGAACAATTTGATGATTAATCTACTAAGTAAAATGTGAAAGACAAAAATGATATTTGTGCACCTAATAATGTATTTGTACGTAATTTATAATTTACATTTACAAAAAGAAAAAAAAAACAAAAAAAAAACAAACTACACATGTAGTCATTATAACGGATAGTTAACAATCATAGTATAAAGGACTATAGACGTAATAACTTTCAAAAGAAATGATGATCGGTGTAATTAAATTAATTAAATGACTACAAGTGAATTTTAGATCAAACCGTACGAAGGGATTATGTAATTTTCTCATAAAATAATGATAATTTACTCATAATAACTTTGTATTAGTTGCTGGATTTAGAGTTTGGGGTCAACCGTAGTACGAGTATCTCAATTTCTATAAGCTCGTAGCATGAACAAAGAATGCAAAAAAAAAAAAAAATGCAATTCTCATAAAAAAAATTAAACTGTGTATAACAAATGGACCCGTAACAACTACTACTTGTGTTTAATGTGTTTGTATCTACATAAAATTAATAATAAGTGTTTTCGAATATATTTAAATGTAGAAAAATTAAAGAAAACTTTATGGCGACATCATACAAAGCAATCATATATACAGAGAAGAAGAAGTTGACACTGGGCCTAGAAGGAGGCCCAATTTAGTCCATATAAAGCTCATCTAGAATTCTTTCTTTTAAGAGTAAAAAAACCCAAAGCCAGCTTTAAGTTTCTTTTCAGTCATGGTCTTGACTCTTGAATCTTGATATAATTGCCATATCATAGATGTTTGTTAAAGTTGAGCATTATTTAAATTTTAGAATAAAAAAGATATATGTATAATAAGACAAATTAAACCCACTACAGTTAAAAAAGTAATTAATTAATGGAAGAAGCATTTAGAATCTAAAACCGAAAGTCGAAGAAGATGAAGACAACACGAATACCATCTTATAAAACTTTGCAACATTTCAAAAGTCAATTGAATTGGATCGTTAAAATGACACCAAACATAAAGAGCAATAACAAAAGGAACTACATAGTACATAAATACATAGAAATTTTAAAAGTTAAAACTATCAACTTGCTAATTGTTTTGGTTATTTATAAAAAATGAAATATAAATTCATTTATGTAAATATACAATGTCTATTTTGAATAAGTAGGAGATAAATAATAAATGTATATAATTGACTAAATAGTGATATATTATAATTTAACTCATGAGGCAGTTAAACGACAGTTATATTAAATATTTAGAATTGTTATGATTTAATAAAAAATTACATTTTTAGTACTTAATTTATAATAACATACTTCCTCCGTTCCAAAATAAGAGTTCTGAATCAGATTTTAAAGTCTTTCTTTCTCAACTTTGACCTTAAATAATTTTGTTTGTGTTATATATTACTTTATGGAAAGTATAACAATGAAAATATAATTAAAACGCATTCCATTCATATATTTTGTATCAAGTATTGTATAACCCAAACAAAAATATTTAAGGTCAAATTTGAAAGAGAAAAAGTCAAAACATGACACTTAATTTGAGACGGAGGGAGTTGTATTTTTTATTAAGTCAACAACAAACACATGTAATGTTATTTATACAGGGAGTATATCTTATTTGTTAAGATTATTCTTATTTTAAGAAGGTAGAAGCATGGAACTTGAAGCCTAATATTTTCCATATATCTATAGATAATGAGTTGACTTAGCTTCAAAGCTCATGCATCTTCTCTTTTTAGGTACCAAATAAGCAATATTATTACACTCCATATACAAATGCAGTACTACTTGTTGAGATATATAAAGAACAGAAAGATGAAAAGTACACATGCGACGACCTCAACTTATAATTAACAGATCGAATAAAGTTGTAATTTATTATATATATTAAACGATGTATGTTTGTACTTTATATCAAACCAAGTATGTTAGTACGTACGAGAAGATATTGATTGCTAGAGACTAATCAAGAGAATAAATGTTGGTTTTGTATTCGTAGAGTTCGTGGATAGGGCGCCGGGAACGTGTCCCTTCCTCCATAGGTACTATGGCCTAGCCCAAACTTTTAAGTTCAAAAAAATTGAAAATTGTACCAAGTTACGGAGTATGTTATAACACAATCACTGCCCAATCATATGTACTAATCAATTATGAAACTTTGATAACGACTGTACTGCTATGATTATAGATTAACAAACTACTCCCTCCGTCCCATTCAAAGTGTTCACTTTAACTCTGCACGCAGTTTTAAGATTCTCTACTAAGTATACTTTTTACCAATCAAATAACATATTTACCTATTAAAGTCCTCTTCGATTGGTCACAACATGAAAGTAGACACTTATTAGGGACAACTGAAAATAGTAAAAATATTTGGATGAGACGAAGGGAGTATTTTAGAAGTACTTAACTAAGTACCCAATCAGTCAAACCCAGCACCTTTGTCACATCAACTAGAATGTGATGGGATCCAAAATATGTGCAAATGATCTTCTAAATGTTGTCAGCAAAAACTCACACACCTACCTCAGATCCTAGGCTTACTCTATATTATTATTAAATAAATAAAATATAATATAGCTAATGCAGTAATGAAATTTATACATATAAAAGTACCTTATGGTCAAAATTATAATTCAGATTTAGATATTATGCAATGCAATGCAATGATTTATTGGAAAAGAGACCCTTGGCCTCGGTGCATGGAGAGTCTATTTTATGCCAGCTATCTTTTGTTCTTGTCATTTAGTCAATTTGCACCACCAGTCCATAAATATAAAATAAATACAACCATTTTCCCATTTGTCTTCTATCAAACTAATAAAAAAGATACCCTACAAACTGACCCCATTAATCTTTATTTGATTTAACATATTTTCTCCATATTCATCTTTCTTCTTCCCTTCAACAATGGCAAAAGCTTTCCATTGATGCCTTCTTCTATACTTCCAACTACCTCCATTATTACCACCTTAAATTTATAGTTTTATTTATTTATTATTTTAATGTCATATTCTCTAAAATAAAGTAAAATTAACACATAAAACACACGGTGCATTAATCACCAACAACCAAACCCTACATTGTACTCTTCTCTTTAACTTCCTATCTATAAAACTAGCTTCCCAAAACATTCTCTTTTTAACTACTTTATCTTTTCACTTTATCTTGTTGATAAAAACCAAGCATTCATTACAAGTACATACATAAATCTTTGGCTTATCTTTCTGTAATTTTATAATGAGAGATATCTCAGATTCATGCTTTTAATGCTCTGACCGTTTATCTTTAAAGTAATTGTGAATGTGACTGTGAAAGCTCAATACTTTAATCTCATGTCACACATGTGCCTTGTGACCTTGTCTCTTCTTTATCTCATTTCTTATGCTAATTTTATCAGTTTTTAAGAATCTTGAAATGGGATTCCTTTGTTTTCTTGTTAATTTTAAGAGCATTGTTATCTCATTTCTTCTCATGCTATTTTGAATATATTTTTGTATATCTTTCATGGGGTCTCTCTGTTTTCTTGTTAATTTCAAGATTTTGGTATTATTCTGTTAGGGTTCCATTGAAGAACCTTAGTTCATATGGGGTGTTACTGCTTAAATTTGATGTTTTTTATGCTCTTTCTTTCATGGGGTTTCTTTATTTCAAATACCCATCAATTATTGTCGACTCAAACTCAGCTACTTCTTCAAGTAAGGAAGCATTTAGAGTATCCAATGCAATTAAGCAATTGGGAAAGCTTTAATGGTGATTTTTGCAATATGGTATCAAACCCACAAGTGAGCATTAAATGTGAAGCTAATTCAGTTATTGAGCTCAAAATCATGGGAGATAAGCTTTCAAAGGTTAGTGATTTTCATGGGTATGCAATAAAAAACCAAACTTTATCTCAAGCTTTCTCAATTGATTCATTGGTAGTTACATTAGCAAGGTTGAATACCTTAAGAGTCCTTAGTTTAGTTTCATTAGGTATTTGGGGCCCACTTCCTGAAAAAATCCATAGACTTGCTTCACTTGAACTTCTTGATATGAGCTCAAATTTCATGTTTGGTTCTATTCCAGATCAGATTTCAAGACTTGTAAAGCTTCATACTTTAACATTAGATGGAAATTATTTTAACGAGTCCGTCCCGAATTGGTTCGATCCGTTATCGAACCTTACTATTCTTAGCTTAAAGAACAATAGATTTAAGGGTCAATTTCCATCATCACTTACCAGCATTGTAACACTCACTGATATTTGTCTATCTCATAATAACCTCACCGGTAAATTACCTGATATAACTACATTATCTAGTTTAATCTTATTGGATTTGAGGGAAAATCGTTTCGATTCTGAGCTTCCATTGTTGCCTAAAGGAGTTACTACAGTTCTTTTGAGTAATAACTCATTCAAAGGCAAAATTCCTGAAGACTTTGGCAAACTTAATCGCCTGCAACACCTTGATCTGTCGTCAAATCTGTTAACGGGCACACCACCATTTGCACTGTTTTCTTTGCCAAACATCAGTTATATGAATCTTGGATCCAATATGTTAACTGGGTCACTTCATAATATCATGAAATGTGGAGAAAATCTTGGATTTGTTGATATTTCGCTCAATAAGTTCACGGGTAGTCTTCCTTCTTGTTTAGATAAGAATGCAAGCAATAAACGGGTTGTGAAGTTCAATGGGAATTGCTTGATTGGGGGTAATGAACAGCAACGGTCAGATATTAGTTGCAAAGAAGATATTATGAAGAAAAAAAGATCTTGGGGTAGTGCTGTATGGATTGTAATTGGTGTGATTGGTTTGATGGTGATCTTTTTGGTCATAGTTGCATTTATTCGGTTAATTTTTCGTAAGAGGGAACGTCAAAGGGAGACTGTTACGTTACAGCATACGGTTCCAAAGGTTATTCAGGATGGTTTACCTAGCGGGATGTCTTCTGAAGTTCTTGCAAATGCTAGTAAGTTTTCTTAATAATGCCATGTTTGGTCATTTTTATGTATTAGTTAATTAAGATATCATATTTTATCACACTCGAATGCTCAATTATTGGAGAATTGCAACTTTAAACAGCATAAGCACATCTGGACCTTTTTGCATAACCCTTTTTTTTTAGTATTTATTATAAATTCTATATCATACTTTCGTATTGCACATCGAAATGCTTAAATATTAATTTAAATTGTGATTGAGAGTTTATAATAAAACACTATGGCAGTAGATTCTATTGAGGATTCATGTGTATTGGTTTTCATCTCAGGGATCATATCTGAAGCATCTAAGTTAGGGACACAAGTTGCACCATCATGTCGAGTTTTTTCTACAGAAGAGTTAGCTGAAGCCACAGAAAATTTCTCTGCATCGTTGTTTCTGGGTGAAGGTTCAGTCGGAAAGGTATCTTTAAGTTTTTCTAGTATGCTTTAAGTTGTATGTTCTTTCCATTGCAAACAAAAGATAAAGTTTTGACCTTTATGGTCAAACTAGCTAAATATTTATCTTATCATTGGTTTGCATTTTCTAACTTGTAGGAAAAACTTCAAAATAAAACTCATCAATGTTATAACACCATACTTTACATAGAAGAACATATATATAAAATCCCTTACGATCTTTGAAGTAGTGGGTTGACATCAAAAGTCAAAAGTTGTATTTTTTGTGTGGCATAAAGTGAACTTCCACGTATTCACATTTCACTTTGCAAGACTTCTTTTTCCCACTTGCATCATTCATGTGAATTATGAGCGCCTTATAAATCCTTAATAAAACCATACTAGAATATTCCCGATTTCCCGCTATTGTTATGGTTTATTCTAAGAGCATCAACTCCGTTTGCTTTTTTTTTTCTTGAGCCAATTTACAAGTGCGTTATGTACCGTTAGTTTCTAGAAGAAGCTATGATATTTCCGTATTCCATAACTAATCTAGGTAACATTAATATTTTCATAATGAATCAACTTCTAAGCTGTTGATTTTGCAGCTCTACAAAGGAAGATTGGAAAACGGAAGCTATATCGTTATACGATCTCTCTCTTTATTTAAAAAGTACTCAATTCGAAATCTCAAAGTTCGGCTGGATCTTCTGTCAAAGCTTAGACACCCGCATCTCGTTGGATTTTTGGGTTATTGTATAAATGATTCGGGTTTAGAAGATTCCACTTCGAGCAGAGTCTTCCTTGTGCATGAGTATATATCTAATGGAAATTTCCGTGCTCATCTCTCAGGTCAGTATGCTCAAAGCTAAATCTATTTATGGAAAATTTAAAACTTGCAATTTGCTTTTGATTAAAGCCCTTTAATATAAGGTAAAGAACTTGTGAAAGACGTGTAACAATTTCTATTCTAGTGAACTCATTTAATAAATCAACGTTCATTGACCTGTGCTATAAGTTTATAAAGAAATAATACAAAGGAAGTTTATTACATACAGTAGAACTTTTGTAGTTCAATAATGTAATAGCAAAGATGGTAAAGTTGGATAATGTCTGGTGTAATTTACCCTAAATATATAGAAAATTATAATCAGGATCATCATATCTGGGCTCCATCAGATTGACCATTTTGCAACTTCTAAATATTGTTTGCAACGATGCCTGCAGAGGGTTCTCCAGAACAGATTTTCAAATGGTCAGATAGGTTAGCAGTTCTGATCGGAATAGCCAAGGCAGTACATTTTCTGCATACTGGTGTAATTCCTGCCTCTTCAAGCAATAGGCTAAGAACAAATAATATATTGCTTGATGAGCACCGTATTGCAAAGCTAAGTGACTACGGAATGTCCATCATCACAGAAGAACTAGAACAATTTGAGGTTTTTTTCTGTCTTTTGTTCTTCATACTTAATTTTTACCAGCACTTTGTGTCATGACTTGGATTATTTTGTGATGCAGGCAAAGGGAGATGGTCCAAAATCATGGTAACGAACCCTCTTCTTGGTTAATGTATCTGAAGTTATACGGATTACATTCAAGGTTGCAAAATGGGTGGGCGGGTTGGGTTGACTTGAAATACTTATTGTCTTGTTTTTTATCTCTTTTAATAATTTAGTGTGCCAAATATGATTATATAAAGTATACAATTACTTTATTAATCTAATTGTGCTAATACAGTTTTTGTAGAAGGTTCTATGCGTATAGACTATAGAATACACATTAGGTGACTTTCAAACTGTTCCATACTTCCATCTAACCTATTTGATTTTTTGTTATTTTTATATTATTTCATTATATGCCTTCGACCTGTAAGAGTAAAACACTAATACATAACCATCAACACATTTATAGCTAAATGGTTCGGAATTGCCACCTCTAGTTCCTATACTCAAATATGTTTACAGTAGTGTATGGATAATATCATTGATGTACAAAGTCAAATGTTGCAGGAATATGAAGAAGTTGGCTGATGACGTATATGATTTTGGGTTCATTTTGCTCGAAGCACTTGTGGGGCCGATTGTAACAGGAAAAGGAGAATCATTTTTGCTGAGTGAAATGGTATGGGATATCTCATTGCTAAAATTTTCTTAAAATGATGCATAAAATCATACTTTTTCTTGATGAAGATTAATAAATATTAATATTTTTAAAATATATTTGCGTTGTTTATGCAACAGAAATCTTTTGGAAGCCAAGATGGTAGGCAAAAAATTGTGGATCCAATAGTGTTAACTACATGCTCACAAGAATCATTATCGATTGTGATATCAATCACCAATAAGTGCATATCTATTGAACCCACAAATCGGCCTTCATTTGAAGATGTATTGTGGAACTTGCAATATGCAGCTCAAGTACAGGCTACAGCTGATTCTGAACAGAGATCAGATAGTGCATTTAATGACACGAGCTCATTAACAAGTTAGTAGAAGCAATAGATATCCATTTAAAATCAAGATTCATTCATATTTTATGCACATAATTAGATGTGTAAACTACCTTAATCATAGTTTTCTCATTACCATTGTTGTACTAAATCTGTAAATTACAAAGTGTTTATGAATTCTTTGATTAGCAATATGCATGAAGATAGTCAGGTTATATGAGATATCAAAAAGCATTTTGTGGTTTATAAAGCCAATGCGATGCATAAAACCCGTCGATTTGTGACACACCAAATGTTGTGTCCATACCACTATAAAAAAGGCGTCTGTAATATCAAAATGTATTCAACTTTATATTTTTGTCATTGTATGTATTGTTGAAGTAATATAAAAGGTTATAATTTATGTAGTTTAACATGTAAACTAACAAGTGACCGCATAAATACATACAATAACACTCATAACTTTGTGAAGTTTAATACATACAACGAAACTCTTTTATAGTTGGATACGTATAAAGTTGAATACATTAGGATGTAATTTGTTCAAAAATAAGATTACACATTTTTGTTAATCACAACTGAGCTTGACAACTAAAGGTTTGGAGGAACTTTCCCCAACATTGAATCGCTCGTCCTCCCCTTCATGTAACTCTGCCACCAGCTTTGACAACTTCAGCACAACTTCACCAGCATTCGGCCTCAACATAGGATCATCTTCCACACACGCTTTTGCTAGATTCGCTAATGTGACTGCTGCATCAAATGAATAATTCTCCCTTAACACGCCATCCATCCATTCCCTTAGCTTCTCAGCAGCATTACTCGATTGCAGTATCAACTTTATTTTCTCACATAACAAAACACCCTTTTCTTCTTTCTCCATCTTGCTGATGGGTGGCTTTCCGGATAAGATTTCCAGCAAAACCACCCCAAAAGCATAAATATCTATACTTTTCGTCATTGCATCTGAACTTTTTCCTAAAAGTTCTGGTGCAATGTACCCAGTATCCCACAAAGAAGGTTCATGTGAAGTTGAACTTTCTTTGGAGCTATTTTTCTTTTTAGCGTATTCTTCCATGCCAAAATTCCCGATCTTGGCGTTGAACTCTTCATCAAGAAAAATATTACGACTCTTGATGTTTTGATGAACATAACTAGGGCTCATTATCATATGCATATATTGTAACCCAGTGGCAACATCTAAACAGATTTTTAGCCTTTGATTCCAAGTCAAGAAACAATGACATGAAGCAATAAAATGACTCTTCATTGCTAATCCACCATGAATCCAGTCTTTTAATGACCCATTCTTCGCGTACTCAAACACCAAATACGCATTATCAGATTCACCCGTTGTACAACTCCCCAACAGTTTGATTATATTCGGGTGAAAATGTGCCGCATCATTAAATAATTCAAACTTAATCTTGGACACTGAATGTTGGTTGGTGCACTTGATAGCCAAGTTTTTGCCTTTGTGGCGGCCGTGATAAACTCTGCCATTAATGAGATTGTTAGAGCAGAAGTTGGCAGTGGCGGCAGTCAGCTCTTCAATCGTAAAAGTTTCCACCACTACGGGTTTCTGCGTAGAGGATTCAAACGAGATTTTGTTTTCGCTAAGTGATCGTACACTTAGACTTAACTGTTGATGCTCCAAATCAGTACTTTTGTTGGATAAAGACCCATGATGTAGATTTATTATTTTTCCCTTGTTCTTCCATAGGATCATGTACAATGTGGATGCTACGATTGCAATACATATAATGAATGCAACAATGATTACAGAAATGTAAACATGAGGTTCCCACATTTTTGGACTAAAAGATCAAGGGGGGTATGCAAGTTATAAAGCTCATATGAAGAAAAAGGATTTAATGACAAATGGGCAAATGGCGATTGTTCATGTTTTTTGATCAAAGCAATTGTTCATATGGATCTCATCATTTTAGAAGACACGTTAAAAAACTAATTAAGTAATTAACTAAACGATAATCCCAAGAAGGCCAAAAAGGGGGTCCACATTTAAAAATATGACATGTTCAACTAGCAGATCTCCTTGGTCCATTGGCTGAAAAAAAAATCTGGGTCGATATTAAAAATAATCTGCTAAAACAGCTGATAAACTGTGAATTAATGTGACTTTGAATTGTTGACAGATTGACTTGACCTGACGTAGGCTTTAATTAGAATTTCATGAAATGTACATCAACAAAATATGCAATTTAAGATGCTGTACATTGCGCATTAAGATCATACTTGATCTATAGATATACACAGGGGCGGAGGTAAGGGGACAGCTGCCCCAAGAATTCTAAAAGACTCGTTGATAGAAATTTTGAGTATGATAAGATTTTAGCTAAGATTCTAGAAGTACACGTTGAAACATTCATTGATTACGTCGAGATATGTTGAACAACTTAAATCGTTGTTTTTTGATTATTTGTTTCTCTCATTTTATGTGTTTTTGCTAGCATAGCTGATTTCTAACAATATTACTTACATACACAAGTACTCGAGCACTATCCGATAACCGAAGACAACTCGAAATGCAAATATGTCATCATGATTTACGGTGTTTCGGGTCAACAAGGGTGGGAAACATTGGATCTATACATAAAAAGAGTAGACAGTTGATGGGCAGGTTTGTTGGAGTTATAAAAGGGCAAACTTTTTAACACTTCTAAGCAATTGCAACACCAAAAGCCAATGTTTCAATGGCCAATGACTCTTGGCTAGACAAAAGAACTTATATTCTTTCATGGGTAGGTACTAAACGCATAAACAGTTGTACATTAACTATGAACATATGAAGAAAGTTTACAGATGTCGATCCAGGAAGCTTATGTCAAGTTTAAGGTTCAAAAAACTAGAACATAGTATACCATTTTGTCAACAGATATATTGCATCTGCACATGTCTACACATGCTCCTCATTGGTCTGCTCAAAATGAACCAACCCCAAGAATTACAACAAACTGCTTTAGGATAATATTATGTTAAGTATAAATAATAATGATATTATATATTTAAAACTGTATCTTTAATACACGGATTATGATAATGATAAGACAATAGAAAATGTATCAGGCGTGTGATAAACATAATTACTCTTTCATTTACCTTTTTACTGCAAAAACATCCACATATGTTGTTTGCTATAGTGATCTTTTTCCATACATTACATATGATATACAAAACCTCTCATATTACTACGATTCAAGAGATCATAAATTTTAGATAGAACTGTTAATAGTTTTAGTGTATGTATTCGATTACTCTTTTTAGTAGCTAGGTATACTGTATTTTTGTTGTCATGACAACTAGATACTTTTATCACATTATCCCTGTTGTAGAGTAGATCCAGATATGGAGAGACGCATACTCGCATAGCACCCATGTCTCAATTTTTGTTAACCCGTAACATATAAAGAATGCAACAAATAATGCAATTTTTAAAGAAATTTTACACTTCGTATAACGAATGAACTCGTAGCTACATCTACCCTTACCTTCAACTTGACTCCGCCCCTCCAACATATGATATGTCATCATCACCTCCAGTCCCGACTCCCGACCCAAGGCATGAGCAACCTGGGCAAGTGCAGAGAGCCCAAACATATTTTGGGGCCCAAAATATGGTAAGTGTTATGATTGCATATAAGTTATTCATGATTGCATATAAGTTTTTTTTTGGTTTTTGGTCCGTTGGAAAGTCATGTGACAGGTTTACCAAAGGTCAGCTGTTCGAGTCTTGTCTACTTTAGTACTTGTTGAGTCGACGGGCCGGGCCTGATCACCTCATTAAAATGGGTGCACCGATATACAAATTAAAGGAGGTCGTACAGAGAAATTAGCAATAAAGTTTGTTACACGAAATAAAAGTCATTTTAATTATTACATATAGTAAAAAGTTAACGCATAGGGCAACACACTTGATGCACTTAACCTTTATTATTTATAAGCATTCATGGTAATTTATACTTTTATAGTAAATTCTTGTTAGTCAAGCTAGTTTGACAGTTTGGCCTGTATAAAATAAAATCCACAAAGCAAGGCAGCAACATGAGGCACTAGCCTGAAAAACTGGGCCAAATACACATGTACGTTTAACTAGTCAAGCCCAAATCATATCACAGCCCAAATCATATCAGCCCGAATAATTAGGTCATTGTCGTTGGGATGAGAGTCGATGGTAGTTTAGTGAGGGCTTGAGACTTGAGTGACATGTAATCTCAATTCTCAACTCTAAGTCTCTAACTCTATCCATGATTAAGATTTAGGGGCGTTTCGCCTTACGTTTTATTTTGAGCTTTTAGCTTTTGAGCTTATAAGCTTTTGAGCTAAAAAGCTAAAAGCTAAAAGCTCCAACTACTTGGCTTCACAAAAATAAGTTTTTTTTTTTTTTTGTAAAAAGCTATTAAAGCAAAATGATGTTTGGCAAAAAAAAAAAAGAAAAGTTTTTTACAACAAAAAAGTCTAAAAAGCTAAAAAACCTCTTTCAAAAGCTAACCCAAACACCCCTTTTCAAGTTGAAAATGTTGTATAATTTATCTTAACATGTAGTTGTGTCATCTGCCCCTTCTCCCCTCTCTAAAACACCGTCCCCTCTAAAGAGCACCGATACGTTGCGTATAACTAGCATAATATCCGCGTTTTCCAGCGAAATATACTATTTTATGGTAAATAATGATTTAAGATAGTTACCTGATTACGTTGACAATTGGTTGATAGTGTTAGCTTGTGTGGGGGTCCCTCACAATAACACTTGCTGACACAAAGGTATTGACACAAGCTAAGAATTCCTTGACAAGCAGTTTGCGGAATAACACTTATCAAGTGGAAGATTTATGTTACTTGTAATGTAATTGAAATAGAGTTGTAAACAATACAAGAACACACTAGATTCAATAGCCAAAAGCCTCAATATTATAATTGAATAATACGGATATACAAATGTATCAGGGTTACAAAGAAAACCTTGAAGCTTGGTTACAATTTGACTAGAGACTTACAAGTTACAATTTGAACACACAGATCTATTGGACACTTAGACGTACTTCTAACAATGACTCAAGTACATACTTATAGACTAAATAACTTGTATAAAATCTATACAAAATCTTCTTTTCTAAGACAAGTTTCCTAGGAAACACGCCTGCATTAAATGCATTACCATTCTTTGTCTGCAACATGCACTATTCCTCAAAAGCATGTCTGCAGTAGGTGTACTTGTGCTGCAGAGTTGGTAGAAAGCAGACCCACTAAGCAGCATTAACAGAAATACGAGCAGAACTATCTTTTTGAACTGGCAGAACTAATCTTTGCAAATCTTGGCACTTGGCAGAACTAACTTTGTAGATACTTGGCAGAACTAACCTTTGAATGACTAGCAGAACTAACTCTGGAAAACTTTTTTTTCAATAAATGAACAGAGCTAACTTCTACCAGCAGAACTAAGTCTTCATTGCCCAGCAGTACTAACTTCGAACAGACTTAAACACTTAGAATAATTTAACAGTTGATATCAAGAAGAATTTAGCCCAACAATCTCCCCCTAAACTTGATCTTTCCCAGAATAGATTCAAGTTTTCTACTTCATGATCTGCTCAAATTGTTTCTTGAGTTCTGCAATTCTTTTCTTTCTTCTTTCCTCACTCTTAGCAACATGTTTTTCTTGTGCTTTCTTATAATATTGTTGAACCTCATGCACTAGAAAAGCAGCAGTATCAAGATCATCACATTTCATTGTGAGAGAGAGCATTGAGCTTAAGTGCTCAATATTCCAAGGGTATTCAGTACCAATGAAGAAATAGGCAAACACTCCACTGTGTAACTACACCAGATGTACTCCATTATGAGAATAGTAGTACCATGCCTTTACCCTTGATGTGTCCTTATAGAAGTCATTTTTAGGATCCATCTCATACAGAATAGAGAGACTGTTGTAGACAATGTGCTCATCACTATGCTTTTGAGCATTTTGATATTTTCTAACTGCAATACTCCACATGTCATCTAAGTCATCTCTGGATAAGTTCTTTATGCATCTGTAGAAGGACTGATATTTCTCTTCTGTATTCCCTGCCCTAACAATTCTTAAATACTTTTTCATCTGCTCATCTGTTTCCCAGACCCAATCAATAATAGGAAAGTGTACAGCAATAGGTACCTTGGGTGTCTCAACCTCAACCATTGATCTGATTTGTGTCCAATCAACCTCCTCTTCCTCAGCAGGCTTTGTAGGCTCAGATGTAGAAGATACCACAGCAGGTACTTCTGTTTCACTATCATCTTTATCATTTTTGACTGCCATCCTTTTCCTCCTTTTGAGATGAAAGGTTTCTTTTGGAATTTTCCTTTTGAGAGCATCAAGATCATCCTTCTCTTTTCTTTCCATCTCTGCCCTTGCCTTTGCAATTTCTGCTTTCCTTTCTTGCAGTTCTTTTTCTGCAGTAGTTGGAATTTTAACTTTTGAAGCAACTGCACTCTTTGATTTCTCTTCCAGGGCTCTTTTTGTACTCATTTCAATGTCCCTTTGAATTTTAAGATAGAATCTTTCCAGCTCATAAAAGTCCATACCCATTAACTCCTTTAGAGTTCTTCCAGTTGTGTTCTTCACTACTCTGGCATATTGATCTTTTAATTGCCTCTGAGTAGGTGCCCTTTTTCTTTTCTCTTCCATTTTCCTTTGGGCCTCATGTTTTCTCCTCTGTTCTATAATATCCAAATACCATATTAGCCTCTGGTCAGGAGTGAACTCTTCCATTTGTGCATTGTGAGTTCCATCTTCTAATAGGTGATCAAAGAAAATTTGTTCATCAGGGGTCATCATAATCTTAACATCATCCCCCATGTCTACTTCCACAAATCTGCTCCTGCCCTCCTCATTAAATTGGGCTTGCAGATTCCTAGCAACCCTTTCACTCACAGCCTCTAGCTCTTTTCTTTTCATGGGTTTCACAGGTTCAACCATTTTCTCCTTACCTTTTCCCTTGGCCAAATCAATTTCCTTTTGCTTTAAGGCCTCATCTACAACAGTAGGTCTCACCTGTGATAAGGGAATTTCCTTGATGGATATGCCAGTTGAGCTTTTCCCTTGTGTTATGCTCTTTGCCACTTTCAATAATGCATCTGCAGTAATCTTTTCAACCTCTGTCATAGCAGCAGCACCAACCCTTTCCTTAGGACTGGCAGATTTAACCATTTCTGGTTCATTAAGCCCAGCAGAACTATCTAAAGCACTAGCAGCACTAACTTTTGTACTGGCAGCACTAACTTCTGCATCTACCATCCTAGCAGCACTAACATCTATACTAGCAGCACTAACTCCAGCAGCACTATCTAACATATCTTTGGCATTTTTCTTTGCACCCTCAGATATATCTTCATCTAATACTTCTAAAATCAGACTACCAACAACATTTCCTAGCTGCTCTGCACTCACATCACCATGAATGCTTTCCTCAATCTCCACAACATCATCTGCAGGCTTTTCAAGATCTTCAAGATCCTTTTCATATTGCAATTTTTGCTCTTCTTCAGCCAGAATTTCATTAGCCTGTTCCTCAGATATGTCAATCTTCTCTGTTTCCCCTGCACCAGTGAACTCAAATTGATCTACATTGTCCTCATCACTAGTGCTTTCATCAACAAGCATTCTTTTCAGTCCAGTTGACTTACTCTTAGCCATGCTTTTGGATTCATCTCTCTCCTTCATCAATAAATCCACCATCTTCCTTAACTTGGCAATCTCTGCCTTCTGATCCTCCACTTCCTTTGACAATTTTGTACAGATAGCCGTCAATTCTTTTAAAGTTAAGCTATCCTCACCATTACCAGAAGTGTTACCCTCTTTTAATGGATCATTGGAAGATTTAGCTAATGTCTCAGACCTAGTCTGAGCATCACTAGCCCCCATTGTGGTTTCTTGGCACCCGGGACCACTGGATATATTGATATCCACTGGATCCTCAGCAATAGAGGAATCCAATGGCATCTCTACATCCTGTGTTGCCATGGATTGGGTCCTAGTTCCAGTACCACTGTCCTGTTCTCCTAGTGAGGTAGCAACAGTAGTGGCAGCCCTTTCCATATGGTCTCTCTTCTCCTTATTGACCACCTCATTATCATTTTTGGACTTAGGCAATTGAGGAAGAGGATCCTCAGTTGCCTGTTTCTTAGCCTTTTTGGATTTTGGTTTGGTAGGCTTTGGATCCCTTGTTCTCTTAGTTTTAGAAACTGTGCCACTTGGTTGAGAAGTAGTGGGAGTTTCTACTTCCTGTGGCACAGTGGAAGGCATGTTTAACATATGATCTGTTAAATTGGTCACCTTCCCAGAAAAGGCTTTTCCTTTGACCATTCCATTCCTTCTCATATTAGAAAAAGTTTTCTTAGAAAGATTTGAGAGGATTAATCTACCACCTTCCCTGGGTAGATCTTGGATTTCCTGATCAAGAATGTGTTGTAAAAATCTTGGATACATTAAAAATTTATCCTTTGGTTTCTCAAGATTATTTACCATTCCATTAAAGATTAATTTTGAAATATTAAATTTTTCATTGTTGGCAAGACAAATTAAAGCAGAAGCTATGTTACTGCTAAATTGCTCCCAAGAAGTTTTCTTTTGAGAAATGCAGTGTTGTAGGGTATGGATTAAAAATTTCCATTGTGGAGAGAAGAGTTGTTTGTAATATGTCAATTTTTCTGTCCTCTCCCCCTCATACCCATACAACACGAGTTGATCATGAATTTGAGAAGTAGCATAGCATTCCATACCATCTGCATCATCTAAGAGAAGATGAGCACGTATGGAAGCTTCAGTGATAATGATAGCTTTCTCATTTACTGTTGCCGTTATGTTTTTAACCCCATCTACTTCTGACACCACGGCAGATGTCCAGAAGTCGTTAATATGTGAAATAAAAATTGTGGGATTAACAGTAAGTGCAAACCTTAGAGAGGTGCACTTCAAGAAATCAATGATTTCATGGTAATCATCTGAGCCTTGTGGCTTGAGAAGAAAGCCGCAGACATTATGTTGATCACCGGTGTCGAGTGTTTTGGAAGAAGAAGATGAAGATGCCATTTCTTGAATGTTAGGTTTGAGAGGTTTTGGGAGGTTTTTGTGAAGGTAATTTCAATTTTCGATAAAAAGTGCAAGTGAATTAAAAAAGTGTAGTGTTTGGCAGATTAAATACCCTTTTTAAAGTGAACAGTACGTTCAAGCCCTAAAATAACACTAGCAGAATTAAAGTTTGAAAAAGTTACTGGCAGAATTAACTTTAGCAGACTTAACTTTAGCAGAAGTAACTCTGGCAGAAGTAATTTTAGCAGAATTAACTTTAGCAGAATTAATTCTAAATGAATTAACTCCAGCAGAAGTAACTCTAACCTTTCTTCACATTTGGACAAGTCCACGTCACCTTTTTATTAATAGTGTTGGCAGAACTAATGTATGCTAGCAGAATTAACATTGTTGAAAATTGAGTTAGCAGAACTAACAACCTTGGAGCCTGTAATCCTGCACTGTTAGCTTAAAAACACAACATAACTAGCAGAATTAAAATGTACAAGCAGAACTAAATAAGATAATCACTATCTATACTGGCAGAACTAAGTCATGAGAGTATTGAATATTGAGAATCTTATAATATCTGTTGTAACATGCTAAAGTATCAAGTAAAACCCCATGTGTAAAACATTTTAAAATTTAATAATGATCATAATGAGCTATTTATCATACCTATACCAGTAACCAAAAATGTAAACCTTCCAACATCAAATGCTTTTGTGAACAGGTCTGCAAGTTGGTTATCCGTATGTATTTTAAAATTTTGAATTAATCTCTTCTCATTACAATCCCTAATGAAATGATATCTAATTTCAATATGTTTTGTTTTAGAATGCTTCACAGGATTATTAATGATACTTATAGCAGCAACATTATCAATATACATGGGAGTATTTAAAAAAGTCAAACCATAGTCTAGCATTTGATTCTGAATCCATAAAATCTGAGCATAGCAACTTGATGCAGCAACATACTCTGCTTCTGCTATTGATGTAGACACAGTGGTTTGCTTTTTACATTGCCAAGATACTAGTCTATCTCCCAAGAATTGACAGCCCCCTGAAGTTGACTTTCTGTTGTAACACCCCCAAATATGTTGTTTAGCGGAAGCAGGATTTGGGTGTTACTAATCAATAATCAAAGCACAGAGATTAATAGTAAACGACCACTACATGCGTCGTTTTACATTTAAATTGATAAAATAAAAGTTTACATCAAAGTATCGTTTACATTAGCTCCTTTTGAAATTGAGAGATTTAAGTACATAATTAAACTATACAAAATGTAATAATGCAGCTAAATCTCTGATTGTTTGCATGCTGACTCGAGCTAATAAATCTTGATTGAGCAGTCCAACCTACTGCTGGTCACCTGTGATACATGCTAAAATGGGTCAGCGAAACGCTGGTGAGCTCACAGGTTTGTATATCAATATATATTTGTATGAACCGCAAGATTTTATAATTGAATTTAAAATGCAATTAAGCAAAATAAAAGTTATACAGCCATGAGCACATAGTCTGAGCTTAACTTGAGTGTCAGGTCCAATTAAGGAAACCTAACTGAGTTGCCTCCTACGAGTGCCTAATCCACACTCGTCTTCCCAAATGCTAATACGTCCGTTTGACCAGTTTGTGCGTGCTAACCCGGACGAGGATTGTCAATCCTATATGATATCATATACTAACATTCACGCTACAGATGTATTACCAGACTATGCTATGGAGGGCTTTATTGATTAGTTGAAAACAACTCATGTAGTATTTGATTGAATTGTACTTGCGTTCTACTTGTAAAACAAAATGAGCAATAATATCACACCCCTGATTGAAAAACAGTAAAATAGGGGCCATGAGACTCACCTGAGCCTTGAGTGTTTATTAAAATAAACTTGAATTGATTAGCTGTGAATTGATGTCCGAAGACTTGTAACCTGTCGGGCGTTCAAAACGCACAACGTTATATGAGTGAGTAGATGTCTCAACAGCCCATCTATGTTTGTTGTCCAACAATTAGTTATGTCCAAATGTTTGATTGTTCAACTTTGTTTATCAAAAGCGTGTACGACCCGTTGGTGAAAGATTGTAATAATAATTCTTTTAAGACATTATTATTATGTTTGTATCATTGTATATGTTGTTACATTATGTATCATGTGCGGCTATAAGTTGTTACTCATGTTCAATACTTAGTGAAAAACAAATTTAAAACATTCTGTCATTAGCGACACTAGTGTCAGTGTCGCATGTCATGCGACACTAGGGTAAGTGTCGCAGTGAGTGTCGCAAGGTAGCCACTGTTAGTGTCGCAAGGTTTCCACTGTTAGTGCCGCAAGTGTTACCACTGTTTGTTATGCGACACTTAGGCAAGTGTCGCAGGTAGTGTCGCATAGTTATCACTGTTAGTGTATTTTGTAGTTTCCACTGTTGGTTATGCGACACTTAGGCAAGTGTCGCAGGTAGTGTCGCATAGTTACCACTGTTAGTGTATTTTGTAATTTCCACTGTTTGTTATGCGACACTAGGGGTAGTGTCGCACAACCATGCGACACTAAGGGTCTGTCCAAAAATTCAATTTTTAGTTCAAGTGTTTTCAAGTGTCGGTTTTCGTTCGGGAAACTTTCTAAAATTAGTTTTTGGTCCAAGTTACTTAATTAAGTCAACCAAACCCATTTTTGTTACCACTTTCCAAAAATAGTAAGTTTTTCGAAAACTAGCCACTTTTGTTGACTTGGTCAAACTTACTTGGTTTGACCCAAAACTTTCACCCAACCCAAATATCAGTTTATCGGTTCTAATTATGTTGTCGGTTCATGCCGGAGTTCACCAAAAGTCTTGGTTTTTATAAAAGTCCAAAAACAGTCCACACCTATGTTTTTCGGTTTTGTCGGTTCACTTCCTTTATTTTTCTTAACTAGTTATATTCCGAGTTAGAGTCCACAATTTTTACCAGCTGTTCCACCATGTGTCTAGAGCTTAACTTAATTTTCCCAGTAATTATAGTGTCCATCTTGATAGGTGTAAAATTTATGGATGGAACCATACTCAGTTTTCCTGTACATGCAGGTCAGTCACATAGATTCGTATTTATAAGAAAATCCGTGGATTTCTGGAAGGAGTCACAGCAGAACTTTTTGTAGATCTTTTCAATACGCAACTTTTAAAAAAAAATGCATCTTCTAATTCTTTGTAGAACTCAAGTTATGGTCGATTTACTAAACTGACTTTTCTGAGACAGATTATGTGTTCATGTGTAAAATTCATAAAAACGTATTTTAAGTTTATATTTGGACATAATCTTGTTAGATGAGCTTTATAACATTGAAATCAGTAGTATTAAAGTAAAATAAGTGAAAGTTCTTGAGAATCCTTACAAAGAACAAGTGATGATGAAGAGGATGATGTTCTTGAGCTTGAAAAACCCTAGCAATGGTGGTGGTTGATGGTGATTTAGTGGTGGTGGTAATGGTGGTTGTGGTGGTTGTTGGTGGTGGTGTAAAGACTGAGTTTCTCTGGAGTTTTTAGAGAGAGAAGTGATAGAGAGAAGGTGGAGAAAATGAGGGAAAGAGAGTTAGTGGAAATGGTCTTGCATTGTTGCATGTATGGAAGTTGCAAGTGGTGTGCATGAAAATTGAGAGGGTGAGATGGGAGGTGGGCATGTGGCTCATGGGGGCATGGGGGGGGCCGGCCATGGGGGGCCCACAAAGGGTATTTTGGTCATTTTTCTTATTTATTTGATTTGTGCTTCGTGCGGTGTTCGTTTTCTCGTTCGGTTTGGTGTTAAACGTTTAATACGCGTTTTTAAGTAACGATTTAAATTTCAATACTTTCACTTGAAGTGTTCTTTCTAAATACTTGAAAAAAAACATTTATATAGATGATTCGTTAATCTAGGGATCTCGATTTGCTCGTTCGTTGTACGGATTTTAAATCGCGTAACTGTTGTTTGTACGATACGAATTACTTACAAAGTATTATTATCAAAATAATATTTTGAAAAAGATATTGTCATTAAATAATGTTATATTATTTAATAAAATTGTTCACCAACGTTCGTATTTAATTGAATCGAAATACATTCGATTTGAAACTTGTACGATTTAAATCAAACCGCATAATTGTATATATTCAATAATATATATATCGGTACATTAATTAGCATAACACAGAACTAATTACATGTATTATTAATTGATTAGGCACTAATTACTAGTCCTAATTTGACGGGTGTCACATTCTCCCCCTGTTAGGAGAATTTCGTCCCGAAATTTAGTTTGAAGTCGTGTTTGAAGTAGCGTCAGCAAATAACTGAGGATACTTGAGTCGCATCTGGTCCTCCCGCTCCCAGGTGAATTCTGGCCCACGCCGCGAATTTCACCTGACTTTGACAATGGAAATACGACTTTGTTTGAGTTGTTTGACCTCACGGTCCATAATTTCGGTGGGTTCTTCAACAAAATGAAGTTTGTCGTCAATACGAATTTCATCGAGTGGAATGATAAGTGTCTCATCAGACAGACACTTCTTTAAATTTGAAATGTGAAAAGTGGGATGCACCTTGCCGAGCTCGGATGGCAGTTGCAATCGATATGCCACTGGACCTATCCTCTCGAGGATTTCAAATGGTCCAATGTATCTGGGATTCAATTTCCCGCGTTTACCGAATCGGATAACACCTTTCCAAGGTGAAACCTTGAGTAGTACTCGATCCCCAACCTGGAATTCGAGTGGTTTGCGTCTCACGTCAGCATAACTTTTCTGACGATCACGTGCGGCTTTGAGTTTGTTTCGAATCTCGAAGATTTTCTCGGTTGTTTCATGAATGATCTCAGGACCAGTGAGTTGACTGTCTCCCACTTCGGTCCAACAGATAGGTGATCGGCACTTACGACCGTAGAGTGCCTCGAAAGGTGCAGCCTTAATGCTGGTGTGATAGCTGTTGTTGTACGAAAATTCGCACAATGGTAGATGTTTTTCCCAGTTTACACCGAAGTCAACTACGCAAGCCCGTAGCATGTCTTCCAGTGTTTGAATTGTCCGTTCACTTTGGCCGTCGGTTTGTGGATGGTATGCGGTACTCATATCAAGACGGGTACCCAATGATTTTTGAAGTGATTGCCAAAAGTGAGATGTGAAGCGACTATCCCTATCAGAGATAATTGAGATTGGAACACCGTGTCGAGAAACAACCTCTTTGATGTAGATTTGTGTGAGGCGTTCCATTTTGTCGGTTTCCTTGATTGCCAGAAAATGGGCAGATTTTGTGAGACGATCGACGATCACCCAAATGGTATCGCAACCGCTCGATGACTTTGGTAGTTTGGTTATGAAATCCATGGAAATTTGTTCCCATTTCCATTCAGGAATGCTGGGTTGTTGGAGTAAACCAGAAGGTTTTTGATATTCGACTTTGACTTTTGAGCAAGTGAGGCACTTGCTGACGTATGTAGCGATTTCAGCTTTCATATTCGGCCACCAATAGAATTCCTTGATGCCATGATACATTTTGTCGGATCCAGGATGGATAGAATATTTGGACTTGTGAGCTTCATCCATCACCAGGTCTCGTAGATTTCCAAAACTGGGTAACCAGATTCGGTTTGAGAAATACCTAATCCCGCTAGGCTTGATTTCGAATTGTTTGTCCATGCCTCGCAAGGCTTCGTTCTCGATATTATCGGGTTTCAGAGCTTCGAGTTGAGCAGTGAGAATCTGAATGTTTAGATCATTGTGAATAGTCATGCTGAGAGCTCGGACTCGAAGTGGTTTCGTTCGTTCTTTTCGACTGAGGGCATCGGCAACAACATTTGCTTTGCCCGGATGGTATTTGATCTCACAATCGTAGTCGGTAAGCAATTCGACCCACCGACGTTGTCTCATGTTGAGATCCTTCTGATCGAAGATGTGTTGGAGACTCTTGTGATCGGTAAAGATTGTGCACTTAGTGCCATAGAGGTAATGTCTCCAGATTTTGAGGGCAAAGATGACAGCTCCTAGCTCGAGATCGTGGGTGGTGTAGTTCTTTTCATGAATTTTGAGCTGTCGCGAAGCATAAGCAATAACTTTGTCTCGTTGCATCAGCACGCAACCGAGACCTTGATGAGAAGCATCGCAGTATACCACGAAGTCATCGGTGCCTTCGGGTAAGGATAGAATCGGAGCACTGCAAAGCTTTTGTTTTAGAAGTTGAAATGCTGACTCTTGTTTATTAGTCCAATCGAACTTTTTGTCTTTCTGAGTCAGGGTTGTGAGTGGTTGAGCTATTTTTGAGAAATTTTCAATGAATCGCCGATAGTATCCGGCAAGACCCAGGAATTGACGTACTTCAGTTGGAGATGTTGGTGCTTGCTAGCACTTGATGGCCTCAATTTTTGATGGATCGACATGGATTCCTTGACTATTAACAACATGTCCAAGGAATTGAACGGATTGTATCCAGAACTCACACTTGGAGAATTTGGCATATAGCTCCTCGTGTCTGAGTAGTTCTAGAATGGTTTTGAGGTGTTGCGCATGTTCTTGTTCGCTTCGCGAGTATATGAGAATGTCGTCAATGAAGACAATGACAAACTTGTCGAGATACGGTTTGCACACCCGATTCATAAGATCCATGAATACAGCCGGTGCATTAGTTAGGCCGAATGGCATTACTTGAAATTCATAATGCCCGTAACGAGTTCGGAAAGCAGTTTTCGGGATATCAATGTCGCGAACTCGAAGTTGATGGTAACCTGACCGAAGATCGATCTTTGAATAAATACTTGACCCTTGTAGTTGGTCAAACAAGTCATCAATACGAGGAAGTGGATAACGATTCTTGACGGTTAGTTTGTTCAACTCACGATAATCGATGCACATTCGGAAAGAACCGTCTTTCTTTTTGACAAATAGGACCGGAGCTCCCCAAGGTGAAGAACTCGGTCGAATGAATCCTCTATCCAGGAGTTCCTGTAATTGGGTGGACAGTTCCTGAAGTTCGGATGGGGCTAATCGGTATGGTGCTCGGGCCACAGGTGTAGCACCTGGCACGAGATCGATTGAGAACTCAACCTGTCTTGGCGGTGGCAGACCAGGCAGTTCTTCGGGAAAGACTTCTGGGAAGTCTCGAACAATGGGTACATCCTCAAGTCGCTTCTCCTCCGACTTTTTCTCCATGATGTGTGCGAGGATTGCTGGATAACCTTTTCTCAGGAATTTCCGAGTTTTTAAGCAAGATATGACGTTTAGTCTCGTCCCACCGGTCTCCCCCTGTATGACCAAGGTTCTACCGACGGCGAGAGGAATACGAACGAGTTTATCATAACAAATGATTTCAGCGCGATGTTTGGACAACCAGTCCATTCCAATGATGACGTCGAAACTTCCAATTTCAACAGGCATAAGATCGATTGAAAAGATTTCGTTGGCTAGGTTTAAAGTGCAATTAGGTATCACACTATTGGATTCTATGAGTTTACCATTTGCAAGTTCTACGGTGTACTTAACATCTAAGGCAATTGGGGTGATGTCAAGTAGTGGGAAAAACTCATCAGAAATAAAGCTTCTATCGGCACCAGTATCAAATAGAATAGAAGCAGTTAAGTTGTTGAGGAGGAACATACCCGTGACCACATTCGGGTCCTGACGGGCATCCCCAGAATTGAGTACAAACGCTCTTCCCCTTGCGTTGTTGTTGTTGTTGTTGTTGCCCTTGTTCTTGTTTTTAGGACATTCGTTCTTGAAGTGTCCTGTTTCTCCACACCCAAAGCAGGATTTGGGTTGGTTGGAATTGTTGCGAGAGGTGTTGTTGTTGGATTTGGGGGCTCGGCAATCCCGGGTCAAGTGCCCGTACCTCCTGCAGTTGTTGCAGGGAGTACTGCATGGACCATCGTGGTGATACTTACACTTGGAACAATATGGCTTGTCCCCAGTGTAAGCACGTTTGGTTTCAGAATTGGTATTGTAAACTTGGATGGTGTTTGATTTCTTGTTCTGGTTGTTTTGGTGTTCGGAAGGTTTGCGTTTGTTGTTGTTGGAGGAGGATGTATTGGATTTCTCACGGCTGATAACCATTGCCATGAGTTCATGTGCTAGCCGGATAGCATTTTCAGTAGTGGTTGGCTTGGATGAAGCGACGTTCCCTTGGATATTTTCCGGGAGGCCGCGGATGTATCTTTTGATGCTCTTCTCCTCCGGATCAACCAAACCCAGGCATAACAGTGCAAATTGCTGGAATTTGGTGGTATATCCAGCAATGTCAGTTCCTTGCACAGTTAGGTGCCAGAACTCTTCTTCCAACCGATGTAGTTCTTCTTCAGGGCAGTATTTTTCCCTTAGCTTCTTCTTCAATTCAGCCCAGGGAAGTTGGTTTGCTATTTCGATGCCTACAGAGTTTGCGTGGGTGTTCCACCACGTGAGTGCACCTTGTTGAAAGGTGTAAGCAGAGAATTTGACCTTGTTTTCCTCAGCACAGTTGCAGAGGTTGAAGACGGATTCCATACGTTCAATCCATCGGATCAGACCAATGGCACCCTCCGTGCCTTTGAAGTAAAGTGGTTTGCAGCTGAGAAAATCCTTGTAGGAACAAGGCTTAATGACAGGAGTATTAACTGGGGTTTCGTCATTGTTTCGTGAGTTTCGGGGGGAATCCCGAGCAGCCAAAGCATCAGCCACAGCTCGAGATACAACAGCAGCAAGTTCGGCATCACTGTAACTTTTCCTCTTTGGCGGCATGATTCTTCAAGAAAGAATGAGCGGTACATAAGAAATTGCACCAGGATGATAATTACGATAGATGTATATATGTAAGAAGGGTAATATACAACATCACAGAGTAACAATCATATTGTAGAAATAACGAAAGAGATTGTCAATTCATAATACGAAGTCAAACGATTACAGAAAATTTCTAGCTAGAGGTTTCAAAAGTTACAGACTTAGAAGTTTTACAAAAGTTCCGGGAATTATTACATCCAGTCGAATTACATAGGTCCTATGAAAGCATAATAAAGTACAGGTTCAGCCTAAGCTAATCCTGACGTAGATTGAGTTGTGGCAGTAGTGTGGTGAGACGGTCCACAGATTCTGCAAGTCTGCTAACCAGGCGGAGGGCATCCTCGGTTTCCCTTAGACGTGTCTCGCACTGGTTCAGCCTTGATTGTAGGACAGAAATTTCGTTTCGGTTGCCAATCACTTGATTGTGGACAACCTCCATGGTTTCGACGGTTTCACCCAGACGATTGTCAAGGGTGTTCACGTGGTTGATTGTATGTTCATGATCCTCGGAGACTTGATTGATGCGTTCAAGTGATGTGAGTCTCCAATTTTCGTTGGTTTCTTGGAGTTCGATATCCATAGTATCAAGTCGTTGTTCGTGTCGGTGTAGCCTAGTGGCTAAATCTGACAAAGTGAAGTGAATGGGGTATGGGTCAGCTCGAGGCAACCTGGTGTTCCTCCTAGCTACCCTTGGATTACGCGATCCATACGGATGAGAGCGTGATGAATTGGGTGGTGTGTTTGCCATTCTGAGACAAAGCGTTAGAAAAAGTGAGGCCTATATTCATATAATACATATATAATATAGCCTAAGATATAGAGTGAGAACGAGGCCTATCTATGTATATATATATATATATATATATATCACATAATAGCCTAGAGTGTCTAACACAGACAAGTTTGAGTCCCGGTTTCTCTCGTGGTCAGAGTCAACTAGTGTATCCTGTTCAGTCATGACTAGGGATGAGCGTGGTACAATACCGGTACCGTACCGTACCAAACCGGTTGGTACCGCTCTTTTTTTTGGCATAATATGAGTACCGAATACCGTACCATTTGAAGTGGTATGGTACATGTACGGTATCGGTACCGGTACGGTAAAAAATGGTACTATACCCGTTTGGTACCGCTAATATAAATGGGTTTAGAGATAGACATAGTGCATCTTCCTTTGACAACAACAAAAAAATAACAATCTTCGGCAGTCAAAAACATATCACCACCTCACTACCCTACATAACCAAAAGAGTTTTTACAACATCTAGCATAACACATACTCAAAAACAAACTGGACTCATACACTAAAATAAATAGCAATCAAAAGCCATATCAAGACAATGACACACAATACCATCTATGATTTCGACGTTCACAAATTGTAGATACTACATCATCAAAATAAATAAATATGTCTTTTAATAATGTGAATCAACTACCATATATTTTTCCATAGAGAAGTCCAAGTAAAAAACACCAATAAAATATAAAACAATACTTAATCATGCAATCTCAAAACAAAATGTAATTTAGCTAGAAGTTCCAAAACATAAAACGATCCGCTTCCAAAAGCTTTTAATCCTCAAATGTCTGTTTCCCTTTTCCTTTTGCATTTTGTTTGTTTACCGCCTCTTCAATTGCTATAGTTAAAAAAAGAATAAAAATAACTTAACACTTATTATATAAACATAAATACATATAGAATAGGCTAATAATTCGTACATTACCTATGGCAATGTCGTCATCATTTAATATGTCATCGATGTCATCTACAATTGGCTTCCTCGACTTTCTCACCCAATCTTGTGTGCAAATCAAGGCCTCAACAATGGGAGGTGACAAATTTGTTCTATATGGGTCTAGAACACGACCACCCGTACTAAATGCCGACTCGGATGCCACGGTGGAAATTTGTATCGCCAATATATCTAACAAAAAATACAATCTTAAAAAACAATAATATTGTAAAATCATAATGTAAAAATAAAATAAAAATTATTATAACTTACCTTTAGCCATTCGAGATACTATTGGGAACCTAACAGCATTTAGTTTCCACCACTTAAGTATGTCAAACCCGCTAGTTAAGTTAATTTTGGGTTCTTTTAGGTACCTCTTTAACTCAGATTCAAATGACTCCATGCTACTTCCTTCCGCGCTTAAATATTCACCTAAAAAGTCATTAGCGACATCAATTGCAGCTTCATTACAAACTTCTTGAGATCCGGAATTATAATCAATAGTGTCAAACCGAGCTTGATAGATTTTAAACAACTCATCCATCCTATCCTCAACTTCTTTCACCATTTTCAACACCTTATTTTCAAGAGATTGTTTTGACATGGGCTTTTCTTTCGTTATGGTATAACAAATCATCTTTCCAAATGCATGTGCAAGAAAAGGCGATTTCATAGTAGGATCCAACAAAACTGCAAAATACATAAAGTCATTAAGTTCATCAAATTTCCCCCAATACTTATCATACTTATATCGCATTGCTGCCCCCATATGACAAAAATTGGGTTTAGTCTCCCACACTCGAAGATGTTTATCTACATCTAGAACTTCACCGAAAAATATATGAGCCAAAGGCTTTGATGTGGCTGAAACAATTTCCGTTTTATTCTTGAACTTCTCTAGAAAATCAACCACTTCTTTGCACACACCAAAATCAGAATGTTCAGGCATCCTTTCAAGATCATGACGATAACTACTATCAACAAGTTCATAAGCAAAAAATATCTCTCTTAAATCAATAGCAATTTTCAACATGTCATGAGTGGAATTCCACCTAGTAGGACAATCACCGCACAAAAACCTCTTTGATTCATTACCCGAATCTTGCATACACTTTTTAAATTTGGCAATTCTTTGTGATGAGAGTCTAATGTACCTAATCGCCTTTGCCACACAATCAATATGATAGTTATTCTCTTTTAAACCGTCTTTCACAATAAGGTTTAGAATATGAGCCATACACCTAACATGAAAATGTTTTCCACCATCATACAAATTAGGCAACTTTCTCACCAAATACTCGAGTGCCTTATCATTACAACGAGCATTATCAACCGTCATCGTCATAACATTTTTTATCCCCCAACCGTGTATACACTCTAACAAGTCACGGCCTATATCATCCGCCTTATGACTTTCAATGGGTTTAAAATTAATAATACGTTTATGCATCACCCAATCATCGTCTATAAAATGAGCCGTGAGAACCATATAGTTCACCCTTTGACAAGAAGATGTCCAAGTATCTGTAGTTAAGTGAACGGTATTTGTCGGTTTGCTTAAATAAGCCATCAACCTATCTCGTTCATCTATATAATATTTTGCTACATCCCTAGATACTTTGTGACGTGATGGTAAGTTAAACTTTCCATTCAAAGAATTAGTGTATTCAACAAAAGCTTCATGTTCTACTAGTTTAAATGGTAATTCAGCAAGAACAAACAAATTTAATAAAGCCTTTTTAATTCTACCCTCATCATGCTTCCATGCTCCCACACTACATTCTCCACTAACTCCCTTTTCAATTGTTAAGGTACTTTGTTTCATCTTAGCAATAATTTCAGGATTTTTTTTACAAGATTTTAAGTGTTTATTGAGACCAGTAGTACCGTTTCGAGTGTTATCGGCTCTGATAAAACTACCACAGTACTTGCACTTTCCATATTTCCGCTTCACTCCATCATCTTCTTCTAGAAAAACCCGCTCATAATGAGGCCAACACTCAGCTCTCTCCCTCCCGCAACCTTCTTCATCTTCTACTCCCACTTTTTTAGCTTTACTATGTGGTTCTCTTTCTTTGTTTATGCGTTTTCTTTTACCGTGTTTTACTTCTTTGTCACTTGTCTCATCCGCATTCAAATCGGAATCATCATCAATGATCTCATAAGGTGTTTCTTCAACAATCGTATCATCTCCCTATACACATACAGTGCAAGCGTTATATAATCAATAATGTTATTAACTGTTAGTCAAACGCACATAGAAACTAATATGTTCAACCATAGTTTTATTTAAAGAAGTCATCCAAACCATATACGTTGGTTAAACCATGTTTAGTAATTTAAAAAATAACACTGTTTAGTACTAAATTAAACCAAATACGATATACTATTTGTATATATACAAAAGAAGTAACATGAATCAGTTTCTTAATAATACTTTAATGACATGTGCAAACCATGTAAGTTGGTCGATCATTGGCATATGCAAAAGAAATTAATGGCTTCTTTCAATATTAAATATTATTAGTGCTACAAACCTCAACAATATATTAGAGTATAAAACTATAGTGAACTTACTACCAAATTCGTTTTCTTTCCTGATGATGACGATGGCTGCATATTGCGATGATGTATATAGTTTATTGTAATTCCTTAGCAATCGATAGATGTTAGGGTTTAGGTTTTATGAATTTTAGTCGTAGTATTTGTTACCTACTACGTTTTATCCTTTTTAAATAAAAAAATATCCAATAAAAATCAAATGGATGCAAAAAAGTAGGACATTCTATAATGGGACCAAGTACTAAAACGGTAAAATACCGATACCGTACCGGAAGTACCGCATCCAAAAATAATTGATATTTAAGTACCGAATACCGTACATGGTTGAAAATGGTTGGTACCGGTATGGTACGGTACCGGTACGGTACAAATACGGTATTGGGAAATTGGTACTAATGCTCATCCCGAGTCATGACTCCTTTCAGATTCCACATTATATTCTTTTAATTGTACATAGTTGATCAGGCTATGTTAAATTAAACTAATACAATGCAGTCACTGAACCTAATCATACTTAATAAGGGATACTGCCTAACGGTCATAGTCTAGGCCCACTAAATGCAACCTAGTTCACTATAACCTTAGGCTCTGATACCAATCTGTAACACCCCCAAATATGTTGTTTAGCGGAAGCAGGATTTGGGTGTTACTAATCAATAATCAAAGCACAGAGATTAATAGTAAACGACCACTACATGCGTCGTTTTACATTTAAATTGATAAAATAAAAGTTTACATCAAAGTATCGTTTACATTAGCTCCTTTTGAAATTGAGAGATTTAAGTACATAATTAAACTATACAAAATGTAATAATGCAGCTAAATCTCTGATTGTTTGCATGCTGACTCGAGCTAATAAATCTTGATTGAGCAGTCCAACCTACTGCTGGTCACCTGTGATACATGCTAAAATGGGTCAGCGAAACGCTGGTGAGCTCACAGGTTTGTATATCAATATATATTTGTATGAACCGCAAGATTTTATAATTGAATTTAAAATGCAATTAAGCAAAATAAAAGTTATACAGCCATGAGCACATAGTCTGAGCTTAACTTGAGTGTCAGGTCCAATTAAGGAAACCTAACTGAGTTGCCTCCTACGAGTGCCTAATCCACACTCGTCTTCCCAAATGCTAATACGTCCGTTTGACCAGTTTGTGCGTGCTAACCCGGACGAGGATTGTCAATCCTATATGATATCATATACTAACATTCACGCTACAGATGTATTACCAGACTATGCTATGGAGGGCTTTATTGATTAGTTGAAAACAACTCATGTAGTATTTGATTGAATTGTACTTGCGTTCTACTTGTAAAACAAAATGAGCAATAATATCACACCCCTGATTGAAAAACAGTAAAATAGGGGCCATGAGACTCACCTGAGCCTTGAGTGTTTATTAAAATAAACTTGAATTGATTAGCTGTGAATTGATGTCCGAAGACTTGTAACCTGTCGGGCGTTCAAAACGCACAACGTTATATGAGTGAGTAGATGTCTCAACAGCCCATCTATGTTTGTTGTCCAACAATTAGTTATGTCCAAATGTTTGATTGTTCAACTTTGTTTATCAAAAGCGTGTACGACCCGTTGGTGAAAGATTGTAATAATAATTCTTTTAAGACATTATTATTATGTTTGTATCATTGTATATGTTGTTACATTATGTATCATGTGCGGCTATAAGTTGTTACTCATGTTCAATACTTAGTGAAAAACAAATTTAAAACATTCTGTCATTAGCGACACTAGTGTCAGTGTCGCATGTCATGCGACACTAGGGTAAGTGTCGCAGTGAGTGTCGCAAGGTAGCCACTGTTAGTGTCGCAAGGTTTCCACTGTTAGTGCCGCAAGTGTTACCACTGTTTGTTATGCGACACTTAGGCAAGTGTCGCAGGTAGTGTCGCATAGTTATCACTGTTAGTGTATTTTGTAGTTTCCACTGTTGGTTATGCGACACTTAGGCAAGTGTCGCAGGTAGTGTCGCATAGTTACCACTGTTAGTGTATTTTGTAATTTCCACTGTTTGTTATGCGACACTAGGGGTAGTGTCGCACAACCATGCGACACTAAGGGTCTGTCCAAAAATTCAATTTTTAGTTCAAGTGTTTTCAAGTGTCGGTTTTCGTTCGGGAAACTTTCTAAAATTAGTTTTTGGTCCAAGTTACTTAATTAAGTCAACCAAACCCATTTTTGTTACCACTTTCCAAAAATAGTAAGTTTTTCGAAAACTAGCCACTTTTGTTGACTTGGTCAAACTTACTTGGTTTGACCCAAAACTTTCACCCAACCCAAATATCAGTTTATCGGTTCTAATTATGTTGTCGGTTCATGCCGGAGTTCACCAAAAGTCTTGGTTTTTATAAAAGTCCAAAAACAGTCCACACCTATGTTTTTCGGTTTTGTCGGTTCACTTCCTTTATTTTTCTTAACTAGTTATATTCCGAGTTAGAGTCCACAATTTTTACCAGCTGTTCCACCATGTGTCTAGAGCTTAACTTAATTTTCCCAGTAATTATAGTGTCCATCTTGATAGGTGTAAAATTTATGGATGGAACCATACTCAGTTTTCCTGTACATGCAGGTCAGTCACATAGATTCGTATTTATAAGAAAATCCGTGGATTTCTGGAAGGAGTCACAGCAGAACTTTTTGTAGATCTTTTCAATACGCAACTTTTAAAAAAAAATGCATCTTCTAATTCTTTGTAGAACTCAAGTTATGGTCGATTTACTAAACTGACTTTTCTGAGACAGATTATGTGTTCATGTGTAAAATTCATAAAAACGTATTTTAAGTTTATATTTGGACATAATCTTGTTAGATGAGCTTTATAACATTGAAATCAGTAGTATTAAAGTAAAATAAGTGAAAGTTCTTGAGAATCCTTACAAAGAACAAGTGATGATGAAGAGGATGATGTTCTTGAGCTTGAAAAACCCTAGCAATGGTGGTGGTTGATGGTGATTTAGTGGTGGTGGTAATGGTGGTTGTGGTGGTTGTTGGTGGTGGTGTAAAGACTGAGTTTCTCTGGAGTTTTTAGAGAGAGAAGTGATAGAGAGAAGGTGGAGAAAATGAGGGAAAGAGAGTTAGTGGAAATGGTCTTGCATTGTTGCATGTATGGAAGTTGCAAGTGGTGTGCATGAAAATTGAGAGGGTGAGATGGGAGGTGGGCATGTGGCTCATGGGGGCATGGGGGGGGCCGGCCATGGGGGGCCCACAAAGGGTATTTTGGTCATTTTTCTTATTTATTTGATTTGTGCTTCGTGCGGTGTTCGTTTTCTCGTTCGGTTTGGTGTTAAACGTTTAATACGCGTTTTTAAGTAACGATTTAAATTTCAATACTTTCACTTGAAGTGTTCTTTCTAAATACTTGAAAAAAAACATTTATATAGATGATTCGTTAATCTAGGGATCTCGATTTGCTCGTTCGTTGTACGGATTTTAAATCGCGTAACTGTTGTTTGTACGATACGAATTACTTACAAAGTATTATTATCAAAATAATATTTTGAAAAAGATATTGTCATTAAATAATGTTATATTATTTAATAAAATTGTTCACCAACGTTCGTATTTAATTGAATCGAAATACATTCGATTTGAAACTTGTACGATTTAAATCAAACCGCATAATTGTATATATTCAATAATATATATATCGGTACATTAATTAGCATAACACAGAACTAATTACATGTATTATTAATTGATTAGGCACTAATTACTAGTCCTAATTTGACGGGTGTCACATCTGTCCAGATTGTTACCCCCATAATCACTGTCAGAATATGCTATCAGATTGAAGGAAGAATTCTTTGGATAACATAGGCCTAATTTTGGTTGACCTTTTAGGTATTTAAAAATTCTCTTCACGGCATGAAGATGAGACAACTTAGGATTTGTTTGAAACCTTGCACACACACATACTGCAAACATGATATCTGGTCTACTGGATGTGAGATACATCAGTGAACCTATCATGGATCTATAGAGATGTTCATCAACACTCTCCCCCTCAAGATCTGCAAGTAGTGGCTTGTGTGTTTCCATTGGTGTGCTTGCAATCTTTGCATCATTGAGTTTAAACTTATCCAAGATGTCCTTAACATATTTATCCTGACTTATGAAGATTCCATCTACTTTCTGCTTCACTTGAAGACCTAAAAAGAAAGTCAATTCTCCCATTGAACTCATCTGGAACTTCTGATGCATAAGAGATTCAAATTCTTTGCACAACCTGTCCCTTGTTGAACCAAAAATAATATCATCTACATAGATTTGTACTAATAGGATATCATTTTTAATTCTTTTGATGAACAAGGTCTTGTCTATAGCACCTCTTTTGAATCCATTATCCAACAGATACACAGACAAAGTATCATACCAAGCTCTAGGAGCTTGATGCAGTCCATAAAGTGCTTTGTCCAATCTGAGCACTTTATCTGGATGTTTGGGATCCTCAAACCCTGGTGGTTGGCATACATACACTTCCTCATCTATCTTCCCATTTAAGAATGCACTCTTTACATCCATCTGGTATACCTTGAAGTTCTTGAAAGAAGCATAAGCCAAGAACAATCTAATAGCCTCAATCCTTACCACAGGAGCAAATACCTCATCATAATCAATACCCTCTTCTTGTGAGTATCCCTGTGCAACCAATCTAGCTTTGTTCTTAATCACTATGCCCCTCTCATCCTTTTTGTTCATGTATACCCATCTGGTACCAATTGTCCGTTTTCCTTTGGGTAGATCCATCAAAGTCCACACATTTTGAATTTTGAATTGAAGTAGCTCCTCTTGCATAGCTTCAACCCAGCTTGGATCTTTCAAAGCTTCAACTGCTTTCTTGGGCTCTATCTGTGACAGAAAACAATCAAACAAAGAAATATTTGCATTTTCATCAAGAGTTTTTGTAACATCCTCTCGATGAGTCTGGTAATTTTCTATTTTTATTTGATTATTTAATTATGTGCGAAATTAATTGATATTATTGTTTGTCATGAAATTTAGATAAATAGGTCTCAGGACTTATTGTGAATAGTAAATTGGTGATTGTTCTAATTTACTTGAGTTGACAGTACAATAAAATAGACTTTTCACGAGAAGTATTTAAGTTCCAGACAATAGAGTTAAGACGGGCATAAAATACCCGAATAAAGTGAGGCGGTTTAAAGAGGCCGACCCCCTTTTTTGTGTCATCCTGTCCAAATAGTTCACATCACTTGCTAGCTCAAACTCTAAAAACTTCAAGAACACTAAAACTTGCTAAAATCATGGTTAATAATTAGTGAATTGAAGCTGAATCTTTGAGTTCTTCATTCTTCTAGATATCATCATCTTCTACAAGTGTAAGTGTAGTGTTTGTTAATAAATTTGTGTTGTGAGATTAGGTCAAATATGAACCTAAGTGAATTGATTGATGATATATGTTGTAATTGATGTTGTTGAAGTTACTTGATATGGTATGATGTTTATTTGAAGTTAAATTCGTTGTTTGTATGAATTTGTATGCAAAAGATGTGAAATTATGAGTTTGGTTCGAGCTGTGTAGTTGCAGGTTTGTTCTTGAGCTGGAGAATAGCTCAACGCGATCCCAGAACCCTAGCCTGGATCGCGTTCCTCAGTTTTAAATTGAGATGGACGAGTTTTGTTCTTGAGAACGCGATCCCAAGCATTCACCTGGATCGCGTTGCCAAGTGCAAATTTGTTACAGAAAGTTTAACAAAGGTGAACGCGATCCAGACCCTTATTTTCTAGGATCGCGTTGCTTAGTACAAAACGGTAAAAGTGGATTTTTCAAAGGGGAACGCGATCCATCCCTTTGTTCCGGATCGCGTTGCCTAGTGTATTTTGGTAACAGAAACTTTCCTTAAGAGGAACACGATCCTACTCATTTGGACTCTGGATCGCGTTTGTCTGTAGTATTTTGATGATTGTGATGAATTGTGAGCTTAAGTGTATACTATATATAAATATATTATAGAGATAGTTGTGTTTGAAATAAAGTAATATTGTTATTACTTGTATATGATAGTTATTTATACAAGTTACTAATTGTGCATTATGTAATGTTTCAGATACTCCAAAGGCTCAGTGATTAGCAACTGAGTGTAGCGACTCTGGAGGTATCGGTGAGTGGATTTGAAACTCACAATTTGGTTTGGTTGTGTTAATTTGATTTTCAATCAGTAATTATAGGATTACTATTGATAGAATGATTATCTTGAATTGATATGCCATTGGATTGGTTGATTGATTAGCTTGTATGTGGGCTTGATTGAATCCAGAGGTCAACTAGATTGTTGGTTGAACTTGATTGCTATTGTTGATCAACACAGGGTTGTGTACATGTGTTGATGAGTATTAGCAATGAGTTAGCGGTTAATCACTGTTATGGCCTACAGTTGATTTAAGTGTTCTGATAGGGCTACCCGGCACAGGGTCCTTAGGAACCACCGTTCCTCTTGACGATATTTGTTACATTATTGGTTGTGAACAAATTTCTAGCTAAATTGAATTGTAGTTGATTATCCATTCACTTAGCTTTGTGCTAATCCCTCAAATTACTTCCTGCAGGTTATGTTGATTATGTGGTTAGTCAGGAAGGGAATTTGGATGTTGGGAATGTTTGAAATTGGCGACTCTGATCAAGTTGTTTATAAACAATGTATTGTTAACTGTAGTACCTGGTGTGTAAACAAGTTAAATGTATTTAACTTTGTATAAAAGGTTTGTATAAATGTTGTGTAAATCTTTGGCAAGGTATTGTGAAAATTATATATTAATATAACGCTTCCGCAGTGATTTATAACTTAATGATTGTTTTAAAGGATGGGTGTAACAAGTTGGTATCAGAGCCATAGTTTGGGTGAATTGAATCTGATAGGAGATTCAATCCTAAACTTTAGTTGCAATGTGTCAAACATTCCTGGGAATGGGATTAGGTACTGAATGGGAATCTGTTAGTGGGATAGGTGCTAACAATTAACGATTGGTGAGCTGTTTTGTGTTTACAGACATGGCGGATAACGAGCAACCACCTGTTAACCCTAGTAATGTCTCAAGGCCGGAAGTTAATGTTGAGACTCATACTGATCGGACTGAGAATACTGGAACTTCTTTCCATGCTAGAGAGGAATTAGAAAGAGATGAGTATCTACTTCATTTGGAAGAGGAAAATCAAGCACTGAGAATGTACAAACAATAGAAAGAGGCTGAATCATCTCATCCTGTATTTAGCACGATAGTACCACCAAAACAAAAGGTGTGTTCTTTTAAAACCTTTATGAGTAGTAATCCTTCCGTGTATTCTGGTAGTACAAATCCTTCCGTAACTTTGGATTGGTTGAGGGATATTGAAAAGAAATTTGAAGTTTGTCAATGTGAGGAAGAGTTAAAGGTTCCTTATGCAACTCAACTTTTAAAAGGACCAGCTATGAATTGGTGGGATTCAATTACTTCAGTATTATCTCCTTCACAGAAAGCATCCATTCGATGGTCTGATTTTTATAATGAAGTTTGTAAGCAGTATTGTTCAAACTTTGATATAGCTCGAATTCGAAAGGAATTTATGGAGTTGCAATTAACTGATAAAATGTCAATGGATGATTTGATTAATCAGTTTTCAGAGAAACTTATATTTGTTCAGCAATGGGTTCCTGATGAGAGAACCAGAATTGAACAGTTTGTGGGTACATTACCTAATCACTATCGAACTTCCGTGAGATTGGCGGGATCTCTTTCTCAAGCTTTTATGTTAGCTCGATCAGTTGATAGTGATTTGAGACCTCAAGAGATATCAAGTAAAGAAATGGTTTCTCAGAAGTATAGAAGTGATTCTTCTAGCAAAGGTAAGCAACGATGGCAAGGAAATCAACAAAGTAAGAAACAAGAGAGTCATGGTAGTGTTTCTGATCATCCCAATTGGTTTATTAAATGTAGAGCTAGACATGTTGGGCCGTGTTCTGTGCAAACCACTAGATGTGTGAAATGTGGTGCAATTGGTCATGAAGCAAAGGCTTGTGTATTTCCTACTTATGTGTGTTGCAATTGCCATAAGGAAGGACATCGTGCAAATCAGTGTTCTGAGGCTAAGAGACAGGGTTCTGGGTTGGTTGTTAACTCGTCATCTTCCGGTCAGAAGCGGAAGAATCCTCCACCAGCATTGAGTAGGGCTTTTCAGATGACAGTAGATGAGGCTGTCCACACAGATGATGTCATAACTGGTACTTTTCTTATAAACTCTATACCAGCACGTGTTTTATTTGATTCTGGAGCAAATTGTTCCTTTATATCTGTGTGTTTCTGCGAAAAGTTGAAATTGATTCCTACTGTGATAACTAAGCCCTTAGAAGTAGAGATTGTTAGTGGCAAATTAGTTCCTGTTACCACCTCGGTGACTGGAGCTCATATTGTGATAGATGGTCAGACTTTTCCAATTTCGTTTCTGTTAATGCCGATTCCTAGTTTTGATGTGATTATTGGCATGGATTGGTTAAGTCAGTTTAAAGCAAGTATAGATTGCCATCATAAGTTGATTAGAATCCCAATCTCTGAAGAGTCATACGTTATGGCTCGAGGAGAACGGGATAGTGGGGGTGTTCCTTTGATTTCCATGATGAAAGCTAGGAAATCTTTGTCCAAAGGCTGTGAGTCGTACCTAGCTTATGTGATTGATGCTAAGTTAGAAAAGAAATCTCTTCCTGATGTCCCGGTTGTTTCTGAATATCCAGAGGTGTTTCCTGATGAATTACCTGGATTACCACCGGTTAGGGAAGTTGAATACCAGATTGAACTTGTTCCTGGTTCATCGCCTGTAGCGAAAGCTCCCTATAGATTAGCTCCGTCTGAAATGCGTGAAATGATGAATCAGATTCAGGAGTTATTGGATAGAGGTTTTATTAGACCTAGTTCTTCACCTTAGGGTGCACCAGTGTTGTTTGTGAAAAAGAAAGATGGGTCTTTTCGAATGTGTATTGATTATAGAGAATTGAATAATCGAACAATAAAGAATAAATATCCTTTGCCCAGAATAGATGATTTGTTTGATCAGTTGCAAGGATCTTCGTTTTATTCTAAAATTGATTTAAGATCCGGTTATCATCAAGTTCGTGTTCGTGAACAGGATATTCCTAAAACTGCCTTTCGAACTAGATATGGTCATTTTGAATTCTTGGTTATGCCATTTGGTTTGGCTAATGCTCCCGCAGTTTTTATGGATTTGATGAACCGGGTATGTCGACCTTTTCTTGATAAATTTGTGATTGTATTTATCGATGATATTCTTGTATACTCTAAATCCTAATCAGAACATGGAATGCATTTGAGGTTAGTGTTGGAAACCTTGAAGAGAGAACAATTATATGCAAAGTTTTCTAAATGTGAATTTTGGATTCGGGAAGTGCAATTTTTGGGTCATATTATTTGTAATGATGGTGTTAAAGTTGATCCTTCGAAAATTGAAGCTGTAATGAACTGGAAAGTTCCAAAGTCTGTTTCGGAAATAAAGAGTTTTCTTGGTTTAGCGGGTTATTACCGGAAGTTTATAAAGGACTTTTCTAAAATTGCCGGTTCATTGACTAAATTGACCCGTAAGGATGAAAAATTTGTGTGGACTGAACAACAGGAAACAGCTTTTCAGACTTTGAAACAGTTGTTGTGTCAGGCTCCTATATTGACTTTACCCGATGGGTCTGAAGATTTTGTTGTTTACTGTGATGCATCGATTGCTGGTTTGGGTTGTGTTTTGATGCAGCGAGACCGTGTTATTGCTTATGCTTCTCGTCAGTTGAGATCTCATGAAAAGAACTATCCCACACATGATATAGAACTAGCAGCGGTTGTGTTTGCTTTGAAAATCTGGAGACATTATTTGTATGGTACTAAATGTGTTATTTGCTCTGATCATAAAAGTCTCCAGTATATATTTTCTCAGAAAGAGTTGAATATGCGTCAAAGAAGATGGTTAGAGTTAATCAAAGATTATGATTGTGACATACTTTACCATCCAGGAAAAGCAAATGTAGTTGCAGATGCATTGAGTCGAAAAGGTACTTCTAACCGAGTTTATTACCTGAAGGTTGATATTTCCTCTTATTTAGTGGATCAAGTTAAAGCTGCACAGTTGGAAGCTTTATTGGATCATAATTTGAAATCAGAGATTATGTTGAAAAGAAAAGACTTGTTAGTTGATGATTCTAGAGGATTAAAGACTTTTCAGTCTCGTGTTTGGATTTCTTTGTTTGGTAATCTTCGGGATATTATTTTGAATGAAGCTCATAAGTCTAGATTGTCTGTCCATCCTGGTAGCACACGAATGTATAATGATTTAAAGTCTTTGTACTGGTGGCCTACAATGAAAACTGACATTGCAAGATTTGTTGGTAATTGTCATATATGTGCTCAAGTGAAAGCCGAACACCAGAAACCGTACGGGTTGTTGAAACAGTTAGAGATTCCAGAGTGGAAGTGGGAACACTTAACTATGGATTTTGTGACTAAACTTCCACGTACATCTCGAGGTAATGACATGATTTGGGTTATTGTCGACCGATTAACTAAAAGTGCTCATTTTCTTGCTGCCAATGAAACAGCGTCTTTGACTAAACTTGCTCAATTGTATGTTGATGAAATTGTCACGAGACATGGTATTCCTTTATCAATTGTATCATATAGAGATACTCGATTTGTTTCACATTTCTGGCAGAGTTTACAACAAGAGTTGGGTACTAGAGTAAATCTTAGTACAGCATATCATCCTCAAACAGATGGTCAATCAGAACGTACTATTCAAACACTTGAGGATATGTTGCGTGCATGTGTTATGGAATATGGTGGTTCTTGGGATTCTCATTTGCCTTTAGTAGAATTTGCCTACAACAATTCTTATCATTCCAGTATTGTAATTTTCTCGATGAGTCTGGTAATTTTCTATTTTTATTTGATTATTTAATTATGTGCGAAATTAATTGATATTATTGTTTGTCATGAAATTTAGATAAATAGGTCCCAGGACTTATTGTGAATAGTAAATTGGTGATTGTTCTAATTTACTTGAGTTGACAGTATAATAAAATAGACTTTTCACGAGAAGTATTTAAGTTCCAGACAATAGAGTTAAGACGGGCATAAAATACCCGAATAAAGTGAGGCGGTTTAAAGAGGCCGACCCCCTTTTTTGTGTCATCCTGTCCAAATAGTTCACATCACTTGCTAGCTCAAACTCTAAAAACTTCAAGAACACTAAAACTTGCTAAAATCATGGTTAATAATTAGTGAATTGAAGCTGAATCTTTGAGTTCTTCATTCTTCTAGATATCATCATCTTCTACAAGTGTAAGTGTAGTGTTTGTTAATAAATTTGTGTTGTGAGATTAGGTCAAATATGAACCTAAGTGAATTGATTGATGATATATGTTGTAATTGATGTTGTTGAAGTTACTTGATATGGTATGATGTTTATTTGAAGTTAAATTCGTTGTTTGTATGAATTTGTATGCAAAAGATGTGAAATTATGAGTTTGGTTCGAGCTGTGTAGTTGCAGGTTTGTTCTTGAGCTGGAGAATAGCTCAACGCGATCCCAGAACCCTAGCCTGGATCGCGTTCCTCAGTTTTAAATTGAGATGGACGAGTTTTGTTCTTGGGAACGCGATCCCAAGCATTCACCTGGATCGCGTTGCCAAGTGCAAATTTGTTACAGAAAGTTTAACAAAGGTGAACGCGATCCAGACCCTTATTTTCTAGGATCGCGTTGCTTAGTACAAAACGGTAAAAGTGGATTTTTCAAAGGGGAACGTGATCCATCCCTTTGTTCCGGATCGCGTTGCCTAGTGTATTTTGGTAACAGAAACTTTCCTTAAGAGGAACACGATCCTACTCATTTGGACTCTGGATCGCATTTGTCTGTAGTATTTTGATGATTGTGATGAATTGTGAGCTTAAGTGTATACTATATATAAATATATTATAGAGATAGTTGTGTTTGAAATAAAGTAATATTGTTATTACTTGTATATGATAGTTATTTATACAAGTTACTAATTGTGCATTATGTAATGTTTCAGATACTCCAAAGGCTCAGTGATTAGCAACTGAGTGTAGCGACTCTGGAGGTATCGGTGAGTGGATTTGAAACTCACAATTTGGTTTGGTTGTGTTAATTTGATTTTCAATCAGTAATTATAGGATTACTATTGATAGAATGATTATCTTGAATTGATATGCCATTGGATTGGTTGATTGATTAGCTTGTATGTGGGCTTGATTGAATCCAGAGGTCAACTAGATTGTTGGTTGAACTTGATTGCTATTGTTGATCAACACAGGGTTGTGTACATGTGTTGATGAGTATTAGCAATGAGTTAGCGGTTAATCACTGTTATGGCCTACAGTTGATTTAAGTGTTCTGATAGGGCCACCCGGCACAGGGTCCTTAGGAACCACCGTTCTTCTTGACGATATTTGTTACATTATTGGTTGTGAACAAATTTCTAGCTAAATTGAATTGTAGTTGATTATCCATTCACTTAGCTTTGTGCTAATCCCTCAAATTACTTCCTGCAGGTTATGTTGATTATGTGGTTAGTCAGGAAGGGAATTTGGATGTTGGGAATGTTTGAAATTGGCGACTCTGATCAAGTTGTTTATAAACAATGTATTGTTAACTGTAGTACTTGGTGTGTAAACAAGTTAAATGTATTTAACTCTGTATAAAAGGTTTGTATAAATGTTGTGTAAATCTTTGGCAAGGTATTGTGAAAATTATATATTAATATAACGCTTCCGCAGTGATTTATAACTTAATGATTGTTTTAAAGGATGGGTGTAACAGTTTTAGATGACCTTCTTGTTTGCATAGGAGCATCAATTGCTCCAATGACATTGTCCAATGGCATGTAGCTTTTATGAGCTTGATACTGTGGACCAACTGCCATTTCTATCCCAGATTCCAAATTGATAAGATTCTGATCCAGATCTGTGTCTTCTTGAATCATTTGACCACTTGATTCTGACACTTCCAACCTTGATGGTTGTTGCTCTTCCTGTACATCTTCATTTGATGCTTCTTCTTGTTGAGAGCATTCTGGATTTGATGTTTCATTTCCATCATCATATGCACCATTATAATCCAAGTTTGATGAAATGGGTTCTGAACTCTGTTGTTGATCAGGGGTGGAAGATTCAAGTACTGCAGGTGGGTCAGGTAGCCATGTTGGAAACAAAACAAGTTGTGATGATTTGTTTGTTTGTTGACCTGCATTTGTTCCTGCATTTACATTTGTACTTGTACCTGCAATTGATGACTCATGCATATATCTAAAAGATTTGGTTAATGCATCAATGTCAAACAGATGTGTTGGACCTTTTCCTAAAGCATTAGGTGTGTGTTCATTAAAGGTCACATCTAGGGTCTCTTCCACTATTCTTGTTCTACTGTTGAATACTCTGTATGCTTTTCTTTGAAAAGAGTAACCAACAAAGAATCCCTCATCTGCTTTGCTTTGAAACTTGGCTAATTGATCCTTGGTATTTAAGATAGTAACAGGACATCCAAATGGTTTAAGAAAGCTAACCAAAGGTTTGTTATTCAAAAATAACTCATAAGGTGTCTTGTTGTGAGGCTTAACAACTAATACCTTGTTCTGGACATAACAAGCAGTGCTAATTGCTTCTGCCCAGAAGGTCATTGGTAGTTTAGCATCTGCTAACATGGTTCTAGCAGCCTCAATAAGTGTCCTATTTTTCTTTTCTGCTACTCCATTTTGTTGGGGAGTTCTAGGAACACTATATTGTCTATCTATACCTTTTGATTCACAGAATTTATCCATCTCTTGATTTCTAAACTCTGTTCCATTGTCACTTCTAATGATTTTAAGCTTTCTGTTGGTTTGGTTTTCAATCTTAATGATGAAGGACCTTAGAATATCTCCAGTCTCATCTTTGGTTCTAAGAAAGAATACCCAACTAAATCTGCTATAATCATCAGTGATCACTAGGCAATATGACTTCTTACCTATACTACTCACATTTGTTGGTCCAAATAAATCCATGTGCAGTAAATGTAAAGGTGAGTCAATAGAGTTCAGTGTCTTGGCCTTATAAGAGGATTTGTGTTACTTGCCTTTTTAACATGCAACACAGTGGTCATCACATGAATATGTTTTCTCTGGTAAACCTCTGACAAGTTTTCCTTTAACAAGTTTGTTTATGGTTTTAAAATTCATGTGACACATCCTTCTATGCCAAAGGTCAGATTCATTGACAGTTGCTCTTGAAATGAGACAACTCAACTCAGGTTTGGGTACAAATTTAGCCAATTCACAGCTATACATGTTGTTCTTTCTGGGAATTTTCATTAAAATCATTTTATGGTCAAGAACAAACTTCTCAAAAAGAATACAGCATTCTGTGTCATTAAAGAACACTGGGTTCTTTTTCTCTGTTATTTGGCTAACACTTAACAAATTATACCTCAGTTGTTCAACAAAATATACATCATTGAAGCTCATCTTGTCACTGTTGACATTTCCCATCCCTGTAATCCTTCCTCCTTTAGGATTACCTCCAAAAGCAACAGGACCTCCATCAATAACTTTGAAGTCCTCCGATCTGCTTCTATCTCCTGTCATGTGCCTAGAGCATACACTATCAATATGCCATAAGCTTTTCTTCTTGCTCTGCACATACAAACGACAACATATCAGTTTCTCTTGGGAACCCAAACCAATTTGGTTGTGGGTGACCCTTTCTTGTCAACAGGATCAACTCTTTTGAAGGTAATTGATGCTGGTGACAGTGCAGTTGGTTTCTAAACCCAACTAATTTTTGACTTGACAGCATTAAGTGGCCTGGCAGAATTAGCTTCTGAACCACTTAATTTTTGCCTGGCAGAACTAAATTTGATTAACTTTGGCTTAGCAGAATTAACCTTGTAGTTTTTCTTGGCAGAATTAAAATTTGTCTTTGTCAATTTAGTTCTGTTGGCCTTATTCTTGGTCAACACTCCTGCACTTCCTTTTGATGCAGCAGAGTTAACTTTTGCCTTTGACTTTTTGACTAGACTAGCAGAATTAACTTTTGTTTTGAAATTTTGATGGTTAATTCTGTTAGCATTAATCCATGATGATTGTTTAACCCGTTGAAGTTTTGGGTTAAAATAACAATCCTTTTGAAGATGATTGAATCTTCCACAGATAAAACAAGCTTTCTCATCAATCCTTTTGAAATTAGATCCAAGCTTTTGAGAAACCATCTGATTCCAATTTCTTTGGTTTCCTCTTGAATCTTTCTTTGATTTTGAAATAGGTGATGAGTTAGCATAACAGTTACACTTAGTACATTTAACAACAACAATTTTATCATTTTCTGGTGTGTTAACAGATGTACTAGCATCCTTCCTTTTATTCAAGTTCATCCTAGCCTTTTCTTAAAACAGTTTCTTACCCTCTGCTAGTTTCTTAGCTTTTAACTTAGACACTAGCCCAGTAATAGAAGTAGGTTTTAAATGAACTCTCTCATCTTCCTTAGATTCAACCTCATCATCTAAAATCCACTCATATATCTCAACCTTTTCCAGATCATTTGCATTTTCATTCAATGCAGCAACAGGATCTGCTTGTTTAATCTCTTCTACCATTTTCTCCTTAAGCTTACTTATGTCTAAGTCAGTTTTAGGAGGCATGTAGGTGTGGTTGTAAGGTGGAGGCACACTATTAAGATTATAACCTAAGCCAGTTTTAATCTTATCATGGATTTGGTTCTTTATCAGATTTTGAACACTCTCAGAAGCATTCTCTAACTCAGTCACTGTAAGTTTGATACTTTCTTTCTCTGCAGTGACTTCAGCTAGTTTTTTAAGTAACTCATCAACCTTATTTTGCAACATATCTTTCTCAACTTGAGCATACTTAAGATCATAATCATATTGTTCTTCATTTTTCTTGTATGCTTTTATTTGTCTTTCTAGATCTTCTATTGCTAAGGTTGTGTGTTGGCTTCTAATGTCCCAATCTCTAAGTTCTTTGCAAATATTAGCATTATAGTCCCTGTAGTGTTTAACAGCTTTTTTATATACATTAGAACATAATTTTGCTTGTACCTCATAGGGGACTTCATCTGATGTGCTTTCCTCTCCAATAGCCATCAAGGCATGATTCTGTGGTTCCATTTCTGCTTGATCACTCCAGTCATACCCCATACCATCTTGTGATACAAGAGCATTTGGTGTAGACTCTTGAACAGCAATGGTTCTTTTCTGTGATCCATTGTAAGCAGCATTATAACCCCCAGATCTCTGTCCACTCACCTCCTGCCTATGAGCTCTGCATTCTCTGGCAAAATGACCTAATTTGTGGCAGTTATAGCATTCAACCTTGCTTTTATCAAACCCCACATTATCATCTCTCTTTCCTACAAAGTTGTTCCTTCCTGTTCTTTGCAAGAATCTTTTCACCCTCATGGTGATCATAGCCATTTGCCATTTGATGTCCATCTCCTCCAGATCATCTGGGTTCACCTGTTCTAATTCTTCATTAGTCAATGAGGAGTTCACATGACTAGCAAAGAATGCCTCTACTACTTGATCTGTAGACTTTTCTTGTACTACAGATGATGAACTGGATCCTACACTTTTCACAGTAGATACAGACCCATACCCTTTTGGATTCGTTTTGGCTCTTCCCATGGACATAAATGCAGCATTCTGTGAGCTCTGTGCTTCACCACCACTCTGCTTCCTGCTTTCCACCTCAGGCTCAAATGCTATAAGATCATTGTATAGATCATTTAGCTCTTTATCATCCAAATCACTTCTTTGTCTTAGACCTACAGTATATATAGTCCATTCTTCACCTAATGATCTTAAAAACTTTCTATTAAGATCATCCTTGTCTATGACAACCTTGTGATTTTTTAGCTCACCAACAAGCTTTCTGTAAATATTGAAAACTTGAGTCAAGGTTTCAGATTTAACAGAACTAAAGTTCTCAAACTGTTGTTTAAGCATTGACCTCTTGTTCTTCTTGATGCTCTCATTTCCTGCAAATCTTTTGTCTAGCTCTTCCATAAGCACCTTTGCATCATCAACCTGCTCAAACTCACTTTGATACTCATTAGGAATGGAAAGTAACAAAGTGCTTAGAGCTTTAAGTTCAGTAGCTCTTTCCCTTCTTTCTTGTTCTGTTGTTGGTGTAACCCTTGGTAGTCTTACACCATTTGCATCAGTTTTGTACTTTGGACCATTTTCCACAATGTCCCATAACTGATAATCTGTAAGCAACATGTGTTGCTTAATTCTATTTCTCCACATGTTGTATTCATCTGGTCTAAGAATAGGAATTCTAGACACTTGAACACCTTCTACAAATTCTGATGCCATTGTATAATATCAAGCTTAAGATATACTACAACTTAAATGATCACAGCTTTTTCTTAGATCTTCCAGAATTCAAAGCTTACACTCGCTCTAATACCAATTGTGGGGGTCCCTCACAATAACACTTGCTGACACAAATGTATTGACACAAGCTAAGAATTCCTTGACAAGCAGTTTGCGGAATAACACTTATCAAGTGGAAGATTTATGTTACTTGTAATGTAATTGAAATAGAGTTGTAAACAATACAAGAACACACTAGATTCAATAGCCAAAAGCCTCAATATTATTATTGAATAATACGAATACACAAATGTATCAGGGTTACAAAGAAAACCTTGAAGCTTGGTTACAATTTGACTAGAGACTTACAAGTTACAATTTGAACACACAGATCTATTGGACACTTAGACGTACTTCTAACAATGACTCAAGTACATACTTATAGACTAAATAACTTGTATAAAATCTATACAAAATCTTCTTTTCTAAGACAAGTTTCCTAGGAAACACGCCTGCATTAAATGCATTACCATTCTTTGTCTGCAGCGTGCACTATTCCTCAAAAGCATGTCTGCAGTAGGTGTACTTGTGTTGCAGAGTTGGTAGAAAGCAGACCCACTAAGCAACATTAACAGAAATACGAGCAGAACTATCTTTTTGAACTGGCAGAACTAATCTTTGCAAATCTTGACACTTGGCAGAACTAACTTTGTAGATACTTGGCAGAACTAACCTTTGAATGACTAGCAGAACTAACTCTGGAAAACTTTTTTTTCAATAAATGAACAGAGCTAACTTCTACCAGCAGAACTAAGTCTTCATTGCCCAGCAGTACTAACTTCGAACAGACTTAAACATTTAGAATAATTTAACAGTTGATATCAAGAAGAATTTAGCCCAACAGCTTGCTTATATGTAGAGTTCAAGATTCGAGGTATAATAAATAAAAAGTGAAAAATGTGAAATTTATATAGTTCTATTGTAAAATGAAAATGATACAATTTATAAAATCAATTGTTGGTCTTATTTTTTAAAACTTTCTAAAAATAAAATAGCAATATGCTTTATAAGTAGTTATATATATCACAAATTAGTAAAACTATCATCTTAAAGACGTTTTTAATATGTTAATGATTTTTTTATAAACGAAATAGACACATCTAAAAAAAGTTGACTTGTTTAATTGTTTTTTTACATGATAATCCAAATCTTACGATCAAAATGTCTTGCACAAAGTAGTGAAAGTACAACGTCTAAACATATATCTCACTATAGAATCATGGTAACGTATAGGCTTGAACAAAAAAACCGGGCTCTATACCTTACCCGGTTTTAAACCTGAATACCCAACCCGATTCTACCCGGTTTTACCCTACCCGGTTCGGGTTTTCTTAGTATCCGGCGGGTACCAAACCGGGTACGATTTTTTGAATTCGAAATCGGGTTGAACCCGGGTTGAAATATGATCGGGTTGAAAACCCGGTCAAAAACCCGAAAAAATCCCGAAAACCCGATTTGAATCCGGTCAAAAACCCGGCTGAAACCCGGTTTGAACCCGGTTCAAACCGGGTTTTGACCAAAACCCGGTTCGGGTTTCGGGTCGGGTCGGGCAAATACCCGGTTTTGTTCATGTCTGGTGACGTATCAAGCTAACGGATTTGCCAAAATGATTGTTAGAATCTATAAATCTATTATAATTTTTATTCGAAGGACATGGAAGTGATTTACTATATCAGGATTTAGAATTTAGAAATAATAAAGTTTAAACAACTCCATTAACTATTTAATTTATTATTTCGACATTGAAAACAATAAAAAGTAGCACCCATCAATCGCTGAGTTGCAGTCACGGCTTTTGTAAAGCGACTATCACGATCATTTTAGCATACGAGTACTATGGAAAAGAAAAAAAGACAAAATAGATATTTGTGACAATAATTCAATAGTGCCAAATAAACCACATCATACTAAAAATAATCATACTAAAAATAAAACTTATTATGTGTTACATATTGGATGCCTACTTTTGATTTCTTGAATCACGTGCTAAAATATCTTAAATAGAACGTTGATTACTTTATCTTTTTGCTACCTTTGATTTCGCGAAATATCTTAGTTGGCAAAATATCTCCGACGATTTGTTTTGTTCGCGAAATGTTTTCGGTGAAATTGAAATTCCAAATAATTAGAATTCCTTAGAGTACATAAATTCTAAGACTTCTAAATGAATCAAATTCGTTAACCTACCATCTTCATGGAATGAAATTGAAACTCTAATTCCATCAAATTTTGTTTAATTTTGCGAAATAAGTGCAACATAAAAATATTATTATATATTTATATGAAGTTCATTAGTTATAATTTCCAATTAATTATATTGGATTATATAGTTGTCACTAACAAAGTATCAAGTTAGAAAAGAAATAGTTTAATTATTCTGGTAGCTACTTGTCTCGATTTTGGATCTACTTATAGTTGTGTATGTTTGGTGGATTTGAATGCAGTTCTTACATATCATGGAAAATTCGTTAATTAATTAGAAAGAAATGAGGCATCATGAAATGAAAAATTACAGATGGAAAAAAGATGGCTATTAGCAGTCAATAAACTAGAATCACATATCAAAATGTTCAATTTTTGTAGGTCAACATGTAAAAATTAGATTTTAAAGTTATTGAATGTCATAATGTACGATTAAATTTATTGTTACTTTTAAAAATGCAATTATATAACACATCCCACTTACTATATAATATAGTCACACGTATAACATACATGTATTCATTTTCAGAATGCTTGAACTCACAACCTTTTAATCAATGGACTCCTCACATATAACTAGGCCTATGACCATTTTATCTCGTATGAGTCATATGATAATAATATGGAGTATATTACTCCCTCCGTCCCAAAATAAGTGTCTCATTTTGACTTTTAAAAGTTTTTTTTTTTTTTTTTAACTTTGACTTTAAATATATTTATTTTTATTATATAATACTTGATGAAAATTATACTAATGAAAATACATTTAAAACTCAATCCATTCATGTATTTTGCATCAAGTATTATATAAGACAATAAAAAATATTTAAGGTCAAAATTAACAAATAATGACTTTTAAAAGTCAAAATAAGATACTTATTTTGGGACGGAGGGAGTATTATTTATGATGTCAATTGTAGTAAAAAATAAGTATACAGAAAGATTTGCACGATTGAACTTAACTCATTTTCATAGATGTTTAAATAGAATAACACTAGCATTGTTGGATTGTAAAAAAGAAGTAAAGCAAATGCACGGCTGTGGTAACATATATATCTAAATTATCTAATATGATTGTTATTGTTTAATTCGTATTTTGCAATCGTTCTGTAATCTGTTTCTTTTTTAATTGAATTTAATTAAACTAAACTAATATATCAGTTTGAGATTAATAGTATCATTGAAGAATTTTAACAGTTTATTAAATTGTTAGTGATCATCACCTACTTAAGAGACCAAATCACCAGTAAAATATCATCAATCTATGTTCATACTAATTACCAAACGTCACGCATATCACGAGTATTCATGGTGTAAATATTTTGACAACAACTTTCACATGTTAAATTAATACAACCGATGGCTAGACAGAAACTTGTAAAATATTACCGAGTATTAAGCAAAGGTCCATGCTAAGAGTCATGAGCAGTAAAGTTATAAAGGTATATATGTTTTTTTATTTGTTTGGTATTGACCTTAAGTCTGAGGTAGTTAAATATAAATTATATATTACATTGTGGTTCAACATTGGTTTGCAGATAATAATGAAATAATTAATCAGATATTAACATCATAAATTCATAGTAAATGTTTTTGTATGTACGTTTTCCAATTATAATAAGCAGTAAGTATCAATTTCCAGCTTTAGATATAAGATTAAGCAATAAAATTTCAGCTAAAAGCTAATTTTGGTGAACATGCTCAATATCAAATGAATAGCTTTTAATGGTGATTGTTGATCTTAAACCAAGCAATACCCAATTGCATTCTTTCCAAATTATATACTCCGTATTTCATATTGAATCAAATTAATTATTTTGTATTATATATATATATATAGAAACATTGCACCATTACATATAGGGGTGTTAATCGGGTTAAACCACCCATAATAAAGGTTAATCAGGTTGGGTTAGTCGGGATTTTGGAAAATGAAAACTTACCCGCAAGCCGACCCTATTATGTAATCAGGATTTTGGATTCGGGTGAAACGGGAAACGGGTTAATCGGGTCGGGTTAATTCGGGTTTCGGATTACCCGTATAACTAACATGATAGGCTACGAATTACCATTTGTACAAAATGCGATGCGCTAAATTTTTTTCACCAAACACTCTTTAGGAATAAAGCTTTTAAGAGCAATTAAGATGTAACAAAACATTAATAAATTATGGCTAGTGGTAAATACAGCACATATTTTTATTCATACATCAATTTATATCCATATTGATGTAGTACATGTACAATATTACAATGCATACTTTTGTTTTCCGTATCAAAAAATATGTTGTATTTAACACCCATAAATTACTATATTAAATCCATGTCATTAAAAAAAGAACTTTACTCATCTTTTTACCCGATTAATTTCTAAAACCCTATTCAACTCGACCCTAATAGGCTTAATGGGTTCGGGTCGGGTTTTTTAACACCACCAATTACATATTTTGCTTTGTATCAGAAAGAAAAAAATATAGACATATTAGTTAGTACTTTCATTTCAACTTAATATCAAACAAATATCTTTTAGTTATGAATATCGATCTTAAACAATACTGTAATTATTTCCAAATACATTTGATTTCACATTAAATATAAAATCTTGTGTTTTAAAGCACAAAACTAATGAGTAGTCGTATCTTGTTTTTCTACACTTTCCAAGATATTATCCAAAACAAATATCCATAACATTATTCAACACACACATGGCATATGACATACCCACCCATGACCCAACTAACTTTTCTCCAAATATAATATAATATAAATTCAATAAACTTTCAAAATAGACAAATTTTCTTTTGTTACATACCAACAAAAAATGTGTTACTCCACATTTTGGCTGTTTGTTTGTTTTGGAAAAACAAAAGCAAACAAATTATAGAAAAGTGAAAAAACTTTCAAATAAAGACCGCTGAAAAGTAACGCGGCCCGATTAACACCACCAAACCAAACACTCCCCAATCAACAGGCCCCTTCCATTATCTTCCTAAAAGTAGCCCAAACCCCAAATTATTGACACCATCCAAAATCCACATCCACAATTTATATTTATATATATTTATATTAGTAGGTGATATTTGGTTGGAAATTATATCAAAACGTTACAGTTTCAACTTTTTGTTTTATACTCTACACACATCACACAAAACATGGGTGCCTGTGTTTCTTCTTCTTCTTCACATAAAAAAACTCCATCATCATCATCATCTGAGTTTAACCGGAAAACAGATATGGTGATTCCACCCTCGCCTGTTAAGGAAAAACTTCCGATCATCCTTAACAATGGCAATGTTGCTGTTAAGCCTCAGTATCCCCCTCTTCATTCATCCTCTAATTCTCCTGATTTTGGTACGATTTGCACATACACACACACACACACACACACACACACATATATATATATATATATATATATATATTACTATCTCTATAACCTAAATAATAATAATTGTATATGTGGATTACGTGGTTGTTATGATTTATTGTTTTTGTTGCTAATTGATTTCCGTGTTTTATAAATTTGTTATCTGATTACTGTGTGTTTCAGATAATAATTTGGATTACTGTGGTTATCGGATTTTTTTTTTATTATTATTGGCAATTTTTTGATATAAATTGATTATTTGATTTGTATTTATGTTAGGTTATCCAGACCGATTGTTTGGAAACGCGTAATTATGTAAAAACACACTCTTAAACTAAGTGTTTGTTACGTTAAACAATGAACAATTAACATGTGATGTTTTGTGATTATGGTTGGTTGTGGGTCTGTTAATCTTATTTAATTTTTTAATTAATTTAATTGGTCTTCTAGGGGTTTTGTACTGCTTGCCTGCTTTACTTGACTGATACCTTTCCTTTAACTGTTGATTCCTTTATTTATTTAATAAAAGTGTAATTATTTTTTGATGATGATTATTTTTTTTATTTATTTATTAAAAGGGAGTTTCTGCATTTTATGATCAGGATAAGTATGTATATGGGCTCTATTAGTGGTCTGATATGTTTGTAATTTGAATTAATATAAAATAAAATAGAATAGAGTTGTCATATTCCTTGCTTATTATTATTGAAAAGTGGTAAAGGTTGTGCTATGAAATACGAGTTAAGAATTCTATAGAAGATATATATGCAGCTTGTTGAATACCAAGTAATAGCATCGCCTCCAACCCATACGAGTTATGAGTCTCTGTTCAGTAAAATATGCTGAAAGGAATGGGTCAAATGGGTTGAAAGTTGTGTAAACTATAAGGTGTATGCTTATTGCGTACAGCTTGCTTAATGTTAAGATTTGATATGGAAGTTATTGAGTAAATATGTGTTAGAAAGATTGATACAATAGTTGTTCTTGACGATTAAAATATACTTTGCTGGCTGTTAAAAGTTTTGATATATAACTATTCTATATCATCTTGCAGGTAGTAAAGAGGAGGCATTTTTCGATTCCCAAGCATGGTTAGACTCTGATTGTGAATCTGATTTTATGAGTGTCAATGGAGGTAACATATATGTTACATTAATCATATGTATATCAATATAAACATATTCATGATTTATGTTTTAATCAATGTATACTCTGAATTCTGAAAAATGTGTTATAAACTTATAATTACATTGTATTTACACTACCAAATGTTGAAAAATCAAGTTTCAGAGTACGCACTTGCAGACCTCTAATTCTCTTCTAGATTTAGTTTTCGCTCATTTTGAGTTTATGCTTGTATTGTTCTTCTGTAGTGTTTGAATTCACTTGCTATATTATTTGCAGAGTTTACACCCTCAAGAGGCAGTACACCTGTGCACCATGACTTCCTTACGGGCACCCCACAAATGAAGGACGGTGCACTGACAACTGATGACCAGAAACCTTCTATGACCCCACCTGCAAATCCAATAAAGAAGAAAAAGCGACTTTCTGAGCTTTTCAGTGAAAGCCTTAGAGAGAATCATAACCTCGATGAGGAAAGTGAGGAAAATGAGGAAATTGGTGAACAAGCCAATGAGAAGGGGGTGGGGGAGAGCCGTGATGCTACAGCAGTTCGTGGTAGTGGTTTAAAGGTGAAAAGGGAGAGATGGGTGGAGATTGTGCAGGTCAACGGCTGCTTACCGAGGGTGCTATCTAGTTGTAGGCCTGTAACTCATCAACAAACACAAGTAAGAAGAAAGTAAGAGTGAGTTTGAACATCAACATTGAGCATATATGATGCTCCTTGATGAACCAGTTATCCGACTCCAATCTTGAATGTATAGAAATGAGAAGTCGATATCAATATAATGTACTTATGTCATTTTGAATCTCTGAATATTAAAATGCATACCTGAGTTGTAGACTTGTAGTAAAGGTTGTGCAATTGTGCCTCTACATCAAGTGGGTTTGACCGGACCACATGAATTGTTAACACACAATTATGTACAATTATCACAAATATTTACAACTTACCGTCTCAAGTGAGGCTTGAACTCCCAAACCTATCGGTTGAAGGGTCCCTCTCATACCGCTAGGCTAATAACCCTTTGGTCGTAATTAGAATCTTAGAGCATGGGAGGTGATTTTGATGTGGAACAAGTGTAGTGTGAAGTTGTATACCGTGAATCACACCAACTTCCACATTTCGGGCGAGTAGTTCATCTGGTATCCACTCAACATTGCAGTTACGAGAAAAAGTTAAAATAATTCCCAAATTTCTTTACAATTTGTTGGTGAAGCAACATTGGCTTGTCAATGCTGACGGGTAGTGGGACTTCTGATGTGATACAAATCAAATAGCTTAGGGGTGTCATGGTAATTCTTTTAAATTTTTGGGTGTTTAGGTCTAATAATTATTAGTTGCCTTTTTCATTATTAAGCTTTTATTGTAACGACTTTGTAAGCAAGTTAAAGTATTAATATTTATAGTCATTAGGGCTATGGTTTATTATTATGAATGAATTGGTTTGAGTCTAACACTTTTGGGAGATCGCTATTTCTCGAATTGTATGAACTATCTTGGTATTTTGTTTGTATTTCGTGTTAATTAAATACGAATCTATCTCGCTTCGTATCAAATTGGTATCATTGCAACTTTTCTTGCCCAATTCTCGAAAATCACTGTTTACAGCGGAACACTGTACAAGCCTAAAACACTATTCATCGCAGTAAAAAAAATTATTTTATGTCGTTAATTGTCGTCGTAAAAAAAAAGATCAATGACTGCAATCAAGAGACTTGATACCTTGGAGGTTAAAGTTGTGTTGACCAAGAAGTTACTAGAGCATAAACTCAGTATCCAGGCTGACATCATAGCTTTTATCCAACAACAACTTACGATTACAGCAAAACAACAACAGAAAGATACAACGACTTTGCTGCCGAAAGAGTTGGCCACTTTTATGGAAGATATGAAGAAGCAAACTTGGGAGACTAGTATACCACCAAAAAAGCAAAACACCGTACCACCATAAAAACGTAACAAGGCAACTAATTACGAGCCTCATTATGATGATTTAGGGTTTGAGATGCCACATTACCATGCTGAGACTAGTATCGCAGGAGGAAGGAAAAAGAGTGTCGAATCTGTTGAAGTACATGATTCGAATATTCTTGATTTACATGGGGAGGATGACGAGCAACAACATACAAGGGGATATAAACATCAACCAAGGTTCGAGATGAGTTATGGGACAGATTCACATTCAACAGGAGTGTATGATCATTGAATGAAGAAGTTGAAGATGCCAATTCGAGAAGAAGATTCGTATTTAATTAACACGAAACACAAACAAAATACCAAGGTAGTTCCTAGAATTCGAGAAGTAGGTATCTCTCAAAAGTATAAGACTCAAATCAATTCATTCATAATAGTAAACCATAGCTCTAAGGACCAATAAATACTAATACTCTAACTTGCTTACTAAGTCGAATAAAAGGAAACTAATGAAAAAGAAAACTAATAATTATTAGACTTTAAACACCCAATAATTTAAAATAATTACCACGACACCCCTAAACTATGTGATTATTGATTAGTATCACGATGTGACGTACAGTCCTCGGGTTCCACTAGCATGCTCTTATGAAGCAAACAAAAACATTTGTTTTTATTTTATTTCTTATAATCGATCCCGATCACCAATATGATTGGTTCTTTGTTGTTAGGTATTTTATAATCACATAATATGTAGTGCATGCTATTTTCAGATGTTGACGAATGAAAACGTTGGCCATTCACCATTCGCCATTCGCGTAATGTATCGTGGTGTTCCTTTCAACCATAAGGTTCGGAGTTTTAGTTTCGTAAATGGAACAATTATATATATTCATGAATTAATTTATATATTCAAACTAATGGTGTGTGAAACTCATCTTTTTTTAAAAAAAACTGTTCATACTAATTCACTAAACAATTAAATATTGGAAGACACTTTTTTCCAAAATCCTACTACTTACATAACCAATTGAGATACACTTCTAACTTCTAAAGGGTTGACACTAGAGTTTCATTGTATCATTATTCATAATTGAACAATGAGCTTGAGTATACACTAGACACTACCTTTTGAGATTTGGACGCATGTACGAGTGTGTGATGTTAAGTCATCAAAATAAGATAACGGTATCTAGATGGGGGCATTTTTATTGTATGGTGTTGTAGCCATCAATCAACTTAATTAACTAGTTTCGTTATAATAATGACTAAACTATAGTTTTAGACTCTTACTAGTTGAGTAAGTTTTTTAAAAATAAGATGACTCTAATCTTGACTCTTAAATGACTTTAACTCTTACGAGTTGTTTATTGACTATTTTGAGTCGTGTGTGACTCTTCTGAATCTTGTTTGACTTTTTCGAGTTAGAACTAGACAGACACTTTTAGTGTATAGTACGGAGTAATAAAAAGGACGTATTAGAAAAAATTGACTATTAGGAGTAAATTTTAAATTAAGATTTTGTATTAATTTTGAGTCAAAAACTTAACTGTTGCGGAGTAATAACTCACAAAATATTTTACTTACTTTAATAACAAAAATATCAAACAATAATATACATATACATATAGATATATATTTATTATTTATTATGAATGTGTAAGATAGTTATTCTTAGAAGTCGAGTCGAATCGAATCAAATCGAATCGATAGTTATTCTCATAAGTTGAGTCACAACTAAACAACTACGTATTAACGTTAACATTAGCATTAACATCTTCTTTTAAAAAGAAGCTGTTATCAGACCATGATATATTATACTGTACTTGCATTATAAAATTGGTTTTGTTAACGTAGAACACTGTGTTACACGTTAAGTTGCATTTAATAAAGTCGAAGTTTCATTAAATATTATTATTTACATTTAATACTCATTTTTTATTTTATTCAATTTAATATTTTATTTTTTATGTAAATACTAATTACATATTTTGTTATTTAAGAAAATTACATGTTCATTAAATGTCCACTGATATGTGTGGCACAATATAAATACAATACAAGTTGAGAATAAAGGTGATCATTTTAATAGTCCGTAATAAAGCTAAGAATTACAACTTGAACTTATCGTATAAAATTAACAATTAAATTCGTTAATTAATGTCACATGATAAACACCGGTTCGTTTTATAAACATTTCAATTTCAAAACGAATATTATAATGAGTTCCGAACCATGTCAGATCCCGGAATATGCCATTTATTTATCGTCAAATAAATTACATACCTGACCGTAAAGCTTTAAACCAACGCGGAAACCCCAATACAATACTCACTCATTTTTAATTAATTTCCCGACGACTATACTGACTTACTTTTGCTCCGATTACGATGCCGGAGCAAACCACGCCGATTGATTACGTCATGGAAGCCGCTTCCGGTCCTCATTTTTCCGGCTTACATCTCGACGCCCGATTCCTTTCATCCTCCTCACTCTCCGATTCAATCAAACAGCCGTTCGTCATCGGTACCTCTTAATCGATTACTCAATTGATCAGCTACTTACAATTATAATCTAATAACATTAATTGTTTGCTAGGGGTTTCTGGTGGTACTGCTTCCGGTAAAACGACTGTTTGTGACATGATTATTCAACAACTTCATGATCATCGTGTTGTTCTTGTTAATCAGGTATGTATTTATTTGTTACTAATGATTTGAATATAAAAATATGTATCTTGTTTGATTTTGAGATATGCGATAAGCTGAAAATAGAATTAACAAGTTGATTATGGATGGAGGCAAACATTATTTTTTATGGATATATTAGATAAAATATGTATTTGTAACATGTCTATTGATTACATAAATATGTAATTGTAGATGAGCAGATGCTAGAAAGCGTTCTAATAAATGAATGATTGAGCATAAATGTTCGGTTATGATAGTTGTGTATGTCTTAAAAAAGTTAAGAAGTTCACATCAATTTTGGTGACAGCTGATGTTAGGCATGAGTTATTTACATTGTGGGAAACAATCAAACAAGTTGAGTGAGAAGTTCGGTGTTCAACTAGTCAGCAACAAGAGTTTTTTAGTCTTTCTAAAACTGAACTATAGATGTTGCTGAACTTGATGTTAGATTTAGCTTATCGCTGATCAAAGAAACATGCTTGTATTGCTAGCAACAATTTTTGTAGTGTTTTGGTATTATGAAATTTGAACTAATTATGACTTGAATAACTCTTACGTAATGTTTTCTTCTACTCCTTATTTTATTTCCCTATAATGACAAGCTTCTATATTTTGAATAATCCTTGAAGTTTTGAATATGATGTTTCTGTTGTCATGTAGGATTCATTTTATCGTGGTTTGAGCGCTGAAGAATCTGATCGTGTCCATGAGTATAATTTTGACCACCCTGGTAATGTTTTTCTTTATTATAAGGCTGTGGTTGTGTGTTTTTCTTAGGTTAAGGCTGTGCCAGTTTTCATATTACTTATATCTGAACATGCTCATGTTGCAAAATAAAAAATTGAAATAAAAAATTCCTGTTGTTGTAGATGCTTTTGACACAGAGCAAATGTTAGAATGTGTTGGAGAGCTCAAACAAGGAAACTCGGTGCACCTTCCAATATATGACTTTAAAAACCACCGTAGATGTAAAGAGTCCTTTCGTCAGGTACTTGGTTATGTGAACATACTGTCTTGAATGGTTTCCTTTGACCAGAAAAGTATGATAATTCAGTCTTATCTGATTTTTTACTGAGTACCTTTTTAAAGAGAGCAAATCCTGAATGCTATTGTATATCTTTGTGTAAATGATAGTTATTAAGATTGTATTGTTAAAAATTACCTTTGTACATTATCTTCAATGTGCTTGTCAGGTTAATGCGTCAGATGTGATTATCTTGGAGGGAATACTGGTATTTCATGACCAAAGAGTTCGTGATTTGATGAATATGAAAATATTTGTTGACACAGGTGTGTATTATTTAACTTCCACTTTATCACCATTAATTACCATATTTATTAAGCACTTAGTTTAGCTAATTCATGTGATTTATACCTTCAGCTGTCTTTCTACCTATTTCTTTTGGTTCTTGTATGCAAATTAAGTCATCCTATACTCATAAAATGGCTGCAATAAGTACTTTTTAATCAAACCTAATTGCTTTTTGACATTTTTATTATTCCCGGTTTCCCTTTTCCGAGTTTAAGGCTGATTCAAGTATCATCAATTTACCTCGTATAATTCATGTTTGTTTTGATATCTCTATTGTATTTCACTCCCTAGTTTACTGTAGTGTCTTTTAAAGATGGTATCTTCATGACCTTAGTAACATACTGATATATAATGAGCTTGTATGATTTTACCGCTTAATGTATCCTTCTGTCCTTATATGTTGACAATTAATCGTACTAGATGCTGATGTGAGGCTTGCTCGTAGAATAAGGCGAGACACGGTTGAGAGGGGTAGAGACGTTAATTCTGTGCTTGAGCAGGTAAGTTCCTCCACTTTCGGAAATTTATGAAGGTTATTTGTTAGGAATATTTGTTAATCTTCATTATCAAAATTCAGTACAACTAGTTTAAGACCCGCAAAATTTGCGGGTTGACTTTATGATATATCTTATATGGATGTTTTATATGAATTTAAGAAGTTTTTTGGTGTTGGTGTACGGTACATTGATTTGTATTGTTTTAATTTTAAATGAAAAAAGGTATTAAGGATTTGAATTGTGATAGATTTTGGATTGATAAGTCTAAATAAATAAATTAATTAATAGGGGTAATATTATGTATGATATCACCTTGTTATTTGTATTAATATTCAATGATACTATATTATTTAAAATCGTACGGATATATTTTTCCAAATAAGCAAATTTAGCGGTTCAGCAAGTAAATACTATTTTGTATCTAAAAAATAACGCTCTTTGTAGTTCATGGGTGGTTTTCGTCCATCTAAGTTACTCTCTATAATTTAAATCGTCAACCTATAATGCATTACTTTGTCTTTGTAACTTTGACGAAAGATGACAAAACATGACAACTCAAATGCAGACTCTACTGACTCGAATAACGTTCACACATCCTTAGAAATTAAATAGTAAATTATTTTAGGGATGTAAATCAAGATATAGAGAAATGAATGATAAAAGAGTAAATTAATTAATCAATTATTGATAATATTGTGCATGATACCACTTCCTTTTTTGTATTTGTATTGTTCTTTAATAATAGAACTATATTATGTACCGAAACTTTTAATTAGTTAATTTATAAGTTCAAATTTTAGCTCTAAGATTTCAAATATTGTAATTCAATATAGTTTTTTTTCGTGTTTTAAATTTGTGTTGTATTTTCAATAACTCTTTTTTTTTTTCCGCCAAAGTTACATACATGGGAATAACCACTATCCACGAATAAATATGAAAAACCAATGGGTAATACTAATTGGGTATCCAACGGGTATTGAGCCGGCTATCAGTATGAATATTCCAAACCAGTATGTGTATAGATACACTAAAAACCACCGGAAATCAAGCCGTTATCATCCATAATCCAAGCATTGTAAATTGGAAATTGAAAAAAGAATTCAATTTTTTTTTAGAATTGAAAATAACTTGTTGGGGGGTTTTTGCAGAAATTTTAAAATAAAAACAATTATAGGAAGAGTTTGAATTATGAAAGAAATAATAAAGTAGTTATTAAATTGAAATTTTCATAAAATATTTTGAGGATTATTTACACTTAAAGAAAAATAGAGTAAAAATATTGTAAATACTGAAGGGTGTATATTGTAAATTTAGAAGGGTATATTAGTCTTTTAGTCACATAAAAATAGAATTAATGATGTCATTAAATTAATTAAGGGTTAGATCTTAATTATTGATTTCAATCTAATGGCTAATATTCTTTCAAGATTTTTCTTTTAATATATAAGATAGATAGATTAATCCCTTTACTCTATCTTTCGTGAAAAAGATCTACTCTTAATTTACCTAGCTTCCAAAAGATGCAGTATTACCTTAATTTGGTAACTTTTTAAATAAAATTTAATTTTTGCCCATTTGTAATCGTTACTAGAAAATTATAAATCAGTAAGCTTTACCTTCAAGGTTGTGTATGTGTGTGTGTATGCGTGCGCATATTAAGGGGATCTTTAGACATTATAGCAAGACTTTCTTAAATCAGAACTTCACGTGTTTTAGACACTGAGGGAGTACATAGATACTGCTCCCCAGTGCAAAACATCTTTTTAGTGATAGGATGATGTCATACCATGTTGCTTGGGGTTCTAATATGAATATTCAGGAGAAACAGCGCTGCGAAAGTATAATGACATGAATGCATGCAAATCTGGATATGGTTTGTAATCTAGGTGATGCATGAAGGTGATTTAGAATTATGCTCAATGTTTTATTGTAGGAGACATTTGAAAATTCTGAGCCATTATAGGCAAGAGCCACTTTTCTACGTTTCCATCTTCAGCTGACTGAATTTAATATTATTGTAACTTTGTAAGGAATCAGTGAAAATGGAGGTAGAATGGATCATTAATTTTTAAGTTTTAATTAATAATCTAAATCTCGCAATCGTTAACAATATGAAGCTTAATGTTGAATGAAAGTGACACTATCTTTTTCTATTTGCAGTATGCAAAGTTTGTTAAACCTGCTTTTGATGATTTTGTTCTGCCATCAAAAAAGTATGCCGATGTTATTATACCTCGAGGAGGTGATAATCACGTGGCGATAGACTTGATTGTGCAACATATTCGCACAAAGCTTGGTCAGCATGACCTTTGCAAAATATATCCCAACATTTATGTAATTCAGTCAACATTCCAGGTAATTCCTTTGCCACATCATTGTTGGTGCATGACATATTGATAAACTATAAGGCATATAATAATCTGAGATCTTTGTAACAGATTCGAGGCATGCACACATTAATTAGAGATAAAGAGATATCCAAGCATGATTTTGTATTTTATTCAGATCGGCTAATACGATTGGTACTTAACTCTCTACCCTATATGAAACTGTAATCAACTGACAGTCGGAGTCTGGAATTTTTTAGTATTAAACGGCAACAATTAAATGAAATTGGTCAGGTTGTGGAGCATGGCCTTGGTCATCTACCATTTACCGAGATGCAAGTAGTCACTCCTACAGGTATGATCGCATCCAGTGAGGCTTTTTTAGCTCCTCGTTTAACATTTCACAATGGTGCGAGAAATTACTGAATTTATATTGAGTTTTTTTTATAAAGGATTTGTTATATGTATATTTATATTATTGTCCAGTAATGGAAGGTTAATATGTATCATAAGAAGTATTTTATTTTTGAACTTGAAAAGTTGCCTAAATGTCACTGAGATGTTACTGTTGTTACAGGATCGGTATATAGTGGAGTTGACTTCTGCAAAAAACTGTGCGGGGTGTCCATTGTTCGAAGGTGAGTAATACTTGAGTACTATAAGAAGTGTGTCTTTTTAGTCATTTATTTTAGTGTTCGAAGGCCATGGTTTTTTGTTACCGTAAAGGACATTCTTATTATTTCACCTAGATTTTTTCTGTGTACTTCAGAGTTTAAGACTAGCCAGTTCAATGAGACATTAATTTGGCAATTCATTTGTTTTCGAGTGTAGTAGACAGTCTATGAGCTTTTATTATTTTATTGCTTATACCGTGTTGAAGGAAGTTGGCTTGATTATCTCACCGATACTTGGAGTTTCACTAGGAATTTTCTTAACACCAATATGACTAATATCCTGATGCATCTGATTACATCATTTTTCCTGTATCAGTTTTTGCGGATGAATGAAATCTTGCTTATAATTTGAATTAACATAAGCAGCATGTTAATCTGATTAATGATAACAGATATGTATCATAGGCATTTAGATTTTAGAACCGAAAGATGATAATTGAACTCTTAATGACAATGGTTGGATGCTGAATCCATGAATATTAGGGACTCGGAGAGTGGGTCCGACACAGTGTCAATTTTTAGTTGGATATTGATAAAAGCCTAAAAGGGTGGCTGGAAATCAAAACTGTAAAACCTAGTATATGTTATTGTACAAGCTATTTGGATGAAGTGTAATGTTGTTTGTGACATGATTTCCGTTTCTTTTTTCTAGTGCTGAATGTGTCTTGGATGTTGGCATGTGATTGTCAATGCAATTCAATCAAGTCTAATTTCTTATTTTTCATTTGACAGTGGTGAAAGTATGGAGAATGCATTGCGTGCGTGTTGTAAAGGCATTAAAATTGGAAAAATTCTGATCCATCGTGATGGTGACAATGGGAAGCAGGTGAGTATCGCTTTCTCATTTGTTGGTTAATGGATCCACCTTTGTTTTGATGTGCATTTTGCATGATCATTTATATAAAAACCGATCTTCCATGACATGCAGCTTATCTATGAAAAGCTCCCCAAGGACATTTCAGAGAGACATGTGCTTCTCCTTGACCCTGTTCTTGCTACAGGTTGGTGATATATATATATATATATATATATATATATATTACTCTCTGTCTTGCTTTCTTCATGCATATAATTAGGTTAAGAAATTGAACAATTCTATTCGTGTTTATGCGTGGATGTAATGCTCGACTATTTCAAATGTTTCACCTTTATCAACCTCAGCCTTTGATAATGACAACAATAGATCCTCATTTCAATTCGGGAACTTTTGAGAAATGCTATCGTTGCAGTTTTATGAGAGTATCTCATAACGTGAAATCACCAAATGTGGCAACTTCCTTTTAATGAGCAATTATTGTTTAGATTGCACGCTGAGCCACCTGTGTGTGTGATACTACTTGCTTGCAGGTAATTCAGCTAACCAGGCAATAGAACTACTGATACAGAAAGGAGTGCCAGAGTCGTACATTATATTCCTCAACCTTATCTCGGTAAGCTACTATATACACATTATATTTCTCTTTTTGATTTGTTACCCAACCTAACTGACCACCCATTTTGCCATTAATATTCATATCCCTGTGATTTTTTTAGGCCCCAGAAGGAATTCATTGTGTTTCAAAACGGTTTCCTTCAGTAAAGATAGTAACATCAGAGATTGACGTGGCTTTGAATGAAGAGTATCGTGTCATACCTGGTCTTGGGGAGTTTGGTGACCGCTACTTTGGCACTGACGACTGATGATAATAAGATGATTGGGATGAGTTACAGCAGGCCTTACTTGAGGGTGTGCAAATGGTGCGATGATCACACAAGGCCTCAGGGCTCTAAATTTGTTCTTAGTACTGGTATATACAATTGGGCAAAACTGTTAGCTGTCACTTTAGCTGATAACACTTTAATGTTATCTTCTTAACATTGCACATATGTTTGTGACTCTTTTACTTTTAAGACTTAATTATCTGGTTAAAGGGCTAAATTTCAAGCACTGACTTGTAAAATCAAATCACAAAAATATCGAGTATGAAACATGCTAGTTGGAAAAATTGATAAAAGATCAATAAACCTAATAGATGCTTGTTTTGACTTTTGTTTTACTTTGAAATATGCTATTTTCTTCAATTTAAAAAGAAAAAATATACTCGTACATAAATTTGTTGCAAGTGTGTATTATTACCAACTATGCAAAGTATTATTTAGCACTTATAAATATAATAGAAAAATATTAGTATGATTATTATGTTTAAAATTCAAAGAAATGTTTATTAGAAGATTAAACGTTAATAAGTCAAAAGTAGGGAAAGAAGAAAGAGAATTAAAGAAATATTGGATGGTTTAGTCATCTTTAATTACATGTATTATTCTGTGACTAAAGTTCTTTGAGTGAGAATGGAGAAACCAATAGAAACGTGTTATGTGTCATTAACCTCACTTTTACCCACATTTTTAAAAATTAAATATTTCTCAAACAGTAAGTCGGAAAATCACAAAAATTGCACCATAATAATCAGTATTTAATTCTCTTTGATTATTAGAGATGTGACAATGTATACTTTCGACGAACTAGTACTGGCGGGTAACACATGCGGTGCCAGTGGGTACCACATGCGGTGCCGGTGCGCACATGCGGTGCCGACGCGTACCACATGTGATACCAATTTGTACAATTTGTAAAACTCAAAAATAAAAAAGTCGTTGAAAGTATATCTTGTCACATCTCTAATCGAAGCGAATTAAACGCTGATTATTATGGTGCACTTTTTATAATTTTTCAACTTACCGTTTGTGAGATATTTGATTTTTAAAATCGTGGAGGAAAACGGATATCATGTCACATGGTGCATTCCTATTAGTTCATCTATTCTCACCAAAAATTCTATTTTCATTTGAACTTAATTCATTACTCTGTAATCCCTACGTCTCACTTTTATTCTCTACTTAAATTTATATGATTTAACATAAATTCCATGAAAGCCAATCTTAACCTTATACTCAATGCAATTTTGACTTAAATTTTTAATGAAATAAATGATTAAAAATAGTTATTAATGGTATGTATGGAAAAATACACTAATATATACGGATAAATAATGACTTACTCATTCGATAACGTCGTCGAAAGATATCCGCCGAAAATGTTGGATTCTCAACAAAGTAGTCTAGGAACAAACGTTGGCTCATTGCTTCACGATCTCTACTAAAGTATCTTCGGGGAGCTCTTGGGATCGGAATTTGCTCTTCATGGGATGAATCAGAGACTATCGAATTAATCATATCGACCGCAACCATCGAATTGAAAACCCCCATGAGCGCTTGCAATTCTTCAAGATTAGAATCATAAGATATTTTACAAATCATATGAAAGTGGAAAAGTGTATGAATATTGATGGAAGGAGGTTGTGAATTTTAGTGTGAATTGTTTGAAAAAGGGGTGTGTATTTATAGTAAAAAAGTGGCTTAGAAATCTTTTTTTTTAAAAAGGCTATATTATCATTAGATTTTTTTAATATATGCAAGCGGTCAAAAGAAAAAAAAATCACGTGGGCCCCACACCAAACTTACTAACAAGATACCAAGTGACGGACCGAATCGATGGGCCGGTGCCATCAGTGTGGGTTTCATCGGCTGATACCAATAAAGACCGACGACTCTCGATGGGAGTGGAGTCATAACTATGAAGATGAAGATTTAGTTTTAACTATATTTATTTTTATTTACATGTAATTATTTTACTCATTTAATTTCAGTTATATGTAACTAAAATTAACAACTAATTAAATGCATTATTTAAAAACTTGTATACCATTCCACTTTTCGTGTGTTGTTAAAAGTGTTAGATCTAAAAGTAGACTTAAATTTTCGATTGATTATATTTTTTGTTTATAATAATCTCATCTAATCAATCTTTCAAATCTACCAATCATATCCATTAAGCTTACACCTAGTGTAACACTTGTAGGCCTGCCAATCATTTTCCGGAGTGTTAATCGATCGTGACAGTACTTACAGGTAGGGCTGTTCACAGTTCGGATAAAACCGGATTATCCAATTGGATCATTCGGATTGGACCATATGGTTTGGATAATTGGATTTTTGGATTGGTTCGGATTAAAATCAAACATATTCTTTTAGATCACGGATCAGTTTTGGTTAGTAAATCACAAACCGGATTATCCATAAAAACCAAATAACAAATAAATACTTATTTTTCATTCATTATATGTATACATGCACATACAAATTAGTTACTAACTTATTAATATTTTATAAATAGCCAAATATAATTGTTAGTTTATAGTTTACATAATTGTTTACTTATATATGTAAGTAATTTATAGTTTCATTTTGCGTTTTACTATTATATTACACGCACATGTATATGTAATGGGAGGTTTGAATGTGAACCATCCATTATGTATAAATTTATTATAATTTCTAACAGATTTTTAGTATATATAATAAATATTTATATGTGTATGGATATTCAAAAACCAAACCGATCCATCCAAATAGTAATTCAGATGGATTGGTTTGGTTTTTGAATCTGTTTGGATGGATCGGATTCATATTTTAGAAATCATAATCCATTTGGATTCATGTATATGGATCGGTTTTGAACCGATCCATCCATTCGAACACCCTAGTCAGGTTATATTACAATTTTGCCCCGACGGGCAATAGGAAAAAGATACTCGCATCTTTTACACTCTCATTTTATCCATTCCCGCGCCACCATTACGGCAATCGCCGACCAATTATGTCCGTCTTCTTCCTCTCTGCTCCGCCGTCAATCTCCGTCTCCCTCTTCACCCACCGCTCCACCACCACCACCACCACCGTCACCTTCTGTTCTTCCGTTCAGACACTACCACCATCACCACCACCGCTTACGTCATCATCTCGACCGCCACCGTCAAATTCACTACTTCCAAACCCTAACACCACTCCTACATCCTCCTCTTCAGGATGCTCACTCAACTGTCCTCACTTTGAATCGTATGTCTTATTGTTATTCAACCACCTATTTCAAAATTTAATGACAGTACTTCTTTATATATGCGTTATATTATAATTATATTAAAGGAAAATGTTACATGTAGGCTAGCTAACAACACGCAAGGTTATGTGCTATTAGGCTAAAAGTAGAAAGGATTATTTGCGTATTATGTAAATACTAAAACTCGCAGGATTAAAATTAAAAGTCAAAATGTACTTGATGACTTTTACCTCCAACATACTCCACATGATACTATGATACATATTTAATTGTGGTTAAATCAATTCTACAGGTGTTCAGGATGTACTCACGAAGATAATCTCCAAAGTCCGGTTATTTTACAAGAGGCTACTACATTCTTTAAGAAGCTCGGTGTTTCGGATTTCACTTTTGATACTTGTAGGCTGGTATATATATCTTATTGCAGAGCAGACTACTCACAGTTGGTGTTAAATTGCTTACTTCTATGATTTAGAATGTTGCAAGTACAATAAGGAGTAAAATTTTGAATTAAACATTCAACTGAATTTATTAGAAAACTGACTGTTTGAATTTAGTAATGGATTAAGTGTATGACAATGTGTCAAACTTTACCTAAAATTCTGTTGTATGTATCCAACTTTGAAATTCATGTAGTTGATAGTTAAATTGGTGGAATATAGTTTCCATTTTCAAAGTTAATGGATGTGTATGTCTAGAAGTTAATGTGTTTGAATTACAGTGGGGATGGAGGTGTCGTGCTAAACTTGCCATACGGGGATCATCAAGTGATCCTCTGATTGGGCTCTATGAAGAGGGGACACACAACGTTGTAGATATACCTGATTGCAAAGGTCTGAATTGGCGCATAATACACCTTTTGAAGTCTTTTGAGCTAATTGTGCAGTTTTACACCTTTTGTATGTGCAGCCCATCATCCAAGTATAAATGCTGCCGTGGAGCTTTTGAGAAAAGGCGAGTTTATAATTTTTGAACTCAATCTTTTTCTTCTTTCTGGAATGCATATACATGCCAGTGGCAAAAGCAAAAAAAATAAAAAAAATTCATTCTTTTTTGTCTACTGAACCCTGTTCAGGTATAAAGATTCTTAACATTGAGCCTTATGATGAAGATGAACGGACTGGTTATCTGAGATATGTTCAGGTACAATGTAGTCCTAATAAAGCTTGATTATTTGTTGGCAATAACTGGTTTGTATATATGCTAATTAAATGGTTATCTGTAGATGGCTGTCACTACATACAACACATCTCTCCCTGCTTCTGAAAGATATAAAAATGGTTAGTTATTAGGGGTACTTGGTAGTTGATACTCTATTTTATATGTAATGCATATGTTAGACTTTTTGAAATCAAATTGGAATGTAATGGTACAATTTATTTTTGTTGCAGGCAGAGTACAAGTTTCTTTAGTCTGGAACTCACGTAGTGAAACTTCAGCAAGTGCTGAAAAGTTGAATGACTTAGCTACAGTAATTCCAATATAATTCACAGAAACTTTGATGCTTTTCTCTATTTCATAAACTAAACTTAAATGTAAATTTTTCATTGATTCACTAACTTCAATAAATGTGCTTCTTTGGGTCTGTCTTATAGTTCTTGTGGAGAAATGGGGGGCCAAACAGTAAAGTTCATTTAATTCATTCTGTTTGGGCAAACTTCCAAACATCGACCAACAATGTAAGTGATGTACTTTTGTTTATGTGTTTTTGTTAGTAAGTGGGTTTGTTTGATGTTACTCAAGTAGTGATGTTGTAAAAGAAGTGCTTTATTTTCATTTTCAAGTCCTTAGAGCCAGGTAAAAGTAGGAGAAAACAGAGATTTCCATGCTAAAAGAACCTGATGAGTTATAACAGTGAATGATAAAAACGACTTTGAAGTTAGACCGTAATGTTATTTCTTTTTGAAGGTAGCCCTTAATATTATGCGTGTTAGTTTATTAGTTTGGGCTTTGATGTTTGCTCCATATCTAGTAATAGCTTTGTTGCATGAAATAAATAATATCATCAACATTTTTATGCTTATATGAGAAATGTGAATTATTCTTACCCTCCAACATCGAGGAGAACTAATTAAATAACTTCTTTTTCTGGTGATACAGGTAATTTTTGGAAATAGATGGAGGCATATGTTAGGAGAAAGAGATTTCTGGGAGCATGTTGGAGGAATTGATGTCTATTTGGCTCCGTCAAGTTTTGGCCAAGCAAATACAAGGGTATAAACCTTATTCAGCATAACGTTGTTGGTTTAATGAAACTTAATTGTATATTTCTTTTGTAATGATTGCATAGTCAGAACTGCTCTTCTATTGTGTAATGTGATGTGTTTTGATTCTTCAGGCTTTTGATTCTTTGCTTCAAAAATTACATAGATATGTCCCTCATGGTGCATCAGTTACTGACCTATATGCTGGAGCTGGAGTCATTGGATTGTCATTGGCGTCCACAAAAAAATGCAGGAAAGAAACGTTCATATGTGGTTCTGTTGATTGAAGTAGTAATTCATTAATTTATCGTGCTTGTTGAATTTTGATGTTTTCAGATCAGTTAGATGCGTTGAGATTAATAAAGAATCTAAGTTTGCTTTTGAGAAGACAATTGAACGGTTACCAAGCTCCATCGATAGCAGCATTAGCTGGCATCATGCGGACACATCTATTGTTAGTATTGAAGTCTTCATCTCTACATTCTTATTGTTTGTTTAGTCTAGGGTCACGACTCATGACTAGCATTACTTTCTTGTAGTAATGTAGTTAATCATAAGACAATTGCTACTTTTTGAGATGAGATAAAACTGAAGTCTTGTTTTATCTAATCAAGCAACAAACATTGTGTAAAACATTACCAGATCCAAAGTAGTCATAACATGTAGTACTTATATTCTAGTTCATTAAAACTTTTCTCAGGAACCACTTTCTTGGCTTGTGGGATCAGAAGTTCTTGTGGTTGACCCTCCTAGGAAAGGGCTTGACCCATCTTTGATTGGTGCTTTACGGGCCATTAAACAAGCAGAGCGTAAAGCTATGACACTTGAAAGGTAAGAATGGTCTTGGGGTTTGTTGAATCTTTAGCAGGCAACATTTTGACTTTGATACTGATAAGAAATGAATAATCTGACCTTTTGGACTGGTTTTGTTTTCGTCCGTCACTCTAGCCCAAACATGAAGACGAAAGATGAAAAAAGACCTTGGATTTTACGAGCTAGAGAAGATTCAATTGAGTTTCCTAGAAGAACCACTCAAGAAGAAAGTCGGGAACTACCTCAAACACTTATATATATAAGCTGCGGATGGGAAAGCTTCAAAGAGGTACTTCTAGGTCTCATTTTTGCAAGAGGGTTGCTAAGATCTGCAGTTACTTCTGTCTAAAGGTTGCAAAATGGATGGGTCGGGTAACTGGTCATAACAGGTAACTTTTGGTATGTGTCAAAACTGGTCAGGCAAGGTTCGCCAAAACAACTCCTGCTCAAAGTTTTTGAACAATGAATGTCATAATTAATATATAGGAGGTCTGATGCATCAAACGTGTACTTTTGGTGACATTTGATCCGTTTGCTATTCAGCCAGTTTTTATCTGACATGTTGAGATGAATTTTAACCAAATCAACCTGTTACTAAGTAAATGGGTTGAAAATGGCACCTCTAGTTCCATGTGACGACTTGACACCTAGTTTTCATAAACTTAGAAGTGGAGATTCTCATGCGAGCTTTCTAATTTGGATCCTGTTGTACAGAATTGCATGGCATTGCTGTCAAGTAAAGCCTGGCATTTGAGTAAGGCCCATGGTTTCAATTTCTTTCCTGGTACTCAAAGGTATATCTTTGTGTTTTCTGATTTACTACTACTTCATGTTGTACAATACTACAATGTGTTGATATGATTTGCATCATCCGGTTGTTTTGTAACTTTTCCATACTTGACCATTGTTGCCCCTCTGCTAAAATTGGTCAATGCAGCATTGAAATTTTGGCTGTATTTAAGCGAGGTCCTGGAACAAGTGTCAAGAAAAAGAAATCCGGCAAGAAGAAGAAGAAGAAAACTAAGACTGAAATACAATAGAAAAGTCTCTAGAATGACTGATGTTGTAATCGTTAGATATAAGCTGTTATCTGTACCACAAGCATTAATGAAGAAAGTTATCTTACCTCATCGTGCTATAGTACTTCTTATCTTTATATAATTTATATAAAATACAAGGATCAAAAATTAAAATTGAAGGTTACAATCAATACATAGAGTCATGGACCTATTTGGTGTGTATATGTTCATCGAGATTTGGTGTTTTCTTTTACCTTCTTGGATTTTTCCAAATGAGGGAATACTCTCAAAATGTTGTGGGCCCTCAAGTCTTGCCGGGTCAGGATCCCCACCAGTGGCGGGACCTAATTGAAGAAACATAGCTTCCGGTGAGTAACATTAAACCTTCTATATATATACATATATATATATATACATATATATATATATACATATATATATATATATATCAGATTAAGGTCATATAAGTGCTACATACTGTTCCAAAATAGTCATTATGCTACGCATACTTCTTACAAATATAGTCGTTAAAGTTTCAAATTTCCTGCTATTGTAATCATTGGGTAACATGATAACCTATCAATCAGTTTACCTGATGATGTGGCACCCACATGTTTTTTTTTTACAACATGATGTCCAGCAGTCCAGGTGGCACACTATGTGGCATTTTCTTGATGATGTGACATCTAAGTGGCTTCCACTTACCAAAAGTACCATTTCGAAACATAAAGTTAATATGTGCATCAAAAGAAGTTAGCGTATCATAATGATTTTTTTAGTACTAGTGTTTATATGACCGAAAATCAAAAATATCTCTTAGAAACTTTGTTGTTTAATGTTTTTTGTAGCTATGTATAGGTAGCTGATCATGACTGGGAACTTACTGCAGGCCCGTGGTACTTAGGTAGGACAAGCATGTGGCGGAGCCCCACCTCCCTAAATTGCACCATAGCTTTCGCGACTGACATGGTTTCAACCACTGTATAAGGTGTTGTATTCGTAAGTGGATGCAAATCCACATACATTTCTGCTTCTTTATCTGTCACCGCCACCTCATCTATCTCCCCCCCTCGTTCTGCCACATCAGCACAACTAATTGTTTCTCTAATTTCCCACTCTTCTGTTCTCCTTCGCTCTTTTAGGAGCCATTTTTTCTTCAAAACCAACAAAAGGTGAGCTCTTAAAATAATCCCATGGACTTCACTCACCTGGCCCACTTGGGGAACGTCTATAGTATCCACTACAGGGAACCCGTTGTGTGTGGTGTTCTGCAAGACCTCTAATATATGACCCACTTTCTCAATTCCAGAAAGAGTGACAACTGGTGGCTTAACTGCTGCCAGGTCACCGACGGTAATATTTCTCATCCATGGTTTAGGGTGGGCTTCCAAGAATGGCAGCCCTTTAAGATCTAGTATAATTTCATAGATGCTTGGGTTAAAACAATCTCCAACACTTTTTGCAATTAGAAGAACAAGCATCATTATGGGCAGTAAAAGAAGATTATTGGTTAGTTCAAGAAATATGACACAAATGGAGACGGTCATTCTCATGGACCCTGCCATTAATGAAGCTGCACCTAAAACCGCATACAAACCTTGGTCAATCTTTGTGTATGGTTGCATTGCCATACCAAGCATGCGGCCATAAGCGGACCCCATTAGAAGGATAGGGAGGAAAAGACCAGTTGGAACTGCAATGCCGAATGTGATGATTCCCAGTATGCAATAAAGTCCAAAGAAAATGAGTAGGGAGGTTGTATGGTATTCTGTGGAAGTGTTGATGGAAAAGATATTGCGTACAGCATCATCGTTGGTTGTGAGGAGGATAGTAGCTAGATCATTGTAGTGTCCTTTTGGGCAGTTGAATTGCTTGAAGTTCCCCATTCTTCCTGTATTAGGGCACTCATAATCTACAAGTGATGGATCACATGGTTTGCAGCTGACAAGAAATGGGAGTCCATATTGGCATGCAGAGGTAAATAGTGCAACAGTAAGACTTAGTAATATCTTGGCTATTCTTCCTTTCCTGCACGATTAACAGTCGTAAGAGTTTTGAAAGAGGTGGTAATAAGTGCTGCCCACATCAGGTCAAAATGGGTAATCTTTTGTATAGTTCTGTCGATCCAAACCACTTGTTGTCCATAACTTCTAAACCTTGTATAATTTATTATTGTGTCAAATTGGATTACTAAAATCATATTATGAGGTGTTTTATTACCCATTAGAGAGTAAACATAACCCGAATTGACCCGTTCGTAAGTAAAGTAAGTTTGACTTTGATTTGGTATTTTCTAGGGCGGTCAGACCATATCACATAGATTTGGTATTTTTAACCGAATCAGAAACAAAGAGCTTAGTTATTAGTGGTGGCAAGATGGTCGGATCAGGTAACGGGCCAAAACATGTTTGGGGTGTATCGGGTCGGTTCATATCCGTAAACATATTTTGTCCAGTTTTATAAATCTTAATATATGATATATGACAGTGCTTTATTTGCGACTACAAGAACAATATTGTTACAACATAGCATAAATCTTTGGATGAACGATTAAGGAGATTGTATGTACTAAAATTAGATTTCGAGTGACTTTCAACTCATTTTTCCTGTTACCTATTTCTTATTTTTGACCTATTTGAAATGAAATACAGCCCAAATGTTTTTATAAAATAATTAGTTACTATATGATCATAATAATCAAATTTGGAATATAATATTCCACAAGGTTTTAAGCAATGTAAAATACATTCTGGCAACCTGTTTTCTTTTAAACTGTTTTTTGAACCTGCTTGACCGATTACAGGTGGAACATGATGGGCGAATGATGGGGATTGAACCCGCAAACTAGTTTTTTTTAATAAAATGAGTTAAAATTGCCACTTCTGTTTTCTTCGAGGACAATGAATCCATGTCATACATACATCTGGTTTTTTGAACTGAAACAAATCATGAGGTTAGAAAGACTTACTCGTTAATGAGACTGTATACTCTGAGGATTTTTCGAAGGAGGTAGTTGTAAAGGCTTCCTAAAACTCCACCAATAATTCCAATTATAATAATGGGGATGAGGTCAACAACATGATAGGTTACAGAAACCCCACTAACATCAAACATGATCAACCCCCCTTCTCCGAAAAGTCCACAATCTCCAGATTTACAGTACTCCATCGAAGCTCTAAGCACTACAACCACAACTGCAGTGCTGAAAAAAGTTCTCCAGAGAAGAGCACTTCTTCACCATGTTGCCACCTCTTCAAGTGAAAACAAGACACCGCCCACTGGTGCACGGAAGGCAGCACATACCCCTGAAGAGGCACCACAAGTGATGATATCTCTCCGATCCCTATCGTTATTGAAGTAACGCATCCAACGCCATTTTATCTGGTAATTATCTGGTCCCCCTTGGCCTATTAATGAAGCAATACAAGCACCAATGTGAATCAATGGTCCTTCTTTCCCTAGGTCCAGGCCTGCAGAGACAACTCCTATGGTTCCGATGATCTGTAATGGTAAAAAGAAAGATTGGCAAAACCATTTAGCTGCTTTCAGGTATCATCATGTGTCTTCTTACTCCCTTAGAAAGGAAATAATGTTTGGATGTGCATCTGCTGTTCGTAGTTGCTATTACTAGATCATTAGATGTTAGAGTTCTAGACAAATTCCAAGCATTTTCTTTTAAAAGAAAAGAAGTAAAATGCCAGTTACCCAAGACGCATCTGCAAGTGCTTATCAGATCATAGGTTATTTTTTGTTGGATACAACAATTGCTAATAAAGTGAGAAAAAAAAAAGAATACATTGTCTGTGAAAAAAAGTAGACGGTTTGTGAAATGGAAATAAGCCCTATGGGATTTGTTTTATGCATGTCTTAAAGTTTTTTTCTTCTTCTTACCATTCGTGATATGTTCAGAATACTAAAACAGGGGAATCTTTACCTTAACAAACATTGTTGTAGCACCATACATTTTGGGTGTGTCTACCCCATTTAGGTAAGCTTTGATTTCAGGAGCGCCAGGCCCCGCTGCAGTAGGTGCTAAAAATGAACACAAAGTTGTTGCAACCAGTGTTAATAGTAAATTTACCCCAGCCATGAAAAAGAACCCCATCATGTATCTGCATCCATCATAATATGTTGATTTCAGAAAAATAATATTGTACCGCATTAGCTATTTGTAGGAAATCTCGATTGATGTTTATTTATATTCTACTTAATAGCAGGCCTCTATGAATACAAAATCAGTAGAAATCGAACCTGGGATAAACTCCTTTGGAGTGCTTTATTTTCTAGGTGTCCAACCTATCCGTTGTTATGTTCTTTGATTACTTATAGGGTTGTGTCTATAAATGTATCAAACTTCACTTATATTCTATCGTACGTACCCAAGGACTTCTTCATAACCGGTTGTTTTGAAAGTCAATAAAAAGAGATCATATACTTACAATAGAATTTTTTTAAAGTTGGATACATACAACGGAATTTGAATTAAAGTTTGATATGTTATCATACACTCAACCTCTATCGATAAAATTAAAAGGAAATGAGAAAACCTCTTTTCCTTTATGTAGTGAAAGACAGCCAGTAGTTTGTAGCCTGCAATGTTCTCAACTGCAAGATTAATCAGAGTGGCTGTGATACCAGTTAGAATCCCAACCAGGAAGGCCTGCGACCATTTCCAGAATATATACTGCAGGACTTGACCTCGTGATCTGCTTCTCCAGTCATGCTTGAAAAGATCATTCTCGTTGATCCTATCATGCATTCATGATGAAAATCTTAATTAAGTACTGAATTTTTTTACCAAATCTCCACGTCAAGTAGAATATAAACTTACTCATAATCCAAGCTTTCAATATGAGAAACTTTGGCCCCAATGATGGCCTGTGAACTAACAGAAATGGTATGCTTTCTCTTTAGTAGTGGCTCGTGGACAGAATTGTTTTGTTCTTCCATATGGTATATAGTTGCTTCTTCTAATTTGTCTGATTCTTCTTCCATTATATCAAAGGCAGTTCGGATACTTGGCGGTCACTTGCAGTCCTCTGCTTTAAACGGAGTAATCTCTTTCTCTCGTTCCAGAGTCTGTGTGTGTGTGTATATATATAGACATCCACGCGCAGGCACGCACATGTGGATATATCTATATATTGTGCTGTTCAAATGGAATATGCTTTAAGAAGAACAGTAGTTAAATTGATGGGAACGGTTGGTTTGAAGAGATGCACCATTCCTTATCGATCAAACCTTGGACAAGGGTTGATAGCTAGAGGAAATACTATAAAACAACAATGTGGGGGCCAAGTGGACAAGTTGATTCTGATGTAGGTGGAAGAATTAAGCAAACACAACTTAATTAGGTGTATATTTAAGTACCCTAAACTTACTTAATTTAGTCTTAAGCCAAAAGTCTAATTAATAATGATTTAATCTTCAAAGTTTCACCTTTTATTTTTTGTTTAATCACTCAAGTTTTTTCCAAATGATTTAATCCTTGAAGTTTCAAAAGTTTGTTGGTTTAAGCATTTAAGTTTATTATACTTACAAAATTTGATGGTTTAATCCGTAAAGTTTATCTTTTATAATGAATTTACAATTTTAAGTTTTTCTAGTTTAATCATCAAACTTTCAATTTTTTAACGGTTTAACTCTTCAAAGGGTTAAACCAATAAATTAATACAACCTTGAAGGATTAAATCATTAGAAAAAAATGTGAGTGGTTAAAACGAAATAAAAAGTGAAATTTTGAGGATTAAACCATTATTAACCAATTCGCCCTTCAAAATAGGTAGGTAATCATTAACATTATCGCTAGGAAATGGTGTCTATTGGTATTAGACTATTAGTAATAGTGATATATAAAGCTCATGCATTTATGGACGATTTTTTTTGGTCACAAGTGGATGCTCTTGTATCTTTCTATCTATCTATAGAAACAACAAGACTTTATCTACTAGAGGGGGTTCTAGACGTGCGAAATACTATCAAAATTATTTTACAAACAAATATGAGGTAAGAGAAATAAGATTGTAATATGATTTATCGTACTTGTTGGTAAGATTCATTTTATAAAAATTAGAGGAACCATTATGGTCGGTAGTACCACTTGCAACCATTTTGATATGTCATATTTTTTCACTTTTATCTCATTATCAATAACTAACAATTATTTTTACCACACTTAAATTTTCTGCTCAAGAAGTTAGAGCTACTCATGAATAACCAATGTTTTTTTAAAAGACAAGTATGATACAACTATTACTGCACGAATATATACAATAACTCACGACATGCATAACCAATAATGCATCTAGCATTAAACAAAAAAAGGATAAAATAAAAGAAAAAGAAGAAGCTGGAATGAAGATTTGGCGATGATGCCAATCACGAAGTCCCTGCTGTGAAACCTTGAATAAAAGCTGATCTTCGCCGACCCGTAGTGGGTGGTCTTATGGGTCTCCATTAAAATAAGGAATAATTGGTATTAATTGGTAGTTGATCTAATCATCGTTCAAAGTCATACATTTATGAAAAATGTTGTTCCAAAGTTTTCACTCCCACCGTCCAAGCCATAAATTATTATAAAAATGTTTCACATATATCTTACATTACATGTGGTATTTGATCACTCAGCATAAATCAACTTGATTTATATTTTTCTATTATATCAAAAGAAGAAAGAAGATTGTGATCTTTTTACTTCAATCGTCTTTGCTTTGCTTGCTAACATAAAGACATCAAGTTCATTAAACAAAACAATTACATGCATAGGATGTTGATGTCATTGGTTCCTAAAGTTAAGGAGCCGTTGAGATTGTGACACGTATGCTTGGTGAAGATCACCGCTCTTTCATCAGCACGAGTAGAAATTGCGTTGAATTTTAATCTATCTTATTCTTTAAAAGATCAACATCGAATTAGAGATGACCATTAGGTTAAATAGTAACTTGATTAATTCCACCATTTATCCTTTAAATGATATCATATGTCTCTAATTAACCTTTTTAAAGGAAAGGCTAATCTATCCTTAATGAAATGTTTCTTTTAAATCCTTTATCATTCATAATATTAACGGATTAACCTCCTGTATTATATAACTAAAAGCTATATACATGTTACATTTGTTATATATAGCTAAATAGCTAAAGCCATATTGCAAATATACATGAGCTTTATTATTTAAAACTCAATCACAACAACGATTTTATTTGTTTAATATATTGACATATACTTTTTGTTTTCTATTATTATCATTATCATATTACATATGCTAAAATACATCTGACTTTCTTTTTTAACATTCATGAATATATTGATACATGAATTTATGAATATATTTATTTATACAATCATGATCAAATCAAATTCTTTAAATTTATTTATAAATACATGAATATTTATTACTTTTCTAACATTCTTTAAATTTATTTATAATATATTTATTTCTTTTCTAACATTCATGAATATATTTATTTATACAATCATGATCAAATCAAATTCTTTAAATTCAAATTTTCCTATGCAATCACGCATATAACCAAAATTTGAATTTGAAACTTGGTATTTGATTTAGTATAAATACTGGCCATGAAATAGTCATGAATACACACCTTTACAACCTTAATTACTTTGTGTAAGTATTTATTTCCGTCATCTTTTACTTGAATTATGAGCTCCCAGCCTGTTTACATTTCTTTGTGCAATCTGAACGGTGACATAGATGATTGGGTGATATATGTTAAAGTGCATCACATTTGGAATCCGACGTACAAAAATAGTTGAACCCAAGTAGACAATTTACATATGCTCTCCTTGCAATACATAACTACTTTATTCGGCTACGTGCTCTTAACACACTCCGGGTTGCTCGCCACCAATATTAGTTCTTCCAGATGTTGGATGACTACTATGGAAAACATATTTTATAGTACCTACTAAACTCCGAATAGGACTTGTCAAGTTCGACATATAATTTTGTAGTAGACATCCACCAAATTTTAAATTTTATCCGTGTTAACTTAAAATGCAATCACAATCAAAATTTACTATCCGAATCTGTGAATCCCGCATGTCTTAATCTAGTTAATTAACTAAAAAAAAGATTCAAGTAAACAACTGGCAATAACTTCTATCACCCGTGAAATTAAATCACCACACTAATAATAAAGAAATAAGAAAAGATGTGTTAATTTTCCACGCTTTGCTATAAATTAAAATCGTTTACCAGGACAATAATTGTTTGACTCCTTGCTCATATATAACGTGTATATTTATTTATTATATAATAATACGGAAGGAATAGTTGTTAAAACCAAATATCTTGTATCATATACAGGAAGATTGGTGACAATGATGGTTTATTGTGACTTTTTAACTAAATTAATGTAAACGTCTGTTTCTTGTGCGTGAAAGAAAAAAATAAAATGATGTAAGCGAATCAGAAAGATTGGATCTTTACGTTTTGTCATATAAAAATCGTTACATCTTTGAAAGCTTAAAAACTTGTTTAATGTGGGTTTAAATTTCCGTGTCTTATCTTTGTTAACCTTAACGAATTTGATTGAATGCATCTGTTAACGATCTTAAGTTTATAGTGTACAATGTTCAATATCGATTTTGATGTATCACTCAATAAAACTAGAAGAGGACCCGCGCATTGCGGCAGTGAAGAAATTAGCAATGCTCAAAAAGTATTTTATTTATGTTTGAATATTGTTTTTATCTGTAGGTACCTTATAAATTTACTTTCTAAAGTCTTTTAAGTTTTGCTAATGATTATACGAGCATGTATTTTAAGACAAATTGTTATGTAAAAATAAAGAAGTGGTAAATTTTTAACCAGTACTTGTTTAGACCCGCGAAATTCGCGAAAATCGTCCATAAAAAATACTTAAGTACCCGTGTATAGCCGTATAATTATTATTAATATCTTGAGTTTTATATACTATATATACAATATTTATTATATATAATAAGATAATTTACATATCAACGGGTGAACCTTATAACATACGCTATTATATTTGAATTTTCATGGTTATTACATTTTGATTGTGTATGATATGAAAATATTAAATTGTTCGATTGAACATACTGAAACTTTGAATGAATTAGTTAATTAAAAAGTTAAATTATTAGTTTTAAATTTTAAAATCTTGAATATACTATAGTTTAAGGGGTTTTTTTTGCCGTGTTTCAAATTTGCGTCATATTTTCAATAACTATGGGTATAGATAGACTTAAATCCGCTGAAAACCGAACCATTGGCATCCATGATCTAAGCACTGAAATTTAGAAATTAATAAAAGAATATAGCAAAAATGTGGTAGTATGAGTACAAATACACTAAATCCGCTGAAAACCGGTCCGTTGACATCCATTATCCAAGAATCGTAAACTTAAATTTGATAAAAGAATTCAAAAAAGGCGGTCGTATAAGTATTTAAGTCACTGTGCGATGGAATGAAGTCGTAAATTTATTGGGATTAAAATAACTTGTTTGAGCTTTTTTCCAAATGAAGTAAAATAAAGGAAGATCACATGCTGAAATTTGAATTGTGAAAGAAATAATAATATAGTCATTGAATTAGAATTTTCATAAAATATTGGATGAACAAAATTAAAAGAAAACGGAGAATTTATATTGTAAATATTGAAGGGTGTGTGTTGTACATATAGAAGGGTATATTAGTCTTTTATTCACATATAAATGGTATTAATGATGTCATTAAATAAACTAAGGGTTGGATTTTGATTATTGATCTTCATCCAATGGTTAATATTCTCTCAAGATTTTTCTTTTAAGATATAAGATAGATAGAAGATTTATTATGATGAATATATTGGTGGTAGTTTCTATAGTTAGGAAATGTTAGTTTAGTCAATAATATCAAATATAGGGGCATTTATGTCATTAGAGTTTCTTGAAATTGTAAGGTAATGAAGAAAATGATTAAACGAATTATAAGGATGAATGATGAGCAGGAGATGACCAAACCAAAACTGATCTTTTAATTAATTTTCGTGCATTTCGTCAAGATATCATGATATCAACATGTTTGATTAGTGTAATCCATGAGACATTGAGATTTATACAAGTAAAACTCCAAATGATCATTGGTATCAACCTATCAATCGACTAATTGGTCTAGCAGCATCTAGAGGGTCTAGACTCTAGAGGTTGTAGATTCGAGTTTGAAATGATGCATACAAGTTTATATAAAAGGTGCATGAGGGTCTTAAACTAAAAGGTTTTACTCTTTTATTCAAGACACCGAGTTAAAACTAGTTAAAATCCATATGACGTTTTGTAGCGTATTCCTGTTCTTTTTAATTAGAAAAAAGACCTATATATATATATTGTTTCTTCCAAGTACCACAACCTATGTTATTGCCATTTTTAGTGGATAGATTGACTGGAGTTTGTAGTTATTAACACTTCAACAAGAACAACATTAAGAACTTGGCCAAACAAGTCTTTCAACTATATACTAACATAATTCGTTTTGGAATTTGAAGTATAAAAAATGGAAGTAGTGGAAACATGTTTCATGAGCTCATATCGAATACAACCAGTAGATAATATCATTTTGTTAACGGAACAATCAAATCTACCGTTACCAAGTATACAACATAATATGTACCACAAATTTGATCAATTTCTTATAACATACAACAAAAATAGCAAGCCCGTTGTATTTTCTCATAACTAGGAGTGACACTCCATAGAATAATACACAATCCATGGATATTGATTTCTAAACAACAAATATACGCCATACATCATATTTAGAGGGCAAAACCGAGGATGCACCAACTCAGTTTAGAGGGCTGTCACTAGGCATGTCCCAGTTATCATCATCGTCTTCTCTCTTCTTGTTCACACCTTCCACCTTATCGTCATTTGGGTTTCTAAAAGGGGTACGTCTGTAAATTCCCATTGAAAAAAAAATACAATTTTCATTAGACATCGTTTCTTCTAATGACAAGTATTTGTACATAAGATAGCAATTTGACCATCTGTTACAACACTGTATTAAGTACATAACATAGCAATTGACCAATATTCGTGAAAATAATAAGGTAGTGCAATGAAAACAAGACGTAGCAATCAACCAACAGCACAGCACATTTTACTTCTAAGGGTAAACAATAATAGAAATGCAGAAGCGATTACTTATACTCAATGCTAGAACACAAAGGTAACATGTTTCCATTCATTCTAACCATAAAGATGGTAAACAATGTATCCACAAATTTACAGTAACAATCTTCCAAGTTCCAATTTGTGTTGTAAGACACATTATTCATACTTAATGTAAAGGACAGTTGTTAGAAGTCCACATCTTAAAAGCTAACTGTATACTCCCCGAAACAAATAACTACAAAACAAATAATATCTTGGTCTGTTCATTCTATCTTGCATCTTCATTCATTTTACGAGTCTTGTTTACTAGATAGTTAATAAGATGATAAACAAAGAACCCAAAGGGATTAAGTTTATGAAAAGTTCAACGCAGCCGAGAGCTGAGCCACTTCTGTTCGCCAATTTTTTGGGCAGGGAAAAAACAACACAAAGATAGAGCCAATATACTCTAACAAAGAAAGATATCAGGCTTAAAACCATATCAGGAAGTCAAAGAACATATGGATTTTGTAATTTGTCATCAAACTATTGCAAAACCGATATAGATTAATCTAGAGAATCAATGTGCTAAGACAGATATGAGTGTCTAAACCATCAAATGCCTCACTACTATAATCATATATGCACTTCTCACACTCCTTAATGTTTGTTTGCTAGCTTGTTGCACAAATTCCATGCTCACTCAACACACTTAGCTTCGAATAACAGAGCCCAAATTACATATTTATCCACTTTATACAAATGCATGTAAATATATTATTATTCATTCATTTTGATGTTTACAATATACTCAAAATTTCACAAAAAGTCTACTTCAACTAATTTCCAAACTGTATAGAATACAAGCCCTAGATACATATACATACAATTATACCTATATTCAAAATCAATAAAGCTGACACTAATTGCTAACCTAATTATATAACCAACCGAGCAATTAGAGGAATTAAACTACATACCTGCGTCGATTACGTTTAGCAGCTTCACGATGCTTACGTTTTTTCTCCTCTTGTTTATTTTCGAAATAACGACGTCGTTTACATTCCTGAATCACTCCAGCTTTCATTACTTCCCTTCGAAACCTTCCTAGTAGTTTCTCTTCAGGTTCGTTATCTTCCACAATCACCTGCACGTTATACGCCGACCTAAAATACAACGTGTTCGCGTACGCTAACGACGGACACACTACCGACATCAATTCGTTCGATGATGAATTTGAATTTGAAGTAGCGATCGGAGTGAAAGTTTCTTTAGGTTTTGAATCGGTGGATACAGAGATGTGTGAAGGTGGTAATTTGGAAGGTTGTTGTTGTGGTGGTGGTGATTTGAATGGTGTGAGAAGTGATAGGAGATTGGATAGCGCTGAGGACGCCATTGTTACTGAGGTTGAAGAAGATGATAATACGAGCGTTTGTGGGTTTTTATTTGTGAGTAAAGATGATAAGACTGAGGTTGGATTGGATAAAGTGAGTTAACTCGGTGTCGGAATCGGTTTGTGGGCTGGATTGGTTATTAGGGTTGGGCTTTATGTGGTGTATTAAGACTCATATCTATGTGTACGCTATTAAGGCAAAAAAAACAAAAAAAAATAGAATAAATAAATGATAATTAATAATAATAAAGTTGATTTTATTTTTATAATGGCTAAAAAAGGTATAAGATTTAGGGTAAATAAAATAAAATCAAAACGTTGATATTTTTTGTTTGTTAAAATGACTTAAGATTGTATAAGATTTAGGGTATAAAACATATGATGTGAAAGATGTTATATGAATATACGGTGTAACTAATTATTTTATGTTTATATAGATCGCTAGCAGAGTAGCAGGGCCCAAATAGTAAAAAGAATTTGTTTATTTACTTTACATTTAACCCAAAAGATTTTGAAATATGTGAATGTCTGCTTAGAAACATTAAGTTTTTTAAAAAATGTGAATAATATAGAAGATACAATCTATAACATATTAAGTATAACATATTAATTAATATACACACCCACGAAAAAGAGAGGAGCAAAAATAATGCAAACTTTATGCAAGATCCTTGAGAATATTAAACAATATAAAAGACATAAATAAAAACACAATTCCTTAGCTTGTCAATAAATAGGGACGAAATGAGTTGTGAATTAAGGTCATTTTCATATTCATTTTTTCATAACGAAGATGGTGATGAAGATGGATTATTCTTCGATCACCACTTTAATCTTGTTCATGTTGATGGGCTCCTTGTATGAAGGAACAATGGCTTATTCTTCACCAGCCATGACTACCATGATCCAACTTCCTTCTTCTGTTCCTAGATGGGCTCAAACAGGTATATATATCTCTATTTTTCGATCTCCAATTAGCATATCATCTATCTAATTGATTTAGTTCACAAACTGTCACGCATATAATTATAAGAATTATGAAAAAAAGGACTTGTATATAACTTTTTTATTTATTCATACACATATACTGTGATTAACACTCTCACGTCGGTTTTATACGTAATAAAAACCGGTTAAAATGAACCGGTTTTGACTCGGTCCCCTATTCGTCAAATCAGTTTTTAAAAGTAAGGTAGGGGCGGAGACAGTGTGAAGGCAGAATAGGCATCCGCCTCTACAAGAAATTTTAGATTACGTAAAAGGTTTTATTTTCTAGAAATATTAATAATATTTTGAAATTTTCATTCCAAAAAACCATAAAAAATTAAAAATATATTTTGTTTGATTTCTCTGTATGTATCTCCGCCCGTGATGCAAGGGGTAATATATGTTTCACCCACAATAAATTCACTTAACTACATTTACAAAGATTCAGTTTCGCTTGGTACAATGTTCTACCAGGCACTGCAAATACATTCACGAACGTACGAAATCATGATTAAATGATACACTTTAATTATGGACGGATTACGTAGATTAATTTTTACACTTGCAGACATGAACAATGTTCAATTAAATGTTGGTTAATTACATCGGTGGAGCATTGATATCTTAAAATTTTCAGCCCACAAAACTATAAAAAATAATTTGTTTTCATCCTATTTGTTTTGATTTTCTAGCTTATCGGCTTTTGATTATTCTGTATCAAATATTTGATAATTGATAATTTCATCCTTAGGTGGAGGGTTTGCAAGCAGAGCAATAGATTCGGGAGGATTAGCAGTGACTCATGTGACGTCATTCAAGAAAATATGGTCAATAGGTGGACCCGATAATCTCGGGACAACATTTTATGATCCGGTTGCAATCCCACATGGTTTTTCAAGTTTAGGATCTTATGCACATCCAGACAACATCCCATTTTTTGGACATTTTCATGTCGTAAAAGATGTATCAAACAACCCTTATAAACCGACTCTCAAGTCACCAATTGACTACGTTCTTAAGTGGACCAGTCACTCGTTAAATATCACGAAAGACGGTGAAGGTTATGTTTGGCTTCCAATTGCACCATACGACTACAAGGCTCTCGGGTATGTGGTCACTCGCTCGTTTAAGAAGCCGTCACTTGATAAAGTGAGGTGTGTCCATGTAGACTTTACGGATCACACAACGAAAACAACGATTCCAAATGATGTTATGACGCTTGCTTTTGAAAACCCAAATGTTATTGATCTTAACGGGTTGCACGTTCTCAGTTCCATGGGTGGTTTTGAGATTCAACAAGAACCTTTAGGAAATTTGCAAGCTGATGCAATGAATTTAATGCCAAATATGGACCAAATTCAGGTATTGATTAAGGCCTACTCTCCTGTTATATATTTCCATCCTGATGAAGAATACCTCCCTTCATCGGTTGATTGGTTTTTCGAAAATGGTGCATTGCTTTACCATATTGGGGAAGACTCTAACCCTGTTCCAGTTGAGAAAAATGGGTTGAACCTTCCACAAGGTGGTTCGAATGATAATACATATTGGCTAGACCTTCCGTTTGATGAATCGAGTAAAGAAAGACTCAAGAAGGGGGATCTACAAAGCGCTCGTGCTTATTTTCATGTTAAGCCAGCTTCTGGAGGACTATTTACTGATATTAGCATGTGGATTTTCTACCCTTTTAATGGTGCATCAAGGGCACGAGTGGCGTTTTTCACTCTATCATTATATCCTTTGGGTGAGCATGTAGGTGACTGGGAACATGTTACATTAAGGATTAGTAATATTAATGGCGAGTTAAACAGTGTTTATTTTGCGCAACATAGTTGGGGTAAATGGGTGAGTGCTTCGGCTCTTGAGTGGGACGCGAATAGTAAAATAGTGGTTTACTCGGCGTTACATACCCATGCGTCGTATTCACAACCAGGGTCTGTAGTGATTGGATGGAAAGGGGGACATATTGGTCTCTTAGACACAACGGCCCGGAGCAATAAGATAATGGATACCGGTGCTGCTGCAGTTGTGGTGGCGGCGGAGTATTTGGGTAATGTGGTGGTTGAACCACCGTGGTTAAATTATATGAGAAAATGGGGTCACCCTATTACAGATTTTGATTATGATAAAGTATGGCAGGGAGCAAAACATAAGCTACCATTCTTTTTATGGAAACTATTTCAGGAATTAATTGAAAATGTACTAAGGGAATTCTTTGGTGAAGATGGACCAACAGGACCAAAAGTCAAAGCATGTTGGAATGGTGGTGACAAGGAGAATGATAGGAATGCTCAAGCAAGAGCGGAAGCTATTTGATTCATTATTTTGATACAGCTGGTTGATTCAAACTTGAGGATACAAACATTTTTTTAAGATATAACTGTATGGTTTCTAGAGTTTAGATTAAATTAATACTTCTTAGTATTATTACTTTATTAGCATTAGAATTTATATATATATACGAAGTAGTAATATTAGTGAATTGGTTTGGTGTTTGACTTTTTGTGTTGTTAATCATCTTTTTATGACTTGATGCTTTTAGCCTTCTTATATTATGATGGTAGATAGATGGACTTAATATCTTCTGTCTTCTATCTTCTATCTATCAATTTGATTGTAGATACAAAGCTAGATGTATAATAGACTTTGTATTTATCATACATTCTCAATTCATCAGTAAGTTATTTGCATTTTTAGGGTCAAAAACTCCATATATTCCTCTATAATGAAGTATATTGATTGATTCCTGACTTCCAAGACACCATTAAAGAACGAAGTTACTTTGAAATAACAAACTTCAATTTAGGTCCTAACTAAGAGAATTTTTTGTTAGTTAAGCATGAATGGAAAACTAATTTTTCGAATGTATGTGCAACTAAACATAAAACATGTGTCCTGGTTCTAAAGTTTATCAACAGTTGCATATTGCGTGTTTTCATAATATTATAAGTTTCTAAATAATGTGCAGATGTTATTGGTCATATATGGTTGAAATAAGAGAACTGCGAGTTAATAGGGAGAGTATGAAATAATCAGAATCGATTATTGAGTTCGTACATGAAGATGTTTCGTAGGAGTTTCTCATATACATGTTAAATCCATATTCATCCACCACCTTATTACCATACTACACACTATATGACAAAGTACGAACTCAATGTTACATACACTCACTTTTAAACATACACTCACTTTTAAAATCCTAACATTTTACTTAATAGCTTTTTTATTACTAATGTATGTAGCGAACTTTAAAATTGTGTTCATTTTGGAAATATGTATTACTTGTTAAAATTATTAGTAATTCATGTGCCACATCAATACATGAAGAATAGTGTTTTTCACAGGAGGTGAATAAAATGCAACTTTATTTAGGAGTCATTTGTCAATGATGATGCATATAAGGTTGCAACTACATAATATCATCTTACTACTTACGTAACACAAATGACGATGGCAATGAGAAACTTAGGAGCAATTGAAACTTTCTTATACAGAGTATTTTCAAACAATACATGTTACGTAATGATAGATATACGTCTCTCAATCGTTTTACATCATACTCTATAAGTTGATTTATTTATGTTTTATTAAACAAATAAATCTTTTTTCAACGTTCAGAGTTCTTATTATTGATTTTAAATCCCTTGAGATGGATAAATTGAGGGAGAAGATCATAAGACGGTTGCACAAAATACCCAAAACTCGACAAACAACACTTACTTTACTAGCAATAAATGATTACTTTGCAAGGCTATGACCACTAACCACTCTTTGGATTGAGCACTCAAGAGAATAGCTAGAAAACATATATTGTACACAATAGTATATTATACATATATAACTAATTTTCCAGTCATAGGCCTGCGAATTCGCCAGTTATATTCTAGTCTTTATTTAATGTATAAGTTATTTTATGATAATGAGGTGTTAATCATCCATCTCATGTGTATGTGTGATACTTAACATAGTTTTATTGGTGTATTTTAAATTCTTTTTATATTTATATGCTTGAAATAGTTGTAGTACATCGTAGAAAATTCTATGAGAATCTCATGAAAACCTTGTAACTCATTTAAAATATCGTGATAATTCAATAACAAAGTTTGACAACTGAATATAAGGGTTAATGGTGATTACGCGAACGACTTTATAAATTAAAGGACCTTAAGTCCAATAAAAAAATTACCAATTTATAAGTTGCAACGGCCCAACCTATGCTACGTTAACGGTTAACATAATAATATCGTTGTTCATATATTACGTGGTTAGGGATAGGCGTAGAGCTAGGAAATCCAAATCGAAGGTATAAAAAATATTTATTTTCATTTTATTAAATATTTTTGTATGATCGAAAATTTTAAAATGTCATTAATACCTCAAAAAAGTTTCTATTCTACGTAATTTAAAATTTCTTGTGTGGGCACCTACCTCCGTCATGTCTCAACCCTTGATTACATGTATATAATTTAATACTTCCTCTATCCACTTTAAATGTCCCAAAGTAAAAGTGTTGGGTTTATGATAGGTCTATGAAATGTAGGGGTGTTCGTTTGGATGGATCGGATCAAATCCAATCCATATATATAAATCCATTTGGATTTTGGTTCTTAAAATGTGAATCTAATCCATCCAAACAAATATCAAATCCGAACTAAACCGAACCAAATTACTATTTGGATGAATTGGTTTTAACCATTTGGTTTTTTCGTGGATTGCATGAGTGTATCATTTTGACTCGTGAAAGGGTAATGTCATGAGTGATATCAATGGTTACCGATTGTCATGTTGCGTTGAGAGTTTATATAAATGTAGAGTTGGTGTTTTATATCCAAATTTAAGAATAAGTTGTATTCAATGATATATATTAACAATACTAATCATATAATGAGGTCTCATGTATAAAAATTAACTAAATATATATTTAATATTCACTTTGATAGATATACAAAAGTATTACATATTAGCATTACATATACAGTTATTACTATTTGGTTTATTTGGATAATCCGGTTCTAATACTAGTAACCAAAACCAATCCAAAAACCAATTTACTAATTTGGTTTTTGCTCGATCCGACCCAAAAATCCAAATTGTCCAATCCGAACAGTCCAATCCAATTAGACCATTTGGATAATCCGGTTATATCCGAATTGTGAACACCCATAATGAAATGATATTATTAGCCCTTAAATTAAAGCATGCTTGACTTAAAATATTAAATAAATGAGTGATTGAAAAGGGTAATTTAGATGGTAGTCTGACCCCATACCATATTTCAATGCTACATGTGTAACATCCTCCTAACCGGTCTGGTAAATTCTAATTTTAAAGTGATTATTTAATTGTTTTAGGAATTATTTGATATTAATTGTTTAATTGCGAAACTTAGATGAATAAGTCCCAAGACTTATTGTGGATAGTAAATTGTTGTTTGTTTAAATTACTATAGTTGACGGTAAAATAAGGTCAGTTTCTCGCAATTGATATTTAGGTTCCAAATAATAGATTTTGAACGGGTATAAATCATACCACTTAATATGTGAAGTTGGTTGATGAGTCGACCTAATTTACCCTTTTCCCCTGATAACTCATTTCTTCTTTTTCATTTCATAAGCATCAAACCCTAAGATCTTAAACTTTCAAATAAAAAATTTATTGAGTTTACAAAAGCTGTGATTACTTCATTACAATCATCATCATCATCATCAGTTGAATCTTTACTTTGAGTTGAACTTGTAAGTGTTCTTGTACATAAGAAAATGGGTTTTAAATTTGATTAAGTAAATTATTGAATTATATGTGAATTTGAAGCTTGAATGAAGTTGTAGTGTATGTATATACTCATATTTGAGTGTTTGGTAGTTTACTCTAACACACCACAAATTTTATATTATATTTTTTTTTAAAGTCGGAAGCGCAATCCCATTTATTTTATATAATAGATGACATGACGTCATCTGCCAAAATCATTATACAAGTTATAAGTATTAGCTATTAATATACAAACTATTAAAATGTATCTGGGCAATATAAAGTATCAAAATAATATCAGAGTAATCATGGTCAACAACTTCCAAGCACTCCTTGCCCAGTCCCATTCAAGTCAAACCTGCAAGGAGTAAACAACGGGATTAGCACGAAGCTAAGTGAGTCAACCGGTCACTATCAGTACAATTCAGTATAACAGTACTGATTATCAGCAAATATCACATAGACACTGACACAACATCACCAAGAGGATCGGTGGCCCTTGTAGCGTCCTCAGCCGCGGTGGCCCACCAAGCGACACTTATGATCACTGCAGGCCAATACAGTGATTTACCGATAGCTGGTTACTACCTTTAGTCAATATGTGTTCCATTCTCAACACATGATCACTAATCTCACATTAACTAACCTGAAGTAACCCAGCCCAACAATCGTTGACCTCCGAATCACCAAATGCCATAAGGCGACTCATCACATATTACACGTGTATTTCATCAATCAATAGTCAACAATTCAACAATCACAATAGCAAATATGTTCACTTGTTGTAACCAAATATGTTACAACCAAATCACACTGAGAGTACAAGTCCACTCACCTGTCAACTTTTGTCCAACTACTCAGTTGACTAAATCACTGAGTCTTTGGCGTGTCTGAAAACACAACAGAATTACAATTAGTAATTCATTACACAATCGTACATTTTAATCAATTGTAACATTAACTTAATATCAGTAAATATATCAGTTATCAAGTACAATGTAGTATTACAGCATTCAATAGTACATATCACATTTATAATACAATATTAGAACCAACATAAATCATTAAATGTCAAAACACTAAAATTCCTGAAAATCTGCTAGTACCCGCCAGGTACTCACATTACCCGTCGGGTAATCCATTCCACCCGCCAGGTTCCCGGGTTATCAACCGGGTGAATTAATTTGGGTGGTAACAGAACCAAGTCACTTATTAAAGCTTCTGGTAGCATTCGGGTGGGGTAAACAATCCGCCGGCTCAAGGCTACAAGCCGCCGGCTAGGTTACTTAACCCGCCAGCTAGGTTACACCCACATGACCCGCCGGCTAGGCTCACTGAGCCGCTGGCTTGTTCTTCAATTTCACAGCAGCAGCAGCAGCAAAACGCTCTGCACGAACATACTCACCAATTTTCAATTTTCCAGCTTACCAAATTAGTTTCAAGCCTCAATTAACTTCAACCAAAACATGTAATAACATCATATAGCAATTACTAGCCCCTTGTAACACAATCTAAATATCAATTTCATCTACATACTCTATAATCTACTTAAATGGTTCAAGTTTCATAACAATTAGGATGAACACCATGAAACCTACTTGTTAACTTATAAAATCAGCAAACATCATCTATTATCATCAAATAACACAATTCAAGCTTCAATTTCATATTTAATTCACTAACCCTAACAAATTATACAATTTCTTAATACCAAATATGGATAAACACTTACTTTTAGGGATATTAATATATAGGATGATGATGAGGATGCAATTCTGATATGGAAATCCTAATTTCACAGCTTGTTATTGATTTCAAATTTGTAGTTCTTAAATTGTGGGTTTGTTTAGTTCTTGTAAGAATTCCAAATGGGGAAAGTTAAGAAGCAGAGGTTAACACCTCAACCCATAAAACCGACTCAAACTTTTAATTATTATACCCGTTCTAACTCTGTTGTCTGGATCCTAAATATTAATTGCGAGAAAACTATTTTATTTTACCGTGAACTAGAACTATTTAAAACAGATAATATTTCACTAGTCACAATAAATTCTTTGACCGGATTTCCTAAGTTTTAATTTAAAACACATAAATACTCAATATTTAAATATAACAATAAAAATATATAAGTAAAGGAGATTACCAAATTAACCTCAGATCACAAAGCGGGTGTTACATTTACAAACTGAAATAGTTGAGCTGAAATGGTGATATTAGAGTTAGGGTTCGAGCTGAACATTTGCAGGTCTGTACTTGAGCTGTAAAAAGCTCAAACGCGATCCCAAAACTCAAGCCAGGATCGCGTTTGTTAGTTAAAACCTGGGTTAAACGGATTTTGTGCTTAGGAACACAATCCCAAGCCTTTGCCCGGATCGTGTTGCTCAGTGCATTTTGGTTACAAAATATTTTCTACTGATGAACGCGATCCAGCTCTTGCTTCCGGATCGCGTTGCTTAGTGTAAATCGATAACAGAAACTTTTCTTAAGGGGAACGCGATTCCACCTATTATACCCGGATCGCGTTTTTCTGTATAATTTTGGTGATTGTATTACCCGGATCGCGTTTGTCTGTATATATATATATATATATATATATATATTATTGTTATTTATGTTTGATATTGTGATTACTTGTGTAAGGTGTCCATCTACATAAGTACTAATTATTGATAACAAGTTACTAACTTGTGCGTTGTGTGATGTTTCAGATACCCCAAAGACTCAGTGATTAAATGCTGAGTGTGGTGACTCCCGAGGTATCGGTGGGATTTAGAACTCATCTTTTAATTTAGTTGTAACTATTTGATTGCAACAGGTGAACGTAGATATGTTGTTATATTATTTGATTAATGTTGTTGATTGTGACTATATGTGCTAATTGGCCTTCGGGCATCAGTTGTTAATGAGATCAACGAGTTGAGCTGGTTGGTTGAGTTAGTTGGGTATTATGTAAATTATACAGGGTCTTACTACATTTGTTGTGTGTATAGAACATGTGTTTGAGTATAATAGTCATTAACTATCGGTCTCGTCCGTTATGGCCATACGGTTATGGTTGGATAAGTGTTTTGGGGAGCCACCCTGGTATTATGGTATTCCCCCAGAACCACCGATCCTCATTATTGAATTGTTGATCAGTTGACTTGTATGTTTACGGTTGTTTGGTGTAAACAAGTAGTTAAGCTAAGTTAGTTGGTGTGTGATAAATTCATTCACTTAGCTTCGTGTTAATCCTTTTTTTTTACTTCCAGTAGGTTTATTTTGGGATGTGGGTAGCAGGAAGCTAATGGTTGTGAAGCAAGGAACGTTTGACTGACCGTGCTACTCTGATATAGTTTGTTATAACCTATGTTTTTGTATTAAATAATACCCCGTTTGTATTAGGTAATCAGTATTGTTACCAATTGTTAAAATGTTGTATAAATAATGTGAAAAGGTTGTGTACATTTTATAATGTATATTAAGAAAGTATGTTTTTTTATAAACTCGCTTCCGTGCAAATAATATAATATTGTTATATTTAAATGAGGGGTGTTATAATAGGTCTGACCCACCTCCAATGAGCATCAATTGGATAAATCACATTTCCACAAATAACTCACATCTTTTGAGACACGGATTCAAACCCTCTGACTTATTATATGTTACATAGTAGGGTCGCGTTTGCAATGGTACCACTTGCAATAATAATCAATTGATTAAATAAGTTATAGAAAGTAATAAATAAGAGTAAATTTGAATGTCTAATGATTTTTAAAATTATTTTTTGTAAGTGAACAATGTTTTCGAGAGAAAAAAATAGTACGTTGGACATCGATAGAAGAAGTATGATAAACAAGATATCGCCCTCTCACTTGATTTGCCAGATTTTACGGAATGAATATTGTATTTACATCAAACATGTTCGAATATCAATGGATGATCGTTCCCGGGATATATACCGAAAGTTACACGTGATGAAAAGAATGGTTATAAAGATGATAATTGTAAGTTTCAAACTACCGGCCAACTGTTGAAATATAATACTCTATATGTTCCATTACAAATGTCCACTATTGACTTTTGAAAGTCTTTATTTTACAACTTTGACCATAAATATTTTTGTTTGTGTTATATAAATATTTATGATATATTTTGATGCTATCAGAATCGGGAACAGTTAGATTTTGTGAAGAATGCTAGAAGACAATTCTCTCTCATCAAGCTCATCAATCAAGCTAAAGCCGAAGACTTATACAAGCTATTGTCAAGGGGGAGTTTGTTAGAACATGCAGTTCTAACATTTTTGTGACAATAGTTTGTATAGATTATCTAGCTTAGAATGACATATTGTATCCGTGAATTGTTATTGTCGAACAACAATGACAAATCCGACAATGTCATTGACGGATTTGACCAAGTCAACTCATTTAAGTATTGTTGCATAGTTTACTTAAACTAGTCTATAAATAGGCTTTGTTAGGTCATTTTCATTCAAGCTTTTGGTTAGAACTCTTTGATTGTAATATCTAGAGAGAGAGAGTTTGAGAGAGAGAAAACTTTTGATAAGCCTTTTGTAAGTCATTGTAATCTGGTTTCTGAGATATTCTCTCTGACTTTGTGATTAATACAAAAGCATTTTGACTCAATTACTTCTCCGTTTGTTTTACTTCTCATTATCTAATTCATAGCCTGATCAAGTGTTTGATTTCCGCACAAATACTTGAGTTCTAATCGTGTTTCGGTGATCTACGGCACTACAGCAAACTATATGAATGAATTTGATTTTAAATGTATTTTCAATGATATAATTTTCATCAAGTATTATATAACACAAATAAAAATATTTAAAATCAAAGTTGAAAAATAAATACTTCAAAAAGTTAATAGTGAACCTTTGTAATGGGACGGAGGGAGTACTAGTAGTCTAAAACATCTTATCTCTAACGTCTATAAAGGATGTTTGACCTTGGTGACGAGTATATATTACTGTGAGTCATAAGTTTAAAATATAATTATATATGGTAAACACTATAATACCGATTATAAAAATTACTTTACACATGATCGACAATTCGACACGCAGGTCTAAGCATCAGCCAAGTGCCTTGATCCATGTGTAATATGTTGTGTATCTCTTTCATCGCATACTAGTACTATACTTATCATGTACACTTAATAAAATTTCGAGCTCGCCTAGTTTAAAATTATATAAGTTGGAGTTCAATTCGAGCTCGACTATTATATAATATTACTTATTTAACTATTATTTAGTTTATTTGATATTTTACGAGCTTGAGTTCGTCTCGACCTTAAACTCGAGTTCGACTATAATAATTTTTTTATTTATTTGATTATATATATATATATTTTAAATACTTTTTTTAAATATGTATAATAAAGTTTAGTGTTGTTATTATAATTATATAATATTTTTATAATGTAATTACTAATTATATATGATTATATATACATACATTACATTTTTTATATAATACAATATATAAGAATGTTAACTTATATATTCATAATAGGCTCGATTTGCTAGTATGTTCGAGTTTGATGTATATAAAAAATCGAGTTAAAGGTTATTATACAAGTGTGTACACATAACATAGCTTTTTTCCAAATTTTAAAAGATATTTGTTAGTATATCCTATGTTGATAAACGTTTACATAGAAAGAAGCATAAAGTTTACAAGTAATTGAGTCTTTTGATGATTATTATTATAAGAAAATCAGCTTCATCTCCAATAAGGATGTAGACATGTAGTGCCTCAAAAGCCCTCCCATAAATTACTTAAAAGTGTGATTACGGTCTAACTAAATCTGTGGGCTAGCTAGCTAATTTCACGTGCCGCTTGTTTAAGATTTGATTTATTAACATGACATGGATTAATAAATATGTTTATATCATTTGGATTCGTTTTTGCTACTAAGATGAGACGTGTACCCATGGTTTATGATTAAAGATGTTGAATAATTAGCCGACGATCTTCAAATGCTTTTTAGGCAATCTTTCATGTCCTGTAAATGCTTTTAGATGATTTATGATTTAAAAAACTTCTTGGGGATTCTGAACACAAGCACATCTTTAATTTTAAACCATTTAGGTATAGCGTTTTAAGAAGCCTGAACGGAAAAAAAAAATTGTTAAAATGAGACCTTATAACGAAAAAATTAAATTGAAAGTTTCATACATCTAAAAGATACAAAGATAACCTCATTTTAAACGGGTCGCCCTATTAAAGTTTTCACTGAAAACCCTACAATCAAATCGTCATACTAATTCCTCTTCAAATTCACAATTTACACACATATATTGCTACTATGCTAGTCAATTAAGATATTTTCCTTGACATAGTAGAACATAAGTAAAAAAATTCTGGCAGGTTTAATTCAAAACTAAAAGAAAATAAACCTTTGAAGCTAGCAACGATAGCGGCAATACTAATAAGTAAACAAATACAAATTTCTTTATTAGGCCCTTACCGATCGGAGGACTTAAGCGATCGTATAAGCACATGTACCTCCGAAGGTGTTTGCCTCCTAACAACATTCTTTTAATAGACTTTTTATCGGGGCGGCAAATCAATTTAGAAGACCTCATGCGATTTTAAAAATTAGACCTTCAATAGACAAAATAAGTTCAAATATACATATAGAGAGAATGCATTAATGTTACGAGAATTATATACAAAGAAAATACAACACTACATAATCATTACTTAACAATCCAAAAAACATAACAATTTTCATTCTTCATTATAACGAGCTATTATCTTAGGCAAAGTTGTTGATTAAATGTTTAAAAAATCATTATTGTAATAGAAGTGTATATTTTAAATGTTATCACTGCTCATCCATTAAGCGCATCTTTCTTATGACATTGTGGATCACAAATATGATTTTAACGACTTAAGCTTTGAAAAACTTCTTTCCGCATACGACAATTATGAGAATAGTTTTCAATACTCTATATGTACTCGCAATAGGAAAGTCATCGACTCGTTTTAGATAACGTATATCAATATTCCTATACTAGCACAACAAGGTTTAATCAACTTTAACTCTACATAAAATTCAATTGTATTAATATTGGATTCTTCATTATTCCTGAACGCTTGTCATGATTACTACAACACAGACTAAGAGTCTTGTCATTAGAGGAGTGCAACTAATTAGAAGCAAACAAGAAATTCCGGAAGTCTTGACATACTCTTTGTATTGATCGAATCTTTTGTAAGAGAAAAATCTGCTTAATCAACAACGAACATGAACTATTTCACCTTAATTGACTCTTCGTGTGAAAACAAAACACCTGGTTCATCAATTGGATTCTCATCAAAGGGTATTTCTAAGACTGTAACAATGGTATTTCTTTCTCTTGTATTTTGCTCATTTCGCATTGATTTTATACTAATTATAACGAGTGTTCGTAAAATTTGAGGCCCCTCAAATTTCGGGAACCCTGTATGTGAGTCCCTAATCACTATTATGTTAGTGATTGTTAATCGTTAACAGTGAGTTAATTGTAGAAGGGGGGGGGGGGGTTGAATACAATTAAAAACTTTTCTTTGTTATAGTGTTATCTTGTTTAGCAAGTTTTTAACCGTATTAAAGTAATAGCAATAAGAACACAAATATGTATATAAGATAAGCAGTTCAGTTGCTGGATCAATTCTAGCTGAAAAGATAAATTTTTTTATTACTAAAATTTATCTCTTGTTGATTGCGGAATAGATTAGCCAAAGCTAATCCAAATCAAACAATACAGCTATTACAAAGGAGATGAACAGTAGTGGACAAACACGCTAACTGCTCACTCGCTGAGGTAAGCTAGTAGTGGACAAACACGCTACTAGTTTACTCACTGGTGTTACTTGTATCTTATACAAACTAGTCACTGACAAACAAGTGACAATACAAGTAATCGACACAAAATGAGGTACAACATACTACGCTATTTATAGACGTTGAAATCCTTAATTTCCGGATCTGAGGGACACGTGTTGCTGCTTGATTGGAGAGGTAGTTGAGATGTGATGTATCATGGCACGACATTCTGTCTTGGAAAAATATCACCTTGTACCATAGACCAATCAAATGCTTCCACGTTACTCTTTTCAAGTTTCGAGGAACACGTGCTGCGCCGTAATAACGCCGAATGTTGACTTCTTATTTAATGCGGCATTTAATGCTGCAGTCATTGATAGAAACACAGTTCTCCTCATTCTCGATGCGAGCTAACATGCTCTAAAGAATAACTTGAACAGCTAATCTTCAGTGACTTCTTTTATTCAGCAGAAGAGAGAACTCAAGAAGACTTGGAGACTCTCGCTGATAGATGAGTATCAGCGACACACATAGTTGAGTCTTTTATCTTGATAAGATCTTCATCTACTGGCTTATCATATAATCAGCGACTTAGAGACCTTCAGCAACAGGAGCTTGACTTGAATCATTTTCTTCATGGAGCATTATAGAGAAGATCAGAGACTGTGAACAGATAGCATGATCAGTGACTTCACTTATCAGCGAACAGTGACTTCAACAATCTCCTACAAAATCTCCCCCTTAATCTTTGAGATCAGTGACCACTTGAGTTCAGCGATATGTGACTCAACACTGTACACTATTTCGGGAACACATACAGCACATGCCAATATCCTCCACTGTTTTTTCCGTGATTATATCTCTGATTTTCGAACAATATAAGTGTCCTTAAAGGCTTAAAGCATATCATATATCATATATATTATATACATGATGATATGTGATATTTCAAATAAAGGATGACCACTTACCAAAGTTTATATTGATTTAAGAAACCAGTGTATGTGGGTGTGTATTTGTATAAATACGTTAAAGACACCCATCTCAATGAAGATTAATGCTAAAAGCCTACACGATTATGACAGTGAAACCCGGATTATGATACAATTAGGAATAAAGTATTAGATGCAAACCACCAACCATATATAATGAGTGGACACACAACCCCATTATTGATTAATTAATTACTCCAATTTTCTATTCAAATTTGCACTTTTATTAAAGACGGAGTTTAGAATTCTAAAAAAATTAGTACATTTACGGAGTACTCTTAAAAGTAAGGAAACGCTAATTTGTATTAGTCACTGATCCGCGCAATTTGGTGGTAATGTATAGAAAAAAGTGATAGTGATCTACAATGATGGTCGATATAACGTCAGTGATTGTATCAGATTAGATTATTGTTAGTATTTAAATTCGATTTTCTTTCAGATTTATACATTAGTTTCAATTTCATTTATACTTATGTTATCTTGATTATTGTAAATAATAACTGCGATAGATTATATATAAACTACTAGTTTAGGACCCGTGAAATTCGCGAAATCGTTCATAAAAAATACTTAAGTAATCTATTGACGTATAATTGTTATTATTAGCTTGAGTTTTATATACAATATTTTTTATATATAATAAGGTAATGTACATATCAACGAATGAACCTTATACTATATGCAATTATATTTGAATTTTCATGAGTATTATATTTTAGTTTTGTATGATATGAATATATGAAATTGTTCGTGATCTTGAACGTACTTAAACTTTGAATTAGTTAATTAAAAAGTTAAATTGTTTTAAATTTTGAATATACAATAGTTTATGGCATCTTGGTTTCGTTTTTTTGTCGTGTTTAAATTTGCGTCGTATTTTCAAAAATTAATTATTTTTTTGTTTGACCAAAGTTACATACATTGGGATAATCGAAACCCACTAATAAATATGAAAATTTGATAGTTATACTAATTGGATACCCATCGGGTATTGGGTCAGGTATTGATACAAATATTTTAAAAGGGTATGGATATAGATACATTAAAAACCCGGCGGAAGCTGACCCATTGGCAGCCATAATCTAAGCATTGTAAATTATGAATGATAAAAGAATTTAAAAAGCCAGTGATATGGGTCGGATACACTAAAACCCGTTAGAACCCGACCCGTTGGCATCCATAATCCAACAATTGCAAATTAGAAATTCCTAAAAGAATTTTAAAAAGTAGTTCGTATAAGAATTTACATCATTGGGCGATAGAATGAAGTCATAATTTTTTAATTTGGAATTGAAAATAACTTATTGGGGTTTTTTTCCAGAAAGAATAAAGTAAAGAAAGTTGTAAGAAAAGTTTGAATTATGGAATAAATAATTAAGTATTTATTAAATTAAAATTTCCATAAAATATTTGGAGGATTATATACATTTTAAAAAAATAGAGGATTTATGTTGTAAATATTGAAGAGTCTATATTGTAAATATAGAAGGGTACATTAGTCTTTTAGTCATATAAAAATGAGATTAATGATCTCATTAAATAAATGAATGGTCAGATATTAATTATTGATTAATTATTGATTTTCATCTAATGATTATTATCTTTTTAAGATTTTTCTTTTAATATATAAGATAAAATAGATTCCAGTTAGTCCCCCTATGGTGAACAAAAATATGGCTACTTTAGAATCTAATTGATCTACTTAATTAAATGATCGAACTTCACTGATTATTTATATTAATTACATATTATGATTAATGTGTAGTATGTAAGTTATAATAAGACAAGTGCCAACGGGAGCGTCAGTTGAGCAAACTGACGCTTCACTTTAAGTGATAACATTGGCAACAAAGTGTCACTTTGACATCATTATTGACTTTGGAGTAGGGCGATTTGGCAACGTGCACCAACGGAAATTGGTGGGGCCGAAGCAATTATATTTTTTTTGTTTATTGTATACATATACAAATATACTAGTAAATGTAGGACTCGAAAAAATACAGTGATGTGCTATTGTTGACAGTTTTGTCTCAATTCTGAAAGGTGCGCACTCAACGCTATGTAGCATACTGATGCGTGTGTTTGTCTCACGGTTAGGAATGATTTAAGCATTTACATACTAATTGATTCAAATTAATCAACTTTTATTTTCACGTGTTTAGTTAGAAGAATATAAATATAATATTGCATCTTCAACAATTTAAGCACTAAACCAAATGCTTAAATAATTTAATAATTTATAAGCGTTTATAATGTTAAACAAAATAAGGTGCTCTTAGGGTTACCATTATGCTCACTAATTTTTACAATACTTTTAATGTTATATCTAATTATATCGAATGTGCGATGATAAATCTAACAAAGTTTTTGATAAATCTACCATTACTATGTAGTATCAGTTTATACAATACAAGCTTTCGAGGCTTAAATTGATGGGTCTATCGAAAAATTGGTGAAATATCATCACTCATATCAAATGTATTTATTGGTTGGCACTTATTAGACATTGTTTTTGAACTTTACATATGTTCGTCTCATACTTTTAAACATATTTTAATTTTAGACATTATTTAAGTCTATTTCAGTAATACATCTCATTTTCGCATAAAAAAATCAATCAAATATGGGATAATTACGACGGCCGTATTCAGTCAGAGAAAATATGAAGAATAAGATGGCCTGAGCCAGAACTCCCACTTTTGCTAAATGACAAAATGACTCCAACTTTTTATACTATTGTAACTGATAAAAAGCCTAATTAGCCGTTGTGGTGGTTTTAATTATATTTAAAAGAATAATACACTATTATTAAAAATTCAATAATTTATTTGTCTTGTACCATAATTAAATTAACTATCTGAACTAATCTTAAGAAACTAGACTGATAAAACTCATAACTAAAATTATTTTATTGGTACCAATCTTCGATGTATTGATAATAAGTGTATATATTTCATTAATTCTATATTGTTTTGAAAAGAAAAAAAAAAACTTACACATTTTGGATAAGATAAAATAAATGCTTTTACGACAAAAGGAATATTTTCCACCTGCACATTATAAATTACTACACTTATTGAATTTTTTTAGTTTAAGATAATTCTCAAATTACTATGATACATGTGTAAATATTCTTCCCTTTTTCCTTATTTGTGAAGTATCACATACTAAAGGAAAATATTCATATTTTCATATACATGTGTAAGCATCATTACATCACAGAGTTTGATAGTTAATTTTAGGTTCAATTAGTTATTGATAAACATACTTAGCGTGCAAACAAGTTGAACCGAACTCTAGATTCGAGTTTGATATCGACTCGTATTTAGCCTCTCATACAAAGCTATAGCTCGACTCGTTTGATATTTTACAAGGTCGAGTTTGACACAGACTTGACTCGTTTATTGTTTATAGTTTTTTTTTAATTCAAATTATATTTTAGTCTGGTGTAATATTTTAAAATATATGATTTTCCTTTATGAATATACGATTATGACTATTATTTTAAGTACCACAATAATTTTGTTATGTATGTTATTCAATATGCATCTTATTATTTATACCAAAAAAAAATTCATGTGTTTATATGATAGTCTCGTTTGCGAGCTAGCTCGAGTTTTATGTAAGAATTTTGTGCTCATTTTTCAAACGAGTTTTAAAATATATACAAGTTCAGCAAAATTTCTCTTTAAGTACAATTCAACTTTTAAACTGACATTTTACGAATCAAATTCAAATAGCTCGCATATAAGTCAGTTCATTTATATACACCAATTGATCTAAACAATACGTTAAATATATCACCAGATTCAGGGGTGGAGCTATGTAGAAGGTAAGAGTAGATGTTATTAAAGGTCAATTTTTAATACGCAGTGTAATTTATAATGAATAATAACATTTTTAGTTGTATTTCTTGTTTGTGCTACGCGTTCAGAAAAGTTAAAATAACATTGGTACGAGTTACTCAAAATTTTGAATCCGCTAATGACTACATCACTAACGAAGTTGTGCATAAGAACTTATATACTATTAGTGATGTAGAAATTTACGGTGCATATATTGCTACTTAAAATAAGCTGCTCAAAATAATATGGATCAGTGGGTTGCGGCTAGACGATTTAGCAAGAGCAGTAGTTGGGGATGTTACTTTATTAATTTAATTATCATTATTAAATTAAATTAAATTAAATTAAATGGAAAATAGGCAGAGAGTGAGTAATTTAAGCATTCCGATTGGACACATCAAGACAAACACCTCCTCTTCTTAATTCCTTCTTCTTATTATATCATCACCATTAAAACCCTATTAATGCTCTCTTCCTTCTATTCTCCCTAACCTTCATTAATATACTAATCAAATCCTAAATTATATTTTATATATATAGTTCCCAAATTCCAAATTTTAATCAATCGTGCCTGATCTTAATCTTTGTATAAATCAGTTGATGATAGCCACTGGTGCCCAATAGTTGGCGTGTTCAATCATAACCTTCTTTAGTCTTTATTGACTTTTCGGGTACAATTTCTATCTCTATCTGTAGAGTCTGTCTTTTTCATGTTGCCAAATATTGACTTGCTTTGATCTATTTTATTTAAGGTTTTCTATTTCTATCCAACAGTATTTTTGTTACCGATCATGGAAAATTAAGTTTTCGCTTTCTTTACGCTACAACTTTCAACGATAGGTATATTTGGGTCAATTTCTATTTTGCTTATTCTTAATTTTTCTTTATTTATGTAAATCTATATACATCATTTATCTTCATCCAGCATCATCATGGTAATAACATTTCTAATTCAGGGGGAAAATAATAGATTTCCCCATTTACATTTTTAGGTAAATTCACAAACTTTGATAACTAGAAACACTGATTTTGTGAAATTTATAACAGGATGTATTTGTTTGCATCCGGCATCTGATTGTTCAGCTTTTGATTAATTGTTTATCATCGGTTACAAAATCCGGTTGATTTTAGCTATTAGTTTGAATTCTTGTACAAGATTAAGTTTCATGTGCCCTGATCAACATAATTAGTCATTCTTATTCTGTAATAGATTAATTACTTACTATATTGATTTTGTTACCCGTTCATATCTATTGCTATTCAATCATGGTACATTTGTTTTTTTAGGAAATAATCAAATCGAATCATGTCGAAAGGAAAGGAGAGGGTGACAGAAGAATCAGACAAACAGGATGAAGATGGTAAAGATGTGACCAGAAATGGACATTGGGTTAATTTTGATAGCCCACAGTCAACAAAAGTCAAACTTCAAGATGATGATAACTCTACTAGTACTTACATTCCCTCACTCAATTATGAGTTAGAAAATTTGATCTTAGCTAGATTTCCTAGATCAGAATACTGGAAAATATCATTTGTTAATAGAAGGTTTGCAGGCTTAGTGAAATCCGGTGAGCTTTTTAAAATAAGACGAGAAATCGGGTTCAATGAGCCTTCAGTTTTAATGCTCGCAAGTGGTGAGAATTGTTGGTGGGCCTTTGATAGAGGGTTTGGGTCACTTAGACGACTTCCGGTTCTTCCTTCTGATATATGTTTCACATCAGGAGATAAAGAATCACTTTGTGCTGGGACACATTTACTTGTATCGGGTCGAGAAATCTTTGGTCACACTATTTGGAGATTTGAGTTAGCAATGAATAAATGGTACAAAGGCCCTTCTATGCTTTACCCAAGATGCTTGTTTGCTTCCGCTACTTGTGGGAACTCCGCTTACGTAGCGGGTGGAGTTCATGTGGTTGGTGGCCCGGTAACTGGGACCCAAACCGTGCATAGTAGCGTCGAGAAATATGACCCGGAAACGCGGACGTGGACCCCACTCCCGAGAATGAAAAAGCCACGTAAGCTATGTTCTGGGTGTTACATGGACAATAGGTTTTATGTAATTGGCGGAAGGAATAATGATGGCGAGTTGACGTGTGGAGAGTTTTTTGATGATGAAAAAAATCAATGGACTTTGATTCCGGAGATGTTGAAAGATAATCCTGTACTTAATTGTTACTCACCTCCATTAATCGCCGTGGTTAATAACGAGCTTTATTCGATTGAAACGTCTTCGAATCAGTTGAAAGTTTACTTAAAAAACAGCAACAGTTGGAAGCAGTTGGGCTCGGTTCCAGTACGAGCAGACTACAATAGAGGTTGGGGGGTCGCATTTAAGTCGTTTGGTGACAAGTTGTTAGCTATAGGGGCCTCGACAGAATCGTCTTCTAGAAGCTCGATGGCTATTTATACGTGTAGCCCAGATCCAGGATCTGATTGCTTGCCCGAATGGGAGTTACTTGACAATGGCAAGATTCAGTTGAGTCATTTTATTATGAATTGTTGTGTTATGGTAGCTTGAGAATAGTTGTGTTGTTACTTTTTAACAGTTAACTTTTTAGTTTTTACAGTTCAAATAAGTACAAGTTGACTTTTTATGGTCAAACATGATTGTACTTTGGTACTCCTTCATTTCCCTTTGTAATGGGAGTTAACGTTTTTAGTGTACATACGTGTTCTTTTTTAGCAGATACAGTTTCCCTGATCACTTAACAAACTATACTATTCGTGTTAAGGCGTTGGTAGTACTTATTTTTGTTCCTAAATTTTTGCTATATCATTAACATTTGTGTTCTTAAATCCTTTGTAAGTCACATTGTATGTTATGAATTTTTTGACCAATATACATCTGTTAGATTCTATTTGCTCTTGCATTGAACTACATTTTTAGATGATCATGATCCGGTTTGTTGTTGTACGTAAGGGTGGAGTTTAGAAGCAAATTTATCCCACGATCAATGACGCATACATGTCATGAAGCACATTTTTTTTAAACCCGTTCCACCAAAGCGAATAAAAGTGTAAATGAGAGTTTATCACAATTCAAAATTCCAAACTCGTTTCGCTAACATCGGAATCATGTTTACAATTCATCCATAAAGTACGTTATTTTTGCTTGATCATATCAAATTGGTATGACTAATATTAAATTAAATTAATAGAAGTAAAACTGTAAAAGTAATAAATATAAAATATTAGATCCACTTAGAAAATGGACCGGCCCTTTACGGTGACCCGGACCGGAAGTGAGAAAAATAAAACCAAAAAATCTCTGTATCAGTTTCTAACTCGATATCAGAAGTACGGAGTACGACAGGAGCTTTCGAAGGGATCTGCTCTAACATTACGTAAGCCGACTTACAGATCGTTTATATCTATTTCACGCTTTTAATTTCACAAATTTACTTCAATTTTACGTAATTTATCTCATACCATACACATTTGTGTAAATTTATACGTTTTGTGATTTACATTCCGTACACATCACATAATTATATTCTATTAGGGCATTTGTATTGTATGATTTGCTGATTTGCATAATTGCATTCTGAGTGTTTGTTGTTTGCATTTGATTTAGGGTTTTGTATGGAATTCGAACCAGCATTGTAATAATTAGGGTTGCATTGTGTATAAATAATGTCTGTAAACAACAATAATATGTCAAACCCTAGTGACCATCGCCAGTCACAGTCCTACCCTCAACAACCGATTCCGGCCCAGTTTCAGCTCTCGCAGTTTGCGGCGTCTCACGCACATGCACAGGCGATTGCGCAAGCCCAATCGAAAGCTCAAGCGAAAGCTGCGGCTCATGCTCAAGCCAATCATGCTCAATTTCAAGCCCAGCTTCAGGCTCAAGGGCTTGTTATTAACCAATCACAAGGACCGTTAGTTACTGCTAATACGTCTTCTTTTTCGGGCAATGCGAGTGCCAAACGTCCGGCTCCGAAACCGGTTGGACGGCCACCTGGAGTGTTGAATTCTAATACTGTGTCTCATAAAAAGAAGCAGAAGCTTCCAGAAAAGCTGTTACAAGAACGAGTGGCTGCAATTCTGCCACCGTCTGCTTTATACACGCAACTTCTTGAGTTTGAGTCGCGTGTTGATGCTGCAATAATGCGAAAAAAGATAGATATCCAAGAAGCAATTAAGAAACCCCCTTCCGTGCAGAAAACTCTAAGAATATATATTTTTAATACGTTTGCGAATCAAGTTCAAACAATTCCAAAAAAGCCTAATGCCGAGGCTCCTACTTGGACAATGAAAATAATAGGGAGAATATTGGAAGAGGGAATGGACGTTGACCAGGCTGCCTTGATGTTGAAACCAAGCCCTATGTATCCAAAGTTTTCGTCCTTTTTTAAAAGAGTTACTATTTCGTTGGATCAAAGATTGTATCCCGATAACCATATGATTGTGTGGGATAGTTCTAGAACACCAACGGCTCATGAAGGGTTTGAGGTGAAAAGGAAAGGTGATAAGGAATTTAATGTGAATATACGGTTGGAAATGAATTATCTGCCTGAAAAGTTTAAGCTCTCATCTCCTTTAATGGAAGTTCTTGGAATTGAAGTTGATACTCGTGCTAGAATTATTTCAGGCATCTGGCAATACGTAAAGGCTAGGAAATTGCAGAATGCAGATGATCCTTCCTATTTTAATTGTGATCCACAGCTTCAGAAACTATTTGGGGAAGAAAAAGTGAAATTTTCGATGGTGTCTCAGAAGATTTCCAACCATTTATCTCCACCGCAACCTATTCATTTGGAGCATAAGGTCAAGCTTTCGGGAAATAATCCAGCTGGAAGTGCTTGTTATGATGTACTGGTGGATGTGCCACTTTTAGTACAAAAGGAATTGAATGCTTTATTGGCGAATACTGAGAAAACTAAAGAGATTGAAGCATGTGATGAAGCAATATGTACAACAATAAGGAAAATTAATGAGCATCGTAAAAGACGTGCGTTCTTTCTTGGATTTAGTGAGTCACCTGTTGAGTTTATTGATGCTCTGATAGAATCTCAAGGCAGAGATCTGAAGCTTCTTGCAGGGGATGTAATCCGTAATGCTGAAAAAGAGAGCAGGGCTGATTTCTATAACCAACCCTGGTAATCTAACTATCTTTGTTTTTATGGTTATAATGTGTCGCAGTTTTATGTGTATTCAATATATTGCCCATGCTATATTTGATGCCTCATATGAGTGTTAGATAGATGCTAATCTTGAGTTCCCTATTACTTGCACGCATGATTTATCCGTTAATATCTGGTTTATAATATCTCAAATAGTGAAAGGGGAACTCATCATAGCATCTTATATTTCAACTATGATCCTTGTAGTGGTATAGTAACAACCAAATAGTATTAGTGTTAAAATTAAGAAATGCTAATGAAATAGAAAATCAGTCTGCCATTGATAGGTAGTTCTCTCTGTCGTTGATGCTTGATTCAACCCTATTGTGATGATCACATCAACCATGACTACTTTATTCCCCTGATCATACTTATATTGGACATCATATTTAAGGAAATAGCATAGTTGCCTGTATGGAATATCATAAGTTCCTAACTAAGGAAATAGTGCAATTGCTGGAAATATGTGTGGGCTTAACAGTAATTCTTGTATTGTCGATGGAAATGTGCCTGGTTTTTTGTTTGAACAAGAACCCCAAATTCATATTAACTGCGTCACGTCTTATGTAATCATGTTTTGGTAATGTGTAGGGTTGAGGATGCAGTTATCCGTTACATAAATCGCAGACCAGCTAGAAGCGTGCATGCAAGCACATAATTAGTTTGGAGATATGCCTGATGGAACAAGGGTAGTTTTAATTTTTGGACGGGTCTACAAAAGTTGTTTTTTGATATCAGCAAGAAGAAAAACCAGAAGTGCAGATGCATATTTCCTAGTTCAGACCTCTGTAATTCACTTTATCTGGTTAGTTTAGGAATGAATTGTAGCTTTTGTTTCACCATATGAATGTTTCTGAAGGTAAGTATCTTTGTTGCTTGGGATATTCATTTATGGCTTGGGTTCATGTTGTGAAATCATTAGTAATAGCCTAATAGGGGATACCAAACTTCCCCATTGTATGAGTACATTTTAAGTGTTTGAAAGTCTTGAGTTAACATGGGAGTCTAAGTGGCTAAATGAGTAAGTTAGCCAGTTAGGCATCAATCGTGATGTTTTGTTTGGTTGGATGATGGTTAAATTTTTGGAAATAATCAAAACCTGTTATCTTTTACATAAAAAAGGTGATGACGATTAACAAGAATATGCATTAATCGACTTTTGTTATTTAATTACATATATATATATATATATATATATATATATTTACTTTTGAAGAACGTTAAACCTATAAAATAACACATATAACTTGTATAACCACTATGAATATTTACAACTTATTGTATCGAAGTGAAACTTGAATCCTGATCTTTCAGTTAAAGGGTTCCTCTGATACTATAAATGTGATGGTCCCTTTGATATAATTACATATTTTTTGAATTATATTTTAATTTAATTGTAACTTATGCATTAAAAGAAAATGATTAGTAGAACTAAATATCGATGCACAGATGTGATCGATTGATTTGAAAAATTGATTCGATGAGATTAAGAGAGAAAATGTTCAACCAATCAAAAGTGTGATTGATTGGTTTGAAAAATTGATTGGATGAGATTAAGGGAGAAAAGTTACTCTTTAGGAGGCATCCGCCCCAGATAAACTACCCACCTCGTAGTGTCCCACCCCCGAATGATATGTTTAACCAATCAGAAAATTAAGTCAACTTTTAGATTGATATAAGTAGGCTTATTTAGCATAAATTAAATATATTTTTGGGAGTCCGGGGAAATCCACAAATTTGTAAATAGTAATCCAATACAAATAATCTAAATTTGAGTAATACCCTGTTGTTGTTGTTTTTTTTTTTTTTTCTCAAAGTCAAGCATTTACTCCATATTTTTAGGTAAACTAACAACGGTTCGCTTTCAAAATTTCAAAAAAATATCTATTATAGTTTCGATATACAAGATAATTGCGAAAGTTATGGCAAATCGATTAAAGAAGGTGATCAGTGATATTATTGGCCCGGAACAAACAGGATTCATAAAAGGTAGAAGCATACTTGAAGGTCCAATGATTGTTAGCGAAACTATATCGTGGGTGGAAAAAAAAAGCAAGAAACTTTCGTCTTAAAAGTCGACTTCGAAAAGGCCATTGATACAATATCGTGGGAATTCTTGGATGAAATCATGGAGCAAATGTCGTTCGGAGTTAAATGGCGTGGCTGGATAAACGAATGTCTTAACTCATCTTCAATCTCGATTTTGGTTAATGGTGCTCCAACCAAAGAATTTTATCCTAAACGCGGTGTACGCCAAGGGGATCCGATTGCACCGTTTTTATTTTTATTAGCTGCTGAAAGGATCAATCGAGTCATGATCAAAGCTAACCAATTAGGTGCGTTTCACGGTATCAAGCTGTCAAGTGAAGGTCCTGTGATTTCACATCTTCAATACGCAGATGACTCAATTTTCATCGGTGAATGGACATCTCGGAATATTCATAATCTGTTTAGATTGCTTAGATGTATTCAATTATCATCTGGTCTCTCTATCAATTATGAGAAAAGCAGGCTGTTCGGAATTGGTGTTATTGAAGAAACTGTCATTGAAATGGCTAGCAAAGTGAAGTGTTCGGTTGGTGTATTTCCATTCAAATATTTGGGATTACCTATTGGTATATCGATGAACCGATGTGAATCATGGGCAACATTAGTCAATCGATTCCAGAAAAAACTCTCCTCGTGGAAAGCGGAGTCCTTATCAATTGGTGGTCGACTTCAATTATGTAAGTCGGTTCTAGGCAATCTTGGTACGTATTTTCTTTCCTTATTTAAAGCTCCATCGAAAATAATCAATGAACTTGAAAAGATTAGAGCCAGGTTCTTTTGGGGGGTAATCTGAATAATAAAAAAATCAATTGGATATCATGGAATCAAACCTTATCGGATCAAAGATCGGGCGGATTGGGAATTGGTAGTTTGAAAGCTTTAAACAACGCGTTAATATGTAAATGGTGGTGGAGGATGCTGATAGAAAGAGACACGTTATGGAGGGACGTTATAATAACAATCCATGGTCAGATGGGTGGTTTGGGTGAAAAGATCTTGAAAGGGAAATGTACAGGAGTATCGAGAAACATACTAAAAGTGGGAAAGGATCTTGAAAAGATTAATTTAGTCTTCTCGAGTTTCTTTCAATTTGATCCGAATACAAGATCAAGTAACACATCAGGATGGACATGGAGATTAAATAGAGATGGAATGTTCACAGTGGCTGCATGTAGGGCGGTTTTTGATGATTTACAGCTGCCATCAATTCATACGAACTTTTCATGGTTAAAAATTTTACCAAGGAAAGTTAATGTGTTGATTTGGAGAATTACACATCATAGATTACCCACAAAAAAGAATCTGGAAAAACGTGGAATTCAAGTTGGATGTATCAATTGTCCCTGGTGTAATACGGTTACAGAAGATGAACAACACTTATTCTTTGAGTGCAAGGTGGCGAAGGACTTACTGCAATTCATAAGTACATGGTGGAAGGTTGATATAAGTTGTTTAGACAGCCTAGAATCGATCATACAGTGAACAAAACTGATAGAATGGAAAGGGAGAAAAGGCAAACTTTTTATGGGGGTAATATATACATATTTTTGGATTCTTTGGTCATTTAGAAATGAGGTAATTTTCAAAGGGAAAGACAGAAAGAAGTACGACCATATACCATTGCAGCTCATTGGCACATCATTTTTCTGGATAAAACATAGGAGCAAAGATAAAGAAGCACGGTTACAATGGGCGGAATGGAATGGAAACCCGTGGACATACAACTAATCGTAACCAGGAAGAAATCGGATTGTAAATTGTCGGCGTTTTAAACCATAGATGTATCAAGTTTGTAGTTTGGTTCACTTATCTTTGTAATCTATGATTATTAACTTGTTATATCCTAGCATCTTGCTAACATTATAATTAATATATTTCTTTGGTTTCGGGGGGGAGGGGGGGGGGGGGGGTGGCAGAGCCGAAGCTCTTCCCCATTTCCATTGTTTTTGTTGTTCAAATAAAAAAAAAAGTTTTCAATCTTTTTTTCTCTATGATATAGCCCCCGTCACAATATTGTGACCATACAAGAAATAAACAGATTACGAAAAGTATATATATTACTGTCGATCACTAATATAATTTCATCTTTACCATTTTTAAGCATTTTGATTTGTTGATTTTGAAATAATTTAATCATTTTGAGACATACTAAAATGTAAAGGTAGACAAATAAATTGGGACGGAGGGAGTAATTAATCTTCTAATAATAGTGGACTATTGATTAAGGAATATATTTAATTGACTTATATATGACTTATTTTATACCGTCACTAAATATCAGATTAAAAATGGTATCTTGTGAATCAAGTTGTTTTACATATCATTCACCCTTATAATTTGTTTAAACATTTTCTTCATTACCTTACAATTTCAAGAAACTCGAATGACATAAATACCCCTATATTTGATAATATTGACTAAACTAACATTTCCTAAATATAGAAACTACCAAAAATATAGTCATCCATAATATATACTGATTAAAAATTACCACTTCTTTATTTTTACATAACAGTTAGTCTTAAAATACATGCTTGTATAATTATTAACAAAACTTAAAAGACTTAAAAAAGTAAATTTATAAGGTGTACATCTAAAAACAATATTCAAACAAAAATAAAATACTTTTTAAGCATTGTTAATATCTTTACCGCCGCAATGTGCAGGTGCTCTTCTAGTTAAATTTAAAGGGTTTTGTTAATAAGAACCATAAGGGCTTTGATTAAGCTATTTAGACATGCATAAAACAATTATACTTTAATTAAAATTTAGGAGATAAATTAAAAAATTTAAGGATAAATTTTTAATGTACATATTTTTATACATGTAATTTTTTTTTTATCAAATTCTAAATTTAAAATTCAAATTTGTTTAAAAAACTATTCGTTACTAGTGAAAAAGGCTTGTGGTTGACCTATTATATAAATGTGTGTTGCCCCTAACATTTTCATCTTCATCATCCAACAAAACTGCCTCATTTGAAATTTGAAACCCAATAATGGCTGCAGGATCAAAACCATCGTTTGCAGAGGCGATGGATTCCTGGAGGAAAAAATACGATGCGTTAATGAACAAAAAGCCACCGCCATCAAAGAAGGCGGCTTCCAGGTTACAAAAACGCCAAGCCTTTCTTAAGAAGCATCCGAAACCACCGATATCCGATGCCATGGTTTTATGGAACGAAGAATACAATGCCTTAACGAATAGACGATCACTGCGGTTTTCCCAAGTATGGGCTTCATGGACTGAAAAATACAACGCCTTCTTGGCAAAGCATCCGAAACCAGGGCCTTCAAAGGCTTATACATCTTGGAGTGAGAAACTCAGTGCCTTGAATAAGAAAAAACCAGCAATAATTAACACATATCTTCAGCCCAAACCTAAACCTAAACGTCACTCGGTTTCCAAAAACAAAGTAGTGGATGTTGCTGATCAGTCATCGGTTCCTCAAAAGTCGCAGCGTACACCTCTCTCGATAGTTGATTTGAATAGAGAATCACTGGTTCCCGATATGTTGCAGTGTAAACCTCTCTCGTTAGTCGACATGAATAGAAAATCAATGGTTCCTGATACGTTGCAGCGTAAACATATCTCAGTAGTTGATGTTGCTGATCAATCATTGGTTCCTCATACATTACAACATAAACCTCTCTCGTTATTCGATTTGAATAGTAAATCATTGGATCCTCATATGGCGCAGCCTGAACCTATCTCTGTATTCGATTTGGATAGCCAATCACTTGTTCCTCATGTCTCTGATAGGTATTTTCTTGTCTCTATAAGTTTATAATTTATATTATATGCAATCATGCAAAAGGCATTGTTCATCGTAATGAATATTTGCTACTATGGTTATCAAAAGCATTAACTTGAAAGTAAGAATTAGAAGACTTATATATGTATGTGAAGTTGAATGTAGAAACTATCATTTCCAAAAAAAAAATTGTTTTTTTTCAATTTTACATGCATGATACAGTAACTTACTCCGTATATTGTAGGCGGAATCAATATGAGGTTTTTAGGCTAAGTTATTGTGATGTTTTGTATACTTATTATGTCAAACTGTGTTTATATATAGTAGAGTAATATTTAGCCTTGAATTCACAATTGAAAGAAGAACAAAAAAAATCCTCTATTTTAAGTCTTTTAACTCATTTACAGCTTTACGGTTTGTTAAGTTTTTTTAGCTGCTGACATTGATCCATTGTTTCTGGCCATCTCACTGCAGTCAAGCAGTTGTTTTGCAAGAGCAAAGGGATACTCTAAATCAGGTATGACATAGTGGTGGACTTTTTTTAAAAAAAAAAAATCCTCCTTTTTGGTTGTTATTCATTACATACATTTAGCTTTTGCGAACTTTTAATGGTTTAATGAACTCGTTTTGTAACAGCGCATAGATGAGTATGTAATATTTTTTGATTGCAATACCATAAAGCGTTGTTTTAAAAATCTAATGACTCAATTCATGTTGTTAGGGTGATGAAGCTGGGAAGCAGAAGTATATCAGTGGCAAGACTTCAGAAGTTCCTTTGCTTGAAAACTCAACAACCTTTTATCTCAACTCAGGAGGAATTGTTTCTGAAAAAACAAATGGAGAATCGGTAGGTTAAACTAATTTTTACCTCTAGTATTGAATATTTTGTTATCTTAAGTTTCCATTTGGAATAGCAAAATGAGTTCCTGAAAATTTGGTCATAATATCTAATGACTGATGTTAATGTTTAAGGGTGATGAAGCTGGAAAGCAGAAATATATCAATGGCAATACTTCAGAAGCTCTTTTACTTGAAAGTTCAACAACTTTAAATCTCAGCTCAGGAGGCATTGTTTCTGAAAAAGGAAAGCGATCGTCACTGGGAAAACCGAAACAATTGTCGTCAAAGGAGGCGATGGGTTCCTGGTACAAAGAATTCGGCGCTCTATGGAACGAAATGCCAGCACCGTCACAGAGGGAAGTTTCCTGGAATAAAAAATACGATGCCTTTCTCAAGAAGCACCCAGAACCAACGATGTCTGAGGCTATGGTTTCCTCGAATGAAGAACTGAATGCGTTAATGAACAGAAAACCACCACCAACAGAAGCGGAAGTTTCCTGGAACGAAAAATACAATGCCTTTAACATAAAGTTTCCAATAATACTAGGGCCTTCGAAAGCGGAGATATCATGGAATAAAAAATTAAGTGCCTTGTTTAAGAGAAAACCAAAACAGGATCCAGTTCCACAGCCTAAACCTTTCCCAATAGTAAATGTTGCTGAGAAATCATTGGCTTCTAAACCTCCTCTCCCAGTAGTGGAAGTTGCTGATAAATCATTGGTTTCTCAGGTTTCGCAGCGTAAACCTCTCTTGGTGGTCGATTTAAATATTAAATCATTGGTTCCTCATACGACGCAGCCTAAACATCTCTCAATAGTTGATTTGGATAGTAAATCATTGGTTCCTTCTATGTCTCAGCAAAAATCTGTTGCAATAGTCGATTTGGAAAGTAACTCGTTGGTTCCTCATACGTCTCAGAGTAAACATGATCTCCAAATAGTTGATTTGGATAGTAACTCACTGATTCCTCATATCCCGCAGACTGAACCTATCTCGGTTTTCGATTTGGATTGTCAATCACTCGTTCCTCGTGTCTTCAACAGGTATTAACTTATGTTTGAATGTATACGGTATACGATATATATAGCTTAAACATCAATAAAGTTTGTTACTAAGATTTATGACAACAGTAACTTGAACATTGTAATTCTTATTATATGCAATTACACTCTAAGCTTATATTATTTTGTCTTTAATTCACAATTGAGCGATGAGTAATCTTATAATTTGCAGTATTTTACCATACTTTCTCATAGTTAAGAAATTTAGTTGTAGCTCTTGTTGAACTATTGTCTGTGGTGTACTTGTTACATAAGATATATTGAATTGTTTGAACTCAATCTGACTATTGAGATATGAAGATAAAATTATGATGCTGCTAAGTGGGAGATTGGTGGCTAGTAGCGCTCCGTGAACTATGCTTTATGTGAAAGGATGTAGGTTTCTCATAGATAACCATTTTTGTATGTATGTTTGATAAATATTACTATATCTTTGATTTTCAGAAGCAGGTTGTTCACTGTCTATTATTTGGCAGAATGGCAGATGTTGTTTAATTTTTTTTAATTAATCTAAAAAATGGCAGTTTAAGTCCTTAGTTGGGTTCATTTACAGTTTTATGGTTATTCAAACCTTTTCTATTGTTGATGTTTATCCTTATTTTCTGCTCCATTTGACTGCAGTCGAGCTGTTGCTTTTAGCAATCAAGCGGATACTCTAAATCGGGTATGACATGATGGTCACTTTTTTTTGTTCTTTCTGTTATTGGTTATTTCTTGCACTCCAGCTAGTATAAACCTTTTTTATGATGCAAGAAACACGTCTCTAACTTTCTGTATTGCTGTGAAGAATGTGTGATCACCAGTTTTGAAACAGGGCAGCGATGAGTATTATTGTTAGATTGAAATACTGTAAGGTGGTCTTCTAAAATCTGATGACTAATGATAACATTTTATGTTAATTAGGGTGATGAAGCTACAAAGCAGAAATATGTCAGTGGCAAGACTTCGGAAGCTCTTTTACTTGGAAATTCAACAACGTTGTATCTCAACTCGGGAGAAATTGTTTCTCAAATAACACATGGAGAATCGGTTTGTTTAACTTCTTATCACCTCTAGTATTTTCTTCTCTTACGTTTGCATGTGAAATTGCAAAATGACTTCCTTAATCTGGTCATCATAATTTTCAATTTTGATGACATATCTATTTGCAGTCGTCTTCAATCAATGTTGATGATTTGCCACCAAATCCCTTAAGTCTTCTCACTAAGAATTTGCATTTCTTGTAGAATTTATTATAAAACACACACTGCTTTTCTTTGCACAGCTGTAGAAAGAATTTGCTAGTTCTTATACAAAAGTAATGTTAATTTTACATATGTCAGTTGTCTCAACCTTTTGTAGGATTCTGAAGATGTCCAAGTCATAGATGAACCCAAATGGAGAGGTTCGGTCTCAATCGCTCATTGTAGGAAAAAAACGAAGACAAGTGCATCAGGTGCATACAGTATAGTGGCTAATGCACAAACGAGCAACAACCTGGACGATGATGTTTGTGAGATCTCTCCTCCATTGGATCAGAAAGCAGCCAGAAACAGGAAAAACAAAGGCTGCTGAACAAGCAAACAAAGCCAAAAAATTAAGTTTTGATTAGAATAAGTAGACTTGAAGCAGAAAATATTTATGTTGGAGGGGCAAAGATTAGAATTTGACTAACTATACCATCTTTGCTGACTAAATGCTACTTGTATATATTAAAATTTTCTATGTTTCTTTGCTTTACATATAACGGGATAACTCACTACTCATTTTTGTACGAATGGGTTGAAATTTTTTCTTCTAACATGTGATATTTCCTTGCTTCATACTCGGTATTATACAATTTGTATTTTATCCTTTTAATTTTAATTTAATGTTTTTTGCAATAGATCGAACGAACTGTTAATCGAAGAAATTAATGGCCGAAATGGAGAGTTCCTCTGAACTTTACCCTTGTAAAATTGAACCATGCTACAAAAATACATCACCAAAAGTCACTTTTCTCTAAAAAAAATTATTTATTAGCAGAGTGCTAATGCGTCTTCTTAATTTAAATCAAACTTCTATCTATTAAGGAAAATTTAGAAAATGTTTACGAAGATGAAAATACTATGGATGATGGTTCCGAATCCACGAGAGATGTTTATGGTAAACCTTTGATTTTCTTTTTGTAAATGCACTATTAAAATTGTAAAAGTTGGAATACAAAACCTACAGTAAACAACGATTTACATATTAGAGATGAAATAGGTGAGGAGAAAACAAAAACTTTGAGAATGTTATGTAACATTGAATTCAAAAAGACAAGATGATTGATTTAGAACACATTTACCGAAAAAAAGAAAGAAAAAAAAAAACCCGTAGCTAGAAGATGCACACAATTTGATCATCATTTTTGAGGTGAAATGGTATAAGGATTAAAAAATAAAAGGGTAAAATTAGCATTCAAAAGAATTCATGCAGCATTAAAATATGTATATCATTCATAAATGGCAATAAGAGGTCCACAATCTTCTATCTTCTGTATTAAAAAGAAAAATCTTGAATCAATATATTTATATATATATAAAACAGAATACAATAGAGCAATCTGAACCTTAAATTGGTTTCATCCCTAAAGATCATACGATTAAAACTATTTCATTCATTTCTTTTCCAATTTTTATAATGTGTACCCACAACTATTGTAATTGACACTTCCAATACTTCTTTATTTTTTGTAGTCCTTATAATTTAAATATCATAACATTTCAAGTGATAATTTATAATTAAACCAATCGTATATGAAATATTTAGCTATATTGATTAATTACATGAATTTTTTTAACAACATTATTAAACTAAAAACTGGTCATCTGTTTAGCCAAACAACCATAATATAATAAATACAATAGACAAATATATATCATATTCAACCATAATACTCCCTCCGTCCCAAAATAAGTGTCTTATTTTGACTTTTAAAAGTCTTTATTTTTCAACTTTGACTTTAAATATATTTGTTTGTGTTATATAATTCTTGATGAAAATTATATCAATGAAAATACATTTAAAACTCAATCCATTCATATATTTTGCATCAAGTATTATATAACACAATAAAGAATATTTAAGGTCAAAGTTTAACAATAATGACTTTTAAAAGTCAAAATGAGACACTTATTTTGGGACGGAGTGAGTAATATTGTTCTATTTTCTTTTTGTGATTCATGGATTTTATATTTTTACATGTTGTGTTTAAAACATTGCCAGAAACAACTTCAATTTTACTATAAAACTATTAAATGATAAACACCATCTTGAAGATCATGAAACTTCAATAAATTTTGAAGGTATTAAATTAAATGTAGATTTTCATATTAAAATATTATTTTTCCTTTTCATATACACATCTTTGAGTTTATAATAACAAGTTTAAATGTAGTTGATAATAAATATGCTATTGAGCATTTTATTGATTTGTTAAAAATTAACGCCTACAAAGATCAAGTTGACGAATATGGATTACTATTATCGCTATTTAAAATCTATTGTTATTGCTTATATATATGTGTATATATAATCACAACAATGTACGATTTGGATAGAAATTTAGGTTTGAATTACAAAATACAGTTATTTGAGTTACACTGAATTCATAGTTAATTTAAGTTTATGGGTTACAATAATTCTATATTACCTTCTTATTATATGCATATTATATTAATAAATATTTGACTATCTGCCCCATCATAAAATGAGTAAATGTTATAACTAAAATGTTTACAAATTAGATAATATAAAATTTACAACCGACATATATTTTTAATAACTTAACTAAAAAAAATAAAAACCTGAACCGTATCAAACTAATAAAGTATATGCTAGATGTTATTGGTTGACGATTATATTATATAAAAATCCGGTTCATGGTACAATTTCATTTTACTTAACTTTTTAGTTACACAATTTATAAAATCAAATATTGAAACCCCGCGTTATCGCGGGACCTCACCTAGTTAGTCATTAGATTGAGATCAATCATTAAGATCTAACCCTTAATTAATTTAATGACATCATTAATTTTATTTTTGTGTGACTAAAAGACTAATATACCCCTCAATATTTATAATATACACCGTTCACTATTTACAATATAAATCCTCTATTTTTTCTTTAATTGTAAATAATAATCAAAATATTCTATAAAAATTTTAATTTAATAACTACTTTATTAGTTATTTCATAATTCAACCCCTCATAAAATCGTTTTTATTTTGAAATTTTTGCAACCCCCCCCCCCCTCCCCCAACACCCTCCAACAAGTTACTTTCAATTCTAAAAGAAAAATATTGAATACTTTTATCAATTTCTAATTTACAATGTTTAGATTATGAATGCTAGCGGTTTGGTTTACGATGGGTTTTAGTGCATCTGTACACATGATTTACAATATTCATATTGATAGCCGCCTCAATACACGTTGGGTACCCAAGTAATATTACCCATCGGTTTTTCATATTTATTCGCGGGTTCCGGTTATCCTCATATATGAAACTTTGGCGAAACAAAAAAAAATAGTTATTGAAAATAAAACACAAATTTAAAACATGAAAAAAAACTATACCGAATTACAAGATTTGAAACCTTAAAGCTAGCAATTTAACTTTTTAAATTAACTAATTAAAAGTTTTGGTACATAATATAATATTATTATTAAAGAATAATACAAATACAAAAAAAGAAGTGGTATTATGCACAATATTATCAATAAGTGATTAACTAATTTACCCATTTGCTATTAAATTCTCTATATCTCGATTTACATCCCTAAAATAATTTACCATTTAATTTTCTAAGGCTGTTTTAACGTCATTCGGGTCAGTAGAGTCTGCATTTGAGTTGTCACATTCTGTCATCTTTCATCAAAGTTAAAAAAATAAAGTAATGTATTATAGGCTGTTAGAGTAACTTAGATGGATAAAAACCACCAATGCAGTGCAAAGAACGTTATTTTTTAGATACAAAATAGTATTTACTTGCTGAACCGGTAAATTTGCTTATTTGGAAAAACATATTTCCTACGATTTTAAATAATATAGTATCATTAAAATTAATACAAATAACAATGTGATATCATACACAATATTATCCCTATTAATTAATTTATTTATTTAGACTTATCAATTCAAAATCGATCACAATTCAAATCCTTAATACATTTTTCATTTAAAATTAAAACAATAAAAACGGATGTACCATACACCAACACCAAAAAACTTATTATATCCATATAAAACATCCATATAAGACATACCATAAAGTTAACCCGCAGATTTTGCGAATCTTAAACTAGTTAGTTATTAAAATGTAACTTAGTCCCCCCGGAAAAAATTGTACTTGTATAGAATTCCGAATACATCCATCTATTCAAGTACTGTATTTGAGTTATAAGAATTTCAATTTGGAAATAATCGAACTGTATAATTCAAATTTAATTACTTGAACATTTCAACCATTTCAAATTTAAAAGCAAGATTCTACCCAATCAAAGATGTTCTAAGGAAGAGGATTAATTTTGTATCTTCATTCATAAGAATGGTCAACTTTTACGGATCTTGTATCTTCAATTCATTGACGGTACAATTATAACTTTTTCAAATTTAAACTGATGCCAATATTTTCAAAATTTGCTTAACTAACTTTTCGATATTTCCGTAAAAAAGTTGGTAATTTTTAAAATTGGACCCACATACACTGTATTTAAATTGGTTGTCATCCCATTTTATTAGTATTTTTTAAGCTCAACACAAAGATGAAACTAAAACAGTCATACTTGGAGGCGTTGGCTGCATGGGAACAAAAATCCAAAGCATGGAGTAAAGCATTGGATGAGTTCTACAAGAAGCATCCATGTCCACCGCGTACGAAAGCGCAGAATGCCCGGGATAAAGAATTTAAGGTCTTAATGAAAAGGCACTTGGAAGAATCCAAGGCCTTCTACAAGAATCATCCAACACCACCGCGTACGAAAGAGCAAGTTGCCTGGGATAAAGAAATGGATGCATTCAATAAGAGGCATCCATGTCCTACTAAACCCCGTCCCGAATATGATTATCCCATAAGTGAAGCTGCAACGGATCATAGTGTTCCGGTCTCCACTAGCCAATCAGTTGTTCCTGTCTCTGCTAGCAAATCGCTTGTTCCTGTCTCCGATTGGTACTTTAATAAACTTGATAACTAAAGTCCTTTAAATCATTAATTCGTTGTATGCATTTCATCGAGTTTATTGCGCTACTTATTGATTGTGTGAGAATGCATATGCAATTTTTAGTTATCTGATTTATGCTTTGAATTGTTAATGCTGATATAATCATGCTACACATTGTTGCATTGCATTAGACCTATTTAAATAATTAAAAGTGAATCATGGATTACCAAGGTTTTTTCTATATTCTTGTTTTTTGATCTTTTGTTGCAAGTGCTAATTATCTCTTCATAAAAATCCTCTCGATCGACTTCCCTAAAAATGAGTAAACTCTCCATTTTTTGCACTGTAAGATATATGAACATTGTTTTTCTCTACTTATTTGATTCACTTTCTTTGATTTTTAGACACATAGATTCAAAGTTTAATCCTTGTAATAGAAGCACCAAACTTAAAGACTAACTCAAAATCTTAATTTGAATATGCCAATTTGTGTTAGTTTTATGGTTTATTAAAGCTTTCTAAGTAAAGTAGTTGTTAATTAGTTTATGCACCTTCTCACAGCAGTCAAGCTGGTAGAGATCTAGTGTCTGTTTTACCCAAGCAACCTGCACATCTCAATACTCTTCTAAATCAGGTATGACATGGTGGTGGATGAATTGATTTCTGTTATTAATTGGTAGTTGTTTTATTTCATTACTTACTTTATAGCTTTTGCAAACCTGGAATCAAAGCAGAAATCTATCAATGGCAAAGCTTCAGAAGCTCTTTTACTTGAAGACTCAAAGGCCTTGTACAAACGCAACTCCGGAGAAATAATTGAAGTTAATGATGCTACACCAATTAGTAGTTGCTTGGGATCAAAGCGAGCTTACATGGAACTCGATAGCACATTGAGTGGAAAACTTCTGTGTCTGCCAAGCAATACCGACAACAGTATAGTTGCTGTTAATAGAAATTCGGTATATCCATATTTATACTATTGTAATACATTCTTATACGCTTGTAGCTGTTATTTTCAAAAGAGAACTAGATATCATGTTCCTTAAACTTGCTCTTTTCGTAGGATTATGATGTTGCTGTACACGAGGGGAAAGATTTGATCTCAACCGAACATCGTTCGAAAAAAACAAAGACAGGTGAATCAGGGTCATGCAGTACAGCACGTGATGCTCCAACGCGCAACGACCTTGACGACGATGTTTATGAGATCCCTCCTCCGGTGGATCAGAAAGCAGCCAAAAGTAGGAAAAACAAAGAATGCTACTGACCCAACATGTTGCAAAGTTGATGCAAAACCAACCAGGCAACAGGAATGAAGAATAAGAAAAATCTTGAAGCAGAAATTTTTTAATTTCAATCATTTTTATGACATTTTAATGCTATGTGTTCCTTTTTGATATATTTTAAAGAACCCTATATATTAGAATGTGACTCATTTGTTATGAATGGGTCGAATTTATCATCTTATGGTATTTCGTTGCTTATTATAGTAGGCATCATCCGCATCAAATGCAGGTCATTCGTACATGTAGTCATGTACCCACCACTAGAAAAACGACCTTTAATGACGGAAAAAGTCATCGCAAGGTCAAAATGTCATCATGAATTGATTTTTAGCGACACCACGGACAACTTTTGCTACCGATGTATGATTCAAAATTTTGTACTTAGTTTTTAATGGTGAAGATCCGACCAAATTAAAAAGTATTTAATCAATCTTGATCATTTAGGTGCTCGGTTTGTGATAATCCTCTAGAAACGTAATTTTATCTTTTTGGAGAATGTAAGGTGGCAAATGGTGTGTGGAAAAACATTTTCATTTGGTCGTCTTTGGAAGAAATCAACTTTTAAACATATACGAAGTTATCACGTGCTCTGATCACATCTTAATTCTAGAAAAAATCCGTGCTAAATTTGACATTGTTGTTGCTTATGAAAAACTGGGTGATACTTCGTTTCTGCCTCTCTTGTAATTTAGGAGATTTCCCTAAAGGCTAAAGCCCAATTAAGATGCACAAATAAAAACATCAATCCAAACTGATAAACTATTCATATCAAAAAGGATTATGCAATCAACAATTTAGGTGCTATAACATTATACAAATGAGCTCATTTTTACTCACAACAAGTCAAGAAGTGAAGTTCTAAGTGATGATGGATTGATGTCAAACTCATTTCTTTCACTTGGATCTCGAGTAGAGGGAAAAACGTTATTTTTTAGTTGGGTTGATTGGAATTGTAATTCAAATTGTACATGATTATCTTCATTGTACTTGATTTTCCTTACTAGTGTCTTCTAGTTCTTCAATGAAAATTGCAGTTAATTTTTTTTGTTGAACTTATGTACACCAAAATTAACTTCGGTAAAGATATACTCCGTACTTAGTTGCTGGACCCCATAAACTTTTCAAAATTAAATTTTGATCCATCACATTTCCGAATTTCACGGTAATTAATACTTACATGCCAAATTTGTTTAACAAACTTCTAGATATTTATGTTAAATTATATAAGTTTTTTAAAGCTGACCAACAGTACTCTATTTAAATTTTAAAATCGTTGTGAACTTGTGGTCCATTCTAGTTAATTTTCACACCCATTTCAAATCGAAGAAGAATGGTACTACCGAAACCAACACAGTCATACTTGGAGGAGTTGGCTGCATGGGAATAAAAATCTAAAGCATGGAGTAAAGCATTGAATGACTTCTACAAGAAGCATCCGTGTCCACCGTGTACGGAAGCACAGGGTGCCTGGTATAGAGAATTCGATGTCTTAATGAACAGGCACTTTGAAGAAACCAACGCCTTCTACAAGAATCATCCAGAACCACCGCGTACAAAAGAGCAGGATACCTGGGATAAAGCATATGCTGAATTCAGTCAGAGGCACCCATGTCCTACTGAACCCCTCCCGGAATACGATAATTCCTCAACTGAAGCAGCAGCAGCAGCGAGTCATAGTGTTTCGGATGATAGTCAATCGTTCGTTCCTGTTTCCACTAGTCAATCCATTCTTCCTGTCTCTAATAGGTGCTAGCTTACGTAAACTCTATAACTCAAGCAGCGGAGACAGGGCGGGGCAGTCGCCCCACGATGATTTTAAATTATGTGAAAAAGATTATTTTTTTTTTACGGTATTATTGACATTTGAAAATTTTCACCCCATAAGACTATAAAAGAAATTTTAATTATTATTTTTTCGTCCCCTTCCATTTGGATTTCTTGGCTCCGCCCCTCAACTCATGTACTTTTAATCCTTGAGATTTGTGATTCATAAAAAAATGTTTATGCTGATATAATCATGCTACACGTTGTTGCATTGCATTAGACGTATTTAAATATATGTGAATCATGTGATTACCAACACTACTATGATATAATCATGCTACACGTTGTTGCATTGCATTAGACGTATTTAAAATATATGTGAATCATGTGATTACTAATTAAGGGTTTTTTCTTTTCTTCTTTGATCTTTAGTTGCAAGTGCTAATTATCTCTTCGTAAAAATCATGTTCATTTCCCTAAAAGGAGTTAGGTTTCTGCATTTTTACATTGCCAGATCTCTGAACTTTTTTTCCCCTTCAGAAACACCACTTACGTAGTACGTATTAAGCTACTGTGTGGCTAACGAGAAAAGTGCCCGGTAGAATTGTCTTTTACCTTTTGACAAGCTTTTTTCCCCAAAGTAATGCATCGGTCAGTTTTTTTTGGTGCGTCAAGTTGACATATTTGGTGCATCTCTACTCATCACAACTCTTCATACACTTCTTACCTACCAGGATAGTCAACCAATTGTCCCAGTCAAGATATATATGCTTCTGGATAAGAAACTATATCATTTCATCACTGAAAGCGCCCCGTATTATTATGAGATACCTTTTTTTGTATCTCTGTATGTTAATTTGAGGTGTTTGATTTTTAGCCATAGAGAATAGAAGCACATAGTTTAAAAAAATCAAACACTAACATAAAATCTTTATTTAAGTCTGTCAACAAAAAAAAAAACCATCCATCCATATATAGTTCTATGGTTTATTAAAGCTTTTTAGTTGTTGATTAGTTTCTGCACCATCTCACTGCAGTCAATCGAGTAGAGATCTAGGGTCTGTTTTACCCAAGCAACCAACAAATTTCGATACTCTAAATCAGGTATGACATGTTGCTAGATGTTTTATTTTCTGTTATTGGTGGTTTCTTCATTTCATTACATACTTTATAGCTTTTCTTAACCTTTTTATTCTGCAATGAACTCAATTCTCAATTATGTATTGCTATTAAGATTGTAACCACCTGTTTTAATATAATACCAGTGGATGTGTAAAAAGTTCAATGACTTATGGCGATTATTTGTGTTAATTAGGGTGATGAAGCTGGAAAGCAGATGTATATCAATGGCAAAACTTCAGAAGTTCTTCTACTTGATTATTCAAAGGCCTTGTACGGACGCAACTCAGGAGAAATAATTGAACTTAATGATGCTACACCAATTAGCAGTAGCTTGGGATCAAAGCCAGCTCACCTGGAAATTAATAGCGCATTGAGCGGAAAACTTCTGTGTCTGCCAAGCAATACTGGCAACAGTATTGTTGCTGTTGACAGAAATTCGGTATCCATATTCAATATTGTAATACGTAAATCTTATAAGCTTGTACCTGTTATTTTCTGAAGAGAACTATTATATTCCTTAAACTTGCTTTGTTTGTAGGATCATGAGGTTGCTTTACTAGAGGGAAAGCTTTGATCTCAATTGATCAATGTTGGAGAAAAACAAAGACAGGTGAATCAGGGTCATGCAGTACAATGCGTGATGTGAAAATGAGCTACGATGTCGACGATGATGTTTATGAGGTCCCTCCACCGTTGGATCAGAAAGCAGCCAAAATCAGGAAAAACAAAGGAGGCTACTGACCAATCACATTGCTAAATTGATGCGAAACTATGCAGTCCAAAGCTTACATTAATGAGAATCAGACAAATCTTGAAGCAGAAAGCTTTAAATCTGACTCATTTTTATATTTTGGTGACTTTCTGCTATACTTTCTTTTTGATATATATTAAATGTGACTCATTTGCTTATGAATGGGTTGATTTTTATCTGTTATGACTCATGGTATATCGTTGCTTACTAGTAGGCATCAACAGTACGTCATTCATACATGCTGTTTAGTTTGTATCGTTACATAATACGAGTAATTTAAACAAACAGGGCCACTTGTAGCTTTTCCTAAGCACAGTTGATGACTATCAACTGCCCAACAGTCAACATGTGATCTCACACACATTCAGGCTTCAGCAGCTGCCACAATATAGTATAGATTTTGCCCAAGAATTTTGATTCTCAACTTAAGATTTTGTGTAGAAATTTGTGACTTGAGCCAACATCGTAGTGGATGGTCCGATGACCAGACAAGCAGGCAGACTAGCGCCGTTAAAATAAACACGGGAGAACATAAAAGGTCTTTCAAGCACAAGCATAATTAAGTGGATCTAATTAATGATGAACCTGAATTGAGGTTCGAACTCAATCAAACATCGAAGGGAAAAAAATTATGAACATAAATGCATCGGGGTGGCGAGCATATACAGAAACAATTAACCAACAATGTACATTCATAATATGAAATGAGAGCATTTGAATCATGTCCTTTTTGAATTATATCACAAATGTTTATATAATTTGTTATCTATACAAAAAAAATTATGTATATTATGTGTGGAATGTTTGTGCAAGAAGACTGAAAATGATACGTGTGCCTAATTTATCATGCCTAACAGTATGCTTAAAAATATAATTGGAGAACAATATAAAATCATTTGGAATGGTGGATATTAAGAAAAATAAATAAATAGTGCAACACAAGTAGTTACGGATGCAGAATTTAGTACCCATAGTATTGGTATTCCAACTAATGTCACCCGAAGCACAAACATTGAAATTTACACCTAATACTATTCCAACTAATGTGACCCGAAGTACAAACATTGAAATTTACACCGCATACAACGAATGGGCATGTATTAACAATTACTCCTGTTTTCTACGTGACTTCGTCCATGAACACACGTGCCAAAAAAGGTATTGACCAGACACATGTTATGTCTCTGATTTAAGATTTACGTAGCATTTATAACACTCGATGAAGCTTTATATAGAACGTGTATAGCCTAATCCATTGGTGTTAAACTATTGAATTAGTTTAACTAAGATGTAGTTAACTATGTAACAACAACAATTTTTCTTCAAAAAATAATTATTCTATATCCTTAGCTTTTCAAAATAAACACAGAAGTATTTCTCTTCGGTTTGGGGTGTTTAAAAATCAATGTTTTGAAACTCGATTTTTAAATCGGACTGGAAGGTCATCCGGTTCCGGTTCAACCGGTGGCCCAAATCCGGTAAAAACCGGACCATTTAATAAAAAAAATTCAAAAACGGTCAAAACCGGATTGGACTGCCGGTCCATTGACCAGTCAAATCAAGCCCAAAACCAGTTCCATCCAAGTTGGAAACCTCAAATTTTCCAGTTCAACCGGTCAGACCTGATTGATTGAACCGATTTTCAAAACATTGTTAAAAATTACTTACTGAAATCATCTAAATCCAAAAATAAAAGGGATATAATTTTTTAATATTAACATCAAAACTGAATTATAATATTAACCAAGAACAAAACAAATACTCGTAGTTTACATTTTCAAGCTTTTCACATTTTATATATTTACATGAATTATCCTTACCTTAGTTGGTGGTTTGTTTTTTTATGGAAACAAGCAGACCGTACCACAGTCCGTCGGGTGATAACCAAACAATCTGATTTTATAAGAAAATGGCGGGAAAATTGTAAAAGAGAAATGGAGGCAGAACCAAAACCACCGTCGTCGGAGACATCCGTTTGCTGGCGAAAGGAGCTTGATTCAAACCTCAAGAGGCTTCAATCTCTTCTATTCGGTGCGGAAATCGCAATCGAGAAGCGAGATTATGATTACGCTCAACTACTGTCGCTTCGTCTCATCGGTTTCCTGGATTCTCAGTCCGTAACCGACGTCGATGAAGCATTTATTCGTCCGATTCGCCGTGAAGCCCTAACGAAACTCGATTCCGCTACTCAATCGCTAATTACCGACTCCGATCGGTATTTTTATATCTATATCTATACACTGAACATATATGTAAACCTAATTACTGATATAATTTAGTTTTAGCTATTTGATTATGTGTAGCGTTGTTGTAAGTTTATAAATGTTGATATAATTTTTTTACGCGATAGCCGAATATTTAACTGACTCATTCTGCTCTTTTGTAAGTATGTTTGTTTATTTTTTTGTATTTGATTGTAAGCCGCAGGTAGAATTAGGTTTAAGCTATGGAATAGTAGCAGGTTTAGCTAGGTTAAGTTTTAAATTAAACTAAAATCTAGGTAGTTGTATGGTTTAATAAAGAATTTTAGTTGGTCATGTTATACATAATGTTGCACTTTATTTTAGTTGCTGATGTTTATGTATCTTTTCACTGCAGTCAAGCTTTTGAGCAAGCTGGAAGAGATGCCGGGTTTGTTTTCCGCAAGCAAGGGGATATCAGCATTGAGAAAATTAAGCAATCAAAATATTTTAAAGCTCTTGTCCAGCATAATAAAGGAAATGCCCTAAACAAGGTACCACAGGGAAGTGGATGTTTTTTTGTCCTGTATTGGTTTTTATTTTTTATTTTATTAAACATAGTTTATAGCATTTGTAAACCTTTTTTTTGATGCTATTGGCTGTTTTGTATTGATGTGGAGATCTTAATAACCAGTTTTGTTATAGGGTAGGGATGAATTTTTCTTGTTAGCTTGCAATACTTAAGTTTTATTTCTATGACTAATGATGAGATTTCATGTTAGGATGGTGAAACTCGAAAGCAGGAAGATATCAGTTGCAAGACTTCAAAAACTCTTCTACATGGAAAACCTACAACGTTGTACAGAGGAATATCAGGGAAAAATAGTAGTATCCATAACAATTCTGTCAACTCAGGAGGAAATAGCTCCAAGGATTGTATTCTTGTTACGGGTCGCAGTTCGTCTACGCATGTTAATGTTGATGAAGAAAGAACAAACGGAAGTAGCTTGAGATCGAAGCGAGCTCACATGGAAATCAGTAGCCCAAGGAATGAAAAACTCTTGTCTCCATCAAGCAACAGTGAAGCTGATGGTGGTGCTAGTGGCAGCAGTTTTGTTACTGCTAGGACAAAATTGGTATTCATCTTTGACTTTAAAATTGCTTTTTATAACTTTGTAGCTGTTAACCTTTAGAAGAGAATAAATTCATTCCTGAACCTTGTTTATACACTGTAAATGATATGCATCCTAGTTAATAGTACCAATTAAAAGTGGTACCGTTGGTAGTTAGAAGAAAGTAATATTGAGAATAGGTCTCATTAACTTTGTACTACCTCTTAATTTTTTTTCCACTGGAATTACTACTGTTTTTATAAAGCTAGTCATACTCTTTCATTTTGATGAATGCTCTATATTTGAAGGCTTCTATGACCATTTTTATTTGCTGTATTTATACCGCAGGAAATGGATGTTCGGCAAAAGCGAGGGTTGGCTGGATCACCAAATCCTTCAGTCTCTCCACAAAGTGATGGAGTTAACAGAGGCTATGGTGTCAAATCATATGGATCACGTCGTGGACTACGTGGTTTCGTGCCCCCTATTAGGTCTAACGGTGGTAATACTGGTAACGTAACGTCACGTACAACAAAGGGTGATGATGCACTTGATGACTCGACAAAAAGGTGGTAAGTTCAGTATGTGTTTATAACCACAGAAAGCAATATTGAGCTCTATTCTCAAAAATTTGTAGTTAATTTTCTAATTCTCATAATCGATATTATCAGTTTTGGCCACATTTTCTAAGCATGGTCCACTATATGATTTCAGTATGGATATGCTATGTGGCCCTGATGGTGAGCTTCCAGAGAAGTTACGGAATTTAGAGCCTCGTCTTATTGAGCACATCAGTAATGAGATAATGGACCGAGACCCCAATGTTCGCTGGGATGATATTGGTAATTAGTGATGTTTGGATGTTTTTCATGATTCATAAGCTTTTAGTTACTTGAACAAGATATTAATTTGTTGTCAGCTTACAGCTGGTTTGCATCATGCAAAAAAGTGTGTTACTGAGATGGTCATATGGCCTTTGTTACGGCCTGATATTTTTAAAGGGTGTCGTTCTCCGGGACGAGGGCTTCTTTTGTTTGGTCCCCCAGTAAGTGAAATTGCTATATTGGTTAGTATTAGAGGTGGCAGATTTGACTCTTTTACATACGAATAGGTCTTTTCGGGATTAATGCTATATGTCAAATGGGCGAAAGCCGTCCAAATTCTATTTATAATACGTAAAAACCAGAGAAGCGTTTTCTCTAAAAACTATGATATCCTTATTGAAATAAATTAATTTCAAAAAGTCATATTTTATACTATTGATATTAAATAAAATTTATACAAATTTGCTTCAGGTACAACCAAATTGATTTCGATCAGTACCCAAAAGTTACTTGACTTTGACCCATTACTAAACCTGTCTTTCTGGCCACCCCTAGTTGGTATATCATGACAAATATCACTTGTTTGATCTGTTTGTATCTATATCTTGGTTTAGGGAACAGGTAAAACAATGATAGGCAAAGCTATTGCTGGAGAGGCTAAAGCAACATTTTTCTACATATCTGCGAGTTCACTAACAAGCAAATGGGTAAGTATTGATTCTTTTAGTCCACTGATATGTAATACTACACACAGATTGGGTTCATGGGATATATGCACTAAATCTCGAATGTTGTTGTTCTTGCTTGTTCACGGCGATTAAACGGATAAGTTTCCTTATATCGTATTGGTCGCGTGACTCTAGTGATCTCCTTAGTTTTGTGAGTGTTTGGGTGAAAAAGCTTTTGTGTGGAACATCTATTTAGCATTTTGCTATCCATGACCTTCTAGTTAAGAAAAAAAACCCTCAACGCTCACTTTTAAGGCAGCTCACAACGAGAGGTCACAAAATGGGCGGGCTGGGTGATGGGTCAAAACAGTTTCCGGTTGAAACGTGTGATTTTTATTATGGGTCAAAACAGGCAGGTTGGGCTGAGGCACAACCGCTTTTTTTTTCTTCCATAAATTAGAATGCATATAATCAATGGGATGATGATGATTACTACAAAAACATAATTATTATAATGATAATCTATATTTATTGGATAATAAAATGAGGAGGTTGTATGCAATGACCTGCTGGAGTTTTTACCCATTTGACCTGTTCTACCTTTAGCTAAATAGTGTTATTTGACCCATTTGAGATAAAACATTCCTGACACCCCCACATTAAACCATTCATTGTAAATGGGTTGGAATTGCTACCATATCTCACAACCTATTTGCCCTAGGGTCTATATGAAAGGCTGCCAACCTTTCATTTATGTAGTTCATGGTTATATTCAAGTAGAACGGTTAATTGGTTACTGTAGATTGGAGAAGGAGAAAAGCTAGTGAGGGCTCTTTTTGGAGTTGCCAGTTGTCGTCAGCCAGCAGTTATATTTGTGGATGAAATAGATTCACTGCTGTCCCAGGTATGTCAGATTCTGATTCTTGAACAAAGAAGTGCTTACTTATTTTAAAAAATTATATGAGTCCTTTCAAATACTCTAAATCGTGTAGAGATTTGTGGCATGTTACCGCTTGATGACCAATTTGTTTATCTGTTATTCTAATTATGATTGCATAGAAGACATTTACCAAACATATGTAACATTGCAGCGAAAGTCGGATGGTGAGCATGAGTCAAGTAGGCGACTGAAGACACAGTTCCTTATTGAAATGGAAGGATTTGACAGTGGAAGTGAACAAATTCTACTCATAGGTGCAGTAAAACCTAAAATCTTCCGACTTCTATACTTCTAATTTCCGACACTTCCAGTGCTTTTGTCTTTGTAACCTTCTGTGTTTTTTCTTGTTCAAGGCTTCTAATCAGTAATTCTTTACTAGAGGTGGAAGTTTATAACTTGTCTACTTTAAATAGGTTGATACTCTTTAATGGGTCAAACTGGTAAAAGTTTGGTCAAATGGGTTGGAAGTTGCCCAAGTGTAATACTGATGCATGAATTTCCCTGCATCTTTCATTAAAAAAAGAATAATATTGAAATAACATATAGCTTATGTGATCATATTTTACACTCATCTTTTACAGAAACAATTAAAATGTAGATGAATGGTGTTTTGAGTCGATCCAATCCGTTTAGGCGTGCAAAATATTACTCATATTCACCTGAACTCTATTAACCCACTATCTAGTCCGTCCAGTCTGCTACCTCTAGTCTATACCCTGAAAACTTCGGAACTGGAAATAAGAGGTTGCATACCATAGACAAGAATTTCCAATATAAAACATCAGCCAAGTTTCCATGTGATGCTTTTATGTTCTTGAAACACCTCAGATGATCTTACATGTTATGATTAGTCTACAAACTAAACTTTTCGTGATAAACACCACTTTTAAGTCTTGTGTGCTTTCACTTCATTTTCACCACCATTCACTTTTAATGTCTTGTGTGCTTTCACTTCATTTTCATCACCATTCACTTTTTAATATACAAGTATTATATATCTGGCAGGAGCAACAAATAGACCACAAGAACTAGATGAGGCAGCTAGGAGGCGACTTACCAAACGACTTTATATTCCACTTCCTTCCTCAGGTGTTAATTTTGATCTGTATAGTTCTACAGTTCTTTGTACTAATTAGAGCTTGCAATTATAAATCATCCAACCTTAATTGGTTGGTTTGGCTTTTTTCTCTGATGGGTCAAATGGTTTAAGCTAAAAGTTTTTATTAAAGAAAATTGGGTCGAAGGGTGGGAGGGGTCAAATGGATGAACATCATCCAAGGTGTAATAAAATGCGGAAAACCTTTTAGATCACCTTATTTAGCAAAAGTTGGTTTCTTATAATTTTTATAAGATAGTTTTGCTTTAATATTGAACACATTATTTGAAAGTATCTAAAGAACTGCTTGACCCCGCAAAAATAATTACTCGTTTTGACCCGAACCGTTTTGACTTGCACATTTTGCCACTTCTACTACTAATATGCGTCTGATCATATCTTTTGGGGTAAAGAAGCGAGAGCCTGGATAGTACGAAATCTGTTGGAAAAGGATGGGCTTTTTAAGCTCTCAGCAGAGGATATCAATAGTATATGCAAAGAAACAGAAGGTATCATTACTTATTCCTTTCATCATTTTTATATCAAACGTGTGTGTTTTCTATCTTCCACTTTTAATAGCATGCTTAGATTACCTCTACTTTGACTCGTTTCAGGGTATTCAGGATCTGACATGAAGAATTTAGTCAAAGATGCTTCCATGGGTCCACTGAGGGAGGCTTTGACACAAGGCACTGAAATCACTAAACTTCAAAAGGAGGATATGAGACCAGTTACTTTAGTGGTACGTGCATCATTAGTGTTTTGTATACTTGCCTTTCCATACATAGATAACTCAATTGCTTATTGCTCAAGTTCATTTTGAACTAGATTATCTATATGAGTTCATCAACAAGCGTTACAATTATAATTTCAACTGAATTAAACTCTAATGAGCTAAAAAAACTGAATAGTATAATTGATATTTGTCATAATTCATCTCAAATATGTGATTGTATATTGCGTTTAACCTATACAAGTAAAATCTATGTTATTAGAACAAGTGTGATACTCTTAATATAGGGAAATAGATTGGAGAGGGGAAGAGCAATTAGTAATAATCACATGATCTTACCTTACTTTGCACTGCTGTATAAATAACTAGCATTTTCTTAAAATAGTAATATTAGTGTATGTTTATCGCTTCTCTATAGGACTTTAAAAATGCACTGCAAGAGGTGAGACCTTCTGTTTCTCTTAATGAACTCGGCACGTATGAAGACTGGAACAATCAATTTGGGAGCATGGCACCATCAAGCATGTCGCTTTAAAGCAATTGATAATTTGCTCGTTAAGAACTTGAAGGGCACAAGTTTGAATCACGTTTTCGATCTTTAATGTTTGTGTATGGAAACCTGTCACCCGAGTCATGATGTCATATTAAAGCCCACCAGTTCAAATTCCAGCAGCACAGAATTATAAGTTCAGCTGCGTCTATGATTTAAACAGATGATATACCCTCTGTCGAGGGGCAAAAGGAATGTTAAGAGGACAGGGCAATGAAATCACTTTGCATCACCTACTTCAAATGCGATAGATTATACTAAAAGAATGAATTTTTGTGATTTTGTTTTCGTGTAGGTTGTAATCCATATGGGATGTTTCAATGAGAGAGGATGAGACACATTTGTTGCATCAGAAACATGACGAATGGGTCATGAATCTCCATGGTCCAACCAAATTATGGTCCTTTTTTCGCACTTAGAGCAAAACCGCATGTAGACTGTTAGGATTGTGGGGAATCAATAATGAGGAAAACTATAGTAATTAAACTGATAACATAATGGAAGTGGTTAGTGTGGTAGGATGGATAGGTCAAACAGGTTCAGGTTGTGTAGGCTGTAACCACTTCTTTCGTCTATGTTGAGATTTCCTTTCTTAAAACTGTATACTTTTACGTAGCATTCTAGTAATTTTATAGGTACCAATTTACTTTTAGGTCTACTTTAGACCTGTTTAGCATTACTCTTAGACATGTTTAACACATTTGGCTCATTTGACTAAAAATATTTTAATTTGCCCAATTGAAATAAAATGTAACCAAAACTGATTCATTCCTATGCAAGTCACACTGCAAGCTGCTAGCACTTCCACTCTCGGCCAATCTTACCACATGAGCAACACAAATGCATGCTAATACTTTTCTAAAACAGAAGAAACTTGTATGCAAATTCATGTCTTTCAATTGTGGAATATCCTTGTAAGTTAATCAACAACAGCAACAAATGACATCATGGTTCTTAAAGATTATTACATACAACTTTCAATCACAGCCAGATCATCAGTGATATATTACCAAGGAAACCTTACATGGTGGAATGTCTAAGCTTACACATGCAAATAATAAATTTATGTTACAAAAAGCAATACAAGCAGAAGAATGAATATAGCACATGATTGCAGAAAATGGTACAGGGGTTATCGGATATTTTACCACCCTGATCTATTATTGCATGCTTCTGTGTCATCATGTGAGTTTTATTACATGTTTGAATGCCTAGCTTGCACATGAACACGATGCCATGATGTGTTTAGAATTCCTCTCAAGTTCCAGATGTCTTCAACCTTTTCAGGTTGGACATTTGCAGCTGTGTCTATCTGCTCGTCAATAATAAAACAAAAGTTATTTAATATAAGTTACTAAGAAAAAACTAAATTTCCAGAACATGCATTTCTATAGGGCGAGCTATAAGAAAAATATAGTATAACGTATATTCACAAGGTGGGTCTTCTAATGGATGATCAGTAAGAACATAAGTTCACCGATTTCTAAAGATGCTCCAACATCAAGGCATGAATATTCCAAATTCCTAGAACTTAGCTGATACACAGTTCAGTACTATATAGGGGGATGTCAAAGTAAACCTTCCAACGTTCAAAAAAGTGAGCAATTGATGTTGGTGTGGAGTAAATAACTATATTCCTGATTTTATTTGTGCATGCTGAAGATGGAAAAATGGGCGGGTCGGGCAGTTTAGGCAACCGAATACTTGACATGGGTGAAAAATGGTCGGGTCAACTTGCGACCAACAGGCTTTTGTCCATGTTTTTATCCAAAAAATCTTAATGTATTAAATACTTAATTGATTCAAAATTAATTAATTTGTTTAGATAAATCGATATAAGAGCTGAACAAAACCAAAAAAACACTTTTGATGACTTCCAACCTGTTGCTTCCTGCATTTCAGCTTTAGCTAAGTTTCTAAAAAAGACCCAAGTGACCTATTGAACTTCTAATGTGTTCATATCAACTCGCTATATGCCTGTATTGATAATTAATGAGTTGAAATTGACATCGTCAGTGCACACTAAACCAGTAGCTGAGCTAAGCTTGCAATTCTACAATTGATGCAGGAAATAAATTAGAGTATTAAGTATAAAACTCATTATATCAATCTGACTCGAATGAAGTCAATTACACTAATAGACAGAAATGACTTACTGCTTTGGCAACTATCTCTGCATTTGAATGTACATCAGCCTCAGCTTCAAAAAGTACCCAAGCCCATTTATCGCTCCTTTCTTCATCTGCTATGTATGGACTGCCTGGCTTTTGATATCTAGATGCCTCCTTCCAGGTTTTACCCCCATCAGTTGATATATCAACTCGCTCAATTCCACGCCCACCTCCTGAAACTGCATATCCTTTTATAGCAATCTGCAGAAAATGGTAAAATGTCAAAACATGCATGGGTTGAAACAGGAAACGTTTTAGTATGGGATGAATCGGGTCAACTTGGGTTTCCCTGAAACCCTTTTATATCTTTTGAATTTAGTACCATAACTAGCGCCTCAGATATAATCACACAAACCATATTATTACAATAATAATAATAATCCATTATTTGTAAAATAAAGTGATTTCAGGAGTTAGTATGCATAAAGTCACTACAACTTTAGACCTGTTTGACCCATTTCCTTTTTAGCTACATTTTTTTTTATTTTAACCATGTGACCTATTAGAGTATTAGATATAAAACATTGCCGGAAATTGACCCATATGGGTCAAAACTGACTCATATATTATCTTTTGCATGGAGTTATGACAACCTATTTGGCATTTGCTACTACCCAGTCTAGGGCTGATAAGGGGGAGGGGGGCTATATGCAAGAAACAGGGCAACTGAAGATAGTAACTTTCTACTGTAATGAACAGAATAGGCCCGAGCTATGAAAGGAGAGAGTTTTTTATATTCCATATTTCGGTTGCCCAATTTCTGCAGTATCCAATCCAGAATATAGGCTTGCTTTTGCCCTCTCCCGATAGTACATTTATGCTCCTAAATCACTGAATTTAAGCTCTCTATCGGATTAAAGGGAGCGGGCGAGTGTATGTTACTCCTATAATCTTGGGTCTTAGAGCCAGTAGAGCGGAGTACAAGCAGAGTATATATGTTCCGATAGCAAGTTCCACCAAACAACCCAAGTGATAATTTTTAAGAAGATGACAAATAGATTTAAGAAAGTAAACTGTTTTATTACTTCAAACTATGAAGTTACATAAACTATCATTTTATTTGCTTATTCGAGTTAAGGATGATTGAGAACAGATAAAAATGCATTATGAAAGGTACTGAGATTCACAGAAGCAAGTGTTGATGTTTCTTTCCAAGCTAACTATGAGATGCCAGACAAACTAGTGCCACTTGTAACTCACTTCTTTACCCAGTAACACACAAGAGTAATGTACACGTGTAATTATAAAAAAAGAATTACCAACCTTTCCATACACTCCAACATTCACGTCCTCCAAGGAGCAGATTGCACTCTGCCAAAAAGCACACAAAAATGAGTTCAATAATATTAACTCGACTTTGAACTCCTTGCTACCAATCATATAATTAGTAGTGGTAGATATCCTAGATTCTTGAAATCCCCTTAACCAGAAAGACCACAAGGTTCAAACACTGGAACCAAGACGAAATCCTATCAAAATTGTTGTAAACAAGGAAGTTAGTGATACCTGGACAGGGAAATCCATTTGCGGTCTTCTGGTAGACCAATCAATGTTGTCCCAATTTACTGAAGGTGGAAACATCTTGTAGTCTTTTTGCATAAAGAATCCCTGACAAGTAGCAATACACCAGAGTCTTAAGAAAGAAGAATTGGAGCCTATAACTATGACAGTTAACAAGAAAATATCAAACTAACCTGGCAGACTTGCGAGTCAATATTGATGCTATCCAGCCATTTCACAGAACGAGCACCAATAACCCCTGGGACAACTACTCTCAATGGATACCCATGATCCCTGTTGAGAGTCTTTAACAGTTTTACAACCAATAAGTCAAAGTACAAATCTATTGTGTTAGAAATTAACATATATTTTCAATTTAGAAATTTCCAAAGGTTGTGTGCAGATTGAACTTTGTTATACCTCTCCGTTCATTTCATAAGCAAGCAAAACATCAGCTTCAGGATTTGTTGCCTGGCTTAATGGAATCGATGCCTTGTAGGGACCACCATTCTCCTCCTACAAATAAGCAGGAAACAGTGAATAAAGTAAGTTATGATCAACCAACGACAATGTTAGATTGGACAAACGAATACAAACCTTACACCGGTCAACGCTCACAAATTCAACATGTTTTCCACCCGCTGGTGTGGTGCTTGTAAATCTGGGTATACCGACTAGTTCAAGAACATCTGCAAGTTTTGCTCCACCCCAAATTGCTGACATGATCACAACAAATGGCAAACTATCAGTAAGTTATAAACATGATATATGAAATTACATTCAACAATTGCATAATAAAAAAATTACGTTACTCAGTGATTCTGGTTGAAATTTGATATTATGTTGCATATGCATAAAAATTTGATAAATTGTAAAGCTGAAGAAGAAGATTGCAGAATTATTTAACTCGTGATAATGAGATAATCCAAGGCACTTGTTGGTGATTGTCAAACCTATACTAAAGAGTATAAAAGTTTAAAAAACAAGACCTAAGCTCTTAATCACTGCATTGAGTTGTCCTTACAAAAGGTTGTTTTACTATGTATTTCTTCCCAAATAACAAGCAATTCTAAAAATTGAGTTGGTTCTAACTAGAGAAGGTTCGGGGATATTATAAACTCGTGGATGATGATGATGTGAACAACTATGGATGAACAGCAAAAATAACCTTAAAATTTGTGGGACTAAAAACAAACCATTTCCTAAGGCGGCACAATCCCACCCAACTCCTCTTACGGTTCTGGTTTTGCTCATTGCAGTTCTTCTATTACCAGCACACTGCATAAGGCAATGTAGTATGTTATATAAAATTAAAGATGGTTTGTGATACAAAAACCCAGTTACTTCACGATTGCCAGGTCAATCATATAAAAACCCTTTTAAGCTGAGATGAAGGTCACACCTGTAAAGTAGCAGTTACAGTAAATTTTGGAAGACTCCTGTAGTTCAAAAAACATTAAGAGTTTTCTGAAGTATAATCTGTGACAGATATTGCAGCATATCATAAATATAAATTAAACAGAAAAGAGATTATTACTCACATAATATCTTTCAAAAAAAGCTCTTTCGGTTTCTCAATTAGCCCATTAAAAGACACACTATATCTGTTTACCGAAAATAGAAGATAACAGTCACATAAAGCATATTAACTTATATCATTATAAACAATTAAGCATGCCGAGACTAAAAATAACATGTTTCAGGACCTCTCTATGTCATCAACAACAGGTATTGGTCCATGGCTTCTCTTGTAGAAAAATTCAGTAGGAGTCACATAAGAAGAAACCAAAGCTTGACGTGGTGGCTCGGCATTGAAGGGTTGCTGTATCAAATATGACCAATCCAACAAGTACTAATCAGATTAATATATACATGAAGAAGATAGAATCCGACACAGTGTCGGTTTTATGCAGCTTAAGCTAACTTCGAAAAGTAGGCAATATATAATCGAAATAACTGTATTACTGTACATTTCAAAAATCACCTACCACTATCCTAATATGATTTGACATTTATAAAGTAGGTCACAATTGCCGGATATACTCACATGTGCAACCATAAACCTACGGAACAACAAAGTCCACGTGACATCAGACTCTTATTTTCCAGGATGAATTAGGTATGCTTTTAAGGTCAAACTCAGTATTTTTTAAACTCAGGTTGACATCAGACTCTTATAATCGAAATAACTGTATTACTGTACATTTCAAAAATCACCTACCACTATCCTAATATGATTTGACATTTATAAAGTAGGTCACAATTGCCGGATATACTCACATGTGCAACCATAAACCTACGGAACAACAAAGTCCACGTGACATCAGACTCTTATTTTCCAGGATGAATTAGGTATGCTTTTAAGGTCAAACTCAGTATTTTTTAAACTCAGGTTGATTCAGATCATCTGAAGTTACTCCAGTAAAATTTAAATTCTAGTATGTATAGCAAATTCAAAATCAAATATAGCTATCAAAATTCCCTCAGTACTGTAACTAACATCAATTTGGAAGTCATAATACCTAGGAAATAACATTAGCATCTATCTTAACAACAAAATAACTGAATTGTAACAATCGCGAGTGTATGTGACAGCATAAATTATCACTATCTCTTTTTCGTTTTCAGTCCAATTTTGATAATGATCATATATACAGCATAAGCATGACGAATTGTACGGAACGAGTACGCATATCACATAATTGATACAGAACTACAGTAATAATACACATACAGACTATAAATCATAGGGTTTTGAGTTGTAAATTTGTATTTTGCTTGAGAATTAAAGCAATTAACAAAATCAGATAGATAGCTTAGCTTGCCTTGGCGTTAATTTTGAGAGCAGGATGACGTGGCGGTTCTTCCGAATAAGTAGATGGTGCTCTGATTCCAGGCATTTTTTATATACTCTCCTTTGATGGTTTCTGATGTGTTTGAGGATGTGAAAGATGGTGATGAAACAATAAAAAGGCAAGGCACAAGCGAAGTGTGTTACAGTCACCGATGAATGTAGAATCTCGCAAGATTCGAAAAGGTAATTGGACGGTCAGGATAATGTTTTAAGAAAATGGACGGTACGATGGGTGACTACCGGTGACCGTCACGTTACTTTAGAATTGGGATGAGGTGCTTGCACTTTGGTAGCCACGGAGAATGGTATGGCAGCTTCTGCATTCTGTGGGCTCGCGTATGGGAGCGTTTGGACGCGGGTGGTTAAGTGTTTTCGGTTGAGTATTGATAATTGATAAATACAACAAACAACTTAACGCATACATCAACTTTTATGCTTCTTCATGCAAATTGTACAACAGAGTGATGCATATTTTATTGTATGCATCAAAAAAATTGTTGTATATTACACCCTTTTCGGTTAAGTTTAATTATTATTAATTTTTCCTATTTGATTTAATTATAAAATTCTACAAAAAAAAACTATTGTAGAAATAAAGATGCTTTAGTCAAATGTTCAATTTTGCCGTTACATTAAAGGTAACTTTAACTACATTTGATTACTCTCATCCATCCTATTTTAAGTGTCCAATAGGCTTTTTTATTGAATTTAAAATATATTATATAAATGTCAGTTTTACTCATATATTTAAGGTATGTTTGATTTAAAGCTTTTAATAAATAAATGATGGTGAGTAATAATGAGTGTATAATTGGAAGTTTAATGATTTTCAGTAGTTATTTTTTTAGTGATTTTTTTAATGAATAAAAATAGTGAGTATACATTTAGATTGTGACGAAAAAAAACTGATTTAGTGTAATATATGAGGGTAAAATTAAGAAAGTAATGTTTTTCAATCGTTATATTTAACGAGTGTAGTGTTACTCTTATAATATATTCAATTTTTCCCATTAGACCATCTGCAACGGGACGAGAAAGAGGCGTTGTGCACGGGTTGAACGTCAAGAACGCCCGCAATGCGACGTTCTGACGGTGTTCGTGCTCGGAGAACAGGGAGAGAACGGGCGTCGTGCGGGTTCCACTCTCGATTTTCTTTTCTTTTTCCCTTTTTCCTCTCGAGTTTATTCTTTTATCTGTATTTTTCATTTTTGATTTAGTTTTGTGTTGTTGTGTGTTTGTAACTGATTAGAAAAAAAAGTAACGGAGTTGCAGAGAGTTATGAATTGATGGAGACGGAGAAGTAAGAAAAAGATAAAAGAAGGAAAAACAAAAATGATATTTAAATCGTAGGGCCCATTGTATATGTAAATCGATTAAGCTTTTATATATAAAAAAATACATACGTGTACTTTTTTTTAATTAAATATTTTTAATTTTATAAAGTGTATTTTATTTAGTTAATATATTATTGTATTGTTTTTAATTAAATTGTAGTTGTGTTGTTAAATAAGTGAAAATTATGTGGAAATTAATGGGGCCCGAGGGAAAAATGATGTTCTGGTGTTATAATTGTATGTGATGAAATAGTATTGTAGTGTTATGCTGATGTGACAACTGAAAAATGAGTATTTTAATGTTACGACTACAAATGGTATTAAATACAAATTAATCCCTCTCTCTCAAACGAGCAACACCACACTCACTAAAAATCAAAAAAATTGTACAAAATGACATGTTGATACATCTCATTTTTTATGATATTTTGTAAAAATTTTGTAAGTGAATATTTATCATGTGTAATCTCATATGTAATACAAACATGGTTGGGTTGTTCAAACTTTTCATTTTAAAAGCGTTTGCTAGTTTTATATGTATCGAACTCTCGATCATCCTATATGTTCCGGCGATTGCTCATCGGAAGACGCCGACCACCGTCGTCAAAATCCACCGTCAGACATGGCCACACACAACCACAACGACCACACCTATCTCTACTCGCAGACAAATGCACTTCCATGCGTCAACTCCAACAAATTCACGCTCAAATGATCGTATCCGCCACCATTCACGACAATTTCGCCGCAAGCCGTTTACTATCATTCTCCGCTCTTTCCGTACACGGTGACCTCATTTATGCTTCCAAATTGCTAAATAGCATACATCAACCTAACATGTTTATGTGGAACACTCTAATTAGAGGTCTAGCAATTAGCACTAAACCACAGGAAGCAGTTTTATTGTATATAAAGATGCGTAAAGTAGGCGTTACACCTGGGAAACACACGTTTCCGTTTCTTTTGAAGGCGTGTTCGAACTTACATTCGGTTAGATTATGTAAACAAGTGCACACACAAGTTGTGAAAGTAGGGTTGGATGTTGATTTGCATGTTGTGAATAATTTGATCAGAGTGTACTCTGTTTGTTCGGCTTTGGAAGATGCGTGCCAAGTGTTTGATGAATTTCCTGAACGAAATGTTAATGTTTGGACCACGATGGTGTGTGGGTACGAGCAAAATGATCGTGCCGAAGATGCGTTGGTGTTGTTTAACCGGATGGTTGATGAAGGGTTTGAACCAAGTGGACCTAGTCTTTCGTCTGTGTTGTCAGCTTGTGCGCAATCAGGGTGTTTAGATATGGGAGAGAAGATACATAGATACATAAAAGATAAAGCATTTGAAATTGGTGTTATTCTTGGAACTGCTTTGGTGAACATGTATGCGAAAAATGGAGCACTTTTGATGGCTAGAAGTTGCTTCGATAACATGCCTGAAAAGAACATTATAACTTGGAATGCAATGATATTAGGATTCGCAGTTCATGGTCATGCAAAAGAAGCAATTGAGTTCTTTCGAGAGCTAAAGAAACATGGCGTGATTCCAAATGATAGTACGTTTGTTGGAGTTTTATCTGCTTGCTGCCATGCTGGAATGCTTGATTTTGGTCGTAAAGTATTTAACTCAATGAAGACTGTTTACAAAATTGAGCCCAAAATACAGCATTACGGATGTATGGTTGACCTTTTGGGTCGAGGTGGGAGGGTATTGGAAGCTGAAGAATTGATACAAGGAATGCCATGGAAATCTGATTTTAAAATTTTGGGAGCATTGTTGAGTGCCTGTGGTAGTCATGGTAATATTGAGGTTGCAGAAAGAGTTGTGAAGAAGATGATTGAAATGGAGCCGGATAATCATGGAGTTTTTGTTGTGTTGTCGAATATGTATGCAGATGCTGGGCGATGGGAGGATGTTTCGAGGTTAAGGGAGATTATGAAAGATGGGAGTTTGAAGAAAACTCCTGGATGGAGTCTTGTCAATGGTGATGATGATATGATTCATTGGATCAAAAATGAAGATGAATCCATAACCTTAAAAGACCAGTGACGGAGCTTGAATAACTTAATTGGGGCCAAAATTATTCTAGTTTGTGATATATAAAGTTAAGGTATAGAAGTATGCTTGCTTTATCCTCGTAGTTTATTTATTATCTACAGGCCTTAGTGTCCGGGAATGTATCAAACTTTCACCAAATCTTTATTATGTGTATCCAACTTACGAAACTCAATATTAATGTACTCAACTTGTAAAAACCCTTATATTGATGTATTTTGATGACGTGTCACTCTCTCCTTGTGCCACGTGGCATACTATGTGCGTGACATGTTATCAAAGTACATCAATATAAGGATTTTTATAAGTTGAGTACATTAATATTGAGTTTTGTAAGTTGGATACACACAATAGATATTTGATGAAAGTTTGATACATTCTCATATACTAAGCCCTTATTTATATTTTATATATATTTATTTCCAACCATCGTAGATTTGATATTCCTAAATCCTAATCGAAACAAGATAACCAAACTAGAATACCAAACACCATCAAAGTTATGTAAATCGCTCTCCTAAATCCAAATGAAAGTTTAATGATATAATTAAAACATTAAACAAAATAGTTGAACATATAGCCATATAGGAATTGAGACAAAAAGTCCTCTATTGAAAATTAAACTGACTAATTATTATTTTGAGGATTTTAAACCTAATTAAGTACTTGCAAACACGATAATCAAACCTAACTATATAACTTTCAACTATACGTAAACTAATAATCTATCTATCTATTAAAAATATATCTCTGGAATTATGGAGATTTATAAAAGCAACAGACCGTCAACAGTGACAACATAGTTACATAGGGCTTTGTGTACAACAAATAACTATATACACACAACCCAACTTAGCACAACGCTAAGTGAGTAAATCAATAAACAACAACCCAACTTAGCATAACAACTTTGTGTACAACAAATAACCATATACATACAACTCATCTGTTTATAGCATATAATATCAAATACAACTGGCGTCAAAGAGGATCAATGGTTCCTGAGGCAACCTTCTCAAATAACACTTGAAAACCAAGTGCAGACCATTACAGAGGTTTAACCGACTACTTGGTGCTATTAACCCAAACAACACAGGCCACGGCAATAATACTTGTACTAAGACCCTGTGTAGTCCAAACAATAGCAAACCCAAGCCCAACCCAAAATTGGCCTGTGAATCAACAATGCACCAAGGCAATACATCAAGTGATCACGTATTCACATACTCATACCATGGTATCTAATCAGACTAACAGTCTATCAACAATATTATTATTAAACAATAATAATCATGGCAACTAAATCAATAATGATACGTTTACCCGTTGTAACCAAACCTGTTACAACTAAATTACACTGAGGTTTATAGATCTACTCACCGATACCTCAGTCCCCACTCAGAAGTCTAATATTACCGAGTCTTCTGCTGATCTGAGAATACAACAAATAATGAGTTAGTAACTCATTTCACAACAACTCATTTTATAATCATATGACATATCTCAAATGAATAACATCAATCAGCAACAACAATAACAAGTTGTAAATATCAATTATAATTGTTATTCATGATAGTGTATCATTTGTCATCACATATCAGTAATCAAATTTCAAGTATCATCTATACTAGTTTACTAATAACCATTTATCACTTCTATTACTGGGTTATAAAATCAACAACTCCATCATTTAGTTCCCAATTGTCATTATGACATACTTACATAAATCAGGTGATCCCTGAGATCAAAGAAAATAAAAGTCTCATCCGGAATATAATCTGAAAAGTCCCAAAACAAGGTCTAAACCCTGTAAAATGGCATTTTCGACCCCTAAACGACCATGAATGGCCAAAAACCGTCTAGGCTCTTAAACTAGAGCTTTAATCATTGGGCCGTTTTCGAGTGACCATGCGAATTTCAACCCAATCCGAGTTAATGAAATCGTCACTTATCCGTTACCCTGAAAACACTTGCGCATTTTCAAAATTTGCAAAACAACAGTTTTAAAATTGCGGTTAACAGTGATCTCAACTCGCATAGTCAACTCAGTTCGCAACGCTATAACTCAATTCGCACAGCGAGTCAACTTGCATCGCGGCAACTCAATTCGCTTCGCAACGTCTCAACTCGCTTCGCAAGAAGAACTCAGCTCGCAATACGAACTGGGTTCTGCGAGTTTCGCTGTTGTAACCAAAATTTTGAACCATTTCTCACCATAACTCCAAAAACTCAGTTTTTAAGGTTTCTAATACTTCAACTAACATCATAATACATCTATTAACACCAAGTGACAACCATACAAGCTTTAATTTCAATCAATCACTCAATATATCAAAAGACCCATTTCATAAAACTCAAGAATCAAACTTACTTCTTTGATGAAGATGAAAGGATTAATATGGTAACAAGATTGATGAAATTGAATCAAAATTACAGAACTTAGTTTGCTTAGGATTTGGTTATGGTTTTCTCTAGCTTTGCAAGTTTATTGAAACGAAGAAGATGAAGGAAACTTTGAGAACAAAATAATATTAAGGTCGGCTCACATAAACTGACTCTGTCTATTTATTTCAAGTTTTGTCCCCTTCTAAACCTATTGTCTGGAACCTGAAAACCATTTACGATTTTAACTATGTTATTTTACCGTCAACTAGAACAATTTAAAACAATTAATAATTTACTAGTCACAATAAGTCATTTGACTTTTTGAATAAGTATTTACAATAAACTTAATAAAATAACAAATTAATTTCCTAACACATTAAATAATAATTTAAAGTCGAGAAATTACTACATTACTACTAGGCCCTTAAGAAGGATGTTACAGGTCACAATTCCAGGGGTTGCAAAGAAAGTCTTTAATCAAATGCAGGAAGTAGCTCACAAGCTGCTTCACAACCTGGAGCTAGTGGTGGTGTGGGAAAAAAAAAGATTCAAAAGGGCAACCAAAGCATGATGCGAAGAAAAGAAACACCTCTGCCAATGGTACTCATTCATTTATTAGATCAGGTAAATACACAAAGTGAACAAAATAGGTGGTAGCAGTACCTTTCTCCACCAAAATTAATTCATTCATTCGAAACTTTACATCATCATAATTGCAATTCAGATACAACATAAGCACACACGAATCAGAAAATGAAGTAAATAACAATTAAAACCTAGGTTACTGCTAAAGCTATCTTGTATCTTCTTGCTTCATTCGCATGTTCTCTAACCTCATCTTGAAGTTCATTCACCATTCTCACCAACCCAGGTACAACATCGACATCCCTTTGACAAACGGGTACATCATACCACTTTATAAAGCCACAATTAGTAACCTGGCGATACAAAAAACCATTAACTCATACCAATTGTGAAATTTCCAAACCGATTTTGAAGACAAAAGCAACTTACTTTTCTGTTGCAGTCGTAGTGACGTCGACCTGGATTCTTGGAGGACTGCGAAATACGAATTGTCGAACCTGCTCCACATATATTGAAGAGAAATGTGGTGACGATTGTGTTTATAACGATGGAGGAAAGGGATAAAAGAGAAGGGGGAAAGACAAAATGACGAGTATACCCTCACGTGCAAATCATGTGGTAGAAATTAACGAAAAAAATTGGCAGGATTAGGCCGGGGTATCATTTTCGAGCACTTTTGAAACTTATTGTATGGAAAACCTGGAAAAAAAAAGTTCGGGTATGAACGTATGAAAATGAGTGTAAACCACAAGTACAATTTATAGAATTTTCTCAAAATTAAAAAAGTAAAGTTATAAGGTACTTTTGTCATTTTAGGTCAGGGCTATTAATGTTACTTAAATTTATTGGACTATAGAAATTCAACAAATAAAACTTTATAGAAGAGTTTACGAGTTTCGTACATCGAAATAAACCACGTATAAAATTTACTCAAGCCTTTTATACGAAACGAAGGTTGATATCAAAGTTTGATACCCCTTCGTACATTTATTTATTATTTTTTTATCAACCCTTCGTCCAGCTCAAGCACCCCCATTTCGCTTTCATTCTCCCATCATCCAATTATCGTACCTTTAAACCAAACACACGGAACTAATTTAGTAAAATACAGTATATAAAAAAAGGAATTTTTTCTCACAACAATCAAGTTTTGGGTCGATGAAGTTGGCTTCTCGTTAACGCTTTTGTTCGTCCGTACCACTCACTATGGCGTTGCCAATGAAACCGTACAGTTGTGCCACCGCATCATCATCGCTTTCATTCCGGCGGTCTATGATTCCGTTCACCTCCCAAATTGTGTCCGTACAATCAAAAGCTAAAACTCCCCCACGTTTATTCAAATTATCAGCTGCTGTTAAAAGAAGCCCTAAACGCCTCAAGTACGCTGCCCCTCGTCTTCCGAAGGTTAATCGTCTACTTCGTGCTCAGTTTTAAATTCAATAGCTGCCTAATTATAAACTTTAGCGTTTGGGTTATTGCATAAGCTGGAGTTGATAAGCTCATAAGTCAGCAGATAAATGAGCTTCTTGGCCTTTTTAAATTTGATCAGCCAATAAGCTTCAAAAATAAGCTAAGCCTTGCTTTGGGGGTAAAGAAATTTGGATGCAATAAATGGAGTACTTGAAGTTCAAACTATTTCGTTGATTGTCGAAGGGATGTTATACTTGAAACTGGTTATTCTACTTGATATAATTCAGATCTAAATTAAAATGGCAGGAGGATGGGTTGCTCTATATCGAAGTTGATCCAGAAGGAGCAGACACGTGGAAACTCGATTCGGTGGTGGAACTTCTAAAACATGGAGCTGTTGGGGTCATTCCAACCGACACTGTGTAAGTTACTAGTTACTAGGGGGTGTCACGTATAGCACTTGTGTGTCATTTGTTGTGTTTGTGTACATAGTTATTATTTGTTAAGTTTTCGGTGTTTGTGTCTGTGAGCTCCTTATCGATGTCGTTTTGATCACATATATCGGTGTTTGCCTTTGGATAGTTGGATCCTTCCTTGTTTTGATCACAATCTTTGATCTACTAACTCCAAAACCAAACACTCCCTCTTACTATATAAACTAACACACACTTCTACATCTTTGTTTTTTTCATTGTGCGACTGCCTTGTGTGGGCACAAGACAAGTAATATATTACACAAAAAAATAAGGTGTAGGAGGTAACTGTGGTTGCCGTTGGTTTATTAAATTTGGCATCAATGTTTTCTTTGTGCTTTAATTAGGTATGCTATGGTTTGTGATATGACCAACCATGATGCCATTGAACGTCTTCGAAGGTATATGATTTTGCACTCCCACATATTTCGTGAAAAGATCCCAAGTGTTTTGGTCCTTCTTGTAATAGTTGTGGTCACCCTTCTTTCCCTTTTTTAATGCAGACTTAAGGAAGTGGAACCTTCAAAGGCAAGCATTTATCGTATCATCTATTTTATGGTGTGGTGTATCTTTTGTATCTATTCTTTCTAATGCCGTCTTAGTACTCCTGCAGCCCTTTAGTATTTTATGTCGTTCACTTCACGACATAGATACATTTACAACTGGGTTCCCTCGTGGAAACAGTGATGGCTTTTCAGACTATTTTCGAGCTGTGAAACATTGCTTGCCTGGACCCGTAAGCATATCTTAGCTATCCTGTCTTATTATACATGGAAAACGTTCAAAATATAGGCACTATATAATGATTCCAAATATGTTGTATTTATTTGTTATTTTATTTTGTTATAGTATACTTTCATCTTAACTGCAAGCAAAGCATTACCAAAACAGTGTGTTAAATATGGAACTACCACATCTAAATATGCATCAAGGAAAAATTTGGGTGTCCGCATACCTGATGATGTTGTATGTCAAGCAGTATTGGAAAAGATGGATGCACCTCTAATTTCCACAAGGTAAGCTTGTTGGATCAAAACATCCCTCTTTCATCATTTGTTAGTTACATGACTTTTTCGGCAGTATCTATGGTCATTTAGAATCACTGAAACTAATTTATACTGATGCCAATGGTTAAATATCCACATCCCTTGTTTCAGTGTAAGGACTCCTGAGCAAAATCAATGGATAATTGACCCAGTTCTGATAGCTGATATATACGGACCAGAGGTACATTGCATTTTATTAATCACACTTTTAAGATGGAATCAGACCATGACCATCCAGTTGAAAAGTCATAAGTCGTTGCTTGTTGTGGAATCCATTATGCCTACAGGTGGCAAGAGCTAAGAGGGGCAGGTGGGTGGGTTGGATCCTGGGTAAAATGATGTGTCAAAGTAGGTTGACCCACAAACATTTTCCCATTTCTCATAGCCTTTTCATAGTAATCAAATCTTTGAGAATAACAATTTAAAAAGTTGTATGCATTTAAGGCAACTCAATCTATTTGACCCATTCCTTTGTATTCTATTAATTTTGACTTTAACCGGTCAAGATAGTAATTTCTATATATGACCAATTTACAAGTAAATGGTTACAAATTGCCACTTCTAAATTATCATGATATGGTCGTTCTCAGAATTTATTGTAACCAACTACTTATTCAGGGTCTTAACTTTGTCATCGATGCTGGTATTAGAGTGGCTAACCCATCTACTGTAGTGGACATGACTCATGTACCCCCTACGATAATTCGTCAAGGAAAGGTACTCGTTTCAATGAGAATTCACCTGCCAATACATATAAGCAATAAATATTGAATGGACAACACCCGCTTCTAATATCCTCTGCACTATTGGTTTTAGGGTCCTAAACAACTGTGGATGGCTGAAAAGGAAGATACTCCTGCTGAAGGAAAAGACTAGAGTCGCTAACATTGCTGCGTAGTAAAAACTCCATGTGGATAATTGTGAAGTGCAAAAAGCTTAGACTTACTTCCATGCATTGACACAACCCTTTTTGTAGGCACTAGAAAATTGCCTTTTTGTTAAAGGTTAATCAGGCATTGTATATTCGGTGTTTCTAATCAGTAAACGATATTCTATATTCCAGTCGCTCAATCGCCTTAACTGACCTTACCATTGTTTCAATCTATAATTCCCTTTGATGAAATTGATTATGCATCTCTTGTGTGGTTTGGTTTTCAAAACCTGTACCTAACATACCACTAAGGACACTATTTAATGAAAGATTCCTTTTTTTTTTTAATTATATACATATCTTTTTTCATCGAAGTTGAAGATTAAACAAATGCAAGTTGAAAAGGCACTCTGCAAATTGTGATTGACTATCATTATATTACAAAATTCATAATTTGGAACTAAATAAATAAAGGATTTTGCTATATGTAATTCTAAGGGCTATGAATAAGTGTTAGTTTCATGCATAAAATGGTTGTATATTAAGTTGGTTGAGGGTAGTTATATTTAGAGGGTGAGTGGTTATTATTAAGGTACAATGCGTGTCTTAATTTCTTATTTATAGCCTTAGGGCTATGTATATCATTTTCCATATAAAATATCACTAACCGTGTCAATTTTTCTATCCAATGTTCATATTTTAATAATTTAACTCGTTTTAAATTAAATTAAAATATACAATATATATAAAGCGGATAATGATATCATCAAAATCCCAATTAATCAATTAAATTTTTTAATTTTGTCCAATTAGCTAAAATTTAGGATGAGATGATGTCATAAATACATATTTTGTATTAAATATATTTATACTAGTTTTATGACCCGTGAAAACACGGATTTGATAAAAAGTTATATTTTAATATTATTTTGTCAATTCTATCTATATGGTTATAATGTGTTCGTAATTGTACATATTTTTTAATTATTACGTCTTGTAGGCAAGTTAGGGTAATGCATTCATTTAATTTTATCAACAAAAATTGTGACAACAAATTTTTTTTCAATACACCTAATATATTAAATATAGGTTGTATGGTTTTGTTATGTTATTTAAATAATATATTTACTGTTACTTTTTTTTATGTTAGCTGATATTAGTAATTAGTCATCCTTCTTTTGTAATTGACTACTAAATAAGAAGATTACAAAATTTTAAAAACCAATTTATATATAATATTATTGATTAATAGTGATAGACATATAAAATCAATAAAATATGATATGGCCCGATGATTTAATTGGGCTGTCCAACGAATATGATATGTATAGAAATGGGTTATAACATGATACAAAGTAAGCTCATTATAATCTACGGAGTATTAATTAATCTAATTTTATAAATATTTAGAAAACGATTACGTGATTAATTACACGTTTACTTTATAAAATCTGTATTACTTTTCATATTATTGTAACACTAACATTGTATCATAACATATATAATGTAAAATAGTTTAAAAATGCAACACACAATATTTTTAGTAAGATAATAAATATACAATAACAAAACACATTTCAATTCTTTTGCATTCCAACGTAGGCAATAATAAAGTAAACAGACTACGTTAAATTAATATTTTCTTACCTTTATTTGAAGTAGTTTTCTTCTTCACTACTTTCTTCAAATGTAAACAGCAATAGTTGAAATGTATAAAAATAACTTTAGTAAAAGTTCTTGAAGAGAAGAAATAGCAAGATCTCTGACTCTTGAAAATGGTTGTTTTTTGAGTTTTGTAATAAAAATTATGGATTGATCAAAACATTCATTGATGAGCTGCAAAATGTTTTCAACTCTCTGTGTCTTTGTTCACTTCAGCGGAAACTTTTTCGATATACTCATCTACATAATGTTTGCTAATTTCGTTTACATTCTTGCAATAGTCGGTCAAAAACTTCCAAGTTTTTGAGATGTAAAGTTTGAAAGAATGGAAGGCCAAGTTAGCTACACTTCGATTTTTTTTTAGTAGACAAATGAAAGTGATTTGACTATTGCAAGTAAAGGTTTAAATAAAACAATAGATGATAGGCTTTGATAGGACAAGTCATAGTGAGAAGATCTAAGTGTTTTAATATGGCCTTCCCAAAAAAGGTATAAACTATAAAGCTTACCTTAAAAGCTTTAAGTTTGGTCTTAATTTTTTGTATTATACGGAGTATTACATTATTAATTAATATACGCAATCAATTTATTATATTAATTTTGTTTAAAGACTTTTGAACTTTATTACATATCTTTTTTAACTTTTACGAAATAAAATTTTATCGCATACATTATTCTTATAATAATAGAAAACAAATTCACATTAAATACTTTTGTTTGTTTATATGTCTAGTGAGTAGTGACATACTCCGTAGTAAAGTACAACGCTCCATCAATCATCTACTTATACTACGTAGTACTATGGTCTTAACATTCATTCAATATTTTTATATTTCCTACTGTATTCCATAAAATAAAATAGAACCCGTGAATCCGTGATGACCTTGACAAAATGACAACCCATTTCTCAACTGTCAATATAAATACCCAAACACATTTTTTAAATTTAAATTTTGAATTTAAAATTAGAGCATCTCTTAAAACCGGCCTCAAATTTTGAACTCCCGCTAAAAAAATCATCCCTTTTTAGTAAAGCGTGTTTGTCTCTACCACTTTTTTCCCGCATTATTCTCCACCAAAATTTAAATTCACCCGCTTCCCCATTCAAACTCGCCCCCATTATAAAACACCTTCACACCTTCCCCAATTTTCATCAAACCCTAACCCTAATTTCCAAATTCACTCTCATTCCTTCAATTCCTCCCTGAAAAAAACACACAAATATGCCTTCGATTCCAGAAGAGCCACTTCTCGCCCCTAACCCCGATCGATTCTGCATGTTCCCAATCCAATACCCCCAAATCTGGGAAATGTACAAAAAAGCTGAAGCCTCGTTTTGGACCGCTGAAGAAGTCGATTTATCGCAAGATCAGCGTCAATGGGATTCCCTAACCGACGGCGAAAGGCACTTCATCACTCACGTCCTCGCGTTCTTCGCAGCCTCGGACGGAATCGTACTCGAAAACCTTGCTGGCCGATTCATGAAGGAGGTGCAAGTTGCTGAAGCTCGTGCGTTTTATGGATTCCAAATCGCTATTGAAAACATTCACTCTGAAATGTACAGTCTCCTTCTCGAATCGTACATCAAAGACTCGAACGAAAAGAGTCGGCTCTTTCGTGCTATTGAAACAATTCCGTGTATTCAGAGGAAAGCTAATTGGGCGCTTAGATGGATCGATGGATCCGAGACGTTTGCTGAACGAATCATCGCGTTTGCGTGTGTTGAAGGAATCTTCTTTTCTGGAAGCTTCTGCGCAATATTCTGGCTTAAAAAGCGTGGTTTAATGCCTGGACTCACATTCTCCAACGAATTGATTTCGCGAGATGAAGGTTTACACTGTGATTTCGCGTGTTTGTTATACAGTTTACTGAAGTCGAAAATAAGTGAGGAACGAGTGAAAGGAATCGTTTCTGATGCGGTGGAGATTGAAAGGGAATTCGTGTGTGATGCGTTGCCGTGCGGATTAGTCGGAATGAATGGCGATTTGATGAGTACTTATATTGAGTTTGTGGCTGATAGATTGTTGAATTCGTTAGGGTATTCGAAGATGTATAATGTTCAAAATCCATTTGATTGGATGGAATTGATTTCGTTACAGGGGAAGACGAATTTTTTCGAGAAGAGGGTTGGTGAGTATCAGAAAGCTTCTGTGATGTCGAATTTGAATGGAAATGGTGATGATCATGTGTTCAAGATGGATGATGATTTCTGAACTTGAAGACGATTACAGTGATGAATAATATTTGCTTTGATTTGTGTTTTATTAGATTATGATGTTTGATTAGGTAGGCTACTAGTGATTATGTATTTTTGTATTGTGTTAGTTTTTATAATATGAGAGTATTGATCAAGTTATATAAGTGTGTAATGTTAATTACTCTTTACTGTATGTGTTAATAATGTCTTTTAGTCACTTTTAAGGATGTGAATTGGTAAGATTGATTGACATAAATTATGATTGTTGTGTGTGATCACAGGCAATGAAACAGTCCTGATTCCTGAAGGATTCGGAGGTGCAGTTACTCATAAACTTCAAAGTATGGTAAAAAAAAAGTTATCCTAAAAAATTTTAGTAACAATTTTATGTGTATTTAGTCAGTGGGAAAAAAAGTAAAAAAGGGAAAAACTTTTTCTAATTTAAAAGGTGTGTTGTTAAAACGTAGAATACGTTTATATTGATATTTATTATATTAAGAAAGCCTTGCATCAAGTCGAGATGGCCGAGTTGGTCTAAGGCGCCAGATTAAGGTTCTGGTCCGAAAGGGCGTGGGTTCAAATCCCACTCTCGACATTATTTTTTTCCAAATAATCCAATACTTTTTCGCATCACATGGTTCAGAACTTCATACCAGCATTTTACATATACATGATTCAAATCATACCATTATTCTTCTCTGTTCTATTGGTTTTACTTTTGAGTTTTGATTTCACGACATCAAACCAACTCAATATATTCGAAACTTCACTTAATTTAAGTTGAGTCAAGCAACTCGAGTTGATAATTAGTTCATTACTAGCATTAACTGATACCGAAATAAATTTAGTAATACCTGGTAATCCACTCAAGCACTTACAAAGTTATAAGTATTGAATAGTTCACTGAGCTTGGTCTCATCTCTCAAGCTTAATAATTAAGGTTTGATCGAGCTCAAATCGAGTTTTAACCTTTAAGTTCTATGCTCAAGCTCATGAGAGTTTTAACTTGATTACATCCTAGATCCCTAGTCCATGTTCGTACCAACATTTAAAAGCCCGGAGAATCATTTTACTATTTATAAAATTATTTGAGAACAGGGGCACACTGCACACAAGTCAAAGTGAGTTCAAGATTCTTGAGATAGCTTGCCAGAGTCATCATGATGAAACTCAAGCTCATCTCGAGGATGTCTGGAGCAGCAGTTGAGAATTCAAATAAATTAGGAAAAACTTATTAGAAATCATGCTTGATTTGAGCTCAATTCGATAGCTCTGTAAACTTCATTTAGAACAAGTATAATGAAGCAAGATTTTACCACCAATAAATCAATAAGCCGAATGTAAAATAGCTTTATAATCCTTATAAGCTCAAGTTCAGGTCATTATACCGCGAATTTGATAATTGAGCTTGCCTTAAACAAGCTTAGATAACTTGATAATAGTTAAAAGTCGTTTGCAACTGCACCAAAGAATACCAAGAATCATAGCCCATAATTTTAGGGGTTGATCAACCATTCCAATACATATATCTATAATCTATTCACATTCATCTAAAACAACCTACACAACTCAACCTTTTTCCATCATTATACCAAAATACAATACTTATTTCATATCTCAACCAAAAACAAGACCCCAAAATATACAAAAAAAGCTAACAAAACGTAACGCTATCTTTACCCACTCGCGGTATCTTAAAATACCAAAGCTTATTCTCCGCATTTACCAAATAATTCCTACACAAAAACTCTTGAGCATACTCCTTCTCTACCTTCCTATCCACATCGTGTACAAACACATGCGTATCCCCCGCCTTTTCTCTGTTTCTCGCCATCACGGCGGCCGAAAATATCGCCCCCATCCGACCGGGGGCCTCCCCATAGTACCCTTTCGGTCCATCAATTATAATAGCATCCCATTCTCTACTATACACTTCTTCAGGCAACTTACTTAATGCTAATTTACACCACGTGTTTCCTTTTAAAAACACGTGCGGTGGTAAACATTTAGGCGACGTTTTATATGAACTTAACAAGTAATCAGCTTCTGATAACTGCGTCTCGTACGTCACGTGGTGCACGCGCAGCGACGGCGCGTCGGTGAGGAATTTGTGGATCAACGTAACGTCGTTCTCGAGGAATAGAGTGGTGCCACGTGGATTAAGTGAGGACCACATTAACGATTCGTGACTGATCCCGAAAATTAGGAGGTTGCATGGGGTTAGGGTTTGGATGACGTCAGCGGTGAGTTTGATTTCTGAGAAGGTTAATTGGGCGGTTGAGCGTGTGGTGGTGTAGTAGATAATGACGTCAGCGGTTGGGATTTGTTTGAGATGTGTTTGGGATTGGGATTGGGGTTGAGAGTTGATGAATGTGCAGAGGATGGAAGTGGGGTTAGTGACGCCGGTGTGACGGAGACTGGTGATGGTGAGGGTGCCGGTGATGATGACGGCGACGATGATGGTGATGAAAAGTGGTTTTTCTGAGACGGCGATGCGATTGCGTGACATCGTTGTTGATGGGGAGGGCGAGTATTATTAGGTGGAATTAGGTTGTGATGGAAACTGAAATGTTTGGATGAAGTCAATAGAGTGTGTGATATGCAAGTACTAGCGAGTCCTACAATCACGATTTTTATCGACTAGAGAAATGTTGACACTTTTAAAATAAAAATTGCTAAGATTTGAAAGTTAAATAATAATAATAATAATAATAATATGGCATAATAAAGTTTAACAATGTTAAGGTGACATCAAAGAATGCGTATCTACACAAAGTAAAGTGAAAAAGCCAAACATAATTTTTGGGATCACATAGAGTGATCTGTATACCATCAAAAATTTTCTATACATTACTAAATACGGAGTATGTTTTATAATGTTATAACAAATCATAAACATGTGTTACGGAAAATGAAATCTTTCGCATTAACCTTTCAATGATTACAGAATCAACAATATATACAAAAGGTATTTGCCCCAACCGATTAACAACCTCTAACTAATTCTGTAAAGTGATAACTAATATTAACAACTAATCTTTCAATAATTACAAACAAATCCTTGTAGTTTACAAGTTTGAGATAGTAGTAAGATTGGCCCTGTAGTTGCTGAACATATATTCTTCCGATACAACACTGTAAAACATAATTAGTAGCACATAAATACACTTTTATGATGTAAGAATCATCACCCCATCGAAAAATATTCGTCACACTAATGATTGAACTCACATTTAAACATTTATTAAATTAAACAAAAAAAGTTAGCTACCAGCCTACCATTCAAAGTGGTAACTACCATCTTGACTCAACTACTTTGTAGTTGAAATGGTCACTTCAGTTAAATCATTTACCACTGTGTTACACTTTACCCCACTTCATTCACTATTAAGGGGGATAATTCATTTTGAAGAAATACGTAAAGTGTTTGTATTTTACATTGATAGAGAAGAAGAATCATATCATTTGTCAATGACTTAGTTCGGAGACTCTGCGGTATGAGTGAAGCTAAAGTTTCTTTAAAGACAAGCAAAAACGGAGGGTGAAGAATTAGAGGGAGCGAAAGCATTTTGGGTGTCGTTCTGTCTATTTTTCGAAGAGCACTTGTAGTCGATCTGTGGTGGATTCAAGCATGTAGTGAGTTCGTTTGTGTGGTTGATCAACACAAGCTGACAATAGTACAAATCGTTGATATATGCTAGGTGGTATGGTGGCCTGGTGGGTCCCAATTTACTTTTCTTTTTGAAAACGTAAACATGGTCGAACATAAGAGCAGGGACAAAAACAACACACCTACCTAGCTAGATAATGTAATGAAAATCAAATGGAGTAGAAAAAAATGATCTAGAATTTTTAGTTGACTTAGAAATATTAAGTAGTGCAGGTGTGTTGTGCTCATAGTGGGTTAGTCATAACTCATACTTCGTAAGTCATAACTAGGAAATTTGTAATAATCACTAGTTGTAGATCAATCGTACTGTGACACACAGGGGTGTACAATGTTATTCATGTCTACTAGTGCTTTGATGATAGACAAACATCTAAGTTTTCAAATTAAACTTCTTGTCATTCAAATTTGATGGTTTTAGATTATCCAATTCCTTTGTATTTTACAATAAAATTATTACTTCATGTTTATTCACTTGATATAAATGTTTTTTATTTATATTTTAATAAGTGCTCCAAATTGATTATTAACTCTTTGACAAGCGAAAATCGTCTCGAAGCCTTATTTTTCCTTCAATTCTACATCAAACACATTTTGTTGTTCATAATTTCTCCAAACATCCCAACTATCAACTTATCAAGTATCTAGTGGGAGCCGGTGTTCCGAATTTACTGTAGACCAGCATACGTGGCGCGATCAGGATATTTATCTACACAAATTTCAGGAAAATACCTTTGATAAATAAACCCACATATACAAAAAAAAGGATAAGGTACATAACCCCCTTCCTCCTACAACTATCAACAATTTCGTCTTCCACAAATCTTATCTCTCACTGAAGACAAACATTCTTCACTTCGTAACACACTGTAAGAACACCAAACCCTAACCCTAGTTATACATATATCTATAATTTCAATCGTAACACACTGTTTGTCTTGCAGAGTGATGGCTGCAGCTGTTAGTTTCAATTTAATCGGAGCGTTTAAAGGACTCTCATTTGGTTCAAGTTCATCTTCTTCATTCTTCAAAGGAGAGTTTGGATCTGTTCCAACAGCTCGCAAGGTTTCAATTTCATTGCCGGTGAGAATACCGTTCACGATTCAAAATGCGCACAAAAAAGGAGCTGGAAGTACTAAAAACGGTCGTGATTCGAAAGGTCAGAGGCTCGGTGTGAAGATTTATGGTGATCAAGTTGCGAAACCTGGATCAATCATCATTCGACAGCGCGGAACAAAGGTAATTACTCTGGAATTGTGTGAAGTTGATGTAGTATTTGTTTGAATTAAACCCTAAAGCATATGTGTATGTGCATAGTCATACATTTATTTGGAATTTAAAACATATGGATAATAGATATGCAATATGATTGTGGTTGGGTTATTATATAGGCCTGAATTGCCTTAGAACTTATGCTGTGATTACTTTGTTATAATGTGTAACGACAATCTGAAACTTCATTAGAATTAAGTATGTAATAAATGTGTGAGACTGGATGTGTAAAACCAAACATTTTGTAATATGTAGCCTTTTCTGTTCTCTTTATTTCATCATTTGAGCTTCAAAATGGTTTGTTAGGTCAAATGCATTGTATTATAAACTAGTTATGTGGCTATAAACCTATGATAGTTGCATGAGGTTAGTAGCTTCATCTGCTTGATTTGTATGTGTTTGCAGCATAGACCAGATGGTTGTTTAGTTCTGGGCCTTATGACTTGTAAAAACTTGTTACCCTGTATTAGAGACATAGTAATGGTGAAATTGGCGAAATGTATATATCATTTTGCAGGTGGTAACAAGACTTTAAGGTCATTATTCTCATGTTCTACGGGAGATAGCATTTGCTTTAAGTTATAATGTATCAAAGATGACATAAACAAAGGTGGACATGTAATGGGCTCACCATTTTTCTGTTCTGTCTTTTCTAGTATCTTATATGATGATCTTAAGAGGGAGTATGCATAGCATTTTGAGCACTTGGAATTTAGTAACTATAATGTTAAGGCCTAATGGTCAAGCATCTAGATTGGTCTGTTTGGTTTGTCATAACTAATTACAACCGGTCAAGAGCTCCTTTTGGAGTCTATGGTCTTAGTGTTGCAATCTACTGAGAGGCCTTTGCTAGGCCTCGTCATCAGTTCATTTGTGATTTAAATTAGGAGAACTTAGTGAGTTGCTTCTTTTAATAGGGTGACAAAATACCTTGGGCCCCAGATTATAAATGTATTGTTAACCTTTTGTCTCATAATGATATGGTGTAGGCCTTTGTATGACTGCTCTTCTCTCATTAACAGCATGCTATCTAAACTATCAAACAAGGTAATTGTCTCCCATTGCTAAAGAAGAATTATCTTATTCGGTTTAAGCTGTATGTATGATGGGTAGTGCTTTCTAATTTCTATGGTTTGAACACCACTCATAATACCATTATAGATGCATGAAAATTGAAACTTGTGTGTGATCTAGTGATTTGTGCAGCTTTCAAGGTAATTGTTAATAAAGTATTGAAGTATGTATGAAAGATCATAACTGCTATAATGTTGTGTACATAGGATTTGAGCTATTCCTAGGTAGTAATTCCAGCTTGCTATGATATATTCTTTTATCAGCTGCTAGAAATTTTCCTGTTTTGTATCAGAAACTTAAAATGACCAGAAGTTTATCACGTAAACCGCTTCTACACATACCAAATTCCTACTCTCAGATATAATTTTGTCTCCTCTACATTTTAAGGTCCATCCAGGAAAGAATGTCGGGATTGGCAAAGATCACACCATTTTCTCTTTAATTGATGGATTGGTCAAGTTTGAGAAATTCGGACCTGATAGGAAGAAGGTGAAATCTAATTTCCTATAGTTGATTGTTTCAACCACTTTCATTTAATACAATTTGTATTTGCTTTCAAACGACAGGTAAGTGTTTACCCACGTGAAGTGGTGCCTGAAAACCCAAACAGTTACAGGAATAGAAAGAGAGAGTCATTCAGGTTACAGCGTGAACGTCGAAAAGCAAGAAAGGAGCTGAGGGAAGGGGGTGTTGCTGAACCTCTGTTGGTGCTGGCTTCAGCTACTGCCACTGAAATCGCTGTTGAAAATCCTGACTGCTGATTGTAATACTTGGATAGTGTTGAACATAGGCTTCCTACACAAATGCTTCATGAAGGAGCCAGTTAGCATTTTTACAAGGATTACTCTTTTTGTATGTTTATTATTTTTTGTGAAGATGTTGCCTGTAAGTACTAAAGTTCTTTTACCTCGAAGCAATGCTGGCATATCAAGTATCTTGTATTTCTTAGTTTAAATGTACTATCTTTTTAAGCCTCAGTATAAATGAGAAAGCTTTTGGCTTGTTACAGGCATGCCGTCTTTTCTACCATCCTAATCTTATGTCTGTTTAGCATTGTTCTCACATCTTGTGGGTGAAGCTGTATGTTGCTGCTCTTATTTATTATTCACATTTCGCTAATTCTTTAATGCTGTACAAACACCATCAGAAGTCTAAAACAGTATGCCTCGTGGTGAGGTACAAAAGAACACTATCCAGTATACAAGAGAACAGGTGTGAAGATGGTCATCCTTAATGACGTTCCCCAACATTGAAGGTCACTCATGACCCAAGCTAACCTACCTCCAAATAGTTGAACAAAATGCTATACAGGGATATGAAAGAAACCTTGCTGTTTGCAGGGGTATTCATGGAGCCCCTGATTTGCTTGTTTATGAGGTTGGTTTCATACAAGAATTTCTTTAGTTACCATCAACGGGTATCAAGTCTGAAGACATCTTAAATACATGTAGAAGCCTACCAAACTCCCCATCTACCACTATGCAAACATCATCTCCATAACCAAAATTGATTTAATACCTCAAAGATGAATAAGAAAATAAAAATAAGATTGCAGTGATGAAACAACCATTATGTGATATCGCCCTCTTGCAAAAGCATCCAAGCTCTTACCATTACTAGCCAACAGGACACTGAGAGCTAATAAGCAAATGGTACCGTATAGTGGTAAAGGGGGTCCTAACGAATTTGTCACCCGAACTCAAATTTCATCCAACAAGAAATAGACCCAAACCCCAAAAACGAAATTTCATACCTAGTGGACACTTAACCATGAAGTTTTCATCACTGCTCTATAATAGATCAGGTTAGTCTCCCTTCTGCCTTTACATCAGCCAAACATAACTTAAATACTAAGAAAAGAACTATCAGGGCTTATCCGTTACAGTGATCTGAAGGCAAGAGATAATGACAGGTACAGGAGGGCTCAATAGGAAACAAATGAGCCGCATAATGATAGTATTTAGATTTTAGACTGAAAGGGTAGCACAGTTTCAAGAACTTGCAGGTATTAAGTGTTGTAATATTTAAATTGTGAGAAAGTCAGAGAATCAATCCCAAAAAGGATAGACAATCTCAATGGTAACAGAAATGCAACCAGTCATCAGACGATCACACATCAACTCATTGAGCATGCAACATAAACAACTATCATCAGAAGTAGCACATCCAGCCCAGGTTCATTCCATACGGCTAAAAATGTTAAAAAAGATGCAAAACAGGTAAATAAAAAACACAGTAAGATGAAAAAGCTAGTATAGGTTTTAACATAAAGGTATCAAACAACAAATGTCATTCTACTTAAATAGAACACCAAAAAGGTTTCCTACAATACATCAGTTCTCTTTCTTAAACCATTTTGCACACAACTATGCCCTCCATACAGCCCTTGCCACTTGTATGACCTGAAAGCCAAAGAAAAATGCACTTGTTAGCCAAAATAGTAATACAACTTCATCAACTAAACTTCTTTAGCAGCAAACAAATTACAAATGAAAAGTTGTCAACCAAATGAGTTTACGGATCACCATTTCTCTAAAAATAGGAAGGTCTTATGTCTTAACAAAGATTAATGTTATTAAATCAAAGTGAAGCTACCACCGTTGTTAGTAGGAATTACAAGACTACATTACAACATAGTTATAAATGGCAACTCATAAAACTCACAATCCTTCTTGTGAGTCGAACACCTTGAAATAACTACACTAACAAATGCCAATACAACGAAACATAAATGTCTGTACAATTGCAGATTACAAACAAACTATCTTCCTCGCTGTGGGATCCAATAGATCATAAAACAGAAATCATGTTCATTGATCAATACTTAAACATTGTCTACATTCTCAATTAGCTTAAGTAATTAACCAATTTTCTTCTAAAACATAAACATTTTACATAAATTTATAAGAAAATGTTTAAAATTTCAATTACTACTTAAGGATCCAAACTCAATTACAAAAAATCAAATTAACCTAATTAACACGCTCCACAGCACATGCATAGATCAAATCAACACGTTAACAGCTATTCACGATCAATTAACTACAAAATCAAAATCTCAATCAAATAAATCAGAATTAACCTCTAAACAGATCCAACAATGATGTTGTTGATCGGAATAAAGATGAGCTTAACAAAAAACCCTACGAATCCCATCACCACGAATCCAATAGCCGTACGGACAGCTACCTTGGAGAATTCTGCATATATAAACAGTCAAATCAATAATTAAAATTGAAATATGAGATCGAGATCTATTATTAGAACGAGCAAAATTAAGATTAGAATCGTGTAATTAATACCTTTACGATCAGGTTTGTGGCATCTCTTGACTAGACGATAACTGTCTTTAGAGAACTCTCTCAATGGCTCGAAAACTGAATCTAAAGCATCCATGTGAAAGACTGATTTTAGATCTAGAAAGAAAGAGAATTAGGGGTTTTAATTTGAGATGCGGAGAACACTATAATCCGATTCTTATACGCGTTGAACACAAAAGCAAGTCGCTCGCCTTGGTTCCTAGTTAGTTACGAATATGGTTCCTAGTTTGTAAGAATGTTCTGTTTGGTCCTTGAATATTTTTTTTTATTAATGTCGTCAAGACAAAGTGGTAAACCACATATCTAACAAGACGAAAAAGTTATCGCTAAACCACTTTCAATAAGTGACTGAAACTAACTAGTCAGTTGGTGTCAATTTATCGTCACATCAACTTTCTCTAAAACTAACTGAAACTGATTAAACAGTGACAAAAATAACACCATCAATTTATTTTTGGATTTTCACATCTACCAATATTCCTTTATTTCTATACACTCAACAACAAAAAAAGAAGAAACTAATGCGTCACTTTTTCCCGTAAGATATCCAACAATGCAAACCAACATAGCCAAATTGACGGACCCGTGATAATGGCGTTACTTAAGTGACACACGTCACTTGCAAACCGACCGACCAAGTGATTAACCGTTGACATTGGTCTTAAGATCAATATATCGATATAATCATACCGTGGGATAATATCATAATAAAAAGTTAAATGGTGTTTAATTACTAAGAAGTGTTTGATCGCTTTATGTTTTAAAAGTTATAGACAACATAAACATTTTCGTAATGTTAGTTTGTTACATTAAAGTTAATAACATTTTCCGCTTTCTCATTTCATAATATATTCTTTAACGTATTAATTCAATCTATATAACTTATTTTATTAGAGAACTACAAAAAACTTATTTTATCAAATTTAAATATATATATATATATATATATATATATATATATATATATATATATATGATAATAAATATATCATATTTTGTCGAACTCATTATTTGATATAAAATGTTACATTTTTTTTGCAATGGTATCGAGATTCTTTTATCTTTTGCAACTCTAGTAAACAATAAACACCATTAAACTACATGTCGAAAGTCAAAACTCGAGATAGTCGTAGAAGTGTTTGCTCAATGTAATGAGTTGTACGCTTTCCACAATTCCACTTGATAACCACAAGATTAAATGGTGAAGGATCAAAACTGCTAATGTTTAATAGTCAGAGACGTTTTTGTAAATGACCTATATTTTGTCTTTTCGGGAACGTGGCTGGGAGTTTCGTCATCCTCTCCTAGCTGGCAATGCCTCAATGGATTATATTGTCCAGTCAACACATTAAACGACTGCTGATTAATTATCTTTTTTTTACTTCTTTTGTTTGTTCTTTATTTCATACGATACCGTTTGCTACAATGTTATTTCTTAACTTACTGTAGAAGGCTAGAAATGAGTAGTTTAAAATCATAAAATTACAATAGCTATCGTGATAAATATAATTTATGCTCAGTATAAAAATTTATAAGCTCGCAACATATTCACTTTTCAGCATAACACAGTAATTGTAAAGTAAATTCAAGGTTTCACAAGGAAACCATTTAACCACCCCTTTAGTAGACCAAATTGAACTTAAAACCAATTACAACTGCATTCAAGATTTCACTCATTCCACAAAATATTCAACTACAACAACTAGCTTACTGTGCTATAAAACTTCATTTCTTTGTTTCACGTTGAACAACTCGAGGGACAAATGTCACGCCACGAGTGTGGCGTCGACCGAAACTGATAGCTGAAGGAGTAGAATCTGAAGTAGTCAATTTGGAGACGGCTGAAACGAGGCCATTGAGGGTCTCCTCTTCTACTTGCATTGCACTCGATTCTTCTTCCTTTTCTGTGGTAAGTGCCACATGGTGTTGTTTGCGTTGGTTTTTCTTCACCCTATCTTTTTTTGACGGTTGGGCCTTTTTAAAGAACTCGAATGAAGAAGGGAAGTTGTGCTTGTCCATGAGATGTTGATGCCGACTCTTGTAGCTTTTAAGCTTTACACCACACCCATCAACAAGGCATTCATACTGTTGCATAAAACATGCATTAGATGCTTCAACAAATTTGGTTAAACTATATAGAGATATTGTAGCGGAAGCTGAATGGGTGGTTTGGGTAACGGGTCAAAACGGATAATTCTTGCCTTTTGGTGTCAGACCTGGTTGTCTTAAGTTCGGTTACTTTTTTCCATTTAATATAACTTTGTACGAATAATTTTATCTTTGAGATTTTGTACATGTACTGGTGAAATGTAACTAGTGGTTTATACATAAAAAAATTTAATCGTATGAATAAAATGGTGCACATGGTTTATATACATAAAAAATAAGATAGAGTTTGGGCTCCTTTTGACCCATTTCCCCGTTTACACATAAAAACAATCAGAATAAACTCATTTGCATGGCGAAATATTGGGCAAGAGAGCGTAAAAGATTTTTTTACCCATGTTAAAAGATATATAAATCTTGACATGCAATAAGATGAAGAATTACCATAGCATAACCTCGTGCAACTTTTGCTTGGAAGAAGGAATCATGTGCCTCAGACACGTGTATGCTAAGCAGACGAGATGTGGGGTATACTCTGGAGCAGACAGAGCAAGAGGCAGTATGCCGTGCATTGTAATGATCTTCAAACTCAGCCAAGGATCTCAAGTGTGCTCCACAACCAACAATTGGACAGAATACTTCACTGCTTAAACAAAATACGCATGTTGGTAAGAGGTAATCCGTTAGGTTGTTTACAACTTCAAATAATTAGTAAGTTAAACAATTTCTTAGATAATAAGTTGTGTATGATTAGCAAAAAGGTCATTCTTGATGCTGAAATACTGACTTAACACAGTATGATGGAGATGATAATGCTGACCTAATTTCATTTCTAAGCCAAAATCCTCTTAGATTTATACTTGATGTTCTGTCATTTACACTTTGGATAAGATTAATACAAATAATAATGAATCTTGAACAAAATATGCATGCTTAGACTCAAAGTCGTGTCTCAATGACTTACGGATCGAAAGAAGGGCTTTCACTGCACGTGTTGGGTGGATAAAGTAAAAGATTACAAACATTCTAGTTATTTTATTTATACAATTTATAAAAGCTATCATTTCACATCCACTATCTTAAGCACATGTTGCTACTTGATACAAGCATCCAATACTGTACTAAAGACCAATTTAAAGTAACTAGACTCATAGCAACTCGATATAACTTTCTCATATGATGCAGATAAGTTAATTTCAGCTAATACAAGAGAACGTAATAAAACTTGAGTATAGTGATATACATCATCTGCAATCTAGAACTCGTCATCCATCAAAGCTAATCATGTGAACAAGTGATACTTGCATACAATCAAGACATATGCAATCAAATAGCATTACAACCTATATGGTATCATGTTCTTCATTACAATTTTATTACATTTATCAGTGGTGACTTCCTGACATAAGCCAAATACACAATCTATTTTCATCCGACTTCACAGCCATTATTCGCCCTAAACCAAGACTCACTAGTGATCTATTGCATAAGATTTTGTTCAACGTAAATGCCTCTAGAGCACAAAAATAAACATGTTAACATGAGCAACTACAATTAAAAATGTCCAATAGTACCTGTCCTCATCTTCCAAATTTCTAAGCTGTTGCTTTTCCTCTTCACTTATATCCAAAGCAATCTGCACATCAATATGATAGATTAATATCTGCACAAGCTAATTTTAATATGTTATCAGCAAGCAGCTCAACGAAATACAGCAAACTAAATTAAGATGCTAGCCTTCTCACAAATACTTTCCATCTTTCTCCAACAATGAGTAATTATTGATGAGGCAATTAATGATTTTGTATCCAATAAATAACAAGTTTTTAAGTATTTTACAATACACACATACTCATGTACATTTAGATATGAATTAATTTACATAAAATGCATTCTATAATTTATTTATAAATTATTATAAACCCTAGAACGCGAAGTGGAGAAAAAGGAGGAACCTGTTTTGCAAGAAGTTCGCGTTCGATATTTCCAGAAGCGAAAAATGGATCGTCCGGGCTGATCCGACGAAGAACCGGAAACCAGGACTTGAATTGGTGCTGTGTTTGCAAATTGTCATCCACCATCATCATGTTCCTTGTGTTGTGTAATTATTGAAAGTGATCGAGTGACGTGACGACAGAACTGCCACTACCAATTTCTCCCCGATTGGCGAAATCGCGGACGTTTTAAAACCCCAAATTATTCGGGTACGGATCCGAATCTTACGGGCCGGGCCAAATATGCCCCGATCTGTAACGGCTCTTTTGGTGAGATCACTTATCAGAGCGTATAACTTGGTAATTATCACGCTAATTATTTTTTTGTGTGTGTTTTGATAACGGAAGCCTTATTACTTTGGTTAATCACTTTTATATATGCCTTAACACGTGTACTATACGACTATCTACAACAGGCCCGGCATGGGGCGTTTTTGGTAAGAAAACTATTTTTTTATATGTAGGTAATCAATACACCACCAAAATTATCCATATGTCATTGAATATGCTTTATAATGTTGTTTATACAACATTGTAAAGCACGGTTAGTGATGTATAAATTATTTTTGATAGTGTACGGATCATCACATATTTTTATATGGGAAAAATTGATGTACAACGTACATGTAGTGAATTTGAATGATAAAATGTGTAAATATTCGTGTAACGACACCTAATATATATGTAGCTAGCTACCTATATGTTTTCTGTTCTTATCTCAAATCTCAAATTATATATATGTCATCAATTAGAATTTTAATTGATCAATTAACTCCATCAATTTTATTAATAGTTTTAAATAAAGATTACGAAGTTTTAGATAAATCAAAACAAACAAAAATATATAAGAGAACAAAGAGATAATTCGATAAAACTCAACAAGCGTATGTCACCAAACTTTTGGTCTCTAAATCAAACAAACAATTATATTTCATATTTTTCTATATATAATTTATTATTAAAGATTAATACTGTTACTCCGTATTCAATAAAAAGAGTATATTAAAAATGGGGTAAGAACATCAAAATGCAATTAACTATCACCTGACATTCATAGTATGTATTCAATTATTCGGGTTTCCATTGTATGCAACAAACTATTTATTTCTTTCCATTGTATGTAATTTTCGGTATTTTTTCCACGTGTCATTTATGTAAGGTGCCACGTGTCATCCTTACATGTTGACACGTCACCAAATTGCATACAATGAAAAGAAATAAATAGTTCCTTACGCACAATGAAAACCCGAATAATTAAGTAGGAATGGTCATGTTATAGTTAATTATATTTTTACATACTTACCCTATTAAAAATTAACAATAAAACTATGCCAAATTGCCAATCCGTGTAGCGTTTTATATCAGCTACCTATCAAATAAATACTCCTCCAGCTACCGGAAAGGGTTCGTGAAAAACAGATCAACAAAGAAGAAGAAGGTATGGATCCAGACGCTCTCTCAAAGGCATTCGTGGAGCACTACTACTCCACCTTCGATACCAATCGGGCCGGGTTATCCAATCTGTACCAGGATTCCTCTATGTTGACTTTTGAAGGTCAAAAAATCCAAGGCTCGCAGCAGATCGTCAACAAGCTCACATCTCTTCCGTTCCAGCAGTGCAAGCATAGCATCACCACCGTCGATTGCCAGCCTTCCGGTCCCGCCGGTGGTATGCTCGTTTTTGTCAGCGGTAATCTTCAACTTGCTGGTGAACAACACGCTCTGAAGTTCAGTCAGGTAGTATTTCTTCAATCACTTGTGTTTTGCTCTATATATGTTCATGTTTATCTGTATATATATAGATATAGATACTTCGTTGGATCTTATTAGATGAGTTCGATTGATCTAATCGTTGTATTTGGATAAAATTCGGATTGTAAACCCTAATTTCTAGATTTGGTGCTGTGGATGAGAGAACGTTGATGCATCTATGATTAACTGCTACTAGGGGTTTTATTGTTGTAAAACGCGTGTTTGTAAATTTGGTAGAGTTCTTATATACATTAACCTTTGAGTACTGTATATAGATGAAAGCTTTTACTGTAGTTGATTATAAAAAGGTAGTAAATCATAATGAACTTTAGTAGTACCTTTTTGGGCATCTACGTACAGTTGTAGGTTTAGTTTCTGATCCAAAAACCTTCTGTGATCATCATGTAGAAATTGCTTACTGGCTTGTTATAATTGAGGTGATCTATGTATTCAACTTTTAACCGATGTAGTTACAAGTTGCAATAGTTCCAAAAGTAAGGAACACTTTAATTGGAACACTGAAACATTTGCTCTAGTTTGTTTGCAGCAGTTTTTTTATTTTATTATTATTAATATATATAAAAATCTTAAAAATATTTATAATTTACAGCCAAGGGCGATAATTCATATTGTTAAAAGTTTTGCCAAGTATAATGTTGTTTTTTTGGAACTTCTGCTGCTATGATGGTTTTCTCAAAAGCTAAGACCAAGTAAAAATGTTGACACACTTTTGAATGAGGTTGTGATTGACTTCTTAGAAACCCTCACATGAGTGCTAATGTTCTTTTCTACTAGTCGTTGACATAAAAGACTATTGTTTTATATACCAAATTCACCTATAAAACCTCACCATGTCTTTTCTTATCTTGAAAAGTGATTCAAGTTCATTTACATTTTCAGAATTGGTCTGAGGGGATGATGATTTCGTAAATAGTTTAATACACTTCTACTCATCAAGTTTGATATCTAATCTGTTTCACATGTGTGCTTGCTCTCACCATTTTCTGCATTTTATCAAATCTACTTTTGAGATGCTCTATGGTCTGACTCTGATTGATAAATTCTTCGGTTTTGGCATATTAGATGACATTACTGCCAATGCGCTAGTACTTGGCCACATTTGACAGTTGCTTCTGCTTACAATTTCTATGCGATACATAGGCAGTTGCTTGATAAATATATACATTCCTGTACAGTGTCTTATTTTATTGGATCTTAGTACCACCACTCAGTTTCCTTCGTATTCAGTTGTATCTTTATCTTTGACATGTGTATGAATGGACTTATGTCATGAGCACCTATATACAATGATGTTCTGCATATGTGGTATGTGAAAATGCAACAGAAGGTTTGCGATAGATTAAATATGTTGAAGGGTCCTAGTAGACAGTAGCTATGGAAGAGCTACTTATGACCCCATGAGTTGACTTTGTTGTATAAGTGCGCTCGGTCTATATCTGAAATCTCCTAGTGGTCTCAAGTAAAAGAAAAAAAAAACTGAGATATGTGCTTTGCCTTTGCTTTAATTTACCTAATGGTGAATGTGTTGGTGGCTTGTTGCTCTCAACTTATCTACAAGGGAGAACAGTGTTGTGACTAGTTGAGGTGGACATGCAGAGGAAAACAATTAGTTGCATAATTACACTAATATTTAACATGGGCATTTAACTGAATATGATTGCCTTGTATCGTTGCCTTTTTGGTATTACATGGTCAATTTCAGTGAGTACTGAATAGTAGTTAATTAATATTATCATGCGGCTTATAGTTTGGCTGTTTAACAATGTGGGTTGTGCTGGGTTTGACTCTTTGATCCAAGACACTTTTGTGCTAAATTTCTTTATTTTTTAAATTATTTTATACGGAGTAACTATCTACAAATATTATATAGTTTCACTAATATTGTAATTGATGAGGTTTTAGATTGTACTTTAGAAAACATTACCTTTTTCCTTTTAAGCTATCTTATTTAATTTTGCTTGTACGTTCCATTAAAGATATATACAGCCTGAATAGATCCATCATTTAGTAAATGGATCAATATTCACTTTTATGTATACCACTTTTTAGAGCCGCCATTGCCAAGTCTTGTATGGATCTTTTGTCTGTCGTTACTCCTTGTTTTAAATTGTGCTTCGGTTCAATGCTACCTTTTAGACATTATATAATTTTTTTTGTTCAGTTCTTTCCCGTTTTAATCAACCATCTCTGTACAATATAGCATTTTATCTAGGGTTATATATAAATGTTATCCTTTAACATGAAAGATGTTGAACTACTTTTTATGACATATTACTCGAGTTCTCTAATGTAATTCTGATGCTTTCTTTTTTCACAAGAATTCCTGATCGTACTATAAGTTTCATAAGCAAACATCAGTGAAAACATGACTAGCCTCTTCTCATACATTGCGTTATTATTTAGTTATATTAATTTTCAAACTTGTAATCTTTTATACATACATCTATGTTTTAATGTTATTTGTGATGAATGGAAACAACAAGTCATATACAATGCCTCTTACACACTCTGCTTGTTTATCTGCAGATGTTCCATCTGATGCCAACACCGCAAGGAAGCTTTTACGTGTACAATGACATATTCCGCTTGAATTATGCTTGAAAGGAAGTGTACATCTACAACTTAAGTGTGCTGCTAGATTTACATTCAATTCTGGATATTTTGCCCTTCAATTCTGTAATACTGTCATATTGCTAATTCCTATTCCTATTGGGGATCTTTAAAAAGTCAAGGTTTGGTGTTGCTGTTCAACTGGTTGTTTGAATTCAAGTATCTTATATGATAATTGCAAGTGGATCAATTTGTTATTTTTTGTATTGGTTATTATGTTGAAGCTGCATTAGCCGTTATAGTGCTAATATCATACACACCCTGCAAGTTGAGCTGCGTTTCATATAGTTTCTTGAACCGGACCAGTTATAGGTCTGGACTGGTTATGTGAATGTCTGCGGATACTACACGGCTACACAAATGGGATTATTTTATCTCACCCACTGTGCATCCCTGGTACTGGTATATAGTATCTAGCGCACCTGATGCCTGATGCCCTGATAGATAGAGAAATGATGGCTGGGCTGAGTGTTCTAATTGGGGCTCATATCGAGGGAGAAGGCCATGGGCCATGCATGGTTTGGTTCATACTAGCAAGTGTTGCCTAATTTTGCTACTAGTAATAACAATAATGATACCATTATACAAGATTTTTTCCCCCCTTCGGCACTGTTTTTGGTGGGTCACCATACGAGGATCAAGTCTACTGCCATACAGACATTTAATTTTTAAGTTAATTAAGGAGAAAATAATGTAGAATGTGAGGATTGTTTTCATTCAGACTTCAATTGTATCATTAAGACCTTTAAGTACTAGATTAGTAGGTTTATTAACTGAAATAGCCTTTTCAATGGTTCAATTTGATAACCATTTAATCAAACTTATCGTGTATGTTTACACATATAGGGTAAAGGGGAGTATTTTGTGAATCTAAGACCAGTTGCAATGGAGGTGTTCTCGTCGAGCTGGAGCTTCAGAACGCCGGCAACGGGGCGTTCTGGGGGGCGTTCTCAGAGCGTCGATCAACGGAGCACGGGGCTGCGTGGGAGCGTTTTTGTGATGCCCACGGATTATTTAATTGTTTTCCAACCAGAACCGTTTGAATAAGGAAAAAAAATCTTTTTTAAAAAAAAACTAGCCGTTCCAACGGCTTTTCCAAAAAATAATTTTTATTTTTATTTTATTTTCCCCACCTCTATATATACATACTCTATTATCATTTTTCATACACCAAATTCATCAAACCCTCTCTCATTTCATACAAAATTCAAAAATGAATTCACTAAATTTTGTTTTGGATTCGGATTCGGAAGACGAACTTCTCTTGCAAGTTCTACAAGCTTGGGAAGAAGAAGAAAAGAATGAAGCCGATGCTAGTTCTAGTTCGAGACCACCCCGAAATCGAATCTATATTGAAAGAGATCGCGAAGGTGCTCAAGAACGTTTGTGGAACGACTATTTTTCTCAAACCCCAAAGTATCCGACAAACCTGTTTAAACGTCGTTTTCGTATGCGTCGGGAATTATTTTGCCGAATAGTACAAGGTATATCCGAATACTCTATTGAATCTATTCCCGATCACTTTATTTATTTTAAACAAAAGCCGGATGCACTTGGTAGGCTTGATTTTAGCCCACTACAAAAGTGCACCGCCGCGATACGCCAATTGGCATATGGAATGTCTGGCGATATGTTCGATGAATACTTACAAATGGGTGAACGCACGTCAAACGACTGCGTTAACAACTTTTGTAAGTGTATATTCGACTTATACTCTCGAGAGTATATGAGGAAGCCGACTGCCAATGATATTGCTCGGCTTTATAGAGGACACGAGCAGATACATGGTTTTAAGGGAATGTTTGGGTCCATTGATTGTATGCATTGGCAATGGAAAAATTGTTCCAATGCATGAAAAGGTCAGTACATTAGGGGTGATCACGGGCACCCGACCATTATGCTTGAAGCGGTTGCTTCATATGACATGTGAATATGGCATGCATTTTTTGGCATGGCGGGTTCAAACAACGATATTAATGTTTTAAACGTGTCTCCGTTTGATTTCATCAAAAATGATACCGGTCCACTCGCATCCTTTGACGTCAATGGACATCACTACACAAAAGGGTATTATCTAGCCGATGGTATTTATCCGGATTGGTGTACACTTATCAAAGCGTATCACTCTCCTACTGATGAGAAACGAGCCAAGTTCAAGAGGTTTCAAGAAAGTGCAAGAAAAGATGTCGAAAGGGCATTCGGTGTACTTCAAAGCAGGTTTGCAATTTTAAAGATTGTGGGACGAGCTATGAGTGTGAACAAGTTGCGAAGACAATTGTACATTTGTGTCATATTGCATAACATGATCCAAGAAGATAACAGCTTTTTAATTTCTGTTATCGAACAAGAGATGATTGATGATCCCGCTAACCGGCCTCGTCGGGATTTTAGGCAACGATTGAAGGATAGAGAAGCGCGAATAAAGGAAATACGTGACAAACAAGTGCATGACCAATTGCAGTACGATCTCACCGAGCACATTTGGACGGTTCCACCTAACTTCCGCAGCATACCTTTACCTCCAGCTTGATTATTGTATTGTACTATTTTATTTTCAACTATCTCGCATTTTAGTTTGAACTTTTAGTTTAGTTTTAGTGTGGTTTGTTTAAGTATTGTATTGTATTTTTATTTAAGTTACTGAAATGTATTTGGTTTGTTTAATTATTTTATATTGTATTTTTATTAATTACTTAAATGTATTTGTTTTTGTTTAAAAATGAAAATTAAAAATGAAATTGGTGGGGCCTAGGGGGGATGATGGTCATTCTGGGTTTACCACTGCACGTGCTGACGTGGCGTCGACGCTGATGTAGCGTCCAGAATGCCCCAGAACGCTCATCACCATTGCAAATGGTCTAACATGTGATACTATATGCATTTATATAAACTGAATTTGTGATGTACTCAACACTAAAGGACCAAGTTGCAATAAGTCCAACATTAACATGAGGTTAGCAAGTGGGAATCCATTTTGAATCAAGAATAACTTGAGTAAGCAATCAAAGCTCACTTTTCCCCTTTCACAGTCATACCTATCTTGTCTCTTCCTCCACCACTGATCCTTAAAAATCCAACTGTATATACATCACAAACTCACCCACAATTCACAAAAAACTATAAGAAGCAAACTGATCAAACATAATCCGATAACTTTAAATAATGTCGGATTGGGGACCGGTGTTCGTGGCTGTGGTGCTCTTCATATTACTAACACCAGGTCTGCTGATTCAGATACCAGGGCACAACAAGATGGTGGAATTTGGTAATTTTCAAACAAGTGGTGTTTCAATTCTGGTTCATTCTGTTATCTATTTTACGCTTATTTGTATTTTCTTGTTAGCCATTGGGATCCATATGTACCTTGGTTAACTTATTATTCCTATATTTTTTTCGTGTAATTTAGTCTTCTTTTCCGACATATTGGTGAGTTAATTATATAATCTGGATTGGTTTCGATTGGATATGAAAATGTTGCAGTTCATTTGCATTTTTGCGTGTCTCGACGAACATTGCTGATTTCTTGTTATTCAGCCAATCTTATTTTTATGGCTCATGGGTTCAATGAATGAAATCTAAAAGGGTCATAAAGTTCATTTTTTACTGTTTGCAAGCTTATCCAAATCAATGAACTTAAGGTAGTAAACTTATAAGCTGCTATATTCCAATAAGCTCATAGCCTGTGAAAACAAGCTTATGCGTAAATCACACGATGAGGTGGGTATTTGTTAATGGTGCGATCGTTAAAGGCCTTAAGACATGACGCATCAATAATTGTAATAAGACGGTAACAATCACCGTATAAGAATGATCCTTGTCATGACTTAAATACAACTTTTTCCTACTTAACAAAATTATCATAAAAAATGTATGCACGGTTAGCAATTAACGAAGTTTGGTATCGAGTAACATCGATATTAAACGAGTTTGGTGAATAATTTCAAAAATGGAAAGAGTATGATTTAAATCACGCTTTCATGACGTTAGTAAAGGTAATAATAGATGTTGAAAAAGGGTGATGTATTTGCCAATCTTTATCATCTTTTATGGATGTTTAGAGAAGATAAGGAAAGAATTGGAAAAAAGGCAAAGAAAGAAAAAAGAGTAAAAGACAGACAACTACACATGCACGGATAATAATATATATAGATTTAGCATGACTTATTTACACGAAAGTATGACCATATATTGTTTATGTGTGTTTTCCATTCATGAAAAATAATGCTTAAATGATTTACCTTGAGCGGAGCCAAGAAATTTAATGGGAGGGTGAAAGAAAAAGTTTGTTCCTTGTAAAATGTCATCTTTAATATATATATATATACATAGAGAGAGAGAGAGTTTGGATCAAATGAGAACACTTCAAATATAAGAACGGTGAGAACATCGCATAAATGCACAACTAGTCAACAAAAATCATTAGATTCATAGTCATACATCTCAAATATGCAAAGAAAAACAAATGCACACTTTTAAAAATGCACAAAAATTGAAAAAAACGATTGATGCACGATTATCTCTATAATTGTACATCAATTGTTTTTTCGATTTTTGTGTATTTTCGAAAGTTCGCATCTATTCTAATCAATTTTCTACACATATTTGAGATGTATGAGTGTGAATCTAATGATTTCGTTGGCTAATTATGCATTTATGAAGTGTTCTTACCGTTCTTATTTTTGAAGTGTTCTCATTGGAACCTTACCCTTAAAGAATACCAACAATTTGAGCCTATATATATATATATAATAACAGAATACCATGGAACAATTTGAGCCTTTTGATGGGTTCTTTCCATGCGATCTAATGGTTGATATTTGATTATGATAATTACACTTTCCTCCCCCTAATTATTTCTATATACATTTTAAAATTATAAGGTAAATAAGTAAATAAATAAAAATATAAATCGATAATTTAATATTTAATAAGAAAAATCGATAAAAAAAACAACAACAAAATCTTGCATGTTAGCGTACAACATATAAGCTAATTAAAAAGAAAAATTCATTAAAATAATATTTTAAAGTGTTAGCCGTATAACCTACAAGTTAAATAAACAAATAAATAAATAAATCATTAAAATAATATTTTAAACAAATAAGTAGATAAAAAACAATTAAAATAATAATCTTAGGGTAATTTTTAAACTAACCTAATCTTATCTAATATTAAAAGATATTTATTCAAATTTCTTCCTACAACTCCACATTTTATATCATTATTTATACCGATCGTTTTTTCCTTTAACCCATTCAAATCCACCATAATTTCCAATGAATACTCAAAAGTATGCATCTCCTTCAAAAGATCCATAAATTTCAAACAAAATTAAAGGTAGTATTACATTCATCTTTTAATAAGTAATATATATATATATATATATATATATATATATTTGTATCTCTTAATATTGTAATATTGTTTAAATGGTTTTATAGATAAGAAACTCCCTATTTCACACGCAATTTGAGCCTTTCGATGGGTTCTTTCCTTGTGAGCTAATGGTTGATATTTAATTATGATAATTACATTTTTCTCCCCTAATTATTTCTATATACATTTTAAAAATATAAGGTAAATAAGTAAATAAATAAAAATATAAATCGATAATTTAATATTTAATAAGAATTAAACAAGAGAATTTTGTTGCATACAAACACAATTAATCGATAGCTCTTTTAACTTATAAAACAAATTTTACAAACTAAAATGTCATAACCCGCATTGTCGCGGGTCCTTCACCTATTATATATATATATATATATATATATATATATATATATATTTACGTAAAATATAAATTCTTGTAAGACGGTTGTCAACGCTGCCCCCACCCTATCTCCACCCTGTAACACCCACTTTACGGGTCCAGTATTTTATTATTATTTCCTGACTTGAAATGGTTAATTGAAATGTTAGGAAATATTGTAAATTGGTAATTGAAAATAAATGGGTAAAAGAGTCAAATAATTTATTGTGGTTAATAAATTATTAACTGTTTTAATTTAATTCAGTTGACGGTAAAATAAAATAATATTTCCCCGCAAATGGTTTTTAAGTTCCAGACAATGTTAAGTACGGGGGACCAAACTACTACACAAATTACCAAATATAGGTGTGAAATACGTATTAACATCAGAGGATTCCAGTGAGTTCGATTGATAGCTAGAGAAAGGGTTCAAAACCCTAATTCATCAACAATCATCAAAATTTCTGAATTAATTCACATTTGATTGTTGTGCTCTTCTCCTAGTCGCACGTATTAAACCACAGGGATGATTGGTAATTTGCAAAACAAGTCTTGGAGTGAAATTGAAGCTAAGGAACTTTGAATTAAGCTTCAAAAACGTAATTAAATCATCTCCTTATCATTCTAATCATCTTGTAAGTGTTGATTTCTTGATTTATATAAACCCTAGAAATTGGGTTTTTGTGTATTAGATAAAATTAGTATGATTGATGTGAAATTGAAGCTTAAAATGATGATATAGTTGTTAGTTGATAGTTAATCCATGATTATAGGTAAAGCCCTAACATAGAAATGAAGAATTTGATATTTGTTCATGAAGAAAGTTAGGGGTTTGAGTGATTATTCATGAATAATGGGTTTAAAGCTTGGAATAATGATGTATACATTGATAAATGTTGATTAATGATGATGATAACCATTATTTAAGTTAAAAGTTATAAATTAATTAAAGTGTTCTTGAGAATTATAGAGATTATGATGATTTGATGAGTTATATAATGAAATTGGTATTGGTTACTAATTAGAACACTTGATCGAGTTAAATATCATGTTGTTTACATTGTAGTATTATGTTGTAAATACTAAAGATAATAGTGATTAGTAATTATGAAGATTTTAGTTACTAAATGTGTTAACATATTGATAATTGTGGTGATTGTGCTAATTCATGTGAATTGAGTAATTTAGATTTGTTGGCGTAAATCTATTGATACGATGTTATATAGAATTTGAGACAAATGACTAACTTGTGTTATTTATATTGTATTCTCAGATATGGAGAAAGACTCAGTGACATTAGACTACTGAGTGGACAACTGAGGTGTCGGTGAGTGGATCTTAATCCTCAGTGTAATTTAGTTGTAACAGGTTTGGTTACAACGGGTAATCGTATTATTACTGCTTTTGGTTTGCCATGATTAATTTGGTTTAATAGTAATAATACTGTTGATAGACTGGTTAGTCTGATATGTTGACTTGATTGAATATGTGAATACGTGATCACTTGATATTTGGCCTTCGGGCATCAGTGTATTGAGGTCAACTTGTTGGTTGGTTGGGTTTGGTTACTATTGATGACGACAGGAATTTCCTTGTACATATCGTTAATAGGAAATTAGGTCGTATGAGATTAGTACCAAACTATCGGTCTATTCTGTAATGGCCATACAGATTGTGGGTAAGTGTTCTGGGAGAATCCCCGGGTATTATGATATCTCCAGAATCACCGATCCTCATTGATATGTTGTGTATTGAGATGTTATCTCATTGATATTATGTGGTTATTGTTGGTATTCTTGGCTGAAGGTTTCCCCAAGAACCATCGATCCATTGTGATGTTATTTGTTTACGATGATTTGCTGTAAACAAGGTTGTTATGCTAAGTTAGACTGTTGATTATGTATTCCCTCACTTAGCGTTATGCTAACCCCACCACTCCACTTCTTGCAGGTTATGGTTTTGATATAACGGGATTGTCAAGAAGTTGTTCGGGACGGAATGTTTGACCAAGCCTACTCTGATATTTGTTTATACAAATTAATGTTATTTAGTGGTTTGGAAGTAACACCCATGTTAATAAACTATGTTTTAAATTTTGTTGAAATTGAAATGTAACTTGGTATTGTTTAAAGTTGGACTAACGCTTCCGGATTTATTATATTTATATGATTTAAATTGAGGGGTGTTACACACCCCTACCTTAGGCCCTAACTTTGAAAGCAAACAAACTATCTATTGTGGCAATTTAAGTTGGTTTTGTTAATGATCGGCATGAGTCATTTATTCGTTTACAATTGTACTACTAGTGTCAAATCATTTACGATAATCACATATAAGTGTAAAGTACAACAATTTTATACATAAAAACCGTTTCTGATTTGGAATGTCATAGTACTCTACAAAGACCAAATGTAATTTTTAACATTTTGTTGAATCAGTACAAATTGTATGTCATACATTGCACATATATTATTACTCCCTCCGTCTCATTTAAAATGTCCACAATATTATTTTGGAATGTCTCATTATAAGTGTTTACTTTGATATATAACCAATCAAAAAAGACTTTAGTGGGTAGATATAATATTTGATTGATAAAAAGTGTAGTTAGTGGAAAATTCTAAAACTACGAGATGTAGTACTTTAGTAGTAATTTTTAATTCTTAATTAGTGACTTAATTTATGCTTAACGTTATCGTTAACATGCATACAAGTATCGTACATGACAGTTATTTATTAATTTTAGAATGTCGATTATTTCACTGTTTAACACTTTTTTTTCGGAGTTTATACAAATTCTTTATTATCCATCACAAAAAAAATAATAAAAAAAAAATGACTTTTCTAATCTTACAAAAATAATGCTATTCTTTTTTGCCTTTCACCAATAATTTATTTTATTACGTAAAAAGCCTTCTCAGAAACTTAAAACTTTAAAAGCTAGTTACTGACAAAAATATTTGGCAATAAAGCCGCAAAAGTAAGGAAAAAAAACAAACAAAACTTCCGATGAACTTCCGGTGGCGTTGGTGCATACTAATGGCGCTCTACTTACCAGTAATCTTAAGTTCAATTGCCACACTATTAAATGCTAAAGAACTCCGGCCGTCGGACCACGGACTAACCAACAACGCAGAGTCGCCGGAAACTGCCGAAGCAAAGTCACCGGAAATGTCAACGTTCTTCGGCAACGGAGTGTCGTCGACCGCACAACAGCCACTGCCGGAGGCTAGAAACTACAGCGATCCGACGTGGAACACCCTGCGCCCGAGCGGTGCAGATCACGTGAGGAGACTGTTGATTATATTCAGCTTAGTTTTCGGAATCGCAGGCATCGTGTTGCTGGCTGTCGCAGGGTTCCTTTTTCTACATCGGTTCAGAAATCAAAATTAATAACTTCTGATACCGGTTTCCAGCTAATATTGTTTTTAATTTCGTACTTAAAATAAATAGTACTAGTAGTAGTAATAATAATAATAATTATCAGTGTTTAGTGGTCGCTAATTTTATTATTTGCATTCATGGGATTAGTAATTCAGTTCAGAGTTCTCAGACTCACATGAGGAACTTTAAATTGTGTTATTTTGTTTTTTATTACGTATCAAATTATACGATAAGATTGAGAGACGGTGTGCTCCAATTGTTTTTTTATTGAGTTGTACAGTTTTGGTCAAAAAATTAGAGTTGTATAATGTATACTTGTAGTTTATTTTTAATAATGTGTTGGTAATAATAAAAGTATTAAACCATATGCTAACCCGGACAGCTAATGTGTGTGGATCCGTGTGGAGACATCTACTCAAAAATTAGTAACAGTTATAAGTATAGCCATGACATTTTATAGCCACAAACGCCGAGTAAATCATGTATACTCTACGTTATAAATGGATGGCCGATTAGGGTGGTGGATATCGACCTTTTGTCACAAATATGTTTAGATCGGTGAATAATAATAATGATAAAGTACGGAGTACTAAATCATATGCTTTTTATGGTACACGAATAAAATCGCAAATACATAAGCAAAAGGAATCAAAATAGCGAATTCCTTTGCATTTGTGGGAAACGATGTCCACGTGAACACACTTTTTCATACACTACATTACCCCATTAAACCTGGTAACAACTTACAGCCCATTCATCTGCTTGATTCTTAATATCTGCAGTCTTCAATTAACATCCAAGTTTTTTTCTATCATTCATCGATCGGAGAGTGTAGTAATGGCTGATTGGGGACCCGTACTCATCGGTGTCGTACTCTTCATACTGTTGCAACCTGGACTTCTTTTTCAGTTACCTGGTAACGGCAAGCATATGGAGTTTGGAAGCATGCATACTAATGGCAAGGCGATTGCGGTTCACACTCTTATATTTTTCGCTCTATACGCTATTCTGGTACTTGCTGTTCATATCCATATCTATACCGGCTGATATCGGTCGGATCTCGATCTATAATGCCAGCTAGGAGCATCTATCTCCGTAGTATGTTGAATCATGTTTTGATTAATTGGCGACAGATACTTTTGTGTTGTTGTTAGAATATATGTATGACGATGAATCTGTACTTTTTTAATTTTCTGTTAACCAATCTCTTCGGACTGTATCAATGAACTCTATTAATTTAATTTGAATGCATCGTTGTAGACCTTTTTGATTTACTCGTTTGTTTTGGGTAACATGTGAGTGAGCGCATGCTGTTGTCCTTGTAGTTAAGTTTAAAGGTTTCGCCTTAGAATTGGGTTCAAGTATGCTATCATAGATACCCTTGGTGCACATGCTTTTGGGGAGGGAAAATAGAGTATATGAATGACACTGAAAGTGTCAAACCACCCCCTACCTCGGGTTTGAGGGATTCCTATGTAATTGGGAATGTGTCATTCCACCTTTTGAAACCAAGCTTACCATGAATCCATGATCATGAAAATTCACATTACTGTATGATTAAAGATAGCCTTAGTTTTACTGGTAATTTCTAAAACAACTGTCGCAAAGAGGCCAACTTTCAGACTGGTCATAAAAATTGCAATTCTAATTAGATAGGGGGAAAAAAAAACCAGTGTCTCTAGAAGAATAAAGAAACAAATCAAAGAATTCAAATAAAAGGAATCAAAGTTTCTTTCTCGTGAACGCGACAAGGAATTTCAAAAGGAGTATGTAGATGAGCGGATTATGTGATAGGTCATCGATGCATACTGCGTCATGTACTTATGCTGAATTTTCACCACAGACACTTGTTTGGTTATTTTCTAAGAACTGTTATAGATGGTTAACCCATTAAATACTACTATTATGAGATAAGAACCTCAGGGCAGTTTTGACCCGCTCAATTCATCACATTGAATTTTGATGAAATCTATGTTTCTCGGATTCCTTTCAGTTTAAAGAGGAATAACTGTCCATCTCTTTAAGGACTGTTTTACATCTTTGTGATCGGCCAAAGGAAGAACGGGGCGCAGGCCCTCTTAGACAACCTGGTTTAGGCTTTTTCTAGGAGACATTACATTCAACTATAAGCGACATGCTATGTTAAACTTGGATCTGGTTGATACAACCCAAAAATAACCTTGGATTTATCGGCATCCCATCCTACAAAAAGACATGCGCAAGTTCGTACAATCATATTTTGCAGAACGGACGAATAATACTTCCAACAAATTGACATTCAAAACTGTTAGGATGCATATGATATAACAAACATATCCACACTTGGAACAGGTACCAGTGTCTTAAAGGGCGTAGATATATAACTGAAATCTATCAACAATCACAGAGAAACTCTTAGATTGGATCAACAAAACGAAAATGGTATGGTAAAACATTGAATCTGCTTATTACAATTCTATGCATCTGTTATATGCAAAACATTTATGATACCAAAACAACTTACAGTATGAAAACAAGCTCAGAAAGATAACATATAAAACCGAAAGCTTTAGCATAAAGCAAGAATAATCACGTTCGAATGTGAATACCAATAGCTACAACCAAGATGGTGTAAATACAAAAGTACAAAACCGCATGAACTAGGATCGATATGCCACTTGTGTACATATTCCCAAATTCTATCACTCTATTCCTAGCTGGCAGTTGGAATAGCAGCCCCGGGGACAACAATATAAACATAACTACTGCTACAGCTGCAGGTCCCCAATCTGTATGCATTTTTCACTTATTTCTTTTATCTCTAAAACTCGAGGTTTAATCTCTGTTTAGTGAGAGCAGCAGCCGCAATAAGTAGAGGGGGCTAATTTACTTGGTGATGAAGGGAAGGGATGCCAAACTTCAAAAGAAAAAAAGATTGTAGAAATAATGAGAAGGAGGTAAGGTATGGTTTTTAGAAGTAGTGGGGGGTAGGGGCTTTTGCTTTATTATACAATCTTTTTTTTCATGCATTAAGAATACCATTATTGATCCCAAGAGTGTACCTTTTTATTGGCTTTTTAAAGGAGAGCATTTGGTAATTGTGATTTATGCAAAGGAAAGGTTAAGAAAAGCATGCTCTTGATGTAGGTGTAAAGCTTGATGGCTTACTAAGTGATATATCCTGTTTGCTTGCTTTAATGGTGGATCTTAAAGGTGGATGACTTGAGAGTTGAATAACACATCATCTTAAAGTGATAAAGAGAACTACAAATTAACTGGCTCTAAATAAATTAAGAATGTAATCATCTTCTTTCATGTGGCAACGTAGAAAAGCAGCCAACCATGTGATTCATGTGAAGGTGTTAAGACCATTATGCTTGATCATTTGAATATTAACCAAAATCAAGAACATGTTTCAAGTTTTTACATGCAATAATCTTATTATTAAGCACTAAATGACTATTTTGTATATATTAGCACCCTTAAATCAAATTTCTATAACTTACTAGTAGCTTAGTCTACAGATCCTGATTTGAGGTAGGAAGATCGTATGGCTCACGCATATGGGATTACTGATGGAAATAAGTTAAGGTCATTTTAGTATGGCTGCGTTCAGTCGCCAAGCAACCTCTCTTTATTATCAATTTGTTAATTTTAATTAGTTTATTGAAGTATTGATTATGACTACAAAAGCTATTGTGCAATATAAATTCAATTTTTAAATAAAATAAAGTTGGAAGGACGCATGTGTTAAACTTAGAATGTGAACAGTTTTTAACCCATTTGACCGTCCCCTATTAACTATCTTTCTAGTTGATCATGTTACAAAATAACAGACCCAGATTGACCCATTTATAAAATGGAGTCAAAATCAACACTTCCACCTCTAGTCTAGTGTATATGGTAAATTTGTATGTGAACTTGGACATCTATCTCCTAATTTAATTAAAATATTAGTCCATCTTATTATAATCTTCTAGTACTATTTAAATTTAAATAACATATAATAACATTTAAGCATGTTGGGAAGCTGACAAATTGCGCCAAGTAGTGAAAGCAAGCATGCCAAGTATTGTTTCAACTTGAAATAAAAATAATACAAATAATCAATATATTCCAAGCCATTTGCCGGCTTTTAAAATCATCACACAAAACGTTAGTATTAAGAACAAACGATGTACCCAATGCTTCAAAGGCGAATTTTGTTGGTCTTTTATCACCTAATAATATAGCCATTTGTCACATAGCTAAGGCCTCTACTTCTATATCTTCTTATGGTTTGGCTTAAATCTAGAGACCCAAAAGCAAAAGATTAGATAACAAGCAAAATGGCAGATTGGGCACCAGTTCTAATAGGCGTCTTGCTCTTTGTGCTGCTTACACCTGGTTTGTTGTTTCAACTACCGGGTAAAGGACGTGCCGTTGAGTTTAATAACATGCAAACCAGTGGGGTTTCCATTTGTGTCCACACGATCATCTATTTCGGGCTCATCACCATCTTACTTATTGCAGTTGGTATAAGCATCAACATAGGCTAGCTCTTGTACACCTACTTATCAGTTGAGCTTCTATATTGTATTTCTATATCTTATTCAACCTTTTGGCCTCTTTATGGTGTTGATTTTCTGTTTTTCTTATCTAGTAAGTTATGGTTTCTTGTGATATAGATATATAGATTCAACAACAACAACAACAATACCCAATCCCATATTTACGGGGTATGGGGGAGGTAAGATGTAGACAGTCTTTTCCTCTACACAAGGTAAAGAGAGTCGTTCCTCTACCCGAAGGTATATAGATTCATTATATTAAAATCATGAGTGTATTAAAAGTAATCTTTTTGCCAGAAACAGACTGCAGGATAAACTGCTCTAAACTACCAGCCTAATTAACATTAACGTATATGTGTAAATTAGACTGCATCGAGCTTTTTAGTGAGGTCTCAAAGATCAAGCACAAACAAGAGTCAAAACATATAAAGAGTTAAATTTGAGTATATAAGAATTCTACAATTCATTTGAGCAGCCACATATACTATATAAGTCCCTATCATCAATGTAATTAGGGCAATGGATTAATCGAAGTTTTATCCATGTATTCAAGCTTGAGCTCAATTCAGGCTCATTTGACTCGGACTATATTGAGTTCTCGAATCAAGTTTGCTCAATTACAAATATATAATTCAGTTCATCTCCTCTATAACTGGGGTGCCCGTTAGATGCTTAGGCCAACTAATTGTCACCAAAAAAGCATGTTCATCAGAAGAAATGCACATGAATATAAAAACACCTGCATGGTTCAGATAGGAAAAAAGACATTCTATTGACCATTTCATATTGGAATAACATATCATGCCAAAATGCTGCATACCTCCATGTATCCTCATTTCTTATTTCTATACACACATTTCTAACTAGTAACCTAATTACTGTTCTATCTCCAAACTTGCTACTCAACATCCTCGGCTTCACGATTATCTCCATGCTGCAAAGTGAACCATAGAACATGAGTCAATACACTGTTTAAGCTCACCTAAAGAAATATTGGTCTAACGGATGAAGCTAATCTACATTTTAAACTCTAACAATCATTCCATACGTGTCACAAAACCTACAATGACTTTGATTCTTACAAGATACACTGATTGTGATGCATAGAACAATTGGTGACATGACACACTATTTCACGCAATATATAAACAACAGCCAAACAGAACATACTGTAATAACAGGGTGCAGTGATGTACTATGTCAGCTAATAAGATGAATATGTGATATGCACATCAAAAAATGTGGTGTCACCTCCCATAGCAATGCTGCTGTGACATTAAACTTCAATCGCTACCGAATACCTGATGCAGGTCCTATTAGCTAGATCAATCTCAGCCCTTATTGGAAACTTAAACTAAAAAGTATAACAGCCAAATAAATCATTTTTAACAAATTAATAAGGGACATTTCACATTTCAGGGATAAAATATGTACTATATGCTTCCAAAGAAATAAAACAAACGTATAAACACATTTGCAGTTCTAAATTTCTAATTATAATTTCGAAAAGTATGGTTGAAAATTATAAAAAAACCTGAAACAATCTTGGTGGATGGACTGATAACGGCGCAGGCCAAGTAAGTCAAATTAGATACAATTCCGGCCAAATAAAACAACATCACCAAACCAACAACCAACGGCATCAACAGAAACCCTATCACGAATATCGCCGATCCAAACAGCATCATCGCGAACGAGATTCCGATAAATATGGCCGCGAATCCAGGAGGCGAAACCTTCGGCGGTTGCAATGACGACGGGCGTGACGAGGATGGTGCGACGGTGGCGCCGGAAAAGGCGGTGGGGAAAGGAATTGGAAGTGGCGGTGAGGTAAGGATGTTGATGATGAGTGAATAGAGATGGTAGAGAACACGAGTTGAATCATCATCTTGTAGATATCTCATTTTGATGGGTTGTGGTTGATTTAGGAATTAGGGTTTGAGAGAGGGAAATAGTATGGTGAGCATGGTGGATAAGGTTTTTGGGGAATCGAGAGAAACTGGATAAGCTCTGACATGGTTTGTTTGTAAATTTCGGTAGGTCGTAATTCCGTGTAGGGAGACGGTTAGATTTCTAGTACCGGGAAAAACAGTAACAGTGAAAATATGAAATTGAAATCTAATACTATGTAACTAACTCTCTCTCACATCATCAATTTTTGTTGACGATGAATTTTAGTTTAAAATACAAATAAGATATAGGAATTTTGGTTAGCAAAATAAGTTGGTTCAAATGAGAATAAAAATTTGTGTGAGAATAATAAAATCAATGATGCTGTGACATGTGTACAAAGAGAATACTCCACATGTACAAAATTCATTTACCTTCAACATCAATTATCTCACAGACGATAAATCGAAAAATTATGAAAATTGCACCATTAAATTCAGCGTTTTCTCCTCTTCGATTTACCCCCTCAAGACATACTTTCGACAAAAAAAATAATATATTTTTTGTGGCTTTCACATCTACTAACACATGTGTTAAATTGTTGCGTTTAGGGTTTTGGGTTTGGAGTTTAGGGGTTAGGGTTTAGGGCTGGGGGTTTACCCTAAACCCTAACCCCTAAACCCTAAACTCTATAAGTTTTACAAAACTCTAAACCTTAAATCATATTAAACCCTAAACCCTACTAAACCATAACCCTAAACCCTGCTAAACCCTAACCCTAAACCTTAGCCCTAATCACAAATCAAATATACAACCAATCACTAACACATGTGTTAGTAAATGTGAAACCCACCAAATAAGATGGGGAAAAAAAAGTTGTCAAAAGTATGCCTTGAGGGACGGCAAATCGAATAAGAGAAAACGTTGAATTTAATGGTGCAATTTTCATGATTTTTCGATTTGTCATTAGTGAGATAATTGATGTTGGGGGTAAATGTAACACCCCGCAAATTTAAACGCGATTACGTACACTAAACATTTGCATTTTAGGCTAATTCCCTAACTTTGAGTGAATTCACAACTACGTTTATAGGTAAGTCTAGCAAAGCCGAACTAGTTATTATGCGTAGTATTACATTTCATAATTAGTGGAAATTATGTAAAGAACGATTTAAATAACGCGGCAAAAATATACAACTGTTGGTGAATAAAATTAATTAATAATATGAAATTATTAATTAACATTAACGTTTATTAATTATTATGTTGATAATATTTACAAAGTATTTTGTGTCAAATATGTTTAATCCGTAAACTGAAACGACTTGAACCATGCAAGTAAAACTAAAATAAAACAAAGTCATAATTTTATTACTTAACTAAATTGTTTTAGTTAAAATATTTCAACTAAAAGTATAATCGAAAACATATTTAAAAACCTATCGTTTAAAAACATTTTAACATTTAACGATCGGATAAACGAACACGGGCTAAATACCACCAATTTGGGGCAAAAATCTCCTCCCTTTGGCCCCAAAAATCTGCCAAACACCACCCAACCCCATTTCCACTTCATTTTCATCTAACACCAAACACATACACATACTTCTAAACTCTCTCAAAACCCTCTCTCAACCACCACCAAAAATCACCAAATCACCACCATTTTCCTTAAATTTTCGGACCAACAACAACAACAAAACTCATCATCAACTTCATCTTCAAGATCCAAGCTCAAGAACACCATTTTCATCATCATCTTCATCCACTCACCAAACTTTCGGATTTCACTCGATTTGGTATGAAAAATCACTTTTCTTTCACTTTTCCTTTGTTATTATAGTATACAAACATGTTACAAGTCATTATATGAAAGATCTAAACGTTTTTGGGTTGAAAATTTAGATTTTTTGTCGAACAGCGCGTTGTGTCGCACGGGACCGAAAACAGTAGTGCGACACAAGCTTTTGTGTCGCAGTACCATTTTTTATGTCGCATTATGCGACACAACGCCTTGTGTCGCATAAATTATCCTATGTCGCATACTTGCGACACAATTACTTGTGTCGCAGCATTTGCGACACAAATGCTTATGTCGCATGTATTTGCGGATGTCGCAGGAATGCGACACAAACCCTTGTGTCGCAGGACCTTTTAGTGACACAGTACTTATGTCGCAAAACTCAGAACCTTTAAAACACATGTTTTTCACTAAGTGTCGGAACCAGATTTTACCACTTGATTTTACTCTGAATTTGGAATTCGGATGCGTTTTCACTACAGCAACATAGTAGAAATAAAAATTTTCCAAGCTGACCTGGCAGCTCGACCCCAGCCAGGGGCTCTGCCCCTTGGACCCCGCTACCAGGGGCGTTGCCCCCGGACCCCCGTACACAATTTCATACCTTATGAAACAATAAATTACACCTTGAAACGTTTCACGAAATATCACCAACGTCTCGTGTCGAACTTACAATATAAACAAGGATCTTTCATGAATAAACGAGTAACATGGTTAGACTGTTAGCCAAGTGCTTATATGATTATTCCTACGTTTAGGGCGTTAGGAGATTTCGACTAGACTTCTTGGGCTTTAGGCTTTGCTAGCACTCAAACATACTCAACTCAACAGGTGAGTTCACAGCCCCACTTTTAACTGTTTTACTGCTTTCAACTTGGGGTGAGAAACATAGTCAACTGCTTTATTGATTGCCATAACTGCTTTTACTTACATGATTGTATACTTGTTTTACTCGAACGATTAGAGTACTGTGAACTGTCGAACTCTTACACAAAACTGGTGTTTATGAAACAACATTTTCATATTATAAACTTGTTAAACTCTGTTTGGTAAACCGGAGAACGACCGGTACTTTTATGTAAACGCTGGAGAACGACCAGCAACGTATTTAGTGCCACAGAACGACTGGCCAAATGGACGGGAGAACGACCTGTGCGTCTTTTGACCGGAGAACGACCGGTACTGTGTATCGCTGTAGAACGACCAGCAGTATTTATTGCCAGAGAACCACTGGTCGAGTTTGGACGGGAGAACGACCCGTGCGTCTTTTGACCGGAGAACGACCGGTACTGATTTGGAAACGCTGGAGAACGACCAACAACGTATTGCAACCTGTATTTTGGGTAACATCCCACGCAAACTGCATTTTGGGTGACATCCCAACCGAACTGTACTTGGATAACATTCCACAAAACGTTTACTTAACTATTATGGCAATAACTATTTATGAACGTATTGGTTTTAACAACTGTGCTTACAAACTTGATTCACTATTGCAAACATAAAACCTGTGAATTCACTCAACCTCGTTGTTGATTTTTACTATGTTTTTCAGGGAACTAGCTGCATGTAAGACATCCTACACACATGGAACGTAGGCGACCCCGAAGGAATAGGATGCCAACTTTTGACAACTGAATTTCTTTTATATAACTAAGCTGTTTAGTCATATTTACGAAATCTACTTTTGTAGCTTAAATACTTTTCAACTTACACGATTCGATGAATCGTAAACTTTGTAACTATTACTTTTGGCATCTTAATATATATTATGTTCTGTTGTAATCATAAGTTCTGATACGTATGCATGTACCGTGAATTGTGGCATTCCCCATGCTTAACTAAATGCTTCTGCTAAACAAAATCAACGGATTTGGGGGTATTACAGTAAATGTGTTTTGTACATGTGGAGCATTCTCTTTGTACACATGACATAATATTATTGGTTCCTCATTCTCACTCAAAATTGATGTAATCATTTGAACTCTACTCTAAGAGCATACGGTATGGTATTACGTGGCATCAACGTTTTGATATGAGGACACCAGGCGTCAATGTTCTCCCGCCCCGGTGTTCTTGCAAAATTTTGCCTTCAATGTCTTGATACGGACGACGAATAAACCAACGCTCAATATTTTTTTTTCTATTTCTTTTTCATGCACAAATCAAATAAAAGAAATAATAAAAAAAACTCCAGAACACTGTCTAGAACATTGAGAATTTAGTTTCACCACACCACAAAATCCTCACTTTCAACATTCTTCAGAACACTGTCCCAGAACACCGACACCACACCTTGTGCTCTAACTACTAGACTTATTTTCTCCATAATTTCAAGCTTTTAGTCATGTTGGTATATACAACTTGAGGACTCTATATAAATATGCTATTGGAAATAGGTTCTAAAAATAAGCTACAAACTTATGAAATGAGAAATCGCATAGATCTCTTATATCATTATATATTATATTTATTTGTCATTTTATGTCAATTTACATCTATAGGTTCCAGTTAATTTTATCAAATAAATAAGTTTCATCTAGCATTAAATATAAGCTTCGACTATAAGTTTTCAGCTCCAAATATAAGTTTATTTTGTCAATCACACCCGAAATATAAAATATGACATTGATATTTATACGATGATGAGAAGTTTGCAACAAGTTTTTTCTTATTATTATTATTCGTATTCTTACTTATATTGCAATTTGAAAGTTGTTATAGTAACTTAATATACTTATATGTATAATCTACATTAGCTTTTGATATTATATAAATATTACCTTTGTTCCAATTAAAGTATTCATTTTAACTATACAATTTTTATTTTTCACTAAATTTATTTTTTTCAAATCAAATATCACACTTATACATTAAAGCTATGTTTTAAAACCCGATTTTCTAATTGCCCCGCTTAGAAGTCCGGATCAGGTTGAATTAGGTTGACCGCTGGTCCAACCGGTTTATACCTTATATGTATAATTGATAACACGCAAAAAGTCATGTTTTTACGTGCATTAATCTCACCTTTTTAGCCTAATATGTGACGAAACTAATCAAAATAGATACTTTATCATTAAAACTCATCACATGGGCCAAAATATAGACAATGTTTCAAAAGTCAACTAAAATGGTCAAAAAACACGATAAATCTAACGAATACGATCATAAGCATTCTCGTTCACTCGTTCTAGCACTTTTTGAGCCACACAAAGAATTATGACCTCTAACTTATGTCATTTTCTTCGTTAGGAAAATACGAACGCATGGATATAAAGAACGCTCAAAATGGATAAACGACGAAAAAGTTACGCCCGAACGAAGAAACGAAGAACCGAAGAACCAGCATACGGCTGAACCAAGCCGTATACGGCTGGTCCAGACCATATATGGCTGGGCCTGGACCGTATACGGCCTGCACAGACCGTATACGGCCTGTGTCCAGCGTTATATGGCCTGGTTCAGCCGTATTCACCCTGTGCTCAGCCGTATACGGTCCAGCTCAGCCGTATCGTGCGTTTGGGTGATAAAAATCTGATTTTTATTCGCCTTTGGGATACGGTTGTGCGTTTGAAGGTTTGAATACGATCTACGGATACGGCTGTGCAATGCCTATAAATACAATCACCTCCTCACCATTTTAAGACATGTTTACTTAGAATTTCTCTCTTTCTCTCACTACTCTCTCTCTAAAAATTAGTTAGTTAGTTAATTAGGTTAGTTAAGCTAGTAGATTAGTAGCTTACTTGTAACGGAGATGCTCCGAGACTGCGGTGTCGCACGATTTGTAATAACGCTTTGTCAGGTTCTATTATAATCTATATCTTGTTATTTTAAATAATGTTGTGTTGTTGCTATACTTGTTTAGAATTACTTGCTAGGATTATTGCCATGCTTAGCTAGACAAATCTGTGTTTGCTATGATAGTTGACATGCTAGGGTAGTTATACTTAAATCATGTTGTTACTCTGTCTATATGCTGTTGGATTATATTTGAATCTATGAATTGAATCTCAAATGTTTATCTATCCAACTTATGTTGTGGTTAGTAACATCCTTCTAAGATTGGCCAATTGCTAGTTGTATGCCGCTAATTATTCTGTGTCTGATGATCGTTGAACTCGACATGGTCGGTGTTCTCCTGGTTGAAATAATACCGGAGGGAGACACGGAGCGTAGGATTAGAGATAGATTAGATTCATGTCATTTAACAAGTTTCTTAGAGAGAACTTTCGGGACACTTGTGACTTAACCATGTACCCCATCACTCTGCATACTTGATCCCTGCTATGTTGCCTTTCTGCATGTTCTTGTTTGATTGTTGCTTAGGGTTTGCATGCTAGTATCTGTTATGCTGATTAGTTACATGATTAGGTTTTCGAATATTTATCAATTGCATACACCAGTTTAACATGCATAGAATAGTTAAAATGATTTATATGAAATAATGATGAACAATTTAATCAGCCGTTAGACCAGACCATCCCAATTTGTCCCGGTAGGAAACCCCTGTTCATGTTTTTATTTATTCAACAATTCATGCCATGATTCGGATATCTCAAATGTCCGAGATTGGGGAACAAGACTCGAGGATGGTTGTTGGTTAAATTGGTCGCTACATTTGGGACAACTTCCGTTGTAGTTTACATTCCATAACTGTTATCCACGTGACATGTTATTTATCTGATTGCGGGCAACTCTACGTTAGATAGATAATAGGCTAGGAGTTATGGCTCATTAGGAAATATTGCTGTCATCTTAACTAATGCTTTATCCCATTAACTACCCCTAAATAGCATGAGTAATTATCATAGTAAACACTCGCTTCACCTATAAGTTCTCGTTGCCACCTCACCTCCACTTTACTTTATTTTAATTTAATTTTAGATAATTAGTAAAACCAAAACAAACCAAAACCTCTTTTAAACCCTAGCTAAATCCTCATAGATAACTAAAGTCCTAGATCCCATGCCCGTTGTAGTTTGAAGAACGACCCTAGGTCATACCTATCGCTGTACTCACCCATAGCTTTAGTATACTTAGGCCCAGCAAAAACAAATTTTAAAACCCATTGATCCAGCCAAGCGGGAGGCCCGCAACGACAGGAAGCAATTCCTAAAAGACTGACCGTTCGGCTGGCATCAATAATCTACATTAGCTTTTGATATTATATAAATATTACCTTTTCGACATTCTTCATAACACTGTCCCAGAACACCGACACCACACCTTATGCTCTAACTACTAGACTTATTTTCTTCATAATTTCAAGCTTTTAGTCATGTTGGTATATACAACTTGAGGACTCTATATAAATAAGCTATTGGAAATAGGTTCTAAAAATAAGCTACAAACTTATGAAATGAGAAATCGCATAGATCTCTTATATCATTATATATTATATTTATTTGTCCTTTTATGTCAATTTACATCTATAGGTTCCAGTTAATTTTATCAAATAAATAAGTTTCATCTAGCATTAAATATAAGCTTCGACTATAAGTTTTCAGCTCTAAATATAAGTTTATTTTGTCAAACACACCCGAAATATAAAATATGACATTGATATTTATACGATGATGAGAAGTTTGCAACAAGTTTTTTCTTATTATTATTATTCGTATTCTTACTTATATTGCAATTTAACGTTGTTATAGTAACTTAATATACTTATATGTATAATCTACATTAGCTTTTGATATTATATAAATATTACCTTTGTTCCAATTAAAGTATTCATTTTAACTATACAATTTGTATTTTTCACTAAATTTATTTTTTTCAAATCAAATATCACACTTATACATTAAAGCTATGTTTTAAAACTCGATTTTCTAATTGCCCCGTTTAGAAGTCCGGGTCAGGTTGAATCAGGTTGACCGATGGTCCAACCGGTTTATACCTATTTGAAGCTATCTCATATATTAGGTAACTCTACAAGTCATGTACTCCCTCCGTCCCAAAATTATAGTTCAGTATTTTATTTTGAGATGTCCCAAATTAATTGTTCACTTTCATATATAGATAAAAATGATGAGATAATTTTTTTTAAAACCTCTAATTTATATATGTAAGATAAAAAAAACATGTAAAAAGTAAATGGTAAAAATGTAATCTTATCAAAAAGTAAGGCAGAAGTTGATGTTTTCTTAAACTGCATGTTTTTTATTGGGAACAATTAAATTGGGACGGAGGGAGTATGATATATCTCTTCCCAATGTTAAAAAACATCTCTCCTTAACTAGTTTCTAATGTGGGATCCCTTTCCAATGCTCAAGCCTCTCTCTTTCTCACCTTTACGAATCTTTCACCATAAAAAACTTGTCTCTTTCAAAACCATTTATGTGTTTCTTCCTCGTCTCTCTCATCTCATATTTCATATCTATCAGTTTTCACTCTCCTTCACACACTTCATCAAGATTCATTATTAGTTTATCTAAATCGCAACAATGGAGTTGTATATATATATATATATATGTAACATCCGCAAATCGGGCCTAGTCGTTTTATATTATTTCTTGATTTTAAAATGATTATTTAACGTGTTAGGAAATAATATTGTTTGATTTACTTGAAATTAATTGGAATAAGAGTCAAAAATCCAATTGTGATAGATTAATTATTAATTGTTTTAAATTAATAATGTTGTCGGTAAAATAAAATATTTGGACTCGCGAATGATTTTCGGGTTCCAGACAATAGGTTAAGAATGGGGATAATATGACACCCGCCAAATTAAGACTAGTATTATTGCCTAATCACTTTGTAAGAACATGTAATTAGTTTAAGGTTAGGCTGATTATGTGCTTCATCATGTATATTTGTATATATACACATACGTAATCAATGAAAATTACGCGATTTATTCGGATAAATTCCGAATCACACGGCCGTTGGTGAAACATTTCATAAGTAACGTAAACCTATTTTCGTACTAAAATAGTCGTCATTTACTTGTTATTATTTATTTACATTAATATACTCGAAAAACTTATACGTTGAACATAAAACGTAACAAATACGAGAAAACGTGCGAATCGAGCCCAACACCCGGAAGAAATCCAAAATATATTTTGATAACTTAAATTAGGTATTTTAAAAATACTTGGCATTACAAATATCATATACATATCAAAATCTAACGCGAAGTATCAAACATTAAACAATACATTTTAAACCGCGCGATTTAACGTCTAATCGACTAACAAACGTAACCTGAACTCGAGGGACACGCCATGGGCCCAACCCACACTTGGATCAGACCCAATTCGGCCCAGAGGAGGCCCGAGCCCAGCCCATTGGTCGGCCCAAGCCCTTTCCCCCTTGAATGCCCTAACCCCCTTCTCATTTCTTTCATTCTCACTTCACTTTCACACAAATCTCTTTCTTCCTCTGCCCTCTCTCTGAAAAACGACCAAACCACAACCACAACATCTTCATCCACCTCCTCCAAGGAGATCTAACCAGCACCACCATCACCTATCACTCTCTTTCATCGTCTTTAGCAAAGAAGAACAAAGGATAACAGCAGCAGCATATCGTTACCCATTTCGACTCTAGATCAGCTTTTGTTTGGTATAAATCTCTCCTTTTTCCTTTGATTAACTTGGATTAAGTTTACAATCATGTTAGTGTTCCATTTATACTGATTTATGTCCAAGATCTATGTTAAAAATCGTTTGAACATGCTATTAACCACCGGATAATAACATTACCCACTGGACAATATTTTAGATCGAATTAGATCGAGCATAACCGGACCAAAACTTAACTAAATCTTGTGTTTCTTAGCTCTAAACTTAAGTTCATGATGTCTAGTTTCATAATCTGCAAACCACACGAATTTTGGAGATAATATACTAATTTAAATTAAAGAAATAAAAGTACATAGCCCGTCTGTACTTTCTGACCAGAATTTTGGTCAACTTGAAAATCGTATATCTCGAGATCTACCCGTCGAAAATCGATGAAACCACTTGGAAAAGTTAGGTAATCTTGTTACCTTTAAAACCCCTACTCGTACGTTTTCTGTAGTTTTCTAAAACTTGAGATATCATTAAAACTTTGAACATATGTCACTGGAATTAGCTGTTTGACCATTGACCCTTTGTAAATTAATACCACGAGTTTCGTTTTGCCAAATAACATTTAAGAATATGGAAAATGAACCTAAGACATATATAAATATATGTAAAAATTATCAGGCTCTACTTTAGCCGTTTGTGTGGTCGAAAAGCTAGGGAAAAGTCGAGTAATTTCGGAAAAACATGAACATAAGTGACATTTTCAATTTTAGTTTAAAAACGGCACTTGGGGGTCACCAAAGGTCACGAAACTCATTTGCCATAAGTTTTATAACATAATAAAAGTCTTGTAAAAGTTTCGGGTCAAACCAAGCTTTTTTGACCAAAGTCTCATTTTGAAAACTCTAAACAGCCCGATTTAGCGACACTAACGCTGAGTGTCGCCCTTATGCGACACTACCTAGCGACACTAACTTAGTGTCGCAACCCAATGTCGTTAATTAAGTGTCGCAGCTTAGCGACACTGACCTCAGTGTCACTACTTAGTGTCGCACCTTAGCGACACTGCCCTAGTGTCGCCTCTTAACTGAAATTCGCAAAACCCTTGCGACACTGACCTCAGTGTCGCTATTCAGTGTCGCATCTTAGCGACACTACCCTAGTGTCACATCTTAATTTAAATTCGCAGAATCCCTGTGACACTGACCTCAGTGTCGCACTACCCTAGTGTCGCAAACCTAGTGTCGCACCTTAGCGACACTACCCTAGTGTCGCCTCCTGATCGAAATTCATAGGATCCCTGCGACACTGATCTAGTGTCGCAACCCTCTAGGAGTGTCGCATAGTAGTGTCGCATAACACATAATGTACAAAAGCTACATTTCCTCATTTAGCCTCAATTTCGCGCAACGTTACTTAACTGTATACGACACTACATGAACATACAACTACCAATACTTAACAAGTACACAAATATAATAATAACTACACCTTGGATTATTTTAACGTAATGTCACCAACGGGCCACGCATGTTACTAAACACAACGATAAAAGAACATTGGACATAACTAGTGAATGAACACTAGCATGGATGTTCTTTCGAGACATCCACTCATATAACCTTATATGTCTAGGACATTAGAAGGTTACGGGTTCGGAGAACCTACTTGCTGATTTTAGCACACGGACATACGTTTATTGATTTAAACGCTTGCTCTCAAGACTCAGGTGAGTCTCATGACCCCTCTTTTACTGTTTTTCACTCAGGGGTGGGATACATTGCTCTATTTGTTTTACATATAAACGCAAGTACTAAAACCTCGATATATACTACATGAGTTGTTTTCTCTAATCATCGTAAGTCCTCTAGCATAGTTTGGTAATACTTTTGTAGCGTGAATGTTAGTGTGTGATACCATATAGGATTGACAATCCTCGTCTGGGTTAGCAAGCACTAACTGGTCAAACGGATGCATTATCATTTGTTCATACGAGTGTAGATTAGGCACTCGCAGGGAGGCACCCTCGATCAGGCACTTCATTGTAATCCTGACACCTCAGTTAAGCTCAGACTATGTGCTCATGGCTGTATATACACTCATTTATTTATTTGCTTCATTGCAAATCATGATATTAAATCTTGCGGTTCATACACATTGCTTTATTACACAAACCTGTGAGCTCACCAGCGTTAGCTGACTTTTTAGCATGTATCTCAGGTACTCAGCAGTAGATTTGGACTGCCCATCAGGATGCATATTAGCTCGAGTCTCCATGCAAAACCTCAGAGATTTCATTACATTATTAGATTTTGTATAACTAATTATGTTTTTAAATCTCTCATATTACGAACACAAGCTAATGTAACTAGCTTTGTTGATGTAAACTTTAGAATTATCAATGTAATGTTTAAAATGACGCATATAGAGTCGTTCATTATACCTTGTGTGTTTTGATTATTGATTAGTAGCACCCCAAAGTATGCTTCTGCCAAACAGTAAATTTGGAGGTGTTACAGATAAATTATACTGTTAATATTGAAGTCGGTTAAGAGGAGCCGACTTAAAATTCTTAAAACTTCTCCCGTGACTTTGGTTAGTTTCTCATTTTCATAATACAAGAAATTAAGAGAAAGAATTGAAGTTGTGTTTCGGATTCATCATCATCATCAGATTATCATCATATATCATCTTCTTCAAGTTGTAAGTGTAATTGCTCTAATCAACTATAAACTTAATTTTGTGATTGAATCATAGGGTTTATGGTCTAAGTATGAAATTGAAGTTGAAATAAAGTTGTATGATGTTATATGCTACTAGCTAGCTGATATAACCGATTTGTGATCTGAGTTCGTGATATTTGGTGTTAAAATTCGGTGTTTTGGGTTCTGCAGAACTCAGTTCGCAAGTGTTCAAGAAATTTCTCAGGTCGCAGTGCGAACTCAGTTGCTGCGGTGCGAACCGATTTGGCTTGCGAATAGAGTTCTGCGACTCGAGTTTCTGCGGAGCGAGTTGAGTCTCTGCGAAGCGAACCGAGTTTCTGCGAACTCAGTTGGCTCTGCGAGCCCAGATAGCTGCGAGTTGAGAATTTTGAAACTTTTATATTTGCAAATTTTGAAAATGCGTAAGTGTTTTCGGGGTCCCGAATAAGTGACAATTCCATTAACTCGGATTGTGTTGGAATTCGCATGGTTACTCGAAAATGACCCACTGGTCAAGACTCTATTCTAAGAGCCTAGGTAGTTTTTGGCCATTCGAGGTCATCTAAGGGTCGAAAATGACATTTTTCTATTTTTAAATGTCATTTCGGGATTATCTGATTGAATAAATATGTTAGAATGATGATTATGAGACAAGTTACTGACTTGTGTTGTTCTATTGTCTTTCAGATAAACAGAAGACTCAGTGACATTAGACTACTGAGTGGACGACTGAGGTATTGGTGAGTGGACCTGGAACCCTCAACATGATTTAGTTGTAATAGTTGGTTACAACGCTTAATTGTAGTTAGTTGTATATATTGTTAAATATATATGTTGTGATATTTGCTGTTGGCATTCTCTGTGGTTGCTATGAGGTCAACGGGGTTGATTGGGCTTGGATGTTATGATTGGACGACATAGGATTTTGTATACGTGTTGGTGTTATGGATATGTGTGTCGTGTGAAAGTAACATCCGACTATCGGTGTCGCTGTATATGTTGATACGGGCGGTTGATAAGAGTTCTTGAGGCTGTTGGGTACTCAAGGACCACCGATCCTCATGGGCGTTCTGTGTTTACATTTAGTTGTTGTAGTTGATTGTTGTAGCTAAGTTATACTGTTGGTTGCAGTTCTATCTCACTTAGCTTTATGCTAACCCCATCACTCTGCTTCCTGCAGGTTATATTTAGAAGGGTGGGCAGGAAGTCTGTGTTTTGAAGGAATGTTTGACCGGCGTTAAACTCTGATATATTTTGATAATAATGATGTTTAAATTATATTACACCTCGCTTTGGTTATATTACTGTTGTAATAGTTTTTGAACTGTTGTGTATTATGTTTTAGAAAAAGTTATGTACATTTTGTATATTATATTCAGACCTACGCTTCCGAGTTAAAAAATCATTATTATAATGGTTTACGAAACGAGGGGTGTTATAATATAAATAATCACAATCGATTTTCGATTTTTGATTAAAAGAAAAGGAAAAACGAATGAATAAGAAGAAAGAGTGAGGAAATCACATACCTAATAGATGGGAGATGAAACACCGATAGCAAATTGAAACATTACTATGTAAATTTTTGAATTAAATGCCTGAGAGGTGCAATTGATGATGAAAAAACTATCGGGGAAGAAGGGTGGTGTAACACGTCACGCTGGTGTGCAAATCAAGTAAATTTGAATTCTTGGTTGCAGAGAAATATAAAGCGTGTAGAGAAATTAAATTAAAACATGCTTAGGAAATTACACAAAAGTAGAAACACTAATTTTTTGATTGATATAAAAAATTGAAAATCACCATAAAGCGTGTAGAGAAATTAAATTAAAACATGCTTAAGAAATTACACAAAAGTAAAAACACTAATTTTTTGATTGATATAAAAACTTGAAAATCATCAGAAAATTTTTTGCACCTAAATGTGCCACATCATCTAATCATCATAGTTAACAATTTAACAATGTACTAAATTAACTCAATGACATCATTTTCGACTGCACTTTAGTATATACTCCCTCCGCCTCAATTTTATTGTCGTCATAAAAAAAACACGTAGTTTAAGAAAACAACATCATCTTTCCTACTTTTTTGGTAAGATGACAATTTTACCCTTTACTTTTTACCAACTTTTTTTTATCTTACATGTATAAATTAAGGGCATAAAAGAATTTTATCTCATTATTCTTATCAATTTATGAAAGTGGATAATAGAATTAAGACATCTATAAAAGGAATACATGATAATAAAATGGGGACGGAGGGAGCAGTAAATATAGAATATAGATATATATAGATTAGAATCTTTTAGGTATAGATAGATATAGAGAGCTCACGAGTTATTTTTGTGAAAGTAGAGATATCAAATCTCGTTTTGTTTCAGAGTTCTGTATACGGAGATGAGAGAAGAGAAGAGAAGAGAAGTGAGAGGGGATTATCCTTTTTTTCTTTTCGAACTTTCTCTCAAAAAATGGAAAGATCTAGAAGGATAGAAGATCAAACAAATTATAAAATGTTAAAAACTTCTATTTCTTTTCAACTTAAAAACACAAACCTTATAAATATCATTTCTCTTCTTTCCAACTCGAAAACGAATAAATATTTTTCATTTTCATTTCCTCTCTATCGGTTTACATGAGCAGAGCCTTAGTCTTTTCTTTTTATTGTAAGATAATAAGAATCTTAAAAAGAAATAAAGGAAAGTGCAAGTTGACTCATAGTACGCGTGTTGGGATGTAGAGACACCAAACCTGATTAACATTACCGCCTCATCCTCTTTCTTTAGATATAATAATCGTTCCCCAAATGCCGTTTGAGATTCGAAACAATTTCCATTTTGTTTGAAAAAAAAATTGGATGCTTACAAAGGGATTCATATGCATATCCGATGAAATTCAGGTTTTTTGATTTGATATGTTTGATTTAGTTTATTTGTTACATTAATAATCATTGTTGATGTATTTTATGGATTGTTTTGATGTGGTAAGTAGTAGTGAATAGTGATGTGAAGGCGTGAAGCCAAGGGTGAACCATGATTGATGTTTTAGATTTAAGGACTTGTCATTTTGGTAGAGTTAGGCTTTAGGTAATTTTGATTTGAGGTGTTCAAATGCCCTTTTGGATGAACATTTTGAACTTTTACATTGTTGTAATCCCTAGTTGTAAACTTGTAGTTTCTTCCTTATTTGTTTAAAATGGACTAGTCCTCATCCCTCAAGCATGTCAATCTAACTAATCCTACTCTTCACTAGGCCTTAATTAGTCCTAACTAGTCCAAAACTAGGATCTGGTTCTGTTGATTATATTTAATCATTTCCAATATTCATATATTAAGTGTTCAATACTAATCTATATTACAATTTATTTATTGTGATTGGCCCATAGATTGCGTTAGCAAGTAAAACTTATAGCCAGGGACAATATCTACAGAGTTGCTCTGCTAGTTATTTATTTGGAGACAATTATTGATCGTCACACATGTAAGGCTAGCAATTTTTTGTGTAGGTGTATTCTAATGATTTGCTTGAGTGTTTAGCATGCACAAAAACCATCTAATTACTGAAGTTTTCGAACAACTCCGTCCCAAGGCATATATATGTTGTTTCTCATATTATATGCCCCATAGGTCCACTTAAAAAAAGGGTCACGCCTACAACAGTCCCAATCTCCCAATCTGTCTTGATTCTGTGTGGTCCCAGCGAGCTAGAACATATATTCCTTTTGTAGATGCCCCACCTTGTCTATTTAACGACTATTAAAGCCCCCAAGGATTGTCACGTCAGTAATCATGTGCGGTACAGCCCGGTCCGAGCGTATGCAGCCATGGAGTTGGGGCTCATGAGTTTCGCCAACCAAAGTCGAGTCCCGTAGTTACAGCAAAACAACTATCCATATCCTTTCTTTTGCGAATTGGGCATGTTTTGTCTACCTTCCTACACATAATATATTGTTATAAATTGTCTCCGAAACAAGGATACCTATCAAAGATGATCATGTGATTCTAGTGGCGTGTGGCAATGTTCAATTATATCCATTTTCCTTTATCTTTAGTACTTGGAAGAAGTGCACGAGAATATAAGAGTGATCATATGTTAACTACTATTAGGCTTTTTTTAAAAATGACAATTCTGGTAATGCTTTATACACAAGTCCCCTAATAGTGGTATTGCTACAAACATGTTATTACACACATAACAAGATATACTATGTACATGGAAAAGTCATCACAGTTCAAGGAGATATTTTACAAACCTACCAGATTTTCAGTTTATAAGGAAATCTGTGGAGGTCAAACTGTGAGATGAACAGAAAGGCAAATAAAAGATAAGCCTAGAAAGAGGGATGGGTGACTGCATAAGATATGATATATAGTGATGGGTTACATTATTTGCTGCAACAAGATAGAGGGTGAATCTGTCTGCTAGTACACTTGTCAATTACTGCTTGAAACAGCAACCAACTTTCTCCTTCTTAGTATTAAGGAAGCCATTTCTTGGTGTAACGCTTTTATCACAAAGGAACATGTTAACATTAATTACTTTTATGTTTATAATAACAAACAACCATCACCAGGTTACGTGAATGTCCATGGTCGGAACTTGTCGCTGTACAGCATCACCGGAGTTATCGTTGATCCCATCCATCCTAGCTGCCGCCATCTGTGGTCACTCAAACAAGATATCCATCGAAAAGTGTTGTCTACGAACTTGATTATGCACATGTAAGGCTAGTCTAGTAGTCTTTGGCCTAATATTAAATCCATGTATTTAGGCTTACCTCCTCCATCATTGATTGTGCCTCTTTCTTCAGTTCTGTTTCCTGATCACAGATGCAAGTAAACCATTATGGTTTATACAAAAGTTCAAAGAATGCGAAGACGGAAAGCATTATGTGTGGGCAGAAAAAAAGATTGTGTTGATAGCATCTAGAACAATCCAAAATTGGGTTACCTTTTTTTATAGAAAAGGAAAATTGGGTTACCTTTAAATAATGTAGAATCTGGGTTGCCAACTCTTATGGGCCAAAGGACCAAGCCTTTTAAGGCCTACTATATAGCAATTACGTAAATTTTCCTAGGTTTTATTGGCAATTTCATTGGTTAGGGTAGTTCATATAATTTTGGTGTATTAATTCCTTTATTATATAAGTATGAAGTATGATTAGGGGGATTGATACACGGGAAATTAATCAAAATGCCACTTTATTTTCATGTATATATCGATTTGCCCTTCTGGAAAAAAAATTGACGATATACCCCCTGAAATCGCAAAAGCAAACTTGCTTTTTCCATTTGCAAACCGTTCACGAGATGAGCCCGTTCTCGAGCAAAACAGGCGTTGGCAAATGGCAAACCCGTGTTTGCGATTTGCCATTTACCTATGCACGGGCCGCTTTTGCGAATGCACGAGAAAGTAAGCCGTTGCCGAGAAAAGTATGCCATGGCAAATTGCAAACCCATGTTTGCGATTTGCCATTTACCTACGCACGAGAACGACGAGATATGTGCGAGTAAACTAGTGCCATCGCAAAAAATAACCCTCTTACCCGCACATATCTCGTCATTTTCGTGCGTAGGTAAATGGCAAATCGCAAACATGGGTTTGCGATTTGCCATGGCATACTTTTCTTGGCAACGGCTTACTTTCTCGTGCATTCGCAAAAGCGGCCCGTGCGTAGGTAAATCGCAAACACGGGTTTGCCATTTGCCAACGCCTGTTTTGCTCGAGAACGGGCTCATCTCGTGAACGGTTCGCAAATGGCAAAAAAGGATTTGGCAAAAGCAAGTTTGCTTTTGCGATTTCAGGGGGTATATCGTCAAAAAAAAATTCGGAAGGGCAAATCGATATATACATGAAAAAATGACATTTTGATTAATTTCCCAACGCCCATCATCATATTCAAAAAGAATTGAATGGGTGACCTTAATTAGGAGAGTTGGTTTACCTCTCCAATGCAAAATTAAATGTATGAGAACTAGCCTCTCTCTAATGTAAGCTGTGTTTTACTATTTTTTGTTCGTCATCATTGTTTGCTATTTATCTAGATTAGTATTCAGTTTCTGGATATGCTCTAGCCCAGTCCTAACACACGAGCAGAGTAACGTATATGTTTTAGGTATAGACTTCTAAATTGGTGAGAAATCATGTCAGATGCCTAGTAGATTAGAGGAAGATACGCATAAGAGTTTGTAACCAAGCCTTATAAAAACCACTAAGCAACTCATGTCAACAAGAAATGCCCTGAAAGGTTCACTAGTTCCCTTCACACAATGTTTAGATATTACTGTTTGTAATAAGCGAGTTACCAGTTTCTGCAGGAACTGATTAGAATATGCACAGTCCATTCCTGAAGGTGCCAATTTTGACGCACTTGCAGTTACAAAATGGGTTCATTCGGGTAGTGTTCCAACTTGAATAGGTCATATGGGTCGAACAACTTAAAAGTCATCCAAAACAATATTTAATGCATACACATCTTAAGTGGTTTCTATTCAAAGATTTAGAGAATTATTATATTAATATTGTTATTGTAATCATCATAATTAATGTATTAGCTGATCTAGAATAATTATAAAATGGCCAAAAATAATATAATTTGCAGGTCGATTTCCCTCGATACACAAATGGACCAGTTTCAATCATAGATCAGTTTTACCTATTACCCAACCCACCCATCTTGCCACCTATCCTACAAAGAACATACATAGTTTACCATTGAAGATTTGCTCCCGTAATAAACCATCTCGAAATTATGGAGTATAAACATACCTTGTCTTTCAGGGCCTTAACAACTCCCATCTTTAGCTGTGTCTGCACAAAACTATGTATGAGTCAACTTTCACAGACATAAGCATGTGTAACATGTTTTCTAAATAAAGTCATCCCAGTTTCAGGTGTTATCATTAGTCTCTGAGATGCAATGTATGATAGGAATAGGTTTTCTTCTCTCTTTTCATCGATATATTAGTGCAGTTTTTAGTCAATGTGATATCGCATGCAACCAAAGTTTTCTACTAGTGAACTAACCTTCCTGATCTTGACTTGTTGGAGAAAGCTACCCAAATGCTGCTCCAGCTGATCGAGACCGATTGTATCAAGCAGTTTAATGTTGTTCTCTTCGAGGTGTCTGCATGGTGTCAAAAACCATTAGTGAGACTATCATTCCGTAGTGAAGTATATGATGTTGGAATCATGGGGTGTGTAGTATGATTACCGTTCGATCATCTTTATCAGCTCATCAGCGGGACATACTTCCCTGTATTCTGTAGCAAGCTTCTACAAGAAGCCCAACGGGGATGCAAGATAAGAATGTGCTTAAATATGTCATGTCATGGTAATAATAGGTTGACCTATAATGTCTATCCGGAAACATGCATGTATGTAGTGTAGATATTGGTCGTTGAGCTATATTTACATACCTCAGACACATGTATGCGGGTTAATTCCTCCATCTTCTTGAAGCTTTCGTAACGGTTGAGTATGTTAGTCATGCTGTTTAAACGTTTTTTAAAAATGAGGATTAGATGATAGCTTGACCGTAAAAGTAAGTGGGATTCACATACTATTGTGCAGATGCTGTGTAAAAGTATCAAGACATCAACAGAGAACATGAAAAACTAGTACAAGTGCCTGCTACAGTAATAGTCTTTGTTACACTGATATTAGAATTGACATTTGACAGGCTACATCTTGATATGTGATATTCTCAGGTAACTAGCTTGGTTTGCTTACTGCACTGCACTGCACTCCTCACGCAATTACGTTTATCAAATTTGGGGACAAAGCGAGGGAGAAGGAACTACTTGGTAAACATTGCGATTTGCGATGATCAGCATTTTCCTAGAAACCTACTTGTACGCTCTAGTAGTGAGGAGACACGTTCTCTAGATGTAAGTTTCTAGACATCGGCAAATGGTAAAGGGTAAGGGCAGACAAATGTGAGTACAATAAGTATATGGTAGTTATTACTCCTAAGAGTATGCAACCTTAGGAAGTGCAATGGTCATGAAAAACCAAGTGCTATATCTCCATGGAACATATTGCATGGAAAAGGCATGGTATAGATTAGGCCATGTTAAATGGCTAATTCTTGTGAATCCTAGTGGAAATTTTACAGGATCAATATTAGTCCAACAACAAAGACCAAATCACCATGCCCCATATTAAGCTGATGTAAAATGCTTCGAATGCATGCATGCATATATTGTATTTTCAGATAAATGTAGCAAAAAGCTTCAAAACCAGATGCTACGTATAATTCACTGAGTAAGGTGCAAGCTAATAGCATATCATTTAAGATCAACTAATTGAACATATATATGAAAATTTCTACCGAAGATGTGGGCATAGCATAAAAGTGGGTGGATTTCATGCCTTAATGGCTTTTACAGGGAAGTAGCAAGTTGAGAAAGGGGCAAGGGTGTGTAACTTTAAGGGAAGACCAAATCACCATGCCCCATATTAGGCTGATGTAAAATGCTTCGAATGCATGCATGCATATATTGTATTTTCAGATAAATGTAGCAAAAAGCTTCAAAACCAGATGCTACGTATAATTCACTGAGTAAGGTGCAAGCTAATAGCATATCATTTAAGATCAACTAATTGAACATATATATGAAAATTTCTACCGAAGATGTGGGCATAGCATAAAAGTGGGTGGATTTCATGCCTTAATGGCTTTTACAGGGAGGTAGCAAGTTGAGAAAGGGGCAAGGGTGTGTAACTTTAAGGAAAGCACAACGAGGTGGTAATTTTTTAGTGTGAACCACTCTAACGAGCTAAGCCTTTAGGAACAACCTGTTACAAAGATGGTCAAGATTGTTTATGATGTGTTATGGGTCATTGTGAGGGAATACAATGATTCCCTTCATTTCATTTTTTTCTTAAAATGGCATAGGCTGCATTTAAAGGATTGGGTTGTATTGGCTTCACCCATAGATATATCTTATGCTACAGAAGGCAATTACAAATAAAGAGCTGGGTTGACCTTACAAATAAAGGGCTGGGTTGGCCTGTAGATATTTTTTTCTCGAAATTTCATATATTTTCATAGTCTTTTTGAGTGAGGTCTAATTACCAATGAAAAAACTGTAGTATAATACCATTCAATCGGTATTCACTTAGGCGAATTCATCATGAATTAACCCAATCAGCTTGTTTCATTATGGACTAGTCATTCAAACTTTTACTAATGGGTCATCCATAGAATCTAAATCGTGTCTTGGTCCCTCTAATGTTATAAGTATTAAGTAATCAACAAGGAGTTTTGTGGCCGTTTAGTAATATAGGTATCAAGAAGTCTTGTGCAACGAGTACCCACCAGGAGTTTTTCCTTTCTTAGTGACGATCTACCTTGATCACAGTCACCCGTGAAGGATTACAAGAGATGTCATTCTTATGTAAACTAGATAACCTATCCCCTATGGTTGATGAATAGCAAGCTTAGTCAAGTGATACACCCTACGAAAACACGTCACAATTTTTAGAACACTACATTGAATTGGTTCAAACTTGGGTATATTTATGATAATTGGGTAGTAACTAGCTTTCGATTTCCACTCATTGAGCTAAGTTTCATACTGTACCCACTTTCAAAATTTAACACAACCTTTTTGCCCCCAAGTTTAATGGTTTTGAATGTATTCTATATCCGCTTTATTTCCATAATAAATTAGCAATACAACATGAACCTCGGAGGCCAAGCTTTAATGGTAATAGCAAGAACAAATGATAAAACTAAGCACTAGAATAAGATAAAAGGGTCACGATCATTACTTGATAGCAATTCATGATGATTGTTGCTCAACCAGAAATAGTAACCAACTCTAGGATATGTTCCCATGTTCATATAGTTAACGATTTTGATATTTTCTAATGACATGACTTAGCTCTAAAATAAACCTTTTCATGCAAAGGTATAAAGTTCTTTGTTTCAGATATGAAAACTAGGTATTACTTTGGGGCCTAAAGTAGCTAAGTAAATATCAAAGACTATGTTTAAGCACTTGATATAATTGGGAGAGAGGGCCATTTAACTTTAGTCCCAAGTTAATGGAATATTCAAAAGTAGTTGCCATGAAATTAAACTTAAGAATGACTAGTAGGTGCAATAACTTAGTTATTCTTTTTTCTTTCAATGAAAATAATGATTTTAATTTATGAAAATGAACGATGAAACCAACAAAACAATCAGTCTCAAGTATCAAGGGTTCCTTTTAAACATATAATATAACTAGCACAAAACAACTAGAAGTATGATGGATGGAGCTATGTTACTAATAGTTCTTAAACAAAGGAAAAGAGGAAGCCAAAACACTTGCAAAATGAGTTTCGGTGAAGCACATCGCACTCAAAAATGAACATTAAGTTATGACTGTAACATATGTTAGAACAAATGAAGGACATGTAGTTTTGTGATCATAATGCAATAACAAACCTAGGTCCCAACATCCCTTATTTTGTGCTTGAAGCCAATAGTTAACTCTTTAGAGGGAGAAGGGTCAAACCCTTAACTATGTTTAACCTTTTGTTCAAACACTAATTAAGGACGTAGGATTAACTTTATATACTACTACGGGGAAATGATACATAAAGCTAACATTAAGGTTATAATAGAGGGTTATTGGAAAAAAAAAGTAATTTGGAGGGTACCCCTGACCCCGGTACCATATTTAATAGTATGCGTCCGCCCCACCTGCAAGGGGCATCAACGCCGCACAAATTAACTCCACAAATTATCCACATATGCCTCATGTCTCGAACACTTGACTTCTTGGTCACACATGTGTGCATATAAGAAAGTTAGTGCTCAAACTTTATATAGATTTCTTTGCTTTTGCGTCTCTCGGTTATCATCTATTCAACTTTTGCCATGGAACGCTAGTTCATTTACTCAAAACTACACATTTCAATTCATACAATGCATCATTCGCTTAGTAAAGTAACAGTTTTACCCTTTTAAATTATGAACTGAGATCCATCAAGTAACATGATAGATCAAGTTATATATTAGTAAGTTATGATGGTAACAAATAAATAACTAAAGTTTATAATAATATGCTCACTTTGTTTTTCTCTTCATAACATATATTCAAAAACTATTTGAGAGGATTCAAATACTTAAACTATTAAATGCTTACATTGGATTTTATTAATTTAGAGATAATATGAGAACTTTAATTAATTAATAATTATACCATAAATATTTGCGGAAAATAACACAGGAGAAAAGGAAATATGACAATAACTTTAGGACGTGAGTATTATTTACCTTACTCAGTTTTGCTATGTTGTTTGAGTCATAAATATTTTGATATAACAAGTAGTCTAACACTATCATCTTTGATAATATTGATATGAATGGTGATGTTATTCAAAGAGTCTTTTTGACGGACATTCTAACCGTTTACTTAGTTTGTCAAGCCAACACCACTTCAAGAAAATTATCAAGCAACAAAGGGTGATTTTTTTCATTCTAATGATCTTCCTTTGACCGGATTTTAATGGGGGAAAGTAGCTCATTTAAGGGATTGTTTCACTTTATTTTTCTCTCACATAACATATAATAGACCTTCATGTTCAAAAACTATTTGAGAGGATTCAAATCCTTAAACTATTAAATGCTTACATTAGATTTTATTAATTTAGAGATAACAAGAGAACTTTAATCAATTATACCATAATTATTTGCGAACAATAACAAAGGAGAAAAGGAAAGATGGCAATAACTTTAGGACATGAGTATTATTTACCTTACTCAATTTTGCTATGTTATTTGAGTCGTAAATATTTTGATATTGGAGGTAGTCTAACACTGTCATCTTTGATAAAATTGATATGAATGGTGATGTTATTCAAATAGTGTCTTTGACGGACATCCTAACCGTTTACTTAAGCCAACACTACTTCAAGAAAATTATCAAGCAACAAAGGGTGATTTTTTTCATTCTAATGATCTTCCTTTGACCGGATTTTAATGGGGGAAGGGATTGTTTCACTTTGTTTTTCTCTCGCATAACATATAATAAACCATGTATAAAAACTATTTAAGAGAATTCAAATTCTTAAACTATTAAATGCTTACATTAGATTTTATCAATTTAGAGATAATATGAGAACTTCAATAATTTATACCATAACTATTTGCGGACAATAACAAAGGAGAAAAGGAAAGATGGAAATAACTTTAGAACACGAATATTATTTACATACTCAATATTGCTATGTTGTTTGCGTCATAAATATTTTGATGATATAATAGGTAGTCTAACACTGTCATCTTTGATAATATTGATATGAATGGTGATGTTATTCAAATAGTCTCTTTGACCGGCATCCTAACCATTTACTTAGTCTGTCAAGCCAACACTACTTCAAGAAAATTATCAAGCAACAAAGGGTAATACTTTTTTTCATAATGGAGGATCTTCCTTTGACCGGATTTTAGTGGGGGAAAGCAGCTCATTTAAGGGATTGTTTCACTTTGTTTTTCTCTCACATAACGTATAATAGTCATTCATGTTCAAAAAATATTTAGGAGAATTTAAATCCCCACGCTCATATTAGATTTTATAAATTTAGATATAATATGAGAACTTCAATCAATTGTTCCATAATTATTTACGAACATTAACAAAAAGGTAAGATGGTAATAACTTTAGGACACGAGTATTATTTACCTTACTCAGTTTTGCTATGTTGTTTGAGTCGTAAATATTTTGATATAATAGGTAGTCTAACACTGTCATCGATAATATTGATATGAATGGTGATGTTATTTAAATAGTCTCCTTGACGGACATCCTTATTGTTTACTTAGTTTGTCAAGCAAACACTACTTCAAGAAAATTATCAAGCAACAAAGGGTGATACTTTTCTCATTCTGAGGTATGATCCTTAAGTAGGAACACAAGCCACATGCAAAATTGTGACTCATACTTGCCAAATTTTGCTTTCTTTCTAACATAGACCAAGATAGTCAAAAGCAATCGAGGAAAAAGAAGTTGAGATATTACCAAATATAGAAATGAGGTCCCAAGAGGCAAAAGGAGTTTGATGTGCGTGTTTATAACTGATCCACAAACATTGAGACGTAGAAGATTGCAACCTATACCAAAATTACGAAATGCAAAACTTATACCCCGTTCCTCTCCTCATTTACCTAACATGCTAGTCTTTGAAGAGACATGATTAGACTCCTTAAACCATGACAAGTGATACTTTAAGTTCAGCAAGCTATGAGAGACTTGAACCTACGATATTTGTTTTTGAGAAGTCTTTGAAAGTGATATGTACTTGAAAACTTAGTTGTCAACAACATAGAATTAACTTTTTATTTGCAACTTATCACTTACTTGACTTTTGCTACCCTTAGCTTAGCGTTTCAACAATCTACTAGAAAACGATATATAACCGACACAATCAAAGTACAAATGTCCATGAACCTACACAAACAACTTTAAATGTATAATAAAGTGGGCATCAAGTTAGCTAATGCTAATAGGTCTAGTTCACCGTATTTATTCAAAGATACATTGGCGGAATATCGATTTAAATTTAATAAAGTATTTTGTAGACCACACTTACCTGAAATAACAAAATAAAACTCCTATTTCTGAACTACTCACGGGTCTTCTCTTTGGCTGTTCTCCGGTCCTCGCCGAAATCCTTGCAATTTAAACCAACATTCCATCATCTACAATTCTCCCAAAGTCTTAAGTATCATCAATCTTGAAACACCAAGACTACGTGTCTGCGTTTGGTGTATAAATGAGAGGACAACTAAATCAACGCTAATCTAAGAACCTATGATACCTTAGAAAAAGGTAAAAGTATAGTAGCAAAATGCAACCTTAACATGCACGAAATTCATTCTTTGAGCATGAATTTCTAGTTTTTGCATCTTATATTAAAGTTGGCATTGTAGATGAAATGTGACTCTTTAGTTTGGTTCTCATTGTTAGCTACTGGCTAACAATAAGAGGACACCTAAATCAACGCTAATCTAAGAACCTATGATACCTTAGAAAAGGTAAAAGTATAGTAGCAACATGCAACCTTAACATGCACGAAATTCATTCTTTGAGCATGAATTTCTAGTTTTTGCATCTTATATTAAGTTGGCATTGTTGACGAAATGTGACTCTTTAACTTGGTTCTTATTGTTAGCTACTGGCCTATTGTGCTGGAAACACTACATCCTTATTGAGGCTTCAATTAAGCCTTCTAATTGATCATTATCTTATGGTACTTGCCTCACACTAATCTCTACATTTACTAATTTCGACTTTATGAACTCCTTTCAGTTGTTTGTCCTTTACGGTTACCATAAACACTTCCATGATGGGATCACTTACTTTGAATCATAGATGTATATTTTTTTGTATTTGAAGTTTGACTCCATCACATTCTTTGTTGTAGGCGTATAAAAATATTGAACCTAAACTATTAACTTTCAAGAGAATCCATAAATTAAGGTCCAATTTGGGTAGGACTAAATATGCCTAAATGCAAGCGACTTTGGACGAATCTTTATTATATGTATTCACCTTTAGTCACTTCTATAAATGTAAATAGGTACTAAAGGTCACGATTAATGCAACAGACCGGATATAACAGGCAATTTAAAAATTTTAGGCAGTTACCATCTCCTCCAGCGATACAATTCACGCAACACTATTTTTCCCACCGAAAGATCGCCGAAATTAAAATATCCTTTCTTCTACCGTGAATTCAAACAAAAATAGTCTCAAACACACCCATGTTTATTACCCCAAACTACCTTTTCAACACACATAATTTTTCATTCAATACCATGTTCCGGAAGAACGGCAATATCTTCATCATCGAACAACAAGGTAGAAGTAAGAAGATCTGTGTTGTTTGACTTAAGGTTTTTGATTTGTTCAATGTTTTTGATGTTGCTATTTGTGTTGTTTCTCATGTTATAAAGTGTTTGGATATTGTCGGAAAACCATAATTTTGGAAATGAAATAAAACATGTTTGGCTGTCGGGAAAAAAAAGTTAGATTGCAAAAATCTAGTTGAAGAAGATGAAAAGTAATTTTTCTTTACCTGTTAATGGTTTAGTAGGTAAGTTTACATACATTTCATCATACTTGACCCTAAGTTAAAGTAGACCAGTTACATACATTTAGTTTGACAATTAATATTGACTTACAAAAATTTGTACATAATGAGGGCGACATGGAACCGATGTTTTAGAGGAATTATAAGAAGATGGATCAAATACATGAGAACAAAAACGCGTTAGTAGCTCATAGACATCTACCTTAACAATTTGTTCTTTAAGAGAGCAGGGTCAAATTGATGAGAGATGTTAAAAGTCTGGGTTTAAACTTTAGAATTAACTCAAGCATAGTTAAGAGACTGAGTTCAAAATATTGTGTTTTTTTAGGTTTACCTTGTCTCAAAATATATGGATTCAAAAAGAATTACCAATTCGTTTTAGGTTCTCTTGCCAATTGAATCATCTTTTATTACCCATGTTTGATTTGATCATAAATGTTGAATCAATTACCAAAAATTAAAATATGTTAAAATTAACAAAATCTCAATATGCATATTCTTATAAAGATGAAAACAATGATGTTTCTATTGTATGAATTCCATTGAGACTACATAAAGAATATTCAGATTCTATTCCATAGATGTGATCAATTGACATCCCATTCTTAATTTACGAGATACACAAAAACAACCTTGTGTTCAAAATCTCAAATTCATGATTAATCTTAACGATCATCCTTTTTTCGACATGAGGCGCTAAGTTATAAACATAAGTTTTTTGAGATTTCAAAGATAACAAAATTGTTCACGCCTTAAAGCTAATGTAAACATCTAACTTAGTCAAGTCCAAATAGACCCAATTGAACTTAATTTTTACCGGCCACATTTGCTTTGGTTATATTAAGGCATAGTCGTGCTATCTCGTTTTGTATAAATACAGATACTCACTTTTGAATAAAAGACCCTTGTTTTTGGCACGTCTAAGAACGGTAAGTTTAGGTCTAAAATAATAAGTTGTCACATAAGTAAATCATATCTTAGAAATTCCAATATAAGATTGAGATAGCAACTAATAGAAAGGCCACAAGCACAACACAAGTACCTTGATACGCATGGATCATATGATATCGTACCATTTCCCTAAAAACGTTGGAAAAGTACCTATACAATTTTGAAGAAGCATATTGCCAATAAACCGTCTATTGAGTCAATATTATCAATGATCGACAAGTGTTGTTTGTTAAATTATTACCTAGATCGCACTAACTACTCCGCAAACCTTGCAATCGTGTGATGGTCCTCGGCTTTTGGAGAAAAATGTGCAATGAAATTTTGTTTTCCACTAAAATTATTTACAAAAGAAAATGATCATTCCCAAAATACTTGGAAGTTTCAATATGTTAGAAATGGCTGAAATAAACACATATAATTACAACTTGATGTATTTTTCCAGTTAAGCTAGCATGTTTGATTGTCAGGCACACAACAAAAACATATATAATAAAAGCAAACAAAAAATTTGGCCATATGGAGTTGGACTATGGAGACAATATTACGGAGTATATTGCATGATATTGTATTAATATAATACAAATATACAAGGAAGCTTGTCTCTTGTACAAAATGAATCTATTACTTTTATATATGTAGGTCGTATAAATACATCAATCAACAGTTGCACCATTATCCGTGACAAATAGCAATAACGGCTATTCAGTTATTTGCATCCTCTCTTTGCATGACAATATAGTATAATTAATAAATATGACACAGACATATATATCCTTTGCATGATGGCCTACCATGAAACTGCAAATGACAAAAAATGCACACTACACATAAACATTAATTGCTAAATAACTTCCTATTCAATTCTTTAACTTGTCTATATATGTATATATTTCGAACGGATTATATAATATCATATATTATACTACTAAGTTCAGTGTAAGAAGCACGTGTAGAGGTGTTAACGAGTCTAGCAATTAAAGTAACTTAACAATATTCAGGTTCAAGTTGAGGTCAACCAAAAGTTATCGCTCACGCTATAACAAATATATCAATTATTCATACTTTTTTACACTTTTTAAATATTGTTACATTAGTAAGTGTGAAAATCACCACAATTTTCACATAAGTGTGGGGAAAAAAAAGTTTACAGTTAAAAGTGTTAGAAATTACAACTTGTCAATACTCAAAAGTGTGATAAAGATGTAACACCCAATCTATCCACATGATTTCTTGTGTGGGAAAATCATGTGTTACAGAAAAAAATTTAAAACTTTTAAGCATTGAAAATTTGTAATTTTTATACACTTATAAGTTATAAGTGAAAAAAAAATATTACATATATAATCGTGGAAAATCTTATTATTTTCATAAAATGTGAAGAACAAAATGTGGTAAAATGATAGTGTCATTTAGTTTCACGAGTTGGATTGGATATCAATATTTGGTTCGACTCTTCTGAGAACTTGTTTAATCATTTCAAATAGAACGATCAAAAAGAGCGTTATAAGTAGCCTTTATGAAAGGATGTTACTCCGTATTAAATACGTAACTATATAAAACAACTTTATAGAATGATATGTGTTTGAGCTCATGTATAAACAAACAGCTTGATCTTGCAAAATTAGTTCAGCTATTAAACTGCTAAACGAACAATAACAATTTATTCAAACTCGAACACAATTATTAACTAAGTCACAAATTATAAAATGTGTTGATTGAGCTATACTCAGCCTCAGCCGGAATGTGGAACGGCCCTAAGGACATCCAGTTTAGTTGCAGAAAACAAGACATGGGCTATGAATCTGTGAGGTTTAACTCGCGATATATATAGAACTAATTATCTCTCGTCTTCATAATATATATCTAAAAAAAAATATATGTAACAACAGTGATAGAACGTACACTGATATTTATTATACAGTCATCTAGCATAGTAAATTTGCAGTTAAATTAATTTTGTCTCAAAATCATAAAATCAAAGACCTACACAGCAGTTTTCCTTTTTTAGAAAACATGATACAGTATATATATTGTTGAACAACAACAAAATTATATAACTACATGAACAAATATAATGTTTAATCAAATTGCTGTACTTGTGCCCTAAGTGATTAATATGGATTATACATCGTATATTCTCCGTCGAATACGTAACGGAAAATCATATCATGTATAGAGAGAAATTGATTTCAAAAACGACGTTAGGTTGATTAACCTAACAACTGTACGGGGGAACGATAACTTCTCGAACAACAGAATTGATCGCGTGTACCTTTCACCGGTGGAGAACTCGTAAAGTCTGCCACTGCCGGAGAAAACAAAAGCAGCGACGTCGACGTCGCACAGCACCGCCAGCTCATGAGATTTCTTCATCAATCCGTTCCGGCGTTTAGTAAAGGAGACTTGCCGGTTACTCTTATCTTCGATCCGCTTCATTTTCACCTTACCTCTCCCCATTCCGACGGTTGCTTAATTTACCGGCGAAAATGCGAGAAACGAACGGCGTAGGGTTTCTGTAAAGATATTTCGATTGCATAGTGAGCGAGTATATATATATAATAACCGGCCGGTTTTGATGGGAGGAAGCATGTATTGACTGAGTGCCACGTGGTCTAATAATTTTCTGCTCACCGGTTGGGTTTAGGGGTTGGAATGGAAAGGTGAAATAAAAGGTTTTTAGTGTAATTTTTTGAACAGTGGGGATCTGGTTGGTTGTGTAGGATATTTATTTTGGGAATTGGGGTGACAAAATATCTTTTTCTTGATCGTGTACGATTACGCATTTAACCCTACTTTTCACACCACATCATATTCGCGTATCATTCTTTGAGATCAAATTTATATTAAACCCCCTTTAACTCTATACAAATGTAATACGGAGTACATTTTATGTAAATTTTATACTTCCTCCGTTCCAATTTAATTATCCATCTTTCCTTTTTTAAATGTCCCAAAATAATTGTTTGTCCTTTTTCAATTTCAACCAATCAGAAAACATTTAAGTGAAGAATAATGAAATCTTATTGGTCAGCATGGTAATCAATGTGTTTTTTTTAAACTGTATGCATAACGAAAAATGGACAATTAAATTGGGACAAAGGGAGTACTTCTCAGTTCCCACGACGCCACAATTGTAGGTAGTCTGGGTACTAACATCAAAATTTAATTTAGAAAATATCATAATGATAATGGGTAAGGTTCTGAGGAGAATGCTTCAAATAAGGAGAAGGATAAGAAGGTCGAATTCACTGCATTTTAAGACAAAAGTTTTACTCAGATTCACTGTATTTTACCAATGGAGTACTACATATTAACAGATACTGCATTTTAAACCTTCAAATTTGTTCTTAAAATGCAGTAAATTTGGTTTACTTCTCATTCTCCTCATTTGAAACTTTCTGTGTTGATCCTTAATTAATGATAATTGGTTCAAATTATTTATCCATGAGGTGATAATTGGTTTTATGTTGTGTAGATGAATAAACATTTATATCTTGAAATATACTTTCTATTTCAGATGATATGTGTGTATAAATTAATGAGGAAGTGGTATTTTTTGCATCATCGTTTAAAACTGATTAATTGGTAAATGTATATATACTAGGTGCCTCACCAAAGATAGAAAGACCCAAGGCCTAGTAGCCTCGTTAAATGATGATTCGACATGGGTTTACTGTTTCGTTATGTATTAAATTTACAAGTATAATACATACAATAAAATAAATGTAAGTATGTTTCATACAATAGTAAAAAATGTAAAATTTAATATATAACGAAACACAACTCATTTAGCATAGATAATACATCTTAAAATCACATTAGTTTTCAAGCAGCTTTGATGTAACAAATTGTTGTACAATAGAGTTGTAATTCGCTGGTTGTTGTATATGGTTGCCAAAAAAAATGTATGGAAAAAAACTATCGTACTACTCATTATTGGTCACCTATGAGTATTTAACCTTATAATGTGGTGATTGGTGGTCTGATGCACACGGGATTCCATTTGCCTCGTGTTACTCCGGTCATTTGATTCCTGAGTGAGGTATGCAACATAAAGTAAAGCTACGGCACAAGTAGCCGGTAAAATCAAATTGAAACTCGTACAATATACATGATTAGAAAATTTTGCACAATTGTCTTAATATGTCGATAAAGCTACTCATCATAATCAATAGGCAACAAGTCAACTATTAAATGAATTTCTTAAACAATTTCAATCCAACCGGAGAAAGCTAGTATGCTAATATACACATTTTGTCAAGTTCTATTGTCACAATTTGACTTGGGGATTATTATTTCGGATTAAATTAAATTTAACACCATTTTACGATTACTTTATATGAACATTCAAAATAAAGATACGGAGTACTACTTATGTATATCTAAAAATGACCTCATATCACTTTTTTAATGTCGTGGCATCGATTAAGCTTCACGAAAATCTAGTCACCTGTGCAGCATGTCATATGCATGCAACTTCTTTTTTTGGTAAAGGATGCAACGTTAAATGTAAGATATTATTATAGCATCGATGTGTGCACTAAGCCACTATATACACGGAGTATATAATACTATTTTCACTAAAATAATGTAAAAATGCATTCTAATGTTAACATTATTTTAGTGCAATTAAAAGTCAATGTCAAAATTCACTATAATTTGTGTGTCACTAAACTTAACACTAAATAATATTTACATTGTAATAATACTGATATAATGATTAACACATAAATCTATACAATGTATATTCTTTATTATAGCCAGTATGTTTGTTAATTGTTAAGTTATTGTGATTATCATCCGCTTTTTTATCAATATGTGAGTTCATTTTGTTTCTTTTGAATTCTATACTATAAAGATGATGTAAATGTAAATCATCGTTTAGTATGTACACCAAATGCATATTGTAAATAAAATGACAAAGTAGTAATCGTTTTACTTTTTTAAATTGTGCGTTTTACAATAAAATATAATCTATGATACGTATAATATTTTTCTTATTAATTAGATAATACTATTCATATAATGTTATTTTTATTTATAAAATATAAATTTTTGACTAAAAAGTGCCAACAGATATTAATGAGACACATGTTTTAAATCAATTAATAAAAAATATTTAGCGTTATACATTGAAGCGGAGCAAACATATTTTATAAAGATTATCATTTTGCACGAAAATAATGTCAACATTGAAAATGCTCTTATATACATACAATAGTCATAATAAAGTTTGACGTGCAGAGTAACACAAATATATATAGTCACGAGTACACTTCATAACTATTAACACTAGCTTTTACTTACTCTTTTTTCTTTTTCAAATTTTAATACTAAAGATCTCGCTAACTAGCAAGGTAAGGAATTAAAACATACAACTACAAAGTAAAAACCACATTAGTCATATACTAGAGTAAGCAAATTATGGATTGTGAATGATTTGTACCAACGTAGCGCGTTCACTCAGTGGCGGATCTAGGAATGTGAGAGTGAGTATGCACTATATAGTATTTTCAAAAGTATTTATTTTTACACGAGTCAAAGGTAGAGGTGTTTGTTGGATCAGATTTTGGGGTTTCAATTTGACTTTCCAGTTGAAATTTTCTTACCAGGTAAATATAAGTTTTAAACTAAATCTGTCGCACCCCCAAATTCGGGTTGCGGAAGCAAATCGGGTCGGGACACGACTAATCAATAATCAAAGCTCACAGATATAATGAACGACTCTATATGCGTCGTTTTACATCTTGTATTAATAAAATTAAAGTTTACATCAAAATATAGTTTACATTAGCTCAGTTCCTGGATTGAGAGATTTACATACATGATTAATCTATACAAAATATAATAATGCAGCTAAATCTCTGAATGTTTTGCATGATGACTCGAGCTAATGATATCCTGAATGGCAGTCCAACCTACTGCTGAGTACATGTGATACATGCTAAAATGGGTCAGCGAAACGCTGGTGAGCTTACAGGTTTGTATGTCAACACATATATCGTATGAACCGCAAGATTTAGTTGAATTTAAAATGCAATTAAGCAAAATAAAAGTTTTACAGCCATGAGCACATAGTCTGAGCTTAACTCGAGGTGTCAGGTCCACATTTAAGGAATCCTGATCGAGGTGCCTCCCACGAGTGCCTAATCTACACTCGTCTGAACAAATATTAGTACATCCGTTTACCCAGTTAGTGCATGCTAACCCGGACAAGGAGGGTCAATCCTATATGGTACTATATACTAATATTCACGCTACAATGTATTACCAAACTATGTTGAGGAGGGCTTTGAAAGATTAGTGAGTTAACTCATGTAGTAATCGTTTGTTTTCGTACTTGCGTTCATATAGTTAATATAAAACGAACAGTATATCACACCCCTGAGTAAAACAGTAAAATAGGGGCTATGAGACTCACCTGAGTCTTGAAGTGTTTATCTATATAAACTTGAGTTGATTAGCTGAGTAGTGATGTCCGAAGACTTGTAACCTGAGGGTGTCCACGACACGCGATGGTTATTAATTGATTAGGTATCTTAAAAGACTACCTTTGTAGTTGTTCGTCCAACTAGAATGTCCAAATGACTATAATTTGGTTGATTAACTTGTTCGAGTTATTACCACTTGGTTGATTCGATTGGGTTTTGAACACGTGTACGGCCCGTTGGTGATTTGTTTGCAATAATAATCTCACATTATTATTTTGATTTTAGAAAAGTGTTATGCTTAAAAAGTATTTGTAAACTTTAAGTGACGGGGGTCCGGGGGCAGCGCCCCTGGTTAGCGGGGTCCCAGGGGTGGCAACCCCTGGCGGGGTCCAAGGGGCTGGCCCCTGGTTGGGGTCGAGATGCCAAGTCAGCTCGAAAAATTTTTATTTATACTATATTGCTTTGGTGAAAAACGCATATGATATTTGAATTTGGGCAAAATCAAGTGATAAAATTTCAGGTCTCGACACTTAGTAAAATCTGAGTTTTCTAGGTTCTGTTATCTGCGACATTAGGCATAGTGTTGCAGGCCGTGACTGCGACATTGATCATGGCGTCGCTAAGTGCGACATTCGCAATTTAATGCGACGTTGAGTCTGATGTCGCTATATGCAACGTTGTTGGACTTTGCGACGTAGGGGTCGATGTCGCTATGTGGGACGTTAGCAATTTAATGCGACATTGAGGTTGATGTCGCACCATGCGACATTGTGGGGGAGTTTGCGACATTGTGGCTGATGTCGCAATTTGCCTGGGACAAATGTGACATCGGAGTCTGATCGGACTCCGGTGTCCGGAAACATGGCCGGACGACTTTGGTTTGGTCCGAAACTTTTACCCAACCCTTATATGGACATTTTAAGCTAGACAAACAATTATAAGTTGAAAACAATAGAGAACCAGAGGTGTCGGGATTTGTCGGAAACTTACGAAGTTAACGCCGTGAAAATCCAGAAAGATGGGGTTGTAGATCGCGGGGAGGTGGTTCTTTTCTTCCAAATGAGCTAAATGATTTAAGGTGGATGGTGGTGGTGGATTTGAGAGAAAATGAGATGGAGAGAGAGATGGTAAATATGAGAATGATGATGAATTGAGAAAGAGTGGGGTCCCCCCCCTCTTTTGGTTGATTCGGTGAGGGCCCACCGGGTGTGGGTCTCCACTTCTTACTCCCGTGTTTTCGCGCTTCGTGCGGTGTTCGTTTCCCCGGTCATTTGAATGTTTAAATAATTTTATACGCGTTCAATTATAAGTTTTAAAATACGATTAATTATTAGACATTTTAGTTGAAGTATTTAACCGAATTCTTTAGAATTTAAGTTATAAAAATATAACGTATACTTGTTTCGTTTGTTTGCATGTTAAATGTTTAAGTCGCGTAGACGTTTATTATATGATACGAAATGTAATTGAAATATTATCAAAATAATATTTTGGGTATGATATCGTTATTAAATAATTTTATATTATTTAATAAAATTGATCACCAATGTCCGTATTTAATTGAACCGGATTACATTCGATTTGAATTGAGTACGATTTAATCAAATCGTATACTTGTATATATTCCACAATATGTATATTTGATACATTAATTAGCCTAACACATAACTAATTACATGTATTAACAGTCGATTAGGTACTAATTACTAGTTCTAATTTGGTGGGTGTCACAAAATCACTTTCAAATTGAACATAACCAATCTAAAATAGTATCCGATCTAGCTGCAACTTAAAGAATCAAAATTTTATTTTGATTCGCAGTCTTAGTTTCGGAAGACATTATTAGATAAATTAATATAAAACTCATTGAAACCTATACATTAGAGTTCTTTTAAAATTTAGTTCACGGGAAAAGTAAGAATAAAATTTTTTGTTACAACTTGGCGAGAATTCATGTTCGGTTTAATGGAAAATCCAAAGAATGAGCTATAAAAGTTGTAACGGAGAAAAGAACGAAAATATAGAAACGCAAATGAAACTAAAAACCAACACAATTTCTTCTAAGGGCGTAAAAATAATTCTTAAATTATCATTTTTATACGTTACAATAACAGTGTATTACTTTATCACTTGATACGTAAGTCACCATCTATTCTTGAAGAAATGGAGAACACAGCTCTCAAGTCTCATTTCATTATACTCTCCTTCATAAGTATTAAACATTAACTTTTTAACTAATAAATTGTAACTATTGTTCTTCTTAAGTGATAATTTGTTACTACTTTGTTTACTATTTCATTTTAAGCTAATTTTATGTGCATTAATTAATTTTGAAAAACCTTGAAACAAAAATAACATGGGATTATTGTTTGGTTATACACTCAATTTCACAATTATTATTATAACTGTATGTGTTTAACCTACATACCTTCTATTGTAGGAGGTATATCATCTAAAAACTCCATTGTATACTTCCAACTTCTATATATATTCTATGAGGTAAACCCCCGGCCTAAACACTTTAAGTAATATGATGTAAGCTAGACATTACAATAACTCTATTAGAAAGGTTCATCTCATATAAATAGAGAGTATGAAAGTTGGGAGTATACAATATTATGTATGGTACGAAAGTTATGAACATACAATAATAACTAATTTAAAGTTGAACGCATAACGAAACAATAAACCCAAATATCTGGGTGTTCACCACTTTTTGATAGGGTATGCATTCTTTAAAGACTTTACTAGAAACAACTAAAAAATATTTTTTTACAGTACATGTTGGATGCTTAGGGTATGCATGTGCGTACCCTAAGTTACAAGTATATCCGCCACTGAGCCCACTACTATGCATTTTGTTTGCAGTAGTCACACTATCACAATCATGAATCATGTAATCGTACCACCCTCACAACGGAAGGAATGTTTTAAAATTAAAAGCAGTGTTATTGCGATTACGACAACTCAAAGATCTTTGCACGAACTCATCAAAACATCTTTTGCAATTATCTACTTAGACCATACTCAGTGGTGACTTAAAGTAACTGAAACCGACTAGCCATATCAGTGTGACGTTAGTTTTTTCAAAACTGGCTGAAACTGACAAACCCCTACTATCAGTGACACCGTCACTTATAATTTTTGAGCAACACATTTACCAATTTACATTTATTTATATATACACACGACAAAAGAAAAGAAAGTGTCGGTTCTGACAGGGCAGCGTCATTTGTGTCGGTTCTCTCAGTTTTAACCGACAACAACCAACTAACACCATTGGGAGCCCTCATACTTGTTTTTCAAGTAATTAAGAGCCTAATTTATATTACCAAAGGTGATAGAATTCAATTGAACGTCCAACCATTTATGTGAAGATTCCAAAATCAATTGCAACTTCATGGGAGTGGTTAATTGGTTATGTCCTTTCGTGTCCTTTGTAATATGTACTTTGTTCCTTCTCAAGTTTATAACTTTTTGCCCAAAAAGAAGACACGTATATGAATTTCTAATTTTAATGATTTAGTGATTATTTATGGTAGCTATGTTAAAAGTTTTATTGAAACTAGTAGATGGCTTGCGCTATGCGGCGGAGATGATTTTTATAAAATTGATTATTATGATTAATCATTTCATAGTTGATATATAACACCCCTCATTCAGTATATGAATAATATACAATTTAACTTGGAAGTGTTGACTTAAAACATAGTTTATTAATATACATCATAAAAAGTGTATAATCTTTTTCAAACTCTAATACACAATAGTTTAAAACTATTGAAACCACATTACACATATTACACAAACGAGGTATTATATAATTCCAAACTTTAATTTATCAAAATACATCAGAGTTCACATTCGTCAAACATTCCCTGCCAAAGGCATCTACTTCCTGTCCACTCACATATTTATTCAAAACCTGCAGGAAGTAATATGAGGGATTAGCACGAAGCTAAGTGAATAGATTTATCACACATGATTCAACTTAGCTTAACCATGAGTTTACACCAATTAATCGTAAACACACATATTTCAATGAGAATCGGTGGCTCTTGGGATATCATAATACCCGGGGATTCCCAAAGAACACTTAACGTCAATCTGTATGGCCAATACATAATAGACCGATAACTATTGGTTATTAAACTCATACACATGTCTCAAACACAACAAATGAATCAAAACCTGTGTAATTTCCATAATAACCAAAAGTCCAACTACACGTTGACCTCAATAATCTGATACACATATATATTCACATATCACGTAGATTCACATCAGTAATTAAGACTAAACAGTCTAATAAACATATCTACGTTTACTTGTTGCAACTAAACAGTTACAATTAAATCAAAAGGTGAGTTCTAAATCCACTCACCGATACCTCTGATGTCTCCACACTCAGGATTCTTATATCACTGAGTCTTAGGTTGATCTGAAACAGAAATCAAATATAAGTTAGAAATTCGTTCCATACTCATCATCAGAGCATATTTATCAAATCAGGTAATCCCTGAAGTCTAATCAAACAAAAGTTCATTCAAAATGAAATTAGAAAATCCCGAAATGACGTTTAAAAACTGAAAAATGCCATTTTCGAGCCCTAGATGACCCCGAATGGCCAAAAACTGCCTAGACTCTTAGAATAGAGCCGGGATCATTAGGTCGTTTCCGAGTGACCATGCGAATTTCAATCAAATCCGAGTTAGTGAAATTGTCATCTGTCCGTTACCCCGTAAAGACTTAGGCATTTTCAAAATTTGCGAAATAAAAAGTTGTAAAAAAACTCGGTTCGCAATTATCTCAACTCGCAAAGTCAACTCGGTTCGCACCGCAGTTTCAACTCACATTGCTAATTATCTCAGTTCGCAGAAAATTTCAGCTCGCTTCGCAGAACTCGGTTCGCAAAGCAAAACTCAACTCGTTTCGCAGTATCTCAGTTCGCTTCGCAACATGAGTTTAGTTCGCAGGACGAACTGGGTTCTGCGAATTTCACTGTTCTTACGAGATTTTCGAACCAAAACTTCAAGAAACTCAATTCTATGGTTTCTAATACATCTACTAACATCATATACCACCTAATAACACCAAATAGCAACATAACAAGCTTTAATTTGGTTTAATCACTCAAAACCCATTTCATACAACTCAAAGTTAAACTCACTTTTTGTGATGGAGATGAAGGTGATATGATGAAGATGATGATGTTGCTGTTTCGAATTCGAATTCACAGAATCACTAACTAATTGCTAACTTGCTTATGGTTACTTTGAGTTCAAAAGTTTTCAAATTGATAAGTGAAGAAAAGGGTAAGAACATATTTGTTTGCAAAGTCGGTTTACAACCGACTCACATAATTAAATGGTATAATTTTATACCCGTCCTAAATCTATTGTCTGGAACCTAGAAAACATTTGCGAAAATATTATTTTATTTTACCGTCATCTATAATAATTTAAAACAACTAATAGTAACTATTCACAATAAGTTCTGGGACTTATTTATCTAAGTTTCACAATATAATAATAATATCAAGTAATTCCTAAAACAATCAAATAATCAATTAAATAGGGGATTACCAGACTACTGGAGAGAATGTTACATGATACATATAATATGTCATAAATCAAATAAATAATATAATTAACTTGATGTGATATTCATAAAGTAATCTGGTCAATTCGTTTATTTACAGATGATTTATATTTGTTTTTCCTTTATATTATTGTTGTTTCTTCTTTTTAAATACTTATTTTTTCAGTCTTTTTTATAACCGCGTGATGATAGAAAGTAATTAGTAATAAAAATATGGATGTTGATTTATGTAATTATTTAAAAAAAGATTGTTTCCAAAATGAAAAATATTACATGTGTGAAATGTTGACTCTTCCAAAATAAATTATTGTTAACTTTTCACTGGTTATAGTTGATATTTTCAACAAGACAAACTATAAGTTATAAGACAATAGTTTAAACAAATAATAAGGGTTTAAGATGTGATTATTTAGTCATTAAGTTATTATTTTTTTTGAAGCACTCTTTATGTTATGCAACATCTTGATGCGTCATATTTTTGAATAAAGGCATTCACATTTTCACATTATTTTTATTGTTAAGAATTATAGGAGAAGGTCTCAACTAAAGGGAAGAAGGGGTAAATCGGAATTCATTGTGTTTTATAAATAAATTTGTAGGTGTAAAATGCAGTCAAATTTTATAGGTGTAAAATGCAGTATTATTAAAATGCATTATTTCGTAGGTAAAATGCTATGAATCTGAGTGACAATTTTATCCTAAAATGCAGTGAATTCGATCTTCATCTCATTTGAGGTCTTCCCCTCATAACGTTACCCTATTTTTAATATTAACAAAATTGTGTAAAATTTATATAGCTAACTGACATAATAATAAACTTATAGTAATAACCGAAGAGCTCTTAGTCTGGCGGTTTAGAAGGATCCTTCAATCTAGAGATTGGGGGTTAAGTATCATTTGAGACAGTAAGTTGTAAATATTTGTAATAATTGTATATAATTGTGTGTTAAATTGTAGATTTATCATTAAAAAACTTATAGTAATAATTTATGTGAAACTTCATAAGTAGTTAAGCACCTCTAAATAACTTTCGTATGTACACACATTTTGAAAATGGGTTATTAATTAGCTCAAGTTATTATTGCTAGTTTCTAAAGAGTAAAGACTATAATTGCTTTGCATGTGCTTTCAATTTCCAGTTGTGATAAAGTAAACAGTGCTTTTTAGTTTTTACTAAATACCTTCTATTATTTTGAAAATGAAATAATTGAAGAAATATTAAAAACTAATTAAGGAGCTTACATTATTGTAGTTAGTTATTATGTACTATGTAGTACAATAATAATAATAATAATAATGATTATAATAATAATAATTATTATTATTGTTATTATGTTTATGATATAACTTATTTCCCTTTTTAAGTATCTCTAAGGCTATACCAATATTTTAGGCTCCTTTCATGTTAACATCAATACTGCGGACAAGTGTACAACTATACAAGTCATGTTTACTCACGTACGCATTAAGTTCATCGAAAATTTACCCATAGAGCATAGTCTATTAAATGTCCCAAATTATCACCATAGCTAGTAACTAACGGCTTAATCATGTTCTTATATTAAATAAAATCATTTTGGATCGGTTACATTTAACCTGCTAAGATGAACTCAAATTAAGGTAACCGTTTTGGATGAGAGGATTTTTTGTCTATGAGAAGGTTGAATAACAATCTTGATTTCAATCTAATGAGTCATTTGTGACTCTGTGAGTTAGGGGTGTACGTGGTTCAAGAATCACATCGAATCGGATTATAATTGTACCGAATTGCAAACCTCTAAAAAAAAATATCAGAAACCATAAATTGGTCCAGTCTGATACTTGTTCGGTACCTGCGATTTTGGTTCAAAACCGCGACCCAAATTATATAAAAGAAGAAGATGTGTAAAGACATGTTTATCATCTTATCTTATAATATATAAATATAAATAGATATATAAATAAACATAAACAAAAACAAATGTACTTTAAGAAGCGAGTAAGGATCAGGAGAGCAAGTGTCAAATGGAGAGTAAAGAGAGCAACAAATCACAACATGTCACATGTCCAACACAAATTTCATTTTAACTCCTCATCTATATTTGTATTATGTTTACCTTCCCCCAACTTCTTCAATAACACTCTCTCACCCCCACTACCACCAACCACCCACTCCCACCCTCTGCCACCACCTGCCGCCCACAACCACCGCTCGCCGTCGGATTCCGGCCTTTGTTTTCCTTCATTTTTCGTCTAAACTTTTTTCTTAACTTTTTTTTTTCAAAATTTTTGTAACTAACTTTTTTCTCATTAAAAATACTGCATATTGATTTAAAACAGAAAAAAAAAAAAATTTGTTGCATTTTGTGAATTATTTTTTTTTATATACATACTACTGCATATTGTAGTTATGTGTTGCATCGTGTATGTTTATATATTTATTATCACTTATTTTTCAATACGTGATATCACAAACTACATTTTGTATATGTATTTATTGCATCATTCTTTTTGTATACATGTTAGTCTTTTTTACTACATTTTGTATTTTATGTACTGCATCTTATATATTGTATATACGCCGTCACCAAAATGCGGTACAAAATAGTATAATATGTATGATACAAAAATGCAATATAAATGAATAATATGTACTAAAAACATATAATTAAAATGCGGTAAAAATAAATATATGTAGTATAATTTTATACAAAATGTAGTACAAAAACAAACGATATGTACTAGAAATTATGTATACAAACTGCAGTAAAAGAAAAATATACATTATAATTTTATTCAAAAATGCAGTAAAAATATAATACATATAATATAAAATGCAGTACAAAAGCAAACGATATCTACTAAAATTATATACACAAAATGCAGTAAAAAGAACAATATGCAGTATATCATATATAAAATTCAATAAAAAGATAATGCATATAATACAAAATGCAGTACAAAAAACAATATATATTCTTATATATATATACAAAATACAGTAACATAATAATATGCATTATAATTTCATTTAAAATGTAGTAAAAAAGATGATATGTATAATACAAAATGTAGTACAAAATAAACAACATGTGTTACAAAATGCTGTCAAATAAACAATATGCAGTATAATTATTTAAAATGCAACATAAAAACGGTAATATGTATAATACAAGAGCAAGTCTAAAACAACATGTGTACTAAAAGTTATATATATACAAACTGCATTAAAAACAACATGCAGTACATTTTTATAAAAATGTAATTAACAAAAATAAAAATGTTAAAAAAAGTTGGAAAAAAAATTTAAAAATTATTTTTTGAAAAAAATCGTCAGAATCCGACGGCTGTTGGCGGCGGCGAGGTGGTGGCAGGCGGCGGCAGGGAGGGGGTGGTTGGTGGTAAGAGGTGGGAGTGGGTGGTTGGTGGGGTGGGAGTGGTGGAGTGTTATTTAATAAATTTTGAAATGAAAGTTAAATATTTCGAAAGTGGAAAGATCAAAATGAAAGTTGGTATGAGACACATGTCATTTTCTGGATGGATGTGGGATTGCCCTTCTTTCTCTCCAAATAACCCCTGCCCTCATGATTCCATATCTTTTTAGAAGTAGACTTATCTCATTCAATTATAAAATCAAAGTCCAACTAACCAATCAGAATTCAATATTTATTATTTTATTATTATATGAATTCAATTCTACTTTCATGAAAAAGATCCCTTTGAAAATAAAAACTCCCATGCGTACAAGAAGTATATATCTTGATTAGAACTCTCTTAACACTTTAATTACGAGTAATTATCTACATAAATGATTTTTCTATATTCTATCAAACCTCCTTCGTCAAAAATAACCAGCTCTTTAATTCGATATATAGCTTTTCACAATCAATTTCAATATTTGCTCCAAAGCGATAGTAATTTTCCACACTATAATTATAAATGTAGTTTAAATTAAACATGATAATATTTGTTAAGTGATCGAATCACTACAACAAACATATAATTTATTCACACATTTTTTCCACACTTTTTAAAGATGTGAATAATTAAATCCCACATAGAGTCTCATCTCTATATATATTCTAATTGACAAGTCTTTTTTCCTACGTGAATAACTTCTACTCGTGACACATAGGATTTTTTCATATGTGTCAACTTATCATTAGCTTTCCAAAAAAACAATTACACCTCATCATAAATTTATTTATTTTTATAAAATCAATTAAACAATCTACTTTTAAAATAGTTAAATTTCATTTCCTTATATACTATCATATATATATACTTTCAATAAGTTAACTAAAAAAATTTAATTTACTAAATTAATTAATACATAACTATATTATATAGAAACAACGTTTATTTTAGGAGGGGGAAAAATCAATCGAAGTCAATAGTTATTTTTCAAAAACAACAATATATGTAGAGATTTTGAAAAGAGAATTAATAAACAAAATAATGTATATATTTTTCAAAATAAATAATACAACATAATATAAAATAGGAAGAAAGGTTTTTTATACAAAAAAATAAAATACTTTTTTTCCATTACTAACTTTAAAAATAGTAGAGATTAAAATATCTCTCAATTTTATACACAATTATGTATATGTATGCCATATAATTGATTTTATATTAAAGAGAAAATAACTCCTATAAATACTATTTTCATATGTTTTAAATTGTTCATGCTATTTCATATTTTTCAATTCAACAAAAGAATACTATCCTCTAAATCATTGCCTAACCATCTAGAGGTAAAAACTCGACTACCCTTTCTTACAATTTTTATTAAAATTAGATTGTAGGCGTTTGATAATTAAGTGGGTGGGTAAATTGCTGTCAATATCAAAGTATATATAATTGGATGTCCTTTTATCATGAGCTAACCAATAAATAGTTTACGTTTTTCTCTTTGTATATGCTGATGTTGTTTTTCTCTTCGACTACCCTTTCTTACTTTTATTCACTAAACAAAAATATTATTTTCAAAAGGGTAAATGTAACAAATCATGTTATTTTTCTTATTCTTAAAATCGATTACCACCGTCATAAACTGTCATATATAATCAACAATAAATATATTAATTCCGCTACATTGTGCAGGCCATATGCTAATAATTTTATAAAGCTTTTATTTATACTAATAACTTACTAATCAAGCGGTGAATCAAAATCGACCAAACTTGAGGGCGTGTTTGGAACCTCTCCTTATAAGACTTCCACGGCTTGGGCTCTAGTTTTTATAAGTTAAGTAGGCCTGATGAATTTCGACACAACTTAAAATCCGATACGAACCCGACTCCAAAATAAGCAGGTTGGGCCAAAAATTTTGACCCGCAAACCCGTCAACTGAAATCCTATCAACCTATTATATTTTGGGTCGGGTTTAGGTTAACTAATGAGTTTTTTGCTTGACCTGACAAATTGAATAAATTATATATGCAGTTACAAATTAAGAAGTTTTTATTTTAATTTAATAAACTGATGTGTTTAATGATTTTTTAACATTAAATTTTAATGAATATAACAGGTGATATAAGTTTTTTTGGGATTTCATAAACATTTGTATGCTTCTTAATGATGAGTTATAAAGTTAGAGGTTGACTAATGTGACCTATTTGACCTGAATTTGACCCGTTAATTGAGAATGACATTTAAACAAGTCGATCTCACTAGATAAACGGATAACCTAGGTCGGAGCGGGTTGGTAAACCATATATAGTGAAGCTTCTTGATAGAATAAATTTCTAAAAGGCAACTTTTATAGACGCTACTTCAAGTAATTTATGAAAGTCTTTACTCTCTAAACACTTCTTCGGCTACTGCTATCGCTCCAACTCCGCACCCTGATTTCCCTATAATTGTCATAACTGGCTCATCATTAGTGTCAACATAAATGACCTTTGGAAAATGATAGGTCTAATTATATAGATTTAATATGAACTTGAAAATGTAAAAGTGACATATGTCAAGTTCAACTAGTAAGATTTGAAGTGAAAAACTGTTTTAACCAGTAAATATATTAGGCTTATTTTTTGGTCATCTAAATAGGTTTATCAGTTTATGTAGCATTATCTTTTTATTCATCGAAACTGGAAAAGTTTATGTGAGCAATTAAAATGAACCGGGCCTTACGTTCCTTGGTCCATTAACAAAAAGCCCAAACCCGTTTAATATAACCATCCAAGTCACCCGTATAAAAACCATTTCTATCTAGGGTTTGCTCGTCTTCTCTATCTTTCCTCATTCAACCCAGAGCAGCCGCGCCTAAGTTTAGCATCAGGTAAATTTATTCTGTTTTCTGCTTTATGAAAACCCTAACTATAACCAGTTATTCTACCTGTTCATTCATAATTAATTATGATAATTGAATTTCAGCAAGTGAAATATGGAGTCTCAAATCAAACACGCAGTTGTGGTGAAGGTAATGGGAAGAACTGGATCAAGAGGTCAGGTTACGCAGGTGCGAGTGAAGTTTCTCGATGATCAGAACCGGTTTATTATGAGAAACGTGAAAGGACCGGTTCGAGAAGGTGATGTTCTTACTTTGCTCGAGTCTGAGAGGGAAGCCAGGAGATTGCGTTGATTTTATGTTATGTTTCAGGGTTTTATGAAACCCTAGATTTGATCGTTAAGTTTTTGATGTGTTGTTTGTTCTGAGAAGACATGATTAAATGAATATTTGCTTAATGACAAAGTTTTATTTGAAGTCTGGCTTTATTGTTACACTCTGATTAGTTATTTGAGTATTTGTTGTTTAACGTTTATGCTGGTTACAGTTGATTTGTGAGAATTTGTCAGGGTTGATTATTTTCACATATTAGAAAGAATGCTCACTGTTAGCAGTCTTTAATTTGTTAGGGTTGATTCTCTTTCACATATTCAACAAATTATTGCAGTCTTGAGGTGGAAGCTAATAGAATAAGTTTAGGAATACAAGTAATTGTTCTTGTCTGTGATATCTTGGTTGACCCAAAAATTAAAATTTAGTATGATTGTACAAATTTGCAATGCTAGAAACCAGAGAGCTACTTTTTCATGAATTATATGCATGTGTTGATGGAAGAGCTGGGGCGTTTGCGTTTGCTTATTTACGCGTAAGTTAATGTGTTAGATAAATGAATAAGTTCTTATGGTGTCAAATTAGCTTTCTGGGTAGCTGTTTAAAAGGATGTCACACATGAGTTGCTTTTCTCAAAGAGCTTCTTAGGGCTCATAAGCTGATAGCTGATACTCTGTAAGCACAAGATGTTCTAAGACATCTGATGGAAGAGACAACAACAATTACAGTTTGGTGGCCTAATTATGTTAAAATGAGATATCAAGCATAACTAAGCCCATCCAAACACCCTCTATGCGTGTGATTGGCTTAATGAGCTTACATAGTTTTGATAATCTTTGAACTCGTGAATTTCTTATTATGTGCTCTAGTATTGGAAGTTGATTGGTCAGGATGTTTTTCCATCTTTCTCACTCTATAGCGTGGCAGTGGCTAGTCAGTAGTATATTCAATTTTTATATGATCTTTCAAGTTATGTTTGCGTATGATTTTTCAAGTTTTGTTATTTTAATATACTTGTTGAGCGTAAAGAAGTGAAGCCTCCTTGTGTGTTGGCACGTCGAGTTCACCTTCTGATGATGCTGTTCTGTTCTTGAGCTTCAGTTTATACATGAGAGTGCTCTGTAGTGTGTTTTTCACCAGAAGTAGTGTTTTTGTTTTTGTTATATTTGGTAAAGATGATCTTCTACCCATCTGTCTAGTAAACCCTGATTATGAACCATTGTTGTATCTCAAGTGTGCATGAACTAAACTTGTTGAACAAAACTTGTGTTAATTAATAGACCAAATGAAAATGGATCTCAGGCAAATGGTTAGGCATCGTGAAATCATTTCATTTGCTTACTAAATCTGAGTTGCTATATTTTCAAATGAGCAAAGTGTAACACGCAGATGTATTATGATGTTTATAACACACTATTAGGAAATTTAACTGTTAATTATTAGTCATACATGTACATATTCATTCCCTGGTTACTACCTATTCTGATTTACCACCAAATTCAACATGTCTGGCTAGCCTGATTTCAATGTTTGCTGCACTCTATGAAGTAGATGAAGCTGTTTAGGTAAACAGCTACATGAACGAGTTTTTGTTTAAGCCTGAACATGAACCAAGAAAAAGCTTCCTGTTTTCTTTTTTTTTATTAATATATTTTAGCTTTTCCAAAAAAAAAAGAGAGCTTTTGTATATGTATTAAAATAAAAATATGAAGCTAGTTGAAATGTAAATCTGACAGTCAACTGATTAAAAATCGTCTACAGGAGTTGGATAGAGTCTTTCAAATCGTTAAGTTAAATAACATGGATCATTGTATCTGTTATTTTGTCATCATATGATATATTCAAAGGAATTCGGCCAAAATGTTTGCCGGGTCGTACAACTTGACATTGGTTCTAAAATAGACACAGGAGCTCAGTTCTCGCATATGTTTCTATGAGAAGTTTACCCGACTAATAATTACGTAAATTGCACATAAAAGTGCTCATACACAAAGTTCTGTTTAAGGTAAGAAGGTTTTTAGTTGATATAAGGGGGTCTTTCAGTCAAGTAGTCAACCACAGGCATCCTAGTTTCTGGACGAATTTCTAAGCTGTAGATTAAAGCAAGCCTTCTTCGATCCGTGTTCCTTACACAATCTAAACATATTTAATGAAAAGCGAGACTTTGATACTGAAAGTGGCTATCATACGGAGTATATAATACTAAATGAGTCACCGAGTTATCAACATCCGTCGTTCCGCATTCAGTATTAGTGAGTAAATATTGTCGCCTCTAAAAGTTTTCTAGAGTAAATAATGTAACATCACATGATGATATAGAACTACTGCTAGTACAATACCACTCCCGGTTTCATTTCATCTCATCCGAAAATCAATGTTTACAGCCAGTCAACCATGATTATTCCATCAACTTTACCACAAGTTACAATACCCGACATATATAACACAGCTAGAAAATTCACATGTAAGCACGCATACGCGGCCTCACAACAGACTGTGCCCCATCAACATATATTGTAGTACCAGTCATGTAACGTGAATCATCACTTACCAGGTAGATCACAGTGGAAGCGAGGTCATTCTTGGGGTCCAACCATCTGTTCAGCGGGGCAGCATCTTTGACCAAATTTTGTGCTCTTTCCTTCCCCACTGAAACTGGGAATTCATCATCTATATGCAGCCCACGGGCAATTGCATTAACCCTGATCTGGTGCTTACCAATCTCCATGGCTGATGTCTGATCAAAGAAGTCGGAGAAGCTATTAGTATAGGGCTAAGTATATGAAAATGTATCAAACTGTGACAACAACTCTATTGTGTGTATCAACTTTTCAAAACCTCTATTGTGCATATCCAATTACTGATTTATGCTTATTGTATGTAATTTTTCGACGTGGCGCTTTGAGAGAATGCCACGTAGAGCTTTACATGGATGACACAATAGCCGAGTTGTATACAATAGGCAATAATCGAAAATTGGATACATACAATAAAGGTTTTGAAAGTACATACAATAGAGATTTTGTAAAACTTTGTTACATTTTCAGATACTAATTTTCAGACACTAATTCCATTAGTATATATAACAAATAATTTGAGTATATAATAAGTATAACATATATGACCTAGGAGTACCCATATTTATGATCATAGCAATTATGATTACAAATAACCCATATACCTATATATGGGTTGATTTGGGTATGATTCGTCTCTAACGTGGCAAATGGGTAATGTTACAAGATTTGAGTATTTAACTAAAAAGGAAGCAAGTCAAAAGATTATTCAGGATGTATTCAAATGCATAAAAACTCCAAAAACAGATATAAATAGAATTATGATATGTTTACCCTACCTGCCCATTTTAATATTTTCACTGACCAATATGATATCAACGAGTAAGGGCTACCACACATGGTCATTTTACATTTGATAAAACACTACCCATATGATCATAACAAACAACATGCTTTGTCTCTGCATATAGACACAGACCAAAGTCTTCACCAGACTACCTACATATAGACCTTAATGGTGTCATTGACTCTGATTTGTCTTCTAAATGAAAAAAATACCATTTTCCATTATTCTCCTTTTTTATGTCTCGTTTACATGTCCACTCATGACTTTTGAAACGGAACAGAAAAAGGAGAAAAAGGGACGATGAACGGCCCAAATAAGTCGAACCTTATTTCTTAGAAGCTAAGAGAGATCATTTATATAAAGTTAACCGTCTAGATATATCGTCAAACTTTTGCAAACCGATTAATGAAAATCAAAGATGCATGTTACTTACCCTGACTAATTGATGAACACCACCCAAACATGCACCATACGCAGCTGCTCCTGGATATATCCCCCTCTCAGCACCAATTATTGAGGTCATAAATACGATTGATCCTCCTGTTTTGTTATCCCTCATTCTCTTTGCAACAGCTTTCATCAAATACCAAGCAGCCATAAAGTTTATTCTAACTGTCTTTTTGAACTCAACTTCAGACATTTGTAGTGGGTCTTGCATCTTTCCTGTTATCATTAAATATCATATTTATCATTGCTCAATAGTTTTTGTTAAATGGTGCATAGTGTGTAATATAAAGAGGTTCCTATCAAAAAGATACTTTTAAGGCTTTGGGATCGAGGTTCGAACAATAGCGGCTTAAAGCTAAGAGCAGCGAACATTTTCAATTAGTACCTCGAATGTTTCAAATATTAATCTTTTGTATTCAGATTACCAGGACTAACTATGTAAGCTGTAAGCCAAAGATATCAGTTGTACAGACGTGTTTTGGTAAAAGCAATTATAGCTGGAAAGTGTAATAATAAAACAAATGATCACAAATAAATCCTACGAAATCCATGCATAGTAAGACCCTCTATTAATCTAGAGATTCTTGGTTTAAATCATAAGCGGTTGACCACAAAAGTTTCTCCCAAAACATTACTTCTTCATAAACAAAACCGTTCTGTAAACACATAAATTTAAAAATACTTACTTGACCCGGTGAAGGTCAAAATATATCCCAAGAAACGAACAACTAATTACTTTCAGATATCACAGTAAGCCATGAATCAATTTGTGATGTATAATATTATATCCACCTAATCAAAATCAAAGGGATGTAGATCCTCTCACGTTGGTTTTCAACATCAAATGCCATGTCATATCTTTTAAAAAACGGGGAACACATAGGTTCTTTATTTTGAGCCTTATGTTCTACGTGCATCTGCACTTTAGACCACTCGTGGTCTAAGAATATGTACATATTTAGTCTCATACGAAATCATGGACCGCGTGTGGTCTGTGCAACTTGCTTGCTGCTACCTGCATCCAAGATGTTGGACCACACGCAGTCTTTATACATTTAAAAATAGGATCATACAAAATAATGGACCTCTAGTCTGCTACAGCTAGCTGCACACGTTATTTCCCCTTATTTTATCTATTTATTCACTCTTTCACAAAACATGCAACTGTCAAAACCAAGTCTTGAGGATCCCAATCTAAACTAAACAGATAAATAATTTCATATGTCATAAAAATATAATAATAAACTGCAAAAACCTAAATTTACCTTCATAAGTATAACAATTAACAAAAGCATCAACTTTCCCCAAAATATTCCAAGTTTTCTCAACAGCTTCATCAAAAACCGCTTCTTTCTCATCTTCCATATCTAATCCAACGATCTCAATTACAACTTCCTTCAATTCATCCTTTATCCAATCAGCAACGCCCTTAAGTACCTTCTCATCTCCCACCAACACTAACCTAAAAAGATTACAATAAATACAAATTACACAAAGCTCAATTCCGACCTATAGATACATAATACAACTATATTGTGGATATAAAAAACAATACCTGCAACCGCGTTTAGCTAGATGATAAGCGATGTTTCTAGAAACTTCATCGCCATTTACGGTTAGCAAAACCTTTTTTGCTGCCATTGAAGCAAAAGTATATATATATGTATGTATAGATCAAAGATTGAATTTTAATTTGATTATGATCCGAGAGAAAAATAAATCGAAAATGATTTATGATTATAGTGATATGAGTGATGTGTTAATTATTTAACGGAAGCTTTTGCCGTCGTTGTTGACTCTATGTGGAAATTGAAAATACCGACTTAGTTATACATATGGTCCCTGTAGTATTTAACTATTACCACTTTAGTACTTTGAGTTTAACTTCTAGCTTAAACAGTACCTATATTGAAATTTGTATGTCTAATCTGTTCGTTCGTTATGCCTTCCGTATCATAATAAATGTCTATATATGTATCTATCACAAAATATAAAAAATAAATATTAAAAATCATTAAATTCCTAACTATACCTTTATTTATTATTTTAAATTATTTATTTCTCAAATAAATTTAGTCAAATTTACCTTATTTATAAAATTTATTTTGATATTTACCCGACAAGGACAATTTTTGTGAAATGAAGAGAAGTATTATTTATCGTTGACATTCTTGACATCGTTATGACGTTATGGAAACATATCGATATATCAAGTCTGTTTGAAAATAACATAGTCACAAATCCTTACTATTATACTTTTATTCTTAAACAAATCGAAGTATACTAGACTAGTAGACTAGATATAATTTACTTAAAAGATTATTGTTTATTGTGTGATAAGATTAAATTGATGCCAAAACTATATTGTGTTTTCTCAATGCGGTAATAATTACTTTCCTTGTTATTATAGGAATAAACCACTCGACTGTTATAATCACTCTATCATATTCTCAAAAATATTGTTAATCTCGGTTTTACCAAAAATGAAAATATAAATACAGTACATATTCTTTAAATCAACGAACATAAATGTTCATCAAAAATGGAAATTGTTCATATTGAAAATAGATTTCATCTTCTTTCCTAAGTAATAATGTATTTCTAACCCGATCAATATGATAATAATATTAATATGTAATCACTTTCATTTGGATTGATTTGAATTTTTTGGTGGTTATTCTTACACCACCAATGATAATTTTGGCTTCACTAAAAGGGAAATAAATTCAATAAGCTAGTTAGGTTGTTTTACCTAAAACTAAAAGTGCCTATAGACAAAAGCTTAACAAAATGATGCATTAGATAATTGACGTCGACAGTTGGCATTTTAGGTTTAGCATTTTGTATTGTTAAGCTTTGATTCATTCGTTTCAACCTTGTTGTTTGTTAATTATCTACTTTTTGAGGATTTTCTCGCATCAATTTGAATATAAATCATGTTAATAAAAACATAGTATACAATCACATTTGTATGTTAATGGAGATGCTCGTTACCAAAAGTTAAACATCATAAATGAGGTAAATCTTGAAAGATAAAATTATATTTTGGTAATAAATTACTCCTATGCAAAGTGGGAGGGTGGATTGGTAGCTTTTTGAAGTAACAACTAACAAGTAAGAACGCAACTGGTCAAGAAAAAAGTCAAAAACCAAGTTTGTTAGAAGCAATTTGAAATGAGACCAAGCTTAAAAATACTTCAAACCATATTTCTTTAAGTAGCGAAAATTATCTAATGTGTTACCAAAGACTATTGTGAATACAATAACTAGGCTGTTGAATTTGAATATTAATGAAAGTGTTTTTTGTTAACGACAATATATTCGACTGTTGTTGGTGAGTGATGACCAACAAATTGTTTTCTACTCAAACTAAATGTTAATATAAACGTGCGAAAGCATTCTTAGTTTAAGACATTTTATTGAACTTAAAACATTATACAGTAATAACTTGTGTTGCTTAAGACATTTTATATGTAGTAATTTATTTTATTTTATTTTATTGTGAACTCTTAAAGTGGTTAATGAACAGTTTAGTTAGAAAATTACAACTACTTCAAGCTTTAGTTGGATATAGACGATATGATGACGCGTCTATGCCCGCAATAGCTTTGAGTACATGAATATGTTTTCAAAGCATAATAACATCAAGTTGTCTCAACTAAGGTTTTAATATACAACCCAATTTTTTTACCCCGGAAAGAAAATAAACTTAGATAACCCCATCACAAATATATACATTTTTCCTCATTAATATATACATATGTCTACCCACAATTCAAAGGATCACATCAATACCGTTATTAAATTAATGACCTTTGAGTATATACTCAAATATAAGATGTTTTTGTCTTTTATAAATATGAATATATTTTGAAACGAATAATATAACTAGTAATACGTAATATAATAACCATATATAAATGTTTATTGCTTAACATATGTATAATTTTTCATGACTATTTTCTTCCAAACAAAACTGTACTTCCATATCGGATTATATTAGGGACCATATTTTAAGTACCACCTTTTTTAGACGCCCACGATATACGACCACCAAATAAACAATCAAGTAATTTGTGGTACACGTGCTTATGTTCTAACTACTCATTCCTTGTCATGTAGCATTTGTGTTCAACTTCGTCCAAGGCATGTAGCTTTTGCCGTTGTCCTTAAGAATAATATTTTCGGTGATTGTTAGTTAATTGTTGATAGTTGAAGAGCAAATCATTTATTCAAATGTTACTAATCCACGATTCAAGCTGACCCAGTACCGATCTAGAAAAGGGTAGATTGGCAACTGTCCCATCTAGAAATTTAAACTTAAATATAAAAGTTTGTTTTTTCAAAAAGAATGTAATAATGGTTGACTATCCATAATGTGGTGGGCATAATTTACTCGCACAACGATTGTTGCTAGGGATGTTATGGCTCAAACACATAATCTTGTATAATTTGTGGCAAAATGCCTTAACTCATTACTAAGTGAGCTACACGTCAATAACGAAGAAAACCATGTTCATATTGTTATTGTAATTATAATTGAATAATTGATAATTGATCGAGTATATTTGACATACTAGCTATTATATTTATGCTAAGTCTGACAAAACTTACAAAAATATAATTAAACTTGGAATATGGGAGAGCCACATTTTCTAATCCAGGGTTCTGATATTTGGCAACTACTTAATACGGTCTGCCTCAAAAACATTGAATACAGGACTACAGGAGTCATGACTTATATTACCTATATATACTCCATATAATTTTAGGTATTTATTTATGAATTCATTCAATACCGTCAGATTTTAGGTGTTTATTCATATGAAGCTCAACCAAGCTTCTTGTGAACGTTTTCATACATTTATAATGTTATTCACTCGTATATTATTTAAAACATATGTGAAAGAACTTTTAACTTATTTGTAGAAAAATAGTTACTAGCAGTGGCATAACACTTGGGAATTAGGATGAGTAACGTGTTAAAATGTTGATTTTTCTAGTCCACGTTGAAACGGGACGTATCTATCAGTATGCAGTACGGGTTGATTTACCAACATTTATTTGTTTATTACTTTAAGTCTAAATGTTACACATGCACAAACATATACATGGTTATGAACTATTTTACAGGAACTATTTGATTATGAAAGTTACAGAATAACTATTTTACAGGAACTATTATATTTTGAAAGTTATAGTGAACTTTATGTGACTTCTTGGTGGGTCATGGACTCATAGAGTCATAGGTGTGGTATATCTCTAATTCTGTGTAGTATGTGTATGTTCATATTACATTTTTTCCATATATACAGTAAATAACATGGGCCACTTCCATGCGTTTCTACGTATGGTTTATCCGCCATACTTTGTGGGCCGGATTGAGTCCATCAGCTTTTCAATTGTAAAAAAAAAAATCTAAAAATTTTATTTTTTTTAAGATGTACTTAATTCATTTATTAGTGATTTCAATTAAAAAGGGAAAAATGAAGCTGAATAGCTGAGTACAGGTGTAGAAGGTGGTAGTAGCAATCGCTACGGGTCCAATTGGTGTGTGCAATGTAATGTAAATTTCTTATAAAAACTAGTATTTTTTGCACTGTGTTACAGGTTCATAAAAATTGATATGCCCTGCTACAAATTATCCCAAATCCCGATCCGCCACTGCCTAAGGAGAAAAACTTTTAGTAAAAAATTTAGGGTGTGTTTAGTTACTCAAAATTCATCCACTTTTTCATAATTTTTTTTTATGTAAACTAGATATTAGAAAACACATTCAAATGCATATTTTTTTGAAGACCTCTTCAAGAAAACAAAATTTTCTCATTTTTCTTTTTCTCATCTTTCTTTTTATAACTAAAAAACTAAAAACTACTTTTTATAGTTTTCGAAGTTTCCATCTTTATCTTCCAATTGGAAATTGACAACTCTATTTCTCACATTTAAATGCATTTTCTAAATTTTTATTACTTTTCTAGATAAGTAAAACATTCCTCATATCCTGAAAAATATAAAATGAAAAACAAATTATGTAACTAAATGTACGGTAGAATTCGTTTAAACAGTTTCGTGAAATTTCTAGTAAGAAAACTAGAATATTGAAAATGGGTTCCAATTATGATTTTACATACAAGATTTATAGGAAAAGGGAATATGTAATGAAATTATATCTACAGAATACAGTTTCCTATTTGAAAATGAAAGCTTCGTCTACTACACTTGAGCACATTTTCTAAATTCTCAATAACTTTCAAGAAACATAAAAATTCTAAAAAAAAATAGTTAGGACCCTTCAAATAATGTTTGAGGCCAAAGAATCGGGAGGATTCCTTCGGCATCCACGTGTTATTGAAGAAATGGTCATCTCTTGAAGTCGTTGGGGCAGCTAGTTTAATGGCAATGGCATCTCATCTAGTCTAGATTGATTCCCGATCACGAACGCTATAGGTGTGGGAGCGATCCTGGTTGGAGGGGGACTTCTTTGACTTCTTTGAGAAAAATTAAAAACTTAAATAACAAATGAATATAGTTTTTCACGACTAAACGCTACTTTTATCTTTTGACGTTGATGAAACGAAGATCGTCACTAAAAACGTTTCAATCAAGTTGTTTAATACTTTATATAGAGTCGTGATATTTTCACCAATAAATTTGATAAATCTACAACAGTTATGCAAACACATATAATACACAATTGTAATGGATTTATCAATTAATGGGTGAAAATATCATCACCCTTTGTATATATAATCTCGAACCTGTTTACTCATTTAAGACCCAACCAATGAACCACATGATGCAAATGAGTACGTTTATGATTGATTTGAGAGGCATTGACTTGTGATGTAAAAAGGGATAGGGTTAAGGCAAAAGAATCGATGACTTGAAATACCTTATCCCATCCCATATTCCCAGGATAGCAAATTATTCTCATAGTACTGGAATTGGACTAGCATCGTTTGACCCAGTTCATACAAATAGATTCTTGTATATCAAATCAACTTTTGCGTTGCGTAATTATCGAAATTAGGTGTATTGAGTTAAGCTCAAATGAGAATATAATTTTTGGTGAGAATAGATGAACCAATAAGAATGCATCATGTGTTATAATACTCATTTTCTCCTACGATTTTAAAAATTAAATACCTCACAAACGGTACGTCGAAAAGTTATAAAAATTGCACCATAATAATCATCGTTTAATTCTCTTCTATTAGAGATGTGACAAAGTATACTTTCCACAATTTTTTTGTTTTTGATTTTACAAATTGTACAAAATTAGTACTACATGTGGTACTCGCTGGTACCACATGTGTTACGAGCCAATACAATATGAGTAGAGCCAGTATTACATGTGTTACTCGTTTTCAAAATTCACCGAAAAACGAAAAAAAAAGTTCGTCGAAGGTATACCTTGTCACATCTCTAATCGAAGATAATTAAACACTAATTATTGTGCTACAATTTTTGTGATTTTTCGACTTACCGTTTGAGTAATATTTAATTTTTAAAAATGTGAGTAGAGTGAGGTTAGTAACACATGACACACATTTTTACTGGTTCCTCCATTCTCATTTAGAAATGCTCTACTCATTTGTAATTTAGTCTAGGTATATTTTCAATATAAAAGTTAAATACACATAATAATATATATGGTTATATATCCTTATAATCTATTTTAAATATACAAGATCGATCTCTCATCTAATTTTTGCTCCTCGGTAACATTCACTCAGTTTATTGCACACTTCATATTCGTATATTTATTGTTAGAAAATAGGTAAACAATAATTATAATAACGATATGAATAAATATGTTTATAGTTCGTATGATATACATATAGATATATACTATATAATTTACTTGATCACAACGATTGAAGATCGCAGCAATGATTGAAGCCTGCGAATTGCAGTGTCCAAAGACATAAATTACTAAGGTATGCAAATCTTTAAAGGATACAACAATCAATCCAAGATAAAATTCTGGATACGTATTTGTTTATGTGTATTATATCCTATAACATAGATGAGAGAACATACACACATACTAAACAGATGCAACCCTTCATGAAAAGTTATATCCTTTCCAAGAGTGTTATACCTATTAGGCTATTATATAACGTCACAAACATTTTTATTAAAGAAAGGTTAAAAATGGATCAGTTTTGATCGAGAGAGCCCAAAATCTCCAAGGGCTCAGGCCAGTCTCTTAACCATTATATATATATATATACTAATTTTTATATCCGTGTAATGCACGACTAATAATTAAAAAAGATGAAAAAGATTGAGGATACGTACTTATATAGTCAAGTATACATAAATAACTAAACTAAATACCTACGCATTGATATATTACAGTTTATAAGGAATGTAGACCCTAACACTATACAAACAACATGATGTTTGGTTCATCGAAGTGATTCTACAAATTAATAATAAGTGATAATGATAAATACCTTGATATTATCAAATACCGAACTTTCATGAAATGACATATTAAAACCCGTATTAGTTTTTTAACCTGTTCGACGCACAGGATGATTCATATTCAACAATTCTCGATATTAATTTGCAAAAATAATTTATCTTATATAAACAACAAAAAACAACAATGAACATGTTGATAAACCACGTGAATGGTGAGTAAAATATATAATTAATCAAAACAAAGAACTTTGTATAAAAAAATATTTAGTTAGAAGATAAACTAATCATCTAGAAAGCAAAGAGTAGACGATGAAGTTTTTTCTTCATGATCACCTACTGATAAGCTACTCTCCATTACTTGTTCATTAAACTAATCAAATTTAACATGAAAACATGTAAAGGGTAATAAGATCGGAATGCATATAAATCTTTAATTTTTGAAGAATTATTAAGGGATTTGCTAACGTGTGCCCTCGTAGCACACATCAGGGTGCATTTAATGAAGTCGAAATTTTCTTAAATATTAATATTTACATTTAATACTCATTAATTCAATCTAATTATTTCCTTTTTTATGCATATATTGATTACAAATTATGTTATTTAATGAAATTACAACTTTATTAAATGTACCTTAACGTGTGCCACAAGAGCGCACGTTAGCAAAACCCAATTATTAATTATATAGAAATATATATTAGGAATAGATATCAAGTGAAACAAAAATGCCTATTATTTAATTAATTAATAGGTTGAAATTATATTTTATTAAATTTATTTGTTGGTATCTACGTATTATAATTTTTTTAAGAGTTTAATAGCTAAAAAATAGGTGGGTTTAGAATTTTTTCAATTTGAATGACACATAGGATTTTTTAGGAAGTTAAGGTGATGACACCTAGGATTTTTGCTTAGTTGTCAAAAGAATAAATATGACACATTGAAAATAGGCTATCCTCTATTACTTATATATATATATATATATATATATATATATATATATATATATATAGTGAAATGATCCAGAGAGAAGTGCATTTTTTGAGGGAATGGGGAAGTGTTGAAATAACCATTCATTTCATCTAATCAAATTAAGGTCTATCATATTATTGTGGTATGCACTTCATGTAAATTTAGTGAGAGCATGGAAGTACCAATGAGAATATACAGTACAAAGAAAACTCATTTACCCCTAAAACAAATTATCTCACAAACGACAAGTCTAAAAATTCTGAAAATTGCATCATAAAATTCAGCGTTTTATCCTCTTCGATTTAAGATCACTCAAGGCATATTTTCGACAACTTTATTTTTTTCGTTTTTTGATAGGTTTTACAAATTAGTATGCATCAAAATGCATAATAGTAATACTTGTGAAGACAAATGTTAACGTACATCAATTTAAAAACTGATTTACACTGAGTTAAATATAGCTAAATAATGGGGATTTATTTTGATTGTAGTGGTTGTTAAATACATCACTACATTGTAAATCAATGTTAACATGCATCGTATTACATACTATTAGTATTCATCACCTTGTATGTTAACATGTATCAATATACATCAATACGAATTAAACTTATATTAAGATGCATCACAATATATACTATTATCAATCATCAACTCGTATGTTAACATGTATCGAAATACATCACTACATTGTAAACAATGTTAATATGCATCGCAGTGCATACTGTTAATACTGAAGACAGCAGAAACTATAAAGGCAACAGAAACTTATGTTAAGATGCATCACAATGCATACTATATGTTAAGATGCATCACAACGCATACTATTATACCACCAAAAAATGAAAGAAAAAAAAATTCGTCGAAAATATGCATTGATGGATCTTAAATCGAAGAGGAGAAAACGCTGAGTTTTATGGTGCAATTTTCATAATTTTTCGACTTGTCAATTGTGAAATAATTTGTTTTGGAGGTAAATAAGTAAATGAGTTTTGATTATTATAGGGGTGATCACATGATTGCACCCTCACACTAATTATCATAGAATTCATATGATTAATGGTAGTGATTCAATTCACCATTTCCTCATTTTTTGCACTTCCCCCTAGATCACTACCATATATGTATATATATATATTCCAATTTCAAGCAATCTAATCCTAATTTAGCTCACATATTCAATAAGAAGTCCGTGTTGTTGTACAAATTAGTATTATTAGGTGTTTGGGTTTAAACAGAGATACAATAAAATGTTATTTCTTACACCTATGTGTGAGCAATGTCCACACACAAAAGCAAGTTCCAACATTTTTATAAATATGTTCACTGATAATATTGTTATTATTATGTTGGGTAAGGTTCCGAGGAAAATTAGAGGTAGTACGAATTCACTGCATTTTATGATAAAATTGTCATCCATATTCACTTCATTTTACCAACTGAACACTGCATTTTATACCTATAGAATTTAACTACAGAGTACATTTCAACAACATTGCCTTTTATACCTTCAAACTTATTACTAAAATACAGTGAATTTAGCAAGTCTATTTTTCTCAGGCATTCTCCTATGAACCTTGAACTATTATGTTTACATTGTTTATCAAGATTTCTTTTGGGAGATGATGAAATAGGCCACATACATTGGTCCAAAGTCGCCCACTGTGCGTATCCAATTCTAGTCGTTTAGTTGAGATAGCTATATTATCTTATAGCTCATAAATAAAATAAAATAAATATTTAATAATAATACAATATATATTACACTATTTTTGCTGACAAATTGTACGTTTGAAAAAGTTGAAGTTGCGGATGTTCATTGTTGTCACGTCTAAAGCGATGGGAAATTTCAACCAATTGCGTTCTAATCCATTTGATATAGACATGATCGGTTTTTGTCTAACTGAAGGAAAGTGAGCATGAAATGATAATCTTAATCATAATATAATATATTACATAAAATAATAATGATAGTAAGATGATAAGCTTTCAATTTTAACATGTAAAAGTATGTAATATCATCTCATATATATATGGAGATGTGACATTTGGGTTAACATAAAAGTCAATAAAAATTGTAAGCATTGTATTTTGAGAAAATTAAAATATAGTAAGAAATTATATGAGAAAATGGAGATCATTTGTATTGTATACCATCACGATTAGGGATGGTAAAACCGCCCAAAATCGAGTGGAAAACCGAACCCGAAATAATTGGGTTGGGTACGAAAGCGGGTAGGCAGCTTTAGATACGGGTTTGGGTAGAATTATTTTTTTCCCGCGGGTATGGGTTTTGGTAATACCCGTCCCAATTACCCGTTTACGTCCCATACCCGTGTACCCGTACCCTACCGGCATTATAATAATTATTAATTTATTATTAATATATAATGATTTTGTAATTAGTATTCATAAAATGTAAATCCTTAATATTTTTATATAAAAAAATCCAATTGAGTGGTGAATTTTTCCTATATGTTTAAACCTATATGTAACAGAATAACTCTTTTAATTTCAATAACACACTAATTGCAATTAGACGAAAGTTCAAGTTAATTATTTGACATTTTGGAAAATGGTGAATGAAGAATGAAGTTTAGGAATGATCATACAATCAATATTTTGCATTCCTTCGATTTTCATGATCATGACATTTTAATTTTTTACTTTCAAAAACATAGAATTCTTCGTATTATGAATGGTCTAAAAGTTTGAGTTGTGAAACCATTTTCTTTGATATTAAGTAATCTTGGATATAATTTTGGGTATCGTGATTTGCTATTTTTTTGTCGCGTTTTAGTTTTAACACGTGTTTTTTAATTCCCATCCCGCAATTTTATACTGGCAAATACTAAAATGGAGATAACCGTAACCCGTGAGAAAACCCGAAAACTGATGGGTAATACTAAAGCGGTACCCATCAGGTATTGGGTTGGATACGGGTATTGATATTTAAAACGAGTTTGGGTACGGGTTCACTAAAACCCGCCTCAAACCCTCATCCTGATTAACGCACAATGTATGTCATTTAAAATAAATTAATACAAGTAGTATATACATACATTACATATATTAATTAATTATATATATGGTGTACACCTACAATAAAATTGTATCACTTTATAACCAGGGGCGAATGTAGTATGCAATGAGGGGGTCATAGACACCCATGATCTTTACCACCTAGCACAAAATTTTACGAATACTCCGTGGTACTTATATATTGTCTCAAATAGCTATTAAACCCCCATTTTTTCCACACCTAACTAATTGGACACCATTATTCATAAACATAACTAATAGCCTCGTTGAAATTTTGTTTGTATCCGCCACTGTTTATAGCAAGCTACTAAGGCTTCTCCCAACACAAGCCGTCGGTTTGCTCGTCACTTGCAACCGACGGTGGTCACTTAAGTGACGGGGATGGCGCCATTTAGTCACTTGTCCGTCGGTTGCCTCCTCGTGACATTTCCGACGTGAGGTTTGATATTTTTTTTTATTTTTTAAATTTTTTGTATAATATTAAAGGTAAGTAGGTGAAGGATCTGCGACAGCGCGGGTGTTATTTTTTTTTTCTTTTTCAAATTGAGTTATTAGTTATCATATTTTATATTGTTGTTGTTATTTTAGTTGTTGCTAGATGTAAATATTGTTTTAGTTGAAGTTAAAAGTAGCGTTTCAAAAAAGTATATGAAAACATATGAATATGTGAAAATGAAGTGCGTGTTTCATAGTTATTTAGTAACATTTATTTCGTATTGATTCAATTATTTTACATTGACATAAGTTCGTAAAGTATATCGTATATAGTAATTCCAAGGATATTTTTCCCTAATCAACTTCAAAATGAAGTTCCTTTAGGCCTTATTCTGCTCGCAAGTAGTGGTTTGCACGTCTTGGAGAATATGAACTTTGATTGTGATTGTTTTGCGTATAGCGATGACGATGAGTGGGTTAAGTTACGAAGGGACATGCATTTTTCTGCATGTCAATTCATGGTTATCAATGTGTCGATTCCTTATCAGTTTTGACCGACAATGTTTGATGAAGATGGTTTGCTGACTGTTGATGAGATACTTAGTCCACGTGGTAAGAATTTGGTGCACCTATTATGTATATAAACTGTTATTTCAACAACTATAAGGTTGATACTGTATGTTTGCTTTATGTTGTTATTTTAAAGGTAATGGTACATTCTTTGTATCTGAAAGGTTTGTGAAAGAAAATTTAGGTGACTTGAGCATCCACCATACTTGTCGTTAAAATTATTTTACGGTTTTCTTAAAAGTGAAGTTGGATGAATAATTCTAATTAGAGAGAAATAAGGGAGTGTGCAATGCTGATGTAGATGGTTTGGATTAGTATGGAGAAATGAAAAGTTTTTTATGTAATGATAATGATTAGTGGGGATGTATATTATTGTTTCGTTTTTTATTTTTTGTAATTTGTTTGCCATTAATTCATAAACGATTCTCCATTTAAAAATAGGGAAAAAAATTTGGGCTTTTTAATAGTATTTCAGAGGGTAAAATGGCCCAACCTATATAGATAATTGCAAGGAGACACATCAAACAGATTCTTGAGGCGAAGTTGGAGAAACATGAATTAGAACCACAATAACAATCTATAAAACGTTAAAGGTAAGATATATTTATCAATATTTGCATAACAAATAAAAGCATAAAATTTAATAACTAATAATGCAAATGTAATTTTTAAACTTTTATGTTTGAACATAAAAAAAAGGATGGCTCATTAAACATAGTATTTTAAAACGCTATTTGAAATTTATTAAGTTTAAGTCCACGTTCGAAAATCTCAACGGTCAACGCTCGCGTAACACTGATATAATGTTGGTAGGACTCACGTTTACTATTCCCTTTAGGTTTAACCGATTATCTATATATATATATATATATATATTTGAAAATTATATTGGGATGAATGTTTATCCGGTATAATATTTCAAAATTTTATATGATATTAATAATTAATTCACCTTTTACAAACAATTAGTAGGAGTGTTAACTGTACAAATTTTAAATTAATCTAAGTCGTTGATCTCTAATTAGAGAGCCTAATCAAGGTCCTAAATTCCTCTATGGTATTCTGTTTTATATATATATTAAAGATTAGTAAATGCGGGATTCAAAAATTAAAGTAACAGAGCATGGATGAGAATGGTCAGACAGTTTCAGTCAGTTTTTGAAAAAGCTGACGTGACGTAGTTAGTTTCAATCAGTTTTTTACAGGGTTGAGAGTGGTCTAATAACTTTTTTATTTCAATATTATTATTATCATTATTAACGTAATATATAAGATCAAAAGATACAAGACCAGCATGATTGGGGTTGTGAGCGAAGAATTTATATGAACCAAGAATTTTATTTTAAATAATACGAGTAATAATAATAATAAAGAATATTTTGGCGTGTTGGCTTTTACATATGATTAGAATTTAGAAGACCTTAACACCTAACTAATTATGGCTTATCTTTTTTAAATAATTTAATATTAGTTATTGTCGCTGATATGGGCGGCACCTTGTGACTTAGGATAACATTCGTTTTGAAAACAAAACCGTACTATATTTGTTATTATCTTAATTCTAATTATTGAAATTAATTAATTTAGGAGCTGATTGAGAGGTTTGTATTTTTTATTTAACTGATGAGTTATGTTACATTATAATTATTAATTAATGACAATCAATTATGAAGTATTTGACCGAGTATAAAATGAAAAATGATCCATATATTTGAAAATAGGCTTAATAATATACTTTGTGCGTGTAACAAAAAAAAAGGCTCATTTTATTTCATGTATTAATCATTAAAATTATATTTATTTATAATTAAATAATGAGTAAATTCCAAAGATGATCCATGTAGTTTATACTGGTTTACGGAACTAGACCCTACACTTTTATTTTCAATCCAAAAGTTTGTGATTTGCTCAAAAACGGTCCTCCGTAACATAAAATGACTAAAATACCTTTCTCTCTTATTAAATTTGATTATTCTTACACTTTTAATAATTTTTGAAACTAACATTAAATATATTAAAAGAAAATTTAATATTAAAAAACCAAATAATGCCACTATCCTAAAATCGTCCAAAATAACAATTTAGTAAGATCAAAGCTAACTTCCTACTATGCTACCCTAGAATGCTAGAACTAAACAAAGTGATCCAAATCTTCAATCACCACTCCTATTAATTTTTGGCATCCCCCTTTTCATCAGCCTCATCGTTTACGACTGTTCAATAAACACCACACAAATGAAAACCTATCTCAGTCCGTCAATGTCGCCAAACGGAACAGCCATCGTCTTGAACGGTTGGTTCGCCGCCGCCGTCACCATTCTTTCCGTAACCAAATCTGAATCGTAAGTTCGTAACCGTCACCACCGTTACTTGGCTCCGTCTCCGTTCTTTCCGATCTGGACTCAAGCGAAACCCTAGATCCAGAGCGAACAGTTGATGTGGACTCAGGCGAGCGACGACCGGTGGCCGTACTAACCGTAAAATGTTAGATCCTGATTAGATAAATTAGAGTTTGGGTTCTTATTTTACTTGGGTTTTGATTGATTGTGGTGGTCGTTGAAGAGAGCAGGAGAGAAAGGGTTAGTTTGCCGGAGGTGGTATGGGAAGTAAGGGATTTCGTCGGAGATAGGTACCTGCACGGAAAATGAAGTCTATGTTGGCATTGGGAGTAGAGTAGCAGGGTGGGAGAGTTTTGGGGTCTCCAGAGAAGGGGTGACGTTGGGGAAGAGATGTCGCCGGAGAAGGGAGTGTGTTCATTCAGATATTGTGCGTCTGTTGTATATGTTCATAATAATGTTGTCTGATTGATGATAATCTATGAATATAATATATTTATATTTATTGTTTGGTATTTTAAATGAGTTTAAAATTAGACAATTTAGATAATTAGAAAAGTAAGGGTATTTTAGTCATTTCTTGTTACTGAGGACTGTTTTCGAGCAAATTGTAAACTTTTTGAACTGAAAACCTGAAAAAAAAGTTCAGGGCCTAATTTCGTAAATCAGTGTAAACCACATGAACCATATTTGGAATTTACTCTTAAATCATAGTAGGTTCATTTTCAGCTTTATATTTTAGCCACATATACCAATACGAGATTTATCCAAACTTGTTACTCATGTCAACCTATTATTTGTGTTTTTAGGCAGGGAGTGGATAGATACAACACACAAAGTGATTCATACATCGATATTACACTATTATATACTTGTACAGTGAACTTCAAATGTTGTATAATTTATTGTAGGCAACAATTTTTTTGTTGCATTCATCAACTCCTTTTTTAGGCATGTTGAGCTCTAGCCAACGTCTATTAGACTGCAACTAGTTACTAGTTGTCAAATACTCCGTGATATATTACCGAAAGTTTTGTAGAAGTTACATATATAAATTGAACATGAAAGTTACTAGTATTGAGATAACTAGAGTTACCAATCTAGTGGTTTGTAAAGAGAAAAATAGCTTAGCTATCCCTAAATATATGTTCATTTTTTACGAAGTCATAGAAATAATTAGCAACAATAGTAATCATGCACCAACCAGATTAATGATTGTTTATGGTATAAGCTTTCAAACGTTGTTAATTGTTTGGCTTTAGGCCCCAATCAAAGGGTCGTTTGTTGATTCTTAAACCACCCACCTTCACTTTATGTGGACACCTTTTCCTACGTTGTATTCACACATAAATTATCACTCCCATCCAATTACAACTATACTAGCTATTTTATGTTACGTGTAGATATTATCATTATTATTATTATTATTATTATTATTAGAATATAACATCATTGATAAAAATGTGCATCACGTTTATCAATCTATGCATAGAACGGCATACGATCCATAAAGATGACAATCTCTTGACATGAATATATTGAGTTAAGGGGGCAATCAAATGACTCACGGAATGATAATGCTATGGGCCTGATACAAAATCATCGGATTTATATCCTGCTTATATATCGAACTTTACACATTAGTTAATTATATGTATTCATGACTAAAAAATCATTTATTGTATCTATTGAACCTAAAATAAACATGTCCATGTATGTAATCATAAATAGAAAGAAAAAAAAAGAACAATTGAGAGTTTTTATGACAATAATATATGAAATAGAAAGTTTTAAAGTTAAATACATACAAAGCTACAATGTGTAAAGTTCGATTAATAACTAAACTATATTTCCAAAATCATATATTGGAGCTTCTTCTTTTTTAACTCTCTTTAATATATGATGTTTCATTCTTAAAACAAACTACGTGAACAACAAAACTTTTGGTTTATTTGTTAGATACGGAGTGTTAATTTGTCATTAAGTTGATTGAGTTGATCGTTAATGATGCTAGATGATGCTATGCAATCATCTTCTCATTATATATTGCTTAAGTTGAATTGGTTGATTGTTACATGAAAACAAACAAATTATAATATGAAATTTCATGTGTGCGTTTAATTTGTGTTGGAAAAATAAATTGATTTTTTATTTGTAGGGCGTAAGAAGAGGGTTTTAATTATATATATAAAAAAGAGCAAATACACAAGTCCCATCATTTGTCTGGTGTTATTGACTTATTGTTTGTCATATCACTTCCCACGTATAAATAGGCACTTTAGCTATGCAATAATAGTGAAGCATGATCACTACTTTAAAGTTGATATATGACATGCTTTATGATGAATTAGAAAAATTATTAGTTACATGTTTAAGATGTTAACTTCCCGAAAATAACCATCAAAATTAATGAAAATGCCATTAGCCATCATAATAAAAGTCAAATACCGACGGTTAAATTGTGAACATTAATCAATAACTTTAATTTTTTAACTGGTGACTAACATATGAGTTTTGCTAACGTGTACCCCATGACACATGTTAAAATGTATTTAATGAAATTGAAATTGATAAATATAAACATTTGCATTTAATACACATTAATTGAATCTAATTATTACCTTTTTGTATGCACATACTAATTACAGATTTTAATATTTGTGAAAACTACGGGTTCATTAAATACACCCTAATGTATAACATGGGACACACGTTTGTAAAATCCGTAACATATATTCAGTTGTTAAATATAATCTATGCTTATGGTTAGAAAAAAGGAAAAAAATTGCATGTATCTCTGTCATATATTCCTCTAGAAGTATGATTCTTAAGCCTAAACATGTGCCTAAACTAAACATATAGATTTCGTTGATGGATTTAATAAAAATAATTGATCGAGAATAACTGATATTCATATGGCATACATGAGATTAATTAGGCGTACAGAATAAGGTTAAAATGAGTACAATAATTTTAGGTGATAATGGAAGAACCAATAAGAATGCGTCGCGGTCACAAAACCCACTTTTCCGCATGTTTTTTAAACGTAGATATCTCTCAAACGGTAAGTCGAAAAATCATAAAAATTGGACCATAAAAATCAACATTTTTTCTCTCTTCAATCATGTGACAAGATATACTTTCGATAAAAATTTCTTTTTTCATTTTTCGATGAGTTTTGCAAACAACTAAAAAATCTGTTTCCGTCGAGTCACACATGTGTTACCGGCGAATAACACATGTGATACCAGCTAGTAACACATGTGTTACTAATTTTGTACAATTTGTAAAACTAAAAAAATTAAAAGTCCCCGAAAGTATACATTATGAGATGACAAATTGAAGAGATTTTTTTTTTGATATTTTTGATGTAATTTTTATAATTTTTTGACTTACCGTTTGTGAGATATTTGCTTTTTTAAATCGTGGAGGAAATTGAGATTTGTGACACGTGGTGCATTCTGATTGATTCCTCAATTCTCACTCAAACTTCATGTACTAATTTGAACCCTACTATGGGTGTAACATATAATTTTGAGACATCTAACGTTACTCATAATTTTTACATCTATAATATTAAATATAATACTTCGTATAAGAAACATCTTTGTGACATCATCAATTAAAATCAAATTGAATTAATCAATTCGGTCTCTCGACTTTAATAAAACTAATATTAAAATATCCATCATATTCTAATTAAACAATCAACATCCCAAGTATATATATGGGTTTGGGATCTAATATAATAATTATTATATGTGAACACTTTTACAAAGGAACATCATCTTTATTTCAATAATTATTTATATTCATTTCTGTAGATAATTTTTATTCAATTATATGCCGATTATTTTTCATGTTTATCTTTTAAGATTCATTAGCTCATTTTTAAATTGACATTGAATGTATCCACTTAATAAACACTAACCCACCAACGTAAATATTACTACAACGTCCTTCCTTTTGGAAACAATTACACTTTTGTCTTTGCATTACTTGGCAAAACAACAGTGAAACCAATACACATCAAAACCATTCCGTCCCATTCTTCGATCAAGTGTTGCCACCAGCGCGGAGCTAGAATAGAGGCAGTGGGGACAGTCGCCCCTTAAAAAAGAAAATTATTGAAAAAAATCATTCTTTTCTAAAGTAATTATTGATAGTTTATAATTTTTAGCTCCGTCTCTGGTTGCCATCGTCATTTCATTTTTTAGCTCCGCCCCAATGTATTAGAAAGAAAAAAATATATAAAAATTTATCACCCTTTCTAAAAATTCTTAGCTCCGTCCCTGGTTGCCATCATCATTTCATTTTTTATAATAATAATAAATAATTACTACTACTACTCCATCCGTCCCATTACAAATGTCCAACTTCTGAAAGTCTTTCTTTTACAGCTTTGACCTTAAATATTTTTGTTTGTGATATATAATACTTGATGCAAGTTATATGAATGAATTGGGTATTTAATGTGATTCCATTAATATAATTTTCATCATATATAATATAACACAAACAAAAATATTTAAGGTCAAAGTTGAAAAGAAAAGATTTTAAAAAGTCAATAGTGAACATTTGTAATAGGACGGAGTGAGTATTTAATAAGGTACACAATACAAATAATAAATAATATCTATAAACTACAACACCATCACAGTATTTTTGATGGATCCCAAGGCCTATTAACAACACCATCATCATCATCGTCAATTTGTTGTTTTATACCTCTCAAAAGCCATGGCTGAAAACAACAACAATAATAACAAGGCTTCAGAGATCAAAGACTTCCAAATTGTAGTTCATGAAAAAGAAGAAACCGGAACAAAAAAACAGCAGTTAGCAGTCAAACGTAGTTCAAACAAAGATCGGCACACCAAAGTTGAAGGTCGTGGGCGTAGGATAAGGATGCCTGCACTTTGTGCTGCTAGAATTTTTCAACTTACAAGAGAATTGGGTCATAAATCTGATGGTGAAACGATTCAATGGTTGTTACAACAAGCCGAACCATCGATCATTGCGGCTACTGGAACCGGAACAATTCCGGCGTCAGCTATGGGTGCTGCAGGTGCAGTTTCACATTCGGTTTCGTTTTCAGTAGGGTTACAACAGAAAATTGATGAAAATAGCAGGACTAATTGGCCGTTAGTCGGTGGTGAGAATTTAGGGGTCGGTAGACCACCAAACCATATAACTGGTACACCCGCGGGTATGGCAGGTCTGTGGCCGGCCTTACCCGCAGGTGGATATGGTTTTCAGTCATCTGCATCGTCTTCCGTTCTGTCGGGAACGGAAGGCTCGAATTATATGCAAAAGGTTGCGTATACGGGGTTTGACTTACCGGGGTCTAATTTGGGCCCGATGAGTTTTTCCTCAATTTTAGGTAATCATAATCCTAGTCAGCATCAACAGCAGCTTCCTGGGTTGGAACTTGGGCTATCTCAAGATGGAAATATTGGGGTTTTGAATCAACAAGCTTTAAATCAGATTTACCAAATGGGTCAGGCTAGAATGCACCAACAACAACAACAACAACAGTCTTCAAAAGATGATGATTCTCAAGGATCAGATGGTCAGTAGAACTTTTGGATTTTAATAATAATGATTAAAAAAGAGAATGAAACCCAAATCTTATTAGCTTTATATGGGATTATGGGGTTTCTCAATTCTGTGTTTGTGTTGTATAATTTGCCTAAAAAGAGTTGTATATTACAGGTGTTTTTGGGGTTTCCCATTTCTGACACCATCTTTTTTCTTTCTGTAAATGATATAGCCTTGTTTCCATTTCCTATTAAAGTTGTGTTATTTACTAATTACACCTTTTGTGAATCATCAATCGTGAAACGTCCCGTTTAATCACTAGATAAATTTGCTTCCATTTTTCAGATAGGGATCGAATTGGATTTCTCGTATGTTAGACTCTGACCGATTTAGTAGTAGGATAATTAAAGCGGGTTAAGCGGTTAGCAGCTTTGTTTTCCATTTTAGATGCAAAAATCTTGATACCATTTATAGTTACTTGTAGGGCTAGCACTTCATAGTATTTAGTTTACTAATTGAAGGGCCATGGATTAGGACCTTTCTTATTTGATGTTAATAGTGTTTTTAGTTTACTAATAAACACTTCATAGTTTACTAGTTTACTTATCTCACATTGGTTTGAGATAAGAAATTTGAGTCTCTTATAAGCTTAAAGTTATGGCTTACAAATACCTTCCGCCATGATTTTTAGTTAAAATCTGAAGGTATCCGGTTAGTCATGACTTTGGCTTTAAAGGGGCGTTATAATTACCTTATAAAGGAGAGAGATGCCATTAATGACACCATGTTTTGCTTGGTAAGTATGCTCTAAGATGGATGAGTTTTTTGCAAAAAGCCTTTAGCTAATCATGAGTAGAATTTTGATCTTTGAACACTTAGCATTTTGGTATTATTACATGCTTGCTGGTTCCGTTTTTCATTCTTTGTTGAATACAATTAGTAGAGTAAGTAGTAGCAACTTCAATTCACTCACTCATCTGGTGGGTGATAGAAGGAATGTTTGTAATTCCATATGTACAGGTAAATCATATTTTCATGTTTTTTTTTCTTCCTTTTTTCAAGTTAATACGTTTCCCACGAAGGACTATATGTGCAAGATGATGTTGAAACCGACTCAACATCCTACTATGAAGAATGCTCTCCCATAGTTACGCAACTATTCATGTGAGAATTGAACTTGGGTCTGCATCGGATATTTTCATGCCTCCAACCAATAGATTACCTCCGGCAATTATATTATCCTGGCTCATAATCGACTCAATACCAAAGCGTACTATTGTAACATGAAACACACTATTCGTGGAAAAAAAGTTACGTCTCATATCCGTTTTGAGTAATTATTAAAGTCTTTCACATCCTTCCTCTCAATATATTCTCATGTATTTATTTTTTTTTACTTTATCTTCTTTCTGGATCAATCACTTCTCTTAAAATAAAGGAAAACAGTGCAAAGTTCTTTATAAAAGATGTTATCTCTAGCACGCGTGGAATATGTTAACAAATCAAACTATTTCCTACACTAACCAGATTCCTATAAATTGATACTTGTAAACCAATTAAAACTGTTACAAACATCATACTTAAGGACTAACCCAAAAATCGAGTCCATCAACGTCAAAATTAGACCCTGAGATTGGGCATAGTCGGCAAACCCTTTTGCTTAAGCGTACGCGGCAAGACTTTTTCGATGATTGATTTAGGTTTTCATAACTTATCCTGGTTTTAGGAGTTGTTGTTGATTGACATGGACATGATTTTTGTTTTATTTTGATATATTGCCCATAACTCAATCAATTAATTTATTCCTCATGATGATGATTTTTGGATAGAAATAATGAGAGTCACGGGTGGTCCCTTGTTTTTTAATTTTTTTCATCTGAATTATATAAGTATACACTGCACATTAAAGTTTAATGCAACAGGCCAACATCATGTCACCAAAGAGTCTCTTTTTATCAATTCTTTCTTGGTACAACAGTACACATCTTTTTTTATTACTATGCATGTTATGGAGTACAAGTTTTATAAAGTATAAACTAACATCATACTTGAAATTTCACAATTTTAGCTGCGAACATATGCATAAAAGATTGTGCTCGGACCATAACAAACTAAATGTCCCCATAATTATTGGTTGATGTACGATAAAATGAATGTCGACATTCGGTGACCATTTTTCAAAGATTTGCCGTGTTCACGTAAAAACATATCAATCGACATTAAAAGGTTTAGTTATGCAAATATGTGGTTAGATATTTGTTTGTTGTCATTGCAATTAATAAACTTCTATAAATGTAAATGTAAGAAACAATTCATATAATTTGAGTCAAGATTATCGTCTTGGTATGGTGATAAGGACCATACGAACACCAACCTTACATGACACAATCATCAATGCCGAATTGCCAACAGACAGACATGTCCTAATGAACCAAAACATAAAGGTTTTATTAACACCTTCCAAGTGTCGACCTATCAATGCCATGAAGGTTGTATCAACATGACAATAGCTCTTCAAGTAAATCTTCTGGGAATGGAGGTGAAGTGATCAACGTTACGGATTTTAACATTTTGCGAACATGTTCATACCCTACCACACATTGATTTACTGGGGAAGAGTATGCTATATTTGAGTAACCTTGTTTTAGATTTTGTCTAAGCCTTTCAACAACATTTATATAGGCTTTTATTTGGTGTTCAAATTTTTTGAAAGGGAGAATAGAATGAAACATCCCTACCGTCTTTTGCGAGTTAAGGCCTAATACTGTATAGGACGATGTATGGGGATGTTAGATGTAGACAGTATTACCCTTACCCTAAGGTAGAGAGACTGCTTATAGTTCTACCTAAAGGTAAAAAGGACCTCCGGCCTTTTGCAGGGGATGAGATTCGAACCCCTGAATGTTACACCCAAATAATAACATGTAACCTTATGTGATGTTTGGTTAAGAAAATGGAATGGTCATGTAAATATGATGATATACCGAGGGATTAAAAGTGTAATTAGTGTCAATTCCTTTTCTCAATCTATCTATATGTTTTTCGCTAAAAGAATATAGCAAATAATCTTTTCTATCTTTATTTTTATTATATTTTTTTAATTAAATGGGCTCAACATTTAAGATGTAACCTTAATTTATTTCATGACATCATTGATCCCTTTTTATATGACTAATAGACTAATATACCCTTCTATATTTACAATATACACCCTTCAATATTTACCATATAAATCCTAATATAAATCTGATTTTTCCTCTAATTGTAGATAATCCTTCAAATATTTATGAAAATTTTTCTTTAATAACTAATTTATTATTTCTTTTATAATTCAAACTCTTCTTACAATTTTATTTATTTAATTTTATCTGAAAAAATCCCCAATAAGTTTTGTTCAATTCCAAAAAATTCATAACTTCACTCCATCGCCCAGTAATTTAAATTCTTATACGATCAACTATTTTGAATCATTTTATCAATTTTAGTTTACCAATTCTTGGATCACAACGGGTCGGATTTTGGCGGATTATAGTGTATATGTACCCATAACACCGCCTTTTATGAATTCTTTTATATTTCTAATTTACAATCCTTGAATTATGAATGCCAACGGGTCTGTTTCCGACGGATTTTAGTGTATATGTACACATACCCGTTTAGAATATTCGTGCTGACATCCGACCCAATACCCGTTAGGTACTCAATTAGTATTACTCATCGGTTTTTCATATATATTCGCGGGTTTTGGTTATCTCCATGTATGTAACTTCGGCGTAACAAAAAAGTTTAGTTAATCAAAATACAACGCAAATTTGAAACACGGAAAAAAAAAGATACCAAAAATACCATAAACTATATTCAAGATTTTAAATCTAGAAAGCTAACAATTTAACTTTTTAATTAACCAATTAAAAGTTTTGATACGTTCAAGATAACCAACAATTTCATGTTTCCATATCATATAAAATTAAAATGTAATAATCATGAAAATCCAAATATAATACTCCGTAGCATATAGATACGGGTACTGGATGATTCCACGAATTTTACGGGTCCTAAACTAGTTAAATAATTAAAACAAAATCGCATGAAACAATTTAGACTCTTCAATGAGATTTTTCAATTTGATCTGACGATCTAGAATTGATTAAATTAATTATACTTTCCCCCTAAATATTAAATATTGTTAAAATAAATAAAAAAATTTTGGTTGATAGTATTGTTAAATAAAAAAACAAAATAAATAAAAACGCAAACAAAATTCATAACATATTCTCAATATTAACAAAAAAAGTTATATATATTCTAGCAACATCAATACTATCAACAACTAAAAGTTCTTTCAAATCTTTTCTTGGTAGAAAATGAAAATTTTGAAATCGGAAGATATAGCAATGCAATTTGAAAAGCCTGAATCATTTTAATGTAGTATATTGTTATGAATATATGTGTTAAGAGTTGGTTGTATTATAGTTAAGTGTAGATGATGTGAGATAATTGTTTGTGTTTTTGTAACTTGTACATTATGTATAGAAAATGATTTTTAAGTATTTAAGAAAGAGAGTGCTCAATACTTTATAAGGGATTAGTAAATTAGCCGCATAACGCAGCGGTAAATGAGAAAAGCGTAGTAGTGATTGTTGGTGATAGCTCAAAAAATGTTAACGAAAGAGATAATAGTTGTTGGTGATGGTCGTATAAAACAATTGTTAAGTTAGAGAATTATAAAATCAAATCTTTGATATAAAAGACGAAAGTAAGTATTATAGATGTATGATATAATGTTTAACAATTCATCTACACAATTTGTATGGATCAATTTTATTACTAGAGATTTATGAAAAAAGAAAATATTTTAATTAATTAAGTCTTTATTAGTTTCCATATATATCACATAAATGGTAAGGGTATAAGTGACATTTCTCATCTTTAAATCTGTAAGGTATCAAGGAAAATGTGCAAACCCTTTATAAGGGAGTATAGATATAGATAATTATGTATTTCTTGTCACACCCCGTCTAAAGCGGAAATAACAGGGTACAACGTAGATAAGATCACAACACATTATTATAAAGAAATCTATATGAAAAAAAACTCCAATGTGTTATGATACTTGTAACATGAATAGTGGTTCACGTTACGCGTACATATCAACGATGAAACCAAATAGTAACCAATAATCCACAGTGTAAGTGTCAAGGCAAAACACGCTTTTCCAATTTATTAAAAATGCAAAAGTTCCACCTCAAACAATAGTCACAAAGTTTAGCTTAAATGCAACCTAGAGGTCCACTAAGCTTTCTTGTCATTTATCTTCAGTCCACTAGTGTTACCTGAAAAGTTATGCTCAAAAACGTCAACAATAATGTTGGTGAGTTTCGTAGGTTTGAAACAAGACACCATAAAATAAACCTTTTTGCTGTGATAATCATTGGGTAGAACAATGCATATGAAAATGTACACAAGTGATATAATAACCAAACAACTCACAAGATGTCATCACCCCACGAAGGAGTATGACCCACACAACAACTCAAATGGCAGTAGCTACTCCAACAGTGGCTTTAATGCATACAAAAAGTATACATCAGGTACTCACTCCTAAGGGAGCAAGGCCTTGTAAACAAACATGGCTTTAATGCATACATAAAGTATACATCAGGTACTCACCCCTAAGGGAGCAAGGCCTTGTGAAATAAATCCAACCACCAAAGCACATAGTCACGTAGTGTTACACATTTCAAGCATATGTCCAAAAATAGAATTAAACACGTTCATAGCATGAAAAACCATTTATAAAACATGAGCATACTTTTCCCCAATTTAAAAATATGTAATTGAAAATGGGGCCACGAAAACTCAGCTTGTATAGTAATGCAAGCTAAGTTCCCAAACAAGTCCAATCAAGTCCACACGTTAATCCACAACACCTATACACATATTTGTTGATTATTAATCTTAAATAAGATGAGTAGCCCTTTCTTTTATTTATTTATTGCATCCTATTGAAGTTGTTCCATTAAAATTTTTAATGATTAACACCCAGTTTAACATACGTTTTAACCATCTTAAAATAACACACTATTATTATTATTACACATAAGACTCTATGATGCTTGCATATAAATATAGTCCCAACGACAATAATATCCCAAAATGTTAATAATTAATAAGTATTTCTATTAACTAATCTCTTGTATAAACTTAACCCGAAAGTGTTCTTTAAGCCATGACAACTCTTATATAAAAATAGTGATGATAAGACGTTAAGGTATCATAAATTAATTCGTACTTCTTCTTCAACGCTTACGAACCAACATAGTTACACAAGATTTAGAAAATGTACCATAACCCATTCTTTTTATATCAAATATAAATCTTAAAATTTTATAAATGTGATTTATTTACAGAAAAGTATATCCTTAAACATTCTTTACAATCCCCAAAATAATCAAAGAACGCTTTTACCAAACCGATTTAACATTGCCAACGTTTTTTTTCTTCTGAAAATTCGTCATACACAGAATCAGTTTACAAAATAATTCCTATAAAAACGTACGTTACTTTTTAGAGGCCGACACGAAGTAAAATTTCGAGATCTACATCTTTTGTGTTTTGGCCGAAGCCTAAAAATGAACGTAGCTAGGTCAAAACTGCCTCTTATTATAGCAGCGAAAATCTGAACATATTTTACGATTTATGGGTTTATAACTTTCTATTTACAACAACATATTTAACCCAATATATTCAATCCCCAAACACTTAAATCATCTCTAATATACATCTCTTCCAGAAAATAAAAATCAAAATATATTGATAGGGTTTATGATTATACCTACATATATACGCGAATACGTACAGACCGAGCAATTTACGAAGTCAATTCTTGATTCTTTAGCCACTCTTTTTTTTTTCCCTTGGTCGTTGGACAGCAGAGAAATAACCCCAAGAATGATTTTTTTTTTTTTTTATAAGTGAAAAAGGGTTTAGGGTTAAATTAATCTTGTATTTATGAGTAGAGACTTTTCTTGGAAAATAAGTGAACAATTTAGACTACAATTAGGAAACAAATAAAAAAAAATATATATAAATTAAAAATTAAAGGGTCGTTCCCTTTTTTTTTCTTCTTCCACACCGACTTCACTCTTTTAAATTTATTATATTATTAGTTTTATTGATTATCTATTATTATTATTATAATTAATATTTTAATATTTAAATTTTTATGATGATACTTAATAATCATGGGATTATTATTATTATTTTATATTTATATTTATACATTATTATTATTATTTCATTATTATTATCCTAACTTTTAATCCAACTGCATGCAAACATTGATTCGAGTTTTGAACACTATACACGAATTAAATTTCTCATATAAATTAGAATATGAAGTAGTTGATTAATTTCTCAAATAATTCCACTCAAGTAAATGAAAATGAGAACTAACCCAAGAATAGAGTTTAGTGACGGATGTCACATTTCTAACCCTATATATATGATCCATCTTTCGATACCTTTTTCTCATATTGATGATATCAATGAATCCACAAAGATCTCAACCTCTTTCAAAAGATTGTTCATCCCAAATATCAAGTGTAGTTGAACATCCATCCGATCAAAACAACTAACTTTTCAAGATCCTTAAAGTTCAAAAAATTTGAAAGGTATAATATATGTTTTTTTTTAATTTAAAATTTTGTCATATGTGACAATTTCAATCTACAACAGTGTATACCTTCATATTCAATTGGATATTTATAACAATTTAAACTTAGTCGTTTGAGTTGTCGTGGGTCTTAGAACTATAAATATACGAATTAGAATACTTTACATTTAACACTTAACACATTAACATATATACGTTTTTATTTAATAAAAAAATTAAGAATAAAACTTTAACGGTATAACAATTTCAATCTAGTTGTCTAGGTTATCGTGGGGCTTTAAGTTAGTAATATTAGAAGAGAATAAGCTATGTACTTAGGATGCACTTGGTTTAAAATGCATAATGGTAATGGGAATTTATCCGTTTACAAAACGGTTTAATGAGTTGAAATGTTGTCGGGTCAAATGTGTAAAATATAATGGTTGCTTTTGGGTTGGCGGGTCGAATGTTAACCCGAATCTTGACTCGAGTCTGACATGTAAAACTAAACGAGTAAACGGGTCAGGTGGTTAATGGGTTGAGATGATAGTTTTGATATAATTCAGGTTGGTGGGCTAGTTTCGGGTAAAAACATGTCAAATTTAGGTTTGACGGGTTGTCCTGTGACCTGAAACTTGACTCGAGTTTTAATCGAAAAATCAAACGGGTCAAAGAGTTTAAGCTTAGTGGGTTGACGACTCAAGATAAGTGTATAAATGTTATTTGTTGAGATACTTATACGAAATGCTATCCATTACCTTCAATTTAGTAGGGAATGAACAACTACATTGTATTCAAGCACTATTATTTATTTCATTTTCCATTCTTCATCCTTTAATAATGGATGTTGATAAATACAACAATTTTTTTAATTCATATAACCAAATGTTACATAATTAATGCATGTAATACAACTCACCAATATACAGTTTTGTTATGCTAATCAAAATTCATATTGTATCTTCATGTTATATTTATCAAATCCCTTAGGGTGCGTTTAGTTGTAGAAAAAAGGAGAGTTTTCCAGAAATTTTTTCCAAGAAAAGTGGAAAAGTGGAAAACGCTTTCAAAATGAAGTTTTTTGAGAAAATTTTCCAAGAAAATGGAAAATCCACTTTTCCAAAATATAAGGGTGTGTTTAGTTGTGAAAATTTTTCCACAATTTTCCATTTCCAATTTTCTAAAGAAAATAGTTTTCTAGAAAAGTGTTGAAAATTTAGAAAACGCGTTCAAAATGTTGGAAAAGTGGATTGTGGAAAACTAGTAATATCTTGGAAAATTTGGAAAAGAGGGGGGAAGTTTATAAAGGAAAATTTGGAAAAGTGGGAGGGAGTTGTTTTCCACCTCCAAGTTATATTTTGGAAAAGTGGATTTTTCATTTTCTTGGAAAATTTTCTCAGAAAACTTCATTTTGAACGCGTTTTTCACTTTTCCACTTTTCTTGGAAAAATTTTCTGGAAAACTCTCCTTTTTTCTACAACTAAACGCACCATAACTTGGAGGTGGAAAACAACTCCCTCCCACTTTTCCAAATTTTCATTTATAAACTTCCCCCCTCTTTTCCAAATTTTCCAAGATATTACTAGTTTTCCAAAATCCACTTTTCCAACATTTTGAACGCGTTTTCTAAATTTTCAACACTTTTCTAGAAAACTATTTTCTTTAGAAAATTGAAAATGGAAAATTGTGGAAAATTTTCCACAACTAAACACACCCTTAATAATCCCTTAATAATTGATAAAATCCCTTAATAATCCCTTAATAATTGATACCTTGAACCAAGCGCACCTAATTCATTTTCAGTTACCTTCAAAACTTAACTTTTTTCGCAAGTGTTTGAAAAGACCCGGTTAGCGAGTCGGGCGGGTTTTCGTTTTACCATCATCGCATCGCAGCCTCAGTTTACACGCAAAGCAAATTACAACAAACTCAAATCATCATTTTACCTTTTCGTCTTATTGATTCCTAATCCAGACTGAATAACAACCATCGTCAGCCGTCGCCGTCGCTCGTTTCCTCTCCGGCGCGGTATAATGGACAGCAAGAAGGTCATCGTTTGCGATAATGGCACTGGTGTAAGCTAATCATTTCGTTAATTAATCATATATTAGTGATCTCGATCTATTCATCGTAATCTGCAGTAGTTACGTGTTTTGCAATTTCAATTGTTGATAATTTGATTCGTCGATCTTATCAGTTCAGCTAACAATCACAAGCACATTAGTACAGCACACACACATATTTTATATAAATAAATGTGCATACAGATACACAATTTTTTACATGTTTATTATGCTGAATTTGAATGAATGCAGTATGTGAAGTGTGGTTTTGCTGGTGAGAATTTTCCTACATCGGTATTTCCGTGTGTGGTTGGTAGGCCGATGTTGAGATATGAAGAAACCTTAATGGAACAAGAGTTGAAGGTGAATATCCTAATTTAACTAATTCTGTGTGTTTTGTATTTCTGTGATTGAGTTCGTGTAATCATGATCACTGGCTCACTGCTAATGTCTTGTTTAACTGGTAAAACTGTTTGTAACATATCGATTAATTAATGACGGAAATGTGTATGCTGTTTGTTGTTCGTACAGGATATTGTTGTTGGTGAAACTTGTTTGAATTTGAGGCATCAGTTAGATATATCTTATCCTGTCAACAATGGCATTGTGCAAAAGTGGGATGATATGGGTCATATATGGGATCATGCCTTTTATAATGAACTCAAGGTTAGTGTCTTGCTGCCTTTTGATATCATGCGGGATGACTTTTTAGTGTATGCTGTCTGTTGTCGTAGAAAGGTGATTTTTAGTTTTATTCTTGACACAGGTGGATCCATCAGAATGTAACATTTTACTCACAGACCCTCCTCTCAATCCTTCAAGAAATAGGGAGAGAATGGTTTGTACTAATTGTATACTTGTAAATATGACATCCGATTTAGAGTTATTAAAAGGCAGTATGCAAACTTAATTTAGGATCAACCGTGATTTTAGGTCGAGACTATGTTCGAGAAGTACAATTTTGCTGGTGTCTTCATCCAGATTCAAGCTGTTTTAACATTGTATGCTCAAGGTGCTTATAGGGTAAAGCTTATTAGACTTGAATTTTGCTTGATCTACATGATATAAAGTGGATTTTACTTGAACTGCTACCTTCATTGGCAGTTAGTGAGTCCTTTTTTTCCCTATGTAATGAGACGCATGTTTAAACTTAAAAATTACTCTTATTTCTAATGTTTAAATTGACACCTTTTGAAATAGCTTGAAGGATTCGAGAATTAAATATACCTTATTCACCTACTGTTAATATGATGGCAAAACAGGTTTACTTACTGGATTAGTCATTGATGCTGGTGATGGTGTAACTCATGTGGTAAGTAGCGCGATAATTAATATTGTTTTGTTTTTCTAACATATCAAGCACTCAACGTATGTTATGTTACATGAAAGTCTTATTACAGTTACTGAACAATCATACAAATTTAGCAGACAGAAAATCCATAAATAACACATCCTTTTGCTTTTAACTTTTTAAGAGTTACCAAGCTTGAATTTCTTCTCTTCCAAATATACGACGTTGTTTAGCTTAATATGGTTAATGTCTCAGCATTTTTGGAGAAGAAAAATTTTGTGCATGTATGTAGTGTGGGCTCGCACCAGATTATTATTATGTGATAGTCTTCTTACAAGTATTAGTTTTCGATATTTTTAGGCCAGGCATCTTCATAGCACTATTTTCTCCTATGTTGCACTGGATATATCTTAACTGGAGTCTTGCTTGTTCCAACCACACATGTATACACATTTATCTGTGAAGTTTTGCTCTAGAAAACATTATTATCTAATCATTGTGAAGACAGACAAGACTGAACATGTATTGATATAGTTTGACAACTATGGTTTATATACCTTGATATTTCTGCAGCTTGCCAATCTTCATTAGCCAAGATTACTAATAAGAGGCATATGCAACTACTTACTGAATTTCTCAGGTTCCCGTTGTAGATGGCTACTCGTTCCCTCATCTTACAAAGCGAATGAATGTTGCTGGACGCCACATAACGTCATATCTTGTTGATTTACTGCTTAGGAGAGGGTGAGTCTCAATATGTTCCTCCAGAAGGTGTATTATTGATATTATGCTTGTCCTGGACTGAGAATAAAAAACTAATTTATTTAATATGAAGTTATGCGATGAATAAGAGCGCTGATTTCGAGACTGTTAGAGATATCAAAGAAAAGCTCTGCTACATTAGGTACATACTTGAATTCACATGTTTTTAGTGATGTTATTTAAGCTTTCAATGTGAAACGTTGATCGTTCTGTCTGTTGCAGTTATGATTACAAAAGGGAGTATCAACTTGGACTTGAGACCACCATCCTTGTTAAGAATTATACCGTAAGTTATGATTCTATTGTGCGTGTCTGGATAGGAACACTGTGAACCACTGTTTGCTTTTGAGGACACTACTTTTTAATTTAGATTTTCTCTTGTTTATATATGTTTATTGAAAATGTTAAAATGCATCAGCTGCCAGATGGAAGGGTTATCAAAGTTGGTACAGAACGCTTTCAGGCCCCAGAAGCACTCTTTACTCCGGTAAGTCTTGGAATATTCCAATTTAATTTTCTTATACAATTGCATTTGGTTTTTGTTATCTTGCTCTTCATATACTGGATATATTCACATACTCATATACATGTTCTCTACTTCTCTTACATGCAATGCTTGTAGATTCTAATATGAAAATGTGAATAATAGGATGGCTTGAACAATTAGTTTGCTGCTTCCAGGTCTTATTCACTGCATGTGCTACTCATATACATGTTCTCTACTTCTCTTACACGCAATGCTTGTAGATTCTAATATGAAAATGTGAATAATAGGATGGCTTGAACAATTAGTTTGCTGCTTCCAGGTCTTATTCACTGCATGTGCAACTTATAGTTAACTTTTCAGAGTATTTTATAATTGTAATGTCATATTAATCCACATTACTAAAATAGTAAAATGGCAACCATCATCATGACTCAAACCTTCACCACCAATTGTTATAGGTAGTAGGTGCAATGACATGGAAGTTAATATAAGTTACGTCTTGCAGGAGCTCATAGATGTTGAAGGCGATGGAATTTCTGATATGGTATTCCACTGCATTCAGGAAATGGATATTGACAACCGTATGATGGTAATATTTTTAAGTGTATTAATTGATCAAAACTTTAACTTTTCAATATATCATGGTACAATTATTTTCAGACATGAGTACTACATACACACACAGACACACTTATAGGCATCAATGAAGACATGCTACACAGGGCAATTAAAAAGATATAGCTACCTATCACTATATATACTAGTATACTACGACAATGAGATACAAATATACACTAGCTATCAAGTAGGTGGTGCATCCACCCTCAAGATTCTGCTTGCCGAAGCCAAATTCATTTCACATAGTAAATTTAACTTATTATCTAATTATTATTACATTTATCATTTGCAGCTTTACCAGCATATAGTATTGAGTGGAGGGAGCACAATGTATCCGGGATTACCTAGTAGGTAGTACATCAGCATCCTCTTTGAGATGATTTCTTCCTTGAACTGCTTTAGCCAGTCCTATATTATTATTTTGGCTACTTAGAATCTTTATGAAAAATTAGAATATTTTTTCAACATTTAATAGCCCTTTTACTGCTTCGAAGCTAAAAGATTGAGCCTTATACCTTCTGTTCTCTACTTCCCCTTCAATAATCACAACTTTCATAACTTAAGGATCTGTTACGTGTTACTGGTCCATTCACTTTTAGTGACACCACCACATGAATCCAATTTTTATGCCATCACAACATCTTTTGCACCTCAATATATATTCATTATAGTTTTTTCATCCAAGGCCTTACTAGAGTTCTTTTTCTTCTTTGGTACAGGCTAGAGAAAGAAATCTTGGATCGATATCTTGATGTTGTTTTGAAGGGCAACAAAGTAGGATTGAAGGTAATACCTGAAATTCAGTGATCTTATCAATCCGCACTATTTATTTTTTCTCTATCTGTATGAAAGTCATTCTTAGATGTTCATCTATGTCCAGAAAAAGGAAATTAGTAGTTTATAGGTGTTCACTTTCAGATGTGGATATCAATATATCACGGGTTAATTTTCCAAGTGATATCTGTGGAAGCTGAAATGCATCAGCATCTGTACACTTAAAAGTGGGCTGGTTATTCTAGTCAGGTGGCACAAGATGCTAGAGAGAATCTGTGGATACTTGGCAACTAATATTTTATTAGATGCATACAACACTGGAGCAAATTACGACAAGAAAATAGATTAAAATAAATATAACCTGGACATGTGGTTCTCTTTATTTCTATTTTTGCATCTAAACGGAAAATGTTTTTAATGTTTTTTACCTTCTCTATGCTAATGTACATCTCATAATTGCTGTCACCGGGAAGGGGGAAGCAGGGTATTCTATTTCCCTTTCTTTCATGTTTCCTGCACTCCACTCATTTTCATTCTTGGCCTTATATTGTCTCTCACTAAGGCATTCTGTAATACCTTATTGTCTCTCACTATGGATCATCATAAGCTCTAAAAACATGCTCATTAAGAAAACCAAGTCACCAAATCATTTAGAAAAGCCGCCTCACCACAATGTAAACATATAAATAGAAATGAGACCACACATGTTCCATTGTGTTTCTGCTAACATTTAAATATAGATGAATGTAGGAAATGTAAAAAACATCATGCATTCATCCTGTCTGAAATCAGGATTGTACTGGACAGTCAATAAGTAGAAAAAAAAGGGCAATTTGATTCTTCTGCGTTGTTTTGACTCTCATGTTTTCTGTTTATTTGCAATGCAGAAATTGCGGTTGCGCATTGAAGACCCTCCACGAAGGAAGCATATGGTGTACCTTGGTGGTGCAGTACTTGCAGGAATTATGAAGGTCTGTCTCTTTCCATTTAACTCAATTCAGTAGAAGTTGGCACTATTGATAATGATTTTTTCGTCTTAGAGATTGCTTCAAATCATTAGTGATACTAGAACAGTATAACCTGCTCAGGGAATATATATAACAAGTAGAGCGTGTCAAACATATATGCTCTTGTACTTTGACTCAGTTTGGTTAGTAACTCCATTTTTAAGTCTGATACGAGTAGCTGTCACTTATTCAGTAATCGCCACTTTCAAAATTTACTTGGGGGCTAATCGGATCTTCTAGGAACTAGAACTGGAATAAACATAAAAATGTAGAGAGTAGGTGAGTGAATTAAAGGAAAGAGAGAAACTGTTTCCACTTGTTCTTAGGAGAGGAAAATCACAGATGTGGGAAAATTATGGAAAGAAACGAAAGAAATACCTTATCACATCTAAAAGATTTCGTTGGATCAATTATTTTTCAATGCAGTAATTTCATTTGTGGAGAGTAATTGAATGGTTATCTTGTGAAGACTGTATGTCAAAAAGGTGTCATATGATATGCAGTAACTATTTGAATATTGCCAGTACAACAGAAAAGGCTTTGGAAGCTTGTTTGATTATAGGATGGTCAATACGAATGGGTGTTTTTTATAGTATGGATATGTGACACAATCATGTGAAGCATTTATGCTGGTCTTGAATGTAATGTGTTAATAAATGTTCGTATTGAATCAAAGTTGGTTCTCATTAAACTAATCTTTTGTTGCTAGTGTTTTTCTTGGATAAATTAGTTCATCAGATGCTAAAGTGCCAAAAAATATGTCGAATTCTCGCAGGATGCACCTGAATTTTGGATTAGCAGACAAGATTATCTGGAGGAGGGAGTCAGTTGCCTCAGCAAGTGTGGTTAGGGATAATTTCAACAATGGACAGTTAACTTTGAAGCAATGATTTTTTTCTAGTTGTCATGTGTGTGGAGAGCTAAGAGGTGGAACATCTGATATAATGTAGCCTATGCAGTGAGATGTGAATGCTTGTAGGAATATGACCCAAATTGTGGTGCCTTCACACTTAATTTGGGAGTACCGCTTTTTCTCTTTGGTCGTTATGGTCGCTGTAGTCATTGTATCTTCTGATTGTATAACCAAGGCCCTAGATTTAAAGTAACAATGGTAGTAGAAACATGTATGTTAGCTAAAAACTTCAGCGATTCTGATATTTTTTTTTTATGTTTTTGAGTGGAAGTACAATGTATATGATATGGGAGCTAAGCTGAAACAGAAACAAAGTGTTATAATGAAGCTCTGTTTCAATAATATTCATTTGTATGACACTTTTATGTTGTTCTGACTTAGTATATAACACAATCTTGTTTTTTGCTTGGAAGATTTGCTCTTTTTCTAGTTTGGATTTTCCTCTGTTTTGGGCGAGGACCAAAGATGAAACAGATGTTATCGTTCGTATACTAAGCACATTATATTACGTCATCCAGGGGTGATTTTGACTCATTTATGGTGATTTTCCAAATTCTTAGCCAAAAATGGCACTCATCAGATATGTTAAACGAGCCAAAGTTTTCCAACAAATGTTCAAATGCTTACAACCTTTTAACTTATTTAATAAAACTAAATTAAAAATTAAAATTGTTGATGGGTACAAATCTTTACCCAATTTGGTTACTACCCAATACCCACTTGGTTTCAGGGTAGTCGAACTCGGCCACTAAGAGCAAAATCAAATTTCCCAACAATCAGAGCTATCCACAGTGCTCATGTTCCAAACTTTGTTTTGTAATCTAACATAAAAAGATATATGTCCCAAATCTGCCTTTTCATAATTAAGAGATTGTTTGTATGCCTTTTCATAATTAAGAGATTGCTTGAAAGTCACAACACATCTCCAACTAGATATATATAATGGTAAAAACAGAGAAGCAATTTGAATGGATAAGAAGCCCAAGAGGACTTGTATTCACTGAAGCCGAAGCCACAAATGTACAGCAAAAAAAAAAAGCAACAAATTATACATAAAACACACTACACATAATAACATGATGTGATTTCCCCTCCATCCAACACATGGAACAATGTGGTATGGCACTGTTTACACATTATTTTCCCCAGACCACCAGGTTTCACCGCCCCAAACTGGAATTTCACCAGATAATAAATCTGAACAAACTTCTTACAATATGGTACATGCACAAACGTTCTTCTTTGGAGCCTCGTCGATCTTCTTTTCTGTATTAAAAAAGTCATTAAGACTCAGAATATGCAGTATGTTACGCGGTGCTGCCATATTAGTAAAAGGGTACATCAACAAAAGTTCCATTGTCTCGGGCATCAGATATTGTCAAATGACTTTATCAGAATTTAAATTTTGTCATAATAAAAGATTAACTTGTATTACCAGAGGTTAGTAAGCAATCTATAATCATGCCAAAATGAAAGGGGAGAACATTTTGCAAAAGACAGGTTCACTTGCTATTCAGAATTAATGTGTCATTGTATACAGGGTAAATAGTTTAATATACATAAGCAAAGGCAGATACCTTGCTATGCGGGAAATTTAGATAATAATATCCTAACTGTCCATTCAGTGATAAACTCATTTAATATGTAACTCCACCAGAATAATGCCAAACAAGATACTCATTAAATTATACTGATAGCACTGCATCACACAAGAAGCAATGAAACCTGAAACCCGGAGCAGCAACATTTAAGCCACAGACCTTACAAAGGCAACAAAATGACAGTGACTTCTTAGATAGGGTTTATAAGTAGATACCATTGATCAAGCCACCAAGGAATGCAAGGAACAAATAACTTGACAGCAAAGATAATTAATGTAACTTCCTTGATGGTTGACAATTGACCTTTTAAAGTCGACCATGTAACTTCCTTTATGGTCGTTTTATACACTAATTATCATCTATTGATGGTATTTGTTTTCTAATTAACTGAACACTTTCAACGATACCTAATTAGATGGAATTCTTCAATCTTTAGAAGATCTCCTTACTCTACAACTTTTTATAGGTAACATATGCTAGTTGTATCAATTATTCTAGAGGAAGCCCTAGCGACCAAGCCATCAAACGCTTGGCAGAAACTTGCATAAAAGATGAAATAACTAGAAGATAACTTGTAGCACGCACATATTAAAGAGGGTAACTAGATGCAATTACCTGTTTTTGCTTTGGTTAAAGACATCTGTACAACAGCATGCATAGTGATTACCCCTTTTGGAAGCTCCCCAAAAGGCGTTCTGCACTGGCCAACAGTTTTGTTGTTTTCCAAAATTTTCCCCGCATTTATTAGTTTGATGTCACTTGCTGATTTGGGTCCACCTTTTTTATCTGATGAAATGGAAAACTCGTGTTCAGAGAAACATGTACATTAAGATAACTTTGGCAAACTTTCAGCAGGGAAGAAACCCCTCAAAAATGAAAATGGTATGCACATCTGGATAGCAGAAGCATCAAACCTCCACAACAAATAACATATACATATTTACAAAAAAGAAAACTATTAATAGCAAGCAGCATTTGGTATTCATTTAAACTCCAGATTTTTTTGTAGCATCTACCGAGAGATCATAGTATCATACACAGGTGATAATCATGGGCATGACTACGATCAAATATTATTCTATTTCGACACATGTCAACTGTCAAGAGACCTTAACTCAAGCATACTTGAGGTACCTCTTTCGTTGTCTATGTTGCAAATAGGTTCTTTCATGATTCCAAGTTCCAACCAATTACCCAACCCATCGTATAGATGACCCTTATAGTCATAGCTGGTATCCTCATAGGCCAAGACTAACACAGGAAAGAAAGGTTGAGGGAAATTTATTTGCCGCAGTAAACCAAATAAAACATTTTCTTTTCACATGGAAGTATAATTAAATACAGCCTTTCTTTATAACTTAACATAATTTATAATTGTGGCTAATCAGTCTTCAAGAACCCATCTCATGAATTTCGGTTCACACTTGATCTCTCAACACTAGTCCACACTTAAGAACATCGCATATATTTAAACTAAATATGACAACACTCAGTATAATCAAAATTCGAAGAAGAAAAAACGATTTACAGAAATTTGTCCCATTAACAATACACTGAAGGAAAGCTTTTGCATGAACATTCGAACACAATTATCAAACATCGCAATGCAATTACTAATGCATAAATTTTATAATCGAAAACACGTCATTTAAACATCAGGAGAACAATATCAGATTGAACTACCATGAGTATGACAGCAAATAAAGAAGACCTAAATCTGCCTAACCTTTAGGCCACTCAGCAACAATTCTCTCTTTAAGCATGGCAACAGTTGAAGCTGGCGAGTATCGAAACGGACCGATATCCGATCCATCAAGCAATCGGAACTTAAGCTCTAAAAGATCTTCTTCCGGCATTTGTAATACCTTCAATTATTAGCTTATCAAAAACCCTAGGATCACAAATTAATAATATACAGTCTCAAAAACCTGCATAAAGTCAAATCATACAACAAAAATTAATATTAACAAGCAGAAATTAACAAAACGGGATAAAATTGAATCCTATCCTAGTTAACATCATAACAGAAACTAAAATCAAGCGGCGGATACCTATTGAAATTGAAATTGTATATAACGAATAGAGATAGATGAGCAGATAATTGTATATATAATTGTATGACTTTGAATTGAACAAGATGAGGAACCCTAAACCCGATCTCGAGGCGCACTGTAAATGAATGAATTTAAAACCCTAGTATAAATAATTTGTAGTGCTTTATTGTACTGGTTATTGGTGGTCAGTTGGAATACGGTGAATTCTTCTCCACCTTTTTTAGAAACACAATATATGTTCTTAATGGTATATTTATAAGAAAATTCATATATTAAGTTAGAAAATATATATAAATAATCATTTTGCTTAATAGGAAATTTAAAAAAGAAAAATTTCCCAATTTAACTAGTAAATTGATAACGAGATCCCTTAATAAAGGCTTTCGTTTTTACATTACGATATACATAAAAGTTTGTACTTTAAACATAATATATTATGTTCTCTTAGATATTTGTTTGACCCATGAATTTTATTCGTAGAAGTGCTTTTTGCATATCTAAATATCTTAATGAAAGCCTTTAGCACTTTCGTTAACGAACCATTTTAAAATGTTAGACTGAAAAACTAGGTATATATAGAAAAAGTAGAAGTTGAGGGGTAAATATATATATAATGAAAGTCTTTTATTAGATATATGATATATTTATCTTATATATGTAGAATGGCACTTTTATCACATGCTAACATCATGTGTTTATGTTGTTTTTTAAACAATAAGTTTAAGCTAGGGTCTATCAAATCATAGAAAATGTGCTAGGTTATAATTTTATGGTTATTGAACTACATATAACACATATTTAAGTTTCAAGTATTTAAATTAATTATAGGTATATATTAATTGATTAAATAATCGTGATCATGTTATAATCTGGTGGATTTCTTTGACAGGATAATGTTTTCCTGTTATGAATTATACGATTAGGTTATCATTTACCGATTTAATAAAAAAGTAAAATATACTTTAATCAAACAAATATTACCAATAATAAATGACAAACAATTGAAAATTTATATCATATAAGTGATTTAATAGATTTTGTATTTTAAAAATATCAAAGATAATGCATATTTAAAAAAGTCATTTTTGGAAAGGTATGCTAATGTTATTGTATACAAAACAAGTATACAGTATTAGGGGTGTGCAAATTTCGGGTACAACCTAAAAACTCGAGAACCAAACCCGAAATAACCGAGAACATTTGGTCCGGTCCTCGATCCTTCAATTTGTACATTTTCGGGTCCCGGGTCGGTCTGGACCGAACCCGAAAAAATGAAAAAAGAATCGAACCGAAAACTAATTTATAGATTCCTAAAATTATAGTTACATGACTAAGTGTTATACCTTAATTATTTTATCTTTTGTATTGATATCTTAGATATTGTGAACGCATGTTATTACGTCAACTTATAAGTTAATTATAAGCGGTCAAATTTGTGTATTTGCTATTTGTGTGTTTCAATATATGCATGTGTATAATGTAGTAGTGTGTAGATAAATTGTATTTGTATAGGTGGATTGATCATGTGGTTATGTATGTGAAAGTTATAGTATGTGTCAAATGTGTTAATGTTTGTATATTGCATTGCAAACGATTAAATATAATGAATTTTAAAATTTGGTAGGCATATTTTTCAGGTCGGTTTTATGACCAGAACCGAATGGATCAAAGTGGAACCGAACCGAAACCGAACCATATGTAATTGATCCGGTCCTCAGTCCTTTTTTTCCTAATTGTTCGATTATCGGGTCGGGTCGATTCTAGCCTATACAGTACAATGAACAACCCTATACAGTACACATGTTTCGCCCGATAAAAATTTATGGAAGAATGTATCAAACGCATTCTTAAAATTGACTAAGTAGCTCTATATGAAAAGTGTCCGATCTAGTAATATATTTCACAAATGCTCCCCAACTCTCCAGCGATTAAGATCATTGTACATTACATGTAGCATGTTATGTTGGTTGCATAGCGAAGCCTATTAAATATATTTTAAATTTTCTTTTATTACTAAACTTTGTGCCGAGTTATAAGTGAATACTCTGATTAAGACACAGCGGATAATATTTTGTATGTGATTCACGTGGTTATATTTGTAAAAAATAGGAGGGGAAGCAGTAGAAAGGAAAGGAAAGGAAAGGGGTTTGGGCGGTGGGTTTATTCTGACGCGTTTGTCAGGTCAGATAAGATAGTGATGATAGTAACATGTTTAGTCTGTCGACCGTTAAATACCTTTGACTATCAATTCCCATGCCTACCTTTGTATTCATTATTCAACCCAACAAATGATGAATACATGATGCAATGCTTTTTTATTTTTTAAAAACTTTTTTAATAAAGTGATTAAAGTTTAATAATTAATAGTATATTCTTTGGTTGATGATATTTTCACCATGAAAATTGATAAATCTACCACAATAGTGCATCAACTGTGTGTACACTACAACCACTTAATGCATTAATTTAGTGGATTTATTAATTTCCATGATGAAAATATCACCACCCATATTCTTTAAACAAATTTATACTTTGAAATATCTTTAACAAATTTATACTTTGAAATATCTTTAACGTGTCTTTTGGATGAAATAAAAGATTGATATGAGATTTTAAAAATTGAGTTATAAAGATTAAAAAAATCGATTAAAAATGCAAACAAAAGCTACATACACAAACACACAAGTATAAAATTCAACTACTATTCAAATATAACCCCGCGTCTACTTTTATCTTATGTAACAACACTTCACCACATCTAAATAATGTGCAAAAATCTATAATCCAAACACACTGAGTTTCTTCTACATACTTGCTTGTTCTACTGCCTAGACATAGGTGCCATTGGCATTGCAGATTGTTGGCTATAGAAGCCACCTTCTATTTGATAATTCTGATAATTATCTTGCGGAAGTGCCTGCGTATATGACGAAACCCCATTGACTGACGGCCCTGTAGTCGCAAATCCAGGCATAGACAAAGATTGTGGGGGTTGGTTAATGCTATGGCCATACGATACAGATACTGTCCCAGAAGACTGCATGTATTGAGGCACTGGATATGGCTGCATAGGAGGCATTGGCGGCTGAGGTGGTGGAGATGATGGTGGTGGAGGTGGTGGTTGGTCGTGTGGCTCTGGCTGAGGGAACGGTGGGGCTGGTGGGGCTGGTTGTTGGGTATTTTGAGACGATGGTATGTAAGGTTGAGGTTGGTCGTTTTGGATTTTGGTTCGTTTTGAAGGATAATCATTCAAGGGTGAGTCTTTAAGTGGATTACCAATTACGCCTTCGGACGCTAGGGACGAGAGGACATACGTGAGCATCTCAGCTGAAGATGTTGATGCTGTGAGCTTTGCTGCAACTGCAGCCGCTGCAGATTTGGTATCCTCGGGTTGAGGAGTTTGTCGAGCATACATCACGGGAGCAGACTGTTCAAGCGTCCCAGGAATGTAACCTTGAACTTTGGGCGGGTGAGTTTCATTCGTAGCGTGGTCAGGTGGGGATTGAATGCCATCGGGATTAACCAATTGCCTGCAGAGTATATCAGCCTTTTCTGATTGCATATGTGCAGCCTGAAGATACACAGCACAGTATGTAAGTGTTGACCCATACAAAAAATGACCCATTTCAACCCAAACCCATCATGACCAGTTACCTATCCCACCCATTTTGCTATTAGTAACTACAGGGACTCATGATAGAACCAACCACAAGAAAATTTAATAGCTGGACTCGATAGCTAACAGCTTATTTGAGGCAAGAAGATAATAAAAGCAGATTTAACCTACCTGAAGTTGACTACGAACAAGGTCAAGCTTCATTTCCTGAGACCAAGAACATAGAAGAAGAAAAAAATGTGAATTATATTATGCAAAAAAGGTACACTAATATGAGGCTAATAACCAACCTGCTCTTGAAGAGCGTCCCTCAAGTAAGATACAAGATTCGTTCTTGACGATTCAACAGCTGTAAGTTGCTGAATACAATCCCTCAATGTAGTATGCTGTCCCTTAAGCTCATCCACAACGCCCGACCCATTTGCTTTTGATATAATTAGAAAAGGGGGAAAAACATAAAAACGACAGACACAGATTAACCAAACAAATAGCATACCTAACTAAAAGAAATTGAGAACTGCACTTATCCCAATACGAATATCCCAACCAATTTCCTTGTTAATTTTTTCAACACGGCTAAGGGTAAGTTTGGCAACAACTAACTGGCGCAGGAGCTTTGCCGCCTTTGCGGCTGGAGCTAGAGAATCCCCTAAGGTATTCAAAAAGCTACTTAAAAAAGCTCATTCTAAGGGTTTATATTTCAATAATTCCCTTTTATTTTTGTTTGCCAAACAAGCCTTCTTTTTTTCGTAAGAGCTGAGCTTATAATAACTACAATCCCAATCCCATACAATCCCCAAAATACTTGGTGTCAAACACCCTAATGAAAACCTTTTAGATATAATTTACAGAAATTAATAATTAGAAATAAGGAATATACCAGATTTAATATCCCCTCCAATTTCCTTGTCCAATTTCTCAACACAGCTGACGGCATTTCTGCACTTACTAATCGCAGCATCTTCATTAACTTGACCGGCATATATAGTTTGATACCCTGAAACTATCTTGTCCAATGCATATCCAGCAGGCTGTTTCTCATTAATATACGATAAGAATAAACTTTTTACCCAGACACATATAAGGACTTTAATTTAATAAAAAATTAAGTAGGAAGGGAACGTAATTAGTTACCGCTTTTGACCCCAACTGCTTCCCGTTTCTATTACTAGTTTCATGGTGCCTTCCGACAAGCTCTTCCTTAAGCACCTGCCCTCGAGAACCAAAAACCTTTCTTTCATCCAAAATGTTGACCTGCATATAGAAAATGAGAAGTTAATATACAAAATACAAGTAACGCCTGATTCCATATTTACGATGTTAAAGAGAGCTGATTAGAATATAATATGCTCAACATTCACTAATTAGAAAAGCTCAAAAAAGGAAATGCTGAAGGTGGTAGACACAACTACCACTTAATAATTTCCATTCATAGATCATTATAAATACACATTTATATGGCTCTAAAATCAGCTGGCAGCCACTAGCACCGTTTTAGGTGTATAACTAATTTTTATTCAGAAAACTCAAACCTGAGTCCTGAATCAATGTAATGGCCCATACTAATGTATAGCTACAATTAAAATAAATTTCCAAGCAGAAGTTATTTTCCCGCGACATAAGTCACAAAAGTACTCTGTAAAGCGTATTGTCTGGCATTTAAAAGAATACTACTACTAGGAGAATGCAGATCCAGGTACGAATCACGATGGATATGAGGCCAAGAGAATGAAAATCTGAGAAAAGAAGTAATAAATGAATAAAACTTTTTACCCAAAGTTTTTCTTTTTAAATTGGCAAAAATATTTTACCCAAAGTAGAAGATATATGCATCTGAAAAAAGGGTCCAACATGTTGCATTAACTACATTTAGTGTAGAAGCAGTATACTCAAAATGCAAATCACCATATTTAGCTAGCTAACTAGACTTGAACTTCCTTCTAGTCCTAGATCAACATGATGGTATATGTATTACTTTTCAAATGATAAACAGGGTGACCGCTTTCATTTACACATTTGTAAAATTCATTGAACCCAATAGATTAACAGAAACAACATGGTTCAACTATTTGTATAAAAAAATAGCAGTTCCCCAGTTTCAAAGTGATAATATATATTCTAGCTTTAAATAAACAAAAAACGCCATTAATAATGAATATAAGATTCTCAATCATAAGCACGTATGTTAAGACAGCATACCAGGCGTAATGCAGAATTTCTTCCAAATTCATCCCCGTGGTCAATCACATCACGAAGTGCATCTGGAAGAACCTTCCAGAACTCACCAACAAACTCCGAACCCTTTCGCCTACTATTCTGCAAAATATCATTTGCAAGATAGAGAAAAGCCAGGCGTTGATCACGTGGGGAACAATGAAATTGTCTAGCCCACGTTTCTACCACTTGTTTTGCCTTATTCATATGAAAAATACACCAGTGTGACAGAGCTACATCTTGTTAAAGATTCCAACATCAGCCCATGATTCATTGCAATACATAGAATCCAGATAAACCAACATATATAAAGTAAAATATGTCATAGACATCCCAAAAATATATAGCAAGAAACAGTAGTAGTAACAATGATCATATGATTAACTACAGGCTACCAATCTGCCCATTGACGAGCTTCATTTTTGGTGAAAGTCAAAAGAAATGATGCTTATGTACTCAAGCAGCTATTAACAGCATACATAGGTAACAATAATCTACCAAGTACCAGCATAAAGCAATACATATACCATTAGTTCTAGAAGATACCATTGATTGCCAAACAAGGTTAACGAGAGATCTAGCATTAAAGAATTATCAACAGTAATAAAAGTCGAACAACAATGTACGTTTTAGTAGGATACTCTCAATGCTCTGCTGTGAGTTATTTAGCTTGGACAGCTTCTCAACTAAGATTTGTGCATTAAATGCGCTTCCCATAGTTTCTAATAGTATAGTATTCCCTTCAGCTAATGCTAATACAAAACCTCCGAGAGATAGTCAACCTTCACATCAGAAATTCCAACACAATATATAATGATATGTTATAATGAATTCTTTACGAGTCACAAGGAAACAAAATCATCTTAACGAATCTAGTAATCATCAACTTATCTTTATTATATTCAAAATAGCATTGTATACATTAACAAAAAAGAATATGTGTATTGTAGTAACTAATGTTCACAGATTACCAATTCATAAATATACCCTGATTGGTCGATGGAGATAGCAAGCATTTACCACGCGTGTAATTTAATGGAAGTACGCAACTATTAGTAAAGGTTGCCCTCAACCTTAAATAGTGATAAATCAAGATAACCATATGAATATCCACAAGCCCAAGATATTACAATATAACCAACTGGATTTTGGCTGAAACAAAACGTATATAAGTTAAATTAGCTAATTGTTACTCACTTGACGAAATCAGATTAAACAATTCGAATTATTTAAAGAAAAAAATTGTAAGTTCAATTAAAGCTTAGGGAACAAAAGTAGAAAAACAGGGTCAATTAGGTCTGCATTAACTAAATTCGTAAAACTAACTTGTTTATTAAATTAAATTCAAATCTCCTAATAATAACAAGCAGCATACATAACTAATTGCAATTTTCATCCAATTTTATCAATTCACATGATATATACATGATAAAGCGTGAATTGTTAAGAGTGAGAAATCAGAAACGAATAAAAGAACAAATTTACAGCAGAGAAAAGGAATAAAGAGTGGTAACCTGATTAAGAGTATGATTAAGCGGTGTTGGTGAAAGATTGATGGACGAATTTCTCCATAAATCAAGAAATTGAGGTGAAATTCTAGGGTTAGAGAGCGTGAATTAGTGTTAAATCAGGGGAATTGAAGCTAGGGTTTTGTTTGAAAAATGGTACACAACAGGAGGCAACCGACTGACAATGGGATGCGAAGAAGTTATTTAATTGGGTCTGTTTGGAAACCACCCTTGAGTTTACGTCATCAGCATCGGAAAGATTTGGGGGTGACGATTATCAACAACGTTGTTAGGTATGTGACAAAAAATAAAACGTGGTTGTCAATTGTGATTTTTATAAATCACCTCTATTATTATTAAAAAAAATCTCTCTTTAATATTAAAAGAAAGACATATTAGGCTAATCAACTTTTTATTAGTTTTAAATGATTGAATCTTGACCTCTCATTTTGAAAGCCCAAATAATTCTAGCCATTGATCAAAAATTAGTAAAATGAGTTGCCAATAAATATCATTGCTAATTACTTAAAGACTGTAAAACCCATACTTAATTCATAGCTGACCTTAATTAATTCTTCCAAATTTATTTTCAAACCAAATAAAAAAAAAAATATTCCTACGTTTTCCATAACTTAATTCTTAATTAATAATAGTAAATAATAATTACTATTTATGAGCACATACATCACAATCACACAAATCTCTCTTATATATTAAAAGAGGGACTGATTATGTGTAATCACTTATGCATTAGTTTTGTCAAATTATAACTAAGCCTACCTTTGATTAGCCAATAAACCACTAGGTCTATTATTTAATTACAATATTACCCTTAACCACTCAATTAAATCACCCTTTAATTACTTCTAACCCTAACTAGCTAAACTCACGACCACAATTTGAATTCATTGTTCTCCGCTTTCATAGTTCCATACGCTCCCATTATTTCAGGTTCTAATTGCTTAAATCTTCATCCCGATATATAATTCATCGTTGGTGCGTGGGACTGATTGAACTGAAGCTACGATTCTTGTGTATGAATAATCGAGATGAACAATTGGCTTGATTTGGCGAGTGTATTTGCAGATACACACAAGATATTCATATATTGTCGTGAAGGTTTTCGAAACAATAGAGTACATCTGTTGTTTTTTATTTGACCATTCGATTCAAATTTCTGATATAGGCATGACGGTTTCGATTCAAGTTATGCATGTTTGATGGTTTTGATTTAAGAGGTTGATTTCTTATTACAATTAAAGAATTCGTATTAAAGAATTTTATTTCGTTCATCATCATCAGGTAGCGATTTTGAAGTGACATGATATTAGGGTTTACATTTTTTCGTTTGTTACAGTATATAGTGGAAATATATAAGAATATTAATCTAACTGTAATCTAATTCAAATTATATATTGCCAAGTTGTGCTAATTATGTTGCATTTTGTATTTTCTCTTGCTGCCTGTTCAGTTTTTTCTGTTTTGTGATCATTTTCTTATTTGTTTTGGTAGTGTAATCTTCATACATACCGTGGGTAATATGTTTGCAGACATCTTGTAATGACTTTTCTTTTTTCATGTTTATATTATAATTAGACAAAATTAGAAAAGGCAAGAACAATAATTGGGGGTAGAAATAATGATCATCTTAGCCCGAGTTCTGTTCTTGAAGCGTCTTTCTCAAATGACAGCTGGTGCTCGAGCAGTTTGGAAGATAACTCAGGTAAGGTACCTCTTTTTTCAGGTTCTTACGGTAAAAACCATACATTGCAATTTGGACTCATTTATGAGGTAAATGAGTGAACCCTCTAATGGGTCAACTTCAAACCTTCAGCAAATGGGTCTAGCAGGTCAAATTTTGCCTATATGTATATTGAAACCTCCTAAATTATTTTATCTATCAGAATTATACTATAAATGTTAGTAGAAACAATATAAGTTTCTTTATCTTTGTCATATATAGCACATTAGGTATTTTTAAGATTCTCAACAAGAAATAAAAAAAGGTGTTAGTGGGTTGGCTAACGTGGCCCGACCTGTTTTGACACTTCTAAGAAGTTATGCGTATAAATTTTTTCCTGTTTATACAAAAAAAACTCTCAATCACTTTGAGGTTTAAAAAATATTGTACCTAAATTTATCTATGTCTATTTAGAGGAAAAGTAATTGTAAAGTTGGAAGGTGTTCATTTCTGTGAGCATTATAGCCTATTTGAGATTGCACTATATAGATTTTATTTTCAATATTAGAAGGTGTAACATCGAATTCAAAGTGTCCTTATGTTTCTAATAAGCTTTAGTACCTGTTGCTTCAGCTCTGGTATACTTTGGCCTTGCCATGTTTAGCCAATCAAATTACAGAGGACATGCAGCTTATAGTTATGGATTGTAAACCCGTTGTTAATGTATGTCTGACCGCTTTCTGTTTGATCTTGCTATTTGCTTCTTGCAGCTAATTATGCTTTGCCTAAAAGCAAGGATATGCCTGGGACAGATGAGTATTTTGATTAGGTCATACCTTTGAGACCATGTTTTCAGTTTTATAACTTTTATTAGATGTACTCTTGAACCCAATGCTGAAAATGATTTGATTCAAGTACTGTTTTTTGTCTCTGACATGTCAAATAGCTATAGTATGCACCAATATCCACATTATTTCAATTAGGTACAGAGGATCCAACCCGTCGACCCGTATGCTTTCCAACCAGGTGACAAGGTAAATGACCACCTAAAAAGTTGATAATCATAGTTGCATTACCATATTTAACCTGGAGTTGTTCATCATTTTGCATACTACACATTGTTTTAAGGTGCGTACCCTTGTCACGTATGTGCAACGGCAAGACTGACATATATCAAGTTCTAGGTAGCTTTATTGAGTTCGATATGAGAATGCCTTATAGGAAGTATCCAAGAACAATTTAGTTTTTTGGGATTTTTGTATTGATTTAAACGTGTTCACTTCATGTAATAATATATTGTCGCAGGACTCGGCGACGAAATACTAAAGTACTGGGGGTTTGAAAAGTGCCCTGTAGGTGTTCGATGAAATATGTGTGAGGCAAGGTAGTTGGGAAGACGTGAAAGCTATTGCAAATCTTTTGGCAAAATCGGGTCCTTAGTCTCGAGTCTCCATGATTGTAATCTGTAAATCTGAAATGCAAAAAAATGGGTGTTGATATATACAATAAATTTTTTGATTCATTTACCAAATGTATGCATTGCAGTGTTGTACAGTGCAACATCAAAATGCGTAAAAGTTGGTGTATGAATCAAGATGCGTGTTGTATTTATCATTATTCAAAAAAATGTTCACTAATAATATATCTATTTGTTTCCTTATTAGTGTTCAGATTATGTATACAGAAATCCATCAGAATGTCCATATGCCATGTATGGTTTTTAAAATATTAAGGGCAAAGGTGAAAGGGAATGGATGGGTAATTCATTTAGTCAATATTTTACATTGGTAGAACACCATTAATTTGTCTATTTGTCTCATTTGTCATCTCTAAAATATTAGCTAATGCATAGCATTGATTTGGATAAGAATTTTAGCTGAAAAAGGTTGTAGACTTAAATTCCATGTAATCATCGTTAACATGTCTCATTGTAAGAAACTCACTGTAATAACTTACATATTCTATGTTAATTTAGAATAAAACACTCAACCTTCTAACTAAAATGGGTAACTGCAATAGTTTATATTTTTTTACAGTGTTCTTGCTTTGCTTTCTGCTAAATATTATGTTCTTTCTTGGTCTTAGATTGACGATTCTTTATAATAGAAAGAATGATATGTTTGGGGCGTTAGGCATAGTGAAATCAGTTTCATAAGCATAATCAATGGGTGTGTAATCAGAAAACAATGACATAGGAATGGTGCTTACTAAAAATCGAGGTATCTATGTTATTTAACCTTTCCTTTTGTAACTAATAAATAATCTTGAAAGCATCCTTTTTCTTTTGTTAATTTAGATTAAAACTACCATTTCGATTTCTTCAATGACAAAATATGTGCCGTTGTTGGAAACTCTGGTGAATAAATTGATAGACACCTCACAAGTGGCAGTCATGTGCATTGTTATAAGAGATAATGGGGCACGTGTCTGAGAGGTAAATAAGTAAATTAGTTACCTCAAAAGTGGCTGCTAGCCATAATTAGGATATTTAGCTGATTTTGTTAGAAGTGCTTTTTGTGTTCTAACCTACTCCCCTGTTCATCCATTTTCATATAGAAATATGATGTAGTAATACTAAGATAGTTCACACCCTTTATTAGAGGAGACTAAATAATTATACAATATGAAGTTAACCCATCTGAAGATAGTTCACACCCTTTAATTATTTAGTATCTGGACCATAAATTTAAATTCCCAGGTTTGTTTATGCATAATGTCTTCAATTGATTAGCAGAAGGACAAAAATAACCCTTCTTAATTCTTACTTGGCTGTCGTATTCAAATGAACACGGAATGTAAACCAATTTTCGACATCTGGTCAAGGTAATTTAATATCATCTGTATAACATAGGACAACATTATATTTATTCAGTTGTCATTGCTATAGCTTTCTGTTAGTAGCCATACTGTGAGATAGGTACATACTGTGAGATTCGACCAGCATGATTTAACTACCACAAGCTGAGTATAGCTAGGTTGTCAGCACTATATCTTCATTATAGTTCATATGACTTACAATAGTGTCACCAAACAATGAATACGACATACTGATCTTGTACTCGTCAGTCATACTTTTACTCATCTTTTTTAAATCAAATGTCTAATATAAGAACTATGCAGATGAAATTTCATATAATCATGTACCAAAGTGAGATGTATTCTTATATTTTGTTCTGATATTAGGCCCCAAAAATTATCTGTCTGTTGCGTATGTAAAGTTTAAATATCACGAAGTTCACACTTCACTTGTCCTCTGAATTAGTTATGTATAAGCAGACTCACATTATGTTATGTGTTTGATAGTTCAATTTCATTTATACGCAGACTTCACCAACACCCTGAGTTGATCCGATAGAATTCTCTCCGTTATAGTTTGCATGTAAGACACAGTAGTCTGTGGTACAGACAACTATCAAGCTATTTGACGAGCCCAATGTCAAAACGGTTGAAGAAATACGTGACACTAATGAGGTATGCACCAGACTATTATCGACCAATTCTCATTTGCAATCGTCATTGAATATAAATGCCAACATTATCCATTTTTACATCCATTAAAATGCTTTTTAAGGTTTCAAGAGTGTGCTCAAGGCAACTGTTTCCCACGAGGGATGGTTCTAATATTTGTGCAACAAATGTGCTCAAAAGGCTAACCGACGATTAGCCTCTAGTCCTCTTGATAGAATATAGAAATACGGTGAAGTTACGGATGTTGAAGAGGAGTAAGTTCTTTTTGCTTTGTGTAATTTAGCATATTTACTTTGTTTGTTGTTAATATGTTGGTATAAGCACTAGCTTTTGTGATTATTGAGCATCTAAAATTTTATCAAACGCTCGATTCAGGCTAGGGACTGTCATCAGAGTTCATGATGTGACTGGTGGATTATCACTTGTCCTATTTGACTACCAACTTGCTAAGCTTATCAACAGGAGTGTTGAATGGCTGAAGAGAAAGATTGTTACGGTAAGTTATAGTAAGCTCACAACGTCATCAAAAACATTTATTTCCATATTAATACTTACTGTTAGTAATCTAGGAGAATGCATTGATTTAAAATTGCTATTTGGTTGACCCATATTGATGATCCACAAGACATTCCTCATGAATTTAACTGTTTGGTTAACAAGGAAATTGTGTTCAAAGTCCACGTTGGAGATATCAATGTAACACGCGGTTATCCTGCTTATACTATCCAATGTGGCACCGAGGACCGTGATGTTATAGCCTTAATAACCAAAAAGCTCCTCGGAGTGAACCATATTGAACTCGTGGATGATATTGTCGCTATAACTCCAGGTCAAAAGGTTTGTATTCTATTTGCTATTTGTGTGCCGAAAAATACTAGCAGTCACACGTTCACCTCACAAACAAATAGTAGTTGTATCTTTGTTACAGTTCGGTGCGCCGATTATTTTTTTCCCTTTATTGTAGGATGTTGGTTACAGATGTTGGTTACAGAAGTTGGTTACAGAAAGTGAGGACGGGCTGTCACCATTTGATCTCAAAGACACACCATATCGCGACCATATCGCGCATCATTATTGCAAACACCCTAAGTCGTGATATGCTTATCCTTGTCTTTCTCTGTATTCTTTGATACTTTTATAATCATATAATCATTCTGGCTTATTGGGTTTTATGGACTTTATTGATCCTATTCAATCTCTGTTAGTTTTTTAATTTTATTGGCTCTTGCGTTATATAAATACAACAGAAAATCATAACATTCTCTTCATTTTACATATTTAGTTTTGACTGTTCATAGGCCACATACTCAAACTGCTGTGTATGAATCTTTAGATGTAATTATACAGTCAACATATTTTTGTTATCGGTCTTATGTTGCATATGTCTGTTCAATTTTTAAATGTGCAAATTAGGGGAAACGATCACTATGTTGTTAGTTGCTGCCATTATGGTTTGATTTTTTTTTTTTTTTTGCACAACAAAAGAATCCACTTAAAAGTTGTCATGCTTTTGATCAATTAGAATGGACTGTCGAATAGGCTTATCACTTGGCTTCTGATACATTCAATTGTGTTGCCTACAATTGGTCAGATTTGTTGGAGGTAACCACTATTCAGAATTTCGTTCCAGTTTGTGACGTGTGGAAGCTAAGGTGATATCAAGTGAACGGTTTAGTGGAGAAGTGATTATGTGTTTTAGTGTTGTCAACAACCAAATATTTACACAACTATTTTAACGTATATGTTTATTTATCAACCCATGTACTAACCAATTGTGCTTTGTTAACCCAAAGTCTGCAGTCACTTAATCTGGGCACAGTAATAGCATCGCGGCACTCATTAACTCGTAAGCAAGCAGCAAACTCCTCATGACTTTGGGTGGCCTATCCAACATTGGCCACACACACATAGGAAATCATGAATACTAAATATACATTTGAATTTGTTAACCAACATCTCATAATTTAATGCTTTCCAAAATGACATCCCATTCTAAATGCCAATATTTTAAATCGTTTATGGATCACCATCAGTTTGAGAGGTGAACTTACATTCCATTCTAATCGATTGATTGGTTTCTATTGGTTTGTTGCACATGAAAGTTTTCTACATATTAGGTTTGGTTTTTTTTACTAGAACGAAATGTGACTTAGGTTTGAAATGGTGATATATGACGAGGTATATTTTAAATAATATATTATAGAGAGAGATATACAGTTTTGTTTATCTCTATAAAACCATACAATTTAGGTGTCAAAATTCAAAAACGGCACACACTTTTGCAGCTTGATTATAGGTATGAATATCTGGTTCAAGGTTTTATACTGAAGTGATCATAATATAAGATTTGATTTGGTGATGGCGGGATAGTAGTGGGGCCGGCAAATATTGATTTGCATATAACCCTCGACAAGTTAGGATGTCTTATTTAACATGGTTTCTTAACGACTTTGTGACATGTGACTGCAATCGTCAACATTGGTTTGGTTTAATAATAAAGTCAACAGACGGTGCAGAAGATACCATTTGGAAGATAGATAGCGATATCGACATTGCAACACTATTTTTTTTTTTGGAGTTGAATCGTTGCTACATATTTACATTATGCACGAATGCCGTGACATTTACCAACAACATGCAAATTAAAGTCTACAAATTAGTAAATTTATTTATTTAAGAGTTGCATCGTGTAATAACTCAGTGATGAATATTTTTAATTATATCTTTTTTTTACGAATGTTCGGTTCTTAGTAATTCATAATACTATGAATCCTTATGTTACTCAATTTTAGCTTATCTTATTGAAGCTATACTTTATTTTTAGTTACATATTTAACAATATAAAACAAATACGTGGTTTGATAGCTAACGACCACAAATAGCGCACTCGAAATGAAAGTCAATCAATACATCAAGCGAGTTCAATTGATGTTATAAAATTTACCTTTGTATTTTTGGTTATTGTATAATTCACATTAAATATTTTCAAAACTGATTCATTTTTTCAATCAGGGGACGGTCGATGCACATACGTACTAGAATTTGCTTTCGTTTTCTCCTACTTATTTCATTCTAGAATCTAACATATCTATGTTATATAACAAACATCTTCAACGATTATACTCGTACGCGATTTTTTCCTTTATAAGCCACATATTTTTGTCTAAGAAATTTATTCAGCCCGCAAAATTGCGGGTTATGATCTAGTTTTCCTAATATATGCTGCATAAATAGAATTAATTATCAATTATATAACTTTTGAGTCAATTAGATAAGTACACGTAATAACAAAAAACTACAAAATCCAAATTTAAAAATTTAAAAATATATAAATATATAACTAATCTTAGTAACTGTTTTTTACATTTTGTACGACCATGAATTGTATTTTACAAAGGTAAAGTTAATTTCTTTTAAAAACTCCATTATTAATGGTTAGTGTTTGGTTAAATTAGAAAACTATCATTTTATTACTACATAGATAAAAGGTTTGCATGAGTAACATTCATAGAAGTCTTTTCCAAACATATTACTAATTATTAACTATTATTAATTATTAATAAGTAGATTTCTTCCTCAAACCTATAATAATAATAATTAATATTAATAATTAATAATATTTTACTATATCAACATCATATTTTCAGTTTTCTATATTCAAAATTTCCTGTATTCAAACTTTATTTCTTTATTTTTCTTTTGAAAAACAATAAAGATTTATTGTAAATTCAAATTTCCTAAGATATTGGAGTGGGAATGGACGTAAACGGATGAGATTTGCATGGTTTCAATTAAATAATCAATTAGTGAAATCATTTCCATTTTTAACAGAGTTGTTACACCTAATCACCATTTTAATTAATGGATTGATTCATTGCCAATCATTATCATCATATTCATAATTCTCACTCTAAAATCGATTATAAAAACTTCAAGATGAAAACTTGCTGACTTGGTTTTCATTTTTATTTGACAGTAACTTATTTTTCAGTGATCAATGGATGTCGTCGTCAGGAATGATTCTAATTAAGTTCGAAAATGACTTACTCCAAACACGATCCTTTCGTTGATGATGAAGCTTGGTTCTGCCACCCCGATACATATTTATATAATCCGATCCTTTATAATTAACGAATATTTTCATGTATCGTTATAATTTAGATTTGATCTTGAAACTGATATTATATTGATTTGTTTATGTTTTTGGTTTACAGAGACACGAGACTAGGTTTTAATTCTCAAAGTGTATTTGATTTCAGTTCAATTATAAAGTTTTCCATTTAATGATTCTTGTGCATCTGTTCATATTTTATTTATTTGAAATTGTGCTAAAAATACTAAGACATGTTATGTTTAATTATATTTGTTTTTATATTGTAATAATAGGTAACTTGATTACCCAAAAAGATGCAATAAGAGGTTGACTAATGGGGCTTCTCATAAAATTGTTGGACTGTTGATTAAGAAAGTCATATCGGAAACACGTAAAACCTATTTGCTAACAATGCTTGACAGTCAAAAGGTTGTTTTCTCTGTTGAGAAGGTTAGATGTGGTATTGCATACAAGGTTTGTTAATGCCTCTTAATCAAGATCGACTAATGAAAAATCGGGTATGAACGTAACTATGATTACTGACTTGATTGTCTGCCTCTGCATTGTCAATTTTCAGCAGATTATTTCACTTCGCTACTACTAATATTGGAATCGGTTGGACTTATTTGTGAGGAGAACCAAAAAAAGGGTAAGAAATCAGCCCTGATTCTCTGAGTCATTCATTGCTTCCCTAATAAAAAGCTTGACATCATCATGTCAGATACATATTGGACATCCATGGCTACCTTTTTTCTGGTTCAAACTTTGATTGGTCTTTTCTAAGTATGGCGCCCCTTTTACGGTGAGCAACAGTGTTTTTTCCCTTCCTTTTTGAATATTTTGCTATTGAAATACTAATATTTGTATTATAGTAAGGTATCTTAAGAGGTTGTAAACATTAAATTAGTCCTCGGGTTACATTTGACCCGTTTCTTTTTTATTAGAGTTGTTGATATGTTATACGGATTGAGATCATCTCATTTGAGATATTACATGGAACTTCACTTGTGCTCTCATTTATTGTTGTCATTTTGTTTCATGCTTCATTTTATACATAGCCCATTTAAGAGAACAATGTTTAACTTGTGAAACAATATTTCATTTAAAGCTAAAATGTTATGGAAAAAACAATATTTCATTTAAATTGTTAATCTAATAATTGTTATGTGCACTGACTTGGCGTTGGAGGTATGACTCGGGATATAAAAGAGGATAAAGCTCAAGTTGGTTGACAGAGTAGATGAATGGATCTCACAAGGCTTGATTCATAAAAATTTGGTTTAAGTAGCAATTCTACTTTTCTTTTTCATTTGCTTTTCTTATGATGTTTATTAATTTGTAGGCATTCATGTGCCTGTCAAAATTTTAATGTGTGAACTTACATTTATTCACAATGATGCATGTAACTTCTAATACTAATTCACATCTCATATCGTCTAAGATACGTAAAGTTATCGATATATTGGCGAATTAATCGAAGCTTGCTTGGACCTTTTACAGATAATCCTTCAAGGTCTTCACCTCTAACTACAACCCATTAATAGTTTAATGGGTTGAGATTGTCACCTCTAACTAAAATGCATAACTCTTCAACATTGCTTTTACAACATAAATTGTTACACAAGTTAATTATAATACTATATTTTTTTGCTAAGCATGAACACGTTATCTACACCGATAGCTATAAAAAGAAAGAAAAAATTATGTAGGTCATCCAACAAGACCCATTTTGATACTTAATAGAAAATAAATATATAAAGTTTGACCATTACCTTAACCCACATATATAAATTAGCCTACTTGACCTCAACTCAGTAATTATAGCATGTTAGTGTAAACGGTTAATGTTTTGTAATGTTGAGTTCATGTGTAAAAAATGATTCTTTCCATGATTACACATCTATATAAAGTAGCATACTTGACCTCAACTGTAAAATTATAAGTAGCATGTCGTGATGATCAATTCCGGAAATAGATGTTACATCATTGTTATGTATATAATACTTATAACTCGACAATGAGCACTTGCACTACTTGTAATAAATGACTACTTCTCTATGCCACGGTCCCCGAGTACTCTTTGGCTTGCTCGCCTGCAAGATTGAAACATGAAAAACATTGGTGTCATGTGGATGTTAAGAACATATCGCATTGTGGATGTTAAAACATATATATAGCTTTCGTATTAAAATCATGTGGTAGCTCACGAATTCGCGGGTAAAGCTATATTTTTGTGTATAATTAGCCCAAAAATAAATTGTAAAGTGACATTTTAAGATGACATACGTGCTAATAAATTTCGTTCGTAGTACTACTCTTGTGCCTTCTCTCGGAAATACTCAAGTAGCTTCGTAATGGGCAATTTTCTTGCCTGCACTGTTAGTGCATTCATCGACTCTACACAGTTTGAGGTTGAATAATTATATCGAGCTATAGGACAATGAGCCCTAGACCATCTTTCAACATTAACTTTCGAAAGCCTTTCGTGTGCTTTTGCTTCAACGCCCTGAAGAAGAGTCATGTATCGATCAAAGTCGTCAACGCGGTGAGCTTTTCATATCTTCCAATACAACCCATTGATGCCGCTGTTCTTTAAGCTAAGGTTCATTTCTAGATGCCGAAAACATAAATGAATGGCGCGTGGCATAACACACCTTACTGCCAATGCGATGGATGGATGCCTATCAGAAATGACTGCCATATTTGGAATATCACCTATGCATTCCCTCAAGTTAGTAAAAAACCAACTCCAAGCAGGACCTGCCTCACCTGGAGAGACCCCGTAAGCCCGGCAACATGATCAACATCAATAAATAAATATATATTTTTACCATTCAATAAGACCTTTTTTCTTCCTAAGTTTTTTCAATTATAAAAAGAATCTCAGAAATTTCATCAACAAAATTTGCAAGAATCTTGATTGTTTTGTTGTTGAAGCAACCGATTGATATAGGTTTCGAAAATGCATTTTAGAGTATGGGGTTTGAAGTCCGTAATTGATGATAGATGGGACAAAATGGGAGGATTATGTCTATGTTTTCCCGGTCGTCGAAAAGTTAATCCTGAAAACCAAATCATATCCGAGGAACAACCTAACGCCACCACGAGTCCAACAGGTCTCCTCACAATATACATTTTTATCTATATGTATGTCTTTCTTTCTTTCTTTCTTTCTCTTAATTTCCTTTTCATGCTTTTGGATTTAATAATTATTCTTCTAGGTTCATATTTAAGAATTTACTCATGTTTTTTTGAGTTTTTTGACTAAATATTATAAAATTTATTGTTTTATCATCATGGTTATTATTTCAAAATAGTACATATGTTGCTAGAATCACGTTTGTAGGCAAATTTGAATAAAATGCTCTTCTATTGTTTCTTGTCTAAAGCTGGATTTGGTCCTTTTAATTTCGGAGTATATAAATGGTATTGAAATGCAGGTCAAAAGTTGGTTGATGCAAACTTAGAGACCAAATTTAACAAGCAGGAATTAAGAACACAACCGTTGTCGTCTTCATCGAAGGTTGGCGATTTCATTGACAATAAAGTAAATAAACAGCGGGAATTCAGTTACCGAGAACTTGTAAAGGCTACTAAGAATTTTAAGAGTGACCGTTATCTTGGGGAAGGCGGGTTTGGAGAGGTTTATAAAGGAGAGCTAAAAAGCTCGAAACAAGTAAGTAACTTTGTCTATCTTTTACTCTTCACTTTTGGTCATTGCAAGGTATATTTTTATAGCTATTAATGTAGTGATTATATTGTCAGGTCGTGGCTGTTAAAAAGCTAAATGAAGATGGGTTGCAAGGGAATAAAGAGTTTCAAGTTGAAATCACGATGCTTTCGCTTGTGTATCACCCGAACATTGTTACATTGATTGGATATTGCTCTGAGAGCGATAAGCAACTTCTTGTTTATGAATTTATGCCTCTAGGATCGTTGGAGCAACACTTGCATTGTAATATCTCATTTACATTTAATCATTGTCATAGGTGACAAAATGGGCAAGTTGAGCAACATGTCAATATAGGTTCAAGTCAAGCCAAGTAAATATTGGTATGGGTCAAAACATGCAAAGCGTTTGTTGTATAAAAATATTAGAAAAATTATCTCTTCACGAAAATGATCTAAAAGTTTTCAATTATATTACTTGACATTGATACGTTAAAATACACCTTATGTTGTTATTTGTCCCATTGTCGCATTAGAGATCTAACATAACCAAATTTAACTCATAAGTTAATTGAAAATTTCTATTCAGTTATAATAATCTCATAGTGACAAAAAAAAATTATTTGGTTTTTGAGTAGATCCTGAACCATATATGAAGCCACTTGATTGGAATACAAGGATGAAGATTGCAGTAGGAACAGCTAGAGGTCTTGATTACTTACACAATCATTGTGAACCTCATATCATATATAGGGACATGAAGTCAGCCAATATATTATTAGGTGAAGGGTACCACCCAAAGATATCCGACTTGGGTCTAGCTAAATTCGGTCCATTAGGTAATAAGTCATATGTATCCACTCGGGTAATGGGCACAATGGGGTATTGTGCACCCGAATATGGATACACAGGTCACTTGACCATAAAATCTGATACATATAGTTTTGGAGTGGTTTTATTGGAACTAGTGACCGGACGACAAGCATTAGACAAAACAACGGAAGGAGGACAATATCTTATCGAATGGGTACAATTTTTTCATAAACTATGTTTGAATGCATTTTGGAACTTATTGTGTAATATGTATTATCATAAGTTGTAACAAACAAGTTTTAATTTTTAGAGAAGTGTACTTTTTTACCGTTAACTATCAAAACAAATACCGATTAGCGAGCAAAGTTTATTATATATATATATATATGCTTATTGTTCGCTTATTTTGTTTGTTTAGGCAGAACCAATGTTGAGACACAAAAAGAGATATGTGAAGTTAGCCGATCCAAAAATGAAAGGAGAGTTCACAGAGAGAAGCGTACAAAAAGTTGTCAAGGTAGCATTGATGTGTTTGAATGATAATCTTGAAAAACGACCAAACATGAGTGAAGTTGTTGACGCATTGGACGTTGTGGTATCTTTGTCTGATCCGTTAGCAGGTTGTAATCAAAATCAAGACTCGAGTGAGGATGAAGATGAAGATGATTCATTTAAAGAGGAAGAGGAAGAAAGAGCAAAGGCCATTGTAGAGGCTAGAATGTGGGGAGAGAAATATAGGCATGAAACAACTCATACACCGTTATAATGTTGAAACTAATTAGATTTAGAGATATGAAGATGTTAAATTCATGTTACCCAACCTTATAAATGAAGTCACTTGATAAAAATACTTAAGCAAAACCAGATAGAAGTGTAAGGAAACAAAGCGAGAAATAAGGTGAAATATTAACTAGTCAAAGTTGTGCTGAATTTGGAGCGACATAAGGAAAACCACTTAAAGAGAAAAGTGTGGCCTACGTGTTTGGCATCCTCCATATGTCATGTCAACGGGACCATATGTCACACCAATCCCGGTGTGGTAGGCAACGTGGTGGGATAAGTGTAGTGTGCACAATACAGCAATGTTTTAAAAACCGGTTGAACCGGCCCGGTCGAACCGGTTCAATCGGATCCGGAGAAGTTTCCGGTTCAAAATGAGCCGGTTCTTGACTTTTTAGTGGATCGGATCAGATCGTTGACTTTTCCGGTTGAACCGGTTTTGGCGAATCGGTTGAACCGATTTTTGGGTTTTTTTTATTTTTTTTATATTTTTAATTTTTTTTATATTATTATTATAACTTTTTTTGTTATAGTTATCAAAAACAAGGAAAAATGTTTAGAAAATGTTATTTTTTTAAAAAAATGTTAAGAAAAATACTTAAAAATAAAAAAAATAATATTTTTTATTTATTTAATAGTGACCGGTCCAACCGGCCGGTTGAACCGTTCGAACCGGTTCGACCGGAATCGGTCACATTTCCGATTCGCTTAAAAAACCGGTTTTTAAAACATTGCAATACAGTGTTTTTGAGTTTAATATATATTTCTTTATATTTCTTTATAAGATTAAAATAAAAACTATTGTGAGTGTCAACTTTCAGTGTAATAACAAAGTATATAATCAGTTTAGTGTGGCACTGATGTGACATATATTTTCGGTGCGGTGCATGTGAGTGTGTGACCAACAATTTTGAACTGAAACTTCGCGCTTTAGGTTGAGATTTTTGGAAAATTATATCCGAACTAAAGAAATTGTACGTTTAGACTTTAAATGATCAAATTTTCAAGATCGTAACCTATTAATTTAACCATTTCATACAACGCTACGTTAACATGAACTATATAAGCTACAAATAATTTCATTACAAATCTGTAATTGACTACATCTAATCATTAATTTTTAATGTTTATTGAAGTTATGCTAAACTGCCTGGAATGACTATAAAATCATGTACTCCGTATTTTGTTACGGTATGAAACTAGACCCAATACATTGTAGCTGTCTTTAAAATGTTAAAAAACTAGAAATTGTCCTTTGATATGAAAGGAACCCGATGGAATGCTTGTGCTTTTTTGTAGACTTGTCGTGCAAAATCGTGAATACGAAATTTGCCGCGTCTTAAACAGCCCAACATTGGGGCCCAAACACAGCATAATCTCATGAGGCTTATTGGGCTACAATGTCCCATTGCTCGTTAATATCTATCTATTCTATCTTATATATTAAAAGAAAAATCCTAAAAAAATAATGATCATTAGATGGAGATCAACAATTAAAATCTAACCCTTAATTAATTCAATAACATCATTAATCCTATTTTTATGTGAATAAAAGACAAATATACCTTTTCTATATTTACGATATATACCTCTTAATATTTACAATATAAATCTAACTACTTTTTCTTCAATTGTAGATTATCCTTCAAATATTTTATGAAAATTTTTAATCCAATAATTATTTTATTATTTCTTTCATAATTCAAACTATTCATATAATCTTCTTTAAAAAACCTCAATAAGTTATTTTTAATTTTAAAAAATTCATGACTTCATTTCATCGCACAGTGATTTAAATTCTTATACAACCGAATTTTTTTTTCGATTTCTAATTTACGATTCTTGGATTATGGATGCCAAAGGGTCAAGTTTTGAAGGGTTTTAGTATATTTGTATCCATACCACCATTTTTTTGGAATTCTTTTATCAATATAATTCACAATGCTTATATTCTAATACGATCGTATTTATTTTATCAATTTTTAATTTACGATTCTTGAATTATGGATGTCAACGGGTCAGGTTTTGATGGGTTTTAGTATATTTGTATCCATACCACCACATTTTTTGAATTCTTTTATCAATTTCTAATTCACAGTGCTTGGATTATTGATGACAACGAGTCAGGTGTCTCGCGGGTTTTAGTGTATTTGTACCCATACCCGTTTAGAATATTTGTACTCATATCTGACCAAATACCCGCTTCGTACCCAATTAATATTACCCATCGATTTTTCATGTTTATTCGCGGGTTTCTGTTATTCCATGTACGTAACTTTGGACAAAAAAATATAAAAAATCGTAAGCTATAGTATATTCAAGATTTCATATCTTAAAGTTAAAATTTAACTTTTTAATTAAGTAAATCAAGGATTCGTTACATTCAAGATAACGAACAATTTCATGTTTTCATATCATACAAAATGTAATAATCATGAAAATTCAAATATAATAGCGTATGTTATAAGGTTCATCAATTGATGTTTACATTATCTTATTATCTTATAATGTATAAAAAATTGTATATATACTATATAGTATATAAAATCAAAATAATAATAACAAATATACGATTGTGGATACGAATACTTAAGTATTTTTTATGGATAATTCCGCGAATTTTGCGGGTCTTAAACTAGTGTTTTATTATTATACGCTGATTAATTAAATAAGATATATGCTATACATGTTTAAAAACATATTCAAACTTATATTTGATGAATAGACAACACACATTCACATAATATATATATATATATATATATATATATATATATATATATATATTAAATTTTTATCATCATTTTTTTTTATAATTTTACAATTCCGAATTGTACCAAGTAGTAAATCAAGTGAGATATTGGGGAAAAAAACAAATACTACGTATATTTTATTGGCCCACATCTTATTTCACATTATTATGTGAAAATGTATGTATGAATTTTGAGTGCGTTTGGGTGTGTTTGGTAAAACTAGATGGAGATGGAGCTGGAAGTTAGAAGCTGGAGATGGAGCTTTTACTTGGATGTTTGGCAAACTAGCTGGAGTTGAAGTTTATGAATGTAAAATAACACAAAAGGACAAGAGATTATATTATTCTGGGTTTTATTAATTAAAATAAGGGTAATATAGTAATTTAACAGGTAGGAGATGGAGATTCTAAAATAAGCTAGTTTTAAGGGATTCTCTTTCAATGGATTATTTTTTAAAGAATCCATACTTTTTATTTAATGCCAAACAAAGATTTTAAGTTTGTAAGGGATTGAGATTCTTAAAATTAGAAACTCAATATCTTAGAATCCCTCATAATCCCTTATAATGGTGTTGCCAAACACACCCTTTATCATTGCTCGTTTATAAATAAATTTTGCATTGTATTAATCAATTATCATTTTCATTTCTTATCAACCAATACATTTGTTAACGTCCTAAAACTTCGATTGTGATTTCTTTGATTATAAAGTTCATGTCATCTTATTCTTATCTTATGATGATAATAGATAGATTTATATCTATACCACACAATTGAGCATTATCAAAATTGTACGATAAAGTTAATTGGTGTAAATGACACTCCGATATTTTACTAAAATAATTTAGTGTAGTTTTTAATGTTGAATACCCCATGTGCAATCATATCCAAATCGTAATATACAAATTGCTTAGTTATGAATTTGGTAAGATTAAATAAATAATACACCGTCAAATCCTTATATTTTATTAGCCACTAAATTGTAAATGCACGTACCACACAGGCACACAGGCACTGTGGTGTCCGTATTTCATTTTGTTATCTTATTTTTCACTAAATTTATAGAAGAATTTTAGAGTTAATTGCATAGTTGGCGCTCGTGTTTACACACAATAACACACCTAATTTTTATATTTTATTTTTTACGTAGACAGTCCAAAAACATAAAAGTTGTTGCATAGACGGTCCCTCCCTCGTTAAGTTTAACACGTAATCCGTTAAATACATTAAAATGACCAAAAATATCCTAAATAAAATCGATTTCCAGTGTCCACACCATACACAAGAATTAAAAATTATATATTAGGAGCTATTCCGTATGTTTCTATGGGCTAATGTGGTGTTTCTCTCAAATAGTCATCTGGACTATATGGATAAAAAAAGGCTACTGTATATCATTTGCTTATTTATTACTCCGTAGTCAAGTTTTTTTTTTTTTTTTTGGATTGTTTGCTTTGTCATTTATGTGTGATTACTTGTTGGTGGATGTAAGATTAATGGTTTAGAAAGAAGATGGTATAATTTGGGGTTTAAAAAAGTGGGAAGTGTGTTTAAGAGAAGATGAAATTTAGGGTATTTGGTCATTTTAATATATTTAACTGATCAAGTGTTAAACTTAACGAGGGAGGGACCGTCTATACAATAACTTTTATGTTTTTGGACTGCCTATACAGAAAATAAAGTATACGGATTAGATGTGTTATTGTGTGTAAATCACGACGACCAACTATGCAATTAAATCAAAACTTTATATAAAAATTTAAATGAGTGTCTTGGAATAAAATATTACTGTAGAAACAAACAAAACAAAATAGGTTGGGATCAAAATGGTCAAAGATTTAGGAGCAAAATAGAAAATCTGAAGTATATAAAACAATCTTTTCCTAGCACTAGAACATGAAAATCAATTTTGGCAAGTTTATCTAGTATTTTTTTTTTAGTGAGCGTATTTATAATTAAAGCAATCAAATATCATCAGTAAATTGTGTATCAATACAATATTATGAAATATAACCCCAAATGTTAAAGCCTAATTAATCATTTGATTATGTTTTGCATAATGTCTTTTCACCTTTAAGCTAGGCTTAAACTAGGTAAATGACTTTTATTATACGGAGTATATACTAAAGGTGCGTTTAGTTACATAAAATTATTTTGGAGTATATATTAAAGGTGCATTTAGTTATATAAAATTATTTTGTTTAATTTTTGAAGAATAATTTTAACTAAAGTGAGAAGCTATAGAACTTTATCGAATTTGTGATTTTTTGGAAGACTTAGAAAAAGGGAAATACTACAAATATGAAAATCGTGAGAATATTAATTATGAAAAATGAATCTATTAAGCTTAATGCATTTTCTTACCTTTCAATGATTTTCTAACAACACAAAATATATTCCTAATAGGGAAAATAAACCATGCTACAAAATTGCACGATGAATTGTATATAGAAAGGACAATTTATATAAATATTACAAAAATAAAGGATTAAAAATGTAAAATATTTAAATGATGTTTGGTTAATACCACAATTCATATCTGATTTCAACTTTACAATTGTTATCCCCCTTTATAATATCCAAAAAAGTACGAAGTAAATAACAATAACAAACAATTTTATAAAACATTATTTTTTTCTAATTAAGCGCACACTAATCATATAGACTCTAATCACATTTTAAAAGTTATTTATTCTCAACTAACGCCCCTTTACTTTTCTAGAATGGTTGAATTCCTTAACACTCAATGGGTATCGATGTATTCTGATAAAATGAATATAAAATGGGCGTCTTACATTTTTCCATATTATTTAATATTTATATTAAATTATTTGGGTCTTCAAATAATCATTTTTCACGGACCAAAAAAAGATTAATACTACCAAATGTCAAAAATCAAAAAATAAAAATAAAAAGTATTTCCCACTTGGAGAACAAGAAATTAGGACGCTAGAAATCCGTTAATAAATTTTAAAACGGGATATGCGGATAGATTAAAGGGATTTAGATAATAATGTCATAAATATGCCAAGTATATTGGAACTTGGAATATCCAAAGCACAAAGCATAAACTCATTTATCATCTTAAACGAAAATAAGGTAAGGTTTGAAAGAAAAGGAATATTCCCATAGTAGATCCATTCTCGTTGTAAGATTATTCATTCTTTTTTTTTTCTTTCTTTTTCAAATTCGGTAAGTTGCAATGGTGATGATCCAATTAGCACCAGCATTGCTTAAATACCATTCCCAAACCCCTTTTTTCCCACTTGTATCCTGACCCCTTTCAAATTAAACTCTCCTTCCTAGCTAATACCTTCACCAATTCGAATTTTCCTAGTTTAATTTGTTTCTATGGCTACCAAGGCTGTTCTTGTCTCCGACGTACCAAATCTCGATCATGTACCCGAAAATGCTGCCCCGTTTAACATGTATGCCACACGCCTCTCTGCAGGTACGTGTGGCTGATTGAGTAATGATATATAGGCTTACTTAACGTGACAAGTTTTTTTTTTTTTCTTTCTCTTTTAATGTGTTTGGTCTTAATGAAATAGGGGTGGATGTGAGTAAAGGTGGCGATAAATCACCGAAATTTTTGGTGATCGGTCATAGAGGTCATGGGATGAATATATTACACTCGGCTGATCGGAGAATGAAGGCCTTTAAAGAGAACTCGATTCTTTCGTTCAACAGCGCTGCAAAGCATCCTATCGACTATATCGAGTTTGACGTTCAGGTATGTGCAGTTATAATGCTCACCGCTTTACTTAACCTAGACGACGTATATGCATGTAAAAATTTATAGCAATTACCTGATAGTATTATGTACGCATTCAGGTATATCATATTTTACTATCGTAGGTATCGAACTAAAAATAGTCTCGTATGTATATAATAATTTGAAGTATATACAACTACAAAGATAGATGCATATTGTTACAGTTTTTTCTTTTAGCTAAAAAAAGTGTCTTGATCTTTATTTTTACGATTAGCCACTTTTTTAGTAAATGGAATGGTTTTCGGTACTTTGTATGTTTCCATGTTTCCTGGGAAGCATAGACAAGTACATCAAGTTTTGTGAATACGTTAACAAAAACCAAAATCATATAGCTTGATTCTGACCAAGGGTGAATGTAGAGGGGGCATGGGGCAGTTGCCCCCCAAAATTTCCAAATCATGTAAAAAAAATTAATGGTATTTATGATATTTTATAAGGTTTGATCCCCAAAACTTTAACAATAATACCCAAAAAAAAAAGAAAATTATTCGCCCCTTATTCTGACGCTATTGTGATATACAAAGCGGGTATGAAAAGGAAACGTAGCATTGTTGATGTGAGGTCACGAGTAGGGGTTTCGCAATGAAATACGATTCATAACACTTTTTGACAAGATGTTAGAGAACATATGATTAAGTGGTTGAAGCGAGTCGGGATTTCTCGATGGTTTCGTCTGTAACTTATTTAAATTTTCTTGCTTTAAGTAAAATTATGAGGTATCTATATGTGTTATGGTTACCTCTAAATAAAATTTCCAAAAACTCTGAGAAAAATATTGAATCGCCGATCCCTTCTTTTTATAGTTCTAACATAAATATCCAATGTGAATCCTTCTTATAGGTAACGAGCGATGACGTGGCAATCATTTTTCATGACAACTTCATCCTCTCTCAAGAACATGTAATAAGTTGTTGCTTAATTGTGGCTTAGTTATGAAACTTCACAATATGATGTGTTCTTTTACTAATTGTGAATCGAATATGTTTTCAGGGAGCTGTATTTGAAAAAAGAGTTACAGATTTGACACTTAACGAATTCTTTAGCTACGGGCCCCAAAGGGAAGCTGGAAAAGAGGGGAAATCTTTAGTTAGGAAAGTAAATGGCAATGTTGTTGGGTGGAATGTTGAATCCGATGATCATTCATGTACTTTACAAGAAGCTTTCGAGAAAGTAAACCCGCATCTTGGATTCAACGTAGAGTTGAAATTTGATGACGACGTGGATTATGAGCAAGATCAACTTATCCATGCTCTTCAAGTCATCTTAAAGGTATACATAATCATCAATTACTTGACTGTGACATGTTGTTTGTTTTCAGGTTTGTGGTAGTAAATCAGCTTGTTATTTTCAGGTGGTTTATGAACATGCTCAAAATAGGCCTATAATTTTTTCAAGTTTTCATCCTGATGCGGCGTTACTTATGAAAAAACTTCAACAAAAATACCCCGTGAGTATATATTTTCAAGATTCTTTAATAAGGTTTGTTTGTTTACACAATTAAGTGAACTAAAACGAAATAAAACAGGTTTACTTCTTGACGAATGGTGGAACTGAGATATATAATGATGTAAGAAGGAATTCGTTGGAAGACGCAAAGAAGGTGGCGATAGGGGGCGGATTAGATGGAATAGTATCAGAAGTAAAGGCTATTTTTATAAACCCACTGGCCGTTAGAGATATTAAAGAGTCGAATCTCACACTACTCACATATGGCAAATTGAAGTAAGCAATTTCTTCTTATCGTCCCTTTTAATTCACGGATTGACATTACGTTAAAGTCTATATCATAGACATTACACTAAACTGTGTGTTTTTTGCACAGTAATTTTCCAGAAACAGTGCATGTTCAACAACTTATGGGCTTAGATGGAGTGATTGTTGATTTGGTAGAAGAAATTACGAAGGCAGTTGATGAAATGAAGACGAGAGATAGTCGTGAAGATGTTAAAAGTGAGGAGAAAGGGGAAAGTGGTCGTGGAATCGAGTTGTCGTTTCTACTGAACCTGATTTCACAAGTCATACAACATTAACAGAAATGGTTTATGTCGTTCGGGTTGGACCCATTTATACTGGTTTTGTACATAGGATATAATTAAGAATGAAGATTGTGGATTGGGTTCACGTCCATTTGTAATGCTCTACGAAGACTAAGTTTTTGAATGACGTAATCGATAACAATTTGAATAGTATGACAGTTTTCTTAAATTCATGTTACTATATAAAGGGTAATATTGTTTTCCAACTTTGACCACTTTTGATAACCATGTTTATATGTATCAAACAAACTTAACATTTTCTTTTTGTCCGTGATGCATGTAACATCTCTTCCTCTGCCATACAATCACATAATGTCGAAATCGCACCCCCTGACTCCGATTCCCAATTCTCCATTTCCAAAATTTTCAATATCCTTAACCTATGTGAGCTTTGTTATTTCTCCTTCTTAAACAATATCCTTCTCGGCACCCATGGGTTGCGGTATGTCCAGATCCAACCTTATGGATGAGGGCATGACCACTTTTGGGTCCCGCAGCCCCTTCCGTCATAAAACAGACGCTCCTTCACTCAAATTGTTGATCAAGGATTCATCAGAAGCACCAATCATCCACCAACCCCCGATGTTGCAAAAAATCAATACATGTGAGATCAATCACCGTAATGAGAATAGCGATGATATGTGGAAGATTACGAATAGCAACTCAACATGCTTCGGATCTCCTAGCATTAGGGAGTACATTAAAATCGGCCCCGGCCATGATGATGTTCCTACTACAGGTGTTAACTAATAATTATATATCGAATTTAGTTTAGCAATTCCTTTTAACCAACAGATTCTGGTACGTTCACAAATATATCTAATGTAACTTTAACTAACAGCCCATGATTAGTGCTCTATGTGCCTAAGATTTGTACTCCAACTAATAGTATGTTTTATATATTCATCATTTGACACATCAACATATTTTCTTTTCTCATCTTCAACATTAGATTTAACAGGTGTCAAACTGTCACTGCGTAACTCCGTAAGCATACATGTTAGGCATACTTGTAGATATGCATTTTATGACTCCCATTAATACAAGTTTGGCCGTACGCCCGTAGCTATTGGCCGGTAAATCATTTCACTAGAGGTTCCAGTAGAATATTACTTTGATCGATTAAATCCTAGGACCACCTGCATATTTGATCAATTAAGTTATTGACATTCTGGTCAGGCAGAAAATGATTAAATCGATCAAAATTACATATCGCAAAGGCATTCACTGAATTGATTTTCCAACTGTCAAATGTGACTATACATGATACATGCAAATATAACAAACCACGTAAACAGTCTGTAATTTACACTAATGCTAGTTGATAATAACTAGTTGCACTTCAATATATATCATGCAACAATTTATGTAGGTAAAGAACAAGGACATAAGGCTGTGATCGGTGCACATGGAGGTGAAAACTCAACATGTAACCGTGAGGTACGATTGATTATATGTATATGAATGAATACAATCAATGACTAGGTTATATGAATACAGTAAATGATTTAAATGTTGCCACGTTGGTTTGATGGCATATAGGTATGCGTTCGGGGAGATATAAAACAGGCAGATAACAAAGAGGAAATAATAGGAGGAAGATTTAGAAAGGTGTTTCAGGTGCATAGAGTTACATTCTGGCATGGCCATGGGTGGTATCCAGGTTACCCTAAAGTAACTAGAAAAGCTACGTAAATTTAAACGTTCTTTTTTGTAAATTAACTTTGTTTTTGGGATTTATTCTGAAAACTGTAAACAAACATCGAAAATACGAATTTTTGGGAAAATTATGTTGGATAATCTGATATTGACGATAGGATAGGCTCAAGATCGAAGGGAAGATACCTCAACCAAGTCTTTTTAGTCAAAGGTTTCTCACTGTAATCTTCGATAATATTGAAATAAAGTCAAGGGCAGCATTCGTAGGTACCAAAAACAAAAGACGGTGAAGTAATCTTACCAGCAGTTAAAACACGGAACAGATCGATGAATATAAGCTACTAACACCCCAGACGTTGATAATCAATGTCTCGAGGGCACTTGTTGAAATGTTGGGAAATAATACAGACAAGAATATCAAACAATAGCAGCAAGCAACAAAAGCTTCTACCTTTACATTCTCCAGCAGCTTAAAACTTGATGATGATAAATAGAGAAAAAAACTCTACTTAACATGTATGCGACAAGCTTCTAATAATATGAGAAACAATAAGCTAAGGAACGAGTGTTGATGCAAGGGCGCAACGGCAGAAGCTAAATACGACAGTGCCGCCTTGCAAGAGCAACATCGCCACGAAGATATTGTCCGCTTTGGAACAGTCGAGCCACCAGCGACTCAACTGCCCTCACGGATTTTAAACGTGTCTTGTGAGGAAGTGGTATGCACCCTCTTATAAGGAAGGCAACAATTCCACCTCCAACCGATGTGGGACAAGTTGGGGTAGGAGAAGGTTAACCCAACAACGAGTGTGTATAAGTTTCGATTACACTATTTTCACTACCCCAATTTGTGGAATAATGGAGTATTACGCACCATTGGGTAATGAATGATTTCAATATTAACCAACCTTTACTTTTAAGTTTTTGATTTCCTTCCCCGTTCCTTAACCTCCAACCAAGCATCCTCAATGTCAGATTACTTACAAGGACTATTATAGTGAATGCAACACCGGACTTAATTTACGCTCAGCACTTTTAGAGAAGGTCATACCTCTCTTTGGGGTAAAGAACCGCCTAAAAATGCAGCATCCAACTATCCAAGACCACAGAGCCAGGGAGGTATACTCTAAAACAAAATTGCATCTTACCCAATCTGCCGCATGTGTTACAGAATTCTCCTGAAGGTTATGTTGACAAAATAAATTAGACCATCAAGACCATATATCAGGTTACATTGTGAAGGACAGGCCTACGTTTCTCTTCTGGTTCTCCCATAATTACGCCTGTTCCTGTCCTACGTCATTCACTTTAACATAAGGAAGGACAATTTGTATACATCCTTCGACTTCTCTGCACAAATAAAGAAAACAATGACTTCCTTATGCAATGCTAAAAATTATCCCCAAAAAACAATGGATAGTAATGCTAGAAGCTCAAAGCTTTGTTTACATTACAACCTGTAAATAAATACACAGAAGTCCACCATCAGGACCTCCAATAGACCAACTTCACTATCCTAAAACAATGAACAAAACAAAACAACTCACATTAAAACCTAACTAGCAAAATGACCACCACCAACAAAGATTGACCTCCCATAATCAACAAAATCTAAATCATGTAAATTTTACCATCTTTTACCTTGGAACCACTAAACCAATGACCCAAAAGATTGTAACTAAGAATCAATTTACTCAAGATGGGCAAGGGAACAAAACCTGCTAACTTTATCGCTAAGAAAATAAAAAGTTACCGATTTACTTAGCCACCAGAGAAATGTTTGAGTTCCACCCTAACAGCGGATTTTATTCCCAGTTTTGCCATACAAAAGGGGTTAGATAGTAATGATATATAGGTTATATAGCAGAATATAAGTAATGCACCAAACAGCAATGGTAAATAGACTAAATATAGATTTACCCAGAAAAACCAGCATGAAGTGCAAGCAATCAATCCAGGTTACCTACAAACACAACCATTGAGAATCTGATGACGAGACCTATAAGAGAAGTTCTACTTAAAGTTAAAGCAGAGAATTACAGCAAAATTACAAGATCAGGCTTGCAATATTAAGTAGATGGGAACTTAGAGTTTCCTTAAGAGCCACTACACAAATATCATGCCTCAGGTTCTAAACGATAGAATTTAGGAAACTAAGCATACATCAGGTATAGAACCAATAAAAAATCATCCCTCAGAGCAGACCTAAACAGAAGCCAGATAACAGTACACCATACAATTCTTACTGACATATATGGGATGACTGTATAAAACATTAAATGTAGTACGAATATAAAATATTAAAAATATCTCATATATTATAGGGATGACTAAAAATAATCATCAAACTTAATATGGTCGAGCAAATACATATTAAATCCAGAACTGCAAACATAACAATTTACAGTGGATCAGAAACAAAGCATACAACAAGTAAATCAAGACTTTTAATAAGAGTAAACAACAACAACAACCATACGAAGACAGGAATGCTTCAGAAGAAGAATCATCCAACTCCAAAGGACTGACGAAATGGTCTGCAAGTATGTAAAGGAGAAAGGGGGAAAGTTAACTGGAAAATCCATATCATGGAAAAATAATTAGGACCTAGTTAACCATCGTAAAAAAAAGAACATGAAATTTTGATCATGCGTTAATGTATATGAGGGAGAAAAACAGATGGACTCACAAGGTAGTCTTCTAGATCCATGAACACTATCTTAAATGATACAATTTTTATACATCCTCCAAAATCCAACGCTCTCAATCCAAACAAAGAAGACAATGAATTCTTTAACCATCGATAAAACATTCTATAAAATAATGCACATACATTCTGTAAAGTTATAGTGATGTTACTTCACAGACACTAAAAGTCTAAATGCTGCATTACACCAGAAGGAAACTGTAAAACAAGAACCTCCACTCCCCTATAACAATCAATAAACTTGATATAACAGTTATACTATTATTCCTTTACAGATAATACAACCGACCACTCATAGATCATACAGTTCAACGGCCTAAACTTGATAGTTAATACTAACTAGCATACTATATATGTACATCATGAATAACTAGAAAGCAACAGTTACGAAGCTCATAAGCTATACACTAAGATATACTTAGTAAACCACACAAAAAATAAAAAGTAATGCACCAAACAAGTAATCCCATCTGGTAACTATTCATTGAGCCTACAAGAGATACTAGGCAATAAATAAATCTGATAAACAAACAATTACTAATAAAAAGACCATTCTTATGAGCCATGACCTGCGGTACAGAATCTAGATTCCAAGTATCCATACCAGTAGCACAAGCGTTATCAAGAAAGTTTCTTATCTGCCTAAAAACAGACAAGTTTATGACTGCATAAAGATCTTGGGAAAACATTATGTAAAAAAAGCATGAGAGAAACCAAACCACAAAAAGGGGACTCTCATTACAGAATACATAGAATGCTCTAATAATAAAAACAGGGGAAGGTTCAAAAGCGTCATAAAGAGCAAGAGAATATATATAAGCCCATGCAACCACAAGGAAATGGTCAAAGAGTAATATCACTATTTAAATACCTATAGGCTATAGCTCCGCAAACTAAAAAGATTTCTTTAGCTACTGACTAGTGCCTACTACACTATACAGAATTTCAAAACGCAAAAGTCAAACAAAGCAGTAACAAGAATGCTATTGATGGACATATATTTATGATGCAGTGGGTAAACCCCGAAATGGAAGAAAACAATAACCAAATACTTTTAAAATATAATGTGAAAAGCTAAGAAGAAAAAAACATTGCATTATGTAAACAAGATGAGGAGAAATGTAGATACCCATGTCAAAAACCACACTACTACATACACCCAGTATAACTTCCAACTTAGAAGCCTCAAAGTATAATAAGGTTAGAGTGTATGCTTAGGTGTTCAATTATAGGGATTCAAACTTCTAGATTTGGGCAAAAATCATTGGAAAGAAAAAATTTAACAAAAACAGACGGAAGCATACAACAGAAATTCCACTAAAAAATTACCCCCGTCAGGAAATGGAAAAAAAAAACAATTATATCTGCAAAACACACAAAAATTGAGCAGAGAGAAATATACTCATGCCAAGAAAGTAAACCCATTACTTTAAAACCCTACATTCACCCAATTCACCTTCAAATTACAAGCCTCAAAGTATAAGAAGGTTAATGTGGATGCTTAGGTGTTCCAAGTACAGGAAATCAAACTTCTACATTGGGGCAAAAAAATCGTTATAGGAAGTAAGATATAACTAAAATAGACGGAAGCATACAACAGAAATCCCACTAAAAATTAACCCAGTCAGGAAGTGAAAAAAAAAAACAATTATATCTGCAAAACACACGAAAACTGAGCAGAGAGATATACCCGTGCCAAGAATGAAAACCCATAACTTTATTGACCTACATTCACCCAATCCACCTTTTCATATTACAAGCCTCAAAGTATAAGAAGGTTAGAGTGGATGCTTAGGTGTTCAAGTAAAGGGATTCAAACTTCTAGATTTGGGCAAAAATCATTATCGGAAAGAAAATTTTTTAACTAAAACAGATGGAAGAATACAAGATAAATTCCACTAAAAATTACCCCCGTCATGAAATGGAAAAAAAAACAATTATATCTGCAAAACACACAAAAATTGAGCAGAGAGAAATATACCCATGTCAAGAAAGTAAACCCATTACTTTAAAACCCTACATTCACCCAATTCACCTTCAAATTACAAGCCTCAAAGTATAAGAAGGTTAGAGTGGATGCTTAGGGTGTTTAAGTAAAGGGATTCAAACTTCTACATTTGGGCAAAAATCATTATCAGAAAGTAAAATATAACTAAAATAGACGGAAGCATACAACAGAAATCCCACTAAATATTAACCTCGTCAGGAAGTGAAAAAAAAAAAAACAATTATATCTGCAAAACACACTAAAACTGAGCAGAGAGAGATATACCCGTGCCAAGAATGAAAACCCATAACTTTAATGACTTAAATTCACCCAATCCACCTTCAAATTACAAGCCTCAAAGTATAAGAAGGTTAGAGTGGATGCTTAGGAGGTTTAAGTAAAGGGATTCAAACTTCTACATTTGGGCAAAAATCATTATCAAAAGTAAAATATAACTAAAATAGACGAAAGCATACAACAGAAATCCCACTAAAGTTTAACCTCATCAGGAAGTGAAAAAAAAAACAATTATATCTGCAAAACACACGAAAACTGAGCAAAGATATACGTGTGCCAAGAATGAAAACCCATAACTTTCATGACCTGCATTCACCCAATCCACCTTCATATTACAAGCCTCAAAGAATAAGAAGGTTACAGTGGATGCTTAGGTGTTCAAGTAAAGGGATTCAAACTTCTAAATTTGGTCAAAAATCATTATTAGAAAGTAAAATATAACTATAACATACGGACTCATACAACAGAAATCCCACTAAAAAATTACCCCCGTCAGGAAGTGGGAAAAAAATAAACAAAAACAATTATATCTACAAAACACACAAAAACTGAGCAAAGAGAGATATACCCGTGTCAAGAAAGTAAACCTGTTACTTTAGTGGCCTACATTCACCCAATCCACCTTCAAAATACAAGCCTCGAAGTATAAGAAGGTTAAAGTGGATGCTTAGGTGTTCAAGTATAGGGATTCAAACTTCTAGATTTGGGCAAAAAATAATTATCGGAAAGTAAAATATAACTAAAAGTCTAAAACAGACGGAAGCATACAACAGAAATCCCACTAAAAAATAACCCCCACCAGGAAGTGAAAAAAAAAAAAACAATTATACCTGTCTGCAATACACATAGAAATTGAGCAGAGAGAGATATACCCTTGTCAAGAAAGTAAACCCGTTACTTTAATAACCTACATTCACCTAATTCTCCTTCAAATTACAAGCCTCGAAGTATAAGAAGGTTAATGTGGATGCTTAAGTGTTCAAGTACATGGAATCAAACTTCTACATTTGAGCTAAATAATCACTATCCGAAAGTTAACTTTACTAAAACAGACGGAAGCATACAACAGAATTAAAGTGTATGCTTAGGTGTTCCAGTATAGGGATTCAAACTTCTAGATTTGGGCAAAAATCATCATCCGAAAGTAAAATATAACTAAAACAGATGGAAGCATACAACAGAAATCCCACTAATTACCCCCGAGCATCTCATCCAAATATAACAAAAAAGGAATCCTCAAGACTCACATTATCGAGTAGATAGAGAGAAAAAACTGTCACTTTACTTACAGAATCATCACCAATATGTCAAATTCTAACAGTGCCGGTGATCGCTTCTAGTAAAGATCAACAAAAGATTGTCGTAAAACCTACAAACCATATAGCAGAATAATCATATGAAAAGAAACGAATAATCTTATGCAAATTACTGCTAAGTAATCTCCTTGGGTAAAAATTCATTACAGATCCAATTTCGTGTTTCTATACTTATCGGAAGAAAGAAAAAAAACAGAGTTTGATCTTGAGGTTTTAGGGTTTCAACTTTCACATAGTTAATAGGTTGCAATTTTAGGGTTTCAAATTCCAAGTGTTGCGATTAGGTTATATTTACTTTTATAAATAATAACAAACGGAATCGAAACCCTAAAATTTCAATACTTGAAAGTAAGGTGAAACGAACGTTGATGAAAGGTGAGGTGCATCGTACTCTACTTATAGGTACCTGTGGGTTTTGGGATGGGTGTAACTAACGGCCAAGATCATATCTTATACGCAATCCTGCGGCTTAGCGTGATTTCTTCGTTTACCTTTTCTTTCCGGAATTTTGGGGCTTTGCTAATTAAATATGTACCCAACTTTAATCGAATACTAATACTAATAATAATAATAATAATAATAATAATAATAATATATAATATATTTATAATAATTTATCTAAAAGACTAAAACACAAAAAGTTACGTAGTATATAATATGATGATGTATAATATTTATCTAAAACACAAAAAGTTACGTAGTATATAATATGATGATGTATAATATTTTTTAAGCAAATTTGGAGAAATATGTAATTATATAATATGTAATTATATAATATATAATTATCCCCGCTTTATTCCGGAGTTTTATTTTGGAAAGGAAAAGAAGGAGTAAGATAAAAGTGGAAGGCGAGAATATGTTCATTTGTTTTTCATTGAGGAGTTTTGTCTAACGTGTGCCCTAAAGGTGTATGTTAAGATAAGAATATTTTTCTCGAAAAAATGAGAAGTGCATTTTTCAAGAATAATTTTTATACCTTTTTCATTTTTTGAAAATAATGTTTTCAATTTTTATAATTTTTGAGAAGAATATTCACCCTTAATCTGTACTCTCTTCCCTTTTTTAATATTTCCCTTCAAACTTTCCTTTGAGCTTGGAAGGATTTGAAAAGAGAACAATTAATCACACATTATTTTCATTATTTCTACCTAAAAATTGTTGATCTAATATATTAATCCTATAAAATGATGTAACTTTTTCTTTGAATGGTAAATTTATAAAATTATTGATTACAAAATTTTCACTTTTCTTTCATTTCCTAATAACTTATGAACACTAAATCATCACTCCCTTTTCTTTTCTTCCCATCTTATTACATTCTCTTCCTTTCTTTTCTTTTTATACTAAAATTTTTGGAACAGATAGTCTACTAAGTTTTTAATTACTACATACTCATCATCAATAAAATCAACTCAAGGCCAACTTAATCAACAAATGGTAATTTTAAAATTTTGATGTGATAACACAATATTTAATTTAGAATACTATGGTAAGTATGAGTGTGTGGGACCAAAATGTATACGGAAGTTTATGCCTAATTTATACACTTCATGACACAAGCATTTCACATATTGTTTCTAATTTTTTTCCTCAAATCAATTTTACCATACCACCCGTTAGAACTTTAGACTCAATTCCACAAAGGCACAAATACATTTTTAAACATATTAACCATTTATCTTTAATTCAAGTGAAATGATAACCTTAAACAAACGTACAAATAAGAAAAGACAATAAATTAAATACTTCATTATATATTATCTTTTATTTTTGGTAGATTTTCAGTTTCGTAAAACTCTTAATATGGATCGTTGTACATTTTCATGTGAATGTCGTTAAAACTTTTGTACTGGGTGGAGGATTAGTACTTGCATAATTTATCATTTTTTTAATGTTATAAATGGTAGAATTATATCATGGATGATTTATATGGGTTGCTTAGACCTCTCCCAATGGTGACGGAAAGTGACAGAAACTGACGTGTCACATCAGCGCCACGTCAGCTTTTTCACCCAACTGACAGAAACTGACAGGCCCCTCCCAACAGTCATCCGTCAGTTTCCCGTCAGTTTCATATTTCATGGTCCCACACCAATAAACTTAATTAAATAATACACAATAATTAAAATAAAAACACATTTCATTAAAATTAAAAACATTACAATCCTAAAAAATAAAAACATTACAATCCTAAAAAAATAAAAACATTACAATCCTAAAAAATAAAAACATTAAACTCCTAAAAATAAAAACATTAAACTCCTAAAAATAAAAGTACATTTATTTAAATTTACTAGCCTAATCCGAGCTCGATTCTTCGTCTTGGTCCACAGCCTCATTCTCGTTCTCGTCTTCACCTTCATCTTCATTTGTCGTTTTGTAGACATTTCCAAATTCTTCAACTACTTCTTTGCGTGCCAACTTAATAATTTGTAATTCCTTTTTGGAGGCCCGTTTCGGAAGACTTTTGCAAAGAAAACTCAAAGCCTTAAACGCCGCCTTTTTGATGTTGTTTTTCTTAATCGTTTCAAGTGTGTCCGCGGCTTTTAGGGCTTGTGATTTAACCGCTTCGATGGCTTCGAGTTTTTCGGACACAACACCGCTTCGTGACGAAGAACCGGCATCCGAAGATTGAGAAGTCTTTAACGCTTTTCGACCCGGTGGACGACGTATCTGGTCGTCGCGGAACAAGGTCCTCATGTTGGCTTCTAGAGATGACGGGATGTCGTTCGAGCCAATATCAGTGGCTTCGAATTCGGGTTCGGGTTGGAACGGGCGTTTGTTGCTCATCACGCCTTGCTCGGTGAAGAACTTTGGGAAATGTCTTAGAACCTCCCAACAACTCTCGTAAGTAAATTTCCTTCTCGTTTGGTTGAGAAAAGCTTTCTTGGCCGCATCCACTACGTCTTTATCCCCGGCACCGCTTTGATGGCAACCCTCCCTAAACTTTCTGTGATGGCCTTCGAAAATTCGCACGTCGCCAGCTATTTTGTTCCATTCGCCCGTTAGTTGGTTGAGGTTACGTTTCGTCGGGACAATCGAATTGTAATCCGATTTGACACTTCGCCAAAAACTTTCATTTGTTTGATTGTTTCCGATGACGCCGTTTTCGGAACAATGTATCTACCGTTCGGCCAACATTCTCGCTTCATCGTCGGACCACCTAACTTGAACCCGAAGTGGTGTGTCCGGATTTTTTCTTGGTTTTTTACCCTTTTTCTTAGGGGCCTCGGGTTGGATATCGGGTTCGGACTCGGGTTCTTGTTCGGGTTGGAATTGGTTTTCGTGATCGGAATCGTCAGAGCTGTCGAGAAGGTTTTGATGTTGGGTTTCGGGTACGACAAAATTTGGAGTTTGTGGAGGTTGTGAGTAACGGGTAGGTGTAGCTTGGTAGCCGTGTGGGTTTGATGAGGAGGTGCCGTGGTATGTGTTTGGTGAATAATCCATAGAAGGTGTGAATTGCGGGTTTTGATACCACCCGGGATGTTGGTAATTTCTTCGTGGGTCGTCGGGTGACATTTGATACGGGTTTACAATTGGTGCAAATTGAGCAAAACCCGTCGGTGGAGGTTGATAGTTATTTGGATTTGGTAGCGGGTTGTTCACCAAGTTTTGCCACATATCGTAGCCAACTTGTTCTTGCTCATTTTGGTTTGATTTGGTTTTGGATTTGAATTTGGTTTTGGAATTGGTGTTGTTGTTGTTTGCCATTTTTTGGAAGTAAAAGTGATAAAAGATGAGAGAATCGGTGATGTTTGAGTGTGAAAAATGAGATGGATATGTGTAGTATTTATATAGAATTTTTTAAAAAATAAAATAAAATAAAAAATAAAAAGAAAGGAGCCGTTTGTACTATTTTTTTAAAAAAATTGTTTTTGTTTTTTTTTAGCCTCCAACGGTTATTTTTTAAAAAAAAAAAAATTTTTTTAGCCTCCAACGGCTCTTTTTTTTAAAAAAAAAAATTTTTTTAATTAGCTCACGGCCCCACGTCCACACCCAAACACCTTGTCGGTTTTCCGACGGAAGAAACCGACGGCGCTGTGCCATCGGTGTCGGTTCCGTCGGTTTCAACCGACGGAAACCGACTAACTCCATTGGGACGGGTCTTATAAAATATAAATATATACATCATTTGTTGATTATTATGAAAAAGAAGAAATCATTATTTTTCATTCAAATTCAAACCAAAGTTAGAGTCAAGTCTTAAATATGAAGATATGTTAGTGTCTTTGTAGCGTATCTCCATTCTATGAATTCCTAATAAAGTTTTGAATACATGGATTAGTCTCTGTCATCCATCACTAATCACTTCTTCATCACTTTATTTTCATTATATTAATTAATACAAACAAATAAAATAAAACACATATAAATAGATTAAAACATTACAATAATTAAAATAAAACATTACATTTCCTAAAAAAATACTTAAAATCAAACATTACATTTTCTACAAATAAAAAAAATACTTAAAATAAAGGGTTTATTGTTTCATTATGTATTAAACTTTACAGCTTTTACTATTGTATGCGACAAATTTTTATGTGTTCTATTGTATGTAGTGAACTTGTAAATATGGTCTATTGTATGTATTATTTCCTTTTTGGGTAAGGCCAAAAAAGGAAACTTTTCATTTTGTGTCTTACCCAAAAAGGAAATATTACATACAATAGATTATATTTACAAGTTCAATACATACAATAGAAGTTTTCAAAGTTCAACGCATACAATAGTAAAAAGTGTAAAGTTTAATACATAACAAAACAATAAACCCTAAAATAAAACATTACTTTTCTTAAAAAAAAATACAATGGTTCAAATAAAACATTACAAAGTCAAAGGGTAGGAAAATTTGGTGGGAGTTGATTAATGTGTTCGATTAGAGCATTACTGTGACACCCGGTCAAAAAGTACAATTTTCGCGCCCAATTTTTAACTCCAAATATTCGTACTTAGTACGCAATTAAAACAAAGTATTCGAAAATGTAAGTCGTTTTAATTAAAAACGCATTCTAGTTATCTGAAACTGCGCGAAAATTTAGTTATAAAACTTCAACCCAAACATTTTATTTTTATAAAATGTTTCAACTCAGAAATATTTCGAAAGCGAATAAAATAATTTTATAAATTAAAAATATTATTTATTTTGCAATCGGGTACAAAAACACGAGTATTTTGTATTGTGGTTGGAGACCACAGTCCCCAAATTAGGGATCTGAGTTTTGACAAAACCCAAATCCCCTCCCCATTTTCACCTCATTTTCTTCTTCGTCCTTTCCATCTTTTTCTCTCTAACACCAACAACAACAACAACAAATAATCATCATCTTCACCCATTCATCATCATTTTCGGAATCACCAACAACAAGATCGACAACAACAGCAAACAAACAACACCATCAACATCATCATCTTCATCTTCTTCATCATCAAGCTCAACATCAACATTTCCTCACTCGATCTCCAAATCGTAAGGATTTACTCTTTTTTCCTTGTTATTTTGAGTTAGAAACACTTAAAACAATATGTTTTGACGTTATACAAACAAGATTTGGCTCAAAAATAGGTTAGATTGTGTTTTTGGATGAAAAACCGTCGAACAGACCGTGATGTCGCAACGGACCAAAAACAGTGTTGCGACATTGTCAATGTCGCAGCTCAATGTCGCAAAATCTAATAATGTCGCATGGTGCGACGTAAACTAGGATGTCACAGTAAATCTGAATGTCGCACTTTGCGACACAACATACAATGTCGCATTAAATTGCGAACGTCGCACGAAGCGACACAAGCCCTAACGTCGCACCTAATGTTGCAGGTCACAGAACCTTAAAAACCTATGATTTTCACTAAGTGTCGGGACCAGATTTTACCACTTGATTTTATTCCGAATTTGGATTTCGGATGCGTTTTTACTAAAGCAATGTAATATAAATAAAAATTTTCCAAGCTGACCTGGCACCCCAGCCAGGGGCTCTGCCCCTTGGACCCCGCTACCAGAGGCACTGCCCCCGGACCCCCGTACACGGTTTCCAAACCTGAACGACAAATGAATACTTACACAACTCGCTTAGACAAACTGATTTGGCTCGTACTCATATAACCTCACGTGTTTAGGACACTAGGAGGTTACCCATCGGACGACGCGCGTATCGTAGGATCGCTAACTCCTCAGGTGAGTTCATAGCCCCACTCTTTCAACTGTTTTACTGTTTTCGGGTGAGACACATGCTCAACTACTGTTTTCGAATTATAGTTATAAATTATTATAATTCCAACTTATCTATATTACTGTTATGTAATACGAAATGTGTAATACTTAAGAATTACACCCTTAATATTGTTGTAGGACAATATCAATACTTAACCTAGGTAGGTTACCATTGTACACTATTAGATTGTTGAAAGACAAATACCATGACGTAACTTGACTAAGTTATCAATATACATTGGCCATATTGTCTAGGGACAATATTATCGAATACATTCGAACTGGCTAGTTCTACCTACACTGAACAACGTCTAGATTTGTCACAGGATTAGTCTTCCTTTTAGGAACTAAGACTGACGATACACTCTTTGCTTATCAAAATGGAAATTGTACTTAGGTGAACATTTTCCCGAGACTCCAATATACTTGCTAGGCTGAGGCTAGGAGTATACGATAGCAGACTATGTTAGTATAATTCAGTATGCTGATACAACTCAACTAGGTGATGAATATTCATACCTAGGTTCATTGTGCTACTTAATATCTAAGTATTGTATATACATATTTATATACAACAAATTACTTTCATGTGTTGCATGACACACTATCACCCGCGTTTGTCGTTTGACTTATATATATATATATATATATATATATATATATATACACACATACAAACTCATACTCTATCCCGAGCACTTGGTGCTACATACAATCTAACTATGTATATAGGTATACATACATACACTTATACAAACGCGAATACTCAAGTCGGACATGTCGTAGTACTGTCGGCTCATTTACATTAGTCGGGCATGTCGTAGTACTGCCGGCTCTCATTTACTCAAGTCGGACACGTTGTAGTACGGTCAACACAAATTACTCAAGTCGGGCATGTCGTGGTACTGCTGACTCTCATATATTGCTTTCGAGCAATCCAGTCGATGCCAAATGGGCACAAAACGATGCCACGGTGAGAAGTGGGCACAAGTACGATATCGCGGTAAAGCGATACAATCGATGGATCAGCGATTTTATACTCGGGGTTCACACTTAGTCACGGATGGGCGAGGTTATGCTCGTGATCCGCACTCATTCACGGATCGGCGAGCTTACGCTCGAGATTCGCAATAGTTAACGGATCGGTGAACTTTCACGCGAGGTCTTTAACTCAGTATTTGTTTACATACTCAATCATAGTTCTGCGGGACTACAATTTCATGTTGCTGGATGCAACACAACGTTTCAGGAGCACACCCACAATTTACTACTAAACTAGTTATTGTGAGTCCCTAATCACTATTATGTTAGTGATTGTGAATCGTTAACAGTGAGTTAATTGTAGAAGGGGGGGTTGAATACAATTAAAAACTTTTCTGTTATAATGTGTTAGCTTGTTTAGCAAGTTTTTAACCGTATTAAAGTGACAGCAATATGAACACAAATATATATAAGTAAGATAAGCAGTTCAGTTGCTGATACAATTCTAGCTGAAAGATAAATTCTTTTATTGATAAAATTTTTCTATTGTTGATTGCGGAATAGATTAGCCAAAGCTAATCTAAATCAAACAATACAGTTATTACAAAAGGAGATGAGCAGTAGTGGACAAACACGCTAACTTGCTCACTCGCTGAGGTAAACTAATAGTGGACAAACACGCTACTAGTTTACTCGCTGGTGTTGTTTGTATTTTAGACAAACTAGTTACTGACAAACAAGTAACAATACAAACAATCGACACAAAATGAAGTACAACATACTACGCTATTTATAGACGCTGAAATCCTTAATTTTCGGATCTGGAAGGACACGTGTCGCTGCTTGATTGGTGAGGTAGTTGAGATGTGATACATCATGGTTCGACATTCTGTTTTGGAAAATGTTACCTTGTACCTTAAACCAATCAGATGCTTCCACGTGACTCTTTTCAAGTTACGAGGAACACGTGTTGCACCGTAATAACGTCGAATGTCAACTTCTTATTTAATGCGGCATTTAATGCTGCAGTCACTGATAAAAACATCAATTCTCCTCATTCTCGATGCGAGCTAACATGCCCTAAAGAATGACTTGAACAGCTAATCTTCAGTGACTTCTTTTATTCAGCAGAAGAGAGAACTCAAGAAGACTTGGAGACTCTCGCTGATAGATGAGTATCAGCGACACACATAGTTGAGTCTTTTATCTTGATAAGATCTTCATCTACTGGTTTAAGATATGATCAGCGACCAAGAGACCTTCAGCAACAGGAGCTTGACTTGAATCATTTTCTTCATGGAACATTATTGAGAAGATCAGAGACTGTGCACATATAGCATGATCAGTGACTTCACTTATCAGCGATTAATGACTCCCCCTTAATCTTTGTGATCAGTGACCACTTGAGTTCAGCGATCAGTGACTCAACAGTTATCATACGACGTGGTCGTACACATATACCTGACAATACTTAGGCATGTATTGCCCCACATTAGTTGATTTACTTATACCTGATAGGTATCAAGGCACGGATTGGCACACCCTCGATATGACGTGGTCATACACACTCTCAAAAATACTTAGGCATGTAATGCCTCACGTTGTAGACCCACCCATACCTGATAGGTATTCAGGCATGATATGCCACTACTTCTGTGTACTTAGGTACAAACCATAATTACTTAGGAATTAGATACCTCGATAGATGTATACACATTGGTGTTACACACTTTAAACAATACAAATCAAAGTCGTGGATTTGAACTACTTTTCAAAGCATATAGGTTTATACTTTATGTTTTCAAATAACAATCCTATGAACTCACCAGCTTTATATCTGACTCGTTTTAGCATGTGTTCTCAGGTGCCCAGCAGGATTAGGATTGCTACAAGATATTCTAGCTCGAGTCGCATGTTTTCAAACAACTGGATTTCTCTGCATAACTTTTGTATTACAAACTATGTATTGAAATTATTTTGCGAACTCGCAACTTGTATACACTTTTAAATTTGGAAATGTATAACTATTTTCAAACGTCTCATTTAGAGTCGTTCATTATTTACCTTTGTGCTTGTGATATTTGATTTGGTAACACCCGACCCGACCGCTTCCGCAACCTGAAATTTTGGGCTGTTACAATTACGCAATTCATGATGTACCGTTTGATCGCGTAATTCCCTATTCATACGCATTTGTGTTTCAAATCTTTCTTGCAACGAACGTCGTATTGCATTCGCCGGATTTGTTGGATAGTCTTATTCTAGATCGCACATGTTTCGGTCATTGTCCTCGTTTTGTGTAAAATCACACAACAATACATGATTCTTTTGATCCTGTTGGTGCTATATGGTCTTGCCTGAGTTGTGATTATTTGCCAATGGCCTTGAAGTATACCACTGCGCGTTCAACATCTTTCTTTGCAGATTCTTGATATCTCTTGAAACGATGTTCTTGTGGCGTTAGTGAATACTTAAACGACTTTAAAAGAGTCGCTCATTCTGGATAAATACCGTCAGCAAGATAAATAACCTTTGGTGAATTGATGACCGAAAATTGTGAAATTTATTTGTGGAGCTCTATCTTGTAGTAAATCGTTGAATAAGTCGGATTCATTAAGAACGTTAATGTCGTTGCTCGAACCCGTTGGCCCAAAGTAATCATGCATATCATACAAGGCAACCGCTTCGAGCATGATTGTTGGTTGACCTTGATCACCTCGTGTGTATTGCCCTTGCAATGCAACCGGAAAGTTTTTCCACGGCCAATGCATATAATTTATAACACCCTTGAATTTAAAACACACATTATTTAATATATATTTTTTCAAATCGAAAGCGTAATCCCATACAACATATTTTTATACATAAAACATCAAGTCATAATTATACATTACACTATACAAGTATTAAGTTTTATAATTATTAATAAAATACTCTAGCTGTGTGTTATATAACAAAACAGTTAAACATTTATTAACTATCAAAATGTGATCAGAGTTTCCAGATGTTAAACATTCCTTCCAGCAAAACCTCTTGCCCAAATTCCATCCCAAAACTTAACCTGCAAGAGTAATGTGGGGGATTAGCACAAAGCTAAGTGAATATACTGAATCTAACAATCTAACTTAGCATAACATAATCTGCTCACAACAATAAACACATAATCAACACAGAGTATCGGTGGTTCTTGAGGTGCCCTCAGTCCGCGGTGGCCCTCCAAGAACACTTATAACCAACTGCAGGTTGTCACAAAGATATTACCGATAACTTATTGTTATCTTTAGTCAACATAGAATCGAATTCACAACGAATGATCATCAATCATATATTGACTAACCAATAGCAATTAAGTCCAACCGCAATTAACCTCTAGTATCACAAAAATCATATATTCCAAACTATCATGGAATTTATCTCAACAAATAATCAATCAACAAAAGTTCTACTTTTAATTGATGTAACCAAATACGTTACCACCAATTACATTGTGAGAAACAGTCCACTCACCTGTCTCTATCAATCTCCAACTCAAAGTTCTTATTTTATTAAGTCTTCTGCTTATCTTAGATAAAAATCGATTATAAATCAGTAATCAATATTATATAACTTAATTAAGTTTACACAACATTAAAACAACATTTCTTATACTTATTATACATATACAATGCATATATGAAACAAGTATTATATTTTAAACAAAAGTCATCCCTAAAGGGGATTTACCCGTCGGGTACCTTAGTTACCCGCCGGGTACCATTGGTTACCCGGATTCAAACTTGGAACAGAAACTTACTTTAGTTACCCGCCCAAGTTACCCGCCGTATAACATCTTACCCGGTTCCAAAAACCCATTTTACCCGCCGGATTAAGTGTTATCCGCCGGGTATATTCATTACCCGATTTTTTACTATTTTTACCCGGTTACCCGCCGGGTAACAGAGTACTCGCCGGGTACCACCCACTTGCAGGTGACCTGCAGTTTGTTTCCTGTTCAACCCAAATCAACCAAATCCGCAAAACTTCAAGTTTCCTAGTATTAATTGACACAATAATAATAACACTAACATCAAATAACCATACTAGCATCAATTAACAATACTAATAAACAACAATTTCAATCAAACACATAACTAATATGCTTTTGACCTAAAGCAAGTTCACAACTCAATTTATGCACAAGTGTACTTACAATTCAATGGTGAAAGAGCAAAGAGATGATAAAGAAGCTGATATGTTGAATCCAATTTCACAAGCATCAAGTTTTTCTCTCCAATTTGCTTATAAGTTTAAATGTGTTTTCTAGACTTAGGAAAAATGGAATTTAGGATAAGTGACAAGTTTTAGGTCGACTCATCACTTTTGACCATCACCGTACCAACTTAAATTTAATCTCGTTCCTAATCTATTGTCTGAAACCTAAAATCAATTGCGAGAAATTTATTTTATTTTACCAGTAACTAGTACAATTTAAAACTATTATTAATTTACTAGCCACAATAAGTCCTAAGACTCTTTTACCCACTTTTCACAATCAAAAAATAATATAAAATTATTTTCTAATTTATTTAAATTAAACTAAAGTTAAGAAATTACCGGTTACCACTAGGCCCCTAGGACGGATGTTACATAATTGATGCTCCCCAATATACCCGAAAAATCATGCAACTAGGCATGGCGTTGATGTAAACGTTGCACATCATGAAGTGTTGGTTTTCTTAGGTACTCGGTAGAATATAGATGAAAAATACATTTACAAAAATTTTTCAAACATTCGTATGATGTTTGTTGACCCATATGTAAATATTCATCGAATGCATCGGTGGCACAACCGTACGCCAATTGACATACGGCCGAAGTGCACTTTTGGAAAACGTTAAAACCAAGTTTTCCAATAGCATCAACTTTTTGAGTAAAGTAAACATAATATGTAGGTATCGGTTGTTGGGAACAAAATAACATACCTTCACAAATACGGAAAAATAAAGGACGTCTCATTCGAAAGCGTCAACGAAAGTAGTCGGTTGGGAAAGTTGGGCTCTCGACAAAGTGTAGTCGAGATATAAACGTTGCCCCATTGTATCACGATCTCTAGCAATAAATCGTCTTGGTGTTCTTGGTATACGAAATAAACTTCATCCCTCGTCGTCCGAATCGGATGATGTCGCATCTAGCAAAGCGAGTGCAATTTCCTGATTTAAGACTTGATTAAGATCTTCCAAATCTTCTACATCGGAGTTGGAATCCATTTTGGATTTGAGAATATAATAAATATGGTAGAATTAATATAGTTTTTTTTGTATGGAATATATTGTAGAAATGTGATAGAAAAAGTGTGTGAATTTGATGTTAGTTGTATGTGTATTTATAGTGTGTTTGGGTAGATTAAAAATTGGTTTTTTAAAAAAATTAATATATATATATATATATATATATATATATATTAGTAATGGAATCAAAAAAGAAGAAAATTTAGGTGGAGAAGAGGAAGAAGCAATATGATTCAGTATTATTATTATTATGATTCATTCTTTTATTGTTATAATTCAAGTAATAATAAGTTGAATCATAGTAATAAAAATACTGAATCATATTTCTTCTCCCTCTTCTCCACCTAAATTTCATTCTCCATTGAACCTAATCACATATATATATATATATATAAATATAAAACCGTTGCATAGCCGTTACCCCCTTTTTTATTTTTATTTATGTTTACAACGGCTGAATAAAAAAAAAAGTGGGCCTCACTTTGCAAACCGATTGATAATCGGTAAACCGATTACCAACCCAAGTGATCAACAACCGATGCAACCAATGACACCAAATGCCAAATCGGTTGCGACCGATTGATCCCGTTGGAAGTGGCCTAACACGAGGAGCATTGTTAAAGATTTTGTTAATGTATTAGTGAAGAGTTTCGATAATTATTTCTTTATGAGTAGTTTTTCACCATGGACATATTTGATAATGAGTTTTTGCAGGCTTTTTGATGCTAGAAGTTTTTAATTTTCATAAATCAGCTCCAAAAAGGAAAATGTTGTGTCTATCTATAGAAACCTAAAACTTTAATCTATCAATATATTTAAAAGATGCTTAAAAAACGCTAGTAAGGAAAACTTTGAAATTCTTTTAGAGCTTTTCATAAATAAAAGTATAGTCGTGTCTCGTGTCCTTGAAATATTTATTGGTGTAACTTCGTTATATTTGAAAGTTGAACGTAGACAACCATGCAGTGTTATATTACGTACTGTATTAATTACTATTTAATCTTAATAAATTATATATAGCAAGCGGATGATGACATCATCATCAAAATCATAATTAATCAATTAAATTATTTAATTTTGTCCAATCAATTAAAATTTAGGATGGGATGATATCATAAATACATATTTTGCATTGAAATATATTCTTATACTAATTTATTAATATAATAATTATTATTTTAGGTTCCTAATTTCATTGGGAGACTTGCATAAATAGGATTTTAACTTTAAATAAATAACGTAATAAATAAATATAATCTTAATCTAAATTTTAATTCTTTGTATAATATTGCAATTATTAATTAATATACACAATCAATCTATTATAATACTTTCGTTTAAGGACTTTTGCACTTCGTTGCATATTTTTTTTAAACTTTTACGAAACAATAGAATTTTATCATATACATAATTCGCGTAATTATAAAAATCAAATTCAGATTCAATGACCCGCGTGTACACGGGTTTGAGGTCTAGTCTCTTATAAATGAATAAATCACGTATATTGCTCTTTATTCTATATAATTTGTCATTCTAATAAGAAACGTAAGTATGGCTTTAAAAAATATTTGACAGGTTCAAATACATTTGAAAGTGTTTTTTTAGATAATGAAAACTAATATGTTATCCAAATATATTTTTTTTGGATGTTTACAATATAGTTTTATATCATTGTCTATTTTTATCATTTTAAACTTTTCATCTATAGCTACCCTTACTTTATCAAATTCATTTATACATATACAAATAATAAGTATATAAATGTATAGCTTACAACTACAATAAAAAGCTTGAGTTTATAGTTACGTAAAAAAAGAAGAAGTAAAGGATGGGCATTTAACGGGATTATACGTTTTTAAAAATTCAAACAATTTAACAATCAAGCACGTCTTCTCTCATAAGGGTGTCATCAAAAACTCCTTTGAACTATGTTTTTTTGCATTTTGCATATGGATCTCACAAAGACCATTCATTTGGTCCATTTTAGTCAACACACAGTACTTTATTTATTACTCTAATTTCAATACATGTCACTACTAACTACTCGTGGTTAATACTCCGTAAACAAATACCAAACACATATTAACTAATTTACAGATAAAAAAACAAATAAGATTCTACAATATTCAACGTACTCTTACGAAAAAATTAATATTTTCTTCATATTCATATTATATTTACTCTTTAGCTCAAATCAATCAAAAACATAAAAATAAAATGAATTTTGCTAACGTGTGCATAGTGATACATGTGAAGTGCATTAAATAATATTTAATAAATTCATAATTTTCTTAAATATCAGAATTTGTAATTAATAATTGCATAAAAAGATACAACGTAAATATTATATTAAAATTTATGAGTATTATATATTATATATAAATATTAATATTCAAGGAAATTTTGATCTTATTAAATACACCTTATACTCTTATGTTTAGAAAAACGCTATTGTTAATGATAGCCATAAGGGTTTTATATAAGGTGTATATACTGGTTGTACTTTGATTGATATTTATAAAGGTCAACTTAAATTCAAGGTGGTATGAGTGCACGTATTAATACATCTTTTAAATTTTTATTGAAAGACTTTAAGACTGTTGTCAGAGAATAAAAAAAAAAAGAGTAATACTACATAGATCTACTTCAATAAACCTAAAAATAAACGTAATGCATTAATTGGTTAATTCAGTTTCTCTCTCCTAATCTTATTTGTTAAACTTGACATATATCACTTTTAAAACGTTAGACCTATCGAATAAGACCTCTCAATCATTTTTCTAAAAAAAAAGCCCAATAGCTTGTTTATGTATGAAAGCTACCAATTAGTCAAACGTTCAACGCCGGATGTACCGAGTCTTGTGCTAAGTTTCATTTGAGTCGATTTTACGGAAATTTCCATCACCTTCTCTTTGATTCCTAACGTTGGAATTTATTGACTATGACATCCCCCTAATTACAACAAAATTCAATCAATCAATCCACCATTTTGTTCTTCTTCTTCTTCAATTCGATGATTTCGCGCACACGCGATCAATCTCCGCAAATCAGTTACAGTTCTCACCTCGCATAAATCGCAGTTTCTTTACACACTAGCTACTGATTCTGGTCCATTTTTCGTTCCTAAGTTTTCGTAGGAAGATGAAGTCGTCACTAGAGAAATTAGGGCGGAAGTTAACGATGCACAAATCTGAGAAAGGAGATCATCAAACTTCAAATCAGTTAGATGAGCTTCTTCAGGCTTCTAAGGTAGGGTTTGTATATTAGTACTAAATTATCGTTTTTAATTTTTATCTATCACGTTATGTGTGTTGCCTTTGGTTGTAGATACACGAATTATATGTATACATTTAGTGAAACTAGCATTAGGGCTTGTTTAGCTGTTTATGTGGTTATTAGACTGTATCTACTATCTTCACGAGTTAGAAACGGTTGACTCTGCTATTGGAGTAGTCAAGTGGTTGACTAGTGGATTATTTTGCAGGATATGCAAGATATTAGGAACTGCTATGATGGATTAATCTCTGCTGCAGCTGCTATGACTAATAGTATATTCGGTAGGTGTTCAATCTTTGTATATACACTTTATATATATGTCGTGTTTTGTACAAATAAGATTAGCTACGCTTTCTACAATGAGAGCATTTGAGGATTAGTTAGATGCTTCGTGTGACATTATGTAGTTAATAGCTGATCAATGGTTCAAACGTGTTATGTTGAATCTAAAATATTAAGCAAAATTACGAGCCAATATAGAATTTATGCATGGTAAAAGGACTTGTAGAGATTTAAACCTTCAATCTCACTTTGGATTGAGTATGCAAAGCTAAGTTAAATTTGGATAAAGAGTTGTTCCACACATAAAAGTTATTGGTTGGTTAGATGCCATGTGTAATCAGTCTCTACATTTGAGGCAGTTAGAATAGCCAAAATGAGATGAAGGGATGCAGATCCTAGGCCTTGTTAAGTTGCAGGAAACTCCTCATGTTTTCCTGAAAATCCTTATAAGAAACCTAGAAATGTGTTCAAGTTTGTGTTTTCCAGTAAAATTTATAAAAACAAAAAACCACTTTTTTGCTTTTATAACTACAAATCTGGAAGCTGTAATTTATGATTTTCTACATATTTTATTATGAAGACTGAAAGCAACATGTTTTACATTTGAACACGTTTTCTGAATTTTTATTTTTTTATTTTTCTAGAGACACAAAACGCTTCCCATTTGCTAGAAAAATAGGGAAAGTTGGAAAAATTTGTATGTAACTAAATGTACCATTAGGGGTTTGATATCATGCCATACTCTATATATCACTGGAATATATCAATTAATAAGTGAAATAGTTATTGTTTATGTTCAATTTATGAACTCAGGCCTCTTGCAGTATCATACATTGTTAAATCCCTGTGAGTTGACTATTTATTTCATCCCTGCAGTTGGTATGTACCATGTTGTGTAATCATCTGGTTATGTTAGCGAAACTTCATTTGAATATTGACAGTTATTAACTTGGTCTTTTCCTGTCGCGAATAAAGAACTCATATTTTTTTTGTATTTCAGAATTTTCGGAGTCACTACATGAAGTGGGTACCTGTTTGTTAGACAAAACTATGATCGATGCTGATGGTGAAAGTGGTAATAATAATTGTTTCTGTTTGATACTACATGATATATGACATTTGGGCTTAGAAAACTTATGAGCCAATGACAATTGCATGCATAAAGTCTGCACATTATGTCTGCATCAATTTCGATGTTCAGTACGTAATTTTTAGCATTTGCAATATTTTTGAAATCTGGTTATCTTCAGACATTTTCTCTGTGCAGGAAGAGTGTTATCAACTTTAGGAAGCACACAATCAGAACTCCAAAAAATAGCCGATATCTATGTAAGTATGCTGTCAATTTTCTTGATGTGTTATTTTCTCGTGGTTCAGTGACTTACTTCTCTTTATATGTTAGCGCTCTTACGTTATCTTGACAATTACGAATCCATCAGAGTCTCTGCTCGCTGAGCTGCGGAAAGTGGAGGTTTTTCTTTCTGGATCTTGATAAGATTAATCATTATAATCCGTTAGATTTTAGTTACCAATTGTTTAGTTTCTGTGTTGCTGATGCAGGAGATGAAACTTCAATGTGATGGAAAAAGGTATATATTATTGTTAACACCACTAAATTTTTTGACATTGAAGTGAATGTTTGTTAATTGTCTCCATTATTTTAGAGAGGCCTACGAATACATGATGTCACAACACAAAGAGAAGGGAAAGTTGAGAAGTGGGAAGGCTGAATTTTCAGAGGTGCAAGAAGCTCAAGATGAGTACAAGGACATGGCTAGGGTTTGTGCTTTCCGTGTAAAATCACTTAAGGAGGGACAATGTCGTAGTCTTTTGACACAGGCTACTCGCCATCATGCTGCACAGGTACCAATTTTTTTAGAGGTGGCAAATTGGGCAGGACCGGTAGTGGGTCAAAACGGTTTTATTTTTGGTTCGGACCGGGTTGGGCTGACCCCAGACCTTTTTTTTTCCTTACTATTCTTATAGATAGTGAGTCATATATGATAAATAAGTTATATTATTTCAGTATCAATTAGAATTTTTAACTAAAATGATTTGGAGGTTTCTTGCACTAAAAGTACACTTCACCTTTTCCTGTTCTCCAAAAACTTTGAGTTGTTAGAGATAAATCATAACCCGAATTGACCCTTTCAGTTTTTTGATGGGTTGAAATGGCCACCTCTATACAGTAGTTCTTCTAAAGTTCCTTTGAGGTGTATACGAAGTTTAATATGATTTTTCTCTCTACTCCCTGGAGCAGTTGGATTTCTTTCGCAAGGGATTGAAGGCTCTTGAAGCAGTTGATCCTATTATAAGGATTGTAGCCGAGAAGCATCGGATTGATTACCAACTCAGTGGATTTACCAATGGGAATGCTGGGGAGGGTGAAGCCATGAACAGCTATGAGAAGAACGATGATGGCGAGTTGAGTTTTGACTATAGACGAACAAATCAAGGGGTTGATAACGTTGTCACATCATCATATACAATGGAGGTAATATTCTTTTAGCAGAAATCAGACTACTTTTGTCTAACTTCAACTACATACCTTTGTATATTGTAAGCACTGATGTACAGGTGGGTATTTCGATGATGCACTTATGATTATGTTGATCTATCTCTAAAGGGTAAAAAAAGTTAGCTAAAAAGGAAACATTTCAATGGGTTGAAAGTTGCCCGAAGCTATTTATAATGCATAAAACCTTCTAGATCAGTTTACTCAAAAAGTTAGATTATTATAGAAAGGATATAAATTATGTCAGTAATCGTACATGACACTAACTTTTTTTCCCTTCAAATAATTGGACTAGAAGTAGTTAGCATGTAGTACAAAATCTACCCGATTTCTACCCGAACCTGTCTGACCTGCCCATTCTTGCCACCTCTAATTGTACGATAATATCTGTACTAATAAGGATCTTAAGTTTAGTTATGCGCTATCTAGATTTTGTTGAATTTTGCTATATATGAAAAACATAACTTTTGTCCAGTCTACATCTCTAGCTCCATTGTCATCTCCCGTTTTTCAACCCCAGTTAGGCATTGTATGCCATCAGATTACACAGTTTCTTATTTGATGTCAACTTCTTTAATTGAAGGTGATACAAATGAAGTCCTTTTCCCTGTAAAAACATTACATAATAAACTATCTCGTTAGAAGTCTAGTATCACTATGGGATATATAAACCATCCATGTGCTAATATAGTAATATGTCATTAGACATTCTGTCCATATGTTCACATGCACTGAAAATGAAATATAGCAGCTTCATCCATATGTACGCATTCACTGTTTTGTTGATTATGATGAAAGGGATAGTGGGAACATTTCCAGTTACTTTAATGAGCTGTATATTGCAGGTAGACCGGCCAGATATACCACATCTTCAAGTTCCAACGTTAGAAGAAAGGGAGGTATGCAACAGTAAGCATTTATAATCAGTGTTTCTCAAAAGATTATCTTACATATTTGCGATCTGCAGATAAATTATTATAAACATCAAGGAGATTTTGGTAGGCATAATCGTGTGAGCAGTTATTCGGCTCCATTATTCCCAGAGAAGGTAGATTCATCCGAAAGGCCAAAAGAGGCACAACCCCAACGGAAATTTCACTCTTATGTGTTACCATCTCCTGTTGATACCAAAAGTCCAATTTCGAAAACACCTACCTCTGTTCCTCAGACCAATCCTTTCACCAAGTTGCAAAAACCATTACCCTCAGACCATGATAAACATGAAAGAGATTTTGGTCACGATAACGTCTCAACATCTACATCTACCTCTAAAACCCAATCTACAATAAAAGATGGTAATGGCACCGATTCCTCCGTCCAGTTACCTGCTCCTTCTGGTGAAAGATTCTCACATTACCATATCGGATTTGATAGTAATACAGTGAAAAGACAAGCTTACTCTGGTCCATTGCCACCGACTAAAGCATTCTCTGGTAAGATTGCATCCACTATCGAAGGTGCTCAGATGCGTCCAGTTGTATCTCGTAGCGTTTCACCTCCGCCTCTATTATCACCCAGAATTAGCGAGCTTCATGAGCTTCCTAGGCCTCCTCCGAAACCTGCAGTGTCTTCTACTGGTGTGACCGGAGGACATTCAGGCCCTTTGCTTAGAAAGAATACAGAGATATTACCAGCGAATAAAGGCACTTCTGCATCTGTTCTTCCGCCGCCACCTCTAGTTGTTACCAGAAGTTTCTCTATTCACTCGAGCAACCCAAGTGCGATGGTTCCAAAACGGGTCCACTCGTCACAATTAACAGGCGGCAGGCCTGAAGAAGTGCTATCTCCTCCGCTCACACCCATTTTGCTTTCCCACGCAAAGTCTACAAGGCGCACATAAGGTATTTGTTACTGATTATCTACGTAGTGCTTTGCATATTCTTATGGAGTTTTAAAGTAATAATTAATATCTAACACGAAAAATTGGAGGGAAGTGCGGAACGGGATGAAACTGAATTTTCAAATTGATTATTTGACCGGTTAGTCAGTTATATTATCAGAAGCAGATAATGTTTACCCAAACATTAAAAAATGTTATATTTTTTGCGTAAGACCGTTATATATGTTAATGTGCTGATTGAATGGTTCTTGCAGGGGGAAGCTGATTTGTGGTAGAATTGAACATAGGTTTTATTTTGGTTCGATGGTCAATTTATATGGTTTCTTGAGGGTCTTGGTTCTCTAGAGAAAATGTCTGTAAATATAATGACATTTTGATTGTCTTGGTTAATACACAGCATGAAGATCCAAATTAAACTTGAATTGTGTTTGTTTAGTTAGTTGTTTATTTGTCATAATTTTATATGCAAATCAACCAGAACTTCTACTTTCGTGTTGTAACATTCAAAATAGATGATTTTTGACTGAAGTGAACTACAAAAGAAAAAAAGAGAGAGTCTAAACTTGATAAAGATATTGTTAAATTCGGTGTGCTATAAAATTTTATGTTCATACCATATTATGATGAATACCCTAAATGTGTATTTATACAAATGCAACAGTATATACATGTTTACAAGAGATTGCTTGTATAATGTCATGTCCTGTGTTTATGGGATCTTGTCGTTCTGTTTTACTAAATCATGTTTCATGTATATGTTTTGGTGAAACTGAGATGTAATAACCCGGTAAAAACTGACAGTTAATACTATTATGTTGGGTTGTTAGTTTGTTACTGGTTAGGGTCACCAATCACCGATAGAACACAAGTCGTTCTAGAAGACTAGAAATTACCTGAAAACACAAAAACAATTCCAAGTTGAATCCAACAAGTAAAATATTTCTAACAGTTTCATGTTTTAGAATTTTATGGTGTTAATTATAACTTACATATCTAAAAGTGAAAAGTTATATACAACATGAACGTTGGTTGGGTATAAATTAACAACCCTGTAAAGATGGGAATGTCACATTGACCATTGTAACTTGTAAGAACATTAGTACTCGAATTTATACTTTTAGAAAATCATTCATGCAAACTACACGGATCGTTACCATTTATGCACTAAATTAATTCTTAAACATAACCCTAATAGCTACTTTTAGCAAATTTCACATATATATATCTTAATCCCTTATAAAGCATTTAGCCATTAGGCTTAATGTTTATAAATTGAAATATCAGAAATTACAGTTATATCCTTCCATTAATTACTTTAACTATAGTAACTAATAAATTCAAATAAATTATACTTACTTGCTTATTTTAACTCAATACTTTAGTTAAACCAATACAATCATTTAAATTAAATTGATCAATCAAACTTTAATTTACAATATATTTTTTAAATGTGTTTGATCATATATTAAAAAATAAAAAGAATTGTCATTCTGAAACCATTATTATATATGATTATTATTATTATGATAAAATAAAAAATAGACAATGATCATGATCGCAAAAAGTAGAAATTATTAAAAAATTTGAAACATGGTAAATTAAGTTTGTAAAACCATTATCGATGCACTGATCCATCATCATTGACCACTAGAATTCCTTATTTGTTATCGGTTTACCGCTGCATAGCGCGGGTCTCCGACTATATATATATATATATATATATATATATATATATATATATATATATATATATATATATTTCAAAAACTTTGGAGATTAGAATGTGAGTTTTATTTGTGTAAAAATACTAGCCTCTAGAGATTAAAAACGTTATTAGGTTTACTTTTAGGTCTCTTTTACTCTTCAATCTCATAATAATTGTCATCCGACAAAAAATACACAGTTTAGTAGGAATATAGTTATTACTGTTTTCTATTTCTTAACTTTTTCAGAATGATAGTTTTACCCTTATTTAATTAACTATTTGTAATAATAAGTAAATGTAATATGTTAATCACAATCAAACTCCCCTATCTATTTTCTGAAATTGCACAATTAATTAATTTGGGACGTAAATATTTTTAAGACCGAGGTAGCCCAATTTTTCAAACTAAAACTTAAGCCCATTGTAATAACCAACAAGCTAAGCCAAACACTACCTAAAAAATTACATTTTGCAGCTTTGGAAAATAAAATAGGATTGGACCAAAGCCAAACTAGTGGGATCAAATCCTTTGGTTTGGAGCAACACAACAATAATGGCGATAATTCAAGCACCTGCCGGTTGCTGCTGCAACCTTCATTTTCCCAGTTCTTCTTCTGTTCCAATTCGCAACAGTATTTCAACTTTCCCGTCACACTCTGTTCTAACTTCCTCCATTAAAACTACCACTCGCAAGTACCTCACACCTTCATGCTCCCTTCTAGACGATGGTCTCTCAGGTGAACCCACACTTCTTATACACTAGTCAACTCTTTCTGTTATCTCGATTATGTAGTATTGCTACCTGCTGCTTTGCGCACCAAGTGTTTGATAAAACTCCTTCACATGTTTATGATTGAAAACGGTGTTTATCACTTTGTATATGCAGCCTTACTGTCTGAAATTGCATAATTTGGAATACCAATGACCTATAAAATGTGGTTAAATAACCACCACTCTACCGGTAAAAATATATGCGCGTTTTCCATCTAAAATAAGATACTTGAGAAGTGCCTATTGCTTTTTGAAAAAGCACAAACTTGTAAGCACTTAAATTATGCAATCCCAAACACCCCCGAGAAAAGTTCGTGGTTATCTTGAAATTTGTTCAAAATTTTACATAACTTTTCTCTTTAATGTGTTAGCTTTGTATAACTGTGAATATTATCCAAGTTTTATAATTTAGTTTTACGTCTTTCTGTAATGAAGGTTCTGCAGTTCAGGCTCTTGAGATCGATCCCATGTTAGCTGTCAAGGTGAATCAATCTCTCATATGAAATCAATCTAATACACTCTGTAAGACCGATGATTAATAACTAAACGCCTATGACAAAGTCCTTCCCTTTTAATCATCTTGATGGAAAAAAAATAATGTGTGACATTCTTCAATGTGTTGGTGTTTGTAAGATATAATTGTAACGCTTCAGTTTCTATATTTAGAAGAAGGCAATGGAAGTATCACCCGGATTGAAAGGAACTTCCCTATATCTTGTGGGTATGTTCTCGTGTCTCCTACTGTTTTGAGGAAATTATTTTTACATGTTGAAAAACTTTTCCTGTTTTTGAGAACTTAACAGGCATGAACAGCACTATGAAAACAAGAGTGGGAAAGCTTCTGGCAGATGTACTCCGGTATTACTATTTTGACAGGTAATTGTTTTTTTCAAGTTTATTTTTTAGTAAGAGTGATTATTGTAAAGACATCGTAGCTTGAATGCAGTGATAATTTGGTTGTGGAAGCTGCTGGTGGTGAAGCCGTGGTAAAACAACTTCTAGATACGGATAAAGCTGGATTCCGTGAATCAGAGGTTATTTCTATGATTCTAGTTTCTGTTTTCTTTCTATTAGCAGCTTTATTAGACTAACTGAATCTACCAAGTTTTCCAGTCCAAGGTGTTAATTGAGAATTTTAGACCCATTTATGGATAAACAGCCAAACAGGTCATTTTGGGTTATACTTGCGTGTAATGGGTGTAATGAGTGAACTTAAGATAATTAGCTACTATAAAAAGTGGCCAAACGAGACACCAAAAAGACCAAAGCGTATTTAGAGTGCGTAACACCTTCTAAATCATTTTATATCAGATTATCATTGTAACCAAAAGTTTATAGATTCAAGTCTCACTCGAGACAAATGTGTAATAAAGTGTGTGATTTGTATCTTTGCATTTAGAAGACTGAGATTATATTATCATTGTAACGAAGAAGTTGCTATGATCATACTTCAAGCATCAGTTAACAATAAAAAATTTAAGAAAAGAAAAGATTAAAAGGTGCATGCTAGTTGCTACAGTTACCCAGTTGACCCATTACTCAACCCACCCTAATTTTACCATATGTTTGTTGTAAATGATCTATTGGACTATTGGGTAACTGGACAAACTTCTTACAGACTGAAGTGTTGAGGCAATTATCATCAATGGGGCGAATGGTTGTATCTGCTGGAGACGGTGCTGTTCAGAGCTCAACCAACTTGTATGTGTTAAGAGCTTTTAATCATCTTGAGGTTGTTGAAAATCGTACTTGTTATCTTCCATGATTCAACTAAATAGCATGTTGTAGGTCACTTTTGAGACATGGTATCTCAATTTGGGTGGACGTTCCTTTGGATATTGTAGCCAAGGATATAGTAGAAGACGGGGTTCAACTTATTGGAACAGAGATTTCACCTTCCGCATCTCATTCAGAGGTATGTCTCAATGTCAGCGGATGCTTGATAATAAAAGGGTTTAAGACATCCCAAACAGCCACATAATTATAAAAAAGTCAAAGATGATCATTCAAGTTTCTTACAGTTGTCAGTTTACCAAATCCGGTCTATTATGACCAGTATACCTTTCAGCCTAATTTGAAAATTTTAGATGGAAGGTGTTATAAATTAAGTGCAACAAGACCTTTAGGTCTGACCACAAAATAAAATGTAACACTCGTTACTTTAGTACTGTTGTACTTTGATTATGTCTAAACGACAGTACTTGAAAGTTGGGTGATCTTCTTTGACAATACTTGTATAGTTGATGGCCTTGTTTGATGATGGTTTTATAGTTGAGTACCATTTTTTAAGATTCCTATCAAACTTTGGTGGCCTCCTTATAAACCACAATCATCTCTAGTTCTCTACGTTAGATAGGATACTAGCTACTGATTTAAAGTTTTGTATGAACGATAAACAGGTAGTTAGCCAGCTAGCCACAGTTCACGAAGAATTACGAAAAGGATATGCCATAGCTGATACAACCATTTCACTCCAGAGTATGTCATGACAAAAGTAGTTATTTTATACACCAGATGGATGTTATTAGTTGATAAAGATATGTTTGTGTTAGCAGAAGTTGCGGGTTTGTTGGGTTATGATGATCTAGAAGCTGTTAGTCCTGAAGACATGGGCTTGGAGGTGAAACCACACAAACACACATCAATACAATTACTATTACTACTATGTATAAAAAAAAGAAAATGTGACGATCGCCTAACATCATTTAATCTCGTGGTGTTTTCGTAGGTGCTGACGGAGTTAGAAAAACTTATCAGAGTAAAGAAGATGATGGAAGACGCTGCCCGGCCATTTTAAGGCATTTTGTGATGCAACAAACAAAGCTTCTTGTAATCTTGTGTGCTGTGGTGATTAATACAATGTATTTAGCACGTGCCATGTCTGATTATTATCATCTCTTTCAAAAAGTATAACAATTTAGAATATTTGGCCCATTTTTAAAATGTGAAATAATAAATTAGCAATTGAGCCAGAAATTATGTGAAGAAGTATTAAACGTATGTATGTTGTACATTAGAGACAGCAAGGTAATTCCTTAAACTTTTTTACATATTTTTTAATTTATAAAGATACTATTAACATGTTTTTTTTTATAATAAAAAAAAAACTTAAAAGAATAGTTTTGTATTTATGAAGACGTGCCATTGTCATAAAGTTCTCAAACAAATCACAAACTGTGGGTCTTCATCCTTAGCTGTCAGCCTCGTGTCATCTGCCAGAAAACCTTGCACCGATCTCTATTCTCTAGTCCTTTCAAACAATTTAGTCCTTTTATTCGTATTGAATTTTTATTATTCAATCGTAACTTACTAAGTACCAACTGTACGTAATATATATCATTACATTTAGGGTTACTTATTTAGAAAGACAAAATACTCTAGCTCACTATAAATATATACATTTGTCTCAATCCGAGAATTAATTTTACTACCTAATGACCGAAAGAATATTGTGATATCGTTAGACCAACGACCATTAGTTCTCGCAGGTTGGCTAGGACGAGTATACATTACGGAGTATTATACTATCTTGTATTTGTTACTCGTACTACACGTCTACACATTAATGGTTAGATACATGTTAGTTCTCGGAGGTTGGCTAATGGCTATGAAAAGAATGAGTAAATTGTACTACAGTATTATAACAACCTAACTCTTTATTTTTCTTTTTTATATAATATATTTGTACCACAGCAACCTAATTTCCTTACATTTTCCTTTCAGACTTCTTATACAAATGCCATCCAAAATCAAATGTATCTTATTATTATTTGTACATCTATGTTTTAGAACTAGATATCATTACAAAGGGGGGAAAAGAAAAAACTACTGTATAATAAAAAAACAATAGACGTGTCATTTGTATCTTAGCCGGTGCGCATGGAAATCAAAAACGAAAACGTTATTACTTGAAACTTATGTACCCTCAAGATTGCATAAAATTACACTTTATACCCAAATCCATTGTTCACGTAAAATACAAATACCCCCCACCCCACCCGATTTTTTCATTTATTTTCTACCCCTTTCCTTTCCATTCCGACGTGCTGCTGCTGTGCTGCTCCTCCAAATTCCCCCAATTTAGGAGCAGCCGGAACCGGAGCCGGAGCTGGAAAATATTATATATACATACATACTTACTATACGTACAATAAATTTGGAAGATATACAGTGCCTGCTTATGGATTATAATGAAGAACCAAAAGTATAAACATTATCAACCAATTCAAATACGAAACCTACTGTTCAATTCATCTTTTACTTTATTTTATTTTTCTTATTATTCGATTCTAGATTCTCACCTTCTGGTTTTCACATTTTGATTGCTGTATCTACACATCGTTGCATTGCATTACACTAATTGATTGCCGATTGATAACGCTACCGCTTGAATGATTACCGACGTACTTGTTTTCCTCATTGGTGCTGATATTTTGCATCGCCTAATCACCTCGGATGCTTTGTTTCTGTAATTTACCTAATTTCGATTATCAATTGAAGTAGGATTAGCTTCGAAATGAACTCCGATCTGATTTTGTGTACTATATTCATCTCTGTGTATGTAATTATTGTTGTTTTGTGCTATCCGATTACTGCCGTGTGTGTTTAGATACATTCTACTTGAGGTTCTGTCTCGTTCTGCGTATCTGTCTGATATTAAACCTGCATGATCTGCAGATTTTAATTTCCTGATATTGTTTATATGAATTGAAAATGTGTAAGCTGAAATAACTTATTAATGTTTTTGTTTGATTTCAGACATGGATATTGATTTGGCTGCACGACTTGAGTCGGTTGTATATCGATTTACATGTCAAAGGTCTTGATATTCATTAAACAGCATTCTCAGCTTCTACAGAATCGTCACGAGTTCAGCAGAATAGAGAAAAGGATTTGTTGATTAATTTGTAGATGCTAGTTTGTGTTTTTAGTTTAATGTTTTAATTGAGCATAGTTGCTGGAGAGCAATGTGTTCTGTAGTTTAATTGAAAAGTTAGAAAAAAATTAATAGTGTGGCATCTCCCAGGAGGGAAGATATCGATAAGAATAAGTTTATTAGGGGTTTGGTGTAAGATTTTTGTGTAATGGGATTGCCACAAGATCCATACATTGGGACTTCTGAGGTTTCAGGTACATCGAGCACCTTGGAGGACGGTTTGCCTATAAGTGGTGAGGGCATTTGTAATTTGAGTGAAGTGAAATCGGAGAATGTACGAAAAAGCTCCTTGGACAAGTTTGAATTTCCAGATGCTGTAATTAAAGAGTGCAGTAATGGTTTAAGAATTGGTTCGAATAGTAAGTTTGATTTGTCAGCACCTAAACCTATACAACATGTTAAGACTTCATTTTCTAGAATTGTGGGATTTGAATCTGATAAGAAAGATATGTTCTCGGACTCATTTGATGAAGCTTTGAATGGGAGGGGTAGTGTTAACCTGAATGAGGATAAGATTGGTGTGTCTGTGGCCAAGAAGAGAATGCTATCCCCGTTGAACAATATACTTTCTTCTCAAGACAGTGATCATATAGATATTCACAATGGCCGTGCCAAAACCGATAATCAAAAAGCAAGAAATTATAAGAAAGCAAATATTGGAATGAGTAATCATTCCTCTAATTTTGTGTGGCCTGTATCTGATCACTCGGAGCAGAGTTTATCACATAATTACAATTGTACACCTTCTGGTATATCTACAGATGGGCCAGTGCTCGAGGAAAGTGATGTGAAATCTCCATACTTTCTACCAGGGTTTAAGGATTTTAAAGCGTCAAGTAAGCGAAAATTACAGACCAAGCCTATATCGATACCTGCAGACAATGTGGCCTTGATAAGTTCGTCATCTCCATTAGGTCCAAAGTTTTCAAATGATGTGGAAAAATCAGATAGAGAAATGATCCCGGGTACCATATTTGCATCAAATGAAACAAATAATAGAATGCCAAGCAAGTCACTTGAAGAAATTGGCTATTTACGTGATGAGATAGGGACCTGTTCTCCTAGCAGTTACACAGGAAAGAGCTGGCCAATCCAAAAAGATTTGGGATTCAGTCCCCGTGTTCAGAAGTTTAATGGGAAATCAAGGGTTTTCTCTGTTAGGAGGTCATTGGTTGGTTCATTTGAAGAATCACTATTATCTGGCAGGCTATCATCAGGAGATGTCAGCAAGGTTGGCACTATGTTTTTGTGTTGTGTTGCATACGATTAGGGGTTATCTCTAATACAATGCACATATATGTGCAGAAAATTGATGGTTTTCTGGCTGTACTAAGTGTAAGTGGGGGGAGCTTCTCACCGAAAGCAAGGAAACTTCCCTTTGCAGTTACGAGTGTTGATGGAGATAGTTACTTACTGTACCATGCTTCAATAGATCTGGCTGGGAATTCCTCATCAAGCCAAAAGCGGATAAGCCACCTTCATAATGATGGTTCTCAAACCCGTTTGCGTATTCCAATGAAAGGGCGTATTCAACTGGTACACGAGATGTTCTCTAATCTTGGATGAGCTTATGAACTGTTTCAGTCGTTTTTATAAGTTATTTATGCTGTTTTTGCTAATCGATTCTATGGATTGCAGTTCTATCTTTAAATCCATAGTCTTATCTTAAATTTTGGATCTTATTTGATTCTCTCTCAGGTTTTAAGCAATCCAGAGAAGACACCTCTTCATACATTCTTCTGTAGTTACGACTTGAGTGACATGCCAGCTGGCACAAAGGCAAGTTCATATCAAGCCCACCTAATGTTAACATTGTCAACATGCCATAATGGCATTACTGCTTTCGTATGATTATTCTTCATAGACTTCGAAGAATTGACACAACAAAAAGATGCACTTTAAAAGCTAAAATAGTGCATCACTGCAATTCACCATTTTTCACTTACTTGATCAGAATGTAAATTTTAAAATTATCTTATCATTTGATGATGTAGACTTTCTTACGGCATAAGGTTACCCTTGCTTCTTCCAGTCCAACTCATAGTTCAGAAAGTTGTTGCTCTGGTCAAACCACCACTGGAAGTGGACGTGCAGGTTGCAATGATTTTTCTTGCCAGGTAGATGGACATCTGGCTTCCAGCTGGGATGATACAAGCCAAGATGGAACTTCCAATATAAGTAAAAGTGTATGCTCAAAGGTGAATGGTAATACTGCTGCTGTTGGTGCACTACGCTATGCTCTACATCTTCGTTTTCTATGTCCTCACAGGAAATGCTCCAAATTGGTCCAGAAATCAAATCCCGATCCTTTCTCTATGTCTCGACAAATTAGTTTAGATAATGATGGGGATCGCAAGTTTTTCTTATGCAGTGATTTGAAGGTGGTGTTCCCACAACGTCATTCAGATGATGATGAAGGGAAGGTATGTTCATACCATGCTTATATGATTTCATATTTGCATGTATGCTATATACATATTTTTTTCTACTATCAACTGATTACATTGCTCACTAGGCATGTTTCATGTTTGGTAAGTATTCATTTGTTCTGATGACAGTTATATGTGGAATACCATTTCCCCGAAGATCCGAAGTACTTTGATATCGGCTGCTGACATGTATCTATTTGAGGTTGAAGAACTTATTATATGGTAATGAAGAATCATGATCTTGAAGAACAAGAGATTGGTCAATAGTGACTTGATCTGTGGAGGAAGCAACTACATGCAAATAAGACTTGGGAAAAATCTGAGGCCTGCACCTTTTTTTACAGGGGGCATGTGTATGAAATGTGATCTACATTCCTTTTTAGGTTAGAAATATGATTTTGGTTTGTTTTGTATTCGTTTTTTTCTTTTTGCCATTACAATTCACATACAATGTGCATATGTTTTTTACATGTTACATGTATCTTTGTACATAATTGCCAATCAATTTGCACTTCTCCTATTTAAATTACATCTATATTAGTTCTCAATTAGATTAGACTTCTTAAAGTTCAAATTCTCACATGATTGCTAAACATACTTTTGCATCACACCAATAATGTACTGTAGATTTGTAGTTATTGAATATGTTCCTCTATGCTATAACAGGTATAACAAAATTATCTTATTTACTGTAGTTATTGGTTACATGTGATGATTAAATTTGGGCTAATGCACAACACCATCTCCTAAAGAGTAAAGCCTAGGAATGACAAACAAGAAGTCACTAATTACATTTTTAAGTCTTGACAAGTCATCATTAAGGTCCAAACATCTCCAGATCATTTAGGCCCAAATAAGCCCACATAACCGTTGTATGTTTCTACAACATATAAACTACAGAGTTGCCACCATACTAGCAGACTGATTTTAATAATTAGATTTAAGAAAGGGGCAAGTTTAAAAATGTTGTCTACTTCAAACTAAGTTTCAATTTGTAACAATCTACCCAATTAAATAATTTAATTACTAAATAAAACAGATACAAACATACACATTCCGCCATACATTCCTCTAATTTGCAACAATTGCAATGTCCCTTCACTAGCCTGGACACCAAAACTACCCAATCATTCATATTATGGCTCACTCAAGAATGCTATTTATATTACACTACCCATCGTGCATATTACATTACAGATCAAGGTTACAATAATAAGAAAAAACTTTGAACTAACAAACAGCAGATGAGTTTAGTATCGCCTCCAAACATCAAAATGCTGACAAATACCAAATTTAAAGATAAGCTCACGCATAGAGCAAGGATCTTATTATGTGCAATTGATACTGAAGATTTAAGATTTGGTTACACAAAGCATAATCACGACTTGACAAGAATAATGTCATGACGCCATGACGGTAAACTCATTCTAATCAACAAACTATTCAAGAGGCGATGAAGTAATCAGAGGCTCAATCCGTCAAAGAACCAAATAACAATAGGTAAAGGTGATTTCTAAGACTAAACAAGACTCTGTTAATGCAACCGACTTCGTATCCCTCTTTCGCATGATAACAGGCCATAACTACTCCATTACCATTGATTATAAACCTAGCTTAAACAATTCCAATATTCACAGCATAACTATAAGCATTCAAACACAACGTATGCAGAATATATAATGCAATAGACAAAAGAATTCATGAATATCAGCTGAATTAGATACCATAGCTATAGCACTTTTGAACCAATAAACGATGTTAAACCACCTTACATCACCACCACATAAACCATTCAATCACCAACACTGTTTTCAAAACCCTAACATTGACAAATTACTCAAAACCTAATTATCCTTATCATTTTTACCATCATTACTCGAAATACGCAGTCCAGAAGAAAGAGTACGGCCACGCGTCCTTGAAGGAAGAATGTTATCCAAATCAACCTCAGCCAATGGATCATCAGATAGATCATCGTCATCTTCACCGTCAGAATCATTCAAATCATCATCAGAATCAGAATCCGAATCATCATCAGATTCTTCAATCATCTTTCCTTTACCTTTATCATCCTTCATTATTCCTTTTCCCTTCCGATCGATTTCAATTCCGCCATTAGAATGCTCATCGTCATCTTCATCGCCGTCTTCAGAATCGATTTCGTCTTCTGCTTCATAATCTTCTTCTTCATCTTCATCGTCGCCACTCTCCGTGACGGTTTTTTCTTCGACGGCGGCGGCGGAGGAGTTGTTGTTTTCTGGCCGGAGTTTTTTAGCGTCGTCATCGTTAGCGTTGTCGTTGTCTAGGGTTTGGGACGGTAGCTTTCGTTTGGAAGGGAGTACATTTGGTTCTTCATTGCTATTGAGCTCTGCCATTGCTAATGGCTTCTGAGAAAACCCCCAATTTTCTTCTATTCTAGGGCTTTTAACTAACGACTCATACAATACTCGTGTTAATTGGATATGGGTTTCCGTAATTACTGGACTGATTTAGTATATTCTGGGCCAGGCCCAATAGCTATATCTGAAAATAATATTTTCTTTAATAATACATCCAGAAAAAAGAACGCATAGAATGTTAGTAATGATTACGGAAAGGATAAAACCTTCCCGACATGGAAGCTAGAACACGATATGTTTACGTATTTACCTTGAAAGTTGAAAGCTTAAAAAAAAACATTTTCTAGCTATGATTTTAGATTAAGGATATGTAATTAGTATTGAAAAAAGCAATTCAATATCTTTTTAAGCTATACAGAGTACACGATATAGTGTTATACTTGTAGTTAGTACTACTTCTATCCCAATTGAATTGCATTAGAGAAATACTCAGTTAAAAAATCAATTTTATATTGTTAACTAATAAAATTTTGTATATACATATGTAAACTTTTCTTAATTGGCTCAAAACGGAAATAATAATTATTTTTGAACATAACGAAAATACTGATACTTTAAGTGTATGAAGTAAGTAGTCAATACATCAATCATTGAATACTCTCGTATCTTCAAGACAAATATTAAACTAATTACGTTAAAATTTTGAAAAAATTTAGAGAAAAAAAATAAACATAGTATAGCATAAGTGATGAATGAATTACATTAACATCTTTATTCATTGTCTTATCTAGTATCAGTTTCTTTTTTCCTTTTTTTAAAAAAAATATATACTGTATTAGTTTGCAAAATACCATTTCTCATAGAACGGCTCGAGTGGGTTGCTCAATACCCTTTTTTTTAATAGACCGTGTTTGACTTTTTGACTTATATTTTTAGAAAGGAAGGAAAAAAAGAAAACGTAGTAGACGGTGCCAAGTAATCACAACCGAATGACCGTGACGTGGCAGAAGCTAAATCTAGGTGGTGCAACTTTGCTGACGTGTCAACCCTGGCCCACAAATAAACACGTGAATCGGAAACCCATCGCACCTCCCTCCCTCCGCCGGTGACTATTTACTTTCCGGCCATCAGTCGACGGTGCTAGGCCAAAAATGTTTCTAAACTATATTGAATAAATTAACATTAATAAATAGAAACTCCACAACTACCATTTCTTTTCAGTCGTCACCTTCTTCATTGCTTTTTATTTTTTTCAAACTTTTACTCACATTATAATCAATAACAATTAACACAGTTATATATTTTGGTAATTTAATGGATGTATCATGTACAATGTTTCACCGAATAATTGCTAAAAATAGAAATACCTTTAATTTCTATTCACAGCCAAATCACACCGCTAGTGTTGCTGAACACAATTTCATAACATTTTACTAACAAAAAAAAGAACATACTATGGACCGAAACGACGAGTTTGGTTGTGGTTTGGGATACGAAATGCAAATGCAGATGAACTTTACTGGTGCTCAGGTGGAAGTTGGTGGCTCAAGTGCTGCAGCTGCAGCTGCAGAGGCCAGAAGAAGGAGGAAGGTGGTGAATAAAGATAAGGGATTTTTTAAGAGGAAGCGAAAGACGTTTTATCGTACTGATGGCTTTGTTCCTCCACCTCTCCCACCAAATGTATGATCTCTTGGTTCTATATATCTATATTTTTGTATATATAGATGAGGTGTTGTTTACTGTAAAATGAAATTTATGTAAAAAAGAAGAGGACAACTCACATATATAATCATATTATTTGATTAATAACTAAGAACTATCTAACATAAGAAAAAGGTGGTGGTTGATTTTGATATTAGTACATATATATACTCTTATTAACACTTAAGAAAGACATTTTTGAATCATATTGAAATTTATCTTGAAGATGAATTGAAAAGTTTCTTGAATCAGTCATTGTGGATCAAGTATTTCAACTATTTCTGAAAGTATTTCATTTAAAAAATATATTTTTATTCTTGATCTATCATAAGATCAACTTGGGCAGAAAAGCTTAACGGTTTAATTTTGTTGGTTAAGTATTTGTGATCAGTAAGAAAAATTGTTGTTATTTAGCATTTCGAGTCATACATAAAGGGGATGAGATATTTTCTGCAAATTTCTAAATGTGAAACAAAACATAGTAAACTTAATTATGGGTTATGGAGTTAGATTTACTGAGTGAAAAATATTACTTGGAAAATGAAAAACATGTAAACAGTTCAGAACTATACAACCATGTCAAGGGTCTTTACTGTATAATTCCTTTGATACCTTCTTTACATGATCTTACCATGAGTTTAGATACATATATATCAATTGACGTGTGCAGCTTTAGTTTTGAGTGTCAGGATCCATGCTTATTCACGCATTTAAAAGGCAGTTACCGTTAACTGATGGCGTGTGCCTATAGCAAAAAAGAAAGTCGATACGTCTTCCTATTTATTGAAAATATTGTGTTAGTAGGACTAGAATCGGTGGTGTTCTGTCATTTGTCGTCACTCGTTGAATTTAGTAAATAATCTGAAACTTCAGCACAGAAGTTTAATAGTAGTTGTCGTTACTCGGACGTGTGTTCTTACCTTGAACCACTTAAAAAACTTTACATTTTTGTCAAGTTGTTTACACGTATACGAGTGTAAAAGATTATTGCCAATTAAATTCATTGAAAAGAAATGAAGTCATAAAAAAGTGCTTTCAATTGTAGAACGATATGTTTGCACTTATATATCTTATGCATTTCATATTTATATATGCTTATACATGTAAGCAACTTCTGCAAGATTACAAGTATGAACAATTTGACAAAATATGCATATTTCTAACCCATGTAGCAAAACTTGTATGCAAATAGCATATTTGTTGCAGTGAGAGACTTTTTTTCGCCCTCTTCATAATCTTTCTTTCCCTCAACTCAACTAAATGTGAATTTCTGTTTAAAATTAGATCGTTGATCAGGGGCGTTTGATGTTTCTGTTCTTCAAGAAGCTGCAAAACAGTGACGTCAACAATGTTGGCAGAACCATATTGCCAAAGGTTTGATTGTATTCAATTTCTTATTTGTACTTGGTAAGTTTATTAATTATTGTCGGTTTAATTAAGTTATTCGTTTCAGATACCAGCGGAGACTCATCTACCTAGACTCTTAAACAACCAAAGTATCATTTTACCATTTATCGACATGGATGGTGTGGATGCTTGGTCATTCAAGTTTAGGTTGGTCTGAGTTTCTTAATCATGCTAAATCAGTTGAATTATGACGAAAAAGAAATGAAATAAGGGGACGTTAGAATTTTAACTGGTTATTGGCTTCATTTTTAGATTTTTATCAGTTTCTTCTTTATATGCGTTCTTTACGCAGGTATTGGGCAAATAACCAGAGCCGCATGTATGTGTTTGAGGGCACAGGTGTGTCATTTTTACACTCTTTTCATTCTCTAATGATACACGTGTTATGTTACTAAACGGTAGTGATAGCTGTTCGTCCCATTTACTTATGAGCAGGTCGAGTTGGATTTTTTTAATAACTAATGGGTCAAATTGGACAATTTAAAAGTATTCAGCTAAAACCAGAAAGGGTCGAATAGTTTGAACTGGTCAAACAAGTTAAAAGTCTCCTGAAATGTAATACCAACTCTGAACTTGTTCTGGTGAGATCTTATTATTGCCATAATATTATTTCTGTAATCATATGTATTGAATTAAATTATTTATATTGATTGATAAAATAGACAAAAAAGTGTTTTTGTATCAACCCAACCCGAAGCAAAATAGATGCATAATTATTCTTGCTGTAATGAGTAAACGCTTACCTTTTGTAAATCATTGATCTTTTTCAGGGGAGTTCACTAAGAAACATAAACTGCAAATGGGTGACTATATGCTGCTGTACAGGGATTTGGCGAATAGGAACTATGTATGCATCTTATACCAAATCCTTAGAATGTGAACATATTTTATCTTTCATAATTGAATAAAAATCTTGCTTCTGCTTTTTAAACAGGTAGTTCGAGGTGCTAAAGCTTGTGAAGTTGAAGGACATGCAAACAACGAAGTGACTGCACTTAATGTTCCAGACAAAGTGCTACATAATGATTCTGAAGTTGATCCCCCTGAAAACTATACCTACTTTCCTAATACGGAGGACATTCTGGGTACAAACTTTGTGAATGACAACTGCTACTTTAGTGATATTCTGAACTCGTTCAGCTCGTGGGATGATTTCATGACCAGTTACCCAGCAACTCAGCCGAGTATAACCTTTGATAATCTATCAGATGAGGATCTCTTACAGGTGCAGGGGTGATGATGTTGTGTTTCATCTGGAAGGATAGTGTGTATATGGCGTGTACTTTATACTATCTGCAGCTAAATACTGTAAAAACTAAACAGTATAAGATCATGGTTTTTTGATTTGGATATCCTACAAGATGTCAGTTAATGCAGGATCAATGTGCTCGTTATATACATGTGTGGACAGGGGCAGAGCTAGAAGGGGGCAGTGGGGGCAGTCGCCGCCCCCTAGAAATAAAAAATTATCCAAAAAAATAATTTTTTAAGGTAATCAATGACAGTTTCGGATTTTGACCCCCTAATGTGATAGGAAAAAAAAAAAAATTGCCCCCCCTCTAAAAATTCCTAGCTCCACCCATGTGTGTGGATGATGGATTATTTTGATTAATTTGTGCCTGCATACTCATTATCGACATGCTTTAGTATCTTGATAATAAATGACTTGACAATTGTGTGTACGCATAGAAGGTAACGTAGAATGATATCAATTGTGGATTCTGAACTTGATTATATTTGTGTAGCTTTTATATAACCTTAATTAACCAACCTCGCCTCCATGCATCACGTAAAAGGAATATGAATCTGACTTAAAAATCATACTCACATAGTAGTCCAGCACTCCAGCCAACTAATTAATTTACCTTTATCAAGAAGTTTTTAAAGTGTTGGGTTAAGTCCCGCAACGAGCGCAACCCTCTTGTTTAGTTGCCTTTATTGAGTTTGGAACCCTGAATGGAACTGCTAGAGAAAAACTGGAGGAATGTGAGGATGACGTCAAGTCATCTGATATCACTATGAACATAAAGTCCAAGGTATGGAACCCCAAAGAGGCTTGCCCAACTTAAATGAGATGCAATAGCTTCTTTATGCTCTAACATTGTTACCAATACATTATCCTCATTTTGCTCCGCAGTGGCGTAGTACGCTACTTAGTAATAAGAAGGGCCATGGCCCACCCTCATCTCACCATGATAGTGTTATATGGTCTATACATTTATTCATAGTTTCTGTCCATCTAAACATATTTGGCCCATCCAATAGCATAGTCAACTTTGCATCTCTAATAAATTGAATTGTTTTTTTGATGGCTCCCGAACCCACAAATCCACTTAATATAAAAAAGTTTCTCAATATCAAGTTCACATAAATATTGTAAGTGTATGTGCGTATTTGTTCGTTAAATATCTTATTTAGTACAATAGTTTTAAGAGTCTTGAAGTTATTATTAACATATTTATCTAGTTCAATCTTGGAATCTTTTTGTGTTATATTCTAATTTTTAGTTCATAAACAATTATAACTATCAAATCTTGCTTTTCTTGTTTAACTAAATGTATATGTCTCTAATTTTGTGATAGATACATATTTACGATTGATAATCTATGAAGATATCAATGAAGGTTTGGTTCAAACTGAATTTTGTTTCAAAATTTATAATGTAACGGAACAATGCATGAAGCTTAACTTTGAATTATCAAAATTTCTTTCTGGGACTTGTTGGCATTACCAAAAGTTTGGCCCACCCACAGTCAAACTCCTAGCTCCGCCACTGTTGTTCCGGATTGATCTTGAATAGATAATATAGCTCCATGAGCAAAAGTTCCGATCATAATGAATCTTACAATGTATTGGTGATGATTATATAACGTACCTTGTGTAGTAAAGTCTTGTGCTATATATGCATAATAAAGGGGTTCATCTCTGCCCAGTGATTGACGAAGCATCCACGCCTCTTTTCATATCTCAGAAGAATATGATAAAACAAATTTCTAGCAATGACTGATTCTCGGTGGGACCATTAACATGGTTAAAGCTAAACTGTTTGAAATACATATGCGACATCGTACTCGAATTTTTGATATTTCTTTTTATCTCTCATCAAACGAATTGCATCGTCTTCTAGGAATCCTTGTTATTCTCATCATGATATCAGGGAATCACATTGCTATTACTTAAACAAGCATATTCGTCCATAGGTCAAATCGGATATGTAATTTCAAGTTAAATTGTTGGAGCCTCAAATGATGGATATGCAAGCATGATAACTTATATTCTATTCTATATCTTCATTAATCTAGAAACATTTGCTTGCATTGTCTTCTTTGGTTCATACAGATGTAAGCAGGTAACCAGTATCATCTGATTTGGGATGTCTAAATAGTGGATAGGAGTGACGACATACAACCGTAACTAAAAGATGTAATTTGTCTAAGCGTTTTTGTTAGCGTAGGTTGTAAACTTGTAATGCATATTTTAAAACTCACACAACTTCTATATGACCCACCTTGATGGTCGCTCATTCAAATAGCTTCAATTCAAGTTACAATCACCACCACATGCAAGTACTACTTTTAGCAGCCAAGTTTCTGGGACGATAGTTGGTTGTGTCAACCACCACCCATCAGCCACCACTACGGAACTACCTACAACCAACACTGGTTTGGCATTTCGCAAAACCACACCACCATTCACCATTGCCAAAGTTAAATAGGTCTTTCACAAAAAAGCATCCATCCAACATTGACACGTCAGCTCAGAGCCTCATACCATCCATCATCAGTAAATCATCATGTAGTCCAACAATTTAAAGGGCCAAACGATGTTTGAAGACATTAACGATTAAAGATGACAAAACAAACAGGAAGAAAGAAAAAAAAGGATTCATGCTTTTACAGGCCAAAAGTATTATCATATAGTCTTTTCCCCATTATTTACCATGGGGGAAATACCATCCTGTCTTTTCATGATAACAAAAACTGCTTCATTAATGAAGCGCGAGGACAAACACGATCCTCTTCAATACCAAAAAATATCGTCAGTGATAGCATAGAAACAATACAAGTTAAAACTCCACATCCTTTCTAGTGTACCAAAAGAAAGTTAACTCTCCAAAACTACTGTGGTGCCATGAAATGTATCCTATATTTATTGACTCATTTAAAGAAAGAAGCATCACACGCTTCCATAGCCTAACAAACGTCTATGCCTCTGCAATCTCAGCAACTGGGGCAGCACCACCTGTAGTTGGCCTGTACATCACACGAAGTTTAAGATTTTAGATCAAGACCAAATGGAAAGGAACAACGTGACGAGTTAATTACATGGTAGATATAGGTTATGTTTTAGCTTAGAAGGAAACAGGTCAAAAGTCACTTCAGCTGTAACTTTTATGAATAAAACCTCAATTTCCTCGAAAAATCGTATTGTTATTAAAATTTGAATAGAAAATTTTCCACGGCAGTTGACAGAAGAATAATTTAAATTGAAATATAAAAGTTTCAAAAAAGAAACATTTTGGGTCAATCCAATCTGACCAAGGACGAAGCTGTAACAAAAAATAGTGGGTATCACCCATTTTCCAACCCACCCATTTTGCCACCTCTAGCAGAGGTAAAATATTGCGCAAGAACAAATATGGGATGAAGTGATGAACTTACAGTCCAACAAACACTTTGAAAGCATCGTAAATTCCCCATTGAGCTCCAGTGAGAGTTCCAATCATGACAATACGTAGGGGAAGCCCTCTGGTGAAGAGACCCCAAACTCCAAACTTCTTCACAGCCTGAAAAAAAAGGGGATGCAAACAACATGATGTTATAGCAGCGTTGATATGATAAAGGTGATTAGACAATAGCTAAGAAGAAGCACTTACATCACCAGCGCTTGCTCCCTTGGCATTGTTAAGGAAGGAGACAAGGTTGTCAGCAGGATGAGATACAATAGCGCAGAGAACACCAGCAACATAACCACCAGCAAAACTAACTCCAAGTTGCATGGATTTGCTGCACTCATTCTTTGGTGTGGGGATGGCATACTTGTACAGGTTCTCCACAATAGTCTCAAATGAGGCAAACTTCATCATAGTATCTGTACATATACAAATAGTGAGACCAAATATAATACTAGAGGTGGCAAAATGAATGGGTCGGGTCGAGTCTCGGGTCTAAATGGGTCTGGGTCTAGATGGGTCATTAAGAAGGATGGGTCTAAACGGGTCCGGGTCGGGTCATCGGGTTCACCAAACTTTTTTTATTTGAGTAAAAAATGAAAAAAATTAAATGAGGTGAAAAAAAAATTACCCGCTAGACCCATCCAAACCCGTTGGTTAATTGTTACACATATATAGGTTATATTGAAAAACCCATTTAGACCCATCCAAAAAATGGGGAGGAGACCCAACAAACCCATCCCCTCCTAAAAATTAACCAAATTGACCCATAATTAACCAATGGGTCTAAAATTGCCACCTCTATATAATACTACATACATTTTTAGTGTTGCACAACCAGCTGCTAATAAAGCATCCTTTATTTTATTATGTGATTTATAGCTTCTGCAACCAGATCTTAGTAAAGCTTGCCTCTATTACCAAACTCCTTATAGTTTTTAACTTTTTATAGCTTCTCTCAAATCAACAATTGACCAAATGTAAAGCTTATGAAACCCCTTTCTCCAGCATAAGAGATATAGGTTATTGCTCTGATATCATGTTTACTCCTACTGCCTTATTGCAGATATTAAAAAGTTAAGCGTTGATAGCTGATAGATTGGAATTCTAATCCTCCAAAACTGTTCTAAATAATTGACTTTTTCGCTATACAACTTCTCACCAACACTACTTTAGACCATTTTACGAGCCACTACTTCGTTACTTCGACTTGTTCATAGAACAGAATGCCACTTTAAAATATCTAGGTTTTTTCCCTTGAGAAAGTATAATAATGAACAATACAAATTGGCACAAAAACTCATGGAATTTTAAATCCATATATGCAAATGGCCTAGTGGAAATCATAAGCAGCTTCATATCTGGGAGGATACATCAAAATTGTAGCATGCAGAAGTGAAGAATCGTTTCTACTTCAGAGCTGGATATATATTGTTCTTTTTTACGATATACTACTATGTAATAATTTTGTTTTATTTTTTATTAGGGTTTATTTTCTACGAGGAACAAACTGGTTAACAAAAATATGAGTACAAATAATCTTGCATTTTAAACGCTTCAACTTACATGGTATTTGGCGTCCCCAAAGTGGTACCAATCCCTTGTACAACCTACCAAAATAAAGCAAAGCTCAATTAGAAAACCCCTAAAAACACTAATTTGATATAGTTCCAAATAGAAGAAAAACAAACATATTAAAACATTATGTGTACCCAAGTGCGCCTTCAGATTTGATGAACTTTGGAAGTCCATCTCCCAAACCCCTGGCAAAACCAGGTTGTGTCTGGACACGAACCTTCACTGCCTCCATGGGACATAGTGCAACATCAGCAATCAGCTCTGCAGATGCTGAACCAGCAAGGTAGATCAAAGTCTTGTACTTGGCTGCATACTCTGGGCCAGCTATGTCAGAGTAATACTTCTTAAAGAATTCATAGAAACCAAACTTGCAGGCACCCTGAGCACTATAACCAAGTAGGGTAGGAACCCATCCCCTAAAAAAGCCCCTTACACCCTGCTCCTTCAGCAATACCCCAAAACCAGACGAGATGCTCTTATATTTAAGAGGGTCGATCTGGTATTCAACAAAAGTATGAGATTAATAACAAGATGTAATTTTTTTTGCAAGAAATTGATGTTATGAACACATGAGACCAGCATCCAGCACGATATAATGAACATAAAGTAAGCTAGAACTTGTAACAGAATCAACTAGAACAATACATGAAAGTCATATATGTTCAATAAGACATATCGTATCTTGTTACACATTAACCTTGAACTGTTTAAAGATGGTCGGAGATTCATAAGAGCAAGTGAAGGAATGAAACTAATTATTGATATAAAAGATGGATGCAACATATGTTTCTTTGAAGCATCATATAAAAGAAAAGTGTCAATATAGAGCCAAAATCCCTCGTAAAGGATTAACAATCTTTTAGGCTTTTAGCATCTATTTTTATTTGAATAGTATAGGCATATCTCATCTCATAAGGTATATGCAAAAGTGAGACTGAAATCTACCACCGTAAATTTTGAACTGTAAATTATTGGAAACATTTATGGGAGTGGTGTCTCCTCAACAGCAAAGCTCATGAAACTCAAGTCAAATCGATTAAGCTAAAAATAATACTCAAGTTGAGTGGTTCATGTCACTTCATCTCATGTTCAATTAGATGTTATCTTATTTTAGATATATCAGTCTTGTTTTAGAGGTTGACCAAATTGTTTTTATATATTAGTATAGGTAGTTGAACAAATCTGTTTTATTTGATAGTATAGTAACATATTAATTTATTCATTAATAATCCTTACCATAAGTGAAAGAACACGGTCACTTTGTAACTACACGGATTTCAGAGTTCAGTAACCAATATGCATGTTATAAGACATGCATATACAACAATTTATTGCATGATATAAGATCAAATTAAAAGGTTTCATGCACGATATCAGATCAAATTACATAAACACTCATCGACTGTTCCCTCTTATAATTGTAGACGTTAGTGATATGAAGCACTTCTATCTATCTAATGTAAAAAGTATAAACCTCTGTACATATGTTATCATTAAAATATCAAGGAAATTGAGATACTAAAACTCCACACTAAGTTACCTAAACTCTACCTGATTAATATGTAACTCAGAGAATACCTTGTACAGATCAAACAGTCACTTGAAATTAATGATGAATAAAAGTAATTATAATTCAAAGCTTTAAAATCAGAATTTTATCGTACTTCACCATTTGTTATATGAACAGAACCATCCAGGAAATGATAGGACACTAATAAAAGCACTCGTAACTTTCATATAAACATCCTATCACATACTTTCGGCCAGAAAAAGTTTACATCGCCATATTAAACACACGATAAATAATCAATCAACAACTTCAATTGCACAGATCTACATCTTAACCAAAACGTGAATATCGAGTACAAGCTAAAGAATATTCTATTACGAATCAGGTCAATTCGAGGTCATAATCAGATGAAAGATATGTATACGTATACAAACTATACAACACAGATCTAGATATAAACGCATCCGCCGTATCATCACTTATAACATTAGCATAACAATTAACACCTAAATCAACCAGAACCGACTATAACGCAATAGATCCGTATGATTAACCAGTAAATGATTAGATAATACATACGGAAAACATAAGTAAGAGACGATATCATAAGAAATGAAATTAAATCTAGCGAGATTAAAATAGATTCACCAGATCAAGGCAAAAAACTACCTGCATATTACATTTCACGAGATCGAGTGGAGTAACGCTCATGTGAGTGAGACCGCAGCTAAGAATACCACCAGCAGTACAAGCAGCATAGAACCGAGGTGAGTACATCTCGATCTTTCCAAACGGCTCGCTCGGAGCAGGAATCATGAAGTTATCTTGCTGTTTAGCAGGTGAAGTAGAAGGAAACAAGCAAGGGCTTGATGATGTGGTGGTGGTGGTGTTGATGAGAAAACTACTGGTTGAAACAGAAGAAGTGTAGAGGTAATTAGGGATTAGAGATTGACGAGAGCTGTCGGAAAACGCCATTGCAGAGAAATGATCGGAGAAATGATTGATTTGACTCAAAATCTCTCCGATTTCTTCTCCGTTCCGGGAATCACGATGAAATGGGAATGGGAGGTGGAATTGGCTTTTTATGTACCAATGCAGCAAGTTGAGTTACCCTAGATATCAGCCAATAGCATGCCTTGTTACTTTACGACGTCGTTTGCTCCCATCACTGGCCTGTTCAACTTGCGTGGGAATATATAATATATAATAATAATAATTAAGTTAAATCGAAAATAAATTGAATTTTTTTTACCCAATTTGTTTTCTCTACGAATCGTTCTTTTCTGCTCTTTATAATTTTATATACAGTAATACAGTAATTGTTGTTTGACAAAGTTTCTTTTGTGATATGTAATGGTACAATTATAATATGAGAATGTTAATTTAGGGATCAAAACCGGTCATCTTGCAGTTCTACATCGATTAATCTTACGATCAATACGGGGTAAATTGCGTAACTCCTAATTATACGGACATGGGATAGGATTTGGACTCGTCACCCATAGTGGGGAGAGAATTTTTAGGGATTAAGTTAGCTTAGAAACCAGTGTCATTTGGAATTTAAATAATTTGGGGTTAAAGTTGTGTAATTCATGCGGATTTACTTAATGTTCAAATAAGATATATAACGTTAAATACTTGAAGGTACTGTTGTGTATGTTGTGTGTCGATTTAATTTTTGTGTACCATCTTCGATGATACTCCGTATTACTTTGTGTATTGAGGGTTTCTTTCAACATGTACGAACCATCCATTCATTTTTTTAGACATATGGTTACGACTTTTACATTTTTTTATATACATTTGTTGCATATCTATATGTGGGTTATATATAACTTACCTAATGTTTATTGTTTTAAATAAGAATGTACTTTGTGTTATCAGAAGTTTAGCGGGAAAAGTGTAAAATGTAAACCGCAAATGTTATGTTATACTACGTAAATTATATCAAGGCAGATCGGACATATTAATATGGGAAATTAAAAAAAAATACCCTTTTTTAAATGAGTATATATCGATTTGCACCCCCCCCCCCGAAAAAAATTTTGACGAAATGCCCCCAGAAATCGCAAAAGCAAATTTGCTTTTGCGATCCGTTGTTTGCCATTTGCGACCCCGTTCACGTAATCGAGTCGTTGTTAGTGGTGGCCGCAAACGCAAATCGCAAAAAAACATATGCCATTTGCGAATGGCATCAAAAATTTGCGAATGGCATGTGTTTGGCCTCAGTCGCAAATCGCAAAAGCAAATTTTTTTTTGCCATTTGCGATTTGCAAATGGCTAAGTCGTGGCCACAAATGGCTAACGGTGAACGAGTTCGCAAATGGCTAAGTTGGGTTTTGCTTTTTGCCACCGCCCAAAATTTAAATAAAACACTGCACTTATCTAACCCCTTTTGTTCTTCCCCACCATCTTTGTTCCGGTTCCACGTTCACGACCACCCCCGTAAATCGTAAATCGCAAGATTTGCGATTTACGAATCCCGTCCACCATCTTTGTTCCGGTTCCACGTTCACGACCATTCACCCTCACCCTTTTGTTCTTCCGCAAATCGCACCGTACCACCGTCAATACACCGTCCGTCGCCCCATTCATCACCACCGTACCACCCCCACCATCGTACCACCCTCCGTCGCCTCCCCCACCACCACCACCGTACCACCGCGTTGTAGGCCACGGGATTCACGACCCCAAAGGTTTCGGCCACGGTTTGAACGAAGGTGGATGCTCAAATATTCGGGTTTCGAGTTAAACGATGGATGATTCTCAGGTATTATGTTATTGTTGTATTATAGTTGCTAAAGTTACCGTTTGTTTTTGAATATAGTGTGTTTAAAGCCGAAATTTCATTGTGGCATTTCGTCGAACACTTGGTGTGCACCATATAGTTTGATTGTTTTTAAATATTTTCGATTTTGATTGTGTGCCGGACTGATTTGTATCAATATTAGGCTCAATTAAAGTTGTTCATTACCATTTGGTCCCAAGCCAATATTGGTTAGGCTTTGAACGAGTATATATACTCGATTTTAATATATATGTTATAGATTTATGCATCGAAGGTTATAGATTTAATATAATGTTCACAAATCTATTGAGTTAATTGTTCTTCAAGCATTGCTAATAATAGTAACGAAGCTAGGTAGGTTAATACAAAGCTAGGAAAGCATTTGCCAGGAAATGTTGGTATTTTGTTGAATTTTTAATCCATAAGCACAGAAACCAAAGGCGTTCATGACAAGATTATTGACTTTTTGATTTGACCCGAAATAGTTTTCGAAAGTAGACAAAGAAAAATGACAAGTTTTAGCAAAGGTTCGGTTCATCATGTTTATTCTTTATATTGTAATTGATTTCTCTCTGATGATTTTCTCGACAGTGCTTTAGTTTGTTTTTCATTTCATTATCAGATTGTAAAGGTTAGAAGGTCACACTATAAAGTGTGATCTATAGATACTAAATGCTGCTCTGAAACATGCAATTCCAATTATATTTTTGTAAGATACTTCGTGTAATTTAGCAGGTACATTTCAAATGTGTTCTTTTCTTTTTCATACGAGGACTGCATGAAATTGACCTGAATTTATGACTGCATTCAAAGTTGTACTTTGAGAAGGAGTCGTTGTACGTTAGGATGACACTTTTCATGAAGTTTGCCTTTAGATTCAATAAAGGGGAAATTAAATTAGGGTGCAGATCCATATTTGAAGCCTGCTATACAGCAAATTGCCAGTTTGGATTTTTAGTTGCTTGGTTAGAGCTAATAGTTTTGATTCAATAGTAAGTAAATGAACCGACTTTGGTTATTTTTCTCATTAAGTAACTTTTCAATATTAGTAATAAAAAGCTATACTAATAAACATGTTTTATACTGTACTAAAGTTTCTCATTGTACAAAATCAGAGAATTCAGAGGAAGAAACATATTATGAAAGAGTCAACTTTGACTTTTATTTGCTTCCTTGTTAAGTTGTATCCTCGCCTACTTGGTCTAATTAGCACACATTAAGGTTTCTAGAGATATAAAAATAAAAATCGTATCAAAATGAATATATCCCGTAAACAATACAATATCGAATGAAGTGCACCATTATTTACATAAAACTGATCCAAAATATTTATTGTTGTATTTAAGGAATGCATAAAAGCAAATGGAATATTATGGATTTTTTTGCGTTTTGTTAACGAAGCTAGGTAAGTTAATACAATATTTGTTGTGTTATTAGAACTTATATATATTTGTTGTGATATTAGAAGTTATATGTATTTGTTATAATTTGTAATGATGACCGTAATGACCCGCTTGCCCAAACCCACCCACCCGTCCGTTATATGTATTGACCTATAATATTTTTATTTCACTGATATTCATATTAAAACAATTGTAACTGACATTTTAATATACATATTCATATTAAAATCTGAAAATAACTTGATTGTATTAAACAATTGTTATTTATCGCTTTTATTAACGACACTTGTTTTGCTTTATTGATCAATGTGCAGGACATTTTTAATGGAAGGCTGACTTTGAAAAGTCAACTAACTGTTACTGGACATATCAAGTTGCACTTATCTAGCGAGCAAGAAAAGATATTTAGAGACCACTGTTTAGGGCATTGGTTGGATGTGAAGGCTCCGGAAAATGACCCTGGTTTTGTGCATCATATACTGCAGTTTCGCCGAAAGGAGCGTCCAGGGTTAAAGCACCCCCGTGCGGAGGCGGGTGAGTTGTGGTTTAGGGTGGCGGATACGGATGACCATTTTATACGATTCGGACGCAGGGAGTTTTATCTGGTGACAGGTTTACGGTTTGGGCCCAATGAAAACATATCGGATCATATACCCAAGGAGGTTCGACGGACCACACCGGCATTTAGAGCGCGTTTGTTCCCGGACAATCTGAAACGCAGCGTACGTGTGTCAGACCTTTCTAATAAGTTTCACGATAAAGGTTTGTTTAGTGGGCCGAGGAAATTGAGCGATGAGGATTGTGTGCGCGTGTGTATGCTTATGTTGATATATAAAGGGTTTTTAGGAAAGCAGGGTGTGCATAACATTGAGGATGACCATATGCATATAGTTGAGCATTTTGATGTTTTTGACCGGTACCCTTGGGGTAATATTATTTGGGCGAGAACTTATGAGTAGCTGGATAAAGGTTTGGAGACTCGGCTGACTCAAGACGGGATGCAGTACACGTTGAGTGGTTTTGGCTGGGCGTGTAAGATAGCAACATCTTAATTATTCACGTTAGATTTATTTCATACTATTGTTTATTTAATTTATAATATATTAAAACATTTAAATGCTTGATTGTCCTTTGCTTATTGTCTACAAGGTTTGGATTTGGGAAGCTTATCATCGTCAGGTTGAGACAATTGCTACTAGGCCTAAGCGAGATCAAATACCACGTGGGATCTACTGGGAGCGAAAAAGGAAGGTTACCGAATTTAAAGAATTCGGTCATTTTTTGCGTATTGCGGTAAGCGATTTTATGTTTATGTGTATGTTTATGTGTATGTGTTTTGGCTGGACATAAATATAGTGTTTTGCATTGGTTGATGTTGATGAATTGTTGGTCATTTGATAAGCTAAATTATTAGCTGGTATATCCGTTTTACAAAAAGGACATTTCCAAATTTTTTTAAAAATTATTAGATGGTATATCCGTTTTAAAAATTATATATATGTAAAAGTAAACGGACATATATATTTTTATTTACATGTATGTGTATGTTGATTTAGTGTATATATGTATGTGTGTCTATATATATATATATATATATATTAGTTATTATAAAAGTCGTTTGATGAAAAATAGATGACTCGTTTTATGCAGAAGGATACCACACCAGAGCACCTTCCGAAAACAACTTTAAAGCCGAATAAATATGAGAAGAAGTGTCAATGGTTGATTGATAGTTGGAAGTACTTTGACGAGCAGCAAGTTGCTAAGAGGCCATTGAAGAAGGCACAGAAGAGTCAAGAGGGGGATGGCGAGCCATCAGATCCCACTCCATCTCATGATGCTGGCACATTTGATGATGCTCCCGGTACAGATGTGCATCGGACCTATCCGTCAACGTCCGAGGCAGAGTGGCGCTCCTTACACGAAAGGGTGGATGCTCAGGCTACGCTTATTGAAACCCTGGTTAAGCGGGTTGATGCGCAAGACAAGCGGGCCGATGAGCAACATGTGATTATACAAAAGTTGTTGAAGCAAGTTGGGAAGAACGAGACGAATGAGGTATTGAGCCGGTGGTTGACAATTATGATACTGTATGTGAAGTTATCGTATAATTGTTTCTAACGCTCGATGTTTTCACTTTTCAGTTTGACGGTGATGACCAGGATGGTTTCCATGATGGTTATGTATCTGACATGCCACTCACCACTGCTAGGAAGCTCTCGGGGCCCTTTATGTTGCGTCGCAGTATGAGAGAACGCCGACGTGGGCCAGCCGTACTCTCACCGTATCTTACACCCACGTATTTTAAAAGGTATGTGTATTTTATTTTTTGATATTTGTATGTAAATGTGTGTATATATATATATATATATATATATATATACACATCTTTCACCGATTTTTTTTGAAATGTTTGCCTCTAGACCTGTGCAGGTGTATGATGAACCACCTATTGACTTGGGAGACGATCATGATTTGGTCATGTGGTGGAGCCGGTGGTGCAGCCGGTAGTTGAGCCGGTGGTTGAGCCGGCGGTTGAGGCGGTGGTGGAGCCGGTGGTGCAGCCGGTAGTTGAGCCGGTGGTTGAGCCGGCGGTTGAGCCGGTTGTTGATCGGGTTGTTGATCGGGTTGTAGAGGAAGATGTGTCTGTTAAGCGCGGCAAAAGGGTGAAGCGTAGGGCAAGAAGGAGGAGTGCGGATGATGATGAGGATGAGGTACCCGAGGACACATTTATGGACATGGTCTCAATATGTGTGGGCGAGACTGGTTATTTGACGACTCCACCCCCTGCTCCACCGGGGACTATCCCCGGTCCATCCACTATTCGGGATTTATATATGTCCGGTGGCACTGTGCGGTGTATGTTTGTTCGACAAGGCAGGACGTCTATGTGTCTGGATAAAGAATTTTGGGGGCGGTTGTATGGATCCATCGACGAAGGATACTTGGATAACACTGTAAGTTGAGATATTTATCTTATATTTGATAACCTTAAATTAATACAACTTCAAAACTTTATTGTATACGATAATTTGTTCTATTATATTTTTCTTTTTAGCATATTGACGGTTGGGCGAGCCTACTATTGTGGTGGAGATACAGGACCTACACACGCCCAACGCAGCTGGATAAGCGGTTGAGCTGGACGATTATGCCTGTAGGTTTTATCGGGCTCATACACTGTTTTGCAAACTACAGGGAGGACATGAAGCAGAAGAAAATGAAAAATTATAAGTTCTTGAAGGGATTTGCAGACGGGACTCGTGTACCGTTTCCTCCGTGGTGGGCGATTGATTTGGTAAGTAATGTTTGCTTTTAAGTTTCCGTTATGTTTCTTGATAAATAAGTGTTGTTGAATGAGTAATATTGTTGAAAGTTTGATGACTTGAAAAGCTAAAAATGTTAGCTGGTTTGTCCGTTTTATAGGAAGGACATTTCCAAATTTTTTTAAAAATTTATTTTGTCGTTTCCAGTCATATATCTAATTTTGATGGTAAGTAATATGTATACATGTATATCTATATGTATATGTATATATATAAATCAGTGTTGGTAAAAAAAAGCAAGTTAATATGTACATTTGACTAATACTTTTTTAACATTGACAGATACTATTTCTGGTCCTAGTTCCGAACAAAAGCCACTGGATATTAATTGTGTTGGATCTTCGAGATTGGGCTGTGATTGGATACGATAGCATGATGGGCCACTGCACGGATGACGAGCGTAATGGTATTGTGGAAGAATTGGCTCGTAACATAGTTAGATTTTTGGACGCTATTGAGTATTGGAGGCATGCCCATAGGAAAAGGGAACTACAAGATACGACGGAGTTTATATTAGACATGTTAGATGATGTGCCTCAGCAGGATGGGGATTTAGGGGATTGTGGAGTATGGGTCTGTAGAAATATGGAGACGCATGTCAACAGACAATAGAGGATGGTTAGTGGAGATAGACAGTGGTTCGCTCGGGAATATAGGAAGCGGATGATGGATACATTCTTCAGGGCACGATATGATTGGGAGCCTCCCCACCCACCAGCACCTCCACCAGCATGATTGAGTTTTTCTGTGTCGGTCTTGTGTAGATACGATGGTTTATGTAGTATATTGGATACTTTGTTTATGTAGTATGTTAAAATGTTTCGCGATGTTCGTAAATGTTTAAATGTTTCGCCATGTTTAAATGTTTCGCCATGTTTAAATGTTTCGCCATGTTAAAATGTTTCGCAATGTTAGTATATGATTACTACATTACTCAAATTAACAATTATTAATGAGTACTGGGGCCTACACTTAAAATAGATTTGCGATGTCACTACTTAATTTGCGACTGGCCTTATCCAATCTATACGATTTTGGCTAAGATTATCTGACATTTCGTGGATTTTTATATATTTTTCAGGATAACCTTATCTAGAATGAAATTTACCTATAAATTGACCTCATTAGATCTGTCTGCATTCACATCTCGTCACAGTTAGGCTAGTATTTCAATATCAAATTGACTAATCAATTATATTTTTGGTATCAGAATGCAACTGATTGATCTTAAGGTTTTTTTTGGGGGGGAACTTCGTTATGATAATAAGTCGTACGAAAACGGGGTGAAACAAACTATCAAAAATTTTGATGTTACTGAGTTTGATCTCAGTAAATTGTTTTCCTATCTTAAGGAAAATATAAATTTCACCTTTACTGACGTATACTATTGTGAAGCCGGCAATCTTGAAAATACGGGTGCTCGTATGCTTATGTCAGATGAAGCATGGAGTACAGTAGTAAAACATGCAAAAGAATGTTGCCAATGTATTGAGTTATATCTTGTATACATGGATGAAGAACCCGAATTGAATTTCGATGAGTACGAGAGTGATGACAGCAACACACATTACTACCGATGAACGTTACGAGAAGGGAAACACACGGCACCCAAATATTTTCCTTAAGATAACACAACCTCAGTTGAAGGTTGATTTGTCTGTTCTTTTGTAACACAGCCTCTGTTGAAGGTTGATTTGTGTTATGTGTAGGATTATAATTCTAGTTTGTTTGTCTTTTTGATTTCAGTGGGTATGTTAATGCTTCAGCGATCTGTTGTCATTTCCGTTGACATAAATTGTTGTGATGTGGTGTATTAAATTTCTAAGTCTAATAAAGATTTTAGTTTGTGATAAGAATGTTGTGTTCTATGAAATTTCCAATGTTATTCCAAATGATTGACATGCGATTTGCGACTACCAACTTGCGATTTACGACTACCAGCTTATCCATTATAGATAAGATTCTCGCTCAGATTTTCTGACACTTCTCTAGATTTTTCCGTTGTTCCTTATCCATTGTGGATAACATTTTGGATAGGGATACATGACATTTCAGTAGATTTTCTTTATTCTGTTGGATAACTGTACCTTTATTACATTTTTCCTTTAGATACGTAATAAAGATTCAGTTTTTTTCACAACGTAACTACTCAAAATATTATCCATTCGTCCTTGGAACAACATTTAGCCGGACGTTCCAAAAACATATAAGGTACAACTTTTGATCCATCGTTTTTTAATTTACTTTGACTATGGAGAAGTTCAAAATTTATATTTGTTATGGAGGCCGTTTTGAATACATTAACAACATGCCGATGTATTTGCCAATAGAATGTACTAGGGTGCCATTGAAACTTCCGGTGGCACCGGAAAAACCAATGACCGCCAAAGTTTTGTTGAAAAATATTTTAAAGAAACTAGGTCTACCTCTTGATACACGAGTATGTCTAAAATACAAGGTAGATCAGTATGTCATTGATATAAATGATGATGCTGATGATTTTGGAGATTTTTTGTGCCATGCAATAAACAACACTCCGATAGAAGTTTACATAGTTGATATTGTCCAAAATGTATCGGGTAAAGGTAGCAATCAACCTAGCGGTAGTAGTTTCGGTTTTCAACAACAATTTCAACAACTACACACCAATGAATACAATCAACAACACCAATATCAGTCAAAATTTCAAAATTTCCCATATCCTTTTCAACCACAATATCAATTTCATTATCATGCTGCTCCTCACAACACATCAGATCACGCATATCCAACACATCATACCCAACACACATCTTTTAAGGTAGATGAAGAACCCCAACATGCTTATAAATATCATCAGGATGTGCAATATGAGCACACTAACTCAGAATACTATGTGGAGGAGCCGGATACACATCCTAATGATTTTGATCATTATGGTGAAGAAAATGTCAATCCACCTAAGAATCCTGACCATCCATTTTCTAATCACATTGTTAGTGATGATGAGGATGATGATGAGGATGAGCCTGATCCAAGAGATACCTACGACATACCAATACCTCAAAAACCAGCAGAAAAGGATATATTCTGGAATATGCCTTCGCCACTAGGAAATGAGGAAGAAGAAGTTAAACAACGACTAGTTACCATGTATGAGGCATCTTGTCGGATTCGATAGGGCCAAACATTTGAAACTAAAGATGAATTTCTTCTTCAGTTGCATACTAAGTGCCTCGAAGAAGGTTTTCAGGTTAAGCTGAAGAAGTCAGACAAGAAAAGGTACACAACAAAATGTATATTGCCTAACTGTGATTGGAAGATAAGTGCAGCGTGCATCAAAGATTGTAACAACTTCCAGGTTAGAAAGTTACGTGATGTTCACACTTGTTCTCGTACTCAAATCTTGGCCAATAGTCATTCTGCGAGCAAGAAAGTGCTTGGTAACATCTTAAAAGAGGCTATGAGTTTGGAAGGACGTGTATACAGAGGTAAGGAGATCAAACTTGATATGACAGAACGCTTTAAAATCAGCCTTACATACAACCAAGCATGGAGGGTAAAATGTTATGCTATAGAGTTGTTGCGAGGTACTCTAGCTGAATCGTTTACGAAACTTCCTATTTACCTCCACAACCTAAAGCTACATAACCCGGGGAGCATTACAAATCTCCGTACAGACGAAGAGAACAAATTTGTAATGTGCTACATGTCAATTGGTGCAGCTGTAAGTTATGATTGTTGGTTTACATCTTATGTTCGTATACGTATATTTATATATATATTTTATATAATTTTTATTACGCCCTTGTAGATACGTTCTTTTGTCAACCATACATGCCCAATTATCATCGTTGATGGCGCCCATTTGAAGGGGGGTTACTTGGGTACCAACTTGATTGCCGTCGCGATGGACGCAAATAACTGCATCTTGCCGCTAGCCTATGGAATTGGGGCGGGAGAGACGTCCGACGTTTGGACATGGTTCTTAGGGAACTTACGTGACGCCATAGAATCTGCTGGTGGGATTGACAACCTGACATTCATCTCTGATAGGGCTCCATCTATTGCATCCGGCATCTCTGCTGTGTTTCCAGATGCATTTCACGCCCTGTGTTGTCGTCATATTTTGGGAAACTTGAAAAGTAAATCTTCAAAAGTCAAGCACTTCGAATGGCATTATTGGAAAATGTGTAAGGCGTACCGTCAGTCAGATTTCGATCACCATTATGGTGCCATTGCCAGGCACTTACCAGCTTCAGCTAAGGTTCTTACGGACGTGGGGAAACAAAGATGGTCAAGGCATCATTCAACAAAGACACGATATGCTTATCTCGCAACTAATAGTGCGGAGTCCATTAACGCCATGACCAAGCATGCAAGAAAACTCCCAGTCACAATGCTTTTGGAGTTTTTTAGATCTTCAATACAACAATGGTATTTCAATCATCGAAACACTGCCGCGGGTGTTACAACACCTGTGACACCATATGCGGAGCACAAAATTGGTAAAAGGGTTGGCAAGTCGCTACGCTGGAAGGTCAAGCCATCGACAAATATGATATGTGAGGTGCTTGATGGGAACAAGAATGGGACAGTTAGCTTGGAAGCAAGAACATGCACTTGCATGCAATGGCAATTGTCTGGTTTACCTTGTGGACACGTATCGGCAGTGACCCGCTACTTTAAAATAGACAGTGTGACATGCTATGCAGAGAGGTATTTTACCACAGAAACATATCGAGCGGCCTACAGTGAGGCTATAAATCCTTTGCCTCATCCTTCAGAATGGCCGATCCAGGTAATCTACAAATTTGCTTACCGCCGATACTTGTGAAGCGGCAATCTGGTCGTCCACCTGGGCGTGCACGTATTCCTTCTAAAGGAGAGGAGAAAGGAAAATACACAAAACAATGTAGCCGTTGCAAGGAACACGGCCATAGTCGAATTACTTGTATGGCTTTTTACGATAGAACGGATGAGCAAAGCCAATCAACAACCACAACAAGATCCAACTCACGGTCCAAATCAAAATCCAAGTCAAGATCGCGAAAGGTAAATTCGTACCATATGAATATAAAAACTAAAATATTACATTGTATTATTAATATGAAGGTTAAAGTTTTCCTTGCAGCAACCGTCCACAAAATCTACAAATACCCATCACAAGCAGCAACGCCGTCACAACCGACTCAGAGTTATCCAAGTGTTCATTTGAGTCACCCTTAAGTTTGTTAGACCTATGTGATGTACTACTTTGCAATGCTATTCCTGTTTCTTACTAGGGACTTTTAATTATCATGGTTAATTTAGGTCAATAAGTTTAGAATTTGTTCACTTTTACTTGTCAACACAATGGTAAAACATCGCATTACAAATAACATAACGATTAACAAATTACATAATTTGGCAACCATCCAATTGATTGAAACATACATACGAATTGCAATATTTGACTTATCACTAATCGAATAACCGTCTTGCACTTGAAGCACCAGTCATAATCTTAAAAATTGCTACTGGCATCATTGTCCCAGAATTTGAGGGATGTGACAGATCGTTACGTGTAACATACACCTCAATTTCTCTATGTATTTTTGCGTAGTCAGTAATCTGCTTCAATTGGTCAACATCATCAGTTATCAATTGCAAACCATCATCTAGGTCTTTATCATGCTCTTTAAAGTAACAAAACCACCTCTCTGGAGCACAATAACCTAGCTCTGACAAAGCGTAGTCCAGAAATTTGGTGTCAAATTCATCGACATCTACACAATCAATGAACGTCAACAAACCTTGCCAATACATTCTTTGTGCGCCCTGAAAATGTCCACCATGACGAAAAGCAATTGAAAACAACTCAGGAACTTCAGCATATAGTTCTTCAGTAAATGATTCTTCATTTGGAGATCGAAATTGCCAAAAGTGACCAGATTGAACCATTTTATAAATTTAATTTTGTATTATATAACAATTGGTGAAAAATTTGACAATGTGTTCCTCCTTATAGTCACAATATTTATAAATGGCAGAAGATCACGAAAATCAGAGAAAATCTTATCCATTAATATTATCCAGATATCTTATCCAACAATTTTAAATCCCGCAAATCATGGAATACGCAAAATCTTATCTAAAAATATAGTTATCGGAAATAATAAGCTATTAAATAATGTGTATATATATTAAAAAATTATATATATACATATCAATTGTAAAAAATGTAAAAAATAAATAACTTAATAAGCTATTTTACTCTATTATTTATTACTTATAGTTATAGTTATATATGACTAAGCTTCAATAGTTTAACGTTTGTTCAAATTAACAAACTTCACTGAAATATATATTCCGGACTTATTAGAGCAACTTCACTGAAATATAGCTTTTTCTATAAAAAAAATTTCAAAAAAGCTTTTGAAAACTTTTTTATCATTGGGAGAAAAGGTTTTTATTTTAATCGAAAAAGCTTTTTAGTTTAGATATTTATATTTAAACCCCCTATTTTGGTTTAGAAAAGCTTTTTTGTATTGGAGGTAAAACTTTTATGTAAAGCATTTAAAAAAAAAATAAGTTGGAATATAAAAAAGCTTTAGAAATAACCTTATCATTGGAGATGCTCTTAATCAACAATATATATGTAAACTTGTAAAATATAGCTTACAATTACATATATGTACACACAATGTGTAAAATACGATTATCTTTTAAATAACTTTGAAAAAATATACAAAACAAATACGTACGTATATATAAAAAATTTATAAAAAAGAAGTGTTTATATCGCAAAAAACAAATACGTAGGTATATATATATATAAAAAATAAAAATTGCCGGACGCAAATCGCAAAAGCAAATTTGCTTTTTGCGATTTGCCATAGCACGAGGTCAACGGGGTCGTAAACTTTGCGACTCGGTACGAACTGGCACGGCTCGAGCATAGGCAAATCGCAAAAAGCAAATTTGCTTTTGCGATTTGCCAAGCCTTTCCTCTGGCTTCGTCTACGCGTGCAGTCGGCCCAAACACATGCCATCGCAAAGTTTAAATTGTGGCCACGACTTAGCCATTTGCAAATCGCAAATGGCAAAAAAAATTTTGCTTTTGCGATTTGCGATTGAGGCCAAACACATGCCACTCGCAAATTTTTGATGCCATTCGCAAATCGCAAATGGCAAATGTTTTTTTGCGATTTGCGTCCACCACTAACAACGACTCGATTACGTGAACGGGGTCGCAAATGGCAAACAACGGATCGCAAAAGCAAATTTGCTTTTGCGATTTATGGGGGCATTTCGTCAATTTTTTTTTCGGGGGGGCAAATCGATAATTTCCCTATTAATATAGGGAGTCGAGTGGCCCCCATCCTAATGGGCTTAAGAGCATAAGGAGTGGGACGGAACTAACATCGGATTTCGACGTTTTATATCAATGCTTTTCAAATTAGCACACTAAGGCATCAATGTTTAAACTTCTTCTTCTTTTTCTTTTTTTTTTTTACATTTCTCTTTTCCTTTTATTTAATTGGTTGAACACATTTATTGTAGATTCATTTGAACACCGAGTTGAATATTGAATTACTATCCTAAATATTATTCCCGTATTAATTTTAAGTATTCAATTGCACACTGAATTAAACACCGGGTACAATGTCAATCACTCAGTGTCATTAGAATTATATTCACATGTAATTGTGTAATAGGAATCAATTTCATATGTAAGTAGACCCTCCATGGCACACTTGTACGAAGAAAAAATTAAAATGGTCCCCTTTTGTACATTTTTGAATTTTGACTTGTTCTTAAAAAAAAAAGTTGCGTACACTTATGTTTAGTTATCTATTGAAACCTATAGTAATGGTAATACTTGTTCTGCTCTCGATAATGTAGATTCTTAGGTCCGTCACCGGTTATGAACGTAACATTTATGTATAAAAGGTTTGTAACCGTTGGGAAAATTAAGTAAAATAAATTTTGATGTCACACTATAGATTTGATAAGACAAAATATAAACTGATTAGGAAACACAAGTTGGAAATTTTGCAAAGGTAAATGAGAGGAATTCTAAAGTTTCTACCGCTAGTACATTTCGTTTCCATCACTAGTACATTTCGTTTCCACCGCTAGTGCATTTCGTTTCCACCGCTAGTGTATTTGAAATGGAATTTCCTCAGTTAACACCCCTAGTGTATTTGAAATGGAATTTCCTCAGTTAACACCCCTAGTGTATTTGAAATGGAATTTCCTCAATTAACACCCATAGTGTATTTGAAATAGAAAATTCTAAAGTTTCCACCCCTAGTGTATTTTGTGTGTATTTTGTGATGATTAACACTACAAGTGGAGCAAGTGGGGTAGACAAGATTTTCATAAAAGCGGGAACACCTACAAGATCATGTTTTATATTTTAGACAACTTTAAATATTATAATAGAGTTGTTTACTTTATAGTCATGCATGCATATGGAAAGTATAGTGGTAAATGTACTATGTTTGACTTTAAAGAAATTGTGTTTCTAATGTAAGGCTTGTGGGTTTCTATAAATAAAGAAACCCATAGACAATTAGAGTGTGTGTTTTTGCTTGATGTATCTTTAGGCACACCCGATCTCATAATTTGAGATTGTTCCCATGTATACGCGTATAATAGTTTAGTTAGTTCTCTAAGGTTGTGCACAACCCGGATACAAATTAAGTGTATTCGTCTTGTTAACTCTTTGACAAGATTAGGGAGTTGTAGTGTCTTACATCGATAGAGTTGTAAGTTTTAGCTCCAAGGTTTACTTGTAAGTCCAAATACTAGATAGAGTATATGTATTATTATTTATTTAATAATAATATTGGAGCTTTGGGTATTGAAAATCTTCTTGGTGTTCTTACTTTTCGATTAAACTCTTTTGCTTGGGGTTCTAAATGGGATCACACAGTAACCATCGGTATTGACATCACGTGTCTACTTTTAGAGACCTTGATCATTCCACATCACACCTTAGGCTTCACGTACACATGAGAGATAAATCAAACTCATATCATTAACTTGGAGAACAGACGTTGCATGCTTCGTTGCTTCTGTACATAGTTTTCTAATATTTGGTCAATGTTTTATTGAGTTCGTACCATTATCTATCATTTGTCACTATTTGTTGCTTAGTTCCCGAGTTTGGTTGGAATTTTAACAAGTTGTTTGTGTCTTTGTTGTACCTTAGTGCTCTCAAAGAGGGCCTTTTTCCTCTTCAGGTTGTCAAACTTCATAGTGTTATATACCTTCTATCTCTAGATTTTAGGCAAGTAAATCATGCTACCATGCATGATTTGGGTCCATGTTGAATAACGCCGATGTAGTGTATAGTGGGAGGATGATATGTTTGGTTGTAGTAATTTTGTGAAAAAATAGGTTAATCATCAAGATACCGAGATCATGGTCCAAGTTGTGTGAAGTGTCCTATTGCGATATATATTGTTTGATTTATCATGTTTGTATACCTAAAACCCTCTTATACACTTTGTTCAGCTTTATAAATTTGTTTATGTTCGTATAGTAAAGCATCGAATGCTATAGCAAATAATATATATAGGAATTAATGTACATATAATTTGAACCTCAAAGCATATGCAAGAGATATATATGCCTTTCACATGGGAGAGGTGAGAGGTCGTCAAACCGTAGACCCTAACCACCATAAATAAATTACTTTAATAAATTACATATAATTTGAACCTGCTAATGAAACCTCTTGATAATGCATCAACAAAACTTTTAAAAGGAGGAATACAAAACAATTATTTCATTAATTCATTCCCACATGCATTGTGAGAAAGGCTTTTGTTTATCATTGGTAATAGATAAACCAATCAATTTTCGATTTTGAAAAATTGAAACTGAACCCAACAAGAAAAAACCAAACCGAACCAGATTACTATTCGGTTTTTTACTATTTGGTTTATACTTTTATATAAAAATAATAAAAAACATTAAAACAAAATAAAAAAATTTGAATATTAAACAAAACTAATTGACACGTTTAATAAGTTCTTGACAAAAGTCTAATAATTTGCAAAACAAAATTAAAATATATTTAAGACTTTTGTGATAAATGATGAATAAAGTTGAAAATGATATCAATGTATATAATAGTGGGTGATTAACAATTTATTTTTTACACATATTGAAAATATTAGCAAACTATATTACAATTCGGTTGATTTAGACTATTCAATTTTTATAGTGGTAACCAAAACCAATCCGAAAACCAAAATAACTATTCGGTTTTGAACCGAACCGATCCAAAAAACCAAATTATCCGAACCATATAGTCCCAACCAAATTGTCCAATTGAACAATTCGATTTGTCCAAATAGTGAACAACTCTGTATACATCGAATTCGAGTATAGAATCACCATGAATCCATAAACATCATGTCCAAAACTCACCCGACAACAAAATAGCGGGAAAGGCAGACTGAAATTGTCAAAAACTGTGCATCCTAGTAACCACTAATGACTATAACCACCGCTCCAAAATGTTCAAACTTTTCATCCATCATAAGCCTATACGGTTCAATCCTCTGCTGCTAGAGCCGGATGCTGCTGCACAATATAACAATTGTTGGCCGTTGAGATGAATAAAGAAAACAATAGAACATTGGTATTAATGAACCAACCTTTTCTTTTCACATCTCGACAATATGGACTTCCACACTGACATTCAAATGCTTTTATAGGGTGGTCTTCATCCTCAAAGTCAATCCCATAATCCTGAAATTGTTTACACACAAATTGTTGTAATGGTCATCATTTTATTTCATGTAAAAGTAAAAATTTGATAGAAAGATTAGGCGAGCTTCTATTTCTGATGACGAACTTTGACTTCAACGATATGAAGGACAAGTGTATACAAGACCAATAGGCATTTAACCTAGCAGTATCTGGTGCCCAACCAATTAAGAGGCGGTTGAGATATATGATTATGTAATAGGTGTAATGGAAGTGAGTCTTGGTATTTGAAGAAGAGAAAAATAATACTCCTCTATTTAAGGTAATCTGACCCAAGTAATAACTTGGTTACTCGGCCAATATGATGACGTGGCAGCTGACATGTCAAGTAATTATGATCATGTTGACCTTATTTCTAACCATATTTCATATAAAATCGGTTTCATAGAATCATCATATGTGAAAATAAAATTTATAACCCAAAATAGAAATACGCCAAATTTACGTTACCTTTTTATGCAATACTCCCTTAAGTAAATCGCAAATTACCACATTAAAATCACAGGATGAAATAAAATTATTAAGAAACACATGGGAACAATATAATGGGTTACAAACTTACACATACCCAAGTTAGCTCCTCGTTTTCATCAACATCCCTTTTAGTGAAAAAAGCAATCTGCATACAAGCCAAGGAATATATTAGGAATATACTTATCTCATTCTCTCGATGGATTCGTAGTGTGTACTTAACTACTCGGACGTACATTGTGTATAAGAAACTTGTAATTTGTTGCCATTGTATGTAATTTTTGGTACTTTTGTCGTGTGTCATCTATATAAGGTGTCACATGGCATCTTTACAAGTTGACACATCACCAAAATACATGCGATATATGACAATAAATAATAAGTTTTTTTACAAACACGGTACACCCGAGTAGTTGGGTACACATTACTAATGTTAGATCTTAATTAATTGCATTTTTATACACTTAACTCTTCTCTCAATAACTGAGTATTTTAGCCTTCACTTTTTCAAAGATTAGATATAGAATGATAGTACATACATGATAATAATGATGATCAGGAGTTTCCACCTCAACAGGGATCTCGATCAGATTTGAATCATAGCATCTGAATATATAAAAAGAACAGAATGCAACAAGTTACTTTCAAGAATGTGAAGAAAAACCCAACTGTCTCAAGTAGCATATAGTACTCCCACATTTCGAATTCAAAGATAAAGATAACACCATTACAGCAAATCCACAATTTGCAGTATCACACCCACTTTTTCTCCATGGATCTGGAAAACGTGTAGTTATGTTCCCAATTTAATCACACTTAAAGTGTGTAAGCAATTCAACATCTATAAGCACGGAGATGCATTAACATTCATAGAAAATTTCTGAATATCCATGCTTTAATTCTTAGAAAAGAATGTTCACATCTGTAAGCATGTAGATATCAATTTTTTTACGGAAGTGACAAGTTAATTTTTAAATAATTGGACACAAGTTCTACTTATTTTAAGATTTAGAGATACTAGCAATAACCTGTGTCAATAAATTGACAAAAGTATACACATTTCTTAAGCTATGTAGAGCGAAATGTCTCGAAATCGCATGATTTTTGTAGAGTACAAGTACATACCTGTGATTTATAAACCTTGCTACGTTCCCAAAATAGGTTGCATCCAAACATAGAGCTTCTTCATCCTTTAGTACTTGTTCTGAACCCCAATCTGCATCCAGGTACACTGGATATGTATGTCTCTCATTCTTACAACCTTGCTTATTGCGTTCATATAGTTCTGTATTTGTCAATATCTCTCCAATATATTCACATATAAAGGAACCTTTTGGCAAGTCTTCAAGTGTACGAAGAGCCCAACCTTTACCCTTTATAGAAAACACCTGCAATTAAGCTTCGACGGAATTAACTTCTGATGTACAAAATAGAAATTTAATATAAAACAGGGAGTTCAAAGGAAAACTATGACATCAAATTTAAAGAAGAAGCAACTAAGAACGGTGTCAAGTGTTTCCAAAGGAGTAAATATAAATATATTACATCATTTGTAGGGCAGTGACTTCAAGCTTAATTTATATGGAAACAGATCAATTTGACTTGTAAAGGATTAGATGTAATTAACTAGCTAAAATTTGAAACGTCAAACGCCTAAGAAACAGATCAATTTGACTTGTAAAGGATTATATGTAATTAACTAGCTAAAATTTGAAAATTCAAACACCTAAGTTTTTAAAGGCTTATGGTATCACAAATCGTTTTGCTTATCAATGCATCTATTGTAACCAGACTTAATACATTAATTAAACCACAAAACAGGACCAAACAAAGTGTTTTTGGGTCAGCCCATGTGTATATATTATCCATTTTGACACCCATCCCACCCATTTCATCACCTCATGTACAATGATGATGGAAAGTTGAACACTATGGATATCATCATTATAATATTGGCTTACCTGCAACTTGCAAGTGATGCCTCTTTGTACAACACGATTTCCACATTCCATATTGCAACCACATTTTCTCCAACATTCTTTTATAAACTTCCTCAGTACATGACCCTTGCATGGTTCGGGATTAAGAACACTTTTGGCCCTTTCCAATGGACAGTCTTGACAGCGGAAAAGATGGTGGCTTTGTGGTTCGCGATTCATCATCATACAAGCATCCAAAAAATCATGTTTCAGCACGCCTTGTCGGGTATAGGCGAACTCTCCTCCTGTTTCACGAGAACAGGCACAAGGTACACGAGAAGAAAGACAGTCACTGGTACATTTTATACAGCAACCATCATCAGCAATCCGGGCTAACGAGAAAGGTACATATGCATCTTGATAGGGTGTATTCTGTGGTATGTAGGTAAATTTTGGCAGTTCTGTGCCAATTTCATCTATCAATGAAATTGTGACATTCTCTGTACCTCTCGTGATGTCCTTGATTTTGTGAAAAAACTTTTTATCCACAGTGTTACGACGCTGCTGAACAGAAGGGGGTTCTGATTGTACAACTGGGCGCACTGATTTGGGAATAGGCTCTGTGTCATCATCTGACTGGTTATTTTGACGCCTCTTTTTTTGAATAGCACGATTCATACTTGAGGATCCCACCGCAACGCAATTACGAGGGGACTGATTAGGATCAGGATTAGATTCCATTACCAGATTTCTCCGAGGGTTCAACATGTTACCATTACCCCTTGTAGATGTAGCCCGATCTTCAGATTTCAATGGATGAGATTTTATCGGTGGTACTTCTTGCTCCTCGTGCTTCATAACAGCTTTACTCTTCTGTTTCCCCAGAGATTCATAACATTCGGAAAGAAAATATCTAATCAGATTTATAACATTCAGAAAGAAAAGATCCAATCAGACTGCATAAAGGAAAACTAGTCCACGCAGTTGTAACTTGATATAGCAGTACTAATTGTGTTCTCTGGTTTTCTCTAAAGAGAGAAATAGAAGGAAGTGAAAAGAAATACAAAGAAGAAACTATTGTGTTGAGGAAAATGAAAGTAAGATGAGTGAAGATATAATATCTTTTCCTTCCAAAATCTTCCTCCCAAATATGGGCTGATTGTGAATGAACCATTTTCCTACCAACATGAGAACACAACCTCAATAACTTATCTTCCTTCATTTTCTCTTCGGTCCTTTTCTTTTCTTTTATCTTACCTTCTCATTTTCCTGTTGTTTTGACCTCAAAAACACAATTATGTATAATCAGTAAGATTATGAAACTTTACTGGAAAGGAAGGGATGTATTCGATCCATAGCCTATTGCATCATTTCAGGGTTCTAAGATGCTAATATATATAATCTAATGATGAAAACTATACAACTTAAGCAACTAGGGTCAGTTGCAATCTTACATTAAATCTATGATGCAATTATCATACCTAGTGTATAACGAAAAGCGTATATAGAACAGATTATGGACTGAATGCAAATAAATGTGTTAAAGAAGGATATACCTTTTCATCTACAGATTCAAATATAGCATCCGCAAGAGTCCGATAATTATCTTCCTCAATAAGTGCCCACCTCCCACCGTACAGTTTCAGAAGATGATTGAGGACTGGTTTGACAACTTCAGGAGTAATTCCTAACTCCCTCATGGCTCTACAGGCCTTTGCAAACTTTTGATCATTTGAAACTGGAGGTTTTGGGTCTGCTGCTTTTGTAGACCTTTGAATAGATGCCATTTTCCAAATTGATTTTACAAGCAATGCTCTGTTTTATTAACCTGCAAAAGGCCAAATCAAATCATGTATTTTATAAGAACACATTCAAAAATAGCTCAAAAAATGCTCAAAAAAAAATATTAATAATCTAAAACGAGAAACCAAAGGAACTAACAATGAATCAACGAAGTATATATCTATATCATCCCCTGCCCGATCCTTGTTAAAAAAATTAAAGCTCCAATAATAATGTGCCAGATCACCATCCCTTCCCCCATATTTAACCACAAATCGAAAGAAGAAGAAAAACGAGAAACTGCTGAAAATTATATAAAATCGCTTGCGTGGGTACCCTGATAGTGTGTCTATATATATGTAAAGAAAGCATAGAAAGTACATAAATATACAAATACACATTATACAAATAAATACACATACACAGAAACACACAGATGCAAATTGATTGTAACTTAAATCTGAATACAGTATATATATATATATATATATATATATATATATATATATATATAGTATAATCCGAATCAGAAATGATATAACAAACAAAAATCAGTAGCATTGTCGAATGTAATTTGCAAAAAATTACAGCTGGATGATAAAATACCACCTAGGTTAAACACAGTTAAAATAAAGGGAAACAAAAAGTAGCAGATGAAATACCCTAACTATATGAAAAAGGAAACATCAGCTTTATCAATGTATAGCCTAAAATAAATCTATCACATTTTAAGGAATTACAGCTCAAAATCAACAAAGGTTTATGAAGCAAGGGTTTACTACTTACGTGAAAAAATAATAAATGAAGCGATCGAGTAACGATATAAATATAGAATTGTAGATTTACAGATAGAGATAAACCAGGAACGATTTTTTGTATTTTTAGTTTCTAATTTTGTGAAAGAGTGAGAGTACCAATCACAGCAGACTGCAGGTTTCTGGTGGCTTGCTCATGCAATGCAGATAGAGGGCAAAAAAAATAATCAAATACTCAAATCCATTTTTGTATAATTCGACCCCAAAGTTTAGGTTATTAAAATTTGGACCCTTTTATAGCTAAAACGTTTTTTGTAACAAATTGGTAAGAAAAAGCTTTTTTATGACATTAAAACTCTATCTCCTACCTATTTTGGTTGAAATTTGATGATTTGGGAAGTTTTATCATTGTAGTTAAAAGGTTAGTTTTGGGAAAAGAAATAAAAATTACAACCGAGTATGCTACAAGAAAGGAACATCAATTTTTGATAAAAGTGAATATTACAAAGTTACAAATGGAATGGTTAGGATTTTGTTATATTTGATGTGGACCCTTAGATAAAAAGCGTGTTTGTTAAGTTTTATGTAAACCGTTGGATTATAATCCATGTAAAATGATTCAAGCAATCTCATTGGTTAATGTATCGTACATTTTTAAAATAACTTTTTGTAGTATAATCCATCACTCACGCTCTCTCTCTCCTAATTCTATTACGGAAATAAGTACCTACTTATATTCCTTTCTAATTACTAATACACCATCTTTGCGATATGTGGAAAACTTTTTAAGAATTTTGATGGATTGTTGTATCACGGATTCACGTCTCTTAAACAGAATTTCTAATAGTATAATTTTTACACTTTCCCCTAATTATATTATGCGCAAAGCCACCTTATTTTTCTCCAATTACTTATATACCCTTCCCAATCATTATTTATTTATTTATTTTTCTTATCTAATTAGTTTGTTTTTTTATAAATCATTTTTGGGATAAATTTTATTTTACAAATATTTATTTTTATAAATTTTGTATTATTGATACAAATTCGTATATTTATAATGAAAAGCACATCTTCAAAATTCTTTTTAAAATTAGTATTAAGTTTTACTTTTATAAAACATATTCTTATAACATAAACTTTAGTAGTTGCCGTTTTCTTTTATAAAAAATTTGAAAAATTATTTGACATGATCAAAACAAAACTAAAAACTATTTGAGGTGACCAAAGCAAAAATCAAAACTATTTGACATGACTAAAGCAAAAGTAAAAATGATTTGACTTGATTAAAACAAAAACATTAAATATTAGATGTGACAAAAGCAAAAGTAAGAATTATATGATGTAACTAAAGCAAAAGTAAATAATTATTTGACGCGACTAAAATAAAAGTACAATATTTTGTAAGACCGCTCCCATCGCCAACCGTCACTATCCGTGGGTTTGAACCGACGAGACCGACGACGATGGCACGAGGGTCGTCAGTTGGGGAGGGTCGGTTTGGCGACGAGAGTATGGGGTCGGATGGGGCCCACTTTGGTTTTTTATGCCTTTTGACCGTTTAAAAAAATATATATATCCAACGGCATTGCAACCGTTGGTTTTCTATAAAAAAAATTATATCACTTTTTTCAACTATAAATACACATACTCATCTCCAAACAATTCATACCATCATTTATACACTTTTATACAATTCAAACTACACACTTTTATGCACTTTTCCACTTTCATATTTTAAAATGTCTTCCGATTCCGATCTTGAAGATTTGCAAGCGCTCAATGACATTTTCGATCCAAATTACGTGATCAATATATTAATGCCATATCCTCTGAATCGTCCGACGAAGAGGAAATTCCAATCCCGAGAGGTCTGCGTCGATACTTTTCGAGAGTTTGTGAAGCAATGGGCCAACATTTGTTTCTAGACTACTTTGCCGAGAACCCAACATTTTCGGCGGATATCTTTTGATGACGTTTTCGGATGAGTAAGCCATTATTTATCCGTATATGTCACATATTCACAAGTTCCGCTACCGGAATACTTTACATATTTTCATCAACGTATTGACACAATCGGTAGACTCGGTTTTAATGTTTTCCAAAAATGTACTTTCGCTGTATGCCAAATGGCGTATGGTTGTGTCGCGGATGCGTCTAATAAATACTTGCATATGGGTGAACAAACAGCATACCTATGTTTGGATAATTTTTGTAAATGTATATTTCATTTATACTCTACGGGGTATTTAAGAAAACCAACACTACAAGATGTACAACGTTTACATCAACGTCATGCCGAGTTGCATGATTTTTCGGGTATGCTCGGAAGCATCAATTGTATACATTGGCCTTGGAAAAATTGTCCAGTAGCATGGCAAGGTATACACTAGAGGTGATCAAGGTCATCCAGCAATCATGCTCGAAGCGGTTGCCTCTTTACGATTTGTGAATTTGGCACGCTCTCTTTGGTCCAGCGGGCTCGAGCAACGACATTAACGTTCTTAATCATCCGGATTTGTTCTCCAATTTACTACAAGATAAAGCTCCCCAAGTTAACTTTATGATTGCCAGACAATAATTTACCAAAGGCTATTATCTAGGGGATGAGATTTATCCGGAATGGGGGACTATTGAAAGTCGTTTAGGCATCCACTAACTTAAGCCAAGAGTCGCTTTAAGAGATATCAAGAATCTACAAGGAAAGATGTGAAATGAGCATTCAGTGTGCTTCAAGGCCGTTGGCAAATAATCAAGAACTCGTCTAGAGCATATATCACCAACAAAATAAAAAGAATCATGTATGCTTGTGTGAAACTACACAACATGATAACCGAGGACAACAGACGAAATATGTGTCAACTAGAAGAAGATTATCCCTCTGACCCGGCAAATAGACCAAGACGCACATGGGAAGAAAGATTGCAACTTCGTTGCGTATGGACAAGGAATTACGCGATCACTCTAATCGAACACATTTCGCAACTTCCACCAAATTTCCGTGCTCGTTAATTAATGCATTCGTGTATTTTCCTCCAATAAATGTAACGTTTATTTTTTAATTATTGTACTTTTTTTTTAGGAATTGTAGTTTTTAAATTTTAAATTATTGTCCTTTTTTATTAGGAATTGTTGTAATTTTTATTTATAATGGAACGTGTTTTACTTAAACTATTGTGTTTCAATTAATTGATTAATTAATTTATTAGTCAGTGGGTCTCAGAAAAATGAAGTGACAAAGCAGAGATGAGAGTGGTGAGTCAGTTTCAGTCAGTTTTATGGGAAAAAGCTGTTGTAGCACTGACGTTGCTCAGTCAGTTTCAGTCCGTTTGAGTTAGGAATGGGAGTGGTCTAATATAGCAAATAAAGCTCAGTCAGTTTCAGTCCGTTAGGAATGGGAGTGGTCTAATATAGCAAATAAAATAATAAAGTAAAATTAGTAAGAAACTTTCTTGGACGGTCATCTATTCATCAGTATTTCATGTTACATACCATTACATCCTCACAGGAGAAAGGAATATAGAGACAATAAAGTGAATAAAACATATATGAATATATGATATATGATATGATGATATATTAAGTATGCTAATAATTTGATAAAGATCACCAGTAATCTCCACAAGAACACAAACCCTCACTGAAATGATGAAATCTCTTCGAATCTCTAACCACAATTTTTCGGCCAACAATCTTAGCTATTAACTTAATAGTTTCATGGCAGTCACCGCATATCCTCAAATTCTTGATCACCTGAATGGTTGTACCAGGAACCGAGTTCATAATAGCATATGCAACAGCCAGCTTCTCACTATGAATCCTTAATGTCATTTCTTTCTCTTCCTTATCAATATCATGTAAAACTGATGTCATATTCGGTGCATATCCAGCTTCTTGCACCTTCATACATAATTCTTCCAAATACATATAAATTTTCTCATGATCAGGATGCTCTTTATCCCCAACCAGAAATACATGTAATTTACCTTTTAATTCAACCAAACTAAACCCTGGTGTTTTACTTAAACCATGGTCTTTTATATATTTTCGCATCTTTTCAACGTCTTCCCATCTTCCAGCATCAGCATAAATGTTGGAAAGTAAAACATAATATCCACAATTTTCTGGGTCAAGCTCAAAAAGCTTTCTTGCTGAGATCTCTCCAAGTTCCACGTTTTTATGCATTCTGCATGCAGCAAGAAGAGAACCCCATATAACAAAATCGGGCCTTACCTTCATTTTCTTAATCAAATCATAAGCCCTGCCAAGAAAACCGGCTCGCCCAAAAAGATCAACCATACAACTATAATGCTCCACCCCTGGCTCAATACAATATCTATGGTTCATGGTTTGGAACCAGTGCCATCCTTCATCAACTAGACCAGCATGGCTACAGGCTGATAGAACCGATACAAATGTTATGTAATTTGGCACTATATTAACACGAATCATCTCGTAGAAGATATCCAGAGCTTCTCGAGCATAACCATGCATGCCATAACCAGCAACCATGGCAGTCCATGACCTCACATTCTTATTCTTTATGCGGTCAAACGTTCTTCTTGCACTCCCTACTCTACCACATTTGCAGTACATGTCAACTACCGATGTACCCACAATCACATCCGCATCCAGGGCCATCTTTATAACCTATACAAAGAAAAGTATATGCAACTGTTTAACATGGTATCTACATGCTAATGCTTGACTATACAAATAGTCCACAAGGAAGAATTCAAGCATGTATTGTCACGAACAGTGGTGGAGCTAGGAATAAATATTAGGGGTTGCAAATTTTTTTATGAATGTGTAGACCGTAAAATATAACTAAAACTAATTAAAAGTGTACGATTTCATTGAATAAGTAGAATTGCATCAAAAAGTACGATATCAACCAAAATCTTGATTTGTCCTCGTTGTTCACCAATGAGTTCAAAGCTAAAAAAACAGCTTCATTTAGAACATTTTTTTGCTCTTCTATGTTTAAAATATATACGAGGGCATTGTTAAAAAAATTAACTCCTATTTGATTAGTTCCATGGTAATTGATTGCTTATTGCATCTTAGATGCAATAAACTAACTGGAACTTGCGCAAGGTTTTGTAAAAAAACCAAAAGGTTGATTTGTGCAAAGTTCCTTCGTATCGTATCTTATATTAGGTTTTTAGGTTTATTTTTTTCTTTTAATTATTTTCTAGAAGATGAAGGTATTCAATGCGCTTTTTTCCCCCTGACAAATGGAGAGTTGGACACACTATTTGGCCTTTTCAATGATGGGCCTAGATAAATTAAACTTATACATGATATTAGGATAAGTGTCATAAGTAGCATATATGCATGTATATTAAAATAAATAAAAAAATTTAAAGCAGATATATGAAAGTCATGGGTAGCATCTGCTACCCTTTGCACTAGAACAACTCCGCCCACGAAAATAAGCTAAGCTATCATATATGCTTAGTAGAAAGGGCAAAGTACGATGAGAAAATGCAATGTTAAACAGGAAATATACATACAAATGTTTAATTGTAATTAGTCAAAAAGGAAGAATTCCGGTCATGTTTTGTCACAAAATAAGCTAAGCTATCATATATGCTTAAAACAAAGGGCAAAGTACGACAAGAAAAGACAATGTGCTATACACTTTTCACCATGCAAGTGACTCTTTTGACCATTTAATGCAATATATTGATATAAGGGATAAGTGTTTGAAAATGTATCTAATTTTATCTGAAGTTTTGTTGTATGTATCCAACTTCAAAAGTTTCTAATGCACGTATCAAATTTCAATTATTGTTATTATGTACCAAGCCTCATATGACTTGCAAACTGGTAACATGGTCACATGACCAGGGGAAGTACTAGAACTATTTTTAAATGGGGGGCCGGGGGCGAATTTTGAGATTGTTACGTCATCTTTTGGGTTTCGTATTGAGATTTTTCTCTTTAAGTATTACGATAAACCAAAACAAAGTATTACGATAAACCAAAATAACTCAAACCTATGTTCAAATGAAAACAACCGAACCGAAAATGAATTCGGTTTAATTAGTTCTCAACATGAAAAACCATAGTGATGGTTGATTTTTAGGAATCCGAATGAACCTTGTAGCTACTTGTGTTTTGTTTGCTAATTTGTCTCTCACGATATTTCAAACTTTTCTACTTATTTACTTGTAGATATTTATATGTATTTGAATTATTGACTTTCATTTAGAAAAAACTATCACCTTTAAAACGTAGAGTTTAATAATTGTTATTGTGATAGTAACATTTTTTTTATAATGAGTAGAAGAATTGGGAAGGAAAATAATGAATATAAAAAAAACTGACATAAAATAAGGAGAAGGTACCATTTTTTTATATAATGAGTAAAAGAATTTGGAAGGGAAATAATGAACGAAGAAAGAAAACTAAGATAAAATAAAAAAGGGAAAAGGCATGAAAGAAGCTGGGTAAAGAGTTGAACCTGTGACTATTTGCTTAATAATTAAAAAGGCGAACACTCGGCTAGGTGGGCAATTCTTAATATGTATAAACAAAATAAATATATAAACCGAGTTAGTAAAATCTTTGTGTGGGCAGTGGCCCACAATGCCCACACCTTGGTACCGCCTCTGCATATGGCACTAGTTTTTAATAATACGGCGGATGAGATGGTAACTTATATGGCTGTCACATCATCAAAAAATGGATACTTGATGAAGAAGTCCTTGGATACATATTACATAGCATAAAGATAATTAAAAGTTTGATGCATACACTTGAAACTTTTAAAGTTCGATGAATGCAATAGTAGTTTGGGTAAAATTTGATAAACTCATGTAACCTAATATAATTACCATTTCCTACCAGATTATATGCAATATGTAGCCATTTAATACAACTAATTCACCTTTTCAGCATATATAGATTTGTGAATTTTTCCCTTATGAGATGTTCGAAGTACCTGATCATGTATACACTTTCCAATCTGGAGAGCACCGGAATGAGCACAAGCCAGCAGAACAGCAGACAATGTCACAGCATTGTACTTAATATCAGATTCTCGCACCATTGCAGTGAACAGTTCTAATGCTTGTGTAGACATTCCATGTTGAGCACAAACTGCAATCATCGAATTCCAAGTTGTTACATCCTTATCTTTTATCTCTTCAAACACCTTTCTAGAAAAACCTACCAGACCACACTTAGCATACGCATCCACTAACGTATTCCCAATTCTCGTATTTTCTTCAAATCCCTTTTTAACCACCACCGAATGAACTCCTTGTGTAACATTTTTATTCGAAGTACTAGAACAAGCCGCAAGAACCGAAACCATAGCAACTGCATCTACAGCCACTTCGTTTTCGATTCCGATTCTGTTTTCGTTTTCGTTCTCACATACACTCTCTTCATTCAGGAAGTCTTTAAAAAGATACAATGCATCATGAGGACGTCCATTTTGGACGTACCCAGTGATCATCGAAGTCCAAGAAACTACATTTCGTACAGGCGTTTCATCGAACAGGTTATGTGCATCATCCAAGTACCCACATTTTGAGTACATGTCAATAAGAGCAGATGAGACGAAGACATCGTTTTGAAACCCGAAAACAAGAGCTTGTAAATGGGTTTGTTTTCCCGAGTTAAGATCGTAAAGCGCTGAGCACGATTTGATAGCACAAGGGAAAGTAGACCGGTTTGGTATCAGAGAAAGTTTTCGCATGGCGGCAAATGCGAGAAGGGATTCGACTGAATCCCCAGCACGTGCTAGGTCGGCGATAACTGTGTTCCATGACCAGACGTTAGTGGTGTTAACGTATTTGTTGAAGAAAGTAGTGAGGTTAGTATTGCTGCGTGATAAGTGATTAGTGGCTAGCTCAGAAGAAGATGCAGCAGCGACCAGAGCTACTTTGGTAATCTTCATTCATTTCCTGCTAATCTTTAGTTAGGTTAGCTATTTTTAAATCGTCGGAACGAAATGTTTTCGAAATTTTGTGGACATATATTAGGGGAGAGAAAAACCCGAAAAATTGGAATGGTACCGGTATAACTGACCCCAAAAAATAAAATCGACCCTGAAATCGAACCGTTAATAAGCGAATCGTCAATAACAAATTTATTTCGATTCAGCCAGGTTATACGTAAAGATCGAACCGATATTCTTTCCATTCATTAAACATTTAAATTTGTATAGTATATTAATTCAATATCGTTAATATTATTATTATATGTAATGCATCATACATAATTAGTACATTATCATTTATCAAATACTCCATCAATCAATTTTGATGATCTACTTTAATTCTTAGTTCCTAATGCTTCGCCAATGCGTGATGTTATTAGCTAACTAAAATTGCATTCATGACTACATTTAGAGGTGGCAAAATGAATGGGTCAGGTCGGGTCACGGGTCTAGATGGGTTTGAGTCTAAATAAGTACGGGTCTAGATTGGTCATTTAAAATGATAGGTCTAAACGGGTTCAGGTCAAATGGGTCTTGGGTCGAGTCATCGGGTTCACCAAACTTTTTTTTTATTTGAGTGAAAAATGGAAAAAAATGAAATGAGGTGGAAAAAATATAAATTTACCCGCTAGACCTGTCGAAACCCGTTGGTTAATTTTTACACAATTAGAAGTTATATTGAAAAACCCATTTAGACTCATCCAAAAAATAGGAAGGAGACCCAACAAACTCATCCCCTCCGAAAAATTAACCAAATTGACCCAAAATTAACCATTGGGTCTAAAATTGTCACCTCTAACTAAATTGTTATAATAAAGCTATAAACATATAAAAATAGAACAAAATAACTATACATTGATAATGAAAATTTTTTAATCGACTTAAAAGTTTTATTTTGATATAAGTTTAGAATTCAAATATTAACTGAAAATAACCGAATCGAAACTGAATCGTAGAGAAACCAAAATCGTACGGTTTTGATTTTTAAAAAAACTTGAAATATTCGATTTGATTTGATTTTTGCCAATCGAATTAAACCGAACCATGAACACTCCTAACATATACTATTTTGAATTTGACATGGTAAGACCATTCACAATGGTTTATTGGTGTTTGTAGGTGTTTTAGGCGTCACGTCAGCATAAATGATGTTATCAGTAAACACTAGTAAGGGTAACATGGTGTTATCGAGTGTTATAGATGACAAATCCCACTAAATATACTCATTTTTTAGAATATAAAAGAAAAGAAAGAAAATGGAAAAGAAAATAAAATCAATATGGACCCACAAAACATCCAGTTTTTGCTCTTTTTTCCCACGCAACACCTCGCACCACGAAGCCCATTGCGGGTTTTATGAGCCTTGCACACTGTCCAAAAGAGGCGCATTGTAAGTCATTTGAATAAAGAGCGTTTAATTATGATGATGGGTACCATAACCAAAAATATATCTTGAGTTTCGTTTGTTCAAGAGACCTCATCGTAGATATGTCATATGATCATATGGGATTAATGGTAAAGTAGAATACATATTAACATTACTGTCAAATCCATCTCTCGTGATTTTGAAAATCCCTATTTGAGGATTTCACCACACCCCCTCAAACATATTATATATCATTCACTTTTATACTCAATTAACATACCTTTTCTTCAAAACTCACCATCAAAATACATCGTCCGATATCAAAATATCACATATCACTAGATAAAACGGCAAAATATCAAGGAATATGTTTGGCTCGCCTAATATGTAAACTTCAATATATGAGTAACTTTGAAACTTACAAATTAAGCATCATCCATAGTGTAAACTTATCTAGTTGTTGACTAATCACAAACATGATATTTTACACATTTTACATATGTATTTAGTTCGTCTCTTGTTCTCTTTAAACTTAAGGACATCTAAGTTGAGTGTTATTAACTGCACCAATCATTTTCCTACTAAATAATATTAAATACGTCTAGAAATATAAGAGCCTAAATATGCACCTAACTATAAAGTAAATGACATATAGGATTCATATATATTAGTCTTCTTATATTCATCAATCAAATCAAATCCGATTTAAAATTTAGTTATATATTCAAGCCTACAAAGTTACTCATATATTGAAGTTTACATATTAGGCGAGCCAAACATATATTCCTTGATATTTTGCCGTTTCGTATTGATAAGTACTTTTAAATGTTTATTCATCTAAATAATATATTACGATTTACGGAGTATATAAACAGTTTTAAAATATGTCTTTGAATCTACATTTACCGTCAAAGTAAACAAATAAGTAGATTACTTGTTTACATAAGCCATCCCAAATTCCCAACACATTTGCAAAGACTTTTGATTGTTTGTGTTTGTATGCTTATTAAAACAGCTTTCATTTGTTTATCGCATTTCTTAAAAACAGATGAGTACTTTTTGATTGTTTGTGTTTGTATGCTTGTTTTCTAGTTGAAGTAAGTTGTCTTCGATTAATGGTTTGACATTGCCTATTTCAAACAAATTATTTAACAGATTCAACATTACAAGTTCAACCTTAGACTGAGTAATAACAACATATTTCAAATGAGCTGATGATAATTTATGTAGCATTATAAACATAAGTTGTTTAAATTATGAATCCAGTGGCGGATTCAGGATTTTGAGTGACCCGTGGCAATGATATTCCAAATTTTCTAAACCCGTAGCACAAACAAGAAATGCAACTAAAAATGCTATTTTTCAATAAAAATTACACTAGGTTCTGAGAATGGACATGTACCAACTGTTACTCATACCTTCTACATGGCTCCACCCCTGAATGAATCGCAATCGTAGTCAATCAGTAGGGTTTTAGAGTCACCTGGTTTGAAGATTACAGTAGAGCCAAAAGAAAAAAATGATTGTTTCGAAGAATTGTCTGGTATACAGGGTCATGATTTTTGAATACAGGAAATAGCTTCCAAAACTCAAATTAATCAGATTACAGGTATCCTCCGAATCAAAATATGTAAGTATACAAACCAACCAACCATCATATTTAATGCTTCATGTCATGTTACACAATTGAAAGAATCAGCTACTACATAAGTCTAAGATGTGTAGTATCATTCAACCTTTTAATCTGCCAGCCCGTTTTCCAAGAATGTTGCAACACCGTCACAGACGAATCTTCTATGCACATCTTGCTCACCATCACCGGGCTGCAACCAAGAACACCTGTCAAAAGACACTTTATAGGTGTCGCGTGACTAAATACACCTACACAAGAAGTTGCCACAAAACAATGGTTGCTGTTGGCTCTGCCATTAAGCCCACCATGAGGGTTAGATGGGTCCCGTGGAGACATCTCATCGTCTGCTTCATGGTCTCCGGTTGTTGTGACCATTTGTAAGCGACTTTTGCCAGATTTTCTTCTTCCAAATATTTGTTTTGGTTTTTGAAGTAAGTCCCATGATGGATTAATATCAACTGTAGGGGAAAAAGTAGATTGGAGCTTATCTGGCAAACAAACAAGTGTGCCGTTTAAGAATTGGAACATTCGGAATTCGACTTGTCGGAGTGATTCGCCAGAAGGTGGACAAAAATCAGGCTGGAGTCTTTCGGTTAAGGTTAATACTTCAGGGGTGTATACATCGGAGCGTAGGCAGCCTTCCCAGAGTCCGTGACTCATTTCCTGTAATGCGTCTGATGATTGTATCGAGTGCTCTGAGAAATTCATCTCCTGCAAACAAACCACCATTATTAATACGGAGTAATAAGCAAGGTTTAAGGATGCGTTTAGTTATTGTAAATTGGAAGTGTTTTCCATAAACTTTTTTCATGAAAAGCTTTAAAAAAATCAAAAACATGTCCAAATACGAGTATGTCAGAAAACTCTTAATAGAAAGAGACATTAATTTTTTAAATTATAACTAAACCTTTATAACGTCCATTTTATAGCTTTCAACTATTTCCTTTCTAGAAATATATAAGGCTTTTTTTATTTATTTCTAAACTGAAATATTTTAACACGTTTTCAAACTTTTCACTAATTTTCCAGGGATGGTAAGTCTACCAATCTGACATTTCCAACGAAGAACTATTGTCATTTAACATGTTAACGGTACTATGATACTTTTGACATGTGAAAGCTACACGTTATTGAAAGAAAGTAACTAATAAGTAATAACCAAACAAAGTAGTTGGAATCCTAGTTTCATTTATGGTTCCCCAAATCAAGGTTGAAATAGTCGGAAGTCGGGACCTCCGAAAGACTAGTGTGGACTAGTCGGGGACTAGTCGGATTTGACTTTTGTTGACTTTTTATACATTTAAAGGAGTAAATATTAAAATTATGTGCAAATATAGATATATTATAAAGATAAAGGGTTAAAATGTAAATTTTTTGTACTTGTTCTTGAAAACTCTTCCTTCTCTCTCTTTTATCCCAGATCTAAATCTGGTACCACATCTTCCTCTACATCATCTTCTTCTTCATCTTTCATTTTTTTCATCTTCATCACATCTTTATCCATTCTTTCACTTATTTCTCTATTTTCTTTCATATTTAGCAACAAAAAACAATGGAGAAACACATTCAAGCCATAAACCAAACGTTTCTGACTTGTTGACTACCGTTGACCGGCGTTGACCGACTCAATTGACTGACTTGACCCCGGTCGGGTCGTCACCTTCGCCTGAGCCGACTAATCGGCGACTAGTCGGCCTGGTCGGCCGACTTTTACAACCTTGCCCCAAATACTGCAAACATTTCTTATTCATTCGCTATTAATTTATGCGTGTCTCCAGGGAGACACTTATTGTATGTACTTCTCACTATTTTTCGAGAAATGAGGTGATTTGGACAGGTAAGGAGAGAAGCCCGATAATTTAGGATGCGTTTAGTTGTGGAAAATTTTGAAAAATTTTCCATCTCAAATTTTCTAGGAAATGAAAAGAGTTTTCATTTTCTAGAAAAGTGATGAAAATTTAGGAAATGTGTTCAAATGTTGTTGTATTTTCTATTTTGGAAAACTAGTTAAGGTAAGAAGGGTTTGGAAAAATTTAGAAAAGTGAGGGTGGTATTATAAAGGAAAAAAGTGGAAAATTTTAGAAAAGTGGGGGTGGGTGATTTTCCAATTCCCCCTTATAACATGGAAAATGAGTTTTCTATTTTTTGTGAAAACTTTTCTAGAAAAACCCCATTTTGAACACATTTTCTACTTTTCCACTTTTCTTAGAAAATTTTTCTGGAAAACTCAATGTTTTCCTACATGTAAACACACCCTTAGTGTTCTTGAGTATAAGAAAGCAGAGAGAAAACTTTCGATTAATTTCTCTCCAGAACTTTAATGCCCAATATGGAAAAGATTTAATGGACAGGAAAATAATGGATTTCTAAAATAAACTATAGTGGCCTATGCCTCTGACCTAAACTAATATATATATCACGGAAAGAGCATAATTGTACTTAGTAAAAGTATTAAGCTTAATTTCCCTTCCTCTCCAAATCGAGAACATCAAAAGTGTTCTTTCCAACTCAAGAAAACAAAGCTACAGACAGATCTTCAAGCATACGAGTATAAAGTAACAAAAGTGGGTAGAACCACGACCCATTGGTAATGAAAAAACTTATTTCTAGTAACGAGATTGTTAAACTACAATCCCAAACCCGAGACAAAAGCTCGACTTCCATATTCTACGAAGACCTAGAACTTAGAATTATCAGAATTAACTTTCCCTTTTGCAGCATCAAATTGTTCTGCAATAACCTAGTTCTAGAAACACCATATTCCAACTGCTTCTAGGTTGTATCACAAGGAGCAAGCCTATATTATAAAATGCACCATTCCATAAAGCATACTAGTCTAATTCAAATATTATCTAACGAATTCAAAAACATTACTAATAAACTTTGGTGGTCACACATTAGAAATTGAATCTTTCAACCTTCTACTAAGCTAAACCTAAAGTCTTGAACCATTACATTTAAAACTACTTCCAAATAAAGCATAAAGCGTCGGTTCATTCGCGACCACTAAAAACTTGAGAGTTAGGGACCTTAGATCAAAAAATGGATGGTGCAGATCAGCTATAATCACACATGATTTTGTGAGTGAATGTGACACGTGATTAATGTCAATCTGCAGCATCTATTTTCTAATCTAAGGCCCATACAGTGATCTTAGTTCATAATTTATCAAGTTTTTTTAAGGATCTCAATCCTCAAATGAACTTCATATGAACATAAGTTGCATATCAAAGACAAGTAACAAAAATTAACCACCTGACAAATAGGAAGAGCCGTGGATCGAGCTCGATCCAAAGGCGAAGTATAAACCGAATTAAACCGAACCCCTTGAGATTTCAAAAACACAGCCAATGCCCTAACTTGTCTTTTTCCATTAGCAGTCAAAGCAGCTTCAGGACATCTTCCACCAACTAAATCAGGCCTTAAATTCACATGACATTCACCTTCACATATCAAATAAACTTCAGTTGTCACAATTCTATCATCATCCATTAACATCGCATGATGATCAGAATAACTCCGGTTGTTGAACTGCGCCGCCGACGACGGCGGCGGAGATAAAACGTTACATGGGTCCCAAACTTTAATTGACGGCGGTAATCTCGGTGTACCGAATGATGACGGCTGTGGAGATAACGGCGATGCTGATGCGTGACAGGGTAATAGCTCTGGTTCTTGTTCCACCATTTTTTTCATTAAACTTTCGTTTAAATCGTTTAGTAAGTCAACTTCATGATGATGATGGTTGTGTGTTTGCTGTTGTTGATGTTCTGTTTCTTCATCATCGTCGTCTGCTAATTGTACGGATTCGGATGCACCCATTTGAGAGAATTCGGATCTGGGATACTACCCGAATTGGAATTGGTGTGTGAAGTTAATATTGTACAGAAGATATAGATGATGATGCATAATTGAATTGAAGTAGATCTGAAGTTGGTTGTTTGTTTTTTTAGGGTCAAAAAGAGAGACAACAAGTGGGTTTGTTTTCCTGATTTGTTGTTTCACATGGCAAAAGGTTTTTGCTAGATACTTGTGGGGTAAAAAATTTTTAACTTCTTTGTCGTTTTGTGTCAAAAAGGTTTTTTTTTTTTTCCAAAATATCCAATATCTCTTTATCTGTTTTAGTATCGAGTACAAAGTACAAATAAGTAGTTGGGGTTTTAGGCGAGTTGAATTGAGATTGAACATGGATCAAATAATTTTGACTAAATTCAAGTTTAATCATGAATGTTTAATAGGTAGATTCGTTTTAATAAATTTCAAGATTACGCGAGTTCGGCTAGAAAGTTCAAATATATTCGATGTATGTATACATAGTTTTGGGAGATGATTTCTACAAGAAATATTTTACTCCCTGCAAAGAAAATAAAAAAGTTCCTTATAAAAAGAAAAGTGTACTTTTTCTTGTAACTAGTAAAATTTTACTTATAAAAATGGACATCCTTCTTTTTCATTACTTAATAAGATCAATTTATAAAAACACAGGCTTCTTCAAAATTGAACACGTCATGTATTAATACTTCACCAAGTGGATTTGCTTACAATCAAACACGTTGCACAAAATACACAGGTGTTGCAACCACCAATCACCAGGGATCTCAAAGCTAACCTTTCATCCCCATTCTGTACCTGTCATCTTTTACATTTATCCTCTCTTCCCAAATACCAAAATTACATGTTTCCCTCAAAGGCGATCGATGTCTAGGGTTTCCTTAGATCATAGAAAACTAATGAAGTTGAAGGTATGTTCTCATTTGTGTTTACATTACACGACAACAGAGACGGATGAAGTTTACACTTGAGTTTTTATTGGTACCAAATACAAATTTTCTTGCTACTTTTGATTTAGAACTTTCTTTATTGTGTTGTTAAACTTGCTTTTTCAAATGTGTTGAATATGGTTATTCTAATTTGGATTATAATGTGCTCGATGTGGCTATTTTTAATTAAGATTAATAAGTTAATTGATGATATAGGAGGTTGCCCAAATGGTGTTTGATGAAATGTGTGAGAGAAGTCTGGTAGCCATTACGACTCTTCCTTTTGCTTTTGTCAAACATTTAGCAAGTTATTACTAATAATGCCGGTCTCTATATTTTTGCAGGACTACATGAGCATTCTCTTTTGTAGGTGATTAACATTTGCCAGTCCTAATCTACCTATAAGAGGTTAATGTTGTGTATGTTTTAGTAGGTTTCTTAGTACATGCAAATCTAAAAATAGTTGTTGTAATTAGATTACATGTTCTTGGATTTACCTTTTTTTATGGTTAGTGATGGTATTAATTCGACTTGTAGACACATGGATTAGAACCGATTGTTAACATCGATTTTGTTGGTTAAAAATAAATATACATATACGATGTTTTGAAGGTAGACATATCCAATAATTCCACATCGTACATTAATGAGTTTATTATTTCATTAGTAGTTTTTATGCTCGTGCGATGCACGACTAATAATTATAAGAAGATGAAAAAGATTGATGATACGTACTTATATAGTCAAGTATACATAAATAACTAAACTAAGTACCTACGTATTAATATATTACAATTTAGAAGGATTGTAGACCCTAACACAATACAAACAACATGATGTCTGGTTCATCGAAGTGTATCTACAAATTAATAATGAGTGAAATGATAAATACCTTAATATTATCAAATACATAACTTTCATGAAATGATATATTAAAACCCGTATTAGTTTTTTAACGTGTTCGACGCATAGGATGATTCATATTCAACAATTCTCGATATTAATTTGCAAAAACAATTTATCTCATATTAACAACACAAAACAACAATGAGCATATTGATAAATCACGTGAATGATGAGTAAAATATATAATTAATCAAAACAAAGAATTTTGTATAAAAAAATATTTAGTTAGAAGATAAACTAATCATCTAAAAAGCAAATAGTAGACAATGAAGTTTTTTTCTTCATGATCACCTATGGATGAACTGCTCTCCGTTACTTGTTCATTAAACTAATCAAATTTATCATGAAAACATGTAGAGAGTAATGAGATCGGAATGCATATAAATCTTTAATTTTTGAAGAATTATTAAGGGATTTGCTAACGTGTGCCCCCATGGCACACGTTAGGGGTGCATTTAATGAAGTCGAAATTTCTTTAAATATTAACTTTTACATTTTATACTCATTAATTCAATCTAATTATTTTCTTTTTTTTTGCATATATTAATTACAAATTATGTTATTTAAGAAAACTACAACTTTATTAAATGCACCTTGGCCAGAAAATGTTGTCATAAATTTGAAACATGTAGAAGATAATAAAAGAAGTTGTAATGAATCCTTTGGGGTTATTTTGGAAACCTTGAATAAGCGTAATGGTGAAGTGATAAGTTTAATGTGATTGCATTTGTGGTTCATTTGAAAGAGTGACAGGTTGCCGTAAAGAAAATGAAGATAAACTATGTGATAAGTTTAATGTGATTGTACGTGTGGTTCATTTGAAAGAGTGACAGTTTGCCGTAAAGAGAATGAAGATAAACTATTACACGCACAAGGAGATAAATTTGGTATGAAAGACCATGATCTTTCTGTCGAACTTATCCCCAATTCAAAGGTGTGGTTCGTATGTATTTGTTTGTTAAAAACGCCTATTATTTAATTAATTAATAGGTTGAAATTACATTTTATTGAATTTATTTGTTGGAATCTACGTGTTATAATTTTTGTTAAGAGTTTAATAGCTAAAAAATAGGTGGGTTTATAATTTTTTCAATTTGAATGACACATAGGATTTTTTAGGAAGCTAAGGTGATGACACCTAAGATTTTTGATTAGTTGTCAAAAGAATAAATATGACACATAGAAAAGAGTCTATCATCTATTTCTTAGATAGGTAGATTTATTAAATTTTACATTTTTTGCTGTTATATACTACAAATTTTTATTTATTCTATTGTATGCAAGGAACCTGTAAATATAGTCTATATATTATTTTCTTTTTGGGTTATGCAATTTTTTTCTTTATATTTGAACCTTACTGAAAATTCTACATAACTTGTACAATAATGAAAAATATAAAGTTTAATACATAACAAAATATATAAGGGTGATGATATTTTCACCACACATTTTGATAAATGAATTTTAGTGGATTTGAGATACGGTGGAAATATCACGACCGAAACAATAAACCCTAACTTATTTTTGAAAGTCATTTAAATTGTCTTAGGAGATCTATTACGTAGAACTGTAGAAGTGTAAAAGGGTAGTTTGAGTAATTTGGGAATTCCATCCGGAAAGGGGCGTCTAATTGCAAATTTCCCCAAACCCTAAAACCCTTTCCCTAGGGTTTTTTCCTTTTCTCTCCCAAATTCTTCAATTAGGTCAAACCATACTAACTAATAACAAAGCTCGATTTAAATTCCCTATGCTAATTGAAGCAAATCAAATTTCATATCCTGTTAATCAATTTCCGGAATTCTTCATTTCAGGTAACCTTATGATACATCAATTTATGTTCCCAGCTACAAAGTGTGTATGATTTTAGTTTGATATATCATTGTTTTCCTGCAACTTTCGTTTTTATCCACTTCGTATACCTGGCTACCTGCTACTGTTTGCGTGTTACTTATTTTATTATCACTTTTCTACATTCAGAAGAAGAATTAGAAGAATTATAATGGGTGATGCTAACCAGTCTGGACTGAAGGTTGTACCAGAATTTCAAGAGGATTCAAGAGCTCCTTTGATTGAACTAGAAAATACAGATTCTACTGAACTCTGGCTTATTCAATGGCCTAAAGATCGAGTAATACGTAACACCATTAATCTTCAAAGTAGTCTTTAATTTTCATATATATTGTAATTGCAATTTGAGAAAAGATTTTGTTGGTTGGTATTGCAGGTTTCTGATTTTGATGGGCAACAATTGTCATTAGATCTTCATCATGATGCTACACAGTTGGGCTCTTTCGAAAGTTCATCTGGTGAGCATAACTTGAAGCTTTTCTTACGTTCTCGACTTCTCGTAGACTAATAGCCTAGGTTGCTTCTTTTTTTTGGTGAAAATGTAATATATATTAATCACAAAACAACTATAAAGAAGGTCAAACTAGTGAGACCAAGGACATGCCTATGGAAACAAAAGCAGACTTGAACCTGCTTTACTATAACTATAAACTGTCAAATACATAACTAATACATGGCACTTAAAAAAGACATTTCAAGCAGCATCTTAAAGCTCTAAAAATTCCAATGAAACAAGTTGCCATACGGCTGTAGAAGCTTTTACTCGACGGGGTGCTCTTTAGAGATATAGTAATATGGAGAAGACAAAATCGTTTCAAGCACCGACCGGTTCCACCGATGAGACCCTTAGAGTGATTCAGTCCACTGAGATTATGAAAACAAACATTTGTTAGGGCAAAGTAGCTCCGTCGTTTCTAATATGAATTGAAAACTATATATACTTGATATGAAAGAGTATTTATGCTGGATTCATGTGTGCGTGGGGACTGGGGACAATGATAATACACAATAATAGTGTCAAAACACTTTTAGATTGCTGTGTTTTTTGTCCATTCGTTGCATTGGGTTATCAGTTATGCGAAATGCACAATAGGTTTTGATGTATGAGTAATATTGATGAGGATGGCCAAATTATATGCAATTGGATGTAGCATGCTAATGAATTAGCAGCAGAGCAGTTAATCATTGTTCATATTTTTATCTTGGCAGGAAAGGCGTATGACGTTGTCAGCATTGCAGCACAGGAACCAGCCACAGTGTTTCTATCCTCTGCGGAAGGTTCAAATATTGGTATGTTTTCATAAGTTTTTGTTTAACAATGTGATTTATATTCTAGAAATAATTGATTACATAATGAGAAACAAATAGGTTTCGTATCCCTCAGCATGCATGTCAATAAAAGGTCTCACTTGCTTTATCGTGGGACTACCTATTATGTGTCGTCGAGTTGTTCTATAGTTTTTTTTGTGTAGTTTGTAATACTAAGAGTTTCATATGCCTTTAATAGATTTGATAGTAATACGTTTTCAGTTCACTTATGGAATCCAGGCTTAGAAACAGCCAAATTTATTGGTTTCTTTTAGAAAAGCAGTCATGACATGACCCTTTTTACTGTGATTAAAATAGAGATGCAAATATATACCAAACTCTTTCTCATCCTCTTCAACTAAAAGCCCCACCAAAAATTGTGATGGTCAGATTGAAGAATGACTTCTTCTTTGTACATGGTGCTGTGCCAACTTTCAACGATTCTCTATTTAAATGGTACTTCCAAGTTTTTATGCCTAGATATATTATTAGAATTGACAAAAGTCCTGCAAAATTATCTGGTTACATGTAGTTCATTTAAGTCTACTATCAACTTCTGTTTTCTTACCTATTCATATAATCTTTCAAGAAAGCAAAGTTATAGTAATATAGTATCATGATCACTTACACTGACTGAAGGCAGGAAAAGGTCAACTGTCACATGACACAATGAGTATGGAAACCAACATGTTAATGTGTGGTTTTCTGTGTTTTCAAGTATAATGACTTATTCGATATACTGTTACATTGGGGGTTTTCTATACAATGTGTCAATGTTCTCAAGTAGACTTTGGTCAGATTTTTGTACTAGCTAAACCAACTTCTTTAAGGCTGAAATGACTATAGAACGTTTTAAGGTAATTGCTGAAGATAATTGGTTTTTAAAGGCCACATCAGAAAAAACTTTACATGGCCATGAGTTACTGACCCAACTCCTGCATGTCCTCACTTTTTACATGGTCGGGATCAGGTTACCGTAAATTGAAATCTTAGCAAGTAGGTTCCCTAAAATTGCTAGAAGATTGATGTTTTTTCTGCCAAAAAATTCAGTTACCTGATTGACAATTGGACCGAAGTCCATTACCTTTTTATGCGATCAGCCCTACCTTGTGTGCAAACATTTACATGATATTATCCTATTGTGTCAACAGTTGGTAAGATTACAAGGCGAGTTTCATTTGTTCATTATCTGGAGCCTAGTGAAGTTCCGAAAGATGATACCAAGAAGCTAAAACAGTTCAATGAGAAGTCGTCTGCAACTTCTTTGACCAATTCCGCTTATAATTTTGTAACTCCTACAAAGAGTGCAAGACCAGCACCATCAAGTGGCCGGACCACTACTCATAGCAGTGGGCGCAGAAGTTCGCTATCGGAAGTAAAGGTGCGAGCCAAGGATTTAAAGCCCAGTAGATCCGGCCATGACTCAGAACATTCCGGAGAGAAGTCAAAGAAGAGAAAGAAATATGTGGCCTGAGACATTATGTAATTTGTGAGCTTTTATATGTTACTTGTGACTTGTAAGACCAATATTGTTGGGGCAATGCCAAATTTTTTTACTCCTATATATTTTATATGTTAGTTGTCACTTGTAAGACCAATATTGTTGGGGCGATGCCAAATTTTTTTACTCCTATATAAATCCTCTGGTTCTTGGTCTTCATATATGGGTTGATTTATGGAGGGCACAATGAGTTGGCAAATCTTTTGGAGTTGCTATTATGTTTGAACTTTATTTTTCTCATACACATGCTAACAATTACAGATTTACAGGCACATAAAGTCTTGGTTGTGGGCGGGTTTGAGCCTGGTCGAGTGGCTGTAACTCGGTTCTTTAATCTAATGACTGCTTCTTAATTAGAACATGGAGGGTGTGGTTTGTGTCTGATGGTCCCATTCGGTCATAGATTAGTCCTAATGGAAGACAACTAGTCCTTTACTCATTACATTACATACTACTATTAATATAATTCCAGTTAACTGATATAAAGTTATATTATTTGGGACAGATGACTATCTATAACTGCATCTTCACTGTCTTGCACTCTTACATGTATATATATATATATATATACAATATAAATATAAATATGGAGTAAATGTTAAAACTTTTTAAACTGAAGACCAACAATTTTTTAAAGGAAATGAAGTGGGGTTCATATTTTCCCCATTGAATAAGTAGTGACATATCCTTCCACATCAACAATTTCATCTAAGATGACATGTACTCCACTCGTGATCCTTTCTTTGTGGATGTTGTTTGAGAATCGATCTCTTAACTTGAATCAATTATAGCAATTCAAATAAATTTAATAAGAGGAGAACCCAATGTCTTTAAACTCATTTATTTATTATTTTATTTATAATTTAAAATAAATGAGATGATTCGTATATACTATAAAAAGTCTATCTCTAACTGTGTCTTATGGTATTGTAGATGAAGATACAAATTGTAAGTATATCAGAAAATTTTGGTGGTATAGCTCAACATATCTATAAACCAAGCAACTACATCACATAATAAATAGTGATTAGCCAGCCTATCAGGTTATCACGATCGCATACTTATTTGACTGAAATTGCAACGCGTCAAGCTTTAGCCCTCGTGAGTTGTGAAAGGGAGGACTTTTGTGAAATAGGTCGGGGGTTTGATCCCTACTCCCCGCAGTTTCACAAAAACAGAGCTTAATATTGCTTGAGGTGTGATCCTTAGGGAAGGGTCGCATCGGATCCAAAGGATTCCGGGTTAGAGTTGCCTATCAACATTTTTTTTTTTGAAAAAACACAGTATTTTATATCACACTTATTATACCCTACGTATTTAATAATCATTTGGTCACCATAATGAGAGGAAAATGACATCTTAAAGAGGCAGTGAAGCAGCCGAGTAACTTCACCATTGCCCTGTATTTTTAGGGGTGTGAAATAGCACCATCAGTGATCTGTGGTCCGCTGCCACAACTTGCACGTAGTCCTATTTCATCAAAGCCGTTACCCAAACCCTAGTTTTAACTTCGGTACGCCCTTCAATTGCATAATCTGTATATCTATTTCTTAATCTATTTTTCTCTTGTGTATAGATTGATGCTAAACAGAAACTGTAATATAAATTTTATATTTTGAGCTAGCTCTGTTGAGACTCGATCTGAAACATATACAAATCATAGCTGCATTCCGGTGCATGTTTTACACGTCTTTTCACTTTTCTATTGCTCATGTTGGTAACAAGTTCTAGATGTTATAATGTTAGAGTTGGGGTTTACCAATTATACTGATTCAACTTACATATTGTGGTACATGCAGGTCCTTCATAAGTGTTGCAGTTTAATCATTGAAGTTCGTTATCAGTTAATTTGTTAGATTTCGTTTGTAGCAGGGAGAGCTGAACCGGTTAAGTAGCTCTTTCAGCCTTGTAAAACTTTAGGAGTATTTAATTTAGCTGTTTTAATGGCAACAGCCACACATTTGAGTGGAATTAAAACACCTTATGGTGTTTCAAAGAAAGCTTTGCGTTCCCGATCTGCGTGCTCACAGGCGCGAATTAGCTTTGATTCATTTATTGAATTGTGTGGACCGTTAAGGGCGAAAACTCTAAACAAAGGAAGAGGTCTGAGGGTTGTGTGTGATGCAAGAAAGAATGATATTTTGGTACAAAGTAAACCTAAGATTCAAGGTTTAGAAGGATCAAGTAACCAATTATCGTGTGTGATGAAGTTTGGTGGATCGTCAGTAGCTTCGGCAGATAGGATGAAAGAAGTAGCCGAGTTGATTCTTAGTTTTCCAGAAGAAAATCCTGTGATTGTTCTTTCTGCTATGGGCAAAACTACTAACAAGCTTATACTGGTTTGTGCTACCAATTATATTGTAAATTCATTCTTTAACGGATGTTAAAGAAGGTTCATAGTTAAATCTGTGATGTATTGTTTAGGCTGGAGAAAAGGCTGCTAGCTGTGTTTCTAATGTGTCTGAAATCGAAGAGTTGAGTTTTGTGAAAGAACTGCACAACAGGTGAAATATGGGCATCAAGTTTTAGTGTGTTACAAAGATTATAAACATTAGTTTATGCTGATTGGTAATTTATGTGTATACTCAGGACAGTTGATGAGCTTGGATTAGACAAATCGCTCATTAAAGGTAGGACTTCCGATTGTTCTTGCTGTTCTTGATCTGTATTATATTATTTTTGAATCATGAGATTCATCATTAAAAGGTTTATGCTTTGTAAATGCTTCTTTTGAGTTCATTGGTGTGTGTGTTCAAATTATTTTAATTTCAATTTTTATCTGACTGCGAGGTTTGATATCTTATGAGAGATGTTTTGCAGGCCACCTAGAAAATTTAGAACGACTTCTAAATGGAATTGAAGTACTGAAAGAGTTGACACCACGAGCAAGAGATTATCTAGTATCATTTGGAGAGTGCATGTCCACAAGAATATTTGCTGCGTACTTGAATAAAATTGGTGTCAAAGCTCGCCAAGTATGCAATTTCTTGATTACTTGCTTTAAGCTTGTAATTTTCCAGTACTGGTGATACATCATTTAATGTTGCTACATGGGCTAAGTAACGCTTCTTAGAAGATAAAAATCGAATTCATGAAAACATATTGACTATTATTTCATGCTTTATCCTCTGCTTGACATCTTGCTTTTCCTTCTGTTTCTTTTTGCAGTATGATGCTTTTGATATTGGCTTTATAACAACAGATGATTTTACTAATGCGGATATTCTGGAGGCAACTTATCCAGCTGTAGCAAGTAGACTTAATGGTGACTGGATTAGTGATCCTGCAATCCCTATTGTTACTGGCTTCCTTGGAAAGGTTTTTTTTTATTTTTTGTGTCCTCTAAAATTAATTGAACAGTTCCATCACATGAATAATCGACATATTCTGGGAAATGCCTATTTAAATCCATATATTGATTTTAGGGGTGGAGAACATGTGCAGTGACTACATTGGGCAGAGGTGGTAGTGACTTGACTGCCACAACTATTGGTAAAGGATTGGGCTTGCGAGAGATTCAGGTTGGTTAAAATATGAAAATTATATGCAAATTTGATTTGTTATGCGCTCTCATAGAAATGAAAATGTTATGAATTCCAATATTGTCTGGTGACACCAAGTTATTCATTATGTCACTTTACTTCATAGTTGTCGCCTAAAAGCCATTTAGTTCTTATACTCCGTATAAGATTCTAATCAAAACAATTAATAGGATCAGGTTATACTTTTGAATGGGACTGAAAACAAGACACCAAAACTCTCTCGCATATCTGTTGAAGTTTATATAATACGTTCTTTGACTTTTATTTATACAGGTATGGAAAGATGTGGATGGCGTTTTAACATGTGACCCTAACATTTATCCAGGCGCAGAACCTGTGCCGTATTTAACATTCGATGAGGCTGCTGAACTTGCATATTTTGGTGCTCAGGTTTTTAATCTTGTTTTTGCATGTGTAGGACATAAGAATATGGCAGATATACTTTCAACATAACAAGTATTAAATATGAAAAATATTCTTTAGCACTTAATTCTGGCTATTTAGTTTTAATTATTTTATTTCGGTGTTTCTTTAGGTGCTGCATCCACAGTCTATGAGGCCTGCAAGAGAGGGTGATATTCCAGTTAGGGTAAAAAACTCTTACAACCGTAATGCTCCAGGTACCTTAATAACTAAATCAAGGGATATGTCAAAGGTCAGTAGTACAATACTTGCAAAAACCTAAAATGTATCATCAGAATTCTGAACCCCTAGATGTATGCCAACCTAAATTTCAGGCAATACTGACCAGCATTGTTTTGAAACGTAACGTAACCATGTTGGACATTGTTAGCACTCGCATGCTTGGGCAATTTGGATTCCTGGCCAAGGTAAAAGGACAACACCTCTATCCATTAGATGTGGCAATTTGAACTCATCTGTATACAAATGGGTTGATATGGGGCATGTTTGATCTCTAACGGGTTGAATGGGTTAAGCTAAAAGATTTATCTAAATAAGGAAATGAGTTGAAAGTCATCCGCAATGATTGTGTAATATTATAGCTTTGTAATCATTAATAAAACATTAACTATTTATAAAATCCACAGAAAAGAAAAAAAAGTGTTTGCTAGTTGGGTCAACCAGTTTTGGCCCGTTACCCAACCCCGCGCGACCCACCTATTATGTCACCAGTACTCTCTGTCTTTCTGTGAGCTGGCCTAGTAGTTTTTAATATGTAGTTTATTTCATGCTTTAGGTGTTTGCAACTTTTGAAGATTTGGGTATATCGGTGGATGTTGTTGCTACTAGTGAAGTGAGCATTTCCTTAACATTGGATCCCTCAAAGCTTTGGAGCAGGGAGTTGATTCAGCAGGCAAGTATATGACATCATTCTCAATTTGAACATCAATACTGTAAATTGACCGATGAACATGAATACACTAAGCCATGGATGTAATACACAATATGCTTTGTACTCATCTCAATTCACATATGTGCAAGTATCCCAAGTAACAGCTTATATTGGTGGTGGTGTTTTGGAAGCAGGAACTTGATAATGTTGAGGAAGAACTTGGAAAAATTGCTAAAGTGAAACTTCTCCAGCACCGATCAATTATCTCACTGATTGGGAATGTTCAGAGGTCCTCTCTTATATTGGAGAAGGTACTATTTTCCTATCTGTTTTTACTTTTAAGAAGACTTGCTTGTTGAGGTAGAGGCCACCTTGTTACGGCTCAAAAATAATGAAGTGTGCCGGCTGAGAAAAGGTGGTAATATCACCTGTATTTCGGTGTATCTCTATTGTGTTTTGTCTCAAACTAGGCATATGATTTTTTTTAGCTAAAATGGGAACAAGGCAAATGAGATCAAGTCACCAATATAGTATCTTTAATGTATTCAACCTCTTCTCATTTTTAAGCATACATGTAGTAGATTCTTGCTGTAATAAAATAGTTTGTAATCATTAATTAATTATTTAATTAGATTTAATAAATTTGGAAAAAGAACTGATTTTGCATCAACCTGCCCCAGTTTGTTCTGTACTTAAGTTGATCCATTTCAACCCATATGCGTTTCAACTTCTTACCCAAACCAGCAGACCCACCCATCTTGCTACCTGCACAGCTGACTACCTATTACTTTGACCACCTTTCAACTTGCATATGTAGTTTGTGTGTGAGTTTCCTGTATTCAATGTATTTGTACTGCAGGTATTCCAAGTTCTTCGTACAAACGGAGTCAATGTTCAAATGATATCTCAAGGAGCATCTAAGGTATTCAACCCTTCTTATGATGTTTATAACACTTACAAGTATTGACTGGCGAGAGATTGGGTGTTTATGCCTCTTGATTGGTGCAGGTGAATATATCGTTGATAGTCAATGACAGCGAATCAGAAAAATGTGTCAAGGCTCTTCATAAAGCTTTCTTTGAAAGTGATCTAGCCGACCTAGTCTATGAGATTGGTGGACCACCAAATGAAAGCTAAATCCTAAACCCCGTCAAGAACCATGATTGTTTGGGATGGGAAATCTACCATATGCATATTAAGCATGGGGTGCGTAGGTTATTTAAGAATTAATAATCATTGAATTATTCATTTTGAATGATTAAAGATAGTAGGTGTTTCTGTTATTGAGGTGAACGGTACCTAAGTGGAAGGCAATGTATGCAATTTTTCTTAATAAACCATGATAGGCGTAAATTCGATTTCTCATTTTTTGACACTTTAAACTATAAAGATGTCATTAGAGATCTCTAGAAAAAGTTGTTATTTTGTATACTGTGGAGCGGTGCATGCGCATGATGTGTCCAAGTGAGAATCATGTGGAAATAGTTTTGGTTGAATCGTCAACATATCCCATTCTTCGTCATTGCTTTTCTGTTTACTACGCTTGGGGTATTAGTATAAAAAGATTAGGTGTATGTGTTGCTAGCATCACTTAACATAGATACTACTTAGACAATCATTTTACATGCTTTTAGCCTTTCGATTATTATGATCTATATACATAATTATCCTCTCCTGTGTAAATGGTTTCCTGAATCATTTTCCGTTTGTTGATCTCATTCCATCTATAGACTATAGCCACACAAGTTTAATTAAGGTAAATGATCAAAATATGATTTATAACACCCAGGTTTTGCGCATGCGTCTCTCATCAATTTAAGGATGCCCGTCACATAACTCGTCTACAATGAAAGTAATTAGCAGATCCACTAGCATTTTGATCTTCAACTACCTGATTCCGCTCAACAATAACTTGCAATCGTCCCTACTAACTCCATCGTGCAAAAAGTATATTAAGATCTAGTAATGATTTTATTTTGTAAATCCTAGCTCAATTGCTTCCATCAAAGAGAAACATTAGTCTATTTTCCAACATATACGTTTTAGTTAAATTTTAGCTGATGATTGTAACTTGATGGCCTTTGGTTTTAAGAGATATTAGAAATAAAATTTTTTTAACAAGAACTATGACCTAGAAGTAGAAATACTTGTAAAAGTATTGAGTTACATTTTCATATTTATATTGATTTGTTATTTATATCGTCATTATCATCGATTTACACACAAAAATTATAATCGAAGGTAACTAGTTATACAAGAATCGAAAGAGCTTGCAGTTGTCTTCATCCATTTTTGTTATTGAGTACCGGCACAATCTCAATCTTATTGTTCATGTTTCCTTTTTATAATGGAATTGTTAAATGTGTAACTCTTAGAGTCATAGTTAAACTTTCTAAATTTACATTACGTCATTCCATATATATATATATACTTTTACCATATTTATACATGATAAATGATTATTAATGAAATATGTACACTTTATGATTAATTCGTGTTAGTTTGTAAATTTAAATATGAAAGGCTGAACTATTATGGTAACATTGTCCTTTAAATTATTATAAAATAATTATTCACTTTATAATGTTAGAAAATAATTTATTGTTAAAACAAGTGTATATGTGGTAAATAACGAATTCTTAATAGTCGATAGTTTGAACTCGTCTAGGGGTGTTCATGGTCCAGAACCGGATCGAACCGGGCAAGAACCGGACCGAACCGAGAACCGAAAAATAAGGAAAACAAGGACCGAGGACCGGACCAAATATACTCGGTTCTTTCCGGTTCGGTTCCGGTCCGATTCAGTTCTCGGGTATTTTCGGTTATATCCGAAATTTGCACACTGAAGTGACTAAACAGTTCATGGGAACCGAACCGGGCTCAGACCGAACCGAACCGAGAACCGAAAAATAAGGAAAACAAGGACCGAGGACCGGACCAAATATACTCGGTTCAGTCCGGTTTGATTCCGGTCCGGTTCGATTCTCGGGTATTTTCGGTTCTCGGGTAAATTTGCACACACCTAAACTCGTCTAAAACTATATACAAAATTTAGATTGCACACTACAGTTAATTTATTTTATTTTTTCAAACATTCGGTGTTCATGGTAACATTGAACATTATATAGGGACCAGTTATGTAACAGGGGTAAATATAAACAAATAAAAACCCTCTCTACTTCCACTTATAAATTTCTAGGGTTTTACAAAGAAAAACGGCGATACCTGTCCATCGATCTCCTCATTCTCAATCAATCAATGGCGTGCACCATTGATTTCCGTCGTTTAGATGAAGGTTTTGGCGGCAAAACCTACAAACGAAAGAGAGCCGAACAGCAACAAGAGATCGATGCAATCATGGACGTTGACGGCGACGCTGACGTCACCGAAGAGCTCCAATCTTCAAAGCGTCAAGCAGTTTCCTCTATCGAAAACCCTAACAAACCGATCTTCGGTAAACCGACATACGACGGCGTGATTGCCGGAAAAGTGTCCGGTAGGAAGTGGAAACAGCCGAAAACGCAGCGATCGTCGGCAGTTAGGGTTAGTTTGAAGAAATCGACATTTGAAGAGCGATCGCATCAGAAGGAAATTAAGAAGGCGTATAAGGAGAGAATGACAGAGTTGAAGGAAGAGATTAGGAAGAATAAGGTTGAGAAAAGAGAGAAGAAGAAGGAAAGGGAGAAGAGGAAGGAAGAGAACATATTGAAATCTGGAACGAAGCTTCAAGTTATTACGAATCCGAATACGTTGAAGAAGATTGCGAAATCGAAGAAACGGAAGCTTTTGAAAATGGTTCCTGATAGCGTTGTTAAGAAGAAGTAGGTTTTATGATACAATTTTGATTGTTGTTGGTTTACTCTTATGTTTAAGATTATGCTTTTTAATTACTTGATTCAGTTTTGTTTATCGGATATTGAAAATGAAAAGATGATTTCAGTTTAATTTCTTCCAGTATTTGAATTTACAAAACGTTATTTTGATGATTGCTAGCTGTTGTTGTCAAGCCAAACGTTTACTAGTTCGAATAGAGGAGGTAATGCTACAGGTCGGTTTAGAAAGTATAATGAGGCGAGTTCGAGCTTAGATGGCTAAAGTCTAGTTCTATTTTAGCTACATACCTTAATTTAATCAAAGATTATTGTACTCAGTATGCTGCTGTAGCAGCAGCAGCAAATGAATCGGCTACATAGTCATTTAAGGTTAAACATGAGTAAAGCTCATCTAAGTTTGCTTTACTAGATATTTGCTATGAACTCAAGAGTTACTCTAAAACTCAAACTAGCATCATGAACACTCATCGAGCTGTTAAGTTGAACTCAAGTGTAGGCTAAGATGACCCAGTTGAGCTCAACTCATTACGAAATCTAATTTCAATTTTATAACAAGTCTCCAACTAATAGCAAGATCTTACTGCTACATGTGACAAAGGAAAACCCAATTTCTATGATTAAATTACAACTACAAAGATGATACAAAAGACAAAAAACCCTCTATGAATAAATATTAAGATGACTCAACAATTCAGCATACACCTGTATGATTTGAAGTTCTTAACATTACATTTCAAAAATAAAAGGTTGTAGTAATGTGTATAGAACGATTACAAGCTTCTTGAATCCTTCTCGTGTTTCATTGCTTGTTTTTCCACACGTGCTTCAAAATAACGACCAAGATGAATCACTATGAGTTCACAAGGTTTGTTCAGCCCTTCATATTTGCTCTTGTTACAATCACATGCTATCAGCCTATCATGTCATGTCCCCATATCCCCTTCATCTTGAAATATACTAAATTACGTCAGCATACGACAATGTACCCTACTCTGAGCATTTCCATAGAAAATACATCAACACATAAACGCCTTTCATCTATTCTTCTGAATCTAAGGGATGCCTAACGCACACCAGATCATCTAACTTGTTGCCATCCATTTTATACAGTGACACACCTTCCATCTGGTTATAGTGTTCCCGTGCTTCTCTTCTCAGACTCTTAAAAGGCATAACTTCCCATTTACTGTAATTTGAATTCCTCCTTTTGTTACTCATATCTCTAGACCCGGACACTGGCCCACCACCGTAGGGACCTGCATTGCCCCATACCTTACAGTTGCCAAATTGTCCTACTTTATCATATTCACCCTCTTGACTTCTCTTTAGCCGCATCGCAGCTCCATGAGCTCTGCCTATCTTCTCACGACTTGGCACATCAGACCAGTCTTGTACTCGTTCCGCTCTCATAGGAGAGTGTATCCTAATGACCTGAAATATGAAATGTTACAAATACCCGAGTAAATAAGGTACTTTCTACTCCCTTCATCAGGCAATAAGTGCAACAGATTTTATTAAGATAGGTATTCAATACTAATTGTGTATTTTATTATATAGTGTATATATCCCAGTTCGAGAAGAGAGTAATCTCTACCACGCCTTTTAAACATTCGGAATTTCAGATTGGCCAAGAGTTTGTGGTGGACTCCTAAGTTACTTTTATGATTCCTAGGAGGTGGCGATTTCGATCAATTTACTTAAGAATGGGTCGATTTGGGTTGTCCTTATCTCAAGTGTTTGAATATAAAAGATAAGAGAGAAGTCAAACAGGACGTAAGCCCGTAGTCCATTTCTAATCCACACACCTCCTAAACCCTAGTACTCAGATAACTAAATTACAATTTTAATAATGTTTATTTTTTTTAAAAAAAACCAACACTAACTATTTATTAAAATTGGACAAACAATTGTTCGCTTGACCCAATACAACCTGGACTGTTTCGAAAAATACTAAAAAACATCCTATTCGACACAAACTTATTATCCCATTAACCAAGCCGCGCAACCCGCCCATCTTGGCACGTCAAGATACCTGTATGTTGCTACGTGGGTACAGTCAGGTAGTTTGAGCTAAAAATTTATCCAAACAAGGAAAGGTTGCAATTATTATGTGATGCAAGAAGTATATGAATACAACAATATGAGAAGAATTCTTTTTACTTACACCAAGGCATTCCAAAAGTTGGTAGTACGCCCTCCCTTGAAGTGGATTGTGACCCTTTCTTGGCTCAGAGAAGTATCTGGTCCTGTAAGAACCTCGAGATTTGAGAGAAAGAATCAAGTGAGAAAGCATAACCTTCACCTATCTGCATGCATTTTCTCTTCTCTGTTTTCCATGATTTTATATTTCCGTTGATGCGTTGTCATGGGGTAGAATGATGATTCAACTATGACATGGACTTGACTGGACTGATCGGATTCATGACATACTTCACATTTTGTGTGTTATGGTGGCCATGATATTGTATGTGAGATCATGTTCTCTAATACGGGGTATTTATTTATGTTTGCTCAAAGAGTAAATATGTTTAACGAGGAGAGAGAGAGAGAGAGAGAGAGAGAGAGAGAGAGAGAGAGAGAGAACTGACCATTCAGTGTAGCCAGGATCGACAGTGAAACCATATATGTCAACAATATCACACATAGAAAGCGCCAGCTCAACTGATTTCATCCCAGTTCCTTTGGCACCTCTGCGTAATACAATACCCTGGAAGAGATACACGGGATTCGGAATCGTCTGAAAAACAAATTAATTGAAGCATCTGTCAAGCTTGCCATTATGAGAAGAGAACCAGAATGATAATATATAAGATCATCCATGAAAAAATTTCTTTTTATATAAAAATTTCCACTGATTGAGTGTACAATTCTGTTTGGTGGCTCATAGATAACAGTATCATAAGGGTCAGTCACATTTATACAATGGGCTCAACACATTATACAGCAAAAAGCAGATATATCGTGGTGAAAGGAAATCAATGAAAAAAGAATGCCAAATAGTAGTATAACGCTACTTACATCAATAATCTTGATGAAGTCTCTGTGAGTCACACTTTTAATAACAAGCACCTCATCATCTGCATGGAAAATATTGAAAAAACTGACACTTGTAAATAGCCTTTAAGACCTCATAGCTAATTTCCTATTATCCTTCTTTTCACTCTGTTCATCTAAGGTCTCATTAGGAGCTATGCAGTGTGGTGAAAACAAAACATGAGACAGAAGTACCGAACTTGGGGCTTTAAGCACTCCAAATCACATGAAAAAGAAAGAGTAGTGCAAATATCCAGATTCCAGAACTCACTTTCAAAGAATAATCATTGCTGCATCATTAATGAAAAATCATTTTTGCAAATTGAAAAGAATATTGACCTGATCCATTGAGAATGGTGACCATGTTACGTGCAGTTCCCCTAACTCCTAGTCGAAAATCTCTCTTTAGACCAACGTGTTTTGCATATTTCTACAGGAAAATGGATAAACAGGGGAGTAGCTTAGATCACATATAGGATCTCTGGACAACATCAGCTACCTAATGATGACACTTTTAGGGTGACTAATGTACCTCGTTGACAGGTGCCTCGTTGTCTCTTATAACTGCATCATGACTGTCAATCTCTTCACCAAATTCAGTCTTCAAAAGATCACCTGAGTTTCCAACAACGGCACATCTCTTAAACTGGCGAGGGTGAAATGGTGGTTTGGCTGGCAAAACTGGATTAAGGTGCTCCTCACAAAGCGTCCGATTGCTGCAATCTTTAGCACCTCTATGATATGGAAAAAACAAAAATAGGAAAATAATTTATACAGTTCATGAGGTGTAAACCACTCGACCAAGTAGCTAACACAAAAAAATATTTACATTTTTGAACAATGGATATCTTTCTTTGGTAATTAGAAAGTTAAAAAGCATACAATTGTGCTATTCTTTTGGCTGCATAGTCCATCCAGCCATCGGGCCGTGCATCTAAATATTCTCTCGTCAATACTGTAGTCATGTTACGGTACTGCATTCCAGACAATGAAAAGGTATTAGACTATTAGAGTATGCACTGAGCGAAATTACACAAACAGATATCAGATTATGTATAATTAACCTGTTCCCACAAGAGAACTGCCTCACAAACATCATATTTGTACTCTAATGGCTCATAAGTCTTAAACTGCGGGTTCAACTGCAAGTTAAAACCAAATTCAGTGGTCAAAAAGAATACACGATACAGAGATACATTGCATGATCTGTAGATACAGTTACATACCCAGGTGCTATTAGTCCCTTCAGGAAACTTAAGAATCAACTTGCAGTGGTCAACAATATGCGCGGTAAGTCCAAATCCTCTGTTCGCCTACAAGACACTCAAATTGACAAACAATAGCACTTAAAATCAGCATCATTATACTTGAACAACTCAACAAATTAACAACAGTGGTTTCAAATCACCGTATATAGAAGAAGATTTATATACGTAACACATTCAAAACAGTGCACTTATTCATGTGTCAGTGCATGAAGTACTAACAAATAACAATAGGCTAAAAGATCTCTAAATCATAGCTACCTTAGGAAACAGTATGCAATCAATATAAACAATCAACGGTTTGGAGTGATCTGCTTGATTTAACAGATGCATAATAATACGACACTAACATAGCTAGTTAACTACAATACTGTACTGATTTTTGTATACGTTTTTTAAAACTTTAAAGATAGAAGGGAAAGCTAACCACGCATTGCTGAACGTCGGATTGAAACTCAGATAAGATCCGTACGTCTTCTACGTTAACAGGTTTGATTCGATTACCTGCACAACATGTAATTAAAAAACGAATCAGAATTGCCGTCGGTGAAATTAGGGTTCGATAAGAACATGTAAGTAGCCTAACCAGTAAAGAAGACGGACTGAAGAGCGAAAACAAGTAGAGAAAAAACAGTAGCAGCGAAAATGAGATGAACAAATGCAGGTCTTCTTGTTGTTGATGATGATTTTAGAGTTCTGGTCATGGTGATTGGTGCCCTAGCTCCGTTGATCTAGGTCACTCGGTTAGTGGTTGAGATCTATGATTTCGGTGTGTGGTAGTTTTGAGTAGAGTAAAATTACTGAAGTTGCTATCGGATATGTGATGATTCGCGAAGAATTATGATAGAATTGCAGAAGCAATTGATTGAATGTGATGAATTATTCGTGTTGGTCTCAAGATTCACAGAAATCGATAATCGACTGAAAAGTTTGGAGCAGAATGTGAAAGTGGGCTACAAAATCCCCGTTGTTCACCGTGAAATAATAAATTGAAATGGATTAAACAACAAGATTAGATTAGATGTGTTTTAATTTTATTTTTTATTTTTTCTATACATATAAATAATACGGAATACATGTAAAACAGTTGCCGACAGTAGTAGGCCTCGTAGCTACAGTTTATCACAGAAAAACAGCTATGTACTCGTATCATTTTCCGTTTCCTCCTTCCTATTTTATATACTCCCTCCGTCCCAATTTTATTGTCCCCAGACAAAAAATATGCAGTTTAAGAAAAACATCACTATCTCTCTTACTTTTTGGTAACAAGACAATTTTACCCTTTACTTTTTACCTACCTTTTTGTCTTACATATATAAATTAGGGGTAAAAATAAACTTTATCTTATTATTTTTTTCTAACAATTAAATTGGGACATCCCAAAAAGGAATAGTGGACAATAGATATGAGACGGAGGGAGTATATATATATATATATATATATATATATACACTAGTAAATATCGTGGACGGCCCACTTCTGAAAAATTTAATATAACTCTATACAATTATGTATATATTCAAAGTTAATGTTTAATCATAACGTAAATAAACTATCATGCATATTGATGATAATGTATAACTGATTATAAAACTTAACAAACCTTTTATCGGGTTGAATAATTAAGTACTTTCAAATAAAAAAATACTAAAAAGTAAAACTTAGATTAAAAAGTTAAATCTAATAACTTGAAAATTTGACACAACATCACAAATCTAAACGTAGAAAATTATTCGTAACTCTTTTAATTAAAACGGCTTATTATCTTAATAAGGAAACAAAAGTATATAATAAAATTCCCTAAAATAGAAATGAACCATTAACGTAGTTTGAAATTTAGAAATCAACTATCAAAATTAGTAGGAACATAAATCAAATCACTTTCATTATAATTCTAGCAATATGGTACATAGCTACATGTTACCTCGAATTCAGAAATAATGATAATGTATCATGTATCACATTGATAGAATTATGATAAATTGATACATAGTTTCTATTAGTGATATATGTGATAGATAAAAGTTTGTTTCTATTTTAGATAATTGACTTTTGATATAAAAAATACAAATATGTAGATGTACTATGAAAGTATAAGCATGAAATTAATAGACTATAGGAGGTAGTATAATTATTTAAACAATAATGATTATCATTATAGACTAATTTGATAAAAGAAAAAGAGAGAAAGAAAAGAAAAAGGAGAATAGTGATGTGTCAACTTAAGAGTGCATTTAGTCTTATTTATATAAAACTTAAGATAAGATAATAATAATAATAATAATAATAATAATGCTTATATGTTAGGATTTTATTTTCTTATTTAATTATCTCAAATGTTAAGTAAGAATAAAATTATGATAAGTGTAAGTGAACATGTGTAAAATGGTAAAATAATGAAGTATCAAAAATAAAGCATCTAATGATAAAAAAAGAAAATTGTTATAAAGATAATATATAATAATAACAATATAATGTTATTAATTAATTAATTAAATATAATTTTAATAGGGATGATGTGGCAAGCTAAGTTGAGTAAATGGACATGTGTAAAATGGTAAAATAATGAAGTATCAAAAATAAAGCATCTAATGATAAAAAATAAAAATAAAATTAAAAAAATGTTATAAAGATAATATATAATAATAACAATATAATGTTATTTATTAATTAATTAAATATAATTTTAATGGGGATGATGTGGCAAGCTAAGGTGAGTTTGGGTTTTCTTTATATATATATATATATATATATATATATATATACTAGTAAATATCTATGGTTGTGCTACGCATAACCCTATTTTATAAATGATCTAGACTTTCAGAAATTGTTATATGTAAGTATAGCTAAAGATACTATAGTTATAATATCTATAAATATGAACTTTTTGCATTTGTGTATATATTTTAACAACATAGAATTTGAAGAAAAAAATAATATTTGAGTTGATGCGCACTTTAATAATAACATTGATTAAGAACACCTTGAAAATTGTTTGAACTCGACTAATATGAGAGTATACATATGACCATTGATATCATTGAATAGTTTAATTAAATCATAATTTTTATGTATAATTTTAAAAGTAAATGTATATGTTTCTCAACTTTTGATAAAATGAAATAATGATTTGTTATTTGATAAGATAATATAATAATTAGGGTAATTTGATCAAAATAGTAACTCATGATTACATAAATACATTGGAATACCTACATATACTATCAACAATGTGAAATTTTAACTGACTCTTCTACATTACTAAATTTTTCATTCAATTCTATTTTTGTCAGTGGGACATAAGAAGTTTCATCAACTAAGCATTTTCTGAGCTGGGACACATGAAATGTATCATGAACCAAAGCAAAATAATTAATATGAATTCAAAATTAAAATTTGCAACAAATGACAATTCAATATTTGGATGTAATTTGCATAGAAAAAATTTGATCCTTAAGAATGTCAATCTTATCCTCATAATATCATTTTTTTTAAGTGTAAAATTGAAATTTAAAATTATATAAGTGAAATGAAGTGATGATGTGTTAATTTTTAGGTTACTATATATGTAAAGGTTAAAGTATTAAGAGAACTCTTTTGACATATAATAAGATATATTATATTTAGAGTTAAAATATAATAAGTTTAAAGTATAAGAAAATGATTTAGAAAGAAAAACTAAAAAGAAAACTAAATATAAAAATACATTAGAATGACATGTGTCACATTAAGAAAGATTAAGGTCTTCCTTATATATATACTAAAGATATATATATATATATATATATATATATATATATATATATATATATATATATAAAAGTTGCATTTGTATACGATTAAATATTGTAAGGTGTTATTTCATAATCTACAGTTTACTGGTAGAGTACCCTTACTATGGAGCAGGATAGATAAAATACATTGTGGCTGATGGTCGCCAATGTTTTGAAAACCGGATCGGTTCGGTTTGCCATCTGATTCCGGTTCAACTGGTCTGGTCGAACCATCCCTCAACCGATGCCACATCATCATTTAAAAAAAAAATTAAAAAACCCGGTTGAACTATCCGGTTCCCGGTCAAACCGTCCGGTTTTCACCTCCGGTTTATTGACCGGTCAACTCCTGGTCAAAACCGGTTTCTAACCGGCCGGAAAACCTATTTTTCCCGGTCGAACCGGTTGGACCGAACCGGTTCAACCGGTTTTCAAAACATTGATGGTCGCATGTTGTTTTCTCTTAAGAAGATGATGAAGTGATGTGAAATAGAACGTTATAATATTTGTCAAATTTGTTTATGGTGGTGATTTGTACACTATCAAATTTAGCTATAAACCACTATTTATGCATCAAGCTTTTGTGCTATACAATATTTTAAAGCATACTTGGTGGTGAATGGCTAAAAGTTGGTTGTATACAAATCACCACTCATTTGGTTAATATTTATATAAAGAATGTTTAAAAAACAACAAAAAGTTTTAAATAAACTATGGAATATTAATAGTAATAAATGGAGTAGTATATAATTTAAGGTGTAAGAAAAAAAAGCGTCAAAACCCTTTATAATGTTGTATAGATACGTTACTTTGCTTTATATAGTTGTACAAGTTATAGATATGTTGCTTTGCTTTATATATATAGTTGTACAAGTTACATATTTCCATAGAAACCCACTATTTGCCTATTTGGAGATTGACTCCTACTAGTAATATACTTATATAAGTCATACGAAGTAACAATTAGTAGTCATTGTTATTGTAATAGATTATGGGTGGGTTTGACAAAACTAGCTGGAGATGGAGCTGGAGATAAAGATAAAGTTGGAGCTGGAAGTTAGAAGCTGGAGATAGAGCTTTTACTTAGGGTTGGAACTGGAGTTTTTTTTTAAAGGTGTTTGGCAAACTAATTGAGGTTGGAGCTTATGAATGTAAAATGACACAAAAGGACAAGAGATTATATTACTCTAGGTTTTTATTAATTAAAATAAGGGTAATATAGTAATTTAACAAGTAGGAGTTGGAGTAACTAAAATAAGTTAGTTTTAAGGGATTCTCTTTCAAGGGATTATTTTTTAAAGAATTCCTACTTTTTATTTGATGCCAAACAAGAATTTTAATTTTGTAAGAGATTGAGATTCTTAAAATTAGAAACTCAATCTCTTAGAATCCCTCGTAATCCCCTATAATGGTTAAAGATAAAATGAATTTAATTAAGCTTGTAACTAAGGCATAGCTACATTAAAGGTAGAAGTAGCTTTTGATAAAAATATGCATTATTTGTTAAAGAGAAAATTGCCCGTTTCATCCCTGTGTTTGTCCAAAAAATCATAATCCATCCCTTATTTGAAGAAATATCACCAGACATCCCTGTATTTGCTACTTTTACTCACTAGTCATCCCAGTTAACAAATTTCATTAAATTCTTCGTTAAATCATAGTGAAATGACCAAAATACCCTTTACTTGAAAATAAATCAAGCTGACTCCATTCGACCCTTTACTTAAAACTCAGGTTGACTCCATCCAACCTTTTACTTGAAATTCCCCAATTTTCTCCCTAATTGATCGATCCCCACCATAAACACTCTAGGTTAAGTTTATGGGCATCATCACATTCGACCGCGCACTACCTCATCGCCACTGTCTACAACCACTTAATCATCACAATCTTCAACCTATTCGCCGGAATCACTGAGTCAATCCATCAATTGCCGGAATCTCTCGGTCTGTAGGTGCTTTTCGAAGAGTGAGTCTCCATCGATCAAAGTGTGTGCTTCTTCATCTTCGAATTTTACCTAATTTCACTTGTTATCATTTAGCTCATCATCTTCTCTGAGTTAATTTCGTAAGCATCCTCTCGAAACGCTATCTTCATTCAAGCAAATAGTTCATTGGGCGTGTTCATCTTCTGTAACGACGTCGTTCTACTGTGCTTCTAGTAACGGTTCTAGATCCAGGGCTGATTTGATGTATTCGAAAGGAGGATACCCGTCGCCGATCGCTTTTTCATCTCCGATAGGTCCCCGTCCCCGAATGAACTTATTGAATAACGTACCGGATGATTATATGCTGAAATCGGAGGTGCAAATAGAACTTTCTGTTACAATTAGGCCTTTGAGGTAATTTGATTCAATTGATTTATTTAAATTTATCACAAAGGGTCTGAGTGAGATGCCACAACCATTGAGTGGTTGAGTTTTGGGTTTCCGACGAGTTCTAGATCATCGGAAAGGGGATCAGAGTGAGACGGTGATGTCACGAAAGTGGTCAGAGTGATGATGGTTGAAGATGAGGTTGGTTTATTGACGATGATGATATTAATATAATGTAGGATTAATTTATGTTGATGTTTGTGTTTGATTTGCGTAAATAATATCACTCCCTGATGCATTCTTTTTCTCAACAAACCCTCATGACAACTCCATCTTCCCGGATCCACCGGTAGATCTCCTCCCTTGGCCGGAAACCTGCAACATCCCGACCATCACCACCTACAACCTCCGTCGGTGATATTTTGAGCTGGTGGTTTAGGGTTTGATTATACAAATTGAAGCCCTAATTGATGTTGGTTTTAAATAAGTTATGTGAATTTTTTGGATTTTTGTGATGGTCAATAAGAAGCAGTAGATTAAGAAAATGTTGAGAGGTTAATTATTGATAATGGTGCGTGGAAGTCTGAAGAACATATAGCCATGTAGGTGGTGGAATTATTGACAACTCCATTTATTTCTTCTTCATTTTTGCTTTTTTATTTTTCATGTAATTACAGTGGTATAACAAAATGAAAAAGGATGCTACTAAAAAGGAAGGCTTTTAAAGGAAGAAGATGAGGGTATATTAGTCATTTTAGTATGACTTAACAGAAAAAGTTAACTGCTCTAACGAAAAGGACTACTAGCGAGCAAAAGTAGCAAATATAGGGATGTCTGGTGATATTTCTTCAAATAAGGGACGGATTGTAATTTTTTGGACAAACACAGGGATGAAACGGACAATTTTCTCTTTATTAAATTATTTTTCGTATTTATTTATGTTAGGGTTCACAAAAATTAAAATACAGTACTATAATCAGTTCACTCTAAATTCTCAATCTTCTTTCCGTGGTTGTAACACTTGAAATATAATTCAACAAAACAATTAATCAGTTTTTTTTAACCCTATCATGTACGTATATATGTATTGCACATTTATTCAACAAAACACATAACATGTGAATAAGCGGTAATAAAAAAACCAGAAAGAAAGTGATGAAGCCAGGTGATATGTGGCCGTTTGTTTGACTGTGCGTGACTAGTAATTTCATTCCTTCCCCATTTTCTTTGGAATCAAACTCCAACCACGTTGTCTGTCTGTCTGTCTCTTATTCTCAATCTCTGATACTTTGAAAACCCCTTTCCTGTACCAACTACATAAAATCGAGCTTCTAATTATTCTCTGTCTGCGTGTTTCAATCAACTTAGGATTTATCCGTAAAACAAAAATTAAAGGAAAAAAATGGGGAGCGCCAGCAACACTAAGAAAGAAGTGATTCGACTGGAGCGTGAAGCAGTAATTCCAGTTTTGAAACCTAGGCTGGTTATGGCGTTAGCAAATCTTATCGGTAACAGCAACAATTTTACTGTATTTACTTTGTTTCTGTAACAGTTTTTTTCTCGTATTATTATCAACTATTGTTATGTTATTTATTATTTATGTTGTTGCTGTTTTGGTTTCTAGGTTGCTTAATTTGGTTGAATTATAGGAGCATTAATTATGAAAATTAGGGCAAATATATCTTTAGGATTAGGAGACCAGTGTATTAGGGCTATATTGATTATTAATTAATAGTATCTTTCTTTAAATTATATCTATAGTATATTTTTTTATGTTTAGAAGAAGCATATAGGTTTTCAGTTCAGGACTACTTAAGGGTTATAGTTTCAAACTTGGCTGTCCAAATGTCCGATACTGATCTAATTACTGTACGATATTACTATGTATGGAAAATGTGGGGATAATTATTTGAGGTTGTACTTGTAGTATACTTTAAGTAGAAGAGCTGATTTTCAAAACTTAACGAACTATGAAAGGGATCGAGGTTATGTGTGATAGAGCGAACCCGTGGGAATGGATTATGGGCATCTTCGATGTGTGCAATGGTGCTTCATATAGTGATTTATGTTTTTTATGTATTTGTTTCAATTTTTCAATTAAGAGTGTCCTAAAATCCTTGCTTAGTGCTGCTTAACTGTCCGCTAAGTGTTAGAAAGGTAGTGATCGCAAATTAATGTAGCATATAAATCTTATTACTTTTCTCAAGGTATTTTTTTTTATGTTTCAAACATATTCTGGTATCGCACAGAACACAGTAATGACCGGGCAGAGTTCTTGAAGCTTTGCAAGAGAGTTGAGTACACAATTCGAGCATGGTATCTTCTTCAGTTCGAAGATCTCATGGTATTATATACTTCTATTAACTTATGCTATGAAGTATAAATTAATTCCTGTAATTCAGTTTTTCATGATTTAAAATTTATCTGTGTCGATGTATGTGGTTTTCCTACTTGCAGCAACTGTATTCACTCTTTGATCCTGTCTCCGGCACTAAGAAATTGGAACAACAAAACTTATCATCACAAGAAATTGATGTTCTTGAACAGAATTTCCTTACATATATGTTCAAGGTAGCATTTTTTAGGTTGCAATCTTCAAATTATGTCATGATTAAAATATTTAAATCTTTTAAGTACAATCGTTATCGCTGCAGGTGATGGAGAAGAGTAATTTTAAGATATGCTCCAATGAGGAGATTGATGTTGCACATTCAGGGCAGTATCTTTTAAATCTTCCTATCTCAGTGGATGAATCAAAGGTTGTGGTTCATGACTATGTTACGTGCTGTTATTCCCGTCTTCATGTCTGCTAACAGTTTTATCCCCTTTAACATGTAGATTGATAAGAATCTTCTGAAAAAATACTTTGAAGAACATCACTTTGATGACCTTCCCGACTTTGCTGATAAGGTATTGCTCTAAGTTCAGTTGATACTTGGATATGGACATATAGTTTCTGCACACTATTTTAAATGCTTCATATTATGATCTTATTGTTTACTGTATTAAATTTAATTTTTAGTATGTAATCTTCCGACGAGGCATTGGACTTGATAAGACTACTGACTACTTTATCATGGAGAAAGTGGACATGATCATTTCACGTCTATGGGCATGGATTATGAGAGTAACAAGGCAAGTTTTCTTTCAAATTTTGCTTATTGGCTTGAGACTCTTGACTTATGAAGATGGTAATCGGCAGAGGCGATGAAATGGATGGTGCGTGTAAAGGGTCAAAAACCGAAAGAACTTTGGGTTTGGATGGGCAAGTTTTTGGATGGATCAATGTCAGTCGGTTTTGGTCAAAGATAATAGCTTCTTCCTTGTTCTTTTATCTTTCTTTTTTATACTAAGTGTGTCGAAAATCACTATGAAGATTATATCTTATCAATCATAATATATTTTTAATTAATGATTTAAGAGGCCTCGTGCTTCAACAATTAACTTGGTTATTTGACCCCTTGATTTTTTAGCAGTTTATAAAATTTTGCCCGTTTGACCTGTTAGAAATAAAAATTAACTAGAATTGACCCACTTAATCATTCATAATAAAAATGGTTGAAATTGCCACATTTATGAACTGATGATGAATTTTTGTTGTTGTAGATGTTTATCCGAAGAGTTTGTTGATGTCCTATTACTTTTTATATTTGTAGGTTAGCAAAGTTTTTTTCAAAAAAGTCAGTTGCACGAGTCAAGAGTTATCCTAAGAAAGATGATGAAATTACAAATGAAGAATTTCCAGATGATTTATACGTCGAGCGGGTCCGGATTGAGAACTTGGAGCTCAGGTTGTGCACAAAGTCTAATTTATTTTTATTAGTTACAGTTATTTTTTCTGGATATTATTTAATGCTACTTAATTAACAAAATAGTCACTTTATATGTGAATCTTCAGATAAGCGTGTAGTTCAATGTTGATTTTTGTTGTTCACTTTAATGCATGCAATAAGAAACACAAACCGATAAACTACGACAAGAGTAATTGTATTTGCATTTTCTTTGTGTTAATTTTTATTGATCACAAATAAAGATTATTTACTATCTGATTGTTATAACTAATGAATAGTTATTGCTAACTTACGGAATTTTTATTTCCATTCCACCAGTTTAAAGAATTTGACAAGCAAGATCACAATCCAAGAACCAACATTTGATAGGATAATTGTCGTGTACAGGTATGACTCTTTTTAATCGTGCATGCATCAATGTAATATGAAAATCACAAGCATGTGATGATTTATATCCAGGCGAGCAAGCGCCAAGAAAGGAGAACAGGACCGGGGAATCCATGTGAAGCATTTCAAGAACATTCCAATGGCAGATATGGAATTAGTCCTGGTACTTGTTTGTGTTTATATCTGTGTTTAACCTTTTCTCAGAATTTTATTTTGCCAGCTGGATGTATATTAATTTGTATATTATTGACAGCCAGAGAAGAAAAATCCAAGTTTGACGCCCATGGACTGGGTGAAATTCCTCATTTCTGCTGTAGTTGGGCTGGTCAGTTGCAAGTACTTCATGCTGTTTTATTATAAGTGACAAGATGGGTAGGTTGGGTGAACAAACACTTTTTGTCAAAAAACATTAATAAAATGGTATCATTCATGCTCAGTTATGATTAGAAAGCAATATAATACTGTAATAATTTACATTATTGATTAAAATGGTGTAGGAGGTTGTTTACATTACAAAGAGATTTGGGTGACTTCCAACTCTCTTGACACATTCCCCTTCTATCTAGTTTTTTATTTGGCCTGTTTGAGATAAGTAATCCAAGTTCAGCTATTAATAAGTAAATGGTTTCCAGGTAGCTGTCGTAGGCTCAATTGAGACGCCTCAAGCTGATTTTTGGGTCATGTTTGCCATTCTGTCAGCAGTTGTTGGTTACTGCGCTAAAACATACTTCACGTGAGTTTAATTGTTATTGTTATGTGGCTAATTATTCGATTGTATATACAATGAAATGTGCGCACTTAACACACATTGATATCTGAGGTTTCATTAATGATGTTCATATGATTGTTGTAGGTTTCAGGCAAATATGGCTGCATATCAAAGCTTAATTACACAATCCATGTATGACAAACAACTGGATAGTGGAAAAGGCACTCTTCTTCATTTGTGTGATGATGTGATTCAACAAGAAGTAAGTACTCTAAATTTCTTTCTTTATTTTTGTTTTTATAATTGAATGTTCTTGTAGTCATTTGAGTGTTTAATTGGGAGCTTAATTCGGAGAAAATTTTCAGGTAAAAGAGGTGATAATTTCTTTTTTCATATTGATGGAACAAGGCAAAGCAACTCTCGAGGTATCGCTTCTAATGCATACTGGAATTTTTAATTGCATGTGTTTATATTTTATATGCTTTTTATTTTAAGGTATACTGAGCTGTGGCTTTGATATTATAGGATCTTGATCTACAATGTGAGGAACTCATTAAAGAGGAGTTCGGTGCATCGTGCAACTTTGATGTGGATGATGCTGTTCACAAGTTAGAGAAAATGGGCATTGTTGCTAGGGTAAGATAGCTTATCCTTCTTTTCCCTTCTCTTCCATGCTTATTACTTTAATGTTTTATATTATCATTTCATATGTTACACATAAGATTTAGTGTCTCTTAGTAGAGGTGGCGGCAACTTCAACCCTTCACTTGTGAATGGTTTGATTCAGGGTTGTTAAATCTGTATGGGTCAGATTGGGTTGAATGTCTCCCCGACACCCAGGCTGCCCAAACTGGACATCGAATGCATAAGACCTTATAAATCATCTTATATAAATCACTTATTAAATCATCTTATTACTTTTGAGAAAATATGTTTTTTTTGTAATCATACTACTAAATATAATGCATTTATTCATAATTGAATGTAGGATTCGATCGGAAGATATTACTGTGTTGGTCTGAAACGTGCTAACGAGATCATTGGCACCACTACAGAAGAGATGGTTCTCAAGGCAACCCAGGAGCATGGTGGTTCATGATGTTGCATGTCAAATCTTAAAGACATCCTAGCCTGAGGGCCAGATGGTAAATTCTACATGGATGTGGTGTGCATTTTGTTATTTATAAAAACCTTTTGGTTTGTACCAATTGTATATCCCTTTTACCGTTGGCTTGCATATGATTTTTCAGGTCATGATTGTTATTTTTCTCTGCTGGTTGTTGATTTTAATTGTATTTTGTGTACAATGTAGATTGGTATGTACATTGAACAAAGATGAGTAATTGCTTGAAACTTTGAATACATGCCTTAGTTGTGTATGTTTTAATTTAAACCCTTTATAGCTTTTCTTTCTCAAAAAGCTCTAGCAAGCATTTTTTTTATGTTTTATTTTATTTTTATATATAAGCATTCAAGCATTTTATAATAAGAGCATGGTGAATAATTGTAAGCTAAGAGCAACCGCGATGTAAAAAGCTTTTGCAAAGCTTTTTTACAAGACATATCTTCAATGTTCAAAAAAGCTATTGAAATAGATTTATACTTCAATAATAAAAGCTTTTATTTTCAAATTACACACAAACTTGAAAAAAAGGTTTTGCCTCAAAGTTTGAGATTTGTCAAGCTTTACCTTAAAAAAGTTATACACTCCAATAATAAAAAACTTTTTTAATTTTTTATTTTTTTAAAAAAACTTCTAAAAAGCTATCATTAAAGATGATGCAATGCAATAAGTTATTATTGATACTACTATATAATACATTTAACACGGTGTCTATTTAAAAAGTTTTAAGACTAAGTAAGGTGGGTTCCACTTCCCACTTATTCTAAACTAACTACAATTTTCACCGATCAAATATTAAATGTACCCACTAATTTATTTTTTGATTGGCTAAATATCAAATTGCACACTTATAATACGACATTTCAAAATAATTATGTGGATATATTAAATGGGACGGACGGAGTTCAATATGTTTTTATTTTAAAACATTCATTCGCGTCTCCATCCACCGTCACCACTTTCACCGTTGCATTGCACGGGTATAAGGCTAGTGTGGTATCAAGAAGATCCAAGTGTGTCTTTAATCCAATAAGCACCCTTCCTTCAAACATATTGGAAACCATCCTATGTCTTGTACCGACTAAAGAGGCACTAAGGACAAGCATTCTTTCTCAAGATTGGAGGTACACCTGGACTAAAATTCCTAAACTTGTGTTTAATGAGGATACATTTGGAGTATTAAAAGATACAACAAAAGCCTACTTATTGAGGCAAAGCTTTAAGTTTTTACCAATTGGAAGGAAAAGCAAGACCGATAGGTGTAAACTTTTTGACACTATATACCAAGTTTCGCTACTGCATCAAGGTCTGATAGTTGACTTCACCCTTTCCATGCGGGCAGATGAAACCTGTGATGAAGTTGACCAAATATTACTTCATTTGTCGAGGAAAAATACCGTCAAGAAACTTTTCTTGAGTGATTTGTTTAGGTTACCCTTAAATGTCTTCTCGTTCCCTCAATTAACGGAGCTTTTTCTTCATAACTGTGGTATTCGGGATCAACTAACACTCGGTGAATTTGGGTGCCTTACTACTTTATGTAGAGAATATAAAGAAAATCTCCAGAGGAACACTTGTAAACCTATTATCCAATTGTCCTTAACTGAAAACCATCAGTCCGGTAAGGTTTTAATTACGAATATATTTATCTTAATGAGAGTTAATGATGAAATTTTCTGAATTTTGTAAGGTGCTGCAGATCCATGAACATGAGCAGACTGCCTGTGATGACAACTCCAGTGTTTACATGTTATTGAACATTTGACTATTTCCCTTTGGGACGTTGAGGTAATATTTCTCACTTGATATATTTGATGAAAACTTTTTTAAATTTTTTATTGCTGATCTTTGTTTTGGCCTATATACAAGTATATTGGTCCACACAGCTTCCACCCTCACTAGTTCACCTCAAATACTTGTGTTTATCCGAATATATGTTTAGAAAGATGCTTTTACGATGAGTTTTCTTTTATTGCTCTTTTTATCAGAGCTTCGCCGAATTTGCAGATGATAAAGCTACATGCAAATACCACAAATCGTTTTTGTATCATTTTTGTTTTTTATTCTCAAGCCATTATACGCTGATATAAAAATACCCTTTATATAGATGCTTAAATCTAGTGATGACTTTGAGACAAGTGATGAGTCAGAGACAGGCACAGATGAAGTCCATGTGGATGAAGATTATTCTGATATTTGGTTAGGAAATTTGACTGAAATCGAGCTTACAAATATTGGCAATGAGAAACCAGACTTGGAGTTAAGCAAGCTTTTATTGGCCAAGTCACCTATGCGGAAGAAGATGGGTATACTACTACTTAGCAATAAGGTTGCTAGAGTAATGTTCAAATGAGTCCATAATATCATGTTATATGTACAAAAAGAATGTTTCATACTACAAAACCCATTTACCCCAAACATTAATTATCTCACAAACGACAAATCGAAAAATCATGAAACTTGCACCATATTTTTCAGCATTTTATCCTCTTCGATTTGCCGTCCCTCAAGTCATACTTTCGATAAAAAAAATCATTTTTTTGGTGGGTTTTATAAATTAGTAACACATGTGTTATTGATTGATTGTACATTGCTATTTACGGTTATGGTTAGGGTTTAGGGTTAGGGTTTAGGGTTAGGATTTAGCAGGGTTCGTGGTTTAGGGTTTAGATTTTATGTTTTAGTAGGGTTTAGGGTTTCTAACCCCAAAACCCAAACCCTAACCCCTAACCCCTAAACCCCTAACCCTAAACCCTAAACGCTTTATAAATTCTTAAACGCAACACTCTAACACATGTGTTAGTAACATATGAAACCCAACAAAAAAATGGAAAAAAAAATTCGTCGGAAGTATGCTTTGAGGGACGGCAAATCGAAGAGGATAAAACGCTAAAAATTATGGTGCAAGTTTCATGATTTTTCGAATTGTCGTTTGTGAGATAATTGATGTTTGGGGTAAATGGGTTTTGTAGTATGGAACATTCTCTTTATACATGTGACATGATATCATTGGTTCCCTTGGTCTCACATAAATTTTTTGTCTCATTTGAACCTCACATAAATTTTTCGTCGAACATTCTCTTTATACATATGACATAATATCATTGGTTCCCTTAGTCTCATATAATTTTTTTGTCTCATTTGAACCTCACTCAAGGTTGCTAATGATGAAAAGTTGATGCTCACACTCTTGTCAGGCTACCCTCATGCATCACAGATGGACGATGGTAGAATTTATTTTTCAAGGTTAAGTTCTGTTAAATTATTATGCTGTATTAATGCAATTGGCCTCGAGTCACTTTAAATGATCACTAGTTCTCTTAAAAGTGAATGGTGGATTGATGACGATAATCTACTCTTCTTGAGCAGGTACTTTAGCTTGAACCTTGTCTGCTGTTGGCATGTTGATTTCTTCGTAATGGATAACAATGGGTAAAAGAGTCTAAAAATATATTTTAGTAGTGTATGACAAAAAAGTGGTGGTGAAATCATCACCCTCCTTGAAACGTAGTGGTTTTATTATTTATTAATTTTATTCTATTCTTTTTTTCTTTTCTTTTTTTCAAATTAGAAAAATTATACTTTGTCTTGTTTAGATTGTTTAGATGAGTTGGCTGCTTAGATACAAGTCGGCCTTAATCTTGAGCTTGCATTTAGTTGGTTCAAAGCCGAAAAAGGGTAAATTGCATTTTATGGATTTAGGTAACTTTATTTCTATTTCTTCGAAGAGAAATACTTGACATATTATACGAGTTTCTTCAACCAAACACATGTTAACATGGTTTATTTCGTTCCAATGATTTTGTATCAATTTCTATATATCGTTCAATTCATTTGAAGCCAACGTTACTTAATCGACCTAGTCCCACGAATTAGTAGATCATACAACTTGTGACTGCTAAGTTTGATATAGACTTATAAATCCTTATAGCTTCTACTATTCATATATTTACAAGTAATCTTGCATAATCAATGTGTCATTGTGTTAAAGTTTATCAATTTAAAATGAAATTTCTATAACAATAACAAATAAAACGATGACTAGGATACTTTTGTTATCATACGACATATCCTTTAACATATTTACTTTATTGTAATTAAATTTAATATTTTCGTTTTCAACAATTGTTCTTCTAGACCGAAGTTTAATGAAAGAATAATTCTTTATTTTTGTTGTTATATAAAATCAAGTTAGTGACTATTATTAACTTGGATTTTGTCCACGTCTAGAAGGTAATATTTTTATCTAATTGTAAATCATGATGTTGATGTTGATGTTGATGTTAGTGACGTAATTAAAACCATATAAAATAAGGTTAAGTTCACTGGAACTCTAGAAGCAATGTTTGTGCTGTTGTGCATCAAGTATAACAACTGCAATGCACCATATATATTTTTATCAAAACTTCTAGAAATCTATGTATTTGCAAAATGTATGAAGACAACACAACTTCTAATCATTTCTTAAAACGTATCGAATTCGTGTTATTTGGTATGCGATTAGTGGATGTCGACGTTATGGACAGGGGCAATTAAAGGGGAAAAAAATCGAACAGGAGCGAAATTTTATGATGTACATCAAGTATGGATCATCGATTCCTTTATTAATAATTTTTTTTTGCTTTAACCAAAACTATGTTAGTTGTACAAAAGTGAATTTAGTTCAACATAATTTATTAATTATATGGACAAAATTATAATAGATAAGGAAAATAAAGTTAATACAACAAACTAGGGGTATAAAAAATGATAAAAAGATACAATAAAGAGGGATTGAACATTAGCTTTGTGAACACAAGGTCCACTTTTTATCACTAGGCTAAATACACAAATAATATAATTATTTTAAATTGCTTTGTATTTTTTAAGTTATGGGGACAATATGAAAATTATACAAAAACCTATGAAGTTTTTCTCGACACGTGAAAACTTGATCCCTAAAATCGCCCCTTTTCATGGACTATGGCCAGTCAAGTTAAAAAAAAAATTAGTACTCCCTCCGTCCCAAATCTATTATCCCCTTGTTGACTTTGGAGTCTTTCTCTTTTAATTTTGACCTTCAATACTTTTGTTTGTGTTATATAATATTTGATGCAAAATATATAAATTGATTGGATTTTGAATGTATTTTCATATGTATAATTTGCATCAAGTATTATATAACATAAATAAAAATATTTAAGGTCAAAGTTGTCAAAGAAAGACTTCAAAGTCAACAAGGGGACAATAGATTTGGGACGGAGGGAGTATGTTTTAATCCGAATAAAAGACAAAAGTTCCAAAAGTTGCTTACTAACAAAGTAATCGTTTTGTATTACAAAAGCTTAACTAACTTTATGGAGTCTAATTTAAGTATTATGATATGATGATATTATATCATATGACCCATAACCAACTTTCTAACCTTTTACTTTATAGGAAGATAATAGCAAACAAAGAAAAAAATATGCTTGCTTGCTACAAGTGTTTAACCTACTTTGGAAAACAATTTCAAAATGAAATGTATAGAGTGTTAGGTTAAAAAACTAAGAATAATTGAGAGTAAAGATTAAATAAAATAGTATTTACAATATCATTATAACTATAGCATAACTTTCATGTATAAAATGCTTTATAGATGATCTCTTTAGACGTCTTTGTTTACATTAAATTAAAGAAGGCGACAACATATTCCAACCCCTCCTTGACACATCATTAGATGGGCGTGTGGAATGGGCTAATAAAGTAACCATGATTGCATGGGTCATTGTGTTTCTTCACACATGGACTTACATGAGATGATTTAAAAGAAATGAGTGAAAAGAAAAGAAAATAACTAGAAAGATATTGTTATTGTATAGAATTTATTATATTTTTATGATTATTTCAGATAGATAATTATAACTATTCTTACACAAATTGTTACTCGTATATTAAATAATGTTTACCAATGGGAGTAAACAAACTTAACACTCGTTCATAAGATTCTACTAAGCAAATGAACAAACACAGATAAATTTAAACAAAAAAATCTTACTTATACATAAAGTTAGTCTTTGGTCTAGCATTATGAGAGAAGCCATGTGTATTAGAGTTAGAATATCTAAAAAAAATCATTATACACAATTTTCGACCAAAACTGCTACTCTATCACTTAGTTTTCACATCAACGTTTTTAATTATCAGGTTTGATTCATAAAAATCACAAAAATTACTCAAATACATTTCATGTTAGTTTTAAACGGTTCACTTCGCTCATTCTTGTAAAAACTTTTCATTCACTTTATTTAACACGTCTTAATTCTTCTAAAATAATCCTTTTAAAACATGTTATCATCAACATAACATTATAAAATAAATTAATCTAGTTTACACGGTCAACAAAATGTCTAAGAAATCGATGAAGCAAGCTTGGTGAGAGGACAGTCAGGTTAAGAAACGCAGCGGGTGAATGTGTGACGAGCAAAGTAAATATTTTTGCTTGGAGAGCGAGGAAGAAGAGGATTTGGGTGCTTGTGGAATTGGACGAAAGAGGTATTCATTGCCAGAGATGGAACCATGTAGAAGGTAAGGGTAGCAGTTGCTCAAGCCCATTCTCAATACGCGGTGTAATTTATACCGAAAAATAGCATTTTTAGTTGCACTTTTGTTTGTGCTACGAGTTCAAAATAATTGGAATAGTATTGCTACGGGTCATCCAAAATCCTATATCCGCCACTGAATAATTGTTATGTCCACTTTGTGAAAAGAGTATTGAAACAATATATCATTGTCTAATATTATGTAATGAATCCATGTTGGTGAAAAATGGATAGATGTAATGTGTTGGATTTTGAGGGATTGTTCAATTCTGTTACCATGTGTGATGGGAGTAAAATTATGCAAGAGCTGTGGACGGGCTATTATGGGTTACGTCATATTTACTTTGGAAAAACAGGAATGCAAAGGTTTTCGGTGGTAAGGTTTTAAGGGGTGTGGGATTGTTTCAAGAAGTGCAGATCCAGAGCTTCGAGTGGATGAAGGTAAGAGTGAAGAAGCTGAAATTAGAATGGTCCAGTTGGATAAGTGACTCGAAATCATTTGTTGAAAATCAAGGTGTGTCAAATAGTTGAAAGTCTATGCTTATTCATGATGTTTGAGTGTCCTATTGTGAGCAGAAAAATTCACTCAGGAGCTGTACAAGGAAATGTTTTGGTTTGGGCAATAATCGTATAATCATTGTTCTATATTGTTTGTTAGAACACTGCTATTGAGTTACTGTGAACATTCACTATGCATTTTATGACTATGGCTCTTACACCGTGTTCTCGAGTTGAAAACTAAGTAGAAAAGAAGAGAAGTGAAGAAGGAATAAGAGAAAAGAAAGGAGTTGGAAAGAAGGAAAATAGTGTATTTGTGTTCTTAAGATGAAAGGAAAAGAAAGTAAGGGAAAAGATTCCTTCCCAATCATCCCATATTTGAGGGGAAAGAATAGAAGGAAAAAAGCATTACAACTTCCCCTCCCCTTCCATCCACTTCTTTTCTCTTCCTTCCATTCAAAAACTCAAGAACAACATTTTGTTTTTAAATCTCTTCCATTCCTTTTTTTTCCATCTAATATTAAACTCGAGAACACAACGTTAGTGTTGTAGGATATATGTATGAGCATGCATGTTCTTATTGTATATAGTTAAGTTTATTACTAATAAAGTTTTGTTTTTTCTAAAAATAGATGAACTTCAAAATATATTATCTCTCGAGTAATGTTACATAGACTAATTACGTACATCTAAAAATTAGCTTAACTTTTCGATTGATTGAATATTTTTTCTCTCTGAATCTCAACCAATCAATTAATCAAACGTAACAATACCACTCATTTTCATCTCTCTATCACATAAAAAAATACATGATGCAAAATGACATAAGAGCATAAGTATGTACATATCCATTCGTGTTCACATATACACTTGCATCACATCCTTCCAAAACTAGTTGACTCCCAAGTAAACCAATCTACGATTTTTGTTGTTATATCCACAACTGCAATCCCATCAACATCAAACTTTTTTGTTTTCTTCTTCACTATTATAACCAGTATCAATGGAGGGAGTTCACAAATTATGAATTTTTCCCACATTTTATTTTATTACTTTACTACTTATTAACGGCCCCCCTGAAATCCCTCTTTTATTACAAAAATCCATCTGATTATAATTTGCACACGCGCTATATCGATCCATGAAATTAATTTCACAACTCGATTCCTCAATCTTTGATTCTCAACGCACCGCCATGGATTTCCCAATTTGATTTTGCATCCTCACGCTTCTTACGGTATGCATCATTATATTGTATTCTAATATCTCTCTGTCGGTCCTCTTTTTGTTATATTTCACAAATAATTACAATGAATGATTGATTAATTTTAAATTATTGTTATTTGTGATTTTGGAAGATTTTTTAGGGTTATCATGTCATCAATTGTTGCTAGAACGGGTCGGCTTCTTCAGCGTTACGATAACGATCTTCGCCTTGTTTCCGGGTATGGTTTGTTTGTATATCAAATTCTATGAGTTTAATTATCATATCTGGATTCATTATATGTTGAGCACATTGTGTTTAAAATTAAAAGTTTGAAAAGCTCTTTTGAATGATTCATGAGCTTATGCTTATTAACCTTTTAGCTTATATAAGCTTGAAAACTTTTCCGAAATAGTTAAAAAGCCAAAAGCTTTTTTTTCTGATGAAAATGGCATATTGCGATTATATAATGCAATAAGCTAAAAAGCCCCATAAGAAAACTAATCCAAACACCCCCTTAATGCTGCCTTTGCTATGACTGTTAAGCGTTTGGGGACATGCAACATTAAGCTACTGACTTAGAATTCGGGTTAATGGTTTTGGCCAAACAAGTAATGTAAGTCTATTGTTTGTTATTAAATGTTTCGATCACCAAGTTCAGTTCCAAATGTTCACAGATAAATTTAAGTTTGATGTATACCTATTATCAAATTATCAAATGTTTTCGGTCACCAATTTCAGTTCCAAACGTTCACAGATAGATTTTAGTATGATATATACCTATTATTAAATGTTTTCGATCACCAATTTAACCGATAAATTTTAGTATGATATATACTTACTGTATTAATTGGGGATGTAAAGCTTTAAAAGACAACAAAGTTTGCGCCTTTAGTCCTTAATCTTTTTAAAATGTACATAATTTATAAGTCTTGATTCTTTACCTTGCTGCACCTGCTGGATGGTTTCCCCATGTCTGTTCATTTCAATTTTATACTACCATACATGTGAGTCATAGCCAACTTGCTATCTTATCCTCCGACTACAAGGGTCCTACTTGGATTGTTATGGCAAGAAGAATTAACTATAGAAGTATATTGACATATGTGGATAACTACAGCAACAAAAAAAAAAGAGTATTTGCTGGATAGGACAAAAGATGGCAAGTTTTTTATTCAAAAATGGTTGTTAACATAGACAAAAAGCTGGGATATTTCTAACTTTTAAATGGATGGGCATTAATTATAATTATATTAAAAAATGAGGTCATGTAACCCTTCTTTGTTGAATTATTGTCTGTGCGGATACGTTATTATAGTTCATGTACGAGACTCTTTACATTATATGAGGCTCACTAAGGCACTAAGCTAAAAAGGTTCTTATATATATATATATATATATATATATATATATATTTTATGTAAGAGGTCATGTTAAATATGCAAAATTAGACGTGATCGATATTTTTGAATTGTTGGAGTATTAGCTAAATTAACTCCTGGTATACTGAATGATAGATTCATCCTTTTGAAATCCTCTTACTCCATTTTCCTTGCAAGAAGGAAACTCAAATTGAATTAGGTTAAAAGTTGGATGTAATTACCAAAGGGCTCTTGGCCTAGCGATATGAGAGGAACCCATCAACCAAGAGGTTGTGGGTTCAAGGCTCACTTGAGGCTTTGAGTGTATAATATTCGTGGTTGTTTATTATATGTGAGTTAGGTTGTAAGATTGCCGGTTAAAACTAATAATAATTAGTAAATAAATAAAGCTGGATATAATTAATTATAATATAGTTAGGAAGGAGAAAAATAGGTAAGAGAGCGTAATTTCAATCAATTTATGTAAAATTAGTCAATTTTGGTTGTATTTGTTACTTAACAGGTGAAACAGATCTAATTATTAAAGTTTGCTATAAAAAATGGGTCAAGCAAGTCTGTCCGTGTAGAAGTCGCCCATAGGATACTCAAGTCTTTGCAACATGCTAAATAGCTTTATTTTAAGCAAACTGGATCAATTTCTGGATATCAGATGTGCTGCACTTAAAGTTAATGTATTAATTTCTTACTAAATTATGGGTCTTGTATTAGGTATAATATCTTTTGGTGCTCTGCGATTTTCTCCTGTATCCTTCTTCCGCTTTTTGGTGGTTTTATTTTCATTATTATCCAACCTTTTATTTTCATTAATAAAAAGGAATCTTATGAAATCTAGGAAATGCTGACAGGTCGATCCAACCTTTTTTTTAGCTCCGTGACTGGCCTATCATTCTCTATTCATACAGTCGTATTTGACTAAATTATAAAGTTATTCTATCTGATTTTAGAGGATCAAGGGCAAAAAAGTGGCTTACCATACACAATTGACAGTTTTTATAACAGACCATGTTTTTTACATTTTGCTGTTTGCTTACTATCAACATCTATACAACAGGTGTATCCCATACAGATTGGCCAAGACTAACGACCAGAACAGAATAGAAGTACTGATGGTATCTTCACCAAAACGTGATGACATGGTATTCCCAAAGGTACAATATTTCTTCTTCACCATGGTTACTTTTAATGTATAGTAGAAGTAGGGAAACGTGCGGGTTTGGGTAGTGGGTCATATTGGATATGGGTTAAAAAAGTATCACTTCTTGGCGGGGTCTAAAGGATTGGGTTGATCCCAAACGCTTCTTGTAAATGAAAAGCAAAATCTAAAAATCTTCAATGTGAAAATATGATCCTAAAACTATATCATCACAAAATAAGCTACCTTTTTAATGAAGCGAGTTTGGAGGTGTTTGTGCATTCGATTACACTTAGGGTGACTTTACACGTTTGGGGTGTTTCTTTTCTTAGAGATATAACATATCCCATATCGACCCATAACCCATTTACTTACAGCAAGTGAACCAAAATTGCCGCATCTAAGTTAAAATGATTTGTAAATGGTAGGAAGTAGTATGCATCTGGCAAGAACCTGATTCTTTTGACTTTACTACTACTAGGGTGGATGGGAGAGTGATGAGACTGTTGAAGAAGCCGCTTGTCGTGAAGCTTTAGAGGAAGCTGGAGTAAGAGGAATTCTTAAAGTAGGTTGCGTGTGCTGTATGTTAATTCTTACTAGTGATCGTTAATTTTTACCAATACAGTAATACTAGTTACTAATGTTTCACAATTGGGTTTTGGGTATCACTGATCACTTTACTTTGCAATACTTGACCATGGTAATCTATATCTATAGTCAGTTTAAACGTTTGTCTGCTCGGAACAAGCATTTAAGAAGCCTTTGGATTTGTTTTTTGGACCTGATCATCAAATTATTGCTACTGAAGTCACAATAACTACTGTAGGATTCAAATACTGAGTTTTGGATAATCAGTTTCAACCTAGCCCAAAGTGACTATGTAAGAGTAGGATAAACGTATCTTTTCTTTTAATATAGTTTGAGACAATTACGTCCATAAACGTCCCACCCTTTTCTTCTCTTTTGTTTTTATATAGTTTTTGTTTGGATACATCTGTCTATGTTATTGTTATTTTTATTCATTTATTCTAACTATTACATAAGCACATTCAAACTCTCTTCTGCAACCCATTTATTACGGATGATCATTTAATTACGTATCACATAATCACTTTCAAAACTCACACACGAGCACCCCTTTAAGACAGTTGTTTGATGTGCAGGAAAATTCCCTTGGAGTGTGGGAGTTTAGAAGTAAGAGCAAACAAGAAGCATGTGTCAATGAAGGGGGATGCAAGGGTTACATGTTTGCATTAGAGGTGACCGAGGAGCTTGAAGCATGGCCAGAGCAAAACAACCGAAGCAGAAAATGGGTAAGTATGAACATACTCTTTTCTAACTTGAAGAAAAATTATTTACATGTATCGGGCCACAGGTGTCGATTGAGGAAGCATTTGATTTGTGTCGTTACGAGTGGATGCGCAATGCACTAACGGAATTTGTTAGAGTGATGGAAAGGGGAAAAAACAAGACGGAACATGAGATGACGGTAGAGATAAAAGATGAGCAGCCAACAAAACAAGAAGATGAAGATTGTCAATTAATGTCAAATTGCCATGTAAATGGAACTGTGACAATGACTACTTCGTATGGCATTGTGCTTCCTGCTAGCATTTTCTTATAGCCTGCTCGCACCTCATGCATGTCGAAAAACGCCGTCTCACTCGTTGATGGAGCGTGACCACGTGGGGTAAGTGAACGAGCAACAAGAAACGCTCGTTAAATCCCTAATTGTTTTTCTTGCACATATATTTAGAGATGTATAGCCCATTAGAGACAACAAGTTGATTGTGTTGTGTATTGACTATTGACGTGTGACAGAAAATTGTTGGAGTATGTTTAATGTTTCAATAACAAACATTGGTACAGTTCTGACTAAATGCTACAACTTACAACTCAATGACTAGTAGTTTGTGAGTTTTGACAAACATATCGATCAACTGAACATAAATTTTAGTATTTTGATATGCGATATAACTCGAAACAAGATGAGTTGTAGGTTAGTCTCTATTTATCCGCAAATGAGAAACTCATAACTAAAAATTTATGGGGCAAAATTTTTGAACTACAAATAATATGTTTGCTATATCTACTAGAGAAATTATTAACATATTTAACTGGTAGTTAATTAAAAGAAGATTTATTCAACATAAATAATTACAACATACTATGTGTTGAAATATGAGTGTTAGGGGTGCACTATTTGGACCGGCCGAATTGTCCAATTGGACAATTTGGTTTGGACTATTTGGTTCGGATTATTTGGTTTTTTGGATCGGTTCGGTTCAAAACCGAATATTTAATTTGTTTTTTGGATTGATTTTGATTGCCATTGTAAAAACCGAATTGTAATATATTTTGAAAATATTTTCAACATATGTACAAATTAATTGAGTTAATCACCTACTATTATGTATCATGATACCATTATTAACTTTATTAATCATTTATCACAAAAGTCTCGACTATATTATAGTTTTGACTTGCAAGTTATTAAACTTTTGTCAAGAACTTACGAAATGTGTCAATTATTTTGTTTAATATTCAAGTTTTTTGATTTTGTTTTAATTTTTTCTATTATTTATATATGAAAGCATAAACCGAATAGTAATTTGGTTCGGTTTGTTTTTTTACTTGTTCGGTTCGGTTTCAATTTTTCAAAACCGAAAACCGATCGGTCTTATCTATTAGGTTTGGTTTAAACTGAATTAACCGAATGAACACCCCTAATTAGTGCGTTAGTTGATGACTTGAATCAGTTTAGAAAAAATTTCACGGATCGTCCCTGTGGTTTGTCTAAAACTGCACTCGTAGTCCCTTACAGTTTTTTCTTGCACTCGTCATCCCTATGGTTACCACTTTTTGCACATGTAGTCCTTTGGGCAAATTCCCGTCACATAAGTACGTTAGTTTAAGCCACGTGCTTTGCGCGTGAGGGCATAAAGGTAATTTGACACACCCTTTTCACTTTAATTCACCCACCTACCCGTATACACCCGTTGGCGCCCATTCCCTTTCACCAAAATCCAAAAACCCTTTCATGTTTCTTCCCCAATTAAACCCTAGAAATCAAAGCATGGCCCATAAGTTATATACCATTCGCTCACCGGAAAAATTTCATGACCTAACTACATTGTACGGTACGATCACTATTTTGCAATTAAAGCTTCTATTTATTTAAGTTTTGAATGTTAACCCCAATTTCACGATTTATTTTGTTTCTATGTTACAACGAGCTATCCTTCTCAGTTTTCAATCAAGTTGCATCATGGTGGAGTTTTCACTAATCCTCCTGGACGGAGGTATGTAAATGGGAAAATCAATTACATAGATGCCATTGACATGGACATGTTTTCAGTTCTTGAGCTAAATGATATAATAGAGGATTTAGGGTATGATGGATTCCGTGTCATGTTTTATCATTTTCAAAGACCACATACCATTTTAGATTACGGAATTAGAAGCTTTAGGGAGCGATTTAGATGTTCATAACTTGAGTCAATATGTGAAAAAGCATAAAGAGATTTGTGTCTATGTTGAACATGAAAAGACCAGGTTGAAAACATATTTTAGTCCTACACAAAATAAAATAGTTATTCAGGAAATTGAGCAAAATGTGTCATCACAGGGGAAGAATATAGGGGAAAAAGTTTCTCCTAAACAAGCAAAAGCTATGAAAAAACTTAGTTGGGTAGATAATGTGCCACCAAGGGTAGATATTGTGCCACCCATTGTGAATGAGAGTCAACCCAATGTGAATGTGAGTCAACCCATTGTGAATGACAGCATTCCAATTGTGAATGAGAGTCAACCAACTGTGAATGAGAGTCAATAAACTGTTATTGACATGACTCAATCTAGTGTAGTTGACCAAGCGGAAACACAATATCTAGATGACAACACAGTCTATGGTGATTAATTTGACAGTGAGTTTGACCCTTTTTTAATGTGAGATTTGAACCTGATTTGAATGACCATGAGTTGAATGACCATGACTTTAGTGACCCTGAGTTCGACAACTGTGAAGGTGAAGCATCTGAGGATGACAGTGATTTCATTGTTGATGAGGATAATCTCATAGAAGGTGTGGAAGTGGACATGAGAGACTTCCACTTTAGTATTGATCAAGATGTTGAGTTCATGGGTAATGCTAGTTATACCCATTCTGAAAATGCAAACAATGATGATGGCTATGTTCCATTAGAGGTCTTGAATAATGATGAATTTGAGAGTGGTTCAGAATCTGAGGATGGTATAGATAGCATTAGGAGGAAGAAGCTTAAGGAATTAAGGAATCAAGAACAACAGGGTAGAGATATGACCAAAACCTATTTCTATGTTGGGCAACAATTTGGAAGTGCATAAGAGGTTAAGGAGTATATAAGACTGCATGCAATAGAAACCCGTAGGATGCTTACATTTATTAAAAATGACAGGGTAAGGGTGAGATCTGGTTGTGAATGAGTGTTACCAACATTTGTAAATAATGAGTTAGCTGGTCAAAGTGCACATGCAATGAAGACAAATGTGGACCCTACTGAAAAGAATGTGGTTGGTGAAAAAGTGAATGAAGTGGATGGTAATACAACTAAAAAAAAGGCAAAACAGTCAATGAAGGGCAAAAAGGTAAACAAGGGAAAAGTGAGGGAATCTTTAAGGAGAAAAAACAAACAACTTGTCACAGATGTAGAGGCAGTGCAGATACAACCAAAAAAGCAAAGAAAACTTAAAATATTGAATTGTCCTTGGGTTCTGCTAGTCTCAAAGTTAGATGGTAAAGAGACTTGGGAAGTGAAGACCTTTAAGGAGGAACATAAGTGTCTACAATCTAGGGAAATTAAGCAGTGCACTTCTAAGTATCTGTCCACTAGATATCTAGTTGACCAACTGGATAGCAACCCAAAGATACCCACCAAAGCTGTTAAAGCTCAATTTGAGAAGGATCTGGCATGTAATGTTTCTGGTATGAAGGCTTACACATCATTAAAAAAGGTAAGAGCATGTGTGCAGGGAGACTTCAAAGAACAGTAGGCAGTCTTAAAGGACTACATAGATGGATTGATGAGGGCAAATCCAGGCACAACTGTGAGGGTTGAGTGTAAACCAGGGAATCCCAGGGCAACAAAAAGGGTGTTCAAGAGAATCTATATTTGTTTAGGTCCTTTGAAACAGGGGTTCAAAGCATTAGGGAGGGAGTTGATAGATGTAGATGGGGCACATATGAAGGAACCTGCCACTGGGCACATTTTAACTGCAGTTGGTGTTGATTCAAATAATGGTATCTACCCAGTAGCATTTGCAATTGTAGATTCGGAAAATTTCAAGTCTTGGAATTGGTTTCTGCAATGTTTGGGTGAGGATCTGGACTTACACATCAATTCCAACTTCACATGTATGAGTGACAGACAAAAGGTAATTACTAAAGTTTATTGGTTGGACACTTGGAAGAAAACATACAATTTCACCATTGATCCAGTCAATGGAAGATCAATGTGGTCTAAGTCAAATGTTCCTGTTACTCTACTACCACCACTGCAAACTACTAAACCTGGTAGGCCTACAAAGAATAGGAGGAAAAGTGTAGATAAAAAGGAAAGCATGAATGCAGGGGGTAAGATGTCAAGGAAGCACAAGACTGTTCAATGTGGGCTTTGTGGACTGTATGGGCATAATCGACAGGGTTGCAAAGGTCAAGCCAGTGGAGTTGGAGTTAAACCCAGGGTGTATAAAAGGAAGTCAGAAGCAACAGGTGGTGGAACAAAGAAGAAAGCCAAAAATCCAAGTGGAAGCCAGAAGTAATGTTAGTTTATGTTTTATTGAATGTGTAATGTACTTTGGATATGGTAATTTCATGTTATGTGTATCTTTTGGTACTTTAGGACCTATTCCACTAGTTGATGTACTTTGGATATGTAACCTATATGTGGTGTGTCTTTTGGTATTTGGAATTTGGCAGTTGGAACCTATAATGTTATCTGTGACATTTGTGAATGGTATTATGTTTCTTGCTAAACCTGCACTTGTATTCAATTTCATTCAAATGCATGGAATTATCTTGCTAAACCTGCACTTATTTTCAACTTGATTGCACAAAACAAAATTAGTTTTTCACCAAAAGCATTCATTTCATCAAACATTACACCAAAAGCTATATAATCCACTGCTTATTACAACACAACCTAATCCACTGCATTACGTTACACAATACTACCACAAAAGACTACCATTTTGATGCAGTGATTCAACCTACAACTTAACTGGAGTACACATACATCACAAATGCAACCCAGCTACAGATTAACAACAACATCATCATTCTCGCGTTTTTCTCAGCATCTTTGACTTTTCCTTCAAGCAAATTATTTGACCTCAATAACCCATGAATTATATCCATACAACGAGCACACACGGGTGGGTCAACCCAATCAACAAACTTGCAGTCAGACCCCTACAAATAACAAATCGACAAAACCAATACGAAAACAAAATTAAAAAACGGTTCATTTTTTATCCAGATTAAAACGAAATAAATACGATATTACATACCGTTTTTGGACAGCCATAGAAACGACGACCGGGGTTTTGCGCGGTCCATGAGGTGCGAACCACCGCTGGCCTTTGACACCAACAATTCACCATTTTCAATTTCTTTCCTAGAAGTGTTTATTGAAAATTTGTAAATGATATAAGTGTGAAATGGTATGATTTACTGTTATTTATGGTGTATACGGGTAGGTGGGTGAATTAAAGTGAAAAGGGTGTGTCAAATTACCTTTATGCCCTCACCCGCAAAGCACGTGGCATAAACTAACGTACTTATGTGACGGCCGTTTGCCCAAAGGACTACATGTGCAAAAAGTGGTAACCACAGGGATGATAAATGCAGAAAAAACTGTAAGAGACTACGATTGCAGTTTTAGACAAACCATATGGACTATCCGTGAAAATTTTTCATCAGTTTATGAGGTTCGTTACTCTAATCTATTCATTTATTTATTTTTATTTTATTAAAAAAAAGAAAACGGAAAGAAAATATTTAATAAATGATAAGCTGAAAACGCCTTCTCCTGTCTCTACAGCTTATCGCCCCCTACCAGTCATCTTTTCCGGCCATGGCGGCCACTCTTATCATCAAACCACCACCGTGCTCCGCCTCACCTCCACCTCCTCCACCGCCGCCACACCTTCTCAACGCTTCATCTTTCCGTCTACGAACTCCATTCTTCACCGGACGAAATTCAATTTCCTCATTTCCATTCCACAACCACAACTTCTCATCTCTCACAGCTTTCAGTGCCATCGCCACTGGTCCGGACCGAGTCACTCGTTTCGACAGTCAGGAGTCAGAAACTGACCTAATTTCAACGTTCAATGACAGAATTCTTAAGGAGCAGTTCACGAAACGGAATTCCGGTAGGTATAGTTCGGACTCAAATTCCGGCTCCGGTGCCGGAGTATCGGATGAGGAGGTTGATAAGTATATACAGCTGGTGAAACAGCAACAACAACGAGGTTTACGTGAATTGAAAAAAGGTCGTTTACGTAATACTAACAGTAGTAATAATAATAGTGATTCTAATAGTAGTAGTGATAGTGAGGGTGGTTTTAGTTATAAAGTTGATCCGTTTAGTTTAGAAGAAGGTGATTATGTTGTGCATAAGAAAGTTGGAATTGGAAGGTTTATGTCAATTAGACCTAGTATTCCGGAAGGTTCTACTACTCCAATTGATTACGTTTACATTCAGTATGCTGATGGTGTTGCTAAGCTACCTGTTAAACAAGCATCTCGATTTCTCTATCGTTATAATCTGTAAGTACTACTATTTTGTTATTAGTATACTCTACCTATTTACATTGGATGTATCAGATTTTACCACAAATTCTATTGTATGTTACAACTTTAAAAGGTTGATTATATATATCTGATCTCTTATAACTTGTAAACCGTCGAGGTGACATCGGATTTAATAATGTGGTGGACGATGTGGCAACTTATGTATTGCTAAATTGTTTTTTTTGGGTGAAGTTTGATACATTTGTAGACCCTTAACCCATAAATTGAATGTGTTGTCTGAACTGAAATGGTGCGTTTGGATGGTTATTTGTAGTCCGAATGAAAGTGGAGCGCCTCGGGGATTGGGGAGATTGAAGGATACAAGTGTTTGGGAGAAGAGGAAGGTTAAAGGGAAGGTTGCGATTCAGAAAATGGTGGTTGATTTGATGGAGGTTTATTTGAATAGGTTAAGATTGAGGAGACCTCCGTATCCCAAGAATCCTGCTATTGCTGAATTTGTTGCTCAATTTCCCTATGAGCCTACTCCTGATCAGAAACAGGCGTTTATTGATGTTGAGAAGGATTTGACAGAAAGAGAAACTCCGATGGATAGATTGATTTGTGGAGATGTTGGGTTCGGGAAGACGGAAGTAGCTCAACGCGCACTATTTTGTGTTGTTTCTTCTGGGAAGCAGGCAATGGTGTTAGCACCGACCATTGTTTTGGCTAGACAGCATTTCGGAGTTATCTCAGAGAGATTTTCGAAATATCCGAACATTAGGGTTGGGCTTATGAGCAGATTTCAGGTTAGATGACATTAGGGTTGGGGTGTGATGGATCTTCTTCTTCTTCTTTACTTTTGTAAATAAAAATTGTATAATAAAAAAAGTAAGTGCAATAAATTTGATGAGATTATTGCAATTGTATAAACTAAATATTTAACTTGGATGCAATTAAATGGACTTCAATCGAGTTTCAACCAATCTGACAAGCTACCCCTTTAGCTAAATCTTTTGATTCAACCTGTTTGAGACAAAACACAACCCAAATCGACTTATTCACAACTTAATTGGTTGAATTTGTTTTCTTGATACTCAACTAGCTACAATGCTATGGACCTAACCTCTTACAATATGCAGACCCGATCAGAGAGAGAAGAGTATTTTCATTTGATCCAAAATGGCGAGCTGGATATTATTGTCGGAACTCACTCGCTTCTTGGCAGCCGTGTCACATATGATAACTTAGGGCTTCTGATAGTTGATGAAGAACAGGTTTGCCATTTACATATTTTCTTTCTTTAAGGTGGTCATTCGGTCTTTTGATATTTAGATTTTATCAATGCAAAATGAGATAATTAAATTAACTGTCAATAACAGGCTTCTTTGGCTTGCAGAGATTTGGTGTCAAACAGAAGGAGATGATTGCTTCAATGAAAACTTCTGTTGATGTCCTTACTCTTTCTGCGACACCTATTCCAAGAACCCTCTATTTAGCATTAACTGGATTTCGTGATTGCAGGTAATACCATAGTGTGTTTATACTTGCTTGAGTTGCTTCACTGATCACCATATCTTGATTTTTATATTTATCTAATGATTGCTTTGTAAAACAATTAGATTAAACTTGTGTGTCGAATAACCTCCCGTTCTTTACATTAATTTTTGTCGTCTCTCAGTTTGATCTCAACACCTCCTCCTCAAAGAATTCCTATAAAAACCCATCTTTCAGAATATAGTGAGGAAAAGGTTATATCAGCAATCAAATTTGAGTTGGAACGTGGAGGCCAAGTTTTCTATGTTCTGCCAAGAATTCAAGGTAACTTTGTTGGATTGTTTGATCTAAATAACATTTGGAAGTTGAGATGCTTTAGACTTTAGTGTTTGCTATTCTGAGTGAAAACTTGAAGTAAAGGCTTGCTGTTACTGGGTGATATAATTAAACGGTATTTATTACAATCTACAGGTCTTGAACAGGTGATGGCATTTCTCGAAAAGTCTTTTCCAGATCTTGAAATTGCTCTTGCTCATGGACAGGTAAAGCTTATATTGTTGCCGTATTTTAGCAACCCGTTTGCAGAACTTACGATTGAGTATTTACCTGCTCCTGCATAAAATACATCATCTAATTACCAATATACCATTATGTATATTTTTGTGCAGCTATATTCAAAACGTTTGGAGAAAACCATGGCAAGATTCGTCGAGGGAGAAATCAAGATTCTACTTTCGACTAATATAGTAGAAAGTGGGCTCGACATTCAAAATGCTAACACCATCATAATCCAGGACTTTCAGCAATTTGGGCTCGCACAGCTCTATCAGGTTTGTTAGCTGAAGAAATTGTGTCAGATGAATCAAACAGGTCAAAAGTGGCTTAAAGTGTACTTTCTGTTTCCTATAATTTTCTATATCGCCTTTCTGAAACTACACTATTTTTACGTAATCATGTAGTCATTGTAGTCGTGTTATTAAACATTAATAATCTATAATCAAATTTTAAAAATGTACAACAAAGTGTTTCTGTTCCCAAACCTGACACAAGTGATACTTAAAATTACCCATAAACATGTTATCCAACCTTCCCATTTTGGCACATCCAGTCTGTGTACGACGGTACGTGATGATATCTATCTCTGATCTTTTCTTGTTTGATAACTTTGTTGCTGTAGCTGCGCGGAAGGGTGGGAAGGTCGAATAAGGAAGCTCATGCTCATCTTTTTTACCCCAATAAGTTGTTGCTATCTCCAGAAGCAAAGGTGGATTAATGAACTGTTATATATTCTGAATTGCATGATCTGTAAATGTTTTAATACTTTTACAGCACATACAATATTAATGACTCTTTAATAGTATTAATTTGAAACCATTTACAACAACACAGAAAAGGCTTGCTGCTCTTGAAGAATGTGGTGACCTTGGTCAAGGGTTGCAACTTGCAGAAAGAGACATGACTATAAGGGGGTTTGGTAATATTTTTGGTGTGCAACAAACAGGGGATATCGGCAACGTAGGCATTGATTTGTTTTTTGAAATGCTTTTTGAGAGCTTATCCATGGTATTCATTATGTTTTTATCTTTGTGGTTCTTTTGTAAATATGACTGCTTTGTTCCGTTAAACCTAACTACAAAATATCACTTTTGTTGAAACCAGGTCGATGTACATCGAACACGTCCAGTTCCCTACAAATCTGTAAAGGTACACGCACTCACGCGTTTCTTGATTTATATGTTATGCAATATACTATCTGCAATAATATTTTGACCACCTTACAAGACAATATATCTACTATGTTCTTAAAGAGACTGGAGTACTTATGCGTCTCAATTATTGAGATTTGGGAAAAAGGTCTTTAATGGGTTGAACAGGTCAAAATTAACTTACATGTATTCAAGTTATGGGATGATTTTTTTTAGTCCAATCTTTCTTTGCTAGTGCACTCTGATTTAGCTCACTATATCAATTGGCCACCTTTCTCCCAGTCCATATCATGTAATTTGAGTTTAGGTGCCGTTTTGCATTTTGATTTCTATTTTATTCTCCGTTTCTTTATAATGCATGCCTTAAAAAACCCAAAAAAGATGCATTCAAATTACATATCCTAATTTGTTTTAAAAGATTATTTTCTTATTTTGATGATTCAGTTTTTGCAATCATATTCAATACATTGAACAAACCCAACTCGCCCATTTTGCTACCGCTGAGACGCATGTACCGTTTTCACAAGAAGACTAGAATATATAAACTCAACAATTGGGCATATCTAGTTCTAATGAGGGCAATGGGTGTCTAGTTAAGGTATTAATTGTTTAAGTCAGTGTGTTAAGTCTTAACTGTATGTTGTTTAATGTCAGCTTGAGTTGGATATCAATCCTCGACTCTCTTCTGAGTACATAAATTATTTGGACAATCCCATAGAAGTAGTTAAAGATGCGGAGAAAGCTGCAGATAAAGACACATGGAGTCTGGTTCAATTTACAGTGGATTTAAGGAGACAGTATGGAAAAGAACCTTATGCCATGGAAGTTCTACTCAAGAAACTTTATGTGAAAAGAATGGCTGCAGATATAGGGATCACTAGAATCTATGTTTCTGGAAAAACTGTGGTAATGATGACAAATATGAGCGAACAAGTCTTCAAGATGATAAGAGACGCCATGCTTTCAGATGTTCACCGCAATATGCTTGTTTTTGAAGGAGAAGAAATAAAGGTACAAAACACTAATCTTTTCTAGTTAATCTTATTTGAAGGTTTGCAAGATGTGCACATGTTTAGTGGATCAGGTGGGCTGGGCAACGCCTTGAAACTAGTATGTTTTAGTGTGGGTTAATTTGGTTGGCTTTACTGCGAAAATCATTTTATTTCCCTACAAATTTTTTGATTAGACGGCTTCAAAAACTTTATTATCAGAACAATAATGTGATCGTTTAAGTAAGCAATTTAGGAGGTTGGATCTATTATACCTTCTGGATTTGTCGGTGATTCTCAACCTGTTTGACCCATTAAAGATAAAATAAGACCCAGATAAACCCATTCCTAGTTAAGTTGGTCAAAATGGCAACCTTTATCCTGTTACTTGTTTAAATTTCGTAACCGAGATGGATGGCTCTGTTACAGGCGGAATTACTTATAGATCTACCCAAGGATCAGCTTCTTACCTGGATCTTTCAGTTGCTAGCCGAACTTCATTCCGCACTGCCTGCCCTTATCAGTTACTAACGGAAACGTTTGAAGGTACACTATCCATAAGCAACCAAGATGTATTGTATGTGATGCATAAGCTAGCGGCTCGGCATGAAATCTAACCTACGTTAAGCTAACCAAACTGAACCTACATTAAATGGCGTGTGGGTTGAACCTGAACCCAAGTGATGGATGTTGATGCTGCATATATTGATGTTTGATGCTGGATATGTTGATGCTTCTAAGCCACTTCAAATTGGTTTGTGCCCTTTTGATGAATCATCAATCCATTCAGCCATTGCAGGAACCTATTTCTAAGCCATTCGGCAAGCAGCCCACATACCCTTTAATGTGGATGGGTGGCATGGTTCATGTAGATGATGGAGTATACATGATATCTGTAACTAATTAGTTCAGCTACTGGCTTATTGTAATTATGATCACAGAATTTATTTATGTATTTATATCATGAGATTAAAATATTATATACTAATACCTTTTCATATTTAGTCTTGTTCAGTATGCAGACTATATACAATTTGTCAAACAGAACTGCTAGTTCTAGACAGTTGGTCAAATGGCATATTAAGATGAAAAACCTACCCAAAAAGGCTAGTGATAAATACAACAAAAAACTTACACATACACCAACTTGTATTACACTGCATATTTTTGGTGTATGTATCAAAATTTTTGTTGTATATATCAACACCCACCCAAAAATAATACAGTATGTTGTTTATGACAACTTTAAAATCATTACTAATTACAAATTAAAAAACTTGTTTTAACTTTAAATGTTTAATTAATATGATATTTATATATAGCAATGTTAATCATTCCTACTAAAAATATCAATAAGAAGATCTAATAATATTTAGGCTTTTAATTAATAAGTAATGACGGCCATTATAACTTAAAGTAGGTTGTCTTAGATGGAGTAGAGTTTGAGAGTTATAACAGAGTATGTAATTCGTTTTAATCATTTGTTTTCAGCCCTCAACTACTTGATTCCATTAGAATAATAATAAACTAAATAAAAATATAATCTTATATATATGCCAACTATATCAATGAGATAATTATCTGTATCCAAATTTATATATATATTTTTATTTTTATATATTACGATCGTTTGACACGGTATCTTTAAGAAAGTAAACTCGTGTCGATATTGGTTTGAAATTCTTAATATCACAAAAAGTCAACTCAGGGTAGTCAAACCTTCAAGAACCACAAGGGCATTTTAGTAATTACACCCTAAAAGACTAAATTGATATTCCATTGTTGTTCGTAGTTGGTTATGTCGCCGACGGCTGGGGGTGCGTTGTAAAATCACATGCGCTTTCTTTACATTGCAATAGCCAGCCAGCCAGCCACCCTACGCGACCAAAGTCGTCTTTGACCCTCCCACAACAACAAGGACCTGAACCCCCCACCCCCGGTCCAAAATCAACACCCCTTTTCTCCCCCCTTTCAAATCTCATTTTTTAATTCCAATTTCAATTTCATTCCAAATTCCTGTTCAATTCGCATCCTCAATTCCACGCAAATCTCAATTTCTGCTTCTATATTCTGTTCTTCTGAGATACATATACATACATTCTGGTATACGTATTCCACGTTTACGCGGTTTTAATAGATTTGGTTCACGCCGAGCTGTCTTGTTGTTTTATTATACCTCAGGTACGTCGTGATTCGCGTTCTTGCTTTTGATTTCGGATCTGTAACCCGATCTGGTTAATATGGATACGTAGCCGTTTTAAATTTTTACAAATTGGTATAGTTATAGTTATATTGTTGGAAATGTTACATATTGAATATTTAACCATCAAAGATGTTAGATTGTGGTATAGTTACATGCGATCTGGTAATAATGATGTCATAATTGTTTAATCTCTTTTTTTTCTTCAAATAATTAGCCATTTTTTTCAGTATTTGCCCTAATTATGGTGTTTAGTTGACCTAAAAAGGTGCTTTCGGGCTTTCAGCTAATGCATGTGGTTCATTGGCTATAATTTAATTTCTTGTCTGTGAAATTAAAATTTGCAGGCAGTTAAAATTCTGCTGTATCAAGGAAAAACGGAACTAACTGATGGATGTGTGGTTGCTTTGTTTGACTGCTGGAGATCTATAATCGCGTTTTCAGTTGTATATTTTTAGGAACACCTCTGTGACATAGATTTTTTTATTCTATGGGCGATTGGGTGATTGGAGCTTTTATAAATCTTTTTGGCAGCATTGCCATTAACTTTGGAACTAATCTTCTTAAATTGGGACATGATGAGGTACTTAACTCTAATTTCAATAATTTTGGCTTCATTAATTATAAAAGTTCCTTTTTGCATTATGATGTTTATTACGAGCCAGGAATACGTTGGTGCTTAACTTAAGCTGTATCTAAAACATTGTAGAGAGAAAGACATGCATTATTAGGTGAAGGAATAAATGGGAAGACGATACTGAAGCCTATTATAAGCTTTCAGTCTTGGAGAATTGGTAAATTTAATAAATTCCTGGTGAACTTTTTTTCTATTATATATCATATTCATATTGATTTTAATTGATCTCCGCAGGAATTCTGTTTTTCGCTTTTGGAAACGCTCTTAATTTTATTTCGTTCGGATATGCTGCTCAGGTCAGTGTGAAGATGTTCTCGGTTTCTAGAATAGGGTTCTAAATTGCAGGATATTAATGAGTTCTTCTAAGATAAAAGAGATCTATGTTTAAGTTGACCTTCTATAAACTTTGCGTCTTCAAAACCATTGTAGGACGTGACATCCTTAATCTAAAAAGTTTGTTTTTTGTAGTGAAGAAAAGTTAGAGTAAAAAATGGTTGATTTGTACTCTCTCTTTTCTTTTTTAATTTGTCTTATTTTCTAATTTGTTACTGTCTTCTGTTTGAGCAGTCACTTCTTGCAGCATTGGGATCCGTTCAGTTTGTGTCAAACATTGTATTTGCCTACTTTGTCTTGAACAAAACAGTGACTGTCAAGTACGCTTTAAACTTTGCAGCATTTTTTTTCGTTATACGATTTGAAAGTTCCTTCTGGTAACATGTGTACGTTTTTTTTTATGCAGAGTATTAGTTGCCACAACATTTATTGTCCTTGGAAACACCTTCCTTGTTGCTTTTGGCAATCACCAATCCCCTGGTATAGCTCTTGAATTATAGTTTTTTCTTTATATACTTTGTTTTACTGAATTATGTTTTTATTTTTATTTTTTTAACAGTTTACACACAGGAGCAGCTGGCAGAAAAGTACAGTAATATTACCTTTCTCTTTTACTGTCTACTATTGGCTGCTTTGGTAGTCATGCATCACTTTGTATACAGGTTAGTAGCATCTTGAATGCATTTAGCATTGTGATTAAATCACTTTTACTTTCATATGATTAATTTCATAAATCTGTGTAAGCAGGAGAGGAGAATTCTTGCTTGCTATTCCAGGAAAGGAACTTATGCGGTATTGGAAGTTGCTGCTTCCATTCTCGTTTGCCGTAGTGTCAGGAGCCATAGGATCATGTTCAGTTCTTTTCGCAAAGTCGCTGTGAGTTGCTTTTCAATGCTACAATCTTTTAAGCAATTCTCACGTGAGTCACTTGGTATTAACAATACTTTCTTTCTTCAGTTCAAATCTCTTAAGATTGTCCATGTCAAGTTCATATCGCCTGGATAGCTGGTTCACATATTCAATTCTTTTATTGTTTCTATGTACTGCTGGATTTTGGGTAATGATTAGTAGCATACCTCATGCATCTTATTTACAAAATATGCTAATTGCAGAGTTTGGAGTTATTAATTTGTTTGTATATTATCTTATCTACAGATGGCAAGGTTGAATGAAGGATTAGCACAGTTTGATGCAATACTTATCGTCCCTATGTTTCAGATAGCTTGGACCTTTTTCTCAATATGTACTGGATTTGTGTATTTCCAGGAATATCAGGTTCTCTACCTCTCTCAGTATGTACTGGATTTGGATTTGTGTTTAAGAGGTTGTATGACATTTATTTGTTTTATGTCAGGTATTTGATGCCTTGAGGACAGCTATGTTTATTATGGGAATGATTTCAGTTTTCATAGGAATCTCATTGCTGGCACCCGATGAGTCAAAAGGTATATTTGTGCTTCATTCATGATTACATGTAGAGGTGGGAAAGATGGGCGGGTGGTTAATATGTCAAAACAGGTTTGGTCTGTAACAGTCAGTTTTAAATAGAACTTGTAAGGAACTTGGGCAGATAACTTTGGGCAATCTTCAATCCATTTATCCCTTCCCCTCTTCGACGTGTTTGAAAGAAAACCCATGTATAATCAAATGGGTTGAAATGCGTCTCTTTCCAAAATTAGCAGGGGGAAATTTCTGATTTGTTCTCTTATCTTTACCAGGGGGAGAAGTCAAGGAAAGTCCTCTATCATCTGTGGCTTCATCCAAAGTTAACACTGATATGGAAAGGTTAGTTTGACTACCAGCAAACATACAAATATCAAAGAAGAAAGCAAAAGAAACAACTAAATGAAGTCTCCTAGTGTTTATTTCCCATTTTGATGGAGACATATTTATATATGGGAAATAATACATATGTTCTTTTAAAGGTTAATGAAGCCATGTGAAGACTCACCAATCAAAGATATGAAGTCGTTAGCACGAGCAATGGCCACAAAAGCTTCAGCTGCTGTTGTCAGGGCAAAGGTTGTGCAAATTCTCATTCCACCTTGGAATGGAATCAAAAGATGGAAACTTTGAACATTATTTTCTCATTTGTTGTAATTTTTTGGGTACAGAGTACTTGCACATTGTTGATGGGTATGGGAGATGATACAATGCATGCTTCATCGATTTTTGCCATGCCAATGGTTTCGTCAAAAATGACAGGTTTCAGGGCTGTCGGAAGTGACAGATCGAAGTTGTTGTCTTTAAGAAGCCCAACGGGGTGGAGTAGAATTCCGGTGGTGGTTGAGGAAAGTGTAAATATGCTGGATACTACTTCAAGTGAAGAGGATTAGTATATCTTGTTAATTGGTTTTTCAATCTTATGGAAGGAATATATCTGTAGTAATTGGGGAAAAGGGGAAAGTGCCACTGTTGTATAGTTGTTTGATGGATTGAATTGGATTTGGATGTATATCTTCTTTGATTCTTAAAATTCTTTTGTTTGCCAATTGTAGGCTGCATTTATATATGGGCTTGCTAACTTGTGACCAAAGGGCACATGTTGAACTTCAGTTAGATGTTATTTTGAATTTATAAATCGCAACTTAGACGATTGCCTTCTTCACAACTGTACGGTGTATGAGTATTTCCATGAGGACAAAGATGAACGTGTTTCTTCTATAATCAGGCTTGATTTTTAATGTGTTCCCTAAATTTTGTTATAGAATGTTCCCATGGATCAGCTAGTTCCTATTTGGAAGGCTGCAATTTCTTAACTGCCGCACTGTCTACTCGACTACTCCTGCTAATAGTTTAGCACATTCTTACCTTGACTCCTCGATACTAAATCAAATCCTCTTCGTTGACGATTGAATTCAGTAGAGTTTAGCCACCAAGTTCGGGATGGATTGGTGTGGTTCCTCTCATCTGCTGTTTCGGGGTTGTGGTTAGAATATTAAGTGTTGGGGTTTGCAAGACGTGTTTTACATTAAATTCTCTTATGTAGTTATACGTAGTTATACTTGGTTGCGCCTAAAATTACAAGCCACTATGTGTATTTTATTTTTCAAAACAGAGTTCTATCAACGCGATCATATAATCATTTTAAGACAAACAGCCAAACATAAATGTCTAATGTCTAATTACACATTTACACTGATTATTCAGAATCAAAATGCAAATGTAATCAGAGTCAGATTTGTAACATTGTTAGGTTGGTTGCAGCCCGAATCCACCGACGGTTTCACTTACTATTTAAGTATGTAAGCTTGCGTCTTTTTCAATATCTCCCGTGCGGTTACCACCCACCTATCTACATACATACAACAAATCATGAAAAAGTCAAAATAACCGGTTGGGACGACGGTTTATCTAACTTTCACCTCTCTTTTTTGTCTTTTTTTTATTTGTTATTTACAGAGGAAGAAGATTACTTATTGATCAAAAATTATCAGCATCCATCAATATTTTCCTCTTTCTTCTCCCGCATAATTCGCCGCATGGTAAGTTCAATTATCTCAGCTTAATAATCATGATCATTATTTCAATTAGTTATTAATTGCTACATACTGATTAATTTCATCCAACAGATTTTGACTTGTGTTTACCCTAAATTTTGACCTCTAGATTCATTCTTCCGTACACTAATTACATCTCTTATCCTGGATCTGGATTGATGTAACATATTGTGATTTATCCAGTTTTTCCTTTCTATTTATATATGAATTTATATATGTATAATACCTGTTCTCGTGTAAGAATTAGAGATGTATATAAGGCTTTTGATAAGTTATTTGATTGTATTCAACACGTCATCCAAAATTCAAAGCTATGTATTTATTTATTATACGTTCGCTACCTGAATCTACTACCATAAGTAATTGTGTGTTTAATTTGTTATTAGAAATTGCAGTTTGCATAAAAGAATTGTATCATTTCGTATGATGAGAAACGAACACCCTACGTACGAAGGGCATTCATCGGATCATCCTTATAGTGTTGGTGAATGTTCTAGTTCAACATCATTGAGCAGTCAGCCTGACGTTGAAGATGACGGGATGATTGCTGCTGTATTGTCTGAAGAATATGCTAAATTAGATGGTTCGGTCGGTAGGCGGCTTACCAACTTAGAACCTGTTGCGGTAAGTTGATTTTGGGTAGCTTGTTTGACTAAGTCAATTGCTTGAATTGTTAAGGTTATTGTGTCTGATCTAGTTAAGCTTTATATGAAAATTTCAGCATGTACCACGGATTAATTCTTTCATTCCTAATATAAGTGATGCTAGTTTGGATCATCAACGATTGAGCCAAAGGTATGTGTTTGAGTTGCTCGGTATTTGTAGTATGTAAAAGAATGAATTGCTCACTATGCTCCCACACTATGAATTGGTCGTTTTGATATGATTGTGAATCATTGGATGTGGGCATCATCGATGTGTAACTAACTTGTAGTTATAATTTATTATGAATTTGAATGTAAACGTTCATCCAGGATAGCAATAGCTCAATGATATATCCAACTCAAATGTATCAGTTTATTCCAAGAAGATCCACAGTTAATCTTTAGTTTGCAGCTAAATCAAAGCAGCAAATTTGTTATGTATTCCACAAATTTCTGCTTCTTTGCAAAACAATAGTAACATCTTTGTAGTTTCATGCAAAAAATCGAGAATAGAGCATAAAGTATTTGGACAGAAAAATAGGGAAGGTTGCCGGAATTGGCCGATCTTATGCATATTCTCGAGTTCAAGGGGATCATCTATACATGATAGTTCAGGATCATGAATGAATGTCATTTTGCAATACAGCACTGGAGGCTGGCCAAATATATTTGCTACACATTTTAGGGGCATTGGATCAATAAATAACAAGAAAGTATTCATAAAAGTACTTCCTAGAAATATAATGTATTACGAGACTTGGAGAAGATATAAGGGGGATCCTATTTGTTTAATTGTTCATATTTTTCAGGTTACAAGTGTATGGTTTAATTGAAGTGAAGGTTTCCGGAGATGGAAACTGTCAGGTATGTCTAGCTTGTTTATATTTGAATAATGTTCTAGTTCAAGTATATTAAGTTGCTTTATTCCGTTCCTTTCAGTTCCGTGCAATATCTGACCAGCTGTATAGGTCCCCTGAGTATCACAAACATGTCCGAAAGGAGGTTGTGAAGCAGGTTAGTTCTTTGTGCAGTATACTCATTTGAAGCAATATCTCTCTTTTTACGTTTATGCTACAACTTTTTACTGCTTTATGAATTTTCATATGTGCAAATTGAGTAAGTCATTTATGCTAATGTCAGTCTTATTTATTTATTTTCCAGCTGAAGGACTATCGATCACTATATGAAGGCTATGTTCCAATGAAGTACAAGAAGTATTACAAGAAAATATCCAAGTAGGATACTTCATACAGGGTCGTAACTTATCTTATCTGTAAAGAAAATAAACTCTGGTGCATTTGGCTTGCTTTATATTTGCGAAAAATACCACCAGTAGCATGCAACATAATGGTCTTTAGTTTCTGTTTTGTAAGAATATATGTGTTGCAACTGAATCCTGGTATTTACAGAACAGGTGAATGGGGGGATCACGTTACCCTACAAGCGGCTGCTGATAAGGTCTGTTATCCTCCTATGTCCACTGATACTATTATAAACATTTTCACTGTTGCTTGTCATGATACATAACTATGTGGAGCCAACCATTCTAGTTGCTTTTACTCGCATGCAGTGGGTGGGTGGACTAGAGATGGGGCAACTTGATTTATGTGACTTGTATTGCTGTAAAACCCATAATATATCATCTCAGTTTTAGTGTAGTGCATGTATATAGAAGTTTATTGGGTAGGAGTGTAGGACGAGGCAATATTATTCTCAGACTCAGACTTATTTATTGCTGTAAGTAATGTGTTGCCTGACGTCTGGTCCTTGCTTGTTATTATGATACCAAATTGCTTCAGCGGTCTTTCTTATGTGGAATTTGACTTGCTGCCTAGTGCCTCAAAGTAGTATATGTTTATGTTCTTGTTGAAGAAGTATGAGATTGTCAAATTATGATAAGTTTTCAAGATCTCATTTGCTTCAAATTATTTATTTTTGCTGCTTCTCTCTTTGTATGCAGTTTGCTGCAAAGATATGCCTTTTAACATCATTCAGAGATACCTGTTTTATTGAAATCACTCCACAACATCAGGCACCTCAGCGAGGTATGACATTGATAATATTTACCTATGTAAGCAAGACTAACCATAAGGTCCAGTTAAAACCTTGAAAAAGAAAATAATTAAATAGATAAACAAAAATTGTTAGCTGTAAACACAATAAATGACCTTTTTATGGTAGTCTATTGGGTGAGCTCATATTCAGTCTCATTGCTTTTATACCGTAATTTTGCTCTAGCGTGCATTTTCTGTCACTCTTTGAGGAAATAAATCATCTTATGGATCTAATTATCTTTTTTCCTGGTTTCCTTGCAAATGCACAGAATTGTGGCTAAGCTTTTGGTCTGAGGTGCACTACAACTCACTTTATGAGATTCGAGGTACTTCCATTTTTATGCTTCAGGAAAAAATCTAAGTTAGCAGGTGATATGCTAATCATTGTTGCTCATTTTGCAGAAGCTATGGTGCAACATAAGCCAAGGAAGAAGCACTGGTTGTTCTAAAGAACAAGATTATTGAATCTGGAACTGGAAACATACATTTCTTTTGTATTTTAATGAATGTAATAGCAATATAGCATCAATATTCCATTTATCTTCATCTTATAAACCAATAAACGCAATATCAACAGTGCAACAAGGTGATGTGCATTCATGTGTAAGTTTATGTTTCAGATATATGTATATTTAAAGAGCCAAAATGTCTCCCTTCGTCAAAACCGTACCTGGTAGCAGCAAGATGATAAAGATATGGGAGTTTTTAAATATGAGCTGAAAACACATTCGGATGGGTTGACTGATGAACACTTTTTTGTTTATTTTCCTATCAAAAGTTATTGATGTGTTAATTATAATCGCAAAACAATAGTACTACAATATCAATCTAAACAAGAATAAACTGATCGAGAAGATTGTAATATTGTATGTATTTACAGTGACCTTTTATGCAACTATCACCCCGTTTTACCTGTTTCTCTTTTTAGGCTTTTGGCTAGTATATATATGTTTTTATTCACCCATTTGAGATAAAAGCAACCCAAGTTGACCCCGTGAAATTGCTAAATCTACGAATACCCATTAAGAGTATTACCAACAAAGACATTGGTACACAATTGCTTGGTATTGGCCAAACTAAGCTTTCCATTAGCCAAGACACCTGCAGTACAAGCCACAAGATCCCACAACGCATAGTGCCTTACTAGCCTATAGAAGTATGTTTAAATTCAACAATTTTGATTATGGTGGTCCTGTAGTAGCATGAAGTCCCAATGGACTCGCATTCACGACAACAAACCAGCATACATAATCACCAAGATGCCTTGCTGACAAAGTGCTAAAACAACAATTTTCTATGGACAGCTTACAGGTAAAACAGTACTTCAGCCAAGGCTGCCATATAATTTATAGCCTTCAATTTGGCAACTCAGGGCGATACCATGATCAAAATTCTTTTTTTACATCATTTCTTTTATAGATGGTATGTGAATCACTATGCTAGAATAGGCAAATAAGATAAACATTGCACAACATCACAGTACCAAAAACATTCAATTGGGCAATATGCAAAAGTCAGTGTATTCAGACTAGATAGAAGTTAACCTAAAACCACTTCAACCAAAGACCACAATTACACAAAAACCGAACTGTCAACAACGATACATTATTATCAACCAATCATACCCTCAGAATTTGAAGTTTAGACGCAAACGCAATCGCAACCCAATCAGGTTGAGACGACGACCACTGCAACTGTTCAATTTCCGCACCCGCAGTATACGCCAATATCGGATCCAATCCACCTTCAACAGGCTGCCCCATCGACGATAAATCCCAAATAAGTGCCTGCGAATCATCACCAGCAGTACAAATATGACACGAACTATGTGGAGCCCAAGCAATCGCATTCACGCTAGCTTGATGCCTTTGCAATTCAACCACTGGTAATGTCGGAAAACGAATATCAAGTACAACAACTTTCGCACTATCCATTATGATCGTAGCCATATATCTCGGATCCTGTTTATTCCATCCTAGCCTAACTAAAGGCGTATCAGGCTCCGAACTCTCGTAAATTATGGTCGAATGCTCCTTATCGCGTAAATCGAAAACCCTAACTGATCCATCTGCTGATACAGACGCAAACACACCAACACCGCCCCAAGCGATATCATAAACCTCCTTATCATGCGCAATTAACTGCGTATCAACCGTTTCTCTCTCGATATCCCAAATCGTACACGTCGTATCAATACTCGAAGTACCAATTCGCTTGGGTTCAGCTTCGTTCCAATCGAACGACGTAACCGGACCGCAGAATTCATTGTTCCGGTTATTATTAAGCAAGCTCTTCATCTCAACCCTACGCGAACTACTGTTATTATTACTATTACTGTTACTATCATTCTCAGTGACGTCATCGTCGTCAGAAATGCGCCAAATGCGGAGGAAATCGCTGGAGGAAGCAAGGAGATCAGGTTTTTGGCATTCCTTGTCAGGGATGAAAATGAGCTTAGTGGGCGGGTACGGGTGTTCGAATGATAAGCTCGGGTCGGATCGGATATGACCATTGGAATCATCAAGCTGAACGATTTCAACACGGTTAGGGTACTGTTCGACGAGACTGGAGATAGCGAGACGATATTTTTTGTCACGGCGAACGCTCCAATTCATGGCGTAGATGTGCCACGGAGCTTCGTACGTGTAGATCTCGGAACGGCGTTGCTGTTCGTCGGATCCGTCGTGGTTTTGGTGATCGGCGTTTGCAACCATGGCGACGGTGATATGGTGGTGGTGGTGAATTTGATTTTGACCTAATTTTAGATAAAGGTGAAGGATTTGGGGAGACTAGTAGAAGCTTGTGGGATTTTGTACTGGTAGAAAAGTTAAAAGTACCACGTACGTATATCTTTATTTTTATACTCTTCAAAAGTACAAGCTTGGAGCTGGTAAAAATACGTATAAGTACCACGTTTACTAGCTTCTTTTGTTGTGTTTAACGATTGTTATAAAAATAACTTGATAAATTTGTTTGTTTTACAGATTTTTATAAGTTTTAATGTATGAAACTTGACCCCTATAGATGAAGTTATTGGATTTCTAAAATTTCTCTAAACTGATAAGCCAATAAACAAAAAGTTAATTTAAATACTTTCGTTATTTATTTTGTTTATAAGAGGCATAATTCGAGCGAGTCGTCTTAAATATAAAAGATATATAACCTATTTCTATTTTGTAAATATGAGGCATAATAAGCCAATAAACAAAAAGTTAATTTAAATACTGATTTGAATAACTTTTAGTATTCAAACCTATTTCTATTTATATAAAAATTAAATTTAATTATGGGAATCATCTTAAATATAAAAGTTATATATATCGTGAAAACTAGTAAAATACTATGGAGTATAACTATATAATACGGGGTAATAATTTTTAGTAAGAATATGAATAACAAATTGGTACCTACGTATGTATTGGATTCATATATTAGTTAAGTCTCGAACAAGTTGATAACAACTGAAATCAAACTCTTCAAAGCTCAAATTCAGCGCGAGATACATTTTCAGCCTTAATTCTAAGTCTAAGCTCGGGCTAGATAAATATTTGACTCAAGTTTATACTTGAGCAACGGCGGAGCCACAAAGGAACCAATGAGGGTCAAGGCTCACCCAAGAAAAGTTATTTGTAGTAATAAACTAGTTAGTCTATAGGTCGTACGATGCACGACCCTTGCTCATAATAGTTAATATTAACGTTTGCAATGTTATATATATATATATATATATATATATATATATATATATATATTATCTTTAAGGAGAATCATTAATCGAAAATGGAAAATTTTATTTTCATCGTCAACTATTGCCAAACATCAACACTTCAATTAGAGTGTTATCTGATACACCTTGAATCATTGTTTGTGTGGAGAGAAAGTTAGTTTTAAATCCCAATGAAAAATTTAACACACAAATCAAATGATTAATGATGAAAACTCATGTTCTTAACTATCTACAAATTTTATATGAGCAATTTAGCTATTAGTTATGCCTATATAACAAATAGGTGAGATGCCTATGGATTAAGATATATATTAATATTATTCTTACGTTTAAGATATATGAAAAAACATTAAAAAGACTAAAAAATACATAATTAAGGACATATGTCATCTCATGTGCTAACTAATGACACGTGACACTAATTGAGCTTAGCTCAACTGATAGCGTCACCGAAAATGTTTAAACTTTACATTTGTGACCTATAGATCAGGGGTTTGAATTCATTCCTCAGCACATGTGGTTGATTTGTGGATATGTCTGACGTTGATACTCTTTGCGGGTAGGGTGGATGCGGAGGTTAGGGGTACCTCCAAATTACCCTAATGACACATGATATTTGATAAAATAATAGATTTGCCATGAGAAAAATATGTTTGATGGTTAAATTGATATTGTGTTTATTTTAAGTAAATTAAGTCTAAGACATTAAGAAATGATTAAGAAGAAAATTTTGTAATAATTAAATATACATAATAAGGGACACATGACATTTAATAGAATCATGATGTGTCATTAGCAGAATGAATAGATGCTTCTTATATAAAAACTAATAATAAAGACTAATAATAATGAAATATGAAACTTACTAACAATGTGACCAATTAAAGGCTTTTGGCCCACCTTAATTATTATCCCTTAGATACAAATTACAAACTAAATCGTCAAAAAATCGTGATATTTACAATGGTATATCGTGATTTATACATGTCATGAGTTTTCAATGAGAAACCACGTGATTTCGGGATTTTAAAGGGTAACGTGGACATTTTAGTGTCAATGTTTATCTTCACAAGTTAACGACTAAGCAATATTATATGCAATATATTTTACACTTCCTATCACTTTTCTATATCCAATTTTCTCTCTAATTTATATCTTTTGTCCAACAAATATTACGAGCGTGGGAAAAATTCAACCACCAGTTGTGATGTGTTAACGGGTTATTATTTAGATACTCTTTTATATTGGGCTGAACCCATTTATCCTTTGTCATGTATTTATATTATGTCTCATATAATTATTGGAGCAATGAGAATTATTGAGTTTAGCATGGTATCAGAGGATACCTAAAAATCCCACACTTTTTCCTCCGATATCACGATCTTCACAACCCCAAATTAAATCCACCGTCGTTAAACTCTAATAATTGTATGAGACATAATATAAATACATGACAAATGGACTCAGCACAATATAAAAAAGTCTATCTAAATAATGTGTTAGCGGTGGTTGATATATGAAAATTAGATGTTTTTTGGACTAAATATATGAACTTTGGTGATTCAATTTATACAACTAAAGTAATTAGTGTGCACGATAAGTCGATAACTAACTAAAATGATACATGTATCAATATATTTCAATTGATAATTGTTTAAGTAAATATCTGTGAATATAAGGTGGATGGTAAATGAAAAGTAGATTGTTTAATTTTATTTTATTTATTTTAATTGTCCCTTCTAAATCAGGTCGCAAACGGTTTGTTGGTAGACCCGAGTGTTTTCCATGGTTTTCTATGTATTCTTTTTAATTAATTGAGTTTCCCAATTTACAAGATATATAATTCATATAAGTTAAATTATTCCATTAAGGGAATATATTCCGTGCACTAAAACTGCACGGATAGAAGCGTAGAAGTATGCTGCTAGTTTTAACTCAAGATTTATATATATATATATATATATATATATGGTAAGGTTCCAACGAGAACACTTCAAAAATAAGAACGATAAGAACACTTCATAAATGCAAAATTAGCCAACAAAATCATTAGATTCATACTTATACATCTCAAATATGTGTAGAAAAATTGATTAGAATAAATGTGAACTTTCGAAAATACACAAAATTGAAAAACCGATTGATGCACGATCATATAGATAATCGTGCATTAATCGCTTTTTCAATTTTTGTGCATTTTTAGAAGTGTGCATTTATTTTTCTTTGCATATTTGAGATGTATGACTGTGAATCTAATAATTTTTGTTGGTTATTTGTGCATTTATAAAGTGTTCTTACCGTTCTTATTTTTGAAGTGTTCTCATTTGATCCAAACTCTCTCTCTCTCTCTCTCTCTCTCTATATATATATATATATATTAAAAAGTTGAGCTAGAGATATCAAATATAAAAATTTACATTAATCAACATCAACCTAATGCTGGCAAATTCTGCCCATTTGCTCCACATCTGGGTAATTCTGGGTACAATGACATAAAGTTTGGGTTCTTATGTTCTGGATAAATTTTGGGAATGAGCTTAATTGGGTAAAACTCAAATCATGAATGTGTCGAAATAGGTGATCATCATGTTATATTTTTTATATTATATAATTAAAAATGTTAACTCATTTTGAAAAATATATATAATTTAGTAAATTATAACATTTTTTTATGAAATTTTCAAATAGCCCGATATGACCCGAGCCCGTTTATACCCGTGCCCGTTTTGATCCGTAGCCCATACCCGTCCAACCCGCCCATTTTGCCAGCTCTAAATCAACCATCTCAATCTATCATGTTTCCGAATATTTTCCGCTAGAAAAAAACCTAGTTATACAACATAAAAGGATTTATCAACTCTACATATTCTAATTCAGAAGTCTTTTTTCTTACGTGGATAGTTTCTCCTTCTGACAACTAATATTTTATCCTACATGTCAACCTATTATTAACTTTCTAAAATTTATTTGACACCTCATCATGAAATATTATTTTTATAAAGTCAATCAAATAATCTATTTTTAAAAGAATGTAATTAATTTTTTCCTATTATTTTTATAAAGTCAATCAAATTTATTTTTTTAAAATGTAATTCATTTTTTCCTATAGTATTATACGGAGTATTACTTTTAGAAAGTGAACAAAAAAATAATCAAAAAATATATTTTTCATTAATAATAATTATAATATATACAATAATAAAATATTATAATTAGAATAATAATAGTAATATAATAATAATAATAAATTATAAATATATACGATGATAAAATATTAGAATTATTAGAATAATAATATAATAATATTATACAAAGAAGTTATATTAGACGTAGTAATAATAATAATAATAATAATAATAATAATAATAATAATAATAATAATAATAATAATAATAATAATAATACGGAGGTTAAAATTTATTTACAATATTTACCCAAAATAAAAATAAATATATATATTCTATCATTTTTAATTTATATATATATATATATATATATATATATATATATATATATTTCTCACCTTCAATTCTTTTTCTCTATATATTTCTCACCTCTCTCAAACTCAATTTTTATTTCAACCATTCATCTTTTTATATACAAGGTATTTTGCCTACACATCTCTTTATGATCTTATTAATTTTTCGATTTAATTTTTATTTAATGTTATTCCTCCTCTTTATAACTTGTGCGTCTTTATTTGACGTTATTACTCTTCTTTTTAACGTATATGTTTTTGGTTGAACATTTATATTTCGATTTAATATTTATTTTGATGTTATTATTTGATGTCATTGCTCTTATTCTTAACATGTGTATCTTTATTTGATTTTTTTTTGAACGGTAAAATATCAATATCAATAAAAGAGGGCCAACTAGCAAGATGTTAGAGACCAAAAATACAAGCATGATGTAGAGAAATGCGATAACAAATAATACAAGTTCAATCAGGTTTTTTTATGTTTAGTTTTTTTTATTTGATAATATTAGTATTCCTTTTTAACGTGTAATGTAGTATATTCTATTGAATGAACATGATATATTTAAATTTAAATGTAACGGTTATTAAAATAATAAAAAAGTTTTAATTTAACTATGGCATGACTTATCTATCTATTTATTTCATTAATTTTTTCATATTTTTTTTCGCAAAATGACTGTATTCAAGCATCAGTAAAGCTAAGGTTGCTGCTGAATATTCAAAACAACAATATTTTTACTCAATTGTTACAGTATGTAATTTTAAAAACAGTGATAATAATTTGATAAAATAATTTTTTTGAACAAAACCGTGATGATGGTACATCTAAATTTTATGAACATTTCACTTTAGTATTTAATACATTGTTATCGTTAATATGTTATATTTTTAGCCGTCCAACGGACGGGTTCAACACTAGTATGAATATATTTGTCTCTCTCTCTAAACTAAATACTACGTACCATGCATACTGCAAATTGAAAACATATCATTTGTAAAGGGAGAGTGTGATTTAAGGACTACATGTTTTATACTTTTATATAATAAAACTTCCCCTCACATCCGCGAGGGGCATGTAATAACTTGTAAGTCTCAAATTATACTGGCCTATACTGGTAGTAGTAGACTATTAGTGTAGACCTAATCAATCTAAAAATAAGTGTTAACCACGACTTAAGTAAACCTATCACCTTCAAAAAATAATGAAAACGCGGCATATAACTAATTTAACAATTAGCTTGGAGGTATTTTCGAATCTGGTCTTGTTATTTGGCAATTCAATCAATTAAATTGTTGATTGTATATGTTAACATTGTTATCTAAGTATCAACACGTTACTTGTTCTTTTCATTAATGATTTACTCATTTACATGTTATAATTTCAGTGTGTTATTCTTTTAGATTTTGCTTATCTATTTAAAAATGATGTCTATCTTGTCATGCATTGAATAAGTTTAAGATTCTCCTAATTATGTGTTTTAATTTATCAGAAGATTTAATAATATTGTTTATTTATGAATATTTAAAGTTAAAGATTTGTTAGCTTTTGGTTAGTAGTTTTAGTACTTTCTAATTAGCAAAATCTATTGTAGGTTTTATATCACTTTACTATCTTCTTATTTTGCAAGAATATTTAGTACTTGTTTCTTTTAACCAGCCGAAGTGTAATTTGTAGTTCCACCACTGATTTCGAGTCATCGACAAAAGCTCGACTTGTTTGTAACCCTGTTTATAAGAAATGTATCGATTTAATTTGAAAATTTTAAAATCATTCCGAGTTAGAAAAAGTCAATCCTTCCCTCTTACATATTACTCTTTCCGTCCCAAATTAAGTGTCTTAATTTCCTTTTTTGTTTGTCCCAAATTAAATGTCCTATTCCACTTTTAGTAAATAAAAATAAATGAACTACCAATAATACCCTTGATTATTAAAAAGAGTTGAAGTAGTCATGTTTGAAATCACGTAGTGTAAAGTACATGTGACTGAGAAAGTGACAATGACCCATCACTCTTTATCCTTTTGTTAATATACTTGCACATATAACCAAAAGTAAAAGATGGGAGTATGGGACAGATGAGAGTACTTGCACAAAACCACGATTACAAGCAAACAGTTTGAGTATTTGATTTTTTTTACTTTTTCACTTTCTTCGATTAACAAAGTGTAATAGTGATATCTGTTACCAATATGGAAAGAATAAATAAAAATAATGAGTGAGTAGAATAATGAAAAAAAACAATTTATCAAGAAAATACTAAAGGTCAAACCTAAATACTCCAATGTTTGTCATTTCAATTCATTACATGCATGCACTACGTACAACTCCTAAAGGAACAAAAACAGGGAGTTGTTTTTTTTCCATCTTTCTTACTCATTTGCATATGGAGTACACAAAAAGACTTCGATCATCTCTTTTTTTATTGATCCAAATACGAAACTGCCATATTTATCAAATCTTGATCACAATCAATTGTCAACGGCAAATTTCCTTGTCGCTCCAACCTAGCCTTACCAATGTGAGGAATTCGATAATTATTTGCACCATTAACCTTCATGATCTCTTTCATGCAAGTTTGTAGAGTTAGAAATACATTGTTAAGATCACGAGATGACATCCTTTCGTATGATTCTTGAACCGCATGAACAAATTCATCGATTGTTCCTAATGCCTCTTGTTCTTGAAGCGATTGAATAGCCCGGAAAAAACCAAGGTCTAAAACATTCAAATCCGGGCTATTTGGAGGTTGAAAACGAAGTCGAATATCAAAGCCATCTCGAGATGCTTCTTGAAGAAACTCGGCATCATCGGCTTGAATATGGGGCTTCGCATTGTCTTGTTGAATATATATCGGACCCGTATGACCGTGTGGCCATGTAGATCTAATAGCCGATAGTACCTTCTGAATCAACCATGACCTCGTTACATCTTTAGTTACCGATGGGATAGCTTTCGTCTCCAAAGTTCCCGCAACACGATTCTTACTTGAACGCTTAGCCGGTTCTAAGGTTGTGAACGGGAATATACCGATTTTCCCCGAAAAAATTTCATTTCCCAATGAATCGAATCTTGGTCGTGCAACGGCCGCTAGAAACATTACTTTTGTAATGAACTTTTTCGATTGACATGCTCTTAAGGGATCATCCTCGCCGGGAACAAGATAGACACGTCTTGATGCTTTTGACATGTAAAACCATTTCTCATCAATGTGGATGATGTTAAACATATCATTGAATGTAGGACTAACACTAGGCAAAGATGGAGTAATCATAGACAAACAAAATTCTAATCTTGCCTTTCTATTTTGATCGGTCAAAACCGGCTTGATGGTGTTTGTATGTCGTTTAAGTGCACCCTCTTTTATTCTTCTATGAGTGGTTGATATTGAGAAATCTATTGAGTTTGCAACAGAACGGACAGTCCCTTGACGACATATTGGTACTTCTGAGACTTGAGTAAAGTTGATTTCTATTCGTTTTCGTCCAACGACATGTGCCTTTTGTGCCGATACATCTACCATCGAGCCATTACGAAGTTGTTGTTTACCTCGGTTCCATATGCGGCTTACGGTTCGAGTTGACACGGAGAATTGTAATGCTAACTCGCTGACGGATCCCTTTTTCAACGTTCCATCCCAACTTTGTTGCAACAACGATTGGTAAATGGCTTGCCGTTGAGCATTGGTTAAGTTAGTTTTAGTGCATGAATTTGTAGTGTGGTCCATCTTTTGTAGAAAGAAAAACAAACATGTGAATTTAATAGGGTGAAATCATACTCCGTAAATTTAATGGGGTAAAGAATTGAGGGTAATTGTGTAAATGGAACTTTTAGAATCTGATTTGCTAACATGTGTGTAGATTAGGCACCAAATATGAGTGGGAAAATTTCAAATGAAAACTACAAAATTTGGAGGCAAAAAATTACCTCCATTAAATTTGGTGAGAGGAGTAAAATTTGGAGGCAAAAATTACCTCCATTTTTACCCAAGAGTTGGAAGTATATGACGTAGAATCGGAAGCAAATGTTGACTTTATACTTCGTATGTAACTTACAAAGTACAAGTAGTACAACAGGAAAAAGAAAGAAGTCATCTTTAATTAGAATTAAACTCCCTACTAGTATTTTAATTTTATTGGGGGTAAAATAGTCATTTGCTAAGATATCCATGTACTTTACTACATATTTCTTAAACTCCGTGAAATCTGATACCAGACATTTAATTTGGGATGGAGGGAGTATTATTTATGGTAAAGTCCTCTTAAATTGATTACTAGTTCCTTCCTTCTTAATCAATGCTAACTCTATTTTCCCCTTTTGTGATTTAAGAGATTTCCCAGACCCATACTAAACAATATTCTTTATTTATTTCTGATCGTTATTAAATATATAACTCAATAAGTCAAATAGGGTGAGGTTCAAATGAGACTAAAAATTTGTGTGAGACCAAGAGAACCAATGATATCATGCCACATATACAAAGAGAATGTTCCATACTACAAAACACTTTTACCCAAAACATAAATTATCTCACAAACGACAAATCGAAAAATCAGAAAACTTGCACCATAATTTTCAGCGTTTTATCCTCTTCGATTTGCCGTCCCTCAAGGCATACTTCCGACGAATATTTCAGCGTCTTCAATTGATCTTTTGTACATCTCCGTATACTTTACACATATACACATTTTTCAGCGTTTTATTCTCCCCGAAACCCCAAAACCCAAACCCTAAACCCCAAACCCTACACGCTTTATAAACTCTAAACCATAAATCAAACTAAACCCTAAACTCTACTAAACCCTAAACCCTACTAAAACATAAAATCTAAACCCTAAACCATGAACCCTGCTAAATCCTACCCCTAAACTCTAACCCTAAACCCTAACCATAACTGTAAATAAAATGTACAATCAATCACTAACACATGTGTTACTAATTTATAAAACCCACCAAAAAACCGATTTTTTTATCGAAAGTATGCTTTGAGGGACGGCAAATCGAAGAGGATAAAACGCTGAAAAATATGGTGCAAGTTTCATGATTTTTCGATTTGTCATTTGTGAGATAATTGATGTTTGGGGTAAATGGGTTTTGTAGTATGGAACATTCTATTTGTGCATGTGACATGATATCATTGGTTCCCTTTGTAACACCCCCAAATTTAATGTTGCGCGGAAGCAAGCTTTGGGTGTTACTAATCATAATTAAGCACCAAAGTAAAGCAAACGACATCTATATGAAACGTCGTACAATAGTACAAAAGTATTACATTGATTGTAGTCGGAATGTAATAAGCTCTGAGTTCAGAAAGTATGTTTTTCCTAGAGATTCTATTACATAATAATTATAACAAAAATAATGTGACAGAATCTCCAAAGTAGTATGCATGTGACTCGAGCTATCAGTCCCCTCAGGGCGTGCAGTCCTATTGCTGTAATGTACCTGAGATACAAAGCTAAAACAGGGCAACCAAAATGGTTGGTGAATCTCACAGGTTTAGTAGTAAATAACAGTCGTGAACCGCAAATGTACCAGTGTTACCCAACCAGTAACGTAAGTAAACAGTAGATCCCAGATCGTAAGATCTCCAGACCAGTACACAGTGCCACGAGCTCACAAGTTGAAGCTTAATTGTTTGGTGTGAATTAGTACAATCAAGTACCACATCACGTACCCCCGTGAGTGCTATCCAGACACTCATATGTAATCAATTCCCAATATGCCTGTTTCTACGGTGTAATCCGTGGTGGCGCTACCACCCCAGGCAGGGATTGTCAGTCCCAAATGGATCCATCTATTAGTAATCGCGCTTAAGTCCATAACTAACAACTTATGATAGGAGGATTTCAGTGGATAAAAGTAACTCATGCAAAGTTTGTGTAAAAGCAGTAGTAAAATCAGTACAGTACATTGCGTTCACATGTAAAACGGTAGCTAAGTATCTCACCCCAGTAGTTTAGAAAAACAGTAAATATGGGGCTGTAAGACTCACCTGAGTCTAGCAAGTATGATACTTTCGTGTAAGCGAATAAGTATCCCGGATGTAAGTTCGTAGTGTCGGATGTAATTCCGTAAGTTGGTTCTCCGAACCTTGCAACCTTCTGGCGTCCGAAACGCACAAGGTTGTAAGCAAGTAAGTAAGTTGGTGTCACGAAGGATCACCCATGCTAGTTGTCCACTCAATTAGAAAATGTCCAAGTATTTGTTTGTACGTTTGTAATCATTTTGTAAGTAAGTGTGGCCCGTTGGTGACGGAGGTGTAATGATAATTCAAATATTATTATTATGTAATTCATCGTGTTTGTATACCTTGTAAAGCATATATATAAGTTGGTTATTTGTAACGTGACGTGTAACCGTCATTCGGATGTAAGTCCGTGCGAGTGTAAGCTCGTCTTATAAACAATTGGTTCAAGTGTAAGCTCGTGGTAGAGTGGGTGTAATCCCATCCAAGTGTACGTGTAATCTCATATGTAATTTCGAGTGTAATCTCGTATGTATATCAACACGTGTAGTGTTGTATAAAGTATAGTTGTTGTATGTATTCAATACTTAGTATAAAAAGTGTTTTCAAGTTCCTGTTTTATGCAACACTGCATGCGACACTGCAATGCGACACTACATGCGACATTGGGGTTAGTGTCGCTATATGCGACACAAGTGCTAGTGTCGCAGTATGCGACATTCAAGTTTTAAGTGCGACATTGTTGATAGTGTCGCAGTATGCAACATTCAGGTGCTCATGCGACATTCACCTTAGTGTCGCAGTATGCGACACACGGATGTTTATGCGACACTAGGTCTAGTGTCGCAGTATGCGATTCACGGATGATCATGCGACAATTAGCTTAGTGTCGCAGTTGGGTTTGGCCCTCCTGCGACACTACGACTGCTACATTTTTAGGTGTCGGGTTTGTGGTCAAACGACCTCGGTTTGACCTGAAACTTTTACCCAAGTCTTAAAATGGTGTAAGGAGCTTAGTAAAATTATTGGTTCGTGTCGGGGTTAACCCGAAGTGTCGGTTTTTAAATGATTTCCAAAACAGTCCATTCATTAAATTTTCCAGATTTTTAACCCGAATCAACCCCCGATCTCACCTATTTCTAGTCCGAATCAAGACTAACCAAAAATCACACATATTATTCTAGGTGTCTTGTTCATTTATTCACTTTATGGTACTTTTATAAGTTCATGTACTATTTTAAACAAAAATAGTTTCGAAGTGTGGTCAGATTTGGTCCAAAACAGACATATGTTCAAAGATCGAGTTATACACAAAAATACGGACATTTCTGGAAATGTTCAAAGAAGAAATTTTTGTAGATCTCTTCCGTACGCAAATTTTGGTAGGTGTTTCATTGTCTAACTCTTTCTAGAATTTAAGATATTAACGTTTTAGTGAGACGGTTTTTCTGGCCAGAAAGTAGTATACACATATGTGTTTCAAAAACGAGTTTTGGCAAATGGTTTGGACATTTCTTTGTTAAGTAAGCAACATAACATGTTAATATACATTATGTAAGTAAAGTACAAGAGTTTTGAAGCCTCACAATGGTGTATGAAGAAACGAAGACGGTAGAAGTGATGTACGCGCGTAGGTGATCGTTTTGGTGTCTTCGGCTTCGTTTTTCCTTCAAGAGTGAGGTGGTGGCCAATGGTGGTGTTATGGTGGTGGGGAGGCTGACCTCTGGTCGTTCTAGAGAGAGAGGGAAGAGAGAAGGAGGAGAGAAATGGAATGGAAGAGTGGAGTGGTGAATGAATGGGTATGGTGTGCATGTATGGAGTGTGTAAGTCACCAAGGAGAGAAAAGGAGGTATGATCCCCCATGTTGCTGCAGATTTTCGTGGGTGGGGGCCCACCCATGGGTGTGTACATCATTTCCTCAAAGTTGTGTCCCGTGTGGTGTTCGTTTACCTGTTCGTCTGACGTTTTAATTAACCGTATAACGTTTTATTTAATACGTTTTGATAACGATTTAAAACACGATATTTTAAATAAAAGTTTTACTCAACTAATATATTCTAAGTTATTAAAATATATTTCGATCGTCGGTCGGTAGTCGGTTGCGGTTTAGACGTTCGTTTAAATTGTGTAACGTTTTTAAATGTTTTAACTGTACGCGTGCAATTGCGATATTTTTTTTTACTTGAAGTATTTTATCAAAATACTTAATAATGAGTTATAAGATATAATTTGACTTTATTTCGTCCGTCGGGCGCGTTTTGCGCGTTTTCGTCGCGTACTGAGTGTTTTATACGATACTAAATACGTGTAATATATTCTCGCAATATATTAAGGAAAAATAATGTTTGTTTGGATAATTCCACATTATTTTTAACAGTTGGTCACCAACGTCCATATTTTCATTGTCGGATATCCATCCGGTTCATAAGTGTACGATTTAAACAAATCGTATAAACGTGTATGTAATTACACAAAAGGTTACGTATATTTTGATTAACATAAACTAAATACACGTAATTACAAGTAGTTTAGGCACTAATTACAGTCCTAAATTAACGGGTGTCATACCCTTAGTCTCACTTAAAAATCATAGACTCATTTGAACCTTACTCAAGTCAAATATAACCCACATGGCCAAATATCACCTTCTTTCATTAATTTTAATGATAATGAATCTTGTTACATGTCTCGACTTTCTTTTATTATTACGTGCTAGATAACTTTTAACACTGTTTTAAATAAATTTTATACAAATATAAATCATTTCTATCACAATTATTGCTCTAATTGAGCAACCCCTTAACAGCCTCATGTTTTAATTTGATCTTTTCATTGTGAAATAGATAGGGACTAGGGAAGTAGGGAGTGTGATTTTCATTAAAAAAACAAATGCCAAAATGTGCTTGATTTATGTTGGTTTCCAATACTCAATGAGGCTTCATTTCCATGCAAAAAGAACCCTCCTTTTTATATTTTCCCGGTAAATTTTAACTTTTTTCATCCTCATTTTCACTTGATGAAAATATAGAATGTAAAGAAAGAAAGAACACAGAAAAAGACAAAAACAGGGGTACAAGATTTCTTGTTTCTTTTTTATTTTTTAATTCAAAGGTAAGATTAAAACAATGTGCAACTGCAAAAAGTCTGATACCATATCTGCATATCATAACAGTCTACGTATATGTATATATATACACATCAAATCATATATAATATATATATACATATATACATTTACAGGGTTATGAAATAAGCTGCTTTTTTTAAGAGAGTGGCAAAAATGGCAGTTAATGCATGTTTCAATCTCAATCTTTGCAACAGGCGAAGTTGCTGTAATAATTTTACAATTGGGGTTTCACAGATTCTTAGAACCGATCATATTCCGGGTCGGGTGAAGTCCAATTCCAATTCAAATATCTTCCTTTCACGCCTGCCGTTGATGGTGAACAATATCACCACCGGCCGTCATCATCGGCGGAAGGCGGTGGTTCTCGGTGATGCTGTTGCTTCCGATGATGATCATCTAATCTTACCCAGTCAAGATTTCTCACAGCAAGCTCATATTCCTTCTTTTCAAAAGGTACTTTTTTCTATCTATCTAAATTTTGTTTATTACTGTAAGAAAAAACTAAATAAGAAATTATTTTTTTTATAAATTTTTTATTGTATGTATATGTGTAAAGTATATGGAGATGTACAAAAGATCAATTGAAGACCCTGCCGGATTTTGGTCAGAAATGGCTTCTGAATTCTACTGGAAGCAAAAATGGGGTCACCAGGTGTACTCACAGAATCTTGATGTTAAAAAAGGGGATATCAAAATTGAGGTGATTACTAATCATTTATTAAATCTCGATCATATACGAACGCTCAATGTTATAAATTTGAATCATTTGAGTATGACGCATCTAACGTAGTTTATACATTGATGAAGTGTTAATATCCCTCTATATATGTGTGAGCATTCACACTTTATAACCAATTGGTGGAATGTTGTTATTGATTCAGTGGTTTAAAGGTGGAATTACGAACATATGTTATAATTGTTTGGATAAAAATATTGAGTCTGGAAATGGTGAAAAAATTGCTATTCATTGGGAAGGAAATGAACCTGGTGTTGATGACTCATTAACTTACAATCAGCTGCTAGATAGAGTTTGTCAGGTAAACCGTTATGTTTACTTTCTTTTTACTTATAAAAAGTTACTGATTGTTGAGACGGTGTTTGTGATTTGAAGTGTTATTTTTTTGTGAATTATGACAGCTTGCGAATTACTTGAAAGAAAATGGTGTAAAGAAGGGTGATTCTGTTATTATTTACTTACCTATGCTCATGGAACTGCCAATTGCCATGCTGGCGTGTGCTCGTATTGGTGCTGTTCATTCGGTAATTATTAGTAACATTTTTGTCTTTAATCTATTATCTAGAAATCTTTGATGACAAACTGCGTGTGGATATCAGGTTGTTTTTGCTGGATTCTCCGCAGAATCGCTTGAACAAAGAATAATCGACTGCAAGCCAAAGATTGTGTTGACTTGTAATGCGGTTATGAGAGGCAAAAAAAGCATTAACCTTAAGGATATTGTTGATGCTGCACTCTCAGAAGCATCTAAAAATGGAGTGAAAGTTGGTACGAGTTACTTGATGATCATATGAACAGTCGAAAAGCGCATCAGATATTAGCTGATATATGTTATCTATTATCTCTTATCTTGTTATGTTATATTTTTACCCTCAGCTGACTTCTATAATGTTGGTCACCAAATAGGTTTATGTTTGACGTATGCAAATGAATCAGCCATGAAGAAAGAAGCTACTAAATGGCATAAGGAAAGAGATGTGTGGTGGCAGGTACCAAAACAACGAGGTTTCTTACTTCTTTTTTATTGATCACAGAACATGCCATTCTAGCTTAAATGCCACATCTGCTTCATTTCTAATATTCGACTATATATCTGATGCAAGTTTTAGCTCGTTAATCTAGTTGATGTATAAAATTTCCAGGACGTTGTTCCCAAATACTCTACTAAATGTGATGTGGAGTGGGTTGATGCAGAGGATCCACTTTTTCTTCTTTATACTAGTGGAAGTACGGGGAAGCCCAAGGTATTTTACGCCCTGTATTGCTGAAGTAATAGCTCTTGATTTGACTATTTGACCAAGTTAGGTTTGGATTTGATAGGGTGTTCTGCATACCACAGGAGGATACATGATATACACTGCAGCAACATTCAAATATGCATTTGACTACAAGCCATCTGATATATACTGGTAATGTTTTATTTCATGACATTCCGCTAGTTAATTTTTGTCGATTAACTAATGTCTATATGTTGACTAGTGCTAACACATGTTGCGTCTCAAATTTTAGGTGTACGGCTGACTGTGGTTGGATTACTGGACACAGCTATGTTTCTTATGGACCTCTGCTTAATGGAGCAACCGTTGTACTTTATGAAGGGGTAAAATATCTCAACGTAGATTAATATACCAACAACCAAGTTTTGCATTCGGGGGTTGATAAAAACAAAAATAATGTGTGTATATATAGTGGAATTTATAAATATATCATATGATATAATACTTTGTGATGTTATGTATACCGACATATGTGCTATACTGCTATGTGCAGGTTCCCAATTATCCGGATCCTGGAAGATGTTGGGACATTGTTGACAAGTATAAAGTGACAATATTTTACACTGCTCCTACATTGGTGCGGTCTCTTATGCGTGATGGTAATGAGGCAAGGATTCTCCTCATCCATGCATATTATGCTATCAGAGTTGTACATTATGCATATGGACTTGAATATTGTTAAAAGGAAGAAGTTTGTGCTAACATTATACATTTACTTTCATAACAATGCAGTATGTTACTCGTTATTCTCGTAAATCTTTACGAGTCCTTGGTAGTGTAGGTGAGCCGATCAATCCAAGTGCATGGAGGTTATTTCCAAACTAACTCTTGCTTATTTTTTTTTCTTTTTTAATAAAAAATAAATAAATAAAAGAAAACAAGGGAGGGGTTCTGCTTGTGTTATATCTGCCTAATTAAAAAATTCGTTTATCCGAGTTTTTGTTCTTTAATTTCTATGCAGGTGGTTTTACAATGTAGTTGGAGACTCAAGATGTCCTATATCAGATACTTGGTGGCAAACAGAGACAGGGGGCTTCATGGTACACATTCTTGTATATTTGTTTGCATGATTTATATGGCACTTAGAGGGATGCCAATGGCAAACCACTTCACCAACCGGTTGCAACCGGTTGGTTAGGTGGAATGCCATTGGTAATCGGTTTGCAAACCGATTAGCCACACATCCGATTTGAACCACCTAGCCGATTACAATCACTTCTGACACTGCGGGACCCACGAGCAATTTTTCCTTCCAAGAGAGGAGCGTCTGGGCTAGTTCAATTTTTTTTAAAAAAAGTGGTTTAAAATTTTTATAAGTTTACACACCAACAACTATATCACCAATATATATATACACCCTTCACACACTAATTCTTCACAAATTCACTCACTTTCAAATATATACACACTTCATTTCTAGTGTGTTTTAGTTATTGTATTTTTATTTTAGTGTGTTTTAAGTTTTCTTTTTTTTTTAGGAAAAGTAATGTGTGTTTTAATTATTGTATTTTTTTATAGGAAAAGCAATGTTTTTTTTTTTTTTTTTTATGTAATGTTTTATTTTAATTTAATGAAATATGTTTTATTTTAATTTGGTTTGTATTAAATAATTAAAATGAAAATAAAGTGGTTTGAAAGTGGTTAAACTGTTGGCATGAGGGAATCAGTTTTGAATCAGTTGGTGGAAAGCAGATGTGGTGCTGATGTGTCAGAAGTGATTTGGAAGTGTGAATGGTCTTAGTTCAAGAGGTGGCAAGACAACGGTCCAGGTTGGGTTGGTTTGCACTTTGACCCGCATATGTCTTCTCATCTAGCTTCTGAGCATTATTATAATCACTGCGTTAACAACAATTAATTGATTATTACTATAATAAAACTACATCATCTAAGTCTTCGAATAAATATTTTTATTTTGCTATCTGACTCACTTGAGATAGAAACACAAGCTAAATCAACTCATTCATAATCATTTGGGTCAAAATTGCCACTTCCAACACCAATGTTAACTAGCATTGAGGTTAACCGTTCTTGGTTTCCAGATTACTCCCTTGCCTGGTGCATGGCCTCAAAAACCAGGTTCTGCTACATTTCCATTTTTCGGGGTTCAGGTAACCTTCATTTAGTCTTACGAAAACTTCATCTGTTTTATTATCATAATTAGCTTTTCAATTCAAAATTCTAATTGCCTCCAAAAAAATGGATGTAGCCTGTTATAGTAGATGAAAAGGGGAAGGAGATTGATGGTGAAGGCAGTGGGTATTTATGTGTTAAAAACTCTTGGCCAGGAGCATTCCGGACTTTATATGGAGATCATGAAAGATATGAAACAACTTATTTCAGTGCTTTTCCTGGCTATTATTTTAGCGGTGATGGCTGCAGTAGGTAATACCATAAAATATCCGTTATCATTTTCTACTTTCAGTAGCTTAAGACACCAAAATAGGGTCAAGAGTCAGAAGATGTATCAAACTATATTTAAAATTCCGTTGAATGTATTTAATTCAAACGTGATACATGCTTTAGAATTTTGGGTAAAGTATAATACATTTTTAGACACTTTAACCAAATAACCAACTGTAACTGAATTTTATTCCAGAGACAAAGATGGATACCATTGGCTCACAGGAAGAGTTGATGATGTGATTAATGTCAGGTGCCTTTGTAAACTTAATCATCAGTATCTCTACCTAGCATATAAGGATTTTGTAAAATATATTTAGTTACATTATTTTGTAACATGAGCAGTGGACACCGAATTGGTACAGCAGAAGTTGAATCTGCTCTAGTTTTACATCCGCAATGTGCTGAAGCAGCAGTGGTTGGTGTTGAGCATGAGATCAAAGGGCAGTCTATATATGCGTTTGTTACTCCAGTTGAGGGTGTTGCCTACAGTGAAGATCTCAGAAAAAGTCTAGTGCTTTCTGTCCGAACTCAAGTAAGTTGCCCTTTATTTGCGAAAGATATTGCCCTACGTAATTATATGTCCTACGTGGATACGGTATGAGATGTTTGAACCCTTAACGTTGAAGTAATAGGGTACTAATAACTTCCTTCATCCTTCCTTTGTCCAATAATTTATTCTCCACCAGACATAAACACACATTATTTAGATGATGTATTTCTGTATCTCCTTCTAAATGTCTATTTTGTGCAATTAGATTGGAGCATTTGCTGCGCCTGACAAAATTCATTGGGCACCGGGTCTTCCAAAGACAAGAAGTGGGAAGATAATGAGAAGAATACTGAGGAAAATTGCCTCTAGGCAGCTAGACGAGCTTGGGGATACAAGCACTCTTGCAGACCCACATGTAGTTGACCAGTTAATTGCTTTAGCCGATTCCTAAGTTGCAAGGTTCATGAGTTTCCAAGATCGTCCTCAGCTGATTTGAGTAAACAAATGGCAAGTTACTTTACCTTTATAAATGCATACCACAATCGCCAAGCCATATTGTTGGGTGTGTCGGTTTTTATAGAAAACAGTAGATCATAGTTAAAATATTGAACATTCAGCCAATTTATAATATTAAACTTTGTACCGTTATAGCTTCATGTCTCTGTGGTTTTTGCATTCTATAATTTGGGATCAACAGCCGGGTAAAACAACAACACAATTAATTGGCAAAAATTTATGTTCTGGAAGCATATATGAATCTTTTCTCCATATACTTTTTTAAAACACGAATGAATAACCATATTCTTTGATAGATATAACTTATAGAACCTCCCTCGAGTTTCCAGAAACTCAATTACATAATGGAATATAACATGTTTCATTACAATACTGGAGGATCTATACAAACTTGAATCAATCAGGATAATGATGCCCTTTCCAATACTTCCTGCAACTCTCCACTCTTGTATGCATCTGTAACAATACAGTGAATAAATATGAATACTAATAGATTTATGGAGACATATTGATCGATATGCATACAACTGGTCATCTATTTTATGAAAAGATTGACTTACCAACAGTTATGTCACAGCCCCCAAAGAACTCGCCATCAATATAAAGTTGAGGGAACGTTGGCCATTGAGAATATTCCTTTAACCCTTGACGCAACATTTCGTTTTCAAGAATATTTACTGTTTCAAAAGGTACGTTGACTGCCTTCAAAATGGAAACAACTGTGTTTGAGAATCCGCATTGTGGGAAGTCCTTAGTTCCCTTCATGAAAAGAATCACTTTGTGTGATGTTACAACATTATCCAAAGTAGTCTTTAATTGCGGATTTAATGCTGCAAGCCATAAAATTCATTACAAGAATATAAAGAAAACAGATTGAAGTGAAGTCGCTAAATTCACAAGCAAGTTGTCTTCAATCGGCATGATTCCATATTATAGTTAGAAAAACAATAGGCATGTCGGAATGGATATTATTGGATATTAGATGACAATAAACTGTAAGTGTATGCGTATGCCAATGTAGTTAAAAGGTTCAAGTGTATGTATTAGCAAAGATATCAGTTCGATAGGATTGCGCCGATAGCCTAATTGAGTTGTACGCCATTATCATGTGTTTTAGGAGTTGAAGCAACATCAAAGCCTCAAAGGACTCACATGCAATCTTAGTGGTGATTTTTAAAATGTGTACGCACATCAAAACATGTAATTTTCTGAAAGTAACATGTGCATAACGAGTTTTGAACACAAAAGAATGATTAGATTCACATAGACATGAACATATCTACAAATAGAAGGTTATCTACAGGTCAAAAGGCAGGGGAATAGATCAGCTAAAATGGGCTTTTACGCAGAAATCTGCTTAATCGCAACTATTTGCATACGATTCACCGAAACTAACCAGCAATACCTTCAAAAACTATCGCATGGGATCAGATCAATCAACAACATTGCACAGAATACAAAAAAAAATACAGAATCGACAATATCAAACCAAGTAAAAAATGCACAAATTACGGAGTAGCGTAGAAGGTCCAGTTATACACTGTTTATGCGAATTCTACGTATCCGTATGCGAAATAAGGTGCAAATTTTACAAGTGATAACATTGTTAACTTCGGTCACAAAACATGCTACTGACGTAATTTCCCCAAAACAGTGAATTAGTGAAAGTAATCAAAATTAATCAATCAACGTTGACCAGAATGATCGGTTAAGTAATACTGCAAAACGAATAAGTGGATGGAAACTAATTACATACCAGCAAAGCATCCAATCCTTGTTGAAGCTGTTCGGCTTTTTTTAACAGCGAATTTCAAGGGATACGGACGACCGTGGAAGCGCAGTACAGAACGATTGATTGTAGTTGGTGATACAAACTGCGAAGAGGGAATCATCGTAGATGAGGATGCGAAACGAGAGTGGAAACCAATTGAACACGACGACATGTCTAGTGACTGCTGCTTAGATTTTCGTCAGTGGCCGGTGGAAGGAAGATGGGGAATGAATTTTCAATCAGTCGTTTGTATCGATGAAATGGGGCTCCGTGTTGGGTCAAATATGGGCTCCTCAATCCGAACCCATGTAACATTTCTATTTTTAACATCTTTCTCATAGTACATTCATTTAATACGAGTATTATCATTCTCAAATTCTCTCTATACTGATTTATAACGTTCTACGGTGCAATACTCTAAATGATAAAAAATGATATACAGTAAAAATTTTATGGTATACGAAGCATCCCCGGTAAAAAATGAATTGTTCACTTGATTCTCAAATATTTAATGATGATACTTATATAAGGTTTTGCCAAAAAAGTATAGCTTACATCATGGTCATATTAAGATTGAGTCGTCGAGGTAATCTAAGATAATTCTTCTTTACTTTCAGTTAAATTGTTCACTTTGATATATATACACAATTTTAAAAATTCTCGTTAACTCTACAATCTACCAATCAAATATAATATACTCCACTAAAATCTTGTTTAATTGGTTAAACATTCAAGTTGACACTTGCAATGAGACAAATAAAATGATACACATGAATACTTTTAGTGAGACGGAAAAGTATCTCTTTCAATTTATAGAATTCAATCTAGCAACGTTGCAAATGTGATAAATAAAATACCCGTATTATCGACAACTTGAGTAGCTATATTTCTATATAAGCTTTTATTATATCAGTGTATAATAAACCGAATAATACTCCAATATATTTTGCTTATTTATTCACATTCTGTACACATTTATCTACTGAATTACCTAATTATATATATATATATATATATATATATATGCAATACCATTATTAACATCAAATAATCATTTATCATTAAAGTATCAAACTATATTATAGTTGTGTCTTACAATTTAGTAAAATTATAGTCAAGAATTTGCGTAGTATGTCAATTACATTTGTCTGGTACTTAAATTCAATGATTTTGTTAGAATGTCTTTATTTATATATTAAAGCATTAATTGAATTGTAAAATTTGAACAAATCAAGTAGTGATTTGGTTCGGTTCAATTTGATTATTTGTTTGTTTTCACGGTTTCGTTGTAATCTTTCAAAAACAAAAATCAAACAATTTAATCTACTACTACGTAGTATTTAATTGGATTTAAACCGATAAACGTACCTTGCAATTTGAGGTAAGTTTATACGGAATATTACGTACTTACAGTAGTATACTTTATTAAGTAAAGTATATTAACAACAGACCCTAGAACCCTTATCGGATATCACCGTTACTCAACGTCATTGCATCAACCGGAAAACGGAATCTCATACAAACATGGTTGCCGGAACCCTAACTACTTGCAATGCTATTAGCAGCTTCAAGTTAAAGTTCCAGCAAAACGAAAAACACGGAACACACGGACGATACAAAGCCAGTCTCATCATGAATCCAGAATCATTTGAAGTCGGTAGGCTAATCGGAAGCTATGGTTTCATGAGCGTCACTAGGTGAACCCTAATTCACAGATTGTTATCATTATCTACTACTGTATATCAATTAGTATATGCTTAGTTGTTTACTGTATTGATTTCACAAACTTGTTTGTGTAGTTATTCAGGTCTTCAATCACAATTAGATAACGTTGGTGGATTGAAATTTCAGGATGTTACAGAAGGCAATGTGCAAATTAGGTCTGTATTATTCGTAATGAAAATGAGGCTTTAGCTGATGATATCAATAGCATAAATTTGTAATGTATATAGGTTTTTTAGGTTTTCTTCTTCCTATTGATATCTGCTATGACAGTTACTTTACAGGCTTTACGAGGGACGCATAACTCAGGGCCCTCGTAGGGGCACTCCAATTATCTTTAAGGTTATCTTCATCCCCAGATTCTGCTTTCGCAACAGATTAAGATCTATTCGCTCGTCATAAACAGTCATCCGTTAATAGTCTGTTATTAACTGTATGCTTGATAATTTTTAATCGTCAAGTTTGTATGGAATTTTTATGAAATATGTTATCGTGTAGGTCTATCCAGGGAAACAAGTAGGCGGTCTCGAGGCTGATATGATGGCCTCGAATGAGCTCAAATCTCATGCTTTCCTTCAAGTACTTTAATGTTATAGTTAATATTTGAGTGATTAAAAAGCTTACATTATATGGATTCAGAACTATAGGATGTTGTTTACTTGTTTACATTGTTTAGTTAAATTACCTTCTGCAGAGTTGTTCGCCATCCATCTGCCAGAATATACAAATTCTGTTGGGAGGTTTTGAGACGAAAACAGGAGAGCAGGTTGTCAACTTCCAAGATACATTTAATGAACCTATTTTTTTTTTTCATGATGTTTTCATCTTATATTGTCACTGATTATTTTCTTTGTGATCTTAATGGTGGACAGTGGCTTGCATTTAGAAACGATGGAAAATATTGTGCAACAGACTATGCTAAAGCTTCAAGTGAGAAACTTTCCAAAAACCGTGCTCTTGGAGAACAGAAATTATGGAATCCATTTGAAGAAGAACAATATATAAAACGCAAAAGATATTATATTATCAAGTTGCTTCAAGGTGCTTTATGTGGATTGGCATACATGCATGATAATGAAAGGTTACATCAGAGCATTGGCCCAGCTTCAGTTGTTCTCAAGTATGTCACAACTTTGAATTTTTTAATATAATTGGAGCAACTTTCTTTATTATACTAGATAAAATCAAAACTTGTGTTCGTATTGCAGTACAATGGTAGATAAAGATGCTGCGTATCTTGTTCCGAGACTTCGTGATCTTGCCTTCTCTGTTGATATCCAGTATGCATCTTGTTATAGTACTGCATTGTTATAAAATTTCTGCCTTTTGATTAGTAATGGTAGCCAATGAAGTATTAACTTAATGGGCGTTTAATTGAAGTCACAAATATCAGTTTCTTATGTTTGGATAGTCAAATTCTGCTTCTGATTATCTGACCAGCTGTAACAAAACTGATTATTGTAGCGTGAAGTAAGATTACCTACTCACCCATTTTTCCTAACCTAATTCAGGAGAATTTGGTTTCCATATTATAACAAATGTTGGTATTCTTTCCGCCAAATGTCTCTTATGGAAGTCCGTAAATAATATGTATTTGTCAAATGCATATTAAATTGATTATCTTTATTGTATTTACTTCAACCAGACAATGCACATAATTTATTACAGCTAACTGTCAGATCCTATATTCAATATCACATAATTACTTTGAAAGCGCACGTTCATACAATAAGTTCTCTCCTCTCCTATAGCCAAAATCATGATGTATCAGTGCAGGCATTTCATTATTAGCATATTTCTAATACTACCCAGTTTGATGGATTATACTGCCCATGTTAATGGATGTAGCTATCAACAAATAACCTTTCATTTAGGTTTTCAAGTTTGGAGGAAAGTTCAGGTGGATTGTCTGAAGGCCTTTGGAGACGAGCAAGAATAGCCGGGGCATACACCCCTATGGAGAAAAGAGCTTTTGGGATAGCTGATGATATGTAAAAGTCTACCTTAAATTTCTACTAATATTATTATCCATCCTCTTGTTTACTCATACCCCATGACTCTTTTTTTACAGTTATGGAGCTGGTCTTCTTTTTGCATATTTGGCCTTTATTCCATTCTGTGAAGCAGGAATAGTGGATAGCCTTTCATTGCAAGCAAGTTTTCACACGACTGTATTTTGATTCAATTTTTTTACTCCTTTCTATATGTTGCAATATATTTATGCTTTTGAGCTTGCAGAGGCTGTTGGAGAGTACTTTTAAACTTGATCTGGCAGCTACTAGAGAGTAAGAACCTTTAAACTATTCTATATGATTTTTACAAAATTTTGTATCTACTTTCATCTGTTTAACATATTAATGTAGGTATTGCTTAGCTGATGATCGGTATCTAGAGGCTGTCAAGTTTTTGGATTTAGGTGATGGCGCTGGCTGGGAGTTATTGCAGGTTAATGTCTAATACAGTTACCTAAATATTGATTTCCATCTCACTTACATAGCACATCCCACTGCAATAAGATCCGTGAAAATTGGATCGCATAATGTTTGTTTTTCTTTCTTTCTTTTTTTTAAGCAGTTAGTCACAGCAGGGTAGTTAGATGACCAATCTGCATGGTTAATGTTACTATTATTTCTTTCATATGGTCAAGTGTATAGTAAATCTTGTTACTGTTTTAGCTAATTGTTGTACCCAATATGAATGCAGGCAATGCTTAATCCTGACTTCAGAAACAGGCCAATTGCTGATGCTGTAGTTAACCACCGATTCTTGACTGGTGCACTCCTTTGAAGTCTATTCTTAGGAACAGGTACCAACTAATATGGATACCACGCAATGATCATGTCTTGTAAATCTGTATCCTAAGACCAAGCTTGCACTTTGGATTACCTATCTTGTGATATGTTAGCCAGGTATATGGAAAAACACACAAAGATTATTTCTTGTAAATTTGTAGGCCTGATAAGAAATTATTTTTTATTACATTTTTTCCATTAAATTTTAAGGAAACTGAGGAAGTGCATTCTCTTGAAAGTTATTCAATTATTAAAGAGCTTCATAACTGAAATCCCATAGTGAGGAATGACTCTTGGAAGGCACAGCAATGATAATAGAACTCTGTTTTGACTAGAGTAGTGAAGAGACTAGCGTACTTGGTTTCGACTTTCTAGAACCCAACACTATAACAGTACCATGAAGTGCTCGAATCGAACCAAACTGAACCATTGGTGAAGGGATCAATCTTTAGTTTGATATAGGCACTGTGTAATTGTGCATAGAGTAGCTTGTTTTTGGCTATTAGTCGTGACTTTTTCTTACCCTTGTGAAACCATACCAAAGTGCATCACGGTAACCTTGAGAGTAGTCATCGACTCATTTAGTATATAGCTGATAGCCTTCTCAAATAAATTTATATCGAAAAGCTGTATTTAAAACACTCAAACCATTATTTGAGCAAAAATCTCTCTTTGAAGAGTTCAAAGCCTTGAAACAGACCCGACACACTTAAATTTACATTTATTTACCAATTATCATTTAAGATAAATACAGCCACACAATTCATTTCAGGTAATCCAAAAGATTTCAATTTTAGTCTTAACATCTTAGCAAAGAAGATAAAACTCAACCCCAATGAAAAGAGGAAGAAAAGCAGTACAAACACAAGAGCTTGAAGATAACAATGCCATGTAGACAACAAAGGAAAAAAAGGGATAAATCTGCCTAAAAGAATTACCAAACAGAGGCAACCAAAAGAAGAGAGAATTGATAACAACAAAGTAGGTGCTAAAAGAGTTTGAGAAACCTTGACTAAATACCTCAAACAAAATCAATAGCTAAGATCAGCTTCTAAAGAAGCCAAGCATGATTGTTACCTCAAACAAAATCCATAGCTAAGATCAGCTTTCTAAAGAAGCCAAGCATGGTTGTAATCTCAAACAAAGTCCATAGCTAAGATCAACTTCTATAGAAGCAAAGCATGATTGTTACTGTATTAGCTAAGGTGAGATTTTAAAAGTTCATTAAAAACTGATATTAGGTAAAATACAGCCAAGAACGAGAACAATCAGTTATCGCCAGAAATTGGTGAAAATTCCACAAAAAGTGTTGCTTGTTCTATTTAGAATATGAGAATATTAGAATATGAGATAGAAGGAAATCCTTTTCCTTTGATATCTAAAGTACTAGTATTAAACAAGAACCCGGACAAAAAGGATATAAAGTCTAAAACTTTAGTAGCAAACAAACATGTAACATGCCAAAAAGGACTATTTCTGTTTTCTTCAAGTACTGATCTCAACATTGACCCAAAATAAAAACATAGAGAGCAATTTAACATCTTAAAAGATGCGAACAGGCTTTCCCATTGTTGTCTTCAAGTATAAGCACCGCACCTGGACCCATAAAATATATTAGCAGAAGATATTGGATTTTTCACTGAGATGTTTGGTAAACTTTTAAAAAACTGAAAGTTAAAAAAGAAATTACTCACGTTTTGCCAATTCTTTTTCAACAAAGAAACTAGAAAATTGACGCTCATTTGCACATTCTGGAATATTTGCTTCTCCTCCATGCTGCAGTTTCCAACAGCAACTCCCATGCAGAGAACCTTCTTCAATTGAAACTTCACAGTTGCCTTGGTCTCATTAACCTTTCCCTCGAGGGATTCCTGGTGGGAAACAAGAGTAGGGAACTTACCTGCATAGTCAATTGTCCAGATAATCAGATATCATGTACCGAGTGAAAGATCATGAGTTAATTTTAATTATTATAGCATAAACAAGCATAAATGATACACCTACCTGCCTTGTTCAAACCAGGACCCAACAAACGAGGAATCTGCTTGATGACAGACTCAGAAGCCAAAAATGCTTGGTGACTCTTTGCGAGCTTCTTCACCATCTTCTTATTTTTGTTTAGCTTCTTCAGGCTCTCAACATCCATATATTCAAGGCCAATTTTTTGAGCCTGCAATTAAAGTAGATGACATTTACATTATTTATTGTACCCTAACAAGTAAGGTAAAAAAATCAAATTGACAATATTGCATTTTCACATCACAATTCAAAAGTCAATCCAACAAAGAAAGAAAATGATTAGACTTAGAAGTGCTTTATGACATTGTAACCTTGCCAGAATGTTAAAGTAAAAACAAAAAAATGTATAGTCCCCCATCAACAAAATAATAAAGCATTACTAGCAGATTACGATTACATAGTTAACTTAAAAAGTACTTTGCGTAGTAAATTTAGTTTGAATGATGCAATCATCAGTCATGATAAACTCAATTTCTGAATATTTACCTCCTCAACATGCTGGGCATCTCCAAGCATGCAAACCTTCAACTTGGGTCGCGGAATGTGTGGCAGTTTCACAGTACCACTGAAACGCTTGTCCTTTTGTGGGTCATAGTTCTTCAAACCAATCTGGAGTTCAATGGTCTCAGTGAAGTTACGTTTCTTTTCCTTGGCATCGGTAGTAATCTGAGTGATTGCCTCTCTCAGGGCTTCACTTTGAAGCTTACTGCAAACCCAGAATAACAGTAAATCTAATCAGAACATTTCTACAACAAACATTCACAAACTAACAATTACAAATCAGCATTACTAATAGAAACTATCATATTTGTATCATACTCATAGCTTTTTGGTTCAATCCTAAACTAAAACACCATATGTAATTGTTAAATGACTATTAACTATATACTATATAGCTTGTAACAAACAAAAAATACAATGAACATGTAAGTAAATTGTTACCCAATTTATATATATATTTGTACATAAGTCAAACTTTCATACATTTGGTCACAATTGCTTGTTAATCAGATGAGCTTCGCAATCATCAATTTATTATAAGTAAGCACATAAAATTCGAAATCCTGGCGACTAAATTCTATGAACATACCTCATGTTCGGAACCTTCTGCTTTCCTTAAACTTCACTTCTGTTAAGAATCAAATACACAAAATATAAATTGTTTGTTCAGAGAAGCCTAAGCTACCAACAAACTAAAAGAGAGATTCTAAATTCATATGATCACAATATCCGTTCAATTACAATAATAAACATCATGTTATAACAGAATCAATAGCTCTATACAGATGAACCATCGTAACTATAAGTATTATAGCTACAGAACGATGAGATTAAAGGCCTGAAAAATGGAGAAGATCATACCTCTGGTAAGAACCCTGAATTAGGGTTTGAGAGTGCCGATATAGTTAGCCACCAAAAACAACTGATGATGATAATATACGAGGTTGAAACCCTAGATCCATAAATAGCTAGATTGGGCCTGATAGTATCTGGGCCTTAAGTTAGTTGTTATTTTCCACTTGTGTGGTTGTGCATGTATTAAAATGGTCTGCGACTACTTTTTTAAGTAAAAATAAATTTAAGATCATATTTATTTTTTATTTTTATTTTGGAGTTTGATAATAACATCAACCTGTTTGATATTATAAAGAATTAATGCATACGTAAATAACTTTTAGTGTAATAAAAAAGGATAAAAATTTATCATTATTTGTGCAAATATATTATAGCATTCCATTAGAAGTTTTTAATCAGGACAGGATACAAGGAGATTGACCAATTAATACAAACATTTCACATGAATGAATGAATGAATGAATGAACGAACGAATGAACGAACGAACGATGAGATATGAAGTGCTACAAATAATGCATAAAAATAGGTACTTTTCAGGCTGTTGATTCGATCACATCATAATTTTTTTTTAAAAAAAAAAAACAATGTCATGTAACCATTACCTTCTTTCATCACAAAACCAAACCACATTTCGTCAGCCAACTCATTGACACAAGAAATAAACAAGAACATCATCACCATGAGTCCTACACCTCGAGCAAATGGAGGAATTTTCGAAGGGATATATAAAGTCTTTATGCGTCGTACTCCTGTCTATGTCACATTCGTTATTCTTGGCGCTCTCGTTGGTGAACGGGTAAGTTTGTATCTATGCGCATACCTTAGTTTTATTTCTTTTCGCTTAATCGTTAAAGGATTTTAAAGAAAAATAAATACATACATGAATCCATGCATACATGCATATAATTTAGGTGATTGCTTACGATGTCATTGTTTGTTGGGGACGAGATCAGTGCCTCTTTATGTGGTCTCATGTCGTGTGACATTAAAGGATTGTTGGTTCAGTGTTTTGCTTTCATTATTCACTCGATTAGTCGAGTTTGCTTTCTCATTATTTGTTTTATGTTTTTATGTACAAGTTTGGGCCTAATGATGTAACTGACTAATGAAGTTGTCTTTCGATATTGTGTTTCAGGCAGTTGATTATGGAGTTCATAAACTTTGGGAGAAAAACAATGTTGGGGTAATCTCTTAATGTATTATGTACGTAGTATAAATATTTCTTGTAATCTTATCTGTAATCTTGTCAGTTGATCATGACAGACTAAATTACTCATCAAACATCTACTGCAACATGTATGCATTTCATTTTCAGTAAAGGTGTAACGAAACATTTTTGTAGAAAAAAGAAGAAGTTAATATGGAGTAAGAGATATTTAATAGACAGAATGATTGCACTAAGTTCTTGCTTATAGTAGTTCATATTTTTCCCTCTACACTTTTGATTACTTTTAACATATCACGCGGGTTATGCAGAAGGGATTTGAAGACATTTCAGTTTTGGGACAGAAGCCGCCTGAGTGAATTATGGCTTGATCGCCATTTGGTATCACTAAACGATCTTTATGGTAACAAAAGAGAGGAAATATTATAAGATTCTTTGAAATAATTATGATGTTCTAGATTAAAGTTGTTAGCATTCACAAACCTTAGACAACATTGCTAATGAGCCTTATCTCATTAATGTTATCAGTATTTATTGAATGTCAATTTTTTGGCATAACAATGTTTAGAGAATATTACTCACATAACAAGGTTTCACTTGTAGATCCGTAGATTGAACTTCCATTAAAAGAGGCTACAATCATGAGAACAATAGTAATGTCACTCAGCTACAAGTGTCTTGAAGATTTCTTCACATAAACTGCTTTCAAAAGATAAAAAATGGCCTTTATTTGGAACTTCATGATACCGAACAAAAGGAAGCTTTTCAGAGAGAAAGCGATTCACTTTACGTGGTATTATTTTATCCTCATAACCCTGCCATATGTGAGCTGCACCATCATTGTCTGGCCAAGGATTACGTATATCCAGGGGATCAAACTCCCACTTTCCATAACCAGCCATTATGTCACGATACAGAGATTCGTACACACCTTGCTGACAATTCTTTTCCTAACGGCCATTAACACAAGACATTAAGTATCATCACATGAAGATCATAAAACTATCTACGCACATTGTTTGGAACATCAAGATATGATTTGACTTTTGAGGTCAAATTGACTAAATACAAATTTATGAGAAAATGACTCTATTAAGCATCCAAATTTTTGTTCCTGAAAATTCCAACATTTCCCATTTTGCTGGTACATTCAGTACTTATAATATGTTTTGATGTTATAACATTAGAACTTTAACGAGATGTAGTAAAAATTCCACGTCACAAGCAGGTAACATGCACAAGTAGGTAACATGGGAAATATTGACACTTTATAGCAAAACAATTTGTTTGGAGGGTGGTGCAATTTTTGATGTGCAATGCAAAAGTTGAAACTTAAGTGTCAACTGCAATGAATACAAAATCAATCACTCCACAATATTAACCAAGCAATATGGATGTAGTTAGTTTGACCTTGAAAGTCAAACTTTACCTGAGTTCCATCTGGGTTTGGTGGCAAACTCTTTAAGAACTCCAAATCTGGTTTGGAAAATATATCCATCTTTCCAGCCGTGATGCTTAATGACGGAAACAATTTCTGGTTCATCCACCAATGAAACAGCCATGGGGCATAACGTGCCACACGAAACACCCATTGATCTTGAACAAGTAGTAACTTGAAGCTCTCTTTAGCCAAATTAGCAGGTAAACACGGCCACCAGTAATGCACAAATGGTACAACAAGTGCAGCTCCGGACAACCTTCATTCACAATTCATAATCTATAAAAACACGCTACAATGGACACAATAAATAAATAAAATGAAGCAATCACATGAAAAGATCCTTATAGAAATTAATCATTCATGCCTATGTGGTATATAATTGAGGCAACTCCAAACACCATATGCACCCATTGATAATCCAATAACATAGAATTTGGGACCAATTTCCAACTTATCAGCTAGTTCTTGAACGTCAAAAGCTTCACTTTTAACTGTTCGTTTTGGATGTGGATCACTCTCTCCATACCCTGCTCTGTCATATGACAGAACGTAAATTTGCAGCTCCTCAATAAGTTCCTGTTAATTATTGAAACCGTTATAGACATTTATTATTAACTACAGTCTAAACAATCTCATAAAACTACTAACATACAATACCTGAGAAATAGGGAGTTTCAGGTCTTTGGAGCTATCAAAGCCGTGAATTACAATGATTTTATACTTAGCATCATCTTTGGAGATTCCCCATTCTTTATAAGATATTTGCCTTCCATCATCAAGTTTGACTCGTGGTGAAGTAATGGGAGGACCGCCTGGTGATCCGCAAATTCTAGGAGAGGGTGGCTTGATTCGCATATAAGCCCATCCAAGAAGACCACCCACCACAGCAACTACTATCTTTACAATCATAACTAAAGTAAAAGAAAACATCATTATAAAATGTCAGCAACCCAATACAACTTTTATACAAAATATAATATTTTCATAACTTACATACACTGATGCTTTTTATTACATTAAAGAAGACTTTAATATCGGTTATGGTGGTGTACAACAAAACACAAATTACTTAGCCAGCATTTTGATAGCAGCTAGACCAATAAATTACTACATGCAGCAAAATTCACTCATGCTTTACATGTTAGTCTACACATTCAGTAACTAGTAATTAATCTGGTGCAGCTAGACCTTCTTCTAGATATCATTTTAGGACTAATTCTTTCTGAACTCAAAATTGAGGATTATTAATCAAGGATCTAACTTATGAATTAACACAGCTTTTAATAACAGGGCGCTTAATTTACTGGATTATCTATGCACATCCTTCAATAAACAAACACAAATTATAATAAAAAAAAAAGAAGGGAGATTGAGATTTACAGAAAACTTACTATACAAAAGTTGAAGTAGAGCAGTGTTGATTGAATTGTATATGATATGATGATACTTTAATGGAGAGTGAGTTACATGTGCTGATAAAATGATTAAGTGACCACATGACATTGACAGTGACCAATTTCAGTTTGTGTACCTTTTGACATTATTCCCATAGTGTTACCTACCATGTTTAATAATAATAATAATAATAATAGTAATAATAGTAATAATAATAATAATAATAGTAATAAATAAGTAAATAAGAACCAAATGCCATATCGACTGTTTGTTTTGTAACACCGGACATTAAAGATTTTATTTTTTCACTTTGTATAATCAGAGATTGACACCATGGGATACTCTGTTCAGACATGTTGCACTGGTGACAGGAATCCGTAATCGTGGGTTTCAAGTGAGCATGACTAAATGTCATCTCACAATTAGTTACAGTCGAAATTTTTACGACTAAAATCTGAGACAATTTATTTTTGTTTTAAACTATAAAGGAAGAAAAAAAGAAAAAAAGAAAAAGGAAGTTGGCTTCACGCCTTCACTTAACCACCCCGATGCGCTGCACTGCGCCCATAGTGGCTTAGTGGTGAGCACGGGAGGTGTATGACAGACCCGTTGCAAATGGGCTTAGTATTTATTCTTCACTTACTTGAATTTGCAAGTAATAATGTCACGTATTACATATTATTTAGCTCTCAACATAAAATTAAAATTTGACTGCTAAAATGGATCCATTACGTAATTCGGTACAAAATTGAAAGTTCATTACCGATCTACGACTTTAAGGTAATAAGTTATTATTTCCACCGATTTTTGAGGATGGCGTAATGGCTCAATGAGCCAGGCCCAGGCCCATCTGTTATTTAGCTAGTCAATATGGTTTGTGTCCATTAATATATAGTCATACATACTGGACCTTACTTTTTATTTTATTCTTCGATAAACTGGACATATGTGCGGACTATTTTTAGCATATTCAGTCCAATTCAATCTAGAAAGAAAAGCATCAGTGCTAAATGCTAATACAATATTTTACAAAATAATTTACTACGTACCAATTAAGATCTTTAAAACTAAAGTAGTTAAATAATAAAAAAAGACCTTACAATCTTGTGTATATTCATTTGAAAAAACTTCAGAATCATGAATAAAAGATGAGTAAAGAGGTCTTGAATGATGAACCACTAGGATATGATATGATGTGAAGATCATTTCAAATATAAAGTTCTTAAGTCCTAATCACTAGCTTATTCTCATATCCTGATTATTTAATTACTCGACGAAAGAAAGATTAATGTACAAAACAAATCGATCTGGATTTGTGTTTGAATTGTCAACCCACCAATCTTGTCTTGTCAATTATTGAAATTGTACTTCAAAGGAAGATCTTAGACCTCTCCCAATGGTGACGGAAAGTGACAGAAACCGACGCGCCACATCAGCGTCACGTCAGCTTTTTCACTCAACTGACAGAAACTGACAGGCCCCTCCCAACAGTCATCCGTCAGTTTCCCGTCAGTTTCATATTCCATGGACCCACACCAATAAACTTAATTAAATAATACACAATAATTAAAATAAAAACACAATTCATTAAAATTAAAAACATTACAATCCTAAAAAATAAAAACATTAAACTCCTAAAAATAAAAACATTAAACTCCTAAAAAAAACATTAAACTCCTAAAAATAAAAGTACATTTATTTAAATTTACTAGCCTAATCCGAGCTCGATTCTTCGTCTTGGTCCGCGGCCTCATTCTCGTTCTCGTCTTCACCTTCATCTTCATTTGTCGTTTTGTAGACATTTCCAAATTCTTCAACGACTTCTTTGCGTGCCAACTTAATAATTTGTAATTCCTTTTTGGAGGCCCGTTTCGGAAGACTTTTGCAAAGAAAACTCAAAGCCTTAAACGCCGCCTTTTTGATGTTGTTTTTCTTAATCGTTTCAAGTGTGTCCGCGGCTTTTAGGGCTTGTGATTTAACCGCTTCGATGGCTTCGAGTTTTTCGGACACAACACTGCTTCGTGACGAAGAACCGGCATCCGAAGATTGAGAAGTCTTTGACGCTTTTCGACCCGGTGGACGACGTATCGGGTCGTCGCGGAACAAGGTCCTCATGTTGGCTTCTAGAGATGACGGGATGTCGTTCGAGCCAAGATCAGTGGCTTCGAATTCGGGTTCGGGTTGGAACGGGCGTTTGTTGCTCATCACGCCTTGCTCGGTGAAGAACTTTGGAAAATGTCTTAGAACCTCCCAAATACTCTCGTAAGTAAATTTCCTTCTCGTTTGGTTGAGAAAAGCTTTCTTGGCCGCATCCATTACGTCTTTATCCCCGACACCGCTTTGATGGCAACCCTCCCTAAACTTTCTGTGATGGCCTTCGAAAATTCGCATGTCGCCAGCTATTTTGTTCCATTTGCCCGTTAGTTGGTTGAGGTTACGTTTCGTCGGGACAATCGAATTGTAATCCGATTTGACACTTCGCCAAAAACTTTCATTTGTTTGATTGTTTTCGATGACGCCGTTTTCGGAACAATGTATCCACCGTTCGGCCAAATTCTCGCTTCGTCGTCGGACCACCTAACTTGAACCCGAAGTGGTGCGGTCCAGATTTTTTCTTGGTTTTTTACCCTTTTTCATAGGGGCCTCGGGTTGGATATCGGGTTCGGACTCGGGTTCTTGTTCGGGTTGGAATTGGTTTTCGTGATCGGAATCGTCGGAGCTGTCGAGAAGGTTTTGATGTTGGGTTTCGGGTACGACGAAATTTGGAGTTTGTGGAGGTTGTGAGTAACGGGTAGGTGTAGCTTGGTAGCCGTGTGGGTTTGATGAGGAGGTGCCGTGGTATGTGTTTGGTGAATAATCCATGGAAGGTGTGAATTGCGGGTTTTGATACCACCCGGGATGTTGGTAATTTCTTCGTGGGTCGTCGGGTGACATTTGATACGGGTTTACAATTTGTGCAAATTGAGCAAAACCCGTCGGTGGAGGTTGATAGTTATTTGGATTTGGTAGCGGGTTGTTCACCAAGTTTTGCCACATATCGTAGTCAACCTGTTCTTACTCATTTTGGTTTGATTTGGTTTTGGATTTGGATTTGGTTTTGGATTTGGAATTGGTGTTGTTGTTGTTTGCCATTTTTTGGAAGTAAAAGTGATAAAAGATGAGAGAATTGGTGATCTTTGAGTGTGAAAAATGAGATGGATATGTGTAGTATTTATATAGAATTTTAAAAAAAATAAAAAAAAATAAAAAGAAAGGAGCCGTTTGTACTATTTTTTTAAAAAAAATGTTTTTTTTAGCCTCCAACACTGTTTTTTTAAAAAAAAAAAATTTTTTTTTTAGCATCCAACGGCTCTTTTTTTTTAAAAAAGATTTTTTTTTAATTAGCTCACGGACCCACGGCCCCACATCCACACCCAAACACCTCATCGGTTTTCCGACGGACCGAACCGACGGCGCCGTGTCATCGGTGTCGGTTCCGTCGGCTTCAATCGACGGAAACCGACTAACTCCATTGGAACGGGTCTTAGAAGCTAGATTAGAACCGTTAAGTTCCAATCAAATTGTGTAGACGTTATAATTTCAATATTGACCCAATAACTTTAATTTTATCAATAAGGAGTATGATGATTTAATTATTATTATTCACACAAATGTGTATTTATGTGAGTTATTAAGTCAATATTACGTAGTCCATATAGTCCAAACAATAAATTACAATGGGAAAATATCCCTTGACGTTGAACTGCATTGATAAATTACAATTTAATTTCGTAAAGTATCATCCGTGCATTGTTGACAAAATACGGGGATAATTCGTACAGCTCTAAATTTTTTTTTTTTCAAATAGCGATTGGGCAACAACATGATTGTTTTGTGCTTTCAATAGTATTATCCCCAATTACAACTAAAGTTTCTACTTTTTAAGTTAAGGGTAATTCTTTTCTACCTAAATAAAGTTTCTACTTTCTATATATAATTGTAAATTGTAATTAAGGATGACTTTTAGAGGCCCTTAAACAAATAAAATTCATTCCATCTATTCTACAAGATTATGGCAAAATGATTAGAGTGAAAATGTCGAAATGTTTGTCTAATCATGCAGTTTTAGGTCTTTCTCATTAGGCACCAAAGCATTTTTCAAATGTAATTGATATTTTCACCATCAAATTTGATAAATCCATCACTATTATGCATTAAAAAATTGTAAAATACAATCTATTAATGCATAATAAGTGGAAATACCACCACCATTAATCAAATGATTTAGTAACACCTATTGTTAAGTAAATTATGTTACAAGAAAAAAGAAGTCAAATTTATTTCCACTCTATTTCTCTCATGAATAGCTATATGTATATATGTATATTGTATATACTGGTACTAATACTATTTATTTATAGGCATATGTAAAAGACTAAATAGACTTTGCGACTTACGTTTCCATAAAGCACATTTTCTTACTTCAACTAATTCTTTTTCAACAATAACAATTTTATCGATACAGCAAGTCTAGAAGAAATGCACTAAACTAGATCAGATTTATTTTTTTTTATTTTTGAAAATTACGCAAATTATCTTTCAAGTTTATCCTAAATTTCACTAACAGTCCTTTACAATCTTTAATTACTCGAATCATCATTTATTTCGAAACTTGTAACACAAACGGTCCTTTAGACTAATGACCGTTAAAAAAGATCATGTTTGATACTTTTAGAAATTATTTTCCCTTTGAGTAGTAATTATAAATTATATAATTTAAAATATCTATAGATAAATTATTGAGTGCGCTGAACATTGTCTTCATCTTCCTCATTTAACCTAAACAATTCATAATCAAATCCAATTCATTTACCACTTAAACACTAAAATTTTAAATTCCATCACTCAAATTCACCATCCAACGATCCTTCATCACCCAATCATCTTATCTAGTTACGACTTTGATAGCAACCACCTCTTATCTTTTGCACCCATTCTATACTTGAAAAACATCTCAAATAAATACCCTTATTAATATGTGACTCGTAATCTTTAAGATACTAATGTATGTTTAGATGGTGAAAGATATTGGTAGATTTGAGTGTTGGACTATAAAACTTGATGTTTCATTGGATAAGGAGACCGAAGTTGATGATGAATTTACTAAGTAAATTGTGAAATATTGAAATAATATTATGTGCACATAATAATGTATTTATACGTATTTTAGATTATATAATTATCATTCATATTTTACTCAAAGAAAAGTATTCTAACGAATAAAAAATATCACAAATAGTCATTTTTAACGTATAGTTAACGGTCGTTAGTCTAAATGACTGTTTGTGTAACAGATTTCAATATAAATGATGGTTGGTGTAATAAAAAATTGTAAAGGACTACTAGTGAAATTTGAAACAAACCTAAATGGTGATTTTCATAGTTTTCTCTTCTTTTTTTTTTTAGAAGATAAAAGTCTACCATAAGAAATGCTGTATTTGAAACAAACCTAAATGTTATATATGTCTGTGAAAACCACTTTGGGTTATGAATTTTCTTACTTCTTAATTTGTGTTTGATTTGCATGGCCATTCAATAATATGGACATCAAATAATAAATTATTATAAAAATAAAAGGATCGAATTATAATTTTCTCATTAAATAAATAATAAAGATGTTGATTGATATCAAAAGGAATGAATCACAATGAAATGTCAAATCACTAAATTGATATTCCAAATGATTAATATTCTGTAATTACTACTAGTAATATATATAAGCATGGATTAACCACTTTTAGCAATGAGAAACTTATTTAGGAATCAATAAGTCATTTATGGAAGAACCAAAATGAAAAGGTATACAAGTGTCAACAAGAACAATTAAAAGAACAAAACATACTACGAAGTATAAAACTTTTAATGCATATTTATAAATTAAAAAAAAAGTTCTAGCGATATAATAATTACTATGCTATATAATTTATATATGATCCCAGTTATCATTTTTCCTTTTCTCCACCATTGTATTGTTAGCGGCAGTACCACAATGTGAGCAGTGCAAGCCGCTATCCTCAGCAATAATTTTCAAAAGATTTATGATATATATCTAATTTGCTTTTTATATTACTACTAGGTATTGAGCCCGTGCGATGTACGTTCATTTAAAAAGTACAGTTATATAGTAATTTGTAAGTATCATATCCGAATATATTAATGAACACATAATTAGTGTTATCGATAACACAATTAATTTGTGGTGTTGACCAATAATTTTACGTTTATTTCTATATTTTTTTATATCATTCATTTACTTTTCAGCATCTATCTATAAAGTTATAAACGAAACTTCTTTATTACTTTTCAGCATTTACTAAGCCCGTGCGATGCACGACCATTTATATAATATCATTAACTTAGTTTGTATGTTATTACGTTTAAGTTTGAATACATAATACAATTAAATTAATTTGTAAGTTATTGTGTTAAGTTTTAATACGTTTGTTGAGCCTATACAATGCAAGGTAATTAAAAAAGATAAAAATTAATCATATGTTTGTTAGGTTTTCAACTGTATCATAATATTGTTGAAAGTTTAAAATTGATTACAGAAATTCAATAGTAATATATACCAAAATGTACATAAAATGATAAATTTCAAATATCTTTATTAAAACTAATTTTCTTAAAACATGAAGTTGATGATGATAATATTTGTTAAATGAAATGTATAAGATATGAATTAGAAAATGAACCTTTTTAAGTAGGTAAAAATTGTTATATATTAAATATAATATAGGAATTTAAAGGCTATTATCATAAAGTATAATTGATAAATAATAATCTTAGTAATTAATAATTAAGATTTTTAAGAAAAAAATAATATGATGATGTGGCAAGTTATGAGGCTTAATAATAATCTTAGTAATTAATAATTAAGGTTTTTAAGAAAAAACTAATATGATGATGTGGCAAGTTAGAAGGCTTTAAAGAAAAGGAAATATAATGATGTGTCATGTTTAAAAATTAAGAAAAAATCTTTGTTTTATAAGTATAGATAGATAGATATAGCTCTCACTAGTTTAGTGATTAAGCACTTCGTTTTTAACAACTAGTCAGGTTCAAGTCCTATTTCTTTCTCCTTCTATTATTTTCACCATCGCCCCTTCTATTTCCCTTTTTTCTTTCTACTAAGCTCCCTTTTAATCTAATATTCAACTATAAAATAATAATATTTGATAGAGAACATTTATTAAGCATCATATTTCATGTGTTAAATTGTTTTCGTTCATTTTTTTTCCTCATGATCAAACATCAAAAAAAAGAAAAACTACAAACTTCATAGGCAAATAATTTTTAAAAAATAATGACAAACTTTTGAATAGTAACACACATAAAAATCACAAGTTTGTAAATTTAACATTGCCAAATTTATACAAGTCTTTTCTAAATATAATCTCATAGTTATAGTATAAATTTAGTTTAGCTTGTGGAACTACTAGAAGGGGAATATCTTCAAATTCAATAACACGGCATGATACAAATTTTTAATTCGGCCCCATTTAAACTATTTTCTAGTATCTCCCCTGTGTATCGTAGTCACCATTTAAGTCTTTTCGCTTAGATATAAGCATACATTTTTTTATGATAAAAGTAATTATTATAAGTTAATAGGGCCGGTAAGACCACTCCCAACGATCAGGTCGGTTGGCTGTCGGTTTCAACTAGCAAAACCGACACTGATGGCACAGGCCGTCGGTTGTCGGTAATCGGTTGAAATCTTCGGTTTCCAGATGATCCGTCTGTTTGCTAGTGTGGGTCCGAGGTGGAGAGATGACCGTTGAGAAATTTTTTCCAAAAGGGTTGAAAAAACCGTTGATATTTTTAATATTTTTTTTTCAAAAACCCTACCTTTTACTCTATAAATACACACCTTTTATTTTCAAACAATTCATACTTCAAAGCACATAATTTATATTCATACAATTCATAAAATATATACACCTACTCCAATATGTCTTCTTCCGATTCGGATCTTGAAGACGTGCAAGCAATCAATGCGTGTTTCGATCCAATGCAAGCTATCACTATAATTAATGCGATACATTCTAATTCCTCCGAGAAGATGATATTCCGATCCCGATACCACGAAACCCGACGATACTTTCCTAGAGATTGTATTGTAGTGGCGGAACGTTTGTATCAAGACTACTTTGCCGAGCATCCAACATTTCTGAGAGATATAATATAACGACGTTATCTGTAACACCCCGCAATTTCAACAAAATTATAAACGTTAATTGCACGTATTTTTAGGCTAATTCCCTAACTTAGAGTGAATTCACAACACATTTTAGAGATAAGTCTAGCAAAGCCCAACTAGATAAGACGCGTAGTATTACTTATTCATAATTAGTTGTAATTATGTACAGAACGATTTAAACAACGCGACAAAAATATACGACTGTTGGTGATTAAAATTAACTAATAATGTGAAATTATTAATTAACATTAACGTTTATTAATTATTATGTTGGTAATATTTACAAAGCATTTTGTGTCAAAATAATGTTTATTTCGTAAACTGAAACGACTTGAACCATATAAGTAAAACTAAAGTAAAACAAAGTTATAATTTTATAACTCAACTAAATTATTTTAGTTAAAATATTTCAACTAAAACTATAATCGAAAACATATTTAAAAACCTATCGTTTAAAAACATTTCAACATTTAACGATCGAGTAAACGAACACGGGTCAAATACCACCAATTTGGGGCAAAATCCCCTCCCATTGGCCCCAAAAATCTGCCAACACCACCCCACCCCACCCATCTCATTTCTTCATCTTCACCTCATTTCATCAAAAACACACAAACACCTGATCATTTCTCTCTCAAAATCACCCACCAAAAATCACCAAACCACCACCATTTTCCTCTTATTTTCGGACCAACAACAACAACAACAAAACTCATCATCAACTTCATCTTCAAGATTCAAGCTCAAGAACACATTATCATCACCATCTTCATCCATTCACCTAACTTTCGGATTTCACTCGATTTGATATGAAAAATCACTTTTCTTTCACTTTTCCTTTGTTATTATAGTATACAAACATGTTACAAGTCAATATATGAAAGATCTAAATGTTTTTGGGTTGAAAAATTAAGATTTTCGTCAAACAGCGCGTTGTGTCGTACGGGACCAAAAACAGTAGTGCGACACAAGCTTTTGTGTCGCAGTACCATTTTTACGTCGCATTATGCGACACAACGCCTTGTGTCGCATAAATTATCCTATGTCGCATACTTGCGAAACAACTACTTATGTCACAGCATTTGCGACACAAATGCTTATGTCGCATGTATTTGCGGATGTCGCAGGAATGCGACACAAACCCTTGTGTCGCAGAACTTTTTAGCGACACAGTACTTATGTCGCAAAACTCAGAACCTTAAAAACACATGTTTTTCACTAAGTGTCGGAACCAGATTTTACCACTTGATCTTACTCCGAATTTGGAATTCGGCTCGACCCCAGCCAGGGGCTCTGCCCCTTGGACCCCGCTAGGGATTGCCACCCCTTGGACCCCGCTACCAGGGGCGCTGCCCCCGGACCCCCGTACACAATTTCATACCTTATGAAACACCGTGAAACAATAAATTACACCTTGAAATGTTTCACAAAATATCACCAACATCTCGTGTCGAACTTACAAAATAAACAAGGATCTTTCATGAATAAACGAGTAACATGGTTAAACTGTTAGCCAATAGCTTATATGATTATTCCTACGTTTAGGTAGTTAGTGACCTACTTGGATTTAGGCTTTGCTAGCGCTCGCAACTTTACTTAGCTCAACAGGTGAGTTCACAGCCCCACTTTTAACTGTTTTACTGCTTTCAACTTGGGGTGAGAAACATAGCCAACTGCTTTATTGGTTACCATAACTATTTTTACTTACATGATTGTATACTTGTTATACTCGAACGATTAGAGTACTATAAATTGTTGAACTCTTACACAAAACTGGTATTTATGAAATAACATTTTCATACTATAAACTTGTTAAACTTGTTTGGTAAACCGGAGAACGACCGGTACTTTTATGTAAACGCTGGAGAACGACCATCAACGTATTTTAGTGCCAGAGAACGACTGACCAAGTGGACGGGAGAACGACCCGTGCGTCTTTTGACCGGAGAATGACCGGTACTGTGTTTCACTGGAGAACGATCAGCAGTATTTATTGCCAGAGAACGACCGGCGGAGTTGGACGGGAGAACGACCCGTGCGTATTTAGACCGGAGAACGATCGGTACTGTTTTGGAAACGCTGGAGAACGACCAGCAACGTATTGCAAACTGTGTTTTTGGTAACATCCCACGTAAATGGTATTCTGGGTAACATCCCACGCAAACTGTATTTTGGGCAACATCCCAACTGAACTATATTTGGATAACATTCCACAAAACGTTTACTTAACTATTATGGCAACAACTATTTATGAACGTGTTTGTTTTAACAATTGTGCTTACAAACTTGACTCAACTATTGCAAACATAAAACCTGTGAATTCACTCAACCTCGTTGTTAACTTTTACTATGTTTTTCAGGGAATTAGCTGCATGTAAGACATACTGCACCCATGGAACATAGGCGACCCACGAAGGAATAGGATGCCAACTTTTGACAACTGGATTTCTTTTATATAACTAAGCTGTTTAGTCATATTTACGAAATCTACTTTTGTAACTTAATTACTTTTCAACTTATACGGTTCGATGAATCGTAAACTTTGTAACTATTAATTTTGGCATCTTAATATATTATGTTCTGTTGTAATCATAAGCTCTGATACGTATGCATGCACTGTGTATTGTGGCACTCCCCATACTTAACTAAATGCTTCCGCTAAACTCAATCAACGAATTTTGAGGGTGTTACATTATCGTATGAGCAAAGAATTATTTCTGCGTATATGTCATGGTATTATATCATACTCCCCTATGCCGGTACCTATATACTTTACATATTTCATTTAAAATCCGACGTTGCCTGTAAACCGGATTTTAAAGTTTGGCAAAAATGCACGACCCATACGGCAATTGGCATACGGTTGTGCCGCTGATGCGTTGATGAATACTTACATATGGGTGAACAATTGACATACGATTGTTTGGATAGCTTTTGTAAGTGTATTTTTCATCTAGCTATACTCTACGGAGTAATTACGAAAACCAACACTATCGGATGTGCAACGTTTACCCGAGAAGCATGCCGAGGTGCATGGTTTTCCGGGTATGCTTGGAAGCATCGATTGTATACATTGACCATGTAAAAATTGTCGAGTGGCATGACAAGGTCAATACACTCGAGGTGATCAAGTTATGCAACGATCATGCTCGAAGCAGTTGCCTCTTACGATACTTTGCTTGAATTTAGCACGCTTTCTTTGGTCCACCGGGTTCGAGCAATGACATCAACATACTAAATCAATCGGATTTGTTCAATGATTTACTTCAAGATAGAGCTCCCCAAGTAAACTTCACGATTTCCGGCCAGAAATTTAACAAAGAATATTATCTAGGCAATGAGATTTATCTAGAATGGGCCACTATTGTCTAGTCGTTTAAGCATCCACTAACGGAACAGGAGAATAGTTTCAAGAGATATCAAGAAGCTGCAAGAAAAGATGTGGAGCAAGCATTCGGTATGCTTCAGGGCCGTTGTCAAATAATCAAGAACTCGACAAGACCATATAGCACCAACCGGATTTCAAGATTCATTATGTTTGCTTGTGTGATTCTACGTAACATGATAACGAGGGAAAACTGATGAAATGTGTGTGAACTGGAGGAGGATTATCCGGATATCTCACCAAGACGTTTGCGGCAAGCAAGAGTTGAGACTCATTTGCGTATGGATAAAGAATTACACGATCGGGAGGTTTTCATCAACTTCGCAATGCTATAATCTAGCACATTTCGCAACTCGCTCCAAATTACTATAGACGTTAATTATTGTAATTTTATTTATTTATTGTAATGTTTTTTTATAAATAATTACTAGTTTAGTGTAACACCCCCAAAATTTGTTGATTTAATTTAGCGGAAGCATGTAGTAAAGTATGGGGAGTGCCACAATATACAGGACATGCATACGTATCAGAGCATATGATTACAACAGAACAAATATATCAAGATGCCAAAGTATTAGTTACAAAGTTTACGATTCCTCGAATCGTACAAGTTAAAAGTATTAAGTTTACAAAAGTATTCGTAAATATCACTAAAATCACTTTAGTTATACAAAAGAAATCCAGTTGTCAAAAGTTGACATCCTATTCCTTCATGGGTCGCCTATGTTCCATGTGTGCAGGTCGTCTTATATGCAGCTAATTCCCTGAAAAACATAGTAAAAGTCAACAACGAGGTTGAGTGAATTCACAGGTTTTATGTTTACAATGATAGTTGGTTGTTTCAAAGCGTTCACAATTCGTTATCGTCATCACGATCCAATAAAGTTTTGTGGAGTGTTATCCAATGTGTACGTTTAGTGGGATGTAGCCCAAAGATGTAGTTACGTGGGATGTTGCCCAAAACCTAGTTTAAGTTTCGTAGGAAAGCGGTATCCTATTAGTATTTGTAGGAATGTAAGTATCCTAATGGTTGTTCGTAGGAATGTCAGTATCCTAATAGTTGTTAACGGATCCATGTCAGTAGGATCGAGTACCCATGTCAGTAGGGTTCACCTAGTGGGGAGTGTCAGTTTCCCCTGTTCTACAAGTATAACGGATCCATGTTAGAAGGATCTAGTACCCATGTCAGTAGGGTTCAAATAGTAGGGAGTGTCAGTGTCCCATGTTCAATAAGTATAATGGATCCATGTCAGTAGGATCTAGTACCCATGTCAGTAGGGTTCAAATAGTAGGGAGTGTCAGTGTCCCTTGATCCATGTCAGTAGGATCTGGTCCATGTCAGAAGGACCCATTAGTTACCTAGTCAATTTCGTAGAAGCGTTGCTGGTCGTTCTCCAGCGTTTCCAAAACAAGTTTAATACGTTTACAGTGTTTGTAGTATGAAAACGTTTATTCATATACGTCAGTTTGTGTAACAGTTTAACAGTTCAATGTACTCTAATTGTTCGAGTAAATCAGTATACAATCATGTATTTCAAACGTTTGACTATGTTTTCCACCCCTGTTCAAAAGCAGTTAAAACAGTAAAAGTATGGGCTGTGAACTCACCTGTTGAGTTAAGTAATAGTGCGAGAGCTAGCAAAGCCTAAAGTCCAAGTCTAATCCGAAATCTCCTAACGCCCTAAACGTATGAAATTTATAAGTATGAGTAAGTGGATGTCTTAGTTGACCATCCATGCTAGTGTTCTCTCAACTAGATATGTCCAAATGGTTTAATTGTTTGTTCGTGTTTTAAAAATTGTATACAGAACGTTGGTGAGTTTTTGTAATAATAATTTCAAGTATTATTATTAAGTGTTTCATTGTTTTGTACACTTATAAAAGGGTATGAGAGAGTATAATTAAGTTCACGTTTATTTTTCCGAAAGTGTATGTTTTAGCGTGAGTCAACAAAAGTCAAAGTTACTGTTCATGCATGAGTCAACAAGTCAAAGTTACTGTTCATGCGTGAGTGTGATTCACGGATTCTTTGTGATTTTTATAAAAAATAGTAAACATTATCGAATCGTTCTGAAATTTTACACAATGTTCCCACATATGTTATGTACTTCCTGTAATTTTTTTATGAATTTTGGAGGTCGTTTGATATTTTATAAAAATTCACTAAGTGTCAGGGTTCAGTTTAATCCGAGATTAGACCACTTCTCACTAATCTAATTTTCTGGAGAAATGGGTGCATTTCTGGAATGAGCCAAAGAAGGACTTTTTGTAGATAACAAATTTACCAAGATTTTCAAGTGGTCTCACACGTTTTTGAGATCTAGAACTCAAGATATAGTCCCGAGAAGTTACTGAAAATTCCTGTCTGCCACAACAGTAAACCTATATCATCGGAGAAATGTTTTCGAGTAGCAAACGGAGTCAAAAAGTCACTAGACTAATTTTGTTGGAAAGATAACTTCTTGTACTACATTCTAGGCTTAAGAAACGCATCATTTCATGGAGAAATGATTTTTAAATAATTCGTTGAAGTTAGAACAGTAATCTGGACAGGAAACAAAATTATATATTTCGAGTTTTAAAACGCGTTTCGTTTTATATTTTGGACATTTTATAGTTGAGTAAACATACTAACATATAAATATATATGTTCCAAGTATAATTAATGAAGAATAAAGAGTTCCTTACAAAGCTTTAAAAGAATGGAGAATGAATGGAAATGATGATGAAACTTGTTCCTTGCTCTATCCTTTGCACTTCTTTGTAAATGATGAAGATGAATATTGAGACAGATGATGATGATGATTTAGGGCTGTTGATCAGCCGTGGATAATGAAAGCAAGAGAGTTGAGAGAGAGTGTTGGCTCAATTATTGAGTATGGTGTTATGAAAGAAAAGAATGTGTTTGTGAGTTTGAAAAACAAAACAATATGGCATGGTGTTTGATTTGGTGGTTGTGGAAAAACCGACTCCCATGGGTCCACCACATGTATCAAAGATTTTTGTGTTGTTAGTTTGGTATTTAACCCGCATACGTTTACCCGATCGTTATATGTTAAAACACATATAATTTATTTAGTTTGATAGCGTTATTTCGCGTTAGTATATTTTGAAGTATTATTTCAAATACTTTATTTTGAGTTTCAAAAATATAATTTTCGACTTGTTTGGTTGTTGGGTTTGTTTGGTGTATTTTTGTCGCTTACGTTACGTTTTAACTAAGACGTATAATCGTTTAATTTCAATCGTTATGCTTTTATCGTTAGCATAATATTTTCGAGTAAATAACTTCTCTAAATATAGTTTTACGTTATTTTTAAGTTTTGTATCACCAACGTAAACAAGTGTTTTTGTTGAACTCGTTCCGATTGTTTCGCGTGTAATTAAAACTAACTACGAAAATAGTAATACTCTACGTATTAAAATAATGGGCTTTGCTAGACTTATCTCATAAAAATAGTTCATGAATTTACTAAGTAGGGAATTAGCCTAATAATGCAAGTGTTTATTGTTTATAATTGCGTTTAATTTGCGGGGTGTCACATTTAGGACCAGCGAAATTCGCGGAATCGTCCATGAAAAATACTTAAGTAATCTATTAACGTATAATTGTTATTATTAGCTTGAGTTTTATATACTATATATACAATATTTTTTATATATAATAAGATAATGTTCATATCAATGGGTGAACCTTGTACCATACACAATTATATATTTTAATTTTCATGAGTATTAGATTTTAATTTTGTATGGTATGGGTCAAATACACTAAAACCCGTCGGAACCAGGCCCGTTGGCATCCATAATCCAACAATTGTAAATTAGAAATTGATAAAAGGATCCAAATAGTAGTTCGTATAAGAATTTAAATCACTAGGCAATGTAATGAAGTTATATATTTTCTTAAACTTAAAATAACTTATTGAGGGTTTCTTAAAAAAATAAAATAAATAAGATTGTAGTAAGAGTTTGAAATATGGAAGAAATAATAATATAGTTATTAAATTAATTGTTAAGAAAAATAAAATAAATAAGATTGTAGGATGAGGTTGATTTATGGAAGAAATAATAATATAGTTATTAAATTAATTTTAAAGTAAAATAAATAAGATGGTAAGAAGAGTTTGAATTATGGAAGAAATAATAATAAAGTTATTAAATTAAAATTTTCATAAATATTTGGAAGATTATATACAATTAAAGGAAAAACAGAGGATTTATATTGTAAATGTTGAAATGTGTATATTATAATTATAGAAATGTATATTAGTCTTTTAGTCACATAAAAATGGTATTAATGATATCATTAAATAAATGAATGGTTGGATCTTAATTGTTGATCTCCATCTAATGGTTTTTATTCTTTCAAGATTTTTCTTTTAATATATAAGATAGAAAATTACATTTTGTATGATATGAAAACATGAAATTGTTTGTTATCTTGAACGTAACGAATTCTTGATTTACTTAATTCAAAAGTGAAATTTTAACTTTAAGATTTGAAATCTTGAATATACTATAGTTTATGATTTTTTTATTTTTATTTTCAAAGTTACATACATGGAATAACTGTAACCCGCGAATAAACATGAAAAATCGATGGGTAATTCTAATTGGGTACCATACAGTCGTATAAGAATTTAAGCATTGTGATTTAGAAATTGATAAAAATAATAAAAAAATGGTGGTATAGATACAATATACTAAGATCCGTCAAAACTTGACCCGTTGGCATCCATAATCCAAGAATCGTAAATTAGAAATCGATAAAATAAATTTTCGGTCGTATAAGAATTTAAATCACAGTGCGATGAAATGAAATCATGAAATTTTTAAAATTAAAAATAACTTATTGAGGTTTTTTAAAGAAGATTATATGAATAGTTTGAATTATTAAAGAAATAATTATTTGATTAAAATTTTCATAAAATATTTGAAGGATTTTCTACAATTGAAGAAAAAGTAGTAGATTTATATTGTAAATATTGAAGGGTGTATATTGTAAATATTGAAGGGTATATTTGTCTTTTATTCACATAAAAATAGGATTAATGATGTCATTGAATTAATTAAGGGTTAGATCTTAATTGTTGATCTCCATCTAATGGTCATTATTCTCTTATGATTTTTCTTTTATTACATAAGATAGATTGTAATATTTTTTTCATTTTTATTGTAATGCCTTTTTTGTTTAAATTATTGTAATCTTTTTAATTTTAATAAGATGTATTTTATTTTAATTAATTGTGTATTGTTTAATTAATATATTAGTTGTAGGTCCCTGAAAAAAAAGACGGATCACTATTGGTAGGGTCTGTCAATTTCTATGAGTTTCGTGAAAAAGCTTACATGACACATATGTGACACGTCAGTTTCAATCGGTTTTAGTCTCCTATTGAGAGTGGTGTAAGGGTATGTTCAATGTAAATTAAATTGACGTTCAGATAACTTTAATTTTGTATTTAATAGTATAAATTAAGTAGAGAAATGGAAGTCACTGAATCTCTTTTGCTTTGATGACATGACCTCTCACCACCAGGTATGTACAATTTTTTTTCCTCTTTGTCAAATTCTTTCTTGTATTTTGTTTCTTTGATTATAATATTTAATTTTTGTAATATTGGTTATGGTGGAATTGCTTTATACCCCAACTCATTTATATATATAATAATAAAATCAATTTCCACTTATAGTAAATGGTCTTATGAGAATCATCTATCTGGGAAGGTTCGAATAATAATACTTATATTTGATTAGTTTCATATATTTAACCTTTTACCATATTTATAAAAGTTGTTATTGCCTATTTGCCTTTTGTGGGTGGAGAATGTCCCTACATTAACCTGGTGTGAAGTCTATTTTGCCTTAGTTTCCTAAAGGTCAAATAATCTATTTTTGAGTTATTAGTTAAGTAGTGTAGCAACGATGCAAAATGTCTCTATCTCAAATCACTTTAAAGAAGTACATAAAATACAATTATTTGTAATTCATGTATTTTTACTTATTATAACCTCTTGAAATACGGCATATGACGTATTTAAATACTCCCTCCGTCTCAAAATTTATCGTCCACCAACAAAAAATACGCAGTTTAATAAAAATGGGACCACAACAACTTTCAACCAATCAAATAGAATCTTCACCCACTAAACTCTCCTCATATTGGTTGAAATGATAAGTGGACAATTATTTTGGGACATCCAAAAATGGAAAGATGAACAATAATTATGGGACGGAGGGAGTAGAAAATTTGTATGTAGTATTATTTGATAACATGCTATTACCAAGCATAAATCATTTGTTGTTATTGGTGCATTGAACGAGTTCTATCCCTGTATATAGAGTATATATCGAACTATCTTTAGCATGATATATAGGATGTTAAATCAGAAGTAAAAGGCTAGTGACTAGCTAGCCTAGCTTAAGGTTTCACAAGAATAAAACATGACATAGCAAAAGGTAATTGAGGGAATTAAGAAACAATAATTTGAGGTGTTTCCCAAGTCTAGGAATATATATATATAAAGGGGTAGTTGTCTAAGCTTTAGTCTCAAAATATATTCAACATACAAGATAAAAAGCTAGTGTAATAAGGGGGTGTTTATTATATTTAATGGCAAGAATGTCAGATCCTCTTGTGGTTGGAAGGGTTGTGGGAGATGTAGTGGATAATTTCAGTCCAAGTGTTGATATGCGTGTAACATACAACTTAACAAAACAAGTTTATAATGGTCATGAACTCTTTCCTTCTTCTGTTACTACTAAACCTAAGGTTGATGTTCGTGGTGGTGATATGAGATCCTTCTTTACCCTGGTACCACACATTCTTTTTTCTATTTACGCAGATTTAATTAGAAGTAATTAGCAACTATAGCTAATTTTTTAATCATTTGAATCTTTAGTAACCCTTGTGCTAAATCTTATTAAATTTGCAGATTATGACTGACCCAGATGTTCCTGGTCCGAGTGATCCATACCTCAGAGAGCACTTGCACTGGTACACATATGAACTCAAAGCTAGCTAATGACCATTTTTTTAACAACTTTTGTTGAAGGAATTGTTTGGGTCTTGGTTTCCTGGCATTGTCATATGGGTTTGAAAATATACACCATTTTCTTGGTTTTAAAGTTGATTATGGCCACAAACCCTAATTAATGGCATCGTTTACAATCCTTGAACTTGCATACAGGTGGTTGATGAGTACATGAGTTGTGTAATAGAATAATCTTGTGATAAAGATTGTTTTTGTGAATTGGCCGAGGCCGGAAAGTTTAATAAGATAGGACCTTCTATTTTAGTTTAATGTACCTTAAGTACGTCTTAAACAATATATTAACATGTTAAATTGGAACCATAAGACCGTATAGAACAAAATAAAGTTATACATGTCTATCCAATTATGCCATGTTTAAATTTTGGATGCATTTGATAATTTCAAACTATATAGCTGTACTTGATATACAAAATGCGGAAAATTGTCTTGACAAAGATACCTCTTATAATATTTCTTAATTATCTTTCTTAAACTAACATCATGTAGTAAGATGCATAATCAATTACCATACTCAAATTTTAGTCATTTTATATAACTTTATATGTATACAAGAGTGATATAGCTAGGTGCATTCATAAAGAGAGAAAAAATATCGAAATAGGGCTCGAGTAGGGTTTTAGTGCATACTATAACCAAGTCAATCAACCAACAAAACAGGCAATGGATTACAGATGATTAAGTACTCAAATTAAGCATGCAATAATAATACAACTTAATTAATAGGGTCGTTAAATCTAGCATTTTGATTTGCTACTAGCTTTCCCGTTAGGAGAAAAATTGTGTCATATATATGCTTATGAATTGAAGTTGGATCGAAATATAATCATACACAATCAAATATATTAAAATACTTAGCTCAGATACTCGTTTTTTTTAACGGCAATTATATTTAAATATAAAAAGTAGCTAGGTAGAATCTAAAAGATATAAGCACCGAACAACCAATCAAGAATTACTCATAAACAATAACCTGCAGTCACCTACACAAGTCAAAGCTAAGACCAAATGTAAAGCCCCAACAATTCTAAAACGTCACCTTAAAATGACTTAATCAAAATATAAAAAGGCTCATATACTCTCTTTGATATTTAATTATTAGGATTTGATCAATAAATAGTATAACTTCTAAAAGTTAGATGCTAATAATCCTATTGCCTTTATAAAAATGCAACATTTCTCTTGGTGTTTTTACATTAAAACATAACATTGGTTTTTTTAACATACATTGGTTTTTTAAGTTAAGTTCTCATGATCTTTTTTATAATTTTTTGAGAAATAATCATATTTTGAAACCTAGTAACTTCTGGTTTGGTGCTCAAGGTATCTTTATACGTATGATTCTAGATATTTGGATCAATATATATACCATGCTTTTTAATACTCCGTAGTCATGTAATAATAGCAAATCAAATATTATTCGAGTGGGTTTAAGAAACGTTTGACTTCTGATATAATTGACTGAAACAACAAGTAAACAAGTGATAATTAAACAAATGCATGTTAAAAGTATACTCTCATGTCCCAAAAACCCCACTTTACACTGTTCATGAATTTTAGTTTGTAATAGATTACTTAAATGGTACATAATATAGTATAGTATATAAAACATCGACTTGGCATATACAATCGGTGATTATGAAGACTAGGTTCGAATCGATTTATTTAATCACGAGATGCATCATTTTTTTTACCGAAAGTGTTTTATTCTACCCAAGTAACTATGCGAGTCAAGTAAACCCTAACTAAACTTAGTTAAATCAAACTCAATGCCTAGCTAATCTTCCAAATATTTCAAACAAAAATAAAAACAAAATATATGATGCCAGTTCGTGGCTCCCTTACAAAAGTAGTTTTGGATTCTGGAAGATCTTGTCTACAATATTAGATGATGATTTTGTAATAGTACGTACTCCATAACACAGTAGAAAGCAGCAACAAGGAATATGATGGTTCGGGTTTATCGAATATTGACCAGAGAATTCATCTTTTAAAACTGAACACAATTTACAATCTGAACAAATCAAAGAAATGAAAGTTAAAAATAAAGCAAATAGTGTTGTTTAAAGGGAGTCTACTAGAAAAAGCAATGTGTCAGGTTTATATTGTTTACCAGTTTTACTAGTAGCATATATTAGACCCACATCCACCAATAGTATTTTGACAGCGTTTTTCTTTCGCAGGATTGTTACAGACATCCCAGGGACAACGGACTCCTCATTTGGTACCTTCATTTAACTTCTTTTTTCTTTCATTTTCGGCCATGCATTTATATTACTGTAGTAATACAGTAACTGGCCGGCTTTATCCATCTTAAAAAAAATGACAATGACAATCCAAGTCTATATTATGGTCTAGTGATTTGTACACTATCAACTTTTAATCATACACTATTAAATTGAACAATACAATATTTTAAAGCATAACTTGTGATGTATGACTAAAAGTACCCTAAAGTCTTCTTGTAAAGGCGTTTGTCGTTTGAGTATTTTAAAAAATAATATAGTAAAGACACGAACGTTGTACTAAGACCTTAAAACTTATTAGCTGATGTATAATAATTGATGATTTTGGCGGTACACATATCTATGTGTGTGGATCAAAGGGTCCTGGTTATCTGAGTACATACCATATCAATCGAGATATAGCGAGTTCATATCTTATTGAATATGATGTGAAGGTGTCTAAAATGTGTGACATATTCTTGTAACTCAAAACCCTAATTCCAATCTTGTTTTCGTTTATTGTACAAATTTTTTTTACGGTTATTAATGTAGTTTTAGTGATCACTTCTAATATATACAAGTATAAATACTATAGATTAGGTCCCCATGACCTAGCTTATATATGGTCTCAAATTTCTGTAACTAATAGTTATAAAGTTTTTTTTTTGGTTAAATTTATATCCACATATATACAAGAATCTAAACATGTGTACACCACGCGCGTTATATATGCCCTTGTAAGATAGGATACAGTGTATTATATTTGATGTATGTAATGGCAGATGAGTAGATAGTCAGTACATATTAAAGTCATGACAATTGACAACTGACTCAAAATTGGTTTATTTATGTAATACATTTGTTTTACTATTAATGTTATTGTTGAACAGGAAAAGAAGTAGTGAGCTATGAAATACCAAGGCCAAACATAGGAATTCATAGGTTTGTTTTTCTTCTTTTTAAACAAAGGGGAAGGCAAACTGTATCCTGCCCAACTTCAAGGCATAGTTTCAACACTCGAAGTTTTGCTAATGATAATAAACTCGGATCGCCCGTTGCCGGTGTCTTCTTCAATTGCCAAAGGGAAACTGCAGCCAGAAGACGTTAACCATGCCGTTGTTAACTATGTCACATAATTGAAAAGGAAAAAATGATGATGATTTATAATCAAACCTTAATGTGGCTATAAATGTATGATTACCTTTTAGTATGTAACTATATATGTATGCATGGCAAGAAGGAGTGTTTAGAATAAAGAAGTGGATGCGAAATGTGATCGAGCTTAATTGTATTGTATTTTACTAATTGACTCGATATATTATGTACGTGCTTCTCCTTTTAATTAAGTTACTTCTTCTTATTTATTACTAGTGTATACTATGTGCGATGCACAACAACATTAATGTAATGTTATAGACTTATAGTTGATAAGAAGGTTACATAAAAATGAAACGTCCGAAACTTTTTTTTTTATATATCATATCCTTAACTATTATTTGCTTTTACATTAGGTCCCAAGTATAATCAACAACAATCTATTCCATTTAAAATCTACATTTAATTGTTTTGCAAATTCAAAGGAATACAACGATGACCCATTTCACTAAATCATAATTCCTTGGACGATTTATACAATATCAATTCAAAACGACAATTCAAAAGAACGAGAAGTTTGTATAACCACATTGCAAGCTTCAATCCACGCTACCTCCTTGTAATCATATTTCATCCAATAGGTTCAACCGAACCAAACATCTATAACATAAAATCACTTAAACGTGCAAGCATAAAGCTTAGTGAGTATATAAGCAACTGAATAATTCACAATGCAACAACATATTTCATTTATCATTAATACACTTATCTGATTTCACAATTAACTACCAAGCAATTATAGAGACTTCTCTTTATGGCGGTCTAATAGATACAAGTAAGCATGACACCAAATCACATTGAAGTGAATACCAATCTTAATAGATAACGAGTAGTGCCTAACACTTATTTCGTAACAATCAATCCCTACAATACTCAATCCACATAATCCATATAAATCCACATTAATTCCAATTAACTCGATCAACAACTAGCAAACGTTTAACAACAATGATCAACCACTTAAGATCCGAGATACGATACCACATGAAAGCAATTATAAGAAACAAGTATAAGAATCAAACATAATCTACTTGATTGTATGAACCTCTTGCTCGTAAACAATTCGGTACATACAACCATTACCCATTTAACCCTCCTATCACTCACATTTGTTTTGTAGGCAATTAAGCAACATAAGACTTGAACATAGATAACATCAATCTTGATCACCTATCATACAACATATCATTATACCACATATTTAGCACTGAATAATCATCATAATCAACCCATCACCCTCTTAGGTTAATCAAGTTTGATTTTTAAATCAAACTACACATAACTCTCTCTACATGATTGTCTTTATTTCATAACATTCAATATTTACATAATCACTTAAATTGTCACTACTTATCATAATTCAACAATAACCTATATATGGTTATGAAGAACCATCAAAAACATCATTAATTCATTAAGTTCATTAATTCATTACTTAAGTCATAACCATATATATGACTTAATCACTTATATCTTACTTCAATTTCCATTAAAACGACACTTGTATCCTATTTCAATCATCACTAATGATCACCATGATCATTTTAATTCACATAATCATTCTTATAATCATAATTAATCATATTGCGTAACATTTTGATTCCTTACTTCAATTTTCACTACTTATATTCTAACAACATTTCTAATCACTAATTAAACTGAATTAACATAAAAATATCCTCCTTTGATCAAAACCCATTTTGATCATTATTCACATAATTCAAATAATCCATTTCTACATTGAATTAACGTTAACTACCATCATATACACCCTTATTTATCACTAATTCATCATAATACACCTAAATTTCGTATTAGAATCCATCAATTTTTTAAACTCATTGAAAACCCATTTCTAGGTTAAGAAAATCAAAAACAATTACTCACCTTGAGTTGTATAGAATCAAAGGGTGGTTAATCGAGTGATTGTAACTTCCATTTCTTGTGTTGGATTTGATTTGGTTTAGGGTTTAAGGTTTTCTGCGTTTTCTTCATGTCTCGTGTACTCTCTGGAGCTTTAAATCGATAAGTATGTGTACGTATGAGAGTCATAGATAAATATAAGTGTTTTAAATTTATTCCCCGTACTTATTACAGTCTGGAACTTTAAAATCGACATACAATTACTACTATTTTATTTCACCTAAAATAATAATAATAATTTAAAACAACTACTTTTACTTTATTCACAATATTATTTTTGAAATTTAGGATGTTACAAAAAATTAATAAAAAAATATTATTATTTTAATAAATGAGTTAATGATATGAATTTTTTGGTTATGTTAACACATGAAGAAGTCAAAAATAGAATCCTTTATTAGCATGGGTTAAAGGTACGGATCGCTAATGAACTTATTTTTTTGTTCCGAGTTAGGTAACGTACCCAATTTATTATTAATGTATGTAACAAACTTTTGAATTTTGTTCTGATGTCAGCAACTAACTTTTATTTTAGTGGTTAATATTTGAAAATGTTGATGTGTATATGACAACTCATTCAAACGTGCTGACTGTATTGCCACGTGTAAATTAAATTTAAGGGTTAAACTGCATATCAGCAACGAACTTATATTTTTGTACTGAGTTAGGTAACGAACTTATTTTATTACAAATGCAGATAACAAACTTTCAAATTAATTTCCGAGTTAGGTAATTATCATGACCTAGTTACCTAACTCGAAAATAAATTTGAAAGTTTGTTATGTGCATTGGTAATAAAATAAGTTCGTTACCTAACTCGGTACAAAAATATAAGTTTGTTGTCGATATTTAGTTTAACCCTTAAATTTAGTTTACACGTGGCAGTACAGTCAGCACGTTTAAATGCGTTGTCAAATAAACGTCAGCATTTCAAATGGTAATGGCTAATAATTAACTTGGTTACCTACATCAGAACAAAAGTCAAAAGTTTGTTACGTACATTGGTATTAAATTGGGTGCGTTACCTAACTCGGAACAAAAAAAATAAGTTCGTTGACGATCCGTACCTTTACGTAGATGGAAAACTCGTATATTATCATAGACGATCTGTACTACTATACGTTGACGATCCGTACCTATTAGCATCAATAACTCGTATATTATCATAGACTAGTACTACTATACATGGATGAAAAATGTTATACGTAGCCCTATGAGCTATGAATAAGAAATTTAGACATGCATTTTAATATTTGTACTTTAATAATAATCACTCACCTCCTGAATATAACTTCCCCAACCAACCTAAAGTACCACCTTTTTATTCATAAATTTAAACATAGCCTTTAAGACTACAAATAGCAGAATCCTACATATCTTGCAATTTTTAGTAACATTCTCAAGACATACACTTGCAATTTTTAGTAACATCTCCAAAAAAATAGTGTCAACTTAGTCTCTCCAAAATTACATAAGCTTAAATCATTAGATAAATAATTGTGGATTACAATTCTCAAGATAGCTAATTGGATTGCAAGATGATTAGAAACATGATATGCAGGAAATAGCGATGGCAATGGATCAAATGTAGCTATATCCATTTAATTTTTTCACTATACACATCCATATTTGTATCCATTAAAATTTATTTAATTCATTCACATCCATATCAACCACGTGAAATGGGTTAATGGATGTTCGTTCAAATACATCAAAATATTTCATTTACAACATATAAAAGTGCTATATAATGTTATCAAATGCTAGTATTTCAAAATACTTCGTATACAATGTAACTTCATTTAATAACATAACTAGTATGGAGTAGAATTTTTTGATTAAGGAAGTTTAAATTATGTATTAGATTTATGATGATTGAAAATGTCCATTATAAGTCATACTTAAGAGATTAAATAGACATAACTTTTTAAACACTTGGTAGCATATTCATGTCAAATAAATATGTATAATAAAATAAAATAATAATTAAATAAATAAAATTTGTGAAGTATATCAAATATATAAATCTTGAGGTATATAATATATAAATATACCTAGTTAGTAATAATAATTTATATAATTTCAGGTTAATGGATGAAATCTATGGAGGATGATTCACCATCCACATCTGATATAATCCATTAACATCTATATCCATATCTATTATTCATCCATTTACTTCGTTCATATCCATTCATAATGGATGTATCTGATGGATGTCGGGTAGATCGGATGAAGATTGCCATATCTAGCAGCAAATCATTGAAATCAGGTTATTAAAATAAAATATATTGTTCTTCGAGTTATATAAGATGATCACTATTGTTGAAAGAAAAAAACGTTATGTCTATACGTTGGATCTCACCACTAAAATTTTAAAATAAGAATATTAAACTCCATGAAAAAAACTGCAGTATTTTCCAACAATACAGTAAACCATTAAGCAGAAAATATCGCACAGTTGAAATTTTAATAAATTATATTATGTATTTTAATAACTAAGTAAATAATATATATTGGCCTGCTAAGTTGGCACAATAGCTATAACTCCATCAACACCCAAAAATCGTATATATTTAAAAATCACAACCATGGTACATTGTTCATTGTTAGTGATCTACTTACATGATTCTGCATTTTAGAATTTATATTTACTAGAATGACTCGCAATCTTCATGGTCCTATAGATGGATGATTTTAACAAAAAAATTATTAAATTACAACCTCAAATTTAAATGATTTAATTAATATCTCTTTATATTGATATATAACATTTTGTAATTACAACATAATGATCCTTCCATTCACTTCTTTTAATTATTAGTTAAGTATTTTAGTTACTTTGCATTTAATATCGAATTGAATCAAGATTCATTATTTAGTTTATTATTTTCTCTTGAAAAAAATAATTGATGATTTGGCATGATAAATTGAAGGTTGAAATATGATGATGCTAGATTGGATTCAAAACAATGAGAAAACACCACAAAGATAGAAATGAATGCTTAATTGTCAATCTGATTTTGACTCATTTATATCAACTAACTGTTAGAGCTTTGTATATATTTAGTGTTTATGTAAGGTATAGATATATAATTAAAAACAATGCCGAGTTTGATTAATTAGTAAAAATTACAATCAACATTACATAATAGAAAGAAATAGAGCACGTGAAAGTAAGAAATATTGAAATTTTGTCGGAGTTTGTGTTGGACATAATTCCCTTAAAACATATTCAAAAAATGTTGTCCAAGGTATGACGACATAGAGCAACATACTTTCGGAGTTGATACTCGCTAGAAACTTGCAACAAAAAATGATCGATGTGTATATGTAGAGCAAAATTAAATTGATACAACATGAATATAATGAATGATACATGTTTTAATTAAAACATGTTTTAACCCATAGTCGATATACGGCCATTCGATCCCCCATCAACAAGAAACTCTAATTATGATTATGGTTGTAAAAGTCGGTCGACTAGTCGACCCAAATGAAGGTGACGAATCGATCATGGAAAAATCGCTCAAAAAAGTCACGTCAACGACGACCAACACTGATCAACGGGTCAGATTCATCCGATATATGATTTGAATGTGTTTCTCCATTATTTTTTGTTGTTAAATAAGAGAAAAGTAGAGGAAAGAATGGTACAATGGAGTAGAAGATGAAGAAAATGGGATGTTGAAAATGAAGATGATAATGGATGAGATGTGAAAAATAATGGATAAAATGTAGATCAGAAATCAGATCTCGGGAAGGGGAAAAAGGAGATAAAATATTGCACTTTTCAAGGAAAAAGTTAATTTCTATCTACATTTTAGCCCCTTATTTTTTTAAATATATTAGGTTTTCACTTATATTTACATAATATTTTGAAAATTATTATTCAAATGTATAAAAGTCAACAAAGTCAAAACCCGACTAATCCTCGACCTATTGACTTGTCCTTCGACCAACTCGACCCCAACTTCCGACTTTTTAACCTTCATTAAGACCTGTAAAAGATTTGACTATGTAATACACCATGCAAGTGGTTATTACCGTATTAGTCATGGTCAAAGAGGTACGTATCTTTCATGGTTTTTTAGCTTATATGACAGGAGTAGTAGTTATACATTATTGATTGATGGCGTAACACGTGGACAAATAAGGCACCGTGGACTGCTTCAAAATGTTGCCACCTCAGCACTACATAGGACTCGTCTTATACAGCTTTTCATGTTGTAGACTTGTTAAAGGCCAAGGGCCACACCCCCTCCTGCACACGTAGAATTAATGGTCAGTTTGTAACTTTGATACTCGGTACTTTTTCGAGGATACTTTGCACAAAAATTGCAACCAATGATGACAACTATTCTAAAATGTTTGGGCAAATAATGGAATTTATGTTGTATGGACAATTAATGGTATTTTATCTAAGTTTCCCAAAAAAATAAAAAATGTAGTCATGAATTAACATTACGTTATTAAACTAGTAGTCGTTCTTGTATTAAATTCAAGCCGATCCACATTTTCTGAACCTTTGATGACATAACGTGTTTTGACCGCATGACTAATGAATTTTTTTTCTTCATGTATTCAAGCTCACATTAACGACGACGTTATTGATTAAATCAAATTATTCTACACAAATCATATAAAACACATATTATAAGAAGTTTAAGATTATTCGTGAAACCTGAAAATTTACTTATATATCTATCTAAAAAGAATTCAAAACGTTGATAATGAATTGTACGAGTACATAATTTAGAAGTTTTTTAGAATACCAAGATGTTAATGAAAAGCTGGCTATGGACTTCTAGCTAATAATGTTAATTATAACGTAACTTTATTTATGTTTTAGCTTTGAGAAACAATCGATTATCTTTATCTATCACGTTTAAAACTTAAAGATAATCGACATGATTACATAATTTGATGTACAGCAGTGTTTTAGGAATTAATTGTACGAATAACGAGTACATAATTTCACGTGTCAAGAAGACACACTACTCGACCCGATTCAGCTACAGAAGTAGCATACTCCTACGATTTACTTATATAAATGAACTGTACTTGCCTTGCCTAGCTAGAATCTAGATGTGACTTTGTCCAATCCAACTTTTCCACCTAGAAATTCAAATTTCCTTTTTCGTACAAAATACAAGAAGTTTAGAACTATAGTTATAGGTTTGGAGTATCTCAATGAATTTAGTCATCAAAAAGGTTTTTCTATGACAATATATTGTTTGATCATTTAATTTTTATAAGGAATATTTATACTACAATGGTCAAAAGCTGTTTAAAAGCATTTTTAAAAAAAATTCACACACATATAGTAGTATTTATTTATTGAAAAGATACATGCAAAATAGTACTTGAGCCTTTTGGCAGAGACTCAATTTTAAGAAACCGGCCTATTACTCAGCCTTTTTCCTCTCCACTAGAACAAACTTAAAAAAAAAAACTTTTTTTCAAAATATCTTAAATAAACCTCCATTAGATGCTCTTATATCTATTACAAATATTTGTGACTTTGTTTGCTTAATTCCAGATAACATATATAGATGAGTAAATAATGTTATTTGTTTATCCTTATTTAGAGAGTCCCTTTAAATAACAGTCCATTTAGATATTTAGTTTTTCTTTTGATTCATGATTTCTAAATCTAAAAATAACCAATTTTTTGTTATAACTATTGAATGTTGATAGTTATATAATATTAGTTATGAATTATACCAGAAAAAAAACTTTTAAACATTAGTATATAAGAGTTGAGCTAGGTTAACCAAATAGTGACAAGTCGACTTTTTAGCAAGATGTTGAACAAAAAAGTAGTATTTTGTTCCTGTATTGATCATAGGATCTCTAATTCTCGATGAATATGTATATATTTTGTGACCTTTTACTGTTCACGACGTCATTGCTTCTCACTGCAAAAGATCGTATGATAGAAATAATCACGTGGCTTAATATTTGACACATTATCACTTAAATGATTGACACTTCACATTTTTTTTCTTTTCTTTTTTACCCTCTCTCTTTTATAAACTATGATGTCATTTACTTAATTTATTTAAAAAAAATTGTGTAACTTCTTCGTGTCATGTTCACTCTATACATTTTCATTTATAATTATTATTTGAGAAATGATAATGACGACCATTAGGGCTCTCAAAAAGATATATATATATATATATATATATATATATATATATATATATCGTATTTATTGAACTTAAAATTTACTTATTTATATGAAAATTATAATAATTGTAACACCCGGTTAAAAAGTCAAATTTCACGCTAAATTTAAACTTTAAATAATTGTATTATTATATGCAATTACAACCAAGTGATCGAAAATTTTATATAATAGACAAGGATTATTTAATAATCACAATTGACACGAGCTGAGACCAAATTACATTTTTGGTAATTCAAGTGAAATATTTTCATTTAAAATATTTACGAAATAGTTTGAACAAAATTATAAATTTAACATATTAGATTTGTATAACAATCGGGTATAAATATACGGGTATTCTATACTGCGAATTGGAGACGAAGTGAGGGAAAAACCCCTCCCCTCTTCACTTGGTCGGCCAAACCCCAACCCCCCACCATTTCCCCTCTTTGTTTTCATTATACACAAAACACACACATCTATTCCTCTATCTCTCTCCTTTCTTTCTTTCATCCTCAACCACAACAACAACAACCAACAATAATCAACAACAACATCATCATCATCATCAACACTATTTTCGGAATCATCATCAACAAGAACAACAACAAGCATCCATCACCATCATCTTCATCTTCTTCATCTTCAAGAACACCATCATCATCCTCAAACCCTCGATCTTCAAATCGTAAGGAATTACACGCTTTTCTTTGTTATTTCTTGTTAAAAACACTTAATATATCATTTATTAACATTATAACAACAAGATTCGGCCTAAAAATGGGTTAGATTGCATTTTTGGGTGAAAATTTGTCGAACAGTCCGTTGTGTCGCATGGGACCAAAAACAGTGCTGCGACATAGCCTATGTCGCAGGTTATGTCGCAGGATGGATGTCGCTGCTTATGTCGCATCACTGCGACACAAATCCTTGTGTCGCACTAAAATCACCGATGTCGCATGTAACGACACAAAGCCTTATGTCGCATTAAATTGCGGATATCGCACTTGACAACACAAACCATTGTGTCGCAGAACCCTTTTAGCGACACAATCTTTGTGTCGCAAAACACAAAACCTTGAAAAATCATGATTTTCACTAAGTGTCGAAACTAAGATTTTGCCACTCAATTTTACTTCAAAATGGAATTTCGGAGCGTTTTTCACTACAGCTCGACCCCAGCCAGGGGCTCTGCCCCTTGGACCCCACTAGGGGTTGCCACCCCTTGGACCCCGCTACCAAGGGCGCTGCCCCCGGACCCCCGTACACAGTTTTCAAACCTGAGCGACGAACGAATATTTGCACAACTCGCTTAGACAAATTGATTTGTTTCTTACTTATATAACCTCACGTGTTTAGGACACTAGGAGGTTACCCATCGGACGACACGTGTATCTTAGGATCGCTGACAACTCACAGATGAGTTCATAGCCCCACTCTTTCAACTGTTTTACTGTTTTCGGGGTGAGACGCATGCTCAATTACCGTTTTCGAATTATAATAATAACCCTTTATAATTCACACTTAATCAAATTACTATTATGTAATACAAATGTGTAATACTTAGAAATTACACCCATAATAACGCTATTGAACAAAACCACTACTTAACCTAGTTAGGTTATAATTATACTTTGGTCATATTGTCGCGAGACAATATTGTGGAATACATTAGAACTAATTAGTTCTACCCACATTGGACAACATCTAGATTTTTACAGAATTAGTCTTCCTTTTAGGAACAAAAACTGTTCATATATATTCCAGGACTTTTAAATTGGAATTGAACTCAAGTAAACAACAACCGAGGATCTCAATATACTTGCTACGCTGAGGCTAGGAGTATACATTAGAAATATACGTTAGTATGGATTTCATATACTAATACCAAAACAACTAGGTGATGATTAATCATACCTAGGCTTATTGTAACACAACAAAATAGTTAAGTACTGTATGTACATACTTAGCTACAATAAATCAATTTCATGTGCTACATGATACTCTATCTGAGGAATTTGTTAATTCAACTTATATATATATATATATATATATATATATATATATATATATATATATGTATGTATATATACACACATGCTTGTACTTCATCTCGAGCACTTGATGCCACCTACAATTTAGTTATGTATATAGGTATACATACACGCATACAAACACAATCAAACTAGTCGGACATGTCGTTGTACTGTCGGCTCAATTACTCAAGTCGGGCATGTCGTAGTACTGCCGGCTCAATTTCAAACTTTGCTTGCAAACAATTCGGTCGATGCCAGTTGGGCACACAACGATGCCACGGTATTGTAGTGGGCTCAAGTCCGATATCACGGTAAAGCGATACAATCGATGGAGGGGCGAGATTATGCTCGTGATCCACACTCATTCACGTATGGGCGAGATTACGCTCGTGATCCGCAACAAGTTAACGGGTCGGTGGAGTTTCCACTCGAGGTTGTTAGCTCAATCATGTCCGGGTTAGCACACACTAACTGGTCAAACGGACACAATAAATACTCATTCATGTCCGGGTTAGCACGCACTAACTGATCAAACGGACACACAATAAACACTCAATCATAGTTCTGCGGGACTACAATCAACTGTTGCCGGATGCAACACAATAAACACTCAATCATAGTTCTGCGGGACTACAATATATTTTTGCTGGACACAACATATTTTGCCACGCGGGCATCTTAACGCTTTACTACAACATAAGTAATATTATTACTTGTTATCATATGACGCGGTCATACAATTAACCGATTCATACTTAGGCCTGTATTGCCTCACGTCTGTAGACTTAATTATACCTGATAGGTATCGAGACATGGTAAGCCACAGTCTTTATGTACTTAGGTACACGTCACCACTACTTGGGTATGAAATACCCCGTTAAATGTATATACACTGGTATTACAACAACATAACAAAACAAATCAAAATCGTGGATTTTGAAACCATCTTTCAAAACATACAAGATATGTACTTTATGTTTCATTTATAAATCCTATGAACTCACCAGCTTTATAGCTGACCCGTTTTAGCATGTGTTCTCAGGTACCCAACAGGATTAAGATTGCTACAAGCTTTGCTAGCTCGAGTCACATGTTTTCAAACAACTGGATTTCTCTGCATAACTTTTGTATTGCAAATTATGTATTGAAATTATTTTGCGAACTCGCAACTTGTATACACTTTTATTATGAAAATGTATAACTCTTTTCAAACGTCTCATTTAGAGTCGTTCATTATTTATCTTTGTGCTTGGGATATTTGATTTGGTAACACCCGACCCGACCGCTTCCGCAACCTGAAATTTGAGGGTATTACAATAATACACTAACACTTTGCATTTAATTCACTGTAAAATTATTTTTATTTGTGATGTATTGATTGAAATGTTTGATTTTAGGAAAACTTTAGGTTCAACTAGTGTGTTATATAAATGCATTATATTTCTTTTATTGAAAACCTTTAAGGGTGTCATTATCAATTTCTCAAAAAAAAATCATTTAAAATACGTAAAATTATTTTCATTTTGATTCAATAATAAACTTTGAACACAATATACATATAACCTTATTAGAATCAATGTTAACTTTTTTCAAGAGTGATCGTTGTGCCTTCTATATATAGTTGGACATTATCATATGTGAACAATCATTATTTGAGTGGTTCTCATAAGTTCTCAAGTTTTTAGTGGTTTTCATTTGAACCCGCGGGAAGATTCAAATAAAAACCACTATAAAAGTTGAGAACTTCGAGAACTAAAAGGAATACGTAATTGTTCACATGTGATTTACTTTATACACATGTGAACATCAATAATTGTTCAAATGAGAAACAAAAAGATGTCAAAAATGTAAAATTACATATAAAAACACGTAAAGACACATATTTTACAGTTAAACAGTTCACATGTGAACAAATTGGTTAAAGTTAATTAAAATAAGTTTTTACACTTACTTTTTTCAAATTCTAAGGTCTCGTTGATTCTTATTAACACTTATGTATATTTTTTGACATTATCATATGTGAACAATTTTTTAGTGTTTCTTATAAATTCTCAATTTTTTAATGGTTTTCATTTGAACTCCCCAATATATATATATATATATATATATATATATAGACACACACACACACACTAGCATTATACCCGTGCGATGCAGTGGTGATGGTGCTTAGAGGTGCGTAGAATGTTTTAAAATAAAAAACATATTGTACTCCGTCCGTCCCTTTTAAAATGTCTACATTACTATATTGGGATGCCACCTTATAAATGTCAACTTTGATATTTAACCAATTAAAAAAGAGTTTAGTGAGTAGATTTAATATTTGATTGAATAAAAGTGTAGTTGGTGAAGAATAATTAGGAAGTGAGACCCACTTTACTTAGTTTTAATTTTTTTTGAGGAGAAAGAGTGTTAAATGTATTACTCTCTTCGTCCCAATTTTATTGTCCCCAGACAAAAAATACGCAGTTTAAGAAAAACATCACTATCTGTTTTACTTTTTGGTAACAAGATAATTTTACCCTTTACTTTTTACCAACCTTTTTGTCTTACATATATAAATTAGGGGCATAAATAAAATTTATCTCATTATTCTTTTCTATTTATGGAAGTGAACAATTAAATTGGGACAACCTAAAAAGGAATACTAGACAATAGATACGGAACGGAGGGAGTATATAGTAGTATACATAGATATATATTGGAGACATAGAGTGACTGTGGGAGAGGTGGCTACGAGCCTACGATGTGTATTATGGAGTCATTAACTCGTAATTATATTAGAGCTTGTTAAGGAGACCCATATAGTGTAGCCCAGTCTACTGGTTCAGCCCGCAAAACTTATCATCCAGACTACAATATATGTTGTCAACAATATTTTATTTATTTTACTACTCCGCATTATGATGTTTTTCAGCGAAAGATTTCAAATAAGAATGTTAAAATATTAGCATCTATAATGTCACCAGTTTATATATACGTAACAATTTTATACTTAATATATACATAAAACTAGTGTTGAACCCATCCGTTGGACGCCTAAAAATATTACAAATTAACGATGACAATGTATTATATATTAAATTGAAATGTTCATAAAATTTAGATGTATTGTCACTGCGGTTTCGTTCAAAAAAATCATTTTATCAAATTGAGATGTATTGTCACTGATTTCAAAATTAAAAACTGTAAAAATTGAGTAAAGTGATCGTTTGTATGAACATTCGACATCAGTCTTAACTTAACTGATGCTTGAATATAATCATTCCACAAAAATAAAATGAAAAAATTAATGAATCAAATAGATAGATAAGTCATATCATATTAAAATTAAAACTGTAACACCCGCTTTGTATCTGAGGTTAATTCGGTAATTTCCTTTACTTATATATTTTTATTTGTTATATTTAAATATTGAGTATTTATGTGTTTTGAATTATAACTTAGGAAGTTCGGTTAAAGAATTAATTGTGACTAGTGAAATATTATCTGCTTTAAATAGTTCTAGTTCACGGTAAAATAAAATAGTTTTATCGCAATTAATATTTAGATTCAAGACAATACAGTTAGGACGGGTATAATAATTAAAAGTTTGGGTCGGTTCTAGGTTTGTGAGGTGTTAATCTTTATTTCCTAACTTTCCAAATTTGATTATATTCATTCTCTTGCTAGAACCAAACACACCTACATATACTTAAACATAAGAACCATATCATCAAAAGAATTGAAATCATCAACCAAGAAGTTGTGATTATTGCTGGCTCATCATCATCTTTGTTAGCATCTTTGTCATCAATGTGTAAGTATTCAATATTATGAGCTAAAACTTTGACTAAGTTAAAGATGATTAATGAAATTAAGTGAAAATTGATAATTGATTGATGATTGTGTGCCTAATTGATGTGATTGTGAGTATTTGAGATAAAAGACTGATTTCAAGCCTAACTTAGGTTGAATTTGAGAAATTGAACTCACTCATGTAGGTTAAAGTAAGTTAAATAAAATTAAACATGTTGTTATGATGAAATTATATTAAGTGAAGTTGGTTAGTCTTAAAGTGATGTTTCTTTGATATTAGAAGTTTAGTTTGAAGGATTGAATATCTGGAAATTGGTATTTGGCAAGTTAGAAATCGTGTAGGGTGTTTTATGCTGCTGCTGCAAACGAAGAACAAGCCGACGGCTTGATGAGCCAAGCCGGCGGGTTCTTGAATAGGTTAGCGAGCCGACGGGTAAAAGACCAAGCCGGCGGCTTGTCACCCTGAGCCGGCGGGTTAACTACCCTACCCGACTGCTACCAGAAGCTTTAATAATTGACTTAGTTCTGTTCCCTCAAAATCATAGTACCCGGCGGCTAAGGCTGCTGAGCCGGCGGCTAGGTGACTAAAACCGACGGGTCTTAGACCTAAGCCGGCGGGTCCTCTGGCCTACACAGGATTTTAATCTCTGTTTTATTATCATTCTTAAATGTGATATGAGTTGTGTAAATGATATAGAGTACCATGATTTTGTTGAATATCAGTTAAACAGTTGTTAAACATATTATTAACTTATATTTGGTTGTGTTTTCAGACACGCAGAAGACTCAGTGATTTAGTCAGCTGAGTAGTTGGATCGAAGTTGACAGGTGATTAGACTTGGAACTTCAGTATGATTTGGTTGTGACATAATTGGTTACAACGGAATAATCATAGTTGATTGTTGATTATTATTGATTGAGATATACATAAATGTGATGTGTTGCTTTTGAGCGTTTTGATGAATTAGAGGTCAACGATTGTTGGACTGATTGCTACAAGTTAGTCAATGTGAGATTTGTAATCATGTGTTGAGAATGGAACACATATTGACTAAAGGTAGCAACCAGTTATCGGTAAATCACTGTATTGGCCTGCAGTGATCATAAGTGTCGCTTGGTGGGCCACCGCGGGCTGAGGGCACCACAAGGACCACCGATCCTCTAGATGACGTAGTGTCTATGTGTTATTTGTTGATAATTAATATTGTTGTAGCTAAATCAAACTGTTTGTTACAGGTTTATTCACTTAGCTTCGTGTTAATCCCGTTATCTACTTCTTACAGGTCTTGAGACGATTGTGGGCTGGGCAAGAAGTGGGCTAGATGATGTTTGACCATAGCACTCTGATATTGTTTTGATACTTTTATATATATATTGCTTAGATACTTTATAAACTGTTTTGTAAATTAATAGTTGATATTTATAACTTGTATAATGTTTGGTTGATGACACGATGTCATCTATGTGATATATTAAAGGGATTTCGCTTCCGACTTTAAAAAAAAAAAAAGGCATGTAAATTGTGGTGTGTTATATATACAAACCGAATACTCTAATTTTCATGTTCCAGGCCTTTTATATCAAAATCTTAAATATTTTGTTTGTCTTGTATAAAACACAAGTGGATCATGTCACTTTCGTGTTACATTATAACTTTATTTATAAGCATCTCCCCTAATCTTCTTTTTTAATTTAAGCCTTTTAGTTTCCTATTCGATTCAAGTAGGCCATGTAAATTTCATTATATATCAAGGCTAATGATTTGGTTTATCAGCCAACAACTAGGTCAATGTCGTTATCACTGTTTATTATTTAAAACTTGCGGACTTGGTTTTCGACCCGATGAACTGTCACTATATGTGGCTGAATGCTATATAGACGATTTATACGTTGTCTCGAGTTTGTAGTTTCGTATATCATTTAAGATAGATAGAATGGTTTAATGTTGCTATATACGTTACCAATTGTGTTACTATGTTAACATTATCGTTGCTATCCACAACGGCATAGATCTACGTAAATGTATATTCTAGGTGATCACTTTAAAAACCGTATTTTTCGAGTAAACATGTATTCTCGGTCATTATCGAAAACTACTACTTTTAACATAAACATGTTTTTTTGGGTAAAAATGAACGATATACGTGGTTTTAGTTGTAATTGATTTAATTAATGGAAGTAATTTTCGAGTAAAAATTGTATTTTTTTTTTTACTCTCATACTACTTGTTAAAATTAAAACAAGTTTGGTATATTTAAATTGATACGAGATTTATAAGTATGTCACATAATATAGTTTATTATTAAGTTAAATTTTAAACTAAAATTGTAAGGCTTAACCCAATGGGTTAGCCCTTCCAGAAATTCTCGATGACCTTGAGTCGAGCCCAAGACCAAAGAGGGGGTTTGGAAATAGTTTTCAACCAGCAATTGACGCGCCTCGGTTATAACCTCATTAGCTGCGTCATTGCCCCAAGCGCAAAGATGGTTTTTAAACACCACCCATGTGTTTAATTTATACCACTAATTACACATCACACCTACAACCCCTTAACGATGTGGGATAAACCGACTTTCAAATTAGGTTACGGACTAGTAATGTAAACATTATATATTTCTTCTTGATTTTCCATATTCATCCTACGTAAAACTTATACGGAGTATTTTCCTTACTGTAGAAGTAATAAAAAGACAATAAAATTTTCAACTACGATGAGATTTTTCACGTTCACTATTACACTTGGACAGAGCGGGGCTATAATATTAATCCAGTCCGAGGTGTTTTATTGTGTAGAGAAGCAAAAGAGTCGGAAAGAATTAGAGGAAGAGAATGTGTTCTCGAAATCTTCGTTGAGAAAAGAGAAAAGAAGAGAAAGAATAATTTTTTTAATTGTTTTTTCTTAACTTTCCTTGCAAATTGAAAAGATTTTAGTAGAAAACATTTAATAACACATTTTCTTTAATTATTTCTACTGAAAAGACATAATATATTAATTCTATAAAATAATGTATATTTTTATTTAGGCCAAATTTCTAAAATTGTTGATAACGAATTTTTCACTTTATTATCATTTCTTTGTTAACTTAGGAACACTAAAATTAAGTATTTTCCTCTTCCGTTCATTCTCATCTCTTTTTTCTTCTCCTTTTTATGCAAAACTCTGAAACATTGTTATAGCGGAAGACATCAACCATCCTACCCCCTTCTACGTCAACCCTGCTATTACATATACATATTAATACCTTACCGTTTTTCATAGCGTTAACAATTTCCTTTTGTTGCAAATCGGTATAGTAATACCTTACCATTATAAGCAAAACTACATTAAACACATATCAATACGATCATATGGTGTGACTTAGTAGTAATGCTGACAAATTCTGCCTATTTACTTCACATATGGGTAATTTTGGGTATAACGACATAAAGTTTGGGTTCTTATGGACTGGGGGAATTTTGAGAATGGGCTTAATTGGGTCTAAATGAGTGGCCATCATGTTATACTTTTTATATTATATAGTTAAAAATGTTAACTTATTTTGGAAAATATATATATTTTAGTGAATTAGAACATTTTTTTATGAAATTTTCAAATAGCCCGTTATGACCCGAGCCCGTTTAGAACCGCACCCGATTAGACCCGAGGCCGTTTATACCCGTGCCCGTTTTGACCCGTAGCCCATACCCGCCCAACCCGCCCATTTTGCCAGCTCTACTTAGTAGTATAAACAACCACAAAACACCAACAACATACGAGTGACGACTGAAACATATTTGTTGGTAGACAATAAACACCAACAAAAATAGAAATATATCTATAATATACATGTTGGTGAAACTATGGATAACTTGTAGGATTCAGCCACCGAATTCTAATGCAAAGGTCAAAGCTACTTTTAAACTTATATTCTAGTGATGGTAGTTGTCTCTTACAATTATATGTTGTGATTTTATTTTATAGTGATTGAAATAAACAATTATTTACAACTCATTGTTTTTGTCTGGATTATATTAACAACTCCACAAAATAAGGATTTCGAAGTGTTTCATTTATCAGACATCACTTTCCATTCATGAGTAAAAAAATTAGAGACGTATAAATTTTGTATATATCAAGACTCAATTGGTAATCTCCTTATACAAGTACCTGCTAATCGATCATGGTTTTGTCAACATATTACTTCATCCGTCTGAGTTTAATGGTTCATGTACATTTTAATTTTGTCATATCTTAAAATTGTTTATTTTTTATTTTAGACAATGATAACGTATATAAGATATACTAGAACATAACCCGCGCTATGCGGCGGAAATTATTTATGAAATCAACCAAAAAATTTGTGATTAACAGTTTAGTTTGTACGATATGTCCTATTGTTAGTTTGGTATTACCGAAGTTTAACTATATGTCAACATCAATTATCAATCTAGTAGGTAAATATATTTGACTTATTGAGTTATTTCTACAAAACCTACAGATTTATCTATTAAGCATATTACATGTCATTTATAGATCTATTTTTAAACACAGATTTTTTCCAAATTTAATAATGGGTAATTTTGTCATTTATATTATAAATAGGGGTACTTAAGTCTTTTTCGTTCTTTAAAATTTAAGGTTACAAAGAAATGTTCTAAACTCTTTATAAAGGAAGTATGAAGTATGATATGATATGATTATTAGGTAAAATGGGGAAGGGCTCAGTCGAGAGGAAAAAGGGGCACATCAAAATTCATTGCATTTTTAAACAAAATCGTCACACCAATTCACTGTATTTAATCAATGAAACATTGCAATGTAATAACAATGCATTTTACGTTTACAATTTTGTTCGTAAAGTACATTAAATTTGGTATGCCCTTCATTCTTCTCAGTTGAGGCCTTCTACTTATATCCTTATATATTTTCATGTGATGGACATTTGAATTTAATTGATAGAGTTGTCATTATTCACATTCTTTTGGATGGTCTTAATTGATTATACATGATCGGTAAATCATTTATACTTTATTTATTGCTCGAAATTGTTTTATTTATACTAGAAAATCACCCGCGCATTGCAGCGGTAAAGATTTCAACAATGATAAAAAATGTGATCAATTGTTCATGTATATTGTGTTTGCATCGGAGTATTGTCAATTGACAGTGAGACCAGATAGACCTGCTAGACGAAGACGTTCTAGCACGAGACATTTTAAATTATTGTCCATATGAAGTTTAGAGTATTTGTTCTATGCGAATGAATATAAAATGGTCACATTTATAGTGTATGTATATAAATATAAATAGATCACATTTCTAAAAGTCTCCTATTAGCATTTTAGAAAGAACGTGATCAAATTTGTAATTAAAGGGAAAAAAAAGATTATTTATAGTAAAGATTATTTCAATTATATATTTTGTAAAAGGTTGACCATGCAATTAATTAAGGGGGAAGTTTTTTATAAATTAAATAGGGGTAGTTTAGTAATTTGCGTTCTTTAAAATCATAAGCTAATGAAGAAAAGGGTAAAACACTTTATAAGAGTGTAGAGATATTTCCGTATATATACTAAGTTTTCTACTTAAAAATAAGTTGATGTTAAACAAGATAGAGTAATTGTTACTATTAATTAAGAGGGGCCATTTTGGAAAACATTTGATACACTTATATATCCATGTATGTCATTTATTGTAGCCTCCAACAAGGAATTGAATTGAAAAATATCTTTTGTCCAAATTGGTGAAAATTATGGATTATGACATTAAAAAGTTCAACCAATAACATTATTATAAGATTATGTTTGATTTGGGTAATGTAAAAGTTTGAAATTTTGACTTTACAGCCTTATTCGTGATTTGGATAATAACTTTTTTTTTGAAAGGCAGATAATAACTTTTAAATGCTTACATGTTGAAGTCTTTGTTTTAAATGCTTGACATGGAAGTTTTCGTTTATCGGTGGAGATGAAGTACGTAAAACGTTCAAGGTTATTTTATTACTAAAGTAATTCGGTAATATTATTGACAGATGATCTCATCAATAAACAATTAACATGATTTAGCAAATACTCTCTACTCCCTGTGCTCATTTTAAACCTTCACGTTACTATTTTGATTTGTCTCAAACGAATGTACACTATAATGTAACAAATAACAATTAATAAAAATAAAAGTTTAGTGGATAGCTAGAGAAATGGAGATTCTTAAAAATGTGTGGATAGTCAAAGTTGATACTTTAACTATAATTTAGGACAAATAGAGTATTACTCCGTATAAAAAATATATTACTACATATAAAGCTACATTAGAATATTACATAACACAAAATGTTTTCCAACTCGTAATATAAATGCAACTATTTATATCAAACTTGTGGCTTTTGGGCTTAATTTGATTGAAGCCATGGTATAATTGTGCAGGAATACATGTTATAGCAGGCTACACGTTTCACGTGGATCTACAAAAAGTTAAAGACCTTGGTCAGAGACGTGAAGGGTTTTAGTATGTGACACATACGACAAATTTATGTATTTGTTAACAATTAACATCAAACTAATACAGATTAGCAAAATAAAGGATCAGTCAAATTAATTATAAAACCTTAAATACAAGATCATAATACTATATAGAATATGTAAAACGAATAAATTAAACAAATACAGGTTTAGTTAGTTATTTGGAAGTGCTCGATATGATCAAAACTTAAATCTCGTTGATCCTTTTTTTTTTGCTCATATAAATCGAATGTCTTCCACTTGGATACGTTAGATATTCACTTGGACATGATTGAATGAGCGGTAGACTCAAAGCATAAAGTTAAGACATTTTGAAAATCGGACTCGGTTTGCAACACACAGTTAAAAGTTAATGGATTTGAATGAATAACTTTTGAAGGGTGATTTGATAATCTAATAATATTGCTTAATATAAATTTTATCATAGAAAGTTGTCCATGAGCAGCAACGTTTAGTTTTATTGACGGAATCAATTATTTTACAAACCATTGTATCTTTAATAGTATTTAAGGAATTGAACTACAATACTCTTTAAAATATTTTAAAAATGTGTGACTTCATTTTTTCAGTTATTACATTTGTTGCCTACCTTCAATTTTTTTTTACAATGTCAACGAAAACACAATCCTTAGTATGCTTCAACCACCATTCATCCTTAGGATGCTTCGATCACCATTTATTGGCTCTCAGCAGCAAAATATCAAGAAATACCATTATTTACCTTATTATAGAGTTATTTCATAAACTGTTTTTCAAATATCTTTTGGCTAGATTGAATGGTCTTATGATTGTTTAATGAGATTCCTAAAGTGACGGAGATTTGGTTTAAGTTGGGGTTTGAATAAATAAAATTAACTTGAAGGTTGTTTGAAAATTAACAAACTTTTGTTGAATCTTGCTATTGAATATATATATATATATATATATATATATATATATATATATATATATATATATATTATTGATGAAAGCTTAGCATGAAAATTGTAGATTGATTATGCATGTTATAGTTTAACTCTGAGTCATGGATGGTTAACTTGAAATAATAATCATTTAATCGCAATATTGGTTTGAAACTTCGATAATTTTAAAATCTATACGTATAATCAGGCTGTAATGTTAAGAGGTGCCGATAATTACGTTGAGATTATGTTTTCGCTTGTACTATCCAAATTTATTAACCAAGTTATTAAAATATAGAATTGTTATGTTTTATAATTATTTATAAGAGTACTTTGTTTTCTTAAGTGTTGTAAAAGTCGGGCGACTTGCCCAACAAGTCGCCGACTAGTCAGCTTTTGAGAGGATCTTGACCCACCTATCTATAAAACGCTATCAAAAGTCGATGAACACTGGTCCACGACGGTCAACAGGTCAAGATCGTTTGATCTATGGCTTGATGTATTTCTCAATTGCTTTTTGTTGCAAAAAATAAAGAAAAATAGAGGGAAAAGTGATATAATGGAGTAGTAGATGAAGATGTAGAGAAGATTTAAAAGGTGAGGTTAGATATGATTTTAGATGTGGAAGAAAATGGGGACCAAGAAGAGAAAGTGTTTTAATTTTCAAGAAAAAAATTAAAGATAGTTATATTTTGATCTCTTATCTTTAAAATATATTTATATTTACAAATAGTTTTACATTTTTTTATTTAGATGTATAAAAAATCAACAAAGTCAAAATGCGATTAGTCCCCGACTTAACCGACTAGTCCTTCCGAGGTCCCGACTGACTCGACCCTGACTTTCGACTTTTGCAACCTTGGTTTTCTTAAATACTTTTTGAAAGTGCACTACTCTTATAAAAACTTGACGGAATCATGATCATAAGGCTTACTTTATAGTTAGAAGTTACCGATCAAATTAATATGTGTGGCTTAACCAGTGCGAGTTTTGGTTCGGACGTTATGGTATATGTGTTGTAGGTGATTACCCGACGATGTTGGACCTTGTGAGGGGTTCTGTCGTGCTCAATGAAATATGGAGCGGATCCGATGGGTGACTCAAATACCCATTTTTTTACACTATGATAATTTATCATTATGAACAAAAAGAAATGGACAATGATAACTATTTTTTAAAGAGGAAACTTCATGTTAACGTAATGCAGTTTTGTCGAGAACAAATAACTTAGTTATATCTTTCACACCAATCCATTTTGTGATGAAGTCTCTAAATGATAATAAAATAGTCAAAGTATATGACTATATGTACATGAGTTTTATGCTGTTAAAACATACTTTATTAATAATAAAAATAGTTAATGGATGTTTTAGTGATATAAAATGACTTGATTGGCTACTTTCAAAATTTTAAAAATTTCAAGTAACATACCTTTTCTTTTTTAATATAAAAAATAAATAAATAGACTATATGATATAAACTATTTATTTAAATAATAATTACTTGCCTTCATCAACATGTATAGATTGATTGTATACATTATTAATTTGTTAATATATGATTTCACTTACTTACTTTTAAATATTAATTAGCAGTCACATATGTACAATATGTCAGTGATATACAACACCATTGTGCTCATAAGCTTAATTGGGACATGAAAGAGTTGTATTGACCCTAAAATTTGCCTACTTTGATACTTTCCCTCAAAAAAGATTATGAGCAAGAATAAAACTTTAAAAGGAGCTCTTATGCTCTCACCTAATTGTTTTTTACGTCATTGATTGCAAACTTTAGAGTACTTTGTACTGGTGCCGGGTTCGGCAACTTAAAGATTAATTTTAATAATATGAGTAAATTACATTGTCCGTCTTTATGGTTTGCACGTTATTACAAAGCCAGTTCTCGGGTCGGGTATTCTTCGAGCCAGTTCTTTGACCCGGAAATTTATTTCACTCTCAGTCCCTACGTTAAACATGCGTTAAATATGTTTGTTATCTCATCCCACGTGACTTGCACATGGCCGAGTAAATTACATTGCCCGTCCCTGTGGTTGTCCGTAAATTACATTGCTCGTCCCCGTGGTTGTCCTTAAATTACATTGCATATCCCTGTGGTTATCCGCACAATACCTGACCCGAGTACTGAGACCGTAATATACGAACAACCACAGGGACGGACAATGTAATTATGCGACCATGTGCAAGTCACGTGGGATGAGATAACAAGCATATTTAACGCCCGTTTGACATAAGGACTGGGAGTGAAACAAATATCCGGGTCTATGGACTGGCTTCAAGGAATACCCGACCCGGGGACTGGCTTTGTAATAACGTGTAAACCATAGGGATGGGCAATGTAATTTACTTTAACATTATGCTAATCAATGAACAAAAATACTTCATATAATAATAATGTATTCACATATCATCATTATTAGTAGGGATGAGCATGCACACCGAAATACCGAAATCGAACCGGTACCGACCGATACAAGTGGTATGGTATTCGGTATACAATTTGGTGCAAAAAAAAACCCAGTACCAACCGGTTCGGTACCGGTATGGTACATGCACACCAAAATACCTAAATCGAACCGGAACAACACCGATCCGGACCAAACCGGTACCGACCGATACAAGTAGTACGGTATTCCATATTTGATTTGGGGCCAAAAATAAACCGGTACCAACCGGTTCGGTACCGATATGGTACCAAGCTCACCCATAGTTATTCTCCCTTAATATCAATTGAGTTGCACTATGAATACTAACTTTGTAGCTTTTTGCTAATTCATTTATCATGATTTAATAATTCTCCCTTAATATCAATTGAGTTACACTATGAATAGTAACTTTGTAACTTTTTGCTAATTCATTTATCATGATTTAATAATTCTCCCTTAATATCAATTGAGTTGCACTATGAATAGTAACTTTGTAACTTTTTGCTAATTCATTTATCATGATATAATAAATAAATTCAAACTTTTGACAAAGTTGTGCTACTAGCCAAGTGGTATTTCAACGACAATTGATGTAAGGTCACGAGTTCGACCCTAGACATGAGCTATATTATACTACTGATTATTTAGCTTGAAAAACCTGTAGTATTAACTTTTTGAAAAGATATATTTTAATTACATGTTATATTTCATTACAAGTTACAATTAATTGGCAAACAATTATGACATCTATTAAGAATACCAACATCTTTAAACTCAATCATAATTATGCTTATTTAGTTTTTAATAAATTTTAAATCATTCATGATATGAAAAATATATGCATAATAATCAAATTCCACATGATGTACGATATAATGTACATAAATTATATAATCAAATTTCACAATTAGTATTCATGGAGTTTAACTAATTAAATTATCAGGTAGCGATGATGACATTTTGACCCTTACTTTTTATACATACTTTCGGGTTTCAGTTTTGAAAAAAATATAATTACTATTGTATTGTTAATCACTCATCCATTTTAAAATAAGTGTTCACAATTAGTATTCATGGAGTTTAACTAATTAAATGGTCGGGTAGTGATGATGACATTTTGACCCTTGCTTTTTGCACATACTTGCAGGTATCATTCATAGCGTAACTAATTAAATGGTTGGATAATATATGTTTATAGTACTATCTTTTGATGCACTATAGGATGCTCTCAACGTTTTGTAGTTCATGGGTCGTTATAATATTATTAGTTAGGTGGATTAAACGTCTGGTGTCTAAATAGTTATATATAGCTTGTGAAATTGATTTGTGAAGTGACAAGTGTGATGTATGAAGCCAGTGGGTTATATGTACACTTTTTGTCAAGTTATCAAATTATGATGTAACAATATTGAACAAGATATGGTTACGATGTGTATTTTGTATATATACGTTGTGTTAAATTTAATGTGATTGAGATTGTGCATTCATATCATATTTATACATGTGATACAAATGTAACATTAGGTTGTGCTTATATAAACAATGCGATCTACTAGATTTCACCGTCATATGAAAAAATTTTGCATAGTAAATTACAAACGAAACATGTGCTCATGTACACCTGATATTAATATTTGCAAATCCTATCGCAACATGCAGGCATGAACATCCTTGTTAGTATCAATCGCATTAGCAGATAAATATATTTAAATTTAGTTATACTTTTTATTAGTCGATCATTAACTTAAGAATATTATACATAAAACGTACATCAATGAACTCATATAAAAAACTTGATAACTATATTATGTACTCATTTAAACACTTATTACCATAGATTGTTAGATTAGATTCATAACAAATGAATAATATATAGATAGACAATCATCACTTTTTATAATTATTTTATATTGTAAAGAATATAATATCCTCGTTATATTTAACGTTTTGAATAATATAGTACTACTTCACATAATGATGATAATGATGATGATAATGATAATTTTGATAACAAGTGTCCTACGTGCATTACTTATGGTTACTATAAGTAATACATAATATTAAATTAGCATCTAACCAATCATGTTTATAAGCAATCACAAAGTCACTTTTCATATATAATTAAATTAAATAGATTGATGATTATTATGGTAACAATTTTGTTTATTTATTGTTTGAAAGTATTTTTAGTAACCTTAATCAATGCCCTTAGAGAAGTTACCATATTTTTAGTATTTTTGACTAAAAAAATACTTTCAAACAATAGATCTTTAATTTGTAGTTGTGGAAATAGATTTTTAGTACTAGTAGATATGAAAGAGTTGAGAGTTGGGAACCAAAGCAGTTACAACCTACAACCACCTAGTTTACGAACCCATATATATTTGAGTTTTGGTCCATTAATCTAAATTCTAAACTACTATTCAACAATAATATGTCGCTGACGTAATAAATGGATGCCCCGGTTCATTAATAAATTTGGATATCTATTCTGATTTTTTACACATACCAAGTCAACAGATTAAATTGTAGGGTTAAGAACTTAACACGAGTTTTATTTACTAATAAAAAAACATAGATTATAATTGTGTCTAGTCGAATAAAGTGTAGTTGTTCAAAATCTTGATTTTATAGTTATTCACTATACGATAAATGTAACAAGTATTCATGATGTTATAGTTCTAAATTCATAACTTAAGATTATCAACAATATTCTTTAATTAATGGATTAACCGTGTTCCATTCGAAATAAACGTACATATTCTATCATAATGATTAGTATTTGTAATTGTACGTTTAATTTCTCTTCAGACAAAACATATACTTCTCTTGTTTTTTGTGTTTAATATAGGGCTAAGTATGTGAAAATGTATTAAGCTATGACAAAAATTCTATTGTGTTTATCAACTTTTCAAAACCTTAATCTATTGTGTGTATCCAATTATCGATTTATGCTTTGTGAAATTTTTCAACGTGGTACTTTGTGAAAATATCATGTGGGAGCTTTACATAGATGATACAATAGTCATATGTTACATACAATTGACAATAATAAAAAATTGAATACATACAATAAAGATCTTGAAATACATACAATAAAGATTTGGAAAAGTTTATATTTTCAACCAGTTATCCATTTAATGTATATTATAATACAGAGATATGTTGCGTGAAAATGAATGTATCCGATTGAGTAGTAAATGAGCATTTATGTGATTTGGAACGATGGACCATTTATAAGTTGTGAAACGTTGAATCTTAGATAAGCTGTTACATGCCATGTCATATGATTCCACCGTGACCACAACTATAATTAATTACCTCGTATTAATTGTCCAAGGAAAATATGTACACTATCAAAACCAGTTAGAACGGTCCCAATCAGTTTCGTCGATTGGGAGTCGATAAGGCTTTTAAAAGAGACGTGGTTGGCAGTTGGCACGAGCTCTTCGATTGTTTCGTCTGTTTGTTTGCTTCAGTTGGTCGATGAAAGGGAGAGATAATAAATGTGAGGTTCAACTTATATCTTATGTATTGTTATTTTTTATTTAGTGCATGTAAAATTGTAAATGTATGTGTGTTTGTAAATGTGGGACATAAAAGTTGAGGTGATAAAACCACCATTGATACTATTGTGTCTGTATTTCGTCAATTTTTGATGTAATGATGTGGTACAACTTAGCAAACAACGATTGGGAGTGGTAATAGAGAAATGTTATACTCACATTATTTTTACAAAAGATTGTCCACAAAATTAAATGATACTCCGTATGATCCAATGAAGTGAATGAAGAGAATAATGAGAGAGAAATAATAATTAAATTCGATTAGTTAATAGCATTTGTCATCTCAAAGAGTTCATATTGGACGTTTTTTTAAAAGTCTATATATTATAAATCCTCATTTAGAGGTGTCATGTTTTTCTTATACGTCATAAAATTTATATTAAGATTAAGTTATCATATAGATAAAAGATTAACTATATAAAATGATAAAGATTAATTGTATCTATATGTAGGGATGACAATGGATCGGATATGGATCAAATGATGCCATATCCACATTCATATCCATTTAAATATTTTCATCAACATCCATATCAATTAAATTTCAATTCATCCATCTATATCCGATGAATTAAGCGAGTTAATGGATGCCCGTTGGATATTCAAAAAATGTTAAAAAAATTCCAAATATGAAATGAAATCAAAATTTATTGTAATCAAAAAATATATATAACATTACATAAGGAAATGTAGTCACAATAGCGTTTAATCGTTGTCTTTAATGAAACTTAATTTGTTACAATTACAGGTAAACATATATATATTGACAAATGTAAACCTGTAATCTCTATGTTTATCGGCTAATCACATGTTTTAATTGTCAACTATCGTGTATTGTGATATCACTATATAATCGAAAGAATTATTTGGCTCGGCGTGATATATTTATACATATAAAGTTTCTATATAAATCAATATTACGGATAAAAAAACTCATCAAATATACATTATATATTTTAAATTTATGAGTTTATATAATCAATAACATCATAATAGTTTATCGTTCATATGTATGTGGATATGTAAATTTATATGTGTATGTGTATGCATATGCATATGTGCATGTATATGTATATGTATTTCGGGTGATAATGAATATATCAATGGGTGATAAGCTATTATGCATATCTAATCCACTAATCATCCATATCCATATTCACTTTTCATCCATTTAAATCGTTCATATCCACCATTAAGTGGATGGATCCAAATGGATATCCGATGGATCGGGTGACCGTTGTCATCCCTATCTATAATTCTATATGTATATTCATTAAGGTGGTAGAATATTTTATAAATTATCAATGACATATAGATAAATATTTTAAAAAAAAATTTGAATGATGATGTATCAATTAAAGAGGTTATCTTGAACTTATTAGTTTTAATTATATATATATATATATATATATATATATATATATATATATTGGAATGATCCAGAGGGAAGTGCATTTTTTGAGGGAAGGGGAAACGTTAGTATTCATCAAGAAACATATTACCTTCACTCATAGAAATCTCAAAAAAAACAAATTGAAATTTAGTAAATGTTAATCAGAATTGATGCCATGAATGTTAAGCTTCCTTGAAAAATTCTTTCCGCAAGTTATAACATTGATTTATAAATATTATATCCAAATCCGTTAATATTCATCGCGGGTAAAATTAGTTAATATGCATTGTGATGAATATTAACAATAAAAATATTTTTCAAATAATGTGAAGTTTTAATATGCATCGTGATGCATATTAGGTAATATTCATCACAATGAATATTAACAATTTATTAAATAAATATTCATCAACTAATGTTATGACTTAAAAATGAAATTCATTCGTTAAAATATTCTTTATAACATCGATTTTGATTACCATTTACCGGTAAAAATAATTTTTTTTGACGTTTTGATTGATAATTGTAATATGCTTCTTGATGAATACTAACGGTTCCCCCTTCCCTTAAAAAAGGCACTTCCCTCTTGATCACTACCCTATATATATATATATATATATATATATTATAAAAAGTACGATAAGATATAAATGACATTTAGATAAAAAAATTAAAAATAAAAAAATTTGAATGATGATGTGTCAATTGGAGAGGTTATCATGAACTTATTGGTTTTCATTATATATATATATATATATATATATATATATATATATATATATATATATAAAGAAGATGAGATATATTACACTTAGTATAGTCAGTGTCGTCTTATAGATTAAGATGGCTCTATGCGGATCATGAATTAGGCCCTTCATTAGTGTGTATCTAAGATTTGTGTTGGTCCCAAGAATTATGTCAAATAAAAAATCATGTTATATAAATCAATTTTCAAATCCTAACGATAATTTACTCTAAAAATTGAATTTTACGACCGTAAGTTTCAAATTTTGAATGATTTCTTTGAATGATTTCTACTTAAAAATGAATTAGAACAAAAACACAATGAACTAAAAGAAAAGGGTAAATTGCAATTTTTGTCCCAGTGGTCTTGCCTATTTACAATTAAATAATATTAATGAATTGATGATAGATGATTAAAAGTTTAAGATTTGGTTGTGCATTATGGTTTATAAATTATGACCACTGTTTGTTTGTATGTGTGATGATATTGTTGGAATAGTGTCCAAGATCATAACTAAATTGGTAAGACTATCATTAAAAGTAGAGTCCTTTTTGAGTCGCCCTCAATGAACGGTAAGATAAATAAACGAGAGATAACTGATTATTGGATTAATTAGTGGAACATTCTGGAAAGTGGATCCAACCGCCGGTTGAAAGGTTCAACCGACGGCTGGAGTCTAAAGGGTAAAGGCGGTGGAACGAACCAATAGAATATTCTGGAAACAGATCCAACCGCCAGTTGGAAGGTCCAACCGCCGGTTGGAATTCCTGGTGGTTTGTCCCACATCGGCCAAGGGATAAAACCCTAGGCCTCCTCCTTCACTATAAATAGGGACCTCCCCTATGCTTTCAGATCCATCCCATAATTGAATAGAGTTCAATTCTTTCTCTTTTTCTCATTCCTACTCCTTGTAAGAGTTTACACGACTTAGAGTCGGGACCCTAGGAGTTTGGGAATTTCTCTTGGTTCGTGGGTGTGAAGCATTAGAGGTGTTTTGGTTTGGGCACTCGCCTCCAAAGCAAGAAGGTTTTGCAAGGTGGTCTACGCGTGAGAAATCGTTTTCTCAAAGGTTAGTAATTTCTTATTTGTCTTGTTTATTTTATTGCTTTTATTTATTCAAGTTAAGATCCCTTAGAGTTTAGTTTCCTAATTGCATTAGATTAATTTTATTTATATTCCGCTGCGTATATTAATCTAGTTAGGGAATAGAAAACCCAACAGATATGAGTATGAAGTAGGGGATGGGGATGTTGTAACACCCTCCCCCTGAGCCCATCCGCATATGCAGGCCTGTGGAGCAATGTTAATATAAGCCCATTAGGTCAGGTTTGCATCCCAATGCACCCCAACCATCTAGTGAGCATATAGCATCCACTCTGATTGTTGAGAGGACTTAAACTTAAGACCTCCTCTTTAATACTAAGTCTTACCACTTAATATCACTACCAAGTGGTAAGACTTGGTATTAAAGGGGAGGTCTTGAGTTCAAGTCTTCTCAACAACCTGAGTGGATGCTATATGCTCACTAGATGGGTTGGGGTGCATTGGGCTCCAGACCTTGCCCAATATGTAACATCCTCTCTACGAGCCTGATAATTTCTTATTTAAATTGATTATTTAAATGTGTTAGAAATTATTTGATATTATTGTTTGATTGTGAATAGTAAAATATTACCTGTTTTAAACTGTTACAGTTGACGGTAAAATAAAGTAATTATTATCGCAAATGGTTTTTAGGTTCCAGACATCGTGTTTAGAAGGGGATTGTTTTAAGTGGATACGAAGTCGGGTAAAAGTTGGACCGACTTGTTTATAACTTTCCTAAAAAGGAAAGTATGTCACTTTCCTTCTAAAACTAAAAACCTACAAACTTAAACAAACTAAAACCCTAGAATTAGAAATCATCACATAAACTTGAAATCATATTATAGAGCTGTGATCTTGAGCCAACTTCATCATCTTCTTTATCTCATCACCGTCAAAGTTTGTAAGTTGATTTTTGGATTGTTCATAACTTGTTTGAGTTAATTTGATGTATGTATGAATTCAAACTTGAAAAGTTGATATATATGATGTTAGCAAGTAGCTGTTAATGTTAGTTGTTATTATAGTGAAGTTATAAAACTGGGTTTAAGAGTTTTGTATTAAATTTCAGGTTATGGGGTTTTGCTGGGCGAAAGTGACGATACAGGGTAAGGAACCCGGCGGATAGTACCCATACCCGGCGGGTAGTGAACCAAATGAGGGAACCCGACGGGTAAACCGAAAACCCGACGGCTCATACAGGCTTTAAAACTCAACTTTGTTCTGTTACCATGAAACCTTAAATCACCCGGATGATTCGGGTTGGACCCGGCTGGTAGACCTAGTACCCGGAGGGTACTTAGGCTACCCGGCGGGTTGTGACACGATTTTGTAACAATATGTAGTAACTTCACATATGTGTTAATTCTTAAGCATTAGCAATCTTATACTTAATAGTTGAAGTATATAAGAATATAAGTTATGAATTATGGATAATATGACTAACTTATATTTAATTGTTATTCTCAGATTAGCAGAGGACTCAGCGAGATAAGACAGCTGAGTAAGTGAACTGAGATCATTAGGTGAGTGGATTTGAGACTCACGGTTTGATTTGATTGTGACAGTTTGATTTCAATTAGTAATTGTAGTTTTACTAATGATAGCATGTTAATGTGAGAAAATACGCGATTGTGATTTGATTGTGTGATTACTTGGGCCATTGGGCTAGTATGTATAATTCAGAGGTCAACTTGATTGAAGGTTGAACTTAATTACTTTTGTTAATCAACATAGGGTTGTGTATATGTGTTGGTGAAGATTAGTAATAAGTTAACGGTTAACCACTGTTTTGGCCTGCAGTTGGTTTAAGAGTTTTGAGAGGGCCACCCGGCACAGGGTCCTTAGGAACCACTCTTGAGATTATTTGTTTACATTATTGATTGTGAACAGACTTGTTATGTTAAGTCGAATTATAGTTGATTATTCATTCACTTTGCTTCGTGCTAATCCCAATCCCTTTACTTCCTGCAGATTATGTTTGATAGAAGGGCGGACATGAAGTTATGTTTTGAGGAAATGTTTGACACGCTCTTAACTCTGATTTATATATATTTTGATAATGTAACAATATAACACCTAGTGCTTTGAATACTTAATATTAAATAGTTTGGAATTGTTAGAAAATATGTTTGTTAATGTTAATGTTTAAAGTTGGAAAAGTTTATGTACATTTTCAGTTATGTATAAGAATGATGAAATTTTAAATCTACGCTTTCGACAGGTAAAATCATATAAAAATGGTTTTGTTAACCTAGGGATGTTATACAATAGGATTATATTAACATTGCTCCTCAGCCTGCATCTGCGGATGGGCTCAGGGGGAGGGTGTTAAAGATGTGGATGGGTAAGATGAAGTTAAAGGGTATTTTTGTCATATTCTCTGGATTTAACGGAGTAATTTAACTAAATTTGGATGGAAGGACAAATGCAGCAAAATTAAAAACTATAGAGACAAAAAATGTGAGAAAAAAGTAAAAGAATGAAATCGGCAAATAGCTAAGACTACAAGGACAAAAATTCGAAGTTACCCAAAAGAAAAATGATTAATACTAGTAATGTAAAATATAATCAACAAAAACACAATTAACTAAACATATATAAAATTAGTAAACCAAAATAAAATTAATCGTCACAATAAAGACAAGCCAAAAATAATTGGCCAAACCTTGAACCTATAGACTAAGAGTTAATCTATATGTTTTATCCACCAAAATCATTAATGCTTCTAAAAATACTCCGGAATTTCAAACCAATATATGTTGAATTTTCTATTTCCTAACTAGATTAATATACACGCAGCAGAAAAATAATAATTTAATAATCTAAGGCAATTAGGAAACTAAAATTCTAAGGGAGCTTAATAAAATTAGAGCAATAAACAAATTGGATAAATAAGGATATACACTAACCTTAGAGAAAACCAATTTCTCACGCAAACCACCTAGCAGAGCTTCCTTACTTAGAGGCAAGTACCCAAAGTAGAATACCTATACTGCTTCACACCTAAAAACCCAAGAGAAAGAAGAATTTTTGACTTCAGAGCCAAAATTTGTATGAAATTCGTATGTCATAAGGTATAGGCTTGACCCCTATTTATACTGGAGAGAAAAACCCTGAATTTGTAGATTTCGACTTCCAACCGCCGGCTGAACCCTCCAGCCGGCGGTTAGGCTTGCTTTCTGCCCAAGAATCCGAGATCTGATCCGCGTTTTCATCGACTTCAAAATTCAGCCATAGGCTGAACCATCCAGCCGCAGGCTGGATTTCAGATTCCAATTTTTTTCACCTTTTTAATTATTTTTGATTTCTAATTAATTCACCATAATCAATAAATCAACTAATTAAATATAATATTAATACCAATTAATATCATTCCTTATTCATTTCTCTTGACTGTTAATTGAGAGTAACCCAAAAAAGATTTTACTTTTAATGATAGTCTTACCAATTAATTATGATATTGAACACTATTTCAACAATATAAACTACACTTGTACGACATGTAAAAATAAAATTTTAGGCTCTCTCAATTTATGAGGCCATGTACCTGTGCTCATGTTGCACACCCTTATATCTGACGCTATAGTAGGCTACAAAGTAAACATGTACAAATAAATACGGAGTATATGCATAAAAAATTTAGGTTAAAACTCTACACTTGAAAACGTACATAAACAAATGTTAGAATCTTTACTAATGATTTAAAAAGTTTGTCTATATATGGTATCTACGGTAGGGGTGTTCATGAACGGTTAAACGGGGGTTCGGTTAACCGAGAACCAGTTAACCGAAAATTAGGTTTGTTAATTTTTTGAATCTAAATCGAAATTGAAAAGTTCGGTTACCCGGTAATCGGTTAACCGATTTTTCAGTTCGGTTAACTGTGTAACCGTTTATTAATTAACAATTATTATAAAATGTAATTAATAACACACAAATACACATTCATTAATAAGTGTTCATTATTTAACATATTTTGATAATAAAAATATCAAATGATAAGCATTTTACTCTTTATAATTGTGTATGTCATACGTATGTTAATCGTTCGGATATAATTAGAATAAAGTATTTGTAGTTTACATATTAGGGCCAATTTAAACTAGTAAACTACCTTAAAATGAAACTAAAAGATATATAAATGATTATATTAAAATACAAGTGTAAATATCTATATATTAATATAATATATACAATATATATATACATATATCTAAAACTATGTATAAACTTTTTAGTTTTTCGGTTAACCGTTTCTAATATCTATCCCAAAATCATGAGCCGAAACTGAAAAACCGAAAAAATATCGGTTCGGTTAACTGAAACCGAAAATGGAAAAAATCGGTTCGATTAACCTAAATTCGGTTCAATTTAACCGGTTTACGGTTCGGTTTTTCAGTTTCGGAATATTTTGAACACCCCTAATCTACGGTTGAAGTTGTAGGTGTGAATTTTCCCCCCCAACCATCATCTTTACATATACTAATAGAGAAGTCTTTTTTCCAATGTGGCACATCTCTTCATTTGACAACTAAGCAATTGTCATACGTGTCGTCATACCCTTCAATTGCCAAATATATATACCACATCGTACAAGACTTTAACTTTAAAAATTCATTATTATTCCATAAAAATTAATCGTATATTCGTGGAAGGTTGATATGTTTAAGATATTTTTATTAGGAGTATTAACTATTATAAAGGAAACGATTTGCATTTCATTGTTATCTTAACTACACAATTACAACAATTATAAATGTATGAAATAAATGGTTTTAATATTTTCATCCTGTTAATAAATTCTTATGATGTGATATCAGAACAAGATGTTTTACAACTTAAACTTATAACATCTTTATTTTTTGTTGTTTTTTCTTTATTTATAATTTTCTTTTTGCATTTTTATGTAATAAAGTACAAATAATGATTATTATTATATTAACAAACAAGAATATGTAACATCCAATTAAATACTATGTTTAACTTCATGAGGTAAATATTTTTTAATCTTTTATTAAAATTTTTATTTGTTATATTATGCAAATAATAATACATGAATAAGTTGAGTATGTGAATTGTTACTTATAGGAACAAAATGGATCTAATCGATCAAGATCACAATAAAAAATATAATCAATTATATCGTCTCATACACAAAGTTGAACACTATCATGGAATTTTTTAAATGTTGTTTCATTAAACTTGATTATTATGTTTGTAGTAATTTTGAATGCTTAATACTTATAAAAGTTTCAATCTTTGTACCATTTCGTCTTTTCAATGTCTATAAAAGGATTTAATTTGAGTTGTAATTTTAATATAAATAAAACTTTTGTTTTTAGTTTTAGGTTGCATAATTACTATGCTTATATACAATTTATTTTTAAATTCTCATGTATATCTTAACACATCAGGTTTTTTTTCTTTTTTCCAGAAATTATATGAACCTTTCATGCATATTAGTATTTTATAAGCTATTATCGTATAAAATTATTATTTTTAGCCATCCAACGAACAGGTATAACACTAGTATATATATAACTAACGTTATTATTATTCTTAGTAATAACAATTTTAATTCACCTATAGCCGTTTGTATCATTCAATTCACGAAATTTTAATTCTCCATCAGTCGATCTAGACCTAAGAAACAGAAAGCTCAAATATCATCGATAGCTTTAGATATATGTAGGTAATGATACTATATCTTTATTACTTATTGTCAACTTTCAACTTGTGTAACTAGATGATTTAGTAGATATTCATCAATTTTATAATTTGATTATTCGGTACATACACATTAGGGGATTAAGTCTTTTTTAATGTATAAATGTTTGAAAACGGCAAATACTTTTACATCCCATTTACATACATTGACATATTCTTCTAAAACTAAATTAACTCACACATTAACAAGTATACTAAAACTCTCACATAAACTTTCACCCTATCACTCTATCACTCTATCACACAAATTTACTTTTGCAAGCACACCATTTTAAATGTCAAACACGCACTTATATACATTAAAAAAACACTTAACCCTACGCACCATACGTTATATTAACATGAATTCCTTAGTCAAATAGATATTTTTTAGTTTAATGGATTTTTACTGTCACTAAATTAAGTCGACAGACTATTAATCCCAATTATATTCAAACGATTTACGTACATATAATAATATACACAATAATAAAGAGTCTTATGATTATCTTTAGTACTTTTATCATCAAAATATTCTAAAAATATTGAACATTTAATAATGAATGTATATTTTTGTATTGTTAATTACTGTAACAATAGATATTAATTAATAAACGGTTAACTTGGTTAACCGATTAATCAAACCGAAAAACTGATTAACCAATCTTCGGTTAACTGAATTTTTCGATTTCGATTTAGGCTTATAAATATGCCGAATTGAGTCTCGGTCCCCGGTTAACCGTCCATGAATTGGAACACGCCTACTAGTATTAATGGAGTTGGAAGTTAGAGACGACTAAAAAAACTGTACAATTGGGCGGTGGAGTACCTTGCAGTAGAATTAATTAAAACGTACTATGACGGCTTTGAAACCCAAATATGAACTATATATCCGTGTACACATTATTGTTGCTTAGCAAAATCTCATGTATGCCACTCCCAAAACTTAAAAATCACATATGCGCTCTAACTTTTATACTCCTACTACGTAATACACAAATATATACTGTAACTGTTTTATGCATATTTGTGCATATATGATGTTTTGATCGAGCTTTATAAGCGTTGCTTATATGAAATTGTCCCCTGTTGTAATGTTGTTTCCTATAAGAAAAATAACAGGACCTGTGTACGTACATCATAATATGCAATTTACCGACGTCCTTTTGATGAATATATATATAATCTTTTGTTGAAGAGACAAGCAGGCCTAGGGAAAAAAGCACGAGTTATAATATAAAGTTTTAAACGGATAGTATTACTTAACCATACTATCCATTTATTGATGTGTAATGAAACTCGAGTTTTATACACTCAACTCAATTTAGATATTAATTAGCAATTGCCTTTAAATTAGTTTATGTACCTAGCATTAATGTTGCGTGACATACAATCTTATAGCTCACAGTTATATACTGTAAGTTACAATTAATGACAGTAATCATTGAGATTTTAGGAACTATCATAAAAATGAATAGATGTCACGAAATGCCAACGATCGATCAATTCAAGCTAAGGTTTGGCGATATATAGCATGTTCAATATAACAGATTAACGAAAATTTAGACGTCGACTATGACAATTGGTTAACAAGTTAAACGAATACGTATTGGGAGACTTGATTAACGACTTCATAGTTCATATATATTATTATCTCGTCGCTAGAAAAAGCACGAATAGTACTATTACTTAACTTAAATTGAGGGATTTAAGTACATAGACAAAAAAAAAGTACTTCGGTCAAAAACCAAATAATAAATGTTACTCTGTATTTTCGAAGAAAATTAAAAACCATCTAAAAAGTTAACGTCATGACATATATACATCATCTTTAATCTTTATGGAGAATTAAGGTCACAAGTCAAACCAGTTTTAGAAGAAAATGTAGTTAATCTGAGTAATAGAATTGATATGTCTTCTTCTTGGCCTGTATTTTCCTTTTAATAATGTCGAATACGTTTCGTAATAATAATGAAAACAAGCAACATGTTTGATACGTCTAACATATGTAAGAACAAGATGATCATGTCGATCGAATACTAGTATATATATTGTTTAATTACTGATTAATTATAATAAGTACGTTTACGTGGATATTATATTGTGAGGGTGTAAATGTGAAGCACCGAAATTTCTGTCCATCTTTACCAAACAAAATATTGATTGGTCGTGTACCCTACCATTACTCACCACTTGTCACCTTCAATTCTCATTTTAAATTTCACCCTAATTTTCATCTTCTTTATATATATCACTTGCATATTATCTTCTTCTCCACCAATATCTCTACTACTAAATTAAATCTCTCTCTCTATACCTAGCTATTTCTCCATAACTCTCAAAGTAATCAAAGTCTGATTTTTTGTGTAAGTGGTTGTTAAACTCTGGCTAGCTAGCTTCCCATATACGAAGCAATTAAGCACGGTAATTGATCGATCATCGATCACCAGACGTACTCTTTGCAACAAATGGAGTTGGGTAGCATTCTCGATTTTCTTGATAACAAGACCATTCTGGTCACCGGTGCTACTGGTTTTCTAGCAAAAAGTATCAATCATATCCCTATTTTTTTTTTCTAATTACACTCTCTCTATTTCCTTTCTTTTAAATATGGTACGTAGTGAAACATGTGTTATTCGTTATTAACAAATGACATATACAGACACTATGAGGATGAAATGTACGTGAGCATGTTATTTACAAATTAACGTGGCACGCACGCTGCATTTATTGTTTACTTTTTAAAATGTATGTTTTTCAAAACAGATTTTTGGACCCCTCGTCTATGTTGGTAGATGATGGGATGAAAAGTTGATATCTTAATGCAGATACCGATGTTTTAATTTAGGGCACATTGCTCAAAAGATAATCGGTATGACTTTTGTCGATGCTTAAAAAGAACTCACATTTTAAAATCGTGATCACATAAAAGAACTTAAATTGTTAGAAAAGTTCAGTTAAAGGTAAAATTACCATTATTTTTAAAAACGTGTCATAAAAGAGTTTAGTATTTTGAAATCGTGCCACAAAAGGATTAAACATTTTGAAAGTGTGTCATAAAAGGATTAAACACTCAAATTAAATTTCAGGTTTAGACAATCAGAAAGTAAAATTAATTTTTTATACAATATATTTTAAGGTCACAAATGTTACGTATTAATTGAATATTTGAGATTTAAGCTCCTCATCAGCTAAAAGCGATCAAAAATTGAAAGAGAAAAAACAAAATAGTAATTACACATTTAATTGAGTTTTTTTGACAACTTAAATCTTTTATGGCACTGAATCTCTAATATAGGTCCGTTTTAAGCATCAGTCTAATTGATAATCCATTTATTGATAAATTTTTAATAAGTTAATTACATTTTCGGACCATTTACCCTTTAATTTATCATATAACTTTGGATTATACAAGATATAATATGCATGCCATAAGGTAATTAATTACTTTTGTTTGTGTGTGAATTAATTATGTAGTATTTGTGGAGAAGATACTTAGAGTTCAACCAAATGTGAAGAAGTTGTATCTTCTTGTGAGGGCTACCGATGCAAAATCCGCCCTGCAACGCTTCAATACCGAGGTATATATATTAATTGTACTTATAAAATAATTGTGTTTGTGAGTGTGTGTGTGTGACAAGAACGTACACTTATGTGACATGCATGGAGCTAGTCTCGTGTTTAACGTGTTGCTAGCTAGAGTACTATGTGACATGTGGTGTCCAAACAATATGCATGACAAATTGAATAGATATGTGAATATGTGTACGTATTTCTTAAAATACTAGATAAGGAGTACGAAATGTGTAAACGTGGTACTTCTAATATTTTAGTACGTATTTTTGGGCAAAAGTTCAACTTGCGTCTTTTTACTAGATGAAATACATATTGTTTACACTATAATTTACAAGATATTTTTGAACCAAATCCAAGAAGTATTAAATGAATTTTGTTTGTCTCATCATATCAGGAAATTATTAGATGGTAGTTCAACTTACATATAGATATCTTAATTAAATAATATTATTATTAAATATGGATATTAATGGTAGATATCTAAGATATGGAATGGTTTATTATCAATAAAGTCAAAAACAATATTCAAATCTAGCTCTCTTATTAGCAAAATCCTAGAAAAGATTATTTAATATTCCATTCTCATTTATTTATTTATTTAATTACATGTATTTGTATGTGTGTAATTGATGTGTAGGCTGTGGCAAAGGACTTGTTTAAAATTTTGAAAGAGAAGTATGGTACAAATCTACAATCTTTCCTATCGGAAAAGGTTACTCCGGTGGCCGGAGACATCACCTATGAGAATTTGGGAATAAAAGATGCCAATTTGTTCGAAGAGATGTGGAGAAGCGTTGATGTTGTTGTCAATGTAGCTGCCACCACCAACTTTGATGAAAGGTACAACTACCTTCATATTAAAATTTTTTTAACATAAATGACTTCACTTTAAAATCTAAATCATATACTTAATCAGAAATAGTTTATAGTTGGTTACGTATGTAGGGATTTATATATACAATGATGATAAATAACAAATTTCTTAGATAAAATATATAATGTACGTTTGAATAATTAGATATACGATATGAATATCATAGTTTATTACATTTGTAAGTTTAAAACTCAACTATGAGCATTTAGTTTTGGGAATTTTAGTTTCGTGTACATATTGATATCATATCACATTTAAATATTCATTTATGCAATTAAGAGGATTACTGATGACTGTATAAGAAATTTAGATTCGTAGTTAATTGATCTGTCAACTAATATCTTAAGGTTATTGATAAATGTTTTTAATTATTGCGCGCAGATACGACATTGCCTTTGCTTTGAACACCTTTGGAGCTAAATATGTTTTGAATTTTGCTGCCAAATGTGTCAATATAAAATTACTTCTTCATGTATCAACTGGTTAGTATACACTCGTTATTGATATACTATTATGGATACAAATATAAATAACTACATGTTTTTTTGCATAACCATGATGAAGTTAAATTATGTTTATTCAGCTTATGTGTCCGGTGAGAAACCCGGGCTTATACTAGAAACGCCATATCGTTTGGGAGAAGCACTTAATGGGGCACCAGGGCTAGACATCAACACAGAGAAGAAGATCATCGACGAAAAATTGAAAGAACTTAGCTCCGACGAAAAGGCTACTGATAAATCCATCACAATGGCCATGAAAGATTTGGGTCATGAGAGGTGAAAAAAAAAAACTGTTTTCTTGTTTCGTCCCCCCTCTTTTTTGCACACCCACATTCTCAAGGTGGAAGTATCGTCTTTCCGATTGAATGTTCACATTTATACATGTGTAATGTGTTGTTTTCATTCATTAAAGGGCAAATAAATTCGGGTGGCCGAATACGTATGTGTTTACAAAAGCATTAGGAGAAATGCTTCTTGGAAACTTGAAAGGAAATATACCACTGGTCATTCTTCGGCCTACGATCATCCTTAGCACGTATAAAGAACCCTTCCCAGGTTGGATCGAAGGCGTAAGGTATATAAGTATTTCATTTTCATTCTTGATCAATAAATGCAACATATTATCATAAAAAAGATAACTGAAAGAGTTATACATATTTGAAAACTACAGGACAATTGATAGCTTAGCAGTTGGTTATGGAAAAGGCAGGTTATCATGTTTCCTTGGTGATCCCGAATCCACAATAGACGTGGTAGGTTCTTCAAACATGCTCAACTCATCGTTTTAACAAAAAATTATTTGGAATGAATTAAATGTGTAAAAATGATGGACAGATACCGGCTGACATGGTAGTGAATGCTATGATCGCGACAATGGTAGCTCATGCAAATGAACCATGTGAAATGATTTATCATGTTGGATCTTCGGTATCAAACCCTTTGCAGTATAAAGGAATTCAAGAAAGTGGTTATCATTATTTTACAAGACACCCTTGGGTTAACAAAGCAGGCAAGCCGATTATAGTTGGCGAGATTAAGGTGTTGAATTCCATGGCTAGCTTCCATAGATACTTTGCTCTTCGTTACTTGATTCCGTTACAGGTACATCTTAATCCTAATTAAATAACCAGCTAGTCCTCTTTTATTATATATTCATCTTGTTCAAGATCGTTACATAAACATATTGTTTGTTTTCAGGGTTTGCAAGTTGTAAACTCGGCGTTATGCCATGTTTTCAGTGGAACATATTCAGATCTTAAAAGAAAAACCAGTTTTGTTCTAAGGGTGGTGGACTTGTACAAACCATATTTGTTCTCAAAAAGCTTGTAAGTTTTCTTTATTCTAGCAGTTATGATTATTGTACATTTGTTTTTCTAATATAATTAACGATCCAGTCTTTTTTTTTTCTATTTGATTTGATAGCTACGACGATATGAATACTGAAAGATTGCGTCAAGCAGTTAGAGAAAACGGAGTTGAAGGCAATATGTTCTATTTTGATCCAAAAACAATCGATTGGGATGACTACTTTCAGCGTACACACTTTCCCGGTGTTGTGAAATATGTATTCAAATGAATGTAGATTGAGCTCACAATGATGAGTTATCTTCAATTCATATGTATTTTCGTATTGTTTTTGTACAAGTTTCATGACTGTTGTTTACTTCATTGTAGTCGTTGATTGAACGGCGTATTCTATATACGAACTAAGGATCAAAATGTTCTTTTATGTATGTACGTAATTCCTTTGAATTTGAACGTATTACTAGTAGCATGCATTTGCCAAGAACTTGAGTAATTTGATAACAAGTGATCAGCCATGCTTATCAATTATTCGACCCAAAAAATAAAATAAATCAAATTACTATGGTTATTTTCTATTACCTGTTATCAAGAGCGGAGCCACATTGAAGGTAGATCGAATACGGTTCATTTCATATACGGAGTGTAATTTTCTATAAAAAAAATTGTGTTACTTATTGTATTCTTTGTTTGTTGTATGGATTTAAAAAAATTGAGATACCGATACTACGCGTCATCTCAAATCCTGAATCCTTCATTACATTTTATCTGTATCGATTCCTACCTAATTATGATTATATGGTAAACTTCCAAAGATTATTACATAAAGCTTTATATATATAATTAATATAACGTGAACCATCAAAGCAAGTAGTAGGTAAACTTCCAAGATAACTTCAAGGTTTAGTAGTCATGAGATCCAAAAAAGTCAAACCAAATTGTCACAATATCAGGTAAAATGCTCAAGAAAAAAAATGAAGAGTACTTTAATCAACACACCAACACGGAGGGTGTAGCTGGGCTGTTGACTTATATATTGTAGAATTTAAGGCCCAAAGGCCTTTCTAGTTTCTACTAGAACAAAATTCATATAGGCAATGTTTTGAAAACCGAATCGATTGGATAGGGCTCCAGGTCCGATCGAACCGGTTGGACCGGTCCGGCCAAAACCAGCCAAAGTTCGTCGAAATTAAAAAAAATAATCAAAAACCGGTTTAACCGGTCCGGTTCCTGGTTGAACCGTACGATTTTGACCGAACCGCCCGGTTCGTTGACCGGTCAACTCTTGGTCAAAACCGGTTTTCACCCGGCCGGAAACCCTAAAAATTCCAGTTGAACTGGTCCGACCGACCGGTTTTCAAAACATTGCATATAGGAAAAATAACATGAGTAAACATTAATGATTAATGATACCATAGCTAATAGCACAAATGTTATGGCTTTATTTTTATAAAGACGTACAACGTACTTGTAACAACTTATACGAGCAACACGAAAACATAATAGATTAAACTAACCATTAATGATTAATGATACCATAGCTAATAGCACAAATGTTATGGCTTTGTTTTTATAAAGATGTACAACGTACTTGTAACAACTTATACGAGCAACATGGAAATATAAGAGATTAAACTAACTTAATTATCGTTTTTGAGCGATACAATTATCATTAAAATAGAAACAGATATATCACAATATCAAGAATGTGTATATGCCGAAAATAATCATTAATGTAAATCTGTAAGTTAATGCCTGAGATCAATGATCAAAACTAATAGAACCCGTATTTATTTTCATGAGTAAAAAAAAAAGAAAAAACCTTTATATATTTTCATGAGTAAATTGCATAGATCATTCACGCGGTTTACACATATTCTCAGTGTGGTCCACTACTTTTTATTTGTTACAATGGTAGTCAAAAAAATCTAAATTTGATGCATGGTCATCGAAGGTGAAATAAATGATCTTACAAAGATCCCAACTAATACCTTTTTAATCATTTTAACTAAAAAATAATTATTTTCTTAAAAAATATAACATATGTGCGTTCAACAACACACAATTTATATCTTATCCATTGATCATATTTAACTGATTTTTACAGTTTATATCATTTGACAATCTTATGTATACAGGTTCAACTTAGGTGGTTTCAACAACACTAATTAGTATATATTTCAATATATAATTGTTTCACTTACTTTACCCATTTTGATCGGTTGAAACTGTTAGATTTATCAAAGATTTTTATACCGTTTCCAACCGCGGGAGCACACAGATCAAAAACCTGGAGTAGAATATAACCAACAACAACCAGTCACTTTTCAAATTACGATCTTGCCCTTCTTAGACAAACGGGAGGATATGAACAGAACCACGTCGACGGCGAACAAATTCCATATAGATTCCGGCACCGGCACCGGAAAATGCTATCAAGGTTCGTTGTACTGCTCTTGAGTTTGTTCTATGGAGTATTTATTTTGTTTAACATAGTTATTAATTAGGTTAAATCTTGTGTGCATCTCTAAATTATGATTTGGAAATACTTAATCAGAACAAATCTCACGCCGTACTAATTGATCTACAAAAGAAGGCCGTTATAAAACCTATTTAAGGTAGCCTTAGGCAAAGGTAGTGTTAGGCAGATGGCAAACTAGGATATTAGTGGAATTATAAAGATGTAAATTTGGAGTAGTTGCTGAGTGATACTCGTATTAGTTTAACTAGACGAATCTTGTGATAAGTTATGTTACTTTTCATAACTCAATTAGATTGGGAAATTCCAATAGTTTGGACTTTGGAGCTTCGGGATTTCTCGTATAGAACTATCTTAATTGTGTAGGATATTTTATAGTATGGAGTGCATTGACTTGTTGTGGAATTAATCTTCAATTTCTTTATCTCTTACCGAGCACTGAATATATTACATAGCTTATCTCATTTCTTATGTTTCCGGAGTTATAATTAAGTTAAATTTTTATATTCAATAAATGACTAGTTATATGGTATAATAGGATCTCTTTTCGTTGAAAAGCGAATGCTAGGGTAGCATTTTTACACAAGAACTTGAAGTCCTTAAGTTTTTATCACCTTACAAGAGCTCTATTGATGTGAAAAGGAAATTAATTCAAAACATTAAAATCCAATTTGGATTGCGAGAGAAATAGAGACAAGGATTCTTTAGCATGGCATGTGTCATCCGTCACACTAGTTGAATATTGTTCTGTTCTTGATTTTCCTCAAGATCTGACTATGATTTTTAGGGCTTTCGCTTAGTTCCTCACATATGTACAGGTTATTTGAAATCTTAAGTGGTGGGAGGCTCGTGATATTATGGATAAGGACCATCTCAATTTTTTGTAAGATTTGTGAATCTCTTTAGAAGTTACTTTGCCATGGTATTTCACTTGAACTAATCATTAACCTTAGAGAACTTTCAATAGCTCTTTAGGCTACCGCATGGCTCTTCCGCCTTTGAACTGTAAATAATTTATAAGCAATTTTCGATTCAATAATGACTAGTTTGACATTGGACATTCATTCAGTTGTGACTATTCAAACTAAGTTTCTCACCCAAGTAATTCATGACCTACAAGAGCTCTACAAATGTGAAAAGGAAATCAAACCAAACATAAAGTACAATGCGGTTGAGCGGTTCTCAAGGAAAATAGAGAAATTTAACAATTAGATGAGTTCTATCGATGTAAAAAGGATTCTTAACTAGATCCCACCAATCGCACTTAAGTCCGAGAAAAGACAAGCTTCAACTAGCATGACACCTATCATCCATCACGCTAGCTGAAGTTTGTCTTATTCCCCGGACATAAATATGATCGGTGAGATTTAGTTAAATATCATTTTTGCATCCATAGGGCCCATCTAATTGTTAAATAGCTTAGGGCTTCGGGATTTTTTGGATAAAGCTAGTGTGATACTTCTGTAAGATTTTTATTCTTGTAAAAAAGATCACCTTATAGTTGAATTTCACTTGGATTTTTCTACTAACTTTCTATTCATTTTTAGATGATTCATCAAGTCTAGTTTAATGACTGGTCTTATGTTTTTCAAAATTGTAATTAAGCTTTGAATTTATATTCCATTCTGTAATGACTAGTTTAACTATAGAAGGTCTCCTTTTGGTTGAAACATTTATATCAAGTCGCCAAATTATATCACTTACAAGAGCTCGGAAGACATAAATTGGAAGATAATCCAAAGACGTAAACAATAAACTACGTATTATGATATCGTAGAAAATTAAGAAAAGGTCGAACTTTAGCTAGTGTGATATGCTTCATCCATCACACTAGCTGAAATTTGTCTTTTTTCTTGATATCCTAACTATTCTTTAGCCTGTTTGGTCAACAGAGGTCACTGGAGTTCGATGGAGTTGGACTATGTATTCTATTCCTTATCATGTTTGGGTGGTACAGTGGAATTCATATTTCATTTCACAGTGCTTTTGGTTTTGCAACACATAAGGAATTGGAACCCCTCGAATTTTGTCATATGATGGAATTCAGAATTCAGATTGCATAGCTTTTTGGATGGATTTTTTACAAAGATATTGGAATTCAAAATTTTTGATATAGAGAAACTTTTTATAAGTTTTTATTAATATTAATACTGTTATTAATAATACTGATATTACTATGCCTTATTAAATTATATTATTACTATATACAATAGGTTTTATTCCTTTTACATATTATACTATACTATACTATACTATTATATTATATTATATATTGAATCATTAATTTATATGTATTTTGTATATATAATTTTAATTGTTGTTATTACAATCAATAATTAGTTGGTCAAATTTGTACAATTAATTGTATACTTACAATGACTAAAATATTTAAAGTTACTATGCTATTACTGTAATATTTATTGATACAACGACAAAATTATACTATTGTGTTAGACTGTTAGTTGCTATTGTTTCACCTTATTTTCTATCTTTTTTTGTTATATATGTTATTGTTATTATTTGTTCGAATTCCATTCCATATTCTGCCATTCAAACGAGTTAATCGTCCCTTTAATAACATTCTGCAAACCGAGTGCCCCCTTGGGTCTTAATTTAGATCATGTCCATTGAGCTTTTATAATTTTGAATTTGGTTGAAGTTTGGGGAATTATTTTATATGAAAGTGTGTTTTTTTTTCCAAAAGAAAAACATCATCTTGTAGTGGAACCTCACTTGGATTAGTGTATCGCCTTACTAGACTTCAAGTATTTAGATAATCAATGACCTCTAGGCTAAGATATGTATTATGTTTTTGGAATTGTAGCTTAATTTAATTCTCCATCCAATAAATGAGTAGTTTGACCTTAAAAGGGATCCTTTTTGTTGAAGAGTTACTATTAAAGTGGTGTTTCTGCACAAATTTTCTAAACCCCTGATTACCTATCATTTACAAGAACTCTATGGATGTGAAATGCACTTTAATTTAAAACGTATAAATACAATTAAGATCTTAATGAAAGTTAAGAAAAATGATAGATCTTAGCTAGTGTGGCAACTGGCACGTGTCTTCCATCACACTTGTTGACTTTTGTTCTTTTTCTGTCTTTCCTCAACGTTTGAATTGGATTGGTGGGTTGAATATATTATCTCACTTTCAGAGCTCTTATATGTGTCTAGTGCCAACTGTGAAATATTAATCTGAAGTTTATGAATTTAACTGGATTAAACTTGTCAGTTGTAGGATTCTTGATCTCCTGAAAAACTCCACCTTGTTGTGGAATTTCACTTGTATTGTCTATTGTCTGCTGAACATTAAATCTTCTATATAGTTCGTTACCATTAGCTAATTGCGAGTCTTGTGTTTATCTCGTTGTGTATAAGTTTAATTTGATTTTCTGTTATTTAAATAAGTTTGCCTATAAGCGGGTTTCTTTATCTTTATGTTGAAGATAATTAGATATACTCATAAATGAAATATTTTCACATAGTCCAAAATCCCCATACTTATAAGAGCTCTAGGGACATGAAAAAAAAAATCAAAAACATAAAAATCCAAATTCATATCTCTAGGAAAATTGGGAAAAGGACAAACTTTAGCTAGCGTGACACGTGCAGTTCATCACGCTAACTGGATTTTGTCCTTTTCCTGATTTTATTCAAAATCGAAATACGATTTTTACGTTTTAGTGTAGTTTCTTTTTGATGTTCATAGAGCTCTTTAATGAGATAAGGAACTTGGGGCTTGGTGTTTCTTGGATAAATTTGTCATAATAATTCCATATGATTCTTAAATTTTTGTAACCATCACCTTGTTGTGGAATTTCATTCCTCTATTGCCTTACTGAACTTTTGAAACTTTTAATTGGTTCTTGACCTCTAGGCTTGCAGCAGCTCTTATGCTTCTGGAACTGTAAATAAGGATGAATTGATTTTGCATCCATTAAGTAATTAGTTTGACCTTAAAGTTGCTTTTCTTGTTCAAAAGTTGTGTTTCTTAGATGTGGAAGACACATGTCACACTAGTTGACTTTCGTGCTTTCTCGAGATCTGAATTGGGTATGTGTGTTTTAGTTTAATTTCTTTTTCAAGTCCGTAGAGCTCATTGGAGATTATGGATTTTGACATATTGTGCAATAAGATTGCTTTACTTGTGTAATATGATTGGGTTTCTAAGAAATTAAAACTGATTTTCCATGTAATAAGTGACTATTGTACTTTATAACCTTAAATTGTTGTCTTTTTGTTGGAGACGTGCCGTTCTAGCTGAACTTCGTCCTTTTCTTGGTTTTCCTTAAAGTCCAGATTGGTTTTATAGGCTATGGTTTAATTCTATTTCATGTCCGTAGAGCAGTTAATTGCTAGATAACATTTATCATTTTCTCTATTTGTTTTAACTTCTGGATTGGTTTTATTGTTCAAGAGCTAAGTTTTATTTCATGTCCGTATGGCTCTTGTGGTACCTAGTAATTATTAATTTGGGGCTTAGAGTTTATATTCAGAAACAGTACCTTATTTCTATTAGAAATTTAGAATTTTGATTTCCTAAAGAACATCACCTTGTTGGGATTTCACATTGATTTTCTTTCACTAATTCGAGTCACTGAATTTTTGAGCATCGAGAAAATTTGGGAATTGGGGATATCTTCAATAACATGGATTTGGCTATCTATAAGGGTTCGCTTATGCGTCATGTAAACTATATGTTCGAGGAGGTAACAGTAAATACATGTGTAATTTTGTGATCAAGTTGCATCATAATTTACATCTCTAACAAATTGAATGCTTGTTCATTATTAAGCCAATTGTATCTTGAAGTGTATGTGGGTCTTTTAGGCATAATCAACTAAGATTAGTATTCTTATTACTGAAATTGTTAAAAATGTTAGCTCAGAATATATATAAGTAAATGGAATCCTGATCAGTTTGCTGCTAATGAACTTGCAGGGTATTATAGGCAGCCTGTTTCACAGTTATCATGGTCCACGAAGCAAATACGATGCTAATGAACTTGCTGATATGGTCCAATCATTTTGTTTCGAAGTGAAGCAAGAACTCTTTAAACTTAATACTTACATGTAACTTTAAATTTCCCCTCTACAAAAGTCACCATTGTTTTCTGTTGTTTACTTCTTATTATTATCTGTATTGACTCCTCTCTAATATTTGCAGTAAACATCCAAAGATTGATTTTATAAAGGCTTGTAAAGTAGCTAGAAGCATCAAATCAAGATGTATTTTGTAAGTAGCTAGAAACATTCTAGTTCTAGTTGTATTATATGATGACTCAATGATGTTTTCATGCATTCCGTTTCACGTACCATATTTTAAATTAAACTTGTAGCAAATTTTTGGTAGCACCTTTATCATCATATATATTATTTAGTTCAACTTTATTATAAATTAACTTGTATTATTATTTAAAACTTATAAATAACAGACGATGAGTAAGACTGTAAGAGTTCTACAAAATCTATCACCCTTTTAATTTTGCTTCGAATTCAATTCTCGTTTGCTGGTACTTAGCAGTTCCTGAAATAAGTTGAAAGTGTTGAATTTACGGGAACATGAGCTCTTTGACTTTATTCTGCGAGTCGTTATAAATATTTATTCCTCTTACGGATATTGCAGGATTGACGCAAGGTCTGTACAACTTTCATGTGTGGATGTCATTGACGCTTGCTTGGCTTCTGATGAGGAAAGGTAAAGGCTCCAGTCTATTTGTGAGAATGTTAATTTTCTGTATGTAGTGTAAAGAAAGTTGTTTGGTTATTGGTGTTTCCATTTTCTTTCCCACTTCCTAATAAATTGCGGTGTTTACTTAACTTAACATCTATGTTAATACAACTTAGAACTCAGCTGTTATGCAATTATTAATCTTCCTAAACGTGTTCCAATTATTAATTGAACATTTGATGTACAATAATTGTTTTGGTTCCTATTTATAGCAGCATATATTATGTTTTTTATTATTGTTTTTGGCAATACAACGTGTGCTGCTGGCCTGCTGCGCCATATATGGGATAACTAACCTCTAGCCATCATCTTTGATGAAAGTTAACTCTGACTACCAGTTATAATTTAGTTCCATAGTTTGCTGTATCCATAGTTTATGTAACACGACTCAAGTTCTGAAAAAATGAGACTCGTGGACAGTGTGTATTAGTAGCTTTTACAATCACGAGAGATGAGAATCTACATACACACAACAATACGTCGTGAAGACTTTTTAGTGATAGTTCTCATTGCCTGTAACCATAGTTTCTCATACAAAATATTATTTCTTAACTTTATTAATACTTTTTATGGTAGTAATTTCTAAAACTATGATCGTGCCATGCCATAATGTACCCAATGATGCTACCCAGCCTAATCAAAGAATACTTAACTTGTAATTATTCTTTTAAATATATCGATTCATGTATTATGAAGCGTATAGGTATGTGTGTGTATTTATAGATCTATATAGTAATCATGAACATGCATTTTCTTCATTCTGTATGCTGTCTAACTGTGGTGGGTCTGCTTAACCGTTTATGTTTGTAATTTCCAGTTGATTGAATAAAGTTTTAGTTTTAAACTTATATACCTTTTCCGGGATCTTGCAGTTTATCAGAAGAGGTTGGATATCTGAGCAATGAATTCAAGCATACTAATATGTGTTTTAAAACCTACTTGGAGGTACGTTGCATTATATAATATTATAATTAAATGTTCATTTTTCAATTCATGCATCACAGAATATGTGCCCCTTCAAATTTCCTTTGATTATAAGATTAATATAGCAACATAATTGCTCACAATTAATAAACGAGAATAGTAATGATATATTTAGCTAATTCAGAGAAGCAGTTGTATCGCTAGTTAGAAATCGTTCACCATTCTATCCAAATACAGTATGTTCGTTGTAAGGGCATTTATAAGAGTTCACTAGTGAACATGGTATCATATCATGAACAAGAGAATGTTATGTGGTATGATTTAAGTATTTTGTAATCAATATTAATATAAACCATACACAGTTATGTATGAGTCATCTAGAGTGTGGACTTACACATTCATTTCAAATATGATTGTATATTCTTCCGCCCTAAAAACGGCTGTCTTCAAGCTTAGTGTTACCTAAATTTGATTCAACAGACTTTTTAGTTATTACCAACTGTTCCTGCCATAATGCATTACAGTCTTCTCATTTTACAACATAAAGAACATAGAAATGTAATCAATGAAGTAAATGATTCATCCTTTGATATGCGTGTCAAATATGATATTTGTTATGATGTGTGTTCTTCTTTCTTCCTTTTTCGGAGGTGGGTATTTATTATGTTGCCATAGATTGGTTTCTGTATAACTACCCTAGGAATCTGTATATTTGGAAAATATTGTATAACTACCCTAGGAATCTGTATATTTGGAAAACATTATATAACTTGCTTTGAAGTATCTGTGAAGAGAATTTTGCATCTTAAAATTCAGTCCGACGCACTGTCTTATACATCAGTCCAACTATCTTTTTATCAGTATGAATTTAATGTGACATCAATATCTTGGTCTTTCAATATTTTACTACGGAGTATATTTGTTCTCTTGTTACAAAGGTTGTATCCTTGCGTTTCCAACTTATTTATGCGCTTTTTATTTCATCCAATGGACGCACAGCTGATCCGTCAACACATTGAGAAAGAGAAGCAACTGCAAGAAGCAAAGAAATGAAAGGTGTGGATGCGCACTTTTACTGGTTTTATGAAACTTTCTATGCTTGTCAGTTGTTAAAGTCGTCATCTTATGGTTAAAACATATTGTAAGCGATGAATGTTGCTTGGAGTCGTAAGTCTAAAACGCGTTTGTTTGCTGAACTTGGCTTAAGATTTTAGAATGTTCAAGTTGTTATGTAGGTTGCTATCTGGTGGTTCTTTTTATGGTATATGTGAGATATGAATGTTTGATATGCGAGTTGTGAAGGTGTTTGCTTGTTGATGGTATTTTTTTCACCAAGTGATCGCATAGGTTTGTTTGTGTTTTTATAAAGGTCTAGAGTAATAAGTCCAGAGCAGCTGTGCGGTAGTGGCTTTGCAGACTATTTGCAGTAGTGATTTGTAATTATAATGGGGTGTTTGGGGAGCTTGATTTTGTTGCTTATTGCTTATTGCTTATAAGCAATAGATTTGTAACCTATTTTGTAGTGTTTTGTCTTAGCTTATAACTTAAAAGCTCATTTTTGTGAAGATAAGCAAATAAGCCAATAATTTAGAGGTTATTTTTCACTCTTGAAACAAGCTAATAAGCTTAAGCAAATAAACTAATAAGCTTGGAAACTAAGCCCCTTAAAACACCCTCTTAATTGTTGGTTTTGAAGTCGATAAAGTTGAGAAGGTGACATTTATAGTTATGAGTTATAATGATGTGCATGTCTACATAACGGCATCCCATCACGGAGCTGGCTCTGGTCACGGGCTCAGCTCGGCAATTTCATAATTGTTCACCGCGATCAAGGGAATCATTCCCGTGATCACTTCCATGATGAGGCTTCATCATCATGTTTCCGCCACCATCATGTTAACTCAACAATGCACTCCTTGATTCACGGTTGTAGAGGATCTTCGTGATGCCTCTCCACCAATAGATCCAGAGTTTAGATGAAATGATCCTAAGCTCGACCAACATGTAGCATGCATGACCTCCCGACAAGATCTGACATATAGTACATTAGACAAACATTCCATGTAGCCATTACCTACATGGCCATTCCACTAACCTGATCAGCTCACTCCATTGGACCACATCAGCAATGGTCCCAGAGAATGTTTCATGTTTATTGCCCTAAAAATGGGTCATTCTAGAAGGTAAGGTTTTCATCAAGCTTCGCCTATATAAACAGTGTTAAATTTTATGTCATTTCCCAAACACCTCATAAAATTTTCATCCAAGATTAAGTTCATTGCCACCTTTGATTGACTGTTAATCTCGATACGGGTTTGCACAGTTATTGAAATGTATAACTTAATCTCTCATGAATTTATCCATTATTGCACTCAAGATGATCAAGTTTCACTTGCCAATTTTTATTATTTTTACGTGTATATATTATCTTATAAATTAATCCACAAAGTAAAATGTCAAAAAATCATGAGATTATTACGGGTGAAATTATAACCTCATCATTAAAAAACATGATGACAGAACTTCTCGTGATATTTTCAAGGGTGTTGTGGTAATTTGCTTCATGGTCACCAATGCACTCTTTGTAACTTGTTAGATAAGGCCTTTAATATTTTGAACAGATTTATCCATTTGATATTCAAGACAACATATATGTAAAAATATTTCCTCACTACAATTTGTTCTTACCTAAATTTGTGCTTTAGAACTTAAATCATATTTAATTATTTCATTATATCAAATGAAAAAAGAAAAGAAAAAGTAACTTTTCATTTTCGTATAACAAAAAGATCCATTGTATAAATTGAGGCGCCAAGTTAACGTTATCTTCTTCCTCTGAATTCAACTTCCATCCAAAATCATAAAAATGGCTTCAGTTACTCTAACTCGTACTTTTTACAACCTCAATAGCCTCGGCTGTTTCATACCTCAGGCTCGGACCGGTTCGGACTCTCGCGTTAGTATCCGAACCGGATCCAGGAGGACTCAAGTCCGGTGTGAGGCAGTCGGACTCGCATCTGAAAATCGTCAGCAGCTGGTAACCACCGTTAAGAACGGCAATGATTCGCTCGAGATTTGCAGAGTACTCAACGGAATGTGGCAGACGAGTGGCGGTTGGGGCAGAATCGACCGTGATGACGCCGTTAACGCTATGCTTAATTACGCTGATGCCGGTCTCTCTACCTTTGATATGGCTGATCACTGTAAAATTCATTAAACCCTAGCTTTAATTTCATTTCAGTTTCGTTAGTGCATCCACAAAATACATTTTAGTGAAGTTATGGGAGTAGACACGTGGCAGCATCTGGATCAATGAATTTCGTTTCAAAAATAAAAATAGCAAATGTTTATCTATTTGTAATTGTATATGACTCTTGGTGTTATATTTTCTCTCCGTTCTATCCGTTATTTGAAATGGCTGAGTTGTTGAAATGCTCATTTGCTCACTTTGCGTTGAATTCGATTAAACCAAGGTCTAGTAGGGGAGTTGAAAGTAGGAAGTTAGTAGTGAGAACGGTTAATTGTGTGGTGACAGAAGATAACAAAGTGTGTGTGGTTAAGAATGGGAAAGATTCGTTAGAGATATGTCGTGTGGTTAACGGGATGTGGCAGACTAGTGGTGGATGGGGGAAGATTGATAGAGATAATGCAGTTGATGCCATGCTTCGTTATGCTGATGCTGGCCTCAATACCTTTGATATGGCTGATATATGTAATTAAGCTTCTTATTGGACATGTGATGTAGTAGTTAACTAGTTAATGGTCATGTTAACTTTTGTTAAATTCTACAGAGTATTTGCTACAAGTAAACTATATAGAGATTTCTATTTAAGCTTTTTTTTGTTTCTGTATCGTATTATACGGGTAAAGATTCTTGTGGTTTCGGGTTTGTCTTATTCAGCTATTTTAATATGGCAGATGGACCTGCAGAAGATCTGTATGGCATATTTATAAACCGTGTTCGCAGAGAGCGTCCACCTGAGTTTTTAGAAACTGTTAAAGGGTTGGTGATAACTATTAGTTTGAGCTTTTTCTCTAAAGACATAAATTACTTGCAAAATTCACCTTTTGGAAATTATGCATTACTTTCGTGGCAAGTGATTCTGGCCTGTGGGAATGTGTTCCCTAATTGTATCTTGTTTCTCTGGATTGCAGTCTTACCAAATGGGTGCCACCACCGGTTAAAATGACAAGGAGTTATGTTGAGAAAAGCATTGATGTTTCACGAAAGAGAATGGATGTTGCTGCGTTGGACATGCTTCAATTTCATTGGTAACAACTGCATTTTCTATCGTTTCTTGCGAGTATTATTAATATATTATATAATTGTTAACATGTCAAAGATGACTTTCTTGCTTTTGGAACCAGGTGGGATTACTCCAATAATGGATATCTTGATGCCCTTAAACACCTTACGGATTTGAAAGAAGAAGGTTTGATCTTTATCAATGTCTTTTTAATCTGACTAATTTATTGACAAGACTGCATAAATTCATTGTCTGGTTCACAGGTAAGATTAAGACAGTAGCTTTGACCAACTTTGATACGCAGAGGTTACAGATTATATTGGAAAATGGGATTCCGATTGTTAGCAATCAGGTAATATCTTTGATACTCAACAGTTACATTCTTTAATATCTACACAGTGTTCTTGTTTATATTTCTTATTGACTATGTATATGTTACCATTATCAGGTTCAGCATTCACTTGTTGACATGCGACCTCAACAACAAATGGCAGAACTCTGTCAGCTCACCGGAGTAAAACTTATAACGTCTATTTCTCACACATAACTCTATAGCTTAATTTCTGCACCTCTCTAATTGAAGGTCGGACTAATATTCTGTTTTTGGAGCAGGTATGGAACTGTAATGGGTGGACTACTATCTGAGAAGTTCTTAGATACCAACTTGTCAATCCCTTTTGCTGGACCTCCACTCAACACTCCTTCCCTTCAGAAGTACAAAAGGGTATGTTACACTTCTCATAGAATTGGACACTAGCATAGTTAAATGGCCTTTGGCCCACTGGCTGGTATCAGTGGCTGCCTTCACCTCTCATCATACTAGTTTGTCAACCATTTTATATAAAAGTTATATGTATATTAATATGACGATTAAAGCTTTTGAGTAGTAATAGTTTAATCAATATCGAACATCATTTTTGTATGAAGAATGCTAGTAAGCAACTTCAGAAGATGTATAAATGAAAATAATGGAATGTCAGTAGCGGATATATAAACTAAGAATGTGATATGCACCTGCTATGCATTTGCTAGATGGTTGATGCGTGGGGTGGATGGGGTCTCTTTCAAGTTCTGCTTAGAACCCTAAATCAGGTAGCAACAAAACATGGAGTCTCAATTCCAACTGTTGCTGTAAAGTACGTGCTAGATCAGGTAAACTCACTCTTCCCAATTTGTCTCAAACGTTTCATAGATAACTAGCCTTTTGACTCACACCTGTGATTGCAGCCGTCTGTGGCAGGCTCAATGGTGGGTGTTAGACTTGGGTTATCGGAACATATCAAAGACTCTACTGCAATATTCTCACTCAAACTTGATGAAGAAGATGTAAACAGTATTCAAGAAGCTATAAGCAAGGGGAAAGATCTCCTCAAAGTTATTGGTGACTGTGGAGATGAGTATCGACGCGCCTAAAACACTTTGTTGTTGTCATCAAGCATTTAGCTTGGTACATTTGAGGTCATACATAAAAGGTAATGGTAATACTTTGGAGAAAGAAAACATTTTTGGTCACTTGTTCAAAGTTTTCCTATGGTGTTGTCATTTCATTGCCATTATTACGGTCCTTACTCAGCAAGATATTATTTTGTGTATTGGACAACTGTGTGGACACATGGAGATAAGAATGCACATACGGTAAACTTTTTGTTCTGTATTGAACGATTATAGACCCATGAAGATAAGATATATCTCGGTATAACTGTAGTTCCGGTCGATTTTTAAGATGGTGTTTACCTACAATAACGAAACTATAATCTTGGTAGATTCTAACTTTATGATAATGACTTTTTTTTTTCTCCCTTGAGAAAAGAAAGTCTTATGATATTATCTTTTAATTGTTTTCACAGTACCAAGTGCTCGATATATTCTAACTTCGCGTACGTTCACATGTAGTGAGACTAAATCTAAAAGATGATTATGTATATTCTAAACAAGTGGCTAAAGTATAGTTTATTTCAAGGAGAAAAGGAAGAAAAAAAAGTGTGTTGACTGTCGACAACACATTACTCTTGTGGTTGGGTGAAAGTCATATCCATACCATAATACTGGTTACTCCATATAAGAAATCTGCCAACCAACGCGCGTCAGTTATTGCGTCACTTGGTTGCGTCGATTTGGAACATTGGATATCCAACGGAAGTGGAGATGGAGGGGTTAGTCATGAGGGTGCTAATTTTTTCTTTTTTTTTCCAAACACACTATGAATATAAATAAAATTAAACTCAAATCCACACATTTATATATACTAGCACAAATCCCGCGCAATGTTGCGGTGGTAGTAGTGATAGTAGATGGTAGTAGGTGGTAGCAATTATGGTGACGATAGTAGGAATTGAGGTTTCTGGTAAATAGATTTTATATATTTATATAGTAAACTGATATTACATAGTAATAAATTGTATGTATTTATGGTAATAGGCTAGTAATAAGGAACGATTTTATTATTGGAATGTTATAAATAAGTTAATTTATAGGTGTGCATGGTAATGCTTTAAATTTGTGCACAAAGATTGTGTATCTTGGATATTTAATACAACAGATATTTTGTAATTGATTTTATGATTTGATTTCATTTATGTATTAAATTAATGTGATGGATGAGGGGTAATTTAGTCAGTTTAATTTTTTTTAAGAAATAAGTGTCAACAATGGATACTCTTTATAAATAGTATTAGATATGCACACATACAGCAACGATTATTTTCAGGTACCTTACAAAAATGTTTAAACGTCACCACAATTCTACCCAAAATCATCTCGAAAACATCCAAACACCACAATTCTCCCCACAATTATTGTAATAATGTTTTGTTTATATATAATAAAGTAATATTTATAATTTTAATGAAATTATTTTATTTAATATTTTGTTTTGAATATATAAATTTAATAATGTGTAGGGCCCATAATAATTAAGTGATTAGTCACCGTTGACAGTCATCAAACAGTAGTTAGTCATTTTCAGTCAATTTTTAAGAAAATTTAATGTGACACTGAGTTTGCACCAATTGATCTGCTAATATTAGTCCGTTGTTAAGAATTGTCTAACAATATTCCATTGACGATGCATTACAACTACTCTAGTAATAAACACAATCTTTCATTTCAAATATACCTTTTTTATCTGTCAAAAGGATTTTAGGAAAATCAAATTTCTTTTATATAACATTATATTATATGTGTACAATGTTTAAAAGTTGTTTTTTTCTTTTGAGAAAATAACAAAACAAATATATATATATGTGTGTTTGTGTGTTTGTGAATTAAATAAATAGAATTCATTATAAAACAATGACTAAATAGCCTAGCGGTAAAGGTATCGCATGACTTTCTCGGAGTGATGATTCGAAACCTCCAACGAGTATCATTTATCATAAAGGTACCCACCACCAATGAATCGCATGACTTACAACGTTAAGTATAACTGGCATGAGTTACAGCTCGGACGTTGTGGTATATGTGATGGGTGTGATACTGATTTATCCGGTGATGTTAAACCTTACGGGGTTTCGGTCGTACTCCATTGAAATATGAAGCGGGGGAAATCACAAATTTGATCATTTAACCAAACCAATTTAACAAAATAATCCATTGACTTCCCTTTTTAACAAAGTAATCCATGAATTCGCTGCCACGTGTCCAAGCTTTCAAAGTCAAAGAGGTTTAAAATAAAAGGGCGCTCCAGGGAGGGCCCACGTCATTTTTTTTGTTTTAACCCTCTTTGACTTTGAAAGATTGGACACGTGGCAACTAATGGATGGTTTGTTATGGAAGTCGTGCCGTGCACGTCACTTGTGGCGCGAATTCATGGATTACTTTGTTAAAAAGGGAAGTCAATGGATTATTTTGTTAAATTGGTTTGATCAAAGGATCAAATTTGTGATTTTCCCATAAGTTTATTATATAATCAAGTACATAATAAATTATAAAGATTTGTCATGTGAAACTAAATCAAAACAAAACCCTATATAAAACTGTAAATAATGATAAATTGACAATGTTATATTTATACCCTCTAAAATAAAATAATATAGAAATAAATATAAAAGATCGTGAAAATTAAAAAATAAAAGGTCATATATAAAGGTTGCACTGGGGGTACACACTGCCTCCTGTTTGTTAAAACCCTAGACCCTAATTCTCTTCATAACCCCTTTCTCCTCCTCCTTCACCACACAAGCGGCAGCAACAACTATTTCTGCTCTTTGGAGGTACAAATCGATTCCTAGGGTTCACTAATTTCTAATATTTTCTTCTCTACCATCTATACCTGCTACTTCTTCTGTATACATAATAATCCATTCATTGATTATATTTCTTGTCTTCTTTCAGGAGTAATTTAACAAGAAATCAAGAAAAATGTTAGTCTTGTTTGAAACCCCAGCTGGGTTTGCCCTTTTCAAAGTATTGGATGAAGGAAAGCTTTCTAAAGTTGATGTAAGTAGATATACATATATAATCTTTCTCTCTGTGTGTGTGTGTTATTTATTGTTTCTGATGATTGTGTTAATTTTGTGTTTGTAGGATTTGTGGAAGGAGTTCTCATCTGCTGATACAGCCAAACAGGTTGCTTTTTATAATCTTGTTTATACACTATTTTCAATACGTAATTGTTAGTTTGATTTATGTTAGTCAAAGAAGCAGTGACATGATAGTTTTGGATTTTGCTACTTTTGATCTGTGTATTAAGATTGGTAACATCATATGTTTTTGTTTTTTGAGATGTATTTATTCGATTCAATCTGAACTATGCTACTGCATTATATGCTATTTGAATGGCTCTTATTTTGAACTTTACAATCTGAAGTAGTTAGTCAGAGGGTGTGATTTTTTGCTATTTTAAGCTATGGTTTATAAGAACATATATGTGTTTGATTATCTTCTAAGGGGTCAACAGTGTGCGAAATTGGGAATATACTCTTTATAATCTTTGTTTTTAGTTACTTCATGTGTGCTGTAAATATGCTGCTATTCTAAGATGTGTACTTACACACTCATTTTAAGAATAGGTGGTTAAGCTAAAAGCTTTTTCAAAGTTTGACAACACATCAGAAGCACTAGCAGAAGCTACACTGTTGATTGACAGCAAGCCCAGCAAAGGGCTGCGCAAGTTTTTGCGTTCTCATTGTGATGGTGAGACATTAGCTGTTGCAGACTCCAAACTTGGAAATGCAATCAAGGAAAAACTGGTAAGCCATACTTTCAGCTAGGACATTTGTAGCTTGCTTTCAGTATATTTGGATTAATAGCAAACTATAACTATTCTTGCAGAAAATTGACTGTGTTCATAACCAAGGTGTTATGGAACTTATGAGAGGTGTCAGAAGTCAGTTAACCGAACTCATCACTGGTTTGGGTGCACAAGATTTAGCCCCGATGAGCTTGGGTTTGTCTCATAGTCTATCTAGATTCAAGCTTAAGTTTAGTCCAGATAAGGTAAGCTTATTCATGTTTGATAGAAATATTAGGCTAATGTTAATTGACCTAAAGTTTGACTCATGCCAACCATCTAAGATTTTGTTTGAAAGTGGACCTTTTTTTGCAGTATTATGCTTATACAAACATGATTCTGAACAGCTTGTTTGTTAATATGGTTGTACTAGGTGGACACCATGATCATTCAAGCTATTGGCTTGTTAGATGATCTTGATAAAGAGCTCAACACGTATGCAATGAGGGTTCGAGAATGGTATGGTTGGCATTTTCCCGAGCTTGCTAAAATTGTGTCAGACAATATTCATTATGCCAAAGTAGTCAAGCTCATGGGTTACCGTACAAACGCTGCAAAACTTGACTTCTCTGAGGTATTTATGTTTCCTCTTTGTGGCTTTTTGTATAAACATTGTCACTTTTTTGTTAAGATAAATTTGTAATTGTTGACAGATACTGAATGAAGAGATTGAGGTGGAACTAAAAGAGGCGGCTGTAGTTTCTATGGGAACTGAAGTCAGTGAGCTTGATTTGGTGAATATTAAGGATCTTTGTGATCAAGTGTTGTCTCTTTCAGAATACAGAGCACAACTGTATGATTATTTGAAGACCAGGATGAATACTATTGCCCCGAATCTCACTGCTATTGTAGGAGAACTTGTTGGTGCTCGTCTTATTGCTCACGGGGGTAGTTTGTTGAATCTTGCGAAACAGCCTGGGAGTACAGTTCAGATTCTTGGTGCCGAAAAGGCTCTTTTCAGGGCTTTGAAGACAAAACATTCAACCCCAAAATACGGGCTTATCTACCATGCAAGTTTGATCGGTCAAGCAGCACCAAAACACAAGGGGAAAATCTCGCGTTCGCTTGCTGCCAAAACAGCATTAGCGATTCGATATGATGCTCTTGGAGATACCAAAGATAATTCTATGGGAATGGAGAATCGTCTCAAGGTATTGTATATGTGGACATACAGATTATGGGATGCTTGACTTTTGTGCAACACTTGTGTGACATTATTTTGACCTATTCTGTCTATTTTGTTTAGCTTGAAGCAAGATTAAGGAGTCTTGAAGGCCGAGAACTTGGCCGTTCTGCTGGATCAACTAAAGGCAAACCTAAGATTGAGGCTTACAACAAGGATCTCAAGAAAGGAGATGGAGCAATGATCACTCCTGCCAAGGTGTTATTTCACTCATTATCTTCAATTTGCTATGTTAAATTGGGTCCGGGGTAAAATAGGCCTGGTTGGGTCGACCTAAAAACTTTTTATTCCCTAAATTATTGATTTTTAATAATCTGAGAAGGCATGTGCAATAAATTGATTAATTGAGAGACTCCGGGTGTAGTTCAGCCTGTGTGACCCATTTAACCTGTTCTCTTTTTAACTAAATGTTTTACCCATTTGACATAAAACAGAATCCAAATCAACCAATTCACGAATAGTCCAAGTGTTGTACTGATTTAATATTGGAATGGTGTGCAGACATACAATGTAGCAGCAGATTCAGTTCTTGGGCGGATAGAAGCAGAGGCTGAGAAAGACGTAGAGATGGTGGCACCGCCATCTGATGAAGGAAAGAAAGATAAAAAGAAGAAAAAGAAAGATGCTGTTGCTGAGGAAGAAGCAGCAGATGTAGATGCCGGTAAAAAGAAAGACAAGAAGAAAAAGAAACACGCAGTTGAGGAAGAAGCTGTTGAAGTGCAGAAGGAAGAGGAGAATGTTGAGAAGAAGAAGAAAAAGAAGAGAAAGCACGCAGAAGCTGATGAAGATGAAGCTGAAATCGTAAAGCCCAGCAAGAAGAAAGACAAGAAAAAGAAGAAAACAGAAGAGTAAGTGATTATGTTTAAAAACAGAAGAGTGCCAATTTTGGGTTGATCTTGAAAACAGGTTTAATGTTAACACCCTTATTGTAGTAAAGAGGGTTTCTTTTGGTGTTTCTCAATGGTGCAAGTGGCAGCAGGTGGACACACAATTTATGTCTTAGGGTTTTTTTAGAAAATGCTTTAGCTTTCTTTAATTTGGTTTGATTTCTTTTTAATGTTTTGCTTACTGTTAAATGTTAATGATTATTAGCTTGGAAAGTAGTTAGAATTTATGACATTAAAGAAAATCTTTATAATTAAGTAGTTAATTACCTATTTTTGTTATATGATTAGTGTATTGCTTCTTGCAAACAGTCAAGCCACTTGGTCTAATCAAATTACCAAACACAAAAGAACAAAGAAAAGTTTCTTTAAATGTTTTAGTAGTGGATAATAATGGTTACCTTGACATGAGTTTGATCTGCATTCAAGTTTTGGACCTTTTTGTGCTTGGTTTGGGCCATTTTCCACCCAACCCGCCTATAATGTGTCTATATGACCGGCTACCCAAAGTTGTGTCTATATGTGACTATATATATAAAACCAAACTGTCATTGTTTTCTAATAACTGTAAGAGAAATGACAAATGCTCCTAACCCCACCGTTACACCGTCGTGGAAACAAAGGCACATGGTGGGGCGACGTTGAACCACCACAGGTGACCACCCCTTCTCTTCTAAACTGTTTCAACCACTAACATACATTTCTTTGTCTCATGGTCGTTGACATATTTACTTGTTCATGTGTTCAATAGAGTCCACTTCAACAAACGTATAATAAACACCAAGTATATTATTTATCTTACATGTTATTTAATATTTGAAAAGAAATACTGTATAAACTTTGGATAATTCATTTTCGATCCCAACAAATTAGTACAAGTGACCACCACAACTTGGTATCGCACCTTTATATGGACATGAATTTGATGCCAAACAAGTAAAACCATTTATCTTATCTTGTATCTTTGTGTTGTGTATCTTGTTAACCTAAAATGAGTAGCATCTCACTTAGGTGGTGTTGTCGTGCTGCTAAAAACGTACACCTTACCTCATTAGATTAAAAAAAAAAGTGCTTGACGACGTATTTTCAAGTATTTGTACGTTGAAACCCACTTTGTTCGTGCCAATTAATAAATTATAGTACACAAAAGATGAGTCGAATGACTAAAAAGTGTGTATTAAGAAATGTTCCCTAAAGAATTAGAAAAAGATGAAAAGGCAAGATTCATCTTTGACAAAATCGAATCAACAAATGTTGATAGTTTAAAAAGTCATGCATGGTTACGTGATTTGTTGCAACTATCAAGCGATTTGTTACTTGATAGTAATAAGCTAAATCCTTAGGTAGACCACATGGTTAATGAAAAGATTGTATTAATCAATTAGATGATCAAACTATATCGACTCTTTGAGATAATTTATAATAAAAACATTCGAACATATAGAAATTATGGTTAACAACAAACGATTAATGGGCTGGTAAATACTGGTTAAACAATATATATTGTTTATGTTCATCATTTATTTAACTATAAATGGTTGACAATTTTTCATGACGGTTGATTGCTTTCATCCGTCTCACCTCAAGTGTTCACATTATTATTTTTTGTTGTTCCAAATAAGTGTCAACTTTCATGTTTTAACCAATCGAAAAAAAATTAATATGTAGATATGTTATTTGATTGGTGATAAGTTTAATTAGTGGAGAATCCTAAAACTTTGTGTAAAGTCGAAGTGGACACTTTGACTAGGACGAAAGGAGTATATAAAATTAGGATTGTGATAAATACAACAAACAACTTGATTCATACACAATATTTTGTGCATTAGATGATGTAGTACTGTACAACACTGCGATGCATGTTTTTGTTATATAAATAGAAACAAGGGTTAGATATCTAGAAATTCATCCAACTTGTCCCGAATGTCTATTGTATGCAGCATACTTACAGGAGGTGTATTTAATGCATCCAACTTTCAAAAACAGATTATTGTATGTATTATGATGATGTGTCGGCCGTTTACGATGCCATGTGGCGTCCCTAGAAGATGACACGTCATCAATAATATATACAATAAACCGTTTTTGAAAGTTTGATGCATTAAATACACCTCTCGTAAGTATGATACATACAATAGACATTTGGGACAAGTTGAATGCATTTCCAGATACTTAACCCTAGAAAAAAATGTTGTAGATATCGACAACATAAAATTTATCATGTTATATATTACTTTTAGGTTAACCCTAACTTTTAGAGCTGTAATTAGTAAAATCCTAGTATTTTTAACCAAAACTAAAACTAAGTGATTTCTTCTATTGATAGCTAGTAGCTACAAGAAATCGATTGTATACACGAGAATAGATTAATCTATTTCCAAAGTTTACAATAAGTTTTATAAGCCAATTACTACTCGTACATCTTAAATTCAAACCAAAGTGGAAATGCTCCTATTTATTTTGGGACGACGAGTGTACAATGATTCATCATTAATGCGAAAATACCTTTTCCAACAATATACTTATATCATATCGACTTTACATACGGAGTATTAACTAACTTATTATTTAATCAAACTATATAAAATTGTGCGTATATATATAGACATTGCGTTAACACAATTTGTTAAATACAATGTGAGCATTTACATGATTCATTTCATATTAAATTTCTAAGCTATGAAAACAGTATTTGTTTCATAAACTTAAACATCTCACATTATTACAAATTACAAAACGTTAATAATCGGCATTCTACATGCCATGCCTATCCCTATGATTGACATATTGGCCCACTCAAAAGAGAACATTTTGTATCGAAATTATATCAAGATACATTTTCACAAACTAGATTAATAGCAAGAGAACAATGGAAAGAACAATAGTTGATAGAATTTTGAAAAATATAACTTAGTTGTAGCAATTATAAAAGAAAAAAATATTTAATTATGAGTAAAATACTCACCTTCCTCGAATAACCTAAACACATAAAAACCTCATCCAATTATACGTATTAGACCTCCTGAATAACATGAACACGTAAAAAAACCACCTTCTCCCTTGACCTGTATTTTTATTGAAGGAAAAATTAAATAGTCGTTCCTACTTCCCCTAGTTCAAACACAGTTATTTAATTTGTCACATATTTAATAAAATTACCACTAAATAGTTTCATCACATACCCTCCACAACAACATAAACTGATCCAAACTCTGTACACAGTACGTGTGAACCCTTGAAAATGCAACTTGACCCAAACATCCTAAGCATATCGAAATTTGGCTGTCAGAAGTTCAGTGTAATCAGTTATCAACGTTTAACAAAAGCATAACTGTTTAACGAACCACCCTAGTAGTATTCTACCGGTGTGTCGGAACAACTATCATCCGACACAACTTCACGGTTGTTAAACAGCGGCGGAACAAACGGTGGTTTCGTGCATCTCAATAACGCCCAATTCACACCTTGAAAGAAGGAATGTTGTTTGATAGCCGATGACCCCATTGTGGATCCTAACCGCCTAACAGGGTCCTTCGCCAACAATTGTGATATCAGATCCTTAGCTGTAGCCGGTATCACCGGCTCTTTAGGAAACTCTAGAGCTCGAGCTACAATATTCGCTAACGTTAACTCATTATCCATCCCTCTAAAAGGCGTAACGCCATAAAACAACTCAAACATAAAAATCCCTAACGTCCACCAATCGACCGCACTCCCATGCCCCTCACCCGAAACAATCTCGGGTGCTAAATACTCGTGTGTCCCCACAAACGAATTCGACCGGACGTCAACGGGCTCGGCTACAAACTGCGGGCCCGAGTGGTTCCCGGGCTTCTTTTTTCGCCTACGCATAGGGTTAAAACACGAAACCGAAGGGATTTTACAGTTTGGCAGAATGCATGAAGAGGATGTAACTTTGGGCGGTTCGAACGTGTAACCTTCTGGTAGCGGATTCGGGCGGTTGAGGTCGGAGAAAACTTGGGCCGGGGTGGCTGCGGTGACGTCACATTTTAAGGAGAGATCGAAATCGGTTAACATAATGTGACCGTCGGATCGGACTAAAACATTTTCGGGTTTGAGATCACGGTAAACAATGTCTAGCATGTGAAGGTACTCTATAGCTACCACCACCTCTGATGCGTAAAACCTGGAAATATAATTAAATCCATTAAAATTTAGTTCCGTAAATTAAGTAATTAACATTAAACACTACTTCGATTCACTAAAAAATATAGCAAGCAATTACGGGTCAAACTAACCTAGCTAGCTAACCGCACAATCCGGGAATCATTAATCAAATTTTACAAAATATAGATGTAAAATAAATGTATATTACTTACCATTAATAATGAAATATTTATCGTTACACTAAGGATCATCTTTGATAAAGACAAAGTAGATACCTAACTAACTCGATATATACAACACAAAAATTGATACAACATCACAATGTATAAGTATAAAAGCACACAGTACAAGTATACCATTGCATAATTGAAGTGTATGAATCAAATTATGTGTTGTATACATCACCACCCTAACCATAAGTGCTTAAATCATCATTTACATACCTAAGTTGTTTAATTAGTCAACCTAATTTGAGTTTTGGTACGTGTTAAAGACAAGATATAATCAAACAAAAGAATTAGGTGAGGTTTTAAAAAGGTGATTTAATGTATGTCTAGAAATAGAAAACTATAATGCAATATAGATAGATCAATGATAAAGCGCAATAAAGTTGTCGTGATCATAGGGTCCAATACACAAAAAAACCAGTAATACTACATTACTACACACCAAACAATAATAAATCATATTCATAATATAGATATAGATAGATTTGAATGATCCTACCCACTATAGCCTAGTTAGTAATTACCTAATTTAAAGGGTTTTAATAAAAACTTATACGAAGTAGTAGATACAAATTAAATGAAGTTATTAACCACGTGGCAGAAAGTTAGACTTGTAAAAGTTTGACTTTCTATTTAAAATTTAAAATGTGCACGACCTCACGTGGACTAGAGCATGTGTAATAAATACCTACCCATGAAAAACTCTTTACTTTCGGAGTTTCTTTCTAAACTCAAAATTATCGTTTATTTAATTGATTTTCAAATAATCAGATGTGGACCAGTCTACGATAAACATCATGATCCGGTCCCCTCTATTGCACATGAGACAGTTACTGACCGTCGATTGTAAACTTACGATACACATGCGAAACAGACGATTATATTCAAAACATGCAAATTAAGATTTAATTAGAATCCGAACCTAACGGCGGCTTCAGGGAAACGTTTACATGGTTGACGCTGCCGGAGAACGTGAAGGTCACCGCCGGGACAAAATTCCGTCAATAAACACGACCATTTCGGTGACTCTAACGACGCGTATAACGTCGGCAAAAATGGATGATCTAGCATTTCTAATATTTCCTTCTCTGTTCTTGCTCTACCTTCCTTATTACGTCCGGCGAGCTCTCGTTTATCCATCACCTTCGCCGCAAAGACCGCCGGAGACGTCGAGGCCGCCGGAGATGAACTACGTTTGATTTCCGCTAAATAAACGGAGCCGATGTCGCCAGCGCCAAGACGGTGGATGAAGCGGAGGTCAGAGAGAGATAACTTAGCACCGGGTTCGGATCCTACGTGGCGGATTGCGGTCCAGCAAGGATCGCCGGAAGGCGTTTTAGGGAGAGGGAGGTTGTGGCGGGAAGAGTTTGTAGGGGTGGTCCATGTGGTTTCGGAGCTGGAGCTGGTGCTGCGGTTAATATCTGTGGCGGTGGTAGTTGAGTTGAAACTGATGCTTAGAAGGTCATCGGAGATGTCGTCGATCCACGGTGGTTCCATTGCCGGAGGGGAAATGTTAGAGAGAGTGAGAGAGAATAGAAGAAGAAGAAGAAGAAATTGTTGGGTTTTTGAAGAAGGGGGAGATGTGGGGTTTGGGCCCACTGTAAGTAATAAGCTAACTGGTATTAGATGGGCTCCGGGCCCATTATTTATTAATCTTGTTGTATCTATCTAAAATCTAAAATGTTCAATGTCTAAAAATAATAACAATCGGAGGCGGATTTGAAATTATCAAGTTTTAGGCCCTAAATAGGGTGATTTTTTGTACTTTTCATCCTCATTAAACGAAGTTATAAAATTATTAATACGATAATTATTGAATGTAAGACAAAAAATCAAGTTTATGTATGTGTTTTAATGGAAGACGTGTGGTTCCATGTCTGATTTGAAGAAGAAGATCTCTTTTTAAATTTTCCTCTAATTTGTTAAGGGTCTATTATTTTTCTGTGGCATAGGCCATAACGAGACGTCCCTGATAATAATGATAAGAGATATAGATTATTAATGAAGTACATAACAAGTGTAATGTAAAATGAATTATGTCGTTGATCGATCATCATTTAAGTTAAAAATATATATCTTTTACATTAATTATCACTTAACTAAAATTAGGTATTTTACATTTTTTAACCTCCAAAATTTTAATGTTTACACAAATAGTCACTCCTTTATAACAAATTGACGATTTCATCCATGCAATTTGGTTTATTTCTCCGTTAATAAAAAATACATATCTTAATCACTATTCCGTATTATGATTTGTTTTCGGTATATACACTCAGCTTAATCATGTACGGAGTATAAAATTAAACAGGGAATATACTAAATATCATCATTTCATTATATCAATAATTGGATCATGCATAAAAATAAGCAAATGCGTCAACATGGACATGAATTAGAGCATGGGGTGTCTCCACCACGACTACGTGTGACAAATGACTTTTTGTTATAAAATGTTTAAACTTAACAACACAACCCTTAATTTCTGTTAGATGTTTCTTATGGCATCATGGGCGGTGTCTCCTCTATTTGGCATGTCTCCCTTTTTAAAAACATTTACCCTTCATGTTCTATTGACCACAAATGCTAAATGCTGTTAGCATGTTGTTAAGATATCGTTATAGCCGATTACAAAAATACCGACATCATATAAGAAAGTTAAGAAACAAGTGGATGTGATACCGTAGTAGGTACTTCTCATGAAAATTATAATGTTAATTTGTTATGGAAGATAATATATGGTCTAGTGAGCTTGATTTGAATATGTGGTTAACAATGCTTTGATATGATTATGTTTATCAATCGTATCGTTGATTTTTGAAAAGGAAAAACAAATTATACTTTGTTTACATACAGATGATCTGTCTATGATATTATTTTAATGAAGAAGATTACTAAATATCGGAATAGATAATGGTGGACACAAACTTTAACATACACGTCATAATATGATGTGATATGATATATTTTGTCGTGGTTAATAGTTAACATGGTTTCAAGGCCTCATATGAAAACGAAAAAAAAAAGTGTACGACGCAAGTATCGGCAAACAAAAGTCATGCTTAACTAACATTAGATGGGAGCAAATTCACCAATTTGATTATAAGATCATCTTCATAATTCAAATGAAGATGATTTTATGTCTCGGTTCAAAAGGGTAGGGTCGCATCTATCAAATTCATAACTAGCTTTTTAAAATACATCGCTGGTTTTCCTGTTAATTAAGCAATAGTATTAAACAAATGATTTTCAGTGAAAAATAAGCAACAAACCAACAAGCCGAACAAGGCAACAACATCATTTATTGGGGCGTCTTCAATAGCCCAATTAATCCTGGACTTTATAATTGGTCCGTTTGGGCTGAATAGTATACACATTAACTTATTTGCAAGTACCACACTACCACAGATATACACATGCAATTTTTTTTCTTTCCCTTTCTTACTAGTAAGTTTCAGTTTAAACATATTAGTGATTTACTCCAATAGTAACTCTTACACTTTACTTTTTTTTTTTTCTTCTGTTGATCAAACTCTTACAATTCACTAAAAAGTAATAAATCAACTAATGTAGTTGTTAAAAGGAGATTGACGTGAAGTTTAGTTTTTCAATCCACCGTTAGCAGTGCTCACTCTTTGTTTAGTCAATACAAGGATATTGACGTGACGCTGAAATTTTCAGTTCAGTTCTTTATTCAACGATTGGAAGTCCAAGGAAACGCAAAAAGTTACACTGGAGTTTGTTATTCAACTACAAGGACAAGTAACATACGCATTACAGCCTAATATATATATATATATAAAATTATAATAATAATTCTACAATATCATGTGCGTACCATTTAACATATGTTTTTTTTATATATAATAATAATCTATGACTCTGCCTACACATGTATACACAGCCTTACAATAGTGATATTATAACTCCAACTACAAACCTAGCTAGCTCTAGTTTAGTAGTTACAAACCTAACTCTGTCGTAAAACTTGAAAATAGAAATGAATACAACATGTTTTTTGTACACTTTTGTTGATTAAGTACAAGTATTTAATGGACTTATGGAGTGTTGCCAACAAGATCATCCTGTCTTGGTTGACCAAAAATAGTTAAGTAATTGCAGTCTGAACTCTGAAGGTAGGAGAAAATCATAATTGTGTGCCCCTCGCACTATCATATGTTTCCATAAGACCCTCCATGTTTTGGGTAATTCCACTAAAGCATTCCTTTAATATATAGCCTTTTCATTTTGTACATGTACTTTTTAAGCACCGCAACAAATAAACTCAAAACTTAAAAGATATATATTTTTTTAAACACAACCTACAAAATGCGGTAATGCGGAGTATTAACTATCTCCCACGTACTACTATGTGCTTAATCAGCAATTATGCTTTTGCACACCAAACTTTAGGTGAGCTCCGTCAAATTGCAATCTTGCTACGGAACTATCATAGTCTTTATAAAAGTGATTTAAACAACATATATTAAGCACCACATTTTTCATTTAAAACTACTTATTGATTAATCCAAAGCTTGAATGTCTGTATGCACGAGCTAGAGTTTAACAGTACTATAAAATAATGAATGGTTTATGGTTAGATGTCAATCCCTTTAAATGTGCTCGGTTGAGCTTTTCATGAGTCTTTTAGCTTACTGCATTATCATAATGCATAATGCAATAACCTATTTTCACTCGTAACATTTTTGAGTTTTTTTAGCTTATTAATATTAAAAACTCTATTTTGGGGAAACTATGAATGTGGGGCTTATTGAAAAGGGTTTTCAAGTTCATTTGTAAGTCTTGACGTTGGACTATTATAAATATTCATAGAAACATGTATATAGTTGGACTATTATAAATATTCATAGAAACATGTATATAATTTTATTCGTCGAAAAAATGTATGTGTTCTTAATAGAAGTGTGTGAATATCTTATGGGAAAATCTAAAGCCACCCCCAGAATTACTGGGGGATACCCTTGGCTCACTTCGGCCTCTATACAATCATTTTTCAGTCCAGTTTTATTTAAGATCAGTCCCAATTTAATATAGAATCAGTTTCAGTTTTAGACTAAACAGGGGTAGGAATTATAAAAAGATGGAGTATACCCAGAAAGTAAAAAAAGAAAGAAAGCATGATATGATTGATTAGATGGTTGAGGGGGTAAGAGATGAAAAAAAGTGGGCCAAGGGGGGTATCTTTAGTAGGACCATATCTTATTGTGGAAAAAAGGAAAGAAAAAAAAGAGTAAAAAAACAACCCACTACTATAAGCTAAGCCAAACACCCCTCTTGGTAGCTCTAAATACGAGTGGTTCAACCATCTTTCGTTTTGGGTACAACCAATTTGACACAAGAAAATAACACAAATGTGATATAATTATTTAGTATTTTCTAGCTTCAAAAGCATTATTGATAGGATAAGTTAGGTTTCCAAAAAACTAAAAAATTTAAAGATAGGTGAAAGAAAGTGAATAATACTCCGTAGTTTGTTCATATTACAGTGAATAATCTTGTAATTATTTTTTAATATATCGTTGTTTCTATATCTTTAGTTATCTTCTCATATATCAAAGAATTTCATCTATCCATATATATTCGACTACTTACATGTACAATTAAGAACACTAGCTAATAAACTTAATCTCATAATAAACAATAAATTATATTTGAAATTGATAAAACAAAACAGGGTAATGGAAAACCATTACAAGATAGTTTAATGTTTGCCGTTCTGATATTCTCACAAGAGATCTCCGGTTCAAACATCACTAGTAACAGGACTAATAGTATACCATGGACTAAGACTAACCAAGAAAATGTCAAAAACCATCACAAAATAATCCGATTAGACCAGTTACATTTTAGTGAAAAATGAAAGTAAATCCATCTATTCATTACAGTAACAAAGTAAATCTTCTATCAATTCATTATTAATCGACAGAAAAAAGAAAAAAAAATGGGTAAGGTTGTTATCCGCCATTTTTTGTATCAAAAGTAAAACTGAAAATAATAATAATAAAATTAGAAATAAAATAAAAAAAAGGAAGAAGGAAAACCATTTATTTGAAAGCGGCAGCGTCATCATGAGCAGCAGCCTAGTTGGAGTTGGAGTTGGAGGAAAACAAGAGTCATCATACCTCTCGTGATTTCTCTTAATTTTCCAATTTATCCTATTTAATTTCAAACCTTCACTCTCTCGTGCCCTAAATTACTAAACACCTTCCGCTTCCTTATTTCCCTCTATAATTTTGCCCTTTTTTTTCTTCCTTTTATTCATCATCAACCCTAGTTCTTCTTCATCCCCAAAATTCGCACTATCAGGTAACTAAATTCCTCTATTTCTCCCCTACTTGTTATTCATGTATATGTTACACATACGTATAAACACGAATTCTGCAACTGATACTGATTCCATGGAATTTCTGAATTTCGCTTAATAGTTTACTTTACACCACGGATGAACCTCAAACTGCTACTACTTGTATAATCTTATCGTTACGTTATTCAATATTTGCAATTGTACATCTTGCTACTTTTTTTTTGATTATATATGTACATATGTCGTTGTTGGCGGTATTCATCATTTGTATTATAATAATATCACTTGGATTTTATTCTGTTGTTTGTTTGTGTTTTAATTTTCAATTATGTTACTTTAGTTTGATTGATCAAGTCTCATGAATTATGCTGGAATATGATTTGTTACATTTAGAATTCAAAGTTTTGAAACCTGAGTAAATGTTAAGTGAATTCACAAGTTAGTTCATGTTTTAGTTTTGAGTTAGGTTTATTCTTACCTGTGGTCCAGTCTTCGTTTTCATTTTCTATCATTCTAGCATCAAGTAATGGGTCCTACAAATTTTCAAATCTAAATACCAGACCAACAGGATGATAATGTTAAATGACCAAAATGAATAGAACAAATGTTACTACGTTAGTTGAATGTCATTGTTTGTAAGGTATTTGATGGTCCATTGGTTTTCCGATCCAAGGAACTTCAATGTGCCATCATTTTCAACATTGCATCACAAATTTCTTTTCTTTAATAGTAGTATATTTATGTAAACACCGCGTATACTTTAAAGGTGTAAGGCCAACTGATCCAATTTGCATGATTGTAGCTTTTGGAGGTTTATGATATTTTTTAATACAGGTATGATATTTTCTAGGATTGTGTCTTGCAATAGGTTTTCGAAGATATTGTTTACAAATGGTGCTTGAATATTAATATTTAGAGATAAGGTCTTTGCTCTTCTTCTAAATTTGAAAAAAATAAATTGCAGGGGGAACAATGGGTCTACTCTAGAAATGGGTTAATGGACGCTCATAAAGGCCAATAGTGTAATAAGTCTATTAACATGGGGGCTTTTTATGGCACTAGTGAAATCGTTGAATTGGAAGAATCTAGCAAACCTCAAAAACGGTTTGACGTAGAAGATGAAATCAGCCGACTTTTTGACTCAATTAGGATTACTGCAAAGACCAAGGGTTTACCACAAGTTCTTAGAGATAAACATAAGAAATCCATGAAAAGACCAATGAGAGTTGGTCCGTATCAATCATCACAAACTGGAATTTCCGAACCTGTTAATTTAAAGCAGGCGCTAAGAGGATTAAGCATCTCGCATGCATCTGAAATGGCAGCTATAAAGAGATCATCAAAACAAGCACGGTTCTCAGTAGGCTTGGAAGGTGGGCCAGTCAAAAGGTCACAGGTAGCAGCGAGTGAGGAGGTTAATGATAGTATAAGTCATCAAGAGGCTTCAGATACAGTGGAAGTTACTAACATTCCAGAAAAAACATCAGCGACGGAATTGGTGCAGAGCAGAAACCTTAAATTGAAACTTTCTTCGTTATCCATCCGTTCTAGAAAGAAACTTCCGGTTGTAGACGAAATCCGACCTTCCTCAGTTGTTAGTAAACCAGATATAATTACAGAAGTTAAACAGACAGCTTATAATAAACCTGATAGCAAATCAAGATCGAGAGAAAAAGGCGAATTCTCGCAGAGCTCAAAGAGCAGTGTCGGTGAATGCAGCAGCAGTACAAGCTTTAGTTGTGATAGTGGTGTTAGCAGAAGTTGGTGTCGGCCCCACATGTCAAAAGATTCGAGATGGGAAGCTATTAATTGTGCTCAAAAGCAACACGGAAGCTTAAACATAAGAAACTTCAAGTTGGTCAAAAAAATTGGAGGCGGAGACATTGGAAGTGTTTATCTTGCCGAGCTTATAGGCTCGAATTGCTTATTTGCTTTAAAAGTTTTGGATAACGAGTTGTTGGGTGCTCGGAAGAAAGCTACACGGGCTCAAACAGAAAGAGAGATATTGCAATTGCTTGATCACCCGTTTCTCCCAACTTTATATTCTCAGTTTACAACTGATAAATACTCGTGTTTAGTTATTGAATATTGTCCGGGAGGTGATTTGCATGTGCTTAGACAAAAACAGCCCAACAAATGCTTCTCTGAACAAGCTGCCAGGTAAAAACTACTCTGTATTAATTTACCTTTTTCTTGTGTGTATCGTCATGGATGCTTTTTTCTATAACTTGTTTTAAATGCAGGTTTTATGTTGCTGAAATCCTTCTTGCTTTGGAGTACTTGCACATGCTTGGTGTTGTATATCGCGACTTGAAACCAGAAAACATATTGATAAGAGAAGATGGTCATATTATGCTAACAGATTTTGATTTGTCACTTAGATGTGATCCGAACCCGACAATGGTAAAACCGTTATCACCGTATGTTGAATGCACAAAAGACACCGAGTCAAGCTGCATAGACCCTTTCTGTCTCCAACCATCCTGGCAGGTCCCGTGTTTCACTCCAAGGACTTCTGCACCAGAGCTAAAATCTGGTCTAGCTGTCCAGCTCAGCCCGCTGCCTCAACTAGTAGTGGAGCCCACAGGTGCTCGGTCCAACTCCTTTGTTGGAACCCACGAGTACTTGGCTCCCGAGATCATAAAAGGTGAAGGCCATGGGAGTCCAGTGGATTGGTGGACATTTGGGATTTTACTATACGAGCTTCTATACGGTAGGACGCCTTTTAAAGGTACAGGTGACGGCGATACATTAGCAAATGTGGTATCTCAGGGTCTCAAGTTCCCTGACATCCCAATTGTGAGCTCTCATGCAAGAGATTTGATAAAAAGTTTACTACAAAAGGATCCAGAATATAGGTTAGGTTCGACAAAAGGAGCTGCAGAGATCAAGCAGCATCGGTTCTTTGAGGGTCTGAACTGGGCTTTAATTCGGTGTGCAACACCACCAGAGATGCCTAACATATGCGACGTTATGAGTACATGTCCGCAAACTACAGGTGAGCGTTTGGTGTTAGATATGTTTTAGCAAAAGTCGTTAGGAAAAAAATTGCTAGTTTATCTTTTTTGTACAACATAAGTAAATTTATAAGTAGTACATTAGGATATGTATAGTGTACATGATGTAATACACGGAAGTCGATCAAGAAATTGATCTTCTATATATGTACTATTAACTTATTATTAGTATCTGTATCTGAATCTGAATTATCGTATTCTTGAGTACAAATGTTGGCGTCCTAGATAGATTTCAATCTATTATACAGAACACTCTATACGAATACTTAAACTTCCTTTCCGATCCCGTGAGACATGTTATAAATACCGCGTCCCTGCAAAAGTATGTGTGCGATTTGTAAGCAACGAATGCAAAATTGAGTTGAAGTCGATTTTAAGATAGTTAGGAGTGAACTTACAATGAGATACAGTGAAGACGTTGCGAGTGTGAGAGGGATGGCGACTGAAGTGATCTTGTCGAATGGACCTTTAAGATAAGTTGGTTTATGGATGCTTTGAAAATACTTTTGCTTCTGGATGAGCTTCTCTCTTGGTCTAAAAGGTGGCTCCTCCTCAACCATCCTGATTGTATCAATTTCTACACGTTCATGAATGTGGTACAACTTTGATTAAGAGTGACTTTTTGTTTTATAAAGGCGTACAACGACAGACGATGATTCGAGAATGCTGGAGAAACGGTATATGAACTGAAAGCATCTTGCGGACTGTTTGGGCTTGATTTATGGGCCCTTTTGTACATCTGAAGCAAATGTGCATACTGCATAGTCTTTACTCTTTAGTCTCTTTAGATATTGGCCAATATGTGAAAACTTATACAGTAATTTGTAATTTTCTATATTTCCTATTCAAAAATGAAAAATTCAATTCCTTATATTACTAGCCCGCCCATTTTTTGAAATATATGATTGAGCAAACTTTTTTGTCCACTATTAAAAAAAGCTTACATTCCCACACCACGTCTTTTCTTTTCTTTTTTTCTCAGAGAAATCAAAATTCAAATACCCTCTTTTATACAGCCAGTATCTCTTCAAAAACGTAAAAAAAATAGTATTAAATACGAGTAGTATTTATGAAAAGTGCTTCTTAACTTTTTTGAAAATGTATAATAAACAGACAACGATTTAGTTCTGTAAATATTCATGTTACAATTGTAAAGTTGACCCCATATTCTTATTAACAAATAAAAAGAATAGCAATACTAATGATTTTGTCTCTCCTTTTGTTGTATAATATTGCATTGTGAGTTGGGCATATTGTACTTTCCACCTCAATTAAACTACTTTTTTGAAAGTGATAAAGAAAACTTATACAGATCAAGTCGACTACATTTCTAACCCATAACATAGTGTGAGAGCATCTCTAACACAAGCCAAATAGAGCCATTATTTCGAACAAACAAAAGGGTGTTATTTTTTGCGAATATGGCATGCTTATCTACACCAATTGATCAACAACAACAACAACAATCATCAAAGAAGATGATCCGAATGAAGAGCGCTGGACTAAGCACTTGTAGTGCAAGCCCGTTGACCGATTGTGATGATGAGTTGTCAAGGTCGGCCTTGTTTGCTTTTCGGGCTAAAGAAGAAGAAATCACAAAGAAGAAAATGGAAGTTAAGGAGAGAGTTCAAGCTCAATTAAGCCGCGTTGAACAAGAAACTAAAAAGCTTGCCGAAATTCGCAATGTGAGTATGTTTGTTCAATATGTCACATTTTCTAATAAATATATGATGATTCTAACAATACATGATCTTATAATACAAAATTTTAAACCTTGCAAGATTAGGACTCTTTCTTTTTTTAGTAATGTATAGCTACTTGTCTTGGTCCTTGATTATAATTAAACAAATTTAATATATTGTTTATTGTATGATAATTATTAAACATGAATTCTGTTATTTTATCATTTTCTTTGTAATCATTATTTGGGAACAAATGTTGAGCGTAGGATCTTGAAGCATTGGAGGATCCAAAGTGGAAAGAAGGGCTAATGGTAAGAAAGAAGGTTGACCTGGTCAATAAAGAATTAAAGTCGTTGGGACAAAATTGCCTAAAGAAGGTAAAACGTTATCATTATTTTCATAGTCTTTTAATTTAATTTGTTACGTTAATGATTATGCTATTTCATATTATATCATAATATTTATAAAAACTTTGTAGGAAAAAGAGTATAGAGAAGCAATTGAGGCATTCAACGAAAAGAACAAGGAGAAAGCTCAACTGGTTACCAAATTAATGGAGGTACTCAATCAGTTCTAAATATTTTATTTTTTAAAATATATTTTACATTAATAAATATAAGTTGATAGATAATTATGTTCATGATTAACAAAAAAATATTAACTGTACACTGTCCAGCTGGTTAACGAAAGCGAAATGGTGAGAACGAAGAAACTTGAAGAGCTAGGCAAGAAAATGGAGATATTTGCCAGCACATAATTATATTTAATCTATGAGCAAATTTATTCCTGGATGATGTTTAAGATTTCTGAATGATTAATTGTAAAATACAATATTGTAAGCCGAAAATTAGGGAAGAGAGTGAAAGTATATTGTGCATTTTGTTTTAGTAATTTATCTGTTTATGTAAACCTATCGTTAACGTGTCTCGTATGTATTATTCGTTTGATTTAAGTAGTTCTTGTTTTGATGTTACGATGCTTTATGATTTTTGTGATATCACGAACTATGCATGAACTTTTTTTATGAAAGGTGGTTCAGTCTTGCATCGGTTGGCTGATTAAATGATGGAAATCCTTCTACGTCGAGTTTACAATGTTTATGTAACTTGTTAGTGCGTTTCGTATATTAAAATCGGAAAGAAAAAAAATGTTGTATGCTTTCTTACTTTGTAACAAGAGAGTTTTCTTACGAGTTCCAATCAAATGATTAGTCTTTTACGCCATATATATTAGGGATGCCAATTATTTCTCTTTTCAATCGTTTAATATCAAATGATGAAAAAAAATATAATAAACAAAATGCAACAGCAAACATTGAGAGGAGAAAAAAAAAGGAATATGAGCATTTTAAGCGGTCCAAAAAGTAGGACCAGAGAACGTATTTACGGCCCATTTAACAGATATAAATAAGATGGTCAGCCCAATAAATAAAACTACCGGGCCTGTCTTTCCAAATGTTTGGTGTATGTGATATTTAATTATTTATGTATAGGGAAATTAAATAATTTGTCAGAACAAATATAACGATTTGTGATCCGAATTTTTTTTTGACAAATTGCTCTATCTGGAAACAAGTCACAAGCTTGTGACTTGCGACCCGTACGGTGTGTCTTGGACCCAGCCGCAAGCTTAATCATTACTAGATATGTACCCGAACACAACTTGTTTGTAGCTGGTCTCAAGTCACATGAAACGGGTCGCAAGTCAGTACCCGGTCACGATAAATAACATGTCTGGGTTGCAAGTAACAAACAACTGGTCGCAAGCTTGCGACTTGTTTCGGGTAGGTTTTATAAAACTTTTTGACTCTCGAATTTGGAGTATCATACTTTCACACAATTTATAGGGTTCAGCAAGGAGTTGATATTTCACGATCTAGGGTGCACTACTCTTTGGAGTAGCAGTCCTAATATATCGTATTAACAATCGAAATATAGCCGAAAGAAAAAATATCTATTATATATGGTTTCTTTCTATACCTATGAATTCAGTTGGACCCAGAAATGATACATTGGAAGAATATGTTGGGTCTTCGAATATCAATAGGTTGATTATTTCGCTCCTATATCTTCCAAAAGGAAAAAAGATCTATGAGAGTTCTTTCCGAAAGAGAGTATAGTACTTGGTTTTTCCGAATAAATAAAAAAGTGTAGCATGCGATTCGTGGTGGTGGAGGGACTAGATCAGAAAATGGCGATGATAAATTGTCAAGTTTTGTTTAGGCAAATCGTGATATTTGTTCGAAAATTGGGGCAAATTATTTAATTACCCTATGTAAAAGAAATTTGAGTCGGTTATACTTTTCGGGTCTGCTTCAATTTGTGAAAACTAACGATCCACATTTACTAAAAAAAAAGTATCTACATTTATCCTATTTATAATTAACAGTTTTACTGAATATAACTTTTATTAGATAATGTTTAAAGGAAACGTATCACACATAAAAGAATTGAAAGTGTGTCTTTGTATATCAATGGAAAATAAAAATAAAACGAAAAGTATCTTCTTTTCAAAAATGTCTTACATATTATATGTTCCTTCACAATATCACATCATCTACCGAATAGAATGTTGATTAATGAACTCATTGACTCGTTAAACTCGACAAGATTGGTATAATTAGTCATAACAGGAAAGATCCAAAGTCCAAATATCTTGGGCACGGTATGGTGTCGTATATGAGGACACAAAAGAACCAATCATGTGCAACTATAGTCTACGACAAATGTCTCTCTATTTGTACTAAACTAAACTGTTAGAAATTACGGTACTTTCAATAATTAGAGAGAGATCTGCATCGATCGACTTTAATTATTCGATACTCAAACTGCGATTAAGTTGATCATAAAACTTCAAAACTAAATTTGTTAAACATTCGTAATAAAAAGCAGTTATGCAACAACTTTAAACAACCAACAAATATCCTTTTTATTTGCTTTATGGTTGAAGATTTGTTGAAGTATGTGATCATTCTTCATGAGTGCAAAAGATGTGAATGATATAATAATAACCACTTTAATTTCTTAGGCACCAACATGAACATATATATTACATGCATTTAGGCATGAAAAAGAGGCGAGTCGCTTTAAACATGACAATGAGCCTCATGAATGCTACATGAACAAAAAGAGAAATAGTATAACAAGTGCCTATACTATAGGGTACGTACCCCTAGACACGTGTTAACCTTTACATAGAATATTGGGTGTCAATCATGTATTAAAACCATCTTAATTATGAACTATGATCTTATGCATATGACATAACTTTTTTATGATATTATTGTATCTTAATTATTATATAGTGTGGGCCGTCTTCAAAGTTAGGTGAGTTAGTCGATCGTCTAGAGTCTCCAAATGTGTATATTTGTGTGTAGATATGTGTGTGTATATGTATATATAATGTGATTATTAATTGCAATAAGAAAAATTTGTTTTAATTGTTTCAAGGTTGATTGAATCGCAACAATAGAAATAAAAAAAAAATATTTTATAGTTTGATATAAGGCCTCACTTCGACACTTATTCATGATTTTGCTTATGGCTTCCAAAAACTTATAGACGGCTATAGTTTATGGGTTGTCATGAATTATGTTTCTTCGTCATGTAATACGTGATGTGTATCTCTAGCGTCAAAATGATAATGACAACCCTTAAATATGTCATTTAAAATAGTATCTTACCTTACGACTGCAGAACCTAATTCATTTTTAATGACAACTCCAAAAGTTATCGTTAATAATTTATATGTACACGAATTTTATGTAAAACGATTATATGTACGTACAATAGCTTCACATAGGCTATCAAATAGAATGAGAAAGCATAAACTGTCATAAAAAAATACAGTCCTAGATATCCGAAAAAGACCAAACCAAATTGTTACGACAAGCTTGCAAATTTTTAACAATTTATCTTTCACGCCTATCTAACCAATGCTAATTATTAATACTGCAACTGTTTCTCATGTTGGGTGTCTCTTTTTTGATTTATTATTCATACGTTATATCCAATGAATACTTAAAATATATGAAATTAATTATCAAATGTTTTTCGTGTTAAAATATTATATAATGGCATGCAATGCCTATTTGTAATTTAATGCATCTTTATCTTTATATCTCAATATTTCGATATGTCATTTATGTTAGATGACATCCATTAATTAAGGCACACACTCATGATATCAATAAATGTCCCTCATTCTGTTTCAAAGTTAGCGTCCAATAAATATAAGACAAATTAAATAGTACTAGTACTAATGTGTTGTTACTACTTTTTCTAATGGGACTAGTTAATTAGATGTCTTATTTAATCACATTTATTAAAGTATATACTCGTATACATTTTCGTGATAATAATAATACTCCGTATATAAGTACATGTAAAATGAGAAACTTGGTACGTAACTTATTGAAATGATTTTTTTTAATAAGAAAATATAAAAAATGTGAACATTTCTTTTACGATAAACAGCTTCTAAAATTAGCGACAGATTACGAATCTACGAATCAAAACAGGACAAGGATCGGAATGCAGCCGTGTTTGGTGTGACATTGTCTATACTATACAAGTATGCATCATCAAGTAGTTGTATAACAAAACCGTTATCCGCATTTTCTTTATGCATTTCATGCCCTTCATCAAGTCCAGACTCCAGACGTATGTGAAATACGGAGTAAACAAATGACATTTGGGATTAAATGTGTGATACGGGAATGGATAATCTACCCATTACCATTAATATGACCTCATTAGACAATGGATTATATCCTATACATGATTAATAATTGTAACATAATTGTTATAAACCATTAAAGTTGATATATGCAATCTCATAGTTTCATTTAAATGTCTCAAAACCACGAGCCTTTATTTTCAGCAAATACAAAAGGTAAAGAGGCTCATAACATAAACATTTTATTGTTTTTATTAGGTTAGTGGGTAAAAAATGAAGTTTCAAATAAAATAGGAACCAAATTGCAAAAAAGATAACTCATAGATAAACTTGTAACCGAAGCCAATTCATTTTAACTAAAAGATATGATTCTCAACAACCTACCTCTTACCTTTCTTACTTTCTCACTTTAACCACCAAATAACAATCTTTATTAAAAAAAAATAGCATGCAAAGTGTCAAAAGTAAAAGAAATTAAACCCCTTTCAAAGATTCTAAAAGATCAACCTAAATTAAGTAATTTTGATATAATGACATTTTTATTAATTGCCTACTAAATTCTTTTTAATGATTTTACAAGCTAGCTTGATGATTTTTCATGTGAATGTTGCGTTTATTAATCAATTGATTGGATGTTAACACAAACTAACAAATTAACAACTCTACATTGTTTATATTAGAGTAGCTATCAAGGAACACCTAGTAGAAGTTGGAACCCAAACTAACCTAAATTGTCCTCGGACACCAAATACACTTTGATAAATAAATCATAAATAAACCTATGATCTTATTGTCAAGGTTCTTAGAACTATTATAGTAAATAAACATTATAGAACTTGTTGCTTTCTTGACGCTTTCTCATTAATTTTTAATCTACCAATATTGATTGGTGACATAATCAATAATCAAAAGAAAAAAGTCTCCTAAGATTAAGTAAAACATATCAAACCCAAAAGGCTAAAACAAAGACCAAGAGCTAAAACACAAAACCAATCCTTCTCAATAACAATGTACAACTTTTATTGCACGAAATGTGACATTTTCGTAACATTATCCGTCTAAAAAATGATTTTATATAAAACAATTGGACAAAAATTCACATGAAAATGAGATGAAATCTACAAAAGAGGATTATGATTTATGAAACTTAGCTTTTGGTAGCATAAACTAACAATGAGAATCCTTTTTTGTGATCATCACTCTTCACAATCTTCTCTTCCAACCACAACCTACTATCCAACCCACTTCTTGTTCTAAACATGAACACTGCATGACCCGACCCGGATCCAGACCCAGAACCCGACCCGGACCCGGTATCCGTATGAAAAAACCAGTCATGAACATCCCACATCAAGTCCACCAATAACCCATCCAAAAAGATAGTTTGATTCCCTCTAAAATTCCATTGTAACCTCTTGACCCGAATCACGACCCGTTTATCTATATACACCAATAAAACCGGGTACTTCAACCCGTCGTTCTCTCCGGTACACCGGATAACAATATCATGCCAACTCCCGGTATCGGAAAATTGAGCCTTAGTAGCGTAAAGGGTATTGCCGGAAAAATGTTCTTTCCGGGAAAGCAAGCAACTTTTCCCGATCTGTTTATGTGCTTTCAATTTCTTGACGGCGGATTCTTCCGACATGTCTCCGATCAACAAACCCAATTCGGAATCCACCATGATTAAAACATAGTACCCTTCAACCGGTTCTGCGCCGGCGCCATACTGAACCGATGAAAGATCATAATAAATTTCGAATTTTGAATCATGGGTTTCAAAAAATTTGGTTCCTTTTTTCTTTCGAAAGAGTCTTGAATGCGTGTTTAAACGGAAAGCAGTCGTGGAATCGTCGCCGGAGGTGATTTGAAGGCCTTGTGTGGTGGCGTTACGGTACCATGTAACGGTGATGTAGTGGTGAGTTCCGGTGGTTAAGGTGGTTTTATATAAACATGAAACGGCAGTTTGTGTTGATGGGGTTAAATTTGGGGAAATTATACAAGAAGATGAAGATGTTGTTGTGTAATTCGAACATGATGCTGATTCGGAGACTTGTACGGCGTATTGACTGTAACATGAAATTAAATCCATCATGTTATTGTGTAGGTGTTTTTCAGGGTGTTTTATGGAGTTGGTTAAGAAACTAAAGTGGGAAAATGCATAGGAAGAGGAGGTGATAACTGAACATGAATGTGAATGTGAATGTGAATGTGATTCTCTGTCACACTCTAGCACAAACTTTTTGTTTATGCAAGTTTTTATTTGTAGCTAATAATGAAAAACAAGAACAAGTGTCTTTTTCTGAATACTTTATTTTTTAAGTATTTTTGCTTGTTTATGTGAGATTTTGTGATTTAATAATGCAAGCAAAGTTTTATATTCGGATGATAATTGATTGGAATATAAGTGATGATGAGACAAATTGTTGGCTTAGGGATATTTGGTTTAAAAGATGTTATGTTTGAATCATTAACAGACATTATTATGTTGGTTGTAACATGTATGTTGTAAAAATGACAATTTGTGTGAATATTTATAGGCTAATTTAGCTACTAACATTACATAAACTCTTTTTTTTAACGTTGATATCACCGTACAATCATCACAATTATACATTTGTGTCAAGCGAGATTTGAATCTAAAACATCTGGTGTACTCACTATTGTAACGATGTACCAACTTAGATTTTATCATTTGGTCACTAATTAACCTAAATCAAGCACATCGTGTTATCACGCTAACTTTTGTATTGTCACCTTGAGCTTATATAGCAAGCAACATGATTAGCTGACTTTAATTTCGTTAGTAGTTACATATCATGATCTTATTGAATACGACCATTATATAGGTTTAATCAGGGGCAGCGTATAGGCAGTCGTCCCCACAAAAAATTTCAAATCACGTAAAAAGGAAATTCTTTTAAGGTATTATTAAAAAAATTTAAACTTCACCCCCACGATACTGTAAAGAAAAAAAAAATTGTCCGCTCTACTGGGATTTCCTGGCTCCGCCCCTAGATTTAATCATATATGTAACTAGTAGAATCCTATGATAATTATAGTGCAATTGGTTTTTGTCTAGCTCCTTGCTAGTTTATATAAAAGTTGACGTTCAAAAAAGGGGAAAAAAACTAGTAGAATCCTAAAGAACGATCATTTTATTTTATGCAAGTTGAATCCTAAATGAAATAACACTAACAAGTGGAAAAATAAGAGTAATGATCAATAATGATAAACATTAAATGAAAGTTTTGATTTTGGAATATTAATTCATAGTTGAGGAAATTAGTAGGACTACATTAATGAGTTGATAGCAAAGTTTCATTCTTTTAAGCATGATTTTTCAACTAGAAAGGGTAAAATCAACCTATCAATAAGCAAATTAAATGATATTTAATAGTTGGTACTTGGCATCTCTTGTATCGTTCTAGCTTGTGTGTAAAACTAGGTACATTTTAACAGTAATGTGACATGCAATCATGCATTGTCGTTCAATTGTCCTCTTTCACTTTTATGCTTGTTTATTGTGTAATAACTTGTTACGAATAAGCTAATGGACAGAAGTCGTGCCTATGAATTTTTGCAAAACGTTAACAAAATAATCCGTAACTTTTCGTTTGAATAATGATATGTGGAAAACAATATTAAGACTGATAACGAGTCCTTTCAACGTGATTTAATGGTCAAACTCAAATAAAATCAGCCTTGTTTATGTTGTGAGCTTGGGTCCCATAAGTAAATAATAGGATTAATAAATCAAATTACAAGTTAAATTTTCAAACTACACCTTTTGAAAAAAGAAAAAGGTTGATGAAAGTGGTAACATTATCTTTGAATGAGTTTGAACAACATAATCAAATATTTGAAACTAAATTACACGGTTGTGTAATGGTATTACTTAATTGCCAAACTAATCAAGCTATTTAAAATCTTCTTATAATAAAGTGTGAGCTTTTTAGTTTAACTTCATTATTAGAGCTTTTGCTTGTGGTTTAAAAATAACAAAACTATACAATATCACTGAAATTGATGTTCCATAAGTTTAATTACATAAGTTTTGTTGTTTTATAAAATGGGAAAGATGATGAGGTGTTGTATGAAAGTGAGAGTTGGTCCCCAAGAAATTAAAACCAAACTGTTGACCCACCAACTCCTACTCCTATGATTAAAAGCATAGGAATAATGTGACTTTCATACACTTTATTTACCTTATTTCATTACTTCTTTTTTATCTATCCATTAAGATTAGGTTTATACCCCCATATTTCAACACAACTTTTGTAATGAGTGGTAATTTGTACACCATCAAATATTAGCCATACACAACTAAAGTGCATCATTGTATTGTACTGTATAACACTGTAAAACAGCTTTAGTGGTGTATGGCTAATATTTGGTGGTGTACAAATCATCACCCTTTTGTAATATATAGTACTCAATATTGTACTGTATAAATTTTGAGATTTCTCTAAGTTGAGACTTTCTTTTGTTAATATGAAGATCATAGATTAAAGTCTCAAGCTTTTAAGTATGTTTAATGAATAATTAGAAATGTCTCTTGGTCGCTAGAATAGATACACAAATTTTACTTATTGGGGGTGAGTTTAATATATCGGTTCGACAAAAGTGACTGAAAGCTTATGTTTTAGAAATCGTTGTGCTGTAAAAAAGTTACAATTGCCTCATACTTGTGACCATTTCACTTGCCTTTTTTAACTCTAAACTCATTACCTTCGGAAAGTTAGAGGTAAATCATAAAGATGCTTGGTTTAAAAGTATAATAAATTTTATATTCTAGAAATAAAAGTTTATTAAGATAATTGCTATTGTTATTTTTAATTAGGTGCACATGCAAGTAAAGCCTTTGTTGCAAATAGTTTAATTCTTTTGATTATGATAATATACTCCGTATGTAACATCATTTAATTCATGCATGGACAGTTTTTACACCTATTCTCTTTTTAATTCTTTATGTAAAATGTTAAAAGCTGTAAAAGGAAACTCCTTTTGTATTAAATCAGATATTGTTGGCTTTCCTGGACCCATCATTGCTATTTCCTCTTTATAAATGTATCACTTCAATTAGCTTTTGTAATTAACAAATAAATTATGATTTATAATTAGTGGAAAATGTATTATATTATTAAGTAAAAGATTATTAACTATTTTTCTATTTAGTCAACTTATATATTCAGATTTAGAAGAGGCAAAATAGATCAGATGATTCTTAAATTCTATGACTTTGTATTTGTATAGTTTAAAAATGCATTAATTACATAATTAGATTCCTTTAAGCTAGAGAAGATTATATAGTCTAAGTCTAACTAACAAAATAAAATCAAATGTTTAAGGTGTCACTTTCTGTGTACACAATTACAATGAAAGAACGTTGAATTCTTTATCTAAGTTGTTAAAAAAATGTTATATCATTTATGATATTGTACTTAAAAACAGTTAAACAAAATATTGAATAGCAGTAGCCTTTTAATTTAAGTGGACATAGAGATGAAATGGGCATGGACCCCTGGATGGTCTGGTTTTTAGAGCATGTTCCTCCATTATGTTGTGCCCAACTACTTGATTGTATTCTAATCAATATATTTGTGATTGGGGTCCGATTGGGTTCCTTTGGGGTCCAACCCACGGTTGACAGTTGGGGTTAACATGGTTCCATTGTGGTTCACCATGGTTTGACCATTTTAAGTCACCCCAAGAGACCAAATGTATTTATGATCGAAGTTATATTAATGTTGGTGCAACTACTACATGGAATCTAGCTCATAATGTTTTTTATTCTCTACACTTCATCTATACATCTTAACTTATGTGTTTATTCTCAACAGTTCATCTATCTTTCTAAATTTTAATCTCATACAGATTAAAATATTTGGTTGTTAGATCTAAATTTTTTTATTTTTTCAATATATCGTAATCAGCAGTATACCCACTATGGAGATGATCCAAAGTAAGACCTAAAAGACGAAACAAATATTTTGTACTGTATTTTGTTTATGTCGGCATATGTGTAAGAATAAGACCGCTAAGGCTGCGAACTGATTCAATCCTATGGTCCAACATATGATGGTTCATCCAATTAGATTAGTCGGTTTTCACATATTGAATATAAATATATGGATCGTGCCATAAGCAATATGCAAGTCAACTGTAGATATACTGTCATTTTCTAACTCAGGTTTCAACTTCAAATGCTTAATGGCCTAATCAACTACTGACCCTTTTGACCTGGTAATGTTTCATCACCTATACTTGGGTCAACCAAAGCCAAATCTTGGAATATCTTTCATGGATCATAGACTTATAACATACAAGTTACTTTCCATAAACAAAGTTTCATGGATACGGCATCAGTATCTTTGTTAGAGCGATTATCATTAACCGCAGCTATCAGAGTCATGAAAAGACGCCAACTTCAAGTCAAATAACGTTGATCATCCTTTATTCAAATTAACAAGGATGTTTGACTTAGTTTATTTTATGAAATATATCGACTTATTGAAAGTTGAGAAGGCAAATAAACTCATATTCCACTCTTTAATGCTTGTCAACTTGAGCTGTTAAGGTCCAGTAACCCACAAGCTAAAGTTGATAAACTTGTAGACCATCAAATATGAGCTTACTGGTTTTTTGTAATTTCAACAAGCTGATAAGTCAAAATAAGCTAATTAAAACACCCCTAAATAAACGAGACACACTAACACTCGCTACCAATTCAAATCAATCCAATATATTAATCGCTTTTTTGTTTGATCTGGTTGGTTACAATATACAACCATTAGAATAATAAAAATAAAAATAATACTATGTTAAAAACATAAAAGATCCCTAAAAGTTTATATAATGCATCTTGGCTTTAGTCAAGATATAGTTTACAAACATATGCATGATTATTGTTATTTCCAGGAAGTTATTAGCAGACAATTTGCGAATCAAAAAAGGAAAGATATCCAAATCAAGCATAAAACTAAGCATGGAAAGAGACTTTTAAATTCTCTATCCCTTGTAATGCAGGCTGGAACCATTATTATGTGTCATCTACAGATCCTTGTGTTTTTTTTAATCTTTGAACAAAGTCATAATGCAATACTTAATAAAAGACAAACCTATCTTAAATTAATTAAGATCCAAAAAGTAAACTGGGATTATGGACAAATTCATGTACTACATTAAAAGCAATTGGTTACAAATAGATAACAATAGTATATAAAAATGCTAAAATACTACTAATTGTCTACGCTTATTTTGACAGGTGTAATAGTGTATATGCATAAGCTAGGCCCATATAAAGTAAAGATGGTACCTTTATAAATATACCACTTTTGTAACATGCATTGAGTTTAAAGGGTATGTTAACCATGTTTTTATGCAGCCAGAAGACGCTTCTCTTCCTCCTCGAGTCTTTTTAACCATCTAAATCCAAGGTCATTTCCTAATTTTGCAGCATTCTCAAATTGTTCTCTTGCCAATTGGATCGGATCAGATTTCGGTTCACTAACTTTCTTCTTCCTTAGGTTCCTACTTGTATGCCCATTGAATTTTGTTAAAGATGCGGGAAGTTCGTAGCCTGACACAGCAAATCAAATACAATTATACCATTGTACCAAGCTGTAGGCAGAATTTAAGTATATGAGACCCACTTCATATTTTATAATCTTATACTATATGGATGTAACTCAAAAGATAATAATGTTAGATGATTAATGATCAAAATAAGTTTGGATTTATTCTAATATATAAATTTAGGACTGTGGTGGCTAACACAAAGGCATAGCACAAAGAACATGCTTCGATGAGAACTAAAAAGATCAAAATATTATATAAATTGAAGATTTTGACATGAATAATGGAATAGAAGCAGAAATTTTGGCTGAAGTTGAATCAAAATTCGAATGGATACCTCTAATAAGAAGGGATCCACACGCTATTGCGGCCCCAGCATGACCCTGAACATATGTAGAATGTAGAAGCTTTCAAGTTAGGTTGAGATAGAAAATGCAGAAGAAAAACATTTTCAGGCTCCTACATGATATTTTACTCAACTGATGAACGTAGATTTACTTGCCCACAAAATATTCGGATCATTAGATATACCAGCCCTTGTGATTAATAGAAAAGATACAGTTTATTTATTCAGATATAAACCGATACTTTGACATCCTAAAAATTGATAAGAGTACTTTGAACTTCTGAGAATAAGTTGGAATCCATACTAGCTTACAGTTCGTGAACAGTCGGGAAAAAAGCATGTGTTTTAAATAAAACCAAGTACCAAGTATCTGTACCTTATCTGAAGCTCTATAAAAACACCATAATGCTGAGGCAATGTCTTTTTTAACACAGTCCCCTGCCAAATAAACAGCTCCCAGAAGGTAGAGAGCATCCGGTTGCAACTAAAAAGTAAAATCAAATAAGTTTCAACAAAAACATGATAGATGTCGCTGGTAATTACGTCTTTAGTGACATACCTGGTCTGCTGCCTTCTCCAAATAATAAAAAGCTTGTTGATCCGTGTGAACGCCCTCATTCTACGCACCATACTTCACAAATTAGTTAAAAGGGCAGCCCCTAATGGGAAGTTGGGAACTTAGAAAGTAGTAGATCAAGTCTAGAGAGCCTAACCTCGATTCTTAAATTACGACCCAATTCATATTGAGCATCTGCATCACCCATATCTGCTGCTTCCACCAATAAAGCAGCTCCTCTGTTGCAAAAGGAGCCATGTTTGATATTGAAATGAGAAGGTAATAGATGGAAAAATGTTAGACATTTGAGATGTTTGATTCTTACATAGCTTTACATTGTCCGGGCACATGATATTTCAGGTGAAGTCTGGATAACCAGTATCTAGCATGGGTATTTGTATTATCAACTTCTAGAGCCATTTCGAAATTATCCTTCGCTGTCTACGGTGAAGAAAGTAACCCAATGAGATAACAAGTAACAGAGAAAGAAGTATCCATTCAGGTAACATTGACCATATAGCATTACATGTTGTATTAATGCATCTGAAGAAATATAAAGGAAACTAAAACTCACGGGTACTTCATTTCTTTTCAAAGGTTGCACGACTTGCCTTAAGGTGAGGAATGAGTCGTTTATCTCTGGGTTCACAATAGTCAATCACCCTATCAACCTCCTTTAAAGCATTCCACCCTTTCGCAATGTATTCCATTGCCATCTTATTTCTACTGTGCAATCCTCGCTGCCAAAATTAATGTGAGAAAAATAGGGTGTAAAACCTTGTCGCAAATACAAAAGATGAAACAGTTTCTGTTTTGGATCTTCCTGTAAATTGCTTGAGAAAAGTAATCCAATTTGGATCCACGAGTGTCAATTTTACCATTTCCTTCATAAAGGGGCACTTTTAGATATAATAGGAGGGGGGGAAGAGTTTGTATTAGTACCTGTTGCTTGCATTGGGCAAGATTAAGAGCTTTCTGTGTGGAAGTAGCTCTCAAGACCAAGGACTTCAACATCTTCTAGGAGCCTGCAATGACCAGAGCACAATACTGTTGACGTACATATACTCAAACTTCCAACTATAAGCACATATTACAGTATATGTGAGCTCTTGTTGTGTGCAGAACACTGGATTATAAAATTGAAGATGTGAATCTCCCATCACAAAGACATTTTAGCCAACAAAAGGATATTATTATTATTCAGTATGATGGTTTCTAGTAGAGTAAAAGACAAACCCAATTAGTTTTGGTACTTTGGTACGAAGATGGTTGCACTGCCTAGCCATAGATGAGAACTAAGTAGAATTAGAATTTCTTGAGTTTTAGTAATAGTCTTTTTTTTTGTCTAGAGACTTTCCTCACATAACTGTTTTTTTAGATACCCAAAAAATACTGTTAGCCCAATAGGTACACTTGCTTGCTTTATCATACCATTACTTTCTTCCATCAAAGACCAAACGTTTTTTAGTTAGGAAACTGACATGCGTATAGAGATTCTAAATGATCTAACAAACAAGCGTGATTAAGTATTGAGAATTGGCTTTTTAGCCAAATGAGTTCAAATCCATAAATGAGCAACAAACAATTTCCTACAGACATATTTACAAAATAACAGTTTTTTCAGAAGCATTATTACAAAATAATAGTAATAATAATAAATTTAACCAATGGGCCTTTAGTCTAGTGGTATGTATGTAAGGAGCCCATCTACCAAGAGGTTTTGGGCTCAAGTCTCATTAGGAGACAATTTGTACGCATGTGTGGTAGTATAAATTATGTGGGGATGTAGAAGTTCAAAAAAATAATATAATAACCATATATATTATAATTAATAAATCCTTAGATGCGCACAGATAATGCGTTCTTATCCATATAATCAAATGGAACCCATCGAAAGAAAGAGCAATAGCATACCAACTTGTAGACAGACAATATAAAACTTCAAGCTGAGAACTTGAAAAACTCAGTAGTCAACACATCACTTGGAGATTTGCATTGCTTATTTGTGATCAAAACAAATATTTTAACGCCTGTTTAACCATGAAGAGACAATAAATCGAACCCTAGAGTAATAAGAATGTATTTTCAGTTCAAGTTCTCGTTGAGCCCAAACCAGGATCCAGTTGAATATAAGGGATTTGAGTTAATTATATGAATATAAGGGATTTGAGTTAATTATAAAAATTGTACCAGTCATATAAAATAGGTAAGAAAATGTTTTAAGACATCACTAAAACTATCATCCATTTATTGACTTTTTGTTATGGGTTTCATTGAACAAAACTGTTGTTTGGTTTCCTATCTTTGGGTACAAGGATACCACAAATATTCACTTTTACCATTAATAATTTTTCCCAGGAACACACATACAAACGAAATTAATGATTAATGGAATATATACAAACAATGTCTCATTCATATACCCAAAAACATCAGTTACATTACTAAGCTTCTTGTCAGGTGCCCAGTAAAAAAAATAGAAACTAATGAGTAATGACATGTTACGGCCTTTATCAACAAACCATGTATTGTTTACGTGACCAACTACTTTAAGCTAATTCTAATTGGCCTTACTTTAACTTGTCTCAGAATTTAATGTGCTCTGTGTAGCCGATAAGTTTACAGTCTTTTACATCTAGAGGTGGTAAAATGCGTATATCAAGTCGGAAAACATATTAACACAGGTTTGGTTCAGTATGGGATGGCTTAAAATGGGTCAACCTGGTCATGGCTCATGAGTGGGATCATCCACGCCATAAACAAGATCTAAATACTAAATATATTAAATTTTAGCCCTATTCCAAAATACTAGATGCGACATTTTTTACCGATGCACCTAAAAAACGGTAGGTTTGGGTTACAGTTTACCTCCAACTACAGAGGTAGTCAAATACATGGATCAGACGACTTAGGTAACGAATCAAAACTAATAATTTTCTAGCATGTATTTAAATGGGTCAGCCGGCTGAAACTGTCAAAACTGTGAGATGTCATTGATAATGATTAATTTTACATATAACCTTAGACCTAAATAATGGGATAATAATAGTAGGTATACGTTCTATCCTCATATAACTAAGTATATGTGTTTCAATTATGTGTAGCAATCTTATAAGTCATAATATAAACCATTAGATCCTAAAAAATGATACTACCACAATAGAAGATACCCATCAACCAACAATTTATGCGCACAACAAATAGAAGACTGAAACCTAAACTATGAGGCAAGCATAGGTTCCCAATCTGATAATGTCTAGATGATGATGAACAAATATATATAGAGAGATAGGCATGTATTGCGATTTGTATAGTGAGATAGTACGGTATAACAGAGTGATATATGAAATTAGGGTTTAATTCAATTACCTTGTTGAACGAGACAATGATAACTGGCAAAGACGTGAAATGAGAAGAAGAAGAAACAGGAATCAATGATGGCGAAAAATGGGGTTTGGGGGATGGGAATGACCGCTAATGGGTTTCGCCCAAGCTCTTCAAAAAATGACAGCGAATAGGAGAATCACTCAATTTATCAGATAATCATTTTCTCACATTCTTGAAACTCAAATATCTTACAAATGGTTAATTTAAAAATCATAAAAATTACACCATAAAATTCAGCATTTTCTCCTCTTCGATTTGCCATTCCTCAAGGCATATTTTTGACCAAAAAAAAAAAAATTCTATTTTTTGATGAGTTTTACAAATTATTAACACATGTGTAGTGATTGGTTGTACATTTAATTTGTGGTTAGGGCTAGGGTTTAAGGTTTAGGATTTAGAATTTATCGGGGTTTTGCAGAGTTTAGGGTTAGGGTTTAACAGGGTTTAGAGTTTAGAGTTTTGTAAAGTGTTCAGAGTTTAGGGTTTGGGGTTTAGGGGTTAGGGTTTGGGGTTTCGCCCCGAAACCCTAAACCCTAACCCTAAATGCAACACTTAACGCATGTGTTAGTGATTGTGAAACCCACCGAAAAAATGGAAAAAAAAACTCGTCGAAGTATGCCTTGCGGGACGGCAAATCGAAGAGGAGAATGGTGCAATTTTCGTAATTTTTCGATTTGTCGTTTGTGAGATAATTGATGTTGGGGGTGAATGGGTTTTGTATGCGTGGAGCATTCTCTTTGTACACATGGCACAACATCATTGGTTCCCTTATTCTCACACAAATTCATATTCTCATTTGAACCCCATAATTACATGTGTTCATGGTTTTTAGGCTCCAATTGCTTATTTTTACCAACTTATTTGTTAACCGCTTATTTTTAAAATCGAACACTCTTAATAAAAACGCTAACATGAAATAAGCACTAAAAATAAGTCCGAAATTACTTGCTTATTTGTTAAGTAGAAATGTGCTTGTTAGTAAGTAATCCCAAACATCAAGGGCGGGCTAGAATGCAGACAGTGGAGGTAGCTGCCCCCACAAGAATTCTTAAATTATATATATATATATATATATATATATATATATATATATATATATATATAAGTAGTAATGACATTTTTAAGATTTTGCACATTTAAAACTATAAAGAAATACTAATTTATTTTCGCCCCCTCCATTTAGTTTTCCTAGCTCTACCCTGCCAAACACCTCTAAAAAAATTAATTGACACCAATATTAAAACTATTAATAAAAAAATAAAAGAAAATACATAAGATTGTGAGTCATTTTGGTACCCTAAAATGTAATGTTACTAAGAATTCATATTTGTTTTCATCGTTTTTTCAACTCCTTTTCATTGTATTAAAGATTTCAAATATTGTTTTCTCAGTTTTTTCATCCCCTTGTTTTCATTTTCGGTTTAACTATATTAGAAAACCAATAGTGAATATTTGTGACACCCGTCAAATTAGGACTAGTAATTAGTGCCTAATCAATTGTTAATACATGTAATTAGTTCTGTGTTAGGCTAATTAATGTATCGGGATATATATTGATGAGTATATACAAGTATGCGATTTGATTAAATCGTACAAGTTTTAAATCGAATGCAATTCGATTCAATTAATACGGACGTTAGTGAACAATTTTATTAAATTATATGACAATATTTAATAACTACATTTTATCCAAAATATTATTTAGTTAATATTTCAACTCAAATTCGTATCGTACAAACAATAATTTCACGATTAAAATGTAAACGAGCAAACAATCAAAACAAAGTTAATCCATATCTTATAACTCAATTATTAAGTGTATGGTAAAATACTTCGATAAAAATATCGAATAATTATTCGTATTTTAAAACATACATTTAAACGCGTAAAAATATTATTTAACGTTTAAACAATCGGGAAAACGAACAACGCACGAAGCGCGAATACACAGGATTAAAGATGGAGACCACACCTCGGTGGGCCCCCACCGAATTCAGCCACCAAATGGGGGAGCCCCACCCCTTTGTCCCTCATTCATCATCATCACCAATCTCTTTCTTCTTTCTCTCTTTTTCATCTCTTTCAAAAACCTTCATCACCATCACCACAAATCACCAAAATAACAACATCAAACGTCATCGAATCATCTAGCTCGTTTGGAAGAAGAGAACCATGACATCACGATCTACATTTCCATCTTTCCGGATTCCTCTCGCGTGAAGTTGTAAGTTTCCGACAAATCTCGAAAACGCTTCGATTTCATTCATTTTGCTTGAAAGTTGTTTGTTTAAGTTTGAAATGTCCATATAAGGTTGGGTAAAAGAATCGGACCAAACAGAAACCGGAAAACGCATTTTTGGCTCAAAATCCGTCGAACAGACATAAGTGTCGTATAGTATAACACCCCATAATTTCAAGACATTTTCTTTTTTTTAATTCGGAAGCGTTATCCCATTCAATAAAGTTTATATCATTCATATAAAACTTCAAACCTTTACTAACTATTATACGATTACAAACTTAAGTAAACATATTTACCAAAACACATATTCTAACTGAGTGTTACATAGAAAACAATTTAGCCCACAAAACGATCAGAGTATCCAGATGTCAAACATTTCTTTAAATAACCATAACTTGCCCGTCTTGCCCCAAAGTTTAACCTGCAAAAGTATTGTGGGGGATTAGCACAAAGCTAAGTGAATAAACTAAGTCTAACAATCTAACTTAGCATAACAATCAATTCGAAACAATCAACTATAAGAAACAATCCAACAGAGGATCGGTGGTTCTTGAGGCATCCTCAGTCCGCGGTGACCCTCCAAGAACACTTAATAATCAACTGCAGGCCAATACAGAGATTTTACCGATAGTTTATTGCTATCTTTCATTAATATGGGCTAATTCACAACGAATGTTCATCCAACCCATAAAAATTAACCTATAGCAACTAACCTAATATAATTGACCTCTATCATTCCAACCTATCATGGAATTATTCACTAGCAATCAATTAATCCAGCAATCAACAAGTTCAATCAATAATTCTATCATCAACTTATCAATAAATCAATCAATACTATCAACTTAAGATTGATGTAACTAATTGTTAACACCAAAATTAAACTGTGAGAATTAGTCCACTCACCTGTCACGTTCAAACTCCCACTCAAAGATCTAATTTTATTGAGTCTTCGTCAGATCTGAAACACAGAAGAAATTTCGAGTCAAACTTCATATCATATTGTTTATAACTTAATATTAATAATCAAGCATATATCAAGTCCTATAACCACAATGTACAAGCTAAATCACATTATGAAGTTTAAATCAAAACATGTTGTTACCCAATATAAATCCGTCGGATTCTAAATGAATCCGCCCAGATTCAGTTGAATCCGTCGGATTCAGATAGAATCCGCCGGATTCCAAACATTTTTCAGATTACAAACTGGGACAGAACTTTTTTATAAAATCCGGTTGAGGAATCCACCCGGATTCAAGATGAATCCGTCGGATTCATGATGAATCCGCCGGATTCCCACTGCCTTCCAGACCTGCACTCAACCAAAATTCTGCAACTTCACCTACGAACCTCAAATCACAAAATCGACCAAACTCAGTTATGTACTCAACTTTTTACCAACATTTAATTACCATAACACCTAATAACATCAAATAACATAGTTTCAATCATCAAATCATTGCCATTCATACAAATCACTCATAACCTAAAAATTTCACATTCAAGCTCAAATTCAAGAAATCTAACAATTTACCATGTAATCATCATGTAATCAATTTAATAAAGTTCAAGAATCATCATGTAATCATCATACAACTAATATCTAAATCATTCAAGCTTTAATTCAACCCACACAAGAATTTAACCTAACTTCATCATTTAGGTAACAAGAAACTTACTTACAAAGATGAAGAACAAGAAGAAGCTTAGGATAGTGATAAACTTAATGATTTCATCATCAAATTTTTATATAATCTTCACTAGCTTATGTATTGATTTTAGTTTGCGAAGGGTTTTGAAATAAAATTGAAGAACACAAGAAAAGGGGGAAGTTAAGTCGGCCTTACTCTTTTATTAAACCGATCCATTTAGTTCACAGTATTAAAATGATACCCTTTTTAAATCTATTGTCTGGAACCTAAAATACAAATGCGAGAAAAATTATTTTATTTTACTGTCATCTAAATTTATTTAAAACAAACAATATTTCACTAGTCACAATTTTTCATGAAACCTATTTCCTTATTAATTTACAATCAAACACATATAATATTATAAATTACATATAAAAATTAAGAAAAATACATGTTTCTCCTAGGCCCGATTTAAGGATGTTACATATAGGTCGGACCAGTATAGCGTCACTTCATGCGTCACTTAAGTGCCACATTAAGTGACGCATAAAACCCTAAATTTGCGTCACTTGCCTAAGTGCCGCATAAAACCCCTTTTTCCCGACACTTACATCCGTCACTTATCCAGTGATGCCCAACACTACTTACCGACACTTCCAACGACACTTGTCTAAGTGTCGCATGCAATTGAACCCTAATTCCATCCGACACTCGACCCTAGTGACGCATAGAACCCTTACCCGACACTGATAACCGACACTGCCTTAGTGACGCCTCGTCATGCGTCACTTCCCTAAGTGACGCCTTAAACTCGTATTTCACCATCTCATGCGAAACTTCCTAAGTGTCGCATAAACCCCTAAGTGTCGCATCAAGTGACGCTAAAAACAGACTGTTTACAACTCTTTTTCACACTAAGTGTCGAACTTCCATAACTTCAAACACTTATACGATACGATTTTTTAAACAAAACGGGATACGTTTATGAACATGAACACTTCGAAATCATAATAATAATAATGATTATTATTACAACCAATCACCAACGGGCCGTACACGTTTTAAAAACATAATCAAATCAACCAAATCGTAGTAATTTGGACAAGTTAAACAACCAAATCGTAGTAATTTGGACAAGTTAATCCACCAAATCGTAGTAATTTGGACATTCTAGTTGGACGAACAACTACAAAGGTAGTCTTTCGAGATACCTACTCATATTTATAACCATCGCGTGTCTTGGACACCCTCAGGTTACAAGTCTTCGGACATCAATTCATAGCTAATCAATTCAAGTTTATTTTGATAAACACTTAAGGCTCAGGTGAGTCTCATAGCCCCTATTTTACAATTTTCATCAGAGGTGTGATTACATTGCTCGTTTTGTTTTACAATATGAACATAAGTACGATACAAATCAAATACTACATGAGTGTTTTCAACTAATCAATTAAATCCCTCCACAAGCATAGTTTGGTAATACATCTGTAACGTGAATGTTAGTATATGATATCATATAGGATTGACAATCCTCACCCGGGTTAGCACGCACTAACTGGTCAAACGGACGTATTAGCATTTGGGAAGACGAGTGTAGATTAGGCACTCGTATGAGGCACCTCAGTTGGGTTTCCTTAATTGAACCTGACACTCAAGTTAAGCTCAGACTATGTGCCCATGGCTGTATAACTTTTATTTTGCTTAATTGCATTTTAAATTCAATTAAATCTTGTGGTTCATACAAAAATGTGTTGACATATAAACCTGTGAGCTCACCAGCGTTTCGCTGACCAATTTTAGCATGTATCACAGGTACACAGCAGTAGGTTGGATGCTCAATCAGGAACCATTAGTTCGAGTCTGCATTCAAATAATCAGAGATTTAATTGCATTATTATATTTTGTATAGATTAATTATGTAATGTAAATCTCTCAATTTCAAGGAACTCAGCTAATGTAAACAATATTTTTGATGTAAACTTTAGTTTTATCAATACAATGTAAAACGACGCATTTAGTGGTCGTTTATTATATCTTTGTGTTTGTGATTATTGATTAGTCACGCCCCGACCCGATTCGCTTCCGCAACCTGAATTTGGGGGTGCGACAATATTCAATTACACATCTTTTGAGGCGAAGAAACTCACACAAAATATTAACTTCATGGGGTGTTAGGATTTTCAAGGCTTATTTAAATTGTTTATCTTTATCTTATCATTATCTTTATCTTTTACTACATGTAATGCATCTCTACTTAGGTTCTCAATTTAAATTTCAATAGGTCTCCCCCCCAAAAAAGTATAGACTTGAATGATTCGTTGTAGTTATCAATGTAGGACAACTTAGTGTATTTATTAAAAATACAAATTAGAGGAATTAATTCCACGTTGATTTATAAATTAAATGTACGGACCTGTCTTTATCTATATAATCATCGTATATACAGCTTTAAACTGAGAAGACAATGAGTTATTATAATAATTAAAATTGATGTTTATGAAATATGATTCACTATATTTTATTACAGATAAAGTGATATTTTTTATTGTTTCCACACAACTTTAATGTTACACACTACCATTATCGAAACCAAATCGATATCATTTTGAATAAAAAAATATCTACTGCATAATGCGAGTACACTGTTAATTTTGCTTACTTGTAAATGTTCAGATATACTCCGAATAAATTATCTGCTTATCTGTGAGGAGACTCAAAATTTATAACGTATATGCTTATGCATAATAAGCTATTCAAATAAGTTCCTCAAAACACCCTCTCAATATAAGTTTGAGCATTCATATTTAATATTTTGAAAGAAGTTAGATCGATTCATCTATGTAATCGTGGGTTTTAGTTATTCCAGCATGACAACATGTCAAGTAATTTATTAAACAAATTGAAAAACTTAACATAAATCACGTCAGAAGTCCTTTACATAAACACATTCCATTTCTTAAAGCACCTTTAGATGCACAATTGTTTCTCCCTCTTTTCTATGATCCAAACAGTATATATTAAGCAAAAAGGAGTTCAAAAATACATTGACCAATTAGGTCCCAAACATAAATCAGTTCCTTGACATGATTCTTTTTGTTTGCAAAGCAAAGAATCTAATCTACAAATGACCAACTTATATTTCTATAACTGTCTTTTAATTATGTTGATAGCAAATGGTATTTTTTTCTAACCCGTTGATTGATTCACATCATTGACTAATAATCAGCTTTCATTTAAGATATACAACAAAATCTTGATGTTAGTTGGTTGCATATGAATGCTTACTGTGTTTTCTTAATCAATACAAATAAAAAAATCTCAACGACAAATAAACATGAACATCAGTGAGAGCTCCTTCCATGACTGTACAACGGCCTTGTTAATACTTGAAGACGTGGCCATCTCAAAAGCAATGCGTAAACCAGTTAAATTCATCGCATCTTGTATTTGTGTTTCTGTCTCCAACATGCTCTTCTTTTTCTTTGTTTCCGCCTATAAGATTCTCTTCTTTTTGTTTAGTTACCTTCTTAGCCTTTATGGATTTGAATTCTAGTGACTCTGGTACACGGATGAATCTCTTAAAGGTGTGTATAAATGGGTTACATCTAAACATGTATAATTTGCAAAATCATCAATCAAATCTTCTTTCTCCAAACAATCAAATAGTGTTTCCTGTTTATGGATGTTGTTAATTATGACAACACTGCCAGGTTTTATTTTCTTTCCTATTTTTGTTGGATTTTGTTTATGTTGCATTGCGACATTACTCTGTTTTGCGCCTCAAGTTTCAAAATACGATTTTGATTATTGAACTTTTCCACTCTCAAAATATGATTTTGAAATCTGGACCATCCATTTTCAAAAGGGATGAAACAACAAGCATGCTAAGAACATTGATGTTGTTTTAACCTTTTCATTTTCATTGGTACAGTATTCAAGTTTTTTTTGGTGTGATACTGATGGGTGGTATTAGCTTTGGTTTGACTGTTTTTGCTTCAGTTTTTACGATGCTTGCATTGACTTATGGTGTAACTAATGTTTTCAATCTGGGCATTTTGTTTGGGTTGTGGTCGACCCAGGTTTTAAATCACTAGGTGTAACAATGTTAATAAGAAGTTGATGGTTTTTCACTTTAGTGTTCTCTAGACGAGTGTGCCCTTCTTTATTCACAACAAATGTGTGACTTTTGTGTTGTTAAATTTGATTGCAATAAAAGAGATGAGAAATATTATGTATTGGGTATAACTTTGCTTAGTCTTTTTTGAAAACCATGATTTCCTTGAACATATCAAAAAAGAAGGCTATTAGAAATGTTGTTAATAATATAATCTATATGTATTATATTCTTTTGATTGTAGTCGTTGATGTATTGTAGTTTGGTGGAATTATTAACATAATTTGAGTGGAAATGATCCATAGGAATATGGTGTGCACAAGTGATCTTGATCTTTTAGTTGCAAAAGCTTTTATTTGGTTGTCATTTTTTTGGGATAACTTATTTAAGAGAGTTTTTTTTAGTGTTGGGTGGCATTATAACGCATAAAAGCTCTGTATAAGTGTTATAATCTGTTTTTTTAAAGAAGCTTATCACTATTTGAAATGGTAGAAAAACTAAAAAAGCAAAAGCCAACATTTTGGGGGTTTTTTCTTACCACATAAGGTACTAAGCAAAAGATCCCAAACTCCCGTTTAGTTGTATATGATGAATCCAATTGTTTAAAGACTAAGTTGTGTAATCGTGTTTCTTGTTCTAATTTATATAGAAGCACGTTGTGTTGATCAAGTATATGTAAATGGTCTTTTAAGTTAATAACTTTTTAAAATAGAAAGTTACTAAACATATGATGGGACACTAAAGAAAATAGTACTGAAAATATGGTAGGATAGTACAAAAGTGTGTATCAACAATGACTTCCCATACCAACCTTTGATGAAACTTTCTAAAGTTAATCAAATGTTTAAAATGTTTACCAATATTCCAACCATTTTAATTTATATGAGAGTTGGGATTAGCAAGCTACATGTTTAGTTCTTTTAATATTATCGTAATTTAGTAAATATATAGGTTAGAATGCAAAATATGTTCATGTGGTCTTGTTGTTTTTGCTGATTTTGTCATTTTACTTTTTTTGTCGCATTTTTTATCCATGTGGCTTTGATTTTCATTTTGTTTGTCCCTCCCTTCACTTTTCGTTAGACATATCCATTAAATATAGGAAAAGACATACACACCCTAAATCTTCTTCCTCTTTCTACGTATTCTCTTTTTGCAAACCCTAAAACAAATTATTGTACAAAAACTCCAAAGTCTGCCAAACCATTCCCCACTGTACAAGAATTAAACTAACAAGTTATTAAGTTTGATCATATGATGTATTGCCTTTAATCTTTGATAGTTAACCGAGCTTGACAAACGACTTTATATCGATAAGCATACTTTCATTTTCTCTTTTCACTACATAGGCATAACATTTTTTCTTTCACTGAATTTGAAGATTTTCGCTACATAGGCAAAACGACGTAATTATATCGATGCATAGTTAAAAGATGTTTGCACGTTAACAAGTTAGGAAATGATAATTATAATCCCAATTGAAAAAAGATCAGGGAAGTACAAGGATTTTGGAAAGAATTGAAGTACCAATGAAATGGTGTCATGTGTACAAAGAGAATACCCACATGTTAAGAACCATTTACCCCCTAACTTAAATATCTCACAAACGACAAATCGAAAAATTATGAAAATTGCACCATTAGATTCAGCGTTTGATCCTCTTCGATTTGCCGTCCATCAGGGCATATTTTCGATGAATTTTTTTTTCACATTTTTTTGGTAGGTTTTATTAATTGCTAACACATGGGTTAATATTTGATTAAATAAATAATTTAAGTATAGAGTTTAGGGATTAGGGTTTAGGATTTATTAGGGTTTAATAGGTTTAGGGTTTAGTAGGGTCTAGGGTTTAGTAGGGTTTAGAGTTTAGTAAGATTTAGGGTTTAGAGTTATATAAAGCGTTTAGGATTTAGGGGTTAGTGTTTAGGGTTTGGGATTTGGGGTTTCGGGAGAAACCCCTAATCCCAAACCCTAAACCCTAACCCATAAACCCCAAACCCTAAACCCTAAACGCAACACTTTAACACATGTGTTAGTAAACTATAAACCCACCAAAAAACGTGAAAAAAAATCGTCGAAAGTATGCCTTGATGGACGGCAAATCGAATAGGATCAAGCGCTGATCTAATGGTGCAAATTTCATAATTTTTCGATTTGTCGTTTGTGAGATATTTAAGTTAGGGGGTAAATGGGTTTTGTATTCTCTTTGTACAAATGATACTCTCCCATTGATACTTCCATACTTTCCATAATTCATGTACTTTCATGATCCCTTCTCAATCCCAATTAGTGTCTTGGAAATGAATTATATGTTCAAAGTTGTTATACTTTAACACAAAAAGGATTTCGAGGGAAATGACTAAGAATTTGATGTTAACAATAAACTATTTGCCCGTGCTACGCGACGGGAACATTAAAATTTATGTTGCATTTTAGCTTCTTTATCTCTAACTTCATATCTTTTAGCTATAACCATATAAATTAACAATACACGTAATTCAATCAAATTCAACAACTTCGTTAATATAATGAGGTTTAGCTAATTAAAGTTTAAATGATATATTTGTCCCTATTCAATCTCACATCGGGTAGTTAAAACTTCAAATTTAAGGAATACAAAATTTGAAAAAGAAAAGATAATACTTTGTTCAAGTTTATACTATAACGAACATATATGGCAAGAACTAAAATATTCATCAAAGCTTTACCTGTTTAAAATTTAAAATAAGCATTACTTTTACCTATACTTAAAAATCTAAACACAAAGTATAGTTTTATATAAAAAGTTCAAGTAAAACATATACTTTATTCTTAATCAAAGCAGAGTTTTACGTCATCTTATGTATTAGAATCTGTCGAGTTCAAACTTTTATAATTATTGTACATACTTAACTAATGAAAGTAAGTCATTAATATGGGATGCGATAGCTAAAATGCAAAGAAAAAGTATGTTATGATTTGAATCGAAGTCTAAAATATAATATGCAAAAGCTATAACTATCAAGCTAAAAGGATTATTTTGTTTTTATTTTAACACAAATATATGTATTTATCTAGATAAAAAGGTAGGTTTAGAATAAGACAATCAAGTTACTATTCATAAGTGTGTGTAAATTAATATTAGGTGATAATGAATCATAGGATATTTAAAAATTGCGTTTTCACTATAGTATATTTTATTCTATTTACAAAATCATCAAGTTAATAATTTTATTTTATAACGAACCTGTGTTGTCACATCACCAAACTAGTGATAGTATATTATTTGTAAAGGTAAAAGTTACCTAGATATAGAAAATGAAAGATGATTGTTTTTTTCGTTTTTTGATAGGTTTATAAATTATTGACACATGTTTGTGCTTGGTTGTACATTTAATATAGGATTAGAGTTAGGGTTTAATAAAGTTTAGGGTTTGGTAGGATTATGGTTTAGAGTCATTTAGGTTTAGGGTTTGAAATTTGAGGTTTAAGGTTTTGCAAAACCCTAAACTCCAAACTCCCAACCCTAAACGTATCACTTTAACATATGTGTTAATAACTTGTGTAACCCACCAGAATATGAAGAAAAGAAAAACTTGTTGAAAGTATGCATAGAGACGACAAATCGAAGAGGGTAAAACGCTGAATTTTATGGTGCAATTTTCATAAATTTTTGATTTGACGTTTGTGAGATATTTAAGTTTGGGTATAAATGAGTTTTCTATAAATGGCACAATTTCTTTGGTTCTTTCATACTCCACAAAACAATTATATTTTATACTTCCTTGATCTCATATTAGAAATTGTTATCTATCGTTAACCCAACATATAACATTCAAATATATTCATGTCAAATTTAATAGAGGATGTACGAAACAATAGAATGATACAGCCCCAACGAGAATTACGAATTAGTGTATGAAAATCAATTGTTATGTCAAATATCCAATCATATATAAAAAGTTTCAAACACTGCCCAAAGTGTAAAATTATTTTTATGAGAGGTGACATGTCTAATAATGTAGGTGCATGATGCCATGGTAACACCAAATCTATCACTTAGGTGTTAGAAAAATACATGAAAGTTACTAAGACAATGAAACAACACCACATTACAAGATTGTTATGGACAATATAATAAATAAATTGAAAAGCTTTGATATCACGTTTTGTATTAAGAAAAGGTGTATTGTTCTCACATACTCCGTAGTATTTTGTTCGAATGAGGCTCTTGGGTTTACTTTTTGAAGCTTTTGGTCCGGTAGTCTAACATTTTTTTATATTTAATTTACTAGATTACCTTTTTCATACATTACGTGCTCTTACCATTACAGAATGACAGGAATAAAACTTGTACGTTTTTAACGACATTAAAAATGATAATGATAATGATAAACAACATCAAAACAATGTTTTAAATAAAACATATAATATGTGGCCTGAAAAGGAATTGTTGTTTGGAGGTACTTATTTTCGACGAATGTGACAAACAAATAACATGCCATGTATGGAACCCGGGATCATGACATGTTATGATACCATGACGTCATTGATTCAAACGGACGTTAGCTAGAGGGGTGAAAAGAAAACGACGATACGGAGGCGATTGTATCATTGGCCCCTCTAAGTTTTAGTAAGGCATGTTTAGTCCTTATTTGTAGTACTCTCTAGTATTTACAATCACCTCTTATTTTTTTATATTTATTTTTTATGACAATTCAATAGTTTTAAGAGGAAACTAATTGGTTCTGTTTAAGTAAAATTAAAAGCGCTAATATATAGGTACCCATCCAACTTATCCACTTAATTATCACCACATAACAACAATACATTTGCAAGTCATGTATTTGATTTTAAGATCATGCACACACTAGCTCACACCAGTTATGTTTGAATAGGTTTTTGAGAAGTTAACGATGTTACAAAATTATCCTATTATTATATCACTATTTGCAACTTTGAGAAATCTACAAAATGAGGTTAAGATACAAAATAATAGAATGTCCAACCTTAAAATTTTTAAGACAAATATCACATATATACATTCTAAATACAGCGTAGATCGGTAAATGGCTTTCTCATCATCTTCATTTATAATATGTATAGCAACACAATCCATTACAACAATATATGCGAGCTACAAATAGATAATAATCCTGTGATTTAATGATATTCTTTTAAAATGTTGTATAATCATTCGAAAGTCTTGCATGAGTTATAAACTTATAACAATATCTCGTATTCACTACATAATACGTATAAACAACATGTAGGATCAAGACTCTTAATTTTGCATTTGTATATTCACTCCATACATAACGAATGCTAGTTATCGTTATTTAAACCTGACATGTTCACCCTAAACATTATTATTCAATAAACAAAGTATAAACATTCGTTAGCAACAAATCAACACAGGGACTACTTCTGCAACAACTCAAAAGGTAGAGGGTAAACATAAAATACTAGAGGGACCAATATACAAAACGCGGTTTTCCCCCTTCACTCATTCACGCTCCACACCGTTTTCTTCTCTCTCCGTAATCACTTGCTATATTAGCTGTACGTATATATATATTTATATTTATATTTAATTAATATTTATTATATATATATACGTACAATATCTATATCTATCTCTCTCCCAAAAACACATTAACACACTCTACTTCACTCACTTACAAACACAAAAATACATACATACAATCTTTATATCTATATACACTTCCATGCGACTGGGATCTTCAATTTCAGCAACAACAATGATAACATCAACAACAACTACAACAATTTGCGCTATTATTACTCGTTAATTCACTTCAGTCCCATAAACCCTCTCCTCATTTCAAAACCCTAATTTCAGATCTACTACGAAAACTATGAATTAGCAACAATTAAGCTCGAATGGCACAGAACTCCGACCCGACCAAGCGTCCGAAACCCGGTCCATGGCCTTCGGGTCAAAACTCCAACGATTCACCTGCAATGCCTCCTTCTTCTTGGGCCAAACGCACCGGTTTTCGCCCTAGGTTTTCCGGCGAAACCAATGCCAGCGATTCCGGTCAAATTACTAGGTCTCCTGGTGATCTAGAAGCCTCTCGCATCCGGCCGACCACCACGGCGGTGAACGGTACGGCTACACCACCGCCTCCGCCGCAACCGCAGCCGGCGAATGCTCAAGTACAGGTGCAATTGGATAAGGATCAGTCTGTGAAGAAGAAGAAGGAGGCTGAGGCTGCACGGTTACCGCCTAAGCCGGTGGCTACAAATGGTGCGGCGGCCGCTCAGCCGACTCAAAGAGTGGTTAGAAATGGAGATGTGGAAAATGCATTGCCACCAGTGGTTGATGATGAATTTGTATCTCGTAATTTGCATATGAAATATGAGCTCAGAGACACTCCTGGTCTTGGTAATAATCATTTTTATATGGTCTTAATATATTTAATAATATAATTTTAAATTATACTATCTGTTGACTGCAGTTATATATATAGTATTGACTAATTATATAGTTGCAGTATTCACATGTGTTATTATTGTGTTTGTTTTCAGTTCCTATTGGTTTCTATGGATTCCAGCATTATTTATCTATGTTGGGTTCGTTGGTTTTAATTCCGCTTGTGATAGTTCCGGCTATGGGTGGTGATCATGTAAGTGGTTCAACTTACGGCAGGTTAAGTTATATATGGAAAAATGTGAATGTTTTATTGAGCTGGTCTGATGAGGATTAGTTGGTGTAGGAGGATACGTCAATGGTGGTGTCTACTGTGCTTTTCATTTCGGGTATGACCACATTGCTACAAGCGAATTTTGGATCAAGGTTGCCACTCGTACAAGGTCCATCTTTTGTGTTTCTTGCTCCCGCACTTGCAATTATAAAGTCTCCCGAGTTCATTGGACTGAATGGGAATGTAAGCTTTTTATCCAACTTGTTTCAAGCTGTCGATTTTATGTATTTTTGTTATACTTTGTGTGGGTAAACTATATGGTTTTATTATTAACAAGCCTTATATAGTGTATGCTATGTAAATATGATTGCAAAAATCAACTCAGCATAAAGCATACACATATATTGTCTATGATGGGACATGAAAGAAGCTTCATAGTCATGACCTCCTTTCTTTTACGTGTGCTTAGTTTTACATCAACTCTTTGAGAATGATTACTAAAATAGGACTGTACTCCTTAAGGCATGCCTGAGGCTAGAAAGCTGTATAGGTTGAGGCTATTGGTAGGCTAAGAAAGTGAAACACCAACTATGCATTTAAATATAAACTTATTATCAACCAGTTGGCTTTATGCTGCATAATTCCTAAGTCATTCATTTTGTCTAACATATACCTCAAAATTGGCACTGCACTTTGTCTTAGTTAGTAAAAGTAAAATGAGAAGAAAAGAATAAACAATAGGAGTTCAAAGGAAAAGAGGTTGGAAGTGGTCCACTGGTCCATACATTGCTTGACTGTTACTACTACATTCAAGGTTCACCTTAAAGATGTATTCGTCAAGGGGAAGTCCAATAAAGTGAGAGAAGTGTGCAGCTCTTATGCTCTCCAGCTGGCAATGCTTCTGCCAGGTGAAGCCCCTGCTCGGCCTAGGCAAAATGTGAAAACTACAAGAGGAAATTGTGTTAGTAGTTTTTCTTTTTGGCGTTATTAATACTCATTCCCCGTCTTCTTAAATTTTTTGGGTCAAATACAGTAGTATCTTTCCTGAAGTCCTAGTAGTACTCTGTTGGCACATAACCAAAATTTATATATAGTATCTATAGATTAGTTATATTGTAAGCTGCTGTTAGTATTCCTTTAATCTTGTTGGATGCTTATAGCACACTACTATTAAAATACTATTCTCTACCTCTGACCATATTGGTTCGTGGGAGATGATAGAAGAAGAAGTAATAATGCACCATATTCTCCCATTTTGCCATATTTGTATTCCATGAGTAAATAGAAATGGTTTAGTAGTGTTACCGTCTGCTGCTATCGTATTTTTTTTAAATAGTAAATTGTCTCGCATGTGACATGTCCCTATTTGGGATTGAACCACAATCTTTTAGTTGGTGGGTCACATTTGGTACCAATAGGTCAGACACGTTTTGGTAACTATTACTGTGTTCCACTCCTTACTGATTAACCATGCCAAAAATTATGTGAAAGACTGCATTCCTTGCTATCTTCCATCTCCAACTGCCATTGTTTGTCCAGTTCCCGATATATTATGAACCATATACCGCACCTTTTTTCTCCATAGTGGGCCTTCTGCTTATAATTAGCGCTTTCTTCTCTTGTATCTAATTTAAAGAACAGTAATCGGCCCACTTGCCCTCAGCATCTTAGTTATCTGTAGAAACTTCTTGCCATGAGATTTTATGCTCTGTTGAATTAAATAAGGACACAGGTGAACTTTTAATTCTCTTATATTACAGAATTTTAAGCATATAATGAAGGAGCTACAAGGGGCTATAATTATTGCATCAGCTTTTCAAGCATTCCTTGGATACAGTGGACTGATGACACTACTCTTGAGGTATGTATCACTAGTCACTTCTTCATTTGGTTGATTCTTCTTTTTAATTACAATGGGGGTCATTTATATATGATTGTGTAGATGTTTATTTACGTACAACAGATTTAATTGAAATATTAAAAGTTATACTATCACCTTCTAGGCTTTATGGACTCACAATTTTTAAATACCTGTTACATTTCTTGTGATGAGGATCTCCCCGGCATCCTTCTTTGTTTTCTTGTACATTTGGTGCTGGGAAGGATTGTCTGTGTGATATTACGTGTTTGCAGATTATCTTTCTTATAAAAACGCCTATATCGTAGTCATGAGACGGCATATAGCCCATATATATACATAATGGGACTTCATTCGTGCATTAAATAGCCTCGCATGATCTCTCAGTCGGAAAGCTGTTATGTTCTTCTTTTTGCTTGACGTGTCCAGCTTGTTAGAATTTTCATATACCATTTTTTGATTTTATGTACCTATGTGGCTTTAATGAGCTTTAATTTTTAAGGTTTCTAGATTTAGCACACCCATTAGAATTTTTAAATTCAATGAAAGATGTGCAACAAAGTTAACCATGATTTGTATCTTGCCTTTTCAGGTTGATTAACCCGGTGGTTGTGTCCCCAACTATTGCTGCTGTTGGCCTTTCATTCTACAGTTATGGTTTTCCACAAATGGGTGCATGTCTTGAGATCGGCATGGTGCAGATTCTGTTGGTTATTATGTTTTCTCTAGTAAGTGATCCTTTTCTACTTGATGTACCGCCAAGAAAGCTGCTGTTGCTGATTAAAAGTTGAAAAATCTTCCAACATTTTATGTTCTTCTGTAGTTCACCTCACTTGTTTTTATAATACGATCTACTTCATATTTTTCAGTACCTCCGCAAGGTATCAGTTTTGGGACACCGCATATTTCTAATTTATGCTGTAAGTAAACCTAAAGTTCCTTCTCTTTTATGTTATATTCATTACTTTGCTTCAAGTAGCAAATTAATATATCTCTAATCTGTGTCCCCAGGTACCGTTAGGTCTAGCCATTACATGGGCTATGACGTTCCTTCTGACTGAAGCAGGGGCTTACAAGTATGATGGCTGTGATGTAAATATACCAACCTCAAATATGCTATCGGATCACTGCAGAAGACATGTTGCCAGGATGAAGAGTTGTCGAGCTGATACTTCCCATGCCCTTAGATCTTCCCCATGGTTTAGATTTCCATACCCATTACAATGGGGTACACCTGTTTTCAACTGGAAAATGGCCCTTGTAATGTGCATGGTGTCTGTTCTTTCTTCTGTTGACTCAGTAAGTTGCAAGACTTATTCTACCTGACCTATGAAATAAGTCGTTGGTGATTATTGAATTTATAAAAGTGTTGTTTCATGTAGGTTGGCTCATATCATGCATCATCTTTATTGGTTGCATCTAGGCCTCCCACACCAGGGGTTGTGAGCCGTGGGATTGGTCTTGAGGGTCTGTGTAGCATCTTGGCTGGCTTGTGGGGAACCGGGACCGGTTCAACTTCTCTAACGGAAAACGTACACACAATTGCTGTCACAAAGATGGGGAGTCGCAAAGCAGTTGAGTTGGGAGCCTGTGTTTTGATCATGTTATCCCTAATTGGTATGTCTCAGTTTTTAAAATTGACCTGGTATCTTATAAGCTCCCAAATGTTAATACAGCATTCCAGGCGACCAAAGTATTAATATGGTTTGTTTATGCTAATTTGTCCAAAAAGTACTTGCGAGGAATTTTGTAAAATGAAAAATGGGCCCATTTCGAGCAATATTTGAATGTTTTATGCAACTATGTGGCAAATGGATGCTGTATGAATCATTGAATCCCCTGTTTTCATTTAATTAAAAACTTTTTGAGACTATAACATGTTTACACCTCAGCAAGTGTATTATTCCTTTTTTGAACTTTTGAGGACACTTTCGTTTTCTGACAAGCCATTGGCCAGAATTGGAATAAAAGAAACTGAATTTATACTTGGGTGGCTTGTTGTGTTAATGTTGGAGTGGGTTTTGTGTAAACTATTGACTTCTTTAGTGACCTATGTATACAATCTTTTTATTCGAATTTGATATAAAAAAAACAGTTTACTTTATTATTCTCTGATTTTCCCTTTACATATACTGACAGGTAAAGTAGGAGGGTTTATCGCCTCAATCCCTCAAGTAATGGTTGCAGGCTTGCTCTGCATTATGTGGGCCATGCTTGCAGCATTGGGTTTATCAAATCTACGTTACAGCGAGGCTGGAAGCTCCCGGAACATAATCATCATCGGGCTTTCTTTGTTTTTCTCCCTTTCTGTTCCAGCCTACTTTCAGCAATATGGTCTCTCCCCAAATTCCAACTCCCCTGTCCCCATTTACTTCCAGCCTTACATTGTTGCTTCTCATGGTCCTTTCCGCTCACAATATGGAGGGGTATGTATTTTATGTCCTATATATCATTTCCTGACCTTCGGATCTTTAGCTGTGTTATTGTTTAATAATTATTCCTCTCTAACAAAACTTTTATTCTGATGACTGTAGTTGAATTATGTTATGAACACATTGTTGTCGTTCCACATGGTGATAGCATTTCTAGTGGCTGTAGTATTGGACAACACAGTACCTGGGAGTAAGCAAGAACGAGGGGTATACGTGTGGTCTGAACCAGATGCAGCTCGAAGGGAGCCTGCTGTTGCTAAAGATTATGGGTTACCGTTTAGAGTTGGTAAGATGTTCAGATGGGTGAGATGGGTTGGGCTCTAGAGACAAGATTATGCTGCACCATGAAAGTTTTGCCACGAAAAGAGAATGGCTGGTTGTTGCCATTGTGTAAAATGGATGCCACGGATTGTAGTTCTGAATGGAGCAGCAATTAGAAGGATGAAGAAACAGGTGGATTTTGTACATTGGAGAGAGGATCTGTGTTGTAATGTTAAAACTACTATCAGATGCTTTTGTATGTAATATGTAATTGGAAATTCTTGTTTTAATCGAGTCGAATTTTTTCTTCTTTCGTGTGTTGTTAATAACGGTATATTTTTGGGTTGTCGTGTATAAAAGGTTGACGAGATAAGTAGAGATTTCATATTTTGATGGCTGCATGGGTTGATGTCAGATTGGTTTTCTTGAAGGAGGTTACTATGGTTAAACCTTGAAACACGAGGCAGAGATTGTAGATAGTGGTACAATCTTAATAGTTTTAAAAGAGTGTACGTTTATTGCTGGGGTGGTGTAAATAAGCCCGGGTAATAAAGTTAAGACAGTTCGTGCCCTGACTCGTATAAGCTCAAGGTTGACTCGATCAAATTTTTTGCTATAGTTGAGCCGATTACTATTTGTACTGTTCCGCTTTTAACGTATCTAGTTCTAAACGGTTAACCTTCAAGATGTATCCGTAAAAACGTTTCTGTTGTTCTATTAGTTTTGTTCATTATAAATTTTTGTAGATTAAATACTTATTTTGGAGAAATTCTTTCTATACCATTTAAAATTACTTGTTATATTATTAAATGAATAAAAAATTAGAAAAAGTACAGAAAAAAGTACAGAATGTAAGAAAAAGTGATGGAATAAATTACAGAAAAAATACAGAAAAGGTAATTTAAAAAAAGTAAGGTGATGGAATAAATTACAGAAAAAATACAGAAAAGGTAATTTAAAAAAAGTAAGTGGTATAGATAGTAGGACCCTTATTTTGATCAGTAAACAAATCTTAGAAGGTACAGGCGTCAAAGGTTTTTAATTATTATTGAAAATAAAAGAAAGTTCACCTATTTTATTTTTGAATAGTCTAATACGAGTAATAAATACTACTTGTGTGTTAAAGAACAAGGGAGGCAGAAGATGTAAAACGTGGTGGTATTAAATATAATTTTATTTAATATAATATAATATAAATAAATAAATGTACCTTAATCAATACACTTTCAACTGGAGTTGGTTCGAATCCTTCAATTCTTTTGTTTACTACTAGTAATTTTTTATTCAGCAAAATACGTGCCCACCTTTAGACCATTTGGAAACATATGCTTTTTTAGAACTAAATAATCTGTAAATAGATTCGCTTTTTTAAAAAAATACATTCAGATCTGGGAAATTATTTAACTTTGGTTACTAACTCAGTATCAATATGACTATTTTTTTTCTTTTCAATATTTAAATGCAAAATATTCACTACTTGAAGATTATAATTTTTTTGTTAAGTTATTAGTAAGCTTGTAAAAAAAGAAAAATTATTAATAAGCATTTTCCTGTAGAATGTAATACTTATATACTTACATTGAGTATAATTTTATTTGTTGTATATACGTTTGATACGAATGTGGAAACACGATTACTATTTCTTATTTGTATTTGGTTGTGTTTTATGCATTTAGATTCATTCGTTTGAGGTAAGGTCTTTATTAAACAGATTATTCGGTATTGTAGTTTTCGATAGGCCATGAAGAGTAATGACCTAATCAATGGGTTGGCACTTGCTACATATAATGTCTTCATTCATTTTTTTCGTATAAGTTTGTGTTCGACGTTTTGGACCATCAATTTAATACCTCGTTTTGACATTCGTGTTTCGGATGGGATTATAATCACATCAAGTTTAATAAGTGGTCGCAAGGGTTGGATTTTATGCTAAGTCTGATGTTTTTGATGGGACTAGACGTACGTATTAGTTCTTATCATGTCACTTAGCTTTAACTTAGAGCCTAGGAAGTTTGGTAGTATGATTGTATTGTTTTTATAGCATAACGTATCTTATGTGGTAATTTCCAATGTTGTAACTTTCATGAAGTATTTGAAAGACAAATGTCATAAATCAATCATGAATTATGCGATAAAGAATTATAAGCTTACTTTTGACATTTTTTTGTGTGATAAATAAACTTTACATTTATAAAAGAGCCTAGTTCACGAAATTAATTCGAAACTTATATAATTCTTTCACTCAAAGGAATATATATTCCTACAAATTTCAATTCCTTTAAAAATTTCAATTTTATCAAAAATATTCCGGAATCAAATGTTATGCAATTTTCAAGAATTTTTTTTAATGCTTCTCAAATAATAATATTGATCATCTTCAACCAACCTCTATTGTACATTAGGTTTTAATATTTGGGCATTAACTATCAACTGTATATCTGTGTTTTTTTTACCTTAGACGTGATGGGTAAAGTTTAAAAACAACTTTTACGTAGGGAACATAATTCATTTACTGACTATAATAACAATTAATGCAAAATGGACATGTTCAATCGCTAATTCCTCACATGATTAGAATCTATTATAATAACTCGATGAGGATTGAGGATACTTATTATATTTTAACTCCCATGTGGAAAGTATACCAAATATCTACTGTAATATATTGCCAATCTTTTCAAACAGTAATCTATACGTGATACCCATTTAATTTTACTTAGAAGATTAGAAGATCAGTAATCAACATACAAAGATCTTGATATAATGACTGAATAGATATAAACATTCCCAAGATCTTGATATATATAATTCCTTATACGCTTTGTATAGGTAGGTTTCGTTTTATATCTTCAAAGATATCTTAGCACATGCTTCTGTATTTTGTAATGTAGTGATTTGTACATTTTTGATTATCTACAAAAGTCAGTTATGACCAGTAACGTATTTCAAATGATGCCTCCTTTTTTCCAAACACGCATCGGTCAAAAATGAAAGGATTTTTTTTAAAACAGCAAACTTACGATCTACACAAATACCACATAGAATAAACATGAATATTTTTAGTAAGGGTTCAGTACAAGCAAATGTAATAAAGTATAGTCTGACATTCATTGTATTTAGCGAATTACTTGGGCTCCCATTTTATATAACGAACTTGTAATTAATTTACATTGTATGTATTTTGGTCAGATTAACTGTTCTAAAGGACGTCACGTGTCGACTTATATAATTGAAACGTGGAAAAAGTACCATAAATTACATACGATGTAATAAAATTACAAGTTCGTTACATACAATGAAGACCCAAGTAATTCATTACAAACAACAAACATCAAACATCAGACTACCTATACTAATATATAAAGCATCTTAGTGGTTTAATTATAGAAATTCTTAAAATTAAGACTCAACATTTCTATATTTAGTTATCTAATTATTATTCTTATTTTACAATATAAGCTCATCATTTTCACATATGTTTCATTTTTTACTAACAGTATCCCGAATCACAGAATTTACATATGCACAAACTAGAGTTATCAACTCACAATCACCGGTAATCCAAATACATTGAAGTACTAAACTCCGCTGCATTGCGTGAGTAATACGCTAGTAGTTTATTACATTTACACGCACCGACCACTTTTAATAACCCCCGAGGTCTTAATTGAATAGTTCCCCTCATAGCGTTCGGCAGCAATATTGTTTTTTTATCAAGTGTATTTACTAAAAAGATTAAAATCGTTCATTCCATGTAGAAGAACTAATCGTATTTTATTAAATTTGGTAAGAAAATATAGAATACAAATAAGAAGAAAAAAAAAAAAGGTGTAAAAGCAAAGTTATAAAAAGTCAAACAAACACTAGAGCAAGGAAAGAGCGAGGGGTGGTAGGTGTGAGCTTGACCCAACCACCAAAAACCCACCCCATATATAAACCCTTGATTTGCCTTCCCCTTTTTCTCAGCTTGCCCAACAACCAAGCTTCTATAACTTTCTTTCCTTTTTCCACTGTTGGTCCCTCATCTTTACTCATTGTTACATTTCAGCACATCTCTAAACAAAAGAAAGATGCAGTCTATTGCTCCATCTTCGAGTATGAGTTTCAAATCAGTAATCAGTACGACGCCGTTGCACACCGTTTCCAACCGAATCGCTCAACCGAGTCAGCTCAACATCCAATGCGTCGCCAGCCGGTTCGACGCTGCAGCGGCTAACGCCACTAATCCGTCTCTATCCACAGCTGCGCCGACGGCTAACAACTTCACATCCGGCGGCGTCAAGAGCCGAGCCGACTGGCAGAGCTCGTGCGCTATTCTAGCTAGCAAAGTCGAATCGCAGCAACAGAACACAGAGAAATCTAACGGAGCTGATAAAATCACCGTTGTTAATGGTCATACCAGTCTGGATCTAGTTCAGGTGTCCAAGTTACCGAAACCGCTTACAATCGCTGATTTGTCTCCGGCTCCGATGCACGGCTCGACACTACGTGTCGCTTATCAAGGTGTACCTGGCGCGTATAGTGAAGCCGCCGCCGGTAAAGCTTATCCGAACTGTGACGCAATTCCTTGCGATCAATTCGAAGTCGCATTTCAAGCGGTTGAGCTCTGGATTGCAGATCGTGCCGTTTTACCGGTTGAGAATTCATTAGGAGGAAGTATTCACCGGAATTACGATCTATTACTCCGTCACCGACTTCACATCGTCGGTGAAGTCCAGCTACCGGTTCATCACTGTTTATTAGCGTTACCTGGCGTACGAAAGGAGTACTTGAATCGCGTGATCAGCCATCCGCAAGCGCTATCTCAATGCGAGCAAACGCTAACGAAATTAGGTTTAAACGTTACTCGTGAAGCGGTTGATGATACCGCCGGAGCAGCTGAATTCATCGCGGCGAATAATTTACGCGATACGGCAGCAATTGCATCTGCACGCGCCGCCGAACTGTACGGATTGAACATTTTATCCGACGGAATACAGGATGATTCAAGTAACGTCACGCGGTTCGTGATGTTAGCTCGTGAACCGATCATTCCACGTGTCGATATCCCGTTCAAGACGAGCATCGTTTTCGCTCACGACAAAGGAACGTCGGTTCTGTTCAAGGTGTTATCCGCGTTTGCGTTTCGGAATATTAGTTTAACGAAGATCGAAAGCAGGCCGCATCGTAACCGTCCGATTAGACTGGTGGGAGATGAGAATTCAGGGACTGCGAAACATTTTGAGTATCTGTTTTATGTGGATTTTGAAGCGTCGATGGCGGATGTTAGGGCGCAGAATGCATTGGCTGAAGTGCAGGAATTCACCACTTTTCTCAGGGTCTTGGGTAGCTATCCCATGGACATGACACCTTGGTCACCATCTCAATCATGACTTTGGGAATATTTATGACGTCATATATGTTGTTAATTAGTTTTTTTTTATATATAAATTGAGTTTAGTAAGTAAATAACTATATATGATGAAGATGGAGGTTGATCAAGTCCAGTTCCACGAGTTCAATAATCCCAAAGTCCAAAAATTGGTGTATGCAAGTTCGTATGTTTAATGGCTGTTTGTGCCTCACATGGTTCTCTAATCAAAATCGATTTTATTATTTTATTTATATCTAAATCTAAATAAATATATAAATGCCTGTTTTATGTGCTGTAATTGTTTAAAAAGTATGTAAAACTGCAGCCACCAGATACGGTCTTGAAAGATCTTTATGTTTTATAAATATTCAATTAAACTAAACCACTTGATTAAGTTAAATAATGGTTTTATAATGTTGTTCAGTTCACCCACCACTGCTAAGACATTTTTTCCAAATGCAATTAGTTGTCGTGTAGAATATTTCCAACTTGAAGAGACATAAAACACTGAATTATCATTGTTTGATTGGTCTTGAGGCGTGAAGCATGGTGTATTGTGTTCTCGAAGAATAATTGCGCCATAACATATGACTCAATATAAAATCGGATAATACTAGTTGATTAATGACGATTTAGTGAAATGTTTATGAGCAGGAAAACTTGTAGATAAAAACAAAACAAACATTTTATGATAATATCTTTGAAATTATCCAAAATAAGAGAACCATTATAGTAATTCCTATAAAGTACACGGATGTGTATATATAAAAAGATCTAAGCTGTCTATTTTATTTTTGACCATGTAGTCCACTTATAATAAACTTAGCCCGACCCGAATAAGAGTGACTGATAAGATAAGTGGTGGAGCAGTAGATGTTAAAGATGATAGGTTGTGGTGTGGTGGTTGTTTGTGTACTTTGTATTTTCATGACCGCATATTACCATTATTTTTAAATAATTATTTATTGCATTTATTAATTATTAATATTATTATTATTATTATTATTATTATTATTATATGAATATGAAATAATAAAATGGACCACGATGGATATTTGCTACCCACCGTGTGCACTTTGCATATGTCACACCCTTGTAAATAAACACTAACTTAATTACTTAAATACTTTAAGAAATTATGCAAGTAATACTTAACATAGATTGAAACTAAACTTATAGTTTTCATAAGATGCTAACTTTGATGGTTGATTTATTAAACAAAAACATCTTGATATAAATCATGTGGCCCGTGTCATAACATTCAAATCGTATATTCCTGTTAAACACGTGATATAACAAATCAAATAATGTTATCATCAATAATTGCCTTCTTATATTTTTTAATAAATACATCATGATGAAATGTGGAATATCAGGACCTATAATATTAGATATTTATACTTTCTTCCGGTAACTTTAACATTAAATCGATATATTTTGTAGTTTTGTTAATAATTAATTTGGTAAAGATATATTTTTACATATATAACTTTCATACAAACTCTATTAATTTATTGATTGATATGGGCAAATAGGGAGTCGTGTTAGTGCGCGAGGGTGATAGAAATCAATAATAAAGTTGGAATTTTTTAACTTTGAGTTTGTGTTTATGGTTTTAATTAGTAGGTAAGAAGTGATTAAATTTGGTAATGATGTGTGATTAAGCTAATTATTATGATTAGTTGCTGATAATAAAAATAAAAATATCAAAAATAAGAGAAAAAGGGAGTTAGGTGAGAGTTGAAAATTAGTAAAAAGGGTTATTGTCGACTGCGGTCCATGTGTGGGCTGTGGGGTGGTAGGTGGCGATGTGAGCTAAGGACATTATTGTAATTTACATTTGAACATGTGGTTTTTTTTAATTATTAATCTTCTTTGTTTGTTTTATTAAAAAAAAAACGTTGTGATGTTTCTTATCGATGTATTTTCCCTCATGAATATGGCTTTTCTTGAAGATATATATACATTTTTTCTAGGTCATTCGGCTATCGTATGGTTATATTTGGAAATTGAAGTATACTTATATAAGAACGAAGTGGCATTGATCGTTACTGTAAAAAGTTATACGGAGTATCATTTTAGGAAAATGAACCCTGCTTTTAGTTGTAGTGCAAGGACCGTTTGCGCCATTTGACAAGGCAAAAGCTTTAACATGTAAAATTAACACATTCTTAAAAATGCTAATAGCACAGAGTGTGATGATACTGTTTTTACAGTGTTCTTGAAAAATGTTGTTGTTGAAGATTTTATGGTTTGGTAGACATTGTTCTGGATGGTATCACGGAGTTTTTAATTAATTGTTTTTTTGTTTTGTTTTGTATTTCTAATGTGATTAATTGTATATATATTAATAATTAAAACAAAGTAATTAAATAAAAGAAAATTTAATCATTAAAAACACGTTAAAGAAATTACAAATCCAAAAAATTAATATGCATAATTTTTATACATAACTCAAAAAATCTAAAAATTCAACATGTAATACAAAGATGAAATTGTGTGAAGTGAATTATAGTGTAAAAGTGTGTATGTATATATAGAGATGTGTATAAATGTTTCGACAAAATTTTTTAATCAAACTAAACTAGCCGTTCAATGGCATTATTTAAAAAAAATGTTTTGATTATTTATTTTGAACGTTGGAAAATATAAAAGAAAAAAAAGGAAAAAACGCTGCTAACAACGTCTTGTGCCGGATACCGTCATAAAATGCCGTCGGGAACGTCGTCCCGTTGCGGCAGAACGTCATCCGACGGTGTTCTCAATGAAAAAAAACGATTTTTCCCTTTCCACACCGTGTGCTCTAATTGATTAACACGTATTAGCATTTAGCATACTTGATATGCCCATATAAATTAATTTTCTTATATATGTGATTTTTAAACCTTTTTATATGCTACATAGCTACTCCATCCGTCCCATATTTATAGTTCATGTTTCCCTTTTTGAACGTCCCAAAATAATTGTCCACTTCCAAAAGTAGTATGGTATAATTAACTAAAGTTCATATTATACCCCTATTTTATATGTATGTTAGAAAAAAGGTAGGTAAAAAGTAAGGGTAAAATTGTCATAGTACAGAAAAATACAGTGTAATAATTATGTTTTCTTAAACTGCGAGTTTCTTATTTGTGGACAATAATTTTGGGACGGAGGGAGTATTTTATTGTTTCAACTTTGATTGATTAGCACTTCAATTTGTTTTTATATACTTTGAAATACTAATTTATGTCTATATAATTTTGTGAATACTCTGAAATTTGGAATTTTAATTGTGAGTTTATGTGTTTGTAACATAACAAGTGACAACCTTTGTACTATAACACCCCATCCATTTAAAATAAAATTTTAATACCGAAACGTGGGTCCTAAATTTTTTTAATTCAAAATACGTACATACAAACATAATTCCCAAAGTTAGTATTCCAAAACGTTTATAATTACAAACTAGATTAACTATATAATCCGAATAGTTTTACAAACAGAGGTGTTATAAGTTTCCAAAACCACATTTGATTAACCATATCAGAGTTATCGCCCGTTAGTCAAACTTCCCATCCTTAGCCCGATGCCCACAAATCCACAACTAAGCATAATCTGCAAAAAGATTTAACACGTGGGGATTAGCTCACAACTAAGTGAATGAAACCGTATCCGACGGTTCATTCCAAAAACAACAATTCTAATTACAACAAATAAACACATAAGCACACCAAGTCAAAGAGGACCGGCGGTTATTGGTATGCCATCACAAGAACACTTCAAACCACTGGAATGCCATCACAGTGATTTACCGATAGTTTGAATGCTATCTTCACTAACTAGGGTTCATCCTTCAACTATGTGTCTCGGAAACCCCGCCAGTCAAACAGTAGCAACAAACCCAACCAGTGTTGACCTCTGAATCATCATATCTCAATTAGCCAATCAAGAATATAACCAAATAACCAAAGTCACATCATGCATAAGAGTCATGCCATAATGAATAATAACGATAACCAATAAACAATAATAACCCAATATTAAATACCAATTGACTAACCAGTCAAACAATAGCAACCAAGTTACCCGTTGTAACTAAACTTGTTACAACTGAAGTAAACCTAAGTTTACAGATTCCACTCACCAATTTTCAAGCTTCTGAACTCAATAGTCTAATGTCACTGAGTTTCTCCCGGATTATCTGAGAATAACAGATAATGAGTCAGTATTCCATTCATAACATGTATTTCATGTTAATTCATAACTTCAAAGTTAACTACAATTATCAATTCATAGTAATAATCATGTACATATACTTCATAATCGAAATGAAATCAAGTTAACTTACTTAATCGTTAATACTTGTTTTATCTCTATTGCATACAACTTATCTCAATCATATGATCATATTTGAACATTTAACAATTGTATACAAGTAAAACAAGAAACAAACATTTTAACATTGAAAACATAAAGTACCCGTCGGCTAGCCATGAGTACTTGGCCGGGTACTCATGCTATACCCGAGCCCAAGTTTGGACAGAAAACGCCTTTGGTTAGCCGGTCAAGTTTACCCGCCGTATAACCGTTTACCCGACTTGTTACCCGCCGTGTACCCGGTTACCCGCCGAGTACAACGGTTTATCCAATACCCATTTTTTAGACGGTTTACCCGCTGGGTAAAGGGGTACCCGCCGGGTACCCGACTCGCACCAGCAGCTGTTCATCCCCCTTTCAGTCCAACTCAATACGATATTATCCCAAAATCCTCAATTTCATATTCAACAAGGTATTTACTCCCTCCGTCCCAAAATTATTGTTCACAAAAAAAAACACGCAGTTTAATAACAGTGGGACCACAACAACTTTCAACCAATCAAATAGAATCTTCACCCACTAAACTCTCCTCCTATTGGTTGAAATGGAAAGTGAACGATTATTTTGGGACATCTAAAAATGGAAAGATGGACAATAATTATAAGACGGAGGGAGTAACATTCATACATAAACTAATTAGGTTCCATATATGATCAAATAATTATCATAACATATGCAATTCCCATATTTTGACACAATTCATCTTTTGACCCCTTTTTCACAATCAACCAAAAACTCATACAATTTCCACAATTAAGATGAAATCAAGATGATGGTGTTAACATGAAGCTAAATCATCTCACGGAACTATTCTCTATTTGATTCTTCAAGTTTCAAGCATCATAGTCCAAGCTAATTCAACATGCATCACATAATCAAAGTCAAAATCAAGAACACAAAGGCATGAATACTTACACTTGAAAAGAAACAAGATGGTGATGATGCAAGGATGAAGATAATCTGATTTTACTAGTCTAAATCTTTCAAACACAATTTAATCCCCAAATTCCCTTTTGATTTTCTTAGAAAAATTTAAGAGATAAAGATATGAGTTCTAGAGAGAGAGATGAGTAGATAGAATGAGCAGATGATTTGAGAATAAAAGGGTCGACACATGTCCACTGATTCATCCAAATACAGTATAATTTTTACTTCCCAATTAAACCTACAGTCTGGAACTGAAAATCGTTTACAATTTAATTTTACCGTAAACTTCAATAATTTAAAACAGACAATATTTCATTATCCACAATTAAACCTGAAACGTTTTAACCCATGTATTTTAACATATTAAATGCCACAAGTTACTTTTCTATTCTTTAATTATCCGTCTACAAACCAATAACTATTTTAAGATTCCAGACTCTAAAACTGTGTATTACATGTACTTTCTGACAACCGTCACTTTAAGAAATTAATGTGATCGACGGCAAAAAAGGATAAGTTGGTGACTCTAGAACATTAAAAACTCTACATCTCTTATATTGTTGGAACGATGTTTATATCATGCATGTATTTGAATTATATTAACTCAAAAGGTGACTTTTGAATGTGCAACAGTTAGTACCATTAAACACTTTACCATAACTCGAAGTAGCGAATTTGACACTCAAAATTACTCCCTCCGTTCCATATCTATTGTCCACTATTTCTTTTTGGGATGTCCCAATTTAATTGTCCACTTCCATAAATAGAAAAGAATAATAAGATAAAGTTTATTTTTGACCCTAATAATATATATGTAAGACAAAAAGGTAGGTAAAAAGTAAAGGGTAAAATTATCTTGTTACCAAAAAGTAAGAGAGATAGTGATGCTTTTCTTAAACTGCGTGTTTTTTATCTTGCGACAATAAAATTGGGACGGAGGGAGTAATTAACAGTCCGTACTTTCTTTCGTTATTTTGTTTTTTGTTTTTTTTCACATCAGGGCATGGACGGTTATGAGATAAGAAATCAAAACGGCTCTTTTATCGGTTAATTGCTCAGACAACTTGCGTCTGTATCTTGTTGGTGAAACTTAATTGATCCAAACCAATTGGTTGATTGAAACTTTTAAAATAGAACCGTCGATTGTTGTTTTGTGTTACTTTATGAATATAATTTGATGACTCAGCCTATCGGTCATTTATAACGACTTATCCTTTTGTGTTAAATTTTCATTTGAGTAATTGGTGAGTAAATTAAATCAGATTTATGTACATAAAACTCCAACAATTATTAATCCTTTGTTGTGGTTGTACCTTTCTTTCCTTAATCTTCTACTTACTTGCATTTTAATTTAAAATTCAAGTATATGTTTTCCAAGGAATTAAAATGTAAATATTCCTAATTTGTTGATTCACCCATCTCATAAACTTTCAATCTTTTACCTTACTATAAGCTTAGATATATGATACGGAGTATTATTCATTTGCTTAGCGACGAATTGATACATTCGTTATCATAAACGATGATAAAACTTTGTCCATTAATTGTAGTTTTATCGAGTTTGTGTTGAAAGATCTGAGAAACCAAACATGGATGGATACATATAGTACAACTCTTTTAAACTGTTAAAGGAGTACAAAGTTTCATTCGTCATGTTTATCTTTTAGTTCGTTAAATATCACTATAAGTAAGGTTAGTAAAATTAATTATGCTACATGGTTGCGAACATGTTTGGTGTTTAAATTAGTACGTGTTCATTAAACATTTTTTAATGTAAACATTTTTTTGGTACTCGCTCTCCATTTAGCTATTTTGGGCCTTTTTAATGTAACTCGCCGTCTTACATTATTTTAATTAAGTCATAGGAATTAAATTAAATTATACTAACAAAGTATCATTAAGGAACCTATAAATGATGGCTGCTTTTAAACCCGCACGTGTAAAAACTGAAGTCTGGTCAATATTGCTTGGCCTCAATAAGTCATAGATATAAGATAATTGCGGCTGCCCAATAACTTACATATATGTGGGCTGGGCTTTTAGAGGCCGGGTCCTATTTTCTAAACTTACCTATGTTTACTCGATGCGGAACACATTTGATTGAGTTATATAAAGTACCCATACTAATACCATTCTCTAGGCTAACTCGAGTCGAAACCAAAACAAGCGCAAATGAAAAATAGTGTATAATGGTAGTCTCGGATTGTTGCTCAGTTGTAAAACTTTAATGTATCTACAATACCATATTACCATGTTCATGTTGGATTTAATGTACATGTCAATATTAAAGATTGTTGTTTGCATCCATGAATATAGGTTGTTGCGTATCTATTCCCCTATATTCTCTATTAGGGACTTGACTTTTAAAGTAAAGATGTTAGTTGGTAATATTAGACCATGGACCATGGTTGGTGTTTGTCTACTTCTGGTTTAGTCTATGTTGTTTTAGTTACAATGACGTATATATGTCATAACAAAATGTAGCAATATATAACCGGTGGCTAGAAACTTTCTTTATATTAATAAGTAGATCTCGCATTCTTGTGTATTTGTCTCTTTAAAAGAGTAATATTTGAGTAACCAAAATGAAGACTTTTTTCGATAAACATACAAAATGATATTATATGCTTTATTGACTTTGTATTATACAACTACCCAAAGAAGCATTTGTTACGATAAAAACATTCTAATCGTAAGTTTTGCAAATTGAAAATGTTGTCTGACAAATGAATACAAGTTATATTACTGAAATAGTTGCCTTTGTACATGTTTGTTCGTAAGAAATTTATATTAGAGCGAGGTTTTATAACTTCTTTTAATTGAATTGTATGTGTTCGTTTAATAAAGCCACTCATACTTTCTAATGATTTTGTGTACATTGATAACGTCTTATTTTGTGAGTGTGCGAAATTCCAAGTGTAGTTATAAAAAAAAGTACTAGAAAGTTGTTGAAAATAATTTACGCCATACAAACGAGTGAACGACAAGACCAAAGCCCAGGGAGTATTTTGTCATCCTTTTTTATTCCGAACAAACAATAAGTAATGGATATAACTTATTTTGGTCAACATATTGGGCCACTATTATAAGCCCATATACCAGATAACCTAGTTGTAAAAACTTCTCCACTTACCGCTTTGACAAAAACCATTTTTCATAACGATCTTAATTTTCTTAATGTGATAATTAATGTATGCGAAGTTGCTAATTCCACGGAATTATAGTTGAGTAGTTGTCCAAAATCATGTTAAGCAAAAGGGTTTGTCTAACGTGTGCCCTAAGGGCATATGTTAAGACAGGAATATTCTTCTCGAAAAATGAGAAATGCATTTTTCAAGAAGAATCTTGATACCTTTTTCATTTTTCGAAAAGAATATTTTCAACTTTTTAGAAGGGGACGTGAGTTGTAGTAAAGTATTTGAATAGAAAATAGTTACTCCGTAATTGCTAATATGTGATCCTATATCTATAAGAATTCTTTTCTTCTTTGATATGACTTATATAAACAACGAGTAAATTTTACCCGCGCGTTGCAACGGAACAAAAAGGCTTATACTAATTTATTACATAATTTGGTAATACAAAGTTTTTTACCCGCACATTGTAGCGGGATTAAAAAGTATATTCTTAAACTCCAGTATGAAATATGAAATTTTAATTGTATGTATCGTGCGTTACGACGGGGTAAAAAATTAAATTTTAAAACTCCAATATAACAAATATTTTTGTTTCATTATACAAATATGTATATATACAATTAAAAAAATTTAAAGTAGTAAAAATGTTTACGATTTTTTTGTTTAAAAAAAATATTATAAGATAACACAACTTTTTATTAAAATAAATTTGTTGATTTTTTTTTGGAAAAACTATTTTTTTTACGGTGGGTAAAAAATTTCATTTTAAATTAACATATAAATTTCATAAAAAAATTTAAGTTGACGAATGTATGATCTCTTTATGGTTGTTTTTTTATTATACTAATATGTATGTATAATTGAAAAAATGTAAATTAATACAAATTTGAGAGAATACTACATAAAAATGTTAAGCTAAATTATCGTTCGCAATTATTTGTATAATTTTCTCGTAATAAAATTCGTATAAAAGTTTGTTGTAAGCAAAGAGGAAAAAAATGTATAAGGTATTAATAAAAAAAAGTGAAAAAAGTAAAGTTAAAATATAAAGGGGGGAAATAATAAATGTTAAAACCTAAAGGAAAGAAAATGAAAGAGTGGTAAAAGTTGAGACAAAGAAAATGAAAATTAGTTAAAAGTTAGAGGGTAGAAAATAAAAAAATCCTAAAAGTGAAGGGGAGAAATTGGAGAATTACAGGGTAGAAAATAGAAAAGTACTAAAAATTAAGGGGTAGAAAATTTAAAAGCGTTTAAACATAAAGGGTGTAAAATCAAAAGGTGTTAAAAAGTAAGGGAATGAAAATGTAAATAAGTTTATACTATTCATTGAATAGTATTCAATCATCTTCTTGGTGATTGTATGTAGGACTAAGTGCACTGATATAAAATCCGGAGGCTGTGCGAGATATGCTGATCTCCCACCTCAAGACAGCTATAGTCGTCGGGTTCATCCTTCATGGGAAATATAAAAGTATGATTCTAATCATTTTCTTGTTGTGATTAGTCATTTTTCGAGCATACATCAACTTTAAAACTAGCTGGATTACCTAAAATTAATAATTCAACTAACCGACGAAAGACTTCAACAAAACATTCTTTCGAAATCACTACATTTTTTTGTCGAGCTCAAACTCAAGCAATTAGAGTAGTTTTCGTTTTAAGCTTAAGTAACTGGATTATGTTGTTATTACATTAGATTAGATGAGTTAGTGAATTACTAAAATCAAGGTTTACAAACCAAATTGTACCCTTGGCTATCCTATATGAATGGGTGACCAAATATAGAATAGAAGCCACGTTACGGAGTATAATATTGAAAAAGACCTTCCCTATCTCACACCTTTTTAAGCTAACCCCTCTGTTATTTTATTTATTATCACTCCAATTCACTAATATATTGTATTGTATATATATGTTTAATATGGATGAATAAATTAAAAAAATAACCAAGCACTTTGTGAGGAATTTAATGTAACATTGAAAGTAGTGTTTAAGACTTTAAGTCGATGAATTAGACATCAGCAACGTCCAGCACACAAGCTATGTGCAACAGTCCTTTTTGTTTCTTTACAAAAAAACATAACACTATTATTTGGCATATTATTTTGGCATAACTTGTTTAAAAGATGCATGTACAAACATACGAAGTATTTTAGTAGTAGTAGTATATAAACTAAGTTAAATAATCTTCCAACCAAATGGATATATCCTTTTACTTTTAACAACTTTATTTATAAGAATGAATATCAATTTAATAATTTAATTAATTTGTATATATCAAAACTCAAAAGATACTCCCGGCCAACGTTGTAGTGACATTTGTGATCACTGATATGCCAATTAACCTAATCTCTTCAAAACATTTTGACAAATGAAAAAAGTAACAATATTAAATCTTACAAGCAACACATAATCATCATCTATCATCGTAAATTTCGATAATAGCTTATTCTGAATAAGCAATAAGTAAAACTAAACCTGTATTTGTTTTACGAATAAACATACTGACATATTGTTGCATTTATGATCTTTTGATCGATCAACCGTGGCTTAAAGGCTTACTTGTTGCCTTGTTGGTATTAAAAGAAAGTGACATTTATAGGTTGACCAAATATCCTAATAGGTCAATATCCTCGACACGTACATCCCATTCTGCAACCAAAAAATTCCTAGAATACCTATATTAATTGTGTTTATTAATTACTATTTCTTGGACGATGCCTATTTGTATTGTTCTTTCCCTTAATTATAAAAAAAATGGTCGCATATGTAACCTTAACATTTTAAGTTAAAGACCCGGTTTATATAATCAAAATTCATTTACAACTAACTATGTTAGATTAAGATGGTGTTTCGAAGTATGCGTTTTCAATATGATGCTTTGAAAAAGTATGTACCAAACTTTTTCACTTTTTATTTTTCAAAATTGCATTTTCCCTAATGCAAAGGCAATAATCATATAATCCGAGCAAAACGCAATTTCAAAGAGAACATGATAGGAAAAATAGGGGAGCATTGCTTATGGAAAACTCCTTAATTTCCAGAAAATTTTTGTAAGCAAAAAAAACGTATTCAAGTCGTGATTTTCTATTTGATTCAGATAATTTGGTTTTTTGAATCGGTTTGGTTTAAAACCAAATATTTATTTTGATTTTTGGATTGGTTTTGGTTACCAATGTAGAAACTGAATAGTCCAAATTAACCGCATAGTAATATATTTTGGTAATACTTTTAAAATATATACAAATTAATTAGGTTAATCACTGAATATCATGTATACTTATACCATTATTAATTTTATTCACCGGTTATTACTAATTTTTTAACTATACCTTAGTTTTGTCTTGCAAATTATTATTTTTGTCACGAACTTAAGAAACGTGCTAATAAGTTTTGTTTTATAATAAAGTTTTTTGATTTTGTTTGATTGTTTATATTATTAATATATGAAAGCATAAACCGAATAGTAAAAACCGAATAAACCGAATAGTAATTAGGTTCGGTTTGGTTCGGTTTTTTATTTGTTTGGTTCGGTTTCAATTTTTGAAAATCGAAAACCGATCGGTTTCATCTATTAGGTTCGGTTTAAACCGAATTAACCGAATGAACAAGCTTATCAAAAGTTGAAGCTCAAACCCCAAAAAAGCTCCAAAAAACCCTATGCAAAACACATCCTTCCTATTTTGGAACCTATATTTGAACACGTCTTCTAAATCTTTATTTTTCAATGAATACAAAATTTTAGAAAAATCGAGATAGTTTTTTATAACTAAACGCTTCAAAAATTAAGTTAAACATTAAATATACATGTAAAGTTGATAACTTGAGGGACTTAGTCAAGTAAGGAGTGACAAAAAGTAGAAACCACTTCAGTAGTTCATAAACAAAAGGTCAATAATTCTAATAATATATATATATATAATATAATGATAAAAGTAAAACAAGAAGCATAATAAATACGGAGTAAATAAAAACTCCCTTTTATTTACAGAGCATACATTCCAAAATATATCATTTTCTGTTTGCCGTCACTGATCTTCATCTTTCAGTTGCTTTAATTATTTAATCAATAATCAATTTCAGAAGATTAAACTGACCCTACTACACATCGTCGTTTCCATGGCTCCACCGCATAACCATCCAAATCTGCAGCTACCGTTTCCGTCACCGTTAACGTTATCCACCGTACATCCTCGCTGCTCCACATCACAAATGTGCTTCTTCAAAATCCTTCACATCATTTCTTCTTTTCCGTCAACCGATGACGTCGCCGATAACAAATTTTCGACTCGTGATGATACCAAGCCTTGCGAAATCAACAAGTTTGATGTCGACCTGAAGGTCAGTTGCAAAATCGATGAATCTGATACGGAATTAGCGGTTGAGGATGAGCGTGCGACGGAGCATTCGGTGATCTCGCATGTAGAAGATCAGAGCTCCGAGATTGAAGTAGAGAACGGATATAAACCGAGAGACGAAGGTTACTTAGGTTTGTTAATCGAAGCGGCGCAATTAATACTCGGTGAGCCGGATACCAAACCGGCGGGCCGCGAAACCCAGCCGAGTGAAAACAAAAGAGGAGCGAAACGGAAACCGCAATGTTGGACGGCAGCGACAGAAGCGGAATGGTACGCGGAGTTCGAGGATACATCGCCGGTTGTGAAATCAAAGCGAGGTAGGAATCAGGTGTTGCCGTATAGATATAGAGACTCGGTCATGGACCGCTGGTCGCCGGCCACTCGTAGATCAATCTCAAACGCAACGGTTCCGACCAAACGAAGGTCAAAATAGTAATTTTAATTGGTTATATTATACTCCTAATTTGCTTGCAAATATTAGAAGTTATCTATCTATCTATTATATCTATATATTGTTTAGTGACGATAAACTGATAATTTATGAATAGCGCAAACGTAAGCAGATCAGTAGTAGCGAGTGAGTGTGTAATGACATTTACAACATTTTATGCACAGGGAACAAGCTGTGCTACTTCAAATTGGTTATTTATAGAAAGTTGAATACTGTTGGCCTATAAAAGAAGTTATGAATTATGATCAAGCGGAATTGCGAATAGTTGGACGAAAATTCACTTACGTTTATTCGTTATTATTCGAAAATAGATAAGAAAACGTCTCTAAAGTTTACTTACACTCCGTAAACGTTTGATAATGTGTTCATTTACGTTATTACGTACATCTACAGTGATCTATGTTCATTAGTTTCTTATAGTAATACTCATTTTAGGTAACCGTACATCTTCGAATTGGTTTCATGATTCTATTTTCCCGGTCTATAATATCGTACGTGTTTGTTTCTGCTAGTTTAGTAAACAGAAATGAACACGTACGTACAGTACAATTTGTTCTTGTTAATGAAGCATTTGCTAGTGCAATATTAAAACTAAACAAATGAACGTGAATAAGACTCATCCATATTCGTTGGGCTTTAATTTACATTTTATTTAGAAGCAGTAAAAAATGAGATTTAATGAAATGTTTTCAAGGGTGAATAAGGTACGTACTTTTTACAAAAGGGTGGCTTTTGAATCTTGTCTGATTTGGTCCTTCCATTTGTAGGGTACTAACAGTACTACGCAGGGTACAACTTAAAAATATTAAGGGTATCTTTTTGGTAAAATTGTAAGATTTGTTATTTGTATAGTTCCTGTGGTATCATGTTGTAAAAGTTCCTTAATTGCATAATTGTTTTAGATATATAATATGAGAGTTGTTATGATTAAAGGGTGATTTATATTTATATACGGAGTATATAAAAGAAAAGATAAGATTAAGAAGTGTTTAGTGATTGATACAATATAAAAATGAGTTTGAAACAACTTTTAAGAGTCATATATAATTATTATATATTATATAATAATAGTTAAAATAAAATGAATAAATGTTGTTGTAGGTGGTAAAAGAAAATAAATGATGTGAGCATACGAGATTCCAGTGGACTAAAGATAGTTTATTTTAGGAAATAATAGCCTTGAATAATGACATTGAAACTCCAACCACCAACGTCCTTGCATACAAGCTAGTTGAAGTTTGCAGTGCAAAATATACATCCTTTTTAGATGTCAACTCTATATCTATCGTTTTGATGGTCATATTTGAAGTTATACGTTGTAAAATGAACGAGTAGTGTCGGGTTAGTTTGACCCATAAACATTTACCATATGATAATTTAATTCATCAACCAAAGAATCTGAAACTATTTTAGTATTTTACCACATTAGCAATCTATTTTTATTTTTTATTTTAATAACATGATTACAAGGTTGTAGGTATCAGAAATACAATTTGACCCATTCGTTATTAAGGAAGTGTTTTTCATATAACCCACTTGACCCATATTATTTTTAGCTAGCCAAAAGATTTATTGGCATCTTTGAAATAGCTTGAAGTCTAGAACATCACACGTAAAGTTGAATCTTGAAGAAGTATTTAATTGGTAGCAATATATATATATATATATATATATATATATATATATATATATATATATAAACCTTTATATACCAATCAATTAATCTACAATTATTTGGTTACCGTACCAATCAACCTAGAGTGTAGGCATCGTTGGTTTTAGTTATTTTCATTAACAATAGTCGATCGATATCTCTTTCTAAGGGCCGGGATCAAGATCAATAAGACCTAAGAAATTAGAAATGTGAGAATATATATATATATATATATATATATATATATATATATATATATATATATATATATATACACACGAAAACTTCAGAAAGTTTAATTTAATTTCATATTTGAAAATTGAAAACAAAATGAATATAGCTAGCGATCAACTTAATTTAGTTTTTGGTGAAAGAAATAAATATCCAGCTCACAACACATATAATCAATAATCATTAATCAATGAAATGACGTTACGTTTGTGGCTTCAAATATGGATGGCTCAATATATATATAGTTCAAGTGTTGGTGTACTTAGCTTGTGTGTTTCAAGTGGGCATCACATTATTGTATTCGAGTTAACATCTTGTCTCTTTCCAAATGTACCATATGTTCAAAAAACTTCAAGTACATAACATGACTTGTGTGTATATATATATATTCAAAATTTCGGATCTTTTAGACCATCTTATACCTGTTCAACGTACGTGTAGACCAAATAATGCAATGCAAAACTATGTGTGTGAAAAAAATTAGGTATTTAAGACACCCACTGGAGCAGCTTCATACAAAAAATAAATAAATAACTATGTGTGTGAAGCTAGCTAGTACAAATTTACAAATCAACATAGCTATCTCTAGATTCTTAAATGCCTTGTGTAAATTAAGATTAATCATTTTATTAAGGGTGGTGATAAATCCACCCAAGTTTTTGATGAATCTACTATTACTGTGTAGTACCAGTTTGTACAGTATAAGCTTTCGATGCATACATGTGATGGATCTATCAAAAAATTAATGGAAACATCACCACCCTTTCATTAAACGAGGCTCTAAAAATAGACTATAATAAACCATGCTCAAAAATTGTTGATTTATCAAATGACTTTTTTACACTGTTCGTCCTTGTGGTTTGTCTAGAATTTCACTCGTCATCCTTATACTTTTTTTCTGGCACTGGTCGTCCTTATGGTTGCTAATTCTTGCACTCGTAGTCCTTGTTGCTAACGGCCGTTAGTTTTCTTCGTTAAAGGACCATCCGTGTAAATTTTTTTCAAATTTAAAGTTTATTTAAATTTAATATTATTTTTAATTTTACTTAGCTAATTTATTTTTCGAATAATCTAATTAATTCTTGCACTCGTAGTCCTTGTCACTAATGGCTGTTAGTTTTCTTTGTTAAAGGACCATCCATGTAAAAAAATTTCAGATTTAAAGTTTATTTAAATTTAATATTTTTTTTTAATTATACTTAGCTAATTTATTTTTTGAATAATTTAATCAATTTAATTTAATTATTTATGATTTTTTTTAGACAATTAATTTATTTTATTTTTTGAGTATCCCGATCTATATAAACCCACTAAAATTATAAATAGTTTAAAAATGTAATAGTTTTTTAAATAGTTTATACTCTTAATTTTGCATATCATCATCGATTTCATGATTTCATATAGACAATTCTACATGCCTACATATATATTGCTAATAATTTTGTATATTATGAACGTACTCAAATTGCACATTATCAATATGTAACATCTATTTTTGAGTTAATTAAAGAAAAAATGTAAAATACTAAATTACAATAATTACGTAACGTATAGTATTAAATAACAGTATTTAGTTAATTTTCTTTTTTAGTAACGGTTATTTTATTTTTGACATTTAAATTGATTAATTTAAATATTTCCTTATTCTAATTTTTATAAGTGTCATAATCTACATCGACCCATTAAAAATACCACTAATTTTTTTAAAAAAAATAATGTAAAAATTGTCAGGTACTATCCGTATAATTTTTCTACTAATTTACATAATTTAATATGTGTCGATTATTTTAAAGAAAAAATACTTAATGTTCAAAATACGGAGTACAATAATACTATACGCTACGTAGTTATTGCAATTTAGTAATTTAGAATTTTTTCTTCAATTAACTCAAAAATAAATGTTACATGTTGATAATGTGCAATTTGAGTACGTTCATAATATACAAAACTATTAGCAATATATATGTAGGCATGTAGAACTGTCTATACGGAGTCATGAAATCGACGATGATATGCAAAATTAAGAGTATAAAATATTTAAAAAACTATTACATTTTTAAACTATTAATATTTTTAGTGGATTTATATAGATCGGAACACTAAAAAAAATAGAACAAATTAATTGTCAAGAAAAAAACTGATTAAAATAATTAAATTGAATTTATTAGATTATTCGAAAAATAAATTAGCTAAGTAAAATTAAAAATAATATTATATTTAAATAAACTTTAAATTTGAAAAAAATTTACACGGATGGTCATTTAACGAAAAAAACTAACGGCCGTTAGCAACAAGGACTACGAGTGCAAGAATTAACAACCACAAGGACGACCAGTGTCAGAAAAAAAAGTATAAGGATGACGAGTGAAATTCTAGACAAACCACAAAGACGAACAGTGTAAAAAAGTCTTATCAAATTGAAGCTCTAAAAAAAGGCTCTGGACCTCGTCATTTGATTCGTTGTCAACTTACTCAAAATGAAGTCGCCTTAGGCCATGTTTTCGGCGGTTCCGTGGTGCAAGAGACGTGGTGAGACGAAGAGGGTAGGGTAGCTTTTTCTACAATCTATTATTTTGGGTATTAAATAAATGTATTATTGGTAAATTTGAAGCTCTAAAAATTTCAGTTTTTATATGTCATTATGGGTAGTGTTTATTCTTTGTTCATTCTTCTGAGAACTTGTTGTCGTGATGCTAAACTGCAAGTTCAATTATTCAGTATTTCTTGTCATTATACGGACTTGTGAGCAATTGAGCATGTCTAATACAACGTACGTTTAGTTAAAAAATTTCTATTTACGATCCTAAATATACATGTTGTCTATTTTAAGTCTTTTACACACATCATACATGATACAACCATTCAAAAAGAAAAAAAAGATCTTCACAAAGTGGTCTTTAGCGTGACCAAATATGTCAGAAAAAGGAAATATTACGAATCTTACTTTACAATTTTCCAAAAAACCGTATACAGTATATAACTTTAGCTAAACATTATGTAAATTTTATGTCCTTCGACGCTTTTCTTTCTTATTTTAGTATGTGTCATCATTTATTTACTTGTAACAAACCTACAAATAATTAGTAAATGACTATTATTATTATTACCTATGTCATAATCAACTTTAAACTCAATTTCTAAAAATGTACACGTCGACTTACTTGGTCCCATTCTTATAATCGTGACTTGATGATCATTACATTATTCACAAACTTACAACAACAAAACATATATTTTTCTACACCAAAATCTAATACTACAAACGAATATGTAATGTGATGCGATCACTAAGACTATGATACAACGAAAACAAAATTTTGTGAGGACTGAAAGAGATAGAATATATATTTGGTATATTCATCACTAGTTCAATGACCCGTGATTATACGGGTTTTGTTTAGAAAAACAAAGTTTTATTTTAAAAGAAAACAATGTAAAAATATTACCCATGATACACGTTAATACAAATTCTACAAACTGGTTTTCTTTTATTGATAGCCAATTTAGTGATGATTCATACGTTTAATCGTCATATAAAGATTCGACCTCTAATTATTGTGTAGAAAATGAATAATTATTGTGTAGAAAATGAATCGATTTGTACGGACACCATCACAATATGTACAGAACACTAATTCACTCTAAGAAAAATACTTTTTTGTGAAACAACAATAACAACTTAGATATAAGAGACTATCAAAGATTCGAGAATCAATAACATCAATTATTTGTTGCATATAAAATTCATGTAGATTGATTATAAATGGTGATACCAGAAAACGTTGTAAAGAGACACAACAAATTATTTTCAATTTTAAAAAGAAAAAAGTTGTGTCATTTGACGGAAACATTTTTGCCATAAGCCTATAACCATCTTTTCTCCATGCCCTTAAACTAAGAATTTTGCGGCTCTAGACTCGGCAACTTTCATCACAAGATGCTCAGATATTCGAGATTGAGCTTTATAACGCCACTAAATTTCAACAGCAAATTTACATGTATGGTGCACCTTCTTTGTAAAATCTTTTAGAACTTCCATAAACACCCTATCCCCGGCGACTTCTCCAATTCCTTTTATCATATCACGTCTGGATATCTTACGCTCCTGTCAAATGGTACCAGACATCATTAGGATCCAGAAACTGAATTTGAGCCTCAAAGAAGCCAAGATGAACACACAATTTATTAGCACTTACAATATAACAACTTTCTCAAGACGAATTCCATTGGATCGCTGCCCGAATCACATTCGTTAGTGTGCGTATTGGTTCAATCAAGACCAACGACCCATAAAGGTGAAATCCAATACTAATATGGAGTACATGAAATCCCTGAAATAACTTACTGGTAACACTCACCATCGTCTTGAAACTTATGACAAATTCGGGTAATATGTGAGTGTTCATCTGACTATTCCACACGATATACTTCTTCGGGGAAATTAAATCATCCACACCAGTCTGGAAATCATCAGAATCATGATATATGATATTCCACTTGTTATAATAGGAGATCATACTTCCATATCCTTTCTCTGCTTTGTTGAACCAAGAACAACAATAACCATAAATGATTAATGAACTTGTCTCTACTTAAATATATAACCACTCTTCATCATTCCAAAAAGAAAATATAAGTATTTTATTCCAAAATGATCCAAGACAAATATACATTATTATATTGCTAGAAAAATACAGTGAGTTAAGGCAAAATATATTTTCTAACAATCATATGTTCACTGACCATATCATGTTTAAAGCAACTACCTGTCATTCTGCAGCCATGAGGAGCTCATGATTCTTTTTGCAAGTGTTATCATCCTCCTAATGCCATTATATAAAATTTAAAAACACTAATGAAGTAAACTCTCTTGAATCCAAAACACCAAATCGTTTAAACAATGAACCACTGCGAGAGAGTTGGTACTAATTGACTAACTTCGCGAATTTCAGGATATTACTCAAGCCACATAACGACAACCTAATTTAAGATAAACCATCTCAAGATGAAGAGCATAATTCACAAACTTACAGTTTTTGAACCAAAAAAAATATCAAACTCAATGCTTATTACATGAAAACTACCTTAAACCTTTCCGATTGAAACCGTACGTTTATACCATGCCGACATCAACAACAAAGAGTTATTATCAACTGTTTCCATGCAGTATCCCTGTTTAAATCCATATCATACCACCAAATTGAAAAATGATTGAAATTAAGAGAAACAAAAATTTAATTTACTTCATACACGGATCTGAGACACTGATATGTGGCTATTGATCCAGAGTCCAGTTAGCAAATTTCTGAAGAAGACTCCTGATCAAAGATGAGAGGTCAAACCCACCATTTTCCACAAAGTTGTAGATATTTTCTTTTCGATTTATCCTCATTAATGACACAAGAAATGATAATAAACTTTGATTGTCATATCCATCATATGACCCAGTAGACACTTCTTCACCAGCAAAAGAAAATAGTGATCAAACAGTAACTTTTTTGTTTACATAACCGGAAAACATAAATTAAAAAACTAACAAAATGGAGCAAAAATAAAACCCTAAAACAACAAAAATCAAAGCCTTAACTAAATAAATCAAGTTTGTAATCATCAAATAGATTGTACAATCTCTTAGTTCAAAATAGATGTGAATTGCAATTTTATGCACCAAAATAACAAAGTTTTGAAGATTGTTACCTGACATATTTCATATTGCCTCTCATCTAACCTCTCATTTGTATTACCTGATCAACCAAGAATGAAAATTCTGTTGAGTAATTTTATCAAACACTTGCTTTTCATCTATATTTGATTTCAAGTAAGCAAAAGCAAAACAAAGATCATAAATCAAGCAAAACAACAACCCTAAATCAAACAAATCAAACCATTAACTAAATAAAACAAAATCAAACCTTAAATTCAGAAGTTCACCAGTTTGATAGAAGCTAAATGCCAAAATCAATCAAAACCTTATTTAGATGTCGAGATTCTCCAGGCATCTTTCCTATCTAATTAGATGTCGAGCTTCATCTTTTTGGGACACATTTGTGATTAGAAAACCCTAATAAACTCATACAAACCTGTTAAATGGACTATTAAATAAATCGAATTGAAAAGAGAGAAAAAAAATGAAACTGGAGAGATTTACAGAAATGGAGATTTGAAAATTAGAGAAAGAGAGAAGAAAGAGGTGCATAAGTGCAGGGGATTTTAATTCACGAATTTAGATGCGGTGTTAATGCTACTCTCTCCGTGAAGCAGTTTAACAAAACTGTACCGGTTCCACTCTATAACAACATTTATTCTCTCTATCACATTGCAATATTTTGATTGATTAAAAAGTACAAATGAACTATAAATTTGAGAAGGGGGAAGTATAAAATTAACTAATTTGTAGAAAAGGACGGTGTATTGATAGGAGAGAACCAATCAAATGCTAAGCATGCAAAAAGAATTATTAAAAAATGCAGGTCTAGTTCTTAGAAATCATCATAAAAATATGGCTTACACTAATTTTCAATTTAATAAAATAATTCAAAACTCTGAGAAAATTCCTTGTATATGAGACATGCCAAGTCAGCACGGTAGTTATTTAAGAAGGTGACAAATCAGCATCATGACATCAGCGACAACTTCCTTATATTAGATAGGAAAGATTGTTTTAGAATTGAAGTAACCCAAGAAAATGAGCATGTCAAAACTTCGATCACGAGTCGGTCTAATGATTCCAAACCAATATAACAAAAACCGATTCTGTATTGAAGTAATACAAACAGATATAAATTACGAATTTAAGTATTGTAAGACACTTCCAATCAAGGTGTATGTAAACAAGAGAGAATATAGGCTAATCACAATTTTCAACTCAACATAGGTATATGAAAAGAAATAGGAAGAAAAAAAATAGGAAAAGAAAAAGAGAGAGGCTATATTAGAAATCTTGAAAGTGGGCTTTAATTAGTCCTTTTAGAAGCGAACATCAGTGGGCCTAATAGGTATGAACCTATCTATCATAAGTTCATAACATCATGGTCCATTTATTATCCATATTTATTAAGTTGTAACTTGTAAACTAATCGACAAAATCATGCCCACATAAAAACCCCTAAACAATATAAGATCCGACAACCAATTATATAAGTCTTGTAATGCAGGCAACTTAATTAATTCTACCATGGTGTGTTATTTGGCTATAGTTATTTTGGTATTGTTTGTTTCATTTCGAATTTTTTGGGCATGCCGAAAAAAAAAATGATAAGTTGAAATGTGGTATATAATCACTTTAAACAAGCATTCATGACAATTTCGAACATCTACACTTTGTATAGGTAAGGCAATATTCTAAGTATCCTAAGAACAAAAAACAACAATGAAAGCGATTAGCAAGAGAAAAAACATAGGTTGCATCATTAAATTTAACAATAAATCCAACCATAATTCAAACAACAATCTCACTTTCTTAGAAATCACCAACATCCTTAATTTCATACTACTTGTATAATAATAACTATCAACACTCATCTATTTCCTCTCCTATGTCTATCTGTTGAATTGGTTACACAAAACACACTGCTTCTATAAGTTGTACCTTTGGGTTCAATGCTTGTCCTTTAGATATTAAGTTTTGTTACAAGGGTGTATAGGTAGTTGGTACAGGTTGATATATTATAACTGGGAATTTGTTCATCTATGGAAGGTCAAGGTCAAAGTCAAAGTCAAAATGATAGTCAAAGGGTGGTGTTAGTTCATGATGCTTATGGTAGAGTGCAAATGAATGCTGTGAAATGGATTCTTGATGGGTTCTCCTTGAAGGCTGGAGATATGTTTATTTTTCTCTCAGTTCTTCATCAAATTTATCATCCAAGTATTACATGTTACTAATTACTAATTTTATTTCTCCGAAAATCATTCCGAATTATTTTTGATGTTTGGTCTAAGTTTCAATATATGAATATATATTACTTGTGACTGTAGTGGGATATAAGATAAGAGTGGATAGTTCCATAATGTTTGGTGGAGCAAATCAAAAGATTATCGATGATGAAATTGCTAGGAAGAAAAAAGAATACGAAGAGAATCTTGAACTAATTCAAATATCAGAACTATACGAGACGAAAAAGGTAATTAAGATATATAGTTATGTCTTTTATGATCATGATACGATAGTTATTCTAAGTAAAATTGAAAGTAATAGAATTTGTAGTTAGTATGATCGTATAGTAGCTGTATGAGTACATAATCTATAATTGTGTAGTTTGTCATGACCATTTCATTTTTTTGGCCGTGAAAGTATGGTAGTTTTCTATCCTTAATGGTGTCATTCTAATTATTATATTTATATTTACGTATGATTACAAAGTCGTTATATAATAATACAGATCGATTTCAAAATCGAGTTGGTGGTTGGACCTATACCCAAGCATACAGCCGTAGAAGCACTAAAGAAATTCAGCGCGACATGGGTGATTCTTGATAGGTAAAGCTATTACTTTTATACTTGAATTCTAATTTTTTTACAATTAAATCATAAATAGCTATACACGAATCCGACAATTTGTCAACAAACAGAAAGCTATTATGATTGTCTCGATAGGTTAATCACTCTAATCAAATGGCCGGGTTCTGTATCGGAAAGATGGTTATTTTCTTTATCTTTCACGAATTCAAGAAAATGCGTATGGTTTATATAGCTCGATATGATGAAGTTTATGGCTATTTTAGGAGAATGAAAAGAGACAGAAAGTATTTCCTTGAGATGCTTTCATGTGGGATATCGAGAGTGAAACGTAATGATGAAATAATAAAGATACGAGAATCAAAGAGAGCAACTGTATCAAATCCTAAGCTATTGTACGGCGAAATGTTACCTATCGATAGCAAGATTTCGACTAGGGAAAAAAAGTATGATGAAGATTTATTTAGCATTGATCTCGATTCCTCGTGTAAGCATTTCCAACTCACCTAAAATCAAACAATTTTAGAAATGCAGTGTTATTTGTTTTTTTTTTGGTTTGGTTATAAGTAAACCTTTTCCCATTGTTGGATATCAATTACTTTTTTTTATTCAATCGTACTTCAAGGATAAATCGTGTATGTTTCTTAAGGACAATATGAGCATAAATCATAGTCATCTGTCAAATAACAGGTACAAGTTCCACGAGTACTAGAACTAGCCTTAGTGATATCACGTTAACGCTAAGTAGTAACCAGGATGAAAAGATAAAACAGTTGTCGACGCTTCTAGAAGCATTAGGGGAAGATCAAGAAACTTCTCCAGGAGAAACTGTTGACAATCAAGTTCAAACACCTACGATAACAGTGGATAAAGTAAAACTGGATCAGAAAAGTTGTACAACATGTAATAGCACTAGGCCGACGAGAATATGGCAAACTCGAAGCTTTTTATACTCGGAGCTTGTTGATGCCACAAATAGATTTTCATCTGACAATTTGATTTATCGAGGAGAAAATGAGTCTATTTTTTCTGGAATCCTTAAAGGTAGTAAACTTAATGTCATTGTGAAAGAGCAGAAAGACATGAAGAAGTTCAAGTCGGAATTGCAAGCACTTGAGAAAACACGAAATGAGAATGTGATATTGTTGCTAGGAACTTGTGTTGAAGAAATTCCGAGATTGATGGTCTTTGAGTTCGCGTGCAACGGTTCACTAGATCAACATTTGTCGCGTAAGATGTTCTTTTTTTAAATAGTTGCGCATTTTTAGTCTTTTTAACCGATTTATGATACATTGACAATTTGACATGGTACAACAGATCAAAGTACTAGACCTTTAACATGGGCAAATAGGATGACAATTGCATTTGGTGCATCTAGAGGGTTGCATTATTTACACGCCAATAACATCATCCATGGTGATGTACGCACGAAAAACATATTATTGACACATGACTTTGAACCGTTGGTGAGCCATTTATTAGACTCTGCTTTCAAGTTGCGTCTTATAACGTATTAACACATGGTACAAACTCGATATTAGTTACCAGTAGTTTTTTTTGTTGTTTTATCTTAGCTTGCAGGGTTTGGGCTAGCGAGGATGGATAACGAGAAACAAAGCTCTTCAGATCACTTTATAATAGGTACGTATGGATATTTGGCTCCTGAATACACAAAAAGGGGGAAATCAACCACAAAAACAGATGTGTACGCATTTGGGGTGGTCCTATTAGAGCTTCTTACGGGTCGAAGTCCAACGGATACACGACTAGAAGGACAAAGTTTACTAAAATGGGTAATCGTCGCGTTTTATATATTACAAAAAAGTAAATTACTAACGTAATAAACTGATAATCTTTGCACTGTTTTTGTAGGCGATTCCGCTGATAAAAGAAAGGAAGTTTTCCGAGCTGATTGATCCTGGAATCGCATATGATAACAATCAGTTTATGAGCATTGTACAAATGACATTAAACTGTCTATGCAAGGATCCAAATATAAGATTAACCATGAAGGAGGTACTTCATGGCTTCATGCATAAGTGACTTGGTACTGTAAACTATTACTTACCTTCCCGAGTTGAATTCTGATATATTGGTTGATCATTGATGTAGGTAATGCACACACTGGATCACATCAAAGATGCTCAAATGGACCATGAAGCCAATTGGACAGATGAAATTGAAGAGGTCAACGAAACTACAAAAACTAGTTGCCAAAGTAATATTGATGAGAAAGTCAACTTTGACATTGGAGCAATGACTCCTCTACCCAAACAGGCGAAGCATTTCTACCAAGTTACACAAATTTAGCTTCTATTTGTATTTCACCTTTTCTTTAAATCAACAATAATGATAATAATGTTATCACGATATTAGAAGCGTGTGAGAATTTTCGGTAGGCAAAATAGAGAGAGCGTGTACCTTATACGTTTTTAGATACCTGTATGTGCATTACATTATTATTAGTATGAATGATGATTTATTACTGGAGAAGAAAATGGCATGAAATAATAAGATCATTTGTCATTTTGAACAGAACTATATGTAGTACAAGCACAATTCACAAGTATTAGAGCATAAGATGTGATGATACTGTTTACAAGTCTCCTAATGAGAACACTTAAATCTGATGGTGTAAGAGAGAGTGTTATGGAGTATCTATTTTTTATTTTTATAAATACAAATAATTGAGTAAAATTAATTCCTAAAAAGTAGAAAAATAAAATACTAATCCATTTCAATCTAGTCCACTAAAATTTTAATCAGACCAAATTTTTATTGGGTTTGATCCAACTTAGAACTTTAAACCTACTTGACCTAACATCTAAACTACCACTTTCTTGATTTTCTTCATCACCAAACACCTACATTAACTCACACATTAAATACACTAAACATTGCACATATAAAGGATAAACATTAAAAAATTTAAAAAGAAAATAATAAACAATTCACTGAAACAACGTCTCTACCAAAACGTTGATCGGGAATGCTGATGAAAACATCATTCAAAACGCCATCCAATGACATTCTTGTTGCTAAACGCCGATAAAGATTGAAGACGCTTCCCCACCCTTTGCTCTTAGACTACTCGCAATGGGGGCTTGAACGCCCGTTTTTGGCATTGAGAACGCCCAGAACGCTCGCAATGGGGCGTTCTCCATGCGGCGTTCTGGGGCGTTGGTTGTGGGAGAACGGGAGGAGAACGGTGCACAAGTGGGACCCACACAATTTTTTAATTATTTTTTTCCTTTTTTTCGTCCTTTTTCGATTTTAAAATTTTTTTTTGAAAGAAATGGAATGGAGGACCGTTGGGGTGAATAAAAAAAAATAATTTTTTTTTTACCATTGAAACCAACGGATATAAAAAAAAAAGAATTTTTTTTTTTTCCATTCCCTATATATATATCATCCACTCCCATTTCATTTTTACACACCCACAAACCAATACAATCCACTACTCCACTTTTATACGAAAATACTTGTTGATTAAATTGCAAAAATGGAATCGATTAATCTTATTTGCGATTCATCTTCAGAAGATGAAGTTATCGTTGAACTTCTCCAAGGTTACCGGGCTCAAAAAAATAGTGAGGTCGGGCAAAGTTCAAAACCACCACGTAATCGAAGATACATTCAAAGAGATCGTGAAGGTGCCCAACAACGTTTGTGGGACGACTACTTTGCGGAGAACCCAAAGTATCCACCAAACATTTTCAAGCGGCATTTTCGTATGCGTCGAGAATTATTTGTTCGAATCGTACAAGGTATATCCGATTACTCTGTTGAACCTATTCCTGACCACTTTGATTATTTTAAACCAAAACCAGATGCAGTAGGTCGGCTTGGTTTTACCGCACTACAAAAGTGCACATCTGCCATACGCCAATTGGTGTATGGAACATCCCCTGATATGTTCGATGAATACTTACAAATGGGTGAAAGAACGTCAATCGACTGTCTTAACAACTTTTGTAAGTGTGTCTTCGATTTATACTCAGCGGAGTATTTGAGAAAGCCCACGGCTACAGATATTGCTCGCTTATACGCAGCACACGAGCGGAAACACGGGTTTAAGGGAATGCTTGGGAGCATTGACTGTATGCATTGGCAATGGAGAAATTGCCCCAATGCATGGAAAGGCCAATACACCAGGGGTGATCATGAACACCCGACCATTATGCTTGAAGCTGTTGCTTCATACGACATGTGGATATGGCATGCTTTTTTTGGCATGGCGGGATCGAACAATGACATCAATGTTTTAAACCACTCTCCATTGTTCGATTCAATTAAATATGACACCGGTCCACCCGCAGCCTTTGATGTCAATGGACATCACTACACAAAAGGGTATTATCTTGCCGATGGTATTTATCCGGATTGGTGTACTCTTGTCAAAGCCTTTCACTCCCCTAATGATGACAAACGAGCCAAGTTCAAGAAATTTCAAGAAAGTGCACGAAAAGATGTAGAACGGACGTTTGGTGTATTGCAAGGAAGGTTTGCAATTTTAAAGATTGCGGGGAGAGCTATGAGTGTTAACAAGATGCGAAGACAGTTGTACACTTGTGTCATATTGCATAATATGATACAAGAAGATAACGGGTTTGCAATATCTTCAATCGAGCAAGAGATGATCGACGACTCTGCTAACCGGCCGCGGAGGGATTTTAGGACTCGTGTAGACGACAGAGCTTCAAGAATAAAAGAAATACGTGACAAACGGGTGCACGACCAACTACTAGACGATCTCACGGAGCACATATGGGCGCTTTCACCAAATTTTCGCAGACTAAACGCCCCGAATAATGAAGAGGCTTAATTATTAAATCGTATTGTATCTTTATTTTAGTGTGTCGTCTTTTAATTAGTAATCGTAATGTATTTTTAATTTTTAATCGTATTGTATTTTAAATTATTAATCGTAATGTATTTTAGTTGTTAAATTGTATTGTATTTTAATTTTATTGAAATGTATTGTTTTTAATTTAATTGTATTTGTATTGTTAAATAAGTGGAAATGATGTGGAAATTAGTGGGGCTAGGAGAGGAAAAATGGGCGTTCTGGTGTTATGATTGCATGAGTTAAAATGGTGCTGTGGTGTTATACTGACGTGGCAGAGGGAAAATGAGCGTTCTGGTGGTGTTATGACTGCGAGTAGTCTTAAGAGTTAAATTTATCAAATTTGGTCCCATACACTTTTACAATACGCCCCTTTATTTTCATCAAAATTAACAATGTAGTCCCTTAGCTTTGTGGTAATCGTTTTATGTTTCCCTACTATTTAAACCTAAAAAATTGCAGGATTTTTCATTTCACTTGACACAAACACACTCCGCTTGCCGCTGCACCTTATCTTTCTATCTACCTACAAAAATGGCTGACAAAAAACCCGAAGACGACTCATCATCTGATTCCGAACTGCCATTCCCAGATACCAAAAAACCCGAACTCCCCACCCGGGTCAACCCTCCCCAGCTCAAAAACCCAAACCTCCTCGTCGACGACATCGGCGATTCACCTGAAGCATACTTCAAAATAGTTAGTCAAATCCTGGAATCAGAAGATTACAAAAAGCTCGAAGAATCAGAGGAAGTGAATGACGTCGATAACATCGATGAGCTATATGATTTCCCACCGGACCCTGAAAATTGGAAAGAAGAAGATTTGAAAGAGTATTGGGCGGATGCTCCGACTTTTATGACCAAACCCGGTTGGGACCCGAATTTTGTTGACAAAGATGAACTTGATATTATTAACGAGGAGATTAAAGCGGGTCGAGACCCGCCCATTGCTCCGTTTTATGTACCATACAGGAAACATTACCCGGTGATTCCTCATAATCATTATGATATTAAAAATGCTAAATCTGTTATTGAAGAACTTGATAGAATTGAAGAGGTTTTACAATGGCACAGCTTTGTTTTTGCTGATGGTAGCACGTAAGTGTATATTTTTATTTATCTTTCTCTCATTCACTTTCTAGGGTTATCCAAAATTTACTACATTTTTTTTGGTATTATAATTATAATTGTTATTAGGTATGAAGGGACTGTGTGGGATGATCTGGCACATGGGAAAGGTGTATATGAAGCTGAACAAGGACTAGTGAGGTTTAACATTTTTGGTTTTCTTTTCTTGTTTATTAATGTGATGCAAAATGCAATGCAATGCAATGTAATGTAATGTATGTATGTATGTATGTGTGATTAATCATAGATATGAAGGTGAATGGTTGCAAAATAATCCAGAGGGACATGGGGTACTTGAAGTTGATATACCTACTTATGAGCCAATTCCAGGTTCAGAGTATGTTTACGATCCCGAGCTATCTTTTGTGTTTGATGACGAATGAATGTAGAGATGAATTTTGTGAATGTGGTTTCTGAAATAAATATATGTTAGGCTTGAAGCTGAGATGCGGGCTGAAGGACGTATATTTAAGAGAGATTTTATGTCACCGGATGATAAGGAATGGTTAGAGAAAGATATTGAAGATTGTGTTCGTTTCTCTGATGGAAGACGTGAAATTCCGTTTTATGAAAATGAGGAATGGGTCAGACAGTTTGGACAGAAACCGTGAGTCTAATACAATCAAGTGTTTAGATAACCAGTTTTTGGTTCATTCCGTTGGAAAATTGTGTTTATGTTGGTTTTTGATGGTAGGGAGAAGGGTCGATACCGTTATGCTGGTCAATGGAAGCATGGAAGAATGCATGGTTGTGGTGTTTTTGAACTTAATGAACGTACTACTTATGTAAGTCTATTAAAATATTTTCCCATGGGTCGTCTTTTTGTTGTGGTGAAATCTGGCAATCTAGCAGTTGGTGGTAGTGCATTGAGGAAACGGGAACTTTTCAATGTTGTTCGTGCAGGGAAGATTTTACTTTGGAGACTTTTTGGAGGAAGATCATGGTTGTGATGTTGAAACTTCTGCGGTAATTCAAGATCTTACTGTTCATAACATATTGATGATCTTTATCTATCTGTTTAGTTATTTATTTTGATACTCAGTTCTATGTATGATAACTTGATAAGTCTGCTAATTACAAATGTATTATTTCAGTTGCATTCGGGTATTGCAGAAGTGGCTGCAGCAAAGGCTCGGATGTTTGTTAACAAGCCTGATGGAAGTATGCCATCTTTCTCTTATTCTTTTTATTTTTATTTTTATTTTTATTGACTGAACAAGAAAAATACTATTCCCTACAAGATTTCCGTTTGTGAAAATCTCGCTCATTAAAACTGAACCGAAGTAGTTAACGAAGTTGTAGCTAAGAGTTGATTTAGCAATTCCTTCATTATACCTCGAGTAGTCTCCACATGTGAGATTTCTATATATATTTTTTTAATTCGTATATATTTTTAGCTCATACTTCATATATATTCTATTGGTTTTTTAAAACGACTTTATTGTTTGTTGCAGTGGTCCGAGAAGAACGTGGTCCATATAATGATCCTCAACATCCCTATTTATATGAAGGAGAAGATGTGTGGATGGCACCAGGCTTCATCAACCAGTTTTGTGAAGTAAATCCCACCTTTGTATACTATCGAGTTATCAACTTATGAACATTTTTCCATTAAAACCATTATTTTTCTAAAATTTATTTTGTAATCAAGACCACTTTGGAACACATTGTGGTAATGTAATTACAAAAAAAAAAGATAAAAAAAGAAGATAAAACGAAGAAAAAGGTAAACGATTGTACTTTGACATTTTTGGAGAAGTTATTATTTTTTTTTTAGTAAGTACCAATCCCGTAAAACAAACTATAAAGAGTAAATGTTATTCTTTTGTTTTTCACCAGGTCCCTGATTACTGGAAAGCTTATATAGAAGATGTGGATGAAGAACGACAGATGTGGATAAACTCATTTTATAAAGCCCCACTAAGGTTACCCATGCCAGCTGAGCTCGAGCACTGGTGGGAAAATGGTAAGTTGTTAGGAAAGTTGTGGTTGAATTCCTACATTAGTCTGCTAGTCTAAACTAGTTGTTTCTTTAATTTAATCTTTTGTGCGTTTAGGGAACATGATGTAACATCATATGTGGAAAGCCTTAGGTTTACAATTAACATGCACATTAATATATTCCAGAAATTATAAATTAAAAAAATAGGTTTTTTATGGTTCAACGAATGGCCTGGATCTAGATGTGTCAATATGTTTTATGTAAAATGGGTCGTACGAGTGGCACACTAAATGTTCATAAAATCCTAATCTCATTGGACAAGTGTTTCTGGTAAACTCGACCAGTACTACACGTATCCCTATTTTTAATCATTTGTCTGACTAACCATGCTGCCCATTTTTTAACCTCTTCTTACATCCATGCTTTTTGTTAGGGTTCATATTCTATTATTTATCTAGAATAGTCTGGTCTAGTATATTGAAAGAATCTGGATGAACTTACAACATAGACATCAACCGTCTTATCGTTTTAGTTTCATTTTGAACAGATGAGTCTCCTGAGTTTATTCTTCTCAACAAGGAGCCTGAGCCCGATCCTGAAGATCCAGAAAAGAAGGTATATACTGAGGATCCCGTTATCCTGCACACACCAACCGGGCGTATAATCAACTACGTAGATGATGAAGAACACGGGATCCGCTTATTTTGGCAGCCACCTTTAAAAGACGGGGAAGATGTTGACCCAAGCAAGGTTGAGTTCTTACCCCTTGGAGATGAAGAGCTATTTGAACGCGATGACCGCAATTTCTTAGAACGTACATTGACTTCTGTACAAGATAAATGCAAGCTCATGCTTGACAATTTGGAGAAACGGATCGACGAGAAGAAGAAAGAGAGTGAAACGAAGTTGAAATTAATTGAAACAGAGATTGAGATAGTGGAAGCTGAATCTGAACTAAAGGAGATTATTAAGGAAATGGATGATGAGTTGAAGAGATTGGAAAAGGAAGAGGAAAAGAAGATGGAGATGGGTTTGGAAGAGGAAGAGGAAGATGTAGATGTAGATGAACCGGTCGAAAAACCCGCAGAGATTTCGCGTGTTGAGATTAGAGTTGATGAGGTTAAAGATGATGGTAATGACGGTGACGATGAAGAAGATGATGATGATGAAGATGAGGATGAAAGTACACCACCTAGTTTTGGGTCTGTTGTTAAGGATCGTGACTCGACAATAAATGATCAGAATGGCAAAAAGAGTGGAAAATCTTCACCGTTTGCTGCATCTTCCTTGCAGTTTACTTCTTTGGGGCTTGCGTCCGTGGTGAGTTTCTTGCATTTAAACATATGACTATTAGGATCGTTAATCACACCAACCACTGCAAATATGATAAGTCAAAGAAAGTACTGATTTATAGGCATAATTTTAACCATTGATATCGCAATGGGTGTTAATTCTGGTTCTGTTAATTGGTAGCTGGTCATATGATAAAATTTCAAAAGTTTGCTAATAAATTAGCTGTTTGAATGGGTTAAGCTGGTCAATAGTATGCTTACAGTTTTGTACCTCATTTTTATTAAAAAGAAGAAGTTATCTTGATAAATAATCAAAAATCTCTTGGTATGTAATACATTAACGATTTACAGAATACAAAAATTGGACAGATAAGCGTTACTATAACTGCCTTGTAAACTCTTGCAGTCTTGCATCAACAATATAACATTTCCATTTACATAAGCTTATGTAATACTAGTTGTCTAAATGCCTTTCTGAAAATAAATTACTACGGAGTATGAGTCTAACTATCCTGGTTTCATGGATGCATATCATCTATATGCATATTGTGGACCTTTATCTAATCATATAATATCAGATTCTCTACATACCAGTATGAGATATTTATCCGTAAATCTAAATTTGATGAACCTAAAAATCACATTTTACATTTCTCTAGATTCTGCATGACCATGGGCATGGAGTTTCCATCTTTATTTCTTAAATTATTATACTTCATAACCAACTGTCTGTGTTTAAATTTTAGGTTCCATCTCAGTTGCAGCAGATATTTGTGTCATGGAAGCGGTCAAACTTGCATACAAAAACTACTCAATCATGTTGTTCTCAGGTTTTGACAGATCAATCTACAAGAAAGAGTTCAATTGGATTTGAACGAACATTTAACCAAGGTTTGACTTTGAGGGCACATCATCAGGTCAGCAAGTACATCACAAGGTCAAGTCCTGGCAATCCTTTTAAGCACAAAGCTTCTGCAAATCTTGATAGAAACACAGGTGAGCAAAAAGCATGCAGCTTGACTTGGCCATGCATACGGCCGAACGAAGAGCTAAGTATATTATCTTTGCACATTCCCATTTAGATTGTTATCACAGAGTTAGCCTCGGTGCCTAATTTGACACTGGTTTTCAGTTTTTATCAGCCTTTCATCAGTTTTGTAATCTTAATGAGTGCCTTGATTATCGGCGGACATAGTTGTGGGCGTTTTTGACATTTTACCTAGGTGGTTGTATGAATCTGTTTAAACTTAGTTTAGCAGAATCGAAACCCGAAATATAATTTGTTCACAAAAGAATAATTGAGATATTGAAATGCATGTTATTTAAGAACCACATGTCATGTGTTTATGTTCACGGTCTTAGGCTCTTAGCACCTTGGTTACTTTGACTCGGTCAATCGTGCATATGCATGGGATATATAAAAAAGCTTTTTGACATGATTTTTTATTTTATTTTTTTGGGCATGTAGCATGATTGCTACTGCTACTGTTCTTTAATTATATCTTGATGAGACATTGCAGTTGATTTTAGGTTCAAGAGTTAAAGTATTGCTTTCGTGATTCTAACAATAACTATTAAATTGTCCTGAAATATAGAAGAAATTCGGCCATTTGTAGTTTGTACGGCATATAACTTGTGTCGTCGTTATTTTGGTGAAAATGAACTGATGGTCGTATACGTCTACTAGTTAATTTTTACCCTTTTAACTGATAAATGTCCGAATTTAATGTGACATGAGCTTAATATGTGGAAGTTTAAAACTGTAATTTACCTGCTAATATGTTAAATCCACCATTGCATATTTGTTTAGCCTTCAATTTACAAACTTATGGCATTCCAAATTAATTCGTTACAAAAGTGAAATGGGTAGCAACAATAATTTGACAACATAAGTGGTAATGGGAGTGGGGGTACAGGGCATAAGAATTATTGTTTTAATAGAGATTTTGTGAAAACATCACATGTCATGCGTGCCAGTATATATATTTCTATAATTTTTGATTTTTTTAAAATTTTTTTTAAAGTAATCACACTATTTATAACGAAAATCTACATTTATTCATCCCAAGACTTAGAAACTCTCAACCTCATAGTTAAAGAAGTATGATATCACTAAGCCAATAACCATTTAATGTATATATTTCTATGTAGTTCATAATAAATTTCTATTCAACGTCCATACATCTAATGTTTTGAAAACCGGTTAAACCGATTCAATCAGACCGGGATTTTGGAGATTTCTGGCAGGTTGAAAACCGGTTTTGGGCTAAGTTTGACCAGTCAATGAACCAGTGATTTTTCCGGTTTTGACTGGTTCAACTGGGAACCGGACCGGTTGGACCGGGATTTTGATTTTTTTTTTTTTGAAAAAAAACGTGTTTTGGGTTGAGCTGGTCCGATTCGATCGTAACCGAACCCCTCTCCGGTCCGATTCAAAATCCGGTTTTAAAAACATTGCACACATCTACATCTCAACCTCAATTTATAATCACTTTTGCTTCTCTTATTTATTTATTTATTATATATTTTTCCTAGTTAACAAATATATAGTTCAAGTAAGTTAATATATGATTATCAAAAAGCTATTCAAAATGTATTTTCGTAATATATATGAAATGTTGATTAAGAGTAGGAATTGTATGAACAGAAAAGACAAGTTACTCGTTTATTCGAAGGAAGTAAACCTGAATAATTGAATTTTTCTTATAATGACGTCGCTTTACATTTTACAAGAGAACATGGGTCATGATGCTCGCTGCTCAGTGGAAATCAACATGCATGCTCATTTATATTTTGTTGTCATTTTCTGTTATTATTGGAGTGCATATTTATATTTATATGTGGTGTTAGTTTGTGCTACTTAAAAAAGACATTTTCTTTACATTTTTTATTCATTTACCTGTCAATCATGAAAGAGGGCTTAGCTTGTAGTGGTTAACCTTTGAGTAATGTAATGGGTTGCAATCACAGACGGTTCCAGACTCAAGAAAATACATGGTCAAAATTGTTTGTCAATTCTAGCTAGATTTCAAGAAATATGATAAATTGACTAATGTACGTTTTTGGCTAAATTAAACCAAGACTATTTTACGTTTCAATTAAAGTGTTGGATATGAACTTTGGCTATTTAGAGGAGTTAGTGAGTTACTATTTGTCTATTAACGTAGTTAAATGATCAGAAATTCACCAAACATGTCTCCTTAACCTCTAGCTATCATGAAATTAAACATTCTAACAAATAAAGGAAATATTTCGTCGAATCACCGTCCAAGGTATTCCATCTTAAATAGCCATAATAGCCATAGCCATTATTCGTAATTGCCGCAAAATGAATATGTCGGGTCGGATCACGTTTTTAGATGAGTTTGGATCTAAATGGGTCCGGGTCTAGATGAGTCATTTAGAATGATGAGTCTAAACGGGCCCGCTCAAATGGGTCTCGGGTCGTGTCGACCTATCGGGGTTTCACCATATATTTTTTATATAAGTGAAAATGAAAAAAATGAAATGAGGTGAATTTTTTTTTACCCGCTAAACCTATCTAGACCCGTTGGTTGATTATTACACAATTGAATGTTATATTGAAAAACCATTAAACTTTGTTCCTGAATTTTTTTTTTTTTTTTTAAAAAGGATTTGGAAAGAAAAGGCAATCCTTCCAATCTGGGATGATTTGGAAGAGAAGAAGCAATCCGAAGGATTTTCTTTCCCCTTCTCTTCATTTCATTTAATGATAGAACTCGAGAACAAAGCTTAAAAACGAGGAGGATTTTCTTTCCCCTTCTCTTCATTTCATTTAATGACATTAACCAAATCGACTCATAGTTAACCAATGAATTTAAAATTATCACCTCAAAATTTATTGGTATACCATCACAATTTATCAATTCGCAACTGAATGTAATATATAGTATTGTACATTAGAATAACGTTGTAACGTATGTTTAATGATATATGAATAAATGTCGATGACACGAATCATAAGCTATAGAAAATACATAACAAGTATGGTTCACCTTAACAGTCAAGATAAGACGTTGATGGGGCCCGAGACTAACTGGAAATGGCTCCTCCCAATAAGCCGGCGTTCATCCCTCTTTTGGCTTTCATGATCAAACACGTGGCATTTACTTTACCCTACTCAGCAAACCAGCCTTTGACACGTTATTAACATCAATTTTTAATATCTGCACGTAGTCAATTAATACGTGTTTGTTTCAAGCTTTATCTATTTTTATAATTAAGGGAGAAGACATTTAATTATTTGTTAAATATATACTCATGTCACATCATACAAATCTTAAGTGTCATCATCATATAAAAAAAAACTGATGATGTGGATTTTCTACACCCTTATTCCAAAAATAAGGTAATATTCAACTAAAATTTATGTTATAACTATTTTAATTTAAAATAATGTGTCATGTAATAACACTTATAACTTTTTATTATAGTCCAAACTCATGACATCTTTTAATCTATTTTATCCTTTTAATTTTGATCTTTTAGTTTTTTCATCTTAATCATCACTCTTATTTATCTAACTTTCTCTTTTAGAAAGAAAAAAAAAAACTTCTAGAAGTAAGTTATGAGAACTTACTTTTAATGTAATTATATCTTTCATTAAAGTTTTGTTAATTTGAAATCTTTTTATTACCATCTTACAAAATAAGGGAACTCAATTTCTATTATATAGTAAACTTAATACAAGCTTTATGAATGGGAAGATCAAGTTCATCATCTATTTTTTAAAGAGTTTTTTTTCCTATTATTTTAATCTCACACAACTTAAATACAATTCAGTATGCGAATGGTAAGACGTGTACTTATATTAATTCTATATTACTTTTCAAATCTATATAATGTAGGTATATATTTGATTGTTGTAGAATGATTTATGTTTGTGCATATATATGTACATTGGTTATTCAATAAAACGTCTAAATTGTTATAGTAATTGTTACAATTTATTTTTTCCAAGATTATTAACGTACACATTGTTTATCAATTGTTGCAAGGTTAACATATTATAACTATAGGAAAGGGAAATGTCACAATGACTAGACAATTTTTTTAGTTAGAAAAATGTCAATTTATAACATACACATCTTTTTTAACATTCCCATTTCATTGATATATTGTGGGAAAAATATGTTATTAGTTCATTTTTGAGGGGTTCAAATATATAAAGTATCACTAATACCGATAAAAAAGTTTCTTTTATAATCTAAAAGTTTCCCCCATTTCATATACCGTTTTGACTTGTGATTCACATATTACGACATATTATAATGCTAGCCGTGCATCGCGAGTTTAACACTAGTTTAATATATTTACCGATCAGAGGAAAGTTCAAAAAAGAATGGTAAAAAAATGGAGAATGGAGGAACCAATAGGATTGCTCCATTTCAAATTCTCATTTCCACATTTTTTAAAATCTAAATATCTCACAAACCGTATGTCTACAAATTATAAAAATTACATATTCAGAATTAGCATTTTTTTCTCTTCGATTCTAGATCCATCAAGATATACTTTCGACGAAGTTTTTTTTTCTTCCATTTTTTGGGGGTTTTAGATTCTTTTAATGTGAAATCACATTTGATTTAACACTAAAAAATAATCACACCCACTTATATTCCGATTAAACTTTAAATTCAAATCATTGATGATGTAAAAAGATTAAGATATGAAAAATTAAGGTGTAATCACATGCGATTGAATATCAAACTATCAATCACATGTGTTTGAAGAGTAATAAAATTCAAATTTTCAAATCATTACATAAGAATTATACAATCAAGTAAAAATCAAGTTGAAATCATACATGAATTATCATATATCGGTAAATTTCTCATCAAATATCAATTTCAAAATGAAAATCATTTGTGATTATATGCAAAATCATACGTGATTATATAACAAATCACTTGTGATTAAGTGTACAAATAACAAGCACATGTGATTTTTAATGAAAATTATTATAATTTTTAATTTTTATTTAAAACTATTAATGTAGGTGAATATTAAGTTATAATCACGTGTTAAGTAGCAAATACCATAAATAAATAATCGTGAACATATATTAATTTTTTTTATCATAAATCACACGTGATTATATTGTGAAATCCGGTAATAAAAGCGAAGAAAAAAAATCGTCGAAAGTATATCTTATGACATCTTTAATCGAAGAGAAAAAAACGCGTTGGTTCCGAATATATAATTTTTATAATTTATGGACTTACGGTTTGTAAGATAATTAACCAATGAGGTAAAAAATAGGAGTGAGTTTTGTAGAGAAATGAAAGAATCCTATTGGTTTTCCCATTCTCTACTTTTTTAGCATTTTTTAAAAAACTCATCTCTTAGGTTTTATTTTATAATCTTACTTAAAATATTATAATCATACGTTCCCCACACCAAGATACTAGTAATCTACGTATTTATCACTAATTTTTCACTGTATATTATTAAACATGTATTAAGTTACTGTACTTTACACTAACATAAAACAGTTTTTTATTTAGTGATATACATATAATCATCCATTTAATTATTCTATAATTAGTTTATATTTGTAACAAATAATTGGTCAAGTCAAACAAAATAGGAGTATATTATTAGACCACCCGTAATGGAAGCTCAAACGGGCATTTTGCACATGGACAAAGTAGTGAGGCGTTCTGCTCGAGACGTTCTGGGGCATTCGTTTTGAAAGAACGGGGCGAGAACGAAAGGAAACTAATATTTAAATGTTTTATCCTTTATTTTTGGGTAAAAAAGTATATTAAATAGTATTATGTGGGAAATAATAGGGTCCAGAGGAGATAATGAGCGTTTTGGTTTTATGATTGTGTGAGATGAAATGATGTTGTGATGTTATGCTGATGTGACAAATAAATAATGGGCGTTCTGATGTTACGAAAGTTTTTTTTACTAGTATTAGTTACCAAGAATATAAAACCGGAGAAACCGTCGGTACCCAGTCAAGTCATCCAACATCTCGTTTAGGATAAAAATTGTATATAAACAACGCACGTCTCCACGTTAATTTAATTATTTGTTTATAACTCATCGCTCCCTCTAAATTCCACCCTATTTTCTCTTTTGTTTAAATTTACAATTCCTGGTTATGATCGACAAACCCTAGACCTCACCAATCCGGTGATCACCATCTCTACATCGACACGATAAATTAAGAAACTATTCGTTTTGATCGATCGATGTCGATGAAGAAAAGTAGCCGGAAAAGCAATGATAAGACAAAAAAGGTGAGATTACCGGAGAAATCTATGTCATTTCACGGTCATGCTACTGAAGAGATGATCGGAACACTACGGAGGCCGAGAACTGTGCCGGATTTGGTTTCCGGTAGAATTACATCACCGACGACAGAGAATTTGCGTCCGAAGTTGACGAAGCTATTGCTTAACGTGACTGTACAGAGAAGCTTAGGTCCAGTGCAAGTAATAATATCGCCAGAATCAACCGTCGGAGATCTTATTTCTGACGCTCTACGGCAGTACTTGAAGGAAGGCAGACGACCGGTTTTGTCTTCATTTGAACCCTCCGATTTCGGCTTGCATTATTCACAATTTAGCTTAGAAAGTAAGCTAAATATGCTTCACCTATTTATTTCTCTTAATCTTATTGCTTATTTTTACAGCAGATACGGAGTATTAAAAAAATACTCCATACATATTTAGAAATAAATGTATCCAACGATTACGTACTTATCTACTCCAATATATATATATATATATATATATATCTTACGTATTGGTAATCGATTGACAGGTTTGGATCCACACGAGAAGTTGATCGAATTAGGTTTGAGGAGTTTCTTCCTTTGCCCTAAGCAAACCGCCGTGACAATGACGCCAGCATCGGCATCGTCGTCTACCTGCTCCAAGGAAGTAGAAAGAGTAGGTTGGCTTCGATTCATGGATAACTTCTTGCAATAAAGAAGAAGATTATTTGATGGTTATGGATCATAAAATGATGTAGTTTAATATATTAAATCTATCTATTACTTTGTTTATTAGCAGTAATTAAAATAATTAATTAGCACGTACGTATATATATGCCTATATTTCAAGTTCATGTTGTCCTCAAATTATGAGAAATTGAGAATTATTGATGACTACACTTGTATTATATTATTTGTTGTATAGTGGTGGAGGTACTATATATAAATTTTTTTGTATAAAACCTATGTATTATTATTTGTTGCATCCATTATGTTATTATTATTACATTTTTATTATTGTGTAAATTGGAGAATTTTCAGTCTTGCAAAATGCAAGTTGCATCTGATTGTTGGATCCTCTGTTTAGATATTTCAAAGTGAATCTTATACCTTTTTTATCGTGATCTTTATTCCAAAAATTAATGATTAATGATATTATTATTCATTTGTTGACATTTAACCTCATTTTGATATGTACTTATGTTAACACATATATATACGCTAGCTGCATGATTAAATCATATATGGAACAAATTAAAGTGCATACGGGCAAGGGCGGAGCCAGGAAATTTTAAAGGGGGCAAAAAATTTTACTTTCTTTTCTTTCTATTATATTAGGGGGTCAAAATTCGAAACTGTCACTAATTACTTTAAAAATGTTATTTTTTCTATAATTTTTTATTTCTAAGGGGCGACTGCCCCCTTCTAGCTCTGCCCATGCTTGTGGGGATGTGTGAACCAGCTCAAACTGTACAACATTCTCTCTACGAAATGTATCAGCTTTACGTCAATGAAAATGATGTGTGAAAACTGAAAAGTGGGTGGTCGAGAATTAATAACTTTGCAATGGTGAATAAAGAACACAGTAACAGAATCAGAAAGTGATTTCATTGACTCATTTTCTCCAACTAATTTACAACCAGAATACATATCGTTATATACACAGAACCTAACTTTCTTGACTAACTAACTAAGATAATTACACAGGGACCTTAATTTTTACAGTAATTACAAAGGAGTCCCTAAACTTCATCATATATGTAACAATGACCCAAAAGATACTTTAATACTCCCCCTCAAGATGGGAGTGGAGTACCAGAAGAAACTCCCATCTTGTTCTAACAAATGATAATGATGATCTACTGGTAACACTTTAGTAAGTACATCAGCAACTTGAGATTTGGTGTTGACATAGGAAGGTTTAACTAAACCACTTTTGACTTGATCTCTAACATAATGACAATCTACTTCGATGTGTTTGGTTTTAGCATGGAAAACTGGATTTGCAGCAATATAGATTGTTGCTTGATTGTCACACTTTAAATCAACACAACCAAGGTCTTTTAAACCCAAATCCTTTAAGAGACTAACAAGCCAAGTTACCTCACAGCAAGTAAGGGCCATTGCTCTGTATTCAGCCTCTGCGGAAGATCTAGACACCACAGATTGTTTCTTTGACTTCCAAGAAACAGGAGAGTCGCCTAATAGAATGGAATAGCCTGTAGTGGACCTTCTAGTCAATGGACAACTAGCCCAATCCGAGTCACAGTATGCAGTAAGTTGAACTGCAAAACTATTAGCTAGAAGCACACCTTGGCCTGGTGATTGCAAGAGATATCTGAGAAGATGTTTAACTGCTTGTAAATGGACAGAAGTAGGAGATTGCATGAATTGACTCAGGAGTTGTACAGTATAACATATATCTGGGCGAGTGATAGTAAGATAGATCAACTTTCCTATTAATCTTCTATACAATTCTGGATCTGGTAAAGGAGTACCTATATCAGCTTGAAGTTTCAAGTGTTGATCCATTGGAAGTTTATAAGGTTTAGAATTGAGAACCCCTGCTTCTTTTAACAAATCAAGTGTATATTTCTTTTGAGAAATAAACAAACCTTGAGATGTTTTAGAAATTTCCAAACCTAAGAAGTAACTTAGCTCACCAAGATCTTTCATGTGAAAATGACTGCACAACCGAGACTTTAAAACTGATATATCCTTAGCATCGCTACCGGTAATCAAAAGATCATCAACATAGCATAAAACAACAGTAAATGAAGTAGATGATTTCTTCTCAAAAAGTGAGTAATCTGCTTTAGACTGTTCATACCCAAAAGACACTAAGGCAGAAGTTAATTTGGCAAACCATTGCCTTGGAGCCTGTTTTAGTCCATACAAGGATTTTTTCAACTTACAAACACTTGGAGAATTCCTATGAACTATATTATGAACAGGCTCCCCCTCACTAACAAAACCCATAGGTAATTGCATGTATACTTCTTCCAAAAGATCACCATGAAGAAACGCATTAGAGACATCCATTTGACAAATATCCCAACCTTTCATGGCTGAAACAGCTAATAGAGCTCTAACAGTGACCATTTTTGCCACTGGAGCAAAGGTCTCTTCATAATCAATGCCCTTTCGTTGCCTATTACCCTGAACCACTTATCTAGCTTTCTTTCTGTCAATACTACCATATGTTTTTAGCTTAGTTTTGTAAATCCAGTGACACCCTATAGCTTTCTTTCCAGGTGGAAGAGTAGTAATATCCCAAGTACCATTAAGTTCTAATGCTCTTAATTCAACATTCATAGCATCACACTAGTCGGAATCTTTAATGGCTTCATGAAAGTTGGTAGGAGTGGTTTGAGAAAGTAGAGCACACATAAAAGCTTGAAAATTGGTGTGAGAGATAGAAGAATAAACTAAATTAGCTCTTGGATTGGAGGATATAGTGGGTGTAACAAAATCTTTGGACCATACTGTAGGAATATGAGGTCTGGAAGATCTTCTGAGAATGACAGGCGAAGTAGTAGTTTCGGTGGCACTAATAGATGCAGAGTCAGAATTGGAGTTATTGATCACGTCAGACTCAACTGAAGATGATGACTGAACAGAATGTGATGGTGAGAATTCATCAAACTAGGAAGAATGATAAAAGGAAGGAGTAGGAGATGGCAAAGGATGCATAATAGACTGCATACTAGAAGCTGAAAATGGAAAAACATGTTCAAAAAAGAACACATCTCTAGAAACAAACGCAAAATGATTAAGATTGTACACTTTGTATCCTTTTTGGTGTTGAGGATAACCAAGAAAAAGACGTGGGGCACCCTTGGGAGCAAATTTATCAGATGGTTTAGAGGGATTGCTAGCCATAGCCAAACAACCAAACACCCTTAGGTGATCATAAGTATGAGGTTTATTGAGAAGAATTTCATAAGGTGTTTTGAATTTTAGAACAGAAGAGGGGCTTCTATTGATTAGATGTGTAGCAGTAATTACACAATCACCCCAAAATTTAAGAGGTAGATGTGCATGAAATCTTAAGGCTCTAGCAATATCAAGTAAATGTCTGTGTTTTCTTTCTATTCTAGCATTCTGTTGTGGTCTATCAATACATGAAGTCTGATGTTCTATGCACAAAGAAGTCAAATAAGGTTCAATGGAACCTTTGACAAACTCTAATGCATTATCAAACCTCACTATTTTAACAGAAGTACCAAACTGAGTAGAAACTAATTTAAGGAAAGATTTTAACACAGCAAATGCATCACTTTTCAGAACCAAAAAATAAGTCCAAGTAGCTCTGCTAAAATCATCTACAATTGTCAAGAAATATTTAAATTTCACAGAAGTTGGAACTTTATAAGGTCCCCAAATATCCATATGAATAAGCCCAAATAGAACTGAACAATGTGAAATGCTAAGCTGAAATGGTAATTTGGTAAACTTTGCCATTGGACAAGCTAAACAATAATCTTTACAAGCATTCGTAAGACAATAAGAGATACAGAAAATATGCTTGAGTTTGGAATCAGAAATAAGTACTAGTATGTGACACCCGTCAAATTAGGACTAGTGATTAGTGCCTAATCAATTGTTAATACATGTAATTAGTTTTGTATTAGGCTAATTAATGTATCGAAATATATATTGATGAAAATATATAATTATGCGATTTGATTAAATCGTACGAGTTTCAAATCGAATGCAATTCGATTCAATTAATACGGACGTTGGTGAACAATGTTATTAAATAATGTGACATTATTTAATAACCCTATTTTATCCAAAATATTATTTAGATAATATTTCAACTCAAATTCGTATCGTACAAACAAGGATTTCGCGATTAAAATAATGCGCGAACCATCAAAAGAAGAATAAGTTATATTTTATAACTCAAGTAAAAGTATTTGATGAAATACTTCAACAAAAATATTAATAAATATTCGTATTTTAAATAATTATTTAAACGATTATACGATCGGGAAAACGAACACCGCACGGAGCACAGATACAGGAGATAAAAATTTGGGACACCCACCTCAGTGGGGCCCACCGAAAATCAGCCAAAGGTGAGGGTCATCACCCCCTCACCTCATTTACACTCCCACCCACACAAACTCTCTCTCTCTCTTTTACTTCCATCTCCACCACATCACAAACCATCACCTTAATTCTCAAAATAACACCACAAAACGACCTCCAATCTCGAAGCTTCTTTAGAGAAAAACGATCACCTCGTCTCGATCTACATTTTCATCTTTTCGGATTTTTCCAGCGCTAAGTTTGTAAGTTTCCGTCAAAACCCGAAACACTCCGATTTTTATTATTTTTACTTGTTTGTGGGTTATTTAAGCTCATAATGTCCAAATATGGGTTGGGTAAAAGTTTCAAGTCAAACGGAGGCCGAAAAACACCTTTTCAGCTCATTTTCCGGCCAACAGCGCATTATGTCGCAGAGGCTCCAGGCCACCTGCGACATAAGCTTTTATGTCGCATATAGCGACATAAGCCACTATGTCGCACTAATCACGGATGTCGCATATAGCGACACAAATGGTTATGTCGCAGAAATTACGGACGTCGCATATAGCGACACAAAACACTATGTCGCAAAACCTATTCCCGTCGCACATAACGACACAACACCTTATGTCGCATTAAATTGCGGATGTCGCACTTAGTGACACAAATCCTTATGTCGCAGTCATGATCTGCTACACAACAGCCTATGTCGCACTTAGCGACACAAAGCTGTATGTCGTACACTGTGTCGCATGAAACAGAACCAAGAAAACACAGATTTTACTAAGTGTCGAGACCTAAAATTTTATCACTTGATTTTATCACTTGATTTCACCCAAATTCAAGTCCAGACTGCCCCTCATGCCCCCCTCTAGCTCCACCCCTGCATGTAAACCTTGACCATTCGGATAAGTCTTCTTCTTTCCATTATTGGAGTAATAACAGATTTAACGTATTCCAGATTTCCAGCTTTTGATGAGTGTAAATTTCTTAAATCATTCCTACTTATAGTATGATATGTATTACTGTACTATATTCTAATAGTCTAATAGTATGTTTTAAAATAAGTGTTAAGTTTCATATAACAACTAAGTGACTAACTAATTCTACAAGTTCTTAATTCTTTAATAAAATAAAAATCTTATACAAGTTTTTACACGTATAAATGATATCAAGGATACTGAATTGACAGGTATATGTGATATTTAATTAGTTAACAATTTAGTATTTTTAATTTCTAGAACTATATATGTACCATGCTAAAATGGGATAAATGGAGTAATATCCATACGAAAGATAACCATGCAAACTTGCTTTAATAATTTTGAAATTCATCTGAATGCCTTTTCAAAAATTATACTCCAGTAGGTCAAATAATATTTTCTTGACTATACGCATGTCGCTACTGATCTAGTATCATCTAGTGGGTGGTTCGGGAATTTGTCAAATGTGATGTTTATTGTTTGAAGTACGTTGATGCATATTGGCTATGTCTCTTGTTTGTTCACTAGACCATGTTGAGATACCAGTCAATGATTCAACCACGAAAAAAAAAATGAATAAATAAATAAAAGTTAGATCATTAGATGGTGATCGATTTTAGAGCATCTCCAATGGTGAACCTATTAGAGGTCTTTTCGTGTAAGAGGTGTTTTGTATAAACCTTTTGCTCCAATGGATTAACCTATTTTAAACCTCTAAAACCACTAAATTAATATGAAAATTGGTTTAATAAGTAGCCTAAAGGTTTGGAAGAGTTGAGCTTTTGTCACTCTCTTTCATCTGTTTTAGTGGTAGAGATTTAAAATAGGTTAATCCATTTGAGCAAAATGTTTATATAAAAAACCTCTTACACAAACAACTTTTAATAGGTTTACCATTGGAAATGCTCTTATACTTAAGTTAATTTAATTATTATAATACATGGTTACCTTGATCAGCTAGGCTACTTTTTGTGTTATTATAGTTTTGTTTCTGTCGTGTAGCACTGTAGTGAGCTAAGCTGCTTTTTGTGTTAGTGTAGTTTTGTTTTGGTAGTATGGGCTCCTAATGAGTTGTATTTGTGGTCGACTCTAGTGCATTTATTGTTTTTTGGTTATGATAATGTCTGCAGTTTTAATAAAAAAACACTGATTAGGCCTTATTATAAAGTGAATTAAATTCGTAAGAATACATGGTTACAATTGCATCATCATAATTGTTTGACTATTACAGAGTAGCTGTTAGTTGAATACTTAAAATAATGAATGTTGGAGTTTAGTTCATTTATACTTAAATTGGGGGTGGACAATAAATTGTTATGAGATTCTATAGAAATATTCCATCAAAGTTATTGTTGTATTAACCAAAAATACCCGGTTATGAGATTATGTCATTTGTCAGAAAGTGTAAATTGATTTATAGGCTTATAAAGTGTAATTTGTAGAATTTTTAATACTGCATTTTAAATGGGTCGACACGACAAGTCATGGGTCAACCCAAGTGTCAAATAATAAAACCCAATTACCCAACTAAACGAGAAAGACGGGGATTCTAGAAAGGTTCGACCCGATATTTACATAAAAACCCCATTATTTCAACCATTTAAAGCCCAAAGTAGTAGCCCAATGGGCTTTTTAAAACCCAAGTAGAATTCACGTATTCGCATATCACCGGTCTCGTTATCGTCTGACCAGAAATCAAGAATTCCGTTCGTTCGGGCGACGAGGAGGAGAAGAAGGATCAATCTGACTATCCGAGGAATCGAGGATCGAAAAATCATTGACAGCAGCAGAATATCAATCATTCGTCGGATCAGATCTAGGTATAGTCCTTTGTTCTTTTTGTGTAGATTTTGTATTATATTTTGTTTTAAATCAACTAAAGTAATTGATTTTTTTAGAATTTGTATTTGCATCTTAGGGTACCCATGTGTTAAGATTAAAAATCGTCAATCTAAATTGCAAGAGTAAGAAATATTAAATTAAACAACTGTATGTACATGTTACTGCTCGTACATATGATTATATCAAATGTTGAATTCTGAAAATAAGTATTCACTAGACGTTTGTTTTAGTTTGCTGATGTTCACGATATGATAGCAAGTTTTACTTTTAAGGTATATATATGCAATATGCGGCTGATTTCGCAGACTAGTAGGCGAAATATGGGATATTTCATGTTAGAAAGCTGATTTACAAGTGTTAAATGGGAGGCCCAATTATGTTTGCTACTACATAGGTGGGTATGTGGATTATTTATAACTCCGTTGCATTTGGTAAAGTCCAGTGGTACTAGCGGCGTCTATTGATTGTGGGTTTGAAAATGTAGGAACTTAGAACATGTAACAGGATGAGTTTGATATTTGATACTTAGTAATAAAATCTGATAAATTCTTCCTACTGAATGGTTTGATACCAGAAACAATTCAACCTGACCAACGTTGTATCAAACTAATATTTTGAGTAATTGGCTTCCTTAGATTCCAGCCAATTTTTTATTAACGTCAAGATTTTATTAACAAGAAGCGAAAAAGACAAATGAATTACAAATTTGGGATTGAAATTAGGTTGATAACCCAATCAATCCACTAATTGGGTATTTCCTATCTCCATTTGATAGCCAAATAAACTAAAGAAGTTTAACATTGCCTCCCAAAGTATCTTGTTTAGGCTTTTTTTATGTTGAAAAATACTCATCTCTAAAAACCCACAAAGTTGCTTGCACTACAACAACAAAACCTTTTAACATTGCCTCCCAAAGTATCATGCGATTTCTAGCTATTCCAAACAAAAGCTAAAATTGCTGATGTTTCGCAACCAAGTGAAAATGTGATAGGTTGAAAATGTAATGAGGTGACAAGTAAAGTGGCTGAAGATTGATTCACTTATTATATAAAAGGAAAAATCGTGTTACTCTCATTTATGAGTTCTAAACCCCATATCATCTCATATTCTCATCTAAATTGATTGCGGATTACTTCTTTCAAGACATTAGATCCCTTAAAATAAATTATCCTATAGAAACATACAAATTACTTCTTTGGAAGAAAATAGAAGTTACGGGTAAAGGGGATTGATCCCGGCAAATATAGGAAGACATTAGAAGTTACGGGCAAAGGGGATCGATCCCGGCAAATATAGGAAGACATTAGAAGTTACGGGTAAAGGGGATCGAGCCTGTCAAATATAGGAAGACATTAGAAGTTAGGGGTAAAGGGGATTGATCCCGGAAAATATAGGAAGACATTAGAAGTTTAGAACCCTTAAAACAAAACAGCCTATCAAAACATAGCAACAACAACAGTACCCTATGGAGGTGTTTGGTTCGTGGGAATTCGTAGGCTTTCATGGGATTTGGAACTGAAATCCCATGTTTGTTTGCCAAAAATTAAAAGAGGGATTTAAATTTCTCGGACTTTTTACTGTGGGATTCTAAAAAGCTTTGTAGGATGGAGGAATTTCTAATACGTTTGGAACGTGGTGTTTTCACTTAGCAATTTTTAACAAATATACCCTTTCACTATTAATATCAGGGGCGGAGCTAGGAAATTTTGTATAGGGAGCAAAAAAATTTTTCTTTTCTTTTTCCTATCATTTTGGGGTGCAAAACTCCAAAACTATCACTAATAACCTTAAATTTTATATTTTTTCCACAATTCTAAAATTTTAGGGGGGGGCGACTGCCCCCCATGCCCCCCTCTAGCTCCACCCCTGCATGTAAACCTTGACCATTCGGATAAGTCTTCTTCTTTCCATTATTGGAGTAGTAACAGATTTAACGTATTCCAGATTTCCAGCTTTTGATGAGTGTAAATTTCTTAAATCATTCCTACTTATAGTATGATATATATTACTGTACTATATTCTAATAGTCTAATAGTATGTTTTAAAATAAGTGTTAAGTTTCATATAACAACTAAGTGACTAATTAATTCTACAAGTTCTTAATTCTCTAATAAAATAAAAATCTTATACAAGTTTTTACATGTATAAATGATATCAAGGATACTGAATTGACAGGTATATGTGATATTCAATTAGTTAACAATTTAGTATTTTTAATTTCTAGAACTATATATGTACCATGGTAAAATGGGATAAATGGAGTAATATCCATACGAAAGATAACCATGCAAACTTGCTTTAATAATTTTGAAAATCATCTGAATGCCTTCTCAAAAATTATACTCCAGTAGGTCAAATAATATTTTCTTGACTATACGCATGTCGCTACTGATCTAGTATCATCTAGTGGGTGGTTCGGGAATTTGTCAAATGTGATGTTTATTGTTTGAAGTACGTTGATGCATATTGGCTATGTCTCTTGTTTGTTCACTAGACCATGTTGAGATACCAGTCAATAATTCAACCACGACAAAAAAATAAATGAATAAATAAATAAAAATTAGATCATTAGATGGTAATCGATTTTAGAGCATCTCCAATGGTGAACCTATTAGAGGTCTTTTCGTGTAAGAGGTGTTTTGTATAAACCTTTTGCTCCAATGGATTAACCTATTTTAAACCTCTAAAACCACTAAATTAATATAAAAATTGGTTTAATAAGTAGCCTAAAGGTTTGGAAGAGTTGAGCTTTTGTCACTCTCTTTCATCTATTTTAGTGGTAGAGGTTTAAAATAGGTTAATCCATTTGAGCAAAATGTTTATATAAAAAACCTCTTACACAAACAACTTTTAATAGGTTTACCATTGGAAATGCTCTTATACTTAAGTTAATTTAATTATTATAATACATGGTTACCTTGATCAGCTAGGCTACTTTTTGTGTTATTATAGTTTTGTTTCTGTTGTGTAGCACTGTAGTGAGCTAAGCTGCTTTTTGTGTTAGTGTAGTTTTGTTTTGGTAGTATGGGCTCCTAATGAGTTGTATTTGTGGTCAGACTCTAGTGCATTTATTGTTTTTTGGTTATGATAATGTCTGCAGTTTTAATAAAAAAACACTGATCAGGCCTTATTATAAAGTGAACTAAATTCGTAAGAATACATGGTTACAATTGCATCATCATAGTTGTTTGCCTATTACAGAGTAGCTGTTAGTTGAATATTTAAAATAATGAATGTTGGAGTTTAGTTCATTTATACTTAAATTGGGGGTGGACAATAAATTGTTATGAGATTCTATAGAAATATTCCATCAAAGTTATTGTTGTATTAACCAAAAATACCGGGTTATGAGATTATGTCATTTGTCAGAAAGTGTAAATTGATTTATAGGCTTATAAAGTGTAATTTGTAGAATTTTTAATACTGCATTTTAAATGGGTCGACACGGACAAGTCATGGGTCAACCCAAGTGAAGATCCACTCAAATAGTAAACCCAATTACCCAACTAAACGAGAAAGACGGGGATTCTAGAAAGGTTCGACCCGATATTTACAAAAAAAACCCATGATTTCAACCATTTAAAGCCCAAAGTAGTAGCCCAATGGGCTTTTTAAAACCCAAGTAGAATTCACGTATTCGCATATCACCGGTCTCGTTATCGTCTGACCAGAAATCAACCCCTGATTAATATAGCTCTATTACCCTCTCATTTGTACACAACCTAACACAGCCTCCTTTCTACCTTTTTCAATCACTGGTTTTCTACAATCACAGCCTCACAGGTGAGAATTCAACATATATTCTGCATCATCCATCTTTTGTTTGCTTCATTTTTGTTCTAGTTAGTTTCGATTTTAATTTCTGCTTCAAAATTGTGCGAAGTTGGATCCTTATAACTTACATGTGACTGATATGACTATAGCCATTTTAATGGGTTAGGGAATAGACTCTTGTATATTATGGTTTAGTGTTTTTTTTTTATAATGTACAATGAATGATATTTCCTTCTACAAGTTTCGGTTCTATTTTTCTTCGCATTTTGCTCAAAAGCTTGATGGATTATGTTCATACTTCACTTTCGTTTGGTTTTATCTTCTCAATTATTTTTACTTCCTGTTTAGATGAATTGCTTTATCGTTTCATTATATTAGTATGTTATTAACATATACTAATTATACTACTTTCTTAACTACTGCTTGTTCGGCTATGTGCTTTTTTAAGTTTCTGTTTCTATATGATATTCATTAAAATTATTAGGTATAACTCAGTTTGTTTGTGTATAATCTTACTTGCCAAGTTAGTTTATGACGACTCAAATTAGAGGGTATCGCTGGTGGTCAAACGTATTTGAAAAAGAAAAGGTCAAACGGATCCTTTGGTTTATGGATTGCGTGAAGTAGTTAATGTATTTGGTAATACTATAAGCAAAGCGGCTACCAAAATGAGTCTTGATTTTAGTTTTGAGCATTAATATAAAATCACAGTGTAGATAGGATTGTAAGGTCTAATATTTGTTTTTTTGGGCAGTATGAATAAAGGTACAACAGTCAGAGCGATAATAGAAGAGTAACTTTATCATTATATACAATAGTTTTGCTAAAAGAATATTGATCTTGATAAGTAATGTTGTTTTATATTTTATCAATAAAGAGTAATTTTGTCATAAATTTAGAAATACTTTTTGAAGTCTCTAACCAAACACATTATAGGATTTCAAATCCCTCAGGATAATAATTTTAGAAATACACGAACCAGACGCCACTTTATATGCATATACTTGTATCGTGTATTTATAGTTTCAAATGTGCTATCTAATCAGATACCAGGAATAATATATATAATGCTGTAGCTTAGGTTTTTCACTATCTTTTTTAAGTTTTGTAGTATTTGTAGTCTTCGTTGCTCGGGTTTAGACCATTGCTTAGTCAACACTCCCAGTATAGAGAGATACAGAAGAATGAGCATAGAGAAGGAAGAGGTAGTAGTGTTACCGAGACGAAAAGTATCATGCACCGCCTCCTTTGATTCTTTGTGGTTCTGCTATTGTAAGTCTTCACTCTTTCAATTGTCTCCTGTTCTACATCCTTGTGTATGTGTGATTTACATACGCATAATAATTAGTTAGTATTCATTATTATATACATATGTTTTGTATGCTTATTCAACATTCATATCATACTTCATGATCATGGCAGCTCCGGTACATCAATTGCAACAATACTATAGACTTGGGTCCCTTGACAATTGTTCTGGGAAGTGGAACGCTCTTGTTGATTGCTTAAAACTCAAAACGAAAAGGTCTCAGGAAGCAGAGGTAATCATATTATTGTAGCTTTGCTTACCATAAACATTAGTATTATTTATTAACTAATTCGTTTTTACCATAAAAAATGACACTTAATTAAATAGTTTGATCTTATCACATCAATGTTTCTCGGTGGCCATGCTTAATAAAAATGCAATCAAGATAACATAATACCGCTGTAAGTTTTAAGATCAAAGGTACTCTAATCAACTCATAAGGTTGTATTGATGTAATGATATTTTGACACTTGTGAATGTATTCATCTCCTTATGGTGTGGCTACCAATAGAGTGTTTGGACTTTTGTTTGAGTAAAAGGGGAGAGCACATGTGCTGTTCTTTTTAAGCCATGTGTACTTTCGTATCTAAGGTAGATAGAATGGTTTGTTATACAGGGAAAGTAAGTTGAATTCACTTGTGGATTAGTTCATAAGTTTTGGACTCCCATGTGAAACTGCAAACATACAATTTAATGTTTCCAACCATATTTGCTGTATGTCCTACATCATGCTTCTTATATGGTATGAATGATAGTAACATTTAAGCACACTTATATAATGGGGACAGGGGACAAAGCATAGAAAGGACGATAGAGGACTAGAACTTTATAAAAAAGCATCTTTCTTGTGAAAAAAGATAATCCTATATGTGTGTGTGTGTGTGTGTTGTTATTGCATTTTTGCTGCAAACGATGGTGTTTCTTGTGTCAAATGTTGAATCGTTTTAGACTAACAGGATCGAAGTAATAACTGCAGGAAATTCTCAAAACGCGTGAGAAAGAAAAGACTCACATTTGGTCGTTTAGGACACCGGAAGAAGCTGCCTCTAATTGGAACGACGTGTTTGGACATTTAGATGATGGTAATTGAGGTTTCATAATTTTTTGCACCTCATCACTCAAGAACGTTATAGACTTTTAGTAATGTTGTAGACTTGTAGGAAGACTTACTAATGATCTGGAATAATAAACTTATGTCCCTATTTTTTTGCCACCCGAGTAATTTCATTTTCGTTAAGTTTTAAATAACGTTCAAAAATTAGTTTACTTGTCTAAATGGACTTGAAATTTCAGTTCTCAAATTGCAATGTGTGTAGTTAACCTCCTGTAAATGTGCTATACATCATAATTATTGATGTGCACTTTCATTTAAGAATCAAAAATCAAAGTAGGCTTGTCTGCAAAGTGCAAACACTTGTTCAAGCTGTAATTTGTAAGAATTAAACGGGTTGGGCCGGGCTCAGGTGCTTGGCTGGAAACACGTAATTGTGCATGTTTTATAGCTTCGATAAACACAAATCAAGAGGAGATTATAGACAGTAGAGTAGAACTATAGATGTGACTTTTAAACCTTTTTACTCGTTTCCATTTTCAGTAAAAAACAAATTGGCTGCTTATTCGTTATTGCTAAAATGTGGCTGACTTTTTACCTTTTTTCACTGATATAGGTTAAAACTTTCCACTTTAATTTTCAATGTCTCAAATCGAGAATTATTGGGACGTACAACGGTACACCACCACACGATTTCCTTAGTGTTATCTCTATCTTTACTTTTTGGTTTTTGACCACGTATGTTTATCTTTTTTAGCTTTCATCATATCTTCCTTTTTTACATGTACATCTCTTTGCTAAAAAGTAAAAAGTTATTTAACCTTACGTTCAACCATTTTTTGTTTTTCAAAAAGAATTTTTCAGATCGATAATGTTATGATTATGTTTAATGACTTTATTAATTTTGATGGGTTAATTCAACTTGTAGAACGGGTTAACTTCTTTAATATGGTTTATTCTCATGGCTGAATGGCGTAAATTACGTAAAACCGCAATTTACTTTCTTGATAGAATTGTTAAACTTGAAGATGCATATCGTCTGATTGAGGGTTTCCTTTGAACGGGTGTTACACATTGTCGGGTATTCACATACACTAGGGTGATGGTTCGAGTGGCATCATACGTTGTACAGAGGCTCGATTTATAGGATGTATAGTCTCATAACACGTGTTATATTGGATATGGAATCATTTAAACTACATCAAACAAGCTTATATTAAAATACTAGTAGCTTGTGATCTATTTATTCCTAGAAATCTAGAATTATTCCACATTTGGTCTAGCATATGAGTAATTAGATTAGATGCGAGGAGCATTCTTCTTCAAGATATTGTAATGTTTTTCCTAAGATGCCATAATTTCAAACTTTTATTTTTATTTTTCTAAGGGATTGATTTATTACCTGATAGTGCAAGATCCATTACATAACATTGTAGTCAAGTGGACCTATATGTCCAACACGTAGGGCGCAAAGCAAAGAAAAGATTCAATGATGTAACAATGATATAACTTTAGTACATGGAATATAATCTTTGTATTTAACTCAACTTAACATATGTCGGTTACGTATAAATAGGCTATATGTAAACGTCTGTATTATATTCAATTTGTTGATTTTGATTTATCTAAAAGTGCCGATCATAGATGATTCCGAGTATTAAAGATGATGGGGTCTAAACAATTGATGCCACGAGGTTTGATTTTGAAGTTGCACCGACGACATAACTCCATGAACTTTCAATCATCATGTATCTCAATCAATGTCATGATCATATAAGTATTATCTTAAAAGGTTGTTAGACCAAATGTCATTGTACATATATATGGGTGGATATCTTCTTTAAAGATTTAAAGTGTTACATATAAACCAAAATTAAAGATAATAAAGCAAAAGCATTATGAAGAAAGGGAGAAGGTAAGCAAAAGTAATGGATGCTATACTTGGTCAATTTCAATGTGAGAATAATGGTAGGGCAAAATACAAAATAAGCATTACTTTTTAATGACCCAAAACATAAAGAAATGAAATATGAACATAGTTTTAGGTTTTGTGATAGAGATGTATGTATCTACTATGTCATATATATATATATATATATATATATATATATATATATATATATATATATATATATATTGTAATAATTCGCGGAAATTGCTAACCCATTTGATTGGTTTACTTAGTGAAGATTAGCATCGTACCCGCAAAATCTGCTTGTAAATTTATTTGATAATGACATTCAAGTTAAATGTCTAACCTCATCCAATTTGTTGTCTATTGAGTAAGAAGAACAAACAAGCTACATTTGTAGACTTAGCAAAAATAAATATTGGTAATTAGAAGTTTAGAAGCTAACGTTTGCAATTATGTATATTATCATGCATTAATTGTTCTCCATGAAACTACACAACTACGTACATCTATTTCTTCTTCACTCAAATCATCAATGATTATTCTTTCACGTACAAATAATTAATTAATCAACAATTATCGAGCATGAATTACCCAACTTCATGTACTCAGTTCTTATCAATAGATGCAGTTAACACGTCTAATACGATTATATTTTGCGGAACAAGATCACTCCTCAATCGATGTTGTCATGTGAATCGAGATCTTGTTCCATCAGTTGTAACAATTCCCTTCAACATTTGTTGAATTCATATCCAAAAACTAAAGGGTGGTATTTACGTACACTTAAATTAGAAGGGAGTGAAATAACATTAATGAAAAGTATGAGGGGTGGGTTTGGAGTTTGTTAAGCCATCAAATCAAGACTAAGTACAAAACATAAGGGACAAATTTTACGGCATATAAAGATATTTCCAGAAAACAACAACCGACACAAAATGCACCAAACCCCTCTTTTTTTATATATCATTATTAGAATTAGAAAATTATACATCAACGGCTACAAAACATAATATTTCATATTTGACTTTGTTACTGTATAAAATTAATGTGAAAAATGTACCTTTTTAAAACTGATGATTAAATATTTATTATCATAATTCCCTGTCCTGACTACTTGCTGTTTTATTTTTATTGTTAGCTGTTATTGATTCCATTAAATACAACATACTTGTGACATTATTTTACGAAAATATATCACAACCTTTCATTGTGTCAGATATTTGTTTAAAATGATACGAGTAGTATTTTAATTGTTACTTGCGAGATATTGAATTTACTTGTATAAAATAACCTTATAATTCGATATGACATAATTGATGCTTCTTACACATTCTATAAGTTGCGCCATATTTATGACAAAAGGTTTCATGTTAATTTTTATATATATGCAATTTATTTATTATTTTTAATAAGATAGTAAATTATTAGGTTTTTGAGACGTATGGGTTTATATATGATGAGATAGGCTGAATTAGAATATAATAGGGACAAGTCAAATATTTACAAAAAGTGAGAAAGAATGAGAGATTTGATGTCTTGATCAAATCGAATTGAAATAATGTATTATAAAAAAGTTATAGTTTTCTATAATTCGATTGCGAATTTTCAACATTACATTATAAGAAATCCATACAATTTAAATGCTACTGGTATTACAAAATAGAGCCTCAAATTGAAGCAAATTTTGTAGCAAGCTTATCAACAATCTAAACATTATTTATCTTTTAGCTGTAGCATTTAATGAAACATTACATATTGTGTAATATTCGTGATAACTTTTTATATTTTGTGTGTGTATATATATGGGTAGGGATTCGGGGAGAATGAATTAATGGTGAGAACCGTGTCAACTATGTTTTATATCTAATTTTTGTGATATAATTAGATGCAGAATGTGAAATGCATCATTAAAATTAGATGCAGACTATAGTTTTAACGGTTCTCACCATTAACTTGGTTCTCAACTAATCCTTAAATTATTTATATATAATATACAACAATTGGCACACTTGCAGTCTTGTTCAATTTATAGAATCTGAAAACAATCCAATTGACTTTTAAAATTTTGATATTTGACGAGTAATTACCAATGAGAATTAAGATGGCATATTGATACTACATGGAATCATGGATGCTAATCTATTTTGTATAGAAAACTAAACTGATTTGTTGATATTAATTAAAAAAGTTTACTTTTGAGCTTATTATACTTTCTAGATTAAACTATGTTGATTTTTTTAATAAAAATATATACTGTGATTAATAATACAAATAGACAACCAAGAGCAGTTAGCTTGGCAGAGTCATTGAATACACCAAGTATCAAAACTTTGTTTTTTTTTCTAAATAGAGAGTTTTTTTAGTCATTGAATACACCAAGTATCAAAACTTTGGTTTTTTTTTCTAAATAGAGAGTTTTTTTTTAAAGGCAGAAATATTTTTTTAATCACTCAAAATTAGCAAGTTGCTAGACAATATGGTGTAATTCTACATATTAAACACCAAATTCTAAATAAAGATTTACTATCGTCTGCAAGTAACAAAATTACTATGATAAATTTAAGCATGGGATAATTGTTTATTTACTGTGCATATATAAAGTTATAAACAACGATAGCAATAACAAACAACAACAATAATGATGACGATGATGATTAAATGTTGATCGAGAATACGGAGTTACGTTCTGTATATGTGTCCATACATCCTTAATAATCTAGTAGGTATACCTGAGATGTGATTCAAATGTCTTTAGAATACTATGACTATGAAACAAAACAAACAAATGAGTTTTCTCTTTTACTTTCTTAAAAGGCATCATTATATAAATTAAAATTAGCAAGACGTCAGGATATACAACGAACTTTAACGATAATTTCAATCAATACAGCCATAATAACTACAATTATCCTAGAACATAATTCCAATCAAAATTACTATGTTGCCCTAGATATCAAATGAAAAACAACTAGGCACAAAAATATCACTCCAATAATATGAGGGTGATCACAAAAGTAATTCGTGCCATTGTTGTCCTTCATCATCAGAAAGAGTTTGAAGAACCATTAAAAATCATATACAAAGCAAACCCTTTACTTTTTAAGGATTCGTATATTTTTGCAAGTCTCTATTACTAACTAAAAATATATATATTTACGGGTTATCTCAATAATGATTATTGTGAATAGATATTCAAATATGGCATTTAGTTTCCTCACATTTCATATGAAGTTTAATATAATTAAACTATACTCGTAATATTAATCGACTATCGTTCTTAACTTGTTGGTATCTTAGTTGTAGTGTAATTTTTGTGAGCGATAGGTAGATGTAGCCGTATGGGTGTTCCATAATATGAACCGGAAACTTTATAATAAAATAATAAAAATAACATACTGTATGATAAAAGGATAAAAATAACAGAGACATGTGCAAGTCAGCTGTTATTCTCATTTATCAACGTGCCACAAAAATGTGTGTCACGTGACCCTACTCCCATGTTATTAGAGACGTCTTCCTAAAGTTTTAATTTGCTTCTTTTTTCCTTCGCAGGAAATAAGTAAAGTAAAATCCAGACTAAAAAGTGAAATACGCGCTCATTAATCGGTTTACGACCAACATGAAATAGGGTAAATGATATAGTCCGCAGTTTAAGCAACATGAAAATGACGGAAATTGAAATCGTAACATTTGTATTTACGCTGCATGTCTTTACCACTATTCCAAGGACATTATTGTTGATTATTCTCAAAGACATGCTCCATAATTAAGTAATGATCGGTTAAATTTTTTTTCCAATTGTTGATGATCTGAGTAGTAAAGAATTTACTTATATAGTTGATTTGATCATATATTAAGTTAAACCTAATACGGAGTATAATTTATTATTTAACAAATAATATTTGTAGAAATAAAACAACACAAATAATTATCAGATTAACTATTCAGATCTATATATTGTTAGGGGAATTACGTTTCAATGGATTTTGCCTTATTTTTATGCATAAAGGAGCATGTTATGGTACACCTAGTTGTATTTGTTTTTTTGCAATCATGGGTTTAGTCGAGTGTAAGAAATATATGTATATTTAATTGAACGCTATCTAATTATAGTTATAATAATATGAACAACCAATAAATGTCCAAATCTACACACACTCGATCCTAATGATACACAACATTTGGTCCTTGAAAAATACGGAGTATTCTTTTAGGTTTTTAAGTTTTTTGTGTTTCTAATATTATTGGTTCATATAATTCACTAAAATTAATTAAGGTTGATATATATATATGCTAATAAACTATTTTTAAACTTTTTTCTAGATATATAATTCTAGTTTCTACTCATTTAAAACATGATTCTTTAATTAACAAGCACATGAAAAATAAGGTACACTTTTCTCGGTGGCTACCACAAAATGCGACTCAATCTATCCCATTTAACAATTTTTTATTTTTTTTATTTTTATTATAAATGACAAGCTCATAGTTCTAAAAAAATCGAAGTGATTTGTCTTGGTTTTATTAGCTTTGGAAATTGACATGCTTTTGTATTTTTCATGTATTTTCTTATGTTTCATAAATAGTTGTATTACGTTAACGAAATAATGGTTCATATTATAAATGTTAAAGTTACTTGCTTCATATCAAAACATAAAACTGTTCAAATTATAATAACTACTCGGTAAATAATAAGGGGGGGAAATAAGTTGAACATTTAATTTTTAGTACTAAAACAACATAATTCCACAATCATTAGGGATATCATCAAAGAAAAATGACCCCATCACTAAACACAGATTAATGTAAGAAGTCTTGAAAAGATAACGATCAATCTAATTAGTTACATTAATTAGAGAGAGAAAAAAATTATAATGTAGGATTAGTGTTGAATTTAGGATTAAGATCTTGTTGTATATAATCATGTGTTATGGGTACAACTTCCAATGAGACAACTCATTTGGATTAATGTATGATGCTACCCTGTCGGTGTACATTAAGATCATAAAAAGGAGCACTAGTAGTATATTACTCGTATTAGCCTATTAGGAGGATGTATAACATATGCTTTATAAGTTGTAAGTTACGCAACAAATGGTGTAAGTAGCACCTATGAGAAACTGAGAAGTTCCAACACTGAGAGTGATGTGTAAAGTGTCGGTGGCTTTTCACAAGTCCCCTTCTTGATTGATTTTTTAAGGACACAAATCCCACTTTATTCAAGGGTATGTGATATTTCCACTAAGGATTTTGATAAATTCATCATACATGTGCATCAAAAGTTTGTACTGTACAAATAGGTGATGCGCACTTATAATGAATTTATCAAAAATTTTGATAGATTTATCATCACCCTTATTTAATGCATCTCGAATAACTTTCATTTTTTTTTTTTTATTTAACTTAAATCAAATAATAACACAGTCTATTACTAAGACTATTATTATATATAGATTAATCCAACGATTATATAGAATTAACTCATCATCGATACTTAACTCCAACCTCTTGATTAGTAGGGCACATTGATACTCGTCAAGCTCACATTAGCTTTCTTGTATTTCTCTTTGTTAGTTTTGATTAAAATAAAGGGAAAAAAAGTTTTCAATTAAAATAAGTTGGTTTGATCAAAGGTCCTTTGACATAGCAGTATCATGGAGACTTTTTCAAACAAGAGGTTGGGGGTTAGAGTTCTGGGGATAGGACAAATATATATATTTAAGGATTAATGTAAATATATGTGAGATTTGTGTGTGAGTACTAGCCTTTCTATATAAAAAAAGTCATTTGTCTTAAGACAAACTCTATTTGCACACCCTTGAATTTCTGAATGCTCACTCCATCAAATCAATTAAATATTTTGTATTTTATTTTTTTGTCTATTTCATCTTTTAGTATATTTTTTTAATTATTTATAAAGTGAAAAAAGTTATAAATGTTTTTTATAAAAATGTTTTTCATTATAATTATGTCCTAAAAACAATTTTTATAGTAATAATGATTTTATTTTAAAAAAATTGCAGTAAAAAAACATTTTAAAACGTAATTAAAAAACATATTTCATCCGTCTCAAAACAAATGTCACATTCCAAAATGCAAATAGTTTTAGGATAGTCACTATCGATCAATAACCTCACATCTTTATCTATGAAAGTCTTTTTTGATTGACTAAAACGGAATATGGACCTTTATTTTGGGACAACCCAAATTAGTAACTGGAACTTTTATTTTGGGACAGATGGAATATTGTTTTTTTAAAAAAAAATAGGGTACTATTTTTAGAAAAAAAAATAATCTTTCAATAATATTATAAAAAAGGAAAAGGAAAACACTAAAAGAAAAGAAAAGTGATTTGATAGTTAGGGGTGCAATTAGGAATTTTGAAGAAAAAAACAGAAAATGACGATTTGACGTAGTAGGAGTGTGCAAATAGTATGCCCCTTGTCTTAGAGACAATGCTACTTATCATTATTAATTACTATATATGCATCAAAACTATAATTTGATTATATTTATAATATAAACTTGAGTTGATTGCATGGTTGATATATGTTGTTATACACAATTTTTTGCACTAATGATCAAATAACATAAAAGTTGTTGCATAATTGATCTTTTTTCAACTAAAATAACTAAGCTACTTTCACGATATTTAATACAAAAAAGTAGGGCATTAAGGGTATGGTAGTGATTTTAGTTGGAGGAGAGACCAACCACGCAACAATTTTCATGCTTTTGGACTATGAGTGCAAAACAAAAGGTATAGAAACTTACGGTGCAATTGTGTCTAAACCACATTAACTAGCCATGCAATTAACTTAAGTTTATATTATAAACATAAACAACGTATTAGTTTGATGTATTTATAGTAATTGATAATGATATAAATATCATTATACTGTCTTTAAGACACACAAACTTATTTTAGTTGAAAACTTTTTTAGTAAGAAAATGAATCAATAACGCGAAAACTTTTATGTTCTTAGATTATCAGTACAAAAAATAAATTATAGAAACTAACGGTACAATTATGTATAAACCGCATTGATCAATCATACAATTACTTTCAAGACAGTTCTTTTTATAAAAAATTGTTATACTTACGTATTTGTTTAATTGCCTATTTTTAATTATTACTTTTCTCATTATTAACTTCAATAGGGAAGAAAATTCTTAATGAAATTTACTACAAGGAAAAAGAAAAAGTTCAAACTCTATTCAAATGGTTATCCCAACAAAAACTCGATCTAATCAAATTTCTTGTCTTTTATAAATTTCCACGTATGTGAAACCATCAATACCAAATACAACGGCTAACATTCAATATATCGTCCCGTTAATCACTTTATGAGTATATGACTATTTGTTACGATAATGCAATAGAAACATTTTTTTTTTCTTTTTAAAATGGTACTAACACTCACACATTATAACATATACATTCATTCGCGAATATGTACAAATATTGTTGCCCCTGGACTTGAACTAACAATCTCAAAGTTGATGAGCTAAAAATTACATACACAATGTATTAAAATCTTTTACTAGACGATTTGAGAGAGCAAAATTATGTGCACAACTTTTTTTTTTCTTTCAGTTTGATCGGTATTCATAATCTGTTTATCAGTAACTCTTTCAGAGTATAATGCTTTGGTTTTCTGTCGCAGTAATCTTCATACAAAATATGGTGGTGATTAATTAGGTGACCACAAGATATCATAATGCTTTATTAATTCAATTAATTTTTATTATCTAGAAGACGCTACTTCTATCAAGGATGGAGTTTTATTGTGTCAGAGTGTGTTCTCAAGTTTGTTATATGATGTAAAAGAAATGAAGAGAAGAGATTTGAAATATAATTGTGTTCTTAATTTTTTTAGCGGAAGGAAAAAAAAGAGAATAAGAAAAAGAAAAAGAAGGGAGAAGCTTGAATGCATTTTTGTTCCAACATTTTCCTCTCTATTTTTGAGATTCTTAAGGGGGAATCACTTTCCTTACGTTGTCTTCCATCCAACTTAAAAATATAACATACTAACTTTTTTTTCATCCTTTTCCATTATTTTCTTTTCTTATTCACATATTTTTCAACTCGAAAACAAAGTGATAGGGGAGGGGTTGTGATTCCCCCAAAATTTCTAGTTAGTGCTAGTATATATCTTGTGACAATCCTCCATTTAGGGTAATAACCTTTACCTAACTTCATGCATTACCTAGAATAATTCCATGATTGGTGAATTCAAAACGATTTCTATGTGTTAAGTTTGTGAAACTTACTATGTTATACGTGATGTATTAGATTCGTAGATATTATTATATAATTATGTACGAAATGAACGTATTAAACTTGACAAATTTAATACAACAAAGTTGGTGATACAATATAATTAATAATTCAAAAATTATTAATTACAAAAATTATTAACTTATATTATTGAAATAATATACGATATTATACGTTTTATATTAAACGTGACGAGCACGTCATACACGAACAGAAACAATTATAAAACGTACCTAAAGGTCGAAAATAATAAAAGTATTTATTTTCCCGTTCCTGTTTTAGTATTTGGAACATTACCTTAAAATATAAATTCCAAATTCAACCGAAATCTGACACACAAATAAACTGTACAGTCCCACTACGGTGAATAATTTTATTAAAAGTTTTAAATAACATTATTTCATTTATTTTACTTATCAATTATAAAGTTTAAAATAAAATTTAAACAAACGAATAATTGAGTGGGACACGGGGTACAAATAATTGGACTCGTACACGAAATTAACGGGTTAAAAACCTAAACTATTAACACTAAAATATCTGATCGACAAACCTCTGTTTACCTCCTTACTCCCATTTGAAAATATGATCACTGAGGTATAATCTTATACTTCCATTCCTTCATGTTGATCACAACACCTCACCTTCAATTATTTGGAACCACCTAAATTTTTCTCTGGTTCTTCTTCCCAACGACATCAACAACAGCAGTAATAGGAGTAGAGGAACAAAGAGTAGAACCATTTCTTCATCACAATCCATCTTTAAACCTTCACACAATCAAACATCCATACACAAACTACAAACAAAATGGTATCTTAACCATTATCATCATCTCGGTCATCGTCATCATCAACATCAGATTCATCATCATCATAGTCATCTTCATCTATAATCTTTGTAAGGTTCAAAAACATATATATATTCATACTTTGATCATATAAATTTTGTATGTATAATGTTAGTATGTTGTAGTAGGACTTGTATGATATGTTATGATGATGTAGTAGTGTACAAAAACTGAGATCAAACACCCGAATATATACATATATGCATTTACAGACTTAGAACAGGGGACGAACACGGGCTTGGAACCAAACCGATCTGTTGGTTTTAACCAGCCGATCGGCTGGAGCCAATGAGCCGATCGGCTCATCCCCTTTAGCCGATCGGCTAAGGGATGTTTGAGACGAACGGTTTGTTAAAACTTTACCCGATCGGCTAGGCAGTCTGTGTCCTGACTTTTTCGATGCGTTTAAATAATACACGGTCGATACATATATTTCGTAGTACAAATATATTAACGCGTACGAAATACAAATACTAAAAAGTTATAAAAGTTATAAAATCTAATGATACAAAGTTTGGGACAAAGTTGTACACGACCGCGGGATATTATTTTGACACGGACAATTAATAATATAACTTTTTGGGCCAAACGGGCCGAATCTAAATTGGGTCAAAAATGGTATTTTGTTAACGGGCCAAAATGATTCATTAAACGTATTCGAGCTAAACTAATTTGGACCACACATATTTGGGCCAAACTACTAGACTTTGATATTGGGCCAAACCAATTGGGCCGAGCCCAACGGGCTACGAGATTTCAAATGCAAACTTAAACCGAATTATATATAAGTGACGAGTTAAACGGGACAAATGAGATTAGTAACACGACAAATGGATTATATATGTAATGGACGATTATAATTTATATATAGTTATATATAAATGAACTACGACAATCGCATTAAACAAAGTTATTTTTATAACAAATGAGTAATGTATATATATATACACGACAACGACAATTAATATATATATAAGAATATATGTATTCAACTAATGAGTATATATAGGTATACACTTACAATAATGAAATACGCAACTCATCTATTACCAACAACTAAATCGTGTGAGCTATTAGTCAAATACTTATATAAGTATACTTCTTGCGTCTAGAGCCTTGAAGTACACTGTTTGGACGACTACTATTACTGGCTGTTATATTTCGCTGAAGACCGCTACACGTGAGTTCACAGCCCCTACCTTTTACTTGTTTTAAATACTTTTAAAACCAGGGGTGGAAAACATAGAACTATGTGCTATAACATGATACTTGGTTATATAATTGCTTGACATGCTTTTATATCGAATTGATTTGTATAAATGCTTATTGCTTTATAAATCAATTGTTAACTATATGAAACGTTTTCACAACTTTTTGAGAATAAGACAACGAATCTTGGTACGATCCTAGGTTTACATGAGGTAGTTGTAGTGCACATAAGTCCCAGTGCTTGCAACCTATAACCATTAGCTAGGTGACTCTAGCCACTGAGTTTACAGATAGTACTATCGATTTGGCAACCCTCCCACTGATATATCTCGTTGGTCATTCCATCCACACGACGGCAGTCGTAACGAGGAGTGTATACTTACCGTGTTACTGAGGCAACAACATCCACTAGTCGTGGTTTGGTTATAGTACTAGGAGTCGTTACTTTAACTTTAGAGGTGTCACTCACCTTAGAGGGATCATAGTCTATATCTCCCATTTAAACTAAACAACAAAACTACAACTTGATTTGGGAAGGGTATTCCCTGTGATAACTAATAGGACAGGTGTTCCTACGCATGATTTCTTTTTAGGAAACGTTTACCTTGATTGAATAAACTTGGTTTCCCAACAAAACCACTTTTATAGGAAATGTTTACTTAACTGTTAAACTTGTGTTTCCTACAGCTACTTATATAGGAAATGTTTACTTGACTGTTAAACATGTGTTTCCTACAACTATATATATGGAAATGTTTACTTGATTGTTAAACTGTATTTCCTACAACTATTATTAGGAAATGTTTATGATTAAACTTGTGTTTCCTAACACATTGACTGAATCGTAGTAAGAATGACATTCTTACACTAAAATAGGAAATATTTTCTTTAATAAGAACACTTGTGTTTCCTGCTATACATATAAACATTATGTTTGTGTACATGAATGATTTATACAAAACTTGGTTTAACTACATTTATACTAAACCTGTGAATTCACTCAAAATTCAATGTTGACGGTTTACTATGTTTTTCAGGGAATTAGGACTCAGGTACTTCTGCATGCATAAAGGACGTAGGCAACCCAGACTATTTATGATGCCACTTTTGGGACACTTGGATTTCCTTTGTATTACCAATTCTATTGGTTATACTTACGAAATCCCTCTTTTATAAACTTGCGTTTTGTAAACTTATGTTGTTCTACAACACCACTACTTGTACGACTTTATAAGTCGTACCCTTTTGTAATAACGTTTAAACTTATGGCATCTTAAATTAATATGTTCTGTATGATCATATGCTCTGATACAATGAATGCACTATTGTAACATCAGCATCCCCGCTGTTAAACTGTAACTTAAAATGCTTCCGCTAATTAACTAAAGCTTCCGCTAAACTGTTAATAAACACGATTACTAATTTTGAGGGTGTGACATATCTAGTACTGCCTAGTTATATATTTAGGATTGCCTAGTTATATAACAGGTTGAGCTAAACAGCTAGCTAAGATCGTTGATGCTACTTTATATCATTTTTATAATTATTCTGAAGTATTTGGTAGTGTCACTATTATCAACTTTCTTTATGTTTGTGTTCTTAGTATCTCATAGAAATTAAATATATGAAAATTAAGAGTTAAACACTTTATGTTTAGTGGTTACTTTAAGTGAATCTTTTGGTTAATATATATAAATGCATAGCTATTAATTTCAGTAAGTTTATTGATATAATAAGACTAATCAAGGAAAAACGAAAGAAGGTTTGATTAATTTATATGTAGCATAATCAATGTTTTAAGATCAGGTTCGACCGGTCCGATCAGACCGCATTTTTAGAGATTTCCGGGCAAAGAAACCCGGGTTTTTCAATATGTTGACTAGTCAACGACCCGTTGACCCGGCCGGTCGGACCGGGACCCGGACCGGCGCATTGACCCGGTTTCATGTTTTTTTTTTTTTACAATTTCTATGTACATTTAATCATTTATAATTAGGTTATATTGACTAATTGTGTATTTCAAGAATAATGAGAGTAATGAGGGAATTTTTGACTGATGTTTCATCATCATTTATTACTCTATAGATTATATAATTATTATATTGATGTGTATTCCAAGAATAACAAGGGAATCGATGAGTCATCACTCTTTATTACTCTATGGATTATAATTATTATACATGATATAATTAATAATTATAATTATAATTAATAATTATAATTATAATTATAAAAAATAAAATATCACCAAATACTACTACTATATACTATTATTAAATCCGGTCTGACTAGAAATTAACATTTTTCCGGGTCGACTAAAAACCCGGGTTTTAAAACATTGAGCATAATACTCTTAAAATTTATGTTTTATTCTAATGTGTATTTTTTATTTCACGTGGCTCTGACCCGCCCATCCCCCTAAATACATTGATAAGCTCCATCATTGACTTCTAGCTTACAAACTAATAATGAATAAATATTAACAAACACATCGAATTTATAACCAAGGTTTCGGTTATCAAACATAACATAACATACATGATTCAGCTTTTGGATAAATGAAATGGAAATAATTTTACATTATTTTGGTATAGAACTCATTTAAGATTAAAATTATTGTCTTTAACAAGCTGACGGAAGTACTTGTGAGGCTATTATTCATTTGATGTTTTGGAAACGTGGTTAAATAAATATACAAGAGAAAATATACAAACCATCCTTTATTTTTCACCAAATTTCAATGGTAGTCCTTTACCATTTTCAATTACACTTAATCATTCTTTAAGTTAAAACTTGTTACGCAAACAGACCTTTACACTAACGATCGTTAACTATTCATGAAAAAAAGCCATATTTTATATATTTTTTATTCTTTTAATTTATTATTCTTTAAGTTGATTATAAATGATATATTATAAAATCTAAAATATATATAAATACTTAACGCCAATTTTACTTAGCAAATGCATCACCAAATTCGACCTCCTTCTCCACTGAAGTATCAAATCTTCTATAGTCCAACACCCAAATCCACCAACATCCAAATCCTCCAATATATTTTGCCATCCAAACATACAATCGTGTCTAAAAGTTTACGATACACATATTTGATTATGATCTTCGTTTGAGATGTTTTTTAGTATGAAATTGATAGGAAATATAAAAGGTGGTGACTACCAAAGTCGTGACCAAATAAGATAATTGGGTGATAGAGGATCATCGGGTGGTGAAAAATGATGGTGAATTCGAGTGGTAGACTTTAAAATATTAATGTTTATCTAGAGAATGAACCGAATTTGATAATGAATTTTCTAAGTTGATGCTCAACGCACTTAATAATGTATGTATACATATTCTATAAATTATAATTTACTCAAAGGAAAAAGAATCAAATAATATCACACATGGTATTTTTTAACTATAGTTAACGGTCGTTAGTATAAAAGACTGTTTGCATAACTAGTTTCAAAATAAAAGATGATCGATGTAATTAAAAATTATAAATAACTATCAGTGAAATTTGAGTCATGCATAAAGAATGGATTGTGTAATTTTTTCAATATACAATGTTGAGTGTTTTGAAATGTATCGGACTAATATACGATATTCATAGTGTGTATTGTACTAATTTAAATATTTTTATTATGTGTAACAAATTGGTTATGCATTTATGTTGTAAGTTTTTTATGGTACATTATGATGTATGTTTTTTCTGGTACATTACGTTGTATCATCTATATAACATGTCATATGTAACATCTTTACAAGTTGACACGTAAATGAAATACACATAACAACAATCTTATTTAATACTTCATCTGTCCCACCTCAAGTGTCCATAAAAATATTTTGAGATCTTCCAAATAAGTGTCTAATTCCATGTTTCAATCAATCGAATGAAACATTAGTGTGTGTATATGTTATTTGATTGCTGAAAAGTGTAGTTAGTTGATAACCATAAAGTTGTGTGTAAAGTCAAAATTAACACTTTGACTTAGATGGGGGAATATAATACAGGTTGCACAATGATGTCATCATTTTAATTAGATTTTAATTTGTCAATTAAGTCCTTTAATTTTACTCAATTTTAAAATAAGATCACTAACTTATTAAAAAAAATAATCCACTACCCACTTACGTATAAATAGAAATTCAATTCATTAATTAAAACACTTTATTATCCAAATCGATATGTGTTATTTTTTTATTTTTAATTCACCGAGTAGGAATAAAATTACTTGGTAAGGTTAGTATAGAGTTAACATAATTAATTTTTATTCACTCCTTTCAAAATCATTGAATTTTTTAATCTTTACTTATATAATTCCATATACATAAAGTAATATCACCATGAAATCAACTAAATACATATTAATTCACACACTTTATTATTAGAAGCAAAGCAATATAGTAAATACGAAATTTAAGATTAAAAGTCAAAGGCCCATATATAAACACATTCAAAGTCTAATAAGTTAAATGTTATATTAATTACATACGATTAAAATTCAGTTGTTCGATATACTATGAATATATAGTTTTCATCTGATAGAACTGATAAATCTATCTAATATGATCTTATTTTTCTAGCTTTTCAATTATTTAACACATAAATAAAAGATTAAGTAGTTTGAAAAGAACAAAATAAGTACATTGTTTGAGGGATATAAAATTTAATGAATATGTGAATATAAAGGTGTAGTAGTAGGGTCAATTGGGCACACTTCAGTATTAAATAGTGAAGCATGCAATGACTTTTCTATATTTATTTTAAAATTATTACTCAAATGCTGTGTGTTACTAGTGTTTTTGCGGTATCAAAGTCAACTGCGATTTTTATTTCTTATTATTACAATTTTATACTGTAAAATTTATATATATTAGTTATCTAATCTAATTTATTTTTATATATATAGTTTCATTGCTTGATCATGATCAATTTATATGTCGTGTTTGTACTAGTAACTTTTTAACCTTTTTAAGTTATCCGACCTGCATAGTTAATACATGAGTGTGCGAACGAAATTAAATATACGAGGGTAAAGGTAATACCAACAAAACAGAAGGTTTTAAACAACCGTCGCCATATCAAACCAAAATTCTAACAAAAAGACAAAACAACTTTAACTACTTTTTGTCAAGTATTACCAAGAAATATAACTTGACAATTTTTTATTGACTACAGAATTAACAATGAATTCCTCGCATTTCTTCATTTGTCTTAATTGGTTTATATATTCGATCGGGAAGCCAATTCAACAAGAAAATTAAAAGAGGGGTCAAACGTTATAATATGTGATTCAGTTCATTTGTTACATTAAGGTCACTATAACTCATAATTACATAGGCGGATGTTGAAGGGGCAGTTGCCCTTGATGGAATTTTAATTTTAATAACTATACTTAATGTGATTTTTTCATTGCTCCGCCTCTCCTCCATAGTTTTACAGGGGATGAATGTGAAGTAAATGATAATCATATACTAGCTTGATGCTATTACTCCCAACACTATAGTTATTGTTTAAGAAATTGTGATGTATAATACAAGAATCTAAATCTAATCTGAATTACTTTAATAAAAACATGGTAAAGGCTTGTTAATGGGTCACTCTCTTAATAATGAACATAATTTAAGGTGACATATGAGATGTGTTAAAATTTCTTTATCAAAAGCTAAAGAATGAAAGTAGCTAGGGTTTACTTTGCATCTAGGAAATGGTCATATGCAAGCAAACACCAGAGAATCCAAATATTAAATATCATTATTTCTAATTATATGATTTCCTCAATATTTATATGAAATATATATATATATATATATATATATATATGTGTGTGTGTGTGTGTGTCATCCACTTCGTCAAACACATGCTTTCAAAGTGTTTGAATGTTTTGCATAATTTTGATTAATTTTTGGGATATGGCCGGTCATCTGCAAGCAAACACTAGAGAATCCAGATTTAATATCGTAATGTTTAACTTAATATAAATCATATGATACATATCACGACACACATACATGGTTCTATCTTATTTGAATGTGTGTAACAAATTTGATTATTTTTATTGTTAAAACCAATTTAATAATATGTTCATTTAGGAATTATTTAAAAAGGTTATATTTATTGAATTGAAGTTATCACATGGGTATATTTAAAACTATCTTACTATCACAACTATAATTGTGTTTGATTGTTGTAACTAATTATTTGATACCAATATCGAATCATGGTAGTAGATAGTCATAAACACAAATCTATGTTCTATTAAATGCATCCAAGCCTATATATGTTACTTACATGTCATATCACAAGATTCATATACCCTGTTACTATGTTTCATCTATTTCCGGCATATTTGAATCACCCTATTCATATATATATTATCAATAATATATCATATGAAGGTTTAAGTAGGAACACTTTTTAATGTTGGAAACGGTAGGCATGAACATTTTTACTTTTAACTTTAAAGTTAAATAATATATTTGTTAAAATTTTATATCAAAATTATTAAAATTTTATGCTCTTTAACATGAGATATATTTTTAAAAAATATGTGATACACGTCATAAAAAATTTATTGTATATCACAGTATCACACATAAAAGTTATGATACTCAACTTTAATTTGTGTATCATATATATTTTATTTTATTTTTAAATCGATCTAATATAGATTAAAGAGGATAAAATTTTAATAATTTTGACATAATTGTTTTTGCAAAAAATGTATCTATGTTAAAATAAAAAATAAAAAAGTCATTCCAACATTTCCTAATATAAAGAATGATTCTACAAGAACTCTCCACTATTATTATTATTATTATTATTATTATTATTATTGTTGTTGTTGTTGTTGTTGTTGTTTTTACAAAAGTTATTGTCTATATATTATCCCATTACAACGAGAAAATAAAATTTAAATTAATAAAAAGATATATAAGTAGTTGGAAGGAAGGTATCTTTTGTTTCCCATACAAGGAAGGAAAAGAAATGTAGAGAAGCTTGTACAATACCTAACTTGCCTTTTGAAGGTTGTTTTTAAGTCGAGCAAAATGCCACAGCTTTTTACATGAAATTAAAGGCAAATTTGGTTTATTACTTTATATTGATCAAGAGAACTCCCAAGGGAGTTGTCGGTTTTCATCACTCCCAACCGACCAGAGCGACATTGATGGCACGGATGTGTCATTTTGGCTCGTCGGTTTTCCTTGTCACTTTTCTTATGCAACGTCGGTTTGTTTCGGGTGGGGAGCGAGCCAAAGAAAAAAAACCTTTTAAATGTTAAAATAAAGACTCGTTAAAAAATAAAGTAAATAAAATTAAATTTAAAAAAGGGTCATGAGTCCGTTGGAATGATTTTTTCAAATTCTTTTTTTTAACTCAAATTTGCACTACAATAATGCTTTTTAATAATTGTAATATTTTTTTTAATTAGTGTAACATTTTTTTCTAATTATTGTAATGTTTTTAATTTGAATGGAATGTGTTTTGTTTTAATTAATTGTGTATTGTCTAATTAATTTATTAGTTGTGGGTCCCTGAAAAAAAAGTGACGGACCACTGTTGGCACAGGGCCGTCAGTTTCTGTTAGTTTTGTGAAAAAAGCTAACTTGGCGCAAATGTGACGCGTCAGTTTCCGTCACTGTTAGGAATGTTCTTAATGTATACGTTTAATTAATATTGACATGTATACCTTTCTATAATTTGTGTCAATCAAATTGAAAATTTATATCTAAAATAGTTGGTTTCATTTACTTGTCAGATGAAACAGAAATGTAACTCGTATAGTATAGTTGTAATAGAAATAAGTTTTGGGTGGTGATTCGAATACCATATATCTTTAGTCATACACCACTAAATATGTTATAGAATGTTGTAATGTACGTCATTGTAAAACACATTAAGTGGTGAATGTCTAAAAATAGGTAGTATACAAATCTCTTCTCCACATGGTTTAAAAAAAGAAACGATATGATCAAAATTCGAATTGGTACATGAGGCATCCACTATTACGTTTTGGTACTATGCAAAAGGAAAAGTTCACATAAGCATTATTTGACTTGCTTAATCCATCGCCGCTTGGCTCCGCTTCCACTTTCAAAGTCGTCCTAGTTTCCTAACTACCAATTACCAAACACATTCTCAAAAAGTCAAATCAATCTATGTAACAGAACTACAAAAGTTGACTCAATTTATGTCAACTCTTGTAATGTTTCTTTAACACATCAATGATACCTCTAAATAGATTCCAAAAAACAATGTAAATAGATAAATGTATAAAAATTTGAAATAAAATCAATAACTAAGCAACTAACTACTTTTTTGACTATAAGAAAAATAAACAAAATCAATGTGAACGAGAACGAAAGCTTAGAAAAAGAAATCATGCAACGGTTTTTGACTAGTTTTAGTTTACTTACATGATTTGCTCCTTTAATATCGTTTAAATTGCTTGATTTTTAGTGTATTATTATTAATAATAATAATAATATTGACAAATTTGGTGTTTAATTTTGTTTTCATCACCGCAAATTAGAGCTTGGATTAAGGGATCGAAGCCAAAAGTAGTTGAAGTTTACACATCGCCATCAGTCAACGGTCAACCACGCCATTTTCCGTTGCCCACAGATGACAAATCTCCCCCACTTTTTTTCTGGCCTTTTTTCGTTTCTATTTTTTATCGGGTCGTTGTCTTCTAAATAGTAACGGTATCAACAAAAGGCCGGTAACTACCACTAACTACCATACTGCCGAAGGGTTTTTAACTTAAAGGTACGTTGACAACTCTTCAAGTAATTAAGAGCTCGTGGGTTCAAATTTTACGAGAGACATGTAGATATTTGTGTGATGTGTATTGTATGTGTGTTACGTTTTAATTCTGATTTGGAGAGGACCTATAAGCATGTGTCCAAGGGTTAAAAAAATATGCAAATTTACTTTCTACGACATTTTTGTAAGATCCATTATTAAAAGTTACTTTTTTTTCTTCGCAAACTACTATAACGTACAATTGTGTCTTATAAATAATAATATCATATATCATACAATGTTATTTAACACCAAAACATCCTTATCGTTATGATATGAAGTAGATCCTATTCTTTACCCCAGCCAACTATATATGCTTTAGAAATGAACACAGACATCACTTTTTTTCCATTTTTAACTCTATGATAATTAGTATTAGTATTAGTAATACGTTAGAATTAATAAAGATCGATGCTGAAAATGAACTTTGTGATGTTAATATACATTCTAAGGTTGGATTTTTTTAGTGACTTATCATATCGTTGGTCTACGTATCACACCTGTAACTTAACGTAATAATCTAGTGTTTATAACAATGCTTGAAAGAACTTAAACTGATATCGGCTAAGTTTGTATTTAGAAATATAAACGTCCGGTGTACAATTTGAAAATGTTAGTAATATTTTATATAGGTGTGATTGTGTGAATTGTACGCCACCAAAAATTAATCATACTTAATATTTTAATGTAATTGTACACTTAGATGTGTCGTACGTGTTTTTATATTAATAGGATTGATTAATTTCCACCTCTTTGAAGTTTGAACACCTACACAACATGGAATGTCTACTTGCATTCATGCTTTGGAAATTGTAATTGTAATTTTTCTACTATATATTAAGATTTTGATAGTACTCCGTATAAAATTAGGGGTACATCACCTAACCGATTAAAGGTAACACATATATTGTTTTTAATTACTCTCTTGAACAGAATCACCCTCTCTTAAATCTTCAATCTGTGCGTTGCTGCAAGCAACTGCCTGTTCGGAATTGAATAACTTGAATCTGACCATATAATTTGAAAATCCGAATTTATCGTGTGTTTAGATTTGTGACAAAAATAAAAAAGGTTGGTTAAGATTGACCAATTAAAACAACAAATAAAATGACATATACGGGCATCGAGGTATTGGGAAGTCGGTATACTCGAAAGTAGTATCACGACGGATTGAGAATTTGGGTGATCAATAGTAAGGGTATCTCAATTATTGTGAACCCGCAACACAAACAAGATGTATAAGTAAAAAAATTACTTTACGTATATATAATGAAAGGATGTGTAGCGACTAATTTCTCAACCTTCAACGTGGTTGCGCTCGTGAAATAGTAGTTAAAAGAGTTAGGCGAGATGGATGGATGCATAAAGAAAGGATATTAGTTTATCCCATGATTTAGGGAATTAATTAAGGTGAGTTGAGCATGGACAAGTGGTAAGTTTAAATCACTTTTTTCATGTTTCCTAATTTCTGAAGGCTTCTTGTGTTTGTGGTATCGATGAGGATAAAATGCGGCGTGGCTTTTTCTTGTGTTCTTTTTCAAACATTAAGGCCCCATGTGCCTGCATCCCCAAATATCATCACTACACATTTTTACATCCATCGTCATCAATTCTTCTATTAAAACAATTAACCTTTATTTTATTTTTTACATTTCGCTAATCTAATATGCATGATTGTCATGACGCTAATAATTGATTACACCACTATAAGTATTTTCGTTTAAAATGTACTACAACTTTACATTGTTACGGGTTTTTGTGTGGTATTTGGTGCGTATGATGGTGAGATGTGTATCCATCGTTGATAGTCATTGGTATCTCAGTTGTTTAGAACATATAACAATTACAAAGAACGTTATTATTTACAAAGTTATTACAATACGCAATTCAATCGGACTTATGTCTACGTATAGTAGTTTCGTCCCTAGAAAGCACAAATGTGTTTCATCGTTTGTATGTGTGTATTGTGTAAGAGGTACATATAAAGAGTGCCCGAAAACTAAGAATATTTTGTTAATGTTAGTAGTTTTAGTAAATTACTATAAACACGTCAATTTATGAACTCTGCCTCCATGGTAATGAAAATCGACCACATGATGTGTTTTTTTTTTTAAAAAAAATAACTTTATAAAAATTTACCAAGTACATACTGAAAATTGATGATTGTACTAAACTCGATGATATACATTGACAACTGAATGTCAGTGTAGTAAGAAATTGTTGTTTCTAAGATTCAGTGGGCTCACATCATCAATAACTAACTTTAATAAGTTCTTAAATTAGTACTCCCTCCGTTCCAAAATTATAGTCCATTATTCCATTTTTGAACATCCCAAATTAATTGTCCACTTCCAAAAATAAATAGTGAAGTTTGGTTGTGATTGCTATATTACCCTTTATTGAAGCTATTATTACAAACTTTTAACAAAGCAGTAATTAATTAGTTAAGGGTGAAATTGTCATTCTGCAAAAAGTAAGAAAAAGAAAGCAGTAATGATTATGTTTTTATTAAATTGCGTGTTTTTTGTCAGGTGACAATAATTTTGAGACGGAGAGAGTACTATTTACGATGGTATATGTATATCGATCCCCCTTTATTGATGGTTAAAAAATCAATGCCTGAGTAGAATTAATTTGAAATTAAGTATTTTTATAATTATATATATATATATATATATCATTTTAATTTTTTTTAGAAATAAATATATTCGTTAATCATCATCTATCTTTATAATTAAGGGAGGAGACCCTTAATTATTTGTCAAATATATACACATGTTACATCATACAAATCATATGTGTCATCACCATATAAAAAAAAATTGATGATGTGGATTTTCCTACACCCTTATTCCAAATAAGGTAATATTCAATTAAAATTTATATTAATAAAGTAATTAATAATATTTAAATAACACTATTTTGAATAAAAATAATGTGTCATATTATAACACTTATAACTTTTATTATAGTCCAAACTCATGACATCCTTTAATCTATTTTTTCCTTCTAACTTTAATCTTTTAGTTTTTTCATCATAATCTTAACTCTTATTTCTCTTTCTCTTTTTTTTTTAAAAAAAAAAAAAAAAAAAAAAAAAACTTTTAGTGAATTATGAAAACTTACTTTTAATGTAATTATACATTTCATTAAAGTTTTGTTAATTTGAATTTTTTTTATTATCATCTTACAGATTAAGGGAATTCAATTTCTATTATTTATTAAACTGAATACAAGCTTTATGGATAGGCTGATGAAGGTCATCATCTATTTATTAAAAAGTTTTTTTCTATTTTTTAATCTCACACAACTTAAATACAATTCAGTTGGCGAATGGTAAGGCGTGTACTTCTATTAATTCTATTTCATTTTTTCAATCTATATAATGTAGGTATATATTTGATTGTTGTAAAATGGTTTATGTTTTGTGCATATATATGTACATTAGTTATTCAATAAAACGTTTAAATTGTTATAGAAAGTTTTACAATTTATTTTTCTCAAGACTATTATTAACGTACACATTGTTTATCAATTGTTGCAAGGTTAACATATTATAACTATAGGAAACGGAAAGGTCACAATGACTAGACAATTTTTGTTAGCTAGAAAAATGTCAATTTATAACATACACATCTTTTTTAACCTTCCCTTTTCATTGATATATTGTGGGAAAAATATGTTGTCATTAGTTCATTTTTGATGGGTTAAAATTTATAAAGTATCACTAATACCGATAAAAAAATTATTTATAATCTGAAAGTTTCCACCAATTCATATATCATTTTGACTTGTAATTCACATATTACGACATTTTATAATGTTAGTCGTGCATCGCATGGGTTTAACACTAGTTTACACAAAGAAAGAACTATTTATTCAATATAATAATTAAAATATATCACGTGATACAATCAATTTATTTATTGTAATTAATAGCTATCGACTTTATATGTGGGGATGACATGTCACATTTTTTTGTTTGTTTTTCACATGATGCTACATGCACTTGAACTTTTCCTCGACTTTTATTTATGACTCACACTAAGTTTCCTACGAATTGACTTCTTCTTCTATTAAAAATGTAATATGGGTTTATTAAAGAAAACTTTCTTTATATTATTTTCCCTGTCTATTAGTTTAGATTTTAAAAGTGTTTTCTAGTTTTAGAAAAGTACATGAAAATTTTAAAAACAAGTACAAATTTATGACTTGGTACAATGTTTTCATTTTTCATAATAGCATTTACAGAAAGTTATAAATTATCCTACGGATACTCATTACATTTTTACTACGGAGTATATTGTTTTCATACTTGTAATTATAAAAGGAATTCACAGTTGTTGATTTTTATATAAAACTTGTTTGAAAACACAAATTTGAACACATTTTGTAGTTTGAAATTATTATCTCATAAAAAGTTAGGAACAAATTAAAAGATTTCATAAAGAGTTTTATGTAACTAGTAACAACGGATACTCGTATTACAACCTTAGAGCGGACATCAGCTAAGGTACATGAGGGGTTCGTTCTCTCCTTGGCTTGGCCGGTATTTTGATTAAAACATTCAAACGTACATAAGTTACTTGCAAAATTATTGTTTCATTTGTAGATAAATGATCATATTATTGTGTGGCTTCTACCAAATGGTCATTTGTTAGCGGTATCAAGCGGTATCAAGGTGATGCTCAAAGTATAAGATCGTGCATTGGTTCAAATTCAGAGTTATCACAAATGTAAATATATATTCTTGATAAATATATGGAATATATATTTGTGAAGGTGTGTGCGACTAAGCGACTTATAGACTTTTATTTTAGGGAAAAGATATGTGTACGGCTTTCAGAGCCATAGTTATGATGCTTGGCTCTTTTGTATGCGTTTTCCTTTTAGTACACTACACTAGGAGGTGGTTACGACCGAGGTATCCTTAAGACGACATGTATAGGAGTTTCGTAATCAAAAACATTTACTTCCAAACAATATATCTAAAAAAGTTGCAACCATTTCCTCATCGTTATGTTTATCAAAACTGTACTACATACTTGCACGGATTCATAAGTATTTTATAGCTTATTAATTACTCCTGATAACGATATAATGTGCATTTCAAATTTAAAATTTAAATATTTTTGCACATTTGAATGCATCACCTAGGCAAAATTACATAGGGAGATTTTCAATCCATACAAGCGTAAGAGTAGGATTTTGCTAGCATTAATTAAATTATGACTATGGTTGACGGTGACTAGTTTTCAAACATCGTCATCTACCAATTCTATTTCTCACATCTAGTGCTAGGTTTGACGATCATCATCTGATTCTCTGGACATACACGCGATCCATCCATTATTGATGGATATGTGTATTTAATGAATCGGATATGTGATGTAGCACGTAATTAGGATAACAAATTAAACTTGTTGATTTTAAGAATACCCAAGAATAATCCCTTCTAATTAACGTTGATTCACAAAGAATACCGTAATTAGGTAAAATTTCAACTCAAATGATCAACACAATTTGAGAAATAATTTCAATTTCATAAAACTCAAAACTCTTCATATATCTTTTTCTATTATATATGGAAGGACTTATATAGGCTGAAAATTAAAAAAACAATAACTCTTGAATATCAAAAGTCCCTACCAATCAAGAGTTGCAAAACAATTAAATAAAACATTAAATATAATTATGGTACTAATTATCATGAAGATTAAACTAAATGCATGTAATTGATCCAAATAATCCATAATCTTCAATTGATTGTTGGTAGTTTGGGGTTATTTCCACATCATTCTCCCCCTCTAATTTGGGACTTGTCCTCAAGTCCTTTCACATAGACTTCGTTTCCTTTCATCTTGCATCTAATCTTCCAATCACTTCCATATCCAATTCTTGCTTGACGGTAGCTATTATGAACATCATTTTTGTAAAACAATGAGCAGCTACACAATTCAACAATTAAATCACCCTTTTGAACTTGATAACCATTTGTAAATAATTTAACAAATTCAATAACCATATCAGATTCGAAAGAATTGTGATCTAAATCAGATTCAAAAGAAGCAACATCACAATTAGATTCATGAGATTTAGCATCCACCTCAAATCCGAAAGATTCGAAATTCATATCAATTAATGCTACATCCATACAACTTCCTCCATCCATAATGACATTATCATTGTCATTTTTGTTATTGCAACTTGGATGGAATATGTCTTCCATTTCTTAATTTTAACTCTTCTTTCTCTAACTCTCTCTTTTTATATATATAAAAAAAAGATAAATAAATAAACTTTTAGTAAGTTATGAGAACTTGCTTTTAATGTAATTATATCTTTCATTAAAGTTTTGTTAATTTGAAACTTTTTATTATCATCTTACAAAATAAGAGAACTCAATTTCCAATATTTAGTAAACTTAATACAAGCTTTATGGATAGAAAAATCAAGTTCATCATTTCTATATAATGTAAATATATATTTGACGTGTACTTCGATTAATTTTATATTACTTTTTAGATTTGTAAGTATATACTTGATTGTTGTAGAATGATTTATATTTTGTACATATATATGCACATTAGTTATTTAATAAAATGTCTAAATTGTTATAGTAATTGTTACAATTTATTTTTTTCAATAATATTAACATACTTATTGTTTATCATATTGTTGCAAGGTTAACATATTATAACTACAGAAAACGAGAAGGTCACAATGACTAGGAAATTATTTTTAGCTAGAAAAATAAAGTTTCTCCACAGAAAAATTTATTTTTAGTCAACACGGTATATATAAAGTTTCATCAATAACGATAAAAAAGTTTCTTTTAAAATCTGAAAGTTTCTCCATTTCATATACCGTTTTGACTTATGGTTCACATATTTTATAATGCTAGTCGTGCATCACACGGGTTTACCACTAATTTATAATATGTATTGATAACAACCATCCATTTTTTTATGTTTACACATAACTTTTTAAAAAATAAAAAAACATAGTTAACCTTTTGTAAAATATATAAAAATGATAATTCATTAGATGTTATCACTTAAAATTTAAAAATTGAACTTTTAGTGTTTTATTTTTAGTTTGTTTTCATATCGCTAACGGGAAACAATGATAAAGTTATTAATAGTCTAATTAAACACATTGAGTTATCCGAGACCGCTGCTATGCACGGGTATAATACTAGTTTTTATATAGTGCATTGTCATGTTAGTGGACACAAGATAAGTGATATGGAATACATACTTAGCTAATTTACTAAACACAACAAGAATTGCTAAGGTCACAAGGGTTGTGCCTCCTTGTGGGGTCATAGGGGCAACGCCCCTCACTGTGGTCTCATAACTACCATTCAATGAACACTAAAATGATCAAATTAGATGAATCCGATTTCTGATTATGAATATTTATATGTCCTATAACTGCCCATTTTTTGATTATGATCGACATGAAAATTAGCGTAATACTAACACATAAAAGACACACATAAACACTCATAGGGTGTCTTTGGTAAAAAAATTAGGTGCAAGCTCAAATTGTAAGCTTATGTGTAACACCTTCAAATTTAATGATTCGTGGAAGCATACTTTGGGTGTTACTAATCAATAATCAAAGCACACCGATATATAGCAAACGACTCTATATGCGTCGTTTTAACAAAATATATCAATATTAAAAGGTTTACAACAGTTTGAACTCATACATAGCTCGTGTTCGTAATATGAGAGATTTAAGTACATAATTAGTTATACAAAATCTAATAATGCAATGAAATCTCTGAAGTTTGCATGAAGACTCGAGCTAAGATGCATCCTGATGGGCAGTCCAAATCTACTGCTGAGTACCTGTGATACATGCTAAAATGGGTCAGCTAACGCTGGTGAGCTCACGGTTTGAGTATCAAATAATATTCTATGAACCGCAAGATTTAAGTATTGATTTGCATCCAGCAAATAAAGTTATAGATAATGTATACAACCATGAGCGCATAGTCTGAGCTTAACTCGAGGGTCGGGTCCCATATAGAGAATTCCGAGCGAGGTGCCTCCACGAGTGCCTAATCTACACTCGTCTTCCCAAATATTAGTACGTCCGTTTACCCGGTTAGCGCTTGCTAACCCGGAACGAGGAGGGTCAATCCTATATGGTACCATATACTAATATTCACGCTACTTTCGTATTACCAGACTATACTGACGGAGGACTTTGATTTGATTAGTTGAAAACAACTCATGTAGTATATTGAAACATGTACTCGCGTTCATGCGTTAAAAACAGAGCAATGTATCACACCCCTAGTAAAACAGTAAAAAGAGGGGCCATGAGACTCACCTGAGCCTGAAGAGTTTATCTTAATAAACTTAGATTGATTAGCCAAGAATCGAAGTCCAACGACTTGTAACCTGAGGGTGTCCACGACACGCGATGGTTATGACATGATTGAGTATCTCCAAGATCACCCTTGTAGTTGTTTGTTCAACTAGAATGTCCAAATTACCATGATTTGGTTGTTTGTTTAAGTGTTTGAAAATGTGTACGGCCCGTTGGTGATTGTTTGTAATAATAATCCTACATTATTATTTTGATGATTTTGAAGTGTTATACCCAAAAGTAAGTTCCAATGTGTTTTAGAAGTTGTGTCGCATTCGTGTTTGCTGTTATACAAGTTTAACACTTTGTGTGAAAGTTTAGATGTAACATCGTTACTCGTGAACCTAGGGTAAGGGCGAAGCCCGTTAATGACGGGGGTCCGGGGGCAGCGCCCCTGGTAGCGGGGTCCAAGGGGCGGCAGCCCCTGACGGGGTCCAAGGGGCAGAGCCCCTGGCTGGGTGAAAAACGCACCTGGACTTGAATTTGGGTGAAATGGGGCGTCAAATTTGGGCCTCAATACTTAGTGTAAAATTAGTTTGAAACCTTCTGTTTATGCGTCACTTATAGCGTCACTTACGGAAGTGACGCATACTGAGGCGTCACTAAGATAGTTTGGGCGACACTTAAGAAGTGTCGCATAAGATGTGAAATTCTGATTTAGGGCGTCACTTAGGTAAGTGACGCATAAGGTGGCGACACTTCATCAGTGACGGGTGTAAGTGTCGGTTAGGCGTCACTTAAAGGAGTGACGCATACTTGGGCGTCACTAAAGCAGTGTCCGGTTATTAGTGACGGTAAGGGTCCTAGGCGTCACTAAGCAAGTGACGGTTGGAGTGTCGGGAGAAAGGGGTTTTATGCGGCACTTAGGCAAAATTAGGGTTTCATGCGACACTCAATGCGTCACTTAAGTGACGCACGAAGTGACGCTATTCTGGTCGTCTTTGCGACACTTAGGTCTGTTTGACGGATTTTTGACCCAAAACGAGTTTTCCGGCCATAGTTTGGTCCGATCCTTTTACCCAACCCATATATGGACATTCTAAGCTTATATAAACAACAAACATGTAAAAATGAGTGAAATCGAAGAATTTCGGGTTTTTGTCGGAACTTACAAAGTGTCGAAATGAAATTCCGAAAAGATAGAGTTGTAGATCGTTGCGTGGTGGTTGTTTTTCTCCAAAGAGCTTCGAGATTTCGACGGCGTTTGGTGGTGTAATTTGGTGTTTTAAGGTGATGGTGGTGAGGGTTATCTTGAAAGAGAAAAGAGAGAGAAATGGGAGAGTGTTGGTGGAAATGAAGAAGAAAATGAGGAGGGAGTGGGGTTTTGTTGAAAGCCTCACTTCCTCAGCTCCTGCAATCGTGCTCCGTGCGGTGTTCGTTTTCCCAATTATTTAAACGTTTAATTAGAATTAATTGCTTTTAAATATACGTTTTAAATTACCAAATAAATTCCCGATAATTTGGTTGAAGTATTTTATTAAAATACTTAATAATTGAATTATTAAATTTAACGTTTTCTGGTTTTGTTTTATCGTGCGATTTTACATTTTAATTATGTAAATTGTCATTTGTACGATACGAGTTTAACTTGAAATGTTATAAAATGATATTTTTAGATGTAATAGCGTTATTAAATAATGTTATATTATTTAATAAAATTGTTCACCAACGTCCGTATTAATTGAATCAAATTGCTTTTGATTTTAAACTTATACGATTTAATCGACTTTAATACTTGTGTATATTCAACAAGATATATTTATTGATACATTAATTAGTCTAACACATAACTAATTACATGTATTACACTTGATTAGGCACTAATTATAAGTCCTAATTTGACGGGTGTCACATTATGTGTCCCGGTGACAAGCTTACGGAAGTTTATAGAACCTTAAACGTTTTTTTTCATAAGCTCAAACTACTAGCTAGTACTGTTGTTTGATTGACAAAAGTTCTATAACTTAAGGAAAAACATTAGAAAAAGAAGCTAGTTGAAATAGCTTTTTAAATTAGCTCATAACTTATGAAATAATGAATTACATAAGTACCATCTGTATAATTACTAAATTTTAAAACCATGTATAAACACGGGGTGTTGATTCCTTACTTAAATTTGAATGACCTAGTTGATTAAATTGATTTCAATTAAATTTGATTTTGATTGATGATGTCTTAACTCTAATTCTTGTATTATTATTATTATTATTATTATTATTATTATTATTATTATTATTATATTCTCATTTTAAAATTAATAATTCAATTTTCAATTAGAATTATTTTTTATATATGTGGATACGTGAGTATGTATTTACTATTCACGTTTAAGTATGTCTTTCGTTACTTCAAATTATATACATTTTTTTATAATGAAAAAGTAAGTAAATAGTGGGGCTATAAAGTCCCCTAGGTCTGGATCGATAACAAGATTACCTCAGGTATTAAGGTGCGGAATTCCTCAATACGTGTTATGGATTATATAACGAGTTTACCCGTGTCTAGATCTCGATTATAATAACTAATATGCTTTGTTTTGACTATAACAAGTGTTAATCTATCAAAACCTAGCCTTTATAATGCTTAATTGCTCTGGATCGACCGATACGTTCGTAAGGGTTAATTCGCAAAAAGTGTTTCGTTTTCTAAACCTAAGTTTTGTAACAATATATTACGTCTAGGTTTGTAAACGAACCGAACGAACACGAATGGAGTCTGTTCGTGTTCGTTCATTAAGGTTTTGACGAACAAACGAACGAACACGAACGGATAAGCGAACAGATTTTGTTGTTCATGTTCGTTCATTAAGAAAATTTGTTTGTTCACGAACACAAACGAACGTACACGAACAAACACAAATTTTAATGCATTTATTCGTTAATACCTTAAACGAACATCAACAAATATAAACGAGAATTTATATACACATATACACATGTATATTATAGAACTTGAAACTTTTCCATGCATATTTAACATTACAAAACGATCACAATATGAAGATGAACTCCTTTGCTTGGTCCGATCGTAGGTAAGAGCAATAGATCTGGAACTAGTGGAAAGGGAGAGTGAAGGTAAATATGAGAGAGAAATGTGATGTAAAAATGTATAGATGTTTAGTATTATTAAATGAAAGTATCTAAATATTTAATAATATTATATTTAGAATTTAGCTTAAATCAAAATAAGATATACAAATATGTATTAATTTAATTAAACTGTTATTTATAAACGAACATTTAACTGAACGTTCACGAACATGTTATCAAACGTTCACGAATGTAAATGAACAAACGAGACACGTGTTCATGTTCGTTCATATAATTAAACGAACGTAAAGTTTTGTTCATGTTCGTTCATAAAATGAAACGAACGAACATAAACGAACTTCTCACCGAACGGTTCGCGAATAGTTCACCGAATGTGTAGTTCGCTTACAGACCTAAATTTACGTCTCATCTTGCAACTGTACGGTCCTGCGGACTGAGTTGGTTCGCAGCCCATGTTGGCCTAGCGAACCGACTTGGTTCACTTCGCTAGTGTCACTATTGCAAACTGACTTCTCAACTCGCATCGCATACATGCCTTGTGAGTTGAAATCTCGGTCCATGGTCAAACATGGTCAACATTTTCAGTACTTAAATATTTTGGTAATAATGACATTTAATCAATACAGATAATTAAAAGTAAGATAAATACGTTATAATATAAATATAAAATAACTATATATGGCCAACTACGGTGATGTAATATTCTAACCATTCATTAATAATTAATAATTATAATTTATAATTCTTAAAAAATGGCCAACTAAGAGCCTTCCCATATTTGTAATAGGATCAATAAATTATTTTGTTCGTGAGCGAAGAATTTTAATATTGTTTTTTTTTAATATATACGATATAAATTTTATAATAATAATGATAATAATAATAATAATAATAATAATAATATTATTATTATTATTATTATTATTATTATTATTATTATTATTATTATTATTATTATTCAATAATTTCATCATCATTATTATTACAATACTATTATTTTATTAGCTATATATACGACTACGTATATTAACCAAATTGAAATATAATTGATGAAACAATAAATATAGGACATATATAATTATTATAATATTAAATTAAAATGAAGGATTTTATAAACAGGATGGGATTTTGTTTATACGCCGGAATATCCATATAATACGACGTCGTGTTAGGATTGCCGTCGTGGTGGATTGCCGTTGACTACTTTGTAGTAATCAGTTAATTTAAACTACATAAATGACCCTTGTATTCTAAAAGTTGCACAACTTAGCTCCTTATATTTTTCAACAAAATACACTTGCATTTTAAATATTATTATTATCACTATTATTATTATTATTAGATTATTATTATTACAAATGAAGGTGTGGCAAATATATATTTTTAGATATTGAAACAAGTGGTTTGGTTACTCCATGAATAAGAACTACAGATTTTTAACTGATCATTTGTAGTGTAAAATTCAAATGAACTATCAACGACTATGTATAATATTTTATTGGTGAGAAGGAAGAAAAAACGTCAATTAGTGAAATATCACCAACCACTTTTTATCTCAAGAAGTATATTCTATCACAAACTAACTGTTAGTGAAGGATCTTATCATTAGGCAGCTTCGTTGTGTAAGATACATTTATGCAAGATATATAATTCCACGGATTTAGTAATAAAGGTGGTGGAAATATCAAATATAGTAATTAAAATATCATTAACTTAATAAGAATATAACATAAACTATTTTTGTAATGTGTCATTTATGCGAATTCACCCTAACACTATATATTGATGTTTTTTAACGATACACCACTGGTAATTATATCGTCTCCTCGTGTGAAACATGTGTAGCTAAGTAGCTTGTTGGTATATAGGTATTATATTTCACGATTAATGAAGACAATAAGAACATAGCGATCGACCAACTGAAAGTGCCGCGCATCTATTTATTGTCATTTGACGTTATAGATACATATTAGCCATGTATAACGACAAACAAATGCCGCAATACGAAAAATTATCTAGGAATCTTAAATACGTTTAACAAAACTTTTAACGTTCATGGTCCAAAATGCATGCCTCAAAATTCTATTCTAGGAGACAATAAACTAATCTTTTTACAAAGATCGTCAACTGTCTATAACCTTAATTAGCTCTATGTTAAAATATATAAAGTTAGAGACTTAAAAATGTAGTTTTCGACAAATACAAGGACTGAAAGTAACATCATGTCTTGACACTAAAAAGAAGCAAGGTAGAGTGGAAAATCAGTACAACTATTTATTATTATTACACTATATACATACATTATAGTATTATTACTCCGTATTATACAACTATACAATTAAGCAAAAAATAAATATAATTAAAGAAAATAATAATAAGAAATAATAAAAATGACTATAAAAAACCCTCAATCTATGTCTCTCTCCTTCATTCACTTGCTCCACTCTTAATCTCTCTACCCCATTTTACTATCCTCTCCATTTCCTATCCTCTCTTCAGCAATGCCATAACATTACTCCTCTGTTTTTACAACAACAACAAAAAAAAAAAACAGTTGAGTTTTGGCATAATCTGTTTGCAGAGGAAAGGAAATCTGAGCAGTGTTTGTGTACTTCTTTCTTTAACAAAAAAAATATAAAAAAATCAGAAGAATAAACAGATAACAAGCTTCCAATCTTACCCACATTCAATAGATCTGTTCTCCCCTGTTTCTTGAGTGAAATAAAAAATGGGTGACGTAATCTCCGGTAAGAATCTGATACCGGAGAGTTTTCCGGGAGGTTCGGTGGACTTGGCGGCGCAAATTGGGTTATTGTGGGACCTAATTAAACTCCCATTAATTGTACCGCTGTTACAATTGGCTGTTTATATATGTCTAGCAATGACTGTTATGCTGTTTCTTGAACGTCTTTATATGGGTATCGTTATCATTCTCGTTAAGCTCTTCTGGAAAAAACCCGATCAGCGATACAACTGGGAACCCATTCGTGACGATCTAGAAATCGGGAATTCTGCATTCCCTTTGGTTCTTATCCAAATTCCTATGTTTAATGAAAAAGAGGTCTGTTCTGTTTCTGGTTCTGTTTGAATCAATGAAAATGTCACATTTTTAGTGCGTTACTAATGATGACGTCATGACACAGGTGTATAAGATCTCAATTGGGGCAGCTTGTAATCTCTCATGGCCATCCGATCGCATGGTGATTCAAGTACTTGATGACTCTACTGATTTTGTCATCAAGGTACAACTTATTCAAGCTACCTAGCAACTTATTATTTATATATTTATTTATATGATATGATGATTTATGATTATGATGATGATAATTTTGTTTATCTTTTTATGTATAGGGAAAATTTTAATCATTGTGATCATATTCAATCTTTTTTTTTCACTTGTAAAAATGATTACATCATTTCTTTATTGCCAAAAACTTGCTACAAGTCATAAACGGATTAACGGTTTCAAGATCCAAACTTTCTACCAAATTATGGGATTTTACATACCATTAATAGTACTTCTCCATTTGCACATTTGTTTTTAATAAGTTAATTCATATCTAATCCATAAATGGCATCAATAATTCTAGTTATAAAATACCAAAAGTATTTATAGTTGGTATTTTTTCACTGTTATCTAATAATTTAATGCTTTATTATTATATTTTTGGGTTTTTTTAAAAAAATAAATTAAATATAAATAATACATTTTTATGAAATATTCATGAACTTACAAGTTACAACAAACAACAGAGGTTGCTTTCACAAAAATATTAAATTTTAGATCCTGTTTAGAAATATATAGCAAGTTGTAAAGCAGTTATTACATTAAATTTAGTCCATCTGTCACCTGAATGGTAATTGAATCTTAAATCATTAATTTTATACCATATACAAGATATGTTTATTTGTTCTTCTAAAAATCTAGAATTTTGACTTGGGGTTGAAGAATTTTGATGAACTAGTGTTATGAATGTATTTAGGTATTCACTTGTAATATCTTTTTTATTCATTTTCAGGATATGATTGAGAAAGAATGCCAAAGATGGGCAAGCAAAGGGGTTAATATTAGGTATCAAATTAGAGAAAGTAGAGGAGGTTACAAAGCTGGTGCTCTTAAAGAAGGATTAAAGCATGATTATGTTAAAGATTGTGAATATGTAACTATTTTCGATGCTGATTTCCGACCCGAGCCTGATTTTCTCCGCCGAGCTATCCCGTTTCTTGAGTTCAACCCTCAAATCGCTCTTGTTCAAGCTCGATGGCGCTTTGGTAAGTCTTTATTAGCTCAAGTTCGACTTGTCATATGTTGTGAGTTCGTTGAACCTTTACTAACTCTATCTAAATTGTGCTTAGTCTAATCAGTTTCTTTACTAGTGTACTAACTCCATTATTATTAGTATATTATTGTTATTATTATTATTATTACTATCATTATTATTAGTATTATACTATTATTATTAATAAACTACTCCGTATAAAATTTTAAGTATAACTAGATAAAAGGGAACGAACAGAAGAGATAGTACAGTTGCTCTTGATGCTACTGTAGAAGTGTCGGTGGTGTCACCCCCTGTTTTAGTCTTCTTATTATTGAAAATATAATATAATATAGATTGTAACTAAGTATTAAATATTAAATTATTTTTTAATTTTAACTACTCATTGAATTTAATAAAAATAAAATACAATAAATATTCCTGTAACTAAATTAAATGTGTGAACATGCATATCATTTTAGTAAAAATTGTAGAAAATAAATACAAACATATTAAAATAATATCTCATTATATAAGAATAATATCTTTAAGAATAAAGAATGCAATTTTATAGTATTAAATTCTTATTTAACTAGCATCTAATAAATAATAAATAAATAATTTTTTCTGCAACAAACTTAATGTAATGAACATGCATATCGTTTATAGGAAAAGTATTTATGAATAGATATACGAACAATTTAATGCATTAAATATTTATTCAATACTACACGATAACATTATTTTGAACGATCAAAACATACATTCAAAGTATAGTTATCTTGAGATAATGTTTCAACTACCGTTTACAATTTCCAACCTCTGAACATGTACCGACTAATAGAAATTTAGAATAAAAAATATTATTGGAAATGAAGTATTCTATATATGGCTTAGATACCATGGCATGAGTTATAACATGTACTAGTATTTTTTTTACCTTACTTTAACATTATTATACTTTAATATAGTTAATCTATTTTCATGTAAAAAAATTGTTCTAAAAGTATAAACATCAATTGTGTGCAAAAATCTTATATATTTTGTCTACATGGTAGTTTTGGTGAAATAAGCCCGGTTTAGAAAGTTACTGAGAGCATAATATAAAAAGAAAAAGGATCAGTTATATGAAAAGAGTATAGTACAAGGAGCTTAGATGTAAATTACATGTTACCGGAAAAAGAAGTGGGTCCAGCTAGACTCCACCAATCACGGGATCGTAGCCGTCGATTGTGACACTTGTTTTCATTTTTACTTAAAATAAAAAATAATTATAAAAGCAACAAAATGCAACCCACTGCATGTTCATGTCTAGTGGTAACTCATTTGTACTTTCATCTAACATCAAATCTAAGAGGTTTATAATTGTCTTATAAAGTAATTAAATTTTTTTATATAAAATGAAAATGAAAATAAAAAGAAAGAGGGTTTAGAGGCAACATGTGTTTGTGGTTGTTTTATAAGTATATATATATATTGACGTAGATGTCCGGATTAAGTTGCGGAAACAAGTTATGGGTCACCCCAAAATAGCCGGCATAAATGTGGCTGCCACAGGGATGCTTTCGTCATTTTACATCTATTATTATTATTATTATATAATATACATCTTTAATTAGTTAATTAAATTTGTTTTTTTAGGTATTTACTCCTTTTTACTTCACTAGAAAGTGACCTGGATTTTTTAAAGGAAATTATTTAACTTCACTATTCAAGGGGTGGTGCTGTAGTAAGTTTTAGAAAAACAAAGGATATCTTATTATATTATTATTATTATCAGATAACTTGATGAGTAGTATTGAAAGGGTAGTGCAGTAATTTAACAGTCTGTAAGTCCATGTGCATTTATGCTGTACACTGTGCATTGTCGTTGGTACAGCTGCTGGATTCTATTTCTATTTATTTCCTTACCGACACTCAAAGAACCTTACTTTTTATTTTACTACATTTTAGTTACTCCCACTGTTTTACAACTTGAATAATAATCAGAATATTTACTTTTTTGGAAAAGCTTTAGATAGCTTATGTTTCTTTAAAAATAGGTCTACATATATAATATATAAAATAATTAATAAAATAAAGAGGTGAGGTGAGGTTAGGTTTGGTGACGACGTATTATTATTTATGTGGTCGATATAATAATATTATAATAAAATAAAATAGGTATGTGGTGGTGGGATTTGGGATGGTGACAAAAGAAGAAGGTGTGAGTTCATGTGCAAAATGGCGTGTTGTGTTTGTGATGTAGAGACAGGTGTAATGTAGCTCCCATTCGCCAACTTATACCTGGCTCCACCCCTAACTCTTTTCTACTACTAGTACTATTTTATGTTTTTAACCCACCTCCTTTTTTCTTTTTCTTTTTCTTTTTGTTTGGATTCTCTGATAAAAAGTTACTACAACATAGTCATTCTTCTTTCATTATGTTTTTTCATACCTTTCTTTTGTCCTTTGCTAAACCATCATCAGTTATAACTTATATAACCCTCAAGTCAAATGTTAACAATAAAACAACAAAATATCTATTATTATTTAATTACTTTACAATACCATCCAAGTAATTATAAGTTGTGATTAATTAACTTTGACTTTCATTAGATTTTATTGATGTTGATTGAGCTTCATATATGTTCACTACTACATGCTTAGGGTAATGTTGAATGCTCTCAAAGATTTAGTAGAGAAATATTGGACTAAATTGTGGATAATTTTTTGCAGTGAACTCTGATGAATGTTTATTGACAAGAATGCAAGAGATGTCACTAGATTACCATTTCACAGTGGAGCAAGAAGTAGGATCAGCCACTCATGCATTTTTCGGATTCAACGGTATAAACCAAAATTTCACATATACTTTAAATAATTTTCACTGTTTCGATAAACAACCGAGGGACTAACATGAATGTGATCACCAATAGGAACTGGTGGCGTATGGAGAATTGCCGCTATTAATGAAGCGGGAGGATGGAAAGACAGGACCACCGTAGAGGACATGGATCTCGCTGTTCGAGCTGGCCTCAAGGGATGGAAATTTCTTTATCTTGGTGACCTTCAGGTTAGTCATTTTCATTAATCTTTAATCCGGACCCATCTCAAAAAGTTCCATCTTTCAATGGAAACACAATTAATTCTTGTGTTAATAAGCAAGATTGGTACATGTTGTAGGTGAAAAGTGAACTTCCTAGTACATTCAAAGCCTTTCGATATCAACAACATAGGTGGTCTTGTGGTCCAGCCAATTTGTTCAGGAAAATGGTGATGGAGATCGTCAAAAATAAGGTTAGTTGCGGTTGTTTTCAATCTTTTCTACTTTTACGCTCTCTCTTTTTCTTTTTTTATGCAGATTGGTATTAATCTTAATTATTTTTTATGATGTTGCAGAAAGTGACAGTGTGGAAGAAGTTGTATGTGATTTACAGTTTCTTCTTTGTTAGAAAGATTATCGCTCATATGGTCACATTCTTCTTTTTCTGCGTGGTTCTCCCTCTCACAATCTTGGTCCCTGAGGTCGAGGTCCCAATTTGGGGTGCCATTTACATTCCTTGTATCATCACCACATTGAACTCAGTTGGAACTCCAAGGTATTTTGTTGGTTATTTTTACATCAAGGGAAACTTTTATCTTTATGATGATACACACATTATGCAATCATTTCCAATCACTCATCATTTTGTATTCATATTGCAATCCTTTATACAATTTCAGGTCTGTACATTTGCTATTCTATTGGATTCTTTTTGAGAATGTCATGTCCCTGCACCGTACCAAGGCCACATTCATTGGTTTACTTGACGCCAAGAGATCTAACGAATGGGTCGTTACTGAGAAACTAGGAGATGCTCTTAAGAACAACAAATCAAATGCCAAAGCAGCACCTAAAAAGTTCAAATTCAATATCGGTGACAGGTAAAAATCATAGCTTTCCCCTTGGTCTTTTCTGGAATATGTTTCTTTATATTTTCCGAATTCTTCTTTAACAAATCCACTTTAATTCAAGTGAAATTTGGTAATATGACCTAATCCCACTTCAATGACTACACAATACTTTTTGTGTTTGTTACATGATATAAAATTTGACAAATATTGTGTATTTGGTGATGTAGAATTCATCTTACCGAGCTTGGCTTCGCTGTTTTCCTTTTCTTCACTGGCTGCTATGACTTTATGTATGGAAAGCACAACTACTTCATATACATCTTCCTCCAGACAATCACATTCTTGATCGTTGGGTTTGGATATGTGGGTACCATCGTCCCGAGCTCTTAAAAACTCCAGACGGGACTTTAAATTAAACAAGCAAAATAGTACATCTTTTCTCTCTTCTCAGTATATACAATCTTTTGTGTGATTGAAACACATACCGTTTATCGCATTGAGAAGGGGCTCATGAAAGAGATTAAAAGTTGGAGTTTTTGGAAGATTGATCTGTTTGTGAAAATTAAGAGACATAAGAGAAATAGGTTGTTTGTTAGAGCATAGTAGTATACAATTGAGTTGAAGAAGAAAGATGATGTTTTTAATGTTTTATTGGATTCTTAGTTGCTTTTGTTTTAAATATATGTTGAGTTGTTTTTTTTTCCTTTTTTTCTTTTTTCTTTTAGAATTATGTTTTGTGGAGGGGAATAATGGTGGCAATAGGATGACTAAGGTGTAATGAGCCATCTATTCTATTCTACTCTTCTTTTTCTATTTGTTTGGAGTCATGTATTGTAGTACAACTTCATACCATTAATTAAATTAAACAAATGTTGGTCACTTCTGTTCTTGCAAATCTTGATATCAATACTCATTAAAGGCCTTATTTTTATTTAATAAGGTAAAAACCAACATTGAAAATTAAAAACATGAAAAGGGTGGTGAATGAGTAACAGCATCTGTTAATTCACTTTTGGATCATCTATAATGGTCATCTTTTCTCGTACTGAATTCGGCTTGCTTATGAGAAGAGTATATATATATATATGACAAATTGACACCCACTAATGCTAAGTTATCATCAAAGTTGTTTGTAACTCTAGGTTACAGAGACAAATGATCAATACTAGTTTGAACGATTAATATCTTATTTACTCAATCGGTCAGGGCTTCAGGCACACAAGAATGGATCTCATTCCCCTATGTCACTTTGATGTCCCTCCCTAACTCACTTTTTGGGCAATAAGTAAGATAAACAGATTATCTGATATGTATCGTTTATTTATACTAGTTACATTTTGACGGGACAATAACGTTTCTATCAAGTTTTCCAATACTATATAATGACGAGATCTCCGTGGAATTCATTTGAAATGAATGATGAAACAACCAATAAAACGTCCAGAGAACACTGTTTTGTACGTGACATAAACAACAAGTCTTTCTTCTAAAAGTGCTGATATAAAAAATTACATATCATGTATATATAATTATATATGTGCATTGCCAAACAAATCCAATAATTTTACAACAAATTCCTCACTTTCCCCTATCCTTATTACATCATCATGCAACTTCCCTCTACATATAATGTAAATGTTTCAAAGAATTATAAAATCATCAAGAATGAGAAATAATGAAACCCCACCTACTAAGACACGATCTAAATATGCAAAAAGAATCCCAAAATGTTCCTCACCCACAATCCTCATCCCCAAAGACCTACAACTCTAATAATACGCCGTTCACTCAACCTTGATCTAGTTAACCCAATCATCGTAGCACTCCACCCTGACTCCTTGGGACAGTGGGTAATTCTTTTTGTTGTTTATCCTTTTATGTAGCCATGGACATATATATTCAATGATATCTGTTCAAAGTGTTTCAAAGCAAACCAGCAAGTAAAGCGCCAGGATCTGATGTTGCAATCGGTGGAATAGTTGGCTGTAACACAGGTGGCCTAGAGGCTGTGGGAATGCTAATCAGTTGTTCCTTGATGAACTCCTTCAACCTGAGTAGACATTTAACCAGATATCAAATTCAGCGTATCATTATACAATATAGTATTCCCTTCGATATGATATTAACAAATGAAAACATACTCGAATGTTAGAGTGGGGTCCCCTGACGCCACTGTCATGCGTAGTTGGGTTCGGTCAGCTGGATCTGTTTCAATTCTTACCTGAGAGATGTGTTTGAAGGAATTAAACCATGTGGTTGTGCTTAATCAGCTAACACAAGACCACAAACTGAAACATGCATACTTACCAGGCATAGCATTGCTTGTGTAGTTTCAGAATAGAAGGTTGTCGTTGAAACTAAATTACTTGCATTTGGATCCTGAATACAACAAGAATGGTAAGCTAGGCCTCATAACTTGATGTAATCGTGTAAAAAGTGTTTACTATTTCTTACCAGTCCGGGGCAAACAATAAGCCTCCAACTGTTCAACAAATTTGCCATTTCTCCCAACGACATTGGTCTTACACCTTTAACCTGTTTACAATTATACATCAAACAATCTCAATATCCTCCCAGGGAAAAAAATGTAGAAAACTAGAAAAAATTTCTTTTCTATACTAGTTTCTGTAAGAAGAACATGATTGAAAATATACAAACCACTTCTTGAAGTTTCAAAGGAGGTGCAGCAAGTGATCTCCACTGGGGGAAAAATTCCTCTGCAGATATTGGTATCGGCTGAAAAAATTTGTTCAAGACTGCAGGAAGACGGAGCTTATTCTCAACCTGTGTGAGACCAAAAGTCAATACTGTTTTCATGGATATAATGGAGGTATGCAGAATCCAGAAAATGAAGCATAAGAGGTACCAAGATGGTTCCAAACTTGTAACGGAAATCAAGAACCGCAACATCCCTACTTGGACGGACATTTAACACTTCAAGAGGGCATTGAACCTAAGCAAACAAATATATTTTTCTTTTTAAAATATGGTAAAGTTATGAGATTACTTCAAAGAGAAAATTATACAATACCTGTGCTCGCGGAGGAATAGTTTCAGGTACTAACGAGATCTCCAACTTCAGATGGGATGGAGGCAGAATCACAACTTGAACCGAGTCAAGTGAAGAAGTAGTTTTGTTCCCCAAGAAAAGGACAAGGCGGCCTTGATGAGCTCGCCAATCTGCTTTAACACCAATCTGAGATATAATCTAATCAGCAAAATCCTAATGTGGCATATGTTACTACTTGAGCATAAAAATGTAACTTTATAGTACCTGGACATAAGGATCCTCGTATAAAACTCCACTATCTTTAAGGCATAATGCATGGAATCTTTCAGCATTATCTCCTATTGGCTGTAAAATTGTGAATGCCCAGGTTAATATAATATACATGATATCTCCTATTGGCCGCAGAGTTTGAGGGAGATGGTACCTTGATAGAACCTTCCAGCTCTCCAACAGGTGCAAGAGCTAATGCATTTTCCTCACTTAGGGCTTCATTTCCAGATACACCGGGAGGTCCTTCAATAGCCAATGGGCTTAGAAGATCTCCAAGAATATCGGAATCAGGAGCATGACTATGAGCCAGGGATTGTGGTTGTCGCTCAACTTCACTCATGATCCCATTGGCATGAGTAACTTCTTGGTCAACAGAGTTATTTTCCTGGGAATATATTCAGATTACAGATCAGGAAATCAGATACAGTAGAAGTTAAAATGACAATAATTTCCTACTTTTAAACCTCACCAAGTTGTTAGTGCTTGGAATCTTGACCATGGCAAGTTGGCTCACTTGTGGAGGTCCATTTGCAGGCCGCTGATCTGTCACCACCAGAGCATTAGAAGCCTGCTGTTGCGCCCGCAACTTAATAGCACTTAGCTCAGCGGTATCAGCTTCAGTGTCTTCAGCTTTCTTGATCAATGAAGACTTCAAAGAGGTTACCAAGATTAATAACAATCACCATGAATGTGACCAGAATATACTTCTTCGGTAAATATAAATTAATAACCCAATCAAAACCCTAAATATACCTCACGTTCTGGGAACTTGGGCATTTCGGCTAATATATCCATCAGGGCTGCACCTTTCCTACTCAATGCAAAATACTCAACAGCTCTTTGCTGTATCTCAGCATCAATGCAGGTTTCATATCTGAGAATGTTAAATTTTGTAACATTAAATCGCAAAAAGGGTGCCTCCGACAAATCATAAATGAAATCAATAAACTAACTTGCTGAATATCGCCCAAATCTGATTCTGCAATTCTGGATCTGGTGGTTGTGAGTGCATCAAAATCTTTGCATACGTTGAGAGAAGAATGGATATTGTAGGTGTCCTGAAGAAATAAGTGATCTTAGATGATAGAGAAATATTTTTCATGGAAGGCATAGCTGCAAAGGTATACTCACGAGACAGTAGGAAGCTTCTCATGGATAATGCTAAATATTTCTTTTGGACTACACCCAGGTCGTCTGGCCAAAAGGTGGCTGTATTCTCCAAGCAGGTATGCGCTAACCTATTCAATATACAAACTTGGTAATCTAGATTACAAAAAAATCGCCAAATTACTGCAATTTAAGATATCAATACCTTCATCATTGTTTCATGTATTGCGGGCTTATCAAGGTACTCTCTAGCTTTAAGAGCAGCATATGGCTAATAAATTACACAAGAATTGTTAGCCAAACAGTTCTATGATGTTAAATAAAGCTGCTACAGTAACAAATTAATAAACCAAGTTTAGCAGGATATAAAGTAACCTGAAGATCTTCATTGTTAGTCACAAATTGCACAACACGAAACCAAATGTCATCACTGACAAAGTCTCCCGCTTTGTCAATCAGCTGTAGAATAACATCCACATACCTGAATAGCCATAATGAATTAGATAGAAAGGTAATTAGTAATTATCCTTTATATCAGCAATTACAACCTGCAGATTTGATTTATCAGTAGAAAGCATACCATGATAAATCAGGGGCAAATTTCTCTGCAAGAATAGCAGCTTTGAGTGCCAATTCTTCACGCATTGTAAATTCTGCTGTTCCAAGATACTAAAATAAGAGGTTTATTAGTGCCATACTAATATACTATATTAGGTTCCACACAAATTTCTAAATTTTATGTCAGGTTATACGAGCTAAAGTCAACTGCAAAAGAGTTATGATAGTTCTCATATGTAACATCGTTCTACCTGCAATAGTTCTTCAACAATGTCTTTAGCATTTGAAACATCACACATACCATAAAGTAGATCAAGTGCACGTCTCCGGATGCTGTAAAGCCAATTAGCAGAGTCAAACAGAAAATTTAGCTCTCATACAACAAAAGGTGATAAATTACACAAAGAAGATATATGCAAATACAAAATGATAAACAATTAAACGCAGTTAACTCTCACCTGATGTCAGGATCCTTTAGGGAGGTGATAATTTGAGCTTGATGTCTCTTAATTATGTCCTGAACATCCGTAACCATCAGCATACGAGTCATATTTTCCTGTAAATGCCAATTTGAGCAAATAACACAATCAGACTATATGACGATAAAAAGCTTCATATGATCATAAACTAAACAACCGTTGGTCTTAACAAAACAGGTATAGGATACTTAAATCATTCTGATTAAACCACTTCATTTTTGTAATTACTTACCAGACCGAGATAACGGATATTCGGCTCGCGGACAGCAATAAATTTTCCTAGCAATGCTACACACTGAGACATCATCTCTTGTTCAGCATCAAGATGCATTACCTGTTATAGGATGGTCAAAATAATAAGAAGAAAAAAGTCCTTTGATGGCCATTACTCATTTTAACTTGCAGTGCAATATTATTATTGATAATGTTGAGAATAAGCTTACAAGAGAAAGGGCTTCAAATAAGACAGCATGAGATGCATTGTTCTTATTAACATTTTTCACAACATCTGTTCCCATAAGTATTCGTTGTAAAACCTCAAACAATGCTCTTCTCGTGTTGGGATCTTCCACAGTTGGAAAATATTGAAGGGCCCTCATCGTTTTCACCTGCAAATTCCAAATACTTTAAGAGCATGTTTCATAGATCATGTTTGTATTAAGAGACAATGAAGAATATACACTGTGGATAACTATAATATTTGACCTTGACCACCATTTAATCCTTGATGAAAAAGAGTTCAAAGAAAACGTGTACAAACCTGAAGCCAGGGAGAAGGAATACCATAATATGTGTATTCTTGAGGAACATCTTGACTCCTAGCAAGCCTTTCCAAAATTTTAACACACTTTGGAAGACAACTCCAGTATGCTTCAAAATTATTGGACACCAAAGCAACGAACAAGCTCATAGATGATGTCAGAACACCGAGATTGCGTTCATCTAATAGTTGTGCCATACGGTCTGACCTGCGAATTTCTTCAAGATTACAATTACATATAGATGACAAAAATACTCTGAGAAGCGTAACCAATAAACAAGCTTACCAGCCATCTACATTGACAACATCAGGATTTTTCCTAAAGAGCCGCAAGAGACAAAGTGCAGCCTTTTTTCTCACTAGTGGTCTGCAACTACTTGAGATCTGAGATATTAAAACAAATGATCATCATTTTCACTTGAAAATATACTAAGTTCCACAAGCTTTCAGACTTACAAGTAATTTTTGAACATCTGGTGCTAGTGATTCAGCAAATTCTCTACCACCAATGTTCCCAACCTGTAGCAGAGGCCAATGGAGGATGTACAATATATCATTTACAACATATACAGACTGTAATGTCATCAAAAGGTTCAACTGTGCACAACACAATGCTGAGATAATAGAAGCCAACAGGAACTGTACAAAATCACAAATACGCTTCTATAGTCATACCAAAGTCAATGCTAGGCACTGAAAAGTTTCATTGCGGCCGATTATATCATTGCGAACTGTATTGATTGCTAATCTTAGAAAATCATGATTTTCATTTAGCAAGCATGATGTCACTAAATACCCAACCTGCAGGAATCAAGTCATATTAAAATCAAAAGCTTGTATAAGAAAATATAAACACTACTTCAATATATACATAATATAAGCCAGTATTAAGAAAATAAGAAGCATATACGTAAAATGTACCTGCTTTTCTGGATATTTTGGTGCAGATATCAAGGAAACTGCTTCCATATGACCAAAGTCCACATCATATCCAAGCATAAAGATGTAAAGCATTTTCCAAACATACTTCTTCTTCTCATACGGTGTCAACTGTTAGGATCGATCACCACACGACAAATTATCACAATAACTATAGCCAATAGAACGTAAACAGAAAAGCAAACAATACAGCGACACACAATGATTTACATGGTTCGGCTCCTCAAGCCTAATGCACAACCACATAATCACTATAAATAATGAGTATTACAAGAATGGACACTCCTCTTAATACTCTTGAATACACTCACCTCTCCCTCCCTCCCTCCCTCTCTCTCTCTCTCTCTCTCTCTCCCGAACTCCCTCTCTCTCTACGTATCCCTTCTATGCTACTGCTCATTTCATTTTTGCCTACACCTCTTCTTGAGGTAGCTGATAGGTAGATGAAAACAATAAGCTTGCTTTAGATCATTTTACTTGCATGATGAACAGATTTTTATATCATCATTACAACTCTTAGCTGATGTTTCTTCAAATTCCAACTCGTTCCACTCACAACCAAACGTCATCAAACCAAACTAGCAGCAAACAAACTTATAGTGAGGGCACTAAAGCGCAGTTCTACACCTCCTGATTCGTAAGTTGTAATTAACATAGGTAACCATCTCTTTATGGTATCTATCAGCACACGATCACATTCCTTGCTGATGAATGATATCACTAAAATCATCTCGAGTCGAAACACGAGACTTCGTAATTCAATTCAAGTAACACCTACAAATCTATCTTACTTAATCACATCCTCATTTCAAACCTTTATAATAATGTAACAGCTTAAGTGTTTTCTTAGTCAATTCAGCTCAATTTCATATATTCATCAAGTAATCAAACTACCAAAAACGCCCTCAATTAACTATACGAACTAAAACCTAAATTGCAAATTTCACAAGTACATTTACAGAGCTAGCAGCAAAATGTGTATATAAATATAGTCAAAAGTACAAAATTAAATCTAGTTTCGTATATCAGCATCATATCATCGTAATTAAGATTAACAAGCGGACCTTTTCATTTTTGAATTTGGTACGAATATTGCCGAGCTCTTTATCAACACGAAGGCGTTCTAGTTCTTTGTTTTGGCAATTACGAATTTCGGAGATGAATACCGAGAGACCTCTCATGCCGGATAACGCCATCTCCGGCAGCTACAACAATTCAGTTCAGATCAGATCCAGTTTCACTTTAGAGGTGTGGGAGTATTATATCTATCTGTCTCTATAGATTCTCGGTGTGTAGTAAATTGTGGATCCGAATATTAGAAAAATGCAGTCAATGTGAAATCAATTTCATTTCTGTAGAATGTGGGTGTGATCTAAGAGAGAGAGAGACAAGGAGAAGGTGGACTCGGTGTTTTTGAGATTGTTAAAACCTTAAAAACAAAAAATAAAAAATATTCAATACTCGATCCATGTACTCTGGTTTTTATTACACTATCTATATCTATATCTATACTTCTATACTCCTATATTATTCATTTCCACATTTTGACTTAAAACTTACTAGAGGGATATCTGAAATCTCCAAAATACCCCTTACATTATTTCCATATTTTACCCTTTATTACATTATTTCAAACCCCAAAATACCCATTACATTATTTCCCTATTTTACAAAACTCATTTACCCCCAATATCAATTATTTTACAAACGTCAAATCGATTTTCATCATAAAATTCAGGATTTTCTCCTCTTCGATTTGTCGTCCCTCAAGGCATACTTTCGACGGGTTTTTTCCATTGTTTTTGGTGGTTTTATATATTATTTACACATGTATTATTGTTTGGTTGTACTTCAATGATCTCATCTCTCCACGCTTGTTCTCCATTCTCGCTATTACCGATCACCAACGTTGAACACCACCTTTTGAAAAGTCAATAGTACCTACTACCACTACCACCACTGCCACCTACTACCGCTACAACCACCACCACCACCATCACCACCGCCACCACCTCCATGGACACCGCCACCACCTCCACTCCATCGCCGCCGCCACTACCTCCACCGACACCACCACCGCCACCTCCATCTCCACCTCCACCACTGTTGTTGCCGCCACCCCCACCACCACCTCTAGCTCCACCATCACCTCCACCGACAATGCCACCTCCGCCTCCACCACCACCACCACCTCCACCAAGACATATTATTTGCATCAACTATGCAATGATTAATCATAATGATCAATTTCAAAAAACGTTTCCACTGCATTGCGCGGGTTATCTACTAGTCATTATACAATGCAGCGGTGAAAGTGATGAGCGCGGGTGAAAGTGCAAATGAATATATTAAAATTAATATATATTGTACTCCGTTCGTCCCATTTAATATGGAGTGGGATAGGGTGGTGAGGACCGATCACAATGTGTCATGTCATAAAATTTATTTTCCTTCATATTTTTAAAAATCAAATATCTCACAAATGGTAAGTTTAAAATTATAAAAATTACACCATAAAAATCAACATTTTTTTCTATTTGATTTGTCGTATCACAAGGTATGCTTTCGACGACTTTTATTTTTGGATTTTACAAATTGTACAAAATTAGTAACACATGTGTTACTAGCCACCTAGCCGATATCATGTGTGTTGCTTGCTGGTAACATGTGTATTAGTTGTTTTCAAAAACCCACCGAGAAACGAAAAAAGGAATTTCGTCGAAAGTATATCTTGTCACATCTCTAATCGAAGAGAATAAAACGCTGATTTTTATGGTGCAATTTGTATGATTTTTCAATTTACCGTTTAAGACATATTTACGTTTAAAAAACGTGGGTGGAAGTGGGATTTGTGACATGTGACACATTCTTGTTGGTTCCTCAATTCTCAACCAAAATTAATGTACTCATTTTAACCTTACTCTACTACTAATATATAAAGCATTTTGATATTTTGTATTTACAAACTTTTAATATCTAAAACTCAACATTACTATATTAAACTATTGTAATTCTAATCTTATAATCTTATAACAAGCTTTATAATAATTTTCATATGTTTTTTCACTCTTCACTAATGTATCCTAAATACGAAAAATTCTAGCGTTATATTGAGTCGATCACCGTCATTGATAATACATCGTTGAATAACAAACATCATATACACCAAGTCACTATTTTAACAAAACTAGCGCTATTAGGTAAAGGATCGTAACACATATTTTATTATTTTTATTTAAAAGGTTTTGTTTCTTCTCACTTTTATTATAATATTGTAATACGTATATATAGGTATATATATGTCTGTGTCTATATATATTGGGTGTATGTATTTTTGTTGTTTTTAGTATTTATAAAGTGTGTAATGTATTTTATTTGGATATAATATATCAAATATATATTTTTGTAATGTAATAGTTATAATTCAATATTTTTATGTCAATAATATATATATATATAGAGAGAGAGAGAGTTTGGATCAAATGAGAACACTTCAAAAATAAGAACGGTGAGAACACCTCATAAATGCACAACTAGCGAACAAAAATTATTAGATTCACAGACATACATCTCAAATATGAAAAGAAAAACAAATGCACCGTTCTAAAAATGCACAAAAATCGGAAAAAAACTATTGATGCACCATTATCTTTATAATTGTGCATCAATCGTTTTTTTGATTTTTGTGTATTTTCGAAAGTTCGCATCTATTGTAATCAATTTTTCTACACATATTTGAGATGTCTGAGTGTGATTCTAATGATTTTGTTGGCTAATTATGCATTTATGAAGTGTTCTTACCGTTCTTATTTTGAAGTGTTCTCATTGTAACCTTACCATATATATATATATATATATATATATATATATATATATATATATATAGTCCCAGGTTAAAATGAGAAGACTAGTTTTCGTGAGAACGTAAGAAACACTTTAAAATTGCTTTTTAACTATCCGAAACACATTTTCTTATAAAACTTTTTCAATGATTATTATTAAAATAACTGTTGGAAGCTATGATATAGATATAAATAAAAATTATTAACTTTTTTTCGAACTTATTTTACATTCGTTACTGTTGTGATTAGTTAAGATAATCACAAAATATAACATGATAATCACATGTGATTATTCTCTAATATAATGTGATTATCATGTGTTCGAGATAATCACAAATTATGGATTATTATAAAATGTGTGATTACATAATAATATAATATACTGTGATTATCTAATATAATATGTGATTATCAAGTTATAAAATGTGATTATTATGAATAAGAAATTTAATAATTTTTTTTAAAAAAAATAATAAAACGTCGAATTTTTTTTATTTGATAAATAATTTTTAAAAGTTATTTAAAAAAGAAGCTATGCATTTTTTTTTTTGTAAAATAACATGTTTTGGATGGTTAAAAAGTGATTTTAAATTGTTTCTCACGTTCTCACGAAAATTAGTCTTCTCATTTTAACCTATATATATATATATATATAATATGACATCATAAATTTAATAAATTTCAATTTAATCAATTTGATCCCTTAATTTCACTAAATATTTTAATAATAGCCCAATCAAATTTCAACTGTATAAAATCCCATACAATTATCATTTAATCAAATATCTGTATGTTTAATATAACACCCTTCTATTAACAACATGTATTGTGTTAATAAACATCGGAAGCGAGTCCCAAACATATATATTTTATTTACATATACCAAAATGTTTAACGTTTCAAAACATCAGATTTATATTTATAATTACAAAACCATGTACTAACGACTAGGTGTTATATAATTTTTCCAAAACATAATTTCAAGGTTCACAAAATATCAGAGTAGTTGCAGTAATAGTCAAACATCCCATCTAGTATCCTTAGCCTAGCCCGTCGTCTAACCAAAATCTGCGAAATGTTAAACATGGTGGGATTAGCTCACAACTAAGTGAATGGAACTGTAACCGACAGTTCAATCCAGAAATAACAAATCTTACAACAAAGCAACAATAAACACATAGCGTCAAAGAGGATCGGCGGTTCCTGATTAGCCAATCAAATAACCCTTAAACCACTACCGGCCCCAACAATGGTTTACCGATAGTTTGAAGCTATCTTCACTGACTAGGGTTCATCCATCAACGATGTGTATCGAAAACCCCGCCAGCCAAACAATAGCAACAAACCCAACCAGACCTCTGAATAATCATATCTCAATTAGCCAATCAAGAGTCACATAATACATAATAGTCATGTCATCATGGAATAAGAACAACAACCAATCAACAATAATAACATTATCCAAGACTAACAGTCAATAACCAATAATAATATTGTTCACCCGTTGTAACTAAACCTGTTACAACTGAGTTGAACCGAAGACTACAGTTACCACTCACCGATATTCCCAGTCTCTGAACTCAGTAGTCTTATATCACTGAGTCTACTTCTGCTTATCTGAGAACACAAATAATAACAAATTAGTAACTCTTCCCAAAATCATTATTTTAACATATTTATCAAATCAGGTAATCCCTAAAGTATAAGCAAACAACTGTTCAATAAGATAAGAAATCAGAAAGTCCCGAACTAATGTTTAAAAATGGAAAAATACCATTTTCGACCCCTAGATGACCCCGAAAGGCCAAAAACTACCCAGGCTCTTAGAATAGAGCCTATATCATTAGGCCGTTTCCGAGTGACCATGCGAATTTCAACACAATCCAAGTTAATAAAATTGTCACTTATCCGTTACCCCGAAAACTTACGCATTTTCAAAATTTGCAAAATAATATTTTAAAATTTCAGTTCGCAAGGTCTCAGCTCGCATAGTCAACTCGATTCGCAGAATCTCAGTTCGCAACTCAGCTCGCAAAGCTCAACTCGCAAAACATGGTTCGGTTCGTAGAACCCAACTCAGTTCGCAGGTCTCAACTCGTTTCGCAAGACGAACTCAGCTCGCTTCGCAAGACGAACTCAGCTTGTTTCACAAGACGAACTCAGCTTGCAAGACGAACTGGATTTTACGAGTTTCGCTGCTGATGTTAGATTTTCGAACCAATCTTCACCATAACTCCAAAAACTAAGTTTCTAATACTCAAATAACATCAAACAACATCTATTAACACAAAGTAACCACATAACAAGCTTTAATTTCATATAATCACTCAATACCTCAAAAACCCATTTTATAAACTTTAAAATCAAACTCACTTTTTAATGAAAATAAAAGATAAGATGTTGATGATATAATCTGATTTCCACAAGCTTGAATCCAACTCAAGTTAATTGCAACTTTTCTTTTGATTACTTTAAAATAGTTTGGTGATAGTTTTAGAGAGATAAATAAAATGAAGAATTGAGAATTGTAATTTTGGTGAGGTCGGTTTATACACCAACCGACTCACTGTTGGTTCATTTAATATAATACCCCTTCTAATCCTATTGTCTGGAACCCGAAAATACCCACGAAATAAAATATTTTATTTCACCGTCAATCTTATTAATTTAAAACAAGTATCATTTTATTAATCACAATAAACCCTGTAATTCTTTTACCTATTTATTTTCAAGTTAACTAAATAAAATTTATTTCCCATTATTTTATTTTAAATAACCATTTATTTCTAGGTCCAGAAATAGGATGTTACATTTAATCTATATAGTTATATTGGAATTGTAATTGAATACAATCATATATTATTATTATTATTATTATTATTATTATTATTATTATTATTTTTGCTACTTATCAACCGATTGATAAACTAAAATAATATTATAATTGTACAATAATAACAATATATATTACATACGTTTGCACTTTACTTCATCAACTTAAATCTATTCAAATTGAATTATGCATGGGTACTCATTCATGATACGTCCTTTCTTATAAAATATAGTATTAGAAAGTTTTTGATGATTTTATCGTCTAATTTAATTTTTCAATTTGTCAACTAATTCTTTATATTATTTGTATTCAAATTATGTTATCAATTAAAAAGGTGACTTAATATTATGTTCAAATAAACTATATACAGAGTCGAGATGTATATTAAGGGAAAAATAATACTTTTAACTTTTACTTAATAAGATCACAAGACCGAGATATTAACGTTTAATATATATTTGTTAATTAAAAAGCTATTATAACAAAGTCTACAATTAAATATCTCTAATTGTAAAGGATGGCGTCATCAATTTAATAAATTTCAACTTAATCAATTTGATCCCTTAATTTCACTAAATATTTTAATAATGGCACAATCAAATCTCAACTTTATAAAATCTCATACAATTATCGTTTGATCAAATATCTGGATGTTTAATCTATATAGTTATCCAGGAATTGTAGTTGGATACAATCATATATTATTATTATTATTATTATATTATTATTATTATTATTATTATTATTATTATTATTTATTTATTACTTTTTGCTACTTATCAACCATAAATTAAAATAATATTATAATTGTACAATAATAACAATAGATATTACATACGTTTGCACTTTACTTCCTCAACTTAAAATATTTTCAAATTAAATCATGCATGGGTACTCATTCATGATATGTCCTATCTCATAAAATATAGTGTAGGAAAGTTTTTGATGATTTATCATCTAATTTAATTTTTCAATTTGTCAATTAATTCTTTTTATTATTTGTATTCAAATTATGTTATCAATTAAAAAGTAACTTATATTATGTTCAAACAAATTATAGACAGAGTCGAGATGAATATTAAGGAAAAAATAATACTTTTAACTTTTACTTAATAAGATTACAAGACCGAGATATTAACGTTTAATATATATTTGTTAATTAAAAAGCTATTATAACAAAGTCTACAATTGTATAACTCTAATCGTAAAGTTTAAAATTTCTTATTTCTCATGAAACAAATGACATTAATAGCTTATTAATATAAAATAAAATTATACATCAAACAACACGTGTAATACACGGGTATACATGCTAGTTAACTAAATAAACAAATTAGAAATAAGATAAAAAATATAAAATTTCAGATAAACATTTAACTACATTCTGTAAACACGGAACAAATGAACAAATAAGTACCCAATATATAATTAAAAGACATCATTCAAAAACATATTTATCCGAATTAATCATCTTAACAACAAAATTATGACATGTTTTTCTTCCCATCTAGTACCACTCAATTATTCATTTCCAGCCGATCACATTTGTAAAAGAAAGTTTTGGAAGATAAATCATTTTCCGATACAAAACACTCAAACCCAAAATACGAATAGCCTAAAATGGACACCAAAAGGCTTTCCTAGGAGAGAGTACAAAAGTCCTACCATCTAAATTACATCAACTACCTATGTTTCTCCATTTTTCGGCATAAGATAGGTAAACTATTAGAGGAATATCAACAAACACAACACATAAAACTTTCTTTATTCAAAGCTCAAGAAAAAAAGAGCAGACTACAAATACGAGAAAAACATGGAAGACGGAGCAGGCTATATGGACTGCCTAGGAGATGATCAAAATTCTACATTTAAGTCGAAAAGTTTTCACAATTACTGCACACCACTCCATCTAGCCCAATCTACAAATTGCATCCCACCGTAAATGTTGTTTGCAAAACGCACGCCCACAGTAAAAGCCATTGCCACTAGAGGGACCTGCTTAGCCAGGGGAGAAGCTTCAACCACGCTTTCTAATCCATTTATAACTTGATAACGTGTATTTGAAGACACAGCAAGGAAAACACCTGGATATTAAAAATACGACACAAACTATTAAGAAACTGTAAATGATTAAGGTCCCGTTTAACTTCACATGCAAATTAGGCCCTCGATTACATCTTCGTACGCTAAGTTTAAAGGATTAAACATACCCCATAAAACAGCACTTTGCACCAAAGGGGGCACACGTACATCACGTTCTGATGCATGCATCCTCCTGAAATTCAAAAACCGGTATGAATGATACTCCATGGTCCATACTTTCAGAAAATTCTCAAATACTTGAAATTTTGGTTGTCCTAGACAAATGTAATGGTCCCTTCTGCAAAATCTCTTTCTAACTATGCTTATTTGACCATTAGCAATAACCACAAGATATTGATCAGATTAACTATGACCCAAATATTTCCTAAATTTCGTCATACTTGTGGAAATATAGGTATTCTAGTATTAATCAAATACTTAAACAAAGGAGCTAACTTCCTCATATCACAGTGATGGTTTTTATTATTTGATCAAGGAGACATCAGGTGATAGCATACCGTTTGGCGTTCATGATCATATTTGCGATTCCTTGGCCTATAAGACCGCAACCAAATCCAACTGAACCATACAAGAGACCCTGTATCCATAACACGCAACATACAAGTTATCACTGGAAAACAACGGACCAGCTTAAATAGTTCGTAAAATTTGAAGAAATATCAGTATAAATTACTAGAGACATCAGTGTACCTTGTAAAAGTACGTTGCAAGCCGCTGCTGTGCTGAAAATCGACTCCCTGGTCTCTCGAATTCAAAGACACTACACAACCAACAAAGTATTATCAACAAGAAATCTGTATTTGGTTTAAACAACAGTATATCATGTCCATGATTAGGTGTTATAATAAGGGCATGAAAATCACCTGCTCGGAAGAGCTGAAACAGAGTTCTTGAAACCACTAAACAAACCACCACTTGCTACTGATCGTTTCCCAATACGTGCATACGGTGCCAACATGCCAACCAAAGCAATATCAACTACTATACCTACCAGAAGATCAGCAGCATACAACTCGAATTCATCCCAAAAATCTTTTCCTCTTTTTTGCACTTCAGCAAATGTCGCACAACATGAATCAATCACTATCTACGTCATGCCAAACAATACTTAAAAGTTAAATCCATTGTTTAACCGACTACTATAGCAACATTAAAAACAAGAAAAATCAGGAAACATACCTCGGTTCCAACTTTAAACAAAAATGATGGATCAGCAAGCATTCGGTTTCGAAACATTGCAAAGTTTTTAGTCAAGAAACCCATCACCCAACCTGATCCCTGTATATCAAATTGCCAATAAACTTAACCTTAACACCATACCAAATAAACACATATACATATATATACATACATTGCATTTAACATTTGACTTTGAATAAGCTTATACCTGTAACTCAAGATATCGAGTAAGAATAAGTTTACGAAGACCGGTAGCTTCAGCAGCCTTTAACATATCATCTGGAAGACTACTAACACCGTGTGATTTAGCCACTTTCATCACCTCTTCATACATCAACAACGGTCCAAATTCCTTCTCCTCATGATCATCATCCTCACCACCACCACCACCTCCGTCGTTATCACCACCACCACCGCCACCGCCACCACCATTACCAGGAGGCGGAAATTTACCATTCCCATCATCATGGTCATCATTTTCATCATCATCATCATATTCATCTCGGTCAGGCATTTCGTCGAATACTTCAGTTACAATAGCCATACTTCCTAAACTATCCGATTTAGCACAATTTAACTTACTTACATATAAACTTCTGCTTAAATTATAGTTACTCGAAATAGGTTTCTTTATAAATATAGAAACCTTGTATTCGGATACAGGTTTAAACTTTATCAACAAGTGTTTCGGTAATTCATGTCTGCGTGATGAATCGTTAAGTTTCATGACAACGATACCTGGTGGAGACAGCGCCATTGTTGCCGGAAGTTTGACCGGAAACAACCGCAAATTTGCAGAAATTCGGCACAAAATAAAAAATTAATTAACAAATTGCAGAAAACTGAGCACGAAATTTGACATGCACACACGATTCTGAACAAAATAATCAAAGTGAAAGCAAAAATGCTGACAACTACAAACGATAAACCCTAATTTGGTTTCTAAGTAATTGGGCTTTTAGGAGAGCAGATAAATGGGCTCTTATGATTAGCATTTACCGGATCAGTTACGTAGTACTGTAACTGTAGTAGAAGGCTGGAAGCCCAACGCAGGGGTTTGAGAAAAAAAAAATCGATTTTTTATAATTAAACTTTATACAGCAATTCACTAAACCTATTATTTAAGAGGTCAATACAAAACTGATAATTCAACTTACTAACAAAAGACAATCCAATTCTAATAGTAGCACTAAAATACTTAATTAAGCATAATTATTATGTGTGATTTAATAAAAGACACTCCTATTATTAATAAATTGATACTGATACCTGATGCTAATCAAATTTACTTATCAGCCAAATAAACATCCATTTTTTATAGGTCAAGTTTTCCCTTAAAGTAATTAATTAATTAGTTGCGTACCACATCATATTTGCTTTATGTAAGTTTTGGAATTTTATAGCCATATATTTAGCTTATTAGATTGTTATTGTTTATGAGTTATGATTATGTTGTGGTTTAACTTTTTTACATCAAAATATAGATAAAATGTATTATCAGTCTTATTCAATTTTCCTTTTTTTATTTGAAAGTTTACAAACTCACTGAACATGAAAGTTTACCGGGGTAACTCCCTTTTACTACAACAAAAAGAAGAAGAAAAAAAAAACTCACCAGATATGGCCCAAACATCGTTTAGAGCAAACGGAGTGGTCACTTCACCATTCCGAAGAAAGATCACCACATCTAAACTATATTGGAACTCAGTTTTACATGTACTCATCATCACACTAATAAATGAATCCACATCCAATATATTTGACCTTTAAAATAAATGGACACACATAAAGTAATAGTAATAGTAATAATAATAAATGTTACCACTTAAACAGGTAGCCACCATCTTGTCTTGACTAAACTGTGAACCACTCTTTAACCGAAATGATCACATCAGTTTGGTCATCTACCACTTTGAGCCACCCAGGTACACTCCCCCTACTATAAATACAAATTCCGTTTTACATGAATGTGTGCTCAGGTGGAAATCATTAAAACAAGATCAGTATACGGAAATCATTAAAACTAGACCAATATGCTTCTTAGATGAATTCTCTTGGTACCCGTACTATCAGACTAACCAATGGACTATATACGAGACTTGTATTGCCATTTCATAAAACGTTAAGTGTTCTTGAATGAGAAATCTAATTCATACATATCCTCAAGATAACACACACTGTTTTAGTATTCACACAATTAGAGCTGATGTAACCTTTTTATCTCTTGTCTCAATATATTAAAATCATCTTCAAGTTCATGCACTCTAGTCCTCATATGTTGCATGCCATCTCTTAGTACGTGGTTCTCACAAACCAGACTAACCCAATTGTCCCTTTGGTTACCATGTAAAACATTGCCCATTGGATATGTTGGGTTGTTTTCAGTATCCATCCCATTAAGAGTAAGACAGCTTGTTAAAGTTGTTTTCAAATGCACTTGTTCGAAAAACAAAATTTGGAGGACAAATCTTAGTGGGAGGCGATTATTTTGAGAAGCATGATCACTAGCATCAATAAATGGTTTTCAGCAGTCAACTATTTTGCAGAGGTCTTCTTTCTCTTTCTCAGCCAACCACGGATGAGCCTGCATGATTCATTCAGTTAACAAAGTCATTAGAGGTGGCAAAATGACCATATTAAACGAGTGAGTAACAGGTTGAAATGGGAGATTATAGTAAGGGTTGGAAACCCACATATACTTTTTGGTAGTAATTATAATCTAATATTTAGGGAGAAAATTATATGATGTTGTACGCAATAAATTACGCTTTGGGTAACTTTTGACCCATATGACCTGTTTAAATTTTAGCTAGACAACCTAGACCTTTTGATTGGATACATTTGAGATAAAATATAACCCATATGCAGTGGCGTAGTCAGAAATTCTATTTAGGGTGGGCCGAAACAAAGCATGAAGTACTAAAAATGTAAAAGACTACGAAAGACTATCAACACTTAACATAATATCAAAATAAAACATGACAGTCTGAACTATTTATGAGCACTTTGCACACCATAACAATGGGAACTATCATTTCATAAATCAATCAAACCCTAGCAAATCACTAACTTTACTATATATCCGCAAAAAGTGACTTACTTGTAAAACTTAGAGATTGTAATAAATAAAACTTGTGTCCTTAACCACTAAAGTAACAATATATAGTCATGTACTAAATCAAAACAAACAATTGGATAAACCTCAAATTAGATCAATGAATCGTCACAATAGCCTACCGAATATATTAGCAAAATACGTAATAATTACAACTTGCTAATTAACCATTAATAAAAAGAATAACAAGATAATACCAAATGTCTTCAAAACATAATTCACTTACCAAAACACCAATTAAATTGAATGAATATACATAACAAAATAAAATTGGTGAGTACCTTTTTAGTACATAATAAGAAAATTCCTTTTTAGTTAATTTGTGTGATTGTAGAACGTGATCCTCAGTTAAGTTAATATATAGTAGGGAAAAGATCAAATAATTATAAGATCTCCTGCTAATTACGAGTATCATGTAATAACTAGACGGGCCAATCTTTCAAGCTTACAACCTTGGGTGGGCCAAAAGCTAATTAGTAATTAAATTATTGATGAATTGTATATAGTTGTTAATGCATTAGAAAAACTCAAGGTGGGCCTAGGCCCTTCATAAGTCTCAAGTGGCTACGCCACTGCCCATATGTCAAAATTGTCACCTATAAAACACATCAATACATTTTCCATATCATGTTAATGTATAAGATGGAGCGAGAATACCCATTTTATACCTCAATATAAATATCCAAAGCTCTATATAGTCCATCATTTAGAGATCTTGAAGATTCTGGAATAGCCTCTGCCAGTGAAAGTATCTTTTCAGGTTTCAAGTTTACAGCCGATGCAATCTATGCCATATAAATGTCTACAAGCTTAGAAACATTCCTTAATGGCATAGATGGTGGCGATGCTTTATCCGTTTGTTCAAAGATTATAAAATATTTAATCATCCTTTCGACGCAATCAGTATTATATATTGTATATGAATCATAATAGCTCGGAATCATTAGACCGTCTAGTGTAGCAAGTTCCAGCTGCAATCCTATCCTTCTTTCAAGCGAGTCTCGACATTCGTCGGTAACACCTAGTATTAGGCCAACACGTAAAAGTCCCAACAAGAATCGACATATAAACTCGCCCTTTGCTTGTGGGAGAAATTTTACAATGCTTTCTAGTAGAACTTTTTGATCAATTGTGTCATTTTTCGTGCTAAAACTTGTAATTGATCTAGTTTTTATAATTTGCCCGCCTTGCCATCTGCCTAAACTGTGAAGACAACTTCCACAATAGTACATTATAGCTCATGCAAGTAAGGGGCGAAACCAGGATGATATCAAATGGGATAAACTATTTAAGTAATTGTGTAACACATGAAGTTTTCTTTACATCGGGGGAGGCAAATGGCATGGCAAGATAACTATACACTATAGGTAACTGTTTTGACCCATTATCTTATCAAAATGGGTCAACTGATTTACCTTAAAGGGGTTAATTTAAATTTTTACCTAACATAGGAACATGTCAAATGAGTGAAAAAGTCAAATGAGTGAACGTTGCCCAAAGTCTGTTTTTGGAACATAGAATTTCCTAAATTAGTTTACTCTAAGATTTATATTATCATTGTAATTGCAATTGCACTCTTTGATTACTTCGTGTCAGTAAGTGATCAACGTGTCAATTATTTATAAAAGTGTTTGTGGTTATGGGTCAACCACACCGATACTAAAAATGATCCATTTTAACCCAATCATGTTTTGGTTAGCATCCCAATGTGCCCATCTTCACTCGTCTAGGCTTAACCAGTTAACCTGAGGCCCGAGAACTTGATGATATCAGGTCATGGTTTACTGAAGAATAACAAGAAAATAAAAGGAACTGAACAAGTGAACAGGGAGTATTATGTCTCCTATTAACTTTTCAGGTTGAATGCCTTTAGCTTCCATTGTTTTTATTAGCCTCTCAAATAAAGCAAAATGAAGATGTGACACATCATCAAACCACCAATCAGATTCAGGGTTTGAAGTTTTGCACCCGTATTAATTTCATTCCACAAAATGCTACCTTTAGGGCATTGTAAGCGACCATACATCATCATTGGCCATCCAAACAAACCAGGATCCGTACAAACCATTGTCGATAAGGCATCCATGCATTTACCAACTATTTGGAGATTATCAACAACTCTTGTTACAACAGTGTCACAACTTTGAAGAGCTACCATGCAATCCTTCCAAAATTTTAGTGCATTTTTAGAGAAGTAATTATCTGCCTTAGATAACAAATTATCATTTCCATACTCATCGGTCATTTCAAGATAGTCTGCCAGACAATACGCCATGACTATATTTTTAGGTGTAAGTTCCACATGAACACCATAACAGAATTTAGATGCCACAAAAAACTCATTACTACCACCAGGAAAATGTTCCATGGTAATTATGCAAGTCCCCTTATCGTTATTTTGAGTTTCTTTGATCAACTTTTCTATTTTCCCAGATTTTGAAAGTAAGGGAAACTGCAAAAAGTTATCCAGCTATATATTATCATAATGCGATACCTGACTGAAAAACATAAACTAGGAAAATTTAATATGAGACCAAAAATTGCATAAACCTAAAAACACTTTATAGGATCAATAAACATTTATATTTGTTTAACTACAAGCTAAAAGAAACATTACCTTGTCAAGGTGGAAGTTTACATCGTCTATGACAACGGTGAGATCACTTGGCAGATCTGCATTACAAGACATGCCTCAGGAAAACCAAAATCAAACAAGTTTTTGTGACTTACTAATTGAATATTTATACTTTACTATATTATAGTGAACATACCATTAGTTTGTCAAGTATGAATTGAAGTTGAATTAATTTATAAACCGTAATCGAGAAAAGAAAAAACAATCTACCAGTCATTGGCTTCGTTATACAATCCCAAAGCTTCCCCTGCAGTAGCCATGAATGATCCCATATTTCCCAATTCACAATATCAAAACTTATCTCTAATAACCATACCTTTGTGTCTTGTTGCCAACTTTAATTTAAACTAGAAGACTTTGAAACATATAGCCGGCAAGACATAAATAGCCAAGATACCGAGTCATTAACCGAGTCAAACTAAGTCAACTTTTGGACCATTGCTTGATTATAGACAAGAAAGGTTATAATTGTGTCTCAAACACAATTATCTTTGTGTGTTTGGGTGGGCTTTTTCCCCCATAAAAAGGTAATCTTGATTGCCACAAGACAACCTATTGTCATTCAACAACCATCTTACCAGATACCAATTTGATCCCATCTAGTATCATTTAAATTTATCAAACTTTCAATATATTTAGAAGAAATAGGCCAAGATTTCAAAGCAAAAGATATGAAGAAATTAAGGGTTACTTTTAAAATCCCTACTTTATGGTCTTTGAACTGTTTATTTAAAACTATGAATGACCCTACTACCAGGATATGTGCTTTTAGTTGTTTTGGTATATACCATAACATCCACCTTACGTGAGTATGGGCACCAATTGTATACTTTCTAATAACTGATATTTTCTGGTAAACGTAGAGTGATTTAAATATTACAACTTAAGTTTAATTGAACTAATTGTGTCTTTAAATTCTTGTGGTAATACTCCGTAGCTGGCATGAGGATAGGTGGTGAAGACTGAAGACATAAAAACATGGCTAATGATGGTTGAGGTATTTTGTTGAACAGGTTGGTTGCGTACAATAATCGAGAAAGTATGGATTCAAATAGCAAGTGAAAGTACTTTTGGTTTGTTTGTTTGTTCGAACATTCTATCTTTGTAATCTTTGATTTTACCACTTTGAAATTTCAATTTGAATTAAACGAAGCCTTATTATGATGCTTTTGCTCTGATTATTTGCGGCCCATGTGGACGCCACTAATGTTGGACATCGAAAAATTAGTTTGATGATCTCCCGAGAAATGTGTATTTAGGTGACAAGCTAAGAAAGTTATATGAACCTTTTTTTTTCTTTTCTTTTTTCTTGTTTTTTCAAAAGCTAGTTGCTAGCATTGTTTGATCGATAGAAATTCCGACTTGGTGTTGAAAACGAGTTCCTATATTATGAAAATGGTGAATTACATAAATAAACTTCATATATTTGTTTATCATTTCTTTTTAAATCAATGTGAATCTACTAGCTCAAACTATTTTACTAAACATTTTAAAAAAATCGTAAACTATAGTTTTCAGCTTCAAACATAAACTTTAGCTACCAACTATCAGTTGATAATGCTAAGTATCGATACCCACTACCTCCAATTTGATGGGGATTGAGTGATTACCCATTAGTGGGTAATTTCATTATTCATTACCTTTCTCATTCCCTATCCCTTGATACCCCAACCAAACACGATATATAATATAATATAAAAAATTGTGTATTAAATTGATTTGATTTTCATGTTAAATGTTTATGCAAAACTCATTTTTTGCAAACATAACCTTCTCATTAAGTCATTCCTGACCCTTAATCCAAACACACCCTCATCCAGAAGTGTGTGAGCGATTTAAATCCATAAATGACGCTACTGTGACAAAAATACCCTTCACATCTCTCGTCGATCGCGGCTAAACCTGGCTGTTCCATTTCAAACCCTAGTTGATTCTACTTCAGTCTTCCATCGCCAAAACCCTAGCTCCCTCTCCTCTGCCGTGCTCCCTCTCCGATTTTCATCAAACCTTCCATCTCCGAAACTCTAGCTCACACTCACTCTCTCGATCCGTACGTCACCAGGTTCATTTCTCCTCTCTCATTCACAGTTCTCCTGCTTTTATTATGTCTATGATTTTAAATCGTTTATATTCATTTCTGATCTAGGTTTTGCCAAAACTACAAAGTAAAAACACCGAATCTAAAACCCTAACACCACTCGCAATGGCATCTATGATGGTAATCATATTTTCATTTTCCGTTTCTCCATTTATAGTGTTTATGTTTGCGAAGATGCTATCATCGTTGATTTTATGACTAACGTAATGTGTAATTTGTTGTTAATTTCGTGTAAATTAAACAGCAACCTCAGATCATATTGCTTAAAGAAGGTACAGACACTTCACAAGGGAAACCGCAGTTGGTGAGCAACATTAATGCGTGTATGGCTGTAGCTGATGTCGTCCGCACGACCCTAGGCCCTAGAGGTATGGATAAATTGATCCATGATGATAAGGGTAACACTACTATTTCGAATGACGGTGCTACGATCATGAAATTGCTTGATATCGTTCATCCTGCTGCTAAGATACTTGTTGATATCGCTAGGTCACAAGATTCAGAGGTAGATAAATACTACACTATAGTATAAGTTGCTCATCATTTCACAATATTGTGGATTTTGTGCAACTTTCTTACATAATGTGATTTCGCTATAGAAAGTAAATGTTACAACTTCAATATATAAGTTTTATTTATTCATTTGGTGCAGGTTGGTGATGGAACCACTACTGTGGTTCTTCTTGCTGGTGAGTTTTTGAGAGAGGCCAAGCCATTCATTGAAGATGGTGTTCATCCTCAAAATCTGATAAGAAGTTTTAGAACCGCTTCTTTTATGGTAACGTTTGTGGACGCTCTCTATATCTCATAACACATGAAATAGTTATGAATTTCTGATTTGCATTTGGTATGTTCATTTTGAATTGTGATACAGGCAGTTGAGAAGGTTAAAGAATTAGCAGTAAGCATAGAGGGGAAAAGTTTAGATGAAAAGAGAAGCTTGTTAGCTAAATGTGCTGCTACAACACTCTCATCAAAGCTAATTGGAGGGGAGAAAGACTTTTTTGCAACTATGGTTGTGGATGCTGTCGTTGCAATTGGAAATGATGATAGACTGAACATGATTGGAATAAAGAAGGTATGCATGCTTAACCCTGGATTTTAGATGCCTAAAATTTGGCTGGTTAACTATTCAAATTGGTTGCTGATGTGATAGTTTTTTATTTCACCTATGGTTAGGTATGAGAAAAATATTAAGATGTTACATCTCATTGTAGATCCTCTTTGATTTATCACAATCACATATGTTGTTTGGGTGAGAGAGAGAGAGATAGTTGTGTGAAATGTCGTTTTATTATCGTGGAGCTCAAGTTTATCATGCAGGATTGAAATCTGTCGTGTTGTATCGAAATGTGAATTTAAACGCGTAAGTAGAATAATAATATTTGCAAACGACTAATCTGTTAATGCTACTGAGCATCTGAGTCTTAAGAGTGGCTTATATATTCGAAGTCTTCGATGAGTTCTTTAACCTGTTAACTCAGTCTGTTCGGAGTAGAATATATGTTATGTCAAGTGTGGGATTATACAACCTGAAAACTATATTCGAAAATTCAGGGTATAATATCTGAAAAAGAGACAAACTTAACATGTTCCTGAATTGTGTGAGGGGTTTACCCATTCCATTTACAGTAAGTTGGTTCTGTATTATGAGATATTGAGTTGGTAGGTTAAGAAACTTCAGAACATTGATGAGGTCGGATATTATTTATTGTGTGTCTAAGTTGAGAACATTCAGTATGCGTTGTTTGAAATCTTCAGTTGGAATTCTTAAGGTTATTTTGGTGTGTTGTTAGCATTTGGTCACAAACTTGTACGTGAAACTAAAAGATATTTCCCAAATTTTCTGCAGAGAAATTTTTACAAATTACAGAACTAATCATGTTTTGAACTTAAAAAGGGTTATATTTTGTATAGATCTGCATAGAAATTTCAGTAGATTGATTATCAGGTGTGGACTTCACACATTAAATGGTTGTATGCAGATGAACCACTAATCATTGGGTCAGCTATTCCTTGCACATGACTCATTATATACTTTGTTATTATGACTTGACTTGTATGCGTGTGTTAAACTTACTCTTTTGTTGAACACTAGACAAATATAAAATCTTCGTATGCACATTTACTAGTTACCAAGTAATCTTCTGATACGATGTTGAGTTTTTTTGGATGGAGTTTTCGTGGCTCAAATTATGTAATCGTGTTGTAATATGGGATTTTAAAATATGACCTAAATCTAAGTTGCCTCCATTAATCCAGATGTTATAAAAGAGTATGGCATCAAATGCTAGTTAGCTTGTCATTAAGTGAAAGCCATACTTTCAAACAAACAGTATAAATCGTTGCTATCTGTCGAGTTGAGGAGATTTTGTTGATGCCCTTTAAAAGAGAGAACAGAGAGGGGACTACCAAGTCTGAAACTAATACTTATACTATTTTAGCTGAGCATTTTTAATCTAAATATTTTAGCAAGTACTTGATCACAGTCCTGGCTTTCATGAAAAAGTATCCATCTGAATTAACATTAGGCATGATTATTTGTTCTGCCTGTAATGGACAGCTTATATACCCCCAATTGATAATTTGAGTTCATATTTTTAGGTTCCTGGTGGTACAATGCGGGACTCATTTCTTGTGAATGGTGTTGCATTTAAGAAGACCTTTTCATATGCTGGGTTTGAGCAGCAACCCAAAAAGTTTTTGAATCCGAAGCTCCTACTGTTGAACATTGAATTGGAACTGAAATCAGAAAAAGAAAATGCTGAGATAAGGTAGATAGTTTATTATTTGTCTTGTTTATTATATTTGTTCAGGTAACTCTCTAATTTTGCTCTGACATACTTTTCTGTTAACAGACTCTCGGATCCATTGCAGTATCAGTCGATAGTTGATGCAGAATGGAATATCATATATGATAAGTTGGACAAGTGTGTAAAGAGTGGTGCCAAAATTGTTTTGTCGCGTCTGGCCATTGGTGATTTGGCAACACAGGTGAGGGACCTTTTTTATTTGAACATTGTTGTGTTTCTGCAAGTGGGACTCAATTGTTCAATAAACAATGTTATGACAGCTCTCGTTTAAGTAGCATATAGAAGGTTCGAACATTTGACTTGAGTGGTTTTTATGTCATCAGTATTTTGCAGACCGAGATATCTTTTGTGCTGGCCGAGTTGCTGAAGATGATCTGCATCGTGTTGCAGCTGCAACTGGGGGTACTGTGCAGACATCGGTCAACAATGTTATAGACGAGGTTATCTTTTGACATCAATTGGTTTTTACTGTTATATTCTGCTTTACTTATCTGAAATATATCACTTTTTTGTACCTGGAAAAGGTTCTTGGGTCTTGTGAGGTTTTTGAAGAAAAGCAAGTTGGAAATGAACGGTTCAACATATTTAGTGGATGTCCTTCTGGCCAGACAGCCACTATTGTTCTTCGAGGTGGAGCTGATCAGGTTCTTCTTTTAAACCACTTTTTACTCTTTTAAATTTTTTGTACTTAGTTAAGATATCTTTTTTTATTTTTATTTTTTTATTTGGGAAAGCAAAGGTTCAGTTTCAATAATTTTGGATCTAGTCTGTCTAAAATAATACATAAACGAACATCATACACTCAATTATGGAATGTGTATCCCCACACATTCTCCTCTGACTTGCATCCGCAAATAATTTTCTGATTTCTTATAATCTTTTTGAAAGAAATACCTGTTGTTTGTGTATTCATCTTTGGATATGCGTTGGATATCAGCATTGATATTTTATCTATTTACTTGTAATAGTTTATTGAGGAAGCTGAGCGGAGTTTACATGATGCCATCATGATTGTGAGGAGGGCCATGAAGAATTCCACTGTGGTTGCTGGTGGTGGTGCGATAGATGTATGTTTTTCACTTACTTTGTTAGAGAGTTTATCCACTCACTGGTGTTTATCGCGTCATGATTAACGTATTTTTAACTGCAGATGGAGATAAGTCGGTACTTGTGGCAACATGCACGTAATATAGCTGGAAAGTCTCAGCTATTTATCAATGCATTCGCTAAAGCACTCGAGGTAAGGTTTCTTCAGCTTTCTTTAGTTGGCTAGTTGCATGAAGTATTACCTTTATTGTTTATGGAGGCGGAGTATTATTAACTTACAACACTAGAATTCCATGGATTGTCTTATCATTTTGCCATGTTTTAGTTGTAGCTCACTTTACTTTAAACCAACAAAAACTTTATGTTAATATATGCTTCTATGTTGAATTTTTGAAGTCTTTGGCCCATGAATCATGTGTCTCATTATCTGTCTTTTGTATACGAGCTCATCTTTAATTATTTGCTTATAGAATTGATGGTATATAATATGTTAATGACTGGAATTGGGAACTGCTGGATTTGTGAACAGGTTATTCCACGACAGCTTTGTGATAATGCTGGATTCGATGCAACTGATGTACTAAACAAACTGAGGCAAAAACATGCACTTCCATCTGGTTGGTCTTCTGCACTATATTTTATCTACTTCTTTCCTCTCTTATGTTTTTCTATTTTTATTTTGAACTACCTCTATAGTCTCTTGATCTGAATGTTAGATCTATTTTTTACCAACACCATGAATACCATAGACATGATGTTGTTGTTGATGGTTTCAATATTCTAAACAGGTGAAGGTGCTCTTTATGGTGTAGATATCAACACGGGTGGAATTTCTGATTCCTTTGCCAACTTCGTTTGGGAGCCAGCAGTGGTAAAGGTAATGGTCATGGTCATTTGTTATATCAGTTGTTCATATGTGTTGATTCATTGATGGTAGGAAACTTGCTTACTTCATCTTTGCTACAGATCAATGCTATAAACGCTGCAACCGAGGCAGCATGCCTTATCTTAAGTGTTGATGAAACCGTGAAGAACCCAAAGGTAAATCCGTTCTTGGTTTTCTAACTGTTTGTAATCTTTTATTTTATAGTTAATTAATTAATGTATTACTCGTAATTATGATCACAAAACAACATATTTACAATAAAAACCTAAATCTGTTAATAAAACAATTTAGGAGGTTGTGTCCAATAAAAATATACTTTGGGCAATCTTGTACTCCGTATGCTTGTATTATCTTGGAATCCATATAGGAGAGACAGTTGATACTTGTTTGCTGATGTGTCTCTGTTTGTATTGTAGTCGGAGAGTGCACAAGGAGACGCTGCTGGTATGGGTAGAGGACGTGGTGGTGGTATGCGTGGTGGACGTGGAAGAGGGATGCGTAGACGTTAAACACGTTTTGTTTTGGTACATCATTTAAACTCAAGCCTAGGCATTAGCATGGGTAGTGTAATCTCTGGTGTGAGATGAAGTAATTTTGGTTTTTGTGTGAAGATTTGTTTTCAACTAGTTCGCTGGTGTTTTTTTTGTGTTGCTGTATTAATTTTGTGAAACTTGCGTTTAGTAGCTGCTGAGGATCTGTAGGGTAATTTTAAAGTCGGGCATCATTTAAGTTGCTCTGTTCATGTGCTTTTTTTGTTTTTTTGAGCATGAATTGACAAATCCTTAGTTGCTGATTCTGAGTTGTAGGATTACAGTTTATTCGGTGTAGTGTGAATTACATTACACAGCCGACTTTGTGTAGATAATGTGGTCTTCTATGCTATCACAAACTGTTGGGTAAAAAAATATGTTGCAGAAAAGAAAGAGCGATATAATTAAATCTAAATCAAAACAATTAACATCTCAAAATGCAGCTGAATTACTTGATGATTTTTTTCAAGGAACTTGTCTGAAGTTAAACCAAATAAGAGGCTTTATGTCGTACAGTTCAATTAAAATTATGTGATACTCCAAAGATGAATAGTTACTTGAACTTTAGTTTAATTAAAATTATCTCCCACAACACGTGGTGCATTAGTTCCCGAAATTGACATTTCACTTCACAAATTACTCCCAAGTTTCGTATGCTCATAGAGTACCAAATTGACACTCTAATATTGTGAGCTTGACCGCATTACCCATCATTGAAACACAAGCTGAAGATGTATCAGCCTAATATGCTTACTAATGTCATCCCCAATAGCGATGAACACGTATGTATATGAAAGTCGTACATTTTATATAACCTGCATTTTTTGTTTGGGGCACTCATTACAAACATACATTTATTACAGTATATAAAAGAAATTAGGACATAATTTGGTAATTATCATTTCATAGTTAAACTGGATACAGTCACACCAACAAAAACAAATCAATTCATCACTATACGGAATGGTGCGTGAAAACTGTTAAATATACATGGCAAGTGCGTTGGGCCAGACCGAAAATGCTAGTTTGCTAACTTTAGGTCTGTGAAGGTGTTCAGGTATAGAAAATTAGATACGACTATACGAGTATACACAACTAAACATGATGGTTAGACGTTTGTAACTTGGTTTTCCAAAGAAAACACAGAAAAAATGTTATTGCTCAATAGGTCCTTAGATTGTGGTTTCATATCTTGATGATAATCTGCTTGTTTCACTAATTGAACTTGCAACAAAACATCAAGGAAAACTAAACCAGAGACAACAATGATGAATGTTGTTACTCCATATAAATCACGTTACATATCTTTCTGTCAAGTTCATTCATGAGTTTTCAGGACTCAATTTCTATAAGATCCACAGATACATATGTCGATAATCAAGTGATCTCAGTTGACCAGATATGAACATTACCACTGGGCAGTTATCATGCAGTAGCAGTTGGTTCAGTGGTGTTTCTTGCTTCAAGGGTCTTCTCATATTCCTCGATAGATTTGAAGAGCTCCGAGAAGTTGCCCTTGCCAAATCCTCCACAGCCTGCTTTCTGCTGCACCTTGCCTTCATCATCTTTCAGCATGCACCCTACTCTCTGAATTATCTCTATGAATATTGTCGGCCTGTTCAAATTATTGACATACCAAAACTAGATCAAACATCAAAAGGGTAAACTCAGAGGCCAGACCTTATCAAGTGTGATACGAGTATGGATTATAGACTGAATAAAAAGTAGGTAGTAGGAAATGATTTTTGGATGTGCTTATGCGGTTTGCAGTTGTTATAAATCAGATAATAAGCTGTTTGATCGTTTGGCAACTTCCAATCATTAATGGAGTAATATATTATTAACCAAAAACGACCGGTAAGTAATCAAAATTTGCTTTCTTATGGCTACTCCTAAAACTGATGATTCAACGGCTAAATAATTAGATAATCAGAACCCCTAAACCAAACACGACAAGCTCATTAGTGCAACTTTAAAATGCAAGCATCCGATACTCATCTTCTTGGTTGATAGCAAACTCAAAGCATTAATTTTTTTTGGATAAAATAGAAACAATTATGCAGAGGCATTCTTGTGAAAAAAGGACAGGTGTTTATCATCAGGTTAAATACCTAGTCAAAAGGCAATTTTATCTCACTCTTTGATAATCAGTTTTACACCCTAAAACTAACAAAACAAATTAAACTCATAAATAATCTTAACCATATAATATATAATAATCCTAGCAACAATCTTGAACGTAAGCACATTGTTAAACATGATCAATAATAATTTGTGAAATAAATAATAATACCTGTCACCAACAGGTTTGGTGAAAATCTGAAGTAAGGTTCCCTGATCATCTCTATCAACCAAAATCCCCAATTCCTCACACTCCTTAATCTGTTCATCACTCAACACATCACCAGCTCTGTTCTTCAAATTCCGATAATAAGTCGGCGGTGGCGCCGGCATGAACTCGAAACCACCGATACAACTACGTTTCCTCATTTCTCTCAACGTCCTAAAAATATCCTCACTAGCCAATGCCAAATGCTGAACACCAGCACCTTCGTTATGCTCTAAATACGTCTGAATTTGACTCTTTCTCTTTGTTCCGTACACCGGTTCGTTCATCGGAATCAAAACCTTCTCGCTGTTACACGCTAACACCACCGAATTGAGTCCGCTTTCGCTCGTTCCGACGTCTTCGGCTGTGAATTCGGCGAATTCGTGAAATCCGGTGAAGGATTTCACGTAATCGACGGCTGCAGCTAGCTCCGGTACGTTTCCGACGGCGTGATCGAGACGGCGGATGCCGTAATCTAGCTCGTAGAACGACGACGTTTTTTCAGTAGGTTCGAAACCTGGTAAGAACGTACACGTGGACTTATAATCAGCATTCTTAAAGCTCACGTATCGTAAAACGACGTCGCCGTAGAGTTTAACTTCAGATAATACGACGTCGTTGTTTCCGAGTGTAACTGGAGCAAACGAGGGTTTAGCACCGTGCGACACACTAACGGAAAACGCGATTTCGGCGTCTTCGACTTCAATCGCGATTGATCTGACGGCGAGGCCGTGTACGGCGGAGAAGCTCCGGCAGTCAGTGTGAGAAAAGGAGGGTATGGAGGCGGTGGTTGTATCCCCGGTGGAGATGGAAGGTGAATAAGGTGCGGTAAAGAGAAAATGAAGTTCGCCGGAACGGAGTAGGTAAGAGGCGTGGGTTGAGTTCCCGGTGGACAGATCGGATTTTTGCAGGATAGGCATGCCGAGGCCCCATGAGAAGCGGCGAGCGGTGTTGGTGGCATCGGAGCACCAGAACTCAACGTGGTGGAAGTTAATGACGGAGAATTTGTCGGAGTTAGGGTTTTTACGGATGAAGTTTTTGAAGCCGACTAGCTTGTAAGGAGTGGTGGTTTGGTCTCCGGTGACGGTGGCTCCGTCAGTGAGGTTAGCTTCTGTTCCCATTTTCTTTTCTTTTTCTTTATTTTTTAAATTTTTTTTTTTTGGTTAGTGAACGTGTTTGTTTGTCTAATATAGATATAGATACACGCAAGTGTATGTATATCATCAGTATATGTATGTATAGTAATAGGATAGGGTATGAAGTTATGAACCACACGGAAGTATTAAAGGTTGATTGGGTTTGTTTGGTTTGGTGAGATTGAGATGAGGAAAACGATGATATCGACACGTATTATAGTGTTTATCAGAAACCACAAATTGAGATAATTATCAACCAACCGATTTAGAATGGTAATTACTTCATGTTAATTTTTACTAATTGTAGTTAGTAGTTAGCTAATTACCTTAACATATACTAATGACTGATGATTTTAGTAAGAATTAGCTAATACAGTAGTGAAATGAAAATGAATTTATTAGTTTATGTATAAGTGAGTTAAAATGAATATTTTGGTATTGGTTGGGGTAGTTGTCCCAAAAAAGTTTAAATCATACAAAAAATAAAATATTCAAAAATATTTATGATATTTTAAGAGTTTCTTCATTTAAACATGAACAATAATTAAAAAAAAATGTCATCTTAATTTGTAAACCCTAACACTTTCCGTTGTTTATATGATTGGTATCAAGCTATAAGAAGTTTTTTTTTTTTTTTTTGAGATATGCACATGAAACATTAGACACGTTATTAAAGGGTGGTGTTTGAGTTAGCTTTTTAAAAGTGTTTTTTTTAAGGCAACTTCTTTCTTGCCAAACACAATTTTGACTCAATAATCTCAAAAAAAACAAACAAACAAACAAAAAACTAGTCCTTTGTAAAGTTGAAATGATAAAAACCTAAATAAAAAAGTTATGCCAAACACCCTTTGTTGTGTTTCAAACCATGTGCAAACTAATGTTAATCTGTCTGACCACACACCCACATATGTTACCAACAAACAAAAACATTTTATTATCATAAATAAATAAATATACATTAAGCAAAAATACAACAAATCAATAGTTATGAAAATTTTAAATCATACATATTAATTTAACTTCGGTCGATTGTATTTTTTTTCTATGTATAATAAATAGCTCGTTTTAATATTACATCATATTGTTACATAAAAGCTATGCCTAAGTTGAATTAATATTCAATCTCGTATGGGATTTTATCCAACGTCGAATATAAACGTATCCATAAAAGTAGCAAATCACAAATAAAGAAATCAAATCTTAATCATACATTTAATCAAGCTTTGATTAATCCACCATGTATTTGGCATAAGTAATGTATACATCAAACATTACTTATACAATATCAACATTTAGGGGCGGAGTCAAGAATTATAATTAGAGGGTTTAATTTCTTGTGAAGTATATACATAAATATCATATCAAAAAACATTAAAAAAAATTCATAATATATGATAAAAAGGAAATGACACATCATTTTGGATGTACACAAAACTTACGTGTCCATAACAATTTATGTATTCCTTTTAGTCAAACTTTAAACATGTATCTACTTCCGTCGAAAAAAGTTATAAATTTTTTGAAATCTTTCACCAACAATCATTTGTAATATTCTATATGCTAAATCAGTATTTGAGACTAAATAGATAATTTTCGTAAAATGTTTTGATATGACATTTTAGCTTTGTATAGAAAAATATATTATCAACATATTTAAGAATGGAGCTTGATTATTAACATACAATGAAGTTAAAGTGCTAGAAAGAAACAAAAATTATTAATTGAGGGGGGCTTAAATGAAAAATAACAAAAAAGTTATATCCTTCCTCAGATTACACCTACAACTTTAATATGCACTCGATGGTCACTCACCTACAACTTAAAATTAACAACCTATAACTCAAAATTTTCCCAATTAAAACAAAGTCAGATATTGAATACACAACCACGGTTAGGGGGCTGAGCAGTGAGCACCCGCTAGCCCCTACTAGTTCCGCCTCTGTCAAAATTATAATTCATGTATTTGTTATACTCAGCTTCTTTATAATGTGGTTTATAGTGTGACAAACACCATAGCCTTGTGACATTTGATAAGTCAAAACCGAAGGCTAAAAGAGGACAAAACAATTAAATAGTGATATTCGTGTTATCGTGTATAATTAAAATATAGAAGCCAAGATGGAATTGATGTTAAAAACACACATTCTTATACTCCGTAATAGATTAAGATTTGATTTCTTATTAAAATAAGGAAGCCAAGCAGGACATAGATAGGAAATTTGAATGAAGGAGGTAAAAAAAATTATTTTGTTCATTATTCATTGTTTTAAGGGGGGTAAAATTTTAAAATTATTATTAATACTTTTAAAAAAATTATTTTTTACGTAATTTTAAAATTTTTGAGGGGAGCTGCTCCGCTGCCCCATTCTAGCTCCGCCCAAAGAGAGATTCTGACATGCATTACCCCAATTTGGTATGTTAAGTGGTTACGTATTTACATTTCTTATATTTAGAACTTTTTCAAATAGTTAAATAACATAATGAATATGAACAAATAATACATCCAGTTTGAATTGACTAACCTACTTTTTTGCTATAGGCGATTGACAAAAATTAAACACACGATGATTTTGTTATAAATCTGGTTTCTAGTATTTATCTGTGGGTTTTGTCTGCAAAAAAGAAAAACTAAACTCGGATTTGCGGACCAAATGACTCAAGGTGACCCAATGAGTCTATTGGACTAATGGCCCATTTTGATGGATTGTTACGGTATTTGTCCATTAATTACTTCCTTTTGTTATATTTTTGTGTATGTAATTATTAGTTTAAATTTTACTATTTTTTTCAACTCATTATATAATCCACTCACTCTAAATTTATAAAGGTTGTCAGGATTCTCAATAACAAGGTACTTTTATACTCCAATCATAAGTTTTTTTAAAAAATAATTAAAATACATCTTATGTTCGCTTTTATGAACCTATAACAATACACAAAACCTTTTTAAACTTTATACATGACACATTATGCTCCTGTCATATTAGAGAGAAGAAGTTAATCAGGATTTGGACTTAACAACAACAAAAAGGTTCCTTTATTTGGAAGGGTCCTACTTTCTATAGCATTTATTTATTATTAAATTAATTTTTCTCTACCTTTTATGTACTTTCTCAAATCATTCTTTCTTACATTATGTACTTTTTCTGTACCTTTTTCTTTTTTTAATCATAAAATGATATGGAAAGTAAATTTAAATGGTATATAAAGACATTCCCTTTAGGAATCGAATTCCCTTCTAGCAATTTCCACATTATCTTTTATGCTAAACACCAAAAAGGTTGACTCATGGTTGAAGCTAGAAACAATGTACAGCTTTATATACTTTGATTTGTCTTTAGAATATATACAATACAAAATTATGTGTTTACATGTACTCTATATTATATTTATTTGTCTCAAAATTATTGTCACCAGATAGGAAACATACAGTTGAAGAAAATTGCATTTATTACTGTTTCAAATCCACCATTTCAAATATTTTGATTGGTTTATTCTTAAAGAATACAAGTATTTTGAGACATACCAATTCAAATAGACAAACCAAAGAGCTCGTATGAGATGATCCTTCAACCAACTTAGAAGGTGAGGTGGTATTTTTTACAATAACCGATAATTTTCATCGGTTCACACACTTTGCTTGGTTTTTTAACAGCTAAACATACGTTTTAAGGTGGAGGCCCAATACCAAAAGTGCCTTAGGGTAGATTAGTATGGTACCGTTTCAATTTTATATATACACCGAAAACTCATTTGCGAAATTCTAAAAGAAAAAAAAGAAAAAAGAATATGATCATCAGATACCAAAATACTACTGTATTTTCTTGATTATTGTGCCCCAAAGTACACGGGCCAAAATACACAGACATATTTTAATGTGTGTACAAATCTTATTGGTATCTTGTATTGTCTTGTTGCTAACACTGCGGAAATACCCAGAGTGGGGTAAGAAAACTAGGTCCAAAGGTGATGGATCACCACTTATTTCAGCATTTTGGTACTTGTGATTAATTTTCTTCTTATAAGTTATCTTACTGGTGGTAAGTAGGTAACTACAGAGATAAAAAAATTATGGGTTGGAATCCTATGTGGTTGGCTGTTATTTTTACTAGATTCTGCTTTGAAAGCTTGTAACTTTTTGCAAAACTGAAATGGTGGTTTTTGCAAAGGGGTTAGTGGTAAATATGGCAAGTGTGAAGGAAGGTTAACAGGGGTTTGTAATGGTGGCACCTCATGAAGGTTTTGCATTGAAAAGTAAACTTGACAAGTGGCTCTGTTTGTTGAGACATGAGTAAGCTTCTGGTCTATTCTCTACTGCTTCATTTGTCTCTCTCTTTCTATGTGTACACATATATGCTTACATCTTTGACAGCTAGACCAGCACTTTTTTTCACCTATTTCACCGCCTACAATTTCCTCTTAAATTTGGAAATAAAATTCAACGAAATTCTATAGTTTCCTTTTGTGGGGTTTTCAGATCTTTCTCATTTTGGGATGATTCTGTTAGCAAATTTGCAATCTTTATGTTTTCTTATGTCAATTCCTATCATGGGTAGTTCTTCTTTCTGCTAAATTTATATAAAAATCTCAACTTTTTTATTTATTTTATGTTCTTGTGTTTTGCCTTTTCTTGAGTATAATTCTTGCTTCCGGAGAATCTGTAAGCAAATTTGCAATGTTTTTGTTTCGACATGTCAATCCTAATCAAGGGTAGTTCTTATTTTATTTAAATTCATATATAAATCCCAACTTTTTCTTGTTATAGCTCTCTTTGAGGGTAATTATTGCTGTTGGTGATCATTGATTCTTGAACATGGCTTCAGTTCTTCGGTTCCGGAAAATGTGTTATATTGAGCCAACACTGAGAAACTGTGAATATTCTGAAACCCCCAAAGATGAGAAACAATCACTTCATGGACAAAAAGGTGACAGAAAACAAGCAAAAAGTCCAACAATTGAAGAAGATAAGAACAAGAAAAAGAGGCGGCCAAGAGGATGGAGGTGTGTGGATTCCTGTTGTTGGTTCATAGGGTGTATGTGTACAACGTGGTGGCTACTATTGTTTTTGTATCATTGTTTGCCGGCTAATTTGGCTGGCCTTAAAGGGCCCGAACCACCTGGAGTAAGGCTCAAGAATGAAGGGTTGACACCACTGCACCCTGTAGTTTTGGTCCCTGGGATCGTCACTGGTGGCCTTGAGCTTTGGGAAGGAAAGCCTTGTTCGGATGGGCTTTTTCGAAAGCGCCTTTGGGGCGGTAGCTTTACCGAAATTTTTAAGAGGTTTGACCACAGTCATATTTTTTGTTGCTGCAAAAAGCTTGAATTTTTATTTCATTGATATTTAGACATTCTGAAAGAATAGAATTTGATGACATTGTAGAATTAGTGCTGAAAAGCTTGAATCTTACATGCATCACTAATGTTCTTGTTTGCTTAATCTTGATTGAAGTCATAATTTGTGTAGAAGAAAATCAGTAGCTTCAGAAAGAATGACCCGAAGTAGTTCAATATATAATGATAAGGGTTGGGGATAAATTATAAAGGTCTCCCTTTTAGCAAGTCTTCAAAACACAATAAGTTCCTGTCTTTGAAATGGGTTTACAAGATCCATTTACCATTTTGTCATTCTTAGGGTGGTCAAGACATTTGATTGATCCTGAAATATTTCTTTCATTTATTCAAGAATATGAATATGATGATATGATGTGACAGTGTCATTTATTCAACAACCATATTACACATTAAGTTTACCATAATAGGGGACATGGACACATTGTATGTCCAACTTCACAGATTTGTTTATGTGATTGATTGATTATGTTCTGGATTTTAATGATGATGATGATAAATAAAGAAATAAACCGATAAAAGCTATAATTTGAGGACTTATTTGTTTTAGGCCATTGTGCTGGATGGAGCATATGTCATTGGACATTGTAACAGGGCTTGACCCACCAGGCATTCGGGTCAGACCAGTTCCAGGACTGGTGGCAGCAGACTATTTTGCTCCTGGGTATTTCGTTTGGGCTGTTCTCATCGAGAATTTGGCTAAAATTGGCTATGAAGGAAAGAATATGTATATGGCTGCTTATGACTGGAGGCTATCTTTTCAAAACACTGAGGTAAGGGATCAAGCACTTAGTAGACTGAAGATCAACATTGAGCTAATGTATATAACAAATGGTAACAAGAAAGTGGTGGTGGTTCCACATTCGATGGGTGTTATCTACTTCCTACACTTCCTTAAATGGGTGGAAGCCCCTCCACCGATGGGCGGCGGCGGCGGTCCAGGGTGGTGTGCTAAGTATATCAAAGCTATCATGAATATTGGACCGGCATTTCTTGGTGTGCCAAAGACAGTTAGTGGTTTGTTGTCCGCAGAATGCAAAGATGTTGCTTTTATCAGGTAAACTAAATTTCAGATTCAAGATTGAGATTTTTTTTTCTCTTTCAAATTTAACATAATAATATGTTATATGTTATTTAAATTTAAAGTAAAGTTACAAAAACCAACATAAAAGGTTATATTGATACAATATAACCAACATGATAGGTTATACTGATACAATTAGAAAGATTTAGTCACGTTGAAGAGTATCTCAGTCAACTCAATAAAAGTCACCCATTGTGACGTCGGCCCGTTGTGACCCACCCAACCTGTCCAACACACCTATTGTGACCTGAACCCATATCTTTTAAGTACTGTAACTACGTTGGCTCAATAGGTTCATCTTGCAGGGCTATGGCTCCTGGTCTTCTAGATTCGGAACTTCTGGGGCTCCAAACTATGGAACACATGATGCGTGTATCTCGAACATGGGACTCTTTGATTTCTTTGCTACCTAAAGGAGGAGACACCATTTGGGGCAATTTAGATTCTTCCCCAGAAGACGGACACGAGTGCGATTTGGGGACAAAAAGTTATTTCCAGATGAACTCAAGAGAAAATGGCAGTACCAATAAAGATACAAGACCTCTTATCCAAATGAAACAACAAACAAACTTCGGAAGAATGATTGCTTTTGGAAAAGCAGCTTCGGAGCAACATTCTTCAAAAATTCCTACCATTTCTCCAAAGGTACACTCTTTCCCGACCAAAAAGTCCAGGATTCTGAATCCTGAGAATTTGAGCCATGGTTGAATGAACCCTCACGTAGTTGTGTGAATCTTTGTGATCTTCAGGAATTGATCCATAAGGTATCAAATTCAAGTGCACAATGTGGAGAGGTTTGGACTGAGTATGGAAAAATTAGCCGCAAAAGCATACAGATACTAGCAGATAATAAAGCATACACAGCCGGAAATTTAATGGACCTTTTACGGTTTGTGGCTCCAAAGACAATGCAACGAGCTGAGGCGCACTTCTCTCATGGCATTGCAGAGGATCTTGATGACCCAAAGTACGCCCATTACAAATACTGGTCAAATCCATTAGAAACCAAGTACGTTGATTCCTATTCCTCAGAATCTTTTGACATCTTTCGGTGTTTTCAACAAGCATAGCTTGACAAGAAAGTGGAAATTTCAACCCTGTTACTTATGAATGGGTTGATTCGGGTTATGTTTGATTTATGCCGGGTCAACCGGATAAAATTAATTGTAGCCAAAAAGAAGAGCGATTCCTAAATCATTATTTATAAAAAGATATCATTGAAATAATTTTGTAATCATACTTGACACACTAACAATTAATATAAGTATTCAAGATTTTGATCAAAACTGTACCAAAGTTACTCACTTTGACCCATTACCAACATGCCCATTTGGCAACATCTTGTTTGAGCTCAAAAATTACAATGTACATGTGTGTGCAGGCTGCCTGATGCTCCGGATATGGAAATTTACTGTTTGTACGGGGTTGGCATCCCAACAGAACGATCTTATGTTTATAAACTTTCACCTTCAGACAAATGCAACACTATTCCATTCCAGATTGACAGCTCAGCAGAGGGAAATGGTGACAGAGGATGCTTAAAAGGAGGTGTTAACTTTGTTGATGGTGACGAAAGTGTTCCGGTTCTAAGTGCGGGTTTCATGTGTGCAAAAGGATGGAGAGGGAAAACAAGGTTTAATCCATCGGGTAGTCCTACCTTTATAAGAGAGTACCGACATAAACCACCTGCAAGTCTGCTTGAGGGCCGGGGTTTAGAAAGTGGGGCTCATGTCGATATAATGGGAAATGTTGCATTGATCGAGGATGTTTTGAGAGTGGCTGCAGGTGCCTCCGCTGCAGAGATTGGTGGTGAACGAATCTATTCTGATATATTGAAAATGTCAGACAGAGTAAATATCAAGTTATAAGTGCAAGTTTTCCAGTCTGGTACTGAAAAAATGATCTTTGCAAACATCTGCGTAACTGGGCCAAACAAAAAGTGCTACCATGAAAGGCGATTAGTGATAATTCCGCCCATGATATCTTTGCGAGAAAAGAAAAATCGTCTATAGGTTTATCAGCAGACGGTCGACAGAGTATTTTTGCCTCTTTATTTTGTTTTTGTCTTTGAGTTTAAATTAGGATGCTAAGAAGGGAATAAATATCTGGTGTAGCCGTGTAGGGTGGCTTGTGCATGCATTCTCACACCATAAATGAAGGATACAGTGCTTGAGTAGGTTAACGTGTACTTGCAATCTGTATAATGTAAATATTATCTTTTTCAGTAGGACTGTTTTACTTTGTTGATATATACTTATGATGATGATGAAGATATACAATATACAGCCACATAGTTCTTACAATTATGAAGGCAATTGGTTATTATTGTTATTGTTATTGTTATTATTATTATTATTATTATTATTATTATTATTATAAATAAATGTTAACTAATTTCGCTTGTTTATATAGTATATATTAACTATAGTATTAGTATTACCATAAAAGTCGAACCAAATGCATTTAATAAACTACTTATTACTAAATAAATAAAGATTTACAATCAGGTGTCCCAAAAGCAAAACAACAATGGTTATCTTTTGGTAAAGTTGCAAGAAACATAGAGAAACAAGGCTATTCAAATTCTGTTTCAGAGTCAACGATGTACATTTTCCGAAGCACATAACAAACTTTCATATAAGTATTCCCAGGTCTACAACAAAGCAACTACTAAAAAAAATAAAACACAAGGTGAACTTAGCGAAAGAGATTTTGGTACTAAACCTGTCTGTCGAAAATTTTGGACGCCCAATCATCAACACGATCCGATATTGCTGTCAATTCATAGGCAAGACGGGGAATTATTTACAAAGGTTTCAACTTAAAAAATAATAATAATAACAATAGCACAGTGGGGGAGTAGCTAGAGAAGATGTCTATGTCTTACTTGCTATATTTTTTACAGCAGTCCTTTAATCTATCAAGATCTCGATCGTTAACCAGAAATTCCCCTGACAGATTGGTAGGGCTATTCCGATCCTTTAAGGCCAGCCATTGACTTGCAATAAAGTCAATCCTTTTGAGCTGTAACATATAATCAAGGGAAACAAGGTTCTGTGATATTCCATTTATATTAAGAAACAAAAAAGAGACAATACTGGGATCTTTGAAATCAACAACAATAACTTCCAATTTCAACTTTTGATGGTTTGTTTGACCTCTATAAGTCAAATTTCACTAAACTTTGCATTAGTACAATAACTAAGCATAAAGGGAGCATTTATTTTCTTTTATCAATGTTACATATAAAGGATACAGCTGCAGTTCTTATGTGTAGGTTTCTTCCAGAAGCAGTTGCACTATCTTGATCTTTCTTGGAATCAGCTAATTGGTGATCAAGGAGCTCTTCTTCTATCAAATCAGACTTACTTGAAAAGATTGATATATATCGATGAAGATCTGAAGGGCTCATCTCCCCATCTTTAACTACTTGAGCTAGTAATCTTGAAATTATATCCCATAATGCATTTCTAGCTGCTAAATCATCAGATGCAAAAGGGAAGATATCCAATAGACCCTGTAAAAAAAGCAGATCTGGAGGTGTATGATGTGTCACTGTTAACATTCATATAAGTTTGATAATAAAAAAATAGTGGGTAAAACGGAATATGGAACTTCGGGGATTTTGCTCTAATAGCAAACATAACAACAAATTACCTTGATTTATCTCTAAAATTAGACTATCAAAATCGCTCAAAAGATTGGCAATCAACACAGCAGCAGTAACACATGAGGTGGCCACCTACCTTGCCAAAAAATAACAAGCGTAAACAATCACTTCATCCACCATCTGCACATTGCATCCAAATGAATGTAGCATGAAATGAACTTGTCATATTACATACCTCAACTTTATCGGTAAGTTTTATCAGAGTGCCAAGTAGAAGAAGAAGTTTCTTACTGGAACAAAGTTCTTGGGAACAACTGTCTATCACAGTGAGAGCTTCAATAGCCTGAAGAATAGTATCAAGAACAGAGTACCTGACACAAGAACTCACATTTCATAATCAGATAAAAAAATTCAGCAGTATGTCAACAAAATCAAGAGATTGGATAGACAGCACGGTGTACCTTTCAGGCAGTCGTTCATCTCCATCCAGTTTGCTGATCTCAAAGGCCAACAGATTAATCAATATTACCGGAAGTCCTAACTTCACCAACTGTGGGAGAAGCATATCTCTAACTTCTTCCTGACTTTGTGATATAGTTAACAGGAAACCTACACTCTTTTTTATTGGAGATTGTGTCAGATATATTGAAAAACCATCACAACGAGAAGACCAAAATAAATAAATTAAAAAATGATATAGAGTGCTACCTTTTCTATAAGTTGTGGATTCAGTGTATTTTCTACAACCCATACTATACGGGATAGAATGTTCTCAGGCTGCAATGCCTGAGCCCAAATTAGACCTTCATTTTTTCGGAGACATAAAGTTAACAACCTACAGGAAGTTATCAAAACATAATCAGAACAACATTTGACGATGTTAAGTTTTTAACAATAGTATTCAGTTGGTAATAAATAGTAGTGGATAAAGTGCAAATACTTCAAGAGATTATTGGCTCAAGATATCAAAGACTATTGTCAATTGCTTATATGAATAGTACTGTAGAGTACTTAAATGTAATCCATTACAACCAACACCAAAAATCTGATGTTTTAGCAAGAAGTTACCTAAATTCTTCGCAGAGGCATGGAGTGTCATCTACAAATAACTGATCCACAATTATTTCAACCAATCCTTTTACAGAAGCAATTTCTTTTCGTGATACATCATGGCAAGCAAGATTCCCAATAATTCCAAGACTAATCTCCTGCAATAATTAGAGTATACAAACTTAATCTTTCATGCTTGCGTTAGATTCAAGTCTTATGCTCATGCTTGCGTTAGATTAAGTCTTATGTGGTATTCCACATCTCTTGTAATGTAACGTCTATTTGTTGATATATTATTTGCAGGGGTCAAATCTCCTGCATACTAATTAGAGTGAAAGTGGAAAACTTAATTCCTCATGTTCGTAATAATTGAGCACAAAACCAACTTTTAGAACATCTGATATGTAATTCGTTAGATACTTGCACAATATATAGAAAAGCGAAAACTCGGTTGAACAAATCAAGATAGTTGAGAACTACATATAATTAGGCAGCACATGGAAATGTAACCAACCGTGACACGAGGAGACTGTGAAACCATAAGAGTAGCAAAAATAACTTCAAGAACAAGGTTCTGAACCATGAGTTCAGCATGAGTTCGACTCGTTGCCAAATCCCATAATACACATCCGTGTTCTTCCCAAGCATCATCTCCAACTAAGGGACCCACCACATGTTTTTCTTGATCATCATCATCATTATCCATCGTCTCACATTCAGTTTTGCCATTAGTTTGAGATAACAAACTTACACCAGTGGCATTCATAGATGGTGGTAAAAGCTTCCTAATTAAGGATATAACATAACTAGGATCAACTGTAGTTGAGATGTCAAATAACTGCACATACACATACACGATGTTATCAAATTCAGCAGATATTATTAGCATACATACAACCAAATTAGTGGACTTATTTACAAGTTTTGTACTATCTAATTTTGAAAGTTACATTTTTTTTTTATTTTTTTTTTGGAAAATTAAAAGGGGAAGTGTTACCTCATCGGCAGGAGCAGGGGGGTTTTGTGCAGGCTGTTCAGTATCTAATTCGTCTTCTTCTTGGGTCACTGATTCGGGTTTTATCGACATTTTTAAGGCGCTAATTGTGGTTTTCAAAAAGGGCTCGCTTCGCTGATGTTTGCTGGACCGAAGGTGAATGGAACCAGATTTTGGGTACTCTTTCTCAGAATATACTTGGTATTATTTTCCCTTTGTAAAATTATTTTAGTTTTTAATTTTAGTAAAACTACTGTTATAAATCGCTATGTTTTCAAAACCTAGACTAATGTTAGGCCGCTCCCAACCCACCTAGTAACTTTCCGTCGGTTAGCAGCCGACGAACCGACTGGAATGGCACGCCCTTGTCGGTTTCGTCGGTCGGTTTGTCACTTCGGTAAACCGAAGTGTGTTCGGTTGTTCGTGGGGCCCATTTTCCTTATTTTTTTGCAATGCTCTAATCTCACACATTGCGCAACTTCCATCAAATTACCGTGTTCGTTAGGAATTGTTGGATAATTTTAGTAATTGTTTGAATTTTTATTTTTAAGAATTGTTGTAATTTTTATTTTTAGGAATTGTGGTAAAAAAAGTTTTAAGAAATTGTGGTAATTTTTATTTTTATGAATTGTTGTAATTTTTATTTTTAATGGAATGTGTTTACTTTAAATTATCGTGTTTAATTTTAATAGTTTTGTTTTAATTGATTAAAGAATTGGTTAGTGGGTCCCAGAAATATGAAGTGATGGATCGGGGATGGGAGGGGTCTGTCAGTTTTAGTCAGTTTTCTGAAAAAACTGACGTGGCTCTGTCTGTTTCAATCAGTTGGATTTTGGATTGGGAATGACCTTATAAATCGCTATGTTTTCAAAACCCAACTAAAAATTCTTTCAACAACGTTAACAAATGAGTTTTAAGGGACTAGGGAGTTGATCCTCACACACACCCTTTTGATCCATGCACACCATTTTAATACAAGTTGACCATTTTACCCCTAAGTTTATTTTACACCATTTTATCTTCACTAATTAACTCAGAGGTAAAATAGTCAATTTGCATTAAAATGATGTGTCAATTTTGGTGTGTGAGGATCACTATAAAGCAAAGGATATCACCTTTTTCAAATATTGAGTATATTATTTTTACTTAGAAGTATCACTCCATATTTTGTTGTTTGATAAGACTACTAGTATAAATCTCCTCTATACACTAGTTACAGCTCCATTTACCATCCTACGTTTTTACAATTAACATATTTCAATAAGAATGGGTAAAGGGCAAAAAAATTCCCGTTAAATAATATTTCAATAAGAATGTGTTACTCTGATCTTTATACTATTCTTACATTGTCACTATCACTGCTCACTACCGTCATAACATATTACTCCGTAACAGTTTTAGCAATTTGGTGAGCTTGGTTTGAAATGGGAAATGGCAATTAAAAAATAGAATGAAAATACTAAGCAATGCAATGAGGATTCCTTAGTATTACAATTTGTCATTAATAGTGCTTATTTCATACCACTACAAACATGGATGACAAATTAAGTCGGCTCAAGTTAATGGGTTCAAAGTACCAGATCCAAATCTAACATGACTTGTTAAACGGGGTGCAAGTCAAACTTACTTAACCTGTGCACAAACTTTATTACCCGTTTAGGAACATGTTAATGAGTTGATATGTTGGTTTCTGGTCAAATAAGTACAATATAATGGTTACTTTCAGTTTGGTGGGTCAAACCGTTAACCTGAATCTTGACCCGACTTCGACCTAAAAAACTAAACAGGTTAATATGTTGACATGATAGTTTTGGTTTAATTCAGGTTCGTGGGCCAGTTTCGAGTAAAATGGGTCAAATTTAGGTTTGATTGGCTACCCATTAAGCCGAATCTTGAGCCGGATTGGACCTGAAAAATCAAATGGGTTGAAGAATTTAGACTTAGCATGCCAAGATAAGTATATACATGTTATATGGTAGGATGGTCATAAGTAAGAAAAAAAACACGGATCGTCCCTGTGGTTTGTCTTAAATTGCACTCGACGTCCCTCGCAATTTTTTCTAACACTCATCATCCATGTTATTGCTAAATCTTGCACCGGTAGTCCCTTACGCTAACGTCCGTTAGTTTTTCAGTTAAGTCTAAAGGTACAATGGCCATTTTAGTACTTTAGGGACTACGAGTGTAATTTTGTAAACCACAGGGACCATCCGTATATTTTTTTGATTAATTTAAGTTTAATATTTATTTTTTACGTTATAGTTAATTTATTTTCTTAATAAGCTTTTCACTTTAATTATATTATTCATTATTTTATTTTATTCTTGCTACAATATTATTTTTTATTTGATGATTAAATTGATCAACTTAAATATTTGATATTGGTTCTTGTAAATTAGGGCACTTACAATAGAGAAAATAAAAATTTATGTAAGTTGATCATTTTAATTAAAATTGTAAACGAATCGAACGAACATGAACGAAATATGTTTGCGTTCATTCAATAAAGTTTTATCGAACAAGCGAACGAACTCGAACGGATAAGCGACCAGATTTTTGCAGCTCATGTTCGTTCCCTAATAAAATTTGTTCGTTCAGAAACATAAACGAATATTCACGAACGAATATATAATTTATTGCATTTGTTCAGACCCAACGACACAAACTAACACACATACATATGTGTGTGTACATGTACGTGAAACCCACAAAAAAAGATGAAAAAAAAACTCTGTCGAAAGTATGCCTTGAGAGACGGAAAATCGAAGAGGAGAAAACGCTGAATTTTATGGTGCAATTTTCATATTTTTCAATTTGTTGTTTGTGAGATAATTGATGTTGGGGGTAAATGGGTTTTGCACATGTGGAACATTCTCTTTGTACACATGACACGATATTATTGGTTCTCACATTCTCACACGAATTCCTATTCTCATTTAAACCCTACCCTTCATTGTTATTATAATATTTCGATCCGAAATCTTTCATAAAATTTAAGCAGAATAGAGGTTTCGTTTATATTTAGCTACAACCAAATTTCAGAAACGAAGATAATATCAAATTAAGGATAAGAACTAGGTTAGTTGTGTTGCTTCTATTAAGCCCAAGGATAAATAAAAAAGGAAAAATTTTAAAAAATGATATACAAATGAAGAAGGAATGTACGATAGTAAAAATCAAATTGGTGGATGTCCGTAGTTAATTTTGTGTAGATAAACATAACTGTAGTTAATGGAACTTAATGGCACTTACATACTTACATCTATATGATTCCCATACCTCTCAAATTAGTACCCCATACTTTATAATGATTGATTTCATTATCTTTAATCAAGCGTCTTTAATGACTATCATTATCATTCCTTACCACATAAAACTCCTACCAAGCACCCCCTTAAAGTTATAAAAGGATTGATAAGAGTGTTTAATCAATCTTTCATCAGTTGTGAATGCATTGATATAGTGTCGAGTTGGTTGCTAAATTTATTAATTTCATGGTATATCTGTTTTACCAAAAAAAAATCATTTTAAAATGTAACAAAATAGGGTAATGATAAATACAACACACTTTCTACTACATGAACCAAGTATATGCATAACAATTTTGTACGGTATAAATGAAAGATGCATAACGATTTTTTTAACTTTTTAATTTTTTTCGCCTTTAAAAAAAAAACTCATGGTATATCTATTTTTATAAGAAAATCTTTTAAAAACATAACAAAAAATATTTGCTAACTAATTTCATGGTATATGTGTTACCAAAAAAAAAAAAAGTTGGTTAAGCAATGCGGATAAATCATAAATCGACGTGGGCAGAAGATAACCAGAACACCAACTGTCATCCTCCTCTCAAACTCATAAAATCACCACAACCACACCTCACTAATACTAATATATACGTACAAATCTGCCTACAATTGGATATCTGTACACGACAAAACAAACAGGATTAAGTTTTCAGATGAGATCCTTTACTTGATCAGCCCTCACATTTCAACACATGGCGTTAGCGACTCCAATTTCATCACCATCGTCATCTTCACAGTTGTGTCAGTTACCACTACCGTCTCCATCGACTAACGTTCCGGTTATCAGATACGCATTGATCCGGTCAAAATGTCAACCGATCGCTCTACGTAATTCCGGTGATTTGGTGTTTCCGGTTCAATCGAAATTCGTTAGGTTTAAGAGGTGTTGTACGAAATCCACGGAGGAGAGAACGCCGGAGACGTTAACTAGTGATGATAATGACGATGATGAGGATGATTACCGTGAAGAGACTCTTCGGACCTCTGATGATGCGGTGGAGAAGGTGGAGAACGGTGTTTCTCGGAGGAACGTGACGTCATTATCTGATGGTTTAAATTTAGGGATACGTGAACCGGTTTACGAGGTTTGTTAGGTCATTTAATACTTTGATGGTTGATAATGTACATACATGATGTCATCTTGTGTATTATCTGTATGTATGACATCACCTATTTTATAGTATGATATTGTAATCTGTTATTGTATTATTGTGTGTCTTAAAGGTTGTAGAAGTGAGTTCAATCGGATCAGTGTCAACCAGAAAAATTAGTAGAAGGCATCTACTAAAGTCAAGTGGTGAGTTGAAACTTCGAATAATACAATTATCTGCTGCAGAGATTATTTTTTTTCTTCTGCAATGTCACAATTGTATTTCTTAAATGATGTGTTGGTTGGTGTGCATTGTCACTCCATTAATGAGGTATTGATATCAGGTCTTCGGCCTCGAGACATTCGGAGTGTTGATCCTTCACTGTGGTTGACCAACACAATGCCCTCACTGCTGGTATGGCACCAAGTCTAGTTACAGTTATGGTGTTTAGTTCATGCTTATGATATCGACTTCTTTAAACTCATATGTTGAAGTTGATCCACACATCTGTTAGACTTGCTGTCATTCCATTATTTGTAGGGGTTTTTTCTATATTAGGTGCATTACTTGGCGTCTATATAGTAGAGCATTTGAAACTACAAGATTGATTATGAGAAAAATATCCTTATAAATGATTTGTTAATCACAATCTTCCGTGTAATCATTGTGCAAAGACAAAATGGCACCTTGATGGCTTGATTGGCCAAATTCACATTTGAAATTTTGGTTTCTTTACAGGTTCGTGAGAATGCCATACTATTGAACTTAGGCTCACTGCGGGCAATTGCAATGCTAGAAAGTGTCTTTATATTTAATTACAATCGGTGAGCATTAGTATTTGAACATATTTTTATTCACCCCCTTCAATCATTGAAAAATGGTAGTTAAGCACTTTTTCCCTTGGTTTATATGCTGGGTGTCTTAGGCGAGCAGGGAAAGCTTTTATTGATGCATTATTACCTCGCTTAAATCCTAAAAACCAGCATGGAGGTCCTGTGATGCCATTTGAACTTGAGGTTGGTTAAGGCCTTCGTATCTGATCTTTTGATTGGCAAGCTTCTCCAGCCTGTAACCTACATGTGTCCAGATTTGGGCTTAACAATTATTATAAACTTGATATTTCAGGTAGTTGAAGCAGCCCTACATTCAAGAATACAGAGGTTTGAGGATAAACTCATGGATTTAGAACCACGAGTGAGTATGAAAGCATAGTGAGTATATACAATCCAATTAATGTACCACACACATGTTCATTGGTTATGAGGAGCCTTTATGGTATGCTTCAGGTTCAAGCTTTACTTGAGGTTTTGCCAAACCGTTTAACTGCTGGCATATTGGAGCAACTCCGTATTAGCAAGCAAACCTTGGTACCATCTGTTACCTCACATCTGCCATATACTTGGCTGCATGTGTATGTGACCTTGAAAATTTGATTTATTTTTTGCATGGAAGGTTGAATTGGGATCCAAAGCAGGAGCACTCAAACAAATGTTGCTTGATATACTCGAGGATTCTCATGAAATACGTCGCCTCTGTATTGTGGGAAGAAACTGCATCCTGAGTAGAAACGATGATCTAGAATGTTCCGTTCCACATGAGAAGCAGATTGCTGAGGGTATGTGTGATATTATTTGAAAAGGTGAACACATTGTTATCTTTCAGTATGCTAATTTTTGGAGTGATTATTATATGCAGAAGAAGAGGAAGAGATTGAAATGCTACTGGAAAATTATCTTCAAAGGTATTACTCCGTATTGTGGTCCTTAAAGGCTGAAGCACTAGAAGATCAGAGTATTTGTCAATTTTAATTTGTGTCTGCTTATGATTGCAGATGTGAATCATGTCATAACCAAGCAGAAAGGCTTCTTGAGTCAGCAAGAGAAATGGAAGACTCAATATCTGTAAACTTAAGGTTTGCACAAGTATGATACTTCATGTTTTTTAGAATTAGTATTCTGCGGACATCGTATGATTGTGAAAGCATGATTTAATTCTTGTGAAAATGCGATCTGTTTTCTTACCAGCTCACGGAGGCTTGAGGTGAGCAGATTTGAATTGCTTCTTCAGGTTGGGACCTTTTGTGTTGCAGTCGGTGCTCTAGTTGCAGGTTAAATCCTATAACTTGCAGAACCTAGCCATGATTTTCATGCCTATAACTTTCTGATTCAGCTAACTTATAAAAGTGAAACATGAGGGTATAATACAAGTCTGATCATCCTCTTACCTTCCAACAAATCTATTATTCTTTTGTAGGTATATTTGGCATGAATCTAAAATCCTATCTCGAAGAACATGTGGTACGTTCTTATGTTCCTTGTGTCATTCTCAATGCTAATATTCCATGTCTTCAGATTTGCCATTTTGTAGAGTTGTAATTTATCTCATTTACTTTAGCTCTTCTTAACTCTCAAAATCTGATCAATGATATCATCTTGAGTGCAGTTTGCATTCTGGCTGACAACAGGAGGGATTATTTTTGGCGCGGTGGTGGCATTTTTCCTCATGTACTCCTACCTCAGAGCAAGGAAAATATTTTAGGCTTAGTGGAAACTTAGACGCCCGACATCAACCCACATCCATTTGCGTATCATCGACTTTCGAGAGGGATTAACTTTTGAGAGGGATTTACCTAATCGTACAAGAACAAGAGATGAAGAACTTATGAGCATGAACATTGTTCCTCAAGAACAATCAAATAGATATGTGTGAATATTTAGCTGAGACAACGCATTCAGGAATTTGGCAAGATTGCAGAGCTCTGATATACTCTTTAAGAATTCATCGCCAGTATTCTAAATGAAATGGTGTATGAGATGTCATTGATAGAAATTAGTTGAGCACATTCTAAGTGAGGTGATGCAAAATATCAATTGTTACATAAAAGTATTAATCACACTTAAAATAAATGTCATAAAACATGCTTCTTTGTTAGGGGCTTATGGCAGATATGATCATACTTTTATAACCTTTTTGTCGTTTCTTAAAATGTCACACACACACACACACACATATCACACACATCAAGCAAATACGAAATTCATACAATCAAATTTCTTCGCATCATATATATGATTACAAACAAAAATAAAAAATCAACCAAGATGATTAAAACGCAGCGACATGACATTGATCAATATTACACAGATAATAAGGCCACACGCTAATAATAGAGACAAAAGACTTAAACAAATCGGCAAAGCCGCAAGGGTAATGAAATAAATCCAGAATAAGACATGCATTCTCTCATTTGTTTGGTAACAAAAGGAAAAATCACGGACCCAATAAGATATACAATTCGGATCATCACAACATCAAAGCCAAGTGCAATACATCCCCCAAAAGAAATTGCCCCAATACATAAATTGTACAAAGAATATTGGCAATGTTTCCCCTTTTCAAATGAGGTGATGGTTTCCTTTCGCAACAAGCCCACGGTCAAAAAATGAATTGGCAAGGGTGCACTTCATTTCTGAAAAATAAGAAAACAAACAAATGAATAAGCAATCATTACACCTTTTGGCGAGCCGAGCCATGTATTAAACATAAGACATACCCAAACTGCAAATTAGAAGATACATTGTGACTTTTGGTCAAACAATTTAGCATTGAGAATTCAAAAAAGATAGCAGTGTCCAGAATCACAAAACAACAAGGATTCCATGTTAAAATGATATGAAATAAATGTCGCATATAAGCAACTCCAAGCCAGGCCAGTTATAAGTTCAAAATCTATCAAGTCTTGCCACAAAATTCTAAATGATTGACGATATTTTTTCCAATCAAATAGTTACCTTCTGAACATACCACAAAGACGCTATAATTAGCAAGAATGAGCAAGTGTGGACAATATGTGCCAAATATGATATTTTTGTTACTTTTTTGCATTTAATTTTGACACAATTGTCCGAAAGTGCTTAATCTTGGCATTTCCCCAACCTGAAGGACGGCTTGCAACAGAAAGCCAACTACTATGATTAAGAAAAACAATCCCTTTCGATTATTCGAGCCGAGGTAGTATCAATGGATGTGGAATTTTTTTGGCCCATTTACCTATAGAAAGTTTGATTTGGGCTATGTGTATCTACAATGGGTCACAGATGAATCTCTATAACTACAAAAATAGGCTATCAATTATCACTATAATACATAGCTAGCTTTTGTAATCACATTCAACATTTTGTAATATATAATGTATAATATACAAAAGAATATTATGCTAATAACAACAATAATATAACATAAGAAAATGTTTGCAGACCTCACCTAACCCAATTTGACTTGCAATGATAGAATTACTCGTGACCCAACCCGCCCATTTTGCCACCTCTAAATTTCAAGAAAAAAAAATATCAGAGAAAACTTACCTATGGAACTCAGCAAGCTTGTTTTGATGGTGACTTTGAAACTCCCCCAATAGCCATGTTCCCCACACCAGCCTCCATAGCCTCCCTCTCATCTTTCTCTTTGGTTTTCTCGGGAGTTTTATTATCATTGGCTAGCGGAGCAGCATTATCAGGAGGAGTAAGTTGCCGAGATGGTCTTCCAGTGAACCATGGGTGACTAAGGCACTCGGCAGCTGTTGGCCTTTTCTCAGGAACAAAATCAAGTATAGGAACAAGAAAATCAGCCAAATCAGTTGCATCTTGCTCACTGAACTCGTATTTCTCCTTAAGCACCTTATGCAGAGGCCAAAAACGCAATCGCCTGATATGCCTCAAATCACCATGTCTGTTAAAGAAGTCACGAGAGTAACGCCCACCTAAAGCTATCTGCATTAAACTTGTCAAGTTATAAACCTACGATGACATTATTAAATATTCATATAGATCCAATCAAATTACTTAAATAAACCTTTCGAGGCATCATTCCAAGCAGTTCCATCATTAAGGCCAAGTGATCCTGTAAAGTACAAACACAATTTAGTATTAACTGGGTTCAGATAAAGCAGCAGAGTGAATAACCTAAAACTTTATAATAATTTAATATGGCATCACAGTTTAGAGAAGAAAAGAATGTGTATCTAACACCGGAGACCAGAGATTCGCAGGTTCTAACCCAGAACACCTAGGATATCTTAACAAAAGGCTGTATCACAACCAAGATTGAACTTTTTACACATTCGAGGTGAGGACTTTTAATATTTGAAGTAGATTTCTCACATGAATTAGGCACGGGGAACAAGAAAATGGTTAAATACAGAAGTAACCGTGTCCATACTCCATAATAACAATTTGAGACGAAAGGTATTTATGTAATTTTATTTCTCATAAGCTCAAAGCCTCAAACTCCATATGAAGATACTTCAAGATACTACACAGAGGATTCTCGATATCACAGATTAAGTAATCTTCTCAAACCATAAGTTACATATTTTGTTAAACTATAACACAATATCATATATAGCAATCCCATATAAATACCACTAGAATCACAAATAAATCAGAACCTAATTGTATCAACATAAGAAAATATATCGCCCTGAGGATCAAAAATGATCTCGCACAGAGATTCAGAGAATAAAAAACGCATGGAGAACCAAAAAGTCTCGCACAGAGAATCATAGAATCAAATATTTCACACGGAGAGAACATACCTCATCTCTGTCATAGTTGTCACCACTGTGAGGATCAAAGAGAACATCTCCAGTTGCCAGCTCAAAGCATATACATGCAAATGACCACAGATCAGCAGATGTGGAGTATTTTGATCCTAATAGAACCTCTGGACACCTGTATTGCCTAGTTTGGATATCACCAGTAAATTGCTTATAAGTCCAACATGCATTACCAAAATCAACCAACTTGCACTTGACATCAACCTCTGCCAATAGCTTCTGCCTTGTAGACCGACTGCCTCTTCCACGAAGTTCAATTCCTTGGCGAGTATCCGAATGATTCTTGGGCTCAGGTCTAACTACTGACGACGTGGCATGCTCTTCCACGGAATCCCCATTCATTTTTGAATCAGCACCAGCTGTCTCATCTGCTTCACCTTCTTCAAAGTCTTCTTTACCAGTGCCATTCTGGGCAGCCTTCTTAGCCTTTTTCCTGATTTTCTTTTTCTGATTCTTGGTAAGATCACCATTTGAAACCTTAACTTCTTTGGAAGCACCAGAATTGGTCAAAGTACTCTCCTTATTAGATGTGAGAACAAGGGGTGCACCTGTTTTCGTTCTATCTCTTTCTGGATCAATCATGGACAGAAGTAAAATGTTTTCCGGCTTAAGATCCGTATGTATAATAGAAAGCTGGCGATGCAAGTAATCCAAACCCCCTAACACATGGTAGCAAATTTCCTTGACCTTTTGTAAAGGAACACCTCTGTAATCCGAATACTTGATTAACGTCAAAAGATTATCACCCAAATACTCAAAAACCATACAAACATGCTGCCCATTCGGTCCAGAATGTTTAAAATGATCCAAGAGCTTCACCACACATTTTTGGTCATCTGGATCCCCTTCTGCTATCTGCTTCAATATCGTAATTTCATCCATCGCCGCTTCAGTATAATGTTGAGCACTCTTTTGTACTTTTAAAGCTACATATCTCTACAAATCAAACAAACAATCTTGTTTCAATTCATCTTCAAACTTGATCACAAACAACAATTCAAATTCATGCATGTAATTCATAAGAACAATTAGCCTGCCAACTAGATTTTTTCCCCTAGCTCCAATTAAACTAAACAGACAAACAAATACTGCAAACATTCTCTAATTACCTATTAATCCTCAAACAACAACCTTATATAGACAGATAGATTACATAAATACATTCATGTAGATACTGGTAAAAGGAGAAAACATACAGATTTATGAGTGTCCCACGCGAGCCAAACGGTGGAAAAATGGCCCCAACCGAGCTTACTTTGAACAATATATCTAGAATGCTTAAATTTATCACCAATACGAACAGCATGATAACCGCCACGCCTGTAATCTTCTGTTCCTTCGTCCTCCGATGTGTAATCACTTGTTTCGCTTCGATCGTCACCGTTGCCGCCATTTCTTCTGCTATTATTATCATCTTCCGCCATTGAGCAGAATACAGCTAGGGTTTCTGATTGAAGCTCAGGTTGATACAGATGGATTGCGTGATGCTTCGATCTGGAAGTGAAACCCTAAAATGAAGAGAGAGTGTGTTTGTGTATCCAGAAGCTTCAAACTAGGGTTTCTACTTGCTCTGGTACTCTTGGTTGTTCCTTTTGTTCTCATCTGGACACAAAGATTATTAGTTGGTTTTCTCCTTTTTTTTAATAATATTTTTTAACATTTTATTGATAATGGTGCTATTAATCTATTATTGATATATTTGATCATATTATATTTTTTATTAAACTAATCTATTATTATTATTATTATTATTATTAATTAAATAATTAAAATAGGCTTACAATTTTTGCATCTAACACAAATATTAGCATAATAAATTTTTGTAAACTTAGGTGAAAAGTAATGTCGACTTGACGTAAGAAGAAATATCATCCTATAGATCTTTGAAAATTTCAAATTGAATGACTTTTCTTTTCTCAATCAGTTTTGTCATATTGTTACAATATTTATTGATTAATTAATTAATTAATTATACAAAATTGTAATGTCAAGTAAAATCTTACAAAATCAAAATGACTAGCACTCATACAACTTTCTTTGAATGAAAATAATCATAAAAAATTTAAAACCATATATTTCTTTAATAAGAATTTGTATTTTAAATTAGTGACTGAAATTGATTAATCAAGTTATTTACATTAAGTTGTTCATGTCATTAATTTTGTGGTTTTGTTGATTTGCCAATTGGCCATTAAAAATTGTTTATCTTGTTATTTGTATTTATATATAAATATAAATACATATATCACAGGGTTCTTTTTAAACAATATATATATAATGATGAAGATAAAGATGATACTTGGAAGCTGGAACCATTGAAAATAATTCTTGAACTTTTAATTATATTATAATACTGTCATAATAATTTATAGAAATGATGTTGGTTTGGAGAACAATGCAACTAACATGGCTTTTGGGGGAAGCAATCATCATTTTTGCAATTTCTTAGACAAAACTATACATTTAAAAATAATGACCACTTGTATTTGTTCATTTAAGTTTATCTGCTAAATGATCACTTGTTTATTTTAATTAGTGCTTATTCATCTTTCCAAATATATTGTATGTGACAGTCAGAAAATTAATATATGTATGAAGAACATTGATATAAACTATTATCTCTTAATATAACATCGTACAAACATATATGTTACCGAGTATTTTAGTATACTTCGGAATAAGGGTAGACTCACATTGAAGACAGGGGTAACGAAAAGTCATAGCTACAGGTGCACTCGTTATACCAAGTATACATTTGCTATGAAATATTGTAGTCTTTGTTATCTTCTTTTTCTATGTTACTGTTTACAAAAACTGAGATGTTAATAGTAGGGCTCTCCTCAAATCTTGAATCCGATATTATATTAGGAGATCTTAATAAGCTTACAATAAGCGAAGAAGCTGTTGTTTGTGTCAAGTGTCAACATGGTCCAAACTCCAACAATAACACCCACGCCATTTCATGTGCTCCCAATCACATTAAAGAAAAAATAGTTAAATAAAAAATATCTTGAACTTTGAACCAACAACCATCAACCATTTGACTCTAACTGCATTACTCCATTAATTGTCAATTTAATATTCACATAAGTTTATATATATATATATATATATATATATATATATATATATATATATTGGGGTATGTTTTCTGCTTTACATGATAAACAGAACCCAGATGTCAATAAGAAAATTACAGACTCTGTACTAATCTTGATCCACTAGAAAACACCCAGTCACTAAAAACAAATTCATACATAACAAAGAATTGTGTTTAAACAAACACACACATAGGACCACAAGTGAAGAAGCAATGTCATCTAGTATATTTCTTTAGCTTTATATATACGAGTACAATGTATAAACTATGTGTGCATATCAACAGGTAATGTTACAACCTACTCCACATGAATAGTGTGATACTTGCTGTGCAAGTTACATAAGTTCAATGTGAAGATAAGGATTCAAATGTGAAACTCTCCTAATGTGTGATACTAGCGGTCTGTGACCAGTTAAAGCAAAAAGAACTGGAGAAAAAGAATATTGAAAATTTGTATGAAAAAAAAGCCACACAATCTTAAATAGAAAAACCACTGAATGTCGATGCTGAGTGCAGTATGGAAGCAAGAATAAGCATCAGAATCAGTTCGTAACGAGTAATATGCAATGAACTGCCGCTGCCAATCTGACCAGCATTACCCTTTACAACTTCACTTCTGCCGCCACTTGAAGTGGAAGACACATTTACAGACGTTGAACCTAAAACACAATTTTAACGACACTTATTATTTCGTACAAGGTGGTAATTTTATTTCATTTACTTAAAAATGTTCAATAATGATGAACGTATTTGTCTTATTGTCTATAAGATCGTCTCTCACATTACGTATCAAAAGTATTTAAACATTGTAGAGAACTTACAGTCATAATCGGCCCATCCAATCCGCTGACCACCCAAATCATAAACAATAATCTTGTCTTTAAGAACAAGATCTGCATGACCAATCAAAAACAAAGGTCAAAACAAGTGAATAATGGTCAGAACTTTGATGAGACTTTCAAGTTCCGTGATTATAGATTATACTACGTACCTCCTAAAATGGTAATCCCTTGATTTGCAATTGTCTGAAAGCCAATGCACCACACCTCAGCCCCAGCCTACAATTACAGATTTTGTTTCAATAAGTGAACTTATATTTCTTTAATATGAAAATATAACTTTTGTTAGTTAATTTACAAATTCCATATGACATACCACAGAATTCTGCTGAAGAAGGTAGTCCTGAGGTCTTAGATTCATTGAAACACCACCAGCAAAGTTCAAGCTTACTGTTGGGAATATGCTAGATACACTGAAATGACATAATTATATATTGGTAAGCTTAATGGTCTTGTTAGCCGATTTATTGATTAATGATCATATTGATAACTAATAATTACTATTTGATTGGTATAAATAATTACAAAGTGGGTTTGAAAACACAAGTATACATTCATTAAATAATTCAAGAACCTAAATTTACTAAAACAACCCATGAATGAGCACTAGGCATGTTTTAAAGCAAAACTCATGTATCAAGATTTCACACTGCACCACCAGTGAACAGAAAACTGACTCCAAAAAGATATGCGAAAGTTTTTTAAATTTTTTGAGGGGATTATGTAACTTATGTACCATTTGAGTACTTGAACCTACATAGAGACCAAGCTAATAAGGACTAAAATTTGTCAATGAACTGTGAAATAGCTGGGTGAGGAAGAAAACCTTGAAGTGATTAAGTAACATCGATTTCCCTTTGAAATAAGCGGCTGTACAGACTGTGAAACAGATTGTGTAATCTGCAGCAACAAAAATGATACCAACGTTAAATAAAAACGAAATTAACCCCTCCAACTTTACGCACCTGCGACGTTTTGATAAAAATGTTTGACAAGGCACATTTTTTGAGAACAATGTTTGACAGTTCGACCATCAGCAGGGACGGAGACAGGGCGGGGGCAGTGTAGGCAGTCGCTCCCACGAGAATATTTAAATTACGTAAAAAAGAATTTTTTTTTAGGGTATTAATTACATTTTAAAATTTTCGCCCCCACGAAACTATTAAAGAAATAAAAAATAAATTTTTTTCGCCCCCACCATCAGCCCATCAGGAATTCCTGGCTCCGCCCCTGACCATCAGTCAAATATTCAAAAATCCTTCATGGTAACTGAGGAAGAAAATGTCTAAGAAAAAATTCATCAATGGTATTTTGCAAGACTTGGAGTAAAAGGTAATTTCATAAACTTTGATAAAAATAGAGTTTCAGACAGAAGGAATATACAATTGGGAGTTTGCCTATAAATTGGCATGTCGTATTTTCACGTGATGAATGTAAAAGAGAAGGGTTTAAACCACTGTACTTACAGCATCAACAAAAGGTGTGTAAGCATCTTGAGCCAGGTATGCCAAAGTTGTTCCTGAATCGATTATGGTTCCTCCTTGGTTGTCTGCTATTGCAAAAGTTGATGGATCAATGGCCAATGTTTGGCCATTTACAGAAATACTCTGCAGATTAATATTATAATGTGGCCTGAAAATGATGGTTGAAAATAAGAATTAGTCTACCTTCAAATTCACAAATTTATAAAAAATAGAATCGTGTATAAGCATATAATTTCTTATGATTCTTTAAGCATTCAAGGTCATCAGGGTCATCTCTGAGTTTTCAGAGTATCTGAGCAAAAATATAATTAATTGCAGAAATGAGGCCCTATATTGAGCTATAAGATGTATTTCTTATTCTTTTTGTTGCGTCTCAATCAACTTTGAATCAACTAAAACATATTTTTCCTTCTTGCCATTAACAATCAAATTAATGTATATGTATATACACACGTACATATACACAAATACACACTTTTTGAGACCTCTCTAACTCGGAGGCCCTGAGCAGTCGACCACCTCGCCCACCCTCGAAGACAACCCCGAAGGACATATAATGGACGTTGCAGTTTGATCAGCAACAACCGCAAAGATCATATTTTTCGTTAAAAACCCTTCAACCCCTACGAAAATCCCGCCCCACACATTTTTCGTTGAAACAAAAAAAAAAGCATGATTCTAACTGAAAGAAAACTTACTGTGATTGGACAAGTGGAGTATATACCATATTCGGCTCCATAATTTGACCAATGACCAAAATACCCCCACCACTGTCACTTCCAACGAGACAATGAGAGAAGGCATCAGAAGCAATCCCTTGTGAAGAAAGTTGTGAAATTATTGACAAACCTTGTTGACCGAATCCAAAGATCCCATCAACTGCTCTATCAGCTTTAGTCAAGTCACCAGTTTGAGATGTACTACAACTGTTGCAATTTGCATAACTCAGTAACTCAACAACGGTTTTATATATATTGATTGTAAAAGGTGTTGACTTTCTGATAACTCACCCAAATACAACATTTGCTGAAGAATTCGATGATCCTGAATCAAGACCAATTGTGTTGAGATGCATTAAGTCAGATACATAATAGCCTGATGTTCCGCTGCCATCTCCATATTGGAACCTGTAACTGCACTGGTTATTTGAACAGCCAGAATCAGAAGATTGACTGGCTTGAGAACACCGTTGGTCTGAACAAGTAATCTTAGAACTTGTTGGTGACGCTGAAGGGTCATAGAACTCAAGCGGAATCTGATAAAAAAATTACATAGCATCATTACTTCATTTCTACTCTACAATATCAAGAAAAGTCGATTTTTTCTTATATAATATTACACTGTACTATTCAAGAAAAGATGAGCATACTTGGAGTCCGCTTGTTGTCGGGCAACCGTTGCATGAGGCGCAACTGACCCACAACACATCACTTCCTGTGTCTATTTGTACATAATAGTCCTTTGGAGGAGATCCCAATTGTACTTTTGTATAATAAAGCCTATAATGATAACGCATATTCCAATATATAAATTTTACAACAAAATACAAAACAAAAAAGGGAGGGATACTCATTATTTCAAACAAAATGGTTAACTTACAAACCAGTTATAAACCCAAATAACCTCCAAGTCAAACCATAAAGGAAGGTTATATAGTATATACTCATAATAATTCACAATCACAACCAACTTATAAATAATATCAAGCCTAAGGATTTATGCCTAACCACCAAACATTACAATCCACTACCATATATCAGTATATCACCATATGTTACTTTACAATCATAAGATGCAGTAAAAAAAAACTGCTTTTTAAATACTTAAAAACACAATCAATCAAAGCAAGAATCTTTTCCACTTGGAACTACTAAAAACAGCTAAAATGACATCAAAGCACAAAACTTTATACAATTTAAACAACAACCCATATAGCTTCTGTTAAACATTAGAAAGAAAAAAAAAATCAAACAAAATATAGAAAGGGAAGTTAAATTACCCAACACGATAAGGATCATAAGTTCCTTCAACTTCGAAATCAACAACACCAACTGAAGAAGATTGTTGTTGCTGCAATATTCTACGGTGCCTATAACTATCTCTATCTCTAAGTTTACTCAATTCAATTCTATGGTTCACCGGAAAAGCTCTTTCCAACGTTAAACTCGCCGGAAACCCACTAAGAACAACCGCCGCCTGCAACAACACGAATACGACGGCGCCGGAAAATGCTACAGTAACCGGATTTCTGACATAAAAAGAAACCGGCATTCCTTCTCTTTCTTTCCCTTTTTATCAGATGAATTCTTACAAGTTAACCCAAAAGGGCATACACACATATATATTTTGTGTTTAATGGGTTGCTTGTGTATCGAATTCGACCGTTTTTTTGCAGAAATTTAGGATAATTGAGTAGATTTAAAGGACAGGAATCAAGGATACAACAGGGGAGTTTGAAAACTGTTTTTCGCTGGAATAATCAATCAACTTTAATCATTCAGAATTTCAGATAATTAAATACTCGTTTGGTTTTGTCCTATAATTCTTTTTGTAGATTTTGTATATGTGGTCCCTCATCTATGGTAATTTTATAACTTTAGCACAAAGGACGATTTATTCATTGTGTAATGTACAATTGCACAAGTATGTTTTTTATATATAATGTTTCATGTTTATACTTATATAAATACTACTAAATAGTTAGAAAAAACAGAAGGACTACCAACTATTGGAATATATAACTAAGGTTTTGTTAACTTTTTCAGATGTCATTACAAATGTATGTCATGTATATCATCATCAATCACAATATATACTACATTTGATTTTAATTATAAAGTACAATCATTTCGTATAAGAGTCACTATTTATGGTAACCACTAAAAATTGATATATATATTTTTCCAATGCGATACAAACTAAATCAATAATACAAAGTATTAATTAGAGTCAATCAATTTTCACTCTTATAAAATAATAAAGAAAAAATTCACTATGATACAAGTATTGATATAACGCATTTCTTGGTTGAATTTATAATTGGATGTAGTGAAAGCAAAGACATTACATCATTCTATAATTTTATACCATAATGTGCACTATCATACTAAACTCTACGTATATTTTTTAAGTTACAAACTTCTATCTTTCACAAAAAAAAAAAAAAAAAGAAATGGGAAAAAAAGTGTGACATTTGTACGATTCATCAAAATAAAGGGGCTTTAAACATCACTATACAAATTCAAATGGATCCTTTGTGAAAAATAAAATAACATCATCAAATACGTGTAGACACCGCCTTTTCCCTCCATTTGGATGCACACCTATGACCCCTTTTGATTTTGACCCAAGGCCAATCGCTTCATTAGAAACTTGTACATTGTTCATAAAGTGTTGTACCTACTAGATATCTTTGAATCTTCTTTGCAAGTTCTTCACGACTTTTGACTTGGTAAATGTCATGTTTAATTTAATTTATTAGTGTAGATTTTATTAGGTTGTAATGTTTTATGTGGTCAACGAGTTTAAAGCAGAGTAGGTAAACTAACCTAACTATTGACCACTTAAATTTCTTGCAAACATCGAAGATGTTTCAAGATTGACATTGGTTGGTTTATTATAACGTATCATATGATGATAGGAATTAAGTTTAAGGTTACAGTTGAACGGGTTTTTTGAAACCCCATTTCGTAATATATGGATTATGTTAATTATTATTTAAAGTGATCGATAATAATAATTGATTATGATTATCTAATGTGGCATAGTGTTATATACAAGATTTGAATTTTCGCATATACCGCACCAGAATTAAATGGTAAAAAACAATAAGAAAATATTATGATTAGATCGTGTATACACGAGTAAAACAACTTACCCTTTCAGCATAACATCAACATAATAATTTTCTACATGCTTAGTTTTACATCTATCATAAAGCAAATAAAACTAGTATATTCATCATAACAAAATAACTACAAAATGTGCTTCTAGTTTTATTTTCAAATTTCAGCCATTGAATGTGATGAATTTTCGACATCATACCGGCCCTATGATAGTTACGCTACCAAACGTTGTTCATTGTTTCGGATCATGCCTAAAAATACCTTTCATATGGTTTGTAAGAATGTAAGTACTAATCTATCTATTCAAAATTTCAAGGTATAATAAGTGAAGAACGATATAACTTTAATTAGTTACTAAAGAAACATATTAACATAGTAAATGTCATTCGCTAACAAGAAATAAAAGTAGAAAAATCGAAATTATTGATTACCGACGTGAAAAAAAACATCAATATAACAGCTGTCACTCAATAAAAGGAAAAAGCTTCATTCGAATATAAGTTGGTTACACGTTGTGTAGAAAATAATTATATTATATTGTTAGTTTGTTATCAAAATTATATCGCAAATGAACCAAAATCATAACTACACAAATCCAAAAGAATATATAAGACATTACATATGTTATTTTCCTTCTACCTGTGACTTACTTTACTTAGCATGGTGGGTTGTCCCCACAAACTAAGGTGAAAATCATCAGATTATAATTATGGGATCCAAATCCAAATATCCAATACCTTAATTCACTTACGTATATAATTGGCTCCATCATATCATAGGATTACAAAATAATCTTTATGGCGTGCACTTCAATCCCTCCCCTTTTCTTTCGTGCATGTCAGATAACTTATTATTTTCTTATTCGGTATTTTACTATTTTTAGCCACGTTATATGTATGATACGTCTGTTAGGTGCAAACTCAATCTCACATCGAAAATAAAAGAAAGTAATGTCTGCATATAAACTCATGGACTACTCCCTCTATCACCAATTGATTTTAGAGTGGACATGTGGTTATATGTTGGACATGTATATTGTTGATTTAAGTTTCACTTTGATTTGTACATGTAACGGAAATTTAATAAAATAATAAATGTGTTCCTTTTAACCTTTTGAACAACTAGATAAATAAATTACAGTATCATACACACACGTTTCTCATGCGTAGGAAGGACTTTTGTATTCATATTTGGGTTTTCTTATCAACATTTTGAGCGTGGGTTACATTTTTGGACTGAAAATTATGTAGCGTATAACTTGACTATACCAACGAAAAGACTATAAAAATCCTTAATCATCTACTTTTATAACAACGAAAGCTCACCAACATATGTTAACTATAACTCTTAGGTTATGTTTAAGATTTATATATTTAGATTTTTTAACTCGGTTGAATTAATTACAAAGTATGAGCATTCCTTTTTTGATATCAACACTTTATTTTAAATTTGACAATTATATTTATTCATGGTAACCGTGAGTTATAATTATGAATTTAAGTCAAACATAGATAGCTTAAAGATAGTCCTAAGGGTTATACTTAACATTTTTCAAATAGATAATGAAAAAGAAGGTGTTTGATATAATGGAATCTTAAACAACAAATATGAGTGTAATCTCGGTACTTATAAGTTATAATATTACCATAATCCTAATATTGCTTGTTCGGTCGTTACCTTTCTATATATAAATATACAAGCCGTTAGAGCAATATTACTAAAAAAGATTCAGATTCATTGAACTTTAAAGTGTTCTTAAAGAGACTAACATTCTCCATTACCTTAGTTTAATGAATGTTTAAAAGGGATTTGGAAGACATTTATAAGTGCACATTTTATCTTCTGACTGTGCACTTTGAAAAAAAGCAAGTGCCCGATTTTGTCACCAATCTTTAATTAGCTTTATTTGGTGGAATGTCTTTTAGAAAAATAATTAAGCTATCTTTTCACGAATTGAGAATATATAGATATGAAATGTTTACATAAAACTAGAACTGTAATTATAATCCATTTGGTTGGCACAAATATAATGAAATTTCATTAGTGTACAAGGAGTGGTTGCCCTTGTGCTTGATGTTTAATTCGACGTTGAATTGAACACTGAAACTTAACACGAGTTCGAATATGAGTAGAGTGATTCAATATTCAACTCGTAGTTCAAATGGGCAAACAAAAAAAAAGTTTGAAACCAATCCGAAAAAATAAATAAAAGAGGAAAAGTTATAGAACACAACGTTCTTCCCCATATGGCAAAGATGAACGCCAACCGATACAACAAACGCCGAAAATCTACGTTCAAGGTGACGAGCGCTAATAGTTTGCCAACCCCACTCCCTTAGCTCATAGAGTGTTCAACTTTTTATAGGACAATTGAAGAAATTTGGATTTCTTTCGACTAAGAAAATTGATAAAGTTTGGAAATTAATAACTTTAACCCTTTTCATCCCTAAACGGCATGGGCGGATCTAGACAAGGAGGGGCAACTGCCCCTCTCGAAAATAATAAGATTACATAAAATAAAAAAAAAAATTTAAAGATAATTAATGGTATTTTAAATATTTTGACTCCTTAAAATGATCCTACAGAAAAAACAATATATTTTTTGCCCATAAGTTTCAAACTCTGTCAGTGTTATACGAAAATATATATTCAATTGATAAAATGTATTATCAGTATTATCTATTATGTAGTCGGTACCAAATTACCAAATACTAATGTCAGATTGATTATCAAGGAACACATGACAGCCCTTGAGCCCTTGACAAATGCAACCTTCACCATTTATCTATGGCACTAGTACCATCGTTTAATTAATTTCATTAGTGATTACGTATTAAGTGTAGCAATGTAAGTCCTTGCTAGATAACTTTCTATGTACATGAGGGTTCAAACGCAAGGGACCACATCAAAAACCATAAAAAAGATCCGACTAAAGAAGCTGCATACCTTCAAAACGTTTAATGTTGCCCCCAACCCAAATAGAAAAATGCGCTTACAGTTGACCCGTAAAGTACTTGGTTCGCCAACATGACAACTTGTTGAACACTCATGGCAACTCGGCAAGTCCTTGATATCAAAACTCGAAGACCTTCCAAAGTTCCAATGCATCAAAAACGTAATTAACCATATCTTCTAATGTTCATACTTCATACTAGCACTAAAGGGCGATTCCCGTAGCGGTATCATCGTTACCCTTTCAACCATGAGTTTTGAGGTTCAAGCAATATGTAACAATTGTATATCTTTGTGGATTAATGTACATTGGTATGGTAACCGCGCAATGCCGTGGTATCGCATTTATAAATTGATGTTGTTTTATGACAGCGATAATAATAATCATCATGTCAAACCGATAAGAGATATACAATGTAATTTAAAAACACAGTGTTGTTGTCGATACACTATTTATTATTAATGGATGGTAGTTTGGGAATAAATAAAAATGCAGCATTCTGAATACTTGCACTGTAAGTTGTGTTGAAGACTTGCAGTAAATAAAACTGCATGCATGTAAAGTGGAATAATTTGTATAGACAATTGTGTTAATTGTGACTTGTTAGTTTTTTATTCATAGAAAGCAGATTTGTTAGTTATGTGTATCATTGAAAAAATTAATGTTGATAGTTATTTGTTATGAATGAAGGTAGTTTGGGCATTTTGATTTTTTTAAGACTTGTAAGACTCAACACATGACATGCTTTATAAGACCATCTCTAATGCATTGCATTCTAAAAAGTTCAATGAATTGACACATCAGCATTTCATCATTTTCAATAAAACTTCTGCAGTGCATTGAATCTTCTAAAATTCATTAAATTGACACATCAACGTGTTATTTAATTCATATATATATATATATTTAAAATTTATAATTATAAATATAAATGTTATCTAGACATATATTATTTTAGGTGTATTCAAGTACACTTAGAAATTACATTTATTTATAAAAAGTACACTGCATAAATTAAACTAACGTTTCGATCTATATTTAATTATGTATGTAAATAATAATAAAAATAAATTTCTAGAAGCAAACAAAGTAAATAAGAGATAATGATAAGATCGGCGGAGGAATAAAAAAATATTGGAGTTAATAACTTAATATTATTTGTATGCAAATATTTTAATTAGATAAAAAGTTTAAACTACAGGTGCAATCTTTAAAATAAATAGAGTAGAAACACAATAAGAAAATTAGAACTCGCAATATTATAATATCAGTGGATTATAGGGATACTTAATATTTTTTAATATATCCTTGGGCTCATTCGTACGCATTAAAACGAATTGTAACAGATTCCCACCACCATTTCTGCGTTGCATGAGGTGGCATAGCCACAGTGGTTTACATGATGCCAGCATGTGATTTTCATTTTCAGTGCACGGAGCCACGTAATAGCATTGCAGATGCTCCAAGTAGTTAGGGATTAGGAATATGGATAGAGATATTTTTAGTATTGATGTGTGTGAATACTTGCATTTCTAAAAAAGCAGTTTATATCAATATTAACATACATGTAAAGTTAGGGGGTGTTTGGTCTTGGTATAAATATATCTTACCAAGACGTGTTTTTTACAATGTAATATCTCACTTTTAACCGTCTTGCATATGCTCACAAGTAATAAAAGAGGGAGTCCTAGCAATAGGTTAAAATGGATTAAGTTAGAACATAAAACACCAACATGTAAAACAACTCTGTGCATGTTTCACTTTCGTTTTAAGGTTAGAGTTCATCAAGTTAGCTCACGGTTACCGTTTTCCACTGAGATAATTTGGGATGAAAAAACATAAGAAAAGACATAGATGGTGATAAACACACCAAATCCATTTAAGATGACGTTAGAATACATCAATATTGCTCATACGAGTAGTATTTTGCAACCTCGACTTTACATATGTGTAATGTGATGACTGACACTGGAACAACAATAGATATTGTTGTAGGTGAGCTTGGTTATTTGCTTAATAACGTGAAAAGTATCGAGATTAATTTTTTTACATTTAAATAATAAATTTCAAAAATATGCATTTAAATACAGGTTACAGAGTGACATTTTATGATAAAAATGTCAATGATTCAGATCGAATGAAAAAGAAAGCGAATCAAACATTGAATTGGACTAAAAATTCCTAATTTTAAAATATATTAAAATGTTGACTAAGTTTGACCATTTTTTCGAAGGTTTTAGCGCTGATTGAGTTTTATGTTTGAGTTTGACTGACTCGCCCCGAACCACCTCCGAGTCATAAGTACTTGTCGAGTACTCATCCGAGTTTTACAACCCTAGTGGTGAGTGGTGAGTAGTGATAGGATTGTTGTTGTATATGAGGTAGTCGTTATATAAGAAAAGATGATAGTGTGGACTGTGGAGTGTGTGTGTTTTGAATTTAGATAGTTTTACATTATGACTAAAAAACGAGATGTCATATTACCTCACAGAAGTAAAACTAGATTAAAAAAAATGATTGTAAAGTTTAAATTGTAGAATCCATTCATTGTTTTCGAATGATAGAAACTGGAAGTTGAGATTAGACAATTTCAAGCCCAAATTCAACAAGTTTTTCATTCCATTATCTATTAATAAAATAAACAAAGTAAAATAAATTAAATTATTAAATTATTATTAAATCAAAGGTTATATATATATAAAATAAAATACCATGGAGCAATCTGGACCCTTCGATGGGTTCCTCTCTTAAGATCTAAAGGTGTAAATTAAATTATCATAATTATACTTCCCTCCCCCAATCAATATATCAATTACAAAATAAACATTCTTTAATTATTAATTAGTATAAAACAACGCAGTCAAATTTAGTGAACATAAATTCAATTCCTCAATTGTTTTCCAAATCCTTGAGTAATTATTTATGTATTTCAAGTAATATTATATCTATTTTATAGTTTTCCCTACTTTTGCAAAGTTATTAATTTTGTTATTCAATATTAATATTAAACTTTGATGCCCACATTCATTTCATTAAACCCATCTTTTTTAAAAATGTATTGTCATTACATCTTAATATATACGGGCCAATAAGACCATTATAATAACAGTGAAATGTCCAATTATAATTTGAAAATGGGCAAAAAATTTTATAGTTTTTCCTAGCAATTTACGACTTTTTTCTAAATGTATCAACAAGACCATTATTATTTGAAAATGTGCCAAAAAATTATTATGAAACAAGCACAGTCAAATTTAGTAAACATAAATTCGATTCTTCATATTTTAAAAATATCTTCAAATGTTTTTTGAATCCTTTACGTTAATATTTATATGATAGACTTCTAAGAACATCAAAAACTCCTATATCTTAAAAGATTTTTAATTTAATTCAAGACTTTAAATCAATCTGTTTTTTCATCAATTCATTCAAGTAACATTTTCGTTTCTTTAAAATTTATTAGATTCTAATCAATTCAATTACATCTTTTGACGTTGATTATTATATCATATTGATTGGTTAAATATTAAAACGCCATGCAAAAAGAGAACATTTCTCCCACCCGGTTGCAACTTTTATTACGCATATGATTCATTTACTTTCGGCTCTCAATACTGAACATTAAATAACTTTAGCTTACGTAGCTTTCATTTCATAGTATTTAAACTTATATAATGCAGCTAATTCAATCGTGGTTACAAAGACAACAAACGAGGTTACACATAATAATTTAACAAACCCGCGCTGTCACGGGTCTTTCACCTAATATATAATTATATCATAACAATAAAAATAAATAGTTAGCGGTTAACAGTTATAAATAAAATCAATAAACAAATTATATATATGAAATATTGTTTAAGAAATTAATAAAGGAAAAAAAACAAAAAAAATACAGGGGAAACGGTATCAAGTACTAACAGAAGTGATATACAAGTCAATGTTAATCAACGCACAGAATCATGATCTCACATTAACCTTGCACCACTGATCTGCATAACCATAATCATTATCATTCACAAATGGAGTTCCAATTCCATTTTCATTTCAGATCCTTGATTTGAGATGCAGCCAGGCGATTTCTCATCACCAACACCATTTGCTCTGATTCCCCTTGCTTTAAATCACTCGAATTTAACGACTGAGGGTTTCGAGCTTTCTAGGTTTTTGTTTTTAGGTTCGCTTTTGTTATCTCCCCGCGGCAGCATCGGCATCGGCCACGGCGACGGTAGCGGTATGGATTTTTCAAAGGTTGGTGAGAAGTTTCTCAGTTCAGTCCGGTCCGCTAGATCTCTCGGTTTCCTTCCGTCAACTTCCGATCGCCCTGAGGTAATCCAAATCTTGCACCTCAATTTGATTTCAGTTAGCTAATTATAACATACTTCAAGTGGTCATTCAAATCTCTTGCCTATTTTTTATTTTGTATTAGGGAACTATTAATTTACACGCACCTATATTACCATATACTCCGTATGTATTTATGTAGTGTGCGATACTTATATTAGAATGTGGATAAGTAGCTGTATAGGAACTTGTTTATGATAATACTTGGGTTACATTTTGTGATGGTTTTGAGCTAAGGGGAGGGGGCATAGGTAACTTTTAACTGGAACTATGCACATTTTGTTAGTGAAACTTGCAGACTTCTTATATAAGCTAAGCTGGGTTCCACAAAGGGGAATATTAGCATTTGTTCGTAGGCTAGATCAAAGGGGTTCTTATTTGTATCAGAATTGAATTAAGAAAGTTGGAAGCGGTAGTAAATTACCTTAGGACATTCTTATGGCTATTTGGACAAAGTTCTAATAGAATTTTGTCGGTGCTGATGGCAGAAGTGTCAAATAAGATTACGATTTTAAGTCCAAAGATACATGTTTTCTGAACTGTAATTAACTAATGTATCGACTGGAATAAGGTGAATGCATCCTGTTTCGGATTTTCTTAGTGGAAGTTGTGAATATGATTCAAAAAAGATACAGAGATAAGCCTGTCTTGTTGGTTTAGAAGACTAAGGAGAAAACTAAACATGATTTTTCGTGATAAAAGCTTACCAACTGATAAATATATAGGGTAAAGAACATGTCTTGTTTAAGCAGTTATGAATTTGTAGATGTACATGATATCTTAAGTTGCTTGAGTTTTGACATAAGGTTGACATGTTCTGTAATTGCTTATTAATGGAAGAGAGCAACCGCCTTCAGTATTTTCGAATTACTGTTTCATATATGTTCAAAGAAATGGAATTTTGATCTTGCACATTTCATATTACAAGCACTTATGAAAAGTTTGAGTCCATTTAAAAGCAAAAGTTAATTGTCTTTGCAGAATGATATTAGCAGCACATGCATCTGTCATGATTTTTTGGTTTCTCCTCTTCTTGAGACTTCATACTTTCTTTGTTCAGTTGCTGTTTTTTGGCCAGTAATCTGGAAAATGGTATTCACAATGTTGTGGGGAAATCAGTAGGTCCTTATAGGATTTTGCAATATGATTCTGATGTAAATTAATCATCTTACAGGTTCCAGAACGTGCTGCAGCTGCAGCAACTATTGCTCGTGCGCTTGCTTCAATTCCTCCACATCAAAGGCACAATATATCTTCAAGCTCTGAACAGCTGAGTTCTATATATGGAAGTGAGCCTGGTGGTCAAGTAGTGGACGAACTCGAGGAAGAATTTTATGAAGAGGTTTGACATATATGGGATTTGTAACATTACATTGTAATTTGGTGATATGCACATCCAGTACCATATTCTTAATGATCTTATGTGTTCTCCAGTCATATTCGGTCTAGATGATGTATCATTCTTTTTACGTTGTGGTCCTAGTCTAATTAGTCGTGCATACAGTTTCATTTTTCATGCCATTGCTTAAAGCTGTTGTAATTCTGTACATAGGAGTTTGATCCCGTGCAGCACACCTTAGAGAATATCCCATCCGAAGAAAGTGATGTGTCATATTTTGAGGGGAAGGTAATTTCATCCATGTGTGGTTATTTTGTTCATCTTCTCCTCTCCCTGATATTTCATTCTCGTTTGACAATTTATAGTTTCATATTGTCGGTACTGCTTTTACTTGAGCACATTGTAATGCGTATCTCGATCAGAGCACTCTTTAGCGGGGAGAACAGAACAGAGATTGGGATTGGTTCAGATGCATGTTCATTTATACTATGCCATGTGTTTAGATTTTAGATGAAAAAAATATTTCACCATTTTTTAATTCTCAATTCATTGTTTATAGGCTGCTCTTAGATTATTACAACTGGATAAAGTAACAGAAATTTTGTCGCGCCAAGTGATGGAGCACCATGAAGTAATGGGTAAGATTAGAGATAGAATTTGTATAAACTTCTGTTGTCAGATATATAATGAATTTATTGATTTTTATATTTGTGCCTCGTGGCTGCTCCCCTGTGATACATTATTTGTTGACATCACAATCAGTTTTAATAAGATTTTTTTCATCTATGAACTGATAGAGGTCACCATAACCTTTAGTTTGCATGTGCAGTTCCATTACTAAGTTTTGTAGACTATTATTCCCTACTTGATGAATCAGAAATTATTGTCCAGGTACGGTAGTTGATAGGTAAGGACAGAACTACAGGGGTATATGAGAGAGTGCTATCTTCATATTATTAGGTTATGATGAGAATATGCGTTTTGCTTCTTGAGAGCACTGTTTGTTGGTGTGGTTAAATGTATTTCCTTAGCACTTTCTACCTGCCATTTGATATAGAGCTTTTATATAGACGGTGATGAATTGTAAATCTGTATTTACATCCAGTGAAAGGAATGGATTTGGTAGGCGAGTTGGAGAAAGACTTGAAGATTGCAAATGTCATTTGCATGGTAAGCATGTGATGATCTTTGTGAATGCCGATGCCTGATATTGCTAGACGATAAACCTATATAGGTAGCACATGTTCTGTTCAGAACTCATAATGCATGATTATTTTGTATGCACAGAATGGACGAAGACACCTCACTTCTTCGAGGAATGAGGTATCAAGGGACCTTGTTGTTAACACAAGTTCTAGAAGAAAACAAACTCTTCTGGTATTTCCCATTCCCTATACCCTTAACAATATTACTTTTTGTTGGATCAATTGGCATGCACATTTTGTTGATACATGACACTCCTTGTAAAAGTAATGTACTTGACACATCTTTTCTTGTTCTAAAGTTGTCTCTAGTATACTAATATGTACTGCGTTTTATAAAATATTTTTAGAGTTGTTAAACCCAACTACATATATCAAAATATCTTGGAGATAGGTAATTCTTAAACTGGTACCATACCTGTATAGCTGTAAGCTGTCTATTTATGCTCGCCATAATCTCTACCAAGGTTTCCATTAATGCATTAATCTTGTAAGCCAACCTTCAACTCCGCTGAATTTCTTCGACTTTTTTTCCCCTTGGGTAAATATGTACCCTCTTTTGATACAAGAGTGAAGGGACATTGAGGAAAATACTGAAAACAACAAGAAAGCCGCTAAATGTCACGACTTGTTATTATAATACATTTTTTTAATATGATACAATTATATTGTTACGTTAGCCACTTACTCAGGTTTATAGATATCCATGCACAGATCCTCTCAGATAAGAACATGAAGTGTAAGGAAATTAGTTTAGATTCAATACAAGGAGTTTAAGGTAGGTTTGGTTTTCTGTGAGAAGGTATATGCATGGGCGGGTATAATTCGAGTGTTATTTTTTAGTGCTTCAAAGTTCCATTAGTAAAGAGATCAGACATTGTCGAATTGAAGTTTATCACATAAGTTACGTTTGAAGATGATTTGATATCTAATATAATTGCATTTAGCTCCCACGGTGCCATTAGAGCTAGTGTTGGATATCTTTGTATCTCACGAAAACTGTAAAATGAATTTGCAGAACATGCTTCAAATTTTAGCTTCGCTTCGTCGTGCGAAGGATATGCAAGTAGAACTTGAAACCCACGTTGATGAAGAGAATTTCTTTAAGGTTCACATTGTTTTCTGGAAGTTCTTTTGTGTCATGCAATTTATCTAGTTTCTATGGCTTGTTTCAAATATTATACATGTTACGATCTCTCAATTCGAGACGGCTGCTTTATGCTGGACTGGTTCACTGTACAGGCATTTCAGGTCCTTTCAGAGTATCTTCAACTTCTGGATAGCTTGTCAGAGCTTTTGGTTATACAGGAGATGAGTCGTGGAGTCGAGGTAATAAATCCAGACAACTTCAAGTATACTTGAACTGATCCTAGTTTCAGTTGTAGTACATTGTACAATTCTGATATGCATTTATGTTGCAGGTTTGGTTGGGAAGAACTCTACAGAAGCTGGATTCACTTCTATTGGGAGTGTGCCAAGAGTTTAAAGAAGCAAGCTTTTTGACTGTGAGTACGTTGAGCTGTTGTTTTCATTATGTCAGATACACAGGAGGGACATGTAATTCAATTATGTCTTATTTTTTGTCATGTCACTATATTGGCTACATTATATTCTTGAATTTGTCATGGGTGTGGCTTTGTTCTATCCCAAATTATTGACTGTATTTTGATTGAGATCTTCCTTGCATCACATTGCTTAATTTTTTGATCATGGAAAGTAGTTCAGTTATATTTTAGGTTACCAGTTCTGTTAATAATTGCACGTATTATATATTATTTGTTTGATTACTGTTCAGCTAATAACTGCACATATTATATGTATGTTTTTTTCTTCCCTTTTTTCTTCTTCTTATGTTCTCTTTGTACAGTATAAAACTTGCTTTCCATCCTTGCAGGTGGTTGATGCTTATGCATTGATTGGTGATGTTTCTGGTCTCGCTGAAAAGATACAAAGTTTCTTTATGCAGGAGGTTATATCTGAAACTCACACAGTCCTTAAGAGCATTGTGCTAGAGGTATACTTACTACCAGTAACGTTGAATCATATCAATTACTAGAATATCCCTTGATTGAAATCAAGAAAACTTATGGACCAAAATCATTCTCAGTTTCTCACCCGGTATCTTGTTACAACTGTAGTCAATGTTGTGTTTTTTGAGATGACCTAAATACAAAGTGATGTATCTCTTTTGTTATGATTGTAGTTATTTATCCTTTTGTTATAAAATTCCATGACTAATTGAATGTGGCAGGATTTAGAAGCGGCTGAAATTCATAGTACCAGGTGTTATATTCTTGTAGTCTATTATTTATCTGTCCTACCTGAAATTTTCTCTACGTTATTTATTCTTAAATATTGTTGTATTAATTTTCAGGCTTACATATAGCGATCTTTGCACTCGGATACCTGAATCCGAGTTCAGGCAGTGTTTATTGGCAACTCTAGCCTCCCTTTTCAAGTTGATGTGCTCATATTACGCAATTATGAATTTCCATTCAGAGTATAAGGTATGAGCGTTTTATTTTATTTTTTGTTGTGGTTGTTGTCTTGATTTATCTAAAATTTTAAGATATCATATTTCCTAGCCTAGTCGAGGACCAACTGTTTTTAAAACATTCTTTGCCCGGTAGACTGGTAGTTGTGGTTACACCTATCGTCCTTCCCTAGGAGTCATGATGTTCACTAATAACGATCGGTTCTTCAATATCTTTGTCAGATTTCAGCAGGTCATTTATCACATGAAGTGCAGAAACAAGGTGATGAAACGGGATCTTCGAAGAATAGTCAACAAACTGATGAAAGTGAAAGTGGTGGCTGCATCCCTGATGATTCATTGGGTTCAGAATCAAGGGATGATGGCAGTGGAGCTTCAAGCAGTGGATCCCCGTGGTTTCAGCTCCGAAATGATGCCACAATGTTTGTTTCACAGACATTAGAGAGAGGCCGCAGGAATCTTTGGCAACTTACGACAAGCCGTGTGTCAGTATTGCTCTCTTCTGCTGCAGTTTCTTCGACCAGCATTCATCAGTTCTTAAAAATATATGAAGATCTCAATATCTTCATCTTGGCTGGGGAGGCTTTTTGTGGGGCTGAAGCAGTTGAGTTTAGACAGAAAGTCAAAGCTATTTGTGAAAACTATTATCTTGCTTTCCACAGACAAAATATACATGTGAGTTGGCTTATATAGTTTTTTGTTCGTACTTTAACTTGTAAATTATCGTAGCGTGTCACTGAAAAAAAACAAAGAAGTGCAAAAGACTTAGAAATATACAGCATTGGTCTTTAATATTGCATCTTAGTTCTAGAATATTTAATGGTGAGAATTAGATCATTTTTCATCTTCCAGGCTCTGAAAATGGTTTTGGAAAAAGAGAGTTGGTTCACCATGCCACCTGAGACCGTTCAGGTAGTGAGCTTTGCAGGCCTTATTGGTGATGGAGCTGCAGTGCTTAGTCAAACCGGTCGAGAGCTGCAATCCCACAAGTCATCTGATTCTGTTAGAAGTAGCAATAAGCAAGGTGGATTCTCTCATTGGACTAGAAGTGGGAATCCATTTTGTTTTAATTACGACTCTAAGGAATGTGATAGTTCCCCACATGAAAAAATCAATGGGGCGTCTCACAAGAATGGCTCGTCAAATAATGTTGATGCAAATCATACTAATGGCCATGCTGATGCCTCAGAAGATGAAAATGAAGATCTTCTTGCAGATTTTATCGACGAGGATAGTCAACTACCAAGTCGTATTGTTAAGCCTAAACATTTAAGAAACCACTCTTTGTCTTGGATCGCTGAAGATATGACAGCGCACACGGGATCATCAATTTGTGTGCTAAGGTGAATTATTTCTCTGGATTCTTAACTAATGAGCATATTAGTACACTTACCTGAATTCGATGTATATGCAAAACAGGCTAATGGATAAATATGCAAGGCTAATGCAAAAGTTAGAGATAATCAATGTTGAATTTTTTAAGGTATGTTCCTGTAAAAATCATCCCCATCATACTTTGTTGCTTCTGTCTTTGTTATTGACTCATTTCATCTTAACTTGTTTTAGCATTTGTAGTATATTGTCTAAACAAGTTGAACTCTTACAGGGTATATACCAGTTGTTTGGAATCTTTTTCCATTTCGTGTTTGAAAGCTTTGGTCAGCAGAGTGCTAATTCTAGTCTGAAAGGGAATAATGATGCTCTTAATTGTGCGTTTTATTGGCTTAATGACTATCATTTGATCATTCAGTTTCTATGCTTAGTTGCTTACTACTTGATATGAAAAATTACCTCGTTTGGTGTTCAGATCGGCTGAAAACAGCTTTATCCAGAATATTCCAAGATTGCAATCAGTGGATTAAGCCCCCATCTCCTTCAGACTCTTATTCTTCACACACGCCTTTGAACATGCCATTTTCCCATATGGACATCACACCTACTCCACCCAGCTCAAATTCTAGTCATGTGCCCGGCACCACTTTTGGCCTGAAGGTAAACTTGCGTTCATTTTATCGGTTGATACTACTCATTGTATAACTACTGTTTTTCTGTTGACGGATCATTAGGCGCATGCTTAAACTGCTTATGCGGTAAACGTAATTGTGAATTTTGCTTTCATTCTTCCGTTGATGTTGCAGGAAAGATGTGTAGGAGCTGACACTATATCTCTCGTTGCTCGGCTGTTGTATAAATCTAAGGCTCATCTTCAATCAATACTTCTGAAGAATAATGCAACAGTTGTTGAAGAATTTTATTTGCATTTGGTACGCATTTGCATATTTATCTCAGATATATATACATAAATTTTTGATTTTTGTTTGATGATTGAGTTAAAGTGCTTAGCAAAAATGAGTGTTTTACTGAAAATCTAAGAAAGTATATAGAAATTGTATCATGACGTGATTAAAATTAATAAATTTTGTGGTAATTTGTCAAAACGTTATTATCTTTCTAATGTTATTTATATAATTATTTATTAATTTGTTACTCCGTATTATTTGTAATGTATACCATAAATGTCACATAATTTGAATAATGTCAATATGGTAATGGTCAAAACATTAACAGGTTGATTCGGTGCCAGATCTGACAGAGCAAATTCATAGAACGACTGCAAAGTTACTTCTTCACATTAGTGGGTAAAACATTTTTGTATCATCTTCTGTTCACTTTCTGTATATGGTTTTACTACTATACTTTATAAATTAACTGCTGGCAATTTATATGCTTCTAAGACCTACCTAATCATTTGCTCAACCAGAAAGCATACTATATCTTAGCAGTTCATCTACTTGATTTATTAGTATGCTGTGGCCTTAACCTTAACTTAATGGCAGGTATGCTGATCGAATTGCCAATGCTAAATGGGAAGTTAAAGAACTTGGAATGGAACATAATGGGTAACCATCTTTTGCATTAACATCTCGAGGCACAGCTGTTGATATATATCTATTTCAATTACTTAGTCAAAAATGTTATACAAGCACCAAAGGGCCATTGGCCTAGCGGTATCGTGGGGACCCTCCAACCTTGAGGTTGTGGGTTCAAGTCAGGTGGTGGACATAGGTATATATTCGTGAAAAAAATTGTACATTTTCGTGTTGGGTAGGTGTGTGTGAGTTTGCCTTTCTAAAAAAAATGTTATACAAGCTATATACTGATAGTTAGCATCCTATCTTTTTGTATGCCATAGTTCAATATCAGCTTAGAAAATAGAAACCTGCTAGTTATCGTTATTAAAAATATCTAGTACGATACTAGAGTGAATCACAATTTTTAATGTCTTTATTCCAGCAGTATCTACTTACTTTCGTATGTGATATGTTTGTCTCAAATATTGTTATTCCAAGATATAGACTAATACTTCCATTAGGAATTGACAAAGCTATTGTTTGAAGGACTAACATATCGTGGTTTGATAGGTATGTTGACCTTTTATTGGGTGAATTTAAGCACTACAGAACAAGACTAGCTCATGGGGGTATTCGGACGGAGGTAAACTTCAAACATCTTAACATTGACCATATAGATGAACTTTTTGAACTAAAAGTCAGACACTATAAGTAATAGTTAATGATTACCAGTGGCCTTATATAGAAGAGAGAAATATATCTGTAATGAGACCTTTTTTGTAAAACCAGGTTCAAGATCTTCTAATAGGGTATGGACTTGAAAATATTTCTGAAATTCTTGTTGAAGGACTCTCAAGAGTGAAACGGTGTTCTGATGAGGGTCGGGCCTTAATGTTATTGGATCTTCAGGTCATCCTTGAACTATGACTTTGCTAATTAAGCTTCTGTATCTTCTTGTTGGCATGATTAGTATTTCTGTTATCATACCAGGTTTTGATCAACGGCCTTCAGCATTTTGTCACCATTAATGTTAAGCCGAAGTTGCAGACTGTTGAAACTTTTATCAAGGTAAAGGAATGACGAGTTGGTAAAGAAAAATTACCTTATGAAATATTTGAAAAAAATTTAATTCTATTATTATGTGAGTTAATTGCTGATACTATCTGCATGCTGCTCTTACAGGCGTATTATCTTCCAGAAACTGAATATGTGCATTGGGCACGTGCTCACCCGGTAACATATTCTGGCTCAAGGCTATTTTTTCTCATTATGAAATCATTAATCCACATTCAATCTGTTATCATATAAACATATAAGGTGAAGCAGTTATTAGCCAATTATCATACCTGCATCTATGCTTATGTGATAAGAAAAATTATAGGATGGTAGAATATGTCCTAGTAACTGTCTCTACCAACAAGAAGTCTAGGATATCATATGTGAAAACCTATTCCGAGAGGTAGAAGTTTCAACCCATTTTGTTGATAATGAGTCGATTTGGGTTGTATTTTTACCCGGCCATGTTAAATGGGTCAATTTAAAAGTTACAAATAATAAAACAGGGTGAGTGGGTGAAGTGGATTGAGAGACAGAATGTTGATTCAAGTGTTTTCTCCTTGATCGTTTTTATCACAAATTAAATATATTGATATCATTTTAATAAGGAGGGGGATCAGAGGGGATTTTGAGGGGAAAGGAAGGGTATACGATCTCAGTCGTTGATTTATGTGATCAACAACCCATATATGCAACACTGCATTTTACGTAAAATGTAGTGTTGTTAAGATGCAGCAAATCTGGGTCGTTGATCACAGAAATCAAAGGCGAGATCGCCTATCCATCATTCCCCTCAAAATATAACGGCCCCTCAAAACCTTAATACAGTATTTGTGATAATATGGGAACACAAGTTTACCCATGGAGTTGATGAAAATCTGGATAAAAAAGTATTGGCAGGTCAAACCTACTGGACTGTTTTGACCGATGTTGAATGTAAATTGCAAAATTTATGTAGTTAAACAGGAACAAAAAATAATCATCCCAACAGATGGAACCATTGGATTGTATTTCACATTACTAAAATGCTGTTTATGATGATACAGGAATATAAGAAAAGCCAAATAGCAGGGCTAATAAACCTTGTGGCTACAATGCAAGGTTGGAAAAGGAAAAGCAGATTAGAGGTTTTGGAAAAGATAGGAGCAGCAGGCATGTAATTAGCTATTAAACATTCAATACGACCCGATTTATGAGCCGGTTTGTGTAGATTGAACCCCACAAGTCAAAGGTCGTAATATAGGAGCTTCCCTGTTAAGGGCTTTTGAATTGTGATTTAAAGATGTTTATATGTTCAATATGTACATTTTTATACATTTGAATAACTGATTATTGTAACCTTTCGATTGGCAATAAATGAAGTCATAGATCAGTTTTCTCACAGTTGCAGTTTGAAGGCAAAGTTCGAGCAATTTACTGCTTTCTGGAGAGTTTCGGAGGTAAATTTGAAAAGGTAAACATAAATACACAAGTATACAAGCTAAACTTCGATTAAAAGATACTCTTTGCTAATGATGCCAAAATAATATTTGAGGAAGTTAAACAAAATGCAAATCAAATATGGAGACGCACATCTTAATTCGTCAAGCATTTTGTCTAGAAACGTGAAAGTCACGTGTCATATGGAGGATCTACCATGACTGGTGTGGTTCTATATATTATTGGTAACAAAAAAGATAATATATTGGATTTGTAGATTAATAAAAACAAAAAAAGATCTTCCAAAATACTCCGCATTTATTGAAATCACTATTCGGATAAATATTCCAACTACCAACCACTATTTTGGGTCTGTACGTAGCTTTCGTTTAAGTCAATGCTTTTTTGGAGAAGTAAACTTTGTACATGCCATGTATGATAGATACTTTTCATCACCAAAAACTGATTACGTTGTTAGACTCCTTCCATTCGTGATTAAAACTCATTTAAACCGATTGAGCCACGTCAGTTTTTTCAAAAACGGACTAAAACTGACGGACTTTGCCATCAGTGACCCGTCATAGCTATTTTTGGATCTCATATTTACCAATTTATTTTTAATATTATAAAAAAAATAGCAAAAAACAAAAAAAAAAGTACGTGTCGGTTTACCGACTAAACAAGCAGACGAAGACAACCGACTAATGTGTAACATCGGTGTTGGTTGGACTGACGCTCGTCGGATCCAAATCGACGTTGGCTATGGGAAGAGTCTTATTGAGTTTAAAAATGATCATGGAACTTTAAGAATACGCTGTTTAAATTTTAATATGACTAGTAACCTCAATTAGCTAAACACAATTTATAAATGAGAAAACAAATTTGCTTTCTTTTTTCTCTCTCTACTTTAACGGCTTCTTTCTCTCATTGCGCCCTCATCTTTGTATGTTTCTTCTTTCCGCCATCAAAGTTTAGTGGGTTGTTCTCGGAGAATGAGTGATGTTACCCACCATGTCTAACGACACACACGGTTGATCCACCGGTACCTAATAATCACAAAATACCATAACGTTCAATTTGTAAATGATATGAAACTATCTAGCTCACGTTTATAAGGATTTTATGATTCGCACGTGAAATATTGTCATATTAATAAAAGTACGTTTGGACCTTTAAGAAGAGTCTCTAAGATAGAAGGATTAAGTAGATGGTGTAATAGTGTAGAACTTACAAAGTGACCAGCTTCAAGGATCCAATAAAAGTGCAAATTTTTGTACGACTTGGTAAATCCTCTTGTTTTTTTGTCATCTCCACAATACATTGGAGTTCTATTCATGCTTAAGAATGTCTTTAGACCTTCCCACCTATTATTGTCATGTAATATATAAAAAAATTATATAATATGAGGGCAATATCAATAGACAATGCATCTCTAAAGTTGCTACTCGTGGATATCATAGTGGAACATTACTTGAGCTGCTCAACCCATGCTTCAGCTCCCTTTGTTGCACATATGAGATCAAGCTACAAACCAACCCAACTTCAATTAATAAACAGAATTGCAATAGTTAGTTATACTCATGCATTGATGGTTGACAAGATGGTAGTATGACACAACCGACATTTGCTACCAGTTATAATATTTTTTATGTACTACTCTCAATTATTTGAAAAATACTGTCATACTCTTCTTACTTGACCATTATAAACTGTCACATTTACTCCCGCGTTCAAGAGTTTGTCGACCTATAAATGAACAAATGAAATACGAAAAATAAAGTTAATGAAAAGATCATTACAAATTAATAGTATTGTCAATAACTTTTGAAAACTCACCTCATTGATCCTTGGGTTCATGAAATCGCCTGATAAGTACTCGAAAACAAGGTCGGATTGCCCTCCCCATCTGCAAATCTCAATTTCAGCTACAAAAGTCTTTTTCACAAAAAATAAAAGATAGAAAAAGGGGCAAAGACTCACTTCACATCTTTTGGGATGATCCTTAATTTCTTTTTAATGACTCCATTCAGCAATTCATCTAGATCACCATCTCCACCTGCAGTAACCCTCAAAGACTCCAGGTTTCTTGAGTATACGTTCGTTGTGGTTTTTCTTGAGAGTTCACTTGTTGTCATTGACCCTCCACCACTCCCAGCATCCAACATAAAGTTGTAAAAATCCTATGATCAAACAAAAATATTATGATTTCATCATTATATAATTATAAAAACTGAAAAAAAAAGCATGAAAAGGAGCATACAACAGAGTTACTACTGTCAATGATCACTCCTTCAAGATCACCCCATGATTTAGTGGCCTCTTTCATTTGCCCTTTTGCTATTTGCTGCTTTATTGTTGCAACTAAACTGTTCCCTGAAATGGGTTTGTTAGATAAAAGAAAAAACTATTCCAATCATCAACTTAAAGCACATACAACACCAAAATTCACACAGTTAATGAAGCAGAAATGAACCTGTGTGATTTCTTTAGTCCACCGCTGTCTATCCTAGAAACATCTTTGAGCAGAGGACCCCATGAAGCCTATCAATTATAATTCCCCAAAAGTCCAATTTCAAGCAGTGTGTGAACAATGCCAACATTTTCTTAAAAGCATAAAAAGACAAACTTTACTCACCACAAAATCTACAGGTGACATCCAACTATTTCCCAATGCAATTCCTACATACCAACATTAAAAGTTTCAAACTTTTCAGTAAATTTGAACTTTTTATCTTTAATGGCATTTGCTACTTCCAAAATTCTTGAAAATTATACCTCCAAGAACGAGCTTCAACCTTCCTGCTTTAATGGCTTTGAGAGCTGTTAATCCAGTAGTGACTGCATATTTGCCTCCATAAGACTCTGCTATAATATAAAGAGGGCTTCTTTGGAGGGTCTCATTTCTATTAAATATTTTTATCAACAATGTAGTTAAATCCCTTGCAGCTTCTTCATCGGTCTTCACCAATAACTCTTTATCCTCCACAAAACTGTATCCAGTTCCAACTGGATTATCCTAATTTCCCACAAAAATAAAAATTTCATATACAAAATTAAAAAAATGAAGAAAATTATAAGATTTTATGACTATTGGTAGAAATCATGAAAAGTGTTTATTAGAAAAAAACTCATACCACAAATAAGAGATCTCCTTTTTTGAGCCATGTAGAGTTTCTTTGGTTCAAAAATGTGTCCAATGGTCCTACCTCTTCAAAGTTTCCTATTCCAACTCCTGAAGCACCCTGTAATTCATCAACCACAAAAACAGAACTTGGTAATAAAGAATCTTAAGCCTTTATGTTTGTATGAACATTTGTGGGAACTGGGAAGGTGTATATGTATATGTGTATGTGTATATGTATAGGACTTACAGGTCCACCTTGTAACCATAGAATTATTGGCCATGGCTTGTTTGGATCTTCAGTTCTGTAAGGACTTTTATAGTACCACCAGAACATGTGGGCTCCTGTTTTCACACAAGCATTACATGTTTTAAGAATCCCAAAATAAAATTTCCAATCTTGATGAATGGGTAGTCTTAATTTTCCTGAATTAACTAACATAATACCAAAAAAAAAAAATGGTTGTTGAATCTTACTGGGTCTGACTTCAACATAACCCCAATGCTCTGATCCATCTGGGGTGCCTGCAGCCATAGCCAATCCTTCATGAAAATGTGGAAGACCAATGCATATTCCCAGAATAAGGAGTAAACAAGCAGAATGGGTTTTGCCCATTTGGTGTTTAGAAAGAAGAAAAAATAATGATTTTTATAAGAAAGTGACAGTGATTTATTATTAGGACAATAAGTGATGAAGGGTATATAACTATATATATGCATGGAAAATGGAATTATTGATAATAAGGATAGAGGCGTGGTTTTCTAGGGTTACAACTGAATTAACAAAAAAATGTGGGATGGAATTCTTGACTTGCTGACAACAATAAACTTAATGCAACTTTGACTTCACCTGTACATACCAAAATTCTCTCTTGATTTCATAACCATACTCCTAAAAATTACAATCTATGTGTGATAAACTTTTGTGGGTTGATTTCAGTTGAGAAAATGATGGATCAAGTGACAGAATCCGCAATTTCACCTATAATAATAATTAATAATAATAATAATAATAATAATGATGATTAATTAATAATAACCTATAAAAGGATAAAAATCAACTTTAAATTCACAAAAGCCAAAGAGGATAGGAAAAATACTTAACTTTTTTGACTAGTTCCATGTCATATAGCAACAGCATTTATATATTTATTTATTTATTTTTATGTGAATGGTTTTATAGACTAGCTAGGGAAAGTATAAACATGATTAATAATTAGTATAAAGTAGATCTATCATTATCTATGTAACATGGCATGACCCCATCATATGAAACGCCTGTTTTTTTTGGGACAAGGACAAAGGCTTCGCATGTGTAATGTGTTGGTAGAGCGAGTCAGCGAGACATGGCAAACGATCCAAGATTTTTGGCAAGAAAAAGGCTTCTACTCGATTTGATGATATTTGGAATTTAGTTTCAAAAGTTGGATCGTAACTTAAGATATCACCATATTATAAATTTTGCTTAACTATTCTTTAATTTCTTTAAAATGGTATTATGAAATTTTATACACCGGATTAGTCAGTAATCAAAATACCTAAAAAGCCGGTTACCACATTCCTAGTATGGAAAATTTTAGATAAAAAAATGATTACATTGTTTATAGCTACTGAATTATTTTGGTTACTACTAAATTACTTGTAGAAGATTTCTGATTATATTTATTTTTATTCAATATTTCGATTTCGATACTGATGTTTAATAAAATTACTTTCATCATTTTCAATTTTTTATTATGAAAGCATATCTAGCATACTAGCAAATAGGCATGCACAAAAACCGGTTTCATAAAAACCCGACCCGACCCGAAACCGGTTTTGGTCAAACTTGGTCAAAACCGGGTTATTCAAAATCGGTTCGGTTTCAACCCGATTTGGACACCCCAAAAACCCAACCCGACCCAACCCGGTTTGGGTAGGGTCCAAACCGGTTCGGGTTCAAAACCGGTTTTAAACCGTTTTTTTTATAAAGTTGTTATTTTTGTTCGATCGTTAAACGTTTTAAGGAAAATGAATGTTTGGGCCAATTTTTTTCATTCAATTCGTAAAACGTTAATAATGTAAACACAATTGATCAATAACTAAACCAAAAAGCTTCTAAATGTTCTTTAAGAAAAGTATTTAATCGAAAAACTCTATATTATTCAATTTTCGTTGAAGCGTTAAGCGTTTTAAAAAAAATCAACGTTTGGGTAAAAAAAAAATCATTGAGTTGGTAGAACATTAGTAATGGAAACACAATTGATTAATAACCTAACCAAAACTCTTCTAAATCTTCTTAAAAAAATTATTGAATCGAAAAAGTCTATATAATTCAAACACGTTCGAGCGTTAAGCTTTTTAAGGAAAAACAACGTTTGGGTAAAAAAAAATTCATTGAGTTGGTAGAACCTTAGTAATGGAAACACAATTGATCAATAACCTAGTCAAAAGTCTTCTTAAAAAAATTATTGAATTGAAAAAAGTCTATAAAATTCAAAGTGAGCTAATACATTCAAGGAAATTTTTACTAAATGCAAGGAAACATGTGCATAAAAAGTGGTACTGTAAGCATAAAGAGTTGTACTTTTCCATGAATTTAGTAAAAACTTTGCATTTATCAACTCCCAAATCAAAGTGGTTCGAGCGTTAGGCTTTTTAAGGATAAACAATGTTTGGAGCAATTTTTTTATTGAATTCGTAGAACACTAGTAATACAAACATAATTGAACAATAACTTAAACAAAAGTCTTCTAAGTATTCTTGAAAATATTATCGAATAGAAAAAAGTCTTCATAATCTTTGTAATTTTCATAATCTTCAACTTGTATGCATCTTCAAGTCTTCAAACATCTTCTAGTCTTCAAACATCTTCAAAGTCTTCAAAAGTCGAAATCTTCTTCGGATGTAGCCTCACGCGAAGCTTGATCAAGAGCGATTTCTTCGTCGGAAAGTGATATTGTCACACCTTCTTCCACCTCGACATTGTGTATACCTTCTTCGTATTCCATTTCACCTTCAAGACTTGAAACATTTTGTATACGTTCCGCGGCATCCAATTGATCCTTCAAGCAAATGCACATCTCTAAAGAGGTCGGTGTGAGTCTTGTTCTTTGTATAGATAATACCCTGCCACTAATAGAAAATGCGGATTCCGAAGCTACCGTAGAAGCTTGGACGGTTACTAAATCTCGGGCCATGATGGTTAGAATGGGAAATTGAGATTCCCTCTCTTTCCACCAAGCCAAAATATCAAATTGTTCGAACTCATTGGGTAGAATGGTGGACAAAAAATTCGTTCCGGTATATCTCCCATATTCGCTAGTGGTGTTTTGGTTACCTTCACCCCTTGCACGTTTATTGTTTTCTTGTCTTAAACTATTATACAAGTTTAGCATCGCATTGTTGGAAGAAGATGAAGTAAACATTAAGTTAACTGAATTAGCGGGCACATTTGATGTTAAATTATATTTTTGAAAATATACACTAAATAAATCTTGTAAACATTTATTAAAAGATGTTTTTGCATTTTGTGAAAATATTGGGTCCTCCTCATTCAAATCCAAATTGTGACAAATGTTATCGATAAGCATTTCCACCCCGAAAAGGTTCAAACATGGGTTCATTGCGGCGGAATAAGTAATTACCGGAGGTATTTCTTTGAGATATTTTTTTACTTTTTCTTTCATGGGAGCCACCATTTCTTCAAATATTGGACCTTCATATAGGTAGTCGTTTAATTTTGTAGTCATTAACCAAATTTGATTAAGTACCAAATGACTAGTTGGATAATAAACACCCGATAATAAAGTAGTCGCGGTTTTGAAAAGTTTGAGCAAATCGGTTATCTTTTTAATATCTTCCCAATATGCGATTGGAAATGGTGTTGCAAGACCTTTTTGAACAAGATGATCATGAAAAACTTGTAAACAATCGCGTTGGCGTAAACCATATACAAACATATGGTAGGTCGAATTCCATCTAACGGGCATGTCCCAATTAGGGGTTAAAAAAATAGAATTCGTTTCCTTACACAATTTCATATAAGATTTGTATCTAGCTTTACCCCTTTGAAATATGTTTTGCAACATAGTTTTATAGGCCGTTTTTATGTCGTCTATTTCTTCAACCGCTAGTCCGGCTTGCACAACCAAGTTAATGATGTCTGCAACACACCGACTATGATAAAAAATGCCCTTCAAAGGTGGTGCGTATTTTAGTATTAACTTTGAAACGGCGAGTGTATTATTACTCGCGTCGTCAAAAGAGATTGAAAAAACATTTTCTTCCAATTTAAACGTTTTAATTACATTTCGTAACATGTAAAATAAGTTTTGACTCGTGTGAGGATACTCAAAGTCTTCAAAAGCAATGGTACGTTTTATCATTTTCCAAGTTGCGGGATCAACCCAATGTGCGGTAACACAAAGGTACGAACCGGGCAAATCATGAGGAGCCGACCAACCGTCGGTTGTTAATGATACACTTGTATTAAAATTTTTAAAACCGATTTTTAGTTGTTTTTTAGCTTCTTTCTACAATTTAAGGGCATCGCGTTTAAGAGTAGTACGACTTACATTGTTATATCGCGGTTGAAGTGTATTTTGAACCACCCTAGTAAACCGAGGGTTATCGAAGTGGTTGAACGGCAAAGCTTCTTGAATTACAAAATCCGCAAAAGCTTATCGACATCGTTCCGCATCATATGTAAAAATCGTTCAATCTCGTGCCATCGAAGATTGAGTACCAGTGACGGAGCTGTGTTAAGGCCATAGGGGGCCATGGCCCACCCAAAGTCATCCATAAAACCTATACATACAACGTATTATTGGCCCATTAAAAAAAACTTGATCCATTATACAGAGTATTTAGCCCACCCAATAAATCTGAAGAATGAAAAAGTATTATTTATTGATATACGGTTGCAGTATATATTGGAGTATCGTGTAGATTTTAAAATAAAACATAAAAAGAATTGAAATTTCTTACAAAAGAGTCATCATTCTAAATTTTGATTAATTTTCTTCTGACGGAGTATCCACAAGTACACAACTCAATCATATTCAAACATGCAAAATGTGATTAGTTTTCTTTTTAACACTCGATTATTTAAACTTGTAAGAATGTATTTAGTCAATTATTAATTGTGATATTAATCACTATAAATGTTACTATGTTATTATATGATTAGCAAATAATTTTAACTTGAAAAAATTAACTTAGATTCAAATATTTTTTCTTGCCAAAAGATAGAATAATAGAATAAAGACACTTTCATAGATGGGAACCTTTCAAAATGTTTGAGAAATCAACATTTTAATCAATATAACATAACAATTCTATAAAAAGCAAATTACCATTGATCCCATTAGTTATTCATTCTAGGTTATTTATCAAATCACTCCGTCCCAGTTTTATTGTTCTCTTTTGACTTTTGGAGTCTTTCTTTAACAACTTTGACCTTGAATATATTTGTTTATATTATATAATACTTTGTGCAAATTATACCAATGAAAATACATTCAAAATCCAATCCATTCATATATTTTGCATCAAGTGTTATATAACACAAACAAAAATATTCAAGGTCAAAGTTGTCAAAGAAAGACTCCAAAAGTCAAAAGAGAACGATAAAACTGTGACGGAGGGAGTAATATTTAACTATCGTTTGCGTTTCTTTAATAATCTTTTAGTGTTCGGTAAGATGTTGGCCCACCGTTGAACAAATTTCTGGCTACGTCCCTGAGATTGACCACTTGCTTTCGGATTACCTTTGAGTCCCTCACAATGCTTCTCGGTATGATTTTTCAACGTTGTGTTGGAGTCGGGTTTGAAGAATTTTCGACAACGTTTACATTGTGCCTTAGTCGTACCATCTGACAACAACACTTTGTCGTAAGCACCCCACACCTCCGGATTTATTTAGTTGGGCAATTGTTTCACAATCGTTGGTGCATTTGAAGAACCAAAACAATGGGAAGTAGAAGAGGATTGAGTTGCCATGAGAATATAGTATGCATTTTTGAGTTTTTTGAGTTTTTGTAGATATGTATGAGTGTTTGGAAGTTGTGAATGAACCTATACTCAAGCCTTGTATTTATAGTAAATTAGGGATGTCAAACTTGTAAAAAAAACACAAAAAACAGCTATAAACGGGTCTATAACGGATAAAAAAAACCCGGTTTCAAACCGGTTTTCTAAACCGAAACTGAAAAAACCGGTTTTAAACCGGTTCCAACGGCTAAAAGGCAAACCGGTTTCAAACCGGTGGGTTGGGTCAAACCCGAACCGGTTTTGGTCAAAACCGGTTTTGACCGGGTTGGTTTCGGGTCCAAATCGGGTCGCGTCCTGGAAACCGGTTTTTGTGCCCATCCCTACTAGCAAATAGGCATGAACAAAATCGGGTATTCGCCTAACCCGACCCGACCCGAAACCCGAATCGGGTTTTGGTCAAAACCCGGTCAAACCAGGTTTTGACCAACCCGAACCGGGTTCAAACCTGGTTTCAACCGGATTTTTGACCGGGTTCAAATCGGGTTATTTTTGAGTTTTTGACCGGGTTTTCAACCCGATCCTATTTCAACCCGGGTTCAACCCGATTTCGAATTCAAAAAACCGTTCCCGATTTGGTACCCGCCGGGTACTAAGAAAACCCGAACCGGGTAGGGTAAAACCGGATAGGATCGGGTCGGGTATTCGGGTTTAAAACCGGGTAGGGTATAGAACCCGGTTTTTTTGTTCAAGCCTGCTAGCAAAGTAGCAATTCAAACTTCAAAGGAATGGCAACTACAAAAAAGACAATTTGAGTTGTTCAGAGTTTTATTCAAGCCCAATAAGGAAATATAACTCATTAGCCCATCTGACTATCTGAGTACAATTTCATGAAGATCCTAAGCCCGGTATAGTAGATTCCTTTTCTTAAATCAGCCCAACAAAAAAGAAAAGAATCAATCATACACATTACTCCGTAGTTATATTACCAAACACAACTTGTAATAACTAATAATGGTTGATTTAATTTAATGGACCTCATATCACAAAAGTTTGGGAATTGATAAATACCACAAAGATATATATTCATATATTACACCGTTCAACAAATTTTGCTTATAATACAAGTATTTCATAGCATAATGAACTATTATTATTATTATTATTATTATTATTATTATTATTATAAATTACAAGAAAGGTGACAAAAAAGGATACTCCGTATCATAATTGGTGGGTAAAATGTAGATGTTGGGTAAAAGAGTATGTAGCTAGGTGTACCTCGTAACAAGGAATATATGATCCATGATTGGTGACTTATAGACCCGACAATGTGAAGCATATTTTTAAACTTCAGCCCTTGTATTTATACAAATTACAAAAATCGGGACAAAATTAATCTATGGAAGTTTCTGGGAATTTACGTGCAATGATAATACTACTACCATACAAGTGGTGGGGTACGTTGAGTAATGCCATAAAATTGGTAGTATTATTGTATTTGTGTCTATATTATCTCACCAATTGAACAAGGTATCCTATGTCATACTACTACCATATGTTCCTTATGCTCAATTGAATTGTATCTTATTACTAACATAATAACTTTATATATTCATCCAAAAAATAGTATCAAACTTTTTGTATCAAACGTCCTTAGTAGTCACATCTTAACTGAAAAGCTTATGAGTTTAGATTTTTATATTGGGACGCAGCTAGAATGAGAGTATCGGGGGCAACAACTCCCACAAAAATTTTAAAATTACATAAAAAAAAATTAAAGTATTAATTACATTTTTAAAATTGTGTTCTCTCAGAAACTATAAGGAAGCACAATATTTTTTTTTTCTACCTCCATGAATATTTTCTACCTCTGTCCAGACTGCCCCTGGATGTCTAAAATCGTCGTTGTAATATAGTTTTCCTATTAGTATATATCATCGTGATGATGATGATGATGTTAATTTATGCTAGCTTATGGATAATATGTATTAGGTGCTAGTTTGATTTCTTGTAACAATCCATTAAAGCAAGAAGGATAAAATTTCCATTGCCGTCAATATATATTTCAGGGGACATGGAAATGATTTCATTGACAAAAAAAGTTCATGATTAAAGAAAAGAAATTAGGGAAAATATATAAATCCACTTTAGGCAAAACTTTTAAGTTTACAATAAGTGTAAAGTAGTGGGATGAAAAATGCATATAATCAATTAAAAGAAAAAAACATGAAATAATATTCAACTACTAGTAGCTTGTTGGACACACACATATATATATATATATATATACACTCAATAAAAGAAAAAGTCATTTTGTAGATATTCAATGAATTATACAAAGTAACAACATTGTTTTAAATCAAATGCCAAATCCTGAAATTTTATTTATTATTGTAATTACGTACTCCTCACAAATGAGGTAATATGAAATAAAATATTAATTTACTGATTAGAATTGAAATTAAACTCCAAAATGACAAATAAAGATAAACATATAAAATGTGTATAATTAACTTAAGTTGTAATTATATCATAGATTTTTCGAAAAACTCTTGCATAAATGTGGTATGACACGATCACCTTAGCCATCATCTCATGAAAAACAAGAATGCACCAAAATATCCACATTAATTTACGTTTTTCCATTAATTCATAATTAATTTCATATTATGATCGAGCTAGCTAGCTTTTGTCATGCAGCTATATATACTACGAGCTATATTTATCTCGAGACTCTTTTGAAGATCAAATCATAGTAAGAATTTAAAGGAATATATATTTCATGCTGGTAATTTAACTATTCGTTTTAATTAATGATCGAATTGTTTCATTATCATTACTTATATAATAAAAAGAATACTATGTTCTAATATTGTGACACCTAACCATCTCTAATCATGCCACATTTCTATTCAATTAAATCATATATATTGCAACTAATAAATTACATTTGCCACATTAGCACTTCACATTGTGTCACATGTACTCAACAAAAGTTAATAATTTAAGTTTTAATTATTTTAATTCAAAAGAAATAAATAAAAATGAAAACTCTAAAATTTGAAATTAAATGGGAAAAAACATTAATTAAAAAAATCATTTTTCTGTTATGAGGGATAGACATTTAATTTGACTTTTGATTCATAGTTGATTAACTTAAATATAAATACTTTTATGCTCTAGCTATCATATTTTAATCCTATATTCATATGACTACAATTATTGTATATTACTTATGAATTAGACCAAAGAAATATTAACTGATCATTAATATATAAGAAAAGGTAGATTAACCGAACTAAAATAAGTTGAGTCACATAAAATACCAAATAAAGAAAGAGGTATTTTATATATACGAGGGATAGACATTTAATTTGCCTTTGATTCATAGGACACATGACAAATTTGCCAAACTTATAAAATATTAAAACTCAATAAACACTAACTAAAAACATATTTAAAAAATAAGATAAAAATAAATGTAAAAACCAAATTTATAAAACCAAAAATATTAATATTAAAAATGAACATAAAAAAAGTTTTGAAATACTTCATCTTTAGAAAATATTTTTTTCTAGATTAGATTAGTGAAAGTATCTCTCAACACTAGAAAGAATTTAATAAACATGTTTTAATTAAAGTAGTAAATGTTGTTGTTACACATCTTTTGAAATAACAAACGAATTCAAGAAGCATGTCGTATGAGTTTTTAAGGTCACACAATCAATATAAATGGTATCCCATATATTTTTAGATTGATGAGTTGATCAATTGGGTACATGATAACAAACTTTGAACTTCACCTGACTTAATTCTTTTCAAAGTTTTGAAGTTTTTGATCAATTTGGTTTGAAAAATATATAACACAAAGTGATCAAAAAATTACTACAAAAGAAAGTGATAAGAAAACTTCAGGTTAACACATATGTAGGAATTTAAATATGCATTTATAATAACAATGGGTCAAGATTTATTTTTTTGCACCATTTACGAAAAAATAATGTATTTATCATGATTTACTTTACTTATATAATAACAATTGAAAATCAATTGATAGGCATAATTAGGGAGACCTAATGTAGCCTAAAATTATGAGAAGGACATATGTCATATTCAATTGATAAAATTAAGAAGAGAAACTCTATTAACCAATAAAAAAATTAGATCTATTTTTAAGTTCATCTAATTTGATCTATCTATAATTACTCACAATTTATGTCTCAAACACCTCACAGATTAACTATCGTTAATATTCGTGGGCTGGACTAAGCTGTGCGTACAGCCTACTTGATTTCCTAGCAATATTTAATAAATTTATATGAAGTACGTCTCTGTAAAAATTTACCCATATGGTCATATATATAGAAAAAAGTAATAACAACTTAACCGAGAATCAAAAACTTTATTTATTGATTGATGTATCTTTAAATTATTATTTTTTACGTATGAAAGTAAACTCAAAAGCTAGCTATGAGATGAAACGTTGAAAGGGACAACAAAATATATAAACAATTAAATAAGAAAGAAAAAAACAAGTGACCCAAAATTGTTCAAAGAAGATTGTCAAGGAAGCCATATATTCATTCAATTTCTTTCTCTTATAAGGTGAGCTCCATCATCATATCGATCAACCATGTCTGCTAATCAAGGGGATTCGATCCGAAAATCGACATCAAATCCTTGCGATGATGATGATATTGATCATGAGGAAGCATCAAAGTCAAAAAACAAAGAGCAAGAAGGAGACATTAATAATTATGATTGTCAAACTCCAACCTCGGATGATCACAAGATCCAACCACCGCAGCTGCCACCACCACCACCGCGTAAACTCCTACTAAAAAGAGGAAGAAGGTCGTCGGATGATGGTTCAACTGTTGAATTCTTTGAAAAAACAAGGCGGGAAGAGGTAGATGCGTTTTATCGATTGTTTACCTTTAGGGTTTCTTCATCATCTTCATCATCATCTAGAAAAAGGCGTAGTCATAGTATATGATTGATTGTATATATTGTATGTAACTTATTGTTTTCTTTTCACACGTTAACTACTATATGTATATGATGATACATGCTTATATGCAAACAAGAAGCTAGAATTTGAAGAATTAACCAAAGCAAATCTTAGTGTGATCATAATGTCCTACTAGTTCTACAATCATGATTCCTTCCGGTTTGATAGTACATAATTAGGGAATGAGTTTGTAAATGTAATAGTAATTTATAGTATGATCATCATATGTGTTACAATTAATGAAAGAGTTAAACTATCTGGTTTTAATTAATCTCAGTAGGTTCCACAAATCTGACTACATGAATAACGTTGAGTTACTATTGATCGAGCAACATCAATCTTAATTAAGATTGTTGAATAGCCAACAAAAATATACCTGATGTTTTGATGAACATCGATAGGTAACCTTGATATATTAGTGTTTGTTCTTGTTTCTTAACAATAGCTAGTACGTGCATATGTGTTTTGTGTAATTTGTAAGATATTGTTCTCTCCAACTGACGATTTTGATGGATCTACATTTATTCTTCATTTTGGGACCTAACATGCTTAATTACTTGGGTGCTCAATCGATCTAAAAGCTGTTCTTGTTTTTTTCTTTCAAGAATAATCCGTGTGAGAGATTGATGGCTGGGTTTCTATTTATATCTAAGTAGACACAATCATATAGTAAAGGACTAAATATATGAATGATGATCACAAAACTAAATGCATGTTTGATGCATGACAACAACAATTTTTATGACACATAGCAGGCGACTTTATATATGCTGTTTTCAAAAGGCTTCATTTGTCACAAACTATTACAGTACCATTTTTTACATCTATGATTGAGTTATACCGAGGATATGATGCTCATTGTTTCCTTTTGGTGGTGCTCTCCATGTTGATGGTTCTGAGCCAACCGATAACGACGACGTACGTACTGTATGTAAGTGATCTAGTTGAGCTGAGCTGAGCTGCCTGCGTGTACAAACAAATTAAAATCTGGCCGGCTGGGTCCAACCACGGCCTGGTCTCTAAGGTCCTCATAAGCCCCAGCTCACGTTTTTATTGATTAAAAATCAATAAATATATATAAATAATAATAATAATAAATAAATAAAAAGAGGAGAAACATACATAAATGACGTATATATCTATGAATCTATAAAACCTCATAAACCATTCGAGACTTTTGCTTAATTCTTTATTTTTTTATGTTTTGAAATGCCTAAACTACCGTTAACCTTTTTGAAATTTTGATCAACTACACATAAGATTCTTTTCAAAAGGACAAATGTAACAAATTACGTTATGTTTTTCATTATCTATAAAATGCATATGACTACAACAATCATAAACTATGGTACATCGTTAATAGAAAAAATCTAATCCCACTCTATTGTGTGAGTCCTATGCTAGTATGTATAGAAACCACATTGAAATAATAAACAAAATGATCTCACTTGTTGTTTTATATATATATATATATACTTATAATAATAATACTCGAGTAATGTCTTTTTGCCTAACATAAATTAAAGGTTTTATTTATAAATTATTACCAAAATATCCATAATATTAATTAAGATGTTACAAATTCTATGTGTGATTCTTAATTTCTTATATTGATTTGGTATATATATCTGTTATGATTGTATTTGTTTTTATTTCTTTTAATCGGGTTAAGAATATTAAGATATATAATTTTGGGATGTTTTAATCCATACATGTTATTTGCTTGAAACGTATGCTTTTTTTTTTTTTTTTTTTTTTTAAATAGAGTTCATTACTAATCCTGTGGACATACAAAATTTTAAAAAGAAGGGTGATCGGTATAATTACAAAAGTTAAAAGACGCTCGATGTAATACTCTGCAAACCACATGAATGATCGGTGTAATTTACTCATAAATAATGATTGTAAAAAGTAAATAAGTGATCAACAGAGTAACTGGTTTTACAATGGCAATTTCATAAATAAAAGATTTGATAATTCATTAGATAGGTAAATTATTACAAGTTTGCCCTTATAAAGTTCATCATTGGAAATGCACATTCTCTTCCCAATTCCCATTTGAAACAAACAAACTTGCTTGACACAACAAATTGATGATATCTATCAATATTTTTATTTTTATTTATAAAATATACATATAGTTGATAGAATTATTCAGAGGTTGTAGTGTATTTATTTTGTTCCCCTCGTACCACCAGACCGCAGCAGTACAGGTACGTACGTAGCTCAACCCACCCATTACTTATACCCACTACAATCCTACTAAACAACAACACCGCTATATATCCACCCACCCATCACAAATTCACAATCACAATCATGTGTAATTGAGGGAAACATAATAATTAAATAAAATAACTAATTAAATCAATCCTACACATGATTTATAACCAATCAATCAATCGTATATATATAATTATTATTATATATATTCACAAAAACTATCCTAAATAAAGATGTCATACATTCCCAGCGTAAAAATGTCCAAATTAAGCTTCTTTTGGAAACATTAATATTAATATGCTTATATAGATCGATACATGTGTGTTATTTAGTTCTAACATTGATAATTTATAACATAACAATAATATTGAACTTAATTTAAATTGGCTTGTATGTAGTCAATAATAATTGAAACTAATTTATTTTTGGGTAAAGTGGATGGTACCCGACACACAGGGGCGGAGCCATGTAGAAGGTAGGAGTAGCAGTTGCTACGGGTCCATTTCCTATATGCAGTGTACTTTCTATTGAAAAGTAGCATTATTAGTTAGATTTCTTGTTTGTGCTACGGGTTTAGAAAAATCAAGATACCATTGCTACGGGTCATTCAGAATCCTGAATCCGCCACTACCGACACATATTTATTCAACTAAAGCTGATTTAAGTGTTGCCTTTGAAACAACTTGGTGTAATAAAAACAAATGGTTAAGTTGTATGGTGTCTTCTACATATGCATGCATGTATATTTTTCATGTTAATTTCTAGTTCCTAGATTTAATCAAGCAAAAGCTAGATAAATTCTAAGTTTTGACTAATATTTTAGTTATGTAAAAGAAAAAGGAAAGTAATCAAATAGTATCACATATCACATACAAAATAGGGATAAGTTTCTATGAATGCACCCAACTTGAACTAAAAGTTTATTGTGTGTATCGTACTTATGAGTATGGGTTTTAATGCATTCAACTTTCAAAAATAAGTATTTTAGTGTATTTTGTTGACGTGTCATTGATGTGTCAAACCATCCGCAAGGCACGTGGCATCTCAACCGAGCGACACATCAGCAAATTACACTAAAACACCTATTTTTGAAAGTTGAATGCATTAAAAACTCTATCCGTTAGTACGATACACACAATAGACTTTTAGTCCAAGTTGGATGCATTCGCAGAGACTTATCCCTACAAAATAATGGAAGATGATCTATATACTGAGAAGTGAGAATTTAAAGAAAGTGAAAGTTTTGATTTTAGCTTGGGTTAGTTAGTTACTTAGTTTTACCTAAAAATGCAACATAGATTCAATTTTACTTTCAACTTTGGTCAATTTTCTCATTATATAACACATTTTTATTTCAAGTTTTATTAATTGTTTATCGTTCAAACATAAAGCTTGAAAGTAAAAATATTTTTATCTTTAATCTTTAATCCTTATAATTCATTTGTATATCTTCCTTAAAAACTTATCAAATGAAAGATACGATATTATCAATATTCACCTTTAACTTGCAAAGACCGTTTTTGTTAAAAATGGTAAGTACTATTCTATTGTTTTGGTTTGCATACCTTCACATTTTGAATTATATTTATTGATTTTCCATTTGAATTCATCTCCATTATACATGCTCTAATTTAAAATTCAAATTTCAAGCATAACATCTTACCATAACAACTACCTCCATCTCAAGATAATTGTCCACTTTTGACTTTTTAAAGTTTTTTTTTTCAACTTCAACTTTAAATATTGTTATTTGTGTTATGTAATACTTGATGAAACTTAAAATATATATAAAAATTTGAGGTGATAATTTTAGATCTATTGGTTAATTATGGGTCAATTTGGTTAATTTTTTGGAGGGGATGGGTTTGTTGTGTCTCATCCCTATTTTTTGGATGGGTCTAAATGTGTTTTTCAATATAACATATATAATTGTGTAACAATTAACCAACGAGTTTAGATGGGTCTATCGGGTAATTTTTTTTCCACCTCATTTCATTTTTCACTCAAATAAAAAAAAGTTTGGTGAACCCGATGACCCGACCCGACCCGAGACCCATTTGAACCGGACCCGTTTACACCCATCCTTCTAAATGACCGATATAGACCCGGACCCATTTAGACTCAAACTCATCTAGACCCGAGACTCGACCTGACTCATTCATTTTGCCACCTCTAGTAAAAATCAATCTATTTATATATCTTGCATCAACTATTATATAATACATACAAAAATATTTAAAGTAAAAGTTGAAAAGTAAAGATTTCAAAAGTTAATATTTTAAAAAATTTTTGGACGGAAGTAGTAATACTTTCTCTCGATTCCATATAAAATAATGACTATGATTATATATAATTAACCTTATAGAAAAAAAAAACAAGTTTTGTAGATAATTCAACAAAGAATCGAATCCAACGTTTATCAAATTAAATAGCATTAAAAAAGATGAAAAATAAAAATAAAATCATGATAAGAAGTAACAAGTGACCCAATATACTATAGAAAGGAGGTTGTCAAACAAGCTAGCTAGGTAGCCATCTCTTTCACAATTCACACACTCTCTCTCTCTATCTATCTATCTGAGATTCTGAGCTAGCTCGATCAGCCATGTCTAACAAACACTATTCCATGACAAAAACTGCAAATGATCAAAAGGATGTTGATGATGAAGTATCAAAGTCAAACAGCAATAAGATGCTGGTAACAACACCTAGAGAAGAAGAGAATTATGATAATTGTCAAACTCCAACCTCCGATGATCACAAGATTCAACCACCGCGATTTCCGCCGCCACCACCACACAAACCTTTACATAAGAGAAGAAGGAGGTACTCAGATGACGAAACAACATCAGAATTCTTTGAAAAGATGAGGCGCCAAGAGGTAGATGCGTTCTTTCGATCATTCACCGTTAGGGTTTCTTCTTCATCATCATCTAGAAAAACGCGTAGTCGTAGTATATGATTCTACGTGAATTCAATTATTAATTCTTTCTGTGTTTTTTAATCAATTTTAATTTATTATTTAGTTAGTATATTTAATAATCAGAAGCTAGCATAGGATTCATTTGTAACAATAATAGATTAGATATTCAAGAATCAATTAAGCACATTCAATTGTACTGCCATGTTTTGTTTATTTCATCAATTCAATTCCATCAAATTAATAATCTTCCTTTTAAACTTTATCATTGTTTATCCTAGTATTGATCACTTGGAAAAATAAACAAGCAAGTCAAGGCTCTACTATACTATTTTCTTCATTACAGTAGTACTATTGTCTGAAAACCATGAAGGAGCTAGCAAAATGAATGTATGTTGCATTAATGATTAAAATGTACAGAGAAATAACAATGACAATATATTATATATATATATATCAAGATCCTTAATGTCCGTTGCTATTTAATCTGTGACCCCTACTATATACGTACATTAAATTAAATCTATAAATGGCCACAGGCCCCTACCTAAAGAAGATTTCGGAACAAAGCCAACCCAGCCGGCCCCTACAAGCGGTTATTTTGGATTCAAACAATTCAAGTTCGGTTTACTTCGCATATATAGAAGAAATGGGTTAGTGATTGAGGATGTATATAATTTTGTATTTAATGTTTATTATAAGAACTCAAGTTATTTTTGATATTTTTAATGCATAAGACTTTTCAAAAGTGTGTTTTAGTGTATTCTGATGATGTGTCACTCGCTTAAGGTACCACATCGCGTACGGAGAGTTTGACACATCATCACTACGTCACCAAAATACACACAGTTTTTGAAAGTTTGATCTATTAAAAATAGCAAAATTAAATTAAGTATACACACAGTATATAACATGTACAAGTTAGATACATTTTTAGACAATAAACCTTAAAAGAAATGCTTTCATATGTAAGGTCATTGAGACTTATGATGAGTGATTTGGTCATCTAGTTAATTTTTTTAATAACATGTATGACAATTCAATTTGGAATTAACATACTCTTTTTGAGAACAAGCAAGCGGTAATTTGGGCTTAATTTTGTAATTCGAAAAGCATATGTACTACTCATTCAATAAGAGAAAATTCACACGTGTTTACAGTTATCGATGTATACAACAAACCATTATAGCTATTGTGATGGAGGTTCGAGTGTTGAAGAAAGGGCTTTGCCACTACAAGAAAATAGACCTAATAAGATAAAACCTTTTTGCGACGACATAAGTCGTTGCTAAAGCCCCCTAAAGTTTAAACGTTGATTCAAAGTCATGGCTAAAGCCCATAAAGTCATCTCAGTAGAGAACACAGACAACGAGGATATAGTGACGACGCTTTTTGCGATGACATGTCGTCTCTTAATCTCACCAGCGATTATTTTATGGGCTTTATTGACGACTTTTGTCCGTCGCTAAAACCCATTATTCTTGTAGTATTTGTTTCTGGAGACCCATGATTATGTAACAAAAAAGGCCATTAGGCTATAACTTGGGCTAAAGGGTTCCGTTAAGCCCACACTCGAGGCCCAAATACGGATCCGTTTAAAAGATATGAGTCATTTTATATTTTTCCGTTGCGTTTGGACTTTTGTTTTTGGCTTTCTGACCGGACCGTTATGTTTTTTCGGCCCATTCGAATTTCTGCTTATTATTTAGGGTTCATGTAACATTGTAAATAACTAAGTTTTGATTTTCAAGAATTTTGATTTTTCTCTCAATTTGTGAGTTGAAAATTATCCTAACGATATTCTCTTTGAATCAGTGTTTCTTGAAAGAATTATTCCTTAGTATTCCTATAATCAACAAGTTTAATTTATTATCTTAATTTACACTGTATCATATTGACATGGCGTGCAGTCGATGACACAAATGAAACACTTGAAGGGGATTGAGACATTGAGCTGTTAAATGAGGTTGTTGTTTGTATCAAGCTAGTGGGTCAGTTCATCTATACAACTTTAAACAATGTATAACTGAATATAAATAGATTAATAACAAAACGATGATTTGCCAGTCCATTAAATTTTATACCCTTTATGGACGATATGATTACGGATGCTCCAAGATATTAGATATATATCGCTGTATAAAATAAGAATTAATATCAACAATATTTAAGCGTAACCACATTTATTTGACTTCTTTCAACCCCTAATAGAAGGCGGACTCATGCGGTTGTTTCAATACTTCGGGGAGCAAGCGTATTCACAAACTATTAAAAACTGATGGGTTTAAGGCCTTCTTCAATCATCTTCATTTCTTCATCTTCAGATATGCAAAAAAAAAAAGCCATTTATTTGAAATATTCTTTCTCCAAAACTTTTTTTCTCCAACTAGGCCTTTAAACGAACCGAACGAACACGAACGAAGTCTGTTCGTGTTCGTTCATTAAGGTTTTGACGAACAAACGAACGAACACAAACGGATAAACGAACGGAGTTTGTTGTTCATGTTCGTTCACTAATAAAATTTGTTTGTTCACGAACACAAACGAACGTACACGAACAAACACATAATTTAACGCATTACTTCGTTAATACTTGAAACGAACATCAACAAACACAAATGAACATCTATATACACATCTACACATGTATACTATAGAACTTAAAACTTTTCAATGCATATTTAACATTACAAAACGATCACAATATGCAATATGAAGATAAATTCATTTTCTTGGTCCGATCATAGGTAAGAGCAATAAATATGGAATTAGTGGAGATAAATATGAGGTAAAAATATATAGATATTTAATATTATTGAATGAAAGTATCTAAATATTTAATAATATTATATTTAGAATTTAGCTTAAATCAAAATAAGATATAGAAATATGTATTAATTTAATTAATCTGTTAGTTAATAAACGAACATTTAACCGAACGTTCATGAACATGTTATCGAACGTTCACGAACGTAAATGAACGAACCGGACCCGTGTTCATTTTCGTTCATATAATTAAACGAACAAAAAAATTTGTTCATGTTCGTCGATAAAACGAAACGAACGAACGTAAACGAACTTCCCGCTGAACGGTTCACGAATAGTTCACCGAATGTTCAGTTCGCTTACAGACCTATCTCCAACCATTCTACTCCAAAATATTAACTCCAAAAACTTTGATAATAAAATAATATAACTTTTATATAATACCTTAATAAGTAAAAAATAAACATTTGAATATATTTTCTAGCTTATACTCCGTAATTAATAACGAAATTAAATACAAGCAATAACCGTTACATCATACTAAAATATTATCTGCTATTACTATTACAATATCGATCCCATACGTGTTTGATAAGTGCATTTCGAAGTTCAGAATGAGATATTTAATTAAGAATTGAACAAGCAAGAATTGTGGAAAAACGAGAACAACAAAAACATCAAGTGGTTGGCTCATTGGATGATTTAAGTCAATTTTTTATATAGATGAAAATGTCATTTATGTTCCTAAGTTTTATTTTATATAATATACTGCAATCGTAGTTTTATTAATTTCTCTTTTTTGTGTAATATTGGAATATTTTACATTTCTCAATCTAGATTCTCTACGTAATTTTTTATATACATGTTAAGTATTTTTATATAACATTAATATATTAAGTTATTATTACATGTTACTAGTGACTAGCTAATAGAAATAATTAAATATATAATATAAGTATATAAATATTATTGAGTTCATTAAAATTAAAATAATAATTTATATTGATAAAGTAGTTTTGGAGGAGGAGTAGAGGTCCTCTCCAATAGTGTACTCAAAAACACATTTTACTTCATATATATGGAGATTTGAAGGATGAATTTTGAAGAATACTCTCTCCAATGAATACTCCAAATATGGAGAAAAGTTTGGAGCATTGAAATTTTATTCCATATTTGGAGGATTTTTACTCATCCTCCAAAACCATTTTATCATTATAATCTATCATTTTAATGAACTTAATAACATTTATATATTTATTACTATTAGTCATTAGTAACATGTTAATAATAACAATTAATATGATAGTGTTATATCTAAATACTTAACATACACAAATAATTGCATAGAGAATATTGATTAAGAAATATATTCCAATATTACATAAAAAAATACTACAACTAAATAAAACAACGATTACAATATACTCGTATTAGATAAACTAAAACTTAAGAAACATAGCCGTTATTTCCTTCTTTGTCAAAAAAATGACTTAAGAATCTAACGAGTCAAACTCCTTGAAGTTTTTGTTGCTAGACATAACTACATAAGCAAATTAGAGATAAAGATGCTCACTTTGAAGTTCAAAATGCATTGAGATCGATATGGTAATATAGGAGTAGAAGATAATGTTGTAGTATATTATAATGCTTGTATTTTGTATTTAATTTCCGTTTTATTTATAAACTTTAAAAAAGGTATTAAAATGTCTATCTTTTTCTTTATAAATAAATAATGTATTGTATAAAAGTTAGATTATTTTTGTATAAAAAGTTTTGGAGTTTGATGGTTGGAGAAGAAAATTTTTGGAGGAAGAATATTCCAAAAAGATGTTATTTTTCCTTCATATTTGGAGATAGAGAAATGAAGATTTGAATGATACCATTGGAGATGGCCTAAATATGAAGTAAAATTTAAATACTCCAAAAATTTCTCTATATTTGGAGTAGCCATTGGAGAGGGTATTCTTCATAAATCTTATTCCAAATCTCCATCTATGGAGTACAAGGTGGTTTGGAAGGAACCATGGGAGAAGACATAAGGGAATGCTAATGATAAACATGGATTGGGGTCGGTTAATTTAGTGGATCGCGAACACAATGACAATCTCGGATGGTGATCGGGACAAGTTTGGAGCTTGCTGATGATAAATGGGTTCAGATGTTCTAAACTCACCCCGTTACCATTTTTATCAAACAGGGTTTTATAGACGTTTTTTCGGTGCCAATATCTAAAGATAAGATTCCATGTGGTGCTTGAGGTTGTCGGAAATACTGTTTGATTAAAAGCTGTTAAAACCTTTTTTAAGTTGCACGTTATGTATAAATTTTACATAAAGCTAATATTTTTTTCTGTGTTTCAGTTTTAAAAAACACAATTTGAAGATATTTAGAATTATAGCACATGACATGTGGTCATGTTAGAAGATTATCCACGTAACCGACGGAAAACAAAATGCAAACATTTTGAGAATTTAGTACTTATATTAGATACAAACTAAGGGTATGTTTGGTAATAATAATTTGGAGTTAAAAATTGTGACAATAGCTAGACCCTGGACTTAATTAGTGATTTTTTTTAACCTGCTTGAACTTGAAAAAACTGTATTAAAAAGAGATTGTAGGAGTTTTTTGAATATTTGTTTTGTATGGTGGTGTGGTGTCCAAACCGGACTTCTTCAAATGAGCTGGACAAAGTAAACCGGGCCGGCTGGGTTCAACTGGTCCATTAAACAAGGGCCTGCAATATATCCTAATAAACCCCACCTAAACTTTTTATTTTACCATTTGTTCCTAAAGAGTAAAGACCCACTAAGCACGTTTTCTATATAAGTACTCCATATTCCATAATTCCATATTACGGATTATTAATTATTAACAAGGTGTGTTGGAAAATACAACAGAAAAGAACTTTCTTATGGTAAAGAAGATATATAGATCAAGTGAACCGGAAACATAGCATTAGCTTTGGTCGGAAATTAATTAATTTAACTCCTTTTTCCGTATAGTTATTAATTAATTAATCACAAGTGAATTCATGAGACATTCTCGTCTTTTTTAATTAGACTCGAAATTATTATAAAGGAAAATTGTAAACATGTTATGTCCCAAGAAATACGATTATGGACAAAATCTATCGCGTGCGGGCCATATACAAAAACAAGGTATCATCTATTAATAAATTTAATTATGTTAAACAAAAATATCGATAGTTCGATACAGTCTGTACTCTGTATTAAATCATACTCGTAAATCATATATATCAATCAAGATTCTAACTAATAGAGTATCGGTATGATTTTATGAAAATTATATCATATGCAAATTATGCATTTATGCAGCAAGTGTTTGGAATGTCAAGCTCTATACATGCATAAACATCTTGAAAATAGATAAAAATAAAATTGTTATTAATGAAAATACAATATATCACATGCACGTTGTCTATGATTTTTTACTTTATAATAAAATTAATGATAATGATAATGACCTTTGATTAACTTATATTTGTATCTAAAACATTAGGCTCAAACCCTGCCAAAGTTTGCTTATGCTTGTGTGGTGCAAAACCATAAATAGCCGAACCTAATCCACCACTTTTGGTTGTGGTACTACTTGTGCCAAACCCTACTCATTCCATTCCCATGACATCCTGTCTTTCTCGACACACTTGCTCGACTTCGTGCTCCACACAACTCTCTTGCTTTCACACACACGTACCTCAACTTGACGATTTCAAGTTTTGGCCGAAACCAAACCAGATTTTTGGTTTCTTAACCATGCTAAATGTAGAAAGTTAGTCACTTTGCTTTAATTAATTTTCATCAATAAGTAAATTAGGCTTTTTAACATTAAAATAGCAACTAATCCATGTGTCCACACGTATTGACACTTTAGAATCGTGTAGCATATATACTCATACGTGTCGACTATATATGAATGCTTGGTTCGACCTCGGTACCAACTTTTGCCTTGATCAAAAAATCGAATGAACCATATATATCATTCTCATAAAAAAGAATACTAATATAGTTGCTGGTTTTGATATAATGATATTTACTAGCAAGGACATAATCAAATATGGAAACCAATTTTCTAAAAGAAAGAGAAACCAGAAAAGGGAAAGATGCCTACTTTTGTATATCACTCACTTTTCGTGAAGGAAAGGCAAGGCATGACATGCATCACATTACCGGTTTAACACTCACCACTCACTTACTCAAAGTATTCCACACTCACTACACCACTTCAACACCAATTATTATAATTAAAATATACCAAATATAATGTTATTGTAATGTTATACATATCATCTAGACATCTACTTGTACAACAATCTCATGAGATGTGTGGTTACTCTACTAAGTTAACATTATAGCTAAACAACTATTATAATAACTTGAACATCGATAATTAAGAATAATAATAAGATATAACATGTACAAGTAGTTTAGATGAACCTAAATATAATAATCTAGGCTAGTCACATTTCATTTTGGACACTTCCTTCTTTTGTTTAGTAATGGCAATCCACAAGTGAAGTGGCTGAGAAGACAAGAGGCCGTTGTTGCAAGTGGACATCCTCGACAACCTCTGGCGGTGGAAGGTTTAGATCTAAAGATAGCACTTGAGACTTTGCGGTGATTTGGGTGGTTGACGGTGGAATGGTGCGGTGTCTTCTCATGTGACCACCTAGAGCTTGTCCTGAAAAGAACTCGGATCCACATATTGAGCATTCATGAACTTTTGCCTTCTTGTTTTGGTATCCGGCTTCGATAAAACCCGATGGCAGATAAGGAAACCTGTTGTTTGTTGTGATTAATTTGTTTTCGTCGTGATCAGCCAGAACTAGTTCTGACTCATCTTCTTTTGAAAAATTCATTTTCATGGATGCTAATGAAGTCCTATCTTCAGTGGTAAGTTTAGGTTTCTTGTGACTAGCTCTATGTCCACCTAAAGCTTGGAATGAAGGGAAAGCACGGTTGCATGTTTTACACTCGTAGTTGTGGAAATTGGAATTTGGTATAGTCGTGGTGGTGGTAATCTCCTTTAGACAACGAATTTTTAAATTATCAGTTTTGTGATGATCTAGTTTGTGTTCCTCGACTGGAGAAACACTTTGAGCTAACATAATCAAGCAATTCGCCATGTCTTCTTCATCTTCGTCCGACGACGATGAACCACCACCACTATTGTTGGAGCTTGAAGTTGCATCAATCATACCAAAAGAAGAAGAAGGCCTTCCGTGGTCGTCAATACGTTTTCCTATGACGAATTGGTGGGATCTATCACGATTCGAGCTCACCATAGAGTCGGGAATTAAGTCCATTTTCCCTTGCTTATAATATGAAACCCGATGTGAAGCTTTCTTAGAGAGAGTTGGTAGTGGTATTATGGATTATGGAAAAAAAGAGTGAGGATATTGGCCCATATATATATATGTACCATATTGAAGGGTATAACTTGCTGAAAACTTTATGATCGACCATAAGTTTGACAGAAATGAAACAAATATATATATATATATATATATATATATATATATATATAGAGAGAGAGAGAGAGAGAGAGAGAGTTTGGATCAAATGAGAACATTTCAAAAATAAGAACGGTGAGAACACCTCATAAATGCACAACTAGCCAGCAAAAATCATTAGATTCACAGTCATACATCTCAAATATGCAAAGAAAAACAAATGCATACTTCTAAAATTGCACAAAAATTGAAAAAAACGATTGATGCACGATTATCTCTATAATTGTGCATCAATCGTTTTTTTCAATTTTTGTGTATTTTCGAAAGTCCGCATCTATTCTAATCAATTTTTCTACACATATTTGAGATGTATGAGTGTAAATCTAATGATTTTGTTGGCTAATTGTGCATTTATGAAGTGTTCTTACCGTTCTTATTTTTGAAGTGTTCTCATTGAAACCTTACCCTATATATATATTATAAAGTGAATGAATATCTAAGAGGACATAAAGCAATATTTTGGTGAAAACTAGGTGATAATATATCAAAAGAAAAAGATAACTTTGTTATATAATACAATGTAGTATTAATTATTCTCTTTATATGCATGTTGAGCTAAATTTAATTTTCATAAACTTATTAGATCACAAATTTGATACGACGTTACCAAAAAGTTATGACTTCATTTTGTATATGTTTCAAAGAAACATTGGGAAATACATATAAGCACAAGCCTAACTTTACGACATTTTTACTAGTTGACACGTTAATGAAATACATACACCGACAATAAATAATAAATTTTACAAAAATAAAAAATAAAAATGAATACCGCATTTTTTTCTCCACCCTTTTCGAAAATGTGTAAAAAAAAATTTTGTGAAAAAAATAAGATTTTTTACATTTATATATGTAATAAGAAAAATTCACACTTGTAAGTGTGAAGAAATTATAACTTTTCGACACTTAAAAATGTGAATATAAAATTATAACACATGATTTTCTCACACAAGATCAAGTGTGGATAAATTGAGTGTTACAAATCATTTTCCACACTTTTAAATGTAAACTTTTTCCCTTCATATTAGGGTGTTCATGAACGGTTAACCGGGGACTCGGTTAACCGGAGTCCCGGTTCAACGTATTTTTGAACCTAAATCGAAAAATTCGGTTAACCGGTAATCGGTTAACCGAATTTTCAGTTTGGTTAATCGGTTAACCAAATTAACCGTTTATTACTAAGAACTTATTTAAAAAGTAATTAATAACACACAAATATACATTAATTTTAAGTGTTCACTATTTTTTAAATATTTTGACAATAAAAGTTTCGAACGATATAAATATTACTATTTATAATTGTGTATCTATGTTATATGTACGTAAATCGTTCAAATATAATTAGAACTAAGTAGTAATAATTACCAAATTAAACCAAAATAAAGTTAGTAAATTACATTAAAATGAGTGAAAAGAAATATAAATGATTTTATCAATATATAAGTGTAAATATCAATATATAAATTTAATATATATACATATATTATAAGGTATATATAAACTTTTTGGTTTTTTCGGTTAACCGTTTATCACTTCGATCTCAAAAATTATGAACCGAAAAATCGAAAAATTTTCGGTTCGTTTAACCGAAACCGAAAAATGGGAAAATAACAGTTCGAATCAACCGATTTCGGTTCGGTTTTTCAGTTTCGGACTATTATGGACACCCCTACCTCATATGTATATATGGTGATTTCCACACTTATTGAAAAAATAATATTTTTGTTGTAGTGTTTCTTACGTACAGTGTATGTCCGAATAGTTAGATAGCATAATGAATATTAGACCTTTGTTAAGTACATTTATAAGCGTCCAACTTTTTTTTCCTTGCTCTTATTCTTTAACCAATGTTTTCATTCAATTCTATCAGATTAATCACATATCAATTACTAATTAGATGACTCCATTAACTTGAAACGATAATTTACAAGATCGAGATAGTATTTTAGTAGATGTGTACGTAATGTTTGTTGGGATTATATTACTAATTAATCATATAGAAGTACTAAAACTAGTGACATGACCTATACGTAGCACGGTTGAGAAATAACAATTAGTCGAAATCAAAGATGATACAAAAAGCGATCGATCGATGAAAGATTCGTTGAGAAGTAAAGTTATGCCACAAGAGATAATTAGAGCATGCCTAAATGAATTTATGCACGATGACACAGACAAGCATATAAAACCAGTGGTCAAAAGGTTTTTAAAGTTATAGTATAGTTCAATAACAGCGTTAATCTGCATTCTCTTACTTACCTACCTACCAAAACTGCACTAATATTGAAAAGCAACATTAATTTATCAGCATACGCAACAAATAATAACCTAGTGTAAAAACATTATGTGTTGATCATGCATATGAATTTTCCGATTTATGTTTCAAAACATAACTTTATCATGTCATTATTGTGAATCAAATCAATAAACAGATCGGAACCTAATTAGGTGCTGACCAGCTATGGCCGGTGATCGTGTTCATGTTGTGGATATCCCCAATGAGGTCCACTTTATATCACAGTCATAGTATCATATATACAACATATACATACCCTTTGACAATTTGCATAAAATGGTGCGTGGTCCAACCATTCTAGCTAGCTAGCTTTAGTGGAAATACTTTGCATAAAGGCTATTATTCTGTTTACTCATCAAACTACCTCTAGTGATCAGCTGTGTATTGTGATGTACGTTCTTCATTAAAGAATGAACAATTCAGAGGTGTGAGTGGGTTACGTACGACAGCAAAATGTATTACAAAAATCTTCTCTCCTTGTATGCGCGTACGTATTTCTCAATTGAATCCGCACGTACGATTAGACAAATTTGACTACAAAGACCAACCAGCACATGCATAAAACTAAGAATGGAGTCCAAGAGTAACTTTCTTATAGATGTCCTTATATATATATCACGTTACTTGGTTAATAGATTAATAGGAGCAATCATTATGCGGAACCTGTTAATAATAAGTTAACTATAAAATTTTGGCACAATTTGGTCTTAGAGTTATGCATTCTACATAAGACTTTTAATTACAACCAAATAACACTATTATCGATCTAAACAAGTAACGTGGAAGTTAATCTTTACCATTTAAAAAATCAACACAAAAGGAAATTAGACGACATGAATAATTAAAGAAACCTTACCATCATTGTACTATCAAACTATTTGAGAAAAAAAGAGGAGTCCGTTTTGAGCGATTGAATGTTAAGATGAGCCCAATAGCAACCCATCTCTAAGTCCAATAAGCATTCCCAATTTAGCCCAGAATTGGTAGTAGAATGTTTTTTTTTAATACCCATAAGGCTATAACACTACAAATTCAAAATGGATTTTCACAATCGTAGCCCTAAAGGCTATGTTTAAGAGTTATTTTAATGCTTAAATTGGTGGTACATTAAGTTGGTCGGGAGAAATTAAATTCAGAAGTTGAGTGGTTATTATCAAGGTACAAGCGATATTTGCGTGTCTGAATTTCTTAAGGGTCAAGTTTAGCATTTTTTATTCAAAATGAATGTGGAGTTGTCACGAAGTTAACACAGTTTGTTAAACGTGGGAGGTGATCTTATTTTTTTCATATACAACCCATTCTATTGCATTATTTCATTGTACTACGATTTTGATACACTTTTGTAATGTGCACGTCAAAATATGAATTTACAAATGGCCTCCTTATATTAATTAATTTTTTAGAACGACAATAGCTCACATATTACTATAATAAAACAGAAGCTAAAGTATCATTTAAACCCCACGTTAAAATATATAGGTGCAATCTTTCCTATATATATACTAAGGCCCGTTTGGTTCGCATAATATTTTTGAAGGAATTAGATTCTGTCAAAGGAATTGGAATTTGAATGAATTAGAATCTAAAAGAATTGGAATAAGATGTAATTGTAATCTGAATGTGCTTCTGTCACGTTTGGTTGATAGAAATTGAAATGAAATTTGAATTAATAATAATACAAAATATAAATAAATAATATAGGTATGATGTTAATTACAATTAATTAAAATATGTACTAATCTAATTTTAATATATTATACATTATATATATAAGGAGTTATTGTGTTCATATATTTATATTTAATAAATAACTAGTACTAATAGTAAATAAAATTAACTATTAAGTTTATTTAGGTATATAATTAATTGCATATATAATTGCAAAACTGGTAACAAGTATTAAGATTAAAAGGTATTATTTATATAAATATTATGATAATATTGTTTTTTATATTTTATATGATATAAAATTAAAATACTATATAAATATGACATTAAATTAATATAATTAGTAGTAGTATTAATAAATTTTTTTATAAAAGAACATTAAAATAACATTAAAATAATATTTAATTAATACTAGTATTTAGATGAAAATAATTTTAAAAATTAAAAATTAATCAGCAATCTGAATTCCATTGAAATCATAAGTCTTCCATCCAATATGGTAAAGAATCTGAATTCCTTTGTCTGAAGGAATTCGAAGGATTTCAATTCCTTCCAATTTTGTGAAACAAACGCAATACATTAAAATCTAAATTCCATTCCGCCAATCAAACAAGATATGGAAAGGAATTCAGATTTCAATTCCATCAGATTCCTATGAATTTTGTGAACTAAACATGCCCTAAGTGGGTATCCCTTAACCTATGTGGATATATTCTATAATCAATAATGTGATGTGCCATCCCTTGGTTAACACTTGATAGTTAGGTATGCCGTGTAAGTAATATTGAATTTATGAAATTTAAAACACAGTAATATTGTCAATAAAGAAAACCTTTCACATAGAACTAATACTAAGTGTCTATTATGATAATCATTATGCTAAAATATTTGTTATAGTTTTAATCTTTTTTGATGAATTTATTTATATATGCAATACCATTTTCCTTCTCTAATATTTCATCTAAAGGTAACTTTTTTATTATATAGACATGCGGTTTCTAAATCATATATATATATATATATATATATATATATATATATATAATACTTATAAAGCATTTTGATACTTTATTTATATAAACTTTTAGGAAGTAAGATTCAACATTTTTTATTTTTAAATTATATGATTTGCAAATTGTAGTAACTTATAATTATTATTTTTTCACTCTTAATCTAATCTTCCATAATCTGAATATATTGAACGCCAATAACTCACACAGTCACACATACCATCCACTAATATTTACATTTTTTTCATGAAATATATACAATTGCCACCTGAAACGCCCCAAAAATTTTTTACAGTAAAATGGGTTAAAATATTTTTTTGACCCGTCATGTCCATTTTTAAACTATTACGTCATTTAATAGTCTTAAATTGACTATTTTCAGCCTAAAATAAACTCATGTCAGACTATTTTAGACTAAATTATACTATTACTCCACTTAATAGTCTAAATTTGACTACTTTCAGCCTAAAATAGACTCATTTCTACTTTAGACTCTTACACCAGCAAACTTCGATTTTTAAGCCAATTTTGAACGTACATAACTTTTAAACCGTAAGGAGTTAGACTCTAAAATTTTGCAGGCACCTTCATTTCACCAAAATGAAGGTTTCCCTTTTTACACTTTTTCAATTTCTACAAAAACAATTAATTTGGATGTATAACCAATTTTGAGCCATTTCCACCACTTTTAATGAACAACCAATTTCACAACACACCCACTTAACACCCTGGACACTTTGTACATACTTCAATCATCTCATGACAAGTCTAAAGTCACCGACAAGGGAACTTTAGTCCTTATCTAACTCGAATTAGGTTATCAGGTCGTTAGTGACCCATATTAACAATTTTTGACCTGTTTAACAAATTAACAACATATTTATCAAAACACTACTCAATTTCACACATATTTAGCTATTCCACATAGTTGACTACATGTCAACTTAAATTTTAACACCTTGAAGCATTTTATTAGTTTTAGTAAAATCAATCTACTACATTTAAACTAGCTTCATACTTTACCAAAGTCACATATACAATGTCATTACAAATATCTTTGACTTTCAAAGTCAAATATTACAACACCAAAAGCTTCATGTTTGACTTATAAGTTATCTTTCAAAAGTATGTAGTTTAGGCAAATTACACAAGTCAACATCAACCGATAATCAAAAGAAGAAGCTTGTTACTCACCCTAGTGCAAACTAATCCACGATATTCCAACTTAATCCCCTTGCCTTCTCGATGCTCACATTTACCTACAATATTCAACGTATGTTGGAACATGTATTTGTGACAACAGATCTATCTTGAAATAGGACTGGTGTAATTATTATTATGTTTGTATATTGGTTTAGATTTGTAAATAAATATTTGTTTTGTTAGTAATATTCGTTAAGTATATGATTATATTAATATTGGACGAATGATTAAATACGAAATATGTATTCACGTTTTATGCGAGTCGAGATCTCAGGTCGCAAGTCTTGCGAGGCGAGATGAGATCTGAACCTGTTAGTATGTCTTGGCGAGCCGAGTCACTGGGCTGCGAGTTGGGCTGGACTCGCAGGCCCATGCGAGCCGAGATGAACTGATGTATATAATGATTTTCATACGTGAAAATCAATAGAAGATCAGATATATACTTTTGCTATTAGATCATCATTCCTGCGAATTCACAAACCCAGAGAAAACATAACCTACGGCTAGGCTTTGACGATTCATCGTTTAAAGTTAAGTCATATTAAACGCAATTACAAACTTACTCGTTATTAGTAAGATAACACTGTATTGAGGGATTCCGCACCTTAATACTACAGATAACGAAGTTATCGATCCTAGAACTAGGGACTTACATCTGGTATCAGAGCTTTCGGGCTAAATACGAGTGCGTTCGTGAGTTTTAGTGATATTGCGTTTTTGATTCGGGTTGTTTCTACGTGCATTATAGCAATATTAACGATCAAAATCATTCTCTGGATATTTTAGGGTTTGTTTACGGTTGAAATCGCTAGTTTCAGTCGTAAAAATACCTTAAACTTTCATTTTCGGGTTTAACAGCCGTTTCGCGAGTCGAGATTAGGGTTCCAGCGTAGCTTGCGAACCGAGGTAAACTTGCGAGCCGAGTTGAACTTGCGAGTCGAACTATCGAACCTGCGAGTTGAGCTTTGTCTTGCGAATCGAGATTTCTTGCGAAACCACATCACTTGCGAATCGACATCTCCTGCAATCCGAACTGAGATTCGCGAACTGAGTTCTGCGAGTCGAGCTGAGATTGCGAGTTGAACTGAGTTCTGCGAGTCGAGCTGAGATTGCGAGTTGAACTGAGTTCTGCAAGTCGAGCTGAGATTGCGAGTTGAACCGAGTTCAGCGAGTCGAGCTGAGATTGCGAGTTGAACTGAGTTCTGCGAATTGAGATTTTCTGATTTCGCGTAACAGTTTGAACTTACGTTTTTAAGATGTCTGACTTAAGTAAAATGATCGAAATGGAACATGAGGTGGGAAAATCAAATTCTCCACCTAAGTTGTTAAATATCGAGGATTACTACAACTGGAAGGACAGATTTGAATCTTACTGTAGATTCCATGATCTGTCAATCTGGATGTGTATCAAGACTGGATACACGGCACCTACTCAAACTGTTCAAAATGCCATTGTGACTCTTACCTATCAGAACATGAGTGATGAACAGAAGGAAGCATACAAAAATGAAAACAAAGCACATTCGTGCATTAAGATGTGTCTTCCTAAGGATATCGCTCATCAACTGAAATCTTATCATACTGCTAGAACGCTCTGGGAAGCTCTAGAGAAAAGAGGTGAAGGTAGTCCACAAATGAGAACTAGCAAGAAGAAGCTCCTTAAAAAGCAGTTTACTATGTTTAAAGCTTTAAAAGGGGAAAGTCTTGATGCTTATATTACACGTTTCTACCATCTGTTAAGTGAATTGGAATACAATGACATCACTGAAGAAGAAGTTGATAAAACCGACAAGTTTATTGAGGGTTTGCCTTCTAAGTGGGAAATGTATGGAGTTATGATAACGGATAATGAAACCAGATATGCTACTATGACCTTAGAGCAAGTCATTGACAAGCTAAAAGGTTATGAGTTCTCCAAGAAGTCAAAAGATACTGATTCTGATCAGGTTCAGAACCCTGGGTTGTATCATGGAAAAACAAATCTTTCGACTGCATCTTCTAGTTCGACCACTGCACTGTTAGTTGGTGATACAGGTAGAAATGGAGAAATGATATCTGAAGATCTGTGCTTTATTTCCTCCTCTGGTGTTGAGACAAAGGTAAAGAATGCTGAGAAGTCATCTCAAGAGCATCAGAAGATGCCTATGAGTGTGAAATCTGCAGAGCAGCAACTGTCTGTTCTTGCTTCCTTTGTGGCGTCATATGAGAACTACATTGAGGGAAAAATTAATGATCCTGTATTGTTTGATGAGGATTATGAGCAGATCGATCCGGATTATGTTGAGGAATTGGAACTTCAAGAGATGTTAGCATTAGTCTCTAGAAAAGTTAAAAATTTCCTCAAGAGAACTGGTAGAAAGGTGTTGGGCAATAGATCAGGGTTTGATAAAACCAAGGTCAAATGCTTTAACTGTCAAGGTATTGGTCATTTCGCGAGGGAATGCCAAAGACCTAAGGTAGACGCAAATAGGACACAAGGTTCGGGAAGTACTTTAGCTTCCAAAGCCTTAGTGGTGAAGCAGTTGGATGGCTCATATGACTGGAAAACTGAGTCAGAAGAAGAAGCCTTGATGGCTGAAATTGAAGTGACAACTGCTGGATCAATGTCCTACATGCCCACAGATGTTGAACAGAGGGTAGATGTGCCTGAGTCAGAAGTGAAGGCAAGTGATGATGATGTGCTGCATATGGATTTGACTCCAGACATGAGTCCTGAAGAATTCGTGGCACGAATGGCTGAAGTACAAATGGACAAGAGAAGGTTTGTTTAGATATTCTTAATCTTGCTGATGTTTGTTACTTAGTTACTGACTTACAATCTCAGAATAGTGTATTAACTGTGTCTAATAGCAATTTGTCATCTCAATTGAATTTGGATAAAGAATCTTATAGGACTGTTAGATCTGAACTTGACCAAGCACTTATGGATATACGTAGATTAAGTGATGATAAACAGGCCTTAAAAGATAAAATTAAGTCTGATGTTTCGGATAAGACCAAACTTAGAGATACCATAAGTGAAAAATCTGTCATCATAGATGGACTCTATATGAACATCAAGGACTTGAATGAGACAATTGCTAGTAAGGATCAGGAAATAGTGAATCTTAATTTAAGGTTAATTGAGCAAAACCGTAAACTTGAGAACTATATGACATCTCAAATGGATATACTGTTAGATGCTCAACGTAGTGTAAAGGACAAGACTGGGTTAGGTTACAATGATGTATCCCCTCCTTTTAATGCCAATTACACTCCTATTCCTGAAGATTCTGAAATGACTGAAGTTAATCCTGAGATTTCAGTAGCTGATAAACCTGAACAGTCAGAGGCACAGAAGGATGTTGTTAAGAACCCTTCATCAGATGATAGTAAGGTTTCTCATCTCACCAAAATACATTTTGTATCGGGTGGAGTGATTAACAATGCTAAAACTGATGATAATGTTAATAAGGAACATATGACTAAACCTTTAGTGCCTAAGACTCCAGATGAGAAAGCAAAAGTGAGTAAATCACGCAAGCAGATGTCATGCTTTAAATGTCACCAAAAAGGACATGTGGCTTCGTGTTGTCCTAACAAAAAGCCAGAAGCATCACATAAGCTTGTGATTGATAAAAGGACACCGACCAACTCTAGTATGACTGTAGATAGGTTAGATACCAAATCTAACTTAGGTATTAAACCTGTTAACATTCTTAAAAGAGAAGGTAAACATAGTGTCTCCCCTCCTAAACCTAAACGGACTTATATTCCAAGTGAAAATACTGTTTATAAGCCTAGGGATATGACACCGTCGAGGTTTAGAAATCAAAGTAGAGGCCATAGTCTTAATGAGAGTGGTACTACTTCGCGATCCAATGAGTTTAATTATAACTATAATAATAGAGCTCAGAATATTGTGCCTAGGAGGTTCTCCTCAAATTCACCTCTTAAGGCTGATCGTCCACAAGCTCAAGTTTCTTCGAAAGTAACCAAAGCTCCTGATGGGAAGGATGGTTATTTTAAAGAACTTAAGTTTGTAGATGATAAGGGACAAACCAAGACCGTAATGGCTTGGGTCCCTCTTGACAACTGATTGTGTTATGTGTTATGTGCAGGAGCAGACTGTGAACAAGGAAAGCTGGTGGTATGTAGACAGTGGATGCTCACGGCACATGACAGGAGAGAGAAGTCTACTGACAGACTTCCAGGAAGGTTTCAAGCAAAAAGTCAATTTTGCAGGAGACAAAGGAGGAGTAATAACTGGGAAAGGAAAAGTTTCAAATGGAACTTTAACTCTTGAGGATGTGAATTACGTTGAAGAACTAACTCACAACCTAGTGAGCGTTTCTCAAGTCTGTGATAAAGGCCATCCTGTTTATTTTAATGAAATAGAAGCCTTAGTCCTGAAGCCGGGATTTACGATACCTGACAATTGGATACTGATGAGGGCACCAAGGAGGAGGGATATCTATGCAATAAACATGGGTAATTCTAATTTCTCAATGGTTTCTACATGTTTGTTATCCAAGGCTTCAGAAGCAGACGCATTACTATGGCATAGGAGAATGGCACACTTGAACTGGCGTAAAATGAATTATATAACCAAGAATGGTTTGGTTCTAGGTGTACCACAAAAACGTTTCGAGTCTGAAGATAAGTGTGTCCCTTGCATGAAGGGAAAGCAGCACAAGAAAACACACAGACCTAAGACTGAAAACTCAAACTCCTTACCATTTGATTTGCTACACATGGATCTCTTTGGCCCAATAAGCAAGAGAAGTCTAGGTGGCAAATGATACTGTTTGGTTGTGACGGATGATTACTCTAGATTCTCGTGGGTATTCTTTTTGGGATCAAAGGATGAAACTCTAGGAATTCTAGTTGAATTCTTTGATTTAGTAGAGAATGTATACAAGACGAGAGTGAAGCGTATTCGTAGTGACAACGGAACAGAGTTTAAGAATTCAACGTTGAATCTATATTGCTTAAGCAAAGGGATTGTTCATCAATTCAGTGCACCATATGAACCTCAACAGAATGGTGTTGCTGAAAGGAAGAATCGAACGTTGATTGAAGCTGCGAGAACAATGCTTGCTGATTCAAAGCTTTCGGTCATATTTTGGGCAGAAGCAGTGAATACAGCTTGTCATGTTCTAAATAGGGTTCTTACGGTTAAGCGGCATAACAAGACTTGTTATGAGCTTTTAAACAATAAGAAACCTAACTTAAAAGGGCTTGAACCCTTTGGAGTATCATGCACAATTTTAAAGACTGGACATCAAGCAAAATTTGGTGAAAAGGCCGACGAAGGTTTTTTCTTAGGTTACATGCCTAATTCACCAAACAAGAGGGTCTTTAATAAAGTCACAGGTCGTCTGGAAGTTGTGTATAATATTGAGGTTACTAGTTACACACCGGATGTACACAAGGGCTTAGATTGGCAATTTGATTATTCTGATCTTTTTGCATCTTTTAAAGTTCCCTTAAGTGACTATGTTAGTGATTCAGAGATTCCTGAACATGTGTTTACTGGAGATGAGGATACCGGCTACACTCCAATGACAAATGTTCAATCATCTGCAATCCAGATTGTTGATCCAAATCAACCATCTACTAGTGGATCTCAAACGTCCAAAGTAGATATACCTTTAACTGAGGAAGAGCTTATGCAAAAGGTAGTGGATGATTTACTTACACCACTAAGAGAGTTAAGAATAGCTTCGGATAATGATAACTCTCGGCTTTTCAGTAAAGAGGTACCAGATTTGGAAGAACCGTCTGAACAACAAGAAATTGGTACTAACTTAGAAGATGAGATTCCTGTTGAGACTATTGTTACAACAAGAACGAGTAAGAATCACCCGATTGATAATATCATTGGTGACATTAATACTCCGGTTCAAACAAGGACTCAAACAAAAGCTAGTACTTCAAGTTATCCTAATGCGTATGCTGATACGGATGACTTAGAAAGTTTGTATGCTGCACTAAAGGAGACAGGCATTACTAATGAGTGTCTTTATGCTGGCTTTATCTCATAAATTGAGCCTAAGAACATTCAAATGGCTCTTAAAGAAAGTTCGTGGGTCGAGGCTATGCAAGAAGAACTGTCTCAATTTGAAAAGCTACAAGTCTGGGATTTGGTTGACCTTCCAAAGGGTGTTTATCCAATTGGAACTAGATGGGTATTTAAGTGCAAGAGAGATGATCGGGGAATCATTACTCGCAATAAAGCTCGTCTAGTGGTTCAAGGTTTTAACCAAGAAGAAGGTATTGATTATAATGAGGTGTTTGCACCAGTCGCTAGGCTAGAAGCTATTAGAATCTTCTTAGCATTTGCAACATTCAAAGGTATTAAAGTGTATCAGTTGGATGTTAAGAGTGCATTTTTGAATGGCAAAGTTGAAGAACTGGTGTATGTCGCACAACCTCCAGGGTTTACTAATCCTGAGTATCCGGATAGAGTATATTGTTTGAATAAGGCTCTATATGGATTACATCAAGCACCAAGGATGTGGTATGCGACACTGTCAACGTATCTACTTGATAATGGATTTACAAGAGGAGTGATTGATAGTACACTATTTGTAAAGTGGAAGAAGAAAGACTTTCTCCTGGTGCAAGTTTATGTTGATGATATCATCTTTGGATCTTCTGATGAAAAGATGTGTCAAGAATTTGAGAAAGTCATGCAAAGAAGGTTTGAGATGTCTGCAATGGGAGAGTTGAAATTCTTCTTAGGATTACAAGTTGATCAAAAGAAGGATGGATTCTTTATTCATCAATCTAAATATGTTTATGAGCTATTAGAACGCTTCAAGATGGATGAAAGTAAGGTCTACAATACTCCGATTCCAGTCAATCACAAACTAGGTCCAGATACATCGAGTGATCAGGATGTGGATCCTCCTTTTTACAGGGCCATGATTGGATCATTAATGTATTTGACTGCCTCTAGGCCTGACATAATGTTTGCTGTGTGTATTTGCGCAAGATATCAGGCTAATCCGAAAGAGTCACATATGCAAGCAGTTAAACGGATCTTCCGTTACCTCAAAGGGGAACCTAAGCTGGGACTTTGGTATCCTATTGGAGGAGACTTAGATCTGGTAGCATTTACTGATTCGGATTATGGAGGATGCAATCAGAATAGGAAATCTACGACCGGAGGATGTCAATTCCTAGGAGGTAGATTAGTGTCCTGGCAGTGCAAGAAGCAAAGCTCGGTAGCCATTTCTACATGTGAAGCTGAGTATGTTGCAGCTGGCAGCTGTTGCTCACAAGTTCTTTGGATACAACAGCAACTGCGGGATTATGGGTTAAACTTAACCAATACTCCTATGATGATTGATAACGAATCTACTATGTCGATAACCAATAATCCGGTGAAGCACAGTAAGACTAAACATATTGATATTCGCCATCATTTTATTAGAGACTGTGCTGAGAAGAAACTGATAAGGTTAGTTAAGGTTCCGACTGAGGATAACTTAGCAGACCTCTACACGAAGGCTTTCGACAGAGCAAGATTTGAAATGTTGGTTCAACGAAATGGAATGAGAAATCCAGAGTGATTGGTCTTCCAAGGGTATTTTTGTAATAGTTAGAAATTATTTTGTCGTTATTAAAAAAAAAAAATAAAAAAAATTAGGGGGTTGGCGTATGGCATTCATTTGCTTGTTACCTAAGGGGAATCGCCTCCAATAAAAGAACAAAATGAAGTTCTTTTAGAAAATTTAAGTTTTTGTCTGCAAAAATCAAGGGAAATGATAGTACATTAGGCGAATAAGCTTAACAATAATAAGCTTAAGTCCTAAGGATGATGTGTTGGTAGGTTCAAGTGAAGTTACTTTAGAACTACAGCAGTTCTATCAGGTATGTGTTTATATTTATTTGATTATACACCTATATCCACAAGTAATAATTTGTCTATTTTATTTATAAGCTTAGATGGCTTCATCAAATGATATACTAGTAGGCAAATTATATGAAACTTTCTAAAGCATTAAGAAGTTAAATAATTACTTGTTTATTATTTTGTGTTAATATGTTATGATGTATGACAAGTGTCTTAATTGTTGAATAATAGTACTACCATACACTGTTACTATATACTGTAAAGTTGACAAATAGTAGTTATATGGGTATTAAATTAATTACTGGTGACTTTGTTGTACTGAGTACAGACCTGAAGCCTTTAATTAATTTAATATTCTCAAATGTATTTTGAATTATGCTAAAAGGGATCCTCTGTTGTACTAAGTACAGACCTGGATAACATAGCATGTTCAAGGTATGTCTGATATTTGTCAAAACCTAAATTCAAGTGTAAGTTACACTAAAGTAACCACTACCTTGTCTTAAAATCAGTGATATGTGTTTTACTTGAAATTCATCAGTATGTCATATCATAGGAAGCACTTGATAATATTCATACAAACAATAAAGTGTTTGCTTAGAAAGTCGAGTATAATTTGTTTATGTCGATCATAATACTGGTAATCGTCTTGAACTATCTATAAGTGAATATTCACTAAAAGTGAATACAGTGTTACATTTAATTATGCTATGTGGATAAAGGTATCTAAGATATAATTTTATAAATATAAATGTGTAAATGATAAAATTAGTTGTAATTTTATTGTATTTTATTTGAATTTCATGAGGTATGTATACTAACAATCTACTTAGACTTATTAACAATAAATAACTAAGTGCTTATTCTTTCTAATATGATCCCTAAGCAGTTAAATTCTTAAGCAGTTTAATTATGTACTTGTTTTATTTAATAGTGATTAATAAAATGGTACCTGATACCACTGTTCGTTTATGCGTTTTGTATTTTAATTTATTTTTAACTTCATGTTTATTTAAAAGTTATTACCTTTTGGAATTAAATTATACTGAATTGTCTCATTTATTGTTGAACAAATGTAACAATTTACAAGTGAAAATTACGTTTTAGTTAGACTTGTAAAAATACGGGTTTTATTTATACTTACAATTAAATTCGCGTTTTATTTAAATCTTGCGAGTTGACATAACTTGCGGATCGAGATCAACTTTGGCGAATCGAGTTTTGAAGTATAAAGGGGAGTCAAACGAGTCAAACACTCCACCGAATCCACTTCACTTGCGAGTTCACTTTAACTCTGCGAGTCCAGATACTATCGGCTGCACTGTCCCTGGTTTACAATAAACCATACAGTTTTTGTGATCTTATTTTTGGAGAGATAAGGAGACAGATATCGGGTTCTGTTAGATCCAAATTTTTGATTTACCCGAGGTTCTGTATGCTTATCATATGTTCGCGTTTACCGAACTTGGCTATTCCTGAACCATTTTTGGTGGTGAATAAGATTGATCAACGTGGTTATAATGCCATGTTTCTGCAGACCATCAGGAAGGAGGGAGTGGTTAAGCCTGAGGTACGACCACTGTTTGGGTACATTGTTGATCCACACTACGTTACCCCGCCGAATCATGGGTGGTTGGACGTAGCTCCTGCTGCTGCGGCTGTTGATCAAGCTCCGATAGCTCAGGTGGTTCATGCTGAAGATCCACAAGAGCTTATCGAGGATGTTTTGGAACAACCTGGACATGCTGGGAAACAGGTAAACCCAGATGTTGCTGCACAGGTAGTTCAGGAGGTGCTAGAACAGCATGCTCACGCTACTGATACCTTGTTACGGGATATTGATAGTTATGTTCCACCTTCTGAGGTAATATTTTATACTTCGTTGATCGATTTGTTTTATTAATTGTATAGTCTAATTCTATTATTTCATGATAATGATATAGATAGTTAGTTAATTGGATATTATTTCTAATTATGAATTATAAATATTATTATACATAGGGAACTGAGACTGTAGACCCAGAGGTTACTATACCTGAGGGTGAGCAGTTACGGAGAGATAGTTCTGCAGTTTTACCTGATAAGGTATTAAAAGCTGAATAATCTTTACTCTATATTTATCTAGTTTGATAGAATTATACGTTAATCAAAAATAGTAAATATATTTAGGATACAGTTGGTTCATCTGGTCTTAACGATGAACATACAACTGATGAGTCGACTGATTCTGATGATGATCTGGTTGATTTGGCAACGAGTCGTCTGGTTCAGAAGAAGTTGAAGAGAAAAGTCAATGAACCAGGTCCAGATCTTATCATTCATGATTTGGATGCTGATGAGACTGATACTCCATTGAGTAAACGTTCGAGGACGTCGACTGTTGGAGATGTTGCTCAAGATACACCACAGGTGGAGAAGGATACACCGGTGGTTACTGAACCGATATTCATACCGCGTCAGCATCAGGTTGAGGATCTAGTTCGCGGAGCGAGTTTTCCGACAACGAAGGGAGCTAGATTTGCAGCAGGTTTGCTTAAGCAGGCTTTTACTGTACCTCATGATTTGCTTACTAGACAATTGATTATTGATTCTCTCACACCACCTGGACCGACTACTATTCCACTTACTCCGACAACAGATGCTGAAAGGATTACATCCTTGGAGTTGCGGGTAAAGGAATTAGAAAAGACAGCGTCTCAGGTTCCGATGCTGGTGTCGAATAATCTTCGATTGAGTCAGCAGTTACTCAATCAGAGTATCTCATACAATACACTGCTGAAGACTCATGAGACTTTGCTTGCTGACTTCAACATTCAGAGTATGAAGATATCTGGCTTGGAGCGATTGGTCTTGAAACATGTTTCAGGACAGTCTACTCAGGGGGAGATATTGGCATACTTGGAAGGTTGTAAAGAAGATGAGCTGAAGAAAAAGAGAGATGCTGATAAAGACGATGATCCCAATGCACCGAAAGATGGTGAGCAGACTGGTCCTTCAACGACTGGTCAGCAAGCTATGATTCAGGGGGAGTCTGGTGATGGTGGTGATGCTGGAGCTGGTACAAGTGCTGATAAAGATGCACCGGTTGATACAGAAGCTGGTAAGACAGCTTAGTATTAGCATAGTGTAGAATAATGTCTGTAACATTTTGTACTGAATAATTGTAACTTAATATTATGTTTAATATATTCGACTTAATCTTATTATTATTTTAAGTAAAATATGTTTTAAATAATTTAAGTTAATAAATATGTTAAGATAAAATAGTGATCGAAAGTCTTCTGACTCAATGAGTAGTCGAGCGGCGTGTTCTGATTATTTTTCGGCGGTCAAAATTTTATAATAACATATGCATTTTAGACTTGAGAGTTTATAACTAACAAGTTAAAAATGTATTTGGTTAACTCGACAAATGATATATAATTTAAAAGTTATGTTGATAATAAGTTAAGATCAATTAAACTTAGAAATTATATAAGATAATTAATAGTAAATTTAAATGTTTGGTGATTTTTCACAATACATTAGAATTTAAAATTAATTATTATTTGTTAAGTATTGTATAAGATTTTAGAGAATCTTAGATTGATTCAGGGTAATCAATAAAAGGATTTTATAAGTTATATATATATATTGCGTTTAAATTGAAGGTTTAAATTATACAAAAGAGTTGATAAAGAAATTCTTGGATTAATTCAGGGAAATTAGTAAAGAATTTAAATTATTAATATTGATTTGTATATGTGGTTTTTCTCTAGGATTTGAGATGCTTGATCTATCTGATTCGGAAGAAGATATTTTTGACGAGATAGATGAAGAAATAGATTTTGATCTTGAGGATGGAGAATTTCTACCACCTACTGATTGGATTGCTGTACCTGAAGATGTGCAAGACATTGGTGTAGATCCAGATCCGAATGTTGATGAACACCATGTGAGCCCATCTCATACAGAGTTTGTTATGGAAAATGATGATGGTCCAACAGTGGTTGATATCGATGAAGATATTGAAGACTCAACCTCGGAAGATGAAGCAGAAGAGATAGTCTTTACAAATAATCCTGCAGTACGATATCGGAAACTTCCAAAACAGAAGAAGAAGATTGGAATTTCTGAAATTGATATAACGAAGAAACGCGTACCGCGTAAAGGGATTATAGGCTGGTACTTTGACTCTGAACTGAAGCTTTTTGCAATAAAAAGATATGACGGAGTTCAATACTTTGAAAGAAAGCTTGCAGTTTTTAGTTCCTTACCACGTTATGAAATACGTGACTTGGCTAGATTAGAGATCAACAACCCAAGTCGTGATGATTATGCTAATCGTGTTGAACGAATTATTAGACATGAGGTTGGTACAAATAAATTTGAGATGATAAAGCCAAGAAAGGGAAAGACTGTGAAACTACAGGAGAGAAGTCAAATGACTGGAAGAAGAAGAAGGAAAAAGATTTATCCAGCTGTTAAATGTGTGCAGCAGATTCCATTGAAGACAATGCCACAGGATATTTTGGGAAATATGAAGAGTTGGCACGTGGATTCAAAGACTGGAGAAGCTGTTATGGTTGAAGCTGATGATGAGATTGAAGGTGGCGAAAGAGAAATCTTCAGAGTCTATGACCATCGACACCTGATGAATATGTCGAGAAAGGATCTGTTAAAGTTAAAAGAGAACAGAATTTTGACGACTATTGAATGGGCTGATTTAGGTAGAGATTATCAAATGATGGTTAAGACTTGTATCAAGATGAAGATTTACGCAGGTAGTAAGATTTACAAATAAAGACCAAAGATAAAGCGTGAAGATAAAGACGCTAGAGCTATTGTCAAGGGGGAGTTTGTTGGGACATGTATTTGTGACAACAGATCTATCTTGAAATAGGACTGGTGTAATTATTATTATGTTTGTATATTGGTTTAGATTTGTAAATAAATATTTGTTTTGTTAGTAATATTCGTTAAGTATATGATTATATTAATATTGGACGAATGATTAAATACGAAATATGTATTCACGTTTTATGCGAGTCGAGATCTCAGGTCGCAAGTCTTGCGAGGCGAGATGAGATCTGAACCTGTTAGTATGTCTTGGCGAGCCGAGTCACTGGGCTGACTTGGGCTGCGAGTTGGGCTGGACTCGCAGGCCCATGCGAGCCGAGATGAACTGATGTACATAATGATTTTCATACGTGAAAATCAATAGAAGATCAGATATATACTTTTGCTATTAGATCATCATTCCTGCGAATTCACAAACCCAGAGAAAACATAACCTACGGCTAGGCTTTGACGATTCATCGTTTAAAGTTAAGTCATATTAAACGCAATTACAAACTTACTCGTTATTAGTAAGATAACACTGTATTGAGGGATTCCGCACCTTAATACTACAGATAACGAAGTTATCGATCCTAGAACTAGGGACTTACATCTGGTATCAGAGCTTTCGGGCTAAATACGAGTGCATTCGTGAGTTTTAGTGATATTGCGTTTTTGATTCGGGTTGTTTCTACGTGCATTATAGCAATATTAACGATCAAAATCATTCTCTGGATATTTTAGGGTTTGTTTACGGTTGAAATCGCTAGTTTCAGTCGTAAAAATACCTTAAACTTTCGTTTTCGGGTTTAACAGTCGTTTCGCGAGTCGAGATTAGGGTTCCAGCGTAGCTTGCGAACCGAGGTAAACTTGCGAGCCGAGTTGAACTTGCGAGTCGAACTATCGAACCTGCGAGTTGAGCTTTGTCTTGCGAATCGAGATTTCTTGCGAAACCACATCACTTGCGAATCGACATCTCCTGCAATCCGAACTGAGATTCGCGAACTGAGTTCTGCGAGTCGAGCTGAGATTGCGAGTTGAACTGAGTTCTGCGAGTCGAGCTGAGATTGCGAGTTGAACTGAGTTCTGCGAGTCGAGCTGAGATTGCGAGTTGAACCGAGTTCTGCGAGTCGAGCTGAGATTGCGAGTTGAACTGAGTTCTGCGAATTGAGATTTTCTGATTTCGCGTAACAGTTTGAACTTACGTTTTTAAGATGTCTGACTTAAGTAAAATGATCGAAATGGAACATGAGGTGGGAAAATCAAATTCTCCACCTAAGTTGTTAAATATCGAGGATTACTACAACTGGAAGGACAGATTTGAATCTTACTGTAGATTCCATGATCTGTCAATCTGGATGTGTATCAAGACTGGATACACGGCACCTACTCAAACTGTTCAAAATGCCATTGTGACTCTTACCTATCAGAACATGAGTGATGAACAGAAGGAAGCATACAAAAATGAAAACAAAGCACATTCGTGCATTAAGATGTGTCTTCCTAAGGATATCGCTCATCAACTGAAATCTTATCATACTGCTAGAACGCTCTGGGAAGCTCTAGAGAAAAGAGGTGAAGGTAGTCCACAAATGAGAACTAGCAAGAAGAAGCTCCTTAAAAAGCAGTTTACTATGTTTAAAGCTTTAAAAGGGGAAAGTCTTGATGCTTATATTACACGTTTCTACCATCTGTTAAGTGAATTGGAATACAATGACATCACTGAAGAAGAAGTTGATAAAACCGACAAGTTTATTGAGGGTTTGCCTTCTAAGTGGGAAATGTATGGAGTTATGATAACGGATAATGAAACCAGATATGCTACTATGACCTTAGAGCAAGTCATTGACAAGCTAAAAGGTTATGAGTTCTCCAAGAAGTCAAAAGATACTGATTCTGATCAGGTTCAGAACCCTGGGTTGTATCATGGAAAAACAAATCTTTCGACTGCATCTTCTAGTTCGACCACTGCACTGTTAGTTGGTGATACAGGTAGAAATGGAGAAATGATATCTGAAGATCTGTGCTTTATTTCCTCCTCTGGTGTTGAGACAAAGGTAAAGAATGCTGAGAAGTCATCTCAAGAGCATCAGAAGATGCCTATGAGTGTGAAATCTGCAGAGCAGCAACTGTCTGTTCTTGCTTCCTTTGTGGCGTCATATGAGAACTACATTGAGGGAAAAATTAATGATCCTGTATTGTTTGATGAGGATTATGAGCAGATCGATCCGGATTATGTTGAGGAATTGGAACTTCAAGAGATGTTAGCATTAGTCTCTAGAAAAGTTAAAAATTTCCTCAAGAGAACTGGTAGAAAGGTGTTGGGCAATAGATCAGGGTTTGATAAAACCAAGGTCAAATGCTTTAACTGTCAAGGTATTGGTCATTTCGCGAGGGAATGCCAAAGACCTAAGGTAGACGCAAATAGGACACAAGGTTCGGGAAGTACTTTAGCTTCCAAAGCCTTAGTGGTGAAGCAGTTGGATGGCTCATATGACTGGAAAACTGAGTCAGAAGAAGAAGCCTTGATGGCTGAAATTGAAGTGACAACTGCTGGATCGGCCTGATGAGGACGTCAAGATTTTAAGTGAGGGAGTTTGTAACAATTCGTTCCACATCGGAAAAGAAGATAAGAATTTGGAGTCCCTTATAAGTCTAAAATTGTGGCTAATAGATACCTTCCACCATGTTTTTTAGTTGAAACCTGAAAGTATCCAGTTAGTCATGGCTTTATCTTTGAGGGGCGTTACATAATTTGTAACAACCCGTCCCACATCGGAAAAAGATAAGAATTTGAAGTCCCTTATAAGTATAAAGTTATGGCTAATGGATACCTTCTACCATGGTTTTTAGTTGAAACCTAAAGGTATCTGATTAGTCATGGATTTAGCTTTGAGGGGCGTTTATATGGTATCAGAGACATAGCCTCCTGGGGTATGGATCCTGGTTATGTTTTGGCCTGACAAGGACGTCAGAATTTTAAGTGGGCGAGTTTGTAACACCCCGTCCCACATCGGAAAAAGATAAGAATTTGAAGTCTTTTATAAGTCTAAAGTTGTGGCTAATGGATACCTTCTACCATTGTTTTTAGTTGAAACTTGAATGTAACACCCCGAATTTCAGGAAATTAATATCGTACGCGAATATATTTTTATTATGAAATATTATTATGTAGATAACGAGATATAGTAAAAAACGTAAATGGTTTTACCAGTTTCAGACTGTAAGAAATAAAGGGATTAAATGAAATAGATATATGAGTACGTACGATTTTATGTTTATTCATTTTTCATTCTGAAACATTCCACACAAATGAGAAACACGCAGGAAGCTTTGAGCTAGAGTTTAATCATCAAAAAAATTCAAATTATGATTCAAGCTTATGATTCTTAATTCATCATCTTCTTCACTTAATTCCATCTCTTGTAAGTTCTCCTATGAATTTTAACCTAGTTTATGAGTTTCATGGGGTTTTAAAGAATTGATGATTTAAATACGAAATTGAAGTTAGAAATTGATTGAATTAGTGTTAGTAAGTGTTTCTATGATCATGAGTAATCATATAACATATTGAAAGTGATGAATTTATAATTAGTGTTCTTGAGCAATTATGGGGGTTTTGATGGGGTTTCATGAAATAGTGATTTTGATATGAAATTAGTGTTTAATATGTTTAACTGAAGTTAGTAAAGCTTAATAGTGAATGAATTAGTGTTAAAATGAGTTAAAGGTTAAGAAGTTAGTGATATGTTCATAAGAATTATGTTAAATACTTGTAGAAATAGAGCTAAATCATGAACTAGTGTTAATGAAGTATGGTTATGATAATAGAACATGAAAATTAGTAGGAAAGTGATGATTGTTAGTGTCTAAGTGTTATTATGATGATATGTATGATTATGTAGGTGTTAAGAGACGTGGAAGCTTATGATGATCAATATGGTGAAATCGTCTAAGAGTTTGTGGTGAGTGATACGGGGGTTAAACAGGTGATGTGATTGTGTAGTACCGTTTAGTTTGCGGGCTAGAGGTTTACACAATCAGGAATAAGTTAATTGTTTATGTTTGTTTATTATGTTTATTGCTTAATTTAGTTATCGTGTTAAATTACTTGTCATTCTAGTTGTTATGTGATTAAATATTATCCGGTAAGAAAAGTAGTGATTTTCTCATTAGTTTGATGTTAGCCAAGTAATGAGTAAGTCACTAGTTTAAAGGTAAAGGAAAAGAATTGTGAAGAATAGTGTATGATTCGATTGTGTTGGATCCGGATTGCTGTTGAGTAAGAGGCTACACAATCGGGTGGAAGATGATTTGTTGATATATGTGGATTAAATAGTGATTATGTGGTGAACCGTGTACGAATTGATTATATGTGTTTCTGGATAGCTTCCGAGCTAGAGGATCATACAATCAAGTGAGAGTTGCTTGTTATATGTTTTGTGTCTTATATGTGTGTGTTTAAGATTATGCTGAAAAGGTGTTGTTAATTAGTGACTTGATTGTTGTTGGTTAACAATTATGTGTAGTAATTCAGTGGTGATCAGAGAGTTAACTGCGGTTAACACAGTGTTCAGTGTTTAGTGTTCAGTGTTCAGAGCTCAGTGAATTTGTGCGTATGTATTGTGTTGATATGTGTTAAGTGTTATATGTATTACTTGTTTAATTGCTTGTGTACTCACTAAGCAGTGGTGCTTACCCGTTTCAGTGTTTATGTTGTAGGTTGAGGTTTGGCTAGCGACATGTGGATAGAAAGTTTATGTGAAGTTAGTGACGTGGATATGGAACATGCTTGTGGTTAGAATATGCTTCTTTCTTTTGAATTGATGTTTTGATACTCAATTGTGTAAATCACCCAAACAATGAGTTTTTGAATTAAATGTGTTGGTCAATGTATAGTAGTTGACTTTGAAAGTCAAACTGGGATATGGTGTCAAGTGTATGTGGTTGTCAAATGTATGAAGTCATATGATTGGTTTGGTTTGGGTCAAAGTGGTGAAAAGTGATTTAGTGTCGAATTTGATTGGGTGGTCAAATGTGAAGTTGACAAATAGCCAACAGCGTTGTATTGGTCAAACAGGAGTGGGATTGGGTGGTGTTTTGGTGGAAATGTGGTTGAATTATCAAACGGGTCAGAAAGGGTCAAAATGGGCATGAAATAGGTCAAAGGAGTTAAACCGAGTTAGAGAAGGGTTAAGGGTGTGGTGAATTGTCTTACCACTTTGTTTTGATGTATATGAGGTGTGGTTAAAAGCACAATATCTTAGCCTTCATGGTTTAAGACTTGGTATGCTCACAAAATGGTCGTTTTTGGGTCAAAAAGAGTCATACGCCAAAATCCCGTGTAGTTGTGAATTTTGGAAAAGTGCAAAAAGGGAAAGTTTCTTTGTGGTCAAATGAAGGTGCTCGTAAATTTTCAAAGTCTAAGTCTTTACCGTTTAAAAGTTATGCACGTCGGAAGTTCATATTTTGGTAATAAGGAGTGCAGGTCTGATTACTGAATCGCAGTGTTAAATCACTGAATCAAAGTATTAAAATTCACCGAATCAAAGTGTTAACTTTACTGAATCAAAGTTAAAAGTTTACTAAATCAAGGTGTAAAAAAAAAATGGTTTTGTTTTCGGGGCGTTTCATTGAAGGTATCCGATTAGTCATGGCTTTAGCTTTGAGGGGCGTTTCATATGGTATCAGAGCCATAAAGGTATCTATTAGCCACAACTTTAGACTTATAAGGGACTCCAAATTCTTATCTTTTTTCCGATGTGGGACGGGTTGTTATAAACTCATCCACTTAAAATCCTGACGTCCTCGTCAGGCCGAAAATAACCAGGATCCATACCCCAAGAGATGCACGAGTCGTGTGCCCGTCAGCCATGTCTAACTGGATACCTTCAGGTCTCAACTAAAAACCATGGTGGAAGGTATCTATTAGCCATAACTTTAGACTTATAAGGGACTCCAAATTCTTATCTTTTTTCCGATGTGGGACGGGTTGTTACAAAATAGATCACATTAATAAGTAGAAAATTGTTCATAAAATTCAAAAGACTCGTATAATCTATTATGTTCATCAAAAATTTATTGAGTTAATTGCATGAATGGTCCCTATATTTTACACACATTCTCACCGTTGGTCCCTGTACTTTGTAAGTTGCATGGACAGTCCAAAAACTCAAAATTTGTTGAATACTTAGTCCCTCATCTACCTAAGTTAACTAAAATACCCTCATCTAGCCAAGGAAAATAGATAGTATCACCTAGAGTATTTTAGTCATTTTAGGTAGGTATGAACTAAATGTGTAACAAGTTTTGAGTTTTTAGATTGTCCATCTTACAAACAAAGTACAAGAACCATCGGTAAGAGCACAGGGAGCGCTGAATGGTGGTTCAGTGTTCTTGAGAACACTGAACTTGAACACTGAAGCAGAAAAGTGGGGTAATAGTTAATCTTGAGGTTCAGTGTTCAGTTCAGTGTTCTCGTGATTATTTTATTATTATTATTATTATTTTCTAAAAACAAGTTAAATAAATAAAAGAATACAAAATAAAAACAAATAACATTAAATTAAAAAGTACTTTCATACAATAATTAAAATTCCTAAAAATACATAGTAAAAATACGATCATCCTAAATTCTATTCTTACAAACTAAGTAACTTTTTCATCTTATCCGCCAAGTTTTTATTAAATTTATTAGTAACACCTCTCCCTGACCCTTCCTCTCCATTGCTCATATCATTAAACCACCAAAAAAAATCTTCAAGTTTCATATGTGTTCTTGAGATTCCAAGATATATAAAAAGAAGATAAAGAATCAAATATCCATCCTGGATTTGCATTTTTATGCTCAAGGTATACTAACTGCTTCTTCTTGTTCAATACCAACTGGATTAGCATTTTTAAAAATACATAATTAAAGTTCCTAAAAATACATAATTAAAGACAATACAATAAGCTACGGACGATTCTCCCAAATGTGTTCCACAAGATCGGATCGGAGGTTGTCGTGGACTTCTCTATCACGTAGTTCCTTATTTTTCTGCCTTTGTATATCACATCTCTCGAGCCAAGTCGTTTGCATATTGAGAACAGGAACATAATATTCTTCATTTTCGGCAACGTTGAACCCTTGGTCTTCTTGGATCATATTATGCAACAATATGCATGTATACATGATTCTTTTAATATGGTTGACTTTATAAGCTCTTGCCGGTTGTTGTAGTATATGCCATCGGCCTTGAAGCACACCAAATGCCCTTTCAACATCTTTTCGTGCAGACGCTTGTGCTCGAGTGAACTTTACTCTCTTCGTATCAACTTCACTTGAATACCCTTTAACAAACGATGACCATGTTGGGTATATCCCGTCAGCTAGGTAGTACCCATTTTTGTACTCAACACCATTAACTGTAAAGGCTTGTTCTGGAGCATTGCCGGTGAGCATCTCATCAAATAAAGGAGAAGAATTAAAAACATTTAAGTCGTTGTTAGCCCCTGCAACACCAAAGTACGCATGCCAAATCCACATGTCATACGAGGCGACGACTTCAAGCATGATAGTAGGATAGCCGTGGTCACCTCGTGTATATTTCCCTTTCCATGCGTTAGGGCATTTCGCCCATGCCCAATGCATACAATCAATACTACCAAGCATACCCTGAAAACCATGCTTGTTACCATGTTTCTCGTACAACCGTTGAATGTCATCGGCCGTTGGTTTTCGCATGTACACATTTGCATATATATCAATCATGCACTTTGCAAAATTAAACAAACATTCGCGAGAAGTTCTTTCCGCCATTTGTAAATATTCGTCAAATGCATCCGGTGACGTACCGTATGCCAATTGGCGTATGGCGGAAGTAACTTTTTGAATAGTGGTAAATCCGAGTTTACCACGGCCATCTACTTTTTGACGAAAATAATCAACATAATCCGGGATTGGGGTATGAGAGTAGTTAGATATACCTTCTACTATCCGAAGTAATAGACGTTTGCTCATACGAAAACGACGCTTGAGATACTCCGGTGGGTACTTTGCGTTGTCTACAAAGTAATCGTTCATTAAAGAGTTGTTCGCCGTAAACCGATCACGGGGAATGTAACGACGGTTGAAACCACCTCGGTTGGACGATTCGCCCTCTTCACGGGGCACCACAACTTGGTTATGATATTGCCGAAGAAGTGTTAAAATTTCGACATCCTCGTCGGTTGAAGGTGAATCGTAAAATTCGGAATCACTCATTTTGTATTTTTAATGAGAAAATGAAAGAAATATATGAAGAATGGTGTGAAAATATTGGAGGAAATGGGTGTGTATTTATAGAGTAAATAGGGAATTTAAAAATATATTAAAAAAAAAAAAATTTAGCCGTTGCCAACGGTTCAAAAAAAAGTTTTTTTTTTTTGTAAAATGGTTAATTCAAAGAAAAACATAATAATAATATTATTAAAATTGGGAACGGCTCGTGCTTCACCGTTTGGATCCCGACGCCGAAGGAAAACGCCGGCCACGAACGCCGGGCCGGAGCGCCGACCGCCGGTGACCGGCGTTCTCCTATGTTGAACGGTGGGAGAACACACGGCACTCCCTGTGCTCTAAGAATATGTATAAACCACAAGGGCCATTCATGCAATTTACTCGAATTTAATACTAAGACACCATTAGTCGCGTTAGATTATTATATTAACATAAGACTTCTAAATTTTTGACTACATTTAAAAAATTTCAGGTTGTCGGGTCAACCCAAAAACTGGTTACGTGACTCAAAGCCGACCCAAAAAATAATCAGGTTGGCGAGTTTCAAGTTGACGGGTTTGGTTTATGGGTCAAAAAACCTCGACCAAACTTTAATTTTTTCGAGTTGGGTTTTGAGTTATGTCAAAAATTGTAAGTTGTTCCCCTGAAGAAATCTAAAAGTTGTGAAGAAAATAAATACCGAGTATTTGTTAGAGTTATTCATGACAATTTAGGAATTCTATCCCATTAAAATGACCTAAAAACTTCTTCCTGTCATATATAATAAATTCTAGCACCGCGCATCTTAGATTGTGGAGAGACGTCAAACAGGAGTTGATGTATAACACATGAAGAATGATATACATGTTTGATAGTGAGTTAGCTAGGGCCGTGGACAATAATAAATGACGCTGGATGGAGATAAGTGTTTAAGATAACATATCTTTTGTTGTGTGGCTCTGGTGCTAGATGTTCAAGTTGAAGCGACATGGATGGCCGACGAACGAGTAAATTCCATAAATGGTCCATGTGGTTTACATTGATTTATGAAAACACTCTATGTATTATTTTTTCAACGTTTTCGGTCCAATAACTTTTGGTTTGCTTAAGGGACCAATTGTGAGCAAATCCAAATTTAGACGGAGGGACCATTTGCGAGCAAAAATCCAAAGTTAAGGGACCATTTGCAAGCAAATCCAAAGTTATTGGACCGAAAACGTTGAAAAAATAGTACAATGACTGTTTTCGTAAATCAATGTTAACCACAAAGACCATCTAAGGAATTTACTCCAGACAAACATACGATCATGACATGTTTTTCACAAGTATGGCAAACCACCTTAACATTGCGTTAAAACCAAAAATATGAGGTGTTTGGGATTGCTATTTTATTTGTAAGCACCTTTCTATTTAAAAAATAATCAAGAGGTTTCATACTTATTTTTTAAATGCTTATTCCTTGATAAATAAGTAAATAAACATTCTTTTCGGAGCACGTGTTTCTACTTATTTGGTCTAAATAGGCAATAATAAGTTGATAAGCAGATCGAATTCAAATCTCAAACGCCCTAATTTGCGTTCTTAATTCAATCAGCTAAAAAAAAGCAAATGAAAATAGCTATTAATACTTGCTACCACAGATTGTTATAAAATTGATCGATGTAATTAACTAATTATTTATATCTATACTATTTTATAAAACATTTGGATCAAAAGTATTAATTCGTAAAAAGGGACAATCCAATTTACTATTTTACCCTCCATCATTACTAATAACATCTAGCATACAACATCAATTAATAGACTACCAATTAAATGACTATCTATATGTAACATGCGATATTAATTAAATTAAATAGCAACTAATATGTAACTTACAAAATCAATTAAATTATCTAATGGTAGAAACTGAAATTGCTTCATAGAATGGATAATTCTTAAATGGGAAAATCTTATATAATCAATTCACAAATCAAATAAGAAATTTATCATGATATTATGAAGGGCAATTTTGTAACTTTCGCATAAACTCATGATAATTTAACGTCATAGATTTATAAGGGTAAATGGGTTTTTTAACTTTAATATTTTATTCTATCTCATTCAATGAAAGCACTCACCACCTATGTATTAAACCATAAATAAAAGTTTATTTGTGATCTCTAAATTTTTCATGGTAAAAAAAAGTGCTTCCACACCAATGAATTAATCTGTATGAACATAAAAATTTTAGATAAAAAAGAAAACTATGGTATAATAACCATATAAGTTTTTCTTTTAAACCTGATCATAAGATATTTTACAAGTGTATATCGATTACGTAGTTCATATAAACGATTTTACACAAATAATTTGTGTCTAACTTTATAATGATCATACTCTAATGAATTTTGCAACTGTATATAAATCCCTTCGCAAGGGCGAAGGGCAATTAAACCTTGTTCAAATACAATCACAGGGTTATCAAACCAACCATTAACGCATCCAAAATTTTTAAATACATTTTTTCAACGCTTTAAATATATCTACGTTACGTAGAACGTTTCTCTCTCATCTAGCATCTCAAACATACACAAAGATTTATCTATACTATATAATAAAAAGTTTGGATCATAGTTCTTAAAATGAGAACTAGCAAATAACTATTATACCCCTTAACATTTGATTAAATTTTAACACTTTATTAATGCAATTAATATAAGTCCTTTATTGATAAAATTAATCCTAATCAATTTCGGTTATAATCTCTTTGACATTTAATTCAACTTTAGCACTTTATTGATAAAATTAATTTATATATATACTCCTTTATTAAGCATTTTTAACTTTTTTCTTACACTTAACAACAAAAGGGATATTGAAAAAACCTAATGTACCCCCCACATTTAAACCATGAAACTTGTCTCCAATATAATATTTTAAGAATTTTAGAACATGGAGACTATTATATTGTCTTTAATTTTGATAACATGTAATATCAATTACATGATACAACATGGAAACTGTTATTTTAATATCAATTACGTAATATATAAATACAGCTACTAACACAACAAAATTTAGTTATTTTTAGTTAACATAATACAACTTGCAAAAAGTCAACACGGTACCTTTTGCAACTGATCTACTACTCATACAACAAAAATATAAAGAGTACATAATAATGATACCACAAAAATAATTTATCTTTTTAATATAAAATTACTAGACACAAATGAATTGAACTACCACTCACTCTATAAACAAAAATATTTCATGAAAATTATACTCTATAAGTCACTACTAAATCTAAAACACTCAATTAATATTTGAAATATAATGTTGTTGCCGACCACCTTTTTATGTAATCTTTCACGTCACCATATGAATATGGTACCTATAATGTACCAGAATATGTATCGACATGCATGCGGCAAAATTTTTATTGTATGTGATTTTTTGTTAGTTTTTGTTTTTCACCATATTACTTTATATTATCATTAATTGTATGATATAAGACGTATACGTCAGATCAATTTTATAATGATTATTCACTACTTTATTACCAATGTCAAATACGAAATAGCCTCATCGTGCATGTTATTGACTAGTAATATAATATAAGTTAATGTATCATAATCAATTTCGGTCATGTAACTCCAATTTTAATGTTATTTCTTTTACTACTTAGCTAATTCAAATGACATATTGTAATTAATATTAAGTTGTCGCTTACAATTAATATTCATTTAAATTGATTCATGTCAAAAATATTTTACTATCTTTGTCATGTTTACATTATGTCTATTTATATACTCCCTCCGTCCCGATTTTATTGTCTAGTATTACTTTTATGAATGTCCCAATTTTATTGTTCATTTCCATAAATAGATAAGAATAATGAGATAAAGTTCTTTTATGCCCCTAATTTATATATGTAAGACAAAAAGTAGGTAAAAAGTAAAGGGTAAAACTGTCTTCTTACCAAAAAGTAAGAGAAATTATGATGTTGTCTTAAACTGCGTGTTTTTTATCTGTGGACAATAAGATTGGGACGGATGGAGTACTATTTTGTATAATAAATATATTTTAGGGTAAATGGCCCGAAAAGGTAACCATGTTGTCAAAATTTAACAATAAAGAGATCATGAATTTTGTCGATGTCCAAAAAGGACTCACATTTTAAAATATGTCATAAAAGTATTTAAGTTGTCAAAAAGTTCAATTAAAGGTGTATTTATTTTCACATTTTTTCTCTTTTAATTTTTGAATGATTTTAGGTAATGCGGAGCTTATATTGACATTTTTAACCTATAAAACATACGATATAAACACTAATTTTACCTTTTTAATGTTTAAACCCGAATTTTATTTTTAATGTTAAATCCTTTTATCATACGATTTCAAAAACTTTAATCCTTTTATGGCATGATTTCAATATACTAAATCCTTTTATTGCACGTTTTAAAATAAATTGGTAATTTTTACTCAATTGAAATTTTTTGATAATTTGAATCCTTTTATGCCACAATTTTAAAATGCAAGTCTTATTTGAGCATCGACAAATTTCATATTCTCTTTATTGTTAAATCTTGACAACTTAGTTACCTTTTCGGGCTATTTACCATATATTTTAAATTGTTTAAGTTTCACCCATGTTTAATGCTTCCAAGTCTTCTTTAACACGTGCATACTACTCCGTAATACGTATTGTATACTTTACCAATATTAGTATACCAATATTGGGTATAGGATTGCTATAAATAATTAAATACCTTCCCTTTCCTAAAGGATGTTGATATATACAACATATAAATTGATTCATACATTAAAATTGTACTATTATATATTTGTATAGTTTAACTATTGTATGTATGAATCACATGTATTTATCACTTCCCTTCCTAAAAATATATAGCACATCAAAGTAAGTAAACGTACTCATAAACAAATTAAATGGCTTCACAATACTACATCACTTCTCTTTTCAAGCCTAATGCCGATGCTTCAAGCAAAGTTTCATCTGGATTAATGAACTTTGTGAATATGAATTCATCAATCAAACCTCTAAGGCATGCACGTATAACATTTCTTCAGCTACTCTTTACACAAACACAAACACCAAGAATACATGTAGGGAAGGACTAGTTATATGCAAACACCAACAACGAGTTGATGTTAACACCGTAATCGCCGAGCTCAAAGAAAGTACGAGAAGAGCTTTGTGCCTTTGATGACAAGCTCAAATCCAACAACGACATTATATTAACTCTAATCGACAGCACTCAAATATTGGGAATCGGGTATCATTTCGAAGAAGAAATTGAAGAAACATTAATAAATCTCACACAAGTTTTGCCTGATGACGATTTATATACAGCTGCTCTGTATTTTCGTCTACAACGACACAATGGCATCCATACCAATCCCAATCCGGCGGGTACTATTTTATTTATTCCATTATAGAGATCTTTTACACGAATAATATATAATCATGTTCTATCTGTTATATTTCCATCAAATTATCATACCTTAATAAGCTATAATATTTATATCATATGATTGACAAAAATTCAAATAATAACTAATAGAAATATTTTGGTTTCTAAAAGCGAAGTTTTTCACACGTTCATGGATGCAATTAAAAGTTCAAAGAAGGAGGATATAGATATGGATTTTAAATCAAAAATATTACTGTATTATATTTTGCTTAAGAGTCAATTTTATAAATGATCCATGTGGTTTACATTGATTTACGAAAATAGTCCCTGTATTTTTTTTCAACGTTTTTAGTCCACTAACTTTGGATTTGCTCGCAAATGGTCCCATAACTTTGGATTTTTGCTCAAAAATTGTCCTCCGTCTAACTTTGAATTTGCTCGCAAATGGTCCCTTAAAAGACCATTTGCGGGCAAATAAAATTATTGGATCGAAAACGTTGAAAAAAAAGTACAAGAATTGTTTTCGTAAATCAATGTAAACCACATGGACCATTTATGAAATTTACTCTTTGCTTAAAGATAATTGTATCATTGAATCTTAAAATTATAATTTGTGATGTCATTTCTTCCTTAATTTTAACTAATTTAGAAAAATTACATAATATATTGGTTAAATGATTTTTTGATGACATCTTCATATGTTTCATATATATAATTTAGATTTGTACGGTACTATACGATCATGCTATAAAAAGATGATCCGACCTACCTTCCCTGTTATGTATTGATGTGAATCACACAATGTGAAAACAAGAGGATTTGCTCATAAGAATGTACAAATTGATCAGCTTGCTCCGATGATCTACCAGGGTAACTACCTTTTACCAAAAAAAAAATAAAAAAAAAAAAATTGAATGCCTGCGTTTATCGTTGAAGTTATATAAGTTGTTAAAATCAATATAATCTGAGTCTGAATTTCATTCTTTAGTATTATATTTTCAAATTTATTAAAGAGGTGTGATTTGTGTGTCATAAATTTCACTTCAAGATTACTTTACACATGGATCAGATTATTCATCAAGTCTGTGATTAAATTAAATTAAGAGCATATATATATATATATATATATATATATATATATATATATATATATATATTAGTTTATTACATAAGCAACGTAACTAACATGTGTTAAGGACATGATATATTGATATTATGTCAGAAAATGATAGTTTCATGTATAAGAAACACACGATGATCGAATGAAAGGTACAATTAATGTGTAGACGTTGATGTATAAACAAAATGATAACTTTAAGAATTCGACGTTATACAATATAAAGTACGAGTACAAAATGGGGACCAAATGACTGATCATTTCATGTTGGGTCCATGAGCTCATGTCCTCGGAATCGTTTTAAGTCCATCTTTTTCCGGGTGGCAACTTAATTGATATTTTGTTTCTAATAAACAATGTCCTTTAAGTCGATGTTTAACACTACTATAAATAAATTCAAGTATTAAATAACTAGTAATGTTGTCATAATAAGATGAAATCTGTGAATTATATTTAGTAATTAATTAATATTATGATTCATTATAAATATAGAGTGTTTGAACTTCGTTAAATATTTTGATTATAACTTTTAAACATTACCCTAAGAGCATTTTTAACATTGTTTTGATAGTAACCTAAGGGCATTTTTAACATTGTTTTGATAGTAAATTTATGCCTGCTGATGTGTAGGAGCGGAGACAAGGTGGAAGCAGTGGAGGCAACCGCCTCTATAAAAAACAATAAATTATGTAAAGAATATCCTTTTAAAGGTATTAATGATACTTTATTTGAATTTTTGTGCCTCATCTGTTTGAATTTTACAGATGCATTCCTGATGATGTGTTAATTAACGTAAAAGAGTACCTAATATAATAAATGGTTAGAATTTATGAAAAAAAATATTTAGAGGTGTGTATCAAATACTACTAGTAATTATAATTTTTACACATATAATATAATAATATATAGTTTTTAATATATTAATTTATAAATACGGATATTTGATGGATCATCATGATAAGATGATTTTTATATATTAGGTTTGACGTTTATATCTTACATACAAGGATGATGACATATTCACATGGCCGGCCCAATAATGTTAGGGTTTGGACCATCACCTAGGACTAGGCATGAACAAAAACCGGGTTGGGTCCTACCCGACCCTACCCGGAACCCGAACCGGGTACTGGTCAACCGGTCAACAAACCGGTTCCAGTAGAAACCGGGTTGGAACCGACCCGGTTTTGGGAAGGGGAAAACCCAACCCTATAGTACCCGGTTAGTACCGGGTAGGAACCGGTTCGGGTTCAATACCCGGTTCCAAACCGGGTACTCTTTACCCGCCGGGTAATGGGTGTTCCAGCCGGGTACTCACGCCTTCCCAGTGAGTACCCGCCGGGTATCCTTGGTACCAGCCGGGTACTCTGCTTGTTCCATTGTCTACCTTTTTTTACCATTCGCACCAACAATTTACCTAAATTCAAGTGTTTTGGGATGTCGTTGTACAAAAAAGTACCCAAACGTCATCCCTAATCAAGTATTTCAAAATATGCAAACATAAAATTAAAAGTAGTTTGATAAACCGTTATGAATTAAAAGTGTCTAAATCACACGAGGTACGCAAGCACTCAAAATGGGGAATAGTCATAGGGGAATCCACGCTCCTCTTGCTCTCTCTCCTGCTGCCTTCGATACTCTTCCTGCAGCTCTGCCAAGGCGGCACTCTCGTCATAAACCGGTGGTGGATAGCTTGCTCCAGGCTGACCCCACATGGGTGGGTAGTTGTAGGCTGTAGGTCGGTAGTTGGGCACCACTTCAGAAAGTCTTTGGGTGTTGTGTGCCGACCAAGCGTTGTGGTAGCGCTGTGATGCAAACTCATACCTGGTTTCCTGTGCAAAATCATTATGGCTAACCTGAATGCCCTGAATACCCTGCATAAGATCTACCATGGATGGTAGTGCTGCGCCCTGTTGCTGGTAACCTTCCTGCTCCGGCTGCTCGTATGCAGCTTCTTCCTCTTGATGGCCCTGTTCCACTTGCCGATGTCTTCTTCTTCTGGGTTGTTGAGCCAATTGTTCCTCTTGATAGGGCACGTAAGTATTATTGACAACTGAAATAGCCTGTGCCCCCTGAAACTGAACTAACCCTATAGTTTTCGGTCTAGCCATCACTCGCTCTAAACCCTGAAAACTGATGTTGAAAGACTTGGCAATCCTAGTAACAAATTGTCCCCCACAGATAGGGGATGACCCTCTAATCCCGCTGGCATTATGATGTAAATACCAGGCAACAGCGTATGGCACATTGATATTCTCCTCTGCTACGAACTTCCTCAAATACCATAAGTCCTGGAAGCCGACTCTCTCTGTGTTCTCCCTTCTATGAGAAATGGTGTGCGCAAGACATCGTTGGATTACCCGCAACTGCATGTTATCCATGTCTTTGTATGAACTTCCACCTCTAGCATATGGTTTTGTTGAAAATTCGTGCCACACATCCTTGGGATAAAATTCGGTCTCGATCATCTCACTAGCCATCAAGTAATCCGCAAAATGATCTGCATCTAGCTGTTCTTGAGAATAAATGCCTAGACAGGCAGCAAGGTCCATCATACTCATTTTCCTTGGTTGACCTCCCAGTCGGAAAGTCATGAAAGTTTTATCAGTCGCCGTCTCAACATCCTCATTCATTTCATATGTGCAGTGGAATTCCACACATAGCTCCTTGTACACCTGCTCTTGAATTTGAAATAATCCTTCCCATTCTTCATATTCAAATGCTATGTGATGCACGAAATAACGTTGCCTAATGATATCCTTAATACCATTGGCTACCCCTGCTTGTTCTAGTGGCTCCCAATCGACCACCCTTGATAAATCACATTCTTTCCCCCTCAACAAATTCAGTTTTTGACAGTACGTATTGTACTTTGTTAGCTTGTTACTAAATCTGAGCCATGGGTGAATTGTATCGGGAACTAGTAGAGCATCAATGCTCATCGGTTGAGGGCGGTCACCCTCTTCATCATTAGCAGTCCCAGATGTGGTGCCTTTTTGTCTCTTGCTTCTTCCCTACAAAACACAAATGAAAGAATTGCTATGAATACTTCAAATTGCCATGAACAATTCAAATTGCCATATACACAAATGAACAATTCATCCATCACATAAGAGCATAGCCATATACACGAACTATTAGTTTGAACACTAAGAATTGCTATGAATACTTCAAATTGTCATGAACAAATCTAAATTTGCAATTCTAAGCATATCATTACATTAATGGATAACAATTATGAGCATATCATTACACAAAATTAATTTTCCCCAAAATGTGTGTCAAGAACCCTAAATTTGCAATGTTGCATAATCATGTAAACTAAACACGAATTCATGCTATCATAAGGTGTGACCACATATAACACACAATATAATCAGAGATATAAACAAATAAAACTTTCCTACATTCAATTTTGAGAAAACCTAAATTTGAAAGCTTCAATCAATCCATGAAAATTAAAAGCATTGAATGAAAAAGTTGTTAATCATACCTTAAACATGTTGTAGAAGTGTTATGCGGGTTGAATTCACTAGTTTTTGCTTGAAACATAGTTGATTTGGGGGTTTGGTGGTGTTTTGACGAACCAACAAAATCGTTAATTGAAGAACTTTGAGTTGCCATTTTGAGAGCGTTTTTAGAGGATGAGGTTAATGTTTTGAGAGTTTCGTATGTAAATCGTAAGCGTTTTGAGTGTTTTTTCACTAAAATGAGTGAGTTTGAGTGTTGTAACTAACCCAAACTCAAGGTATCTATTTATACTAGTTTTAGGATGGCAAAATGGTAAAAAAAAGCAAAAAAAACGGGTATAAAACGGCTAGTAGCTCAAACACAACGGCTAGTGAAAAAACCGGGTCCAAACCGGGTTTAAAAACCGGTTTTTGGAACCGAACCGGGTCCAACCCGGGTACAACCCGATTTGAAGTGTCTGGGTGTGTACCCGGTTGGGTACCCGCCGGGTACTGACAGAACCCGAACCGGGTACTGTCAGACCGGGTTATATTCGGTTCGGTTTTCCGGGTTGTGACCGGGTCGGGTACACAACCCGGTTTTTTTGTACACGCCTACCTAGGACCCTCATTAATTTAAGGCCCCAATTTTTATAATATATTGGGCTTATAAATTTTTTATTATATTTTAGGCTTATCTATTTATGATATTTTGAGCTTACCATATTTTTATGATATTTTGAACTTACCCATTTTAAGGCCCTAAATATTTATCATATTTTAGGCTAACCAAAATTTTATGATATTTTGGGCTTACCAAATTTTTATGATATTTTGGGTTTACTATATTTTACTAATATTTTGGGCTTACCTATTTTAGGTAATTAAATGTAATGTTGGTAGTTTGTAATATATGTAAGGGAGTATTAAAAATGGACAATTATATTTTGTGTAGTTCATTTGAAACTGAATCAAGATAATTAGAGAGAACGTTTGATTGATACAATATTATTTCAAGTATTTATGGGGTCATTATAATAATGTGTACAGACTTTTTTTTCTCAAGTAAAAGTAATTAAAAGTGTATATAAATTTGTCTAAAGATAGTAAAATCAAAGTGTAAATAAATATATAGTAATGCTCTTCTTATCATATGACGTTTGTTGAAGGGTGGGGATTCACTTTTAATTATTTAAAGTTTTATTTCCAAATAAATTTTTTAAGAATATAAACGCATTAAATGGTTAACATAAAATTTTGTGAAATTCAAACATTTTTGTTATTAGGTATAAAAATTTAAAATATTTCAATAATATCATCTTTGTATAGTGGAGTCAGGTGCAAATCTTTTAATTTTATATGTATTATTTATTAAATTTTGTAATGATTCTTTGTTATAGTTGTCAAACTTATTTTTTGATTTTTTTGATTTTTTATCTTTTTTCAATCATGAACACAACAATAGATAGGAAAAAAAATAAAAATAAAAATAGGAAAACAAAAATTCTTCATTATTTGCATGTTTCTCATCCTTTTTATTACGGAGTATTTATTGTATTGTTTCTTCTTCATCGATCGGTTTTAGTTCATATGTTATGATGAATCTAATCTAATCTAATGAATAGGGACGAGTTTATAAGTGGGTAAGGGGACAATAATATAACAATTTAGGAATTTTAGCCCCCCACGTAAATTTTGTTCCTTGTTAGATGCGTCTCAACGGTTAACGTCGATTTCCGTCGGTTGAAACCGACAAAATCGACACCGATGGCACGGCTTCGTCGGTTCAGTTCGTCGGTTTCCTCCGTCGAAAATCCGACGAGGTGAATGGGTTGAGGCGTGGGTCCGGAGGAGATGGGGCCAGCGAATAAAACAAAAAAATAAAAAAAATAGCCGTTAGGCTTTAAAAAAAAAAGTTTAAAAAACCCAACGGTCAAGGAGCGTTTTATTTTTTATCTTATTTTTAGCTTTTTTTCCTTCACTTTTTCACTATAAATACACACCCTTAAACCAAAAAAAAATCACACCTCAAATTCACAATTTTCTCTAAATCTCAAATTTGTATACTTTCACATTTTATAAAATGTCATCTTCCGATTCCGATATCGAGGACGTGACCGCGGTAAATGCTTGTGCCGATCCGATGCAAGCTCTCGCATTGCTCGATGCGATAAGCTCCGGTTCATCCGACGAAGACGAAGTTTATGTTCCGATACCACGAGCACCCCCGACGATACTTTCCTAGAGATCGTGCCAACGCGTCGGAATGTTTGTATCGAGACTATTTTGCCGAGAATCCAACCTTTCCGGCGGATGTTTTTCGTCGTCGTTATCGGATGAGCAAAGGATTGTTTCTCCGTATTTGCCAAGGTATACTATCATACTCCACTGTTCCGGTACCTCCATACTTTTCTTACTTCATTCAAAGACCCGATGCTATCGGGTTACTTGGTTTTAATGTGTGGCAAAAATGCACGTCCGCCATACGGCAATTGGCATACGGTTGTGTCGCCGATGCGTTTGATGAATATTTACATATGGGTGAGCAAACTTCATATGATTGTTTGGATAACTTTTGTAAGTGTGTTTTTCATTTATAGTCTACGGAATATTTACGAAAATCGACTTTGGCGGACGTGCAACGATTGCACGAGAGACATGCTCAGGTGCATGGTTTTCCTGGGATGCTTGGTAGCATCGATTGTATGCATTGGCCATGGAAAAACTGCCCAGTGGCATGGCAAGGTCAGTAACTCGAGGTGATCACGGGCATCCAACGATCATGCTCGAAGCGGTTGCCTCTTATGATACTTGGATTTGGCACGCTTTCTTTGGTCCCGCCGGTTCGAGTAACGACATCAATGTGCTCAATCAATCGGATCTGTTCAACGACTTACTTCAAGATACTGCTCCCCAAGTAAACTTCACAATTGCTGGGGAAGAATTCACTCGAGGTTATTATTTAGGAGATGGCATTTATCCAGAATGGGCCACTATTGTGAAATCGTTTAAGCATCCCCTAACGGAACAGGAGAAACGCTTCAAGAGATATCAAGAATATGCAAGAAAGGATGTGGATCGGAGCGAGTTTTCGGTCATCTTCAAGGCCGTTGGCAAATAATCAAGAACCCGGCAAGACCGTATAGCACCAACCGGATATCAAGAATCATGTATGCTTGTGTTATTCTGCACAATATGATAACGGAGGATAACGGACGAAATATGTGTGATCTGGAGGAGCAATATCCGATGTCCAACCGAGACGCTCGTGGCGAGAAAGAGTGGAGACTCATTTGCGTATGGACAAAGAGTTACACGATCGGGTAGTTCATCACCGACTTCGAAATGCTTTGATCGAGCACATTGCACAACTCCCTCCGAACTACCGTAGTCGTTAATTGTTGTAACTTTCGTTTATTAGTGTAACTTTTTTTAATTATTGTATTTTATTTTTAAGTATTGTAATTTTTTTTAAGTATTGTAATGTTTTCTTTAAGTATTGTAATGTTTTTTTTTTAAGTATTGTAATGTTTTTAATTTTAATGAAATGTGTTTTTATTTTAATTATTGTGTATTAATTAATTAAGTTTATTGGTGTGGGTCCCTGAAAAATAAAACTGACAGAAACTGACGGATGACTGTTGGGAGGGGCCTGTCAGTTTCTGTCAGTTGGGTAAAAAAGCTGACGTGACGCTGACGTGCATCGTCAGTTTCAGTCATCATTGGGGAATGGTCTTAAATACTCCGTATTCTAGCACGTGCATCCACGTAGAGACGTCAGTGTCAAACAGGAGTTCAAGTGTGTAACACATGAAAAGTTCATACATGTTTGATTGATGGTAGGGAGTTGGGAACTGGACAAAATAGTTAAATGACGCTGGCTGGATGGATGGAAGTGATTTATTTTAAGATATAATACTAGTATAACATTATCTTCTTAATTTTGTATGGCTCTGGCGCTTACATGTTCAGCTTGAACTGTTGAAGGGACATGATGGATGGCCGACACTCACGACATGTTTTCCACGACTACACATCGCAATTCATTTCACAAAGACACACAAAAACCTAAGCAATAATCCAAATCAGTTAACGAGAAAAGTAAAAAGGTAAATGAATGAAATCACATTTGACAAGTATTAATTCTGATAAAGTTATTACAGTATATTATATTGTTTTTACTAGCTTTTATTTGATTTATTGTTTTACAAACAACTTTCGTTTGTCTTTTTATTACATTCTATGACCATTGAGTTTAATCTTAAAATCTATTTTAACACACACTATTGTATTATGCTCTCTTGAGTAAACACTCCATATTGTCAATAAGTAAATTAAAATTGCGTAAATATGTAAATTTTTTACCTAGCTAAGTTGTACCGAGTTTATCAATTTTTACTGTTTACAAAAGTAGATTGTACACTTTTAATTATGCAAATTCTCCTTCTAAATAAGGTGTATTGCGGCTCTTGGAACGTACATATTCACATGAGGATAACAAGTACAAACTCGTGAATTAATTATGTATTCGTATCTAAGAACAATCTGGGTGCCTGAAGCTTCCAAGCCTTCAAACATGTGTTTACTCGTGCATACTAAAGCTGTGGTACTTTACCAAATTGGAGCTATAATTGCTACTAGTATAAATAACTTCCAAATTTCCTAAAATAATGTATATATACCACATCAAAGTAAACGTACACAAACAAATTAAATGGCTTCACAATACTACATTACTTCTCTTTTCAAGCCTAATGCCGATGCTTCAACCAAAGTTTTATCATCTCGAATGAAGTTGGTGAACGTTTCATCGTTCGAAAGCTCTAAGACATGCACGTGTCACATATCTTCAGCTACGCTTTACACAAACACCAACAAAACAGGCAGGGAAGTACTAGTTATACCGAGAGTATCTGTTAACACCATAATCGACGAGCTCAAAGTAAGTACGAGAAGAGCTTTAATGAGGAGATCAAATCCTACAACTGTATTAACTCTAATCGACAGCATTCAAAGATTGGGAATCGGGTATCATTTCGAAGAAGAAATTAATGAAATACTAATAAATCTCACTCAATTTTTGCCTGATGAAGATTTATATACAACTGCTCTGTATTTTCGTCTTCAACGACACAATGGCATCCATACCAATCCAGCAGGTACTGTTTTATCTATTTGATTACTTTTCTTTTACACACATAATATATATAATCATGTTCTATCTGTTATATTTCCACCATATTAATTATCGTACCTTCATAAGCTATAAAGTTTTAATATCATATGATTGACAACAATTCAAATAACTAATCGTATGGTAGTAATATTTTGGTTTAAAAAGCAGAAGTTTTTCACAATTTCATGGATGCAAATGCTAAAGTAAAGACGTCGTTATGTGACGACATACAAGGATTATTGAGTTTATACGAAGCTTCGAACTTGGGTGCCAACGGAGAAGAGTTTTTATCGCACGCAAAAGAATTTACTACGAGACACCTCCATGAATCGATTTCACGATTATCAAATCCCAAACTTCATAAAAAAGTTGTTCAAAGTTTAGAGCTTCCAAGGCATATGAGAATGGAAAGGTTAGAAGCAAGAAGGTATATTGAAGAGTATGGTAATGAAGAAGATCACGATCCAATTGTGTTAGAGTTTGCTAAGTTGGATTACAATCAAGTACAATCACTATTTCACAAGGAGCTAATTGAGATATCTACGTAATATACATACCTTCAATTCATATTATGTTTGTGTGTGTTACATTGTGGAGTATATCTTAGTGATTTGATTTAATTTTAGGTGGTGGAACCATTTGGGCGTTACTAATAAGTTAAGTTATGTTCGAGACCGACATGTTGAGTGTTTTCTATGGATTGTGGGACTTTTACCAGAGCCGAAGTACGCTAGTAGCAGAATTGTTCTGGCTAAAGCCATAGCTATTATGTTGGTTATTGATGATATATATGACACTTACGGCTCCTATGATGATCTCCTACTCTTAACCAAAGCAATTCAAAGGTTCCATATACTATCTTTCATGTCGTTACTTAAGTATAAACGTATTGATCAGATTGAATATAAACTATAAGTGGCAAAATGAATGGTCAGATCACGGGTTTAGATGGATCATTTAGAAGGATGGGTCTAAACGGGTCCGGGTCTAATGGGTCTCAGGTCAGGTCGGCTCATCAGGTTTTTACCAAAATTTTTTTTCATTTGAGTGAAATATGAAAAATAATTAAACGAGGTGGAAAAAAAATTACCCACTAGACCCGCTGGTTAATTGTTATATAATTGAAGGTTGTATTGAAAAACTCATTTATACCCATCCAAAAAATGGGGAGAGAAACCCAACAAACTCATCCTCTTCTAAATATCAACCAAATTGACCCATAATTAACCAATGAGTTTAAAATTGTCACCTCTAATATAAACTAACATTTTTGTTTAACAGATGGGAATTGAATGAATTGGAACAACTTCCTGAGTACATGCAAATATGCTTCATGGCATTGTATGATACAAATAATGATATTTGTGATCAAATCCTTAAAGAATGTGGATTGGACGCCCAACCATTTCTACGCAAGACGGTAAATAATCTTCATTTTTTAATTACCATTTTACGAATGGATACATGGGGCAAAATTTTGATTGTTTGTCATTCACATTATAGTGGATTGAGTTGGCCGAAGCTTACATGATGGAAGTCGAATGGGTAAAAAAGGGGACGGTACTAAAATACGAAGACTACCTGGAAAATGGGATCAGAACATCAGGGACACACATGGCATTGGTGCATCTATTCGTTCTCATATCAGAAGGCGTTACGAATGAAAATATTAGATGTTTTCTTGATCCATACCCTGAATTCTTCAGTTCGGCAGGAACCATTCTTCGTCTATGGGATGACCTAGGAACATCAAAGGTAAGTACTGTATTAATTTACAATATATAAAAATAATTCTATAAATTTCTTATTTAATTTCCTGCTTTATTGGTAATCATCATCATGATAAATATGTATAGGAGGAAGAGGAAAGAGGAGATGTATTATCAAGTATAAACTTACTCATGAAAGAGAGAAACATAACATGTGAGGGAGAAGGAAGAAAACAGATATTAGAGCTTATTCATGGGTTATGGAAAGATCTAAATGCAGAACTTGTTAAACCAGATGTGGGCCGATTGCCGATTATAAGAGTTGCCCTGAATACATCAAGAGCTTCTCAAGTTGTTTATCAACACAATGAAGATAGTTACTTGTCAAGTGTAAAACATCAAGTACAATCTTTGTTCTTTAAACCGATTGCTACGTAGTTCTGAAAAAGGGTTTATCATTTCGTTATGTATTGAAATTTACACATTTTACTATTGTATTATATTCTATTATTGTATATGTATTGAACTTTTAAATGTCGTTTGTATGTAAATTTTTCTTTTCGAGTAAGATCAAAAAATAAAAATTTCTTATTAAGGTCTTACCCAAAAATGAAAGTTTAAGATTAATATACCCATAAAAGATTAAGTATCTCAAAATGTTCATTTAAAGTACTCATCTTTACGTTTTAATTACAAAACCGTTAATAATAATACGGATGTTTCTTTTGGGTAACTTATGTTAAAGAACTTGTTCAATTGTAATAATCTGATGACCAGCAACCTATTGTTATCCCGTTTCTTAATCCACGTAAGCTATATATAAGCTCCACGTAATCATCAGTCACTTCCACGTAGCAAGACATTATTCACATCACCGACGTAACTAAATGAGTTTAAGAGCATCCATAATGCATTAAACTTCAGCATCTCACACTTTTACATAAAAATCTTACAACGTATTGAACTTTACTAATCTATTAGACTGACACCTTATCATATTATCATTAATTACATATTACTAAATATAATTCATAGAAATGCATGTTTATTATTTTATACACATTTCAATATTATATAGAATGATTATATAATAAAACAAACTTTAATAAAATGATTTTATAATCAACAAAATGTTACTGTACATTTGTTGACGTTAAGATTATAAAATAATTTGGTAAATAAATAATAAATAAAATAAATGTCAATATAGGATTAACTGTTTGATGTGTAACTTTTAAATGGAGTTTAGTTAGTTTTTACATAACTTTCAAAGTTGCAAACTTATCACAAAGTTCATTTAAAACTGAACGTATATGTTAGTAAAAAATATTATTAATCTACGGCAGACTATGAAACGGAAATAAAATCAATAATAGCATTAATTGAATAGAAGGTCCATTTTTGATAATAAAGGTCCACTCCGTACGTTTAAAGAACAGTTCGTTCAGAAAGGAACGCGTCTTAAGACGCTGCTTGCGTGGCTTTTTCACAATGCATCATACGCATTCCAGCTTGTCATCTAATTTCTATTAAACTTTGCCATGTAATTGCATTACAGATGCTTTAAGAAGAAGAAAAAGGAATTATAAAAATAATCGTTTTCTTATCTAAATTTGAAAAGACCCTAAAAGCTATTTATAATTTAATTATATATCATCCAACCAAATTATATAAATATAAATAAATTAGTAATGTATAATCTAAATTGGTATAACCTGTAATCTTAAAAATTGCAAATGGTCAAATACTAAAAACATTTTTGAACAAATTTATCATCCGATTATTAAGATTAAGCAATCATCATCGTAATCATCTTTTCAATAACAAGAACCATGCTTAAAAAAATCATCAACAACAAATCAACCACAATAAGTCACTACAACATAAACATACTTACACGACATCAGTTAGTGTCCCAAAATGTGACTTTATGGGACCTTTTGTTAATAGGACTAAAATTCAAGCGTCTTATGTAAGGACGTTGTAATAAGTGTTAGGCGTCCTAATATACATTATGTGACATTTTTATAGGTCCCACAAAAAGTCTAATACGACACAAGTAGCGTCCCAACAAAGTACATAATATGACGTTTTTTGATGTTTTAAAGTATGATAAATAGTTACATATTATCATGTTTTGAAACACACATAAACGTCCTAAGAAATCTATTAGGACGAAATCATGTGTTGCATTAATAGTGGTATGAGGATCAAGAAAAGGGTCCTAATATACTCATTTGATCCTATAACGACACATTTGGTCCTATAAATTTAATTGAATAGTATCAATAACGTCCTAATAAAACATATTATAGGACATTTATTTCATTTTATTGGACTAGTTCACGATAATTGTGTATTAATTACATTGTATGAGCCAAACTGCATCAATAAATAGAAGGAACTTAACAAACTCGATTATAATTAATTCATAGAAATCATTCTATAACAAAAAGGTTCAACCTAATAAAAGATAACATCATTTCAAACAAAGTCTACTACGGATTACTTGACAATTCAAAAGTAACAAGCACACACCCAAAAAAAATAAGAAGCTAGAAACATAATTTTAAGTCTTCATGCATCATCTAGAGGCACTGCCTACCATCAAAGCTTGAAACATGCTTGAGTATTCATGCATCATCCGAAGGCACTATCTACAATCAAAGAAAATGTACATAAGTGTCAAGTTAATATTCAATAATTATCATGTTGGTTTTTGCAGTGGCTGGCAATCACATATGCAAATTCAAGTATGCTTAGGAATCTTGACGAAGTTTTGGAACCATTTTGAGAAAGTGTAGCAGATGAAAAAATTGTTGCACAACCAATTAGGCAAAAGTCAACGGTAGAGAAGTTGGCCTCGAGTTTATGTGAATATAGTTTATGTGGGTGTACTAGATACGTTTACTGAGTATTATTTTACGGATATTGGTGGGCTTACAGTAGTTTATGTGGGTGTCCAACAACTTATTGTTGTAGCTTTTAATGGGTTGCAACCACTATATGTACGTGGCTTATAGGCGGGCGTTGCACTTTCTACGTAGTTTTTAAAGGTTTTCAACAGTCACTAATTGGGAGGATGACTTATTATCCTACCTAATCCTTCTAGTAATCTGCCTCATTCCATAAACTTTTGCCACTATCAAAGAGATGAACTGAAGTCATAAACTTAGATAATATCAACCTAAGAAACTCCAAGAGATTTCACAAGTTGGTTGAGATTATAAACCCATATCTCAATCTTTTTCTATCTAAAATTACTCAAAACAATTTAAAAGTAAAAGTTAACAAAGAAAACGCAAGACTTAAACAAAAAACAAACCACATTAAACCACTTATTGCAACTCAATATCATATTGAGCTCTGTACAATACTAGCACTTAGTTGAAGGGGTAACAAAACAATTAGAAAGGGCTTATGAATCCATGCAACTGAGCACGAGTTACTAATCGCATATGAAGAATCAATCCTTATTTTATATAACATCAAAAGAGAGGTTAAGAAGATTGACATACCGAGATGAGTGTACAAGGCCATGCGGTAGTTGCACCAACTGCATTTTCAATTGAGATAAGTAAGTCATGTGGTCTCACCAAACGTTCACATCTCCTGATTGCAACTTGAACATTAACTTCACACCATCCTGGTCCGATTTCTTCACCCCCAACTTCCTCATTCGGGTCCAAGCTCTTGATCCTACCTCTCGCCACAGTCTCGATAGGGTTTATAATACTACGAAGGTAAACTTCTGCACCAACCTATAAATTACAGTTTCAATCAACATAACAATTATACTCAAGTAAACATGTGTATATCAATCAATATGAACACCTAAATCAATAAGATTACATAAATTAAACACAAACCCGTAAAGGGACACTTGAGTCGTTAAAACTATGTTCGCTCGACCCTTCTCTCCTCTCTGATTCCTTGGCTTTTAACTGAGCCACTTCAGCAATAAGTTGTTCTTTTTCAGACTTCAATTGAATGTTCTCTTTAATACAAGCTAAACGACTCGGATTGACACCCCAAACATCAGCAGCACGCACACCTAACCCAAACATACATGCCAAACCATTCCGATCATTGCCCATAACTTTGGAAAATGTATCTTCTAGCCCTGGCTTATCAATTGAACCCTCTGGAAGTTGTGACCTTTTTTCTTGCATATCTTCCTGTATCAAAAATATAATTTACGACAACTTAAAGTTACTCCATATGTAAGAAGGAAAATTTATTAAAAACATGTGAATAATGTAATGTCATGTGATGCTTTAATAGTAATGAATTAAAAGGCTGTAATCAGAAAATAGATATGTGATAGAAATATATATATATAAGGAATATACAATTGCATCTGCAGCTTCTTCGTTCTTTGTAATGCCATCTTTAGAAAAGCAGGCAAGGAACATATCCATTCTACTTGGTTCACATCCCGATGAAGATGCCTGTTTCACCAAAAATTGTATACTCAAAAATATATATACATACATAGTAAAAGGCTATAATAGAGATATACAAAGTAGCAATATTTTTATATCAAATTACCTTCAGTTCTTCACGGACTCTCGCGTAACTTTTTTTGCCAGTTACTTGAACCATCTTCTTTTTCGCCCTATTTTCCTTATTCTTTTGACTGAGTTTCTAATGTGGACAAGTGAAGAATCAAAATCAGGATAGAAAAGGCTTTTCTATTTGTAAGTGAAACAACTACTGCATACCTTGTTCACAAAATTAAAAAAATTAGTTAATACCTTAGATGATTTTTTATTCCAAAGCTTAATCAGTCTCTTCCAATGTTTTTTGTGAACTCGTGTTGGCTTAGACTTCAGTTGCTCCTGTAGTGGCTGATTTGGATCATAGTATTCTTTGAGTCTTGCTCTCCAGTTTCTCACTTTCTTTCCAAATGATGCTAAGATCCAGTCATTAGAACTTGCAGGAAGATCAAACTTTGTTTTTCCAGTACAACATACAATCATTAGGACACACATCGATTCTCTCATAACCAAGTCCCAAGTCTCTTATAATCTTCTTCAGTTCATAAAATGACTTGGGTATTAAAGCATCCGGAAAAGCCTCCCTTAATGTATCAAGCATCATGCTAAAACCTTGATCATTGCATTTGCCTATACACTTACTATGAAACAACCTAACGATAAAAGAGAGAACTGAAAATTTTGTACACCCTGGATATAGTTCTTGCTTTGCATCTTCCAATACTTTATAAAACTTCTTTGCGTGTGCATTTGGTGTATCACAAATTTCTTCTTCTATGCCTGCTTCCATTTCTGCCCTGTTCTCATCAGAGATGCAAAACACATCACCCACCAATCCTTGCATGTCATCTACTGTATCAAAAGGAGAAACGGAGTGTTTGGTAATCGAAGGTAAAATTTTATAGCCTTTAATAAAACCTTTACATATAAGATGTATCCTGGCCTCCTCTCGATTGACCCGTACTTCATTACCACATTTAATGCATGGACATAAAATCTCCCCACTTAAACTCTCCTTGGCAAACATAAGATCAAGAAACTCATCCAATCCCTTTTCGTATTCAGTAGTCACTCTTGATAACGACATCCAACTGTCATCCATCTTGACCCTTGATAAAATAAATTACATAAAGTCAGCACATAAAAATAGATAAAACATTCATAATGCTAAACAATTATGCTCATTTTGCATCAAATATGAGAAATTAAGTAATGAGTGGGTAATTAAGCCAGGAACAAATACATATATTCAGCAAACCCAATTAAAGCATATTTTAATTTTCATAAAAGAGAAAATTAAAATAGAGAAAACAGGGGGCTGGATTGAGTTTTGAAAATGCCGTTGAGAAAATTAGTACTCTTAAAATAGATCTGTCATGTACAAAACTGGAAGTTATATGATCACCTTAGTAATAGAAGTACACACACTGAAACTTAGCCATTTGATGGCTAAGTTTAGCTTTCTAGTTAAGCTACACTTTTCTTAACCGTCGTAATTCAATTACAATTAACTCATGACTAAGCATATTTCCATTCGACTACTTTAACTCCTTAATCACTGGCAACCTGATTATATTTGCCTTTAGTAATTATAAATAGTTTAGGTGATCAATCATTTTTGTTTCTATCTAGTTAGTTATTACACATCACAATTACGACCTGTTATACTTTGGTTTAACTTCTATATACGAATTAATCAGGAAAAAAAGCAGGCCCTGGGATAAACCAAGATCGCGTCGCGATGAACTATTATTAATTCTGTTTACGTTTATTAAGCTAATTGAACAAGCAACTCTAAAGAACATATACATATTCTGGGCAAGGCCAAATCGCGTCACGATAGCTATGGGATCGTGTCGCGAGGAATATGAAATCGCATCGTGATTGTTTATAAATCACGTCGCGATATGTATGCAATCATGTCGCGATTATATACCTCTTCCAGGTCTGCAAACTTTATACTGCTACTGCTCTTATTTCCATTACCAGCAACAACAACACAGGTTCTACTTGACGAAGTTTTGGAACCATTTTGAGAAAGTGTAGCAGATGAATAAATTGTTGCACAACCATTTAGGTTCTATCAATCAAGTATATAACACAACCTAACATTATCATAAACCTATTTTCATCGATTTCCATTAACCTAACCTAATTCCATATCAATTCAAAACTCAAATAAAAAAAACTAAAAAGAATGAAACTTACTATGAGAATAGGAAGAAAAGATAGAAATGATGAATGATGGATTTAAGCTTTGGATTGAAAATCAATTGATGATCACTTGCTCCTTTGAATCACGAAAGAGTACAGGGTCACTTTTAAGTTTTCTGGAATAATGGAGAAAAGGGAGGAATAAAAATAAAGGGGCGCAGTATATATTGTATAATTTAGATACTTTATACCTATAATTGTCTAGATATTAAAAACCATTTGCGATTTTTAATATTTTATATAAGACCCAAATGACTCCTAATAAATATTTGATGACTAAAACGAAGGGTGTTGTTGGCGAAGTTTAAATGTGGTGTAGTTGTGAGACAAATTTTACATTACGACTTTAACAACTAAGCGTTCTATAATGTAAAGTGTCCTATTAGGGCTTCTACATAATAAGACCAAACGAATAAATGTCCTTTTAAACTCGAAATTGTTAAGACTCTTATATCAAGTGTCCTATTAGGCCCCTATAATAATAGGACCCAAATGAATAAATGTCCTATAAACTACTATAATATGACCAATATGTTAGGTGTCCTATTAAGTTACACAATAATATGACAAAAAGCGTATAGTGTCCTATTTTCTTGCTTATTAGGAGGCCTATTCTAAAAGTGTCCTAGAAAAAGGTACTAAAAAGCCCATTTTGTTGTAGTGAGTTATCAACACAATTATCAACAACACCATCAAACTTTAATATATAAAATAATCAAATAAACATTTTGCAATAATTTAATCCCTTATGTGTGTATTAACTCGAAAGTTTACATATAATAGACAATATATACAAGTTCAATACATAAAATAGAGGCTTTCAAAATTCAACTTATATAATAGTAATATGTGTATAGTTTAGTACTTATAATATAAACAATAAACACTTCTGAAAGTCAATCTTCATCAACTAGTGATATATTTATTTGATCATATTTCATGTGTCATGTTGTTCATGAATGTAAAATTTTTTAATAATTTAGGGATAAGTATTTGTAAATTATGTATTAAACTTTATTTAAAAATCTATACTATGTATCAAAGTGTTTTTTTATTGTGTGTATCAAACTTTCATTAATTTCCATTGTATGGATTGGATTGTAATTTTGATGACGTGTTATTCATCAAATATGTTACGTGGCACTTCTAATATACGGAGTATACAATAGAGATTATTGAAAGTTCAATCTGTACGATAGAAGCCTTATAAGTTGAATATATATATATATATATATATATATATATATATATATACTATTATTTGTTAGTAATTTTGAATACATTTTACAATACTAATCCTAATAATTTAACTAACTCAATTAAACATGTATTATGTTAATTTATTCCATCCATCTTTTTTATTTAATTAGACAATCATGTATATAAAAAGAGGGTGTGAGCTACTGAGCTACCCTCTCTGTTATGTGTTGATGTGAATCACACAATGTGAAAACAAGAGGATCTACACATAAGAATGTGCAAATTGGAAATCCTCCGACGATTATGCATGTGAATGCCTGCGTTTATTGTTGAAATTGTATAAGTTGTTAACAACTTAATATAATCCGAATATAATTCAGTTTTAGTATCTTATTTTCACATCTGTTAAAGAGGTGTGATTCGTGGGTCAGAAAATTCACTTCATAATGAATCTACGTATGGAACAGATTTTTCAGGTTTGTGATTAAATTAAGAACACATATGTTAGCTTATTACTAGTTACTAGTATTACATAAGCAACTTAAATGTGATAAGGACATGATATTCTACCAGGGAATAATAGAATATTTTAATGTATAAGGAACACAACTCAAATGAAAGGTACAATTAATGTGTAGTTGATGCGTAAATAAAATGATAACTTTTTAGAAATCGGACGTTATGAACCAAATATCTAATTTATGGACGGAGTCATGTAGAAGGTAGAGGCAGCAATTGCTACGAATACTTTTGTTATATATAGTGTAAAGTTCATATAAAAATTACATTTTTTGTTGTATTTCTTCTTTTTGCTATGTGTTAACAAAATTTAACATGATCCCGCTACTGATTACCTCAAATCCTGAATCCGCTCCTGATCTGATCATGTCATGTTGGGGTCCATGACTCCATGAGCTCATGTTGATCCAGGTCATTTTTAAATCCAATTTTTTTCCCCGTGTTACAGCTTAATTGATATTTTCTCAATCTGAATTTATGCCTGATGATGTGTTTAATTAACGTAAAAGAGTATTAATAAAGGGCAAATTACCTAAAATAGAAATGAAGTATTACTGTATTTTGCATTCTATAAACAAACTATCAAAAGTTTTAATATTAGAATTGTAGTTTCAATTTAGTTTCTATTCTAGCAACCTGTTAACTTTTAACCTAACTTTCATTAACTCAACGCTAACGTGTCACATCTACGTCAACGTGGCAGCTGACGTGACGATATCGCTGACGTGGCAATCCACGTGGCTGCTAATGTCACGAGAGAAAAAAATATTTTTTTAAAAAAGAAAAGTTTAATTTAAAAAAAATAACTTTTTAAAATGTCTTCAAATCGACGATCTTGAATATTGGATATGGGAGTTTCTTCATACCTTACTTCAGATGCAGGTAATCTCAATTCTCCTTTTAATTCTAGCTTTATTCAGTCTTATATTGTAGGTGATAGATCACCAATTCATATTACCCAAATGGCACATAACCAAGAAACGAACTATTAGTGTTCTATTTAGGTAATAGGAATTAGGGATCCATCACCTACAATATCAAGCTATAATTAACACAAGAATTGATATTACCTGCATCTGAAGTAAGGTGTGAAGAAGCTCCCGTATTCAAGATACAAGATCGTCGATTTGAAGACATTTTTGGAAAATGATAACGACAGCCCAAAGCTGTCAATAAGAATTTAAAACACGCATTAATACTTGACCCCCTGAATTTTAGTTGACTCCCGTAAATATTAATCAAAATACAACCAAGTTATGCACGTTATTGACAGCCCTTAGGGGTGTCATTAACAATACCCTTTATAAAAAGATTTATTTATTTTTTAAAAAATATATTTTTTTTAAAAATATATTTTTTCTCTCGCCACGTCAGCTGCCACGTGGACGTAGATGTGACACATCAGCATTGAGTTAACGGAAATTTGGTTAAAAGTTAATAGGTTGCTAGAATAGAAACTAAATTGAAACTACATTTCTAATATTAAAACTTTTGATAGTTCATTTATAGAATGCAAAATACAATAATACTTCATTTCTATTTTAGATAATTTGCCCATTAATAAATGATAATTTTGGAAAGAGAAAAGATAAGAGGCGTGTAAATGTGTGATAGTTATTGATAGTACTAGACTACTAGTAAATATAGTTTTAATTATATATATTACACATATTAAATATCATTACATTTACATACATGTTATTATTAAATCTATAACCCCTTATAAAGCATTTAGCTATTTTAACCTTAAACTTAGTCAAAGAGAGATGGTAAATCCCCAAAATACCCTTTCAATTTAAGTCAACTAAAACTTTAAATTAACATTAAGAAACATGGAAAGTATCATGGAAAATCAATTAAATAATAATACTCATTAAAATTCACTCATTTTCATTCCATACAAGATCATTCATTCCATACGATAAAATTAGTTACAGCAAATGCAATACTAATAACAATTGGAAACATGTCACAAATTTTTTAAGATAATTAAGAAATAGAATATGTAAACTGAAAATTGTAATTAAAGATCATAGTAACTAATTTTTCTAATAATGTTATACTAATACGACACTCAACGAATCAATTCACACACATTTGTCTTCCACCGAAAACTATCGACCAACAATAAAAATGACATAGAATGCTAAAATTACACCTTAATCTTAGTCACCAACATCATTTTTGTAAATTTACCGCTGCATTGCCGGGTAATGTACTAGTATTAATATATTAATATACTATTTCATAACAATATTTTTAATTAGCTTATTAGAATTATGAATAATTGTAGTAAGCAATGCTTCTGATATGTGGGTCCAACCCGAACCCGAAAGTTGGACCCATTGCTCACCGATCGTTATTCTCAGCAATCACAACAGTGTGTTCATTTGGGAAAGCATAACTACAGCATTATGATGATTTTGAGTTTTTGACTCTAAAAGTCAAATAAAGTTTGTACAGGATGGAAGGAGAATACGTTAACATATCTCAATTTAATTAATTTAACTTAACTCTTCGGTATTTGATCTCTGAGGAAGAATCACAATCTTCATAAAAAACACTTCTTTTCTTGTTAAACTCGCCACAACTGAACCGATGGTCGACTCGTGGCGGTTGGATCACCAACGACGGCGACGGAATCTGGTAGCTGTCCAACGGCGGCGGTGGGTGGCGCCAATGTGGCAGTGGTCCCGCCAGTAGAAGGTTCTGTAATAAAGGCCCTGCTTTCATCACTGCTTCTAGAAATTTCCCATTTTCCGGCAACCCCTTCGTCGGAATTACAGGATACCACAATTCCGGCAGCGGCGGCAGCTGAGCTGTTTTCTCAATGGGTGGTGAAGAAACAATGCTTTCTTCACAATCTGAGGAAGAAAACCCACAATTGGTGATGGGTTCATCTTCAATACTTGAGACGCCGGAGTACGGCGGAGCTACGGTGGTTTGGTGGTGGTTGTAGCGGCGGTGATGTAATTGTTGTTGGAGAAGCTGATTATTATCAAGGAGAGATTGGTATATATTTCTTGCGTCATTCCTTTCGTCAATTACGTCATTAAGAAGATTTTTGAGCTGGTTTAATTGATCATCTTTTGCTTTGAGCTCTTCTTGAGCCTTCATTCTTATTGCTTCAAGTTCCATTTTTGTTGACCAAAGTGAATTAGTCAACTCTTGTGTACTCTGTTTCAGTTCAAGATGTAAACAACCTTTAAAAAAAATTAATCTTTTTTGGTTTTTGAAGTTATGGAATTATGGTTCTTGATCATGCAATTGTAGTAAAGGTATGGATGAAAGAAAAAGGAAATTAATAAAGGGAAAAAGTGGTGACCTTTTGTTTGTAGAAATATGGAGAATCAAGAATGCAGTTGGGGTGGTGATCTTCCATGAGCTTTGCATTAATGAAAAATGTGTTTGATGAAGGGGAGCATTGTAATAATTATTTAATATTTGTGTTTTTGTTTTGTGTGTGAAGAAAGAGTGGTTGTAATGACCTTATAAAGACTACTTTACTGGCACTTATCTTTTTTTAATCACCCTCACCCATTCTCATTCTCATTATTAGTAAAATAATACTAGTTATGAACATTGCAATGTATAAAGGGTCATTATATAGTTTAAACTTTCCATTTAAAGATGAATCCTATTTGAATATGTATTAACAGGTTTTTCGGTGTTATGATGACAAGGGTAAAACAAGTTTCTCGCTTTTTGATATATAAGTTTTAACCGTTAAGCCTATGTCGGATATAATTATTAATTGATTATACAGGACTAATGTTGTACAAGACTAATTACACACACCTACAAATAGATCTACATTTCTCATTGGTTGAATTTTGTTCCTTTCATAATCTTATCCAATTTATTTTTTACATCTATCATCACATTTTTAATTATATATTTAAACATACAGGTTTAGATCAACCAATCATTTTTATTTAGGTATTGAAGGTATTGAAGATTGCAATGTTTCATCATCAACTAGTGGTTTAGCTTATAGCATATTCAAATTTAGATTTAGATAAAGCTTATAGAATTGTGTTTAGTATACCTAGAGAACAATAGATGAGATACTAATTGACATTTCAATTCAATTTCATAAAGTGTTGGTTCAAGAATTTGTGTTTCAAATCACTGAATTCTTCTAGTTAAAAGAATTCATTTTCCTTTGAAAGTTCAATTTTTTTATTATTATTATTATTATTATTATTATTATTATTATTATTATTATTATTATTATTATTTTAATATAAGTTATATCGAAAAATAATATTTTTTGAACCAAACAAACTGTTTAAGTTTAAACGGAAACGAGAAGTATAAAATGTTCAAGTATTTTGTCAAATTTAGGAGTTGCTTGCATGTGCACTTCATTATCATTGTTGACCGCATTGCAACACTTCAGACAAATAATATTCCACAAGGAAATGTCTGTTTTCGTCAATAATAATTGTAACATATTTTTATTTGTAGTTAACAAGTTTTAAAATCTATTTTTTTCTGTTTAACCAGATAGGTTTTGATTCAAGTAGAAAGTAATAAATCTCATGTATGATGTATTAATCTGTCTGAAAATCAGGAAGTATCGACCTCTTTTTCTCCTTAGCATTTGTTAGTTTTACATCTAATTTGAAACTACGTACTGTCGTATTAGATACGAAGAAGCGTTATTGTTATACAAAGACAAAATTAACAAACTAAACCGACGAATGAACAATTGTACAAAATTATTGTATATGTAATAAATTAGGGAAACGTACATGTAACATCCTCTCCAGTAGCCTGGTAATTCTCTAATTTTAAATTGATTAATTTATTGTTTTAGAAATTATTTAATACTATTGTTTAATTGTGAAATTTAAGTAAATAAGTCTCAGGACTTATTGTGGATAGTAAATTGTTACTTGTTTTAATTTACTATAGTTGACAGTATCATAAAGTAACACTTATCGCGAAAGATTTCTAGGTTCCAGACAATAGATTTAGAACGGGTATAGAATACCCAACTATTTAAACTAAACCAAATGGAGATCGACTCCATTTCTTCTCCTGGTTATCATTTCTTAAAGGATGAACACATCAAATACAAAACCTAGAACTTGAATTGGTGAGATTGAGGAGTTGAAATTGTGAATCCTTACAAGACTTGCTATCTTCATTTTCTCCTTGCTATCATCATCCTAATCACTTCCATGTAAGGGTTTGAAATTATGGACTTAAGCTTTAGATTTCTACTATTATGCAAATTGATGTATAGATGAAATTGAAGCTTAGATATTGTTTTAGTTTAAGCATATAGTTACAATTGGGTGTTTGATAACCTGTGAATTGTACTTGCTGAGCTGAAATGATGATTTAAGTTAGGGTTCTAGCTGCAACTTGATGAACAGACGAGCACTTCTGGGTTTTGCACCTTAGCCGATCGGCTGAGAATGATGAGCCGATCGGGTATATACGTTTGAACCGAACGGCTTCTTTTAGCCAAACGGCTAAGTTAGATCAAAACTACCACAGAACTTGACCTGGACTAAAAACACTGAAGTATAAGCGTTAGCCGATCGGCTATACTGTAACGCCTCTCATTCCAAAACACAATATTATATTAATAAACCGGAAGCGTAGGTATTTAAAACATATATTTGATTACTACATCATATATATAATGTACAAAACAGTTATAATCAAGTTATACTATCCAAAAGTATTAACCAAATTCACTTTTCGAGGCATTACGTAAACTAACTTCGTTTTATACAAAACATTTTCAGAGTAGCATAATCTTCAAACATCCCTTGCTTTAATCATTAACTTCTTGCTACCCACATTCTATCAAAAATCTGCAAGAAGTAACAACGAGGGATTAGCACGAAGCTAAGTGAGTAAACTCATCACACAACATTCAACTTAGCTTCATCACCTAATTACTTCTAATATCCGCAAATACTACAATTAACAATCAACAATCAATAATCAACAAGTACTTAATGAGGATCGGTGGCTCTGGGGATAACCATAATACCCGGGAGGCTCCCCAAGAACACTTATCCAACCATATCCGTATGGCCATAACGGACGAGACCGATAGCTAGTGGTTACTACATTCAGATACAGAGTCTATACACACAACAAATGAAGTACAACTCTGTATCATTCATACAACAACCCACTAGCCCAACCAACAGTTCATCAACTCGTTGACCTCACTAACAACTGATGCCCAAAGGCCACACATAACACGTAGATTTATAATCAACAAGGTATAATAAAGAATCAACAACAACATATCTACGTTTATTAGTTGAAATCAAATGATTACAACTAAATCAAATGGTGAATTTTGAATCCACTCACCGATACCTCTACAGCATCAACACTCAGAAATCTGATATTACTGAGTCTTCGGAGTATCTGAAACACCACATAACACACAAGTTAGTAACTTGTTCCACAATCATCTTTTTAGCATATTTATTCAATCAGATAATTCCGGAAGTCTAAACAAACAACAGTTCAATCAGAATTAAAATCATAAAAATCTCAATTTGACGTTTTAAAACTGAAAAACGCCATTTTCGGGCCATAGATGACCTCGAATGGCCAAAAACTGCCTAGACTCTTATAATAGAGCCGGGATCATTAGGTCGTTTCTGAGTGACCATGCGAATTTCAAATCAATCCGAGTTAATGAATTTGTCATCTGTCCGTTACCCCGAAAAGACTTGTGCATTTTCAAAATTTGCGAAACAAAAATCTTAAAAATCTCGGTTCGCAGTAATCTGGGTTCGCAGGTCAACTCGGTTCGCAGAAAAACTCGACTCGCAACAACATAACTCGGTTCGCAAAGCCATCTCGGCTCGCAGAACTCGATTCGCAAGGCAAACTCAACTCACTTCGCAAGTTCAACTCGCCTCGCAGCGACTCGGTTCGCAAGGCATACTCAACTCGCAGAACAATATCTCAGTTCGCAAGATCTCAGTTCGCTTCGCAGAACTCAACTCGCTTCGCAGCCTGAGCTCGGTTCGCAGAACGAACTGAGAACTGCGAATTTCGCTGTTCTTACGAGTTTTTCGAACCTAAACTCACCAAAACTTCAAGAAACTCAATTCTAAGGTTTCTAATACTTCAAGTAGCATCAAATAATACCTAATAGCAACAAATCAAGCTTCAATTCGACTTAATCACTCAAAATCAAACTCACTTTTATTTTAAATGAAAAGGAGAGTGATATGTTGAAGATGATGATGTGTACGATAACAGTTCTGATGTTTTGAATTCGAATTCACAGAAGTATCAGTTTAATTTCTACTTTGGTTATGGTTTTCTTGAATTTGTAGTTGCAAATGAAGAAAGGGTTCAAGTTTACAAACATATGAGTTCTCAAAGTCGGTTTACCAACCGACTCACATATTTAAATGGTATAATTTTATACCCGTCCTAAATCTATTATCTGGAACCTAGAAACCAGTTGCGAGAATATAAATTTTATTTTACCGTCATCTGTAATAATTTAAAACAATTAATATTTTATTATTCACAATAAGTCCTAAGACTTATTTACTTAAGTTTCACAATACAATAATAATATCAGGTAATTACTAAAACAATTAAATAATCATTTAGATAAGGAAATTACCAGACTACTGGAGAGGATGTTACATATACAAATTGAGCCGATCGGGTGAGTCTAGTTAGCCGAACGGCTAAACTTAGCCAATCGGTTAGTATAGCATAAAATCATCACAGAACATTACGTTGAACAAAAGTCTAGGAATTTAACATGCTAGCCGATCGGCTATGATCAACCAGCGATCGGGTATGGATAATACATGAGCAAACCCGCTTTTGTTTTGTGTTGGATTCACAATATATATATATATATATATATATATATATATATATATATATATATATATGTTTGTACAATTAAGAAATAATATGTTTATAGTAGTGTGATTAATTGTATAACATTATAAATTTATTAAAGTTATGGAATGATGACAAGTTATTAACTTGTGTGTTTAATGATATTTCAGATACTCCAAAGACTCAGTGACTAGAAACTGAGTGTGGATTCTACCGAGGTATCGGTGAGTGGATTTAGAACTCACCATTCGATTTAGTTGTAACTGTTTGGTTGCAACAAATATACGTAGATTAATTATACAATTGTTAATCTGTGTATTGATTATGAATCTACGTGATATGTGAATCTATGTGTATCAGATTATTGAGGTCAACGTGTAGTTGGACTTTTGGTTATTATGTGAATTACACAGGTTTTGATTCATTTGTTGTGTTTGAGACCTGTGTATGAGTTTAATAACCAATAGTTATCGGTCTATTCTGTAATGGCCATACAGATTGACGTTAAGTGTTCTTGGGGAATCCCCGGGTATGATGATATCCCAAGAGCCACCGATCCTCATTGAAAAAGATTGTGTTTACTAATATTTGCTGTAAACAGATTGTTATGCTAAGTTGAATTATGTGTGATAAATTCATTCACTTAGCTTTGTGCTAATCCCTCATCCTACTTCCTGCAGGTTTTGATATATATGTGGGTGTCAGGAAGGGATGCTTTAGCAGGGAATGTCTGACAAATGATAACTCTGATATGGTTTTATTATAAACCTTGTTTTGTAATAGATAATACCCCGACATATGTAGTTTTTAAACAATTTTACGTTGATATAGTTTAAATATGTAACTGTGTATGTACATTATCTTAATGTACAGTATATAAATATGTTTTAAATTATTACGCTTCCGAGTAAAATAATATAATATTGTGGTATTAAAAGAGGGGTATTACAGTACAATAAAAGGTTTTCTACTTATCACCTAATCCTATTTAAGTTATTCAACTTTATTTTTTTCACTTTAAGGCATCAAACTTTTAATTGTAATCAAGTTAAGGACACGAATTTCACAAATGACGAGTTATTACCGAATTTCTTCTTTATAAGTAACATATCTACGTAATAGATTAATATTTCTCGATCAATTTTGAAAAATTTTGAGTAAAAAGAGAGATATTACAATTTAAAGTGATTTTGAGTTTTTGTTAAATTCTCCCTCCTCACTCAATATTTTTCAAAATTGATTGAGGAATATTAGTTGATTAAGTAGATATGTAACTTATAAAGAAGAAATTCGGATATAACTCGTCATTTGTGAAATTCATGTCCCTAACTTGATTACAATTAAAAGTTTGGTACCATAAATTGAAAAAAATAAAGTTGAATACCTTAAATTGAATTAGGTGATAAGTAGAGTACCTTTTATTGTACTTTTTTCAATAAATTATGTGAGGAATTGTTTCAATTGACTAAAGTACTCAAATTTTGTAAAAAATTATGTTAGGGCATTTTTAACATATACACTAGATACTACACCAAATTTGATTTAATAAATAAATTTTTTAGAAATATTTTGTACCAAATGTGTTTTATCTCTAACGTATGCATTAAATTTATGCAATAAAACTATTTTCAGCATTTACAGATTGGCCTATAAACTATTTATACATTATAATTTACTTAAATTTATTATTTTTATGATCAATTAATCCTCCAAACTTATAACTTAAATGTAAAATTTGTTTAATTACTTTCGTAAAGCTTCAATTAAATAAGTTCTTTGCATAAATCAATGTTTGAATTATTATAATTTGGTTAAAAATATATTGTGTTGTTCAATAATCATATTAAATAATCTAAATATAAGGTACCTAATAAAATCATATTAATAAATAAGTTTATTCAAGTTTTGTACATAGATAATAATTGTTCAAACAAAGTGCCTAAAATGAAATATTATAAATTTGGTGCAATATATAGTGTTGCACCAAATTTGGTGTAAAATCTTTCAAAATTTAGTGTACATCAAATATGATGAATTGGTTGAAGATGGTTTTTTACACCGAAATACTAAATTTGATACAAAATGTGCATATATTGGAAATGTCCTTAAGGTGTTTAGTCTAAAAACAATGTTATTTTAGTTTGATGAAAGAATCTATAATATCAATTCAATTTAATTTAATTTTAAAAATGGTCAAATAAAGAGGTTTGTGATGTGAACTAAACTTTCCCATTGAACTTTTGAAATTGGAATAAGATTGGACCCTCTTAAACTACCAAGTCTTTTTATGTGGAAAATTTAAATTCTGGGGCCTGATTAATATTTTCAAATATTATCAATTCTAGTAGATTACATTTAAAAATCAAAATTAATCTTATTGACACCAAACATAAGATCTACGCTTTATAGTTATAAGAAAGTAGTGGTACATTAAACAAAATTAATCTTGTTGACACCAAACATAAGAATCTACACTTACTGATTCATTCATGACTTGAGGCTAACTTGAAACAAAACCTCTTGATTCATTCATGATTTCTATATAATTAACTTAATTTATTGTTTTACTTTTGAAGCAAAGTTTAACTGACAAGACGCATAAAGAAGAATAAAAAGAATGAATGAGGACCCATTAGTGGCCACTTAAGTCAATTACACTATGATTAAAGATTTTCTAAAAGTGGTTGAAAAACTATACAATTATGATTAACAAGAGTTAAATAAGGCTTTACTGTCACCCTTTTTAAAACAATACATAACTAAAATATGCTTCGACGATGATGATTTTCGTTTCCTTCAAATAAACCAAATACAGTTGCAAAAATGTGATCTTTTTACTAGTTAATTGGACAAATGATTGATTGTATCTTTTTAATTAAGTCTCGATTTGCTATACATATGACTTAAGAACTCTTACTTGATTAAACTTTTTACTATAGTGCAATGCCGTCTAATCCAAAAACAGAAACATTTATGTAAACTCTTTCATATGATTATCTTATTACATACTAGATTTCAAACCCGTGTGTACACCTCCCTTGATTTTCTAATTGATTTTATATTCATACTTGTGTATGTATGATCCACTTCGAATAATATGAAATACTGTTTATAGTTTGGTATTGTACAATTAACTTAATAATCATGGTTCTTAAATACTCCAATGTGCTATATGTGTTAAACCGTGACTAAATGATTGTGAAGTTCATATAAACTCATCACTCACGCGAAAAAGAAAGAGTCGCTTATATTCATACTCGTGTATACATGGTCCTAAGGACGTGCTTAGCTTAAGAAGAAGGTGACAATTTTCAAGAATTTTTTTTTAAGAAATATAGAAAATTAGAAAATACGTTAAAAATAGGTATTTTTAAGAAAAATTTGCAAGAAAATGAAAAAGTCACTTTTCCATGTTATAACCAAGAGGTGGAAAACAATGATTTACACTTCTTCAATTTTTTCCTCAATTCTACTCTCTCCACTTTTTCAAAATTTGTGAGAACCTTTTAAGCTCAACTAATGTTAGCAAAATGAGAAATGCAATAACATTTGAGGGTGAGGTTCAAATAAGACTAAAAATTTATGTGAGACTAAGGAAATCAATGATATCATGCCACATATACAAAGAGAATGTTTCATACTACAAAACTCATTTACCTCAAATATCAATTATCTCACAAACGACAAATCGAAAAATCATGAAACTTGCACCAAAATTAGCAGCGTTTTATCCTCTTCGAATTGTCGTCCCTCAAGGCATACTTCTGATGATTTTTTTTCCATTTTTTGGTGGGTTTCGTATGTTACTAACACATGTGTTAGAGTGTTGCGTTTAGGGTTTGGGGTATAGGGTTAGGGTTTAGGGTTTGGGTTTTGGGGTTTCTCCCAGAAACCCCAAAACCCAAACCCTAAACCCTAAACGCTTTATAAAACTCTAAACCCTAAATCATACTAAACCCTAATAAACCCTAAACCCTACTAAAACATAAAATCTAAACCCTAAACCACGAACCCTGCTAAATCCTAACCCTAAACTCTAACCCTAAACGCTAACCATAACCGTAATTAAAATGTACAATCAATCACTAACACACGTGTTACTGATTTATAAAACCCACCAAAAAACCGATTTTTTTTTTATCGAAGGTATGCCTTGAGGGACGACAAATTGAAGAGGATAAAACGCTGAAAAATATGGTGCAAGTTTCATGATTTTTCGATTTGTCGTTTGTGAGATAATTGATGTTTGGGGTAAGTGAATTTTGTAGTATGAAACATTCTCTTTGTACATGTAGCATGATATCATTGATTCCCTTAGTCTCACTCATCATGGACTCATTTGAACCTTACTCTAACATTTGAACACATTTTTCAAATTTTTAATATTTTTCTAGACAACGAAAACTCTTTCAATTTCTTAGAAAATTATAGATAGAAAAATTTGAAAAAAAATTCACAACTAAATAGACTCTTACATCTTCTAAAACTTACTTGCAAGTACAAATCGTAAAAGAACGTTAGAAACATGATAAAATCGGCCAAACAAATGGGCCCAATATTACCAACTACCAAGTAAGTTTTATTTAGCATGGGCCGGATTTGGGCCTATTCGTGGCAAAACGTTTGTTTAGTGTTGGTTCAACGTGTGATAACCCGAGAATTTCTGTAAATTCCGTACGTTTTAACGCATGCACATTAGGCTAATTCCCTATGTACTCAATGTGAATTTAAATTTATTTCAAATGAAGTCTAGCACAAGCCCATTTTTACGTGATTTAATATATTTGCTTTAATGCGCGAAGCGTTCGCGTACGTAAATATTATGAATTACACAAACATTCGGTAGAGACCGACACCCACGAACGATTGTGATCAAGCCAAGTATATAACATAAATCTATTTGAATAGAAATAGTAGCCACTTTAATTAACACTTAAGAACGCGTATGAACCGAGAGGCTTACAACGGAGAGACGAGTGATGTAATTAATCAAACAAACCACTCGTAAATGAACTAATATTAGTAATATCAAATACTAATAGCCTAATGACCCTAATCTACCTTAAAAACCACTAAATCACCTTAAGTACATAATTAGCATCTAATTAATCAAGATTAGCACCTAATGACCTAAATATCTAACACTTAACCACAAAAGGAATACCAAGAGAGGCCCCCCCTTGGAGCCCCTCATTTGGCCGGCCCTCTCACCCCTAGGGCCCCCCCTAACCATTTTGTGGAAACAAGCAATCTTACTTACACAAACATACACACCACACCATTCATTCACACCCCATTCTCCTCACATATTCACACACTTTGCTCCCTCCTTCCTTCTTGAAACTCACGGCCAACCTCCACCCTCAACATTCCCATCTTATTTTCCAAGATCACCACCACAAACCCACCACAAACCACCATGAACCACCACCTCAAGCCATCAAAATAACACACTTTAGACACACAAACATCTACAAACACTTACACCATCATACTACCATCAACAAAACAAGTTTAAAACAACATCCAAGTTAGAGAAAACATACTTTCAAGAATCAAGTTCAACCTTGCTTCAAGAACAACAACAACCTTTGTAAGGAAACTTTTCTTAAACTTTTATTTTCTTATATATATGTGTTTATACTAAGAATGTTCACTTACACTAAAATGTATTTTAAAACACTTACTTCATCTTTTAAAAATGTTAACTAGCAAGTTTTATAAAAATAAAGTTTATAAACAAGTCAAGAAACTTTAAAAGTGTAAAATCATACATTATACACTTTAAACTTCTCAAACATGTAATGAACTTTCATTTATGTGGAAATAATTATTTTGAACTAAGAAACACAATAAACTTGTAAAAACATAAACTTTGTAGTTTAAAAGTTAGCTAAACACACTTTTGGGTGAAAAATGACAAAGACAAAACTTAAGGGACTAAAAGTGTGAGATCTAACTTTGGAGGACAGAAATATTAAAAATAATATTAATGATGTATTAACATGTTAAAACATGGATCTAAGTGTTAAAAACCAAACCATTGTGGTTAGAAACCAAGAAAACTAAACTATGAGGTTAAAAGTGGAAAAATGGAAACTAATAGGACCAAACCTGTCAAAACAGAAAGTTTCTGACCTTGAACGTGAAAATCAGTAACTTAAGTGTATTTAAGCTTAAACCATGACTTAGAACTATAATTATATGGTTAAACCCTAATAAACCGAAATCTTGCGCTAGGAATGAAATAAATAAAAGTAAAGGGACTAAACATGTAAAAATGAGAACTCTTGGACCTGGACTGACCATATCAGTAACTTAGACTTAATTTAATGTTAATGATGTTTTAAAACAATAGCCATATGGTTAAACCCTACTAAACCGAAACATGATGCAAGAAACGACAAAAATGAAAGTAAAGGGGTTAAAACCGTACAAACCTAAAACCTTGGACCTGGGCTGTTCATATCAGTAACATGCACACAAAATAATGTTAAGGATGATTTAGAATAATAATCATGTGGTTAAACACATACAAACCAAAGTATCATGCTAGATATGGACTAAACACAATTATAGGGACTAAACGCGTACAAACTATAAGTTATGGACTGAGATGATAAAAATCAGTAAGTACATAAATATAAAGTCTAATTTGTAGTTTGGTGCATTAAAACCAAAGATTGTATAGTTACAAGTCGACAAACCGAACTTTTGGGTTAAAAATGAGATAATTGAAACTTTAGGGACTAATAGTGTAAAATCAGAAAGTTGGGGACTATAAACTTAATAATATTAAATTTAGTGACCACAAGCTTAAACCATGATAAAAATTGTCGGGAACCTAAGGCACACGGTAGAAATCAAGGAAACCAAACATATTAACCGAAAACGACAAAATATAAACTACAAGGACTAAAACTGTCAATTCCAGAAACTTGTGGACTGATGTAAACCTTCTGTAAATCAGGGGACTTCATGATAAAAATATACTTTAGATATCATGATTAATTTAAATGCCGAGAAACCGCAAGGACCGACTTATTACAAATTAATGTTATATATATGCTACAAATCAAAAATTAACATATTATATAGTGAATAATATTATGTTGAGACCTTATTCATAACTTGAACATTTTAGCAAAACTATAATTGATCACGTCGTGTCGTATACACTCTAAGTGAAGTGAACACTTAGTATAGACGGTCTATTAAAACGTCTACTGTTATTAATTCGACCTTACGCATTTAGGGCATAAAGAGATTTTATTGGGTTCAAATACTTAAACTTGATTTGCTAGCACGCTCGGACTCAGGTGAGTTCACAGCCCCATTTTACTGTTTTAATACTTTCAAATGTTGGGGTGGAAAACATATATAACTGATTTATGCGATTATTGGAAACTGACTTGTATCTTTATGAGAGCCTAAGTTCACAAGTTGTAGCATATAAGTCCTTTGCTTGCAATGACTATAACCATTAACTAGGTGACTCTAGCCACTAAATATACGGATAGTACTATCGGATTGACATCCCCCACTGATTATCTTAGTTAGTCGCGCTAACTAGCGACATTGTTCGCGACCAGGATCGTATATTTACTTTGTCCAAGGCAACGATTGTTATGTCGTGGTTTGGTTATAGGCTTAGTTTCGGCATATTAACTCTTTAGGCCTAGCTAGCCTTTGAGGGATCACAGTCAGCGTTTCAACATTTAAATAATCGTACAAGAGGCCTTCGATGCCACATATTGAATTACTGATGCATTTTTATCAAACTGATTTACGATAGAGTCTTAAACCTGTGAATTCACTCAACAATTATGTTGACGTTTTAAATATGTTTTTCAGGGAATTAGCCATGCTGCGAGACCACATGCATTTTGGAACCGTACCTGCCCTGAAACTTAGGATGCCATCTTTTGAACAATGTACTTTTGTGAAACTGTGAAATTTATGATACTGCTTTTGACGCCTCGATAAGGCTGTAATGTTTGTAAAACTTTTAATGGCATCTTAATGTATTAGACGTTCTGCGATAACCATATGCTCTTGTATTATTTATTTGGATCGAGTCACGCCCCGCTTAATACTAATGCTTCCGCTAAACGAAATTACCGATTTTTGGGGTGTGACAGATTTGGTATCAGAGCCATTGGTTATAGCGAACTAGGAGTCTTTAGTGACTTAGGATGTCTTAGAGACCTAGACTATAACCCTAGATACGATCACTCATAACATGCATTGCATCAATACAAACTCAGCATATTGTACGAGCCTGACATGTCACCCACTTTTCCTTGTAGCAATATGTCTAGAGAGAGCCCGATTTACATCTATGCCTCAGATGAGGAACCCACTGAGGCCACCTTTGATAGTAGAGCTACTTCTGTACATGAGAGCCCATCAGTCCACATTAGAGCTACTTCTGATGACACTAGTGTCACACCTCCCACAGCACCTGTGATGAGACCCGTCACCATACCTACCGTAGGCGAGACCTCCCGTAGGCCACTGATGAGGAGGACCCCTAGGAAGGTCATCCGTGATCTACCCACAGGAGTATTAGCACCGCGCGATGAGGCGCCACCTATGATCGACATACCATGTGATGAGCAGTCACAGAGGATGCCGAGACCGACACAGTTTGGCTGGATGCTGTCGATACTGCGGAGGTGGAGATCGCTGGAGGGTCTCCCACCTACCTGTGCGACTGGAGAGTCTTCTTTGCCCATCACTGGGGAGCCGTTGGAGCTTACAGTCCCTACCCTAGTTGGAGTCTGTCGTACGCTGTTTCAGATTTTGTCCTACCGGGACGATGACATCCACGAGCTACGGAGCGATACGTCCCGCTTGGATGGAGACGTGATGTCCACCTACGAGCGACTGGACTTGGTGGAGAGCCACCGGATGGCGGACATGGAGACTGCAGAGGCCATCAGGGCACGCGTGGATGTACTCGAGGGACGCCTGAGGATGATTGGATTTGCTATTGGAGTATGCATTGTGATGACAGTGCTTAGGACGGTTGTGGGTGTGTATTTCCCCTACTTCCGTTAGACTTATGTATGGCGGGTTGTGCTTACATAGTGTTAGGATTAACTCGACGGGTAGAGATAGACTCGTCACATTTTGTATAACTAGTATGTATGAATGGGTACTAAGCTTAGAACCCCATCCCTTTTGTAAGGAACCTATGTAAAAGCACTTTATGTTATAATATAATGTATCTTTGGAGTACTTGTCGTGTTCTTTACATTAGCATTAATTTATTATATCTGTCTGTCTTTTGTTACGTATGTTAGGATCAAATCATGCCGCCCAAACGTCGGAATACTGTAAATAGTCGTAGGAACTCAGGACCCTCTAATGAAGATAGCATTGAAGAGATTGTGGCTCGAAGGGTAGCCGATGCTATGGCCCAGTACGAGGCAAGCCGTGCACGGGAGAATGTTGTGAACGATAGCGGGACAGGGAGAAATGTTACTGGAGGAAACCGAACCGGGGAACAGACCCATGGGACAGAGACACCCGAAAATGCCCAAAGAGGGTGTTCATACAAGTCATTCCTAGCATGCAAGCCAACCAATTTTCATGGGAATGAAGGCGCCATCGGGGTGATTCATTGGATCGAGAAAATGGAATCTGTGCTAGATATAAGCAACTGTCCACCAGACTGTATGGTTAAGTATGCTGCTTGCACACTGACTGGCAAGGCATTGACCTGGTGGAACTCTCAAGTGCAAACCCTTGGGAGAGAGGTTGCTAACTCCATTTCTTGGGAAGAGCTGAAATTAATGATGCTAGATGAATTCTGTCCCCGAAGCGAACTACAAAAGGTCGAGACCGAACTGTGGGAAATAACAATGAATGGGTCCGACATCACTGCTTACACCACCAGGTTTCAAGAACTAGCTCGTTTGATACCTCACATGGTTACTCCCGAGTACAAAAGAATAGAGAGGTACATCTGGGGATTGGTACCGCAAATCAGGAGCTTGGTGACGACATCCAAACCGTCCACTTTCAGAAGCGCCGTTAGCCTTGCACAAAGTTTAACGGACGAGGCGGTAAGGATGGGGACTCTAACCAAGAAAGTTAGTTCTAACAAAGGAGAAACCGAAAGGACTGGTGGAGGAAGTAGTGGAAATGATAAACGAAAGGGGAATGATGGAAGAAACGACCGACAGGGCTCGCAGCACAAACAACCGAGGACCACTAAGGCGTATGTTGCTAATGCGCCAGGACCTAAAGCTTATGCTGGCAACAAGCCAAAGTGTATCAAGTGTGAAAGACACCATGAGGGCATGTGCATCCGTTGTGATAACTGTAAAAAGTGGGGTCACCGTGCACAATTCTGTGGAGGGAGTTCTCAAAACCAGGGCAACAACGAACGAAGAGTGCTCAAATGTTTTGAATGTGGTAACCCAAACCACCTCCGAAACAGTTGCCCTAAACTCCACAACAACAATAACAACAACCGTAACAATGGCAACAACCAACCGGCTCGTGGCCGAGCGTTCGTTATTGGAGCACAAGAGGCGCGCCAAGATCCCAACACTGTTACGGGTACGTTCCTTGTAAACAATCAATACGCTTCAGTTCTATTTGATTCGGGTGCCGATTTAAGTTTTGTGTCTTCCGAGTTTAGACCATTACTAGAAATAGAATCCCGTAAGTTAGACATGAAATACTCAGTAGAACTAGCAAATGGTAAACTAATAGAAGCCGAAGAAGTAGTATCGGGATGCACTATATCTCTCGAGGGTCATTCTTTTAAAATTAATTTATTGCCAATGGACCTAGGAAGCTTTGATATTGTAATTGGAATGGACTGGTTGTCCGAAAATCGTGCGGAAATCTTATGCTTTGAAAAGATAGTGCGGGTACCACTGCCGTCAGGCGAAATGCTCATAATTCGAGGAGAGCTGAAAAGAAGCACTCTGAAGATGGTCAATGGCATAAAAACCCGCAAGTATCTACGAAAGGGATACCAAGCCTTCCTAGCGCATGTTGTGGAGAAGAAAACAGAGGGACGATGCATAGACGACATACCTGTTGTACGTGATCATCCGGGGGTGTTCCCAGAGGATTTGCCTGGACTACCACCCCCAAGACAAGTTGAATTTCGGATAGACCTAGTGCCCGGAGCCGCACCAATAGCGCGCTCTCCCTACCGTCTAGCTCCATCCGAAATGCAAGAATTGTCCACGCAATTGCAAGAACTCTTAGACCTAGGATTCATCCGACCGAGCTTTTCACCTTGGGGAGCTCCGGTGTTATTCGTGAAGAAGAAGGATGGATCCATGAGAATGTGTATCGACTATCGGGAACTAAACAAGGTGACAATCAAAAACCGATACCCACTACCGCGCATCGATGATTTATTCGATCAACTTCAAGGTTCTAGTTTCTACTCAAAGATTAACTTGCGATCCGGATATCACCAACTGAAGGTACGAGAGGAGGATGTGCCAAAAACCGCATTTAGAACTCGTTACGGCCATTACGAGTTTCTAGTCATGCCTTTTGGATTGACAAACGCTCCTGCAGTGTTCATGGACCTCATGAACAGAGTCTGCAAACCTTACCTCGATAAATTCGTTATTGTTTTTATTGATGATATCCTCATATACTCGCAAACAAAGGAAGATCACGAGCAACACCTGAAATTGATCCTTGAACTGTTGGAGAATGAGAAATTATACGCAAAATTTTCCAAGTGTGAATTTTGGTTGCGCGAAGTTCAGTTCTTGGGTCATGTAATTAATGGCAGGGGAATTCACGTTGACCCGGCCAAGATTGAGGCGATCAAGAATTGGGAAGCACCGAAAACCCCAACTGAGGTGCGCCAATTCCTTGGGTTGGCTGGCTATTACCGTCGATTTATCGAAAATTTCTCCAAAATAGCCCAGTCACTCACCTCGTTAACGCAAAAAGATAAGAAGTTTGAGTGGGGCGAGAAACAAGAATCCGCCTTCCAACTACTAAAGCAAAAACTGTGCACCGCACCTATCTTGTCACTACCCGAAGGAGTAGACAACTTCATTGTCTACTGTGATGCTTCGCATCAAGGGTTGGGTTGCGTGCTAATGCAAAATGACAAGGTCATTGCTTATGCATCTCGTCAATTGAAGGTTCACGAGAAGAACTATACAACGCATGACTTGGAGCTGGGAGCAGTCGTGTTTGCCCTCAAAATCTGGAGACATTACCTATACGGTACAAAGTGTACGATCTTCACCGATCATAAGAGTTTGCAACACATTTTTGACCAGAAGGAGCTTAACATGCGACAACGAAGATGGGTCGAATTACTAAACGATTACGACTGTGAAATTAAGTATCACCCGGGCAAAGCTAACGTTGTAGCCGATGCCTTGAGTCGTAAAGAAAGAATTAAGACTATTAGGGTTCGTGCTCTGGGAATGACTATCCACACGAACCTCACTACTCAAATTCGAGATGCACAACAAGTGGCACTAACCGACGAGCGTATAAAGAGTGAATCCCTGAGAGGAATGGAGAAACAGCTAGTACCCAAGGATGATGGAACCTTGTGTTTCGCGGATAGACTTTGGGTTCCATGTGTGGAGGAACTGCGTAAGCTTCTACTCGACGAAGCCCATAAGTCAAATTATTCGATACATCCTGGAGCTGATAAGATGTACCATGATTTGAAGGGATTCTATTGGTGGCCAAACATGAAGGGAGACATTGCCACCTATGTCAGCAAGTGTCTGACGTGTTCAAAAGTCAAGGCCGAGTACCAAAAACCGTCTGGACTTTTGCAACAACCCGAGATGCCACAATGGAAATGGGAGCATATATCCATGGACTTCATCACCAAGCTACCCAAGACGTTGTCAGGATATGACACGATATGGGTAATCGTCAATCGATTGACAAAATCGGCTCATTTCCTACCCATTAAAGAAACTGACAAAATGGAGAAGCTGACTAGAAGATATCTCAAGGAGATTGTTTCTAGACATGGAGTGCCGGTATCCATCATTTCTGATAGGGATAGCCGTTTCACATCGCGTTTTTGGCAAACACTACAAAAGGCGTTGGGTACCCGTATAGACATGAGTACCGCCTACCATCCTCAAACTGATGGTCAAAGTGAAAGAACGATACAAACGCTCGAGGACTTGTTGCGGGCATGTGTGATTGATTTTGGGGGAAATTGGGATACTCATTTACCCCTTGCAGAATTTTCCTACAACAATAGCTATCACACGAGTATTCAAATGGCACCTTTCGAGGCGTTATACGGACGCAAGTGCCGATCGCCACTGTGTTGGGCAGAGTTGAGTGACAAACAAATTTCTGGCCCCGAGATTGTCCAAGAAACGACGGACAAGATATCCCAAGTTCTTAATAGACTGAAAGCGGCACGAGACCGACAGAAAAGCTATGCAGACAACTGCCGGAAACCCCTTGAGTTTCAAGTAGGAGACAAAGTCCTACTCAAGGTGTCACCTTGGAAAGGGGTCATCCGATTTGGAAAACGGGGTAAGTTAAATCCAAGGTACATAGGACCCTTTGAAATCCTAGCACGGTGGGTCCTGTGGCATACAAGCTTAGACTACCTCAAGAGCTAAGTAACGTCCATGACACCTTTCATGTATGTAACTTGAAGAAGTGCTTATCCGATGAGACTCTAGTTATTCCTCCCGACGAGATCCATGTTGATTCACGATTAAACTTTGTAGAGGAACCAATTGAAGTGTCGGATCGGAAGATTCAACAGCTTCGACGTAGCCGGATTAAATTGGTCAAGATTCGTTGGAATTCGAAACGAGGCCCAGAGTTTACTTGGGAACGTGAAGATGAGATGCAAAAGAAATACCCTCAACTTTTTGGAGACACGCCAAACACTCACGACACTACTTAAATTTCGGGACGAAATTTATTTAACGGGGGAAGTATGTGATAACCCGAGAATTTCTGTAAATTCCGTACGTTTTAACGCATGCACATTAGGCTAATTCCCTATGTACTCAATGTGAATTTAAATTTATTTCAAATGAAGTCTAGCACAAGCCCATTTTTACGTGATTTAATATATTTGCTTTAATGCGCGAAGCGTTCGCGTACGTAAATATTATGAATTACACAAACATTCGGTAGAGACCGACACCCACGAACGATTGTGATCAAGCCAAGTATATAACATAAATCTATTTGAATAGAAATAGTAGCCACTTTAATTAACACTTAAGAACGCGTATGAACCGAGAGGCTTACAACGGAGAGACGAGTGATGTAATTAATCAAACAAACCACTCGTAAATGAACTAATATTAGTAATATCAAATACTAATAGCCTAATGACCCTAATCTACCTTAAAAACCACTAAATCACCTTAAGTACATAATTAGCATCTAATTAATCAAGATTAGCACCTAATGACCTAAATATCTAACACTTAACCACAAAAGGAATACCAAGAGAGGCCCCCCCTTGGAGCCCCTCATTTGGCCGGCCCTCTCACCCCTAGGGCCCCCCCTAACCATTTTGTGGAAACAAGCAATCTTACTTACACAAACATACACACCACACCATTCATTCACACCCCATTCTCCTCACATATTCACACACTTTGCTCCCTCCTTCCTTCTTGAAACTCACGGCCAACCTCCACCCTCAACATTCCCATCTTATTTTCCAAGATCACCACCACAAACCCACCACAAACCACCATGAACCACCACCTCAAGCCATCAAAATAACACACTTTAGACACACAAACATCTACAAACACTTACACCATCATACTACCATCAACAAAACAAGTTTAAAACAACATCCAAGTTAGAGAAAACATACTTTCAAGAATCAAGTTCAACCTTGCTTCAAGAACAACAACAACCTTTGTAAGGAAACTTTTCTTAAACTTTTATTTTCTTATATATATGTGTTTATACTAAGAATGTTCACTTACACTAAAATGTATTTTAAAACACTTACTTCATCTTTTAAAAATGTTAACTAGCAAGTTTTATAAAAATAAAGTTTATAAACAAGTCAAGAAACTTTAAAAGTGTAAAATCATACATTATACACTTTAAACTTCTCAAACATGTAATGAACTTTCATTTATGTGGAAATAATTATTTTGAACTAAGAAACACAATAAACTTGTAAAAACATAAACTTTGTAGTTTAAAAGTTAGCTAAACACACTTTTGGGTGAAAAATGACAAAGACAAAACTTAAGGGACTAAAAGTGTGAGATCTAACTTTGGAGGACAGAAATATTAAAAATAATATTAATGATGTATTAACATGTTAAAACATGGATCTAAGTGTTAAAAACCAAACCATTGTGGTTAGAAACCAAGAAAACTAAACTATGAGGTTAAAAGTGGAAAAATGGAAACTAATAGGACCAAACCTGTCAAAACAGAAAGTTTCTGACCTTGAACGTGAAAATCAGTAACTTAAGTGTATTTAAGCTTAAACCATGACTTAGAACTATAATTATATGGTTAAACCCTAATAAACCGAAATCTTGCGCTAGGAATGAAATAAATAAAAGTAAAGGGACTAAACATGTAAAAATGAGAACTCTTGGACCTGGACTGACCATATCAGTAACTTAGACTTAATTTAATGTTAATGATGTTTTAAAACAATAGCCATATGGTTAAACCCTACTAAACCGAAACATGATGCAAGAAACGACAAAAATGAAAGTAAAGGGGTTAAAACCGTACAAACCTAAAACCTTGGACCTGGGCTGTTCATATCAGTAACATGCACACAAAATAATGTTAAGGATGATTTAGAATAATAATCATGTGGTTAAACACATACAAATCAAAGTATCATGCTAGATATGGACTAAACACAATTATAGGGACTAAACGCGTACAAACTATAAGTTATGGACTGAGATGATAAAAATCAGTAAGTACATAAATATAAAGTCTAATTTGTAGTTTGGTGCATTAAAACCAAAGATTGTATAGTTACAAGTCGACAAACCGAACTTTTGGGTTAAAAATGAGATAATTGAAACTTTAGGGACTAATAGTGTAAAATCAGAAAGTTGGGGACTATAAACTTAATAATATTAAATTTAGTGACCACAAGCTTAAACCATGATAAAAATTGTCGGGAACCTAAGGCACACGGTAGAAATCAAGGAAACCAAACATATTAACCGAAAACGACAAAATATAAACTACAAGGACTAAAACTGTCAATTCCAGAAACTTGTGGACTGATGTAAACCTTCTGTAAATCAGGGGACTTCATGATAAAAATATACTTTAGATATCATGATTAATTTAAATGCCGAGAAACCGCAAGGACCGACTTATTACAAATTAATGTTATATATATGCTACAAATCAAAAATTAACATATTATATAGTGAATAATATTATGTTGAGACCTTATTCATAACTTGAACATTTTAGCAAAACTATAATTGATCACGTCGTGTCGTATACACTCTAAGTGAAGTGAACACTTAGTATAGACGGTCTATTAAAACGTCTACTGTTATTAATTCGACCTTACGCATTTAGGGCATAAAGAGATTTTATTGGGTTCAAATACTTAAACTTGATTTGCTAGCACGCTCGGACTCAGGTGAGTTCACAGCCCCATTTTACTGTTTTAATACTTTCAAATGTTGGGGTGGAAAACATATATAACTGATTTATGCGATTATTGGAAACTGACTTGTATCTTTATGAGAGCCTAAGTTCACAAGTTGTAGCATATAAGTCCTTTGCTTGCAATGACTATAACCATTAACTAGGTGACTCTAGCCACTAAATATACGGATAGTACTATCGGATTGACATCCCCCACTGATTATCTTAGTTAGTCGCGCTAACTAGCGACATTGTTCGCGACCAGGATCGTATATTTACTTTGTCCAAGGCAACGATTGTTATGTCGTGGTTTGGTTATAGGCTTAGTTTCGGCATATTAACTCTTTAGGCCTAGCTAGCCTTTGAGGGATCACAGTCAGCGTTTCAACATTTAAATAATCGTACAAGAGGCCTTCGATGCCACATATTGAATTACTGATGCATTTTTATCAAACTGATTTACGATAGAGTCTTAAACCTGTGAATTCACTCAACAATTATGTTGACGTTTTAAATATGTTTTTCAGGGAATTAGCCATGCTGCGAGACCACATGCATTTTGGAACCGTACCTGCCCTGTAACTTAGGATGCCATCTTTTGAACAATGTACTTTTGTGAAACTGTGAAATTTATGATACTGCTTTTGACGCCTCGATAAGGCTGTAATGTTTGTAAAACTTTTAATGGCATCTTAATGTATTAGACGTTCTGCGATAACCATATGCTCTTGTATTATTTATTTGGATCGAGTCACGCCCCGCTTAATACTAATGCTTCCGCTAAACGAAATTACCGATTTTTGAGGTGTGACACAACGTTCGTAATTCCTGTACTCCACAATCAATGATAAATCTCAACTTTTCAAATTTCAATTATCTAATGTAATCAGTTAGTCAGTTAAATACCATATACCAGCATAACAGAAAGACTAGTGTTTTCTAAAATGTTTATAGAATTTATCACGTAGACCCTAATGCCATGTGGCAAACTCTCATTATTTTAATGCATAAATAAATTATGTTTAATAAATTTGATTAAGCGTATATACTTAATCAACTCAAATTTGATCTCACGAGATAATCTTGATCGAATACTTAAAAATAAATTTAGCGAGTCCTATGGATAAGTAAGTTTTCACCCAATCCTAATTATATAGGAACATATATAGTATATAGGTATAGGTAGGTTGCATGCATATAAAATTAACAATTACAATCTTTTTGTTTCAACTTTATATGGTTAAAATTTGTTTTCGACTTAATCCTTATGTAAGTTTTCTTATTTTCTTATATCATTACTTTCTGATTTTTGTTTATCGAAAGTTTACACAATTTTTGGTTTTACTTATTTGGTTCAACTCAACTTCTGATAGTTGTTGATATAGTGCAAATAAAAGGAAGTGCTTAATTTGGTTACTTTTAATGATAATATGCTATTAGATATTTTGATTACACCATTATCCTCTATGATGTATTTTCTTGGTATCGGTTTTATTCGTCCTTGCATCTTGGATTACAACCAGTCAACCACAATATCCCCCAATAAAGTTGCAATAAACATTTAACATTTGTGTGTTCATTATTAATTATAAAATTTAAATTGTCGTGCATCATACGACCGTAATCTAGTATATATATATATATATATATATATATATATATATATATATATATATATATATATATTTGAAATGTTCTCATTTGATCCAAACTCTCTCTCTATACATATATATATACATACATACATATATACATACATACATATATATATATACATACATATATATATATATATTGAAAGGTTTAAATGAAACCACTAAGAAATTGAGAACTTGTGAGACCACTCAAATATGTGATTGTTCACATACGATATTGTCCAAATACATATAAAAGTGTTTGTAAGAATTAATAAGACCTTGACATTCAAAAAATTAACGGATTTGTTCACACGTGAAACGTTCAGTTGTGAACATATGTGTTTTTACGTGTTTTTGTGTTATTATACGTAATTTTACATTTTTGACGTCTTTTTGTTTCTCATTCGAACAATTATTAATGTTCACGTGTGTATAAAGTGAATCAAATGTGAACAATTACATATTCCTTATGGTTCTCAAAGTTCTTAACTTTATGATGGTTCTTATTTGTAATTTAAAACAAACATGATGTAATTTTTAGTTAACGACGTAAAGTATTAATGCAAAATACAAAGCGAAGTGCCAAATTACGGTTTTTGGGACATAATATACAAATCGAAAAATATACTTTCTATCGTCTGTATGGTTAATAAATAAGAAGTGTATGTACACGGCAATGAAGATGGAGGATACGGGGATGGTGCGGTCGTATTAATAATGGTGCACAACATTGGAGATTAATTTTTGTGACGAGAAAGTAAAGATGATCGATTATCACTCGATCTCTAGATTAAAGAGCTTTCAAAGAAGAATGTGCATGTAAAGATGACAATAACTTTTAACATGAAAGACTTATAATCAGTTCCTTTAATCTTATTGCTAACTGCTAATAGTATTTGTTAAGATAGGCTTTATCATCCCAAACATATGTAAAAAAATAATAGATGTATGACTTGTATCTCATCTCAAACTTGGATAGAATAGGACGTTTGGTAAAAAAAAATAAAAAAATTAAGAAATACGATAAGGATACATACACCTTTAAATGGTAAAAATTAGGGGTGTTAAAAAATATTTGAATATCTTATCCGAATATCCGATCTGAATTTATCTGCAATAGTTCGGATACCGTTTTTCAAATAATTCGGATAGCGTTTTTCAAATAATTTTGATATCCGAAAATATGATTTTTGTTTTTTCTAGTTTTATTAATTATACAAAAGATAAATGGGTTATTGTTATTGCATAGTAATAATGATATTTTGTGGTCTATTCTTTTTATATATTTAATACATAAACTCAATAATGTAAGTTTTTATTATATCATGTGACATTATTTAAGAATTTGTTTTTACTATTTTCGGATATTCGGATACCCGAGTTTGGATATCTCAAATATCGAATTTGGATGGATAAATGACAAAAGTCGGCAACGAACTGCCACAAAATACCCCAAGTATGAAACCTACCAAATAATTTGCTCCGATATGCAACAAACTGGAAGAATATGTGTTCGGATCTTGCAAAGTTCATTATTACCGTTACCCCATTCTCTTTGAAGAATTCCCACACCCTAAATACCTTTGCCTCCCATGTTTTCGTCTTACGAAAATTGCTGAAAATTTACACAAAATTAGAACTAAAATTTATGAAAATTATGAACAATGAATTGTTGAAAGGCTTTGTAGAGTGTTAATGATGAGTAAAGATCATCGATTGTCGCTTCAATCGCTTTATCCGTTTAGGTGGTGTTTGCAAGATCCGAAATGTTTGTGGTGTTTTCAATAGTTGTACATATATTGTTAATTAAAAAAAAAACCATGAAATGTTGATGAAAATGAATATGAATGTAAAGTTTATTGTTTGATGTTCTTGACGAACTGGTCTAAAATGTTGTTGATGAACTGGACGAAAAATAAATATTGATGATATCTGTATTTTTTATTTTGATAAAAATGTAAAGTTAATTGTTTATTGTTTGTGTGTCTGTGATTTTGATATTAATGATCTTACGAAAAAAACGACGATGATGATGATCTTTATTTATTTATTATGATGATGAATATTGTGTTCGAATATTATTATTTTATTATATACTTTTTATTCTAAATAATCAATAAATAAAGCTCCACCTCATTTTTTAAAAAATGTAAAAAAAAAAACCACATAATTTTTTTAAAAAAATGTAAAATGCCATAATACGTGTTTACCGGGTTAAAAGGTAAATGGTTACCATACTACTCACATGAATAAAGGTACTTCCAGTTTGTTGCATACCTGAGCAAATTATTTGGTAGGTTGCATACTTGAAATACTTTGTGGCAGTTCGTTGCCGACTTTTATCATTTATCCAATTCGGATTCCGATAGCGAATTTGACTATCCAAAAATTTTGAATATCCAAATTTCGGATATCCGAATTTGAATACCTCTAGTAAGATAAAGATAGTGTATATATCAAGTAACTTTCAAGTATATATAAGTTATATGTGCGTATTTATATATACTACCTTATATAAGAGTTATATAATTTTTCTATGCTTTGCAAACTTCAAGATGTGAAAAGATGAAATTATCCCATCAATTAACACCAATATTTATATTTATATTGTTAGAACTTAGAAGTAACCATTATTCATTACAAATATATTAACCAACCAATTATTCAAAAAGTGATTTATAATTAAACTTTGAAATCAACCAACTATGCATTCATTAGATGATTTTTTAAGGGTGTTTGGGGAGCTTATTTTTCAAGCTTATTAGATTATTTTTTGTGGTGTTCACTTCTTGTGCTTTAAGGCGTAAGCATCACGTCGGAGATAATGATAATTTCTTTTTAATATATATAAATATAAAAAATAAGTAAAACAAAATTGATAGTTAGTTTAGGATGATGACACTTGTTTCTCATCTATCATAAAAATCACAATCACAATATATAAATATAAATAAAATCTATACATATTAGATTCATGTAATCCGTAGTTGATTTGGCTTGATCATTCGCATATAATAAAATTAATTATTATCATACGGAGTAAATCGCAGTACTAACTGTTTCTTTGATTTTTCTCACCAAATCAGAATCACATCAATTTATAGATTATTGTCGTCAAGACTTTTTGATTCAAGAATCAAGATCCCATTTTTTTATTTCCAGTTGCAGTCTCAGATTGTTAGTATCGTAAGCAGATGGCTTCTTCAGCCGTGAATTCCGCCATTGACAGACTTGCCAACCTTCAACTCAATCAACTCTCCACTTCTTCATCTCCCAATTTACAGAAAAACCTCTCCATTCTATCTCCTCATCAGGTACCCATATCTCTATCTCTATCTCTGTATGTATCTTTCTATAGTACTCTAATTTAATGTTGTTATATTTATTTATTTGTTTTTTGATAGATAGAGCTTGGAAAGATGTTACTGGAAATGGGTCAGGGTCATCTGTTTGAACATTGGTCTGATCCAGGTGTTGATGATGATGATGATGATAAAAGATCATTGCTTTCTCAGGTTATTTCTTATAATTCCTTGTTATTTAGGGCTTATTTATTTATTTATTATACTGTAGCCTCTTAGGTCATTTTAGTCTGTTATTTATTATGACTGCTGCTTGTATCCCAGAATGACATTCAGTTAGTTATTTTTTATAGGTAGCTATTCTTGATTCAAGCTATCCTGGTGGTTTATCATCATATATCAAGACTGCAAGAGAACTGTTAGCAGATTCAAAAGCAGGAAAGAATCCATTTGATGGATTCACACCTTCCGTAAGCTAGTTACTATGTTTTCGTATTTTTTCTGGGTTAATATATCTTGGTTATTTGTGTATGTTAAAGAAATATTGGATCTCTATTAGGTTTTGGGGACTATAATTTTGTAGGTGCCTTGCGGGGAAGTTTTGACTTGTGGTGATGATAACTTTATGCAATACGAAGAGGTTGGTCTGAAGCAGGTGCAGAATGCTGCATTTGTTCTTGTTGCCGGAGGGCTTGGAGAACGTCTCGGATATAATGGAATAAAGGTTTTTACATCGTATTATGACTAATAATAAAATTGGTACTTTTACTAGTGAAGGTTTGTTTAAACTCTGGTTCTTCTTACAGTTAGCACTTCCAATGGAAACAACTACCGGAACTTGTTTCTTACAGCACTATATTGAGTCAATATTATCCTTATCTGAAGCCAGTTGCAAGCAGGCTGAAGGTTGATATTTCGTAACTTATTATATAAACATGTGAATTTTTATGTTCTATGTGTAATTAGCTTATGAGATATTATTGCTACTTGTAAATTGTAGGTGAATGCCGAAGAGATGTACCTTTAGTGATAATGACATCAGATGATACACATGAGCGTACTACACAACTCTTGGAATCAAACTCCTATTTTGGGATGAAACCTTCACAAGTAAAACTTTTGAAACAGGTAATGTCTGCTCTGCATCTTTACTTGTTACAATAGTTAAAAGGTGTTGACAACTCACCCCAACCATGTTCCAGGAAAAAGTTGCTTGCTTGGCTGATAGCGATGCTAGACTTGCTTTAGACCCGAACAATAAGTACAGAATACAGGTCACTTACAATTAAAAAGATCACATTCTTATCGAATATTACACTAACCTTTTTCATTTTACAATAAATACTTATGTTCTTTTTCTTCTTAGACAAAACCTCATGGCCATGGTGATGTTCATGCTCTTCTTTATTCAAGTGGTCTTCTCAAAGAATGGTATGTCAAGCTCCTTATTTATTGTTTTTATTTTATTTTATTGGTGTATGTGTGTTTCTGTCTGATATAGGATCTCGTAATCTTTGTATTTTCATCTTGACTCTCGTCTTTTATAGTGTTTATTGACTTATTCCTTTGACACCATTCAACAAGATAATAGGCCAAAGTAGTTTCCCAAACTTGAGTACTTCAAAGTTAATGTTCTTACATCAGACTGTGTTATAAAAATGCTAAAAAACATTGTAGTTATGAATCTGCTGAAACAATGTGTTTCAGGAAAGATGCTGGTTTGAGATGGGTATTATTCTTCCAAGATACAAATGGGCTTCTTTTCAAGGTTCGCCAGAATAGTCTTATAATTCTGTCTTCACATGGACCAGAATTTGAATATTATTTACATTTATTGTTCCTTTTTTAGGCGGTTCCTGCATCATTAGGAGTTAGCACCTCTAAAGAATACCATGTTAATTCTCTTACCGTACCTCGAAAAGCCAAAGAAGCTATAGGAGGCATTACTAAGCTTACTCATACAGATGGTATATTGCATCAACCATCCTATATATTCGGTTGCTATTATCTTTATCGATTATTCAACTTTTCTATGTATCCTTACATAAATTTATACGTTATCCAGGGAGGGAAACGGTGATCAATGTGGAATACAATCAACTTGATCCACTACTTAGAGCAACAGGTCATCCTGATGGTGATTCTAATTGTGAAACTGGCTATTCTCCATACCCAGGAAACATAAACCAAGTAAGATACCATCTGAAATGATTTTAATCATCTGCACACTATTTTAAGGAAAGTAGTTTCCCCAAAGGTTGACTTTAAGCCCAAAGTGCTTGCTTTTCAAGTTTCCAAGGTTTTAAATTTAAATTCAACTTAATCCAGCTCTATATATATTGTTTTACCTTTTAGTTGCGTTTATGTGTTGTAACTTAATTCCATTCTGATTTGGGGTAGGTTTCGAATTATTGTTTGTTTATGTATATTTTTTTACTGCAGTTGATTCTTGAACTGGGTCCATACATAGAAGAACTCTCAAAAACTGGTGGTGCTATCCAAGAATTTGTAAACCCTAAGTAATTCCTCTCGTACCCCCCAAGTTTTCTAGTCTCATTTTTTCTTTTTCCTTTTTCTCACGTTTGCTCGTAGGCTGAACTATATTTTGCATTATAGATACAAAGACTCCACGAAGACCGAATTTAAGTCCTCTACTAGATTGGAATGTATGATGCAGGACTATCCAAAGACTTTGCCTCCATCAGCTAGGGTTGGGTTCACAGTAAGTATAATCATTGTAGTACTATATGATAAGTTATTTTTTTAATTGTTTTATATGTTTCCGTTGTTTGTTAGGTGACTGAAAAATGGCTTGCTTATGCACCTGTAAAGAACAACCCTGAGGATGCTGCAAAGGTACCTAAAGGAAATCCATATCACAGTGCAACTTCTGGAGAAATGGCAGTTTACCGAGCAAACAGCATGATTCTCCAAAAGGTCAGCAAATCTAAAACATCTGTTAACTTACATTCTTGTCCCCTGCTCATTTCTATCTTATGTTCGTCTCCTGATCGGTCTCCAGGCAGGGGTCACTGTAGATGATCCGGTTACACAAGTCTTTAACGGTCAAGAGGTGGAAGTGTGGTCGTGTGTAGTGTGGAAACCAAAGTGGGCAGTAACATTTGCTGATGTTAAAAACAAAGTAAAAGGAAACAACTCTGTTTCTCAAAAGTCTACATTAGTTATCAAGGGTCGAAACATTTTCATTGAGGACCTTTCGTTGGATGGAACTCTGATTGTTGAGTCGGTTGATGAAGCTGAGGTGAGTAAACTATTTGAAGAACTTCTATAAAGAATTATAATCATGATAATATTAGTCTTACTCCTAAAATTTTATGCAAGTTGAGTTCTAGTTATCTACCTTAACTGCAGGTGAAAGTGGAAGGTTCTGTGTGTAACAATGGCTGGACTATAGAAAGCATTGACAAAGATTCTACCGAGTTGCCTGAGGAAGTTAGAATCCGAGGGTTTAGAATAAACAAGATGGAGCAGTTAGAACACTCTTACGGTGAACCTGGAAATTTTTGCTTGAAGCCATGAGGTTAGTATTACTCATATACAAAGTTCTGTCATGTTTGTATGCTCTACATTGCTTTGCAGCTGCTAAATGTGTAAAATTTAATACAATATAGCTATTTGCTTGGGATTTTTCCCCCTCTCCTGATAGTATTCACAGTGATTTAGGTTTGTATCCATTTACTAACTTTGACGTATAATAAAATTTTTGGTTTGCAACTAATTTTTTCTACTAAAATAACATTGTATGGATGAAACCCAAGAACAAAAAAAAAAAGCTTAATTAAACCTTAGCGATAACAGACGACATATGATGCAAGCATCAACAGACAGTAAAAAGAAAAACATCATAAAAGAGAACATATCAAAAGCCAATAAACACTCTAATCCCCATATGCAGCAATCTGATCCATCATGTTTGCCACACTATCCTTAGACTCCCTCAGCAACTTCACACTCCTATTCAGCTTTTCTCGTTTTCCAGCAACCATCGGCGACTCCTCCAACATTCGCTCAATTCCACCACCATGCGGTGTCATGAGCTCGTTCACAATTTCACTTTCCATGTCACGATTAACCAGATTCTGAATGCTAAAAAGCATGTGGAGAGCCATACAATCCACCATTCTTCTTAGCACAATCTTCCAATAAGCAGACATTCGCATCTTCATGTCAAACGCCTGTTTCACAACATCACCACCGTGCTTCCTCAAATGCTCCATTTCAAATTTCAACCACTCAATTTCGATTGTACTTGGTTTCGAGTGATCAGTTACTGCCTCCATGAAAGCTGGTTCATGAGCCATTAGCTTATTCCAAATAACTGTGTACTCGGGATTACAAGTGTAGTCTGTAATCTTCTCCATTTCAACCATTTCGATCACTCTGCTAGTAGAAACATCCTTCATCTTGCATATCAAACTATGTGCCGCTCGTCTCATTGACGATTGAAGTGGTGGGTAATTGTCAGAGTGACGCATCAGCACGTTAATCAACACGTCTTCAATATAACGCCATAAGTTTTCCACAAACTCAACAGGCATTGAAGAAACACCATTCACTTTCTTGTTTAAAACTGTGAGAAAAGCTGTTCGTGGTAAGAAGTTCGGTAGTCCAATCCCTTTTGCTTCTTCCAAAACCCGGATTTCTTCTATCAGAAATTTTTCATTTTGTTGACTTTCAGCAGTCAACTGCAGCTTAACAGAGTACTCATTCAACATTTCCGACAACCGCGCAGTGCAATGCATAGATTTCACATCTGGATACTCCTCGAACTCGCCTCGAATAAGGATCTTCCTTAACGACTCTTTAACTGAACTGATGATTCTCATAAACACCGTCATTGCTTCAGCAACCGAACTCATCTTCCGTGGTAACTTGTTAAGTTCACCGACATAGCCTGTAAGTTTGTCACTGATCTTCTTCACAATATCAGGTAAGCACTTTGAGATGATTGTTGATTGAATCTCAACCAACTTTTCAGCTAACACCGGAATTCCGACCATAGACTTATCCACCAACCGAAGAAGCGGATGACTCTCAAACAACTTGGCTTCTTTGATTCTTGCTTCCTCGTAGCTTTCTTTGCCGACCCGATTCCTGACACAGATGTAACCTAGACCAATGTTCACGTCATTAGCCGTCACCTTCTCTAAAAGTCCATCGGGATTCCTATCAGCTTTTGTGACAACAGCTAGTGTCCTTTGACCAGTCACATCCACACGTTGAGACATTCGTATGGATTCACACGTTGAAAAGTCAACAGAAGCAGAAAGAACATTCAAAATAATGCTTTCTTCCGGGGTGATGTACTCATTAATGATGGCTGATATCTGCTCATAGATATCTTCTGGTTGACCATGCACCGGAACTCGAGTAATTCCAGGCAAGTCAACCATTGTCAAATCAGGAACGCCTTTCTTTTTGACAACCAGTGTTAACGGAGTGTGAGATATACCCTTCCCGTTTCCAGCAATTTCATCAGTGGCTGCCATTATATCCTCTTCAATGCAAGATTCATCAGTAGCAACAGTCTTATCATGGTACTCCAAGTGGAGTTGCGGGTGTGGATCCTGATGGTGCTGCAACCGCATGATGAGTGGGACCCGAGTGCAAATTCCTTGAGCACGAGGAAGGCTGATTCGAGCCAGTGACTCCAAGACACTCGATTTACCAGATGATTGGTCACCAACAACCACAATGGTTGGGAGTTGGATCCCTTCGTGCATAACTTTCAAATGGCGAAGCTTATCGATGCAGTTGAGTAAAGGGCGGATACGGTCATTGTAAGTGGATATAAGTGGCGGATGATGGTGATCGAGTGTGCCAGAACCACCCTCATCAACCACTGAAGAGTATTCATCGCTGTCCGATGAGCTGTAGGTCCTTCTCTTTGAAGCACTGCCCTTGGTGTTTACTAGAGCCATTTTAGAATGATTGATTTAGAGATTGAAGAAAATGAATGTTGATTTTGAATATTTATAAGTGAAGGTCTCTATAGCAATATACTGGTACAAACTTAATGAGATGAAGATCAAGCGCTTCCCCTTCTTATCTTACTAGTAAATAAAGTTGAGATTAAGCTTCAGTTATAGATATCAATATCATCATCATTTATCATTTATTTATGAATATAATAATAAGTGAATTTCATCCAAAGGGTCGCTCAACTGATATGTTAAGCTTCAGTTATTGCCAGCATGTAGGCTGTAGCCCGCCAAAATGAATGAACTCGAACGGTCGAACCATCCAACCATGGGCTTCATGAGGTAATTGGGCATGGGCTTTTTGATCTTCCAACCAAGAATTAGAAGCACAATTTTTTCCATAACAGAACAGGCTCCATTGGGTCCAAAATGTACCTAGTAGTTTTAGGTGTGACACGTAAAAATGGGGAAGTTTTTTTTTTTTTTTTTTTTTTTTAATATATATATATATATAAACTATAAAGACTAATAAGACGAAACGACTTCGAACCATGAACAATGTACAGCATGTGCTTAAGTCAATGTTACAGCTTCCATAGGTTTAAGATGCTCCTAAATAAATGTGAATAATGAAGCAATTAATCTATACTACTATATACGGAAGTAATATATTTAACCCTCTTTTTCCTCAATTTTTTTAAGATTAACTAAATGGGTTTCACTATTCCATTATCTATTTTTCACTGAGTATACTTATCATCAATCATATATTAAATCTACCCACTAATTTAAGATTTTGCTTCTCAATTCTACATTAAAAAACACAAAATAAATTTATATACGTATAATTTTTTTAGTTCCGCCCTTGATCGCAATTGTCCTATCTGCCATTAGTCTCCTTTCGACACCTCATCATTTTTTCTATGTGTCGTATGGAGGCTCTCATAAATTTTCCTACGTGTCATGTGAAGGTTATCTTAAAAATTAAAATCTACTTTTCTGAATTCTATCAATCTTATCTAATCTAAATTTTCTAATCTAATCTAACTAGTTTAGAACCCGCAAAATTTATGAAAACGTCCATAATAAATACTTAAGTAGGCGTATTCGTAGCTGTATAATTGTTATTATTGTTTTAAGTTATATATATATATATATATATATATATATTCAAAAAAATTCTAAATTTATATCGAAAAACGCAAAAAATAAATATATATTCACATGTGAACGATAATGTGAACAAATCGGTTAAAATGTGTTTTTCGATATAAATTTAGAATTTTTTTTGTCTTTTTTCTTTTTCAATTAAACGTACATCAATGTTCACATATGATTGAAGTTAATCACATGTGAACAAACACGTATTTGATATGGTTCTCAAAGTTCTCAACTTTAGAGTGGTTCTCATTTGAACCTCTCACGATATATATATATATATATATATATATATATATATATGTATAAAATATTTTTTATATATAACAAGATAATGTACATATCAACTGTTGAACTTTATACTATACGCTATTATATTTAGATTTTCATGATTATTACGTTTTCATTTTGTATGATATGAAAACATGAAATTGTTCGTTATGTTGAACGTACCGAAACATTAAATTAGTTAATTAAAAAGTTAAATTGTTAGCTTTAAAATTTTAAATTTTGAATATACTATAGTTTATGGTATTTTAATTTCGTTTTTTTGTCGTTCTTCAAATTTGCGTCGTATTATGAATAAGTAAACTTTTTTGGGTTGATCAAAGTCACAAACATGGGAAAAACCAAAACCCTCGAATAAATATGAAAAATTGATGTTAATTGGGTAACCAAAGGGTATTGGATACGAATATTTATAAGGGTTATGAGTACAGACACACTAAAATCCGTCGGAACCCGACCCGTTGGCATTCATAATCCAAACATTGTAAATAAGAAATTGATATAGGAGTTCAAAAAAGGCGGTGGTATGGGTATTGATATACTAAAGTCCATCGGAACCTGACCCGTTAGCATCCATATTTCAAGCATTGTAAATTAGAAAATTAATATAAGAATTCAAAAAAGGCGGTGGTATGGATACTGATACACTAAAATCCACCGAAACCCAACTCGTTGGCATCCATAATACAAAAATCATAACTTAGAAACTAATAGAAGAATTCAAAAAAGGCGTTCGTATATGAATTTAAATCATTAGGAGATGGAATGAAGTCATGATTTTTTTGGAACCGAAAATAACTTATTAGGTTTTTTCAGAAAAAATGAATATTGTAGGAAGAGTTTGAATCATGAAAAGAAATAATAAATAATCAATTAGTTATTAAACAAAAATTTTCATAAAATGTTTAGAGGATTATCTACAATTAAGGAAAAAGGGAGAATTTATATTGTAAATCTTGAAAGGTGTATATTGTAAATATAGAAGGGTGGATTAGTCTTTTAGTCATATCAAAATGAAATTAACGATGTCATTAAATAAAGTAAGAGTTAGATCTTAATTGTTGATCTTGATTTAATGGCTATTATTCTCTCAAGATTTTTCTTTTAATATATAAGATAGATAAATAATAATAGTTTCTACCATTTGTAGTCATCCGTGAACAAAACCTCCGTATAATCGTATGCAAACTATTATTTTAATAATGATAGCTATTTTATAGCATTCGTATATTCTGTTCAAAAAAATTATAGCATTCGTATACGTGAATAAGTATTATTTTATCTTTCAACATATGCATTGGCTAAACAAAAGAGTTCGAGCATGGATATGACTGCACTGTTTTATTTAGATGGTGAATATCTTCTACTCCTACTCCAAATCCTAATATATTACTCCATAAGAATCTTATATAGTCTTATATAGGGTATGTTTGATAAAACTAGCTGTTGGATATAGCTTTAAGTTGTAGCTGTTAGCTGTGAGTTGTAGTTGTAAGTCGAAAGCTGTAGCTTTTAATAAGCTGTAGCTTTTATTTGTATATGTGTGTTTGGTACAATAGCTGTAGCTATAATTAAATCGTATAAAATGACTAAAAAAGACAAAAATGATAAACTTAAACATTAAATTAAACAAATCATTATATGTGTATTTATAAAGATGTTATCTTTTCCGAAATAATATTAATCAACTTTGTGCATATGAATATAAATATATTGTTTGCATAGATTATATAAAGTTTATGTACTTTTTAAAATTAAATTATTAAAATACTCCGTATAATATAAAAGAGAACAAAAAAAATATCTCATTATCTTGTTGATTATTGTATGGGTTATGAATTATGATGCAAGTCACGTGGCCTTACGTTTGATTAAAAAGAGCACGTAAAACGAGGAAAAAGATGTTGAAATAATAGAGGTAATGTATGTGTTTTATAGCATGCAAATATGGTCAGGTTGTTAAATAACTAAATTACGCATATAACAAAAAATAATATATCCTTTAATTTATGGAAGGGTACGAAAGTAATATGGTAACAAAAAGCTACAGCTCCTCTCTAAACGCTACTCTCAAGAGCGTTAGGATTATGAGCTTTTAGTTTACACTTAAAGCTTGAAGCTTGTTAGAACAAACGGAGCTTTTATTTTGATACGAGCTTTTAATTTCAAAAATAAAAGTTAAAGCTCCTAAAAGCTCTGAAAAGCTCAATGCTAAACGGAGCCATAGTCTTATATAGTCCAATTCATTATTGTAGCCGTGCACGGATAAAAAATCCAGTAATAATAATATAAAAATACGTAATTATTTCGGGCCGTGCACATCATGTGTTAAGTCAATGTTTGTATTTGTTACAGCTTCCGTAGGTTTTAAATAAATGTATTCTTTTTATATAATAAACAATATATTTTTATATGGACAAAATACAAATATAAAGTAATACATTATCATATGGACCAAATACAAATGTAAAAAATATATTTTTATTTGCACAACTAGTAATGATAATATAAAAATACGAGATTATTTAGTAATATAATAATAAAATATCACACATTATAATATGGACCAAAGACCTATATATTGATTATTTATCCAACTAGCTTACATATGAACAAGAAGACTAATAATTTTTCGTATAATATAACAAGTGTTTCATTATTTACCACCAAATAAAATTAAAATAATAGTACATTCCAAGCGTAAGTGATCATATATTAAGGTAACGTATGAGGGAACTAAGGTCTTCATTAAGATTTTAGTAAAACACGAACTATAAATATTTAATCACTGACATCCAATATGTTCTAAATTTAGTAGTAATCTAACTTATCAGAAAATATAAATTCTAAACAATTTTTCTATAAAATGTTTTCACATATAGTTGATTAAGTCGAAGAAAAAAGTCACGTTGCAGATTTAAAGATTATTATGAATATGTGAAGAAATATTCTATCTTTTAAAAATTTAAAGGTAGTGTCCATGTTATGAGTAACGATACGTATGTATAAGTCTAAAAGTGAAACTAGCTCATTTAAAAAAAAATATCTGAGTAGGTTTTTTGTTTGCCGACAATAAATTGATAGGTAGAGAGTAACTATATCTTAATACATTCAAACTTTTCATATTTTACAGTCTTATTTAATTAATATTATCTATCATTTTTTTCTATGTAATGATTAAAAAATCAACAAAGTACATATTAAAATAATAATTTTAGGAAGAAATTGATATACATACCTATAATCTTAAAAAACACAACCCATGAACTCTTTAATTAATTGTTCACAAGTCAAAACTAGAATAGTTTTTTGAGAGGTAAAATACTGACATACATCATACCATGAATATATACGTATACTCACAAATATATACGTTTGTCAAGCTAATAACCTTATGATTAAAAAAGGACCACGATGATGTTTTGCTACTTGTATATCTTTTATTTGCAAAACGTCATGGATTTAGATGTTCATGTTATTCGAATATATATCCAGGATAAGCTTCGCCCTATTTTTTATTTATAAGAAACTGAATTACATATGACTACATGAAGTCATGCACGATGAACATGAGCTGCCAATCCTTTGTTTTCTAGCTCCCATTTATTTATTAATTATTTTTTTTACGGAGGGAGTATTATTTTAATAACAAGTATAGTATTCCATCATTATCTTCGATCACGTTGGCTGTTAACATGTAGCTAGTGTGACCAATAATTGAATTGATTGCATGAAGAAACAAACAAACAATCATAATCATCACCATAATCATAAAAAAACATATAAATGAGAACGACAATTCATGTTTTCGATCACATAAGTATTACACTTGTGGTTAAAAAAAAGCACATTACATTTCAAACGGCTTTCTCTAAAAGAAGATTGAATTAATGGCTACCCCCATACGTCAAATCAAACTTTCCATTAAATTAAACAGAAATACCTCACATTTTAAAAAAATAAAAATTGTCAAGTATTGTTTCTGAGCTGCCTAGGTGGCAGATCGGATATCGGCTGTGCAACCTGATCAGCTTGATTTCTAAACTTTTCATAAATATCTCCCTTGTAAAACTCACGAGTTCTGATCACCAAAATTAGCGACGAAAAAGCACCAAAGCAACAAACGCAAGCCAATATGATAAAGGAGAACCTATAACAATGGCTCCCTATACAAACCAACTCTTTAACAGCATTTCTATCTAACCCTTTCTTTGCAAGATCCTTTATCGCTTCTCGATCGTATAATGGTCCCGTGACCTTCACATTCAAAATATACGACCCTATTGGACTCGCCAATTGTCCACAATTGAACAACGTCGAGTAATACTTCAACCCGAAAAGCTCTGAAATGATTGCAAATATTAAAGGCAGTTGTGCCCCAAATGAGAACCCAATCACGATCGAAGCTACGTAAACCGACCCAGGTATTGGAAACGCAATCAGTAGTAGACCAATGCACGACAGGAAAAGTACTATTGTCATCATAAGCGGTCTTGGAAACTTATACTTTACAAGCAAGATCTCCGATACGAATCCTGAAAAGATCCGACCAAAGTAATTCCAAATACTTAAAAGAGAAACAAACGTTTTTATCGTTTTTGTAGGGTACCCTAAAGACTCACCAATTTGGCCCAAATTATCAACTGCAGTTAAACTTGTTCCTAGCCCACAAAAAGTTGCGATAAACAGAATCAACATATCTGTACTTAAAAGTGCTTGTAAGATGTTATAATCTTCCCCTCTTTCAGGTTTATTCAAAAACACATTTGCAAAACAAGACTCCTTTCTAATCCCTGCCCCTTTCGGTTCCACGGGCTCGTTTTCGTGACTTGTATTCGCAATCTTAACCTCCTCTTCTACAACTTGTATTTCCATTATTTGTCGTTTGTCTTTCTGATCAAACATACTTAATTCCTGTTTAATGGCCATAAAAAGCGGAACGAAAAGTAAGAATACGACGACTGAAGCACTACCAGCATAAGCCGCCGACGAAAACGTGACTAGTTTCTCAGCAATCGTCATCCCCATGATAAACAAGGCTAAGAAAATCGACACGTATAAGAAATGATAAAACATCCGTAGCTCATCCGGCTGTCTCACAAGACTCATTTTACGAATCGTGTACACAAATACAATCGAGAGCGCAGCTGGTAGCCACGCGATTAACAAAATCAACGATTTAGAATCGTTACCGTAAACAGCTAAATAAATCTGTGTCATGATGGCGCCACTTAAACCAGTAAAACCTTTTAGTAAACCCAACACAACTCCCCTGCTTTCGGGGAAGTTAGAAACGGCTGTAACTAACGCTCCAGTGTTAGCGAAGTTTTGCGAGTTAGCACCGATACAAATGTAAAGACACATTTGCCATACTTTGGGTTTTGAGATTCTGTTAGTAACAGTTAACCAGATCATGAAGTAACCAGTGAAGTTAAAGGCGGAACCGAGTAAGAGAACGAACCATGTAGGGGTGACTTCGGCGATTAACCCGGAGAAGACGCCCACATTGGCGCCGAGGTCTTTGAAGAAGCCGAGGAGGTTGAGGGTGGTTTGGTCATATCCGAGAGTAGATTTGATGTCCTTAGAGTAGACGCCGAAGAGGTAAGTAGCTCCGGCGCCGGCCATGATAAGGAGCGTTGCGAAAAGTGAGAACCATCGGCCACGGAGTACATGGACAACCATGCCGGAAGTGGTAGTTGAAGGGGCGGCTTCACCCATGTTTTTGGATAGACAGGAAACAAGGGTGACCATATCGAGTACTACTATACTTTTATATATGTAGGATGTATGTATACGGTAGAGAGATAACGAGGGATTACATAATATTAGATGGGGTCAAGTGGGGATTGTTTCACATGGACGTTACAATTTTAAATATATTGTTGTAGTTAGTAAATGAGAGCAGACTGGGGTCTCTCATTTAGGATTATTTTAAATAATGTTGAGTACCAAAACTCACCTATAACATATGAATTGTTTTCATTTCCTATAACAGATTAATAGATGATAGATCTTTAATACCGTTGGTCAGAATAAGAGTTCCCGTGTCGAAAGACGCACGGATATATATATATATATATATAGTTCTAATAGGTACAATATCAAGATTAGTACACATGTGGATTATCATTTAAGATTAGAAACTAGAATCATTGTATAAAATCGTGTTCGACTACTATTTATATAGTTAAATGACTATAATTCCTTATTAATATGGTTTTAAGATACAATGAGAAGATGTGATTAATCATTAACCATAATATATATAGGAGTACGTGTATGCTCTGCTTATTTCATACATTGGTGATCATTAACGTGATTACGTGAATGATCTCAAAGCGTTTTTGGTAAGATAGATTTTTAATTATTTTATCCATCATGGTTTATTGGGTATCTAGTCTTGGGCCTAGATAATAGGTCTGGCCCAAAAGTGGTCGAAACTAAATTCTTGGGCCTAGATAATTTGGTATCTAGTCTTGGTAATTAGGGTTGAAAAAAAAAATCGAACCCGGAACCGAACCCGATTTAAAAACCGGAACTGAAACCGATTTGGAACCGGTTTTTGAATACCCGGTTCGGGTTTTTTGAATACCCGGGTCGGGTTTTTAGACTTCGAAATCGGGTAGAACCCGAGTTCAAATAGGGTCGGGTCGGAAACCCGGTCAAAAACCCGAAACCCGGTCAAATACCCGGTCGAATACCCGGTCAAATACCCGAAAAAACCCGGTTCGGGTTGGGTCCAACCCAGTTTTTGACTTTCTTGACCAAAACCTGGCTTGGGTTTGGGTCGGGTCGGGTTGGGTGAAAACCCGGATCTTGTTCATGCCTATTGGTAATCGATCTCAATTAAACTAAGTACGTTATTGAGATATATGGGTGAATACTTGAAAATGCAAAAAATGGTGAGGAAAATTGGAAGTGCGAGCGAAGACATTAATTATATTAATCATAAAAAGTAAAAAATGAAATATCAATAGCAATGCATCACGTGTCATAAATACATTTTCCCCCACATTTTTAGAAATTTAATATCTCACAAATGCTAAGTCAAAATTATCAAAATTGCACCAAAAAAATTAACGTTATTTTCTCTTCGATTAGAGATGTGATAATATATACTTTCGATGAACCTTTTTTTTTAATTTTATAAGTGGATTTTGAAGACGAGTAATGCATTTGATACCAGCGTATAACACATGTGATACCAACGGGTAACACATGTGATACCAATGAGTAACACATTTGATAACAACGAGTAACATATGTGATGCATTGATTTATAAAACCAAAAAAAATCGTCGAAAGTATACCTTATGAGATGACAAATCGAAAAGAAAAAATGTTGATTTTTATGAAGTAATTTTATAATTTTTTAACGAGCCACTCTTTAGATATTTAATTTTTAAAAACATGGGGAGAAACGAGTTTTTATGTCACATGTCACATTCTTATTGGTTTTCTCATTGTCATAAAAATATTTCATTCTTAATTGAACCTCACTTTAATCATAGAACATAAAGGTAATATGATTGATAAAATTACATGGACAGTCAACACATTCACTTACACCTTGTGATCTATGTCGAGTTTTTTTTATACAAATAGACACTGATCCCATTGTTCTATTACAACGGGATCTTGTACCCAATCAAATCGTGACAATTGGCTCCCAATCTCACGGTCAAAGCAATTTCCGCAATCAATCTTCAAAATCCCACAGGCTTCACCATTACAACAAAATTCCAGCTCTAATGATAAAAAGGGACAACTGGTATCAAAAAAGGGATTAGTGCAGGGAAATGCATCAAACTATGACCCAAAGTCTATTGAATGTACCCATCTAAATTCTGCTCTATTGTATGTACCCATCCCGGAAAAGGGTCTATTGTGTGTACTTGACCTGCTACGTAAGTGGTTAACCACTGACCATGCCACGTTGGATGACCACGTGTACTGCCACGTCATGGATACATACAATAGACTTCGTGCCTAAGTTGGATACACACAATAGACTAAGCCCATTTTCTATTTGATATATTAAATGTGACTCATTTGCTTATGAATAATTTGATTTATCTGTTCTAACTCGTATTTCGTTGTTAATAGTGTTTGCTTATGAATGTTTGCTTCACTCAATTTCACCAAACCATTGAACATGGATTTCGATAGATTTCGCTTCGAATTCGATTTTGATTTTATCTCCTTATCAGTATGTGTATGTATATGTTTAATCTGGATGATTTTGTTGCAAGGTTTATGGATGTTTATTCTTGCAAGAATAACATTGTTGGGTTTAATCTTGATGTTTTGCATGCTTCTATACATGGGTAGAAGTTGGCACATTCATGGGTTTTTGCATGTGCATTAATCTTGATGGGTCTTGTATGTGTGGTTGGCTACCATATCGTATTTGTGTCTCAACCTATTCCAAATACATGCACATGCAAAATCGAACAATGTTATTCTTGCAAGAATAAACATCCATAAACCTTGCAACAAAATCATCCATATTAAACATATACATACAGATACTGATAAGGAGATGAAATCGAATTCGAAGTGAAATCTATCGAAATCCATGTTGAATGGTTTGGTGAAATAGAGTGAATGATGGGTAACAGTCTACATACTAGTTGAATTTGTTGATGTAAATGTGAGAAAGCGCAAATGATTCTTGCCGGAGCCTTCATCGGAGTTGTAACCGGAGAAGATGACCGGTGGAAAAGGAAGGTTGCAGTAGCTTACGATGGCTTGGCTTAATTGTGCTAGTGAATACGAAAACATTCAAAAGGCTACCATGACCTTATGGCTTGAGGTCAAAAATAATTGCAAGTGGTTATAGTATACTTTAAGACAAGATGCTTTGAAAGGGAATACAACAACTAAGATCTTTAAATTGTTTGGTGGAAAACACTCCTAAGAAGTTGATTGCTGCGAACTCAATGTACCGAATTGCACGAACAATCTTGCTTAGAGATGAAAGCAACCACAACTAGAAAAAAGTTGTTTAACGACATGTTTAGCGACACTTTCAGCGACTTTTTTAGGCTAGCAACTTGCTTGGAGACGTCGGCATGTCGGTATAAAGTCGCAGATTAGTGACATTTACATCTACGACGCAAAAACTAGCGACCACAGTCGCGACGTCTCATAGTACGTCGCCCAATATTGTAGCGACATCTTTATCATGTCATTAGTTATGATGCTAATTTTCAAAATGTCGTTATGGATGTCATTTCTAGTAGTGAACACTGAACCAATTAGCGAAGAGCAGTTATTAGACCTTTTAAATGGCATGATTGCAGACATACTATATGCTTGTTTCACCAACATCCCACTAGTCGAGGACCCGCGACAACGCTTAGTCTATTGTATGTATCCAACTTAGGCACGAAGTCTATTGTATGTATCTATGACGTGGCAGTACACATGGTCATCCAACGTGGTATGGTCAGTGGGTTAACCGCTTACGTAGGAGGTCAAGTACACACAATAGACCCTTTTCCGGGATGGGTACATACAATAGAGTAAAATTTAGATGAGTACATACAATAGACTTCGGGTCATAGTTTGATGCATTTCCCTGCACTAATCCCATAAAAAATAAGATGCATACCTTTTTCTTATCTCTTTCAAATGCCAATGCCAATGCCAACCCAACTGCACTTTATGAACCTCCTCCAAATGCAAATGGTGCTTTATTTAGTTTGGTTAACTAAGAGTTTAGTGTAAACCTATCTTAAATTATAAAATTTAATTATTTAATAGATAATGGTTGTAGGATTTAGCCAAATAAAGCTCTTAAGATTCTTATTAAGCTTTTAAGAAATACTTTAACACTTGTACAATATAATAACTAACTCTTTCTATCCTTCTGAATTTTTGTTACCCCTAATTATTGATTTAAGGTATAAATAAAATATACAGGTACAAATATATTAACAAGAGCTCTAAGAGTTTTATTTAACAAAACCTTATAAAATAATAAATGATTTACAGACATTATTTGACAATCATTTACTTTTCAGATATTATAGAAAAGGAAATAATGTTTTTAATTACCAACATCAAAATATACAGATTAGATAAGCAGATATTATTAGTATAACAAACAGCTTTCACTGTATTATGGCTTAATGTATCATCGTACGTACTATAGACTGAGCCATACGTTTTACTTTGCTATATATGAGTCATTAAAAGTACAAGCAATTAGATCTATTTTCAATTGATGTTAAATGTTTAGCTTAATCATTTGATAGGATATCTTTCCTATTCTTGTATCGTCTTCTACTTTAGTTGAAGTTTCAGTGACTTATCTTTTGTAAAAAAATATGAACAAAAAATAAATATAATATTTTTATTTCGTTTACCGAAATTAATACTAGCAATTAACATTAACAATTATGATAACTACGGTTTACGTATTAACATTTTTTGATATTATATTACTCTTAAAATAATATCATGTACTACTTCACAAATAATTTTACAAAGTTTAAAAAATTACATTATATAGGGGTGAATATAACATTTCTAACCTTATTTTTACATAGGCTTTCATGTACTTTTTAAAATAATATTTTTTGTATAAAATAATAAAGTTAATACAGTATATTATTTGTGAAAATGACACTTAACTTGAATTAAAATAAGAGTAAATTATATTTTTTATCTTTATGGTTTTTTATTTTTCAAGTACTAGTCCTTTTATGCTTCGTTTATTACAGTGGCACTCCTTATGTTGGTTTTTCCAACTCCGTCCTTTTGCACTTGAATTGATTGAAATACCCTTAATAATCCATTTTCTAATTTTAAATCCTTTTTTAGTTTTGTTATTTCTTTTTGCTTTTATCATCTTCATCTTTCTCTTCTAATACTAGACCTACAACTTTTTCTTAACATCTACCATTATCCAATCATAAAACTAAATCAAAATTCAAAACAAAAGATCAAATCTACATTTTCTTCTGTATATGTGTAAGCAAAACCCCTAACATTATCATATTTATATAGCTCCAACAAAACTTCACCAAATCCAAAACCCAATAATGGGAACTAGAGCTTGTAAAATGAGCGGGTTGAGCGGATATGAGCTACCGGTCAAAATAAGCACGGGTATAAACGGGCTCGGGTCTAATCGGGTGCGGGTCTAAACGGACTATTTGAAAATTTCATAAGAAAATGTTCTAATTCACTAAAATATATATTTTTTCCAAAATAAGTTAACATTTTTAACTATATAATATAAAAAATGTAACATGATGGCCACCCATTTAGATCCATTCATGATTTGAGTTTTACCCAATTAAGCTCATTCTCAAAATTTCTCCAGTCCATAAGAACCCAAACTTTATGCCATTATACCCATAATTACCCAAATGTGGAGCAAATGGGCAGAATTTTTCAGCATTAATGGGAACCCTACAACTAGGGGTGTGCATTTTATGGGAAGAACCGAAAATACCGAGGACCGATGAGGAACCGGACCGTAACAGAAATACCCGAGGATATATGGTACGTTCCATGGTCCATAGTTTTTTGAATATTTGGGACTCGGTCCGGTCCTGGACCAAACCCGAAAAAAATGGGAAAGGGACCGAACCGAATTTTCCTTATACATTCACTAAATATAGCATTTAATTTCATATAACTTCATTATGTATCGTCAAAAACAAATGTTCATCCAAATTCCTTGTTACCTATGTGGGACTCTGTTAGTTACTTAAATCATGTGTATATATATTTATAAACCTTCATAACTTCATATTCTATTCCCTTATGAATTTTATATCTAAATTATATAATAGTCAACATAACCATCACCAAGGCGGTATATTGATTGACATCCTGATACCCGATTAGAAGAGGTATCGAGTTCAAACCTCCATACCAGTACATCTTGAGATGGCTATAAAAAGTGTTCAAAGTGGTCTATTGTTTAATTTCTTTAAACCATTGTACATGAATTTATTTATCTACATACTCCTAAATGTATAGCTCCTTTATTTTATGTTTCCCACGTCAATGATTACTAAACATCAGCTAGACACGAAATGATAATAAAATCACCCATGACCAAACGGTTCGGTCTTTTGGACCGAACCGAGCCAGACCGTTGTGGAACCGAACCGAACCAAACCGATGATATATGGTCCGGTCCTCGGTCTATAAATCTATTACAATTCGGGTCTCAGAACCAAACCGAACCAAACTAGTTTGGTCCGGTTCTGGACCATGCACACCCCTACCTACAACCTCAATCAAAATATCAAAATCATACTAAACAAATCCGGAACTAGATCCAATAATACTAATAGATCTGACCTCCGTAGATTTGTGAGGGCTGGGCGGCCGAAGGGAGTTTGTTGTCGGATCGAGAGAAGGTCACCAGAAAACGAGTGTTAGTCACATGAACCCGTCGGATTTGGAGCAGGTTATCGAATGTTAGCCATAAGAACCCGTCGGAAGTGTAAAATGAACGTCGGAAACATGCTTCTGACCGGAGATGGAGGTTGGTGCTCGGCGACGTAGTTTCGTTTAAGGTGGGTGAGTTGGGGTGGCGATGGCGACGGTTTTGGTTGCAAGACTGAGGAAGAAAGGATTCAATGATAGTGGTGGTTTGCGATGGTGGAAGGTGCGATGGAGTGGAGGTCATCTGGCCGGTGGTTGAAGGTTTTCTGCCGAAGGGTGGTGATGGACGGTGGTTTCAAGAGGAAAGGTGATGGGTGAGGTTTTTGATGTGATGATGTAAATGTTAGAATTAGGTTTCTTCATGAAAAATAAATGAATATATCTTTTATGAAAAAGAAGAAGTATAAAATATAAAATACTCCCTCCGTCCCAAATTAAATGTCTGGTATCAGATTTCACGGAGTTTAAGAAATATGTAGTAAAGTACATGGATATCTTAGCAAATGACTATTTTACCCCCAATAAAATTAAAATACTAGTAGAGAGTATAATTCTAATTAAAGATGACTTCTTTCTTTTTCCTATTGTACTACTTGTACTTTGTAAGTTACATACGAAGTATAAAGTCAACATTTGCTTCCGATTTTACGTCATGTACTTCCAGCTCTTGGATAAAAATGGAGGTAATTTTTACCTCCAAATTTTACTCCTCTCACCAAATTTAATGGAGGCAATTTTTGCCTTCAAATTTTGTAGTTTTCATTTGAAATTTTCCCACTCATATTTGGTGCCTAATCTACACATATGTTAGCAAATCAGATTCTAAAAGTTCCATATACACAATTACCCTCAATTCTTTACCCCATTAAATTTACGGAGTATGATTTCACCCTATTAAATTCACATGTTTGTTTTTCTTTCTACAAAAGATGGACCACACTACAAATTCATGCACTAAAACTAACTTGACCAATGCTCAACGGCAAGCCATTTACTAATCGTTGTTGCAACAAAGTTGGGATGGAACGTTGAAAAAGGGATCCGTCAGCGAGTTAGCATTACAATTCTCCGTGTCAACTCGAACCGTAAGTCGCATATGGAACCGAGCTAAACAACAACTTCGTAATGGCTCGATGGTAGATGTATCGGCACAAAAGTCACATGTCGTTGGACGAAAATGAATAGAAATCAACATTACTCAAGTCTCAGAAGTACCAATATGTCATCGAGGGACTGTCCGTTCTGTTGCAAACTCAATAGATTTCTCAAGATCAACCATTCATAGAAGAATAAAAGAGGGTGCACTTAAACGACATACAAACGCCATCAAGCCGGTTTTGACCGATCAAAATAGAAAGGCAAGATTAGAATTTTGTTTGTCTATGATTACTCCATCTTTGCCTAGTGTTAGTCCTACATTCAATGATATGTTTAACATCATCCACATTGATGAGAAATGGTTTTACATGTCAAAAGCATCAAGACGTGTCTATCTTGTTCCCGGCGAGGATGATCCCTTAAGAGCATGTCAATCGAAAAAGTTCATTACAAAAGTAATGTTTCTAGCGGGCGTTGCACGACCAAGATTCGATTCATTGTGAAATGAAATTTTTTCGGGAAAAATCGGTATATTCCCGTTCACAACCTTAGAACCGGCTAAGCGTTTAAGTAAGAATAGTGTTGCGGGAACTTTGGAGACGAAAGCTATCCCATCGGTAACTAAAGATGTAACGAGGTCATGGTTGATTCAGAAGGTACTACCGGTTATTAGATCTACATGGCCACACGATCATACGGGTCCGATATATATTCAACAAGACAATGCGAAGCCCCATATTCAAGCCGATGATGCCGAGTTTCTTCAAGAAGCATCTCGAGATGGCTTTGATATTCGACTTCGTTTTCAACCTCCAAATAGCCCGGATTTGAATGTTTTAGACCTTGGTTTTTTCCGGGCTATTCAATCGCTTCAAGAACAAGAGGCATTAGGAACAATCGATGAATTGGTTCATGCGGTTCAAGAATCATACGAAAGGATGTCATCTCGTGATCTTAACAACGTATTTCTAACTCTACAAACTTGCATGAAAGAGATCATGAAGGTTAATGGTGCAAATAATTATCGAATTCCTCACATTGGTAAGGCTAGGTTGGAGCGACAAGGAAATTTGCCGTTGACAATTGATTGTGATCAAGATTTGATAAATATGGCAGTTTCGTATTTGGATCAATAAAAAAGAGATGATCGAAGTCTTTTTGTGTACTCAATATGCAAATGAGTAAGAAAGATGGAAAAAAAGAACTTCCTGTTTTTGTTCCTTTAGGAGTTGTACGTAGTGCATGGATGTAATGAATTGAAATGAGAAACATTGGAGTATTTAGGTTTGACCTTTAGTGTTTTCTTGATAAATTTTTTTTTTTCATTATTCTACTCACTCATTATTTTTAATTATTCTTTCCATATTGGTAACAAATCTCACTATTACACTTTGTTAATCGAAGAAAGTGAAAAACTAAAAAAAATCAAATACTCAAACTGTTTACTTGTAATCGTGGTTTTGTGCAAGTACTCCCATCTGTCCCATACTCCCATCTTTTACTTTTGGTTATATGTGTAAGTATATTAACAAAAGGATAAAGAGTGATGAGTCATTGTCACTTTCTCAGTCACATGTACTTTACACTACGTGATTTCAAACATGACTACTTCAACTCTTTTTAATAATCAAGGGTATTATTGGTAGTTCATTTATTTTTATTTACTAAAAGTGGAATAGGACATTTAATTTGAGACAAACAAAAAAGGAAATCAAGATATTTAATTTGGGACGGAGAGAGTAAATAAAATTACATGTAAACAAAATAATAGAAAAATTAGACATAAAATTAAATGGGTATTTTAGGCTTTTTACACATCAAAATTCAAAAGACGAAATTGGGAAAACCAACAAACCATAAGACAATCACGATAATAAATGAAGTAAATGAAGTAAAAGAACTGAAAGTTGGAAAATGATAAACCACAGGAAGGAATGAAAATGTAAACAGGAATGAAAATGTAATTTACCCTTAGAAATAAAATGGAGATGTTGTGAACATTTCATTTTGAGATTCCTTAATCGACCCCACAATCGGTAAACACTATCTTTCTATATATCTCTATATGTCTATCTCTCTATCCATTTTTACCTATCTATCTAACTGCCACTTCTCACACTTTTATCATTTCACCCCTAATTATGGTCGAAACACCCTCAACCACCGCCACCACCGGCGCTACCACTAACCTCCCGTTCCTTGTCCACGTAATCAAAGGCAGGTGGTTCTCACTCTTCGCATCTTTCCTAGTCATGACCGGCGCCGGAGCTACTTACCTTTTCGGCGTCTACTCCAAAGAAATCAAATCCACCCTCGGATACGACCAAACCACCCTCAACCTCCTTGGCTTCTTCAAAGACCTCGGCGCCAACGTCGGCGTCTTATCCGGATTAATCGCTGAAGTCACCCCGACATGGTTTGTTCTCTTACTCGGTTCCACCTTAAACTTCGCTGGTTACTTCATGATCTGGTTAGCCGTCACTAAAAAAATCTCCAAACCTAAAGTATGGCAAATGTGTCTCTACATTTGTATCGGCGCTAATTCACAAAACTTCGCTAACACCGGCGCGTTGGTTACAACCGTTTCTAACTTCCCGGAAAGCAGGGGAGTTGTGTTGGGTTTATTAAAAGGTTTTACCGGTTTAAGTGGCGCCATCATGACACAGATTTATTTAGCCGTCTACGGTAACGATTCGAAATCGTTGATTTTATTGATTGCGTGGTTACCTGCTGCGATTTCGATCGTATTCGTTTACACGATCCGAAAAATGAGTCTTGTGAGACAACCGAATGAGCTACGGATATTTTATCATTTTTTATACGTGTCGATTTTCTTAGCCTTGTTTATAATGGGAATGACGATTGCACAGAATTTAGTCGCGTTTTCACGTACGGCTTATGCTGGTAGTGCTTCTGTTGTTATTTTTTTACTTTTTGTTCCGCTTTTTATGGCGATTAAACAGGAACTGAACCTCTTTGAGAAAAACAAACAGCTAACGGCAATACGAGTTGTAGAAGAGGAGGTTAAGATTGCGAATACGGGTCGCGAAAACGAGCCTGTGGAACCGAAAGGGGTAGGGATCAAAAAAGAGTCTTGTTTTGCAAATGTGTTTTTGGATAAACCTGAAAGAGGGGAAGATTATAATATCCTACAAGCGCTTTTAAGTACAGATATGTTAATTCTGTTCATTGCAACTTTTTGTGGGCTGGGAACAAGTTTAACTGCTGTAGATAATCTGGGCCAAATTGGTGAGTCTTTAGGTTACCCTACCAAAACGATAAAATCTTTCGTTTCTCTTTTAAGTATTTGGAATTACTTTGGCCGGATTTTTGCTGGATTCGTATCGGAGATGTTGCTCGTAAAGTACAAGTTTCCGAGGCCGCTAATGTTCACATTAGTACTTTTCCTCTCATGTGTTGGTTTACTACTGATAGCGTTTCCAATACCTGGATCGGTATACATAGCGTCCATCATCATTGGGTTCTCATTTGGGGCACAACTGCCTTTGATTTTTGCAATCATTTCAGAGCTTTTTGGGTTGAAGTACTACTCGACGTTGTTTAACTGTGGGCAGTTGGGAAGTCCAGTAGGGTCGTATATCTTAAATGTTAGGGTCACCGGCCCGTTGTATGATCGAGAAGCGTTGAAGGAGCTTGCAAAGAAAGGATTGGATAGGAAAGCGGTTAAGGAGTTGGTTTGCATGGGTAGTCATTGTTACAGGCTTTCGTTCACCATATTGGCGTGCGTCTGTTGTTTTGGGGCAATTGCTTCGTTGATTTTGGTGATTAGAACTCGTGAATTTTACCAAGGGGATATTTATAAAAAGTTCCGGGAGGGAGCTCAAATGGTACAACTTAAATCTCATCTACCACGAGATCAAATGGTACAGTCGAAACCGGCTCTAGCTACCACCTGACTCAAAACGATGAATATCCTTGTGTGATTTCCTTTACATAGTCATTTACCCCTTTAATGTGGCCTCATTATGAAGTACTACAAAACAGGTTGCAAAGGTCCAATTGATTAACTTTTATTATAGTCAACGACATTAAAATGTATCAAGCGTGACAACTCACAAGGGTGTCTATATTTGAAACAAGGTGCAAAAAACATTTATATATGATGAAAATGTGATTCCTCTAATTTTCTTATTAAAAATAGACATTTGTTATGATTACAGTTTACAGATATAGCATGTGATTCTTTTTTTACTGCCGTATAAAAAGCATCTAAAAATTAAAAAGAATGTTAGATTCTGGGGCAATGACACTGACCGTGATAATAACTGATAACTACTGGATCTTTATTACCAAAAGAAGCTATGATGATGGAATCAATCTCCGTTGATCGAGTTGCAACTTTTAAGCTAAATACTATTAAATACTATACTATGATGGTTTGGGTTTTATAAGTAAGAAAAATATGAATTTTTTTATTAAATAATTGTGATATACTTACAATTCTTATCAATCAAAAGACTGAAGATATATTCTATTCTACTTAATATAAGTTATTTGAAACTTATAAAGACCAACAGGATCAAAGATGTCAAGATGGTGTGAGATAATACTATATGGAGTGGACGGCGTTTTGGAACCGAATCGATCGTGAACACTGTTCAACGGTGTTCTCTCACTCTCCGTCGGTGTTATGAAGAAGCGCCCGTAGCTAGACGCTACTTGTATTTTATTTTTCCCACACACTAATTTAAAAATCAAAATAAATCACAAAATACAAATTCATGATTTCTATACTCTGATACATTTTTTTACCGTAAATGATGTTATGGGATAACACCATATTATTTTAACGTGACTCCCACACTAGCCCATAACATGTAACTTTGTAAATAGTCTTATACTCTCTCAGCCTCATATTTACGGTTCACATTTCCCTTTTTATACGTCTTGAATTAATTGTCCATTTTTAAAAGTAGAAATATATGTATAATTGAGTAAACTTTCTATATTAACCTTATTTTATATGTATGTCATAAAAGGTAGGTAAAAGGTAAGAAAAAAACTATTATAATTTATAAATGTATAGTCTAATAATTATGTGTTTTTGTAACTACATATCATTTATCCCTGGATTTAGGACAGAGGAAATATTATATTTGATCTCGAAGCCTTCATATAGCACTTCTTCCAATCCCTGATGGGGATCACTTGTAAAAATGACATAATGCTAATCCATTTTCTCATGAATAATAAATACATTAAATGTCTTATTTGAGGTTTGTGTAGTTTTATAGTTAAATGGTAATATGAAAAATCTAGTCTTCTATTCATATTTATTCTAAGTAATGGACAACTATTTTGAAACAAATAAAAATAGTAAAAGTGACAATCAATTTGGGAATAGTGAGCATTTTTTGGTTATTTTTTATACGGGTAATAAAGTGAGTTGAGCCTCTTGTTAATATTTTTTAAGAATGTTTTTGTTAACGGGTTGTTATTTAGTTTTTGATAACACAGAAAGATAAGTGAGAAATTATAAACCAAAATATTTACTATATTTGTCCATAACTAATGTATATTTGGTTGACTGGGCCATTTAGCAAACAAATGAAATATATTTATAAAAAATAATGCAAAATATCACGTGTGAG